>JASWHV010000017.1:38695398-41182898 GCA_030760725.1 Neostapfia colusana | reverse complement strand
ACATGTATGCCAGGATCATTTTCTCATACATGTGATGACAAATAGTGAAGCATCATTTATTACAAGCTAGGTGTCGAATATAAATAAGTCTTACATAGCAAATGTCTCGATGGACAATAATAGGTTCAACACAAGTAAATAAACTAGCAGCGAAATATTATTCTTGAGGGCTCCGTCACAGGCGTTGCCCGGGGTCTCCATGAACCTAGAAACCTTCTTCGGGTCCAAAGTCTTGGTCATTATACACCACCTCATTATCTTGACCTGAGCAGCAATATAAACCAACAAATATGCAAGTTTGAGTACCGATGGTACTCAGCAAGTGTGGGAAAGTTATGTCATGCACGGCTAGAACAAGGGGAGGTTGAACTCATGGTTAAAGCACTATGCAATTAATACCTATCACCTTAGCTTATTAAGCACCTACATTACTACATAGGTGAAATGGTCCCAATCTCCCAACCCATCATCAAAATCAAGTAACCATAACATTATTTCCAATGTTAAGCTCCCCGCTTAACATCCACAACTTCCAAAACCATCACTCCTCTAATCATGAATAAGTCCAAGCCGCTCTTGACCGTGAGCATGGCTGTCATGACAGTTTTGACTCTGCAGAGTTTGCACCACTGTACCCACATGTAGTGATTTTATCCCCCGTTGCCGGATGGACTAAAAGAACCTCCATTATGCCAGTGGCTACGAACCACATTCACACTTCCCAGGTGTGTAGCCAGGAGATCACTACGAAGCCTTTACAAAGGGATTCCTGACGAGCGTGGGACCACTGAGGTTTCACCCCTAACAGCATACAAGAGGCTCCAACCCCGCTGCAGTGGCCCCTCTTGAGCCTTGCGGTTCATATGGTAGTCCAGCTGACACCTATTCCCCGCACCATCCAACACACCCATACTACGCCGGGGATACACCTAATTAATTGGCCAAGCTGCCCCATCTCAGCATGTGGTTGGCACGGTAAAGCCAGGTTGCATGCTTCATGAACCGGTCCTTAGGATCCAGGCAAGTACTAAACACAAACCCGAGTCTCGTGCACCCAGCACACAACCAAAACATCCAACTTGACTTGATCCCTACCTCTACATAACTCACAATATCTCATTCAAGAGTATGGTAAAATAAACTGATGATCTCATATCCCAAATATCCCATTCTAAGCATGGCTAAGCATATGCATAATAATAAATGACATGATAAAATAAATCCCAACCCAAGCTACAAGGAAACAAGGTAATGCAATTCTAGGGAAACTTCCTAGCATGGGTTTCATATTTCTTTTGACAATGCAAATAATTCTATCTACACATCCTAGTATAGGATCAAAGTGGTCAAGGACACTTGCCTCCTTCCTGCCGCTCTTGAAATGGGTAGTCCTGGTCTTGGAAAGGAATAACTTGCTCTTGAGCAGGTTCTACATCATACCATCACACATAGCAAAAGAAAAACAACAATCCATAAGACATAGTTCACACTTCCACTTCATACAAACCACACATTCACATGTAACAAAGCCATTCACAACTTCTATATGTTGTGTTTACTCTATGTGTGTTGACCTTTGGCTTACATGCACTTTTAATCATGTGTATATGATTCCTACTATTGTATTCACATTTATGCTTGCATACTTTATATATGAGTTTCCAATTTAAATAAATTCCTTATATTCAATTACTACACCTTTTATCTACCAATTATGCATGAAAGGTATTTTCCTTCTCCATATGTGTCTTCAGAATTTCTACCAACCCTAAACTGAATTCTTTGGATTTTAGAAACTCCATTTATCATCTACTAGTTGCTATATTTTCAGATTTATTTCCTATGCCTAAATGTGAACTTTATTATGAAAATAACAAGACACATCATCTAAATAGAATAGGTTCTGATCTAAAATATTTAATAACATATTTTTGACCTTTTCCTCTGATGTAAACTATTTTACATTTATTTTCCTAATTTTCAGAAGTATTCTTCACTTAAAAATGTGTCCCTATAACTAATAAATGTGAATAATAAATTAAACAGATTCATTTCAGTCAAAAATCTATTTTTATCTCACTCCAAAGTTTTCTAAGTACTGAGAAAGTTTTTAATTTAAATTTGACAATATGTTTGTCCCACTTTTTAAAATTTTAAATACTAGCCACATATTCAATTTCCTAAATTTAATATCAAACAGGGTTAACAAGGTAAACTCACCCCACTACAGGGTCTATAATATTATTTTAACAATTTTCAGGGGTCTAGCTACACATAACAGAGGAGTTTTTCCTGATTTTTATTAAGTCCAGGGGCTAAAACTGATTTTTTAAATGAATTTACAAGATTTTCTGAAGTTCCAGGGGCTAGATCAGAAGTTTCTGGGGCTAGCTCTTATTTCCCGAGAATCCCAGGGGGTAGCACGTAAGATTTCCAGTGTTTATAACGCGGGGCTGACGTGGACCGTCCGATTTAAAACAGACGGCTGAGATTATAACATCGAACCGGTACGCGGGGATTTAAACTCTACCGTGCGATTTAAAATAAACGGCGCACAAGCGGCCACGTCGCTCTGATCGAGCGCGGGCGGCGCTGCCGGCGGCGCACGGCGGCGGGAGGCGGCGATCTCGCCGGAGAGTTTCGGATCTTCGTCAATTCTTCCTAAAACTGTGATTTTATGACATAGATCGGTGGAGGGGAGGTCGGGGATCTCACGTCGGGGGTTTTCTTGAGCTCGGAGGTCCTGGAAAGCGATCTGCGACGAGGTCCAAGGTGAATTCATGGCGAGGCTCGTCGGCGCTGTGTTTGAGCTGCAAACCACCGAGTTTTCTGCACCTGCGAGGTTCCCCGTAGGCGGTGGATCAAGACCAGCGAGTTAGATCGGAATTCCCGAGCGTAGATCAGGCAGAATTCGCCGGAGGGGCTCGGGTTCTCACCGGAGTAAAATCGGCGGATCGCGTGGGAAAAACGGGACAAGACCGGGGTTTTTATAGACGGGGGAGGGTGGCGGGGTGGTTTAGATCGATCTGGAGTCTTCGGGGTCCGGAAATTGGCTGGGATACGCGAGAATTCCCGATCGGTTTTGATTCGGGTGAGAGAGTCCGGCCGATCGCTGCGCGGCGCGAGCTGGCGCGGAGCAGGGTGGGCCGGCTGGTGGGTTTCGGCCCACTGGCCGGTTTTTTTCTGTTTTCATTTTTCTTTTTCTATTTCTTTTTTGTTTTGAGTTTAAATTGAATTCTAGTTTGAATTTAAATTGTTGCCAAACATGCAACACGTCCAAAAAAATTTTAAATTCCCCTCTTAACAGGAGTTTGGGGTGTTACAGCTCTACCCCCCTTAAAAGAAATCTCGTCCTCAAGATTAGTGGTTCTAAGAAGACAATTCCGGAAATTGTGCCTTGAGCTCATCTTCCCGTTCCCAGGTGGCTTCCTCTTCCGAGGGATGCTTCCATTGCACCTTGCACATCCGGATTTTTTTATTTCTGGTGAGGCGTTCCATTGTCTCCAAAATCTTGTATGGTTGCTCGGCATAAGACAAATCCTCAGCTACGTCCACTTCATTCATGGGTAACACCTCTTCAGGCGTTCTCAGGCATTTCTTGAGTTGTGACACATGGAATACATCGTGCACGATAGACGAGCCGGTAACTCTAGTTGATACGCCACTTCGCCTTTCCTTTCCAGAACTTGAAAGGGTCTGATGTATCGAGGTGACAACTTCCCTTTCACCTTGAACCGACGAAGTCCTCTGATAGGGGATACCTTGAGATAGACATAGTCTCCCACGTTGAAAACAAGCTCTCTTCTTCGTACATCGGCATAGCTCTTTTGGCGTGTCTGTGCTATCCTCAAATTGTTGCGAATTTCCCTCACCTTCGCCTCGGCTTCTTGTAGTACTTCTAGAACAAACACTTTACTTTCCCACGTTTGGTTCCAAAATAGGGGAGTTCTGCACTTCCTCCCGTACAAAGCTTCAAACGGTGACATCTTCATACTAGCTTGATAGCTGTTGTTATAGGAAAACTCCGCATACGGTAATTTCTTATCCCAACTCCGATTGTTTTTGAGTGCACATGCCCTCAGCATATCTTCAAGAATCTGATTGGTTCTTTCCGTCTGCCCGTCAGTTTGGGGATGATAGGCAGAGCTGAAATTCAGATGGGTTCCCATGGTTTCATGCAATTTTTGCCAGAACCTTGAGGTGAACTGCGTCCCTCGATCCGACACAATCTTCTTTGGCACTCCATGGTAACACACGATCCTTGACATGTACAACTCTGCCAATTTGGATCCGCTGTAGCTTTCTTTCACAGGGATGAAATGAGCTACCTTGGTTAGCCTGCCGATAATGACCCATATTGAGTCATATCCTGATTGGGTCCTAGGCAATCCCACTATGAAATCCATACCGATTTCTTCCCATTTCCATTCAGGCACTTTGAGTGGTTGCAATAATCCCGCGGGTCGTTGATGTTCTGCTTTCACCAACTGACATGTGTCACATAGGGAAACATGTTCCGCGACATCTCGCTTCATGCCATACCACAAATACCTGCTCTTGAGGTCCTGGTACATCTTCGTACTCCCAGGATGAATGGAATAGTCAGAATCATGAGCCTCCTTCAAAATCAATTCACGGATCTCCTTTACTTCTGGCACACAGATTCTTTTCCCGTGCCACACCGTTCCTTGTTCATCCTCTCTAAAACCAGGGGCTTTATTTTCCTTGATGAGTTGTCTGATCTCTTGTATCTTCTCGTCATTCTTTTGACCCTCGCGGATGTCTCGCTCGAGTGTGGAGTCCACTTCCATGGCAATGGCTTCACCACTATTTACCAGGCATAGATTGAGCCTTATAACCTTGTCCTTCAATTCTGCAGGCCTGTCCTTCAAGCTCAACTTATTGACCTGCACTTTCCGACTTAAAGCATCGGCCACAACGTTTGCTTTCCCAGGATGATAGTTGATGCCCACATCAAAGTCATTGATTAGCTCTAACCATCTTCTTTGTCTGAGGTTGAGATCTGGCTGTGTAAAAATGTACTTCAAACTATTATGATCCGTATATATCTCTGTCCTCTTCCCCATCAAATAGTGTCACCAAATTTTCAACGCGTGTACCACTGCGGCTAGTTCTAGGTCATGTGTAGGATAGTTTTTCTCGTGCTTCCGGAGTTGTCGGGATGCATAAGCCACGACATGCCCTTCTTGCATGAGAACACATCCCAACCCGTTTCCAGAGGCATCGCAGTACACCGTAAAGTTCTTCTGCATATCTGGCATAACTAGCACTGGGGCTGTTGTCAATCTTTTCTTTAACTCCTGAAAACTCGTTTCGCACTGTGGCGTCCATGTGAATGTGATTCCCTTCTCCAACAGTTTGGTAATGGGTCTCGAGATCTTAGAGAATCCCTCAATCAACCGTCGATGGTATCCAGCCAATCCCAAAAAGCTTTGAACTTCCCCGACATTTTTAGGGGTCTTCCACTTCTGTATATCCTCGATTTTGGCGGGATCTACAGAGATTCCTCCCTCCGATATTATATGTCCTAAGAAGGGAACTCTCTTCAGCCAAAACTCACACTTGCTCAACTTGGCATATAGTTGGTGTTCTCTCAGCCTCTGCAACACCAACCTTAGATGTTTCTCATGTTCTTCTTCATCTTTGGAGAAGACGAGAATGTCATCTATGAAAACCACCACAAATTTGTCCATATATTCCATGAATACCTTGTTCATGAGATACATGAAGTATGCTGGGGCATTAGTTAGCCCGAAAGGCATGACAGTGTATTCATACAGTCCGTACCGAGATACGAAAGCTGTCTTGGGAATATCAGATTGCCTTATCTTGAGTTGGTGGTATCCTGACATGAGATCAATTTTCGAGAACACACAAGCGCCCCTCAATTGATCAAACAAGTCTTCAATGCGGGGTAATGGGTACTTGTTCTTGATGGTTACCTCATTCAAAGCACGGTAATCCACGCATAACCTTTGGGTTCCGTCCTTCTTGGGCACAAATATCACCGGAGCTCCCCATGGTGAGGAACTAGGACGAATATACCCCTTCTCCGTCAATTCTCTCAAATGATCCTTGAGTTCTCCCAGCTGCTTGGAGTCCATCCGATAAGGTCTATTGTATATCGGGGCTGTTCCAGGTACTAGCTCAATTGCGAATTCCACTTCACGATCTGGAGGCATACCTGGCAAATCCTCCGGAAAAACATCTGGATATTCCCTGATGGTCCTGATCTCCTCCACTTTCACCTCAACTTGATTTAATTTAATGTCCCTCCTAGGCTCGTGTATTGTTATGAACTTTACTCTTGTGCCACTAGGGTGAGTTAGTTCCACCGTTCTGGTCGAACAATGGATGATTCCTTTATGTTTGGTCAACCAATCCATTCCCAAAATAATATCTATCCCTTGTGAATCTATCACTATGAGGTTAGCAATAAATACTACCCCATTAATGTCTAGGTTCACTTTGGGACACACTTGTCTTGTCCTTATTTCTCCACCTAGAGAGTTTACAGCTAGCATATGGTTCATTTGTGTTGTTGCTAGGTCATGCTTCTTAACAAACCCTTGAGCAATGAACGAGTGGGTAGCACCAGAATCAAACAGCAGGGTTGCAATGTGTAAATTGGCAGGAAACTTACCAACTACCACGTCGGGTGCCTCTTGTGCTTCCTCCATAGTGACGTGGTTCACCCGTCCTCTCATTACATTCTGCTGTTGTGGCTGCGTGGGCTTCTTCTTTGGGCACTTATGGGCATAGTGCCCCACTTCACCACAGTTGAAACATTGCACCCCAACCTTAGGTGCCTGGCCTTTGTTGTCTTGGGGTTGGTTTGGGGGTCCTTGTACTGCTGGTCGAGGTTGATATGTAGGACGAGGCTGTTGTACAAACTGACGTTGCGGCTGTGCTGGTGCTGCCGGAGGCCTGTAGTTCGGGTTGTACCCTCTTGGTGCTGAGTAGGGTACCGCAGCACGGTTCGTCTGCCCTGCAGGTTGCTGCATCAGACGTGGGCGGGTGTTGCTCCCTGAGGCTTGGTGTGACCACCCGGCCTTCCTCTTGTTCTCATTTTCCAAGGCCTTCAGCTTCCTTTCCACCACAAATGCTCTATCCACCATCTTTTGGAAGCTTTCATACTCATTTGAGGACATTGCACACTGCATTTCTGCGGTAAGCCCTTCCACGAAACAATCTTGTTTCTGCTCATCAGTCTCTATGTCTCGTGGGGCATAACGGGATAGTTGAGTAAATTTAGTGAGGTATTCCCTCACCTTCATGTTTCCCTGCTGCAGTCCCAAGAACTCCTTCCTCTTGTTTTTGAGTTCACCTCTTGGGATGTAATGGTTGCGGAAGCTACGCTTGAACTCTTCCCAAGTGATGTTCTCAGGGTCATGATGGGCAGCCACGTAGGCGGTCCACCAATCAGCAGCAGGTCCATGCAATTGATGAGAGGCAAACAGCACCCTCTCATACCCTTGGCACTGTATGATCCTCATCTTGCTCTCAATGGTCTTAAGCCAATCATCTGCCTCCAGAGGTTCAGCAGCACTTGCGAACTTTGGAGGTTGAGTTCCTAGAAACTCACTCAACCTTGGTTGGCGTGGTGCAGCTTGTGGAGGTGGAACTTGATGCAAGTTGGCCACCACTTGAGTCAAGTTCTGGATGAGCTGATTTTGATTCTCCAGCATTTGGTGGAGGGGATCAACTCCTTCACGGCGTCCACCCCTGTCTTGGCCTCCAGAAAGATGAGGGTTGCAGGCCTCATCATTGTTGTTGGCGGGGTTGGCATCACGACCTTTTCCTCTTCCGGCCATCTAGCATGATCAACCAAATGTTAATTTAAAGTATTACGTATTATCTTACTACTTTTACTTGTTTGTACTTTGAAGTGTTGAAGCTTTGTTATACTTTTCTGAGGTTTCATATCTCTCACAAAAATAAATGCAATATTATTTCATGTGGGTCCACACACCAAAGCAAGACAATCTGAAGATGAGGCTGTGGACAATTGCTCATGGCTTCCACAACTCACGTCACACACCAAGCATTAACACATCATTAACTAACGAACGACTCGACTACTCGACATCCTTCTAATTTAAGGGGAAGGCTCTACGCTACTCATTTTCTTGAGCTGGCTCCTCGGGATCTTCCTCATCATTTCGTCTGCCTTCTAACTCTGCTTTGGGTGGGGAGGCTGCTGGTGGAGAAGTGCGACGACGCCTGATCGCTCGGCGATCTGGGGAGTCAGGAGTCCATGTATCATTTACGGTGACACACAGTTCATTCCCATCTCCTCTTTCTCTCGCCCTCAAGCAGGCTCGAAGCAACGCCTCGGTTTCCTTCAGGGTGTCACGAACATCCTGAAGCTCCTGCTGACACTCCTGCAATCGAGTGCTAAGTATGGCAGCATCCTCTAAGCACAAATCCATGTGCTCATGGGAAGTCCCTTGCTGCACTGGCGGGTACTTATACTCCGAGGTACCACTCTCGCGCTGGAGGACATACATGTACTCAGTCCTGTCCAGGTGTCGACGATAGATGTGACTCTAGCAGGTGATGGCCTCCCAGGTGACATCCTTCTCCGCATCGACCTGTGTCGCTCCACAAGCTGGAGAGCGGTGGATCTTAAGCAGCTGGTTTTCGTGTATAATCCTCATATCTGAACTCCATTCTTCCCTCTTCTCACGGATGGTCCTGGTGGAGTTATAGTGGATGATTAGCTTGCCCGTATTGCCGGCGGCTCCGAGCATACGTCGAAGACGGCGCAACAAGCCTCCTACTACCAATCCATAGGAAAGGTACGTCACCGAACGGCTCTCCTCTCTTTCGGCAAGGGCAACTACGGGAACTCTCCCTCCTGTGGACTTGCGAGCGGTGCGAATCATGCGAACCATCTAAAACAAAAAGCATTTAAACTTAGGTTAGATAAACTTTTAACAAAAATCCTATTTTGAAGGAAAGTTGGGGTAAGATGAAGAAAGTGACTCCATTAAATAACACTTTTCAACACACACCTTGTAAAATAGTTTTTAAGAAAATAGGGCCCTTAAATACGTCCATTTCTACCTAGGTCCACGTTCCTACGGGCAACCTTGGCTCTGATACCACTTCTGTCACACCCGGTTTTTCCGAAGAACAACCAAGTGAATATCACATGTATGCCAGGATCATTTTCTCATACATATTATGACAAATACTGAAGCATCATTTATTACAAGCCAGGTGTCGAATATAAATAAGTCTTACATAGCAAATGTCTCGATGGACAATAATAGGTTCATCACAAGTAAATAAACTAGCAGCGGAATATTATTCTTGAGGGCTCCGTCACAGGCGTTGCCCGGGGGTCTCCATGAACCTAGAAACCTTCTTCGGGTCCAAAGTCTTGGTCATTATACACCACCTCATTATCTTGACCTGAGCAGCAATATAAACCAACAAATATGCAAGGTTGAGTACCGATGGTACTCAGCAAGTGTGGGAAAGTTATGTCATGCACGGCTAGAACAAGGGGAGGTTGAACTCATGGTTAAAGCACTATGCAATTAATACCTATCACCTTAGCTTATTAAGCACCTACATTACTACATAGGTGAAATGGTCCCAATCTCCCAACCCATCATCAAAATCAAGTAACCATAACATTATTTCCAATGTTAAGCTCCCCGCTTAACATCCACAACTTCCAAAACCATCACTCCTCTAATCATGAATAAGTCCAAGCCGCTCTTGACCGTGAGCACGGCTGTCATGACAGTTTTGACTCTGAAGAGTTTGCACCACTGTACCCACATGTAGTGATTTCATCCCCCGTTGCCGGGTGGACTAAAAGAACCTCCATTATGCCAGTGGCTACGAACCACATTCACACTTCCCAGGTGTGTAGCCAGGAGATCACTACGAAGCCTTTATAAAGGGATTCCCGACGAGCATGGGCCCACTGAGGTTTCACCCCTAACAGCATACAAGAGGCTCCAACTCCGCTGCAGTGGTCCCCTCTTGAGCCTTGCGGTTCATATGGTAGTCCAGCTGACACCTATTCCCCGCACCATCCAACACACCCATACTACGCCGGGGTTACACCTAATTAATTGGCCAAGCTGCCCCATCTCAGCATGTGGTTGGCACGGTAAAGCCAGGTTACATGCTTCATGAACCGGTCCTTAGGATCCAGGCAAGTACTAAACACAAACCCGAGTCTCGTGCACCCAGCACACAACCAAAACATCCAACTTGCCTTGATCCCGACCTCTACATAACTCACAATATCTCATTCAAGAGTATGGTAAAATAAACTGATGATCTCATATCCCAAATATCTCATTCTAAGCATGGCTAAGCATACGCATAATAATAAATGACGTGATAAAATAAATCCCAACCCAAGCTACAAGGAAACAAGGTAATGCAATTCTAGGGAAACTTCCTAGCATGGGTTTCATATTTCATTTGACAATGCAAATAATTCTATCTACACATCCTAGTATAGGATCAAAGTGGTCAAGGACACTTGCATCCTTCCTGCTGCTCTTGAAATGGGTAGTCCTGATCTTGAAAAGGAATAACTTGCTCTTGAGCAGGTTCTACATCATACCATCACACATAGCAAAAGAACAACAACAATCTATAAGACATAGTTCACACTTCCACTTCATACAAACCACAAATTCACATGTAACAAAGCCATTCACAACTTCTATGTGTTGTGTTTACTCTATGTGTGTTGACCTTTGGCTTACATGCACTTTTAATCATGTGTATATGATTCCTACTTTTGTATTCACATTTATGCTTGCATACTTTATATATGAGTTTCCAATTTAAATAAATTCCTTATATTCAATTACTACACCTTTTATCTACCAAGTATGCATGAAAGGTATTTTCCTTCTCCATATGTGTCTTCAGAATTTCTACCAACCCTAAACTGAATTCTTTGGATTTTAGAAACTCCATTTATCATTTACTAGTTGCTATATTTTCAGATTTATTTCCTATGCCTAAATGTGAACTTTATTATGAAAATAACAAGACACATCATCTAAATAGAATAGGTTCTGATCTAAAATATTTAATAACATATTTTTGACCTTTTTCTCTGATGTAAACTATTTTACATTTATTTTCCTAATTTTCAGAACTATTCTTCACTTAAAAATGTGTCCCTATAACTAATAAATGTGAATAATAAATTAAACAGATTCATTTCAGCCAAAAATCTATTTTTATCTCACTCCAAAGTTTTCTAAGTACTGAGAAAGTTTTTAATTTAAATTTGACAATATGTTTGTCCCACTTTTTTAAATTTTAAATACTAGCCACATATTCGATTTCCTAAATTTAATATCAAACAGGGTTAAAAAGGTAAACTCACCCTACTACAGGGTCTATAATATTATTTTAACAATTTTCAGGGGTCTAGCTACACATAACAGAGGAGTTTTTCCTAATTTTTATTAAGTCCAGGGGCTAAAACTGATTTTTTAAATGAATTTACAAGATTTTCTGAAGTTCCAGAGGCTAGATCAGAAGTTTCCGGGGCTAGCTCTTATTTCCCGAGAACCCCAGGGGGTAGCACGTAAGATTTCCAGTGTTTATAACGCGGGGCTGACGTGGACTGTCCGATTTAAAACAGACGGCTGAGATTATAACATCGAACCGGTACGCGGGGATTTAAACTCTACCGTGCGATTTAAAATAAACGGCGCACAAGCGGCCACGTCGCTCTGATCGAGCGCGGGCGGCGCTGCCGGCGGCGCACGGCGGCGGGAGGCGGCGATCTCGCCGGAGAGTTTCGGATCTTCGTCAATTCTTCCTAAAACTGTGATTTTATGACATAGATCGGTGGAGGGGAGGTCGGGGATCTCACCTCGGGGGTTTTCTTGAGCTCGGAGGTCCTGGAAAGCGATCGGCGACGAGGTCCAAGGTGAATTCATGGCGAGGCTCGTCGGCGCTGTGTTTGAGCCGCAAACCACCGAGTTTTCTGCACCTGCGAGGTTCCCCGGAGGCGGTGGATCAAGACCAGCGAGTTAGATCGGAATTCCCGAGCGTAGATCGGGCAGAATTCGTCGGAGGGGCTCGGGTTCTCACCGGAGTAAAATCGGCGGATCGCGTTGGAAAAACGGGACAAGGCTGGGGTTTTTATAGACGGGGGAGGGCGGCGGGGTGGTTTAGATCGAGCTGGAGTCCCCGGGGTGCGGAAATCGGCTGGGATACGCGAGAATTCCCGATCGGTTTTGATTCGGGTGAGAGAGTCCGGCCGATCGCTGTGTAGCGCGAGCTGGCGCGGAGCAGGGTGGGCCGGCTGGTGGGTTTCGGCCCACTGGCCGGTTTTTTTCTGTTTTCATTTTTCTTTTTCTATTTCTTTTCTGTTTTGAGTTTAAATTGAATTCCAGTTTGAATTTAAATTGTTGCGAAACATGCAACACGTCCAAAAATTTTTAAATTCCCCTCTTAACAGGATTTTGGGGTGTTACATACAGGGACTTGCTTCACATTTGGAACTAAAAAAAAAAGATTTTTCATTGGAAAGAGCTCTACGAAGACTTTTGGGAAAACGTCAACGTTTGCTGGCTTATTTGGCAAAGAAAAATAGAGTACGTTATAAGAAATTAATAAGTCAGTTGGATATTAGGGAGAAGTAATTTAATCGTGTGTTTCAAATTTTTTTCTTATTTTATTAGTAGTCTTAGATTTTGCATTTTGATGAGCCTCGTTTTGAGGAATTCATGGAATAATAAATTAAGGAAGAAAAAATAATATGAGTCTACCGTTTACAAGAAAAGATCTAATGATAGTCTATATGGGCTCTCACCACCCATCAATGCATGGTGTTCTTCGACTGATCGTTACTCTCGATGGTGAAGATGTTGTTGATTGTGAACCCATATTAGGCTATTTACACAGAGGAATGGAAAAAATCATGGAAAACAGAACTATTATACAATACTTGCCTTATGTAACACGGTGGGACTATTTAGCTACTATGTTTACAGAAGCTATAACGGTAAATGCACCAGAATTCTTAGAGAATATTCAAATACCTCAAAGAGCCAGCTATATTCAGGTAATTATGTTAGAATTGAGCAGTACAGCTTCTCACTTATTATGGCTTGGGCCTTGAGAGAGAGAATTGATATATGATCTATTTGAAGCTGCTACAGGTATGCAAATGATGCATAATTACTTTCGTATTGGCGGAGTAGCTGCGGATCTACCTTATGGATGGATAAATGTTTAGATTTCTGTGATTATTTTTTATGAGGAGTTGTTGAATATCAACAACTTATTACACATAATCCTATTTTTTAGAACGAGTTGAAGGAGTGGGCTTAATTAGCGGAGAAGAAGCTGTAAATTGGGGCTTATCGGGGCCAAGGTTACGAGCTTCTGGAATACAATGGGATCTTCGTAAAATTGATCCTTATGAGTGTTACAATCAATTCGATTGGAAAGTCCAATGGCAAAAAGAAGGAGATTCATTAGCTCGCTATTTAATACGAATTGGTGAAATAAAGGAATCCATTAAAATTATTCAACAGGCTGTAGAGAAAATTCCTGGAGGCCCTTATGAACATTTAGAAGCCCAAGGCTTTAATAAAGCAAAGAATTCGGAATGGAATGATTTTGAATATAGATTTCTTGGTAAAAAACCTTCGCCAAATTTTGAATTACCAAAGCAAGAGCTTTATGTAAGAGTAGAAGCTCCAAAATGTGAATAAGGAATTTATCTGGTAGGAGATGACAGTCTTTTCCCCTGGAGATGGAAAATCCGTCCACCCGGTTTTATTAATTTACAAATTCTTCCTCTGCTAGTTAAAAAAATGAAATTGGCTGATATCATGACGATATTAGGTAGTATAGATATCATTATGGGGGAAGTTGATCATTGAAATGATAATAGATAGGGTAGAGGTAGAAACTATCAATTCTTTCGAAATCGGAATTACTAAAAGAAGTCTATGGACTGATATGGATTCTACCTATTTTGACCCTCTTACTTGGAATCACAGTAGAAGTACTTGTAATTATGTTGTTAGCAAGAGAAATATCCACATCAATACAACAACGTATTGGTCCTGAATATGCCGGCCCCCTAGGACTGCTTCAAGCTATAACAGATGGAACTAAGCTGATTTTTAAAGAGGATATCCTCCCATCTCGAGGAGAGATTCCTTTATTTAGCATTGGACCCTCTATAGCATTCAAATCTGTTTTATTAAGTTTGTTAGTTATCCCTTTTGGATATCATTTTGTTTTAGATCTTAGTATTGGTGTTTTTTTATGGATTGCCTTTTCAAGTATTGCTCCTATTGGTCTTCTTATGGCAGGATATAGCTCAAATAATAAATATTCTTTTTCAGGTGGTCTGCGAGCAGCTGCTCAATCTATTAGTTATGAAATACCATTAACTTTTTGTGTGCTAGCAATATCTCTACGTGTGATTCGTTAAAAAATAGCTTTTCCTCTAAAATCCATTGAATACTTATCTTCCTTTTCTTATTCTGTATTTAGGTCGGTAAGTCAAACTAGATAGCTATATGAGTGAAACAAAATAGCTTATTATTTTGTAGTAAAAATAAAAAGTCTCATTTCCTACGTACAATAAAAAGTTGAAGTAAACATAAGCAGTGTAAACTCTTTACCCCAAGATTGAGATTGTTTGATTAGTCATCATATCCTGAAGCGGACAAGAATAAAGGATTCGCGCTATGGAATTCCATTACTAGAATATTTTTAGTTATTACTATAACTTATAACCATATAAAAGAAGGGAACATCTAGAATGCAAACAGACATATGGTGCAATCGTACAAAAATCTTTCTTAGACCACACGATTTTTCCATAAAAAGTTAGTAAGGGATTAGGAACACTAAAGTACATAAAGGATTAGTAATGAGAGAATCTAAATCATTAGACATTTTCCTTCATAAAAGGAATCATAATAAGGACTTGAAATTGGTGGAAATGATCAAGTAGTACTTTCTTTGGATTCCAATCCAGAGTATATTCCCATTCACTTGTTAAAGAAATAGCTATCAAGAACGAATTAACCCTTTATTTCTTTTTTCTTTTTAAGTATCCCTTTCCCCGGAAAAGAAGAATAGGACAAAAGATATAGAATGCAATACAAAAAAGATCTTTATTTATTATTTCTGTTATCTATATTCATACAGAATGGAATTTGTCATGAACTAATATCCAATTCTTTTCATTTATTAATTGCTATAAAGAGTGTTTTATTCCAATATTAAGTTATTACTAAATAAGAAAAAACTATCATTTTATTATATAAAGGATACGTTCAATTCAGAAGTTATTATTTTAGCAGACGGAATTGCTCTGGTCTAATTTAGGACTTTCCAGTCAATTTTATCTTACCTAATTTTATCTAGGCCAGGGGATAAAATCGAAAAGGAATAATCCTTTTTTCTGATCATAGAGGAGCCGTATGAAGCTAAGGTTTCATGTACGGTTTTGGAATAGTGGTGGGAACTGTGATGTTATCATCGACTATGATTATCTAACAGTTCAAGTACGGTTGATATAGTTGAAGCACAGACAAAATATGGTTTTTTTGGATGGAATCTTTGGCGTCAGCCTATAGGTTTTCTAGTTTCTCTAATTTCTTCTTTGGAAGAATGTGAAAGATTACACTTTGATTTACCAGAAGCAGAGGATGAATTACTAGCAGGTTATCAAACTGAATATTCCGGTATTAAATATGGTTTATTTTATCTTGCTTCTTACCTAAATTTATTAGTTTCCTCTTTATTTGTAACTATTCTCTACTTAGGTGGATAGAATTTTTCTATTCCCTATATATATCCTTTTTTGGAATTTTCCAAATGAATAAAATTGTGCGAATTTTGAAAATAATAATGAGTATCCTTATTACATTAACTAAAGCTTTTTTTATTTCTCTTCATTTCTATCACAATAAGATGGACTTTACCCCGAATGAGAATGGATCAGTTATTAAATCTTGGATGGAAATTTCTTTTACCTATTTCTCTGTGCAATCTCTTATTAACAATTTCTTCCCAACTAGTTTCACTATAAATAAGATAATACAATAACACTAAGAATATCTTCAACACAAAAGTTCCCTCAAACAAGAGAAAGAAACATACCTTTTTCATAGATATTTAGAATATGTTCCCATGATAACTGGGTTCATTAGTTATGGTCAACAAACAATATGTGCCGCAAGATACATTGGTGAAGGTTTCATAATTACCTTATCCCACACAAATCGTTTACCTGTAATGATTCACTACCCTTATGAAAAATCAATTACATCAGAGCATTTCCGCGGGTGAATACACATTGAATTTGATAAATGTATTGCTTGTGAAGTATGTGTTCGTGTATGCCTAATAGATCTACCCCTTGTGGATTGGAGATTTGAAAAGGATATTAAAAAGAAACAATTGCTTAATTATAGCATTGATTTCGGAGTTTGTATATTTTGTGGTAACTGTGTTGAATATTGTCCGACAAACTGTTTATCAATATGAGCATTCTACTTATGATCGTCATGAATTGAATTACAATCAAATTGCTTTGATTCAGTTACCAGTCTCCATAATGAGAGATTATACAATTCTGACAATTAGGAATTCGCCTCAAAGTAAAATAGACGAAGAAAAATCTTAGAATTCAAGAACGATTACTGATTAATAGGTACAAGGATTTTTTTGTTAGAAAAATCCAATAGTTTTTTACTAACTATAAAGAAAAATGAATAACTACTGCTTATTAAAAATTATTCATGATTTAAAATGAGAGTAAATTTTCGTGATGTGATTTCTAACTATACAATTTATATAGAAATATCCTAACCCCTTTTTCTTTCCTTGAATCTTTTATTTTTAGTTAGTTCATGAAAAAATTTATACTATTAATTTATTCTTATCCATAATGGATTTACCTGGACCAATACATGAGATTCTTGTGCTATTTGGGGTATTTGTTCTTCTACTAGGAGGTCTAGGAGTAGTATTACTTACCAACCCAATTTATTCTGCCTTTTCACTGGGATTAGTTCTTGTTTGTATATCCTTATTCTATTTTTTATTGAATTCCTACTTTGTAGGTATCACACAACTTCTTATTTATGTTGGAGCCATAAATGTCTTGATCATATTTGCTGTAATGTTTGTAAATGGCTCAGAGTGGTCTAAATATAAGAATTATTAGACTATTGGAGATGGGTTTACTTCACTCATTTCTATAACTATTCCTTTTTCATTAATGACTACTATCCTAGATACGTCATGGTATGGAATTCTTTGGACTACAAGATCAAACTAAATAGTAGAACAGGGTCTCATAAATAATGTTAAAAAAATTGGGATTCGTTTAGAAACCGATTTTTATCTCCCGTTTGAACTCATTTCCCTAATTCTTCTAGTTTCTTTAATAGGTGCAATTACTATGGCTCGATAATAAAAAATTCTTAGAATTTCAAATCTAAAAAAAATAACTAAAGAATAGAACTATTTTGATTTAGTAAATCCATCTACTGTCAACACAATAAATACTTTCTCTTCTCTTTTGTTATGTAATTGTTCTATTCTAATTAATTGAATCGGTTCAATTCTTGTCCTCATATTGAAATGAATCGAGATTGATAAGGAGTTAGTTAATGATGTTTGAGCATGTACTTTTTTTGAGTGTCTATTTATTTTTGATTGGTATCTATGGATTGATTACAAGCCTAAACATGTTTAGAGCTCTAATATGTCTTGAACTTATAGCGAATTCGATTAATCTAAATCTCGTAACATTTTCTGCTCTATTTGATAGTCGCCAATTAAAAGGAGACCTTTTCGCAATTTTTGTTATAGGTCTTGCGGCGGCTGAAGCAGCTATTGGACTATGCATTCTTTCTTCCATCCATCGTAAAAGGAAATCAACTCATATCAATCAATCAAATTTTTTGAATAATTAGACATAGAATTCTCTAAACAAAGGCACATATATAATAATATGGAACATTAAGATTAAAAAAATTCGAGTCTTCTTTTATTATTTTTATTTAGGAATACCCATTTTTGAAGTAGGTTATTTCAGAGTATTCTTTTTTATTTATTCAATCTTGCATTTTTGAAATTCATTGATATTGCAATATTCAAATTGCAATAATTTATATTGCAAAGATAATAGCCAACTTTTTGGCTAATTCGAATTAGTATGTAGAATTCATATAATTATGACTGTTGAAGACTTAAATTCAAGTCTCTTGGCTCTTTTCACGCTTTCTCATAAACAGATTAAGAAATATATTACATTATTTATTAAAGTTTGGATAAACCATTGCTTCGTCTGGTGTCTACAATACATATAACTTATATAGTACTAATTTCATTTTTACCAGATCAAAAATTGTTATGTTGAAAAGAAAAAATTTTAGATCCAATGTCACATTCTGTAAAAATTTATGATACATGTATAGGATGCACTCAATGTGTACGAGCTTGTCCAACAGATGTATTAGAAATGTTACTTTGGGATGAATGTAAAACCAAGCAAATTGCTTCTGCGCCGAGAACCGAAGATTGTGTGGGTTGTAAGAGATGTGAATCCGCCTACCCAACAGATTTTTTAAGTGTCCGTGTTTATTTAGGGCCTGAAACAACCCGTAGCATGGCTCTATCTTATTGATACGTTACAAAAAACTCCACTTGAATCATCTGATTCCTCTTTACCAAAGAAGTCTGTGCTCAAAATAATCGAGCATGGGCTTTTCTGGTCAAAACGTATCTTGTATTTATTACTTTATCATGAGTTATTTTCCTTGGTTAACAATACTTGTTGTTTTGCCGATATTTGCAGGTTCATTAATTTTCTTTTTACCCCATAAAGGAAACAAAATCGTTAGGTGGTATACTATATCTATTTGTTTATTAGAATTCCTTCTAATTACTTATGCATTTTGTTATCATTTCCAATTAGAGGATCCCTTAATCCAATTAAGGGATGATTTCAAATAAATAGATGCTTTTGATTTCCACTGGAGATTGGGAATCGATGGACTTTCATTAGGATCTATTTTATTGACAGGATTTATCATTACTTTAGCTACTTTAGCAGCTTGGCCAATTACCTGAAATTCGCGATTATTCTATTTCCTGATGCTAGCAATGTATAGCGGCCAAATAGGATTACTTTCTTCATGAGACCTTTTACTTTTTTATCATGTGGGAGTTAGAATTAATTCCTGTTTACTTACTTTTATCCATGTGGGTGGGGGGGGGGAGGCGCCTATATTCAGCTACCAAGTTTATTTTGTATATTGCAGGTGGTTCCATGTTTTTCTTAATCGGAGTTCTGGGTATGGGCTTATATGGTTCCAACGAACCAAGATTAGACTTAGAACGATTGATTAATCAATCATACCCTGCTACATTGGAAATACTACTTTATTTTGGCTTCCTTAATGCTTATGCTGTCAAATTGTCGATTATACCTCTACATACGTGGTTACCAGATACCCACGGGGAAGCACATTACAGTACATGTATGCTTTTAGCGGGAATCCTATTAAAGATGGGAGCATACGGATTGATTCGGATCAATATGGAATTGTTACCTCATGGTCATTATCTATTTCCCCCCTGGTTGGTAATAATAGGAGCGGTGCAAATAATCTATGCAGCTTCAACCTCTCTTGGTCAACGAAATTTAAAAAAATAATAGCCTACTCCTCCTTATCTCATATGGGTTTCATAATTATAGGAATTGGTTCCATAACCAACATTGGACTAAATGGAGCTATTTTATAAATATTATCCCATGGATTTATCGGTGCTACACTATTTTTCTTGGCAGGAACGGCTTGTGATAGAATGCGTCTTGTTTATCTCGAAGAACTGGGAGGGATATCTATACCAATGCCAAAAATGTTTACTATGTTTAGTAGGTTTTAAATGGCTTCTCTTGCCTTACCAGGAATGAGCAGTTTTGTTGCAGAATTAGTAATATTTTCGGACTAATTACTAGTCCAAATTTTATGTTAATGCCAAAAATGCTAATTACTTTTGTAATGGCAATTGGAATGATATTAACTCCTATTTATTTATTATCTATGTTACGCCATATGTTCTTGGATACAAGTTATTTCATGTTCCAAACACAAATTTAGTGGATTCTGGACCACGAGAACTCTTCCTTTTAATCTGTATCTTTTTACCAGTAATAGGAATTGATATTTATCCAGATTTTGTTCTCTCGCTATCCATTGACAGGGTAGAGGCTCTCTTATCCAATTATTATCCTAAATAGGATTTTCTTTTTTTAACTAGTCCACTCTATATTTGATAATGGAAAAACCTAAAAATTCCGAAAAAAGTAAAAAAGTCTAATTAGATCTATTTCAAATTTTAGGGAACCCCTTTGAAAAGACGTTCAAAGGGGTTCTCAAATCATACAAAAATAGGAAAACCTTCATTTTATGAATGTTTTATGTTAAATCATTTAGATGGTAATGTAAATGAACCATAACTATGTAAACCTATTCCTAAAAGATTGATACCAAAATAGCAGATCCAAATTATAAGAAATCCTATCGAAGCTACAAATGCAGAATTCGTACCCTTCCAATTTGCATTTGTTCTACTATGTAAATTAATTGCAAATATGGTCCAGGTAATAAATGCCCAAGTTTCCTTAGGATCCCAATTCCAATTGGATCCCCACGCCTCATTAGCCCATACTGCTCCACAAAGAATACCTATGGTTAAAAGGGTAAACCCTAGACTAATAATATGATAACTCCAAGAATTCAAACGTTCAGTTAATTGATATTTGTAATAATTTGGAAATGAAGGAAAAGAGGTGTTTTTAAGGCACTTCTTTTTGCATAGAAATATTCAATCTCACTAAATAAAAATATTTTAAGTAATTTTTTTCATTTTGGAAATGAAATCGAAATTCTTCCAAAATCTAATGATTAGAAGAGCGGTGGGTAATAAGGATCAGCACAAAAGAGTTGCATAGCTTAGTAACATCATACTGACATGCATCATTAACCACTGAGATTGGAGAGCAGGTCCTAGTATTGTAGATTGATGCATTTCAGTTAAAAGACCCGACATGGCAAAGCCTTGCGTTAAAATAGTACTTGGCGTAGTTATTGCGCTTAAATCATTTTTAGAGTTCTGTATCTTAGGAATAATATGAAGAATATACAGAGCCCGTGAAAGGAAGATTAATGACTCATAAATTACTTAATGGGAAATGTCCCGAAGAAACCCAACGAGAAACTAAGAATCTTATTATAGAGAAAAAAGTAGCTATCATTCCTTTTTCTGACGAATCGCATAATCCCCTAAGTTCACGAACTAATAAAGTTATCAAATGAATCGTAATCACAATTGAAATAGTTGAGAAAGAGATATGAGTTAGTATATGTTCTAAAGTTGCAAATAGCATAAGGAGAAGGTCCCATTACAAAATTGGAAATTTTGAATTGAATCCATTTTCTAATCTATTGTACTCTTTTTCGAGAATGCTGCCACTCGGACTCAAACCGAGATGCTTGAGCACTGCTTCCTAAGAGCAGCGTGTCTACCAATTTCACCATGGAGGCTAACGTGAAATAATAGTTAACTTAAAAGAATAATAGTTATTTTCTTGTGAATCATCAAGATTGGGAGAATCCATAGAATTTAGGAAAATTTGAATTTCATCATTAAATACTAAGAGTTTTGTATTTTGAAAAGTTTCTAGAGTCAAAGCCTTTATGCTTTTATTAATACAATTTACCAATCCTAAACCAATTTATTTGTGAATTTTGGATAAGATAGGTAGAAATTCTAAATCCTATTGCAAGAATACTCTACTTTTGATAATGGAATCCTCATAAAAAATAGGAGGATTCTATTATCAAAAGTTCTTTGTTAGGAAAAAATAATACTGAGGACACAATATACCAAAACTTTTGTTCTATATAACCGAATAACAGAGGGATTAGTTCTAAGAACATTGTACCCAAGAATTCGACAAATAAAAGTACATTCATTAATTAATCCAAATTATTCATTCATATTAAATAATTGGAATTTCTTTGAGATTGGTCAATTCAGATTATTCCAAAACCTGATTATTTGTTTCATACCCAGAAAAACCTTTTGGTTTTGGATGCTCATTGCTGCTCAAAAATGACCTTGATTTTGCTAAGGAATAATATATAACTCCCACCTCCGTTGTACGCTCCCTCGATTCACCAAATAGACTAGCCAACAACAATAATAAAAAATCAGAGTAATAGCATGTGCAACAAATAGCCAAATAGGTATATGAAAAAGGAGTTCCAATGATTAGTATCTCTTATTCCCCGACAAAAAAAAACAGAAACCACACTGCGGATGAGGGTTAGGAAATGGCACTACTTCTATATTCACCTAGATAAACACAACCTGTGCCGATGATTTTATATTATAGAATTCACTACAAGAAAAAAACCTTCTAGACGCGATTGTGTAGCTACTCTTTTATAAGCAGCAATACATCAAGACAAAAAGACACTTTTTGACACGATTTTTAGAATGTGTCAATGTAACATGCTATTAGAAATGCTTTAACATCTATGCCAGAGTAAGGATGATTTTTTACAAGCTTTTCTAACATCTCAAAGTGATATGGTACTAGAAACATTTTAGACCGTTGGTAGCCATCATGGGGAAGGCAAGCAAAGTGATATGGTACTGGATGCAAGCAATGGGGAAGGCAACACACAAGAGAAGTTGCATCTGAGTGAAGAAGAGCTGCTTGCACGCCTTTCATCATGTCTCAAGATGTCCGGGGGAAATGGACAGGAACATCCCAGGGACTCGCCAGAACCCAGGAGAGATCGTGGCCGAGGACGTGGCCGTGGTCGAATAAATCGTGGCGGTGGAAACTCTGGCCGTGGTGTGGCCAAGGATGAGTGCCGCTACTGTGGTAAGAAAGGTCACTTGGCGAGAGAATGCAGGAAGAAGATGAAGAAGGATGAAGAGGTGAACACGACTCAAGTTGATCATGAGTTTGAGTCAAGTCTCTTGGTGGCATGCGCCAGCACCAACATCGAGCCATTCACATTTCCGAAGGAGGTATGCCTTCATGATGACATGTTACATGTTCAAGTAGGAGATATGAGGGTGGAGTCAGTACACCGTGGATCCTGGATTCCGGTGCAATAAGTCACATGACCGGGAAATGGGACATGCTCTCAAACCTTGACAACACGGTGCATGGTACTGTTTGGTTGGGAGATGGCTAAGTGACAAAGATTGATGGTCAAGGAACTGTGGTGTTCCAAGGCAAAAGTGGTGGTAGAAAGGAGCTGACCGGATTCTATCTCATTTCTCAGCTCAAGGCAAACATCATAAACCTTGGACAGTTTGAGGAAGAAGGACACCAAATCTTGATGGTCGATGGTTGTGTCAAGATTTGGGATAAATATGGAACCCCTGTGGCGAAGGTGAAACATGATGTGAATCGTTTATACAGCATTGATCTCAAGGTGGTACAACCAACATGTTTCATGGCACAAGGGAGCAACGCAACATGGAGATGGCATGCACGAATGGGACACCTGAACTTTCGAAGTCTTAAAAAAATTGCCGAAGAACAGCTCGTGTATGGATTGCCAACTATCAGTCAGACAGAGGAGAAGTGTGATAGCTGCCTTGCCAGAAACAACGATGTCAATTGTTCCCGTGCATGGCAAAGTATCAGGCTGAAAAGAAACTGGAGCTTGTGCATGGATATCTTTGTGGCCCGGTGACGCCGGCGACGCCAAGAGGGAGCAGGTTCTTCTTCCTTCTTGTTGATGATCTTAGCAGATACATGTGGATGTCTTTGATTAGCACGAAGGACCAGGCGTTGGGTGTTTTCATGTTGTTCCAAGCACGTGTTGAAGCTGAGGCCGGAAGGAAGATTGGAACTCTTCGCACGGATCATGGGGGAAAGTTCACAGCACGGGCATTTATCGAGTATTGCACCAAGGACGGTGTTCAACGTCACTTGACTGCCCCGTGCTCCCCTGAACAGAACGGGGTGGTCGAGCGAAGGAATCAAACTGTCATGGGAACGGCAAGAAGCATGCTGAAGGCAATGAACATGCCCGGTTGGTTCTGGGGGGAGGCGGTGACCACTGCTGTCGACGTGCTGAACCGATCTCCTACTCGGAGCGTCGAGAAAAAGACTCCATATTGAGGTATGGCCTGGCAAGAAACCCGTTATACATCATTTGCGCACGTTTGGTTGTGTGGCACATGTGAAACAGGGAAGCCAATGTCTCAGCAAACTTGAAGATCGATGCACCCCAATGGTGTTCATCAGGTATGAAAAAGGAAGTAAGGCTTGGCGGTTTTACAACCCCGACACGGAGAGTGTTCACGTGTCACGTGATGCTGTGTTCGATGAAAACCGTCCATGGAAGTGGGATGCAGCCGAGTCAAGTGAAGAGATGAATGATGAAGACATATTAAGGGTGGAGTACATCTTTCGTGGTAGACATCCTGAAAACACTGGTGGAGTGAGCTCGTCTTCTATTGTCACCGATCTGTGTGAGAAAACCCCAGCTGGGGAAGTGTCTCCAGGGACACAACTGAGGCCCCATGCATCCAGAGTGGTGGAGTTCGTGTCACTTCCTACCTTGCCACCAGATTTGGACAGTGATATGGAAGAAGCACCACACCGTTACCGCACCATGAGAAACATCCTTGAGACGGCGTCTAACTGTGAACCAGAAGGAGGAGAGTTAGATGACCTTCTGGTTGTCATCGGCGAAGAGCCATGCACAGCAGAAGAGGCCTAGAGGACAAAGGAGTGGCTTGTAGCCATGATTGAGGAGCTCACATCCATTGAAAAAAACAAGACATGGTCATTGGTACATCTCCCGGAAGGACACCGTGCTATTGGCTTGAAATGGGTGTTCAAAATGAAGAAAGATGAGCACGGAAATGTTGCACGTCATAAAGAAAGGCTTGTTGCCAAGGGGTATGTCCAGAAGAAAGGAGTTGATTTTGAAGAAGTGTTCGTGCTGGTTGCAAGAATGGAGTCTGTGAGAATTGTGCTGGCCGTTGCGGCACACTTTGGGTGGTACGTTCATCACATGGACGTTAAGTCCGCTTTCCTGAATGGGAACCTTACAGAAGAGGTCTATGTCACTCAACCACTGGGTTTCATAGCTGAAGGCAAGGAGAAGTGGGTTCTACGACTCCACAACGCAATGTATGGTCTACAGCAAGCTCCTCGGGCATGGAACTGAAAACTTGATGGAAGTCTCAACCAGTTTGGTTTTACATGATGCAAGTCAGAACATGGCTTGTACACTAAGCTTGGTGGTGAGGCAAGACTCATTGTAGGGGTGTACACCGATGACGTGCTGATTTTGGGGAGAACATGGAGGAGATCAGTCGGTTCAAAGAGAAGATGAAGGGGAAGTTTCACATGAGTGATATAGGAGGCTTGTCATACTACCTCGGCAAGGGAGGCACGGTATTGAACTATGTCAGGGTGCATATGCTGCAAAGTTTCTGGAACGGAGCGGCATGGGAACATGCAATGGGTGTGCCACTCCCATGGAACCTCGTTTGAAGTTGACCAAGAGAAGCACGGCGCCACTGACCGATCCTACTGCATATCCACTACAAAAATTTGAACAATTAACGACTGCTGGAAACCGTCGTTAATAAAGGTAAAACCGTCGTGAATAAGTTATTCACGACGGGGAAGCCTTATTCACGACAACTTTTGGCCGTCACCGATAAATAGTCGTAAATAAGGTTGTTAACGACAGCTCACATCATAAATAAGATTATTTACGACGGCTAAATAATACTGTCGCGAATAAGCTCCCTCCGACTGCCACGTGGCTGGGGGGGATTTATTCATGACGGGCTGATCTTGGCCATCGTGAATAGACCCATTATTCACGACTGCTGTTCTTGGCCGTCGTAAATAGTAGTGGCTTATTTACGACGGCTGGTCTTGGCCGTCGTAAATAGTAGTGGCTTATTTACGACGGCCATCACCAGGAAACCGTCGTAAATAAGTTTGGTATTTTTTTAAAATTAGAAAATTTTTCCCTGGCTTGGAGGCCAGCCCTGGCTCGATGGCCAGCTCACACAGGTAGTCAACAATAACAACAACAAGATGCAGCAAAAATATTATAAACATCTGCACTAGCTAGACACACACCACACTACACACTACCACGTGCGCTACCTCCAGAACCCGGGAACTCGTCCTCCAGCCTTCGTCCTCCCAGTAGCTGCGGCGATGGCGTGTGAGCCTCGGTCGCGGAGCCCTGTTATGTATAAGTGTAGTTAGACAAGTTATAAGTTTTAAAATGCATATTTGCATAGGTTTGGTGATATTCTGATAAATTTGGCTAACGTTCATCAATTATGGCTATGTTTGTACCTATGCTCCTGTAAACGGGGCCTGCGGCTCCTGTGGGGGCTGCCACTATGGAAAGACGACCGACTGCCCTGCCGCCATAGCCTGTGAACAGAAAACATTATCATACAACCATCATTGATATGTTAAAAATATTAATTAAAACTACCATTACATACCTGCATTGCCGTTTGCATCTGTAGCATGAATGAGGCTTGATACTCGTCCCGAGCCCTTCTTGCCACGGCTTGATGCTCCCTTTCTTGCCGGAGCTGCTCCCTTTCTAGCCGGAGCTCCTCTTGTGTCCTGCGGAGCTCCTTCCGAACACTCTGGAGCTCCAGGGAGCTCGGTTGTCTCGGTCCCGCCTGCCGTGATGAAGAGTCACTCGATGAAGGTCGTGCCTCCCTCGAGTCGACAACTCCATCGAAGATGGTGAACCTACGAAAGAAGAAAGATTATTAAATTTTTGAATCTCAAATTCATTAACATTAAATAATAAAAAAGAGAACTTACCGTCCGTGAGGTTTCCCGCCTCCGGTTGCATACGTGGCTTCCGGGATAATTGGCGCGCTCGGCCAATCGAAGCCTTCACCGTGAAGCCGCTCCACCTCCTGCCCATACCTTGCCTACAAAGATGGAAAGATAATATCATCAAAACTATTTAAGAAAACTCAATACAAATACAAAACAACGCACCTGTGCGTCCGACGCCGCCTAAGAACACATCTGGTCAGGCTGTGACGGGCCACTTCCCCTGTGACCTCTCTTCCAGACCTGAATCGGAGTCGGCTCCTGACCGCTCTCACGCTCCTATGTATATGTGTTAGTTCAATGAGTAATTTTAACATATTTCAAAACAATAGTAATCACACTTACCGTGCGTTTAGCCAGACGTAAGTAGCCGTCTGCACCAAACGTGCGCTTCCCATCCGTCCCTCTACTCTATCGACGGGTCCTAGAAACTTCCTGGAACCCCTGACTGGCCCACAGAGCACACAGGGCACGGTAGTCCTCCGGACGGCCGTCGAACCACGCTACACCGATCTCCATACATTTATTATTAGGTTATAGACTATTTACCTATTGTGATTCTTCCACATTTTAAAATAAATATTTTACAATTTACCTCTGCATACTGCTCCGCCATCAAGTACCTGGAAGCCACGTTTCTGAATGCCCCCAGCCCGCCCTCTTCCGGATACAGCCTCATGTACGCCCTCGTCGCTTGAATTCTTGCATTCGATAGCGACTGCGTAACGAGCTTCCGAGCGTTCTTCTGGAACATGGCTCGGGCGTAGTCCACCTCTGCCTCGTCCTTCAAACGGTACCGTGCCTAAAAAACATATTTATATCATTGGTATTAACCATAGTATAGACTTGTATTACAGAAATATATAATTCATGCTTACCATAAAGTCGGACCATAGATCGTCCTGGTGGTTGCCGTGAGCAACGTGCTGGGTGGTGGCGTAATCGTCCCACGATGTGGTGGGGACACTGTTCACTACACCGGGGTAATGCAAACGGGTAAGCCGCCCGAGGACACTGTTCACTTGCTTGTGGCATCCTTGACCCATGAACGAGTCATCGTACCAAGACCTAATAAAAAATGATAAATCAATACATCTAGAACGCTAAAATAATCTAAATTAAGAGTTAGAGATTTACTTACATATCACCAACCGGACGAATAACTATCCAGTCTTCTGGGTTTGCAGGGGTTGGAGGAGGAGCCACATAGTGGCTCCTCCTAGTCCGAGGCCTCTGAGGTAGCTCAACGTCAGGTGACCCGAAGGAGTGGTCACCGGAAGAGTCCACAGGCTGGCTACCTGACCCCGAAGGGTGGTCAGCCTGCTAGCTGCAGAGGACCTCTCATCTCTGAGTCCTCGGACCTAGAGTCCTCTTGGATAATTTAAAAGAACCGTAATGTAGATGAGCGAAGTAATTATTAACATTATAAGTTTTACAAAATGTTATTTACCTTGTCTTACCGTTGTAAGGCGACTGTTGCGCCTCTCAGCTCCGGTAGCTAACTCATGAAAGCAACCCGTCTAGCAAAAAGTCCGCTAGATGTACTGCCCTAAAAGATGTCAGCTGCCCTACGCAAGAAACCTCTAGCTAGGCTCCTCACCTTTCCCTTTCTACCACTGCTCGACGACATCCTATTGAATGAAAACTTGTTAATGAATGTAAAGGAAAATATATAAGACGAAAGAAGAGATATAAGACGTTACTCAAAATCTGTTTCAAAATTCATCAGTATCACGACCATGAAATCTACTCTTTAATCCGGACCACCGATCTTCTGTCATTATTGTTTTTTGTTTTTGTTTTCGCATTTCATGAGTCTCTAAATCTTGAGCATCTCCAACTAACTCATTGAGACCTACACCAGGTTCAATGACAAAAGAGTCTGGCAACTCTTGTTCTTGGTAAACCTCATCAATCTCAATGTTCAACAAACTATCTTGGTACCCAACATCATCTGGTGTATATAACTGTTCACGAGGCTTCACCTTGTGTACAACCCACCAAGCATGTAGTTTTTTGCATGGATAATGTAAATAATACACTTGCTAGATATGATAAGCAAGGACAAAGGTGTCGTGGCCTCGTAGCTGTTCGTTGTGTTTGACTTCTATCATGCCAAATTGGTTATGTTGATTTCCATTATTGTTGTCAAACCATTCGCAGTCAATGAAGACTACTTTAACCTCCTTATTCCCAGCAAAACTGATTTCAAGGATATTTTTAATGATCCCATAATAATTAGTTTCCCGTCCTTCGGCGTCAACAGTCGTAGTCACAACACCGGTATTACAATGTGACGCCCGGTCCCGTAAAACACGAAACCAAGCTGATTCATATGTGTGCCCAGGATGTTCATCACACATACACATGTAATCCACAAACTGAATACAAAATATAACCACGAATAATAGGGTTTAAGTACTTTGTTACATCAATCTCTAACTTATTCTAGCAGCGGAAGTCTCATTCTAGCAGCGGAAGTCTTATTCTAGCAGCGGAAGTCTTATTCTACCAGCGGAAGTCTCTAAGCGATAGTGAAAGCAAACTAAGCACGGCAGCGGTCCATCTTCAACTCTAACTCCATCCCCACAGGCAAGTTGACGGTAGATCGCACACCTAATACTCCACATGGTCTTCAAAGCACTCCTCTCCTGTTGCTAATGATTGTATGATAATGCAAGGGTGAGTACATGTCGTACTCAGCAAGTGCGGAAAAAGTATGACATGTAGCTTTCAACAAGGTAGGAATACAAAGTCTCATTGCAGAAAGCAAAGTTTATTTCATAAAACATGATAAAACAACAGCTATCTTTAAGTGAATTTAGTCCCAACATATATCCATTTAAAACATCAACATACCTCCTTCATATTTCACCACTTTCCATGTCTCATTCGATCATAAATCTTTCTCAACTTTTTCTCACGCTCATAATAACCATCTCATGATCATATAACCAAAACTCATTGTCATGGCTCAACAGTCCCGAAAGCATTCCCATTACCAAGACTCAACAGTCCCGAAACCAAATCCAAGACCATACCATAACCATACCGAATGACCTACCAATAACCATCCCAAACCATCCCAATAACCATCCCAAACCATCCCAATAACCATCCCATCTAATCATGGAAGTTGGCCATGTGCTTGTGACTGGAAGCACGGCTATCATGATAGTTTTACACTCTGCAGAGGTGGCACCACTTTACCCACAAGTTTGTGATTTCGTCACCCGTCGGCGACTGCAGAGCCTCCATTATACCAGTACACAACCGTCGGTGTATGGCCAAGAGATCACAAAATAGCCTTTACAAAGGGGCTACTAGATGTATGGACTCACTAAGGTTTCACCAACAGACTCGAATCACCATTCTCCCACCTACGGGCCCCCTCTTGTGGCATGCGGTTCCCCGGGCAGTCCTCTCTCGACTCCCATTCCCCGCGCCTTTCACGGTCCATAAGAATCTAGCAACTTGCCTAATTAAGCCGCACCCATACTTGGCCTTGTGGTGGCACTGTTTTTCCTGGCATGTTCTCGCATGAACCGGTCCTTAGATCTACAGCAAGTAAACCACCATCTCATTCTACCACATCCACAAACCAAGCTTGCCTATATCTCCCCCGATTCATGTTCATTATCAACATCAAGTTCTTATTATCATTGTCCATATAAGTGCAGTATCTAGACGCATTCTATCTTGCTTCCCATATCCCGTGGACTCGGTGAAGCATAAAGCAAAAACGACCATACCCGACTCATCAACTTTCCCGGCGACAAGGGTGGTTAACAAAACTAGTAAACTCCTATGAAAGGGTTTCCCATGAAGTTGACTCAAGCACACACATGTTTTCGCAAACAAAACAGTTCCAAAACATGGGATCAATATGGTAAAGAGGCACTTGCCTTGTTCCTGTGGCTTTTGTTGCTCACGGATCTCGAATTCTTGGTGCTCTAGTCCTTCGTAGATAGCTCCCTGAGCTTGTCCTTCTATTTACGACCACGCACATACAAAATTTATAGCAATCAAACATCATGCACAATCCTTACTCAAGATGCAATGGTGCATATGCATGCTAATCCTATGGTGTTGTTTTTATTAGATCAGTTTGTACGTGTTCTTGCATGTTTTAATAGCTTTGCATGGGGTTTTAGAGTGAACAAAGGTGTAAGGATCAAGTGTAGATGTGGTGATGATCTTGACTCAAGATCTAGATCAATTCCACCGTCAAAAACCGATCAACACGTGATCTGTCCACACGAAAAAGCTTCTGTTCGAAGAAAACAGATGCGAAGAAACCGCGATGATGTCGTAAGGTGGTAACGAAGACCTACCTCACTTCTCCTTGGTGTCGGGGCCTTCCTCTTAGCAAGACAGATGGTCGGCTCTCTTCCGGCGATGGCGAAGCTCGACGGAGCTTCAACGCGAGCTCACCGGCGACCGAACTCCGGTGAAGGGGTGTAACTCGGTGAGTTGGGAGCTAGGACCTCCAAGTTGCCAACTCGGGAGGGTAAGAATAGGTACGTGGTTGCGGCCAGGGGGTTTTGGGTTCTATTTATAACCAAAAAAAGAAGAGTCCTACTCTGATTGGATTTCAAATAAGAGTCCTATTTTATTTGTTTTTGGATCTTAATAGCTTATCTCCAATTTATTTGGTGCGGCAACAATCGTGAAAGAAATCGGGTCGGTTTCCTCAGTACCGGGTACTCGCGCACAGAGGAAAAACCATTTAAGGATCTCGTCCTTCAGCAGGGATAAGCTCAGGAGGCTCCACGTGTCTAGCGGGGGCCTGGTCTCCCTTTTCCATAGAGACGAGCTCTGGGTGCACCACGTGTCTGGCGGGCGAGACCTCCCTCTTCCTCAGAGGCGAGCTCCGCGTACGCCACGTGTCTGGTGGGCGGGACCTCCCTCTCCCTCAGAGGCGAGCTCCGCGTACGCCACATGTCAGTGCCGGACCTCTCCTCTCTTGAGAGGCGAGCTCCGAGAGTGCCACATGTCAGTTCCGGACCTCCTCTCTCCTTAGAGGCGAGCTCCGAGAGTGCCACGTGGTCAGCAGCGTCAGACTTCCTTTTTCCTCAGAGACGAGCTCTGAGGTCGACACGTGTCCAACAATGTCGGACCTCCCTCCTTCTCAGAGGTAAGCTCCGAGGACGAGATGTGTCCAGCAGTGTCTTCTCCTCAGAGGTGAGCTCCGAGGACGACACGTGTCCATCGGGACCGAACCTCACTCCCTCCACAGGGGTGAGCTCCGAGAGTGACACGTGTCCAATAGTGTTGGACTTCTCGTAGGTGAGCTCCAAGGGTGACACGTGTCTAGCGGGGCCGAACCTCTCGTAGGTGTTCTCCAAGGGTGACACGTGTCCCGCGGGGTTGGGCCTCGCTTCTCCGTAGTGACTAGCTCCAAAGGCGACATGTGTCGTGCGGGGCTAGCCTCGCTTCTCCGCAGAGGCTAGCTCCGGGGGCAACACGTGCCCCATGGGGCCGGACCTCGCCCCTTCCGCAGAGGCAAGCTCCGAGCCTGCCACGTAGCCAGTGATGCCGGACCTCACCCCCTCCACAGGGATGAGCTCCGAAGGCGCCACGTGGCCAGCGCCCGTGGGAAGTGTTTACAGCGATCCTCGGCGAACTGGAATTGGCTCTTTTTTAGCTCTCTTTCACCTGTTCTACTTCTTTTAAAATCTTTTCTCTATATGAAATATGTATGCATGCATGAATATGAAATTGAGGGTGTTTCAAACCTACCCCCCTTAAATTGAATCTCGCCCTCGAGATTCGATAGAGTGGAGAATAGATGAGGGAATTCTGCCTTGAGGTCTTCCTCACGCTCCCATGTAGCTTCGGCTTCCTTGTGATGGCTCCATTGTACCTTGCACCAACCGATCACTTTGTTCCTCGTGACCCTTTCCTTTACATCCAAAATTTGGATAGGGTGCTCTACATAGGTCAGGTCCTCTTGAAGCTCAAGTTCATCCATTGGTACTTGTTCTTCCGGTAACACGTCTGAAAATTTTTAAACCACCGGAATGCTTCCCAATGTTGCTTCTTCGACGTGGATTCACGTTGCCTTCTCGGTTGCCGGTTGGGCTGACTCGAACTCAATACGAGTACCGTGCTCGTTTGTCAACTGCACGCTCCTCTCGGCACATTGGATTACTCCGTTGTGCTTGCTTAACCAATCCATTCCGAGTATTATGTCAAGCCCTTGGGAATCCAAGACAATGAGGTTGGCAAGGAAGTCTACCCCCCTTATTTTAAGGTTTACTTTTGGACATACTATATTAGTCCTCATCTTTCCACCGGGAGAATTAACCAACATGGTATATTTCATGTGTGATATGGGCAGGTTATTCTTGGCAACATACTTGGATGATATGAATGTATGCGATGCTCCGAAATAAAATAAAAAAGTGGCTGAATTGGAGTTGGCAAGGAACATACCAATCACGACGTCCTCAGCCTGTTGCGCTTCCTCAGCGGAGACATGATTCACGTTGCCACGCGCGTAGTTCTGCTGTCCACGGTTGCCTTGATTAGCTCCTCCATTTGGCTGTGGCTTCTCTTGGGCATGTTGCTTGGCTGTCCAAGGCCTTTCCTCGGCACTGACTTGCAAAGTGTCTCGTCTCTCCCCATGAAAAACATGCCTTGTTGCCCAAGACAGCAGGGACGTTGGGGCGGTAGTGGTTTTGAGAATAAGCGCCCATGTTGGGACGGGGCACTAGAGGCAAAGGCACACAAGGTGCTTGCATAACAGGACGTTGCTGTGGTGGTTGATTATGGTGAAAAGTAGAACCAGACGAGCCATACTGCGGTGCAGCTAGGGGCATGAAATGGGGATGTACATTGCTCCATTGTGGCTGGTATGGCATCTTTCTCTTGCCCTCTTGCTCGATCTCCCGGATCTTGCTCTCAACCACAATAGCTTTGTCAACTAGCTTCTGGAAGTTCGCATAGTCATTGTTGAGAAGTTGAACTTGGATCTCATTGTTCTACCCTCTCATGAACAAGTATTGCTTCCGTTGATCCGAGTTGACATCTTCGGGGGCATACCTTGACAACTGTGTGAACTTGTTGAGGTACTCATTCACGCCCTTCTTTCCTTGGCAGAGACCTTCAAACTCTTGCCTTTTTAACATCATGACTCTAGCAGGGACGTAATGAGAGCGGAAACTCTCCTTGAACTCAGTCCAAGTGATAGTCTCCTGGTTGACATGAGCATTGCAAAGAGCGTCCCACCAGTCAGCGGCTGCTCCCATGAGTTGGTGCGATGTGAAGAGAACTTTCTCCCGGTCATTGCACTGAACAATAGCAAGCTTCTTCTCTATGGACTTTAACCAATCATCAGCCTCCATGGAATCATTAGCTTGTGGGAAGGTGGGCGGTCGAGTCCTCATGAACTCTCCCAGTCTGTTGTGAGCCGGCGGTGGTGGTGGCGGTGGTGCAGGAACGGGGTTAGGATGGTTGTTGTTGGCTTGCAGCTAACCCAAAGTTTGGATCATAGTTTGCATGAGTTGGTTCTGCATAGCCATCAACCGTTCATGGTTGTTTGCACCAGCCCCAGGGTTGTCATTCTCAGGAACTTCATCGTGGCCATCCTCCTGTGGTTCCTGGTTGCCAGGATGTTCCTCCTTTGATGGCCGGCGTTTTCTCTCACCATCTGTGAGAGAGAGTTGGGTAGAATAGAAGTTAGAAGTTTAGATTGATCCCCCCAACTATATGCATCAAGGTGGATGGACTTATATATCATCCTATATGAGGATGTGAACACATGCCGAAGCACCTCACATCTCTCTACTATCTGTGGGTATGGACAACGTTGAAGCGTCCCACAACTCACACTAAGCACTCAAACATAAGCAATCATCACACCAATCCTATTCAAGCTTCTATGGTTTAAATGTTACTATGTGTTTTAGGGTATCCATTCTACCTAGGCTTGCATCTTATGGTCAAGGTGGCTCTGATGCCAATCTATGCATTCTACCTAGGCTTGTGTCCTATGGTCAGCGTGGCTCTAATGCCAATATGCACATTCTATCTAGGCTTGCGACCCACGGTCAATGTGGCTCTGATACCAATCTGTGACGGCCTGTCCCGTAAAACACGGAACCCAGCTGATGCATATGTGTGCCTAGGATGTTCATCACACATATACATGTAATCCACAAACTGAATACAGAATATAACCATGAATAATAGGGTTTAAGTACTTTGTTATATCAATCTCTAACTTATTCTAGTAGCGGAAGTCTTATTCTAGCAGCGGAAGTCTTATTCTAGCAGCGGAAGTCTCATTCTAGCAGGGGAAGTCTTATTCTAGTAGTGGAAGTCTTATTCCAGCAGCGGAAGTCTCTAAGCGATAGTGGAAGCAAACTAAGCACGGCAGCGGCTCCATCTTCAACTCTAACTCCATCCCCACAGGCAATTTGACGGTAGATCGTACGCCTAATACTCCACATGGTCTTCGAAGCACTCCTCTCCTGTTGCTAATGATTGTATGATAATGCAAGGGTGAGTATATGTCGTACTCAGCAAGTGCGGAAAAAATATGACATGTAGCTTTCAACAAGGTAGGAATACAAAGGCTCATTGCAAAAAGGAAAGTTTATTTCACAAAACATGATAAAACAGAAGCTATCTTTAAGTGAATTTAGTCCCAACATATGTCCATTTAAAACATCAACATACCTCCTTCATATTTCACCACTTTCCATGTCTCATCCGATCATAAATCTTTCTCAACTTTTTCTCACACTCATAATAACCATCTCATGATCATATCCATCTCATGATCATATAATCAAAACTCATTGTCATGAATCAACAGTCTTGAACCAATCTCATCACCGAGACTCAACAGTCCCAAAACCAAATCCAAGACCATACCATAACCATACCAATAACCATATCGAATGACCTCCCAATAACCATCCCAAACCATCCCAATAACCATCCCAAACAATCCCAATAACCATCCCATTTAATCATGGAAGTTGGCCAGGCGCTTGTGACCGGAAGCACGGCTATCATGATAGTTTTACACACTTCAGAGGTGGCACCACTTTATCCACAAGTTTATGATTTCGTCACCCATCGGCGACTGCAGAACCTCCATTATACCAGTACACAACCGTCAGTGTATGGCCAAGAGATCACAAAATAGCCTTTACAAAGGGGCTACTAGATGTATGGACTCACTAAGATTTCACCAGTAGGCTCGAATCACCATTCTCCCACCTACGGGCCCCCTCTTGTGCCATGCGGTTCCTAGGGCAGTCCTCTCTCGACTCCCATTCCCCGCACCTTCCACGGTCCATAATAATCTAGCAACTTGCCTAATTAGTCAGCTAAGCCGCACCCATACTTGGCCTTGTGGTGGCACTGTTTTCCCTGGCATGTTCTCGCATGAACCGATACTTAGATCTATGGCAAGTAAACCACCATCTCATTCTACCACATCCACAAACCAAGCTTGCCTAGATCTCCCCTGATTCATGTTCATTATCAACATCAAGTTCTTATTATCATTGTTCATATGAGTGCAGTAGCTAGACACATTCTATCTCGCTTCTCATATCACGTAGACTCAGCGAAGCATAAAGCAAAAACGACCATACCCAACTCATCAACTTTCCCGGCGACAAGGGTGGTTAACAAAACTAGTAAACTCCTATGAAAGGGTTTCCCATCAAGTTGACTCAAGCACACACGTGTTTTTGCAAACAAAACAGTTCCAAAACATGGGATCAATATGGTCAAGGGGCACTTGCCTTGTTCCTGTGGCTTTTGTTGCTCACGGATCTCAAATTCTTGGTGCTGTAGTCCTTCATAGATAGCTCCCTGAGCTTGTCCTTCTATTTACGATCACGCACATACAAAATTTATAGCAATCAAACATCATGCACAATCCTTACTCAAGATGCAATGGTGCATATGCATGCTAATCCTATGGTGCTGTTTTTATTAGATCAGTTTGTACGTGTTCTTGCATGTTTTAATAGCTTTGCATGGGGTTTTATAGTAACAAAGGTGTAAGGATCAAGTGTGGAAGTGGTGATGATCTTGACTCAAGATCTAGATCAATTCCACCATCAAAAACCGATAAACACGTGATTTGTCCACATGAAAAAGCTTCTGTTCAAAGAAAACAGATGCGAAGAAACCGCGATGATGTCGTAAGGTGGTAATGAAGACCTACCTCACTTGTCCTTGGTGTCGGGGCCTTCCTCCTAGCAAGACAGATCGTCAGCTCTCTTCTGGCGATGGTGAGGCTCGACGGAGCTTCAACGGCGGGCTCACTGGCGACCGAACTCTGGTGAAGGGGTGTAACTAAGCGAGTTGGGAGCTATCACCTCCAACTCGCCGACTCGGGAGGGGAAGAATAGGTACGTGGTTGCAGCCAAGGGGTTTTGCATTCTATTTATAACCGGAAAAAGAAGAGTCCTACTCCGATTGGATGAGTCCTATTTGATTTCTTTTTGGATCTTAACAGCTTATCTCCAATTTATTTGGTGCAGCAACAATCGTGAAAGAAATCTGGTCAGTTTCCTCAGTACCGGGTACTCGCGCACAGGGGAAAAACCGCTTAAGGATCTCATCCTTCAGCAGGGATAAGCTCCGGAGGCTCCACGTCTCCAGCAGGGGCCTGGTCTCCCTTTTCCGCGGAGACGAGCTCCGGGTGCGCCACGTGTCTGGCGGGCAGGACCTCCCTCTTCCTCAGAAGCGAGCTCCGCGTACGCCATATGTCTGGCGGGCGGGACCTCCCTCTCCCTCAGAGGAGAGCTCCGTGTACGCCACACGTCAGTGCCGGACCTCTCCTCTCTTCAGAGGCGACCCCCGAGAGTGCCACGTGTCAGTTCCGGACCTCCCCTATCCTCAGAGGCGAGCTCCGAGAGTGCCACGTGTCCAGCAGCGTCGGACTTCCTTTTTCCGCAGGGGTGAGCTCCGAGAGCGACATGTGTCCAATAGTGTTGGACTTCTCGGAGGCGAGCTCCGAGGGTGACACGTATCTAGCGGGGCCGGACCTCTCGGAGGTGTGCTTGGAGGGTGACACGTGTCCCGCGGGGTTGGGCCTCGCTTCTTCTCAGTGACTAGCTCCGAAGGCAACACGTGTCCTGCGGGGCTGGCCTTGCTTCTCTGCAGAGGCTAGCTCCAGGGGCAAAACATGTCCCACGGGGCCGGACCTCGCCATTCCGCAGAGGCAAGCTACGAGCCTGCCACGTAGCCAGCGATGCCGGACCTCGCCCCCTCCACAGGGATGAGCTCCAAAGGCGTCACGTGGCCAGCGGCTGCGGGAAGTGTCTACAGCGATCCTCGGCGAACTGGATTTGGCTCTTTTTTAGCTATGTTTCACTTGTTCTACTTCTTTTAAAATGTTTTCTCTATATGAAATATGTATGCATGCATGAATACGAAATTGAGGGTGTTACATACAAGTTGCCGCAAGTGGACGAACATCTTCAAATCTAGTTGAACGGAACCGAAAACCATTGACATCGTATCGACCATAGATTCTAACTTTAATGGATCCATAGGACAGCTGACGCAAGTCCTCATGGAAACCGGCATCTTTTTTGCACTGTCCAAAATATAGATGTTAGAAGACTATATCGAGCAATACTCGTAAGTCGTATTAGAATAAAGACAAGAAAACATTAGAAAACTTTACATGAGTAATACTCCAAGATTGAAAGTTAGGCCCTCCGTTTAGTCCATAATGTCGCATTATTTCTACTTGCTTGCTCGTAGGTTGATGCTTAGATTTCTAATTTTGGCGATCAAACTCACTACATATATAATAAAAATAACAATTACAATATATGTATAGCAAATTTGTACCAATTAGTATAGCTGGTGAACAAACACTTGAAATATTTGTCCATCCTGTCTATATTAGCGTACATATAGGGCAAAGCAGCCGTCTTTTCTTCTATTTTAGCGTCATAGATCATGCTACTACCAATGGTAGTGCCTCTCATTTGAAATATGGAGAGGTCGCTAAAAGGGGGTGCTTCATCGATATTGTATTGCAACGTAGGAGCATTAAAATTGTGTTCTTCTGCAAAGTAAACACTTGAGAAGTAGCCTATCTCCTAAAATGTAAATGCTTCGGCAATGCATCCTTCAACCCTTGCTCTATTGTGAACCATTGGTTTAAGACATCTGAGTGCTCTTTCAATGTGGTACATCACATGTATTGAACAAGGTCGCCCACTTTAGCTTCATATGGAAGATGGATTAGGAGGTGTTACATTGGGTTGAAGAACCCTGGAGGGAAAACTTTTTCCATTTTACATACCAAAACTGGTATCTCATTTTCCAACTTCTCCATCATCTCCTTTGTGATTTCTTTAGCACAAAGCTGTCTATAAAAATAGCGTAGCTCGGCTAACACCTTTCACACTGCATCGTCAAGATAGCCCCAAAACATAACCGGCAAAAGTCTTTCCATGATTATGTGATAATCATGACTTTTCAACCCAGTGAGCTTTCCGGTCTCAACATTCACAGCTCGTCTCAGACTAGCAGCATAACCATCAGGGAATTTCAACTTTTTCAACCACAGCAACACTTCTTTCTTTTCTTTAGGTCTAAGACAAAAAGTAGCGCATGGTTTGCCACCAGTTTCAGAAAGCTCAAGACTTGGACGGTTACGAACCTCTGCCAAATATTTTTGAGCCTTAATATTGTCTTTTGTTTTGCCCATCACATCCAAGCATGTGCTTATGATGCATTCGCTCATATTACGCTCCTGGTTCATGACATCAATGTTATGCATTAGAATTAAGGACTTCACATACGGTTGTTCCCATAATACACATACATGAGTCCAATTGTGGTCCTCTTCGTAACCAACAAAATATCCAGGATGATTTTCATCTGGCACTAGCTTCTCCAACACGGATAATATCTCTGACCCATTCAAACGTTAAGGTGGTCCTTTTGTGGCAACGGTTTTCTTTCTGAAGGCATTCCTCTGTTGTCCTAACATGTGTTTTGGAGGTAGCCAACGTCGATGACAATCGAAGTAATATATCTTGCCACCATGACTAAGACGAAAACATTCCGTGTCTGTAGCACATATCGGACATGTCAAACGACCATGAGTACTCCAGCCGGAAAACATGTTGTATGCTGGAAAATCATTAACAGACCCCAAGTATGCAGCTTGAAGATTGAATTTCTGTTTTTTGTGACCATCGTACGCTTCGATTCCTGCCCATAAAAATTTCAACTCTTCAATCAACGGCTTCAACATCATGTTGAGTCATGAACCAGGATGATCTGATCCAGGAACGATGAGGCAAAGGAACATGAATTCATACTTCATACAAAGAGATGGCGGTAAGTTGTATGGAATAGCAAACACAGGCCAACATGAGTATGGTGTGGCATTTGTACTGAACGGCGAGAAGCCATCTGTTGCAAACCTAATGCGAACATTGCTGGCATCATTGGCGAAATCTGGATCGAAGCGGTCTAACGCCTTCCATGCCTCACCGTTGGACGGGTGCACCATGACTCCGAAGTTCTCACATATACCTTCTTTGTGCCATCTCATATGTATGGCAATTCTTTTCGAGAGAAACAAAAGCTTCAACCGAGGTGTGACAGGCAAGTAACAAAGCTGCTTATGTGTGACTTCAGTCTGTACACGCTCTCCTTCATCATTATCAACCTCGACAAACATTGATTTGCCACATTGTAAGCACTTCTTCACGTTGGCGTGCTCTCTCCAAAAAATCATACAGTTGTCTGGTGTGACACCCTCAATTTCATATTCACGCATGCATGCATATTTCATATAGAGAAACATTTTAAAAGAAGTAGAAACGGAGAAAGAATCAGAAAGATAGCCGAAAAGAGCCAATTCCAGTTCGCCGAGGAGTGCTGTAGACACTTCCCGCGGCCCGCTGGCCACGTGGCGCCTTTAGAGCTCATTCCCGTGGAGGGGGATGAGGTCCGGCACTGCTGGCTACGCGGCAGGCTCGGAGCTTGCCTCTGCGGAAGCGGCGAGGTCCGGCCCCGTGAGACACGTGTTGCCCCCGGAGCTAGCCTCTGCGGAGAAGCGAGGCCAACCCCGCAAGACATGTGTCACCTTCGGAGCTAGTCACTGCGGAGAAGGGAGGCCCAGTCGCGCGGGACACGTGGAACCCTCGGAGCACACCTCCGAGAGGTCTGACCCCGCTAGACACGTGTCACCCTCGGAGCTCGAATCCGAGAGGTCCGACACTATTTGCCACGTGTCACTCCCGGAGCTCACCCCCGCGGAGGGAGTGAGGTCCCGTCCCGATGGACACGTGTCATCCTCGGAGCTCATCTCCGAGGAGAAGGGAGGTCCGACACTGCTGGAAACGTGTCGTCCTCAGAGCTTACCTCCAAGAAGGAGGGAGGCCCGACACTGATTGACACGTGTCGACCTCGGAGCTCATCTCTGAGGAAAAAGGAAGTCCGACGCTACTAGACACGTGGCACTCTCGAAGCTCGCCTCTAAGGAGAGGGAGGTCCGGAATGACACGTGGCACTCTCGGAGCTCGCCTCGGAAGAGAGGGGAGGTCCGGTACTGACACGTGGCGTACGCGGAGCTCGCCTCTGAGGGAGAGGGAGGTCCCACCCGCCAGACGCGTGGGGCACGCGGAGCTCACCTCTGAGGGAGAGGGAGGTCCTGCCCGCTAGACACGTGGCGCATCCGGAGCTTGTCTCTGGGGAAAAGGGAGACCAGGCCGCCGCTGGACACGTGGAGCCTCCGGAGCTTATGTCTGCGGAAGGACGAGGTCCTTAAGCAGTTTTTCCCCTGTACACGAGTTACCAATACGGAGGAAACCGACACGAACTCTTCTACGTGGAATATTGGAACCAAATCGATTAAAGATAAGTTTTAAGATCTAAAACAAATTGAATAGGACTCTTATTCGAACTCCAATCAGAGTAGGACTCTTTTCTGACCTCTTATAAATAGAACCGAAAACCTCTGGCCAAAACCACGTACCTATTCTTTCCCTCCCGATTCGGTGACTTGGAGATCCTAGCTCCCAACTCGCCGAGTTAACCCCCTTCGCCGGAGTTTAGCCCCCGGTGTGCCGCCGTTTGAAGCCCGTCGAGCCTCGCCTTCGCCGGAAGAGAGCCGACAAACTGTTTGCTGTCTTGCTAGGAGGAAGGCCCCGACACCAAGGAGAAGTGAGGTAGGTCTTCGTTACCACCTTACAACCTTATTACAGTTTTCTTCGCATCTGTTTCTTCGATTCCTTTGAAACAGAAGCTTTTTTGTGTGGACAAATCACGTGTTGATCAGTTTGATCTAGATCTTGAGACAAGATCATCACCACGTCCACATTTGATCCCTACACCCTTGTTCATCGTAAAACCCCATGCAAAACCCTTAAAACATGCAAGAACACATACAAACTAAACTGCACCATAGGATTTGCATGCATCTACACCATTGCATCTTAAGTAAAGTTTGTGCATGATGATTGATTGCTGTGAATCTTGTATGTGCGTGATCATGAGTAGAAGGACAAGCTCAGGGAGCTATCTAAGAAGGACTACAGCACCAAGAATTCGAGACACCTGAGCAACAAAGGCCACAGGAACAACGCAAGTGCCCCGTGACCATATTGATCCCATAGTTTTGAAACTGTTTTGATTGAGAAAATGTGTGTTCTTGAGTCAACTTGATTTGAAACCCTTTTATAGGAGTTTACTAGTTTTGTTAACCACCCTTGTCACCGGAAAAGTTGATGAGTCGGGTATGGTCGTTTTGCTTTTTGCTTCGCCGAGTCCACGGGATATGTGAAGCGAGATAGAATGTGTCTAGCTACCGCACTCATATGAACAATGTTAATAAGAACTTGATGATGAATATGAATCGGGGGAGATCTAGGCAAGCTTGGTTTGTGGATGTGGTAGAATGAGATGGTGGTTTACTTGCCGTAGATCTAAGGACCGGTTCATGCGAGCACATGCCAGGAAAACAGTGCCACCACAAGGCAAAGTATGGGTGCGACTTAGCTGACTAATTAGGTAAGTTGCTAGATTGTTATGGACCGTGGAAGGCGCGGGGAATGGGAGTCGAGAGATGACTGCCCTGGGAACTGCATGGCACAAGTGGGGGCCCGTAGGTGGGAGAATGGTGATTCGAGCCTGCTGGTGAAACCTTAGTGAGTCCATACATCTAGTAGCCCCTTTGTAAAGGCTATTTTGTGATCTCTTGGCCATACACCGATGGTTGTGTACTGGTATAATGGTGGTTCTGCAGTCACCGACGGGTGAAGAAATCACAAACTTGTGGGTGAAGTTGTGCCACATCTGCAGAGTGTAAAACTATCATGATAGTCGTGCTTACGGTCACAAGCGCCTGGCCAACTTCCATGATTAGATGGGATGGTTATTGGGATGGTTATAGGTTTGGTTATTGGTATGGTTATGGTTTGGTCTTTTGTATTGGTTTTGGGACTGTTGAGTCTCGGTGATGAGATTGGTTCGGGACTGTTGAGTCTTGAACATGAGATGGTTTTGGAGATATGAACGTGAGATGGTTTTGGTTATATGATCATAAGATGGATATGACCATGAGATGGTTATTATGAGAATGAGAAAGAATTGAGAAAGAGAAACGTCTGGATGAGAGATGAAAGGTGGTGAATCATAAAGGAGGTATGTTGATGCTTAATTGGATATATGCTGGGATTAAATTCACTTAAAGATAGTTGCTGTTTTTATCATGTTGGTGAAATAAACTTTGCTTTCTACAATGAGCCTTTTTTATCCTACCTTGTTGTAAGCTACATGTCATACATCTTCCGCACTTACTGAGTACGACATGTACTCACCCTTGCATTATCATAAAATCATTAGCAACATGAGAAGAGTACATTGAAGACCATGTGGAGTATTAGGCGTGTGATCTTCCGTCAACTTGCCTGTGGGAATGGAGATGGAGATGGAGATGAAGCCCATTGCTGCTTAGTTGTTTTCGCTATCATTAGAGACTTCCACTGCTAGAATAAGACTTCTGCTGCTAGAATAAGACTTCCACTGCAAGAACATGTTAGAAATTGATGTAACAAAAATACTTAAACCCTATTATTCGTGGTTATATTCTGAATTCAGTTTGTGGATACATGTGTATGTGTGATGAACATCCTGGGCACACATATGCATCAGCTCGGTTCCGTGGTTTTCGCAACCGGGGCGCCACAGATTGGTATCAAAGCCACGGTTAACTGTAGATCGCAAGCCTAGATAGAATTCACAGATTGGCATTAGAGCCACATTGGCCGTACAACGCAATCTTAGGTAGAACGCATAGATTGGCATCGAACCACCTTGACCGTAGGATGCAAGCCTAGGTAGAAGTCACAGATTGGTATCAACTAGGCACCCTAAGAACACATAGGACTCCTATTGAATAAACTTGAATAGGATTGGTGTGAACTTTTGTGATAATTGCTTGTGTTTGAGTGCTTAGTGTGAGTTGTGGGACGTTTCAGCGTTGTCCATATCCACACATAGTAGAGAGATGTGAGATGCTTCGGCACTTGTTCACATCCTCATATAGGATGATATATAGTCCATCCACCTTGTCGGTACGCCCACACATAGGGGAAAATCGCCTAAGGACTTCGCCCCCTCCGCAGGGGTGAACTCCGAAGGCACCACGTGTCCAGCGGGGCCGGACCTCCCTCTCCTCAAAGGAGAGCTCCACGCCCGCTACGTGGGTGGCAGAGCCGGACCTCCCCCCTCCACAGGGGAGAGCTCCAAAGGCTCCACGTGTCCAGCGGGGCCGGACCTCCCTCTCCTCAGAGGAGAGCTTTGGGCCCGCCACGTGGCTAGCAGAGTCGGACCTCCCCTCTCCGCGGGGAGAGCTCCGAAGGCTCCACGTGTCCTGCGGGGTCGGACCTCCCTCTCCTCAGAGGAGAGCTCCGGGCCCGCCACGTGGCCAGCAGAGCCGGACCTCCCCCCTCCGTGGGGAGAGCTCCGAAGGCTCCACGTGTCCTGCTGGGCCGGACCTCCCTCTCCTTAGAGGAGTGCTCCGGGCCCTCTACGTGGCCAGCAGTGCAAGACCTCCCCCCTCCGTGGGGAGAGCTCCGAAGGCTCCACGTGTCCAGCGGGACTGGACCTCCCTTCTCCTTAGAGGAGAGCTCCGGGCCTGCCACGTGGCAGCGAAGCAGCGCTGCTTGCCCAGCGCGGTAGGCAGCAAGAGTAAAGGCGCACCATGCCCTTATCGTACAAGACATTCAAGATCCGCGCCTTCCCAAGACGCGGAGACGCGGCGCACGTCTGCCAGGCGCCACTGTGGCCAGTCACGGTGAAGACAGGTCGTGCCATCCCAAGACGTGAAGACAAGCACGCAATGTCAGAGGCTGTACACCAATAAACACAGAGACAAGACATCCCCTGCTGCCCCTGCCATCATCAACCACTACGCCTATCTTGCGGCGTGGGCAGGGCGGCAGGACGGAGACTCAGAACCCCTCGCCATAGACAACTACCGGCATTACTATAAGATATGGTAGATGACAGGCAATCTCCCTAGGACCACCTGTTGGGTGCCGGGCCCCCTTTGTAAGCCGCTCGAGCCTTGGACTATAAAAGGCTCGGGCAGGCAAGTTGCAAAGGATTGGCACTCTAGTGGTTAGGTTCGGCAGTGCGCCATCTTCCAGTAGATATTCTAGCACTCAGCTCATCCCCAAGCTTAGAACTCCGGGTTCTAAGCCTCAAGCAATACAACGAGCACCTCTGCTCACCGTGGACGTAGGGTTTTACACTCCGGCGGCCCGAACCACGTAAAAACCCTCGTGTTCATCTCCTTCCTTCATCTAAACACGCGTAGACTCTCCGAGAGCACTAGCCCCTCCGAAAAAGAACCTCCGCGGGCTGCCCAGAGTAGGCCCGGGGGAAGTGTTAACCTCAGACGCTTCGACACACCTTGATGCATATAGTTGGGAGGATCAATCTAAACTTCTAACTTCTATTCTATCCAACTCTCTCTCACAGATGGTGAGAGAAAACGCCAGCCGTCAAAGGAGGAACGTTCGTGGCAACCATGAACCACAAGAGGATGGCCACGATGAAGTTCCTGAGAATGTTGGGCTGGTGCAAACAACTTTGAACGGTTGATGGCTATGCAGACCAGCTCATGCAAACTATGATCCAAACTTTGGGTCAGATGCACGCCAACAACAACAACAACCCCGTTCCTGCACCACCACCACCACCGCCACCACCGCCGGTTCATAACCGATCGGGAGAGTTCATGAGGACTCGACCGCCTACCTTTGCACAAGCTAATGACCCCATGGAGGCCGATGATTGGTTGAAGTCCATGTAGAAGAAACTTGTCATAATTCAGTGCAATGATCGAGAGAAAGTTCTCTTTGCATCACACCAACTTATGGGAGCAACCACTGACTGGTGGGACGCTCTTTGCAATGCTCATGAACACCCGGAGACTATGACTTGGGTTGAATTCAAGGAGAGTTTCTGCTCTCATTACATCCTTGTTGGAGTCATGATGCTTAAAAGGCAAGAGTTTGAAGGTCCCCGCCAAGGACGGAAGAGCGTGAATGAGTACCTCAACAAGTTCACGCAGCTGTCAAGGTATGCCCCCGAAGATGTCAACTCGGATCAATGGAATCAATACTTGTTCATGAGAGGGTTGAACAATGAGATCCAAGTTCAGCTTCTCAACAACGACTATGCAAACTTCCAGAAACTTGTTGACAAATTTATAGTGGTTGAGAGCAAGATCCGTGAGATTGAGCAAGAGGGCAAGAGAAAGATACCATACGAGCCACAAGGGAGCAATGTACGTCTCCGTTACATGCCACCAGCTGCACCACAGTATGGCTCGCCCGCTCCTACTTTTCGCCCTAATCAACCACCACAGAAACGTCCTGTTATGCAAGCACCTCGTGTGCCTTTGCCTCCTGCGCCTCGTACAAACATGGGCGCTTATTCTCAAAACCACCCTCGACCCAACGTCCCTGCTGTCTTGGGCAACAAGGCATGCTTTGCATGCGGAGAGACGGGACACTTTGCGAGTCAGTGCCCGAGGAAAGGCCTTGGACAGCCAAGCAACGCACCTAAGCAGAATCCACGGCCGAACGGAGGAGCTACACAAGGCAACCATGGGCAGCAGAACTATGCTCACGGTAACATGAATCATGTCTCTGCTGAGGAAGCGCAACAGGCTGAGGACGTCATGATTGGTATGTTCCTTGCCAACTCCAACCCAGCAACCATTTTATTTGATTCCGGGGCATCGCATTCATTCATATCATCCAAGTATGTTGCCAAGTATAATCTACCCATATCACACTTGAAATATACTATGGTGGTTATTTCTCCCGGTGGAGAGATGAGGACTAATATAGTATGTCCGGAAGTAAACCTTAAAATAAGGGGGGTAGACTTCCTTGCCAATCTCATTGTCTTGGATTCCCATAAGCTTGACATAATACTCGGAATGGATTGGTTAAGCAAGCACAACGGAGTAATCCAATATGCTAAGAGGAGCGTGCAATTGGCAAATGAGCACGGTACTCGTATTGAGTTCGAGTCAGCCCAATCAACAACTGAGAAGGCAACGATGAACCATGTCAAAGAAGCAACATTGGGAAGCATTCCCGTAGTTGAAGAATTTTCAAGAAGAGCTTGAGCGTACGGGAAGAACAAGTACCATTGGATGAACTCAAACTTCAAGAGGATCTGACCTGTGTAGAGCACCCTGTCCGAATTTTGGATGTAAAGGAAAGGGTCACGAGGAACAAAGTGATCCATTGGTGCAAGGTACAATGGAGCCATCACAAGGAAGCTGAAGCTACATGTGAACATGAGGAAGACATCAAGGAAGAATTCTCTCATCTATTCTCCACTCTATCGAATCTCGAGGGTGAGATTCAATTTAAGGGGGGTAGGTTTGTGACACCCTCAATTTCATATTCACGCATGCATGCATATTTCATATAGAGAAACATTTTAAAAGAAGTAGAAACGGAGAAAGAATCAGAAAGATAGCCGATAAGAGCCAATCCAGTTCGCCGAGGAGCGTTGTAGACACTTCCCGTGGCCCGCTGGCCACGTGGCGCCTTCAGAGCTCATTCCCGTGGATGGGGATGAGGTCCGGCACTGCTGCCTACGTGGCAGGCTCGGATCTTGCCTCTGCGGAAGGGGCGAGGTCCGGCCCCGTGGGACACGTGTTTCCCCGGAGCTAGCCTCTGCGGAGAAGCGAGGCCAGCCCCGCAGGACATGTGTCGCCTTCAGAGCTAGTCACTGCGGAGAAGCGAGGCCCAGTCGCGCGGGACACGTGGAACCCTCGGAGCACACCTCCGAGAGGTCCGGCCCTGCTAGACACGTGTCACCCTCGGAGCTCTCCTCCAAGAGGTCCGACACTATTTGACACGTGTCGCTCCCGGAGCTCACCCCCACAGAGGGATTGAGGTCCCGTCCCGATGGACACGTGTCGTCCTCGGAGCTCATCTACGAGCAGAAGGGAGGTCCGACACTGCTGGACACGTGTCGTCCTCGAAGCTTACCTCCGAGAAGGAGGGAGGCCTGACACTATTTGACACATGTCGACCTCGGAGCTCATCTCTGAGGAAAAAGGAAGTCTGACGCTACTGGACACGTGGCACCCTCGGAGCTCGCCTCTGAGGAGAGGGGAGGTCCGGAACTGACACATGGCACTCTCGGAGCTCACCTCGGAAGAGAGGGGAGGTCCGGTACTGACACGTGGCGTACGTGGAGCTCGCCTCTGAGGGAGAGGGATGTCCCGCCCGCCAGACGCGTGGCCCACGCGGAGCTCACCTCTGAGGGAGAGGGAGGTCCCGTCCGCTAGATACGTGGCGCATCCGGAGCTTGTCTCTGCGGAAAAGGGAGACCAGGCCGCCGCTGGACATGTGAAGCCTCCGGAGCTTATCTCTGTGGAAGGACGAGGTCCTTAAGCGGTTTTTCCCCTGTACGTGAGTACCCGATACAGAGGAAACCAACACAAACTCTTCTACGTGGAATATTGCAACCAAATCGATTAGAGATATGTTGTTAAGATCTAAAACAAATCGAATAGGACTCTTATTCGAACTCCAATCAGAGTAGGACTCTTTTCTGACCTCTTATAAATAGAACCGAAAACCTCTGGCCGAAACCACATACCTATTCTTTTCCTCCCGAGTCGACGACTTGGAGATCCTAGCTCCCAACTTGCCGGGTTAACCCCCTTCGCCGGAGTTTAGCCGCTGGTGAGCCACCGTTGAAGCCCGTCGAGCCTCGCCGTCGCTAGAAGAGAGCCGATGAACTGTTTGCTGTCTTGCTAGGAGGAAGGCCCCGACACCAAGGAGAAGTGAGGTAGGTCTTTGTTACCACCTTACAACATTATCACGGTTTTCTTCGCATCTGTTTCTTTGATTCCTTCGAAACATAAGCTTTTTCATGTGGACAGATCACGTGTTGATCGGTTTGATCTAGATCTTGAGACAAGATCATCACCACGTCCACATTTAATCCCTACACCCTTGCTTATCATAAAACCCCATGCAAAACCCTTAAAACATGCAAGAACACGTACAAACTAAACTACACCATAGGATTTGCATGCATCTACACCATTGCATCTTAAGTAAAGTTTGTGCATGATGATTGATTGCTGTGAATCTTGTATGTGCGTGATAGTGAGTAGAAGGACAAGCTCTGGGAGCTATCTATGAAGGACTACAACACCAAGAATTCGAGACACCTGAGCAACAAAGGCCACAGGAACAAGGTAAGTGCCCCTTGACCATATTGATCCCATGGTTTTGAAACTGTTTTGTTTGTGAAAACGTGTGTGCTTGAGTCAACTTGATGGGAAACCCATTTATAGGAGTTTACTAGTTTTGTTAACCACCCTTGTCGCTGGGAAAGTAGATGAGTCGGGTATGGTCATTTTGCTTTTTGCTTCGCCAAGTCCACGGGATATGGGAAGCGAGATACAATGTGTCTAGCTACTGCACTCATATGAACAATGTTAATAAGAACTTGATGATGAACATGAATCGGGGGAGGTCTAGCCAAGCTTGGTTTTTGGATGTGGTAGAATGAGATGGTGGATTACTTGCTGTAGATCTATGGACCGATTCATGCGAGCACATGCCAGGAAAACAGTGCCACCCCAAGGCCAAGTATGGGTGCGGCTTAGCTGACTAATTAGGTAAGTTGCTAGATTGTTATGGACCGTGGAAGGCACAGGGAATGGGAGTCGAGAGAGGACTGCCCTGGGAACTGCATGGCACAAGAGGGGGCCTGTATGTGGGAGAATGGTGATTCGAGCCTGCTGGTGAAACCTTAGTGAGTCCATACATCTTGTAGTCCCTTTGTAAAGGCTATTTTGTGATCTCTTGGCCATACACCGACGGTTGTGTACTGGTATAATAAAGGTTCTGCAGTCGCCGACAGGTGACGAAATCACAAACTTGTGGGTGAAGTGGTGCCACCTCTGCAGAGTGTAAAACTATCATGATAGCGGTGCTTACGGTCACAAGCGCCTGGCCAACTTCCATGATTAGATGGGATGATTATTGGGATGGTTATTGGTTTGGTTATTGGTATGGTTATGGTTTGGTCTTTAGTATTGGTTTTGGGACTGTTGAGTCTCGGTGATGAGATTTGTTCGGGACTGTTGAGTCTTGAACATGAGATGGTTTTCGAGATATGAATATGAGATGGTTTTGGTTATATGATCGAGATGGATATGACCATGAGATAGTTATTATGAGAATGAGAAAGAATTGAGAAATAGAAACGTCTGGATGAGACATGAAAAGTGGTGAATCATAACGGAGGTATGTTAATGTTTAATTGGATATATGCTGGGATTAAATTCACTTAAAGATAGTTTTTGTTGTTATCATGTTTGTGAAATAAACTTTGCTTTCTGCAATGAGCCTTTTTGATCCTACCTTGTTGTAAGCTACATGTCATACATCTCCCGCACTTGCTGAGTACGACATGTACTCACCCTTGCATTATCATACAATCATTAGCAACGGGAGAGGAGTACTTTGAAGACCATGTGGAGTATTAGGCGTGTGATCTTCCATCAACTTGCCTGTGGGAATGGAGATGGAGATGGAGATGAAGCCTGTTGCTGCTTAGTTGTTTTCGCTATCGTTAGAGACTTCCGCTGCTAGAATAAGACTTCCGCTGCAAGAACATGTTAGAGATTGATGTAACAAAAATACTTAAACCCTATTATTCGTGGTTATATTCTGAATTCAGTTTCTGGATACATGTGTATGTGTGATGAACATCCTGGGCACACATATGCATCAGCTCGGTTCCGTGGTTTTCGGAACCTGGGCGCCACATATGGGCAGACATCAATCTTCTCATATTTCATACCAAGACCAGAAATCAATTTCTTGGACTGGTACATATCTTTCGGCACTTTATGCGGTTGAGGAAGGATATCACTGGTCAATTTGATGAGATCGTTGTAACAGTTGTTGGAGAAGAAATACCTAGACTTAATCGCCATAAGTCTGGTCATGAAATTAAGAAGAGTCACTTTGGTGTGTTCATGCAGCGGCTGTTCTGAAGCTTTGAGAAGCTCAAAGAACGTTTGAACCTCCGTTGTAGGAGCATCCTCCGTCAACTCAGGATCTATGGCTTCAAGCATCTCGTCCATCCTATCGAGTCCCATGCTATCATCCACCACTTCATCTTCTACAGCTTCAGAACGTGTCTCACCGTGAAAGTACCATACCTCATACTTTTGCATGAAACCGTTCGGCACAAATGAAACGTCAATGTCACCTTGTCCAAAAATTTTGCATTCTGACATTTGGTACATGGGCACCACACCTTGCTGCTGTTGCACAACGAAAAAGCTTGTTGTATAAAAGTACCTGTCTTGGTGAACCACTCCACTGAGTGATGCCCATTCTTTTTCCAACCAGAATACATCCAAGTTCGTTCTCCAGCCATGTCTGAGATTATACTTCAAAGCAGATAAATCATTATTAGTACATTTTTATGTCTTGTCCCGGCCACTACAACTAGGCAGATAGGTTCTGAACCCACCTAAGAGTGACCGAGACACGGTGTCCAAATCTGGATGAAATTTCGGCAGCATAACCCCGCTGTTCTCCAACTGCACGCCTAAAAATGGTGCAACAGAGAACATTAGGGTTATGCTATAGCAATCACATCCAGATCCGGACCCCGTACCTAACTCGTCAAAAGCACGTCCTCGGTCACTCTGAGGATGTCCAGAAGGGACAATTCTGAACATGCATGCCTCACATGCCTATCGCTTGTGAGACGTATAGATTCAAAACTGGTAATAAATTTCTATAGGTTATGTTACTCATTTTCATTTTTCAATCATTTACAAGATAGGAAAGAATGAGAAAGAGGGGGTAAGTTGGTCAGAGTTGAAAGTTCAAAGGGATGACGCGTAACAGTTGAAAGTTACAAGTCTTTGTCGCCGTTCGCCTTCGTGCTCGTCTCGACACATAAGTTGCGACTAAAACCATCTGGGCCGTGACGGGTCGGGAAGGGATTGGGCCGTGCCTGGTCAGTCCGGATTGGGCCTTGCCGGGTCAGGGCACGATTTGGTCATGTCGGGTCGCGCCGGATTGGGCCTTGCCGGGTCAGGCCGGGTAGGGCCGTGCCGGATCAGGTCGGATTGGGCCTTGCCGGGTTGGACCGGCTCGAAACCCGTTAATATACGTATAAATTGTACACACTCATAATCAATCAAATAACTAATTATAATCTAATTGAGAATTCGAAACAAAATAAACAATTAAATAATTTAAACAATATTAAGCTGGCGGGCAGGGTGGGCAAGGAGACGGCGGGCGGGGCGGGCAGGGACCCGGCGGCTAGGGAGCTAATTAATTAAAACTAATTAAAAATAAGCTAAATAAATAAAACTAATTAAAAAACTCAATGGGCCGGCCCTGGGCGGGGCGGCGGCGGGTCAGGCCGGGGCCGGGTCCGTGGCGGGGCAGTCGGGGCTGACCATTTTGGGGTGGGGCGATCAATGGCAAGAGGGCCGGCCGGGGCGGAGGCAGCAAAGGCACGCGGGGAGGCCGGGGTGGGCGGCGGCAAAGATGCGCGGGGAGGCCAGGGTGACCAGCGGCCAAGGCGCGCGGGGAGTTCGGAGTTGGTGGTGGCGGCGGCGGCGGCTGAACCGGTCGGGGATGGCGGCGGCTGCGGCGGGTTGAATAAGCTAAACTTTAAAGTAATTAAACTAAACTAATTAAAGCATACTTACAAACTAAACTAAACTAATTATAAAATCAACTAAACTAATTTAAATAACGTAATTACAACTAGTAAACTAAACTAAATAAGTTAATTAATTAAAACTAATTAAGAAAACCTCGGGTCGGGGTGGGGCGGCACCGGGTCTGCAGTGAGGCAGTCAGGGCCGACCGGGTCGGGGCGGGCGGCGCCTTGTCTGGGCGGAGCTGGCAGCGGGTGGCCGGCCGGGGAGCGCAGGGGCGGTGCGGCGCCGGGTCGGGGTGGAGCCGGTGGCGGGTGGCCGGCCGCGGCATTCAGGGGCACGGGGGGCCGGGGGCACGCTGGGACGGGCCGGGGGGCGCACGTACCGCGGCGCGGAGGGCCGGGGATGCGTGGGCTGTGCAGGATGGGGCGGCGGCAGCGGCGAGCGAGGGTGGCGGCGGCGGTGCGCGACAGTGGTGGTGGTGGCGCGAGAGGCGGTGGCGGCGGATGGGTCGGTGTTGGCGCGGGCATGAATGTCCGCGCCTACCTTGGCCCGGGCGGGCATATACCCCTTATTTACGACAGCCAGGTCCCTTGCCATCGTAAAAAAGATGTTAATTACGACGGGAACTGGCCCTGTCGTAAATAAAGAACTTATTCATGACGGTCAGGGCCTACCATCCTAAATAATGTGCTTATTTACGACAATCTAGGTCAACCATCATGAATAATGCCTTTATTAACGACTGCCATTGGACACCGTTGTGAACATTTTAATTAACGACGGTACTGTCGTTAATAACTTTGGTCGTCGTAAATTTGTCTTTTTCCTGTAGTAATCGCAACGTTGGCTTGATCTTAGCTTCGGTGTTGGGTATTTGAGCAGATTCATTGCCAAACCAGAAGAGGAACACATGGTGGCTTTGAAGCATTTTCTTTGGTATGTGGCAGCTACGATGAGGTACGGCTTGTTTTACACTCAAGAGTTTTGGGTTGAAAGGCTATGGTGATAGTGACTTCGGGGAGATGTGGATGATCGGCGAAGCACAACGAGAGTCATATTCTTCCTGGCCGAGAGTCCAATCAGTTGGATGTCGCACAAGCAAAAGGTTGTGCCAAAGTCCACATGTGTAGCTTAGTACATGGCAGGTGCAGCAGCAGCTAGCCAGGCTGTTTGGCTCCGGCATGATCTTGAAGAGGTGACAAGAATTCAAGTAACGACACCCGTGATCAATATGGACAACACGGCAGCAATTGCACTTGAAAAGAATCTGGTCTTGCATGATCGGAGTAAAAACATTGACATCAAGTTTCATTTTCACTACAGGAATCACAAAAATAGACGACGGCCAAAAACCGTCATCTATAAGGTTACCACCGTCGTCAATAACTTATTGACGATGGTAAATGGTTATAGACGATGGTTCCTGGCCGTCGTCAATAAGTTTATTGACGACAGTAACCGTCGTCAATAAACTAATTGACGATGTAGGATCGAAGAGCACGTGAAAAGCTACCAGAGGGGGGTGAATGGTAGATTAAAACTTATCGCAGCGGAAACAACAAAAACCCCTCAGCAAAAAATCAATCGGTTAAAGAAACCGTGTGTGCATGTGTTTTCAAACGTGTTCAACCGTGACAAATCAAGTAGAGAGGTAGAGAATCAAGTCACGGATCTAATGCAACAAGAATCACTTGAAAACACGAAGTAAAACTTGAGATACGATCAAAACATTAAACGAAGATCAATCTGTTCTACCCGATATAAAACAGATCTGCAACACTGCAAAGAAACTCGTGTATCTCAAAAACTACAGATCCTAAGCTCGTGAAAATTTCACAGATGATAGATAATTGAGTTGTAAAGACAACCCAAAAAGAATCACGTCAATCGGATCTGAAAAACTCGAGTTATGAACGAAACACCGAAGCAACATCGGTCTGTCCAGAAACTCGGCGAGAAAGACTTGACAAAAAACAAGTCGGACGAACAAGGCACAAAAGCTCCTCGAAATTATGAACTTTATTCAATATAAACACAAGAGGAACAGTCCAAAGTTCTCTACCCACGAGAGCTCTGGCCTCCCTTGCTTTTATAGCCAGCCCTCAGGCTAAACAATCCAATCTAGGACTCCTACTCCTAATTGGACTCGTATCCTAACTTATCATAACTGCTCAGGACTCTCCTATTCGCAGATAGAAGCAATCGTGAGACTTCCAAACACCTTAGGAACGTCCTAAACATTCCTAAAACAACTCAACTTCGTGCCTAGCACGAAATCCTATCATAACCAACTCAAATCTTCCATATTTGAGCCATATCCGACTCAGCCTCAGCCTGAATACGCAATCCAGCCGGTTGGACCTTTCCGACCAATTCTTTACGTCCACTTCTCTTCATCGCGCCTTGGAACAATGTTGCCACGTCCATGCACTCCTTGCACACGTGCAAACACATTCCAACGACGTACACGCAACCTTCATATGCACTGCCCTTGATCCAAACATGCTGCGCGACCTCCCGATCAACTCAACCACAGCTCCTCCCGAACTTGGTTATTGGAACCTCATCTCCTCCCTGAGACTAGTCTAAGGATCCCGTCACCAGCCATGTCTTGAACTCAAGCAACACCTGCACATGAATAAACAACCAATTCTTCCGAGCACAAGTCCTCAACTTGACTCACGTTAGTTCGAAAACCACAACACCTTACATGAGCACGTCACATAAGCATGTTGCAAACCATATCAAATGATAACAGCCAAAACCACCAAAACACACCAAAAACTTAGCAAATTAATACTAAGCAAACCTTCCCATAAATCAAGTTTGAAACATTGCGAGTTAAAAGCAAAAACAAGACGCTGCAGTTCTACGAGTTGAACTTCATGGGAGCTCCCTAAAAACAAGCTCCGGACCTCACAGAAGCTCTTCGGACCTTGCAGGAGCTCTCAGGACCTTGCGTCGGACCTTGCCAACACTTGGCGGACCTAACAAAGAACTTGTCGGACCTTGCCACAGAAGAATGTTTTGGCAATATTCAAAACTTTGAATGTTAATGCTAACTTTTATCCTAATTGCCAACGTATTCAGCACACATAGGTCTCACAATCTCCCCCTTGATGAAAGCATTGGCAGCACCAATTAAAATCCGAACATTGGCTTATGAAAAGTTTTGAAAAGCTTTGAAAACTCATTTCTCCCCCTTTATTAATTTCTCCCCATTTTTTAAAATCAGAGAAGGAAGAAAGTGTATAACATATGCAAAGTGTAAAAAAATGCAAAGTGTAAAAAAATCTCTTCTTATACATATTTCTCCCCCTTTGACAATGTATTCAGCAAGGTTCAAAAGAGAAATTTTTAAATGTTATGAGCATATTATAACATATACATACAAAACAAAGCTCCTCCAAGTCATACTATCAGGTTACTTACACTATCACATCAATGAGATACATAAAGTAGTGTAAGCCATGCTAGAGATCAAATGTATTTTTCAGTTTAAGCAAGTCATGATCTTCCTTACTTAACTATTTCAAAACCTGAAAACATGACACTTGTTGCTGCATTTTTATTATTCATAATCATTTAAGGCACAAAGTTGATCATATGATATTTGCAAGAGATTATATGCCGCATCAGCCTTATTCTAACCAACCAAGCCAAGCCTATGTCATTTGACAATCAGAAGCTTAAGGACATGGTTTTAGTCATACACAGTTCCTTCCAAGTTCATATCTTAGTGCAATGATAAACAATCTCAAAAGAAGAAGTGCGATGCATGCATATTCTCTTGATCTTTTCTCAATTTTTTATTTGAAAACTCAACATGTGAGCTGATCACTTGATTAATTTTTTTATGATTAAAAGCACTTGTGAGCACGCAACAAGTTCAAAACAGCAAGAAAGTTCAATCATGACTAGATTTAATGTAAGTAATTATTCCAATTACTAGTCATGGCAAAAACTACAAAATATATAACATGAGTAATGTAGTAAGAACTTTCAGCCTGTAAAAGGAATCACAAAGTCATATATGTATGAAATACTATGCTCATATTATTTTAGTTTCAGATTCACACATAGACTTTCAAAGTTTCAAAAACTCCCCCTCAATTTAAGCCATGAGGATGCATAACCCCTATTTCACTACGAATGAAACAAAAACGAGTGAAATCCAAAGGTTTTGTAAAAATATCAGCCAATTGTTGTTCGGTATCGACATGGTGAAGCACAATGTTTCCTTTTTCAACATTATCACGAAGAAAGTGATACCTAATGTCAATGTGCTTAGTTCTAGAGTGGTTCACGGGGTTTTTAGCAATACAAATTGCACTAGTGTTATCACAAAACAGTGGAACACTATCTAAATCAACCCCATAGTCCTTAAGTGTTTGAACAATCCAAAGAATTTGTGAGCAAGCGCTAGCCGCAGCTACATATTCAGATTCGGCCGTGGATTGTGCAACTGAACTTTGTTTTCTAGAGGACTAAGCAACAAGTGAATTACCAAGAAAATGACAAGCACCCGAAGTACTTTTCCTATCAATCCTACAACCCCCAAAATCAGCATCCGAAAAAGCTTTCAAAGAAACGGTTGAGGAAGAAGGAAGAAAAATGCCAAATTCTTGAGTTCCATGTAGGTACCTGAGAATCCTTTTGATGGCTTGGCGATGTGAAGCACGTGGAGAAGCTTGAAAACGTGCACAAAGACATACTCTGAATTGTATGTCCGGTCTTGACGCCGTGAGATACAAAAGTGACCCAATCATACTTCTGTATTCTTTTTATCGACCGGGTCACCATCTTCGTCAAGTTCAAGTGTTGTTGCTGTTCCCATTGGTGTCTGAAGAGGCTTGCATTTGTCCATGTTGAAGCGCTTAAGAAGGTCCTTTGTATACTTAGTTTGATGCACAAAAGTTCCTTCTTTTGTTTGCTTGATTTGCAGCCCCAAAAAGTATGTGAGTTCTCCCATCATACTCATCTCAAATTCTGAACTCATCATAGCTGAAAACTTGGACACGAGATCATGAGAAGCACAACCAAAGATAATATCATCCACATACACTTGAACGAATAATGAGTCATTGCCATGCTTAAGTACAAAAAGAGTTTTATCAACCTTGCCCATGGTAAACCCCTTTTCAAGTAAGAATGTTTTTAACCTATCATACCATGCTCTAGGGGCTTGTTTTAGACCGTACAAGGCTTTGGACAGTTTGTAAACATGATTAGGAAAATTTGGATTTTCAAAACCCGGTGGCTGCTTAACATAAACCTCCTCCTCTATGTAGCCATTAAGAAAAGCACTTTTAACATCCATTTGATATAACTTGAAACCTTTAGATGCAGCAAATGCTAATAAAATTCTTATAGCTTCTAATCTAGCAACAGGAGCAAATGTTTCATCAAAATCTAGACCTTCAATTTGAGTGAAACCTTGAGCAACCAACCTAGCTTTATTCCTAACCACAACCCCATCGTCACTTTGCTTATTTTTAAATACCCATTTAGTTCCAATTAATGTGTGACCTTGAGGTGGAGGTACAAGTTTCCAAACATTATTTCTTTCAAAATTTCTAACTCTTCTTGCATGGCATTAATCCAAGATTCATTAGTGAGTGCGTGTGATATATCCTTGGGTTCAAAAGAAGCAACAAAAGCAGAATGAGCATGAGAGTTTGTATCGCAAAACCTGGACCGAGTGATTCGTTCATGCAAGCTTCCAATGATTTGTTGTGGAGGATGACTTTTGAGTACTCGGAGGGGAGTAGACACTTCACAAGCACCTTCTTCTTCATGTTCGGACCTTTGATTAGGAGAGCTTGTTGATTGAGGAAGGTCCGAACCAGCAGTAGTGACTGTTGGTGCTGGTTGTGGTGCAAAATCAGCAGCTTGATCGTTATTTACTTCCGAGTTTTCGGGCAGCAGCACCACTTCTTCATCTTCTTCAATAAAAATACTCTCCCCCTGCGGATATGGATCCGGACCTGCAATATCGGAGCTAGTACTTGGGCTAGCTTCATCAAAAGAAACCTCGCAAGTCTCCACAATTTTGTTAGTGTCAAGTAAAAGCACACGGTAGCCTCTAGTATGAGATGGATAACCAAGAAACATGCCATCAACAGATCTAGCTTCAAATTTATCAAGATTACCATGTTTCTTAACAAAGCATTTACAACCAAAAACCCTAATGTGTGTAACACTAGGCCTATGTCCAAATCGGAGCTCATATGGGGTTTTTCCAAGCTTAGCACGCAAGAAAACACGATTTGAGACATAACAAGCGGTTGCAATTGCATCAGCCCAAAATTTGCTAGGAGTTTGATATTCCTCAAGCATAGTCCTAGCCATCTCAACTAAGGTCCTGTTCTTTCTTTCTACGACACCATTTTGTTGTGGTACATAGGGTGAAGAGTATTGATGATCTATTCCATTTTCAGCACAAAAGTGATCAAAGGATTGGTTTTTAAATTCAGTTCCGTTATCACTTCTAATTGCTTTTAATGATCCTGGGTGATCAATAGATAATCTAAGAAATAAAGTTCTAAAATGACTAAAAGCTTCATTCTTAGATGCTATAAAATAAACCCAAGAATATCTGGAATAATCATCAACAATCACAAGCACATACCATTTACCTCCGAAGGATTGAACACGTGCCGGACCTACTGTGTCAAGATGTAAAAGTTGTCCCGGTTCAGCTGTCATGGTCATTGTGAGAGGAGCATGTGAACCTGCAACAAACTTAGCATGTCTACAAGAAGAGCACACAATATCATTGTCCTTTTTAAGCTTCGGCAACCCACGTATGCGATCAAGAGCACTAACACGAGTGAGATGATCAAAGCCTATGTGACCAAGTCTACGATGCCAAAAATATAGATCCTTTGTATCATTAGCAACTAGACACCGATACTTAGAAGTTGATAAATCAAAATCAGCTTTAAAAACTCTTCCAAACCTAGACATGTTAAACAAAAGCTCACCTTTTGAATCTACAACCTTGCAACAATTTTTAGCAAAGCTAACCTCTAGATTTTCATCTAGCAATTGTGAAACCGAAAACAAGTTGTATTTCAAATTTTTAACAAGTGCCACGTCTTTCAAAGTGTAGAGATTGTTTACTCTAACCGAACCTTTAGAAATTATGGGAGTAGAAGAGTTATCGGCGAAAGTAACATTTTCTACACGTGACACAAAAGAGAGAGAGGAGAACCATTCTTTGTTACCGGTCATGTGGCGTGAGCAACCTGAATCCACAATCCAAATGTTCTCCTTCCTCAAACGTGAAACCTACACAGCAGCACAATACGTCGATGACTCAATACTGGGGTTAGTTAAAAGACTTTTAGGAATCCAGTACTGAGTCACACGACGTCCAGCAGGAATAACACGCGAAAGCTGAGAAGGTACAGCAGGTTTATGAGCCAAACATCGAAATTTTTTGTTCCCAACTACTGACTTAGAAGATGTGTTATATGTAGCACAAAAAACAGTAGGTCCGGGAGCAAGTTTTTGACTCATTACAGCAGGTTGCAAGCTCCGAACATTCGGTGTAGCAGATTTTGCTTGGTTGTTATGTGATCTAGCAAGTATTCTTTGTTTCTTATCGTGTTTAGCTAGTCTATAAAAAAATCCATGAAATGACCATCTCTACCACAGTAGGTACAATGAAAAATAACCTTATTATCATGTCTAGATGAGCAAGCAACACGTTTATTAGAACCCGAATGGGACAGTACTCCTGCAGATTTGAAAATCACCTCTTTTTGTCTAGGAGCTGTTTGAATCAAACCGCTTCCTAATGACTTTACAACTTTAGGTGGGTGTGCCTTAGCATGAGCATGAGAATTAAAACCTAAACCAGTTTTATCATTACAAGACTTGGAAGAATTCAGCAGCAAGTTTAGGTTCTTATTTGCATTAGAAAACCGATCTAGTGTCCTATGCATGTCATCAAGTTTATTGGACAGATCAAAGCAGTTTTCACATGAAGTTTTTCCATTTAGTTTGCAATTTGAACAATATTTAACTTCATGCACACGTAAAGCATTGTTCAAAATAGAAATCTCATTCATAGCATCATTTAGTTTCTTATTCAGATCATCACATGAAGAACAATGCAAATCAATTGTAGAACAACAAGCATCTTTCAAATTTTTATCATTAAGTGCAGCAAGCTCTTTGTTCTTTTCAATTTCAAGTTTAAGTTTATCAAGTGTAGATGCGTGTGCACTTCTTAAAGAGGATAATTGTTCATAAATCAAATCACATGAGGAACAAGAATCATCACTAGGAATCAAAGTTTTTAAACGATTAATTTCAGATTCTAGTGATTCGATTTTAACAGCATTGTTCCTAAGTTTTTTATCCTTTTTCTTTAATATAACAGTGGCACGAGAAATAGCATCACACATTTCTTCGCAAGTGGGACATACCTCTTCATCGTCGCTGTTGTGTTCTGCCTCCCCGGAGCTTGAACTTGACTTGCTCGCCATGCAGCACATATTTGCCATAGCTTCTTCATCTTCATCACTACCGGTGTCCACATCACTTGAGCCGAAATCTTGAAGTGCAGAGATCATACTATGCACTATGTTGCGCATTGATAAATCTTTCTTCTTCTTATTCTTTGCAAACGATTTCTTCGGCCTTGTTTGCTTTTCTTCACGTGAAGTCGGACCTGAAAGGTTAGGGCACTCCGTACGAAAATGTCCTGTCTTACCACATTCAAAACATCGTTGAGGTCCGGAGCTTCCTCTCCTTCTAGTTCTCACATTTTGCAATGCTTTTGAGAACCGAGTAGAGATGAGTGCAAGCTCCTCCTCTAGAAACTCTTCAATCTGTTCAAGGGTTAGAGAGGACAGCAAAGAGAGTGCACCACTAGATGATGATTGACTAGAACTAGACATGTCACGTTGCGAAACAAATGCAATAGACTTGTTGGGATTTTTACGTGAGATGATGTCAATTTCATGAGTTTTCAATTTAGAATAAAGCACGTCTAAAGTAAGAGAACTCATGACAGTAGATTCACAAATAGATGTAACTTTCATCTCCCAAATTGACATATCTAATGCTCCTAACAATTGTCTAGCATTTTCAGCATCTGAAAAGTTAACATTGACACTACGCAAGTTGCTGAGAATTTTATTAAAGCGAGCAAAAAGGTCGTCAATTGACTCACCGGGTTACATCTCAAAACGCATGTATTCTTTCTTGAACATATCTTGCCTTACCTCCTTGATCGTATTGTATCCTTCATGGTAGTCACAAAGAGCTTTCCAAACATCATATGCAGATCAGAGGTGTGCAACACGGTCGAAGTCGCTTTGAGTCAATCCTTGGATGATCAAGTTGCGAGCCTTGTTGTTGTCAACATCTCTCATGTTCGCAGCCGTAACTTGATCGTTGGGTGGTACATCGAAGTTCCGGTAGACCTTTTCCCATATGGCGAAGCCTTGCGCCTGTATGTAGGCCTCCATCCGCGCCTTCCAAACCTGAAAATCGATGCCATTGAACACACAAGGTTTTGCGGAGTACTTCTCCATGATGGTTAGTCAAAACACGTGCAAATCACAAAGAATAGAGCACCTTGGCTCTGATACCAATTGTAGGATCGAAGAGCACGTGAAAAGCTACCAGGGGGGTGAATGGTAGATTAAAACTTTTCGCAGCGGAAACAACAAAAACCTCTCAGCAAAAAATCAATCGGTTAAATAAACCATATGTGCAAGTGTTTTCAAACGTGTTCAACCGTGACAAATCAAGTAGAGAGGTAGAGAATCAAGTCACGGATCTAATACAACAAGAATCACTTGAAAACACAAAGTAAAACTTGAGATACGATCAAAACATTAAATGAAGATCAATCTGTTCTACCCGATATAAAACAGATCTGCAACGCTGCAAAGAAACTCGTGTATCTCAAAAACTACAGATCCAAAGCTTGTGAAATTTCACAGATGATATATAATTGAGTTGTGAAGACAACCCAAAAATAATCACGTCAATCGGATCTGTAAAACTCGAGTTATGAACGAAACACCGAAGCAACGTCGGTCTGTCCAGAAACTCGGCGAGAAAGACTTGACGAAAAACAAGTCGGACGAACAAGGCACAAAAGCTCCTAGAAATTATGAACTTTATTCAATATAAACACAAGAGGAACAGTCCAAAGTTCTCGATCCACGAGAGCTCTGGCCTCCCTTGCTTTTATAGCCAGCCCTCAGGCTAAACAATCCAATCTAGTACTCCTACTCCTAATTGGACTCGTATCCTAACTTACCATAACTGCTCAGGACTCTCCTATTCGCAGATAGAAGCAATCGTGAGACTTCCAAACACCTTAGGAACGTCCTAAACATTCCTAAAACAACTCAACTTCGTGCCTATCATGAAATCCTATCATAACCAACTCAAATCTTCCATATTTGAGCCATATCCGACTCAGCCTCAGCCTGAGTACGCAATCCAGCCGGTTGGACCTTTCCGACCAATTCTTTACGTCCACTTCTCTTCATCACGCCTTGGAACAATGTTGCCACGTCCATGCACTCCTTGCACACGTGCAAACACCTTCCAACAACGTACACGCAACCTTCAGATGCACTGCCCTTGATTCAAACATGCTGCGCGACCTCCCGATCAACTCAACCGCAGCTCCTCCCGAACTTGGTTGTTGGAACCTCATCTCCTCCCTGAGACTAGTCCAAGGATCCCGTCACCAGCCATGTCTTGAACTCAAGCAACACCTGCACATGAATAAACAACCAATTCTTTTGAGCACAAGTCCTCGACTTGACTCACGTTAGTTCGAAAACCACAACACCTTACATGAGCACGTCACATAAGCATGTTGCAAACCATATCAGATGATAACAGCCATAACCACCAAAACACACCAAAAACTTAGCAAATTAATACTAAGCAAACCTTCCCATAAAGCAAGTTTGAAACATTGCGAGTTAAAAGCAAAAACAAGACGCTGCAGTTCTACGAGTTGAACTTCACGGGAGCTCCCTAAAAACAAGCTCCGGACCTCACAGAAGCTCTTCGGACCTTGCAGGAGCTCTCAGGACCTTGCGTCGGACCTTGCCAACACTTGGCGGACCTAACAAAGAACTTGTCGGACCTTGCCACAGAAGAATGTTTTGGCAATATTCAAAACTTTGAATGTTAATGCTAACTTTTATCCTAATTGCCAATGTATTCAGCACACATAGGTCTCACAGACGACGGCTCAAACCAGCTGTCGTCTATAAGTTTGTCGAGCCACGTGGTTGTTCAAGAATCTTATAGACGTCGGCTAGCAGCTGGCCGTCGTCAATAAGGTCTATTATAGACGATGGTACAGCTGGCCGTCGTCTATAATTGTGGCTTATAGACGATGGTACAGCTGGCCGTCGTCAATTATTGTGGCTTATTGACGACGGCCAGCACAGACGTCGTCAATTATTATGGCTTATTGACCACAGCTGTGCTGCCCGTCGTTAATTATTATGGCTTATTAACGATGGCTAAGTACCAGAAATCATCGTCAATAAGGATTGCAGTTTTTTTAAAAGAAAAGGCTGACCTGGCTTCGAGGCCAGCCCTGGCTCGATGGCCAGATTACACAGGCATAAAAACAAAAACATCAAAGTCATCAAAACAAGACACACGCCACTACCCAATGCTACCCCGACCACTACAACCAGAGTCCAGGAAGTCGTCCTCGCGCTGTCGTCGAAACGCTGGATGCTGGGGGGATGGAGTTTGTTGAGCCTGCGTTGCCGATCCCTGTGATGTGCATGTATAGTTAGACAAATTAGAAGTTTAAAAATGCGTATTTGACTAAATAAAGTCATTACAAGTTAGAATTGAGCAAGTTAACAAATTAGAAGTTAGCTAGAATTGAGCAAGATCAGCTATTGAGCAATTTTGTACCTCTGCTCCTGTCATCGGCCCCTGTGGCACCTGTGGCAGCTGTATCGGTGGCGGCGCCCACTGGGGAAAGACAGCTTGCTGTCTTGCGGCCATAGACTGCAAATATGAAGAAAAATATTATACATGTCTTTCATATATTAGAAATGTTGAGTACAACGGTCCAAACTAATCTGCATGTCAGCTTGCACCGGTAGAATGTACGAGTGTTGATACTCGTCCCTAGCCCTGAGCTCCGCTACCTGCCTCTCGTTCGTCAGTCGCAACGCTTCCTGCATCCTCTAGAACTCCTTCTGGACACTCTGGAGCTCTAGATCTCGGCTCATACGCCTGCTGGACCCACCCTGGGATGAAGAGGCCCTCGAGGAAGACCGCGCCTTCCTCGAGTCGACTACTCCATCGAAGATGGCCAACCTACACAACGAAGTAAGAGTATTAAAGTTTTGTGTCTCGAAGTCTATGACATTAAATAAAAAATAACAGAACTCGCCGGCCGTGAGGTTTCCCACCACCGCTTGCATACGAGGCTTCAGGTACGATCGGCGCGTTCTGCCAATCGTAATCTTCGCCTCGAAGCCTCCGCACCTCCTCCTCATACTTTTCCTGGAAATACAGGAAACATAAAGTCATCAAAAGTGTTAAAGAGAATCCAATTAAGTCAACAAAAGAACTCACCAGCGTCTCGCCGTCTGAGAAGACAGCTGATAGGCTGCGACGGGTCACTTCCCATGTGAACCCTTCTCCACACCTGGATAGCGGTTGGCTCCTGACCGATCTCGCGCTCCTATCGATACGTATTAGCACAATGATATCGCCAGAATTAACTAAAGTAAGATTGGAGTATCACTTACCATCCATTTAGTGAGACATATGTAGCCATCCCCGTCAAGACAGTGTTTCCAGTCCGTCCCTCTACTCTGTCGTAGGATCATAGATATGCCTTGGAAGCCCTGGCTCGCCCAACGAGCACACAGGGAACTGTACGCGTCTGGACAGGATTCAAGCCATGGTACGCTGACCTGCACACATTTGTTACTGGATGAAAACATTGATCAAAATCAGATAATGAAGCAAAGTAAAATAAAAATTTTACCTCTGCGTACTGCGCCTCCGTCAAATACTTGTCGGCCACATCCCTGAACTGCCCGGGCTCACCCTCATCTGGGTGCAACTTAAAGTATGCCTTCGTAGCCTGAATGCGAGCCGTCGATATTGACAGCGTCAGGAGCTTCCTGGTGTTGTTCTTGAAGACCAGACGGGCGTGATCCAGCTGGGCCTCGTCCTTCAAACGGTAATATTTCTAGAAGAAGAAATATACATGTAAATGTATTTAACATATAATAGGTTCGCATTTAACAAATATTCTTCATCCTTACCATGAATTCGTTCCACACATGCTCCTGGTGGTTGCCCTAGGTAATGTCCTGGGCCATAGCGTAATCGTCCCAAGACGTAGCAGCCCGTCCGTTCACTAGACCGAGGTAGCGACAATGGATGAGCTAGCCCAGGACAGCGTTGACCTGGCGGTGGCGTCCCTGACCCGTGAACAAGTCATTGGCCCAAAACCTGATGCATGATTCTCAATTAGTACATATATAAGTGTAAAAATATCTAAATTGAATTGTTAGAGATTTACTTACCGATCGCCAACCGGACGAATAACGACCCGATCTTCTGGCTGTGCAGGAACCGGAGGAGGAGCCACGTAGTGGCTCTTCCTATAATGCCGCTGTGGAGCCGGATCCACATCAGGCTCTGTAGAAGGCTCTGAAGTAGGCTCTAAAACCTGCGGTGCCTGAAGAGGATCCCTAACCTCTGTGTCCCCAGACGTAGAGTCGTCCTGAAAATTTTGAAGATTCGTAATATAGATTTAAGAAGTACTTATATAATTTATGTAATTAAATATTCTTTACCTATCGTGACCGCTGCCCTCGCTAGACTGACAACCCTGGAAGATGAAGTCTGCTCTCGGGGGCAGAAAGCCCACGCCCCCCGTCGTCTACTGCTCGACGACATCCTGATGAAAGGAAAATTTGCTAATGAATTTAAAGGAAAATATAGAAGATGGAAGAAGAGATTAAGGAAAAGTTACTTGTACTCAATTTCAAAATTCATCAGTATCATGATCATGTACTCTACTCCTTAAACTGGACTATCGATCTTTTGTCGTGGTTGTTCGGTCTTTTCATTTTTGCACCTTATGAGTCTGTATATCTTTTGCATCTCCAACTAAGTCATCAAGTCGTACACCAGGATCAACGACAAAAGAGTATGGCAACTCTTCTTCTTGATAAACAACATCAGCCTCATCAAAGTACCCAGCATTATCTGGTGTATATAACCGCTCACGAGGATTCACCTTGTGCACAACCCACCAAGCACTAAGCTTTTCGCATGGATATTGTAGATAATACACTTGCTCGACTTGGTGTGCAAGGACTAAGGTGTCGTAACCTCGGAGTCGGTTCTTGTATTTGACTTCTACCATGCCAAATTGTTATGTCGAGTTCCATTGTTATGATCAAACCAATCGCAGTCAAAGAAGACTACTTTAAGGTCTTTACCCCGGGCAAAACTAAATTCTAAGATTTTTTTATAATCCCATAGTAATTAGTTTCACGTCCTTCGACGTCAGCGGCCCTCATCACAACTCCAGTGTTAGATGTTGCCCTTAGAGGACATTGAGCTTCAAATTGAGTTGAACAAAATCGGAACCCATTGACATCATATCAACCAAAGAGTTTAACTTTAATGGATCCGTTGGACAGTTGTCGCAAATCTTCATGGACACCGGCTTGTGTCTTGCACTGTCCAACAATGAAGTAAGAAGACTATTTTATGCTATGAACATAATTACTAAGAGGAACAAGACAAGGAAAACGTTACATGACTTTGAAACCAGGTTTGGAAGTTAGGTCCTCCATTTACTCCATAATGTCGCATTGTTTGTATTTGCTTGCTCGTAGGTTTCTGCTTAGACTTCCAATTTTATTGATCTAACTCACTAAATAAGGACAAAATAGAATGATTAGCATAGATGTATAACACATCACACAAATTAGTATAGATGTTGAACAACCACGTACTGAAAAAATTGTCCGTCCCATCTATGTTAGCGTACATCTATAACAAAGCAGCTGTCTTTTCATTTGTTGAAGCATCGTAGCTTGTGCCACTACCAACAGTGGTGCCTCCCATTTGAAAAAGTGAGAGGTCACTACAAGGGATGCTTCAGCCATATTGTACCGAAACGCCGATGCATTAACATTGTGTTCTTCTGCAAAGTAGACACTTGAAAAGTATCCTACCTCCTGAAGTGTAAATGCTTCGGCGATGCATCCTTCAACCCTTGCCCTATTACGAACCATTGGTTTCATACATCTGAGTGCTCTTTCAATATGGTACATCCACCTATATTGAATAGGGGCGCCTACTTTAGCTTCATATGGAAGATGGATTAGAAGGTGTTGCATTGGATTGAAGAACCCTAGAGGGAATACTTTTTCCATCTTACATAAAAGCACGGGTATCTCTCTTTCCAACTTATCCATCATCTCCCTTTTGATTTCTTTAGCACAAAGTTGTCTACAAAAGTAGCTAAGCTCGACTAACACCTTCCACACCTCATCGTCAAGATAGCCCCGAAACATAACCGGCAGAAGTCTTTCCATGATTATGTGATAATCATGACTCTTCAAACCAGTGAGATTTCCAGTCTTAACATTCACGACTCTTCTCTAGCTAGCAGCATAACCGTCTTGGAACTTCAACTTTTTCAACCACTTAAAGACTTATTTCTTTTCTTTTGGTCGAAGGAAGAAAGAAGGACGTGGTTTGCCACCAGCTTCGGAGAGCTCAAGACTTGGTCAGTTACAGACCTCTGCCAAATCCTTCCGAGCCTTTATGTTGTCTTTTGTTTTGCCCGTCATATCCAAGCACGTGCTTATGATGCATTCGCCCATGTTACGTTCTTGGTGCATGACATCAATGTTATGCATTAGAATTAAGGATATCATATACGGTAACTCCCGAAGTGCACATATATGAGTCCAATTGTGATCCTCTCCGTAACCAACAAAATATCCAGGACGACCTTCATGTGGCACTAGATTGTTCAGCTGTTCAACAATCTCCGACCCTTTTTTACAATGGTACCCTTCCTGAAGGCATTTATCTGTTGCCTAAACACGTGATTCGGCGGTAACCAACGTCTATGGCAATCAAAGTAGCATATCTTGTCACCATGACTTAGACGAAAACAATCTGTGTCAGAAGCACATATCGGACATGTCAATCGACCATGAGTGCTCCAGCCAGAAAACATGCCATAAGCTGGAAAGTCATGAACAGACCATAAGTTTGCAGCTCGAAGGTTGAATTTCTGTTTTCTGTAACAGTCGTACGCTTCGACTTCTGTCCATAACATTTTCAACTCTTCAATCAATGGCTGCACCATCACATTCAGTCATGAACCAGGATGATCTGGTCCAGGTACAATAAGGCATTGGAACATGAACTCATACTTCATACAAAGAGATGGAAGTAAGTTGTATGGAATAGCGAACACGTGCCAACAAGAGCATGGTGTGGCGTTTGTACTGAACGGTGAGAAGCCATATGTCGCCAACCCGAAGCGAATATTTCTCGCATCATTGGCGAAATCTAGATTGAAGCGGTCAAGCGCCTTCCATGCCTCACCGTCGGACGGGTGCACCATCATTCCGTTGTTATCACGTACACCTTCTTTATGCCACCTCATGTGTCTGGCTGTTTTTTTTAGAGAGAACAAACGCTTGAACCTAGGAGTGACAGGCAAGTAGTGAAGCTGCTTCTATGTGACTTGAGTCATAACTTTTGAACCGTCATCATTAACAACTTTGACAAATCTTGCTTTATCACATTTTAAGCACTTGTTATAGTTGGCATGCTCTCTCCAAAAAAACATGTAGTTGTCTGGGCACATATCACTTCTCATATTTCATACCAAGACCAGAAGTCAACTTCATAGACTGATACATATCTTTATGCACTTTATGTGGCTGTGTAAGGATATCGTTAATTAATTTGATAAGATCGTTGTAGCAGTTATTGGAGAAAAAATACTTATACTTAATGGCCATAAATCTAGTCATAAAAGTGAGGAGTGTCACTTCGGTGTGTTCATGCCACGGCTCTTCACTTTGAGAAGCGTGAAAAACGCTTCAACCTCCGTTGTAGGAGGATCCTCCATCAATTTAGGATTTATGGCATCAAGTATCTCATCCATCCTATCAACCCCCGTGTTGTCATCCTCATCTGGAACTTGTACGGGTTGAGAAGGTGTCTCACCGTGAAAGGTCCACACCTCATAATGTTGCATGAAACCGGTTCGACACAAGTGAAACGCCAAATTCACTTTGTCCCAACACTTTGCACCCCGACATTTCATACATGGGCACCGCACCTTACTGTGCTGTGACTCAGAAAAAACTCGTTGAGTTAAATCATCCGTCTTGGTGAACCACTCATTTGAGTGACTGTCATCCCTTTTCCAACAAGTATACATCCAACTGCGGGCTTCAGCCATGTTTCAGGGTATACCTTCAAAGAAGACACATCATTATTAGTTTCATTTTTGTGTTATGTCACCGCCCTACAACTAGTCAGATAGGTCCTAAACCCACCCAAGGGTGGCCGAGCGGGGCGTGCTCATGACAAGACGCGTGGTCCAGATCCGAACAAAATTTCGGCAGCATAACCCCACTGTTCTCCAACTGCACGCCTGAAAATGGTGCAGCATAAAGCATCAGGGTTATGCCGTCGAAATCTCGTCCAGATCCAGACCCGCGTCTCATCACAAGCCACGCTCCCTCGGTCACTCCTGGGCTGTCCAAAAAGGGACAATTCCAAACCTACACGTCTCACATGTGTATCGCATGTCAGACGTGCCGGTATGAAATGGGTGACGCATTTCTATAGGTTGCGTTACTCATTTTCATTCTTAAGTCATTTACGAGACAGGAAAGAACGAGATAGAGGGACTCGACGAAAAAACAGAAGGCATAGAGTTTGACTCAATACCGACTTCGGCGTGGATTCATTCGCGGCGGGAATGGAGTAGAGCCTCCATTGCAGGACATGGAGTAGAGTCATCCACGGCTCCCACACTTGGAATAGAGCTTCCCTTGCTGGACCACCAGAGGTCGCTTCCACCGTCCACCCAAGCACGGGTGGTTGATGTCCACGCCATCGTCGTCCGCTTCCGTGCCGTCTCGACGCATACATTACGACTACAACTGTCTTTACGGCACGAACACATTTAATACATGTCATGCCGTTTCGGGTCAGACGGTGTCAGGCCGGGCCCTAAATAGACCGTGTCGGGCCAGACCCTAAATAGCTTATGTCAGGCCGGGCCGGCCCGACTATTTATATAATAATTTAGCACTTCATCAAAGTAATATTTAGCACTTCATCAACCAAAGCAATATTTAGCGACCAGTCATGCGGCTGACTGCACGATCCAGGTAGGTGAATCCAACAGGAGGAGGAGGAGGCGAAACTGCAACTGCTGGTCATCGCTTGCCATATGCATGATGGGGTTGGTTCCGAAATGATGAAGCTGGTGGTGGCCTGCGTGACACGTCCTTCTTCCCGTCTTTCTGGACTATTCCTCGTTCCCCGATTTGACAATGGATGCTTGTGCTCGTGGATGCTGTTGCTGGTTGCACAGCGAGCACGAGCGCCAATAGTTTAGTCCGAGCTAGTTACATTAGCGCATCAGTAATAAAAAAGGATGGATATCAATTGGCATCTCCTAGAACAGGTTTTTCACATTATCCAAGCTTTTGGAATAGTGTTAGATGATGGTGCTCGTGAATTTAGTTTCCAGCTGACCAAAGCGGATCTGTTGCTATTATAAGACGTGATCAGCATGGGCACGTCGATTGAGCAGCTAGACACGGTCATGCATGTGTTGCCCCCTTTGCTAAACCCAAATATAACAATGCTTGCAGTAATAAGCGCCACAAGAAAAACGAACTGGTCTTCCAGAAAGAAAAGAAAGCTCTTCGGGAAGGTAGCTAGCTATGTAATTAGCTTCGATTAGTTTAAAGCAGCAAGGTTACATGACAATTAGCGCTCACAATGGCGGTCAGCAGCAGCGGGGGGAGGCAGCGGCGTACCTCGACAGTGCAGGGGCGGCAGCGGCGTACCTCGACAGTGCGGTCCTCCTCGGTGGATGGCGGCTATGGCGGCCCTCCGCAACGGCAACGACAGCCCTTGACGAAATCAAGGCGGCGGCAGTGGACCTCGGTGCGGCGTGGTCCTTGGTGGCATTGGCGGTGGCCTTCGGCGACACTGGCCCTTGACGAGGACGGCGGTGGCGGCGGCCCTCGGCGACGGCGCGGCGGCGGTGGAGGTGTGGCGCGGCGGCGGTGGTGGTGCGGCACGGTGGGTGGAGGCGCGGAGCGGCCAAATGAGGAGCTCTGCACGGGTCTCCTCCTCGGTGGCTTCGGCGGCAGCCTTTGGCGACGGTGGCCCTCAACAAGGATGGCGGTGGCGGCAGCCCTCGGCGACGGCGGTGGAGGTGCGGTGCGGCGTGTGGAGGCACGGAGCATTCAAATGAGGAGCTCTGCACGGAGGGGGCCCCGGGAAATAAACACTAATTGTTGACGGTGTACTTGAACCGTCGTCTACATCGTCTTATTGACGACGGTGTAGTTTAACCGTCATCTATAACATTTCAGGAAGCCTCAGATTTCGGCCCATGTTGACGAGGGCCTATATTGTCGACAGTGGGCTGTCGTCTATAAGGCCCGAGACCTTTTAGACGACGGTAATAGGTCAACCTTATTGACGACAGTGGAGTCTAGCCGTCGTCAATATTTTTGTTGACGACAGTGCCGTCGTCAATAATCTTGGCCGCCGTATATTGTGTTGTTTCCTGTAGTGTTTGTCAAGGAATGTGTTGATCGTGGTGAAATCATCTTAGAGCACGTTGGACGAAGGATGAACTTGCTGACATCCTCACTAAGCCAGTACTCATTTTCAAGAGCTTCGTGAGAAGATTGGAGTATCGGAGATCAAGCCTCAGAAGTAGGGGGAGATTGTTGAGTACTTTTGAAGTTTGATCTAGTTTTAGTTTGCTTTATGTTTCAAGAAAATAATGTAAACCTGACAAGAGCCAAGGGATTGTCCTGTGCCTCACATGTTGCACCAAGTCCTAGCGTGTGTGTGGGTCTTTGTTTCAATTTTGAAATGCCCAGGATTTTTGTCATGCATGCATGGGTGCATGTAGCGAGCACATGCACTGCATGGGACCAAACTTGAACGGCATTGAGCCCGGGCGGGAGTTTGTTGCACCTGGTGTGCTTTCAGTTTATTAAAGGGATTAGATTGGCACTGGAGGAAGAGGTGCACCACCGAAATATCTCTTGAGTTCATCCACCTTGTACTCAGTCCAAAACCTGAGCTCGTGAGCGCTAAAATCATTCTGGTTTCCCTTCCCACTCGTGAAACAGATCCTTGAGTGTTTGTGAGGAAATCATCTCAACACTGGATAATTATTGAATGTTGTGCATTTTATGTGTTGATGGCTAGCTAATAAAGAATATGAATTATACTGGTTTGTACAACGAGTCCTACATTCAGTCTGGGGTGTTCAACGAGTGTGTGTGTGTGTGTGTGTGAGAGAGAGAGAGAGAGAGAGAGCTGTTTTCGCAGTGCGAGGGGAGGCTTCAAGCCTCCACTTTTATAGCCTGGACGCCTATACCTACCCGCCAGCTCCTCATAAATGGGGTGGGGGTTTACGTGGTGTGTCAGCGTCTAAGGTGGCCCAAAGTGGTGCAGGAGCGATGAGTACACCTGCTCCCATCTAGTCTACAGTCTACGCCTACTTTCCATCTCTGTACACCCGCGCCGAGCAGGATGGGATGGATGGTGACGATGGCCCGGTGTCGTGCTTGTCTTGTCGCACGTGGCCTCCCATTCCATCTTGAATTCCTTCTGCCAACCCATCACATCAGCATTTAAACCTCTTGTCTGCCTCTTGTCCAGGCTCTAGCCCGGGTTGTTCTTTCCTCTGGCCTTGTTGTCTGGGCTTGAAGGTCGGACGTCACTACCGCCCATGGAGGTCAGCTCACTCCTCGGGCTGAGTCTTGCGGTTGCGTCATCCTAAGTTCAGGCCCTAGTGGAAGTTGCCTAGAAGGGGGTGAATAGGCTAAATTAAATTTAACACTCGATAATTAACTGACTAATTCTTCAGGTTCGGATAAGTCTGAAAATATTTTGGACAAGTCCGTGATTCTCGAATAAGTCTGATGAAGTCAGACTTGTCTGAAGTCAATTGTAGCGGAAATAAATCTAACTAGTTCTAGATCAAGTGTGGAAGCAATATGGTCTAGAAATAACTCTTAAACAAGCCTAGCAACCTACTAAGTAAAGATGATGATCTAAATACTAAAGTAGTTGAACCCTAGAGTTTAATCAATCATAACCAAGAGCAATGATATGAAATTGAAGAATAAGTAAATGAACACAAATGGACGTGATGATTTGTTTACCGAAGTTTGATTCCACACAGGATTCTACGTCTCCGTTGAGATGTCCACAAAGGACCAGGTCTCGTTCAACCCTAACCCTCACCAAGTGATCACAAAGATCAAACTTGGTTGTTCCACTATGAACTCAAGGGTGATAACAAACTTCCTGGGTCTCACCACAAGTCGGGAGTTACCGGGTGACACCTAGCCGCCTAGGAACAATGCTCCAAGAGTAATAAACACAAACCATGCAACAAGACAGTGTGCAACTCAGCAAGCTCAACCCTAAGTGATCCTCTTCTTGAAACTCCTCACAAAGCCTCAAATCCTCACAAGATTCAAGAATCAATGCTAGAGGGTTTAAGAGAGGTCTAGGAATGCTCAAGAACACTTATCAAAGCTCTTTGGTTGATCTGCTACGAAATGGGGACGAGATCCCTCCTTTTATACGGATCCCCATAATATGACTGTTGCCAACCAATAAAGTTCGGACATGTCCGAACTCTACTTTGGACATGTACGAGATTGGGGACCATTAACGGTAAAATGAAGTCCTCAACTGCCACTAATTCAGACTGTCCTGTTGATTCTACTTCGGACATGTCTGACATATTTCGGACATGTCAGAGCTGACATATCCGAACCAGTCTTCGGATATCCTAAGAGTCCGGACATGTCCGAACTCCACTTCGGACTTGTCCGACCCTAAACAGAAGGTACATCTCCGAACATTTCAGACATGTCCGGACCTATACAGAGGGTACATGTCCGACCTCTTCGGAAATGTCCGACCCTAAACAGAAGGTGCACTTCCAACTTTTTCTGACATGTCCGACCTTCTGGACTTAGGAAATCCCAAAAACCCTAGACTTCGGACATGTACGAATTTCTTCGGATATGTTTGAATCTACACAGAAGGTACTTCTACGAAACCTTCGAACATGTCCGACTCTATACAGAGAGCACGTTTCCGGATTCCTCTGACATGTCCGAGGTTTTTGACCTAACGACTCTTTTCTACACTAAGGGTTGTTTTATGGGATTGAGCTTGCTTTTCTTTGCTGTGTGTCATGCCCATCTTAATAGTGTGGCGTTCCTACACTCAAGAAAAATAAAAACCCTAACTCTATTGTGTAGCTTCACGAAATCTTCTCCATTTCTCTTTTTGAAAATCCCTCAATCTCTTCTCGTCATCCAACCTATTTGCACACATGCTCATTTAAATTTATTAGCATTTTAGTTGTTCGTCATCAATCCTCCAAAACCCACACGGGGACCTAGATGCACTTTCAATCTCCCCCTTTTTTGTGATTGATGATGTAAAAGTCCCAAAAACTTGTAAAGGAAAAACTTGAATGAGGAATAAAGTTGGGTTTTAAATTCAAGAAATGGGACTTACAAAAAACTTTCTAAACATGAGAGTGCACGTAGGTGTTCAACCAACCGAGCTCGAATACTCCTTTGAGACGTTTTCAACCAAGGATGACTTAAACCCCCATGTGAATGTTGTCATGTGCAAGAACATAATTTAAAGTCCACTTCTGAATTCAAATTTTCACTTAGAAGCAAAGGTGGCCATCTCAAAAGGAGGATGCAAATCGTGGTTGCAAATCTCTCATTTGCAGCAGTCAAATTAAAAGTTTGAATCCATATTTGAATTCTTCAGGTCCAACTTAGTGGGATGGCAAAGTTTGAGACAATTTCATGGTACATTGATATGTATGTCAAAGAGGCTTTGAATTTCATTGGAATTCGAATTCAAATTCGAAACTAAAGTAAACCTTGTCAATTCCCCAAATGGATGTCAAATTTGAGATCCTCATGACTGAATTTTGCACCAGGCCAAATTTGGAGATATTTGGGAGAGGATAGAAGTGGGCCCCACCTGTCACTGAACCATTGGGACTTGCACCCTAGGACTCCACTCTCTGTTCGATCTCGAGCAGTCAAAGCTGCACCGGGCGCCACCGATACTCCACGCCGGGACACCTCCCCACTTCTTGAGCAGCTCCGTGGATTTCTTCAGCGTCCGTATCAACTCGAGCCTTGCTCCAGTTTTCCACAAACCAACACTTCAGTACCCTGCCTCTCCCTCGATCAAAAACTGAACAGCGCACCGCCGCAAGCCTCGGTTGGATCAGGAGCCGGTGAACTCGTGCGTGCAGAGGATGGCTGAGCAGAAAAACCGCACCACTGATTGGTCCTGCACATCCTCAGTGCAAAACCCAGCGAGTTGCGGCCTCCCGACCCGAGAACAGCTCGTCCTCGCGGCAACCGAACCATACCGCCGTTCGGACTCCCGTGGACAGCCCCACACGAAGGTTTCATGCTTGATCAAGGACACCCAGAGGAGCGCCGGAACTCTAAGTTGCTCCTCCCCAAACCTTAGCTCAAGCCATGAATCATCGTGCACGAATTCGACGTTTTTCTTCCGGTGCACAACCACGGACCTTTCGGTAAGGATCTCCAAAATTCATGCTTAATTCTTGCTTAGGGATCATCAAATCATGCACAAATGAGCTAGACTCGTTGGCGATCCAATTTCCTTCGCAACCTTAGTTTGAATCCGACTGTGGGCGGGCTATTTCAAGTCTTCCCGAGCTCAAACACGGTGGACACCTTCGAGCACACGGTGAAACCCTAGTAGCCACCGTTCCAAAGCTAGTTTGTGCACACCTCGATCTTCCTTAGGTGCCACTGGTGCTATAGAGCTGATGAACTGAGTGTTTGGCGATCGGGAGAAGTGGGCCGAGGTCATCGAAGGTCGACCGAAGCCACCGCACGTCGCCGGCCTATTTCCGGCCACCGGCATCCTGAGAGCACCGCACAAATGGATTCCTCATAGCTTAAACCCCCTAGGCAGCGAGTCTCCAGCCGGGAGGCGGCCGGGAAGCTGAGTCCGGCGAGGGCGCCGCCCCTGTCCGGTGAGGGGGCGAAGCGCGCGCGGGAAAAACAGTCGGAGGAGGAAGAAGGGGTTCCCGGGCCACTGTCAGTGAGGATGGGTTTAAGATCAAGATCTTCTGTGGCAGTGGATCAGATGTTAATACCCATGGTGCAACCCTGTGGCCCGTGTGTCCTCGTATCCCTTTGGCCGAAGTATAAACAGTGGGTCCAGCTGATTTCCAATAGAAAGAAAATTCCAGAGCGCAGCCAAACTTTACAAATTCATAACTTGTGCTAGGAAACTCCAAATTGGGTGATTCAAATTGGTTTAGATTCAGCATGCAAAGATCTATCCAAATTTTCAACCCAATTAGTATGAAAGTCAATAATAAATTCTGGAAAATTCTTTCAAGCTTTTAATTAAAAGAATTTTGGAGGGAGTTTGGTTCATCCAAAAATCCCCAAATATTATGATAATATCTCTTAGGATATTATTGAACTCCTGCTAAATGTTCAGCTCATTTGGAGTTGATTTGAGTACGAAAATTCAGAGTACAACTTGCTGTGTTTAAAAAGTCCAGAAACTTTTTCAGAGAAAATCCCCACTTTGAAAAATCAGTGCTGGGCAATTCCTAGCTCAAAAATTCATAGGAAAATTCATACATATTCCCTGAGCTATGTTTTAAATTGTATTCACTTGGTCTTGCATGAGCATGCAAATTACCCAGAAATAATTCTTTTTCGCTTAAATGCTTAGGGAATTGTTCTGGATGGTCTACTCATTGAAATGTTCTGAATTTTGGTCCTGAATGTTTTCTTGTGACAAGAAACTCACATGAAAATTCTCAGATGAGTTAGAGCTCTGGATCAGCATGTTTCTATATATATCTCTTAGTTGAATATGCAACAATTAGGAAAAACCATTTAGCACTTGATCCCACTTTGCTAAATCCATTGTTCATTAACTAGGAGCCACTCCATTCTAGCTTCTAAACAGAGTTATGTTCTCGTTGTAGCTAGATCTTGGTCACAAAGAATTTATAATTTAATACATCTGCATGTTCATAACGTGTAGTGATTAACGTGGAGAAGTGTGAAGGAAGTGAAGCTTGGATCAAGGAGCAAGAAGAGCCCGTGATTAAGCTTCAAGTCATCAACAACTAACTGCATATTATATCTGATTTTAGTCCCCTGCAAAACAAAGGCAAGCTCCGGTTTGCATTTAAGTTGTTTTATAAAGTTTTTACTTTGTTCACTACTATGGTTTAGAGTTTGTTTGTGCATCAAGTCAGGAATGATTTATACTCCAAATGCATGACCAAAATGAACCCTGGAGTCAAGGATATAAGAAGTGTCCCCGCTGTAGACTATTGCAATACTAAATAGGTTATAACATCCGGTAAAATTCGAGTAGTTGGAATCTACTCACGAGCTATAGTTCGGGTTCACACGGGTATGATTTACTCAAGCAAACTAAAGTTTATGTTTCCAAAGATGAGACTGGATAGAGAGTGTAGGCAGTGACAAGACGAGGTCTTGGTCGAGTAGCTCTGCCTGTGTCGGTTAAGGACCGTTCTTGTGTGCGGCCCCGCTGAGCAAGTATTGAGTTGTGTACCGGATGCTTACTGGTATATGGGACCTAGAAAACTGATGTACCAGGTTAACTGGATTGTAGAGGCATACCACATCGTCTCATTAGACCTATGAGCCCGAGACGGCGCGAACGGTTCTACAGTCGGGTGTCCTGCGACAGGTTGCCACATACGACGTAATGAAGGACGCCAGATTTGGGTCTTCAGAGGTGGGCGTATGTGGCGAGTAACCTGGGCGGTGTTTGATTCGAATCACCGTCCCTCGCAGATATGAGTACCGCTTGCTCACTGTGTTGTGACGTAGTAATCAAAGTTGTGTGACAACAGTTAGCAAGTTTTATATGCTGTTATGTTAAATTAAATTGCATGATAACCATATATAAAGTAGAGATAGAGCAAATTAAAGTTCTTTTCCACCTTGAGACAAGTAACATTGGAATGAAGCGTTTCTTGTTTGATTGTGGGGTTCCAATGTTGCTCAGCGCAAGGTCATTACTGTGATGGCTAAAATCTGAAAATTAAGGATGAACGTGTAGGCGAGTCTTTATGCAACTTACATGTTTATGTTTTAAGTTACCTTCATGTAGAGTTGCATGCCTTAGGAAGGACGATTAAGTCTTGCTGAGTCTCCGTGCTCACTCTTGCAGAGTTGTTGTTTTGCAGGTAATCCGTTGTATACCGTGAAGGGTTAAACATGACAGCGCCATTCTTGGCTACATGGTCACAAGAAACCCTGCTCGCCGCCGAATCCATTTCCTGCTGCTAGAAAGTGGTACCCTCGGGCAGGATATCTCCTTTGCTGCTTAGCTAGGTTCATGAGAGTGATCACAATTGTAATTCCGCTGCAACTTTGATTTTATATTCTGCTGCTGTACATTAGAGTGTACATTACTATTTTTAAAACAAATCTCTTGTTTAATACACACTTATGTATGTCTTGGATTCATTTCTGTGTGTGCTAGTCGGTGTCGTCTAACATGGCATCACCCAATGCGATTCCTGGAGTGTCGGGGCGACCGGTACCCCACAGACGACAACCAATTAAAATTTCCAATAAGTGAGTAAAAACACGAGTTTTGATCATGATGTTTGTATGAAAAAACTCCCCCTGAATGTATGATCTATGAAACTGGAGATTTCATATATACATCATGATCGTGGGGTGTCTAAGTGTAATGTGTGACAAAGTGACAATTATGTGTGATGCGAGAGATATATTGCATGAAAATGGCTCATCACATATGAGAATAACACATCACAATATCACATATCATAATAATAGTCATCACACCATAATAATAGTTATAGAACACATCATAATAGTCATCATAGTGTCATACATAAAGTAGGTCCATGTGCCCTTACACATTGCTTAAGAAATAGAGGCTAACATAAGAAGCTAACATAAGACTACTCTCTCTCTCTCCCCCTTTGTCATTGAGACACCGAAAAAGGGAAATAGAGTAAAGTAAAGGGTGAAGCTACGGGTCATCGTCCTAGTCGTCGTCATCGTACTCCTCGTCGTCATTGTTGTTTGCAGCAGGAGCAGCTGGAGCGGCACTCGTACTACCACCGGTGGCGCCGAAAAAGGATAACTCATTGGAAGTGAGCTTCGGAAACTCCAGGGGTGTATCATCCTCGCTGTCCTCAGAAACAAGGGATCCAGTGGGAAGCTTGAGTTTTGCCTTCACTTCATTCATGTCCCTCCTCAACTCCTTGATGGCCTTCTCATTCGTTTAGAATTTCACATGGGTACTCCTGCAGATGGTAAAGATGGAGCAAAGTACCTTGAGAAGGCCACTGGAGGAGGCAGGAGCTCTCTCGGTCTGTGGTGGGGGAAGAGCAGAGGCAGCTGCCGCACAAGCGTGACTGGCATGAAGTCTGTCAGAGGGGTGGAGCTGAGGTATCGCTGCCTAAGGCTGTAGCTTTTTATGTGCTACATCTTTCACAAAAGTCTTCCCCGACACCTTCTCGGTCATATTCATAATATAGGGTGCATAGATGCACGATCTCGATGGAATCTCAGATGTCGAGTATATCTCCATGTAGATGAAATCAAATACGTTGAACCTTTTCTCCCCTCTCAGCCACTTGAGCAGATTTCTGGAGTTGGAGTTAATTCTTGTTGTATCTCCATCTTTTGGAGCCAAGGTCTTCCTAGTAATTCGGTTGAGTAATTGGAAGAAAGGAAGAAGACCTTGGGGTGAGGAGGGTTGAAGTAAAAGTGAGTGCCATACAGTAAGTCAATCTCATTGTTCTTCAAGATGATCTCCTCATGAATCTTGTAATTGAACTTCAACGTCCTCTGAAGTCCAAGGATCTTACCAAACTCATCATATGTGATGGTGTATCCCTCACCGTCAGTCATCCAAGTTATCCTGGACTCCCCATTTGGATGAAAGAAGACTGTGGCATAGAATTGGCAAATGACTTCTACATTCCTTATACTCAATGGCCATGAAGTCTTTAATTCCATGGTACTCACAGGCAGCTATGAATTCTTTGAAGACTTCGTTGTTCCTATTCTCCATGTATTTCCAATCAATCCACTACATGTCGATGACTGGATGTTTTTTGCTCATGAGGACGGAACAGTAGTAATCCACATGAAAGTCACTCCAAAAGCAAAAATCTGCTGCCATCTTCTCATATTCATAGATATTCTCTCCCCTCTGATCATGAGCCCCGGAGATGTTTCTTCGGTAGTCCATTAATGGGGTTGTCCTCCTTGGGTCTCTAATTGGCGCCGCCATGTGTAGTGGGCCAATATCACCCGGATTAGCTTGCTGTGGCTCCTCTAATTCTTCTCGGCTCTCAAGCATAATCCTCACTGCCCTGCTGGACTCATCCGCTGTCCTTGCTACTTTCTGAACCGTCCTCTTCCTCCGGATGTAAGCATGGACGGCCGGCGGGGATTCATCATGTTTGTTTCTCCTCTTGCTCCCGATCTCACGTGGAGGAGCGTCTGACATGATGCCTGAGCAATAGGACAGTTTGGAGATCAGTATGAAGGAATTTGGAGTTAAATTGGAGTAGGCGACAACATAATTTAGTGTTCAGTCTGTACAGGTTTGGATATGTCCAAAAACTTTTGGACATGTCCGAACTGTTCGGACTTGTCCAAGGTCAATCTCGGACATGCCCGAGTTTGTACAGTTTTGAACCCTAAATCAATCAAATCTTGCCTAACCCAAGTCCAATTGACACAAGGTCGTCTAGGAAGATTCCTAACATCATCTAGAGACTATTTCCATGCAGGGACTTGAGAAAAGGCTAAGGGATTCGACAAATCACGGAAAGCAAAATACCTTCAAAAATGGATGAAACCCTAACGATCCACACTGAGGTTGAAGGGAGAGGTCCAGGGAAGGTTTCCCGGGCTTGAATCCTTCAAGAACTGGCCATAGAACGAGGGAATCGCCGGTGGGAAGTCGAAATCACCTTGGGCCACAAGGGAGGAGAGCCGGTTGTGAGAAGAGAAAAGAGAAGAAAACTGTTCGGGCTTGGCCAGGGGGTCCTTATACCCCGACGTCGAATATGTCCGAACTTGGTTTTGGACATGTCCGACTACTTCGGATAAGTGGGGATCTGGGACTTTTCCGATGGTTCGGACATGTTCGAGTTATTTAGAAAAATATTCTTAATAACATTTTAAAGGGGCATATGTATGTATATATGTATGCCTATGGTAGATAAGATTGTATACAGCACACCAAGCATGACAATATGGTTTTCACACACATTCTCACTAGATTTGACTGATTTTCAATTAAGTTTACAATTTTCGCTAATTTAGCCATAAAATAGCATTTTACGGAGAAAAGCTAAGAGTTTGCCGAATATGACATAAGAATCTATTCCAAGGCTTCATTTATCAAGTTTATCATTATTCATAGCTTAAGTTCAGTATATCAGGCCACATTCCTAAAGTCTAGTATGTTTAGCTCATTCCTAAGTTCACAAAACCGTTTTCATCTAGTGGCTTGGTAAATATGTTGGCTAGCTGTTTTTTAGTTCTAACGTGAGAGATGACTATGTCTCCCTTAAGTGAGAGATCTCTTAGGAAATGATGTCGTATATCTATGTGTTTGGTCCTAGAGTGGTCAAAAGGGTTATGGGCAATTTTAATAGCACTCTCATTGTCACAAAGAAGTGGGATATGGGTCATATTATGACCATAGTCCTTATGAGTTTGTTTCATCCAAAGAAGTTGTGCACAACAACTTCCGGCTGCGACATACTCCGCTTCCACTGTGGAAAGAGCAATGGAGTTTTGTTTCTTTGAGGACCATGACACAAGAGATCTACCTAAAAATTGACAAGTTTCGGATGTGCTTTTCCTATAAATTTTACATCAGGCATAGTCGACATCGGAATATCCTATTAGGTCAAACTTTGAACCTTTTGGATACCATAACCCTAAGTTTGGTGTGTGTACTAGATATCTAAAATTCTCTTAACAGCTCTTAAATGGCATTCTTTAGGGGCAGCTTGGAATCTAGAACACATACATACACTAAGCATAATATCGTGCTTAGATGCACAAAGATAAAGCAAAGAGCCTATCATGGAACGATTTACCTTTTGATCCACGCTAGTTCCATATTCATTAAGGTCAAGATGTCCATTTGTTCCCATGGGCATCTTGATGGGTTTAGCCTTGTCCATGTCAAATTTCCTGACTATGTCTTGAGTATACTTGGTTTTACTTATGAATGTGCCATGAGTTGCTTGACTTGAAAACCTAAGAAAACTTCAACTCACCTATCATGGACATTTCGGGCCTCTCCGTCATTATCTTGCTAAACTCATCACAAAATGACTTGTTAGTGGAGCCAAATATAATGTCATCGACATATTTTTAGCATACAAATTGTTCATCATCGAAATGCTTTGTAAATAGGTATAATCAGATGTTCCTATCCTAAAACCATTTTTAATAAGAAAGTCTCTAAGACACTCATACCAAGCTCTAGGAGCTTGTTTGAGCCTATAGAGAGCTTTTTTCAACTTGTAAACGTGGCTAGGATATTCTTGATCTTCAAATCTCGCGGGTTGCTCCAAATACACTTCCTCCTTGATCGGTCCATTTAGGAAGGAACTTTTCACGTCCATTTCATAAATCTTAAAATCATGGTGAGTAGCATAGGCTAATAAAATACGAATTGACTCAAGTCTAGCTACGGGAGCAAAGGTTTCATCGAAATCCAAACCTTCGACTTGTGAATATCCTTTGGACACAAGTCTTGCCTTGTTTCATATTACCACTCCATGTTCATCTTGCTTGTTTCTGAATACCCACTTGGTACCTACAATGTTGGCATTTGGTCTCTTCACCAATTCTCAAACTTCATTCCTCTTGAAGTTGTTCAATTCTTCTTGCATGGCCACCACCCAATCTGGGTCTTGTAGTGCTTCCTCCACCCTTATAGGTTCCAAGGAAGAAACAAACGAGTAATGCTCACAAAAGTTCGCTACACGGGATTGAGTGGTTACTCCTCTAGTGATATCACAAAGAATGTTTCCGTCGGGGTGATCTCATTGAATGCTTTGGTAGACCCTTGGATGTGGTAATTGGGGTATTGGATCAACTTTACCTTCATCATCGGCTCCCCCTTGATCAATGTCGTCATCTTGATTTTGATGAACTTGAACTTGAGAGTCTTGTGGTTGATCATTTTGAGCTTGATCTTTTACTTGTGGTTGGGGAACAGCTTGTGTTGAGGATTGATCCTCTTGACCTTGATTTTTCTCTTGTGGGCGTACATCACCAAGGGCCATCCTTCTTAGTGCTATGTAAGGAGATTCCTGTTCATCTAGCATGGATTGATCAACTTGCTCTACTTGAGAGCCGATAGTTTCATCAAATACTACATCACGTGCTATTTCAACACAACCGAAGTTTTTGTTGAAAATACGGTATGCATAGTGTTTGAGTCATATCCAAGCAAGAATCCTTCGTAGAATTTGGATGAAAACTTTGAAGTTCTAGGTTTCTTATTTAGAATGAAACACTTACTACCAAAGACTCTAAAATATGAAACATTGGGCTTGTTACCAGATAGAAGTTCATATGGTGTTTTCTTCAAGAGTCGATGAAGATAGAGCCGGGTTGTGGCATGACAAGCGGTGTTAACCGCTTCAGCCCAAAACCGATCCATAGTCTTGTACTCATCAAGCAGTTCTTCCTTTCGGCGACTCCATTTTGTTGAGGAGAGTATGGAGCTGAAAATTCATGCTTGATCACTTGTTCATCAAGGTACTCCTCCACTTGAGTATTCTTGAACTCGGTGCCATTGTCACTCCTAATCTTCTTGATTCTTAAGGAGAATTCGTTTTGAACTCTCCTTAAGAATTTATTCAGCAGTCTTTGTGTTTTCTCTTTTCATACAAAAAGAACACCCAAGTGAAACGAGAATAATCATCAGCTATAACAAGATCGTATTTGTTACCGCCTATGCTTATTTAAGGAATGAGACCGAAAAGGTCCATATGAAGCAGCTCCAAAGGTCTTGTGGTCGTCATCACGTTCTTTGCGGGATGAGATGCTCCAACTTGCTTTCTAGCTTGACAAGCGCTACAAGGCCTATCTTTCTCAAACATGACATTTGTCACTCCTAAGATATGATCGCCTTTTAGAAGTTTTTGCAAGTTACTCATACCAACATGGGCTAGTCTTCTATGCCACAACCAACCCATGTTAGTCTTTGCAATTAGGCATGTGTCAAGTTGAGCATTATCCATGGAAAATTCACAATACAAAGCTTTCCCTTTAGGACACTCTTAAATGCAATTGAGTTATCGCTTCTTCTAAAGATGATCACACCTTAATTAGTGAACATGTAGTTGTATCGTTTTTCAGAAAGTTGTGAAACGGATAGTAAACTATAATCAAGTGAATCTACATGCAAAACATGAGAAATTGAGTGTTAAGAAGAGATAGCTATTTTACCAACGCCGAGTACTCTTCCTTGACTATTGTCTCCAAAGGAAATGCTTTCACTTGGATCATCATTTTCTTCATATGCAATGAACATCTTCTTCTCACCAGTCATGTGGTTTGTGCACCCGCTATCAAGTACCCATTTTGATCCACCGGAGGAGTATGCCTACAGAACAAATTATGCCTTGGTTTTAGGTACCCAAGATTTTTTGGGTCCTCTCACGTTAGTCACAAGAGTTTTGGGCACCGACACACAAGTTTTTGGTTTCTTATGGTGTTGCCCGACATACTTAGCAACACCTCTACCAAATTTGTTTCTCATAAGAACATAAGAAGCACCGAAATCATAAAAGGGCATAGTTCAAGCTAAATAATCATTTGCATGATAGGAATTGTTTGAGTTCACATATTTGGATGATCCTTCCTTAACAAAAGAAATGTGTTCCTTGTTGTCCTTAATAGTTCTAGTGTTTTCTTCTCCACCTCTACATATCCAAGACCATCTTTAATTAAGGGGGTCTAGAGTTTAAGTATGCACTTCTAGCATAATAAAGTTTTTCTTTATCAAACACTTCTTTCTTGGTTTGAGATTTTCCTTGAGCTGCACTAAGTTGTTCCTTTAAGTTGGTTATCAATTTTGCACACTTGCAGCTTTTAGTAGTTGATTGCTTAGCTGATTTAAGTGAATATCTAGAGGATGAGGTACTAGACTTAAGAGACTCAAATTTTACTTCAAGTGATTTGTGATTTTTTGACAAACTCTCAAATTCATCTTAAAGTGCAACATTTGAGCTTTTGAGATTTGAACAAGTCTCTTTGCTTGATGCAAGATCTAACTCTAACTTTCTACACTTCTCTTTTTCAAGTTCTAAGAGTTTCTCCAGTTCACGGTTCTTTTCTTTTTCAACAATAAGTAATCCTTCTTGCTTATCAAGAAGTGTCTCCATATCAACTACTTGATCAATGAGGTTTTCCATTTTAGCAATAGTCTTTTTACTCATGCCCTTAAACATGAATTCTATATCACTACCACTACTATCATAAATACTATCACTATCAATAGACTTAGTGGAGGTTTTTTAGGTTACATTGCGCTTTGTCTCTTTGGCCATGAGACAAGTGTGTTTTTCCTTCCTCCAATCACCTCGGTTCGGCAAGAGCATATTCTTACTTTAAGACTTGTCAATGTCAATGTTTGCTGACACGACCCCAAAGGTCTTGTCGAGCCAGGATCACGCTGAGGGGTGCTGCGTTGCACAGCACCGGATAACACACGTCAAACGTACAAACCGGAAGCAAAATTTTATTACATAAACAAGTTTATGAACATGTTTACATCAAAATAGTTCCAGTCTACACTCACGGGCGTAGACTACGCATCAAGTCCACGTTCAGCCCTTGAACGTGTCCTTGCTAGCACACACGCACACTAACTCTGCGGCGTGCACGACTCCCACTCGACGGGGTTCCCCTCCTGGGGTTCCGTCTCCTCTTCGGGAGTCCCTTCCTCATAGAACCTTGCAAAAGCTTCAAACACAAGCAGTGAGCACGAAGGCTCAGCAAGTCTGACCCGTCTCACCTAAACATGGAACTTCTAAATGAGGGGTGGTGGGTTACATGAGGTAAAAATCATTTGCAAGGACTCGCCTAATTAGTAGAACCATACTTTCAAGTTTTAGCAGCAGGTTGTGGAGAACCTTACGCTAAGGTACATGAGAGAGCCGCAATCAAACAAGAAACACATTTCTCTCATGTACTTTGCCCAAAGTTGAAATGAACTTTAGTTAGCTCTAAACTACAGCAAGTCATTAGCAATCAAGTCCATCTTTCAATCAGAACCATTTTAACATATAACTAGCCTGTTCTTTCTACGTCACGGTACAGTGAACAAGTGGTACTCACTGACCGCGAGGGACGGCGATTATAATCGATTTACACCTGCAGGGTTACCCGAACAACCCATCACGTATGCCCGTACTCTATGTTGCCTACAACAACCATCATGGACGCCGTACGCGACTACCTTTCACCCGTTAGCCAAATGTTGAACCGGTCCAATCATCCCGAGCAAGAGGTCTCTGCACGCGCATCTCAGTGCCGCCAGCCGATTTACACCTCGAGCTCTCAACCTACCCTCTGAACGACCAGCTATGCCTCAACACCCAGCTACCCGAGTTACATCAGTTTCCCGGTTCCCATATAGCCGGTAGGTCTTCGGTACTGTTCTAGCTTGTTCAACAGGCCCGCACATGTCTCGGTCCTCAATCGACGCAAGCGGAGCTACAGCACACAGGCCCCAAGGTCCTGCTGCCCTTACCCTCCGCTTGGTCTCATTTTCTTGCCATGTGTTTCATGTGCTATCACTACCCGAGTCGAGTCCCTCTAGCCTATGCTCGCGAGTAGTTCCAACTACTCGACTTGTACCGAATCCTACTCTATCTTAGCATTGCAGTAGCTAACGGGGTCTGCCATCCTAAACCCAACCCATGGTTTTCTTGGCTATGCAGTTGGGTTTCCAAACAAGACTCTAATGCAAAGAATAACGTAATCAAGTATGTGCTCAAAACAATAAAACTTGTAAAAGGTTAATGCAAACCGGAGCATGCCTTGCTGCTCTTGGTCGTAGGCTAGCTGTTCCTCCGGAGTAACGAAGTCTAGGACTTCGGGTTCCTCCTCGACCTTAGCGACTACATGATAGAAGAAGCACATGTATCAATTTAAATGCATTTGTATTAAGTTTGAACTTGTGAAGCTTATAAGTCCCACTAGAGAGACTCACTGACTATGAAACTTTTACTGTGGCTTGGTCACAACCTAAATACATACTTGGTCAAGTTTTAGTTGCAGTAAAGCTCATTTGAGCCCTCCACAATTAAGTATGTACTTGACCTTAATTGGCACTCTTAGGGTGTTCTATGGATTTTCATGGAACAAACTATGACTTTCTGGAAACTAGATTTTAAGAGGGTTCTAATGCAATTGGTCTCACTTAATTTGAAGGTTCCTAGCTAAAGATATGAGCTAAACAATTTCAGAGAAAATTCTGAAAATGTTTCTGAACATTTTCTATTTTCTCTGGACAGTTTCACTAATCACACCATTAGGTGGATCAAATGAGCTCAAATGGATCTGAAAGTTTTATGGTAGTTCAGGGATATTTCGATGAACATCCCAGCAAAATTTCAGGATTTTTCTCCAAAGGATTCTCCAGTTAAAATTCCTAATAATTTAAACATAGAGGAATTAATTCTGGAGAAGTAAGGGTTTTCATGAAGTGAAACTTTATTTGCTGGAAATTTCTCAGAGAGGTGAATCCAGTAAAATTTGGTTCACTCGATTTGGAGCTTCCTAGTCAAAGTTATGAGGATTTGAAGTTTGAATGGAATCTGAAAATCGGGAGAAAAGTTTAAACTTGCGGGGGCCCGCGGGGACACGTGTTGAGCGCGGAGGTGTCCGGCACACTGAGGCCCACAGGGTATTTGCACACCATCACAGCTGATCCCGGCCACACCCGATCCCGATTTAAATTCTTCAGCCGCTGACACGTGGGCCAGCCGGCTTCGTCTTCCTCCCGCCGTTCTCTCGCGCCCGCACCGCCGACCACGCCGGAGCAGACTCGGAGCTTGCCGGCTCGCCGCTGCCGGACCTCCCATGGTCTGAAACTTGCCGCCAGGGGATTGTCGACGTCAAGGAACACGTCGGTGGTGTCAGGTCAGGCTGGGGGTGACCAAAAATAGCCCGGCGACGTGCCGCGGCCTCGGTTGAGGTTCGGCGCCGTCGACCGTGGGTTCTAATCCGCCAACACCTCGAACAAACGGTCCTACAGCATCAGTGTACCTCTAGGAAGCTCGACAAGGTGTCAAAAGGGTTCAGGGATGGCGGCAAGTCGGTCGGCACCGTGTGACCGATCGTGCCCGCCATGACCGCCCTCGATCGAGCTCGAAATTCGTCACTCCTAGACAGTTTCACGCCACGGATGCAGAAAAGAACTTGATCGCCGGCTAGTCCAGCATCTATGTGCAAGATTTGATAACCTCCGAAAGTTCATAGAGCGAGAATTTAAAGAAACCGTACCGGAAGCTCAGTTTAAGGTTGCCGGAGCAAAAACTGAGAATTCCCCGGCGAGAGTTCACGGCGTGGCTTGAGCTTCAGGTGGAAGCAGCGTGGAGTTCGTGCATTCCTGTTGCCGCCCTTGCTCGGCCGTGGAAGTGGCTGTAGTGTGCTGCCCACGTGAGACCGATCGCCGTCCTTCAGCTAAACTGCGGCGGTCGTCGTTGATCACGGGAACAGGGGCCGAAACCCGGTGGTTCAGGCGTTGGGAGGGTGGTGCTCGAGCTCAGGATGTTGCCTGGCAACTCGGAGAGGCGAGGACACGATTGTTTGCTGTGTTTTCCTGATCGACCGAATGCTCGGGAAGAAAAGGAATGGCGCCGCCCAGTGTCGCTCACGGGGATAACAAGGCACCCGGTCTTCACCCCGCTGAGGCGGTGACGGTCGCGTGGGGGCGCGAGCAGGCCGCCTGAGCACCAGCGCGCGTAGAGGGGAAGCAGCTGGTGGCGCCGGTGGCTGCTCGGTGGCACAGCTGACAGCTGCTCGGTGGAATTTCCCACCGAGGCTGTGACTTTGTGTGCAAGTTTTGCCTCCTCCTCTCTATGACATGTGGGTCCCACCTGGGGTTTTAACCTCTGAAATTTACTCCTAATCACTGTTGTAAACAGTGAGTCCCATAATACCCCTGGTGATTCAAATTATTCACCTATGAGCCATTTGAATTGATTAGAATTCAAATTGGGTTTGGTTTGAATGAATTTCAGCACAAGTTCAGTTTTGAATTCAAATAAAGTTTGAATTTGCCCCACTTAGCTCATGTCAAGATCAACTCCAAATGGAGTGAAAATTGGTGTGTGAGCTCACAAAAATGTGCTGAGTAAGAATATGCCTCCCACTTTTAAATTCATGGGATAAAAACAGTTTGAATTTGAATATGGTTTCAAACTGCCCTCTTTCTAACTATGCCCAAAATGACCTCAAAAAGGTTTTGAATTTGGGTGAAACTTGGCATGGACATCCTTAGAAATGTGTAGGAGTTTTCATATGTCCAGCCCACCTATATCACATGTGGGAAATACCACTTTTGCAATATGTGAGTTTGTTCTCTAATGAGCATGTTGATGGTGGTTACTTGCTCTTCATTTGTGTTCATCATCTTTCCTCAAATGAGGTGTGTGGTGTGGTGATGAACACTTCAAATAGGTGTCAAAAACTGAGGCCCTTACATTCCACCCCCCTTAAAAGAATCTCGTCCCGAGATTATAGGGTGAAAATGAGAGAGGGGACGGTGGAAAATTACCGGATATGCGACGTGAAAAAGTTGGGGTAGTTGGCACGAAGAAATCCTTCGCTCTCCCAAGTCGCTTCGTCCACGGAGTGATTACTCCATAGAACCTTGTAGAACCACGTACGGTTGCGTGTGGTTCGGGCCTTTTCATCAATAATTTGTACCGGTTCCTCCCGATAGGTGAGATCCGGTTGCAGTTCTTCAATATCTTCCAGCTGAATGGTAGTTGATAGCTTAAGACACTTCCTCAGCTGGGCAATGTGAAAGACGTCGTGCACACCGGAAAGTGCTTCTGGTAATTTCAGCCGGTATGCCACTGATCCACATCTTTCGGTAATCTGGAATGGACCGATGAATCGGGGTGCCAACTTTCCTCTCACCCCAAATCTGTTTACGCCCTTCATTGGAGACACCCGTAGATATATGTGATCTCCAACTTCAAATTGTAATGGGCGCCTTCTCCGGTCCGCATACTGTTTCTGACGGGATTGAGCGGCTTTTAGGTTCGCTTGAATCAGTCGAACCTTTTCTTCCGCGTTGTTGACAAGGTCAATCCCGAAGGTAACCCTTTCGCCAGACTCACACCAATTCAGTGGTGTGCGGCATTTCTGCCCGTATAGCGCCTCGTAAGGTGCCATCTTGATGCTGGCTTGGTACCCATTATTGTACGAGAATTCGGCTAACGGCAAGTGATCATCCCAATTCTTGTCGTGGTTGATAGCGCAAGCTCGTAGCATGTCTTCTAAGATCTGATTTACCTGCTCGGTTTGTCCATCCGTCTGTGGGTGGTATGCTGAACTACGGATCAGCTTCGTCCCCAAGGCAGCGTGCAGCTGCTCCCAAAAAACGGGACACAAATAAAGTGCCCCGATCCGATATGATAGTACGGGGTACGCCGTACAAGCATAGGATCCGTGAGATGTACAGTTCAGCGTACTTATTGGCGTTGTAATTTGTGTTGACCGGGATAAAATGGGCAACTTTGGTGAGCCGATCGACGATCACCCACACAGAATTATGTTTCTGCAAGGTGGTGGGTAAACCGACGATGAAGTCCATGCTCACGTCCTCCCACTTCCAGGCAGGAATGCCCAGTGGTTGCAGCAGTCCCGGTTTCCGCATATGGTCTGCCTTCACCCTTCGACATGTATCACACTCGGACACCTATTTTGCAGTCTCACGCTTCATCCGTGTCCACCAAAACTTGCTTCTGAGTTCTTGATACATTTTGTTGCTGCCAGGGTGAATAGAAAACTTTGACAAGTGAGCCTCATCAAAGATCTTCTTCCGTAATTCCGGGTTATGGGGTACGACGATCCGGTCCTTAAACCATAGGACGCCGTCTCCGTCCTTCCGGAAACATTTCAGCTCCCCACTGTCTACACGTCTCCGCAAATGTGACATGCCCTTGTCATTCTTCTGTGCTGCCGCTATCTCTTCACGGATGGTGAGGATCAAAGCTAGGTTGTAGAGAGCTCCATGTGGAATCACATGCAGTGGTGGTTCGCTCTCTTCCAACGGTGTGATGGTCAGATTGTCAACGTGTGACTTGCGGCTCAGCGCATCTGCCACTACGTTTGTCTTGCCCGGATGATAATGGATCTCTATTTCGTAATCCTTTATCAATTCTAACCATCTTCGTTGCCTCATGTTTAGTTCCTTCTGAGTGAATATGTACTTGAGGCTTTTGTGGTCGGTATATAAATGTACGAGGTTACCGAGTAGGTAGTGCCTCCACATCTTCAGTGCAAGTACCACGGCAGCGAGCTCCAAGTCGTGGGTTGTATAATTCTGCTCATGGTTTCTAAGCTGCCGTGATCCATACGTGACCACTCTTCGGTCTTGCATCAGCACACATCCGAGCCCAATGCCGGATGCATCGCAGTACACATCGAACGGTTTTGTTGTGTCTGGCTGCGCCAAAACCGGTGCTGATGTCAGGTGCTTGACTAAAGCCTTGAACGCTGCTTCACATGCTGGACTCCAAACATATTTGGTAGCCTTCTTCAGCAGCTCTGTCATTGGCTTGGCAATCTTCGAGAAGTATGGAATGATACTCCGATAATATCCCGCGAGTCCGAGGAAACTCCGTACCTTGTGAACAGTTCTCGGGGATTTCCAATTCAGCACTTGAGTGATCTTGCTCGGGTCTACAGCGATACCCTCCGCTGAGATGATATGCCCGAGGAAAGGAACTTGCGATATCCAGAACTCGCATTTGCTGAATTTCGCGTATAGCTTGTGATCCCGCAGCCGTTGCAAGACTATACGCAGATGCTTATTGTGATCTTCCTCCGACTTGGAATATTCCAGGATATCGTCGATGAAGACCACGACAAACTTGTCCAGCTCCGGCATGAATACCGAGTTCATCAAGTACATGAAGTGAGCTGGAGCATTGGTGAGGCCGAAGGACATGACCAGGTACTCATAAAGTCCGTACCTTGTCGAGAAAGCTGTCTTTGGAATGTCCTCAGCCCTTATCTTAATCTGATGGTACCCGGATCTTAAATCCATCTTGGAAAAGATCCTTGCTTCGACCAACTGATCAAACAACATGTCGATCCGTGGCAACGGGTACTTGTTCTTGATGGTTATGGCATTTAATGGACGATAGTCCATGCAAAGCCGTAACGTCTCATCCTTCTTCTTGACAAATAATGCCGAACAGTCCCATGGCGAGGAGCTCGGCCTAATAAAACCCTTCTCGAGAAGGTCCATGAGCTGAGTCTTCAGTTCAGCCAACTCCTTGGGCGCCATCTTGTACGGCCCTCGGGGTATTGGCATGGTTCCCGGTGCAAGTTCAATCTTGAACTCCACCTCTCTATCAGGCGGCATCCCCGGAAAATCCTCCGGGAATACGTCATGGAACTCTCGGACCACTGGAATATCTTCCAATCTGATGGTTGTGGCTTGATAGACACTTGGAAGTTTTATTTCTGGACTGTCCAGAAATAATGAGTGAGACTCATGCACTTCTGAGTTCAAGTGCACAACTCGAAGGACGGTGTCTAAAACAGCGCCGTGGTGGGTTAACCACGACATTCCTAAGATGACATCGACCTTTTGTCCCTATAAGATTATGAGAGACGTAGGGTAGACTCTACCCTCTAAGCACAATGGCGCTTTTGGGACCATCATGCTTGCTGAAATTTTCCCACCCGGTGAACAGATCACATAAGGACTATCGGTGGGTAGTATTTGCAAGCTATACTTATTAATGAAAGCTTGGCTAATGAAGCTATGCGTGGTGCCTGAATCAAATAATATTATAGCGGGATGCTGGTGGAGTTGGAACATACCCGCAAGGATTGGCTCGCCCTCCGGCACGTCCTCAATGGCAAGCTGGTGGACGGTGCCAGGCCTAGGGTTTGCCCGCCGCGCATTAGTAGGGTTCCGGGGTTGATTCCTCCCCGGAAACTGCGGTGCCACTCCGCCGCCTTGCCTCTCCGGGAAACTGCTCGCGAAGTGTCCTGGACGACCACACTTGTAACATGTGGCCGCTGCTGGTGTAGTGCTCGGGGGACAAAAGCCCGGCATGCGTTGCTGAGGTGCATACACATGCAGCATCGCCCGCTGCTGCTGTTGTTGCGGAGGTGGTACTGGCAGTGCCGGCCTGAATGCCGGTGAAGAGTACGACCGACTGCGGAACGGCATCGACCGCTGTGGTGGCTGCCAGCGTGGACCTGATGGTGGGCGATTCACCATCCGAAACTTCTGAGAAGGACCGCCGCCTTCTCCGCTGCTCTGCGGCGCGCTTCGCTTTCTCTCCGCTGCCGCCAACTCCTTACCGGAGTCCTCCTGAACAATCGCAGCATCAATGATGTCGTTGAGGCTGCCGCGATTGAACATCGCCAACTTATCCTTCAGGAGGGGGTTAAGCCCCTGGTAAAAGTGGTCCCGCCGCTTCTCGTCGGTATCGGCATGATACGACGCGTAGAGCGCAAGATCGTTGAATGCCCTGAAGTATTCCAGCGTGTTCCGGCTCCCTTGCTGCAGGTGCAGGAACTCCTGCGTCTTCCTCTTCATCAAACCTGGCGGTATATGATAGGCCCTGAAGGCCGTCCGGAACTCCGTCCAGGTCATCACTCGGTCGGTGGGCTGTGAAGCACAGAAGTTGGCCCACCACGCGCTCGCGGATCCTTGGAGCTGCTGGACCGCGAATTGAGTCTTGTGCTGCTCACTTATCTGGAGCAGCCCGAACTTCATCTCTATGGCGTGGAGCCAGTTGTCCGCGTCAAGTAGTTCATCCGCCCTTGAGAATACTGGGGGGTGAGTCGCTAGGAAGTCGGAGTAGGAGCTGTGTTGACGCTCCTCACGGTCTTGACGTCTCTCTGGGCGAGACGTATTTGCGATTAGAGTCTGCAGCAACTCCGTGTGCTGCTGATGTGAACCCGCCATTGCCGCGACGATGTCGGCCAATGTAACCGTTGGCAGTGGCGGTGGCGGTGTTTGCTGTTGCTGTTGCTGCTGTTGCTGCTGCAGTCCCAAGGAGTCCTCAGGAGGCTGTTGGGAGGTCTCTCCCCTTTGACTAGTACCCCCAACATCAGGGTTGGCACGAGTACGCGTCATTCTGAAATTCAAAACAGCAGCGATTAGCACATGTCTTACTTAAAATTCCATATGTAACAGTAGGTATTGAAGTGACACATGATTAATTTGCACAACATTCACATATATTGATAAAGCATAAAATATATACAAGATACATTATTCTCGGGTCTCTGAGAAGTCGTGCTCATGTCGTCACTACCTACATACGCTACTGTCTACACGACATGTCACCGATTACAAAATTTGGGCTACACTACCCTAGCTGCCCTACATGGCAACTGTAACCCCCTACTCGGAGTAGAACTCGACCTCCTGTGGGTCGTCCTCCTCCGGTACCTCTGCTGGTGGCTCTGGATCTACCACCTCCTCTCCCATCCCGGGTTCTCCCATTGCTGGAAGACCCAAGACCACCGGTATGCCCAATACCGGAGGTACGAGGTCCTGCAAAGCATGCACCTCGTCCATAGCCTGGTCGTAGTCCTCTTCCCAGCCTTGCCCTTCCTCAATAGCGTCGTCCCGCTCTTGAGTAAGTTCCTCGTTCTGCTGGGTCAGATTCTGTACCAGTTCTTGTAATGCCGCGATGTCGACACGGCTCTTCTTCTTTGCCTTCTTCAGACGATGCAACTGATTGTGTTGTTCATTCAGTCGCTTGATCGTCAGGAGGAGCACATTGCGGAGTGCGCTGTGAGCCCTCTCGAAATGGTCTCCACGGCTCGTGCTCTCCTTGAGCTTTGTGGAGAGATGCTCCGTATGAACAGCTTGGCTGTCCATCACGGCGTTTCCCGCCCTCATCTGGAGGCTAAGGTTTGCCTCTGCGGGTTTGTACCTTGGGCAACTCGGGTCCGTTGCATCCAGGTACCTCTCTTCCCACACATGCTGAGCCCGTCCTTCCACCGGAACGAGCGCGTATGGAGTGCCCTCCATAGCCTGCACGTGTAGTTGGCAGAAACGTGACATAGTGTCACGGGCTGCCACTTGCCACATCGCTTCCGGTTGTCTTCCTCTCACCGTGACGGTGAACGGCACCCAACCGGGTGGCGTAGGTCCTGCAGGGACTTCGACATGGATCATCCACGTCTTGTTCCCCTCTTCGCCTTCTTCCTTGGTGAAGTACTGCGGCATCTGGTTGTACCCGAAATATTGGAGCATTTGCCACAATGCTTCCGGGTAGCCGCTACGGTGAGAACAGTGGGACACCACCCACCCGTTCTCCAATTGCTTATCTGCTGTCATCTGTAAAAATATATTTGAGAAATGTCAAATATTTATTTAAACAGTAAACCTCTGAGTTATAACATAAGACATGTCATTGAACCCATAAAACTTGGAAACATAGTTCAAATTTTAAACAAATTTGACTGCTGATCTGCTGTTCCCATGACAGCCCTGACCAGTTTCCATTTCAACCTGATTTAGGCCATGTTGAAGGCAAAACCAATTCTGGAGCTCAAAATCAAAGTTAAAGCTAACTTCAATAGCTTTCCAGAAATTATTTGCTTGGCCTAAGATCTGACATGACCCCAAGGTCCTGTCGAGCCAGGATCACGCTGAGGTGTGCTGCGTTGCACAGCACCGGATAACACACGTCAAAGGTACAAAGTGGAAGCGGAAATTTTATTACATAAACAAGTTATGAACATTTTTACATCAAAATAAGTTCAGTCTACACTCGCGGGCGTAGACTAAGCATCAAGTGCACGTTCAGCCCTTGAACGTGTCCTTGCTAGCACACACGCACACTAACTCTGCGGCGTGCACGACTCCCACTCGACGGGGTTCCCCTCCTGAGGTTCCGTCTCTTCCTCGGGAGTCCCTTCCTCATAGAACCCTGCAAAAGCTTCAAACACAAGCAGTGAGCACGAAGGCTCAGCAAGTCTGACCCGTCTCACCTAAACATGGAACTTCTACATGAGGGGTGATGGATACATGAGGTAGAATCATTTGCAAAGGACTCGCCTAATTAGTAGAACCTTACTTTCAAGTTTTAGCAGAAGGTTGTGGAGAACCTTACGCTAAGGCACATGATAGAGCCGCAATCAAACAAGAAACGCATTTCTCTCATGTACTTTGCCCAAAGTTGAAATAAACTTTAGTTAGCTCTAGACTACAGCATATCATTAACAATCAATGTCCATAATTCAATCAGCAACATTTTATCATGTGACTAGCCTGTTCTTTCTACGTCACGGTACAGTGAACAAGTGGTACTCACTGACCGTGAGGGACGGCGATTATAATCGATTTACACCTGCAGGGTTACCCGAACAACCCGTCACGTACGCCCATACTCGATGTTGCCTACAACAACCATCACGGACGCTGTACGCAACTACCTTTCACCCGTCAGCCAAATATTGAACCGGTCCCATCATCCCGAGCAAGAGGTCTCTGCACGCGCATCTCAGTGCCGCCAGCCGATTTACACCTCAAGCTCTCAACCTACCCTCTGAACGACGGGCAATGCCTCAATAACCAGCTACCCGAGTTAAATCAGTTTCCCGGTTCTCATATAGCCGGTAGGTCTTCGGTACTGTTCTAGCTTGTTCAACAGGCCCGCACACGGCTCGGTCCTCAATCGACACAAGCGGAGCTACAGCACACAGGCCCCAAAGTCCTGCTGCCCTTACCCTCCGCTTGGTCTCATTTTCTTGCCATGTGTTTCATGTGCTATCACTACCCGAGTCGAGTGCCTCTAGCCTATGCTCGCGAGTAGTTCCAACTACTCGACTTGTACCGAATCCTACACTATCATAGCAATGCAGTAGCTAACGGGGTTTGCAATCCTAAACCCAACCCATGGTGTTCTTGGCTATGCAATTGGATTTCCAAACAAGACTCTAATGCAAAGAATAAAGTAAACAAGGATGTGCTCAAAACAATAAAAATTTGTAAAAAGGTTAATGCAAACCGGAGCTTGCCTTGCTGCTCTTGGTCATAGGCTAGCTGTTCCTCCGGAGTAACGAAGTCTAGGACTTCGGGTTCCTCCTCGACCTTAGCGACTACATGATAGAAGCAATACATGTATTAATTTAAATGCAGTTGTATTTACTGTTATTCTTGTGAAGTCTATAACTCTTACTAGACAAGCCCAATGACTGTGAAACTTTTACTGTGGCTTGGTTACAACCTAAACAGAGACTTGGTCAAGTTTTAGTTGTAGCAAAGCTCATTTGAGCCCTCCACAAATAATTATGTACTTGACCTTAATTGGCACTCTTAGGGTGTTCTAGGGATTTTCATGGAACAAACTATGACTTTCTGAAAACTAGATTTTCAGAGGGTTCTAATGGAGTTGGTCTCACTTAATTTGGTCTCACTTAATTCGAATGTTTCTAGCTAAAGATATGAGCTAAACAATTTCAGAGAAAATCCTGAAAATGTTTCTGAACATTTTCTACTTTCTCTGGAACAGTTTCACTAATCACACCATTAGGTAAATTAAATGACTTCCAATGGGTCTGAAATTTTTATGGTAGTTCAGGGATATTTTGGTGAACATCCCAGCAAAATTTCAGGATTTTACTCCCCAGGATTCTCCAATTAAAATTCCTAACAGTTTAAACTTCGAGGAATCAATTCTGGAGAAACAAGGGTTTTCATGAAGTGAAACTTGATTTTCTGGAAAGTGCTCAGAAAGCTGAATCCAGCAAAATTTGGTTCACTCGATTTGGAGCTCTCTAGCCAAAGTTATGAGGATTTGAAGTTTAGAAGAATTCTGAAAATCGGGGAAAAGTTTAAACTCTCGGGGCCCGCGGGGACACGTGTCGAGCGCGGAGGTGTCCGGCACACCGGAGCTCACAGGGTATTTGCGCGCCAGCACAGCCGATCCCCGGCCACACCCGATCCCGATTTAAATTCTTCAGCCGCTGACACGTGGGCCAGCCGGCTTCGTCTTCCTCCTGCTGTTCTCTCGCGCCCGTGCCGCCGACCTCGCCGGAGCAGACTCGGGGCTCGCCGGCTCGCCGCTGCCGGACCTCCCATGGCCTGAAACTCGCCGCCAGGGGGTTGTTGACGTCGAGGAACTCGTCGGTGGTGTCAGGTCGGGCTGGGGGTGACCGGAAATAGCTCGGCGACGTGCCGCGGCCTCGGTTGAGGTTCGGCACCGTCGACCGTGGTTTCTAAACCCGCCAACACCTCGAACAAACGGCCCTACAGCATCAGTGTACCTCTAGGAAGCTCGACAAGCTGTCAAAAGGGTTCAGGGATGGCGGCAAGTCGGTCGGCACCGTGTGACCGATCGTGCCCGCCATGACCGCCCTCGATCGAGCTCAAAATTCGTCACTCCTAGCCAGTTTCACGCTACGGATGCAGAAAAGAACTTGATCGCCGGCTAGTCCAGCGTCTATGTGCAAGATTTGATGACCTCCGAAAGATCATAGAGCGAGAATTTAAAGAAACCGTACCAGAAGCTCGGTTTACGGTCGCCGGAGCAAAAACTGGAAATTCTCTGCGGATTCTTCACGGTTGGCTTCCAAACTTGGAGGAGAGCAGCACGGTTGTCGTGCGCTCCTGTTGCCTCTCTCGCTGGACCGTGAAAACGCCTGTGGAACGCTGCCCACGGGCGCCTGACTCTCGGCTGAGGCTAGGTCGCCGCGGTGGCGATCGTTTTCGGGCAAAGGAGGTCGGAGCTCAGGGTTTCTGGCGTTGGGGAGGTGGAGTGCGACCTCAGGTGGCTGTCTAGCAGCTCAGGGACGAAGGAGGAGATGGTTTGCTGTTTTTCCCGATTGAGCAGAGAGCTGCGGCGAGAAACAATGGCGCTGCTCGGGTTTGCCCGCGAGAAGATAAAGCCGGCCGACTCCTGCTCGGTTGAGCCGGTGCCGGTCGCGTGGGGGCGCGAGCAAGCCGCCCTGGGCACCAGCGCGCGGAGAGGGAAGCAGCTGGTGGCGCCGGTAGCTGCTCGGTGGCACAGCCGACAGCTGCTCGGTGGAATTTCCCACCGAGACTCTGACTTTGGGTGCAAGTTTCTCCTTCTTCCTTCTATGACATGTGGGTCCCACCCGGGGTTTTTAACCTCTGAAATTTACTCCTAATCACTGTAGTGAACAGTGAACCCCATAATACCCCTGGTGATTCAAATTATTCACCCCTGAGCCATTCGAATTGAATAGGATTCAAATTGGGTTTGGTCTGAGTGAATGTCAGCACAAGTTCAGTTTTGAATTCAAATAAAGTTTGAATTTGTCCCACTTAGCTCATGTCAAGATCAACTCCAAATGGAGTGAAAATTGGTGTGTGAGCTCACAAAAATGTGCTGAGTAGGAATGTGCCTCCCAATTTTTAATTCATGGGATACAAACAGTTTGAATCTGAATATGGTTTCAAACTGCCCTCTTTCTAACTATACCCAAAATGATCTCAAAAAGGTTTTGAATTTGGGTGAAACTTGGCATGGACATCCTTAGCAATGTGTAGGAGTTTTTCATATGTCCAGCCCACCTATATCACATGTGGAAAATCCCACTCCATCTTGAATTCCTTCTGCCACTCCATTACGTTGGCATTTAAGCCTCTCTTCTGCCTCTGGCCCGGGCTCTAGCCCGGGTTGCTCTTCCTCCGGCCTTGTTGGCCGGGCTTGAAGGTCGGACATATCTTCCGCCCTTGGAGGTTGGCTAACTACTAGGGGCCGAGTCTTGCAGTTGCGTCATCCTAAGTCCTGGCCCTAGGTTGGGGCCCATGGAGCCACGTGTCCCCTCGTCACTGGCTAGCCGGTTGCCTCTTGGGTACCCTGGGTACATCACCCGTCAAAAGTCGTATGACATTTAGAAATGTTCTGACCATATCTAGCTTCATCTAAAGTTGCTATTTTACATGTTATTAAAAACTCATAAAAATGTGATGACATTGGACATGTTTTGACATGTGTACCCGTATCTAAAGATATTTTAGACACATTATTGAGAATCCTAGATATGTGACACTTAGAAAAAATGAGAAAAAGGATGTGTCCAAACCTGTGAAATGAGATGGTTAAATAAATTTTCAAGAAACAAAGAGGTGACAGATTTGACTCCTACTAATCGCATGAATAAACTACTCATTTCAGAGAGGTGCTAAACAATAATATTTTTAAAACATTATATACGATTTTTATGCAATCATGTCTAACATTGTTAAAATGTCATAAAACGTGACTCAAATGATAAACATGTAATATAAATGTTATTTTTACCATTTTAAGTACTTTATCTACAAAGTGCATTGTTTTCTAACAGATTCAGTGTGCCCAGCTCCCCGTGGCCCAGTTTGAGGCAAGATTTCATTGGTTCTCATTTTATTTATTTATGGAATTAGTTATAAATGGTAGGAGATAATATGCGAATGGTAAAATTCGTAGAAAATAACTAACTCTAAAAGTATAAAATGAATTTTATTAGATTTCTAAAATCAAGATCTACACTTTGAAAAGATTATATTTCAAGATTTGGCACAAATCTGTCATGAAAAATAATCTTGCTCACATATTGTCCATGCATGTCACTTATTGTCTCTTTCCAATGATCTTGGGCTTGCGCATGAAGGTTTCAAGAATTGAATGTGACATTTGTGGCATTTTTCGCAGCTCCTTTAATATGTAGAAAATAACAATTTTCTATCCTTTTTAAGAGGATTAAGTGATAATCATATTTACAGAGATTATCAAATACATATAGCACTCCCAGATTTTCAGGTGAGGTATAATAATATTTTCAGAATGAGTTTTACTATTTTAGCACTTTATTTGATATGCAAATTATGTGAAGGATAAAATGGTAAATCTTATTTAGGTGTATGGAATGCTCCTGCAAAATTTCAAGTTTATATAAACTATGATATTAATAAATGCCAAACATCATCTTAAAACAACCCTTGTAAACTAAAAATAATTCCCTGTCAAGACCTACCCAACAAAAATACAAATGTTACTAATTAAATGTTTTGCCTTGACTTAAAAATAAATTGACAATGCATGTTTCATGTATTTAAACATTTTTGTAAACCCCAAAATGATACATTTTTAGGCATGTTTCTAACTTAATATCACACTCTCATAAATCTTTTCACCCATACATTAGATTCATAAAATAGTAAATTGAATTAATCTTGTTCAACTAATCCATCACATGAAATGATAACGTTATAAAAAGCTTCAATTTTTCTTAGAGTTTCTTAATTAGATATGAACCTTGTAAATATTACCTTACATGATCAACCACAATGTCTATGTTAAGCCACTTATCGTACCGTGCTTACCTTTAATAAATTTACGATACTAATTTCTATGCTATTAACTATGTTTCAAGCCTAATTAAGCAACTAAATATAATACAAATCTAAGAAAATACAAAGTGAACTTCGTTAGAGCCCAAATTCCTAGACCTACTTTGTGAAAGAGATAGCTGGTCAATAATTGAATTAAATTGAAATATTATTTTTTGTGCTATTTCAATGTTATTTTAAGTTATAAATAATTCCATGTTCACCTAATTTAATGAAATTCGGTCAGCTAATCATTCAACTAATAATGAAATATAAAAAAGTTTGATGTATAATTGTGCTTAATTATTTATTAAATTATTTGTTAGTGCTTTCAGGTAAATTATCAAAATCTGGATGTAATAATTATAACCTGGAGAATCATAACACTGAAAAGAATAATTACCTCATAATTCTGATGTACCTATTACCCATTTTGATAAAAAATACCTGATAAAAACATACCCATTTTGCCTACACACTCAAATATGATATACCTATTACCTTAGCAAGTGTCATGCCATGAATCTGTACAATTAATTATAAATTAATTTGTAATAACTTTTACCGTTCTAATCATTATAAATTATTCTTCAAGAGAAAAATTCGGAAAAATTCCATAACCTTTTTAAATGGTATAGCAACTCCCACTAAACCCCTTAGCACTATCCCAATGAAAGAAATGTTACCAATTTATATTTAAGACTCATTTATAAGTTAGTTATGTTAATAATCATTATTTAGGTATAGCAAAACTTTCCAAAGTACTTAACATAATAAACACCAAGAGATCACCCTTTAATATGAACTTAACCTATTAATAATGCTACGTTGATTAGATTCAAAATAGAACCTTCCCAAATATTTTTGTAGTTCTAACCCTTAATTAAAGGAAAATCACTATTTAAGGTAACGAAAGAAATACTTTGAACGATATAAATTATCTTGGTGAATCATGTAAACAGTATCTACCTTAATAATATAACATCTCGAAGTATGAACATATTCCAAACACTAAGTTACATAATCAATTAAACTTTTGTTGACTAATTTTTCCATCACATCATGTGTATTAGGTAAAAACCAACGTGTACAAGGTGCAAGGGAGCAAGTCCAGAAGGAGGATAACACTAATCAAGAGCAAACTCTAGAAGATACTAAGGCCCCATTTGGTACAGTTCCAGATTCTGTGAGAATCAGAAACATTTCAGTTTCGACGCAGATATGTTTCTCAACAGAAACAGAATCACTTTAGAAACCGTTTGCCTAGTTTTCTGATTTCAATTTCCGTATAGAGAGGACCAGCATTGAAATGACCTATTTATCCTCGGATGAACTATATTGTTTTTTTCATAGTATAACATATAATAAATTCTTATAATATAAGTTATTTAATAAGTGTCATTACAATATATGTCATCATTCATATGCACGGATAAATTCTTGTTGCGCCGTAACAGCGGCGATGAGTTGAGAATAAGGGTAGACGATGGCAAATCACTATAAATAATTACGAAATTGGAGGAGAGGTACAATAATATGAAGTGATTCAGGTGTGGAACACCTTTATAGGTGTTTTAGGTTCGTAGGCAAAAAATATGAATCATTTCTCATGGATTCACTGCTGAAACGTTTCACAGTTTTGCTGTTTGGTGCCGTTTCAACTGATTCAATCTAGAATCTGAAACGTTTCTTCTTGCCAAACGCACCCTAACATTTCTTAAGTCCCAGTGCATTTAACCCCGTTTCAAAGCTTCTATCCTCGTGAGTATTTGTATAGAGTCATGAATGTGCATTTGGTTAATAGGACTGTAAAAGTCCACTAGAAACCATGTGGTTCCGTACACAAAGTTAGGGGAAATCCAAATTTTCAATGTCATTTGCAGCTACACATACACTAGTATCCCTAGTGCAAATTCAAAACTGAAATTTTCCAAAAATGTGTCAGTTTGCATATTGGATTCCACCAATGTGATCATCACATTTGAAATAGCACCCCTGCCAAATTTCATACAAATTGAACTTTGGTTACTAGGTATGTGAATCAAGGGAACAGGAGGGATTCAATTTCCAAATTCAAATTCAAATGTAATCCGAACATAACCATAAGAAACTGAATTCTTTTGAATTCCAGTTTGAATTCATGACTTTGTGGCTAAGTCTAGAATTCAATTGAGTAGATGGTGGAAATATCAGCTGAGAAATGAAAAATAATTAGAGGGGAGCGGGACCCACTTGTCAGTGACTGAAATCTCACTGAACCGGCTCAACCGGGTTCATTTCTCGCGGGTGACTGCCGATTAGCCATGTACAGCCGGTGCACGCCCCAACTCCTCCACATCACGGTGAATTCTTTGCTGCAAAGTCCAGCACGGCACACAGCTCGTCCGTTCTCATCGTTTCCGAGCTGAACTGAGCCTCACGCGAGCTGTTCTTCATCTTCCGCTCCCGAGCTCTTCGCCGTTTCCCTCTGTCCACCAGTGACCGGCGGATCCCAACAGTTTCACGCACCACACCCGAAGAATAAAAGGTGCGCCTTGTCACGCTGAATCTGTAGGAGAAAGTCGTTTTCCGTTTCATGCGGTGTAGAGCGAGTATTGCTTGTTTCTTTCCATGGTGTGCGCTAGGGTTAGAGCTCGGTCGTCGGTGTAATTCATTGCACACAGGCAACCGCCGCTCGAGCAGCACACCAAACATGCTCTAGATCATCTAGCGCACATCCTCGATCAAGTAGCACCGAGTTTCATCCTCTAGAACCCTAGTTCCGTAAGTTTTTTGTGCCGGCGGCCGAAAAGAGGGCATCTCACCGGTGAGGTCCTAGTTGCGGTCGTTTCAAGAGGATCAGGGTTCATATTCTCTCTCAGCATGTTACCACGGTGCTCTCAGGTGAAACCTCATCGAGAAAGGTGTAGAGATCACTGAGTTCGACGTCGCTGATGATCTACCGGCCGCTGTCGCCCTCGCGAGCACTATGACGTCCATCGCCGAGCTCCGGTGAGTGCAGCAGCGTATTCCTCGGGCAAAGTTGTGCACAGGCGGCGAGTTTCATCGAAAGTCATGCAGTAGAACGTGCTGCGGGTGGCGCGAGGAAGAAGAAGGGGTGGGGGCCCGCGTGTCAGCGAGAGGGAACCGGGCCCGCGATCTGCTGTGGTGTCGGGATCTCATGCGGCTACGCAGGAAAATGTGTGGATCACCGTGCGGCTTCGCTGTCGGGCTGACACGTAGCCCTGGGGCCCAACAGCTGGGTTTAAACCTTCTGAATTTTCATTTGAATTTCTAGATTTTTGCCAAACTTTGAGGGGCCATAACTTTCGGTAGGATTGTCCAATAATTGTGAAACAAATTTTGATGGATTCCCCTCAACCATTACTTCGCAGAGATGCAAAGAAATTGGTATGAACATCTCTGGAATTGTCTCCAAAATTTTTCAATATTAAATAATTGGGAATTGATTCCAGGAGATCCCTGTTATGGAATTTGCTCAATTTTGGTCAGAAGGTCCTTCATAAATCTACTGATCTTCAAGAAAAATTTGGGAAGCATTGGACTACATTTACTAGGTTTAATGGTCTTCCAATGTATTCTGTTCCAAGAAAATTGGAAAACATCAGAATCCAAATTTCAGAATTTAGCCAAACTTAGGATTTCAATATCTTCCTGTAGAAAACTGTAAATTTAGTGAAACCAAATCTCAGGGACTCAGAGAATTCTGAAGTTTCTGAAAAATCCAAAGTTATTAGGGATCAAATCATACCTGAGTTAATTATATCCTTATAGCTATTTTTATACATCAATACTTAATCATGTGCATTATTTTCATGTCAATTAGTTGCCGAGCTCGAGGAGACACCGGAGGCCTTGGAAGTCATTCCTCCGGATACTGACCCCACTGACCTGTCACAACAAGGCAAGCCCCGGTTTGCATTTAACAGTTTTTAACAAGTTTTTGTTTTATATATCAACCTAGATTGAAGTATGGATGTGCATTAGGTCTAAAGTGGTTGAAACTTTAATTGCATAACCAGAGTATCCTAAGAAGAGTGGGGCTAGTATCTAAATCCTTGAGTAGAATATGCTGTGCTTAATGTCTTATAGGCTTCGGTACAAGTTCAGTAGTTAGAATCTACTCGCGAGTATAGGATTCGCCACATACGGGATTGGATCAAGATGTGAGGTACACCTAGTAATAAAAATGAGACTAGGCAGGGGCGTAGGACGCAGCAAGAGGAAGTCTTGTGTGTGTATCCCTGCCCGTGTCGATTGAGGACCGATCCATGTGCGGCCCCGATGAACAAGTTTGAATGTACCAAAAACATATCAGATATATGGGGTCCGATAAACTGATGTAACCTATACCTCCGGGCGTCGAGGCATAACGCACCAATTTATAGGTGTAGGTTGAGAGCAGCAAGGTGTAAATCCACTGACAGGCATGGAGAAATGCTCCGTGTAGGGAACCTCTTACTCGTTTGGGTGCGACCGGTTCGACGTTTGGGCTGTCGGGTGAAAGGTTGTCCTGTACAACATCAATGCAGTGTGTCGTTGTAGCTCCGAGGATGGGTGTACGTGACGTGCTATTTGGGTATCCCTGCAGGTGTATATCGAGTCGATTCGCCGTCCCTTGCGGTCATGAGTACCGCTTGTTCACTGTGTCGTGACATAGTAAATATGTGGGATTAATGTGATGATGAAAGTGCTGTGATGATATAATTGTATTGCAACATGTGTGCCACTAAATATTGCTCACTAAATTTTCAGACTTATGAATCTTTAACTTGTGGCTAAAAGGTGAACTAAGGATGAACTCTTAGGCATGTCCTTTGCTACAAATCGACATCCTACTTTTGGTATGACTTGCATGTAGAGTTCCATGTGTAGGTGAGTTGGATAAGTCTTGTTGAGCCATCATGCTCACAATTGCTGCTCTGAGTGTTTGCAGGTGAGGAGTACCCCACTGAGATGGAGTATTGGTTCATTGGGGAGGTTTACCCTCCTTCAGGAACGATGGCTGAGTGGGAGCCGTGCACGCCACCATGAAGATAGAGTGTGGCTAGTGTGGGTTTTGCATAGGGCTGGACAACCGACTTTTGCTAGTTAGGGTTAGGCGTGAGTTGTATAATTAATTTCCACTGCAGTTTACTCTGTAAACTAGATGTAAACTGAATGTTTGTACCATTTTTGTACAAATTCAGTAAGTTTGAATATAATACATGTTTTCCTTATCGTATGTGATATCAGGTATCACATCGTGCGGCATCATCCTCTGTGATCCTAGATTGTACGGATTCCGGTCCGTCACAGGCTGGCATCAAAGCTGCTTAGGGAATAACACACTAAATAAGGACGGTATTACAGAAAACTTAGGATTATACGGTGAGGAATCGCTAGTATGCCCAAATAAGGATTATATTTAATTAGTTACTTAAAGTGGCATGACTAACTTACATGTTATAATTCTGTATTTGAATTACGTAACGATGCACCTACGCTTAGGTAAGAGGTAAGGTATGCCACCGAAAACGGTCAATTTCAGTTAGCTCCCTCATGCGAGAACGTAGCATGAGATGTTCTGTTCGGAAACAAACAGAAAGTGAATATGTTTTCCAAAACTCTTCATATCTTAGAGACATATGAACGGCACTAGCCTCCAGTGCGCAAACCGAAGGGCAAGAGAGGAGACCCCATCGTGTGGTTTGTAACACGAAGTATGTGCTCCAGGACTTTTATGTTCTATGGGGCATCAAAAACGTTGGTCCACCAGTGTGCTTAAATTGCAAAGGTGTGGAGCCCTCCGTCAGGTGGTGAATAACCTGGCCATGTACCTTGAGACGTGGCTTCACTCAAGGACGACCGTATGGCAATGATACGGACGTATGTATTTAATTTCAACTATGGACCTGTCTAAAATGACAAACCATTTGAGTGTGTCATTATTGAGTGTTCTTCTGCAGGTGCTAACCGTGTGACGTATCTCGTGTAGCACACGCTTGCGAGAGACCGTTTCTAGTGCCACGGTTTGAGTCGTATATGCCGGTATAATCCGGTTTGAATTTTCCATTTTGTGAGGAACGTAGTACTGACATATAAGAATCATGTTTGCATTAGACTTTGTAAAGAAGCTAATATAACTAATTTTAGTTCATAGGACTCTGGTTTTGGAGTGAAACTTAAAATTGGAGTAGTTCATCCCAAAGGACTTGAAAAACAGAGTTCTCTGTTTCTGGCAGGAACTTTGCTGGACTTTGACAGAGCATAACTCACAAATTATTAAGCCAATGGAGGTGTGGGATATAGTTCTGAAAATGGATTTAAGTGATCTACAACTTTGTAGACTTCAAGAACAGAATCACACATGAAACTGGTTGAAATTTCAGATGAGTGCAAACTGTCCAGAACCAGGACAGATTCAAAATATCTCTGGACTGTTCTGTTTTTCAATCATAACCTGATGTAGAAAAATCTAAAATAGTCATAGGATACCTTTTTGGAAAGTTTATGAGATGTTTTCCATCTTTGTAATTAAAAGTTTTTGCAGCTGCAGTACAGAATTCAGTGGAATTTTGATTTGAACACAGCGACTTTCAAAGGAGGTGCTGTTGAAATTCTTCCAGGAATTCTGCCAAATTTGAGTTATCATAACTTTTTATCCCGAGTTGATCTGGGGAGAATAAATACTCGTTGCAAAGATACCGAAGTTAACTTCAACTTTGGTATTCAACTTGAGTTATGAAAATGTTAAGTACTAGATCAAATTCTGGGATAAGTAGAAACTGGTCATTTCTTGGCAGAGAAATGAGCAGTTGAACTCATTTGAGAGATTGTTGTACCTATGAGGGTTTTACTACACAGACATGGGTATCACGTGCTCATGAGTTATTATCTTCAAGTAGTGAAAGATCTGATTATTTTACATACTCTGGTTCTTTTACTAGTGACCATGTTTGTGTCGTATTGAAGATAAAAGGGTAGTATAAGGGATGACGAAGCGATATTAACGTCTCGTAGTGACCAATTATAGTTGAGATGAACTTCCAAAGAGGAAGTCCATCAATTTGGATTTCATTATTATGTACTTGGTCTGGTAATAGTGTAGCTTGTAAAAAGTTATTACATTATCCATATACGAGATGTATCACATTTTTATCGTCATTATGATTCACTACGGTTCTATGGACTGCAGGGAGTTATGCTGTGTGGCTGATGTGCTTGTCGTCATGGTTGCAGGACGGTTCGTACCCGAGCCATGCACGAGGTCAGTGGTTCGAGTCAACAAGGGGGTGATGACTCCCAGCCACCTGCCTACGACAACACCCCGCAGCAGCAACCACCGCCTCCGCCTCCACTTACGTTGGCGGATGTGATCTCGGCACTGGTTGGCTCTCGTGACGAGCAGACCGACCTGCTCCGCACGATAATCTGGAATACGTCCCAGGCGGGGACGCGCCATAAGATGGGGCGTCGTCATCCTCACATGAGCACGTACACGGATTTCATGAGTAGACACCCTCCAGTGTTCACCGAAGCGGCAGAACCCCTAGAGGATGACAACTGGCTAAGGACCATAGAGTCCAAATTCGGGTTGCTCTGATGCACGGAGCAGCAAAATACTCTCTTCGCGGTGCAGCAACTGCACGGTGCTGCTGGTGCGTGGTGGGCACTCATCTTGCCTCACTACCCACTGGCCATGCTGTTGAGTGGCAGGTTTTCCGGGAGGCGTTCCACGCCTATCACATACCTCCCGGTATGATGAAGAGGAAATTCCAAGAGTTCTTAGAATTGAAACAAGGTGGGACGAGTGCCCATGAATACACCCGTGCCTTCAACCGTCTGGCGCAATCTGTGTCGGACTATATCTCCATGGAGGAAAGGAAGCACGAGAACTTTTATCGGGGTCTGAATCCTGTGATGAAGACTCATCTCGTGCAGTGCAATCGCGGCACCTTTAACGACCTCGTCAATGCCGAGATTGTTTAGGAGGATGCTCAATGAGAGCTAGTTTCTGATAAGAGGAAACGAAGCGCTCCACAGAGAAGTGGGAGTGGAGCTCCCCAGAAATATCGAATGGTGTATCGGACACCATCTGGCCAACAGTGGCACCCCAGCATGACCACAACAGTTTGGGGATCGTTCATATCAACCAACCCCATACCGACCGCCTATGCCACCACCGCGACCGCAGCAGCAGCAGCAGCCACAGATGGTACCCCGTGCATTTCCACAACAACAACACGCACCGGGATTCCGTCCACCGGTCAGCGGAGGACCGCCTAGCTACATGTGCTTCACGTGTGGCCAAGTCGGCCATTTCTCCAAGGATTGCCCACAGAGGCAGCAGGCAGGCAAGCCCAATTTCAGGGCAGTACTCGGGGCCGACCACCAGCCAAGAAGGGAGGTCAGCAACCCGGGAATGTTCATTACCTCGACACTGAGAACGTACCGGAAGGGGAGACCGTACTAGCAGGTACATTTACTCTCAACGATCGTGCAATCATCGTTTTGTTTGATTCTGGTGCAACCCACAGTTTCAGAAGCGCATCATATGTGGTCAAGCATCAACTGCAAGTCTTCCCGACCGACTGCTCGTATATGATTTGCTCACCGGGAGGGAAGATTTTAGCAAATAATATGATTCCAAAAGCACCACTGTGCTTGGGTGGGAAGATATATCATACTACTATGATTATTCTTGAGGGACAGAAGATTGATGCAATCTTAGTAATGTCATGGCTAAGCTACCATGGCGCTGTCCTGGAAACTCTATCACGGACGGTCCACATAAATTCTCCACTCCACCGTCTGCATTCGCTCGTGTTGGACAGCTCTATCCCAGAAGTTTCAGAAGCTTATTACACTGAAACTCTCAAGTTGGATAACATCCCTGTAGTCCGAGAATACCCCGATGTGTTCCCGAACGATCTACCGGTCATGCCACACGAACGAAATGTGGAGTTAAAGATTGAACTTGCACCCAGGACAACACCAGTATCATGGAGACCGTACAAGATGACTCCGAATGAGCTGGATGAATTGAAGGACCAGATCAATGAGTTGAAGGATGCTCGGCGCTGTTCGTAAAGAAGAAAGATGAAACCTTGAGGTTGTGTGTAGATTACCGGCGACTCAATGCCGTCACCATCAAAAACAAATATCCACTGCCTTGTAAGTGTGTTTTCAAAGATGGATCTTCACTCCGGATATCATCAAATAAAGATCCGGGTGGAGGATATTCCAAAGACGTGATATGGACTATATGAATATCTCATCATATCTTTTGGTCTCACCAATGCCCTGGCACATTTCATGTATCTTATGAACCCGGTTTTCATGCCGGAGTTGGATAAGTTCGTGGTATTGTGCATCAATGACATCCTGGTTTATTCCAAGTCTGAGAACACGCCTAACACTCGCATATTGTGCTTCAACGATTGTGGGACCATAAGCTCTATGTCAAGTTCAGAAAATGTGAATTTTGGATCAGCCAAGTGCCATTTTTGGGACATATTGTCTCCGTGGAAGGCATTGCAGTTGATTGAAGCAATATTGAGCAGGTGCTGAAATGGAAGTCACCCACTTCTCACCATGAGGTCAGAAGCTTCCTCGGTTTAGCAGGATACTATCGGAGGTTCATCCCGATATTCTCCTAGCTGGCTAAACCGATGATGGAATTATTGAAGAAGGGGACGAAATATGTTTGGAGCTCAGCATGTGAAGGAGTGTTCCAAGCATTGGTGAAGTATCTCACAACACCCTCGGTATTAGCTCAACCGGATACTACCAAGCCCTTCGACGTATATTGTGGTGCGTCCGATATCTGGGTTGGCTGCGTGTTGATGCAAGAAGGACAGGTGGTCGTGTATGGCTCACATCAACTTCGAAACCACGAGCAGCACTATCCTACTCATGATCTTGAGCTTGCTTCTGTGGTATTGGCACTGAAAATATGGAGACACTATCTTCTTGAAACTTGGTGCATCTCTACATTGACCACAAGAGCTTAAAGTATATCTTCACCCAGAAGGAGCTGAATATGAAGCAAAGGAGGTGGTTAGAATTAATCAAAGACTATGAGATTTAGATTCATTAGCACCCTGGCAAGGCAAATGTGGTAGCCGACACGCTAAGTTGGAAATCACATGTCCATAACCTCACTATTACACCGATAGAAGAGGAAGAATCGAGCTTATACTTGGTTCCATATGGATCACTATACAACCTTGCTCTCATCTCTACTATTATGGAGGATATTATTGTAAAGGTACCAAAAATATGATTGCAATAAACTGAAGTTTGAACACCATTTGGTTTCAAGTTTATGAAATTTGGGACATATTAAAACTATCTACTCATGATGACACATATGGATGTCCAACCACACAAGCTCAAATATTTATTTGAATGTTTGAAACCCAAAGTTGATTTAAACCCCATGTGTGAAGTTCTCATGTGCAAGAAATTTTAGAAATTCAGCTTATGAACTCAATTTGTTCAACTAAAATTTCAAATGAGGGCAACACACAACACAATAGAAGTGCAAACTGTTGTGTAAAAATCACATTTGCAGCAGCTAAATTAAAATCAGATTTCATATTTGAATTCATCAGGTACAAATTAGTGGGGATGCAAAGTTTGATGAATTTTGGATGTACTTTGCTACTCATTTTCAAAGAGGACTTTAAATTGCATAGGAATTCAAATTTAAATTTGAATTTGGATGAAATATGAGCAATTATCCAAATAAATTTCAGATTGGAGCTATACACAATTGAATTTGGACATTTGCCAAGCTTGAGAGAATTTAGAGGGATAAGGAGGGACTTAATTGTGGGACCCACTTTTCATAGGAACGCAAAATATCAGTTTCAGTCGGTTTGCTCTGTTTCTCACTCGAAGCAACCGAGCGATCACCGGATGACACCGAGAGGCAACGAGGAACACCTCCCCAGCTGCTTAAGCACCTCTGTGGCTCGGTCCAGCGCCCTTATCAGCTTCAGCGTAAGTGTTTCTCCCACAGAACTGAGAACCCGCGCTCTGTTCTTCCTCACGCAGGAACTGAACCCTACACCATTGCCGCCGCCTCGGTTCCACTTGGGAGCCGGCTGTTCTCACACAAACAGCGCCCTGTGAAGAGAAAAATGGCACCGGAGATCCATCCTCGACCTCATCGATCCATAACTGAGCGGTGATCAGCCTCCCAACACCCGGCGCCGGTTCTTCTCACGGCGGCCAAGCACAACCGAAGGGGGAGGCTCACATGGACAGCACCACACGGCGGCTTTCACGCCCATGCAAGAGCCCTCCTGGACGCGCAAGGACCTAGCGCTGCTCATACCCGAACCTCAGCCCAAACTATTGATCGTCGCCGGCAAATTTCAGATTTTGCTTCTGATCGGTGCAAACCGATGCTGAGCGACCCCACGGTCTTGTCAAGCCAGGATCACGCTGAGGGGTGCTGCGTTGCACAGCACCAGATAACACACATCAAAGGTACAAAGCGGAAGCAAAGTTTTATTACATAAACAGGTTTATGAACACTTTTACAACAAAATATGTTCAGTCTACACTCACGGGCATAGACTATGCATCGAGTTCACGTTCAGCCCGTGAACGTGTTCCCACTAGCACGCACACACACTAACACAGCGGCGTGCACGACTCCCACTCGACGGGGTTCCCCTCCTGGGGTTCCATCTCCTCTTCGGGAGTCCCTTCCTCATAAACTCATGCAAAAGCTTAAAAAACAAGCAGTGAGCGCGATGGCTCAGCAAGACTGACCCGTCTCTCCTATACATGAAATTTCTATATGAATGGTGATAGGTTACATGAGGTAAAAATAAGTTGCAAAGGACTCGCCTAATTAGTGGAACCTTACTTTCAAGTTTTAGCAGCAGGTTGTGGAGAACCTTACGCTAAGGCACATGAGAGAGCCGCAATCAAACAAGAAACGCATTTCTCTCATGTACTTTGCCCAAAGTTGAAAGGAACTTTAATTAGCTCTAAACTACAACAAGACATTAACAAGCAAGGTATATCTTTCAAATCAGCAAACATTTAACATGTATCTAGCCTGTTCTTTCTACGTCACGGTACAGTGAACAAGTGGTACTCACTGACCGCGAGGGACGGTGATTATAATCGATTTACACCTGCAGGGTTACCCGAATAATCCGTCACGTACGCCCGTACTCGATGTTGCCTACAGCAACCATCACGGACATCGTACGCAACCACCTTTCACCCGTCAGCCAAATGTTGAACCGGTCCAATCGTCTCGAGCAAGAGGTCTTTGCGCGCGCATCCACTGTTGTGAGACCTATGTGTGCTGAATACATTGGCCTTGACGTTAAAAGTTTTGAATACTACCAAAACATCTTTTTAACAATGTCCGACTCTAGGTCCAAGCTTCTGCAAGGTCCGACGATAGGTCCGACTTGTTTCGGGTAGCTCCGGCAAGGTCCGACGTAAGGTCCGACTTGCTTTGTCTAGGTCTGACTTATTTGGGCTAGGTCCGACTTGTTTTTGCTAGCTACGGTGCTAGGTCCGACTAGCTTTGGTAAGTTCCGTGCTAGGTCCGACTAAGCTTTAGTAAGCTCCGGTGCTAGGTCCGACTAGCTTTGGTAAGCTCCGGTTCAAGGTCCGGTTAGCTTTGGTAAGGTTCGAAGCTTGATTGCAATGGTTCTGCTTTTAACTTGCAATGTTTTGAACTTGCTTTACTCATGGAAAGTTTGCTTAGTATTATTTTATTAATTTTTTGGTGTGTTTTGGTGGTTATGGCTGATATCATTTTGCTATGGTTTACAACATGATTATGTGAGGTGCTCACGTAAGATGTTGTAGTTTCGGAACTAACGAGAGTCAAGTCAAGGACTTGTGCTCGGAAGTATTGGTTGTTTATTCATGTGCAAGTGTTGCTTGAGTTCAAGACATGGCTGGTGACGGGATCCATTGAACTAGTCTTAGGGAGTAGATGAGGTTCAACAACCAAGTTTGGGAGGAATTGTGGTTGAGTTGATCGGGAGGTTGCGCAGTATGTTTGAATCAAGAACAATGCATATGAAGGTATATCTTAGATGTCGTTGGAAGATGTTTTGCACGTGTGCAAGGAGTGCATGGACGTGGCTGTATGGTTCCAAGGCGTGATGAAGAGATGTGGACGTAAAGAATTGGTCGGAAAGGTCCAACCGACTAGGTTATGGACTCAGGCTGCGGCTGAGTCGTGTTTGACTCAAATATGGAAAGTTTTGAGTTGGTTATGATAGGATTTCGTGTGGGACAAAAAGTTGAGTTGTTTTAGGAATGTTTGGGATGTTCCTAAGGTGTTTCGAAGTCTTAAGATTGCTTCTATCTGCGTATAGAAGAGTCCTAAGCAGTATTAGAAAGTTACAGTTTGAATCCAAGTAGGAGTAGGAGTCCTAGTTTGAGTTGAGTTGGCCTTCGGGCTGGTTATATAAGCAAGGGAGGCCAGAGCTCGTGGTGCACGACTTTAGGGCTGTTCCTCTTATTTTTTGATAAATAAAAATCGTATTCTAAAGGAACTTTTGTGCCTTGTTCGTCCGACTTGTTTCAGACAAGTTTTTCTCGTCGTGTTTCTGTTCAGCACTACCTTGCTTCGGTGTTTTTATCATAACTCGAGTTTTACAGATCCAATTGATGTGATTCTTTTTGGGTTGTCTTCAAAACTTGATTATATATCATCTGTGAAAATTTCACGGTCATTGAATTTGTGGTTTCTGATGTACAGGAGTTTCTTTGTAGTATTCCAGAACTGTTTTTCTCGCGTAGGACAGATTGACCTTTGTTCGATCTTTCGATCGTAGATTTTCATGATTCTTGTTGTGATGTCTTCGTGACATGATTCTCTACAATCTATATTAGTTTTGTCATAGTTGAACATGTTTAGATTAGTCGCATACACGGTTTATTTAACAGATCGGTTTTCTGCTGAGGGGTGTTTTGTTGCTTCCGCTGAAAAGTTTTTATCTACCATTCACCCCCCCCTCTCTGGTAGCTTTACACGTGTACTTCGATCCTACAATTGGTATCAGAGCCAGGTTGCTCTAATCATTGTGATTTGCACGTGTTTTGACTTATCATCATGGAAAAATACTCCGCCAAACCTTGTGTGTTTAGTGGTATTGATTTTCAGGTTTGGAAGGCACGCATGGAAGCTTTCATCTAGGCGCAAGGCTTTGCATATGGGAAAAGGTGTACAAGCCTTACGATGTGCCTTCAAACGATCAGGTCACGGCTACAAACATGAGAGATGTCGACAACAACAACAAGGCTCGGAACTTGGTCATACAAGGACTAACTCCGAGCGACTTCGACCGTGTTGCACACCTCCGATCGGCGTACGATGTGTGGAGAGCACTTTGTGACTACCATGAAGGATCCAACACGATCAAGGAGGTAAGACAGGATATGTTCAAGAAAGAATACATGCGCTTTGAGATGCAACCCAGTGAGTCCATTGATGACCTCTTTGCTCGCTTTAATAAAATTCTCAGCAACTTGCGTAGCGTCAATGTTAATTTTTCAGATGCTGAAAATGCTAGACAATTACTAAGTGCATTAGACATGTCAATTTGGAAGATGAAAGTAACATCCATACGTGAATCCACTGTCATGCGTACTCTTACATTAGATGTGCTTTATTCTAAGCTAAAATTTCATGAAATTGACATTATATCACGTAAGAACCCAAATAAGACTATTGCATTTGTCTCACAACGTGATATGCCTAGCTCCGGCCAATCATCTAGCAATACATTTGCTTTGCTGTCTTCACTAACCCTGGAATAGATTGAGGAGTTTCCAGAGGAGGAGCTAGTACTTCTTTCTACTAGGTTCTCAAAAGCATTGCAAAATGTGAGAACTAGAAGGAGAGGAAGCTCCGGACCTTAACGATACTTTGAATGTGGTAAGATAGGACACTTTCGTACAGATTGCCCTAACCTTTCAGGTCCTTCTAACCGTGATGAAAAGCAGAATAAAGTCAAGTCCTCTTTTGGCAACACCAATAAGAAAAAGAAGGGTTTTACAGGACGCAAACTGATAAACATTTTCATCACCGCACCTCAAGAACTTGGCTCGAGTGATATAGACATTGGAAGTGATGAAGATGAAGACAATCTGGCAAACTTGTGATTCATGGCGGGCAAATCAAAATCAAGTATGGAGGATGCAGAACACAACAGTGACAACGAAGAGATATGTTCTACTTGCGAAGAAATGTGTGATGCTATTTCTCGCGCCACTATTATTGTTAAGAAAAAGGACAAAAAGCTTAGGGACAATTCTGTTAAAATTGAGTCACTAGAATCTGAAATTAATCGTTTAAAATCTGATTCCTAGTGATCATTCTTGTTCCTCATGTGATTTAATATATGAACAATTGTCCTCTCTAAGAAGTGCACACACCTCCACACTTGATAAACTTGAACTTGAAATCGAAAAGAACAAAAAGCTTGCTGCACTTAATGATAAAAACTTGAAAGATGCTTGTTGTTCTACAATTGATTTGCATTGTTCTACTTGCAATGATCTTGATAAGAAACTACAAGATGCTATGAAAGAAATTTCTATATTGAACAATGTTTTACGTTCTCATGAAGTTAAATATTGTTCCAATTGCAAATTAAAAGGAAAACTTCATGTGAAAATTGCCTTGATCTATCAAATAAACTTGATAACATGCATAAGACATTAGATCGGTTTTGTAATGGGAATAAGAACCTAAACTTGCTGCTGAATTCTTCCAAGTCTTGCAATGATAAAACTGGTTTAGGTTTTGATTCACATGCTCATGCTAAGGAACATCCACCTAAAATTGTAAAATCATTAGGAAGTGATTTGATTCAAACAGTTTCTAAACAAAAAGAAGTGGTTTTTAAATATGCAGGAGTGTTGTCACATTCGGGTTCAAATAAGCATACTGCATGCTCATCTAGACATGAACACAAAGTTAAATTTCATTGTACCTATTGTGGTAGAGATGGTCATGTCATAGATTTTTGTTATAGACTAGCTAAACAACATAAAAAGGAAAGAATGCAAGCTAGATCTTATAACTCTCATGCAAAATTAGCTGCACATACTAAACCGAATGTCAGGAACATGCAACCTGCTGCTATGAGTCAGAAATATTCAAAGTTTACCTCTGGAGCTTCAGTTTTTGCCTCCGGACCTTCTGTTTTTGCCTTCGGAGCTACTGATTTTCGTGCTACACAAGTAACACCTCATAGGTCAGTAGTTAAGAACAAAAAATCTCAAACTTTGACTCATAAACCTGCTGTTTTATCTCAGCTTTCGCATGTTATTCCTGCTGGACATTGTGTGACTCAGTACTGGATTCCTAAATGTCTTTTAACTAACCCCAGTATTGTGTCATCGACGTATCGTGCTTCTATGTAAGTTACACGCTTGAGGAAGGACAACATTTGGATTGTGGATTCAGGTTGCTCACGCCACATGACCGGTAACAAAGAATGGTTCTCCTCTCTCTCTATTGTGTCACGTGTAGAGAATGTTACTTTTGCCGATAATTCTTCAACTCCTATAATTGCTAAGGGTTCGGTTAGAGTAAATGATCACTACACTTTGAAGGATGTGGCACTTGTCAAAAATTTGAAATACAACTTGCTTTCTGTTTCACAATTGCTAGATGAAAATCTGGAAATTATTTTCAATAAAAACTGCTGCAAAGTTGTAGGTTCAAATAGTGAGCTTATTTTTAACATGTCTCAGTTTGGAAGAGTTTTTAAAGCTGATTTTGATATTTCTTCCTTTAAGCATAGATGTCTAGTTGCAAATGATTCCAAAGATTTATATTTTTGGCATTGTAGACTTGGACACGTAGACTTTGATCAAGTGTTAGTGCTCTTGATCGCGTACGTGGGCTGCCTAAGCTTAAAGGGGACAAAGAAATTGTGTGCTCTTCTTGTAGACATGCTAAGATGGTTGCAGTTTCACATGCTCCTCTCACAATGACCATGGCAACTGAACCGGGTCAACTTTTACACCTTGACACCGTAGGACCTTCACGTGTTCAATCCTTCGGAGGTAAATGGTATGTTCTTGTGATTGTTGATGACTATTCTAGATACTCTTGGGTTTAATTTATGGCATCTAAGAATGAAGCTTTTAGTCACTTTAGAACTTTATTTCTTAGATTATCAATTGATCACCCAGGATCTTTAAGAGCAATTAGAAGTGATAATGGAACCGAATTTAAAAATCAATCGTTTGATCACTTTTGTGCTGAAAATGCAATAGATCATCAATTTTCTTCACCATATGTACCCCAACAAAACAGTGTTGTAGAGAGAAAGAACAGAACCTTAGTTGAGATGGCTAGGACTATGCTTGATGAATATCAAATTCCTAGGAATTTTTGGGTTGATGCAATTGCAACCGCTTGTTATGTCTCAAATCGTGTTTTCTTGCTTGCTAAGCTAGGTAAAACACCATATGAGCTCAGGATTGGACATAGGCCTAGTGTCACACACTTTAGGGTCTTTGGTTGCAAATGCTTTGTTAAGAAACATGGTAATCTTGATAAATTTGAAGCTAGATCTGTTGATGGCATGTTTCTTGGTTATCCATCTCATACTAGAGGCTACCGTGTGCTTTTACTTGATACTAACAAAATTGTGGAGAATTGTGAGGTTTCTTTTGATGAAGCTAGCCCAGGTACTAGTTCAAATATTGTAGGTCCGGATCCATATCCGTAGGGGGAGAGTATTTTCGTTGAAGAAGAGTAAGAAGTGGTGCTGCTGCCCGAAAATTCAGCAGCTAATGACATTGTTCCAGCTCCTGATCTTGATTCACAGCAAGCACCGAGGACCACCATTGCTGGTCCAGATCCTCCTCACGTCATAAGCTCATCTATTTGTGATGAACATGAAGAAGAAGAAGCTTGTGAAGTGTCCACTCCCCTCCGGATTCTCAAAAGTCATCCTCCACAACAAATTATTGGAAGCTTGCATGAACGAGTTACAAGATCCAGGTTTTTCGACCCCAATTCTCATGCTCATTCTGCTTTTGTTGCTTCTTTTGAACCCAAAGATATATCACACGCACTCACTAATGAATCTTGGATTATTTCCATGCAAGAAGAGTTAGAAAATTTTGAAAGAAATAATGTTTGGAAACCTGTACCTCCACCTCAAGGTCATACTTTAATTGGAACTAAATGGGTGTTTAAAAATAAAGAAAGTGAGGATGTGGTTGTGGTTAGGAATAAGGCTAGGTTGGTTGCTCAAGGTTTCACACAAGTTGAAGGTCTAGATTTTGATGAAACTTTTGCTCCTGTTGCTAGATTATAAGCCATAAGAATTTTGATAGCTTTTGCTGCATATAAAGGTTTTAAGCTATATCAAATGGATGTTAAAAGTGCTTTTCTTAATGGCTACATAGATGAGGAGGTTTATGTCAAACAACCACCTGGTTTTTGCACGATTCTTCTTAGGGGGAGAATTTTTGGTATTTTTGTTTTTCTTCTCATTTTATTTCTGATTTACAAAGGGGGAGAAATTGTTTTCAAAACTTTTCTTGTGAATAAGCCAATGTTCGGATTTCAAGTGGTGTTGCCAATGCATTCATCAAGGGGGAGATTATGAGACCTATGTGTGCTGAATACATTGGCCTTGACGATAAAAGTTTTGAATACTACCAAAACACCTTTTTAACAAGGTCCGACTCTAGGTCCGAGCTCCTGCAAGGTCCGACGATAGGTCCGACTTGTTTTGGGTAGCTCCGGCAAGATCCGACGTAAGGTCCGACTTGCTTTGTCTAGGTCTGACTTATTTTGGCTAGGTCCGTCTTGTTTTTGCTATCTCCGGTGCTAGGTACGACTAGCTTTGGTAAGTTCCGTCCTAGGTCCGACTAAGCTTTAGTAAGCTCCGGCGCTAGGTCCGACTAGCTTTGGTAAGCTCCGGTTCAAGGTACGGTTAGCTTTGGTAAGGTTCGGAGCTTGATTGCAATGGTTCTGCTTTTGAGTTGCAATGTTTCGAACTTGCTTTACTCTTATGGAAAGTTTGCTTAGTATTATTTTACTAAGTTTTTGGTGTGCTTTGGTGGTTATGGCTGATATCATTTTGCTATGATTTACAACATGCTTATGTGAGGTGCTCACGTAAGATGTTGTAGTTTCGGAACTAACGAGAGTCAAGTCGAGGACTTGTGCTCGGAAGTATTGGTTGTTTATTCATGTGCAGGTGTTTCTTGAGTTCAAGACATGGCTGGTGACGGGATCCATTGAACTAGTCTTAGGGATAAGATGAGGTTCAACAACCAAGTTCGGGAGGAATTGTGGTTGAGTTGATCGGGAGGTTGCGCAGTATTTTTGAATCAAGAACAATGCATATGAAGGTATCTTGGACGTCATTGGAAGATGTTTGCACATGTGCAAGGAGTTCATGGACGTGGCTGCATGGTTCCAAGGCGTGATGAAGAGATGTGGACGTAAAGAATTGGTCGGAAAGGTCCAACCGACTAGGTTATGGACTCAGGCTGCGGCTGAGTCGTGTTTGACTCAAATATGGAAAGTTTTGAGTTGGTTATGATAGGATTTTGTGTGAGACATGAAGTTGAGTTGTTTTAGGAATGTTTGGTATGTTTCTAATGTGTTTGTAAGTCTTAAGATTGCTTCTATCTGCGTATAGAAGAGTCCTAAGAAGTATTAGAAAGTTACAGTTTGAATCCAAGTAGGAGTAGGAGTCCTAGTTTGAGCTGAGTTGGCCTTCGGGCTGGTTATATAAGCAAGGGAGGCCAGATCTCGTGGTGCACGACTTTGGAGCTGTTCTTCTTGTGTTTTGATAAATAAAATTCGTATTCTAAAGGAACTTTTGTGCCTTGTTCGTCCGACTTGTTTCAGACAAGTTTTTCTCGTCGAGTTTCTGTTCAGCACTACCTTGCTTCGGTGGTTTTATCATAACTCGAGTTTTACAGATCAAATTGATGTGATTCTTTTTGGGTTGTCTTCAAAACTTGATTATATATCATCTATGAAAATTTCACGGTCATTGAATTCGTGGTTTCTGATTTACAGGAGTTTCTTTGCAGTATTCCAGAACTGTTTTCTCACTAGGACAGATTGACCTTTGTTCGATCTTTCGATCGTAACTTGAGTTTCTCTCAACGGATTTTCATGATTCTTGTTGTGAAGTCTTCGTGACTTGATTCTCTACAATCTATATTAGTTTTGTCACAGTTGAACACGCTTATATTAGTCACACACACGGTTTATTTAACAGATCGGTTTTCTGCTGAGGGGTGCTTTGTTGCTTCCGCTGAAAAGTTTTTATCTACCATTCACCCCCCCTCTGGTAGCTTTACACATGTACTTCGATCCTACAACAGTGCCTCCAGCCGTTTTACACCTCGAGCTCTCAACCTACCCTCTGAACGACCAGCTATGCCTCAACACCCAGCTACCCGAGTTACATCGGTTTCCCGGTTCCCATATAGCCGGTAGGTCTTCGGTACTGTTCTAGCTTGTTCAACAGGGCCGCACACGGCCCGGTCCTCAATCGACACAAGCGGAGCTATAGCACCCAGGCCCCAAAGTCCTGCTGCCCTTACTCTCCGCTCGGTCTCATTTTTATTGCCATGTGTTTCATTTGCTATCTTTAGCCGAGTCGAGTGACTCTAGCCTATCTTCGCGAGTAGTTCCAACTACTCGACTTGTACTGAATCCTACACTATCTTGGCATTGCAGTAGCTAAACGGGGTTTTCAATCCTAATACCAACCCATGGTTTTCTTGGCTATGCATTTGGGTTTCAAACAAGACTCTAATGCAAGAAGTAAGTGGTACTCAAAGTAAGTTCTCAAAACAATAAAGATTTGTAAAAAGGTTAATGCAAACCGGAGCTTGCCTTGCTGCTATTGGTCGTAGGCTAGCTGCTCTTCCAGAGTGACAAAGTCTAAGACTTCGGGTTCCTCCTCAACCCTAGCGACTACATGAGATAACAAGTATATGTATCAATTTAAATGCTTTTGAATTGAGTTTAAACTTGTGAAGACTATAAGACTTACTAGACAAACCCAATGACTCTGAAATTTTTACTGTAGTTTGGATACAATTTAAACAGAGACTTGGCCAATTTTTATTTGCAGTAAAGGTAATTTGAGCTCTCCACAAATAATTATGTACTTGACCTTAATTGGGGCTCTTAGGGTGTTATAGGAATGTTATGGAGCAAGCCATGACTTTCTGAAAACTAGATTTTCAGAGGGTTCTAATGGGGTTGGTCTCACTTAATTTGAAGGTTCCTATCTACAGATATGAGCTAAACAATTTCAGAGAAATTCTGAAAATGTTTCTGGACATTTTCTATTTTCTCTGGAACAGTTTTATTAATCACACCCTTAGGTGGATCACATGAGATCAAATGGATCTGAAATTTTTATGGTAGCTCAAGGAGTTTTTGGTGAATATCCCAGCAAAAGTTCAGAATTTTCCTCCAAAGGATTCTCCAGTTAAAATTCTAACCAGTTTAAAGTTTAAAGAATTAATTCTGGAGAACTAAGGATTTTCATGAAGTGAAACTTGATTTTCCGGAAAGTACTCAGAGAGCTGAATCCAAAAAAATTTGGTTCACTCGATTTGGAGTTTCCTAGCCAAAGTAATGTGGTTTGAAGTTTGAACTAAAACTGAAAATTGGGAAATGTTTAAAACTCTGCACGTGGGTCCCACGCACAGTGTCATCGTCTACCTCCGGCCAGCGCCCGAGCGCGTGACTTCCAGCGCCGATTGCGCGGTCCATTCTCGGCTGCTACTGCCTAATTTGCTACGCGGTTTCTTCCTACATGATCCTTGGAGCACGGCGCACACGCCGGGCACCGTCTCGGACCTCGACGGCGGCGACGGTGGAGGCCGAAGAGAAGCTCGGGTCCGACGGTGCTAGCTCGTCTTGGCAGTGAACATGATCAGCTAGTGGGTCGCAAAGCACCACTGGAGCACGAGGAAGCTAACCCTGCCCTCCTCTTGGTCGGAGATCGCCGGGAAAGTAGACCTCACCGGCGACCCGAGCCGTTTTCACCGGTGATGGCCAAATTTCGGTTTTTTGCTCACTGGATCTATCATCACTGCTAGGATTTGGCTGAGGTGACCGTGAGGTGCTACTCTAGCTTCAGCTCAACCAGGATCTCCGGTGATCATGTGATCGAGGTGAATTTCGAGTTTTGGTTCTCGGTGTTCTTTTCGGCGATCATCGGGAAAGTTGAATTTCCGGCTAACCTGTGCGAAGAGGGACCTAGGGAGTTTGGGGAGAGCTACTGGACTTGGATGCTAACCTCAGATACACGTTGGTCGCGCCGGAGAAGCTTTGCGCTGCTCGGGCGACAGCGTCGAGTCGGAGGAGCTCTCGGGTTGACAGAGCGATGGAAGATCGGCTCAGACAAGCTTCACCGAAGCTGATCACGAGCAGCTGAGGGCTGTAACACGTCGATCAAGGGTCGGCGGTGCCGTTTGTGGCCTCAGCTCGCTGTGGAAGGCACTGCTTTGGCCGGTCGACGGCGAGGTGATGCGGCGACCAGCTCGGTGTTTTCAGCGCTGGAAACATCGAGGCAGTGGGAAAGTGAGCTGCTGCCAGCGGCAGCTCGCAGCTAAATAGCATGGGACGTCGGTTTGGGGCGGTGATCGGCGACCAGGAGGTGGCCGGTCGGCAATTGCTGTGGCGCCCGCGTGGTCGCGTGCAGGAACCGAGCTGCGGTGACTTCGTTCGGTTGAGTTTCTATAGAGACTGACATGTGGGTCCCACCCGGGGTTTAACCTCTGAAATTAAATTTTCCCACTGCTCTAAACCGTAGAGACCAAATTAACCTTGGTCATTTGAATTATCTACCCTTTGGCCATTTGAATTGGATAGAATTCAAATTGGGGTTTGTTTGAATATATTTTCAGCATATATGCAGTTTGGAATTCAATTAAAGTTTGAATTTGCTAAACTTAGCTCATGTCAAGATCAACTCCAAATGGAGTGAAAATTGGTGTTTGAGCTCACAAAAATGTGCTGAGTAAGAATATGCCTCCCACTTTTGAATTCATGGGGTGGAAGTAGTTTGAATTTGAATTTGAGTTCAAACCACCCTCTTTCTAGTTATACCCAAAAGGACTTCAAAAAGGTCTTGAATTTGGGTAAAATTTGGCATGGACATCCCTAGCAATGTGTAGAAATTTTTCATATGTCCAGCCCCTATATGATGCATGTGGGAACTGCCACTTTTGCATCTTGTGAGTTTAGTCTCTAATGAACATGTTGATGGTGTTTACTTGCTCTTCAAATGTACTCATCAAGTTTCTTCAAATGGAGTTTGTGTGTGGTGATGAACACTTTGAATATGTGCCAAAAACTTAGGCCCTTACATTTGTCCCCCCTTAAAAGAATCTCGTCCCGAGATTATAAGGTAAAAAAATGAGAGAGGAGGGTGGAAAAATTACCGTATATGCGACGTGGAAAAGTCATGGTAGTTAGCGCGAAGAAATCCTTCGCTCTCCGATATGATGGTACGGGGTACATCGTACAAGCATAGGATCCAAGAGATGTACAGTTCAGCATACTTCTTGGCGTTGTAGTTGGTGTTGACGGGATGAAATGGGCAACTTTGCTGAGCCAGTCGACGATCACCCGCACAGAATCATGTTTCTGAAAAGTGGTGGGTAAACCGATGATGAAGTCCATGCTCACATCCTCCCACTTTTAGGCAGGAACGCCCAGTGGTTATAGCAGTCCCGGTTTCCGCATATGATCTGCCTTCACCCTTCGACATGTATCACACTCGGACACGTACTTTGCGATCTCCCGCTTCATCCGTGTCCATCAAAACTTGTTTCTGAGTTCTTGATACATTTTGTTACTGCTGGGGTGAATAGAAAACTTTGACAAGTGAGCCTCATCAAAGATTTTCTCCCGTAACTCCAGGTTACAGGGTACGACGATCCGGTCCTTGAACCATAGGACGTCGTCTTCGTCTTTCCGGAAACATTTTAGCTCCCCACTGTCTATGCGTCTCCGCAAATGCGACATGCCCTTGTCATGTTTCTGAGCTGCCGCTATCTCTTCACGGATGGTGGGGATCAACGCTAAGTTTTAGAGAGCTTCATGTGGAATCACATGTAATTGTTGACGTGCGACTTGCGTCTCAGTGCATCCGCCACTATGTTTGCCTTGCCGGGGTGATAATGGATCTCTATTTCGTAATCCTTTATCAATTCTAACCATCTTCGCTGCCTCATTTTCAACTCCTGACTGAATATGTACTTGAGGCTTTTGTGGTCGGTATATAAATGCACCAGGTTACCGAGTAGGTAGTGTCTCCACATTTTAAGTGCGAGCACCACGGCAGCAATCTCCAAGTCGTGAGTTGGATAATTCTGCTCATGGTTTCTGAGCTGCTGTGATCCATACGCGACCACCCTTCGGTCTTGCATCAGCACACATCCGAGCCCAATGCCGGATGCATCGTAGTACACATCGAACGGTTTTGTTGTGTCTGGCTGCGCCAAAACCGGTGCTGATGTTAGGTGTTTCACTAATGCCTTGAATGCTGCTTCACATGCTGGACTCCAAACATATTTGGTAGCCTTCTTCAGCAGCTCTGTCATAGGCTTGGCAATCTTCGAGAAGTTTGGAATGAACCTCCGATAATACCCCGTGAGTCCGAGGAAACTCTGTACCTCGTGAACAGTTCTCGGGGACTCCCAATTCAGCACTTGTGTGATCTTACTCGGGTCTACAGCGATGCCCTCTGCTGAGATAATATCCCGAGAAAAGGCACTCGTGATATCCAGAATTCGCACTTGCTGAATTTCGCGTATAGCTTGTGATTCCGCAGCCGTTGCAAGACTATACGTCCTCTATGGCAAGTTGGTCGACGGTGCCGGGCCTAGGGTTTGCCTGCTGCACATTAGTGGGGTTCCGGGGCTGATTCCTCCCTGGAAGTTATGGTGCAACTCCGCCGCCTTGCCTCTCCAGACAACTGCTGGCGAAGTGTCCTGGATGACCACATTTGTAGCATGTGGCTGCTGCTTGGCAAGTGCTCGGGGGACGAAAGCCCCGCATGCGCTGCTGAGGTGCATACGCACGCGGCATCGCCAACTGCTGCTGTTGTTGCTGCGGAGGTGGTACTGGCAGTGCCGGCCGGAATGTCGATGGAGAATATGTCCGACTGCGGAATGGCATCGGCCTCTGTGGTGGTTGCCAGCGTGGACCCGATGGTGGGCAATTCACCATCTGGTATTTTTTAGAAGGACCACCTCCTTCTCCGCTGCTTTGCGGCGCGCTTCGCTTCCTTTCTGCCGCCGCTAACTCCTTGCCGGAGTCTTCCTGAACAATCGCAGCATCAATTATATCATTGAGGCTGCCGCAATTGAACATCGCCAGTTTGTCCTTCAGGAGCGGGTTAAGCCCCTGGTAAAAATGATCCCGCCGCTTCTCGTCAGTATCGGCGTGATACAAAGCGTAGAGCGCAAGATCATTGAACGTCCTGGAGTATTCCAGTGCGTTCCGGCTCCCTTGTTGCAGGCGTAAGAACTCCTGCGTCTTCCTCTTCATGTCACCCGGCGGTATATGATAGGCCCTGAAGGCCGTCCGGAATTCCGCCCAGGTCATAACTCGGTCGGTGGGCTGCAAAGCACAGTAATTCACCCACCACGCGCTTGCGGATCTCTGGAGCTGTTGGACCGCAAACTGGGTTTTGCGCTGCTCACTCACTTGGAGCAGCCCGAACTTCATCTCCATCGTGCGGAGCCAGTTGTCCGCATCGAGGGGTCCATCCGCCCTTGAGAATACCGGGGGATGAGTAGCCAGAAAATCAGAATAGGGGCTCTGTTGGCGCTCCTCACGATCTTGACGCCTCTCTGGTCGAGACGTATTCGCAATCAGGGTCTGCAGCAACTCCGTGTGCTGCTGATGAGAGCCCGCCATCGCTGCCACAATGTCAGCCAATGTAACCGTTGGCGGTGGCGGTGGCGGTTGTTGCTGTTGCTGTCCTGAGGAGTCCTCGGGAGGCTGTTGGGAGGTCTCTCCCCCCTGACTGGAACCCCCAACGTCCGGGTTGGCACGAGTACGAGTCATTCTGAAATTCAAAACAGCAGCGATCAGCACATGTCATACTTAAAAATTCCATATGCAACAGTAGGTATTGAAGTGACGCATGAATAATTTGCACAACATTCACATATATTGATAAAGAATAAACTTTAGACAAGATACATTAGTCTCGGGTCTCCGGGAAGTCGTTCTCATGTCGTCACTACCTATACATACACTACTGTCTACACGACATGTCACCGATTACAAAAGTTTTTGGGTTACATCACCCTAGCTGCCCTACTTGGCAACAGTAACCCCCTACTCATAGTAGAACTCAACCTCCTACGGGTAGTCCTCCTCTGGTACCTCTGCTGGTGGCTCTGGGTCTATAACCTCCTCTTCCGGCTCGGGTTCTCCCATTGCCGGAAGATTCAAAACCACGGGTACGGCACCTACCACCGGTATGCCCATTAACGGAGGTATGAGGTCCTGCAACACGTGCACCTCATCCATGGCTTGGTTGTAGTCCTCTTCCCAACCTTGCCCCTCCTCAATAGCACCGTCCCGCTCTTGAGTAAGGAACTCGTTCTGCTGGGTCAGAGCCTGCACCTGTTGTTGCAAAGCCGCGATGTCGACACGGCTTTTCTTCTTCGCCTTCTTCAGACGATGCAACTGATTATATTGTTCGTTCAGTCGCCTAATCGTCGGAAGGAGAACATTGCGGAGTGCGCTGTGAGCACTCTTGAAATGATCTCCACGGCTGTTGCTCTCCTTGAGCTTCACGGCGAGACATTCCGTATGAACAGCTTGGCTGTCCATCACGGCCTTTCCCGCCCTCATCTGGAGGCTGAGGTTCGCCTCCGCGGGGTTGTACCTTGGGGAACCTGGATCTGTTGCCTCCATGTACCTTTCCTCCCACACATGATTAGCCTGTCCCTCCACCAGAACGAGCGCGTATGGAGTACCCTCCATAGCCCTCACGTGTAGTTGGCAGAAACGCGACATGGTGTCGCAGGCTGCCACTTGCCACATTCCCTCCGGTTGTCTACCTCTCACCGTAACGGTGAACGGCGCCCAACCGGGTGGCGTAGGCCCTGCAGGAACTTCGACATGGATCGTCCATGTATTGTTCCCCTCCTCGCCTTCTTCTTTGGGGAAGTACTTTGGCATCTTGCTGTACCCGAAATATTGTCACACCCGGTTTCTCCAGAGAACAACCGAGTGAATATCACATGTATGCCAGGATCATTCTCTCATACATGTGATGACAAATAGTGAAGCATCATTTATTGCAAGCCAGGTGTTCAAATATAAATAAGTCTTACATAGCATACGTCTCGATGGACGATAATAAGCTCATAACATGTAAATAAAACAGCAGCGGAATATAAATCTTGTGGGCTCCGTCACAGCCGTTGCCCGGGGGACTCCGTAAACCTAGAATCCTTCTTCAGGACCAAAGTCTTGGTCATTGAACACCACATCATTCTCTTGACCTGAGCAGCAATATAAACCAACAGAAAAGCAAGTTTGAGTACCGTGGGTACTCAGCAAGTGTGGGAAAGTTATGTCATGCATGGCTAGAGCAAGGAGAGGTTGAACTCATGGTTTAAGCACTACGCAATTAATACCTATCACCTTAGCTTATTAAGCACCTACAGTACTACACAGGTGAAATGGTCCCAATCCCTCAACCCATCATCAATATCAAGTAAACATAGTCTCATCTTAAATGTTAAGCTTCCCGCTTAACATCCTCAACATCCCAATTCATCATCCTCTAATCATGGTTACTTCATTCAACGCACGGTAGTCTACGCATAACCTTTGGGTCCCGTCCTTCTTGGGCACAAATATTACTGGAGCTCCCCATGGTGAGGAACTAGGACGAATGTACCCCTTCTCTGCCAATTCTCGTAAATGTTCCTTGAGTTCTTCCAGCTGTTTGGAGTCCATCCGATAATGCCTCTTGTATATCAGGGCGGTTCCAGGCACTAGTTCAATCGCGAATTCCACTTCACGATCGGGGGGCATACCTGGCAACTCCTCCAAAAAAACATCTGGATATTCCCTGATAATCCTGATCTCTTCCACTTCCACCTCATCTTGATTGAGTTTAAGGTCCCTCCTAGGGTTTTGTACAGTTATGAACTTCACTCTTGTGCCACTAGGGTGAGTTAGTTCCACCGTTCTTGTCGAACAATGGATGATTCCCTTATGTTTGGTCAACCAATCCATACCCAAAATAATGTCTATCCCTTGTGAGTCTATCACTATGAGGTTTGCAGTGAATACTACCCCATTAATGTCTAGATTCACCTTGGGACACACTTGTCTTGTCCTTATTTCTCCCCCTGGAGAGTTCACTGCTAGCATATGGTTCATTTGTGTTGTTGCTAGATCATGCTTCCTAACAAACCCTTGAGCAATGAATGAGTGGGTAGCACCAGAATCGAACAACAGGGTTGCAATGTGTAAATTGGCAGGAAACTTACCAATTACCATGTCAGGTGCCTCTTGCGCTTCCTCCATGGTTACGTGGTTCACCCGTCCTCGCATCACATTCTGCTGTTGTGACTGCATGGGCTTCTTCTTCGGGCACTTATGGGCGTAGTGCCCCACTTCACCACAGTTGAAGCATTGCACCCCAACCTTAGGTGCCTGGCCTTTGTTGTCTTGGGGTTGGTTCGGTGGTCCTTGTCCTGCTGGTCGAGGTTGATATGTGGGGCGAGGCTGCTGTACAAACTGACGTTGTGGCTGTGCTGGTGCTGACGGAGGTCTGAAATTTGGGTTGTACCCTCTGGGTGCTGAGTAGGGTACCACCGCACGGCTCGTCTGCCCTGCGGGTTGCTGCATCAGATGTGGGTGTGTGCTGCTACCTGAGGCTTGGTGTGACCATCCTGCCTTCCTCTTGTTTTCATTTTCCAAGGCCTTCAGCTTCCTCTCCACGACAAATGCTCTGTCTACCATCTTTTGGAAGCTTTCATACTCGTTGGAGGACATTGCACACTGCATTTCCATAGTAAGTCCTTCCACAAAACAGTCCTGTATTTGCTCATCAGTTTCGATGTCCCGTGGTGCATAACGTGATAGTTGGGTGAACTTGGTGAGGTATTCCCTCACAGTCATGTTTCCTTGCTGCAGTCCCAAGAACTCCTTTCTCTTGTTTTTGAGTTCACCCCTTGGTATGTAATGGTTGCGGAAGCTGCGCTTGAACTCTTCTCAAGTGATGTTCTCGGGGTCATGATGGGCTGCCACGTAGTCGGTCCACCAATCAGCAGCAGGTCCATGCAATTGGTGAGAGGCAAACAACACCCTCTCATACCCTTGGCATTGTATGATCCTCATCTTGCTCTCAATGGTCTTTTGCCAGTCATCTCCCTCCAGAGGTTCAGCAGCACTTGCAAATTTGGAGGTTGAGTCCCCAGAAACTTACTCAACCTTGGTTGGCATGGTGCAGCTTGTGGGGGTGGAGCTTGGTGCAAGTTGTCCACCACTTGAGTTAGGCTCTCGATGAACTGATTCTGATTTTCAAGCATCTGGTGGATAGGGTCGGCCCCTTCACGGCGACCACCCCTGTCTTGTCCACCAGAAAGATGAGGGTTGCCGGCCTCATTGTTGTTGTTGGTGGGGTTGGCACCACGACCATTTCCTCTTCCAGCCATCTATCATGATCAACCAAATGTTATCTTAAAGCATTACGTATTAACTTCCCAAATTGCTTGTTTAAACTTAAACTTTTGAGGCCTTAATATATTAAACATTTTCTAAGGGTTTCACGTAGATTTTTGGGAGTCACATGTCACGCGAAAATAAATGTACTCTTAATTCATAGGGGTTCACACATCAAAGCAAAGCAACCTAAAGATGAGGTTGTGCACAAATGCCCATGGCTTTCACAACCCACGTCACACACCAAACATTAACACACAAATAACTAAGGTATTGACTCGACTACTCGATACCCTGCTGAAATAAGGGAAAGGACTCTAAACGACTCGTATCACTGAGCTGGCTCTTCGGGGTCTTCCTCATTATTGCGGCTGCCCTCTGATTCCGCTTTGGGTGGGGAAGCTGCTGGTGGAGAAGTGCGGCGACGCCTGCTCGCCCGGCGGTCTGGGGAGTCAGGAGTCCACATGTCATTCACAGTGACACACAGTTCATTCCCATCTCCTCTTTCTCTCGCCCTCAAGCTGGCTCGAAGCAACGCCTCAGTCTCCTTCAGGGTGTCACGAACATCCTGAAGCTCCTGCTGACACTCCTGCAGTCGAGTGCTGAGCATAGCCGCATCCTCCAAGCACAGGTCCATGTGCTCATGGGAAGTCCCCTGCTGCACTGGCGGGTATTTGTACTCCGCGGTGCCACTCTCACGTTGGAGGACATACATGTCCTCCGTCCTATCCAGGTGGCGACGGTTGATGTAACTCTGGCAGGTGATGGCCTCCCAGGTGACATCTTCTCAGCATCGACCTGTGTCGCCCGACAAGCTGGAGAGCGGTGGATCTTGAGCAGCTGATTTTCATGGATAATCCTCATTTCTGAACTCCATTCTTCCTGCTTCTCACGGATGGTCCGGGTGGAGCTGTAGTGTATGATTAGCTTGCCCGTATTGCCGGCGGCGTGGAGCATACACCGAAGATGGCGCAACAAGCCTCCTACTGCCAATCCGTAGGAGTGGTACGTCACCGGACGGTTCTCCTCTCTCAGGGCAAGGGCAACTACAGGAACTCTCCCTCCGGTGGACTTGCGGGCGGTGCGGATCATGCGAACCATCTAAAACATAAAGCATTTAAAATTAAGTTAGATAAGATTTAAATAAAAATCATATTTTGAATAAAAGTTGGGGCAAGGTGAATAAAGTGACCCCATTAAATAACACTTTTCAACCCACACCTTTGTAAAATAGCTTTTAAGAAAATAGGGTCCTTAAATACGTCCATTTCTACCTAGGTCCACGTTCCTACGGGCAACCTTGGCTCTGATACCACTTCTGTCACACCCGGTTTCTCCAGAGAACAACCGAGTGAATATCACATGTATGCCAGGATCATTCTCTCATACATGTGATGACAAATAGTGAAGCATCATTTATTGCAAGCCAGGTGTTCAAATATAAATAAGTCTTACATAGCATACATCTCGATGGACGATAATAAGTTCATAACATGTAAATAAAACAGCAGCGGAATATAAATCTTGTGGGCTCCATCACAAGCATTGCCCGGGGGACTCCGTAAACCTAGAATCCTTCTTCAGGGCCAAAGTCTTGGTCATTGAACACCACATCATTCTCTTGACCTGAGCAGCAATATAAATCAATAGAAAAGCAAGTTTGAGTACCGTGGGTACTCAGCAAGTGTGGGAAAGTTATGTCATGCATGGCTAGAGCATGGAGAGGTTGAACTCATGGTTTAAGCACTACGCAATTAATACCTATCACCTTAGCTTATTAAGTACCTACAGTACTACACAGGTGAAATGGTCCCAATCCCTCAACCCATCATCAATATCAAGTAAACATAGTCTCATCTTAAATGTTAAGCTTCCCGCTTAACATCCACAACTTCCAAAACCATCAATCCTCTAATCATGAATAAGTCCAAGCCGCTCTTGACCGTGAGCACGGCTGTCATGACAGTTTTGACTCTGCGGAGTTTGTACCACTGTACCCACATGTAGTGATTTCATCCCCCGTTGCCGGGTGGACTAAAAGAACCTCCATTATGCCAGTGGCCGCGAACCACATTCACACTTCCCAGGTGTGTAGCCAGGAGATCACTACGTGGCCTTTACAAAGGGATTCCCGATGAGCGTGGGCCCACTGAGGTTTCACCCCTAACAGCATACAAGAGGCTCCAACCCCGCTGTAGTGGCCCCCTCTTGAGCCTTGCGGTTCATATGGTAGTCCAGCTGACACCTATTCCCCGCACCATCTAAAACACCCATACTACGCCGGGGATACACCTAATTAATTGGCCAAGCTGCCCGATCTCAGCATGTGGTTGGCACGGTAAAGCCAGGTTACATGCTCCATGAACCGGTCCTTAGGATCCAGGCAAGTACTAAACACAAACTCGAGTCTCGTGCACCTAGCACCAACCAAATCATCCAACTTGCCTTGATCCCTACCTCTACATAACTCATAATATCTCATTCAAGAGTAAGGTAAATAAATTGATGATCTCATATCCCAAGTATCCCATTCTAAGCATGGATAAGCATAAGCATATAAATGATATGATAAAATAAATCCCAACCCAAGCTACAAGGAAGCAAGGTAATGCAATTCTAGGGAAACTTCCTAGCATGGGTTTCATATTTCAATTGACAATGCAAATAATTCTATCTACACATCCTAGTATAGGATCAAAGTGGTCAAGGACACTTGCCTTCTTCCTGCTGCTCTGAGAATGGAAAGTCTTGATCTTGGAAGGGAAGAACTTGCTCTGGGGCAGGTTCTACTCATGCCAATACACATAGCAAAAGAAAACAACAATCCATAAGACATAGTTCACACTTTCACTACATACAAACCACACATACATACCTATGAAAGTCATTCACATTTCTAAGTGTTGTGGTTACTCTACATGTGTTGATTTTTGGCCTATATGCACTTTTAAACATATGTATATGATTTCTAACTTTTGTATTCAGATTTCTGTTTGCACACTATATATGAATTTCCAATTTTGAACAAATTCTTTATATTTAATTAATACACTTCTTAGCTACCAAGTTTGCATGAAAGGTAATTTCCTACTCCAAATAGATTTTCAGATCTTCTACCAAATCCTAAACTGAAGCTTTTGGATTTGGAGACTTCATTTATCATTTTCTAATTATGCATACCTATTTTCCTATATTTTTCAGATTTATTTTCTATGCCTAAAAGTGAGTTTTAATATTAAATAGTAGGACATATCATCTAAACAGAATAGGTTCTGATCTAATATATTTAAATAATATATTTTTGAACTTCTCCTCTGATGTGAACTAATTTAAATTTATTTTATCAGTTTTCAAAATTATTTCCTAGCCTAAAAATGTGTTTCTAGAACTAATAAATATGAACAACACTTAGGCAGATTTCATTTCAGCCTAAAATCTATTTTTAACTCATTCTAAAGTTTTCCAAGTGCTAGGAGAGTTTAAATTTGAATTTGCACATGTGTTTGCCTTACCTTTTAAATTTAAATCCTAGTCACATATTTGAATTTCTGAATTTAATATCATATAGGGTCAAAAAGGTAAATCCACCCTACTGCAGGGTCCAATTCACTATTTCATAAATTTTTAGGGGTCTAACTACACATAACAGAGGGGTTTTCCTAATTTTTATTAAGTCCAGGGGCTAAAACTGATTTTTAAATGAATTTACACGAATTTCTGAAGTTCCAGGGGCTAGATCAGAAGTTTCCGGGGCTAGCTCGTGTTTTCCGAGATCCCTAGGGGGTAGCGCGTAAGAATCCCGGCCTTTATAACGCGGGGCTGACGTGGACCGTCCGATTTAAAACAGACGGCTCAGATTAGATCGCCGAACCGGTACGCATGGGTTTTATTTCTACCGTGCGATTTAAAATAGACGGCCCTCTAGGGGCCACGTCGCCCTGGCCGTGTGCGGGCGGCGCTGCCCGGCAGTGCGCGGCGGCGGGAGGCGGCGATCTCGCCAGAGATCTTCGGGTTTTCATCTGTACTTCCTAAAACTTGGATTTCTTGGCATAGAACGATAGAGGGGAGGTCGGGGATCTCACCTCGGGGTTTTTCTTGAGCTTGGAGGCCCTGGAAGGTGGTCGGCGGTGAGGTCCGAGATGAAAATGCGGCGGTGCTCGCCGGAGCTGCGTCTAGAGTGCAAAACACCGGGTTTTCTTCACCTGCGTGACTCCCCGGGGGCGGTGGAACATGATCAGCGGGTTAGATCAGAAAATCCGAGCAAGGATCGAAAGAAATCGGTGATTGAAGCTTCGGTTCTCACCGGAGAGAAAAGTGAAGCTGCGCTGGGGAATTCGGCGAGTTTCTTTGCGTGAATTTCACGAGGAGAGGCGGCGGAGGATTGGTTTGGATAAATAGCAGCGTCCGGGGCCGAAGATCGGGCTGGGGGCGCGGTTTTCCAGAGGTCAGTTGCGATCGGGCGCGAGAGAAGAGTCCGGGGCCGTTGGGGGCGCGCGGGGAAGGAGGTGACACGCGGGCCCCGTGTGTCAGTGAGAGGGAGAGAGGGGCGCGGGTTTGGGCTGGCGCGGGGGATTGGGCCGGCTGGCGGGTTTCGGCCCACTGGCCGGTTGGGGTTTTTCTTTTTCTTTTTCCTTTTCTTTTCTGTTTTGATTTGAATTTGAATTCCAGTTTGAATTTGAATTTCTGCACCACATGCAATACGTCCAAAAAAATTTAAATTCCCCTCTTTAGCAGGTTTTGGGGTGTTACAGCTCTACCCCCCTTAAAAGAAATCTCGTCCTCGAGATTGGTGGTTCTAGGAAAACAATTCCGGAAACTGTGCCTTAAGCTCGTCTTCTCACTCCCATGTGGCTTCCTCTTCCGAGTGATGCTTCCACTGCACCTTGCACATCCGGATTCTTTTATTTCTTGTGAGGCGTTCCATTGTCTCCAAAACCTTGACCGGTTGCTCGGCATAAGACAGATCCTCTCCTACGTCAACCTCATTCATGGGTAACATCTCTTCAGGCGTCCTCAGACATTTCTTGAGCTGTGACACATGGAATACATCGTGCACATCCGATAGGCGAGCCGGTAGTTCGAGTTAATATGCCACTTCGCCTTTCCTCTCCAGAATCTGAAAGGGTCCGATGTATCGAGGTGATAACTTCCCTTTCACCTTGAACCGACGAAGTCCTCGGATAGGGGACACCTTGAGATAGACATAGTCCCCCACGTTGAAAACGAGCTCTCTTCTCCGTACATCGGCATAGCTCTTTTGTCGGGTCTGTGCTATCCTTAAGTTGTTGCGGATTTCCCTTACCTTCACCTCGGCTTCTTGTAGTACTTCGGGCCCAAACACTTTACTTTCCCCTGTTTGGTTCCAAAATAGTGGAGTTCTGCACTTCCTCCCATACAAAGCCTCAAATGGTGACATCTTCATACTATCCTGATAGCTGTTGTTATAGGAGAACTCCGCATACGGTAAGTTCTTATCCCAACTCCTATTGTTCTTGAGCGCACACGCTCTCAGCATATCCTCAAGGATCTGATTGGTTCTTTCCGTCTGCCCATCAGTCTGGGGATGATAGGCAGAACTAAAATTTAGATGAGTTCCCATGGTTTCATGTAACTTCTGCCAGAACCTTGAGGTGAATTGTATCCCTCGGTCCGACACTATCTTCTTTGGCACTCCATGGAAACACACGATCCTTGACATGTACAATTCCGCTAATTTGGATCCGCTGTAGCTTTCTATCCGTTGTCATCTGTAAAAACATATTTGAGAAATGTCAAATATTAATTTGAACAGTAAACCATTGAGTTATAACATAAAACATGTCATTGAACTCATAAAACTTGGATACATAGTTCAAACTTAAACAAATTTGACTGCTGATCTGCTGTCCAATATGACAGCCCTGACCAGTTTCCATTTAAACCTGATTTAGACCATGCTAAAGGCAAAACCAATTCAGGAGCTCAACATCAAAGTAAAAGCTAACTTCAATAGATTTCCATAAAGTATTTGATTGGCCTAATATCTGTCTTGGTTCAAAAGTTATGAGATGTCAAAGTTAACAGAGTTTCTGGAGAAAATTGACAGCACCTCCCTGCTTGAGGTACTTCTTTGATCCAAGAATTCCAGTTAATTCTACACCAAATTTGACAAAACTTTATGTTACAAAGTTGTATCACATATCAAACTTTTCAGAACTACCTAATTTTATATTTTTGGATATTTATTCAGGAAGTTATGCTCAATTTACAGAGAGTTACAGAGAGTGTTTGCTCTGCCCTGTTTTCTGGACAGTTTCAACTCTACTGCATTTTTCGATTGGTTAAGGGAAGAAACATTTCTGGACATAAACAGAAAAGTTGTAAAGCTCTTCCAAATATTTACAGAAATGTATCATATGACCCCAACCTCTAAAGAAATCAACCTCTAACCTCTGATTAACTTCAGCCTTATTTCAGCTGAAAACAGGGAACTCTGTCCCTAGTATCCTATAAGTTGAAAACTTGTTAACTTTGAATATACTGATTAAGGGAAGGAGTTACATCAAGTTTTAGTGCTCTGGGTTAAAACTTTCAAGTTTTACAATGCAGTTGCTCATTTAGTGGGGTGTGACGTCGATGCGTCACCATATCATGTCGGTACTATGTCCTCACAAAGAAAAACCTATACCGGACTTAGCCGGCTTCGTTAGTTCAGTGGCACTAAACGTCACTCGCACACGGATGCTACACGTCTACCGTTTCGCGGTTAGACTACCTGCAGATTACTCAAATAATCGTCAGACTCGGCTGCACACCGAGCCCGGTATCCATACAGTTCGTACACCCGGCCGTCATCACTCGCCCGGATGTTCTCAAGCCAAGCACGCCTTGAGCTACGTGTTCATGTTACTGACCACGTGAAGGGGTCTCCCAAATTGCCCAAAGCACGCCAGGGACAGACGTTGCTCGAATACCCCAAACAACATGAAGAGTCGTAGAGGATATTAAAGTGGGTCGGGTTACCTGCCACCCATGGGGCTCCACCCTTCAGCTTGTGCGCACTGGTGGACAGCGCTTACGTGCATCCGCCCAAGACATAAAGCGTCCCGAGATGCACGATTTTCTGACATAATAAAATAGGTTAGTATGCCACTTTCTGTACACTAATAACATCCTTATATGGGCTACTAACTCGTTCCTCACCAAATTTTTGAAAAAGATGACCTTTGTAGTGAGTTAAACCTCAAGCGAGCTCTGATACCACGCTGACACGACCTCACGGTCTTGTCGAGCCAACGGTGAGGGGTGCTGCGTTGCATAGCACCGGATAACACACATCAAAGGTACAAAGCGGAAGCAAAGTTTTATTACATAAACAGGTTTATGAACACTTTTTCAACAAAATATGTTCAGTCTACACTCACGGGCGTAGACTATGCATCGAGTTCATGTTCAGCCCGTGAACGTGTTCCCACTAGCACGCACACACACTAACACAGCGGCGTGCACAACTCCCACTCGACGGGGTTCCTCTTCTGGGGTTCCGTCTCCTCCTCGGGAGTCCCTTCCTCATAAACTCCTGCAAAAGCTTCAAACACAAGCAGTGAGCATGATGGCTCAGCAAGACTGACCCGTCTCTCCTGTACATGAAACTTCTACATGAATGGTGATAGGCTACATGAGGTAAAAATAAGTTGCAAAGGACTCACCTAATTAGTGGAACCTTACTTTCAAGTTTTAGCAGCAGGTTGTGGAGAACCTTACGCGAAGGCACATGAGAGAGCCGCAATCAAACAAGAAATGCATTTCCCTCATGTACTTTGCCCAAAGTTGAAAAGAACATTAATTAGCTCTAAACTACAATAAGACATTAACAAGCAAGGTATATCTTTCAAATCAGCAAACTTTTAACATGTATCTAGCCTGTTCTTTCTACGTCACGGTACAATGAACAAGTGGTACTCACTAACCACAGGGACGGCGATTATAATCGATTTATACCTACAGGGTTACCCGAATAACCAGTCACGTACGCCCTTACTCGATGTTGCTTACAGAAACCATCATAGACGGCGTACGCAACCACCTTTCACCCGTCAGCCAAATATTGAACCGGTCCAATCGTCCCAAGCAAGAGGTCTCTGCGTGCGCATCTACAGTGCCGCCAGCCAATTTACACCTCGAGCTCTCAACCTACCTTCTGAACGACCAGCTATGCCTCAACACCCAGCTACCCGAGTTACATCGGTTTCCCGGTTCCCATATAGCCGGTAGGCCTTCGGTACTGTTCTAGCTTGTTCAACAGGGCCGCACACGGCTCGGTCCTCAATCGACACAAGCGGAGCTATAGCACCCAGGCGCCAAAGTCCTGCTGCCCTTACTCTCCGCTCGGTCTCATGTTTATTGCCATGTGTTTCATTTGCTATCTTTACCCGAGTCGAGTGCCTCTAGCCTATCCTCGTGAGTAGTTCCAACTACTCGACTTGTACCGAATCCTACACTATCTTAGCATTGCAGTATCTAAACGGGGTTTTCAATCCTAATACCAAACCATGGTTTTCTTGGCTATGCATTTGGGTTTCAAACAAGACTCTAATGCAAGAAGTAAGTGGTACTCAAAGTAAGTTCTCAAAACAATAAAGATTTGTAAAAAGGTTAATGCAAACCGGAGCTTGCCTTGCTGCTATTGGCCGTAGGCTAGCTGCTCTTCCGGAGTGACAAAGTCTAAGAATTCGGGTTCCTCCTCAACCTTAGCGACTACATGAGATAACAAGTATATGTATCAATTTAAATGCTTTTGAATTGAGTTTAAACTTGTGAAGACTATAACTCTTACTAGACAAACCCAATGACTCTGAAATTTTTACTGTAGTTTGGATACAATTTAAACAGAGACTTGGCCAATTTTTATTTGCGGTAAAGCTAATTTGAGCTCTCCACAAATAATTATGTACTTGACCTTAATTGGGGCTCTTAGGGTGTTATAGGGATGTTATGGAGCAAGCCATGACTTTATGAAAACTAGATTTTCAGAGGGTTCTAATGGAGTTGGTCTCACTTAATTTGAAGGTTCCTATCTAGAGATATGAGCTAAACAATTTCAGAGAAATTCTGAAAATGTTTCTGGACATTTTCTATTTTCTCTGGAACAGTTTTATTAATCACACCCTTAGGTGGATCAAATGAGCTCACATGGATTAGAAATTTTTATGGTAGCTCAAGGAGTTTTTGGTGAATATCCCAGCAAAATTTCAGAATTTTCCTCCAAAGGATTCTCCAGTTAAAATTCTAAATAGTTTAAAGTTTAAAGAATTAATTCTGGAGAACTAAGGATTTTCATGAAGTGAAACTTGATTTTCTGGAAATTACTCAGAGAGCTGAATCTAACAAAATTTGGTTCACTCGATTTGGAGTATCCTAGCCAAAGTTATGTGGTTTGAAGTTTGAACTAAAACTGAAAATCGGGAAATGTTTAAAACTCTGCACGTGGGTCCCATGCACAGTGTCATCGTCTACCTCCGGCCAGCGCCCGAGCGCGTGACTTCCAGCGCTGGTGGCGCGGTCCGTTCTCGGCTGCTACTGCCTAATTTTCTACGCGGTTTCTTCCTACATGATCCTTGGAGCACGGCGCACACGCCAGGCACCGTCTCGGACCTCGACATCGCCGGAAACCTAGTCGGCGATGGTGGAGGCGGAAGAGAAGCTCGGGTCCGACGGCGCTAGCTCGTCTTGGTAGTGAACATGATCAGCTAGTGGGTCGCAAAGCACCACTGGGGCACGAGGAAGCTAACCCTGCCCTCCTCTTGGCCGGAGATCGCCGGGAAAGTAGACCTCACCGGCGACCCGAGCCGTTTTCACCGGTGATGGCCAAATTTCGGTTTTTTGCTCACTGGATCTATCATCACTGCTAGGATTTGGCTGAGGTGACCGTGAGGTGCTACTCTAGCTTCAGCTCGACCAGGATCTCCGGTGATCAAGTGATCGAGGTGAATTTCGAGTTTTGGTTCTCAGTGTTCTTTTCGGCGATCATCGGGAAAGTTGAATTTCCGGCTAACCTGTGCTAAGAGGGACCTAGGGAGTTCGGGGAGAGCTACTAGACTTGGATGCCAACCTCAGAGACACGTTGGTCGCGCCGGAGAAGCTTTGCGCTGCTCGGGCGACGGCGTCGAGTCGGAGGAGCTCTCGGGTTGACAGAGCGATGGAAGATTGGCTCGGACAAGCTTCACCGAAGCTGATCACGAGCAGCTGAGGGCTGTAACACGTCGATCAATGGTCGGCGGTGCCGTTTGTAGCCTCAGCTCGCGGTGAAAGGCACTGCTTTGGCCGGTCGACGGCGAGGTGATGCGGTGTGCTGTGCGGCGACCAGCTCGGTGTTTTCAGCGCTGGAAACGTCGAGGCAGTGGGAAAGTGAGCTGCTGCTGGCGGCAGCTCGCAGCTAAATAGCTGGGGACGTCGGTTTGGGGTGGTGATCGGTGACCAGGAGGTGGCCGGTGGGCAATCGCCGTGGCCCCCGCGTGGTTGCATGCAGGAACCGAGCTGCGGTGACTTCGTTCGGTTGAGTTGCTATAGAGACTGACATGTGGGTCCCAGCCGGGGTTTAACCTCTGAAATTAAATTTTCCCCACTGCTCTAAACCGTAGAGACCCAATTAACCTTGGTCATTTGAATTGTCTACCCTTTGACCATTTGAATTGGATAGAATTCAAATTGGGGTTTGTTTGAATATATTTTAAGCATATATGCAGTTTGGAATTCAATTAAAGTTTGAATTTGCTAAACTTAGCTCATGTCAAGATCAACTCCAAATAGAGTGAAAATTGGTGTTTGAGCTCACAAAAATGTGCTGAGTAAGAATAGGCCTCCCACTTTTGAATTCATGGGGTGGAAGTAATTTGAATTTGAGTTCAAACCACCCTCTTTCTAGTTATACCCAAAAGGACTTCAAAAAGGTCTTGAATTTGGGTAAAATTTGGCATGGACATCCCTAGCAATGTGTAGGACTTTTTCATATGTCCAGCCCCTATATGATGCATGTGGGAACTGCCACTTTTGCATCTTGTGAGTTTAGTCTCTAATGAACATGTTGATGGTGTTTACTTGCTCTTCAAATGTACTCATCAAGTTTCTTCAAATGGAGTGTGTGTGTGGTGATGAACACTTTGAATATGTGCCAAAAACTTAGGTACTTACACCTGCGGGTAAGGATTTGCCAAATTCTCACTCAACCTTTGGTTATGATTTACCAAACTGAGCACACATGAGCTAGACTACGTAGAGAACATTTATTCTTCACATCCCTAGTGTGAGACCATATGTAGCCGACCCATTTCAAGTTTTCCCGAATGCGACAATGGCGGGAACCGTCGGGTGCATGGTGACATCCTATATAGAGCCTTCTCCGATCAAGTTTGCATGCACGGTGAGGATCTACAAGCTCCACGGATGGTGTAGGACCAAAGTTCATCGAAGTTGACGGGCTAGGGAGCCGAGCTGACGTCGCCGGAGTTTGGTTTGAGCTGCCGCTCGTCGCGAGCTGGGTTAGGGGCCTCGCCGGCTCAGGGAATCTTCACCAATGTGTTCCTCACATTGGGTTAGGGGATGGCAGCGAGTGGGAGCGTGGGAGATGACCAGAAATTCGGTTTCCAACGAGCTCTGGCGAGGGGCGGCGCGGGTGCGCGGGAGATGGCGGGAGGGAGAAGAAGACCGTGGGTCCCATGCGTCAGCCACTCTTTTGAACTGGGCCAGATCTTCTGCGGCACCGGATCACTTTGTGACGGCACGATTGAACTCAGTAGCCCCGTGTCTCTTCGTCTGAGGAAGCGCCACGTCGCCCTGGGCCCCAGCGTCAAAGTTTAAACTTTTCCTGATTTAATTTGAATTACAGATTTCAATCAAACTTTAGTAGCTCATAACTTTTGCTAGGAAACTCCTACTTTGGTTACAAATTGGGTTAGGTTCAGATTGAAAACCTCTATCCAAATATGCAACCCAATTTGTATGAAAGTCAATAATAAATTCTGAAAAGTTCTTTGAAAATTTTCAGTAAAATAATTATTGCGGGAGTTTAGTTTATCCAGAAATCTCCAAAATTTTCCAGAATATTCCCTATGATATTAATGAACTCCTGTTAAATTTTCAGATCATTTAAAGTTTATTTGAGTAGGATAATGAATACAAACTGCTAAATTCAAATGAATACATAAACTTTTTCAGAAAAAGTCCCAAACTTGGAAAATCAGCTCTGGGCAATTCTTAGCTCCAAAAATCCTAGGAAAATTCATGCATAGTATCTGAGCTATACTTGAAACTGTAGTTCAATTAGTTTGGCATGAACATGTAAGTTATTTCATAATTAATTACTTTTTTCTTTGTCCAGAATATTTTCTTGTGACAAAGAACTCACATGAAAATTTTCAGCTCCATTGGAGCTCTGGTCATCACTTTTCTGTTTATCCTCCTTAGGTGAATAAACTACAAGTAGGGGATACACTTAGCACTTGATCCCAATGGCTAAACCCAACTCCATCCACTAGGACCGTTTCAATTTCAAATTCTTAAACAGATTTCCGTTTTTAAATTGTCATTAGACTTCGATAACAAAAGCTTTACAATTAAATACATATGCATGTTCGTATCGTATAGTCATCGACGTGAAGAAGTGTGAAGCAATTGAAGTGGGAATCAAGGAGTAAAGTGATCAAGCCTCAAGTTATTGACTACACTAGCTGAATTATGAATTCTTAGTTGCATGTATAACAGGCAAGCCTCGGTTTGCATTCAAGCAAGTTTTTATAAAGCTTTTCATTTATTGATACTATAGGTATGAGATTATGCGTGCATTAGGTCTAGATGATTTGAATACCCAATTGCATGACAAGATTTACCTAAGAGAGAATGGGTAGATTAGAACCTCATCGAGGGAATTAGGCTACGCTAAATGTTACTTGGAAAGGACCGGTAAAAGTTGAGTAGCTGGAATCTACTCGTGATCTTAGGGCTTGGGATCACTTTGGTACGGATTTAGGATTAGAAACTCGAGGAAAATTCACGAAAGAAAAGTTGAGACCGGGCAGGGAGATAGAGATGCAGCTGGCCGAGGTCCGTGCGTGCATAGCCCTGGCCTGTGTCGATGAAGGCCCGTCCGTACTTGGCCCTTTTGGAAAAGTTTGAGTTGTGTACCGGGTGCATACTGGCTAAATAGTACCCAGGAAACCGATGTACCTCGTGAGATCCATATTAGAACTTTTCCGATTGGCTTAGTCTTTCGGCGTCAGTACAAAAGGAGGTAACTCGCTCAAGAACATATCACTGCGGGCATGTACCTTGAGGGAGCTTGTTGTTCGGGTTGATGGGACCACGTCCGGTGTGGATGAACTTAGGAAAGGTGACTGCGTACAACATCGGTCGAGGTTTCTGCCGGCATCTCGGAGATGGGTGTACGTGTCGTGCAGTCTGGGCGTGTCTTGGTTCCAATCACTGTTGATCGCAGTTGTATGAGCATACTTAGACACTGAGTCTTGACGTAGTAAAAAATGAAGTGAATTACTATGAATTGATAAGGCTTGTGCTTTAAATTGTATTGCAACCATGTTTGATTTAGAGATAGTGCCAATTAAGTTTATTTCACCTTGTGCAAGAAGAATCGTAACAAAGCGTTTCTTGTTTGATTCTGGAGTTGTGATGCTTATCGGTTTAAGGTCTTTAAAATGAGGCTTTAAGATCTGGAAGTTAAGGATCAACTGTAGGCGAGTCCTTTATGCAAATTAAGCTATCATGTTCAATCGTTCGTGCATGTAGAGTTTCATGTTTAGAGGAGACAGATCAGTCTTGCTGAGCCTATGTGCTCACGCTTGCTATATAAGTGGTTTTGCAGGTTAACATCGATGCTTATGAAGAGGCTGTCTGGAGAGACTCGGAGCCATCCGAGTCATTTAACTCATGGAAAACCCTGCTGCTGCTGTATGTTTTTGTGTTGCTAGCGAGAAGAGTCCGCGGGCTGGACGTCTTCTCGAGTGCTTAGTTAGATATGATACGTGAGATGAATATAGTCTTCCGCTGTAGTTTATTTGATGTAAATTATTTACATGTAAATCTTGTAAGCTTCCAGATTTGATTTATGTAATATGAGTTCCTTATATGTGTGTTGTTAGGTGCTGCATATCACGGCACCACCCAATGCGATTCCCGGGAGCGCGTGTGACCCTGTGAGGGTGGCCATGGCAGCGTGGTATCAGAGCCGCATTGGGAATAGCGCACAGAATAAGGATCGTATTATGACAAAAACTTAGTATACGGTGAGAAAACGGTACTAGGCCCACATAAGGACTACTATATTAGCATAATATGAAGGTGGCAATCTAACTTACTTGATTATGTCAGAAAATCATGCATCTCAGGACTTTCTATGTCCTGGGGGTGCATGTAACTGTTGTCCACCAGTGCGCACAAGCTGAAGGGTGGAGCCCCATGGGTGGCAGGTAACCTGACCTGCTCATATGTTCTCTATGACTCTTCATGTCGTTTGGGGTATGTAAGCAACACCAGTCCCCGGCATGCTGCGGGCAAGTAGGTGGAGACCCCTTCACATTGTTGGTGATGTGAACACGTAGCTCAAGGCGTGTTTGGCTTGAGAACGCCCGTGTGACTGACAACAGACGGGCGTATGAAACTGTATGAAGCCGGGTTCGGTGTGCAGCTGAACCTGATGATTGTGTGTTTTTATGCAGGTACTTAACCACGAAACCGTAATGAGTAGAACACATTTGCGAGTGACCGTTATTAGTGCCACATACGGATACAGATATGCTGGTGTAATCCGGTTAAGATTTTCTTTTGGTGAGGCTACGTAGTACCGGCATAATTCTTATGATGCTTCGACGTTGTACTAAACTTAATAATCTTCTCCCCTATGAAGAAATGATTCATGAACTAAATTTCAACTAAAATGGAAGGTTTGAAACAAATATTAGTTACTGAGCTTTTATTTTGAACTAAGATTCAAATAAAAGAATTGCTAGGTTTCAAAAGTCCAAAAACAGAGTGCTCTGTTCTGGCAGAAAAATTTTGCTGGACTTTGCAAGCATAACTCTGAGTAGCTTTACCCAATAGAGGTGTATGATAAAGTTCTGAAAAGGTTTTTAAGTTATCTACAACTTGTCATTACACCCCCAGAGCAAAATTACACGCCAAACTGGTTGAATGCAAACTGTCCAGAACCAGGACAGAAGCAAAACCTCTCTGGACATTTCTGTATTTCAGATATAACTCTCTGTAGAAGAATCTCTAAGGGTCATATGGTACACTGTTGAAAATACTATGAATTGTGCAACAATTTTGTAGTTCAAAGTTTGTTCAGAATTTGAATGTATTTTCAGATACTACTGTGATAAAACCAGCCACATTCAAAGGAGATGCTGGCAAATTTTGTCCAGGAATTCTGTCAAGTTTGGAGGATCATAACTTTTGATCCATATATGATATGGAGGCAAATGAATACTCGTTGGAAATATATTGAAGTTAAATTTAACTTTAGTATTCAACTTGAGTTATGAAAATGCTTTTAACTGGATCTAAATCTGGATTTAGTTCATAAAGGTCTGTTCTGTACAAAAAAGAGGACTGGTTATGCCTACTTTAAGGATTTGTGTAAACACGAATATTGTTACTGCTTTCATAAAGTTTTGACATATTCATGTTTTCCTTAGCTTCAATACTGCTGAGTTCATGTTAAACTCATCTCGAAATGTATCTTTGCAGTATGGTTCGTACGCGTTCTTCGAGTAAGGCCGGAAGTTCTCGCCGAGGCGGTGATGATTCTATTCCACCGTCGGAACCACCATCCACGGGATGGATGGATCTTATGACTCGAGTTTTCGAGTCTAACCAAGATAACACAAGGCTACTACAAGAAGCGACTCAAGAGAACACTTGGTTACTCCAAGCCTTGGTACAGCAAGGCATTCTTCCTCAAGCACAATAAGTGGTTCCACCTCGGAACGCTTATTTGAATTTCTTGGCGACTCAACCGCCAATCTTTACGGAAGCTACCAAACCTCTGGAAGTAGATCAGTGGCTTCGTGTTATGGAGTCCAAATTTAGAGTATTCGAGTGTGATGAATATCAGAAGACATTGTTTGCCGCTCAACAACTTCATGGAGCCTCCTAAAATTGGTTGGTCGAACATCTCGCCACCATCCCAGAAGGGCATCATTGGCATGGTCGGAGTTCTATGAAGCCTTTCACGCTCCTCACATACCGATAGGAATTATCAAGACCAAGCGGGAGGAATTCTTGAAGTTGAAACAAGGGGACATGAACGTCCTTGAGTATGTCAAAAGGTTCAACCATTTGGCACAATACGCTCCCGAATATGTGGCGATAGAAGCGGCATGGTGTGATTTCTTCTTCAATGGCCTGAGTGCCATATTACAGGAGAAAATGGCCTTGTTAAACAAAGGAAATTACACCGATATGGTTAGTGCAGCCATCATACAAGAAAAAGCGACACTCTAGTGGCTAGCAGAAAAGAGGAAAATGAGTGATGTGCAGGACAGCACAAGTTATGTACCCCAAAAGTACCATTTGGTGTACCGAACGCCATCCGTTGAAATATGGAGACCACCTGTACGATCAACTCCTCAAAGATTTATTGCTGGTCAAGTAACACAACTTGCACCACCTCCATAGCAGCAGCATCAGACGGTGGTTTGTGATCCATCGCTGCATCCATGTGTACCTAGTTTCCAACCACAAGTCAGTGAAGAACTGGAGAGACATCCGTGCTTTACTTGTGGTTGGAAGGGCCATTATGCTAGGTATTATCCGGAGAGAAATCAAGGCTGCGGGTCATCATACTTTCAATATTCAGACCCTACTTAAATCTGCAGAAAAGAGGGCAGATAAGGGGCAGCATTCACTACACAGTGATTGATGATGTTCTGGAAGGAGAAGCCGTGTTAGCGGGAATGTTTTCTTTAAATAAGCTACCGGTATTAATTCTCTTCGATTCTGGTGCCACACACAACATCATTAGCCAATCATTTGTGGCTCAACATCAGCTCCAAACCACTTATACAAAGAGCCAAAACCTCATATCTTCACCCGGGGGCAGCATTACCGCAAGCGATGTTGTCTCCCGAGCACCTTTTTGTTTGGGGGGTAGAATATACCCCAACACCCTCATCATTCTCAGGGGTCTGAAGATCGACATCATTTTGGGGATGTCATGGTTGAATTACCACAATGCGGTTCTCAACATCAGTTCCCGAACCGTTGAGCTCAACTCCCTACAGCACATTCTTCATACATTATTTCTAGGCGCCAGTACACAAAAGTTTGCAGCATTGCACCACTCAAAAACTGTGAAGCTTGAAGACATTTCGGTGGTCAGTGAATATCTGGATGTGTTTCCCAATGATTTACCGGGCATGCCGCCCAATCGGAACGTAGAGTTCAAGATTGAACTTGCGTCGGGAACGATACCGATTTCATGAAGGCCGTACAAGATGACACCCAATGAATTAGTAGAGTTGAAGATACAGCTGAATGACCTTGTGAGCAAAGGTTTTATAGGACCGATTTTGTCACCTTGGGGTTGTTCAACATTTTTTGTCAAGAAGAAGGATGAAACACTACGGCTTTGTGTTGATTATTGTCCGCTTAATGCCGTTACCATCAAGAACAAGTATCCACTACCTCGCGTTGATATGCTCTTTGATCAATTAGTGGGTGCTAAGGTATTCTCGAAGGTGAATTTTCGGTCTGGATATCATAAGCTAAAAATTCGGGCAGAAGATATTCCGAAGACAGCATTCTCGACGAGATATGGTTTATATGAGTATCTCGTCATGTATTTTGGGTTGACCAACGCTCCAGCTCACTTTATGTACCTGATGAATTTAGTGTTCATGCCGGAGTTGGATAAATTCATCGTAGTCTTTATCGATGACATCTTGGTGTACTCTAAGTTAGAGGAAGAGCATGCTGAGCATTTGCATATTGTGCTGCAACGATTGCGAGATCACAAGCTCTATGCAGAATTCAGCAAGTGTGAATTATGGATAAATCAAATACCTTTTCTCGGATATATTATTTCAGCGGAAGGCATGCTGTAGATCCGAGTAAGATTATCCAAGTGCAGAAATGGGAGTCACCAAAGTCTGTTCATGGAATTTGAAGCTTCCTCGGTTTAGCGGGTTATTACAGGAGGTTCATTCCGAATTTCTCCAAAATCGCTAAACAAGTGACGGAGTTATTGAAGAAAAGTACTAAATTTGTTTGGGGTGTTTCATGTGAACAAGCCTTCAAGACTTCAGTGAAGCATCTCGCAACAGCACCAGTTCTTGCTCAGCCGGATACGACAGAGTCATTCGACATTTATTATGATGCATCTAGCATCGGTCTTGGCTGTGTCCTGATGCAAGAAGGACGAGTGGTCGCATATGGATCTCGTCAACTCCGAAACCATGAGCAGCATTTTTCAACTCATGATCTTGAGTTAGCTGCCGTGGTCCTTGCTTTGAAGATGTGGAGGCATTACTTGCTCCGAAATCTTGTACACCTCTACACCGACCACAAGAGATTGAAATACATCTTCACTCAGAAAGAACTGAACATGAGACAACGAAGATGGCTAGAGCTCATTAAAGATTATGAACTTGAGATTCATTATCATCCGGGAAAGGCAAATGTGGTCGTCGATGCGCTCAATCGTCAGGCGCATGTTCACCACTTGACCATTGCTGAAATGGATGATGAAGAACCAAGTCCCCGTGTTATTCCGTACGGAGCGCTTTACAATATTGCTCTCATTCCTACAATCCGAGAGGAGATTATCGAGGCTCGAAGAAAATACAAGGGTATGTCTTACATACGATGAAGAATAGACAACGGAGAAGTAAAGCACTTCCGAAAAGACGAACATGGTACATTGTGGTTCAAAGACCGGATAGTAGTACCCCGGGATATGGGACTATGGAAGAAAATTTTGGATGAAGCTCATTTGCCCAAATTTTCCATTCATCCGGCCAGCAATAAAATGTACCAAGATCTCCAGAAGAAATTTTGGTGGACACGTATGAAACAGGAGATAGCCAAGTATGTCTCGGAATGTGATACGTGTCAAAGAGTAAATGCCGACCATATGAAGAAGTCGTGCCTTCTGCCACCATTGCAAATACCGGAATGGAAATGGGAGGAATTGAGTATGGACTTCATCATCGGGTTGCCGATGACCTCCCACAATCATGATTCGATTTGGGTAATTGTTGACCGATTAAACAAATCAGCACATTTCATCCCTGTGCATACTGGGTACAACCGAAGAAGTATGCGGAGTTGTACATAGCATGAATCTTGTGCTTACATGGGGTTCCCCGTACCATTGTATCCGATAGAGGATCGTTACTCGTAGCCCGTTTTTGGGGCAGCTACACGCAGCCTTGGGAACCAAATTATTTCAAAGCTCCGCGTATCACCCTCAAACAGATGGACAAACTGAGAGGGTGACTCAAATACTTGAATACATGCTGAGAGTGTGTTCCATCCACCACGGTAAGAACCGGGATGATCACTTACCGTTGGCGGAATTCTCGTACAACAACGGATACCAGTCGAGCATCAAAATGGCACCATATGAAGCTCTTTAGGGCCGGAAGTGTCGTACACCATTGAATTAGTATGAGTCCGGTGAAAGAGTAACCTTCGGGGTTGATCTTGTCAATGAAGCCAAAGACAGAGTTCGGATGATAAAAGAGAACCTGAAGGCTGCTCAATCTCATCAAAAGAGCTACGCGGATCAGAGGCGTCGACCGCTGCATTTCAACGTCGGAGAGCACATTTATCTTCGTGTGTTTCCGATGAAAGGAATTCATCGGTTCATGTCAAGGGGAAACTTGCTCCCCGATTTATCGGTCCGTTTGCCATCACAGAGAAGTGAGGAACTGTAGCCTACCGGCTGGAATTACTGGCAAACCTTGCGGGTATTCATGACACATTTCACGTGTCACAACTGCGGAAGTGTCTCAAATTTACCGCTGCTGTCCGCACCGAAGACATCGACGAGTTGAAGCCTGATATCACATAAACCGAGCAACCAGTTCAGATTATCGATGAGAAGACCCGGATCACCCGGAACTGGACATTGAAATTTTACAAAGTCCTGTGGAGTAATCATACCGCGGAAGAAGCAACGTGTGAAAGCGAAGATTACATCCACAAGAATTATCCTGAACTATTGTCCTATACTTTGTAAATTACCCTCTCGTCTTGTTCTTCTTTTGTAATCTCAGGACGAGATTCTTTTAAGAGGGAAGGAATGTAAAGGTCCCAAAAATATGAATGCAGTAAACTGAAGTTTGAACACCAATTGGATTCAAGTTTATGAAAATTGGGAAATATTAAAACTTTCTACACGTGATGACACATATGGATGTCCAACCACACAAGCTCAATTATTTATTTGAAGGTTTGGAACCCAAAGTTAATTTAAACCCCATGTGTGAATTTCTCATGTGCAAGAGAAAGTTTAAAAATTCAGCTTATGAACTCAAATTGTTCAACTCAAATTTCACATGAGGGCAACACAATAGAAATGCAAACTGTTGTGTAAAAATCTCATTTGCAGCATCTAAATTAAAAATCAGATTTCATATTTGAATTCCTCAGGTCCAAATTAATGGGGATGCAAAGTTTGTGTAACACACCAAATTTTGATTCAAAACCCTAAACCATGTTCAGAGGGGAATTTAAAAATTTTTGGACGTGTTGCATGTTTTGCAGAAATTCAAATTCAAACTGGAATTCAAATTAGACTCAAAACAGAAAAGAAATGGAAAAAGAAAAAGAGAAAATGGGAAAAACCGGCCAGTGGGCCGAAACCCGCCAGCCGGCCAAGTTTCCCCCGCGCCAGCCCGCAGCAGCGCGCCCGCGCTATCCCTCACAGACAGGTGGGACCCACCTGTCATCCCTAACCCCGCGACCCCGGACTCTCCCGCGCGCGCGCGATCTTAACCGATCGGAATACCGCGTCCCTCAGCCCGAATTCCGGTCCCAGAAGAATCAAACTCGATCACAACTGACCCACCGCCCTTCCCCGGCTATAAAAACCCCAGCCCTGATCGGTTTTTCCCACGCGATCGCCGATTTTTACTCCGGTGAGCACCGAGACTTCGCCGGTGAATTCTGGCCGATCTAAGCTCGGAAACTCTGATCTAACTCGCTGGTCTTGATCCACCGCCTCCGGGGAGCTTTGCAGGTGCAGAAAACTCGGAGACTTACGGTGTAAACACAGCGCCGACGAGCTTCGCCGTGGTTTTGCCTCGGACCTCGCCGCCGATCACTTTCTAGGACCCCCGAGCTCGAGAAAACCCCCGAGGTGATATCCCTGACCTCCCCTCTACCGATCTAGTCCATAAGATCACAGTTCTAGGCAGAATTCTCGAGGATCCGAAACTTTCCGGCGAGATCGCCGCTTCCCGCCGCCGGCAGCGCCGCCCGCGCTCGATCAGAGCGACGTGGCCGCTTGTGCGCCGTTTATTTTAAATCGCACGGTAGACTTTAAAACCCCGCGTACCGGTTCGATGTTATAATCTCAGCCGTCGGTTTAAAATCGGACGGTCCACGTCAGCCCCGCATTATAAAGACTGGAATTCTTATGTGCTACCCCCTGGGGTTCTCTGGAAATAAGAGCTAGCCCCGGAAACTTCTGATCTAGCCCCTGGAACTCCAGAAAATCATGTAAATTCATTTAAAAATCAGTTTTAGCCCCTGGACTTAATAAAAATTAGGTAAAACACCTCTGATAAGTGTAGCTAGACCCCTGGAAATTATGAAAATAATATTATAGACCCTGTAATGGGGAGAGTTCATTATTTTAGCCCTGTTTAGTATTTAATTTAGAAAATTGAATATGTAACTAGTGTTTAAAAATTAAAAAGTGGGACAAACATAATTGTCAAAATTAATTAAAAACTTTCTCAGTACTTAGAAAACTTTGGAGTGAGATAAAAATATATTTTGGGCTGAAATGAATCTGTTTCATTTATTAATCACATTTATTAGTATAGGGACACATTTTTAAGTAAAGAATAGTTATAGAAAAATAGGGAAAATAATTATGAAAAAGTTTACATCAGAGGCCAAGGCTAAAATATTTTATTAAATTATTTAGGACCAGAACCTATACTGTTTAGATGATGTGTATTACTAATTTCATAATAAAATACACAATTATGCATAGGAATATAAATCTGAAAATATAGCAACTAGTAAATGATAAATGGAGTTTTTAAAATCCAAAGAGTTCAGTTTAGGGTTGGTAGAAATTCTGAAGGCACATATGGAGAAGAAAAATACTTTTCATACATACTTGGTAGTGAAAAGGTGTAGTAGTTTAATATAAGGAATTTATTTAAAACTGAAACACACACATATATATATATAGTATGTAAGTATAAATATGAACACCAAAGTAGGAATCATATACATATAAATAAAAGTGTATGCAAGCCACAGATCAACACACACAGAGTAACCACAACACATATAATGGTGAATGAATTTCATAAATATGAATGTGTGGTTTGTATGAAGTGGAAGTGTGAACTATGTCTTATGGATTGTTGTTTTTCTTTTGCTATGTGTGATGGTGTGATGTAGAACCTGCTCAAGAGCAAGTTATTCCTTTCCAAGACCAGGACTACCCATTTCAAGAGCAGCAAGAAGGAGGCAAGTGTCCTTGACCACTTTGATCCTATGCTAGGATGTGTAGATAGAATTACTTGCATTGTCAAGTTAAATATGAAACCCATGCTAGGAAGTTTCCCTAGAATTGCATTACCCTGTTTCCTTGTAGCTTGGGATGGGATTTATTTTATCATGTCATTTATTATTATGCATATGCTTAGCCATGCTTAGAATGGGATATTTGGGATATGAGATCATCAGTTTACTTTACCATACTCTTGAATGAGATATTGTGAGTTATGTAGAGGTAGGGATCAAGGCAAGTTGGATGTTTTGGTTGTGTGCTGGGTGCACGAGACATGGGTTTGTGTTTAGTACTTGCCTGGATCCTAAGGACCGGTTCATGGAGCATGTAACCCGGCTTTACAGTGCCAACCACATGCTGAGATGGGGCAGCTTGGCCAATTAATTAGATGTATCCCCGGCGTAGTATGGGTGTGTTGGATGGTGCGGGGAGTGGGTGTCAGCTGGACTACCATATGAACCGCAAGGCTCAAGAGGGGGCCACTGCAGCGGGGTTGGAGCCTCTTGTATGCTCTTAGGGGTGAAACCTTAGTGGGCCCACGCTCGTCGGGAATCCCTTTGTAAAGGCTTCGTAGTGATCTCCTGGCTACACACCTGGGAAGTGTGAATGTGGTTCGTAGCCACTAGCATAATGGAGGTTCTTTTAGTCCACCCGGCAACGGGGGATGAAATCACTACATGTGGGTACAGTGGTACAAACTCTACAGAGTCAAAACTGTCTTGACAGTCGTGCTCACGGTTAAGAGCGGCCTGGACTTATTCATGATTAGAGGATTGATGGTTTTGGAAGTTAAGCGGGGAGCTTAACATTGGAAATGATGTTATGGTTATTGGATTAGGATGATGGGATGGGAGATTTGGACCATTTCACCTGTGTAGTAATGTAGGTGCTTAATAAGCTAAGGTGATAGGTATTAATTGCGTAGTGCTTTTACCCTGAGTTCAACCTCTCCTTGTTCTAGCCATGCATGATATAATTTTCCCACACTTGCTGAGTACCATTGGTACTCAATCTTGCATATTTGTTGGTTTATATTGCTGCTCAGGTCAAGATAATGAGGTGGTGTATAATGACCAAGATTTTGGACCCGAGGAAGGTTTTTAGGTTCATGGAGACCCCCGGGCAACGCCTGTGATGGAGCCCTAAAGAATAATATTCCGCTGCTAGTTTATTTACTTGTGATGAACTTATTATTGTCCATCGAGATATTTACTATGTAAGACTTATTTATATTCGACACCTGGCTTGTAATAAATGATGCTTCACTATTTGTCATCACATGTATGAGAAAATGATCCTGGCATACATGTGATATTCACTTGGTTGTTCTTCGGAAAAACCGGGTGTGACAGAGGTGGTATCAGAGCCAAGGTTGCCCGTAGGAACGTGGACCTAGGTAGAAATGGACGTATTTAAGGGCCCTATTTTCTTAAAACTATTTTCCAAGGTGTGGGTTGAAGAGTGTTATTTAAGGAGTCATTTTTCATCTTACCCCAAATTTTCATTCAAAATGGGATTTTTGTTTAAAAAGTTTATCTAACCTAAATTTAAATTCTTTTTGTTTTAGATGGTTCGAATGATTCGCACCGCTCGCAAGTCCACAGGAGGGAGAGTTCCCGTAGTTGCCCTTGCCGAAAGAGAGGAGAGTCGTCCAGTGACGTACCTTTCCTACGGATTGGCAGTAGGAGATTTGTTACGCCGTCTTCGACGTATGCTCGAAGCCGCCGGCAATACGGGCAAGCTAATCATCCACTATAACTCCACCAGGACCATCCGTGAGAAGAGGGAAGAATGGAGTTCGGAGATGAGGATTATACACGAGAATCAGCTGCTTAAGATTCACCACTCTCCAGCTTGTCGAGCAACACAAGTTGACGCGGAGAAAGATGTCACCTGGGAGGCCATCACCTGCCAGAGTCACATCTATCGTCGCCACTTGGACAAAACTGAGTACATGTATGTCCTCCAACGTGAGAGTGGTACCACGGAGTACAAGTACCCACCGGTGCAGCAAGGGACTTCCCATGAGCACATGGACTTGTGTTTGGAGGATGCTGCTATGCTCAGCACTCGACTGCAGGAGTGTCAACAAGAACTTCAGGATGTCCGAGACACCCTGAAGGAAACGGAGGCGTTGCTGCGAGCTTGCTTAAAGGCGAGAGAAAGAGGAGATGGGAATGAACTGTGTGTCACTGTGAATGATACATGGACTCCTGACTCCCCGGATCGCCGAGCAATCAGGCGTCGTCGCACTTCTCCACCAGCAGCCTCCCCACCCAAAGCAGAGTCAGAAGGTAGCCGAAATGAGGAGGAAGATCCCGGGGAGCCAGCTCAAGAGGACGAGTAGTGTAGAGTCTTTCCCCTAGCTAGCAAGAGGTCGAGTAGTCGAGTCGTTACGTAGTTAATGGTGTGATAATGATTGGTGTGACGTGAGTTGTGGAAGCCATGAGCAATTGTCCACAGCCTCGTCTTCAGATTGTTTTGCTTTGGTGTGTGAACCCACAGGAAATAATAGTGCATTTATTTGGTGTGAGATATGAACCCTCGTAAAAGTATAACAAAGCCTCAACATTTCAAAGTACAAACAAATGAAAGTAGTAAGATGATACTAAATGATTTCAAATTGACATTGGTTGATTCTGCCAGATGGCCGGAAGAGGAAAAGGACGTGCTGCCAACCCCGCCAACAACAACGATGAGGCATGCAACCCTCATCTTTCTGGAGGCCAGGACCGGGGTGGTCGCCGTGAAGAAGTTGATCCTCTCCACCAAATGCTGGAGAATCAAAATCAGCTCATCCAGAACTTGACTCAAGTGGTGGCCAACTTGCATCAAGTTCCACCTACACAAGCTGCACCACGCCAACCAAGGTTGAGTGAGTTTCTAGGAACTCAACCTCCAAAGTTTGCAAGTGCTGCTGAACCTCTGGAGGCAGATGATTGGTTGAAGACCATTGAAAGTAAGATGAGGATCATACAGTGCCAAGGGTATGAGAGGGTGCTGTTTGCCTCTCATCAATTGCATGGACCTGCTGCTGATTGGTGGACCGCCTACGTGGCCGCCCATCATGACCCTGAGAACATCACTTGGGAAGAGTTCAAGCGTAGCTTCCGCAACCATTACATCCCAAGAGGTGAACTCAAAAACAAGAGGAAGGAGTTTTTGGGACTGCAGCAGGGAAACATGACGGTGAGGGAATACCTCACCAAATTTACTCAACTATCCCGTTATGCTCCACGAGACATAGAGACTGATGAGCAGAAACAAGATTGTTTCGTGGAAGGACTTACCGCAGAGATGCAGTGTGCAATGTCCTCCAATGAGTATGAAAGCTTCCAAAAGATGGTGGACCGAGCGTTTGTGGTAGAAAGGAAGCTAAAGGCCCTGGAAAATGAGAATAAGAGGAAGGCTGGGTGGTCACATCAAGCCTCAGGGAGCAACACCCGCCCACGTATGATGCAGCAACCTACGGGGCAGACGAGCCGTGCTGCGGTACCCTATTCAGCACCAAGAGGGTACAACCCAAACTACAGGCCTCCCGCAGCACCAGCACAGCCGCAACGTCAGTTTGTACAGCAGCCTCGCCCCGCATATCCACCTCGACCAGCAGTGCAAGGACCCCCAAACCAACCCCAAGACAACAAGGGCCAGGCATCTAAGATTGGGGTGCAATGTTTCAGCTGTGGTGAAGTGGGGCACTACGCCCATAAATGCCCAAAGAAGAAGCCTGCGCCGCCACAACAGCAGAATGTAATGAGAGGACGGGTGAACCACGTCACTATGGAGGAAGCACAAGAGGCACCCGACGTGGTAGTTGGTAAGTTTCCTGCCAATTTACACCTTGCAACTCTGCTGTTTGATTCTGGTGCTACCCACTCGTTCATTGCTCAAGGGTTTGTTAAGAAATATGACCTAGCAACCACACAAATGGACCATATGCTAGCGGTAAACTCTCCAGGTGGAGAAATAAGGACAAGACAAGTGTGTCCCAAAGTGAACCTAGACATTAATGGGGTAGTATTTACGGCTAACCTCATAGTGATAGATTCACAAGGGATAGATATTATTTTGGGTATGGATTGGTTGACCAAACATAAAGGAATCATCCATTGTTCGACCAGAACGGTGGAATTAACTCACCCCATTGGCACCAGAGTAAAGTTCATGACAATACACGAGCCTAGGAGGGACATCAAATTAAATCAAGTGGAGGTGAAAGTTGAGGAAATTAGGACTATCAGGGAATATCCGGATGTTTTTCCGGAGGAGTTGCCAGGTATGCCTCCCGACCGTGATGTGGAATTCGCGATTGAGCTAGTACCGGGAACAGCCCCGATATACAAGAGACCTTATCGAATGGACTCCAAGCAGCTAGAAGAGCTCAAGGATCATTTGAGAGAATTGACGGAGAAGGGGTATATTCGCCCTAGTTCCTCACCATGGGGAGCTCCGGTGATATTTGTGCCCAAGAAAGACGGAACCCAAAGGTTATGCGTGGATTACCGTGCTTTGAATGAGGTAACCATCAAGAACAAGTACCCATTGCCTCGCATTGAAGACTTGTTTGATCAGTTGAGGGGAGCTTGTGTGTTCTCTAAAATTGATCTCAGGTCGGGATACCACCAACTCAAGATAAGGCAATCTGATATTCCCAAGACAGCTTTCGTATCTCGGTACGGACTGTATGAATACACTGTCATGCCTTTCGGGCTAACCAATGCCCCGGCATATTTCATGTACCTCATGAACAAGGTATTCATGGAATATTTGGACAAATTTGTGGTGGTTTTCATAGATGATATTCTCGTCTTCTCCAAAGATGAAGAAGAACATGAGAAACATGTAAGGTTGGTGTTACAGAGGCTGAGAGAACACCAACTATATGCCAAGTTGAGCAAGTGTGAGTTTTGGCTGAAGAGAGTTCCCTTTTTAGGACATATAATCTCGGAGGGAGGAATCTAAGTAGATCCCGCCAAAATCGAGGATATCCAGAAGTGGAAGACCCCTGAAAATGTCGGGGAAGTTCGAAGCTTTTTGGGCTTGGCTGGATACTATCGACGGTTTATTGAGGGATTCTCCAAGATCTCGAGACCTCTCACTAAACTGTTGGAGAAGGGAATCACATTCACCTGGACACCACAGTGCGAGATGAGCTTTCAAGAGCTAAAGAAGAGATTGACAACAGCCCCAGTGTTGGTTATGCCAGATATGCAGAAGAATTTCACAGTGTACTGCGATGCCTCTGGAAATGGGTTGGGATGTGTTCTCATGCAAGAAGGACATGTCGTGGCATATGCATCCCGGCAGCTTCAGAAGCACGAGAAGAACTATCCTACACATGACCTAGAACTAGCTGCAGTGGTACACGCGTTGAAAATTTGGCGGCACTATTTGATGGGGAAGAGGACAGAGATATATACGGATCATAAGAGTTTGAAGTACATATTCACACAGCCAGATCTCAACCTCAGACAAAGGAGATGGTTAGAGCTAATCAATGACTTTGATGTGGGCATCAACTATCATCCCGGGAAAGCAAACGTCGTGGCCGATGCTTTGAGTCGAAAAGTGCAGGTCAATAAGTTGAGCTTGAAAGACATGCCCGCAGAATTGAAGGACGAGGTTATAAGGCTCAATCTATGTCTAGTAAATAGTGGTCAAGCCATCGCCATGGAAGTGGACTCCACACTCGAGCGAGACATACGCGAGAGCCAAAAGAATGATGAGAAGATACAAGAGATCAGACAGCTCATCAAGGAAAATAAAGCTCCTGGTTTTAGAGAGGATGAACAAGGAACGGTGTGGCACGGGAAAAGGATCTGTGTGCCAGAAGTAAAGGAGATCTGTGAATTAATTTTGAAGGAGGCTCACGATTCTGACTATTCCATTCATCCTGGGAGTACGAAGATGTACCAGGACCTCAAGAGCAGGTATTGGTGGTATGGCATGAAGCGAGATGTCGCGGAACATGTTGCCCTATGTGACACATGTTAGTTGGTGAAAGCAGAACATCAACGACCCGCGGGATTGCTGCAACCACTCAAAGTGCCTGAATGGAAGTGGGAAGAAATCAGCATGGATTTTGTCGTGGGATTGCCTAGGACCCAATCCGGGTATGATTTAATATGGGTCATTATTGATAGGCTAACCAAGGTAGCTCATTTCATCCCTGTGAAAGAAAGCTACAGCGGATCCAAATTGGCAGAATTGTACATGTCAAGGATTGTGTGTTACCATGGAGTACCAAAGAAGATAGTGTCGGACCGAGGGACACAGTTCACCTCGAGATTTTGGCAGAAGTTGCATGAAACCATGGGAACCCATCTGAACTTCAGCTCTGCCTATCATCCCCAAACTGACGGGCAGACGGAGAGAACCAATCAGATCCTTGAAGATATGTTAAGGGCATGTGCACTCAAAAACAATAGGAGTTGGGACAAGAACTTACCGTATGCGGAGTTTTCCTATAACAACAGCTATCAAGCTAGTATGAAGATGTCACCGTTTGAAGCTTTGTATGGAAGGAAGTGCAGAACTCCCCTATTTTGGAACCAAACAGGAGAAAGTAAAGTGTTTGGCCCAGAAGTGCTACAAGAAGCCGAGGCGAAGGTGAGGGAGATTCGCAACAACTTGAGGATAGCACAAACACGCCAGAAGAGTTATGCTGATGTACGAAGAAGAGAGCTCGTTTTCAACGTGGGAGACTATGTTTATCTCAAGGTGTCCCCTATCAGAGGACTTCGTTGGTTCAAGGTGAAAGGGAAGTTGTCACCTCGATACATCGGACCCTTTCAAGTTTTGGAAAGAAAAGGCGAAGTGGCGTACCAACTAGAGTTACCGGTTCATCTATCGGATGTACACGATGTATTCCATGTGTCACAACTCAAGAAATGTCTGAGGACGCCTGAAGAGGTGTTACCCATGAATGAAGTGGATGTAGCCGAGGATTTGTCTTATGCCGAGCAACCATACAAGATTTTGGAGACGATGGAACGCCTCACCAGAAACAAGAGAATCCGGATGTGCAAGGTGCAGTGGAAGCATCACTCAGAAGAGGAAGCCACCTGGGAACGGGAAGATGAGCTCAAGGCACAATTTCCGGAATTGTTTTCTTAGAAACACCAATCTCGAGGACGAGATTTCTTTTAAGGGGGGTAGAGCTGTAACACCCCAAATTTTGATTCAAAACCCTAAACCATGTTCAGAGGGGAATTTAAAAAATTTTGGACGTGTTGCATGTTTTGCAGAAATTCAAATTCAAACTGGAATTCAAATTAGACTCAAAACAGAAAAGAAATGGAAAAAGAAAAAGAGAGAATGGGAAAAACCGGCCAGTGGGCCGAAACCCGCCAGCCGGCCCAGTTTCCCCCGCGCCAGCCCGCAGCCGCGCGCCCGCGCTATCCCTCACAGACAGGTGGGACCCACCTGTCATCCCTAACCCCGCGACCCCGGACTCTCTCCGGCGCGCGCGCGATCTTAACCGATCGGAATACCGCGTCCCTCAGCCCGAATTCCGGTCCCAGAAGAATCAAACTCGATCACAACTGACCCACCGCCCTTCCCCGGCTATAAAAACCCCAGCCCCGATCGGTTTTTCCCACGCGATCGCCGATTTTTACTCCGGTGAGCACCGAGACTTCGCCGGTGAATTCTGGCCGATCTAAGCTCGGAAACTCTGATCTAACTCGCTGGTCTTGATCCACCGCCTCCGGGGAGCTTTGCAGGTGCAGAAAACTCGGAGACTTACGGTGTAAACACAGCGCCGACGAGCTTCGCCGTGGTTTTGCCTCGGACCTCGCCACCGATCACTTTCCAGGACCCCCGAGCTCGAGAAAACCCCCGAGGTGATATCCCTGACCTCCCCTCTACCGATCTAGGCCATAAGATCACAGTTCTAGGCAGAATTCTCGAGGACCCGAAACTTTCCGGCGAGATCACCGCTTCCCGCCGCCGTGCGCCGCCGGCAGCGCCGCCCGCGCTCGATCAGAGAGACGTGGCCGCTTGTGCGCCGTTTATTTTAAATCGCACGGTAGACTTTAAAACCCCGCGTACCGGTTCGATGTTATAATCTCAGCCGTCGGTTTAAAATCGGACGGTCCACGTCAGCCCCGCATTATAAAGACTGGAATTCTTACGTGCTACCCCCTGGGGTTCTCTGGAAATAAGAGCTAGCCCCGGAAACTTCTGATCTAGCCCCTGGAACTCCAGAAAATCATGTAAATTCATTTAAAAATCAGTTTTAGCCCCTGGACTTAATAAAAATTAGGTAAAACACCTCTGATAAGTGTAGCTAGACCCCTGGAAATTATGAAAATAATATTATAGACCCTGTAATGGGGAGAGTTCATTATTTTAGCCCTGTTTAGTATTTAATTTAGAAAATTGAATATGTAACTAGTGTTTAAAAATTAAAAAGTGGGACAAACATAATTGTCAAAATTAATTAAAAACTTTCTCAGTACTTAGAAAACTTTGGAGTGAGATAAAAATATATTTTGGGCTGAAATGAATCTGTTTCATTTATTAATCACATTTATTAGTATAGGGACACATTTTTAAGTAAAGAATAGTTATAGAAAAATAGGGAAAATAATTATGAAAAAGTTTACATCAGAGGCCAAGGCTAAAATATGTTATTAAATTATTTAGGACCAGAACCTATACTGTTTAGATGATGTGTATTACTAATTTCATAATAAAATACACAATTATGCATAGGAATATAAATCTGAAAATATAGCAACTAGTAAATGATAAATGGAGTTTTTAAAATCCAAAGAGTTCAGTTTAGGGTTGGTAGAAATTCTGAAGGCACATATGGAGAAGAAAAATACTTTTCATACATACTTGGTAGTGAAAAGGTGTAGTAGTTTAATATAAGGAATTTATTTAAAACTGAAACACACATATATATATATATAGTATGTAAGTATAAATATGAACACCAAAGTAGGAATCATATACATATAAATAAAAGTGTATGCAAGCCACAGATCAACACACACAGAGTAACCACAACACATATAATGGTGAATGAATTTCATAAATATGAATGTGTGGTTTGTATGAAGTGGAAGTGTGAACTATGTCTTATGGATTGTTGTTTTTCTTTTGCTATGTGTGATGGTGTGATGTAGAACCTGCTCAAGAGCAAGTTATTCCTTTCCAAGACCAGGACTACCCATTTCAAGAGCAGCAAGAAGGAGGCAAGTGTCCTTGACCACTTTGATCCTATGCTAGGATGTGTAGATAGAATTATTTGCATTGTCAAGTTAAATATGAAACCCATGCTAGGAAGTTTCCCTAGAATTGCATTACCCTGTTTCCTTGTAGCTTGGGTTGGGATTTATTTTATCATGTCATTTATTATTATGCATATGCTTAGCCATGCTTAGAATGGGATATTTGGGATATGAGATCATCAGTTTACTTTACCATACTCTTGAATGAGATATTGTGAGTTATGTAGAGGTAGGGATCAAGGCAAGTTGGATGTTTTGGTTGTGTGCTGGGTGCACGAGACTTGGGTTTGTGTTTAGTACTTGCCTGGATCCTAAGGACCGGTTCATGGAGCATGTAACCCGGCTTTACAGTGCCAACCACATGCTGAGATGGGGCAGCTTGGCCAATTAATTAGGTGTATCCCCGGCGTAGTATGGGTGTGTTGGATGGTGCGGGGAGTGGGTGTCAGCTGGACTACCATATGAACCGCAAGGCTCAAGAGGGGGCCCCTGCAGCGGGGTTGGAGCCTCTTGTATGCTGTTAGGGGTGAAACCTCAGTGGGCCCACGCTCGTCGGGAATCCCTTTGTAAAGGCTTCGTAGTGATCTCCTGGCTACACACCTGGGAAGTGTGAATGTGGTTCGTAGCCACTGGCATAATGGAGGTTCTTTTAGTCCACCCGGCAACGGGGGATGAAATCACTACATGTGGGTACAGTGGTACAAACTCTGCAGAGTCAAAACTGTCTTGACAGCCGTGCTCACGGTTAAGAGCGGCCTGGACTTATTCATGATTAGAGGATTGATGGTTTTGGAAGTTAAGCGGGGAGCTTAACATTGGAAATGATGTTATGGTTATTGGATTAGGATGATGGGATGGGAGATTTGGACCATTTCACCTGTGTAGTAATGTAGGTGCTTAATAAGCTAAGGTGATAGGTATTAATTGTGTAGTGCTTTTACCCTGAGTTCAACCTCTCCTTGTTCTAGCCATGCATGATATAATTTTCCCACACTTGCTGAGTACCATTGGTACTCAATCTTGCATATTTGTTGGTTTATATTGCTGCTCAGGTCAAGATAATGAGGTGGTGTATAATGACCAAGATTTTGGACCCGAGGAAGGTTTTTAGGTTCATGGAGACCCCCGGGCAACGCCTGTGATGGAGCCCTAAAGAATAATATTCCGCTGCTAGTTTATTTACTTGTGATGAACTTATTATTGTCCATCGAGATATTTACTATGTAAGACTTATTTATATTCGACACCTGGCTTGTAATAAATGATGCTTCACTATTTGTCATCACATGTATGAGAAAATGATCCTGGCATACATGTGATATTCACTTGGTTGTTCTTCGGAAAAACCGGGTGTGACAGTTTGATGAATTTTGGAGGTACTTTGCTACCCATTTCAAAGAGGACTTTAAATTGCATAGGTATTCAAATTTAAATTTGAATTTGGATGAAATATGAGCAATTATCCAAATAAATTTCAGATTGGAGATCTACACAATTGAATTTGGACATTTGCCAAGTTTGAGAGAATTTAGAGGGATAAGGAGGCACTGAATTGTGGGACCCACTTTTCAGAGGAACAACAAATACCAGCTTCAGTCGGTTTGCTCTGTTTCTCACTCGATGCAACTGAGCCATCGCCGGATGAAACCGAGAGGCAATGAGGGACACCTCCCCATCTGCTTAAGCACCTCTGTGGCTCGGTCCAGCGCCCTTATCAGCTTCAGCGTGAGTGTTTTGCCCACAGAACCGAGAACCCGCGCTCTGTTCTTCCTCACGAAGGAACTGAACCCTACACCATCGCCGCCGCCTCGGTTCCACTCGGGAGCCGTCTGTTCTCACACGAACAGCGCCCCGTGAAGAGCAAAACGGCACCGGAGATTCTTCCTCGACCTCCTCGACCCACAACCGAGCGGTGATCGGCCACCCAACACCGGGCGCCAGTTCTTCTCTCGGTGACCAAACACAACCCAAGGGGGAGCTCACGTGGACAGCAACACACAGAGGCTTTCACGCCCAAGCAAGAGCCCTCCTAGATGCGGAAGGACCTAGCACTGCTCATCCCTGAACCTCAGCCCGAACCACTGATCGTCACCGGCAAATTTTAGATTTTTCTTCTGATCGGTGCAAACCGACCCGCGCGTAAGGATTTGCCAAATTCTCACTCAACCTTTGGTTATGATTCACCAAACTGAGCACACACGAGCTAGACTAGGCAGGGACTTTTATTCTTCACAACCCTAGCATGAAACCACATGTAGCCGGCCCATTTCGAGTTTTCCTGAACGCGACAATGGCGGGAACCGTCGGGTGCACGGTGATATCCTATTTAGAGCCTTCTCCGATCAAGTTTGCATGCACGTCGAGGATCTACAAGCTCCACTGATGCTGTAGCGTAAAAGTTCATCGAATTTGGCGGGCTAGGGAGCCGGGCCGACGTCGCCGGAGTTTGGTTTGAGCCGCTACACGTCGCGAGCTGGGTTAGAGGCCTCGCCGGCTCAGGGAATCTTCACCAACATGTTCCTCACGTCAGGGTAGGGGTTGGCGGCAAGAGGGAGCGCTGGAGATAGCCGGAAGGTCAGTTTCCGACGAGCTCCAGCAAGGGGCGGCGCGGGCGCGCGCGGGAGCTGGCGGGAGGAAGAAGGAGACCACGAGTCCCACGTGTCAGCCACTCTTTTGAACTGTGTCAGATCTTCTGCGGCACCGGATCACTTTGTGACTGCACGATTGAACTCAGTAGCCCCGTGTGTCTTCGTCTGAGGAAGCGCCACGTCGCCCTGGGCCCCAGCATCAGAGTTTAAACTCTTCCTGATTTATTTTGAATTACAGATTTCCATCAAATTTAGTAGCTCATAACTTTTGCTAGGAAATTCCAAATTTGGTTATCCAAATTGGGTTAGGTTCAGATGGAAAGCTCCATCCAAATGTGCAACCCAATTTGTATGAAAAGCGATAATAAATTCTGGAAAATTCTTTGAAACTTTTCAGTAAAAGAATTACTGAGGGAGTTCGGTTTATCCAAAAAATTCCCAAATTTTCCAGAGTATTCCCAAAAACTCCTGTAAAATTTTCAGCTCACTTAGAGTTGATTTGTGTATGAGAATTCAGAATACAAACTGCTGAATTCAAATGAATACAGAAACATTTTCAGAAAAAGTCCCAAACTTGGAAAATCAGTTCTGGGCTTCTTAGCTCCAAAAATCCAAGGAAAATTCATGAATACTCTCTGAGCTATAATTGAAACTGTACTTCAATTAGTTTGGCATGAACATTTAAGTTTTTTCAGAATTAATTCCTTTTTCCTAAATGCTTGGGGAAGTGTTCTGGAAAAACTACTCATTGAAAAGTTCTTCTTTTTTGTCCAGAATACTTTCTTGTGAAAAAGAACTTACATGAAAAACTTCAGCTCCATTGGAGCTCTGGATCATCACTTTTCTGTTTATCCTCCTTAGGTAAATAAACCAAAAGTAGGGGATACACTTAGCACTTGATCCCAATGGCTAAACCCAACTCCATCCACTAGGACCAGTTCAATTTCAAATTCTTAAACAGAGTTCCGTTTTTAAATTGTCATTATACTTCGATAACAAAAGCTTTACAATTAAATACATATGCATGTTCATATCGTATAGTCATCGACGTGAAGAAGTGTGAAGCAATTGAAGTGGGAATCAAGGAGTAAAGTGATCAAGCCTCAAGTGGCCAACTATACTAACTGAATTATATATTCTTAGTCACCTGAAAAACAGGCAAACCCCGGTTTGCATTCAAGCAAGTTTTTATAAAGCTTTTCATTTATAGATACTATAGGTATGAGATTATGCTTGCATTAAATCTAGATGATTTGAATACCCAATTGCATGACCAGATTTATCTAAGAGAGAATTGGTTGATTAGCACCTTGTTGAGGAAATTAGGCTACGATAAATTTTACTTGGAAAGGACCGGTAAAAGTCGAGTAGTTGGAATCTACTCGCGAGCTTAGCGCTTGGGGTCACTTTAGTACGGATTACGGATTAGAAACTCGAAGAAAATCCACAAAAGAAAAGTTGAGACCGGGCAGGGAGATAGAGATGCAGCAGGCCGAGGTCCGTGCGTGCATAGCCCTGGCCTGTGTTGATTAAGATCCATCCGTACTTGGCCCTGTTGGATAAGTTTGAGTTGTGTACCAGACACATACTGGCTATATGGGAACCAGTAAACCGATGTACCTCATGAAATCCATATTGGAACTTGTCGGTACCCTACAGACCGGATACCCCAGCATAGAGGGTAAAATACAACATGGGCCACGTTTCCTTGCTGAACCGGGCCCTGGCATAGCCACGTGCCCTTGGCCCTGAGGTCATCCTTGAGGCTTCCACGTGCGGTTGAGTTCCAAAGCCGACATGTGCCCTGGGATCCGGTCCGAGCCTCCCCGCTGAGGTGAGGTCCGGGGCTGCCACGTGTCTCTTGGCAAAGAGCCACCTCCCTGCTTAGGAAGGCTCTAGAGCTGACACGTGCCCTGGGCTCCGGTCCGAGCCTCCTCGCTGAGGTGAGGTCCGGAGCTGCCACATGTCTCTTGTCTCAGAGCCACCTCCCTGCTGAGGAAGGCTCCAGAGCTGACACATGCCCTGGGCTTCGGTCCAAGCCTCCCCGGAGGTGAGGTCCAGAGCTGCCACGTGTCTCTTGGCTCAAAGCCACCTCCGGACAGCTCCGGGGCTGACACGTGCCCTGGGCTCCGGTTCGAGCCTCCCCGCTGAGGTGAGGTCCGGGGCTGCCACGTGTCTCTTGGTTCAGAGCCACCTTCCTGCTGAAGAAGGCTCTGGAGCTGGCACGTGCCCTGGTCTACGACCCATACCTCTCCGCTGAGGTGAGGTCCGCTGCTACCACGTGTCCCCTGACCCCAAAATCGTCGATAAGAGCTCCGAAGCCACCAAGTGTCCCACGATCCATCGTGGGCCGTGGGTCGACCAAGTCAAGGAGGAAGTGCATGGTCAGGCTTCGCATTCAATGCTCGCGCCTTCCCCAGAAGCATGGCGCACTACACAGGCCTCCGTTCTCTTCCCATTCGCCATTACAGTGACAAGACAAGACAGCGAGGCATGACAGCGGTACAGTGTCACCCAATGGCATGAAGACGCATGAGCAGGGTGAAAAGACGCGGCGACAAGATAGCGTATTCATCATCATTTGACACACAGATAGGGGCGCTTAGTGCGCTAGGCGGCAGAACTTAACTCCCCCGTCAACCACTCTACTCAGAGGATGAAGCCCTAGATCATGTATAGGGTTCACATAGCTTTGGGGCCACCTGTCGGGCCCCAAGCCTCATTGTAACCACCCCGGCCTTGGACTATAAAAGGACCGGGGTGACCACCCGACAAAGGGTTCGCATCCTAGATCCCGCAACGCACAAGCACAAGCATGTGCAAGCAAGCAATAAAACAAACACTCCTGTGGACATAGGGTATTACGCTCTGGCGGCCCGAACCACGTAAATCTCGGTGTTCATCTGCTCCCTCAAGCCCCCTCATGTAGGGTGCCAAGCCCCCTCCGATTAAAGAACCTCGTTGGCTGCTTCCAAGAAGGCCGGGAGGAGTGTCACAGCTCACACACTCCGACATTTGGTGCTCCAGGAAGAGGGGATTTCCGCGCTCTCCACGCGACCATGGTGAACATCACCTTCCATGGCGAGCCTTCTCGCTCAACTCGCCGTCTCCTCCAGACGGGGGACAACGAGGCTACCTATCGCTCCAGAGTGGACAGGTCTGGTCAGTCCGGCAATCAGACGACCAACTTACAAGCGGTGCCCCCAACGCCCAAATCCGGCTGAATTGGCAGTCAGACCGCTGGTGCCCCTGTGGCACCCACGATGCTCAGGTCAGGACGAGATAGTGATTGTACGGACTGTGTGCTGCCGGCACTCGCACCGCCAGAGGCCGCTTCCTCTCGGCAGCCCACTACTCTAACGGTGGCGACAGCTCCACCACGACCGAGCCTGGAGAGCGTGCTGGCCGCAGCACGCGCTCTGCTCCACAACCCTCCGGGCGAGGGCGCCACCCCGGAGGCGGCAGAACAGTGGCGATATGATGTCGTCCATCTTGTCGCTGCTGCCATGAACTCTCCTGCCTATAGGAGACAGCGGGCTGAACCCTCGCTGGCCCAGTCACGTACGCCAGCGGTGGCCCACGGGATGGCGGCCCCACGCGCGATGACCACGGCTGACCTCAGGGTCGAGCTGAACCGTCACCTCGCAAGTGAAGATGGTCGCACCACCATCGAGAAACTCCGAGGGAGGCGTCGCAACCTCGAAGGAGAGTACCGCTCACCGAGCGCTGTACCAGCGGGCCGCGCTCCGCCTACCCCTGCCTCTCCGGGGTCAGTAGGGGACTGCATGACGCTCGCACCGCACCTTCGTATGGTGGTCTGGCCACCCAAGTTCTGGCCCTACTTGCTAGAAAAATACGATGGGACAGTCAACCCCTCCGAGTTAATGCAGATCTACTCCACCTCCATCCTAGCTGCAGGAGAGGATGAGGCTGTTATGGCCAACTACTTTCCCGTGGCCCTGACCGGCACAGCCCGGTCATTGCTCATGAACCTTCGCCCAGGCTCCATCACGTCCTGGGAAGAGTTGTGTTCGAGGTTCACAGCCAACTTCAGGAGTTCCTACATGCGCCACGGCACTGAGCTTGACCTCCACGCTGTAAGTCAGTGTGACGGGGAGTCGTTGTGATCCTTCATCCAGCGGTTCTCCCAGGTCAGGAACACCATTCCCCGCATCTCCAACACCTCCGTCGTCGTCACCTTCTGGCAAGGTGTTCGCGACAGGAAGATGCTCGAGAAGTTGGCCACACACAACGTGCAAGACGTGTCCGAGCCCTTCAGCCTGGCCGACAAGTGTGCCAAGGTGGAGGAAGGCCGAGACTGGCAGCAAAAAGAACAAGACCGGGGGCAGGAACAAGCCTCTGGTCAGGGCACCCAGTGCCGCCCTAGCAGAGGCCGGTGGGGCCGAGCCCCGTGCACTGATAAGTGCCCACGACCGTCGTCTGCCAACGATGACAGTCAGTGGTGTCCGGTGCACAACTCCAGCTGCCACAACGCTAGCCACTGCCGCGAGATCAAGAAGCTTGTGGAGCGCTTCCGTGAGCTGCAACAGTAGCGGCCACGCCAATAAGGCGCAACCTCCCGCCAGCGGGAAGGCAAATAAAAGGCCAAATCTGTGGCCAGCGCTGAGCAGTAGACGGAGTATCAAGATGCCACCCGGGCGTTGAAAGCCGTCTACGGCTACTCCGTTTCAGACTCCAGCGTCGACAGCGAGCGTTGCAAGACGCTCCACGTCTAAACCAGATGTCCCCCCACCCCGTCATGCGACTAGGGAAACACCCTCTTACGCTGGTATAGGGGGTCGAGGCCGCCCTCCCCCCGAGACATACCAAGGGCTCATCCTACGTCTGGACATATGACGAAGCCGTGCAGGACCAGCTTATGCGTGAAGAAATCAACCTCGTCAACGAGGTAACGTGGCTAGAGGCTGCTAGAAATGCGCTACACCGCTAAGCGCTCTGGCGATGCCAGCAACGGTATGCGCAGAGTAGACAGCCCAAGGCAGGGCCACCTGGCACCTCGGCAATACTTTCTCGGAAGGGGTGACAAACCCTCTCCCAGCTGGGAGGGTCCCTTCCAAGCAGCACAAGTATGCCGCCCTAGGTGCGCCCACCTAGCCACGAAGGATGGGTACCTCTACCTAATCCATAGAACATAGAACACCTCTGTAGGTTATACCCTTAGCGCAGTGGTAGGGTATTTTTTTTCTTTTTCTCTTTCTTTGTAAAGGTGTCATAGTGTCTAGGAAAAGCGCTTAGAACATCTAAGCTCCGGAGGGGTCCTGCTACTCTTGTCATCTGTGGCGGGTCGCTGCCTTCTTGCACGGCTTGTTTCCTCCTATAACCTGATGAAAGCCAAAAAAAAGAAAATTTTATCCTACCCTGCGTACCTTCTTTACTGTTGTGCTTACTCATGCATATAAACTGCAAAATGCATGCCCAGAGCCTGTCCTACATACTTGTCCTAGGTCCCATGGCACTGGAAGGTCTCCTTACTGAAAGGTTAACGGCCACGGGAGGTCCAGGGTGTGTAGCCTGCTATACCTGGATCCGTACTCCTAGCGTGCACATCCAGCCTCCCCTGCGCTACAACTGAGTACTTTGGGGCCAGAAAGAACACTCCTACGGACAAGAAAAGTAGTTGGACCCCGGACATTGCTCCAATACTCTTTGTGCTTTCTTTCCATACCGCTCCAGCCGTGTGGTCAATCACTTTTTTCTTGTGTTCCACCGTAGCAAGGGTTGTGCTATCCTTCTGTAGACGGGTCTGCTTGAGGTATTTGTGGCATAACCGAGATCCAGTGGTTGTATCATTACTAGGGGGCCCTATGGCGCCGAATGGTCCCTCCCCCAAAAGGATTACGCTAGCGGGAGGTCCAGGGTGTGTAGCCTTCTATGCCTGGTTCCGTACCCCTAGCGTGTGCACCCTGCCTCTCCAGCGCTATAGCTCGGTACCGGGGACCCGAACGGCTCATACCCCCGAGCAAAGTCCTAACCGTAACTTGGGGACCTTTAGTTGTCTCATTGCCTGGGAGCCCTATGGCGTCGAATGGCCCTCCCCTGAAAGTCTTACGCCAGCAGGAGGTCCAGGGTGTGTAGCCTACTATGCCAGGCTCCGTGCCCCTAGCGTGCACACCCTGCCTTCCCATCACTACAGCCCGGTACTGGGGAACCGGATGGCTCATACCCTGGGCAAGGCTTTAACCATAGCCCGGATGATCCAAATCGAATTACCCAAGCCCCGCAGCTCAACTGAGGACCGTAAGCCACAATAAAGCTACCAAATAGTGAAGAGTGACCAGAGAGCTGGACTACTCCCTTGTTCTGCCATGACTGCAGGTCCGCACAGGACCTTGGTGTCTCAAACCTCTCAGGGGGGCCATATGCTAGTGTCCTGCCTCATCCAGTGGTAGGTGTGCCCCAACACAAGGGCCACACCCACCAGGGGGCCATCACGGTGAACCAACGGGTAGGACATAGGACCACTGTAGCAGGGAGCAAAAGACTCGGAGCACCAGCCACGATGAGCTGAAGACAAGGGCCGAACTTCCCTCAGGTCCTTGCACTGCCGAGGACCCGGAAGGAGTGGTAGACACACTGCTGGAGTGCCCTAGGCCCTTACGCTGCTAAGGACTCGGAGGAACAAGATCGGGACATCGGCAAAGAGCTATCCACGTCGACTAAGTCATCTCGGACCTTTTTGCTGCCAAGGGTCCGAAGTCTACATCAACAACTCAAGATAGTATAAGACTTGGAACAAAAAGTCTTCAACAACAGTAGAGCTGCGGCATACATAGGGGGATACAAGACAACTAAGGAACTTAGAAGCTACAAGTTGAGCAATCTTCTGCTCCATGGCATACTTGGTTGTCCCCCCAGCCACTCTCTGTGCAGGGAGACGGTCACCTACTATAAGACCAAGGACGGCAGCAAACGTATCAGTCTGACGCCTCAGTTCTCATCAGGCATCACCGATCTGCTGCACCGATGCAACGTGACGTCCAGTGTGTGTGGGTCAAACGCCATCTATGGCAGATTTGGTTGTCCACAACAGTGCCTGACGGAGGAAGGCTTGACCATTCTGGACTTAACCTTCTTCTAGTGCTGGCAGATCGCCCTTCTCTAGCAAGGCACCTAGAGGACAAGTCACACACGACACCGGTGTAGAGACACCCTGCGAATCGAGAAACCTGTCCTTGACGGCTTCCCTTACCATCAACATGCCATTTGGATGGCTTCTGCTTCTATCCGGGACCGTCAAGGAGAAGGACGCCTCAGAGAGACGCATCGAAGGCCACACACACACGAACATCTCGCAAAAGTGGATGGAGACGGCTACCGGTGTAAGAGCATCAGGTGGACAAGAGTACTGCGAAGTGAAGGCTTCCAGCGCACAAAAGGAGAACAAAGGCCACATGATGAAGGAGGGTACCACCCAATGCCGAAAGGCCTCCTTTTATACACATTTGCGACCTCTGGCATGGCAACAAGTGCGACGATTGGGATTCCACCTCTGCACATCGCGGGTTATTCGCCTTCCCCAACGATGGGTAGGATCCAGGTTCACCTGTCAGACACTGGGGGCTGGGCGGATAACCTCTCGAGAACGTCCGGTGGTTCTCAAGTAGAGCGGTGCGACCAACCCGTTGGCTACCGAAGTAAGTGCCCCGAGGCAACCCCTCGAGCACGACGCCATGACACTCACCTCCCCCCTTTGATGGGTAGTACCCAGGTCCACCCGTCGGACATAGGGGGCCAGGAGAGTAACATCTCAGGAACGTCCGGTGGTTCCTGAGAAGAGTAAAGCGGTGGAGCTGTAGAGACCAACCCGTTGGGTTGCCGCAGTAAGTTCCCTGAGGCAACCCCCCGAGCATGTCGCCTTGACACTCGCTCCCCCAATGAAGTGTAGGACCCAGGTCCACTGGTCAGACACTGAGGGCCAAGCGAGTAACATCTTGAGAACGTCCGGTGGTTCCCGGGGAGAGCAGCACGGTAGACCCACGACCCATGGGCTGGCGCAGTGATTACCCTAAGGCAAACCCTCGTGTGCGTCATCGTGACCCATCAATCAAGAGTAGACACGACGACACGCTGCTGTTTTGCCTGACGAATATGCCCACTATGCCAAGGATGTACAGCTTTTTCATCTCCCAGGTATAACCACTCATCCACTATGCAAAAACCTCGCCGCTACTTTGGTTTCCAAAGTGCAGGTTCAAAACCATCACACGGGAGAGATGGAGGCCCCACCTACGGGCTCGCTGCCTCCCCCGAGATGGGCCCGGGGGCCACTATCAGTACCTTGCAGACCGGGTACCTCCACGTAGAGGGTAAAATATGGCCTGGGCCCTGTTTCCCTGCTAAGGCGGGCTCTGGCATAGCCACGTGCCCTTGGCACTGAGGTCAGCCCTGGGGCTGCCACGTGCACCTGAGTTCTAGAGCCGACACGTGCCCTGGGCTCCGGTCCGAGCCTCCACATTGAGGTGAGGTCCGGAGTTGCCACGTGTCTCTTGGCTCAGAGCCACCTCCTTGCTGAGGAAGGCTCCAGAGCTGACACGTGCCCTAGGCTATGGTTCGAGCCTACCCGCTGAGGTGAGGTCCGGAGCTGCCACGTGTCTCTTGGCTCAGAGCCACCTACCTGCTGAGGAAGGCTACGGAGCTGACATGTGCCCTGGGCTCCGGTCCATGCCTCCCACTGAGGTGAGGTCTGTAGCTGCCACGTGTCTCTTTGCTCGGAGCCTCCTCCCAGCTGAGGACAGCTCCGGAGCTGACACGTGCCCTAGGGTCTGGTTCGAGCCTCCCCGCTGAGGTGAGGTACGGGGCTGCCACGTGTCTCTTGGCTCAGAGCCACCTCCCTGCAGAGGAAGGCTCAAGAGCTGACATGTGCCCTGGGCTCCGACCCGTACCTCTCCGCCGAGGTGATGTCCGGAGCTGCCAAGTGTCCCCTGACTTCAAACCCATCGATAAGAGCTTCGAAGCCACCACGTGACCCACGATCCGTCGTGGGCCGTGGGTCAACGAAGTCAAGGAGTTAGTGCGCTGTCAGGCTTCGCATTCAAGGCTCGCGCCTTCCCCAGAAGCATGGTGCACTACACACGTCTCCGTCCTCTGCCCGTTCGCCATTACGGTCACAAGACCGGACGACGAGGCGTGACAGCGGTATAGTGTCGCCCAACGGCATGAAACCGCCCGAGCAGAGCGAAAAGACGTGGTGACAAGACGGCATCTTCATCATCACCTGACACACAGACAGGGGCGCTCAGTGTGCCAGACGGCGGGGCTTAACTCTGTGACGGACCGGAATCCATACTCCCAAGATCTCAGAGGGTGGTGCCGCTCGATGCGACACCCGATAGCACACAGCATAAGGCAAACATTGTATTATGTAGAAAACAACTGAATATGTACAAAGTAGTACAAGCCTTCAGTTTACATCTAAATACAGAGTCTACAACTGTGGAAGCTAAATTTTTACAACTCACGCCCACCTAACTAGCAAAAGTCGGTTGTCCAGCCCTATGGACAACTCACACTAGCTCCACTCCTCAGCTCAGCATGGCGTGTACGGCTCCCACTCAGCCATGGTCCCCGACAGAGGGTAGCCCTCGCCGTTGGACTCGTACCCCGAGTCCGTGGGGTAATCCTCACCTGAAAACACTCATAGCAGCAACTGTGAGCACGATAACTCAACAAGTCTTAACTGATGCGCCTACACATGAAGCTCTACATGCAGGTCATAACGAAGATGGGATGGTAAATTGCAGCAAACAGACACACCTACAAGTTCATCCTTAGTTCATCTTTTAGCCACAAATTAACAGTTCATGAGTCTGAAATTTAGTAAGCGATATTTGGTGGCATGCAAGTAGCAATACAATTTAATCGTAACAGCAATATTGAGTCACATCATTTGATATATTAACCTATGTCACAACTCAGTGACCAAGTGCTACTCATCACCGCGAGGGACGCGAATCAACTCGATATACACCTGCAGGGATACCCGAAGAACACGTCACATACGCCCACCCGTGGAGCTGCACAGCACGCTCACTCGGTGTCGTACGGGACAACCTTTCACCAAACAGCCCAAACGTCGAACCGGTTGCACCCAAACGGACAGGAGGTTCCCTACACGGAGCATCTCTCTATGCCCGTTAGCGGATTTCCACCTTGCTGCCCTCAACCTACACCTATAAATCGGTGTGTTATGCCTCGACACCTAGAGGTATAGGTTACATCGGTTTATCGGGGCCCATATATCCGATATGGCTTCGGTACGTTCAAACTTTATCAGCATGGGCCGCACACGGATCAGTCCTCAATCGACACAGATAGGGCTGTGCCAACAAGACTTCCTCTTGCTGCGCCATAGCCCCTGCCTAGTCTCATTTTCTTACTAAAGTGATCTCACATCACTCGAACCAATCCCGTGTGTCCCAAGCCTATACTCGTGAGTAGATTCCAACTACTCGACTTGTACCGAAGTCTATAAACATTACGCACAGAATGAGCTACGCGAAGACTTAAATACTACCGTCACTCTTGTTGGAGTTATCTGTCTATGCATTTTGGTTTCATCCATCCTACACCTAATGCACATAAATACCTCAAGCTAAATATGTATATAAAGCAAAACTTTACAAAATTTGTTAAATGCAAAACGGGGCTTACCTTGTTGCTGCTGGTCAGAAGTTAGGGTCTCGTCCGGAAGTAGGAAGTCCAAAACTTCCGGAGTCTCTTCGCCTTCAGCGACTACACATAAGCAATGTACTACATGTCAATTTAAATGCAATGTGTTATATTGAATATGTAAAGACCATAACTCTAGTTAGCCCTCCCCTTTGGCCTTGAAATTTTTATGGTGGATTGGTAGGGTCTTAACCACAGACTTGACCAAGTTTCATTTGAAACAAAGTTCACTTGAGCTCTGCACAAATAAAAGTCTAATTGGTCATTACTAGAGCTTCTAAGGATTTCTAGGGATTTTCATGGATCAAACCATTACTTTCTGGAAACTAGAGTTTGAGATGGTTCTAATGGAATTGGTTTCATGCCAATTGAAGAATCCAAGAGGAAGTTATGCACTAAACAAGTATTGATAAAATCTGAAAAATATTTCTGTATATTTTTTCATTTTCTCAGGGCAGTTCACTTAATCACACCACTAGGGGGACTAAATAAACTTGGATGGATTTGAAACTTTTTCTGTGATTCAAGGATTTTCCAATGAACATCCTACCCAAATTTCAGAATTTTCTATAAAAGAATTCTCCAGATAAAATTCCTAACAGTTTAAAGTTTAGGGAATTAATTCTGGAAAAATAATAAGTTTCATAAGCTTAAACTTTTTTTCTGGATACTACTCGAAGAGCTGAATCCAACAAAATTTGGTTCACTAAATTTGGAGCTTCCTAGCAAAAGTTATAGGCAATTGAAGTTTGAATAAATTCTAAATTCAAAGAAATGTTTAAACTGGCTGGTGGGCCCCAGGGATGCGTGTCAGCTCTACAGCCAAACCACACGGGGGTCTGCTGAATCTCCCATGTAGTCACACGAGATCCCGGCGCCACAGCAGATCCGGCACGGTTTTAACGGAGGCCGACACATGGGGCCCGCGAGCCTTCGTCTTCCTCGCGTTCCCGCGGCCCACCGCCGCTCCCCTCGCTGGAGCACTCTCCGAAATAGGGTTCCCGTGATCGGAACTCAACAAAACTTGCCACCCCCACCTAAAATTGCTCGGGGAGCCTGTTGCTGACCTTGTCGCCGGCCGGCGATCACCGGAACAGGTCGTGCGACAGCGACAGTCAATGTGGTGAGTTCAGCGAGGTCAGTATGGCGCTGTAGTGCCTCAAAACCCCCTCTATTGGCTCCTACAGCATCGCCATGACCTACGGAGCAACGGTCCAGCCACTTATCTTGCTCAAGGTGGCGGCAAACCGGACTTCACCATGCGACCTAGACCTAAACCCGATGACGAACGGAAAAACACAAGGAACTCGGTGGTTTCTCAACGGTTTCTCGTGATTCTTCATCCTAAGTGGCCGTGGGGACGTGTAAAACATGTGGGTAGCTTGGCATACATGGTGGTGGAGTAATCCCTACGAATTTTTGAGTTTTGTCCAGCTTGGTTCTTTGAACACCAAAAGGATAACCGGACAAATTCTCCCTCGGCAAGGCATGAGAGGAGGAGCGGTCGGCACGGGCGTGTTAAGCACCTTGGAGCGAGCCTTTTTCGTGTAGATCGTCGGGCACGAAAGGGCATCTAGCTCTCTGATGCTGGGGAGAAGAGAAGGTCGGCCGGTAATGGTTTCTTCGCGCGCGGGAGCGGACACAGCGACGCTAGTTGGGGAAGGAAGCAAAGTCGGGTTGTGCAGCATACGTGGGGGGGATCGTACTGAGCACGAGCTGATCCAAAGTAGCGCTGGTGCGCACATGGTTGCAAGGGGGTGAGGCGGCAACATTCCCGGCAGCCGACCGAAGGAAAACAGAGGTGGTTCTCTCCTCTTTCAGCCTCTGACTAGTGGGTTCCCCTCCCCTCTAATTCCTTTTCTCTTTTTCATTCTTGTTTTCACTGAAAAGATCTCAGCTACTCACAATTGAATGGGAGACTTAGCCACAAAGTCATTGCTTGAATTTGATTTCCTCAATTTGAAATTGGTTTGGCTAAATTTGCTGCATATTTGAATTTGAAATTAAAATTCAGTTTTGAATTAATGCATATTTAGCTCCCGACAAGATTAACTCCAATGAGGATGAAAATTGGTGTACTAACTCAGAAAAATATGTTGAGTTTGAATATGAATTCAACTTTTAAATTCAAGTGATGAAAAATAGCTGAAATTTGAATTTGCATTCAAATAGCCCTTTTTACAAATGTCTCCAAAAGTGGCTCAAAATAGTTTTGATTTGCATGAAACTTGGCATGAGCACTCCTAAAAGTATTTAGGACCAAATGGTGAACTCATACTCTCATGTTTGTGTGTGTGAGTTCCTACTATTTGAGGTTATGGGTTTTTCCTCTAATCACCCTGTTGATTGTGTTTACTTGCTCTTCACAAATGTTCATGAGCTACCCACCAAATGAGTTGTGGTGTGGTGATGTGATGAACATTTTAGCAAGTCAATTCTTGGCTTTTACAAACTCCCCCTCCAACCACTCTACTCAGAGGATGAAGCCCTAGATCATGTATAGGGTTCACATAGCTTTGGGGCCACCTGTCAGGCCCCAAGCCTCATTGTAACCACCCCCGCCTTGGACTATAAAAGGATTGGGGTGACCACCCGACAAGGGGTTTGCATCCTAGATCCCGCAACGCACAAGCACAAGCATGCGCAAGCAAGCAATAGAACAAACACTCCTGTGGACGCAGAGTATTACGCTCTGGCGGCCTGAACCACGTAAATCTCGGTGTTCATCTGCTCCCTTGAGCCCAGGTCACGTAGGGCGCAAGCCCCCTCCGATCAAAGAACCTCCTCGATCAAGTAGCACCGAGTTTCATCCCCTAGAACCCTAGTTCCGCAAGTTTTTCGTGCCGGCGGCCGAAAACACGGCACCTCACCGGTGAGGTCCTAGTAGCGGTCGTTTTCAAGAGGATCAAGGTTCATATTATTGCTCAGCATGTTCCCACGGTGCTCTCAGGCGAAACCCCATCGAAAAAGGTTTAGAGATCACCGAGGTTCGACGTCGCCGATGAGCTACCGGCCACTTTCACCATGGCGAGCACTATTCCAGCCATCGTCGAGCTCCGGTGAGTGCACCAGCGTATTCCTCGTGCAAAGTTGTGCACAGCCAGCGAGTTTCATCAAAGGTTGTGCAGTAGAACATCCGGCAGCGAGCTCTCCGACGAAACGCCTCCGCGGGTGCCGCGGGTGGCGCGAGGAAGAAGAAGGGGGCAGGGCCCGTGTGTCAGCGAGAGGGAACCGGGCCCGAAATCTGCTATGGCGCCGGGATCTCGTGCGGCTATGCAGGAAAATGTGTGGACCACCGTGCGGCTTCGCTGTCGGGCAGACACGTAGCCCTGGGGCCCACCAGCCGGGTTTAAACCTTCTGAATTTTCATTTGAATTTCCATATTTTTGCCAAACTTTGAGGAGCCATAACTTTCGGTAGGATTGTCCAAAAATTGTGAAACAAATTTTTTCTGGATTTTTCTAAACCAGTAATTTGCATAGATGCAAAGAAATTGGTATAAAAATCTCTGGATTGTCTCCAAAATTCTTCAATATTAAACTTTAGGGACTTAATTCCAGAAGATCCCTATAATGGAATTTGCTCAATTTTGGTCAGAAGGTACTTCATAAATCTACTGATCTTCAGTAAAAATTTGAGAAGCATTGGACTTCATTTACTAGGTCCAATGGTATTCCAATGGATTCTGTTCCAAGAAAATTGGAAAACATCTGAATCCAAATTTTAGAATTTAGCCAAACTTAGGATTTCAATATCTTCATGTAGGAAACTTCAAATTTAGTGAAACCAAATCTCAGGGGCTCAGAGAATTCTGAAGTTTCTGAAAAAGCCAAAGTTATTGGGGCTCAAATCATACCTAAGCTAAATATATCCTTATAGCTATTTTTATACATGAATACTTAATCATGTGAATTTTTTTCATGTCGATTAGTCGCCGAGCTCGAGGAGACACCGGAGGCCTTGGAAGTCATTCCTCCGGATACTGACCTCACTGACCTGCAGCATTAAGGCAAGCCCTGGCTTGCATTTAATAGTTTTTTAACAAATTTTTGCTTTATATATCAACCTAGATTGAAGTATGGATGTGCATTAGGTCTAGAGTGGTTGAAACTCCAATTGCAAAACCAGATTATCCTAAAGAGAGTGAGGGTAGTGTATAAATCCTCGAGTAGAATATGTCATGCTTAATGTCTTATAGGTTTCATACAAGTCGAGTAGTTGGAATTTACTCGCGAGTATAGGATTTGCCACATACGTGGTTGGTTCGAGATGTGAGGTACATCTAGTAAGAAAAATGAGACTAGGCAGGGTCGTAGGATGCAAAAATAGTAAGTCTTGTGTACGTAGTCTTGCCCGTGTCGATTGAGGACCGATCCGTGTGCGGCCCCACTGAACAAGTTTGAATGTACCGAAGGCATATCAGACATATGGGGACCGATAAACTGATGTAACCTATACCTCCAGGCGTCGAGGCATAACGCACCGATTTATAGGTGTAGGTTGAGAGTAGCAAGGTAGAAATTCGCTAATGGGCATAGAGAGATGCTCCGTGTAGGGAACCTCCTGCTCGTTTGGGTGCGACCGGTTTGATGTTTAGGTTGTCGGGTGAAAGGTTGTCCCATACGACATAGGTGGAGTGTGCCGTTGCAGCTCCGAGGATGGGCGTACGTGACGTGCTATTCGGGTATCCCTGCAGGTGTATATCGAGTCGATTCAACATCGCTCGTGGTCATGAGTACTGCTTGTTCACTTTGTCGTGACGTAGTAAATATGTGGGATGAATGTGATGATGAAAGTGTTATGATGATATAATTGTATTGCAACATGTGTGCCACCAAATATTGCTCACTAAAATTTCAGATTTATGAATCTTTAACTTGTGGCTAAAAGTTGAACTAAGGATGAACTCTTAGGCGTGTCCTTTGCTACAAATCAACATTCTACTTTTGGTATGAGAGTTCCATGTATAGGTGAGTCGGATAAGTCTTGTTGAGCCATCGTGCTCACAGTTGCTGCTATGAGTGTTTGCAAGTGAGGAGTACCCCACCGAGATGGAGTACGGGTTCACCGGGGAGATTTACCCTCCTTCAGGAATGACGGCTGAGTGGGAGTCGTGCACGCCACCATGAAGATGGAGTGTGGCTAGTGTGAGTTGTCCATAAGGCTGGACAACCGACTTTTGCTAGTTAGGGTTAGGCGTGAGTTGTATAATTAATCTCCACTGCAGTTAACTTTGTAAAATTAGATGTAAACTCAATGTTTGCACACTAAATTTACTTTTCTTCTAACTTTAAATTGATGTTAAAATACAAGAATAGAAATACCAGTAGTGCTATTTTTCACAAATAAGTCCTGTCACCCATGCAAACCTGTACATACTAGGAGTCGGCTGAAGTTGGCCAATTAGTTGCTCAGGCCGTATTTTTTATGTTTTTGTTTTCAGGCTAGGTTAGCATGCATATGTTACGTTGTTAGACTTTAATTGGAGCTAAGCTCACTGCCAAGAGGTATTTGCTGCTAAGTGGTGCATCGGTGCACCCGATGCAATACCTGCTGTTAGTCACCTAGGTATGTGGTTAAGATGTAATATTATTGTATCATGTTTACACTTCTGTAGATTTTTAACTTCTTTAGATTTATGCTTGTGCAGCTGAATCTTGTTGTAAATTATCAAAATATTTGTTGTAATTTTTCTCATAGATGAGGTTGTACTATATTTTGTTCGCTTAATCGACACGACCGGTGAATGTTTTTGTAAGGTCCACATCTCTTTGTGTCGTTGCTCATGTCGGCACCTATGTGCTCACCCCAGTCAGAGTTGCAAGTGTTTCTATTTGTGGAGGATGAGTCTTTCGCTATGCCTTGTAAGGTGTTGCTCATGTCGTTGCCTATGATGCCAGGAATGTCGGGATTTCGGCAATCTTCCCCTCTAAATTTGTGTTGTTCTTGCAGTTGAGACTGATCTGCAACAACGTATCATTTCGCTTGGTACTGTTGTGCGGACGCTCGATGAATAGAGACAATCAAGGTTTTTTATGCAGATAGTGGTTTACACTGGTCTATGTGCGTACGAATTTTAAGAGTTCCATCCGAGTAAATAAACTAGAAGGGATAATTGTATTCTTATACTCTGATATTATACAGCCAATTTACACTAAATCGTACCCAAGTAAGACACTCCAATTATTAATGAGAACACACACACCAAGATGAATCACACTAGGCCTAGAGATGACAACGGGTAAAATATCTGTAGATATTGCCCTTGTATACCTATACCCCACAATACATATCCGTACCCAAACCCGTACCGTTTACCCGTAGCAGGAAAAAATGCTGCCCTTACCAGTTACATTCTTACGAGTTCCATGCGGATATTTTTTACCCATGGACATATCTGTTACCTGAAGCACATTAGCAACACAAAATTACAGAACAATGCATATAAATTACTGCATGAACCTAGTCTCTAACCTTGATGATAGGGAATGTCAGATCAACACTGTGAAGTTCAGTTAAAATCATTTTCAATTTGTGTGGATCTTCAAGAACCTATGTTCGAGAAACATAGACAAAATCTTAAACCTCTTCAAGAATACAACATAAGGTTTGGCGTCACAATAGATATAAATTTGTAACAAAGATGTTGATTTAATGCAACAAATTTATACTGATGAGCTGGGTGGAGACATAGTGGTGGCCAAATCTCGGCAATGGCTTGCACCATGGAGCCGCACGGGGTGGCGGTGGGATGCAGCGGCCGACAGGGATGTGGTGGAGTTGCCGGAGTGGCTGCGGGGTCATGGGGATGCGGGGTGGTGGCGAGGACACAAGGAGATGGACGGGTGGCAGTCGAATCTCATGGACTGCAAGGTGCGCGGGTGCTGGTGGGGATGTGATAGCTAGGGTGACGTGGGGGACACAATGAGCTGGGTGGATGGTGGCCAGATCTTCCAGAGTACGGAGTGGCCGGGTGGTGTCGTCGGGGTGTGCGACGACTCATAGCTGTATTGAGACAACATAGAGAAGAATGAAATCCTAGAATGAGTATATTTATATAATATTATATGAGAGCCACATGCTAGTGTTCGTGTACAAGTATACGGATATGGGTATAATTTTTTTATTTGATAAGAATTATCTATTGAATTTTATCTATACCCGAACACATACCACATGTAATGGGTACGCCATCTCTAAGGCTATCTTCAACAAGGAGAGAAAAATTTGAAAACCTATTCATGCATTTAGTGCTTGTTGAGCTGCCTATACCATAATCTATATTGCACCTTGTCGAACATATAGCCCGAATTGGATTTCCTTCAACAGTTTCTACGGAAACAATTTTGATCATCTTTCAGCGAGTAGTGCCACCACGTCGGAGTGCCGCCATCCCTGGCCACTGGTGCCGCCTCTCGAGCTTACCACCTTCCAATCCCACCGCCCCCATCCCGATCGCGCGCTCCGCCTTCCGAGAACGCTGCTTTTTCGGAGCCTACTATCTGTGTCCCCATCTGCGGTCGCGGGCGCCACCTCCCGAGCCTGCCCGACACGACGTCGTCCTGCCCCAATGTTGCGCGCCCTTGACCTCCTCGACTACCGATGTGAGCGAAGCCCTCAACACCCTTCTCGCACGGCTACTATTGAGGCTATCACATGGCGAAGAGGATACCTACGGTGTGGGATGACAGGGAGGAGGGGCAGCTGCGAGGAGCGGGGTGAAGGGCGTCGGGGAGGAGGGCCACACCGTGGGACGGCGAGGCCGAGTCGGGCGGTGTGTCAGAGGACCGCGGCTTGGGATGGCGGGGAAGAAGAGGTCCGCAGGGAGGAGAGGAGTGGTGAGGGCGAAGACGGGCGACAAGGAGGAGGGCCGCGACAGGAAGGAGGGCGTCCTGAGATAGCGGGTAGGAAGAGGGCGGCAGGGGGAAGTTGAGCGGAGAGGAGGCAAGAAGGAGGAAAGTTAAAATTGGCTGCATGGGAGCATCTATATTTTGAGTAATAGGTAAATAATAGCCAAAGTATGAGAAAACTATTAGAAGGGATTTGAACTTCCCCTCAACACCCAAAATGGTATGAGGTCGCAATTGGGGCTGCTGTGGGAGACAGCCTAACCCACCGGAACCGGGTAAGCGGTTGGGCTGTGCGCTTGGCGAGATCACCCAACGAGACAATTGAAATTTTGCTATCCTCAACATTGGGCTTCGCTAAAATACCACTCTCAACATACAACACTCTAAAATACCATTATAATTCTCTCCACTTTGCTCGTTTGCCACTATGATTGTATTTTGGTACTAACTGATCTTCTTAAAACTAACACAATTCTAAATGGACAGAAATGCCCTTATATGTTTTAAAAATATAAAAAATTAAAAAAAATACAAAAAATATAAAAACACTAAAATATTTCAAAAAAGGAAAAAATAAATGAAATAAAAAATAGAAAATTTACACACAGAAAAATAGAGATAAATTTAAATAAATTTATAAATTATATAAAATTAGAAAAACTGAAAATTTACACAGAAAATAGAAATAAATTAAAATTAAGTTTATACATTTTTTAAAATAGGATAAAATTTAATAAATTACAAAAATAAGGATAACTATTTAAAAATATATTTTGTAATAAAAAATATAATAAAATAAGAAAAATTGAAAATATAGGAAAAATGTATGGAAAATGAAAACAATAGGAAAAAAATATTGAACACATACATAATAAAATGTAACACAACTTTAACATATACGCAATAATTTTTACATGTCACGAAATAAAGTTCACGTTTCACAAAGTCATACAAAATAGTGTTCACATGTCACAAAGACATACAAAATAAAGTTCACATATCACAAGTCATACAAAATAAAGCTCATATATCACAAGTCATACAAAATAAAGCTCACATATTACAAGTCATACACAAAATATTTTCCTATATTTTAAAAAATTTCCTTATTTTATTATATTTTTTATTACGAAATATATTTTTAAATAGTTATCCTTATTTTTTTGTAATTTATTGAATTTTATCATATTTTAAAAAAGTATAAACTTAATTTTAATTTATTTCTATTTTGTGTGTAAATTTTCTGTTTTTCTAATTTTATATAATTTATAAGCTTATTTAAATTTATCTCTATTTTTCTGTGTGTAAATTTTCTGTTTTTTTTCCTGTATTTTTCCAATTTTTTGAAATATTTTAGTGTTTTTATAATTTTTTGTATTTTCTATTAATTTTTTATATTTTTAAAACATATAAGGGTATTTATGTCCATTTAGAATTGTGTTAGTGTTAAGTTGATCAGTTAGTACCAAAATATAATCACAGTGGCAAACAATCAAAGTGAAGAGAATTATAATGGTATTTTAGAATGTTATATGTTGAGTGTGGTATTTTAGCGAAGCCCAATGTTGAGCATATAAAAATTTCAATTGTCTCTCATCCAACAGGCCCCGCCGCCTCTCTGCCGCCCCCATGACGATGTCGCCACCGCTCGCCTGCGTGGTCCGCCTCGCCGCCGTCTCCCGCTTGCTTGTCCTGGCGCTCTGCTTACTTGCCCGCCTTCTCTTTCGTCCCTACGACACGTCCGCCTCGCTCCACCCACCCTGCCTCCGCTCCCCCTTGTCCTCCCCCCTCTCTTCGCCCATCACGAATCTCTCCGCCGCCGTCTCGTCGCTGGCTGTGTGGGACGGCGTCCACTTTGCCCGCGCTGCCGAGTGCGGCTACGAGTACGAGCAGTCGTTCGCCTTCTTCCCCCTTCTCCCGGCCTCGCTCGCGCTCCTCGCCCGATCCCGTAAGTGCTTGCTCGTCACTGTTCGGATGCGGTGTATACGCGCTTGATCTGATCTTGTTCTTGTGATTGCTTTCCCGTGCAGTCTTCGCGCCGCTGGTTCCGGTAGTGGGGTACAGGGCAGTCCTCGTGATCTCTGGCTATGTTCTTAACAATGTGGCATTCGTCGCTGCCGCGGTCTACTTCTACAGGTGATTGACGTTTCGTAAACTTAGCTGTCTGTCTGTAAGTTCATATTTTCATAGGACGTGGTTGTTTCTATCCGCTCGATGAACTCATTTTTTTGCCGTTAATTAAAGGTCGTTTTTGGCCACTTAATTGTTCTTTATGGTTACAGGTTGTTTCTTTCTTTCATGAAAGTCTGCTAATCTTTGATGCGTTTTTGGTTTAATGCTTGATGGTTGAATTGAACTCTTCTTTGGCGGTAATTGGGTTCATCTTACCTGTTCTTGTTGATACAATCTGTTCATATGGTCATACATAGCCATATCGTTAGACCAACTGTTTCCAATATTTGATCGCATCACTAAAGTAACTTCCAATTTTGGTTGCTGCAGATTGTCGGTGCTGGTATTGAAGGACCAGAAAGCAGCTTATCGAGCATCTGTTCTTTTTTGTTTCAATCCTGCTTGTGTGTTCTACTCATCACTGTAATATTCTTTCCCTTTGCAGTGCTGCTAGTAAAGGAAACCATGTTCTTTGTATCTCTTTGCAATAACCTATATAATCTTTTGCAGATATTCAGAAAGTCTCTACGCTTTGTTTTCACTTGGAGGAGTGTTCTACCTATTCTCTGGTGCTAATACTGTTGCAATGATAATGCTCGCTCTCTCTGGTTCAGCTAGGTCAAATGGAGCACTTAATGCTGGTTATTTCTGCTTTCAGGCTTTGCTACAAGCATATGATTCTGTTACTTAAAAGAAAAATCCCTTGGTAAATTCTTTGATTTTCGTTGTACATAGAACTATTTAGCATTAAAACTGTAAATGGCACCACATACTGCATCAAAATTCCTGTTGCTTATGTAAGATGCTGTCACATGTTTATCTAATCCAGTTCCCTTTTATTTTCCTAGTTAGCAGTGCAGGTCCTTGTGGTTGTGGCCTTGCGCTCCATTTTGGTGTAAAGATTGATCTGTATTGGCCGCAGATGTATGGACTTGTCAAATATTTGCATCTAATATTATGTAAAGGAAGATTTTTAAATTCAGATTTGATTCGAGAGCTTCCTATCTTGCTCTAATAGAGCACCTCTGTCATCTTTAAAAAATGAGCTGCTTTATCTATTGTTTAAGCCTGTGAAATGCTCTTATATCTTATGCCATTTTTATGTATGGTAATTGCATAACTAAAATGCTTATTTATTCTGGAACTTGTATCAATTTTTTAAAAAAACATTAATAAGAGTCCAGCGCTCTTATATCATATATCAACAGAATGAAACACCCTGCATTCCGCTGCAGACCCTCACGTTATAGAGCGCCCTGCGACGCCAACTGCAGCGTCAGCAGCCTTCGCAACAAGTCAGGTAGTCAGGTAATTCTCCAGAAATTTGATGGTGTGAGGTCTAGAGACTCCTGTCAGGGATGGCAACGGGTGCCCATTACCTGTTTACCCGCGAATATCCGACCCGATGGGTACGGATTCGGGTATAAGTTCAGATCCACGGATACGGGTTGAATCCAACGGATATTTCTTATCGGGTAAAAAAAATCCATACCCATATCCGTATACCCGAACCCGTTCTGACATGTGGGCCAATACACCATTATATAATAGTTCTAGCTTCTAGGGTTTGGTTTTCTTTTCTTTCCAACTCTCTTGCTTGGCCGCTCGGTGTTAAACTTTTCCATAAATCTATATGCAATGTATTTTTTTATTAAAGGTTTTCGGGTAACGGATATACCCGCGGATAAAAAATATCCGCGGGTAACGGATACGGATAATGTTATATACCCGCTACGGGTAACGGGTACGGATTTTATCCAGCGGGTACGGTAACCCAGAGTGATATCCGTGGGTTTTTTACCCGTTGCCATCCCTAACTACTGTTGTAATCTGGGGTTTAGTTTCTTCTTATTTTCTCCTTATTTATTCTTAATATGAGTGTTGTATATAAAACCCCAAATACAATAGAATCCTTGTCTAATACTACCTAGACTTCTACCCTAAATAAAGATGAACTTGTAATTTAACTATATCCTAATTTAGAAAAACTATATTATATCTAACAATTACCCTCTAATCTTATTTTTTTAGATCACACTCGCACTAATTAGGATGGAGACACACTTCTATTATACACACACTTTTAGGATGGACACAACTACACCACCAGGATAATCACATCTTCGCCCTGCACAACTCAATTTTAGGATGACCACATCTACAACACTAGGATGGTCACATCTTTATCAAACAACAACAATAAAACATTTGTCTCAAGCACATTTAGGTAGGCTAGATATGAAACCCAACATATCCATAGGAATGATTGGTTTTGATGTTGACTCGTCAAGCCTATCATAACCCTCCTCCTTTGCCCGCGCCTCGGATCGTCTATACGTAAACAGGCATAGGCGGAGTTATAGTCACATCTTCATCCTGCACACAAATTCGTGTTGTCCACATCTTCACCCCGCACTTGATCTCGAAATGGACGCATCTTCATTTCGATCAGACACTCGATATGGTTACATCTTTATCTCGAGCACACCTCACTGTGAGATCAAAACATAGTTTCCTCTGATGCAAGAAGCGCCATCTCATCTTCCCTTTTATTCTTGGAACAATTTTTGGCAAAGTGTCCATGTTTTTAACAATTGAAGCATCAAACATTTAATTTATCAAATTTCTTCGTCTTCTTTTGACCACCTTCTTGAGCTTTTCACTCCTCCCTTATCAAAAGAAGCTTTTATACATCCTTTGCCTCTCTTGCTCTCCACCCCTCTTTTGTTAAAAGGAGTACTTCTTGATAGGGTGAAACCCGGGGGGGGTGTGGCCCGATCTTCAGTAGGTACGATAAAGGTGATTGAGAGGTTCGCACAGCCCGAACTGTGGCTGTTAAGCAGTTCGGACAGTCTGAAACTTCTTTGGGCAGCAATACGAACAAAGGTAACTAGCTGAAAACAGCCGGGTAACTAGCTTTATACCTGCCAAGGTTGGATGCGACCAAGTGATGGGGAGCGAGGCACCGAAGTCTTTGAGAACTTTAACTCGATCTCCGGACGATCACAGAACCACAATTCGAGATAACTAGCTTTATACCTGCCAAGGTTGGATGCGACCAAGTGACAGGGAGAGAGGCACCGAAACCTTGAGGATTCGACTCGATCTCTGAACGACCGCAGAACCACAAACCAAAAACTAATCCACATAAAAGGCCTGGAAGCCTAGAGCACGAATTAGGGGACCCCTGAGGGATCACTTCACAAGTCTATGAAGAACCAGGAAGAGCAAAGGTGTGCAAGGCACTCAGAATTATATTGTTTATCAAGACAGTATAAGACATGGAACAAAAAGTCTTCAAAAACAGCAGAGCTCTGGCATACCTAGGGGGATACAAGGCAACTAAGGAACTTAGCAGCTACAAGTCGAGCAATCTTCTACTCCATGGCATACTTGGTTGTCCCCCAAGCCAATCTCTGCGCAGGGAGACGGTCAGCTACTATAATACCAAGGACGGCAGCAAACGTATCAGTCTAACGCCTCAGTTCTCGTCAGGCATCACCGATCTGCTGCACCGAGGCAACGGTGACGTCCAGTGTGTGTGGGCTAAACGCCATCTATGGCAGATTTGGTTGTCCACAACAGTGCCTGACGGAGGAAGGCTTGACCACTCTGGACTTAACCTTCTTACGGTGCTGGCAGATCGCCCTTCTCCGGCAAGACGCTTAGAGGACATGTCCCACACGACACCGACGTAGAGACACCCTGCGAATCGAGGAACCTGTCCCCGACGGCTTCCCTTACCATCAGCATGCCATTCAGATGGCTTGTGCTTCTATTCGGGACCGTCAAGGAGAAGGACGCCTCAGTCAGCCGCACCGAAGGCCGCACACACACGAACATCTCGCAAAGTGGACGAAGACGGCTACCGGCGTAAGAGCATCAGGTGGACAAGAGTGTTGCGAAGCGGAGGCTTCCAGCGCGCAAAAGGAGAACAAAGGCCACATGGTGAAGGAGGGTACCACCCAACGCCGAAAGGCCTCCTTTTATACACATCCGTGACCTCTGGCATGGCAACAGATGCGACGATTGGGATTCCACCTCTGCACGCCGCGGGTTATTTACCTCCCCCAACGATGGGTAGGATTCAGATCCACCTGTCAGACACTGGGGGCTGGGCGGATAACCTCTCGGGAATGTCTGGCGGTTCCCGAGGAGAGCGATGCGACCAACCTGTTGGCTACAGCAGTAAGTGCCCCGAGGAAACCCCTCAAGAACAACGCCACGACACTCACCTCCCCCCTTTGATGGGTAGGACCCAGGTCCACCCGTCAGACACAGGGGGCCAGGAGAGTAACATCTCGGGAACGTCCGACAGTTTCTAAGAAGAGCGGCGTGGTGGAGCTGTAGAGACCAACCCGTTGGTTGCCGCAGTAAGTGCCCCGAGGCAACCCCCCGAGCACGTCGCCTTGACACTCGCTCCCCTAGTGACGGGTAGGACTCAGGTCCACTGGTCAGACACTAGGGGCCAGACGAGTAACATCTCAGGAACGTCCGACGGTTCCCGGGGAGAACAGCGCGGTAGAACCGTGACCCATGGGCTGGTGCAGTGATTACCCTAAGGCAACCCCTCGAGTGCGTCATCGTGACCCGCCAATCAAGAGTAGACACGACGACACGCTGCTGTTTTGACTGACGAATACGCCCACTACGCTAAGGATGTACATCTTTTTCATCTCCCAGGTACAACCACTTGTCCACTACGCGAAAACCTCGCCGCTACTTCGGTTTCCAAAGTGTAGATTCAAAACCACCACGCGGGAGAGATGGAGGTCCCACCTACTGGCTCGCTGTCTCCCCAGAGATGGGCCTGGGGGCCACTGTCGGTACCCTGCAGATCAGGTACCCCACGTAGAGGATAAAATACAGCTTGGGCCCCGTTTCCCTGCTGAGGCGGGCCCTGGCGTAGCCACGTGCCCTTGACCCTGAGGTCAGCCTTGGGGCTGCCACGTGCGCCTGAGTTCCAGAGCCAATACGTGCCCTGGGCTCCGGTCCGAGCCTCCACGATGAGGTGAGGTCCGGGGCTGCCACGTGTCTCTTGGCTCAGAGCCACCTCCTTGCTGAGGAAGGCTTCGGAGCTGACACGTGCCCTGTGCTCTAGTTTGAGCCTCCTCGCTGAGGTGAGGTTCGGAGCTGCCATGTGTCTCTTGGCTCAGAGCCACCTCCCTGCTGAGGAAGGCTCTAGAGCTGACACGTGCTCTAGGCTTCGGTCCAAGCCTCCCGTTGAGGTGAGGTATGTAGCTGCCACGTGTCTCTTGGCTCAGAGACACCTCCCTGCTGAGGATAGCTCCGGAGCTGACACGTGCCCTGGGCTCCGGTTCGAGCCTCCCCGTTGAGGTGAGGTCCGGGAATGCCACATGTCTCTTGGATCAGAGCCACCTCCCTGTTGAGGAAGGCTCCGGAGCTGACACGTGCCCTGGGCTCCGACCCGTACCTCTCCACCAAGGTGATGTCCGGAGCTGCCACGTGTCCTCTGACTCCAAACCCGTCGATAAGAGCTCCGAAGCCACCACGTGACCTGCGATCCGTCGTGGGCCCTGGGTTGACGAAGTCAAGGAGGAAGTGCGCTGTCAGGCTTCACATTCAAGGCTCGCGCCTTCCCCAGAAGCATGGCGCACTACATACGCCTTCGTCCTATGCCCGTTCGCCATTACGGTGACAAGACAGGACGGCGAGGCATGACAGCAGTACAGTGTCGCCCAACGGCACGAAGCCGCCCGAGCAGGGCGAAAAGACGCAGCGACAAGATGGCGTTTTCATCATCACCTGAAACACGGACAGGGGCGCTCAGAGCGCCAGGAGGCAGCGTTTAACTCCCCCGTCGACCACTCTACTCAGAGGATGAAGCCCTAGATCATGTATAAGGTTCACATAGCTTTGGGGCCACCTGTCGGGCGCCAAGAATCATTGTACCACCCCGGCCTTGGACTATAAAAGGATCGGGGTGACCACCCGACAAGGGGTTTGCATCCTAGATCACGCAACGCTCAAGCACAAGCACGTGCAAGCAAGCAATAGAACAAACACTCCCGTGGACGTAGGGTATTACACTCCGGCGGCCCCCGAACCATGTAAATCTCGGTGTTCATCTGCTCCCTCGAGCCCAGGTCGTGTAGGGCGCCAAGCCCTCTCCGATCAAAGAACCTCGCGGGCTGCTTCCGAGCAGGCTGGGAGGAGTGTCGCAGCTCACGCACTCCGATAGAACTTTTCTGATCGGCTTCGGCTTTTGGTGTCAGTACAGCAGGAGCTAACTCGCTCAAGAACATATCACTGCGGGTATGTACCTTGAGAGAGCTTGATGTTCGGGTTGATGGGACCGCATCCGGTGTGGATGAACTTGGGAAAGGTGGCTGCAACCAACATCGGTCGAGGTTGCCGCCGACAACTCGGAGATGGGTGTAGGTGTCATGCAGTCCGGGCGTGCCTTGGTTCGAATCACCGTCACTCGCGGTTATATGAGCATACTTGGATACCAATTCTTGACGTAGTAAGAAGTGAAGTGAATTACTATGAATTGATAAGGCTTGTGCTTTAAATTGTATTGTAACCATGTTTGATTTAGAGATAGTGTCAATTAAGTTTATTTCACCTTGTGCAAGAAGCATCGTAACAAAGTGTTTCTTGTTTGATTGTGGAGTTGCAATGCTGATCTGTTCAAGGTCTTTAAAATGAGGCTTTAAAATCTAAAAGTTAAGGATCAACTGTAGGTGAGTCCTTTATACAAATTCAGCTACCATGTTCAATCCTTCGTGCATGTAGAGTTTCATGTTTAGAGGAGACGGATCAGTCTTGCTGAGCCTATGTGCTCATGCTTGCTATATGAGTGGTTTTGCATGTTAACATCGATGCTTATGAAGAGGTTGTCTGGAGAGACTCGGAGCCATCCGAGTCGTTTAACTCATGGAAAATTGTGTTGCTGCCGTATGTCTTCGTGTTGTTAGCGAGAAGAGTCCGCGGGTTGGACGTCTTCTTGAGTGCTTAGTTAGATATGATACGTGAGATGAATATAGTCTTCGGCTGTAGTTTATTTGATGTAAATTATTTACATGTAAATCTTGTAAGCTTCCACAGTTGATTTATGTAATATGAGTTCCTTATATGTGTGCTGTTGGGTGCCGCATATCACGGCACCACCCAATGCGATTTTCGGGAGCACGTGTGACGCCGTGAGGGGGTGGCCGCGGCAATTATTGCAGCTCAGAAGTTTGTAAAAGGCATGGCACATTTCCGGAAACGAGTAGACGACGGTGATCTCAAATGTTTCCGGACAGATGAAGCAGGGACGCTATGGTTCAATGACCGTATAGTCATACCTCGGGATATGGAGCAGAGAAAGAAGATATTAGATGAAGATCACTTGTCTAAGTTTTCCATTCACCCGGGCAGCAACAAAATGTACCAATATTTGAAGAGTAAATTTTGGTGGACATGGATCAAGCCGGAAATTGTAAAGTACGTATCCGAATGTGATACTTGTAGACGAGTAAAGGTTGACCATGTGAGAAAATCAGGACTGCTCCAACCCCTGAAAATTCCAGCATGGAAATAGGAAGATATGAGCATGGATTTCATTATTGTATTGTCTATAACCTTTCATAAGCATGATTCTATTTAGGTAATCGTTGACCAGTTAACCAAGTCAGCTCACTTCATTCCCGTGCATACTAATTACCATGCCAACAAGTATTCGGAGTTGTACATCTCAAGAATATTGTTCTTACACGGAATACCCAAGACAATAATCTCAGATCGAGGTGCGTTGTTCGTGGCTCGTTTCTCGGAACAGTTGCATGCTTCTTTGGGTACCAAGCTGATTAGAAGCTCTGTATATCATTCCCAGACAGATGGACAAACTGAGAGGGTGAATCAAGTACTAGAAGACATGCTGAGAGCGTGTGCCATCCACCACGGTAACAATTGGGATGATCATTTATCGTTGGCGGAATTCTAGTATAAGAACGGCTACCAAGCGAGTATCAAGATGACACCCTATGAGGCTCTCTATGGACGCAAATTTCGCACCCCATTGAATTGGTGTGAATCCGGTGAAAGGGTCATGTTCTGGATTGATCTCGTTAACGACACCGAAGAACGAGTTTGGGTGATTCAAGCAAACTTGAAAGTCGCCCAATACCGACTGAGAAGTTACGCTGATAAGAGGCGTAGGCCGCTGCACTTTGATGTCGGAGAACACGTTTATCTCCGTGTGTCTCCGATGAAGAGCGTACACCGATTTGACTTGAAGGGGAACTCGCTCCCTGATTTATCGGACCCTATGTAGTCACCGAAAAATGTGGACCAGTGGCGTACCGGCTAGAACTACCGGCATCCCTCACTAGTGTTCATAACATTTTCCATGTCTCAACTCCAGAAATGTCTGAAGTATAATTTTGCTGTTTCCACTGAAGACATTGGCGAGTTGCAACCGGATTTAACCTACGCTGAATATCAAGTTGAAATTATTGATGAGAAGACCCGGACCATGCATAACAGAATGCTGTGGTTCTACAAGGTCTTGTGGAGCAACCACACAGCTGAGGAAGCGACAAGGGAGCGAAGAGTTCCTTCACTCAAATTATCTAGATTTCTTAGCATCTCATATCAGGTAATTGCTTTCATATCTTCGTCTCTTCTTTCATAATTTCAGGACCGGATTCTTTCAAGGGAGGAGGGATGTGAAAGCCCACTTGAAACCATATGGTTTAGTACACAAAGTTGGGGGAAATCCATATTTTCAAAGTCATTTGCAGCTAGCCATACACTAGTATCACAAGTGCAAATTCAAAACTGAAATTTTCCCAAAGTGTGTCAATTTGCATATTGGATTCCACCAATGTGATCATCACATTTGAAATAGCACCCCTACCTGAATTTCATACAAATTAACCTTTGATTGCTAGGGATTTGAATTTCCAAATTAAAATTCAAATGTCCAAATGCAATCCAAACATCACCATCTGAAACTGAATTCTTTTGAATTCCAGTTTGAATTCATGACTTTGTGGCTAAGTATAGAATTTAATTGTGAGTAGATGGTGGAAATATCAGCTGAGAAATGAAAAATAATTAGAGGGGAGTGGGACCCACTTGTCAGTGACTGAAATCTCACAAAACCGACTCAACCGGGTTCATTTCTCACGGGTGACCGCTGATCAGCCACGTACAGCCGGCGCACGCCCCAACTCCTCCACCTCACGGTGAATTCTTCGCTGCAAAGTCCAGCACGACGCACAGCTCATTCGTTCTCATCGTTTCCGAGCTGAACTGAGCCTCAAGCGAGCTGTTCTTCCTCTGTCCACCAGCGACCGGCGGATCCCGGCAGTTTCACGCACCGCACCCAAAGAAGAAAAGGTAAGCCTTGTCATGCTGAAGCTGTAGGAGAAATCCGTTTCCTGTTTCATGTGGTGTAGAGCGAGTATTGCTTGTTTCTTTCCACGGTGTGCGCTAGGGTTAGAGCTCGGTTGTCGGCAAAATCCGTTGCACACAGGCAACCGCCACTCTAGCAGCACACCAGACATGCTCTAGATCATCTAGCGCACCTCCTCGATCAAGTAGCACCGAGTTTCATCCCCTAGAACCCTAGTTCCGCAAGTTTTTCATGCGGGTGACCGAAAACAGGGAACCTCACCGGTGACCTCCTAGTAGCGGTCGTTTTCAAGAGGATCAGGGTTCATACTATTGCTCAGCATGTTCCCACGGTGCTCTCAGGCGAAACCCCATCGAAAAAGGTTTAGAGATCACCAAGTTCGACGTCGCCGATGAGCTACCGGCCGCTGTCACCGTCGTGAGCACTATTCCGGCCATCGCCGAGCTCCGGTGAGTGCACCAGCCATTCGTGGTGCAAAGTTGTGCACAACTGGCGAGTTTTATCGAAGGTTGTGCAGTAGAACGTCCGGCGGTGAGCTCTCCGACAAAGTGCCGCCGCGGGTGCCGCGGGTGGCGTGAGGAAGAAGAAGGGGGCGGGGGCCTGCGTGTCAGCGAGAGGGAACCGGGCCTGGGATCTCATGCGGCTACGCGGGAAAATGTGTGGACTACCGTGTGGCTTCGCTGTCGGGCAGATACGTAGCCCTGGGGCCCACCACCCGGGTTAAAACCTTCTGAATTTTCATTCACATTTCCATATTTTTGCCAAACTTTGAGGAGCCATAACTTTCGGTAGGATTGTCCAAAAATCGTGAAACAAATTTTTCTGGATTTTTCTCAACCAGTACTTTGAAGAGATGCAAAGAAATTGGTATGAAAAATCTCTGGAATTGTCTCCAAAATTCTTCAATATTGAAATTTTGGGAATTAATTCTAGAAGATCCCTGTAATGAAATTTTCTCAATTTTGGTCAGAAGGTCCTTCATAAATCTACTGATCTTCAGTAAAAATTTGAGAAGCATTGGACTTCATTTACTAGGTCTAATGATATTCCAATAGATTCTGTTCCAAGAAAATTGGAAAACATCTGAATCCAAATTTTAGAATTTAGCCAAACTTAGATTTCAATATCTTCCTGTAGGAAACTTCAAATTTAGTGAAACCAAATCTCAGGGACTTAGAGAATTCTGAAGTTTCTGAAAGATCCAAAGTTATTGGGGCTCAAATCATACCTAAGCTAAATATATCCTTATAGCTATTTTTATACATGAATACTTAATCATGTGAATTATTTTCATGTCGATTAGTCGCCGAGCTCGAGGAGACACCGGAGGCCTTGCGAGTCATTCCTCCGGTTACTGACCCCACTGACCCGCAGCAATAAGGCAAACCATGGCTTGCATTTAATAGTTTTTAACAAGTTTTTGCTTTATATATCAACCTAGATCGAAGTATGGATGTGCATTAGGTCTAAAGTGGTTGAAACTCTAATTGCATAACCAGAGTATCCTAAAGAGAGTGAGAGTATTGTATAAATCCTCGAGTAAAATATGTTGTGCTTAATGTCTTATAAGCTTTGTACAAGTCGAGTAGTTGGAATCTACGCGCAAGTATAGGATTTCCCACATAAGGGGTTAGTTCGAGATGTGAGGTACATCTAGTAAGAAAAATGAGAATAGGCAGGGGCGTAGGACGCAACAAGAGGAAGTCTTGTGTACGTAGCCCTGCCTGTTTCGATTGAGACCGATCCATGTCTAGCCCCGCTGAACAAGTTTGAATGTACCGAAGGCATATCAGACATATGAGGACTGATAAACTGATGTAACCTATATATAGCTCCGGACGTTGAGGCATAACGCACCGATTTATAGGTGTAGGTTGAGGGTAGCAAGGTGGAAATCCGCTAATGGGCATAGAGAGATGCTCCGTGTAGGGAACCTCCTGCTCGTTTGGGTGCGACCAGTTAGACGTTTGGGCTGTCGGGTGAAAGGTTGTCCCGTTCGACATAGGTGGAGTGTGCCGTTGCAGCTCCGAGGATCGGCATACATGACGTGCTATTCGGGTATCCATGCAGGTGTATATCGAGTCGATTCGCCATCGCTCGCGATCATGGGTACCGTTTGTTCACTTTTTGTCGTGACGTAGTAAATATGTGGGATGAATGTTATGATGAAAGTGTTATGTTGATATAATTGTATTGCAACATGTGTGCCACCAAATATTGCTCACTAAAATTTCAGATTTATGAACCTTTAACTTGTGGCTAAAAGGTGAACAAAGGATGAACTGTTAGGCGTGTCCTTTGCTACAAATCGACATTCTACTTTTGGTATGACTTGCATGTAGAGTTCCATGTGTTGGTGAGTCGGATAAGTCTTGCTGAGCCATCGTGCTCACAGTTGCTGCTATGAGTGTTTGCAGGTGAGGAGTACCCCACTGAGATGGAGTACGGGTTCACCTGGGAGATTTACCCTCCTTCGAGAACGATGGTTGAGTGGGAGTCGTGCACGCCGCCATGAAGATAGAGTGTGGCTAGTGTGGGTTGTCCATAGGGCTGGACAACGGACTTTTGCTAGTTAGTGTTAAGCGTGAGTTGTATAATTAATGTCCACTATAGTTAACTTTGTAAATTAGATGTAAACTGAATGTTTGTACTATTTTTGTACAAATTAAGTAAGTTTGAATGTAATACATGTTTCCTTATCGTGTGTGCTGTCAGGTGTCACATCGTGTGACATCACCCTCTGTAATCCTGGATTGTACGAATTCCGGTCCATCACAAGGACTTGTTTGACATTGTAGTCGCATATAGGTATTCCTTTACCTATGGGGCAAGCATGCTTAATTCTAGGTTCATTGAAAATAGAGATCTGAAAAGAAATTGTTAGAAAATGTTGGTTTATTGGATTCACATTTTGATAAATTAGAGACCGCGATCTCTACCACATGAACATGCTTCATGTCTATTAAGCTTCATCGTATTAACTAACTTTCACCAAACAATAATGTGAATGGGTAATGTTTATTATACCACAATCATATTATTCTTTGCAACTATGTAATGTTTAGTTATTTGTGCACACTAAGTTTACTTTTCTTCTAACTTTAAATTGATGTTAAAATACGAGAATAGAAATACCCAGTAGTGCTATTTTTCACAAATAAGTCATGTTACCCATGCAAACCTGTACATACTAGGAGTTGGCTGAAGTTGGCCAATTAGTTGCTCAGGCCGTATTTTTTTATGTTTTTGTTTTCAGGTTAGGTTAGCATGCATATGTTACGTTGTTAGACTTTAATTGGAGCTAAGCTCACTGCCAAGAGTTATTTGCTGCTAAGTGGTGCATCGGTGCACCCGATGCAATACCTGCTGTTAGTCACCTAGGTATGTGGTTAAGATGTTATATTATTTTATCATGTTTACACTTCTGTAGATTTTTAACTTCTTTAGATTTATGCTTCTGCAGTTGAATCTTGTTATAAATTATCAAAATATTTGTTGTAATTTTTTCCTCTTACATGAAGTTATACTATATTTTGTTCGCTTAATCAACATGACCGGTGAATGTTTTTTAGTGTCCACATCTCTTTGTGTCGTTGCTCACATCCGCACCTATGCACTCACCCCAGTCAGAGTTGCGTGTGTTTCTATTTGTGGAGGATGAGTTTTCGCCATGCCTTGTAAGGTGTTGCTCATGTCGTTGCCTATGATGCCAGGAATGTTGGGATTCCAGCAGTCTTCCCCTCTAAATTTGTGTTGTTCTTGCCCTTGAGACTGATCTGCAACAACATATCATTTTGCTTGGTACTGTTGTGCGGGCGCTCGAAGAATATAGACAATCAAGATTTTTTATGCAGATAGTGGTTTACACTGGTCTGTGTGCGTAGGAAGTTTGAGAGTTCCGCCCGAGTAAATAAACTAGAAGGGATAACTGTATTCTTATACTCTCTGATATTTATACAGCCAGTTTACACTAAATCATATCCAAGTAAGACACTCTAATTATTAACAAGAACACACACACCAAGATGAATCACACTAGGCCTAGAGATGACAACGGGTAAAATATCTGCAGATATTGCCCTTGTGTACCTATACCCCACAATACATATCCGTATCCGAACCCGTACCATTTACCCGTAGCGGGAAAAAATGTTGCCCTTACCAGTTACATTCTTACGAGTTACATGCGGATATTTTTTACCCATGGAATATCTGTTACCTAAAGCATATTAGCAACACAAAATTACAGAACAATGCATATAAATTACTGGGAATGTCATATCAACACTGTGAAGTTCAGTTAAAATCATTTTCAATTTGTGTGGATCTTCAAGAAACTATGTTCGAGAAACATAGACCAAATCTTAAACCTCTTCAAGAATACAACATAAGGTTTGGCGTAACAATAGATATAAATTTGTAACAAAGATGTTGATTTAATGCAACAAATTCATACTGATCAGCGGGGTGGCGACATAGTGGTTGCCAAATCTCGGCAATGGCTTGCACCATAGAGCCGCACGGGGTGGCGGTGGGATGCGGCGGCCGACAGGGATGTGGTGGAGTTGCCGGGGTGGCAGCGGGGTCATGGGGATGCGGGATGGTGGCGAGGACACAAGGAGATGGACGGGTGGCAGCCGAATCTCATGGACTGCAAGGTGCGCGAGTGCTGGTGGGGATGTGATAGCTAGGGTGGCGTGGGGGACACAATGAGCTGGGCGGGTGGTGGCCAGATCTTGCAGAGTACGGGGTGGCCGGGTCATGTCGTCGGGGTGTGCGGCGGCTCACAGTTGTATTGAGATAATATAGAGAAGAATGAAATCCTAGAATGAGTATATTTATATAATATTATATGAGAGCCACATGCTAGTGTTCGGGTACAAGTATACGGATATGGGTATAATTTTTTTATTTGATAAGAATTATCTATTGGGTTTTACTATACCCGAATACATACCACATGTACAAATTCATACCTAAATCTGTATTGATGGGATTGGATATTTGCCAACTTTCGGTAATGGGTACGCCATCTCTAAGGCTATCTCCAACACAGAAAGACAAATTTGAAGACCTATTTATGCATTTAATGCTTGTTGAGCTGCCTATACCATAATCTATATTGCACCTTGTCGAACATATAGCCCAAATTGGATTTCTTTCAACAGTTTCTACGGAAACAATTTTGATCATCCTTCAACTGATTCCACAGCGAGTAGTGCCACCACGTCGGAGCGCCGCCATCCCTGGCCACTAGTACCGCCTCTCGATCTTACCGTCTTCCAAGCCCACCGCCCCCATCCCTATCGCGCGCTTTGCCTTCGAGAACGCTGTTTTTTCGGAGTCTAGTGTCCATGTCCCCATGCGCAGTCGCGGGCGCCGCCTCCCGAGCATGTCCGACACGACGTCGTCCTGTCCTAATGCTGCGCGCCCTTGACCTTCTCCACTACCGATGTGAGCGAAGCCCACAAGACCCTTCTCACACGGCTACTATTGAGGCTGTCGCATGGTGGAGAGGACACCTACGGTGTGGGACGACAGGGAGGAGGGGGCAGCTGCGAGGAGCGGGGCAAAGGGCGGCGGGGAGGAGGGCCACAACGCGGGACGGCGAGGCCGAGTCGGGCGGTGAGTTGGTGGACCGTGGCTTGGGATGGTGGGGAAGAATGGGTCCATAGGGAGGAGAGGAGTGACGAGGGTGGAGACGGGCAGCGCGGAGGAGGGCTGCGGCGCGGGATGGCAAGGCGAAGACGGGCGGCAAGGAGGAGGGCCGCGACAGGGAGGAGGAGGGCGTCCAGAGATAGCAGGTAGGAAGAGGGCGGTGGGGACGAAGTTGAGCGGAGAAGAGGCAAGAAAAAGAAAAGCACCTATATTTTTGAGTAATAGGGGAATAATAGCCAAAGTATGAGAATTGAACTTCCCCTCAACACCCAAAATGGTACGAGCTCGCAATTGGGGCTGCTGTGGGAGACAGCCTAACCCACCGGAATCGGGTAAGCGGTTGGGCTGTGCGCTTGGCGAGATCACCCAACAGGCCCGCCGCCTCTCTGCCGCCCCCATGACGATGTCGCCACCGCTCGCCGGCGTGGTCCGCCTCGCCGCCGTCTCCCGCTTGCTTGTCCTGGCGCTCTGCTTACTTGCCCGCCTTCTCTTTCGCCCCTACGACACGTCCGCCTCGCTCCACCCACCCTGCCTCCGCTCCACCTTGTCCTCCCCCCTCTCTTCGCCCATCACGAATCTCTCCGCCGCCGTCTCGTCGCTGGCTGTGTGGGACGGCGTCCACTTTGCCCGCGCCGCCCGAGTGCGGCTACGAGTACGAGCAGTCCTTCGCCTTCTTCCCCCTTTCCCGGCCTCGCTCGCGCTCCTCGCCCGATCCCGTAAGTGCTTGCTCGTCACTGTTCGGATGCGGTGTATACGCGCTTGATCTGATCTTGTTCTTGTGATTGCTTTCCCGTGCAGTCTTCGCGCCGCTGGTTCCGGTAGTGGGGTACAGGGCAGTCCTCGTGATCTCTGGCTATGTTTTTAACAATGTGGCATTCGCCGCTGCTCGGTCTACTTCTACAGGTGATTGACGTTTCGTAAACTTAGCTGTCTGTCTGTAAGTTCATATTCTCATAGGACGTGATTGTTTCTATCCGCTCGATGAACTCATTTTTTTGCCGTTAATTAAAGGTCGTTTTTGGCCACTTAATTGTTCTTTATGGTTACAGGTTGTTTCTTTTTTTTTCATGAAAGTCTGCTAATCTTTGATGCGTTTTTGGTTTAGATGCTTGATGGTTGAATTGAACTCTTCTTTGGCGGTAATTGGGTTCATATTACCTGTTCTTGTTGATACAATCTGTTCATATGGTCATATATAGCCTTATCGTTAGACCAACTGTTTCCAATATTTGAACGCATCACTAAAGTAACTTCCAATTTTGGTTGCCGCAGATTGTCGGTGCTGGTATTGAAGGACCAGAAAGCAGCTTATCGAGCATCTGTTCTTTTTTGTTTCAATCCTGCTTGTGTGTTCTACTCATCACTGTGATATTCTTTCCCTTTGCAGTGCTGCTAGTAAAGGAAACCATGTTCTTTGTATCTCTTTGCAATAACTTATATAATCTTTTGCAGATATTCGGAAAGTCTCTACGCTTTGTTTTCACTTGGAGGAGTGTTCTACCTATTCTCTGGTGCTAATACTGTTGCAATGATAATGCTCGCTCTCTCTGGTTCAGCTAGGTCAAATGGACCACTTAATGCTGGTTATTGTTGCTTTCAGGCTTTGCTACAAGCATATGATTCTGTTATTCAAAAGAAAAATCCCTTGGTGAATTCTTTGTTTTTCGTTGTACATAGAACTCATTGGCATTAAAACTCTAAATGACACCATATACTGCATCAAAATTCCTGTTGCTTATGTAAGATGCTGTCACATGTTTATCTAATCCAGTTCCCTTTTATTTTCCTAGTTAGCGGTGCAGGTACTTGTGGTTGTGGCCTTGCGCTCCATTTTTATATTTGTACCATTCTTTGCTTTCCAAGCATATGGATATTTAAACATATGCATACTTTGGAGCTCAGAGGATCTGATGAGAACATCACAACAGTGGATACTCACATTGATATACAAGTACCAATCACAAGAGGACGAACACGATTATTAAATTAACAGGTGAACTCGTTACTAACTTCCTACCCATGTGATTTTGAGAATGGATTAATTTTGGATGATTTAATTATTATTAGAAACCATGAACATGATCAACAAGTAAAGAGAGGAGGATTTGGGATGTGGAGAATCAGATGGGACATTCACAAGTTGATGGAAACAGTCACCAACTCGGATTCGAGTTCAACTCGGAGTCCAGAGCAGTACATCTTAAAATAGACGCCCAGTATGCATACGGACTCTATTTTTGACGCTCTACATATGCATGGAAAGATGAGAAGATAAACTTTCCAATGGTTTTGCTCTCACATTAAAATTCATCGGGAGTCGTTGGGAGTTGTCGAAATAAGTTGAATTCGGAGTTCTGTCCGGTGTTGCATCACCGTATTGGGCTTTTGGGCCTTTTATCCCGTATGAGTCTATTAAGGACACGTCTAAGGGTCTTATGATCGAACTCTAGCATTTAAATACTGTAGCCGCCGGTCATATTTGGTCGGGTTTTTCTTAGATTAAACACTTTTGCCGTTCTACGGTTTGTGAGACCCCAATTTCGTAATTTCAGATTGCATCTTCGTCGTTCTTGCTTGTGTTCTCGGTTGCATCTGCAGTGATAGGCTTCTTGGCGAGGTCAAGCGTGTGAAGCACGGTTGATAACCAACAGAGCAATGGTGTAGTGATTGCAGGGGTGTTCGGGTTTGCTCGAGTTCCTCGGATCATCAACGTCGAGATCTCAATCAACCTACCTTTCGAAAGATCGGGCTAAACAACTCATCATTTGGTATCAGATTTCAGATTGCTCGTGAGGTACTTTGATTTCCCACTATATTAGTTTTTGTTTTTCATACCTATAGTCCACAGAAAAAGACATAAAAACATATCGTGTTATCGATTTCTAGACTATAGTGTCTGCAAATTTTCGTTTTTCAGTTTGCATTGTTGAGTTTTCATTTGTGTGGTCGAGTCTTGTTGCTGGTTTAGCTTTGTGTTTTTGGATCGTAGTTATCGTTTTTCTTTCTTGTTTTTCTTGCTGCTCACCTATTCCACAATCACTAAACAACAAACCGAGCCACCAAGATCATCAGTTTGCCCTAGCTAGCCGCCTTGCATGAACTCCCTCATCGCCAGCCCTAGAACAGGTGACAAACCTTTGTGCCAGTCCTCCTTGATTTCATCACACAACATCCTATCAGCCGTCATTGCTAAATTCCGATTGTTTTTTACATCCTATTGCGAGATCTTTTTCAAAACCGAGTTCGAATCAATATAAAAAACAGTAACTCGGGTAGCCTACCTTAAAACGGGCATAAATTTTGCATGCAAACTCGAAATCGAGCGATTTTTTTTTTAAATTGATCTACTCGAAATTTCGCAACCGGTTTTCCACAGCTTTCGTGTTCGGCGAAATTTGTTTAGCCAAATTCCCCTCGTAAGATAGACTATCCGGCCTCCGAAGTTTCAGCACAAATTTTAAAAAATCTTTCTGATTTTCTATAGGCCACATCTTACATCCAATGGAGCTGCAAAGTTGTGTGATTTTTATTTTTGTGCTCTCAAATAAACAAAAAATACTAGAAAAATATTAAAAAATAGTGAAGAGAGTACAGATATTAAAGTATTGATAACACCACTTGAAATAGTTGGCATATACACTTGTGCTGTACTTGTTGCTTATATCTTACTGATCTTCTATTTGCCTTTCTACCGCCTTGTGTTGTGCTAGGGCTAGAACACTTGTTAACTAGCAACAGTTCCTACATTGAATACTTATTCAACTTTGTTTTGCTGTTAACAATTTTTTTTGCTTATTAGCCACTATATTGTGCCATCCAAGCTTCACTTTTTTCTCTTGAGCAGAACATGTACCTTTGTAATCACTCCACGGTTCATTGGTTCTCACCGTCCACCGTTTACCACCTGCTGTGTCGGTAAGAATACTTATAAGAACGTGGTAAGACGCTTGAGAGAGAGATTGTTTCCTTCCACTTTTTACATTGCCACTATCCTTCGTAGTTGATAGAGATAACATCTTGTTGTTATCTTTTGTTTACTACTAACAATGGCAGAATATAAAAGGTATGATGAATGTGTTCAATAAGCTGAGTTGCGTGACATGATGAGGGAAATAACAGATATGTTCAACAAAACCTAAGCATCGATAGAGGCGTCATTGACGACTTTGAATCGCAAACTTGTTGATCTTGTTGTTCGTATGGATACTTTTAAGGCGCAACTGCCTCTCGCTGAAGATCGTGAAGACGATGCTTATAATATGGAAGATCATTACAATCAACCACGACTTCCACGTTATCTACGAGGTATGGGCGGTAATAATCGTTATAATTAAAATGATCGCCATAACAATTTTAATCGCCATCTTGATGATCCTTTTGCTAAAGTCAAATTTACTATACCCTCTTTTTCTAGTGTTTATGATGCTGAGGTATATCTTGATTGGGAGATGACAGTAGAGCAGAAATTTAATGCCCACCTTGTTCCTGAACAACATAGAGTTCGTCAAGCTACTAGTGAGTTTAAGGATTGTGCTATCATATGGTGGAATGAACTTGTTAAAACTATAATTGATCCTCCAACATGGGATAGATTAAAAGAAGCTATGCGTATTCGTTTTGTTCCTCCTTTTCAGCGGGACCTTCGCAAAAAATTGCAGCGCTTAGACTAAGGTAACATGTCCGTAGAGGAGTATTATCAAGAGTTACAAAAGGGTATGTTGCGCTGTGGGGTAGTAGAGGACATGGATGATAAAATAACTCGTTTTTATGGGGGTTAAGGTGTGAAATTCAGGATATTGTTGATTATAAGGAATATGATACTGTTAACAGATTATTTCAGCTGACTATGTTGCCAGAAAAAGAATTGCAGGGCCGCCAACAGCAGCAGCACCAACGCATGAGGAGCACATTTACAGAGCGTTCGGCATCTACACCATCTAAAATAGCACCATCTTCAGAGTTTTCCTACTGCCACTACACCATCCAATGGTGGCCAACAAACTTCATCTACTGCTCCATTTCCTCGCACGCCGGAGGGCAGCAAGACGACACCATTCAAGTCTACGTCTTCCACTCCTTACATAAGTCGAACTTTCAACATTAAGTGTCACCGCTGCCAGGGAGTTGGTCATGTGATGAAAGATTGCCCTAGCAAACGAGCATATATAACACGAGATGATGACGGCTATGATAGTACTTCGGATGTTGAAAATGAATATTCTCTTGCTACTAACGTTGTAGGACCAAAAGATGACCACTATAGCACAGATGAAGAGGTACTTGGTACTGCAGCAACGGAAAATTATAGAACCATAATTATGCAGCGTGCTTTGAGCTCTAAAGTTGAGATGGATGACAAGCTACAACGACACAATGTTTTTCACATGTTTCTCATCGTCAAGGACTGCCGCGTACACACTATAATTGATGGAGGCAGCTGCAACAACTTGGTGAACACGGATGTGGTCAAGAAACTTGGGTTAACAACAAGAGCACACCCTCATCCATACCACATTCAGTGGTTCAACAACAACTGTAAGATTAGGGTAACACAAACAACGAGGGTATATTTTTCGATTGGTTCTTACTATGATTTTGCTGATTTTGATGTCGTACCTATGGATGCTTATTCTCTTTTGTTAGGACGCTATTGGAAATTTGATACGGATGCTATTCATCATGGTAGAACTAATAAATATACTCTGATGCATAAAGGAAAGAAAATCACTTTGCTTCCTATGACTCCTGTTGAAATTGTACATTTTGAGAAAAGTAAAACACGTGATGATAAGACAACAAAATTACTAGACTCTGAAAAACAGCAAGTAATTAAGTTAAAATCACCTTCGTTGACAACTAAATCTGATCTTGCTGATTTATTTAATACCAAGTGGATCACTGACGAAGGCGACAAACCATACCCTTAGAAACAGAATACCCAGGCGGTGGCTGCATATAAACCTCCTCACGCAGCTCGCCATTAAGGAAGGCATTCTTGACATCAAGCTGAGAGATGGACCACTCACGAACAGAGGCTATAGCAAGAAGAGTGCGAACAGTGGTCATATGAGCAACAGGAGCAAAGGTCTCATCATAGTCACGACCATGTTCCTGCTGGAAGCCACGGGCGACTAGTCGAGCCTTATACCGCTCAAGGGAACCATCAGAGCAGGTCTTAACCTTATAAACCCACTTACAGGTGATAGGACGAACACGTGTGGGACAGGGCACAAGTTCCCACGTGCCAGTGCGCTCAAGAGCAGCAATCTCCTCAGCCATCGCATGTTGCCATTCCGGATGAGGAACATCATCACGATACGTAGCCGGCTCAGAAAGAACTGTAACTGCAAAGCTAGAAGGAGAATACCGATGAGGAGGCTGACGAGAGCGATGACCACGTCCAAGAGGCTGCTCAGGAGAAAAATCATCAGGAGATGATTCCTCATGTGAAGAGGATGCAACGGGAGAAGATTGGTCATCAGAGGAAGATGACTCAACCGGAGTCGATGGCTCATCAAAAGAAGATGGCACATCTGAAGAGGACAGAACTCGACGAGTATAAACATGTGTCACGAGAGGCTTCATAGTATAATCGGGGACCATAGAAGAAGGCTCCGAAGAAGACACTCTAGGACGTGGCACCGAGTGTGAAGGAGGTACACGAGCAATGTGGGTATCTGGAAAAATAGGAACGAAATAGGATCTACCACAGATACAGAAGAAGTATCCAAAGAAGGTCGAGGATAGAAAGGACGTGTCTCATCAAAGACAACGTCCTGTGAAGTCCTCATCCGACGACTGACAGGATCCCAACAACGATACCCCTTATGCTCAGCACTATATCCTAGAAAAACAGACTCAACGGACTGAGCAGTGAGCTTAGTGCGCTCACGAGGTGCGAGCAACACATAACACACACAACCAAAGAGACGAAGGCTGACATACTGAGGCGTCTTCCCAGTAAGACGCTAGAAAGGAATCTCACCCTTAAGAGCAGACGAAGGCTGAATGTTAATCAGGTAAGTGGTAGTAGAAATAGCCTCGGCCCAAAAGTGAGGGGGAACAGAAGAAGCGAGCAAAAGAGCACGAGCAGTCTCAAGAAGATGTCGATGCTTGCGCTCAGCAGTACCATTCTGAGCATGAGCGCGAGGACAAGAAAACTGAGCAAGGGTACCTTACTCAGAAAGAACCTGGCGAAGAGCATCAGAAAGGTATTCACCGGTAGAGTCAGCACGAAAAACACGAATAGATGCATCAAACTGAGTGCGAACCATAGCTGAAAAGTTTTTATAGATAGATAAAGCCTCACTACGATGTTTCATAAAGTAAATCCATGTGTGGCGAGAAAAATCATCTATAAAAATGATATAGTATCAATGTCCTCCTTTGGAAACAAAAGGAGCAGGACCCTATACATCTGAATGAACAAGATCAAACGGTCGCTGAGACACTGACACACTAGAATAATAAGGGAGTTGAATCTGCTTCCCTTATTGACAACCCTGACACTGAGCTAAAGACTCAGAATCTGAAACTGATCCTAAAGCACCACTACGAACTAGAACAGATAGGCGAGAGCCACAAAGATGACCCAAACGGTGGTGCCACTGAGCAAAAGACGTGGTAGACGAAGCAGCAAAGGCGGAGCCAACAAGACTAGCAGACGCAGCGGAAGGAAGACGAAGCCAGTCAAGCTCCCAAAGGCGTTGTGAATCACGACGGCGAGGGCCAGTACCAACCAGGCGACCCGTGCGACAATCCTGAACATAACAAAGATCAGGATCAAGAATCACTCGGCAGTCATGATCAGTGAGTTGACCAGCGGATATAAGCTGCATGGTCAGGTCAGGAACATAAGAAACGTGAGGAATATGAAAGGAGTCAGACGAAAAAGTGCCCTGTCCAATAACAGAAAGAGGAGAACCATCGACAGTATGAACAGTAGGAGAATGAGAAGAAGAACTCAAAGGAGACAGACCGGTACAATAAGGAGTCATATGGAATGAAGCACCGAAATCAAGGATCCATGGACGAGTACCTTGAGTAGAAGTGGAAGATGGTCCCTCAGTGGAAGAAGACTGAGAAGCAGCAGCAGAACCTGAAGGTGCAGAATGCTGAGTCACAGAACCAGCAGCTCCATAGAATTACCTTTATCTGCCCATTGGAAAAAGAAAGGTAAGGATAGGATTGGTAGCGGAAGTGATGTGAATAAATGGTGTAGAGGCAGCAAGGTGACGAATAAGCATGAGCAACTGTACATCTGTAGTAGCAGAACCCCCCTGAGAGCCTCTAGTACCAGAACCACCAGTACCACCCTGTGAAGTACGTCGAGCTTGAGCCTTCCTCTTCCTAAAACAATATGACTCCACGTGCCCATCTTTGCCACAGTAGTCACAGTGAAGACTAACACGTCCTCCAGGTACAGAAGGAGGAGTGACTGAAGATGGTACTGTCGGTGGAGAAGTGTGTCGAGGAGTCGATGAACGAGCAGCTAAAACCGAAGAGGTCAGTAGAAGACCAGCAGCACGAAGACGAGTCTCCTCATTACGAACACTAGACAAAGCATCAGTAAGAGAGACACAGGGGTGACGAGCAAGCAGCTGAGCACGAAGAGGCTCAAACTCGTCACGAAGCCGGGTCAGAAAGTCATAGGTGCGTCGAAGCTCAAGTGCATCCTTCTGACTCTGACAAGACGAACAAGTATCTGGCGATAACTGAGGACCAAGAGTGTCGAGCTGACGCCAAATAGCAGATATCTGAGCAAAGAACTCATCCACTGTAGCATCTTCTTGTTGTAATAGCTTGCTCCTGACAAATAGCAGCAAGATAGGTAGACTGACCAGTAGGCTCATAGCGATGACGCAGAAAGGCCCACATCTGATGTGCAGACTCAAACTCAACTATGTCAGCAGCCAATCGGTCCTCCATACTAGCAGCAAGAATAGCACCAGTCCGAGCATCCTCATCCAACCAAGTCCTGTACATACTGAACTGAAACTCATACGAAGCTAGACGAGTCTCATAATCTGCACGTAACTGCTTCTTCTCATCATCAGTAGCCTTCTCTCGAAAGACAGGCTATGTAGGAGCAGTAGGACAAGGCGGGCATGTGAGATCACCTGTGAGAAAACCCCAGAGACGCAAACCTCGCATATGTAGGCGCATGCGGTGAACCCAGTCACGATAGTTAGTGCCATTGAAAAGCACCGGACATCGCAGGACTGGAACACCAGCAGATGAAGAAGTCATTCTGACAGGACAACAAGCGACGGCTAGAGCGCAAAATATGCAGCGGCGGGCGATGGCACAACAGATAAAGCGGCGCAAGCTGCGTTTTTTTTTACCTAGCCGCTGGAAGCCACAACTTAATCAGTTCAGAATGGCAGCGGCTGATGTAAACAAGGCCAGATGTCTTCACGTGACTAAACAAGGCCAGACAGAGAAAGCTTATGTCTTCACGTTGCTTCACGATCTGCAGGCGGCGGAAAACGCCAGGGGCCCGCGCTGGTTGGGAATCGAGAGCAGAAGCTCTGATCGTGGAGAACGCGTGTTCCTCCGGGAGCCCACGTGGCAGGGGAAAACGAGTGGCTCGGTAAAGCACGTAGCGCAGATCGGAGCAGCGACAATAGGCAATGAGGAAAACCACGCCGAGCAGATCCACGGATCAAGAAGAACCGGGCGGCGCACAATGAAGCGCCGAACCGATGTTCGAGATGAAGCCGCGCGGACGAGCAGCCCTGGTGGGCGAAAAAAAACTCTAACCCTAATTAGATGACTCTAATACCATGTTATGAATGATGCTTGTGTTATTATGGGCAAGGGCCCAAATATATAGAGGTATAGGAGGAGTACAAATATGGAGAATAATCTCGTACAAGAAAAAACATAAATAAAGATAATCTCCTAACATAAATAGAGATATTCTCCTAACAGTACTCATAAAAAAAATATTCACACTGGTATCGAGGCTTCATTATGCACCTAATCATACAATACATGAACAGGACAACCTGAAGTAAAGCAAAGAAAATCAACTGCAGCTGAGATGACTTGTGCATCTGTGTCTGATAGCCGAAATCTCAAAGGGAATCTAAGTGAATGCTCCATACTACTTGTTCCATTTGTTTTGCATCTGGTGTTCATGACGTTTACGACTTTCTTTGTGATGCATGTAACACCCCAAAATCCTGTTAAGAGGGGAATTTAAATTTTTTTGGACGTGTTGCATGTTTGGCAACAATTTAAATTCAAACTGGAATTCAATTTAAACTCAAAACAGAAAAGAAATAGAAAAAGAAAAATGAAAACAGAAGAAAACCGGCCAGTGGGCCGAAACCCACCAGCCGACCCACCCTGCTCCGCGCCAGCCCGCAGCCGCGCGCGCCTCCTTCCTCCCACTGACAGGCGGGGCCCGCCAGCTTTTCTTCTTCCTCGCGCCCGCGCAGCGATCGACCAGACTCTCTCACCCGAATCAAAACCGATCAGGAATTCTCGCGTATCCCAGCCGATTTCCGGACCCCGAAGACTCCAGCTCGATCTAAACCACCCCGCCGCCCTCCCCCGTCTATAAAAACCTCGGCCTTGTCCCGTTTTTCCCACGCGATCCGCCGATTTTACTCCGGTGAGAACTCGAGCCCCTCCGCCGAATTCTGCCCGATCTACGCTCGGGAATTCCGATCTAACTCGCTGGTCTTGATCCACCGCCTCCGGGGAACCTCGCAGGTGCAGAAAACTCAGTGGTTTGCGGCTCAAACACAGCGCCGACGAGCCTCACCGTGAATTCACCTCGGACCTCGTCGCCGATCGCTTTCCAGGACCTCCGAGCTCAAGAAAACCCCCGAGGTGAGATCCCCGACCTCCCCTCCACCAATCTATGTCATAAAATCACAGTTCTAGGAAGAATTCCCGAAGATCCGAAACTCTCCGGCGAGATCGCCGCCTCCCGCCGCCGTGCACCGCCGGGCAGCGCCGCCCGCGCTCGATCAGAGCGACGTGGCCGCTTGTGTGCCGTTTATTTTAAATCGCACGGTAGAGTTTAAATCCCCGCATACCGGTTCGATGTTATAATCTCAGCCGTCTGTTTTAAATCGGACGGTCCACGTCAGCCCCGCGTTATAAAGACTGAAAATCTTACGTGCTACCCCCTGGGGTTCTCGAGAAATAAGAGCTAGCCCCGGAAACTTCTGATCTAGCCCCTGGAACTTCAGAAAATCGTGTAAATTCATTTAAAAATCAGTTTTAGCCCCTAGACTTAATAAAAATTAGGAAAAACTCCTCTGTTATGAGAAGCTAGACCCCTAAAAATTGTTAAAATAATATTATAGACCCTGTAGTGGGGTGAATTTACCTTTTTGACCCTGTTTGATATTAAAGATAGGAAATTGAATATGTGGCTAGTATTTAAAATTTAAAAAGTGGGACAAATATATTGTCAAATTTAAATTAAAAACTTTCTCAGTACTTAGAAAACTTTGGAGTGAGATAAAAATAGATTTTTGGCTGAAATGAATTTGTTTAATTTATTATTCACATTTATTAGTTATAGGGGCACATTTTTAAGTGGAGAATAGTTCTAAAAATTAGGAGAATAAATGTAAAATAGTTTACATCAGAGGAAAAGGTCAAAAATATGTTATTAAATATTTTAGATCAGAACCTATTCTGTTTAGATGATGTGTCTTGTTATTTTCATAATAAAGTTCACATTTAGGCATAGGAAATAAATCTGAAAATATAGCAACTAGTAAATGATAAATGGAGTTTCTAAAATCCAAAAAATTCAGTTTAGGGTTGGTAGAAATTCTGAAGACACCTATGGAGAAGGAAAATACATTTCATGCATACTTGGTAGCTAAAAGGTGTAGTAATTGAATATAAGGAAAATTATTTAAATTGGAAACTCATATATAAAGTATGTAAGCATAAATGTGAATACAAAAGTAGGAATCATATACACATGATTAAAAGTGCATGTAAGCCAAAGGTCAACACACATAGAGTAAACACAACACATAGAAGTTGTGAATGGCTTTGTTAAATGTGAATGTGTGGTTTGTATGAAGTGGAAGTGTGAACTATGTCTTATGGATTGTTGTTTTTCTTTTGCTATGTGTGATGGTATGATGTAGAACCTGCTCAAGAGCAAGTTCTTCCTTTCCAAGATCAGGACTACCCATTTCAAGAGCAGCAGGAAGGAGGCAAGTGTACTTGACCACTTTGATACTATGTTAGGATGTGTAGATAGAATTATTTGCATTGTCTAATGAAATATGAAACCCATACTAGGAAGTTTCCTTAGAATTGCATTACCTTGTTTCCTTGTAGCTTGGGTTGGGATTTATTTTATCATGTCATTTATTATTATGCATATGCTTAGCCATGCTTAGAATGGGATATTTGGGATATGAGATCATCAGTTTATTTTACCATACTCTTGAAATATTGTGAGTTATGTAGAGGTAGGGATCAAGGCAAGTTGGATGTTTTGGTTGTATGCTGGGTGCACGAGACTCGGGTTTGTGTTTAGTACTTGCCTGGATTCTAAGGACCGGTTCATGGAGCATGTAACCTGACTTTACCGTGCCAATCACATGCTGAGATGGGGCAGCTTGGCCAATTAATTAGGTGTATACCCGGCGTAGTATGGGTGTGTTGGATGATGCGGGGAATAGGTGTCAGCTGGACTACCATATGAACCGCAAGGCTCAAGAGGGGGCCACTGCAGCGGGGTTGGAGCCTCTTGTATGCTGTTAGGGGTGAAACCTCAGTGGGCCCACGCTCGTCGGGAATCCCTTTGTAAAGGTTTCGTAGTGATCTCCTGGCTACACACCTGGGAAGTGTGAATGTGGTTCGTAGCCACTGGCATAATGGAGGTTCTTTTAGTCCACCCGGCAACGGGGGATGAAATCACTACATGTGGGTACAGTGGTGCAAACTCTGCAGAGTCAAAACTGTCATGACAGCTGTGCTCACGGTCAAGAGCGGCTTGGACTTATATGATTAGAGGATTAATGGTTTTGGAAGTTGTGGATGTTAAGTGGGGAGCTTAACATTGGAAATGATGTTATGGTTAGTTGATTATGATGATGGGATGGGAGATTGGGACCATTTCACCTGTGTAGTATTGTAGGTGCTTAATAAGCTAAGGTGATAGGTTTTAATTGCGTAGTGTTTTAACCATGAGTTCAACCTCCCCTTGTTCTAGCCATGCATGACATAATTTTCCAACACTTGCTGAGTACCATCGGTACTCAACCTTGCATATTTTGTTGGTTTATATTGCTGCTCAGGTCAAGATAATGAGGTGGTATATAATGACCAAGACTTTGGACCCGAAGAAGTTTTCTAGGTTCATGGAGACCCCCGGGCAACGCCTGTGACGGAGCCCTCAACAATAATATTCCGCTGCTAGTTTATTTACTTGTGATGAACTTATTATTGTCCATCGAGACATTTGCTATGTAAGACTTATTTATATTCGACACCTGACTTGTAATAAATGATGCTTCACTATTTGTCATCACATGTATGAGAAAACGATCCTGGCATACATGTGATATTCACTTGGTTGTTCTTCAGAAAAACCGGGTGTGACAATGCACGTCCAGGTCAGTGTATGCTTTCCAAAGTAAATTATTCTCAACCAGAGGCCCTGCTGATTTCCTTTGGTTAAATACCTTAGTATGCAGGTGTCGACTCGATTTCTCTCCGCTAGTCCTCCGATTTACTGGGCTGCTTCGCAGATCTTGAGTCCCCCCAGCCACTCTTCAAAAAGATGGAGCTACTTGATCTATGTTTATTTCACTGCTTACATTCTTCTAGGTAGTCTGCTTTTCTCCAACTTCTACCCATTCACCTAACTACAGTGAGGTTGGTTGCGTCACGCAACATTTCAGGAGAGCTGCACTGAAATGGCTATCTACGAGTCTCATCAATCTATTGCCAGAAGGATGATTCGAACTAGTTGGACCTGAAAATTTCCCTAGACAGATGTAGTGCCAGTTTAGCTAAAGTATTATTAGTTCTGCTGTATGGAACGACAAACCTAGCCGTTCTGTGGTTGCATACACAACCTTATCTCCTTTCTTTTCAAATGCCATGATCAACTTGGCCACATTTTGCCAAGGTTTTGGTGTAAAGGTTGATCTGTATTGACCGCAGATGTATGGACTTGTCAAATATTTGCATCTAATATTATGTAAAGGAAGATTTTTAAATTCAGATTTGATTCGAGAGCTTCCTATCTTGATAGAGCACCTCTGTCATCTTTAAAAAATGAGCTGCTTTATCTATTGTTTAAGCCTGTGAAATGCTCTTATATCTTATGCCAATTTTATGTATGGTAATTGCATAACTAAAATGCTTGTTTATTCTGAAACTTGTATCAATTTTTTAAAAAACATTAATAAGAGTCGAGCGCTCTTATATCATATATCAACAGAATGAAACACCCTGCATTCCGCTGCAGACCCTCACATTATAGAGCGCCCTGCAACGTCAACTGCAGCGTCAGCAGCCTTCGCAACAAGTCAGGTAATTCTCCAGAAATTTGATGGTGTGAGGTCTAGAGACTCCTGTTGTAATCCGGGGTTTAATTTCTTCTTATTTTCTCCTTATTTATTCTTAATATGAGTGTTGTATATAAAGCCCCAATTACAATAGAATCCTTGTCTAATACTACCTAGACTTCTACCCTAAATAAAGATGAACTTGTAATTTAACTCTATCCTAATTTAGAAACATTAGATTATATCTAACAATCACCCTCTAATCTTAATTTTTTAAGATCATACTCGCACTAATTAGGATGGAGACACACTTCCACTCTACACACAATTTTGGGATGGACACATCTACCCCTAGAATAGTCACATCTTCGCCCTGCACAACTCAATTTTGGTATGACCACATCTACAACCCTAGGATGGTCACATCTTTATCAAACAACAACAATAAAGCCTTTGTCTCAAGCACATTGAGGTAGGCTAGATATTAAACCCAAACTGGATTTCGTATCCATAGGAATGACTGGTTTTGATGCTGACTCGTCAAACCTATCATAACCCACCTCCTTTACCCGCGCCTGGGATCGGCTATACGTAAACAGACATGGGCAAAGTTGTGGTCACATCTTTATCCTGCACATAAATTCAGGTTGTCCACATCTTCACCCCACACTCGATCCCGAAATGGACGCATCTTCATTCCGATCACACACTCGATATGGTCACATCTTTATCTCGAGCACACCTCACCATGAGATCAAAACAAAGTTTCCTCTGATGCAAGAAGCGCCATCTCATCTTCCCTTTTATTCTTGGAACATTTTTTGGCAAAGTGTCCAAGTTTTTAACAATTGAATCATCGAATATTTAATTTATCAAATTTCTTCGTCTTCTTTTGACCACCTTCGTGAGCTTTCCACTCCTCCCTTGTCAAAAGAAGCTTTTCTACATCCTTTGCCTCTCTTGCTCTCCGCCCCTCTTTTGTTAAAAGGAGTACTTCTTGATAGGGTGAAACCCGGGGGGGGGGGGGTGGCCCGATCTTCACGGCAGTAGGTACAATAAAGGTGATTGAGAGGTTCGGACAGCCCGAACTATTGCTGTTAAGCAGTTCGGACAGTCTGGAACTTCTTTGGGCAGCAATACGAACAAAGGTAACTAGCCGAAAACAGCCGGGTAACTAGCTCTATAACTGCCAAGGCTGGATGCGACCAAGTGATGGGGAGAGAGGCACCGAAGACTTTGAGAACTTCGACTCGATCTCTGGACGATCACAGAACCACAATCCGAGATAACTAGCTTTATACCTAACAAGGTTGGATGCGACCAAGCGACAGGGAGAGAGGCACCGAAATCTTGAGGATTCGACTCGATCTCCGAACGACCGCAGAACCACAAACCGGAAACTAATCCACACAAAAGGCCTTGAAGCCTAAAGCATGAATTAGGGGACCCCTGAGGGATCACTTCACAAGCCTATGAAGAACCAGGAAGAACAAAGGTGTGCAAGGCACTCAGAATTATATTGTCTATCGAATGAGAAATGGTTGTTTTTTAGGAGCACAAGGGTGATATTTATACTAGGAACAACCCTTCTAGCTAGGTGTGAACTGAAGTCACCATGTTTTGAGGTGGGAAACCAGCTAATGAGCAATTCACGAAGTAGTATTTGATCCTCGCACGTCTTCTCACCTTCTTCGCAGTCTTTAGTAATTTAGCCATAACTCCTGCTTAGAAAGTCCAAACGATGCTCTGTTTGTTGCGTTGGAAAGTAGACTTTATAAGCTTTCACACCATGTTTATTATGAACCCTGAAACATGACATATTGGTACAGTATTACACATGAAGTTGAGGTTCCTACAGTGTACCCGTTCCCACTTCGGACAGGGCGAACTATCGCACCAACGAAAGTTCGGACAGTGCGAACTGACTTGGTTCTTTTTGTGCCAGCCAATGATGTTCTTTTATGGGTAAACCTGAGTAACATATAATTACACGACTTAGGTAGCATATCATTCTTATCAACATTAAAATATAATCCAGAGAGGAAAGAATTCACCTCTTGTTTGAGCTTTTGAACACAAGTGTGCATAGCAAGCCCTTCATAAGCTTGTATATGTGATGCTGGAATGTCCACATCATACTCCCCCTCTTGAAAAGGAGTCGTCCTCAACTCTTGTAATCCACAGTAGGGAGATAGATCAACAACATTGAAAGTTGTACTCATCATCTCTCCTCCCTTGAAAATGAGTTGAACTCGATACTTCAAAATCTTCTTGTTTGTCTTTTCTTGATGTTGAAGTTTCTTGAAAATTTTAGCACAATTGCTTGTTTCAACAGTCTACACTTTATTGCGCCCAATGTTTGTGGATGACATGTTGTAGAAAATAGCAGCCGCTCCCAAAATTGCCCCACAATGGCTTCCAAAAGTAAGTCAAAAGTTTGGTGTTGTGATATGAAACAATAGTCCGTAGCTCACCATGAAGTCATATGATTTTCATGAAAAATAAGTCATTAGTATGTGACACATCATTGATCTTAAGATAAGAAATAAAATGAGCCATTTTGTTGAAGTGATCAATCACAACAAATATTGAATTGCTCCCCCTCTTTGTTTGATGTAAACCAAGAATAAAGTCCATAGAAACATCTACCCATAGAAAACAAAGAAATGGTAGAGGAATGTATACACAATGAGGATTCAAGGGTGACATAGCTTTGTGGCAGGTGACACACCATAGAACATGTCTTTCCTCGTCTCTTATCATGTTGAACCAAAAACAATTATCGACCAGCGCTTGCTCCGTTTTCTTGACATTAAAGTGATCAAACAATCCCCCGACATGAGTGTTCTGCACAAACATTAGACAAACAGAGCAATCTAGAGTACAGACTTTGTTAGCCTCAAATTAAAATCCATTATGCATATGAATCTTTTTCCTTCCCTTTCCATCACAACACTTGGAAAATGGTTTAGAAAAATATGAATCCTTGACATACAAGTCTTTGATACTTTCTTAGCCAAGAACTTTTGCATCAAGTTGAGACAACAAAATATGGCGTCTAGATAAAACGTCTGCAACAACATTGTCCTTTCTTTTTTTGTACAAGACAATGTAAGAAAAAGTCCCAATGAGTTGAATCCATTTAGTGTCTTTTGTTCAATTTTAATTAAAACTTAAGACGTTTCAAACATTCATGATTTGCATGTATCACAAAAAGTTTAGATGAAAGATAGAGCTGCCAAGTTTCCAAATACCCCACAAGAGCATACAATTGTTCATCATAAGAAAACAATTTGGAGTTGGATCACTTAGCTTTTCACTGAAGTATGCAGTTGGATAACCTTCTTGCATAAGCACTCCTTCGATCCCTAACTCACTTGCATCACAAAAAGTCTTACCAAAATCTGAAAATGCAAGTAGTTGGGCTGTTGCCAACTTTATTTTCAGCTCTTCAAGTGCCTTTTCTTTTGGTTTTCGTGAACAAAAATGTACATCCTTCTTTATCAACTCATTGATTGGGACAACAACACTTGAAGATAGGGGCAGCAACAACCACTCATAAACGGCTGTAATTTTTCTTTGTTGACCTCTATGCCGTGAGCTGAAACAACAAAGCAAAGAAAAACTACCTTGTCGATGCAAAAGGTGCACTTGGCAAGGTTAGCATAAGAGCATTTCTTCCTCAAAACATCAAGCACACATTTTTTTCATTAACATGTTTGTCAAGAAATTTGCTGTAAAATAGGATACCGTCAAATTTAAATTCAACAATTTTTTTCAATTAAGGCTTTAGGAACAGGATTCATTAATCTCAAAAAAGTACTAGGAGCATTTGACAATCCAAGAAGCACTATCAACCAGCCAAGTAATTCACGCTTTATTTTAAAAGTTGTTTTCCACTTATCTCTTTCCCGGATTCGGATTTTTTATAGCTAGTTCTCACGTCAACTTTTGTGAAAATTATAGCACCATTAAGGTCATCAAGTATGTCATCAAACAAAACTATGGGATGCTTATACCTTATTGTAATATTATTTATTACATAAAAATCAGCAAATATTTTCCATGAGCCATGTTTCTTTGAAACTATGAAAGCAAAATTTGTATAAGGTGAAAACATTCATGCACATACCATTTGTCGATGAGGTTCTGCTCATGGCATCGAATTTCTTTTGTTTCTTGTAGGTCGCTGCAGTATGGTGCATGGGTTGGAAGTGAAGCACCAGAAACCAAGCCAATTTGATGTTCAACTCCTTTCTTGAGTGGCATCCCTGGTGGTTCTTTCTTAGGACACACATCTTCAAATTCCTGTGACACATCAAAACATGCACTTGGCAAAGTAGAAATAGGAAAAATAAAATTGTCCTTGCACAGAAGTATAAAGAAACTTGGCATTGGGTTCACTCAATTTTTTTAAATCTCCTTTTGTAGCTATCATCACTAAACCCTCTTTTCCCTTTGGCTCGGTCATTTGCGGCTTTGGGGTTTTATTTAGCTTTGGAGACACTCTCTTACTATGTTTGTGGGTCACTCGCAAGTGGTTCTCAGTTTCTCGCCGAATTCTTTTCAAATTTTTCTTCTCAATTTCTTCCAATTGTCAAGGAAGTAAAGTGGGAGGCTCTTCATTGTTCATGAAGATTAGTTTGTTAACATGATCACAAATCTGAACTGCCAAAAAATATAACCAAGGTATTTGCAAAAGCAGTTCGTATGCGTGCATAGGATCTACATCACATTTCACTTTGTCTTTATACTTCCCACTAGAGGAAGGAACAATCATGATGTTGGTTACACGGAGTGCCCCATAATCGTGAAACCTCTGCATCTTGTATGGATTAGGAAGATGCCGCTGTTTGAACTCCAATTTCTCCACCAATTCTTGACTTGCAATATTATTGCAGCTGCCATGATCAAGAATAATTTTGCATAGCATCTCCTTGATCATGCTTCCAGAGTGAAACAAGTTGTTGTGTTCATTTTCTGCAGTTGCACTAGTAACATTAAGCATTCGATGAGAAATGATGTAATTATTATCATCTTCATCGGGCTGGATCATATTCTCATCATCTACAATTTCCTCATCAGATATTGGTGCATCTTGTGGTTCATTTTCAGATTCACCTTCATCGAGTTGGGTCACATGCTCGTTATTTCCAATTTTCTCATCAAAAATTGGTGTATCTTGTGGTTCGTTCTCAGATTCCCCTTCACCTTGTTCATTAATAATCATGGTGTTCCGTGTAGGACATTCAACATTAATATATCCACAACTTTGGCATTTGTGATAATTAATCACTCAGCTATGCGAGGAGGATGCAACCACCAATGCAATAAATGGGGCTGATGTGCTTGCAGCGTGGAGTTGTTGTTCTTGTTGAATCGTAGGTGAAGAAGCAGTAGAACTGATATCTTCGCAACACCTATAGATGGAGAATACTTAGCTGCAGCGCCTTGAGATTTACCCACAATAACAGAGGTATAGGGTTACTGCCGGTGGCACAAATCTGATATAGAGCGGCTACCATAGGAGCGACTATGTTCTCCAACATAGTCAGCACCCTGACGGCGACCATGCTGATGATCAAATTGCACATGATCTGCAAAAGGGTTTTCATACCTGTCATAATAATAATCATGTACCTTTTGCTCATCATCAAAGCAGGCATGTTGGCCTTGACCATGCCCTTGAGTTCTTCCTCTACGCTGATATTTGAGACTCATACATCTTCCATCACCATGGCCACCACAATCATTTCTGAAACAGTTACGAAAAAAATCCCAAAATCTGAATTTTTTTCACCAAATTCTTCATGTTTATGTAGTAGAGCCCTTCCACCGGCTGGTGGGAGACGTTCACTAAACATCCTTTCCATGGTCTCTAATAGTGAGTTTCCAAATTGGTGTAGCTCAGCTCGTGAAACTCATGGTTATTTTTCAGAATTACCACCACGAACGATTGAAGCAGATCCTGCCATGTTAGAACAATGGAGGGAAAATGGTATAGGAAATTTTAGTGGAATCACACAATCTGACCACTTGCTTACCAAAGTTCTTACCTGTTCTCAAGGACTGTGAATGTGCAAAATATGATAGTATTCCTTGCTGTGATTAAACTGTTGAAAGGTTCACGAGTCGGGAGATCCGGTCACGGATTTTTGTGGAGCTTGGATGGCTAGACAAGTAAGGCTTGTAGTACCGAAAATCAAGTGTCGTAAACCAAGTCAAAAGATGAGTAAACTTTGTTGCGCAATCTGATTTTTTTCAACAATGATTATATCCTTTCAGTCCTTAAATCTTTTTTACTCTTTTTTTTGTAACACACTTTTTTTCACTTGTCCCTCTTCTTTATGAGAACAAGATGTGGGCTGACTAACACAATGCATATTGATATGGCAAACAACAAATGATGTAAACGACACAAGGCCAGCGGTACTACACAATGGTTTGATTATTTTTGTGGTGGTCTAATGAAATATAGGTATGACACAAAAACACGAGATGGATAACAGAAAAATTTTGAGAAACAAATGAATGATATGATGATCGTATCTACTGTGGAAACCTGAAACCTGATACCAAATGATAGGGTGAAACCCGGGGGGGGGGGGTTGGCCCGATCTTCATGGCAGTAGGTAAGATAAAGGTGATTGAGAGGTTCGGACAGCCCGAATATGGCTGTTAAGCAGTTCGGACAGTCTGAAACTTCTTTGGGCAGCAATACGAACAAAGGTAACTACATGAAAACAGGCGGGTAACTACCTTTATACCTGCCAAGGTTGGATGCGACCAAGTGATGAGGAGAGAGGCACCGAAGTCTTTGAGAACTTTAACTTGATCTCCGGACGATCACAGACCCACAATTCGAGATAACTAGCTTTATACCTGCCAAGGTTGGATGCGACCAAGCGAGAGGGAGAGAGGCACCGAAACCTTGAGGATTTGACTCGATCTCTGAACGACCACAGAACCACAAACCAGAAACTAATCCACACAAAAGGCCTGGAAGCCTAGAGCACAAATTAGGGGACCCCTGAGGGATCACTTCACAAGTCTATGAAGAACCAGGAAGAACAAAGGTGTGCAAGGCACTCAGAATTATATTATTTTATCAAATGAGCAATGGTTTTCTTTCAAGGAGCACAAGGGTGATATTTATACTAGAAACAACCCTCCTATCTAGGTGTGAACTGAAGTCACCACGTTTTGAGGTGGGAAATCAACTACTGAGTAATTCATGAAGTAGTCTTTTTGATCCTCGCACGTCGTCTCACCTTCTGCGCAGTCTAGTAATTTAGCCATAACTTCTGCTTAGAAAGTCCAAACGATGCACCGTTTGTTGCATTGGAAATTAGACTTGATAAGATTTCACACCATCTTTATTATGGGCCATGGAATGTAACAGATTAGTACAGGATTACACGTGAAGTTGAAGGTCCTTTAGTGTACCCGTTCTCAGTTCGGACAGGGCGAACTATCGTGCCAACGAAGGTTTGGACAGTGTGAACTGACTTGGTTCTTTTCTGTGCCAGCCAATGATGTTCTTTCATGGGTAAACCTTATTAACACATAATTACATGACTTAGGTAGCATATCATTCTTATCAATATCAAAGTATAATCCGGAGAGGAAAGAATCCACCTCTTGTTTGAGTTTTTGAACATGAGTTTGCATTGCAAGTCCTTCATAAGCTCGTGTACATGTATGTGATGCTGGGATGCCCACGTCACTTCTTCACGTTCTTTGTTGTTGAAGCTATGTACACGTTCCTCATGATCCTTGAGTCCGTCAATGAATTTCTCCACAGTCATCACCTTCAAGTCCACAAATTGCTCAATGGTGGATGCAATGTGAAAAAATTTCGAAGATAGAGCTTGCAGCAATCTGTTCAGGATGTAGCCTTCTTCAACTTTTCCTCTAAGACTGTAAATCATTGAGACAATGATCATCACTCTTGTGGCAAAGTCGTCTATGGAGTCTCCTTCATTCACACGCGTTAGATCAAACTCTGATACCAATTGCTGTAGATCCGGAGGAATAATTTCTGAGTTTTCCTAATTTATGCTCAATATGGGTGGCTGTATATAAAAGCCCCAATTATAATAGAATCCTAATCTAGTACTACCTAGACTCCACTAAATAGAGATGAATTTTTAATCTATCTTTAACTCTATCCTAATTTAGAAAAACTAGATTATATCTAACATTCCAACTATATGAAGTGCCAATATGGAATGGAACATTCCCAGATAAATGATGAAAGATAAATATATCATTATTAAGCCAATCACAATCGATGATCCTACTTCTCCAGGTACATTTCCAACCAAGTTGTTTGTAAACAGATCAATGCTCACCGTATACACTTCAGTTTTGTACGGTATAGAAGACCTTTTATCATCACAAATAGGCTGCCATTGAAGCATTCAAATTGCATGACTTGACCAAAATGTTCAGATGACTGTACGAAAGCTAGATCCAAAATATGTAGCCATGGTAGATCTTGTAGAATCAAACCCAAGCTTAGCTTCATTTCCACAAGGGCTGGGCTGTTACATCTCATGCCACCTTTCGAGGCGGCCGACTACTGCCTCCAAGTCACCCCTTGTTGCTGCACCTCATCTGCGGCCGCAGAACCCTGACCCTGCCACCTGTTGCCCTCATCCGTGTGCGGTCTCTCCTCTCTTCTCCCCGATGGTTTCTCTGCCATCTCCCCCCTACTTCTGCCACCCACCATCACCGACGGCACCATCTCCGGTACGCTCCCAGTGGTTGAGGCCTTCACTGTGCACTATCCGGGTTACCCCTCTTCCCCCGCCCGCGACCTCGGCAGCCTCTCTACCATTGCCGAGTTAACCTGCAGTCCAACACCCCTCTATCGCTCTCACACGCGGCGCAGAGCTTTTTGCAATTTTACTATCCCCAACATTGAGCTTCGTGAGAATACTACTCTCAACATTGAACTATCTAGAATACCATTATAATCGAAACCAGTCCGCTCATTTACCATCGGGGCATTGTAACTTAACTCATGGCCTTTTCTGACAGCAAAGGACACATAAAAAGACTAAAATACTCTTTGATCTCTCATTCGCATCTCATGTGAAAACAGCCCTATGGAAGCCTGCTGAATTAAAAAAAAGAAGAAAAAAATTGCATGCCACTAGGAGCTTGCTGAATAAAAAAACTGCATGCCACACATAAGATAAATTTAACAATTCACACACATAAGATAAATATAACCAAATTTAAAGTTAAACACATCCATAAACGTTAAAGTTCACATGCCACAGAGTCATACACATTACAGTCTAGATGTCAATCTGAACAACCTACATATATGTTTCCAAACTACAACAAATAAAAATAGGGCCGTACCCAGTGCCGAAGGCTCCTAAACATTATGGGGTCTGGGGAAGGGTTATTTCTACACAACTTTACCCATTTTTTTTGCAAAGAGGCTGGTTTGAACCCAAGACCTCAGAACACAAGTGGAGACACACTACCACTGCGCTAGGTCTGCCCTTCTAAACTACAACAAATAACGATAGAAAATAACTCAAACTTTATTAAACTTCTTTGGTGTAAATTTTTTGATAGCTCTTTTCAATGTTCCTTGCTTGGTTGAAGTTGAAGTGCACACCAGTTGTGTTGAAGTAGAGATGGTGGGAGGCTTTAAAGATATGGACATAGTGGCCGATTATGAAGAAGTGGATACAGTGGCATTTGCTTCAACGGGAAATCGAGTTTTGGTGCTATTTTTCTTGGTTTCCTCTTTCTGCAAGATGAAAACAACAAAATGAAATAAAAAATGATTGTAAATGCATGAGGAACAGGGTAATCAGTTACACTTTCCTTTTCTTAATTCCATTGTGAGGACATTTAGAGCTGTTTCTACTATGTCCCAATTCTCTACAATTGGGATATTTGAACTTGCCTCTAATCAATTTTCTTTTACTTCTCCGCCCCCTTTCCACTTGGTTTATCACCACTACCACCTTCAAGACATCCCTTGATCCTCAATTTCCTTTGACGGCCTACACCCCTATTTCAAAGTGGTGCATGTACCTCACTTGATATGTCCGCTTTTGGCCATCGTAACTTGTCCGGAAGTGGCTTCACTATTCTCTTGTATGCATTTCTAAACTTCTCCACGGAATAATATTCATTAACAAACTCCACCATCCTCACATGTCTAATTTGTTGGGCTGTTAGTTGGTGTAGTGGTCTTCCTACTACTGCTTGATGTACATGTGTGTTCATCAATCAACACTACCACCTGCAACATAATGATGCAATAATATTGTAATGTGGAGTTATGAAAAAAAAATGATAGACAACAAGACCATACCACAGTGGCGGGAGAGCCTTTTCGCTCTAGACGTGCCATGATTATCCAAGGACAAACCCCACCCTCTGACGGAACCAAAGAGGAGTAGTACACGGGGTGCGCGTGCGCTTCGGTATGGTCTACCCCAAAGACAAGACGGGAGCAGGCGCGGTGGTAGGATATGGATACGACGACTCCATCAAGTGCCTGCCTGACGTACGACGGGACAAGCCGTCCCTGTACCCACTACCTCCACTCCGTCTGTAATACGAGCGGATATGAGAGGAGTATAAGAAGAAGAGTCGGGTGATCCATTAGGGACATGCTCTCGCACTTGTAAAAGAACCACCCCCATTCTTGAGTAAGAACAGTGAGACAACCTAGACTGGACGTACGGCACCTTGCCCGAACAAGTATAATTCCTTTGTGTTCTTAGTTAGGCCAACTCGAGGATGATCGCGTGATACATTATTTACTAGTTGGAAATCCGAACATTGACAGTTGGCGCGCCAGGTAGGGGGACTGCCATGCATTCCCGTTTTGCTTCGACATCCTCGATGGCATCCTCACGATCGACCCTTGCACCCAGCATGACAGTCTCTTTCGGCGACTTCGAGCTCATTGCCACCGCAGGCGATGAGATGGAGTCCTGCTTCGCCCTCACCCACTAGACCCTCTGATTCAGAAGTCTGGACTTCTTCCCCAGCAGCTTTAGCACCCTCCGGATCTCCAACGGCACGTACGCCATGTACGGCGCCCCGACGTCAGCCTTCGCAGGGATGATCGAACACGCACCGACATCCCTTCGCCACATTTTGGAGTACAGCCCCAGCTCTGACGACAACACTGAAGGTGGCGAGAAGCCCTCTCGCGAGTGCCATGTCGCCGAGACAGCCAACACATCCCAGCTCGCTACATCGACTAGCGCGAGCCCACAAGGTGACCCTAAGCTGTCGGAGGCACGGCACCGCGATGGCTAGCTCAAAGAACAAACAGTTATGAGTAAACAGTTATAAAACAGTTGATATGCATCACAAACAACACAAATTACAAACGGGCTACACACTACCCTCTCGACTACCTCCGGAGCCGAAGATATCATCTCCACGCGTCTCTCTTGGAACCGGTAGCTGTGGGGATGGAGTAGAGGCCTCCGTCGCCGAACCCTACAAAACACATGCATAGTTATGATGGTTTGGATTCAGGTATCATTGTCTTTCTTTTTTTCTCACTCTCTTCCTCTCTGTCTACTATTCATCCCCTCTTTATGTTATTCTCACTCACACCCTCTCTCGCACTCTCTCTCTCTCCCTCTATTGCAACACTCGATCTCTCCATCCCACTCTCACTCTCTCTTGCACTCCCTCTCTCCCTTATGTACCACTCTACATCTCCCTCTCTCCTTATGTTAGATGAAAAATACAATATTAAAGAGTTTATTACCTGTACCGGAGGCACCTGGGCTGCGCGCTCCTGTGACGGGGTCACCTATGGCAGCTGCCATGCAGGAATCGTGATTTGTTGGCCGTTCTGTCGAGCTAAGGCCTATAATTGAAAAATATTAGAACATATGTATTACTGAAATGTTATGACGGTAAACTACAATAATTAAAATTACTTACCTCCACCGCTGCCTACATCTAGGCCATGTAGTTAGCTTGGTACTCCTAGATGGCCCTCGTTCCATTGAGCTCCTCCTGGGTCCGCGTCAACCTCTCCTACATGGCATGGAACTCCATGTTCCTCTGCGAGAGACGACCACTCGACGGACCAACCGACGAAGCCTGCATCGATGAAGTGCCTCTCGCAGGTCGCGCCGACCTCGAGTCGACAACTCCATCGAAAATGGCAAAACTATAAAAGAAAGAAAAATAATAAGTAAAAGAAGGAAGATTGGAAAATCTAAATCAAAGAAACCAACTCACCGGCCATGGCATTTCCTCCGCCGCTTGCATACACGGCTTGAGGGTCGATTGGCGCGTTTTCCCAATCGTACCTTTCACCGTGTATTTTGATGGCTTCCTGCCCGTACTTTTCCTAAAAAACATAGAAATGGTGTTAGTGTGTCTATAATAATATTAGTTATAATTAAATTGAATAATTCTGTAAACTTACCAATCGATCAGTCGCGACCTGACTGCACTGCCCTGGCTGCGACGGGTCACTTCCCCTGTGACCTCTCTTCCAAACCTCGACCGCGTTAGGCTCCTGGCCGGTCTCTCGCTCCTGTAGATGCGTGTTAGTAGGATAAATATGTTATGAACACATAAACGAACTTATAATACACTTACCATGCGTTTAGCCAAACGCAAATGACAATCGGCGCCATAGGTGTGCTTCTCGTCGGACCCTCTGCATCCTCGAGCCCTCATGGACTTAGCTTTGAAGTCATCACTAGCCCAATACCGACAGAGAGCTCGGTATACGTCGGGTTGACCCTCTAACCAGGAAATACTAACCTGCACATATGTAGTATATCATTAACTGTTAACATAAGTAACTATTGAGTTTTTTTAACAATTAGAACTTACCTCTGCATATTGATCCTCGGTCAAGTACGTGTCGGAGTCCCTTCTAAAGGGATCCCGTTCCTGCTGCTGCTGATGCCGTTTCTGGTAGTCGTTAATGGCCTGTATGCGGGCGTACGACAACGCCTGCGTCACGAGCTTCCGAGCGTTTGTGTGGAACACAAGTGTCCCGTGCTCCATCATGCTCTCGCTCGTTTCCTCTAACTGGTACCTCAGCTTTAACGAAATAAACATTTAATCAATATGCATTAACAATTTAAATGAGTTGAAGAATGTAAACATTTAAACTTACCATAAAATCATTCCACACGGCCCCCTAAAGAGTGTCGTGCACCTCGTGCAAGACACGAGCTTAGTCGTCCCACAACAAAGCAGGGACACCATCGATGACACCGGGATAGTGCAAACGCACTAAAGCCCCGATGACACCGTTAACCTGCCTGTGGTATCCCTGGCCCGTGAACAAACAGTCGTACCAAGATCTGCAAAATTTGTTATCTCAGTAAGTATCTGTAGACATCATGAAATATGTACCAAGTATATCATTTTTTACCAGTCTCCAACTGGACGAATAATTACCCGCTCACGAGGAACAGGAGAAGGAGCCGCGAAGTGGGTCCTCCTCGTCCGTCGTCTCTGCGCGGGCACTACGTCCGGTGACCCGGAAGGCTGATCACCACTAGAGCCCGAAGGCTCCACGCTTGCCGGCTCCGAGGGCTGGCTAGCCTGTGGCGGCGTCCTAACCTCTGACTCTGAATCTGACGACTGTGAGTCAGACTGCAAAATTAAAGGATTGAGAATAAGAATAAATTGTTTATAAGTAGAATTTAAAATACCGTGATTGACAACTGAAATTTACCTCTGTGCGCTGTAAGGCTAGAGGTCGGCCCGCAAAGTCTGGTAGGTGCCTCATCAGCTGAGAGCGTCTTCTCGCACCTGACGAGCTACCTGAGAAGAGGTCCCGTGACCAACTGAGGAATCCTCGTGTCCCCTTTTTCCCGCTCCCCTTTGATGATGACATCCCGTTGCAAGGAATAATTGATAAATATTGCCGCTTCCCTTTGATGACGACAAAATTCATATTAAGTTAGTGAAGAAAATGTTACATCATCAATTTCAAAATTCATCAATGTCATGATCATGTACCCTACTCCTTAAACCAGACCATCAATCTTCTTTCGTGAGCGTCTGAACTGGATTTCATTTCCGTTTACGCATATCAGAAGTCTCGACATCTTGAGCGTCTCCAACTAAGTCGTCGAGTCCTACACCAGGCTCGATGATAAACGAGTCTGGCAACTCTTCTTCTTGGTAAACCTCGTCAACCTCATCAGTATCATGGTAACCATCATCTTCTGGAGTGTATAACCGCTCACGAGGATTAACCTTATGTACAACCCACCAAGCTTTGAGTTTTTTGCATGGATAAGATAGATAATACACTTGCTCCACTTGGTGTGCAAGAACAAATGAATCGTATCCTCGTAGCCTTCGTTGTGTTTGACTTCCACCATGCCAAATTGGTTTAGTCGAGTTCCATGATTGATATCAAACCAATCACAGTCAAAGAATACTACTCGAAGATCCTTATTCCTGGCACATACGACACATCATCGGGAGGCGGCACGGCGAGCAGGGGCTCTAGGCGGCGCGGCGACCAGGGGCCGGGCGAGGCGGGTCGGGCGACGCAGCAAGGCGGGGCTCGAGGCGGGGCGGGGCGAGCGGCGGCGGCCGAGGCGCGGCCGGGGCTCGGCGCGAGCACGGGCGGCCAGGCGGGGCTTGGGGCGGGACGGCGGCGGCTGCGGCTGCGTGGGCGAGACACGGGCATGAGTGGGCCGCGCGCGCGGCCCGTGAGATGTAGAGTGGAGGTGGCAGCGGGGCGGCGATGGATGTGGCGGCGGAGGTCAGCCCGGGGCAGGGCTGAGAGTCTAGCTCGGGCTGAGAGTCTGGCTCTCGGGCTTGAGCTGAGCAGTCCAAGTGCCCACGACCGTCGGATCTAATCCGACGATCCACGCGTTTTATAAGGGTCTTGAAAAAAGGCCCACAACCCTAATACACTCATTTGCATCCCCCTCCCTCTCTCCTCTCCAGAGCACGGCGGGAGGCCGGCAGCGCCTTGCAGCGACGGCGGCGGGCGGAGGTGGCGCCGGCATCGGCGACGCTCGGCCAGGCGAGCAGGGGCAGGGCGGCGCGGCGAGCAGGGGCTCTAGGCAGCGCGGCGACCAGGGGCCAGGCGAGGCTGGTCGGGCGGCGCAGCAAGGCGGGGCTCGAGGCGGTGCGGGGCAAGCGGTGGTGGCCGAGGCGCGGCCGGGGCTTGACGCGAGCATGGGCGGCCAGGCGGGGCTTGGGGCGGGACGGCGAAGGCTGCAGGGGCGAGGCGCGGGCATGAGTGGGCCGCGCGCGCGGCCCGTGAGATGTAGAGTGGAGGTGGCGGCGGGGCGGTGATGGAGGTGGCGGCGGAGGTCAGCCCGGAGCAGGGCTGAGAGTCTAGCTCGGGCTCAGGCTGAGAGTCTGGCTCTCGGGTTCGAGCTGAGCAGCCCAAGTGCCCACGACCGTCGGATCTAATCCGACGATCCACGCGTTTTATAAGGGTCTTGAAAAAAGGCCCACAACCCTAATACACTCATTTTCATCCCCCTCCCTCTCTCCTCTCCAGAGCACAGCAGGGGACCGGCGGCGCCTTGCAGCGACGGCGGCGGGCGGTGGCGGCGCCGGCATCAGCGACGCTCGGCCAGGCGAGCAGGGGCCGGGCGGCGCGGCGAGCAGGGGCTCTAGGCGGCGCGGCGACCAGGGGCTGGGCGAGGTGGGTCGGGCGGCGCAGCAAGGCGGGGCTCGAGGCGAGCGGTGGCGGCCGAGGCGCAGCCGGGGCTCGATGCGAGCACGGGCGGCCAGGCGGGGCTTGGGGCGGGATGACAGCGGCTGCGGTGGCGAGGCGCGGGCATGAGTGGGCCGCGGGCGCGGCCCGTGAGATGTAGAGTGGAGGTGGCGGCGGGGCGGCGATGGAGGTGGCGGCGGAGGTCAGCCCGGGGCAGGGCTGAGAGTCTAGCTCGCGCTCGGGCTGAGAGTCTGGCTCTCGGGCTCGAGCTGAGCAGCCCAAGTGCCCACGACCAACGGATCTAATCCGACGGTCCACACGTTTTATAAGGGTCTCGAGAAAAGGCCCACAACCCTAATACACTCATTTTCATCCCCCTCCCTCTCTCCTCTCCAGAGCACGGCGGGGGCCGGAGGCGCCTTGCAGCGACGGCGGTGAGCGGAGGCGGCGCCGGCATCGGCGACGCTCGGCCAGGCGAGGCGAGCCGCCCAGGCATCCCCCTGCCACCGACTGGACGCCTAGCGTCGGTACGCTGTCGGCAACGGCGGGGGCTGCTGGCAGCGGGGCCGGGGGTAAAGTAAAAACAATGTGCTTAAACAACTAATCAATCAATTAACTAAATTAAATAACTAAAATCAGAAACAATTACTAATTGAAACCAAATAATTAACAACTAAACTAATTATCTACTAAATACATACAAATTGATTAAGTAATAAATTTTTTATCTAATCTAACTAACAACTAATTACAAAAACTAAAAAATTACTTGGCGACGACGGCGGCGGCGACGGAGATGGCGGCTCGGCGGCTCGGGGCCGGGCCGGGGCGGCCCGGGCGGCGCTGGGTGCGTTGGGGGCGGCGGCTGGGCGGCGGGGGCGGCTCGGCGGCGGCGGCAGCGGCGCTGTGTGTGCTCAGGCTCGGGCTAATTAGCCCGAGCCCGGGCCGGGGCGGCGGTTAAAACCACGTACTTACGACGGTCCCGTAACTTACGACGGCTTAGGTTACGACCGTCGTAACTTACGCTTATTTTACGACGGTGGTTTAACATACGACGTGGTTGCGGCCATCGTAAGTTACGGTTATCTTACGATGGTCCATTAACTTACGATGGCCATGGGCCCGTAGTCGTCGTAAGTTAGTTTACTTACGACGGCCCAAGGCGACCGTCGTAAGTTTTCTGCTGGTTCTTTCCACTACTTTTCTTATGTCCATTATAAATGGATCTTTGAATTTTACTCCAACAAACATCCACTGCCCACCTAAAGTTCTTCTCTGTTTCTGTCCATAACAGAGCCCATCTCTCACTTTAGAGTTGGTCTAAACCATTCTTAATTCCTAAAACACATTCGTTTTATAATTCACTTATGTGTATTAAAAACTGTGCATATTCATATCGGTAGGAAAAACGACGAAGGAGTTCGACAAGGAACTAGACTCGGATCAGCAAGTTGAAGATTTAATCATCGCCAAGATACTGACTATAAAGTAGAACTAAACCTGCAGCAACATAAGGCAAGCCCCGGTTTGCATTTAACAGCTTTTTAGTTACATTTTACTTTGTATCACTTTTATGGGTCTAGTATGTGTTGTGCATTAGGTCAAGGTGATTGATACTCCAAATGCATGACCCACAAACCCTTGGAGTTAAAGGGTAGAATAGGTTACCTTCGTGTAGTTTCGGCTAGGCTTAAGTTGTATAGGATCCGGTACAAGTCGGGTAGTTGGAAGCTACTCACGAGTTTAGGATGTTGGTTTAGCGGGGTATGATTCTAGAGAATGAAAGTTCTGGAAAGGAAAATGAGACCGAGCAGACAGTAGGAGCAGCAGGACGTTGGGCCTGTGTGGCTGTAGCTCTGTTTGTGTCGGTTAAGGACCAACGCGTATGCCGCCCTGCTGAGCAAGTTCGAACAGTACCGGATGCATATCGGATATATGGGACCCGATAAACCGATGTAACTCGGGTACTCTCGTGTTGAAACTTATACGGCCGTCCTTTGGGGGTTGGTGTCAGAGGTGTAAACCCGCTAGCGGAGCAACTTCGATGTGTTCCATGTAGTAGCCCTTCTGATGGGTCGGCGGAACTGGTTCGGCATTGGAGTGACGGGTGAAAGGTTGCCGCATACAACGTAAGAAAGAGCTCGCGTGAGTCTTTCGAGGCGGGTGTATGTGTCGTGTATTCCGGGCGTGTCCTGATTGCAATCACCGTCCCTCGCGGTTATATGAGTACCACTTGTTCACTGCGTTGTGACGTAGTAACAACTTCCAGATGAAGTGAAATGAATCATTGCTGTCGTGAAGTTCTTAAGTTCATTGTATTGCAAACCATGTATATTATAGTGTAGAGCTCACTAAGTTTATCTTCCACTTTGGGCATCACCACATCGGGGGAAAGCGTTTCTTGTTTGATTGTGGACTTCCGATGTGAGGGCTGCCTAAGGCATAATAATCTGCTGTTATAAACCTGAAAGTAAGGATTAACATGTAGGCGTGTCGTTATTGCATCATACCTGCCTATGTTAGTAATCCCTGCACATAGAGTTCCATGTTTAGGAGTCTCAGTTAAGTCTTGCTGAGCCATCGTGCTCATGGTTGCATTATTAGTGTTTTGCAGGTTGTAAAATTTGCTATGAAGATGGTTGTTCGGTGAGCCATCAGAGACTCACTGGAAACCCTGCCGCTGCACTCATCTTTGTGGAAGCTAGTATGAAGCATCCGCGGGCTGGACGTCTTCTCTTTTGCTTAGTTAGGACCGAGAGTAAGTGTGTATGTATATTCCGCTGCGTGTACCCTCGTGGTACATTATTTTGTAAAAGACACTATGTTGATAAATAAAAGACTGTACGTTTATGGTTCTTTTCGTGTATGCTGTTGGGTGCCGCATCGCACGACACCACCCAATGTGTATCCTGGAATGGGATCCCGGAAGGGGTTCCCCACAGCCGCCCGACGAACCAACGCTTCTGGGAGATGGGTGCAAGGGTACCCCGGCCCCCTGACTCGGCGCAAACGACGCCCTCGGAGGGGACCGGGCACGTTTCTTCTCTGGCTGCCCGGGGGCCAGCTCCTTTCCCTTCCCCTTGTCGACGGTCCGAGCTCCGTCGACCCTCGGTGCGGGTTGGGCAGCAGAAGACGCCTCACGCTCCGCCCCGGAGCGCTCGACCCCGGGGATCGAGATCCCCCGGAAGGCATCCCCAACCTGATGAACGGCGATCCCAATATCGTCAAGGTTCGGCATCTTCCGCAGCAACTCCGCCCTCCTCTGCGGCTCCAAGAAGAGGGGAGTGCCAGAGGCCGGGAAAGTGAGTCGCCGTGTTCAGCAAGTGCGAGTTCTGGATTGATCAAGTGCCTTTCCTAGGCCATATTATTTCAGAAGAGGGCATTGCCGTGGACCCCAGCAAAATTGAACAAGTGCTGAAGTGGGAATCTCCCAAATCAGTCCACGAGGTCCAAAGTTTCCTGGGTTTAGCGGGGTATTATCGGAGGTTTATTCTGAGCTTCTCAAAGATTGCTAAACCAATGACGGAGCTACTAAAGAAGGGCACTAAATACATGTGGAATGCAGCATGTGATGCCGCATTCAAAACTTTGGTGAAACATCTCACAACAGCTCCAGTTTTTGCTCAGCCGGACACGACGAAGCCATTTGATGTATACTGTGATGCATCCGGCATTGGTCTCGGCTGTGTTCTGATGCAAGACGGGCGTGTAGTCGCCTATGGGTCTCGTCAACTGCGGAACCATGAGCAGCATTATCCAACTCACGATCTCGAGCTTGCTGCAGTGGTATTGGCGTTAAAGATGTGGAGGCATTATCTACTTGGTAATCTTGTTCACCTCTACACCGACCATAAAAGCTTGAAGTATATCTTCACGCAAAAGGAGCTGAATATGGGACAACGGAGATGGTTGGAGCTCATAAAAGATTATGAAATTGAGAAGCTGAAGAACCAAGCCTCCGCGTCATTCCGTGTGGCACACTTTACAATCTCACGCTCATTCCAACGATCCGTGAAGAGATTGTTGAGGCTCAAAGAAGAGACAAAGGTATGTCTCACATACGGAGAAGACTAGACAACGGAGAAGTGAAATGTTTCCGGACGGATGAGAACGGTACAATATGGTTTAACGATCGTATAGTGTTACCGCGCAATATGAAACTCTGGAAGAAAATCTTGGATGAAGCCCACCTGTCTAAGTTTTCCATTCATCCCGGAAGTAACAAGATGTACCAAGATTTGAAACAGAAATTTTGGTGGACGAGGATGAAGAGGGAAATCGCTAAATACGTATCCGAGTGTGATACGTGTAGACGGGTCAAAGCCGATCATATGCGGAAAGCCGGGCTGCTACAACCTTTGCAGATACCGGCATGGAAATGGAAGGATGTGAGTATGGATTTCATCGTCGGATTACCGCTCACATCACGGAAGCATGACTCGATATGGGTGATCGTTGGCCGGTTGACGAAATCGGCTCATTTCATACCGATGAACACTCATTATCGAGCAAGGCAATATGCGGAGCTATATATCTCGAGAATTATTTGCTCACATGGTGTCCCGAAGACCATCATTTCAGATCGAGGTGCGCTGTTTGTTGCTCGTTTTTGGGAGCGGCTGCATGCCTCGTTGGGCACCAAGCTGATTTGAAGCTCCGCATATCACCCTCAAACCGATGGACAAACTGAGAGGGTGAATCAAGTGCTTGAGGACATGTTGAGAGCGTGTGCCATCCACCACGGTAAGGACTGGGATGATCACTTGCCGTTGGCGGAGTTTTCATACAACAACGGGTATCAAGCGAGTACATATGAAGCTCTCTACGGCCGGAAGTGTCGCACATCATTGAATTGGTGTGGGTCCGATGAAAGAGTTCTGTTTGGGATTGATATTGTGAACGAAGCCGAAGACCGAGTTCGGTTGATACAAGAAAACTTGAAGGCTGCACAATCCCGACAGAAGAGCTACGCTGATCAAAGGCGTAGGACGTTGCATTTCGACGTCGGAGAGCACGTTTATCTTCATGTATCTCCGATGAAGGGAATTCACCGGTTCGGTGTGAAGGGGAAACTCTCTCCCCGTTTTATTGGTCCTTTTTCTATCACGGAGAAGTGCGGACCCGTAGCCTATTGGCTGGAACTACCGGAAAGTCTAGCGGGTGTCCATGATGTATTTCATGTGTCACAGCTGCGGAAGTGACTCAAATTCACCGCTGCTGTACGCACCGAGGAAATCGACGAATTGAAACCGGACCTGACCTACACTGAGCGACCGGTTCAGATTTTGGATGAAAAGACCCGGGTAACCCGGAACCGGACGATCCGATTTTTCAAGGTGCTGTGGAGTAATCACACCGTGGAAGAGGCGACATGGGAAAGTGAAGATTACCTCCGCACCAACTATCTGGAACTTTCAGCTTTGTACAGTTTGTAATTACCTCTCCCGTCTCATTTTTCTTTTGTAATCTCGGGACAAAATTCTTTTAAGGGGGGAGGAATGTAAAAGTCCCAAAACATGTACATCAATAAAACTAAGGTTTGAGTTCATATGTGTGGCAAAAACATGAAAAATGGAACTTGCTAAAACTTTTCTTCATGCAAAGTAATACATGGATGAGCATCCAAAAATGAGGCTCACATTTTTATTTAAAAGTGTTGAACCAATAAGGATTTAAATACCTCTTGCATGTAAGTTTGAAAATCAGATTTGAAATTCAAAGTTCACACATGTGGTGGCAAAAACTTCGAATAAACATGCAGCCATATAGTTGGAAATTGTGGGGAAAGGTTTGATGCCAAACTTTTCCTTTGTAGGGTGGGCTCAAAAAGGAATTAAAGAGAAGAATTTGCAAATTCTAACCAAATTCAAATTTGCTATGCAAATTCAAACTGAAATTGGGGGAAATCAAATGCTAGCCCACATTTAAACTACAAACCTGTGGAATTTAGGAATATCAGCATGAGAAGAATTTGGGAGAAAAATGTGGGGTGGGACCCATATGTCATAGACAGAAAATGGAAGAAACTTGCATATGAAGCAAACTGTTGACTGGCTCTGTTTTCAGTTCACCGAAATTTCACCCGTGTGTGCCACCGAGGAGCCACCGCGCCACCACCTGCTCGCTGCCCCACGCTCTGGCGTCCAGGTCGGTTCACTCGGTGTTCTGGGCGTGATCATCCCCTCTGCCCGAGTGAAGCCGCAGTTGTTTTCTCCTCCTCGCGAGCTACACCGAGCAAAGCTACTCCTCTCACCTCCGCTCTCGGTTCGATCGGGAAACCGAAGAAACAACGCACCCTCTCCTCTCCTGAGCGGCTAGACGGCACCACGAGCTCAGCCTCCACTCCCCCGACGCCTAAACCACTGAGCTCCGGCCTCCCGTGCCCGAGAACAACCGCCACAGCGGCGACCTAGCGTCAGACGGTGACCGGGTGCTCGTGGACACCTCCACAGGGGGTTTCACAGTCAAGCGATCAAGGCCACGGAAACGCGCTGGGTTGGTGCTGCCCTCCTCCAATTTGTGGAGCAAACCGTGAAGCATCGACCGGGAATTTCAAGATTTTGCTCCGGCGGCTTCAACCCGAGCATCCGGTACGAATTCAGCAAATTCCCGCTCTCTGATCCTCCATAGGTCCTCAAATCTCGCACGGAGGTGCTGGACTAGCCGGCGATCAGAACCCTTTTAGTCTCCATTGCATGAAACCGGCTAGGAACGACGGATTTTTAGCTCGATCAAGGGCGTTCATGGCGGACATGGTCGGTCACACGGTGCCGACCAACTTGCAGCCATTTTTGAATACCTTTGATACCTTGTCGAGCTTCCTAGAGGTGCACTGGTGCTGTAGAGCTAGTCGGTCAAAGTTTTGGCGGTGCCAAACCTCAACCGAGGCCGCTGCACGTCGCCGGCCATTTTCCGGTCACCCACAGCCCCAAAGCACCTCACCAACTTGTGCCTCGACGTCGCAAACCCCCTGGCGGCGAGTCTTAGCTCGTGGGGTGGCCGGCAGCGGAGATCCGGTGAGTGGGGATTTGCTCCGGTGAGGTTGCGGCGGCGTGCGCGGTTGAAGAAGGGGTGGGTCCCGGCTGTCAGCGGCTCGGAAGTTTAAATCCCCGATCGGCTATGGCTGGGATCTAGTGTGCTGGCGTGCTGAAGAGCTTTGGCCCGTTGTGGCCCATTTCTGATTGGCTGGCATTTAAATAAGCGGGCCCAGTGGAGTTTTCAGTAAGAAAACAATTCCAGTGATTGCTCAAACTTTGGAAATTCATAGCTCTCTGTAGAAACCTCCAAATTGAGTTATTCCAATTGGGTTGGATTCATCTTTCAGAGTTCTATCCAAATATGAACTCAGATTTGTATGAAAGTCAATATTATATTATGGAAAAATCTTTGAAATTTTTCTGAAAAAGAATTATTGAGGGAGTTTGGGTTATCCAAAAATCCTCAAGTTTTGCCAGAATATTCTTTAGCATATTGTTGACCTTCTAGCAAATGTTCAACTCCTTTGAAGCTCATTTGGATAGGAATTTGCTAAATACAAACTACTGTGTGCATAAGGGTCCAGAAACATTTTCAGAAAATATTTCTCACTTCTAAAATCTATTCTGGGCAATCCATAGCTCCAAAAATCATAAGAAAATTTATGTAAGCTCTTTGAGACATACTTGAAATTTTAGTTCACTAAAGTCGGCATGAAAATGCACAGTACTTCAGAATTAATTCTTGAGATTAGAAATGCTTAAAGAATTGTTCTGGAAGAACTACTCAAGTAAAAGGGCTGAATTTTGGACCAGATTACTTTAATGTGACTGGGAACTCACATGTAAATTATCAGCTCAAGTTGATCCCTGGAACTCCCTGTTCTTATTCTCCATGCTTATGTATATGTGGAGATACATAAGAGACATTGTGAAAATTATAGAGAACACAATTTGACTCCACATTAGCTGCAATTTGGCAAGCTAAATCACTAGGTAGTGTAGAACCTGCTGTAAAAGTTTTGAGGCCATTGGAGTTCTTGTTCTTCAGTTGCATCCAATTCTTTTCAGCTCATCTATGGTGTTCATTAAGAAAAGTAGTTATTGTATAGTTAAAACATTAAGATCAAGTAAATTATTTTGGTTTCTTTGCACAACAGAGGCAAACCAAGTCATTCTTGGCTTTCCACACAACCTATGTTCCTAAGAAATTAATTGTATAACTTCTTTCCGTTACATTCTATAAAACATGTGCATATGCATTTCAATAGGAACCACAACGAAGGGGATTCAAAGGAGTGATTCATTGAAGTGGATCAAGCTCCGGAGAATCAAGGGTGGATCAGCAAGGACATTAACTGATTATATACAACTACCCTGCAAAACAGGCAATCTCCGGTTTGCATTTAACAACTGTTAACTTTTTTTTTGTATTCACTTTCGGTTAAGATATGAATTGTGCATTAGGTCTAGTGTGTGATCCACCTCTTGCATAGCCAAATGACCCATGGAGTTTTGGGTAGGTGTATTCCACCGTGTAGAACTGCCATGCTTAAGAAAGGTTCGGTAGAAGTCAAGTAGTGAGATGCTACTCGCATATTTAGGAACAACAGGGGCATACGGGATTGGTTCATAAATAATTTGGCAAAATAAAGTTGAGACCGGAAGGTTGTAGGGGCAGCAGGACATAGGGGGCTTGGTGCTATAGACCTGTCCGTGTCGTTCAAGGACTGATCCGTGTGCGGCCCTGTTGAACAAGTTTGAGTTGTGTACCGGACTCATGCTGGTATTATGGGACCCAGTAAACCGATGTACCTCGGGAAGCTGTCATTGGGACTTTTCGGGTCACCTCAGGCGGACGGCCGGTGTGCAGTATGTGGGGAACATTCTCATGACATCTCATGTCAGCAGGTGCACCATGATAGTGGCTACTGTATGGGGCACCTTGATCGATTCAACGGGGGTGAAATGGGAGAAAGGCTGACGAGTACGACGTTAGTGATGGTTGTTGTAGGCAACATCGAGTACGGGTGTACGTGTCGTGTAGTCCGCGTGTTATTGATTCGATCACCGTCGCTCGCGGAATGGACCGAGCATACTTGTTCTCACAGTTGTGATGTAGTAAGAACTTGCATGAGAAAGGAACTAATCACATTGGTTGAAATTTATCCTACCTTTGTTTGCTATCTTTGATGATTAGGTAGTGCAAACTCGATTCGTTTATGCCATGAGCAATTTACATCGGGGGAAAGCGTTTCTTGTTTGATTGTGGACTCCCGATGTGGCGTGCCCAAGGTTATTTAAAATTGCTGCAAATAATATCTGAAAGTAAGGATTCACTTTTAGGCGAGTTTATTATGCATTATGCTATCCTACTTTAGGTTCATAACCTCACATAGAGTTTCATGTTTAGGGTGACGGTTAAGTCTTGCTGAGCGTCCTGCTCACGGATGCTATCCGAGTTGTTTTGTAGGTATTTGACTTCATGCTTATGAAGGGATGCCGATGAGACTCTGGAACCTCCGAGTGCTTACTCAAAGAGCATCCTCGCCGCTGCAGATTGTCTTCGTGTTGCTAGTAAGAAACGTCCGTGGGCTAGACTGTTTCTTTGTTGCTAGTTTAGAAATGAGTCGTGAGAGTTATAGTCTTCCACTGTAGCTTATTTTGAGATAAGTATTTGTAAAACATTCTTGTATGCTTCCGCAAATCATTTATGTAATGTGATGTGTTTCTTCAACCCGTGTGCTGTTGGGTGCCGCATATCACGGCACCACCCAACGAGGTCCTGTCGTCGACGGGCCAGGTCCTGTCCCTCACAGTGTGGTATCAGGGCTGTTTCAATCACCTTTCTGTGCTCAAGACAGTATACGCTCATCTTATACTCGGCTCTCCCTTCCCACTCTCGCCCCTAGTCGGCATTTGCTATCCTACCGAAGGCGGTCGTGCTTGAGGTACCTGCCGATGGCCAGGGGGCTTCTCGGACCTCCCGCAGTCATGTACTGTGATGCTAGTTGGTCACCTCCAGGAAAAACCTACGCCAGTCATGGGAGGTCCAGGGCGCGTAGCCTGCTTTGCCTGGTTCCGTACCCAAAGCGTACGCACTCTGTCTCTCAGGAGGTCCAGGGTGTGAAGCCTGCTTTGCCTAGTTCCGTACCCAAAGCATGTGCACCCTGCCTCCCCAGCGCTACGGTTTAGTACTAGGGGCCGGACGGTTGCACCCTGACCCAGGAGGGAGGCGGACCTCCGGTGCCGTGTGCACTGAATTACCCAAGCCCCGTATATCGGTCCAGGACTGTAAGCCAAATAAGACTAAGAGACAGGGAAGGGAGGGACCCCGAGCAGAATTACTGTTCCTCTACTTGTGTGCAGGACCTCCTGAGAGGCCTCCCGGACCTCCAGAGCCGGGGTTCCAACACCGCTGTGCTTAGGGCAGACAGGGGGGCCCTGGCCTTAGCTCCCCCGCAGGGATGTGCTAGGTGTGCCCAATGCATTGGCCACACCTACCAGGGGCCACTACGAGGGCTGCACAAAGGAAGGCCGGAGCACCCGGCGGTACTGAAGTCCCAGGGCTTCTCAAGACCGGAGCCCCTGACTCCAACTCAAGACCAGAAAGAAAGAAGCACAGACGCACAAGTCAACAAGTTTGTTCATTCAAAAGCTCCATGAGCTGTTCTACAAACAAAAAACACAAGATCCAAAAGCCCTTCAACTACAAGGGCGAGCGCCTAGGAGCCCCCGGCCTCCCGCTGGAACCTAGACGTGACAAGGGCGGCAACGTCCCTGACTCTGGCCCTGGCGACCTCCTCCCGCTCGGTGACGGGGCCCTGCACCACTGGCTCCAGAGAGATGGAGGAGTCCCAGCTCCGGAAGCACGTCAGCACGTGCGCGGCGACTTCCATCGCCAAGCCGCTTCCCTCGGCCTCGAGCTCATCGGCGATCACTGCCTCCAACCTCTCCAGCTTGGCGCCAATGGACTCGAGTGCCAGGAGCGCCTGGACCACCTCTTGTGCTGGTGCCCCCGTCCTCACAGGGCCCAAGCCGTCCTGCAGAAGTGGTGGACCAAGAAGTCAGTCCCTCAAGTGTGCAACCCGGAGATTCGTGACAAGGCGCTGCAACGAGCAGTAGTGGCAGCCTTGGGAACCGCCAGTGCTGCAACAAGCAGTAATGGCAGCCTTGGGAACCGCCGCAGTTAAAGAAATTTTCAAAGCAGGAGTCACATCCCCGCGACCCGCTGTTGCCCTCGCAACGGCCCAAAGGGGTTCCCAAGAAAGTGCGCGGGGTAGAAAAGGTGGAGGCCCCACCTCGGGATCGCTATCTTCCTCGAGATGGGCCCGGGGGCCACTGTCGGTACCCGCAATACGGGGTATCCCCGCGCACAGGACAAAACCGCCTAAGGACCTCGTCCCCTCTGCAGGGGTGGGCTCCGAGGGCGCCACGTGTCCAGCAGGGCTGGGGCTCCCCCTCTCCTCAGAAGGGGGCTCCGGGCCATCCACGTGGCCGGCGGAACCGGACCTCCCCCCTCCGTGGGGGAGAGCTCTGAGGGCGCCACGTGTCCAACAGGGCCGGACCTCCCCTCTCCTCAGAGGTGAGCTCCGAGCCCGCCACGTGGCCGGCAGAGCCGGACCTCCCCCCTCCGCGGGGGAGAGCTCCGAAGGCGCCACGTGTCCAGCGGGGCCAGACCTCCCCTCTCCTTAGAGGCGAGCTCCGGGCCTGCCACGTGGCCGATAGAACCGGACCTCGCCCCCTCCACGGGGGAGAAGCTCCGAAGGCGCCACGCATCTGGCGGGGCCAGGCCTCCCCTCTCCACAGAGGTGCGCCCTGGGCCTGCCGCGTGGCCACGTACGGTGCTGCCCACCCTGGCATGGTAGGAAGCAGGAGTAAAGGCACACCATGCCTTGTCAAATCAAGACAGTCAAGACTCACGCCTTCCCAAGGCGCGGTGACGCGGCGCACGCATCTGTCAGAAGACACTGTGACTAGTCGCGTCACGGTTAAGACAGACACACCATGTCGGGAGCCGCAGACCGACAGGCGCGTCGATAAGACATGCCCTGCCATCCCTGCCATCATCAGCCGCCACGCCTAGCTTGTGGCACTGGCAGGCCGACAGGACGGCGACTAAGAAGTCCGCGCCAGAGACAACTACCAGCAAAACTACAAGATATGGTAGATGGTAGGAAGATCACCCCGGAGGCACCTGTCGGGCTCCAGGGCCCACCTTGTAAGCCACCCGAGCCTTGGAGTATAAAAGGTTCGGGTAGGCAACGTTACAAAGGGTTCGACTCATTTCGACCCCGACTTAGACCATACACAACCAAGCAATACACAGAGCAACTCTGCTCCCGTGGACGTAGGGTTTTACGCTCCGACGGCCCGAACCACGTAAAAATCCCCGTGTCAATCATCTCCTTCCTTCGTCCAACGCGCGAGACTCTCCGAGAGGACTAGCCCTTCCGAAAAAGAACCTCCGCGGGCTGCCCAGAGCAGGCCCGGGGGAAGTGTCGACCGCAGACGCTTCGACAACACTTTTCACTAAGCATTTTAATGATGATTTATTCGTGTGCCAAATATATGTCGATGGCATTATATTTGGTTCTACTAACAAAGCTTTTTGTGATGAGTTTTCAAAGATAATGACTGAAAGGTTCGAGATGTCAATGATGGGGGAATTGATGTTCTTCCTAGGTTTCCAAGTCAAACAACTCAAGTAAGGAACGTTCATAAGTCAAACCAAGTATACTCAAGACATACTTAAGAGGTTCGACATGGACAAAGCCAAACCCATCAAGACTCCCATGGGAACCAACGAACATCTTGACCTTAATGAAGATGGTACAAGTGTGGACCAAAAGGTATTTCGTTCCACGATTGGCTCTTTGCTTTACCTTTGTGCATCTAGGCCCGACATAATGCTTAGTGTGTGTATGTGTGCACGGTTCCAAGCCGCTCCTAAGGAGTGCCACTTGAGGGCCATTAAGCGGATTCTTAGATATTTGGTTCACACTCCTAACCTAGGACTTTGGTATCCCAAGGGATCCAAGTTCAATCTCATTGGATACTCCGATGCCGATTATGCCGGTTGTAAGGTAGATAGGAAGAGCACATCAGGGACTTGTCAATTTCTTGGTAGGTCCTTGGTTTTGTGGTCTTCAAAGAAACAAAACTCCATTGCCTTATCCACAGCCCAAGCGGAGTACGTCGTAGCCGGGAGTTGTTGTGCACAACTCCTATGGATGCGACAAACTCTTAGGGACTATGGTTACACTTTGAGCCATATTCCACTCCTATGTGACAATGAGAGTGCCATTAAGATTGCTCACAATCTCGTGGAGCATTCTAGAACCAAACATATTGATATCCGTCACCATTTCCTGAGAGATCACTCTATCAAGGGAGATATCGTTATCTCTCATGTTATAGTGAGAAGCAATTGGCGGACATCTTCACAAAACCCCTTGATGAGAAACGCTTTTGTGACCTAAGGAGTGAACTGAATATCCTAGATTCTCCAAACGTTGCTTGAAGTGTGCACATATGTTTGTTGCTTGTTTATAAACTTCAAAAATCGCATGTTTTCAACATACTACCTTAATCTCTCTTACTCTATGAAAACTATATTCAAAAGGACTCTTTGTCAAATATGGTCATTGTTTGTTTGATGTGTGCTTACTGACCATGTTTGCCAAAGATATTTACAAAAACTTGTCTAAAAGATCATATTCTTGAGCTGAAATTCAAATTACATGAATTTCAGCATGTAGCTGAACTAGTGTGCCTGGGAGGCCAGACAAGTCCGGCCTTAGATAAGTCCGGCTCTGGTCCGCCAACCGGACTTGTCCGGACACCAACCCATACTAGTCCAGCCCAGCCAGACACGTGTCGACTTCGGAGCTCACCCCTCCGGAAGGGATGAGGTCCGGCCCCGCCAGACACATGTCGACTTCGGAGCTCACCCCTACGGAAGGGATGAGGTCCGGCCCCGTGGGACATGTGTTGCCACCGGAGCTTGCCTATGAGGAGAGGCCCCGGCCCGCTAGACACGTGTCTCCACCGGAGCTCGCCTCTGAGGAGAGGAGAGGCCCTGGTCCGCTGGACACGTGTCGCCACCGGAGCTCGCCTCTGAGGAGAGGAGAGGCCCCGACCCGCTGGACACGTGTCGCCACCAGAGCTTGCCTCTGAGGAGAGGCCCTGGCCCACTGGACACGTGTCGCAACTGGAGCTCGCCTCTGAGGAGAGGAGAGGCCCCGACCCGCTGGACACGTGTCACCACGGGAGCTCGCCTCTGAGGAGAGGGGAGGTCCGGCCCCACTGGACACATGGCGCCCTCAGAGCTCGCCTCTGAGGAGAGGGGATGCTCGGCCCCACTGGACACATGGTGCCTTCGGAGCTCACCCTAGCAGTGGCCATGTGGCAGGGTCGGACTTCGCAGCGGACAATTCCAAACCGGACTAGTCCGCCTGGGAGGCCGGACAAGTCTGGCCCCAGAGAAGTCCGGCTCCGGTCTGCCAACCAGACTTGTCCGGACACCAAGCCGGACTAGTCCGGCCCCTGGGGACTTAACCTCCCAGGGGCCGCCAGACTTCTATCTTCACTGACTAGTCCGCTCACATCCTCTCTCAAGCCGGAAGCACCCACAAATTGGCGATTTTTGCCTGCTCCACCAAAAATCTCGTCCAATCCACGGACTGGAGACCTAAGGAGTGCGGAAACCCTTCCCCGGGCTTTGCTGCTCAAGTTTTGAGTCCAAATTCATCACATTTGAAGATTTCAAGAGGTATTCTTGACCTAACCAAAAATCCTTCCTTTTCTTCATTCTTAGGTCTTTTGCTAGAAACCTCTTCACAAATGTTGTTCCTAGTGTCGATGCGATCATAACCTAGGAGTATTGCAACTTAATTCGAAGCTTTTGCGAAAAATTGTTAGGGTTAGGGTTCTTCCTGTATAACCCGGACTAGTCTGATTTTGGGCGGACTAGTCCGGGCCTTTAATGGACAAGTCCGGTTTATACAGAACAAACTCTAACTTTAGCCATTTTTAGTGAATTCTCTTGCAATATTCCACTTCCTTGACCTCTAATCTCCTGTCTCCCAGGAAATATGTCAAACTCCGACCAAAGCTCTCCCTTTCCAAAATCCACGGTCAAGGAGGCTCGACAAGCCCTTCATTGGTGCATTACCGAAGAAAGGGCAGCAAAGGAGGCCCAAGCGGCTAAAGAAGCCGTCCGTCGAGAGGCAAGAACAAAGAAGAAGCATGATCTCGACGAGGTGGCACAAATTGCCAAAGCCATTGAAGAATCCTTGAAGGATCAACGGAGAAAGAAAAGGGCCGAACGTGAAGCCCAAAGCTCCCAAGCTGCTAGTGCTTCAGAGCCCAAGAGAAAGAGGCTGGTCACCTTGGGAGATAAAGAGCGGGAAAAGGAGAAGGAAAAGGAATTCGAGGGTAGGGTTCCTCATGATCCAAAGAAGGGTAAGGCTCCACTTCCTGAGGAGCCCAAGAACAAAAAGGCAACTGCCAAAGCACCGACAAACAGAGCAGGAGGGATAATAATTAGAGAGAAAGGGAAACTGAAGCCCATCGGCCCCTTAAAGATGGCTGCCCCTGCTAGAGACCCAAACCGGCAGCCCAAAAATCCGGCATTTGTATTCAAAGGAAAGGGGGCTGAAAAGGCGAGAAGGCTGAGGATGGATAAAGTCTATGACTATGAGAAGCACACATCCGACCCTAGGTATTGGTGTGACTTTCACCGCGATTACTACCGCTTGGTGTACCTAAAAATGAAGACCCTAGTCACTCAAGCTCAATGGGTAGATTTGGACTACATGGCCAAAAGGGAGCACAAAGCTTTTGATGCGGTGATTGAAGCCGCAGAGCACCATGGAACTAAGGAAATCATGAGCTTCAAGTATTACTGGAACATTGAGGTAATTGTGCAGTTCTACACCACTGTGTACTTCTCCACCTATGGTGACCGGAAAATCACCTGGATGACTCATGGAGAGCAGTACTCATTCACCCATGAGAGGTTTGCACATATACTTGGTCTTGAGGAGCACTTGGATCATGACATTATCATTTCCAATCTCAAGGCAGTGGACAGGGATTAATTTGACTATATGTATCCTAGTCATGTTCCCTATGAGGCCAGGCTTGCTAGGAACATCACGCCGTTCTATAGCATCCTCAACCGGATTCTGAGGAGGACCATTGCCCCTAAGGATGGAGATGCAGGGGTAATTCAAGGCAACTTAAGGCATCTCCTCCTCTTGATAGATGGTGAAGAGAAGTTCAACCTTGTTGAGCACATTTACGATGACATCTTCAACATCTCTCACACTCCCAACTGCTCATGTGGTTATGCACCGTACATCATGTGCCTAATTGAGAAGGTGTCGGGGATAGTCTTTGTCAAGGATGTCACTCATCGACCTCTCCATCCTTAGCTACCCCCCATTGTGCCAGAACCCTCAAGGAGGAAAAATTCTCAACCTCCGTCTAGCTTAGCGGCCCCTTCTAGCTCAGCAGCTCCCCCATCATCTCCTCCTCGGCAGTTCATGAGCGGATTCTTCAAGTGCTTCAACGCACTTTTCGCCTCCTGTTGGCATGTGGAGGTCTGGACTCGACGCATGGAGAGGCGTCAGGAGAAGTACCTCAAGGCTGTGTGTGACAAGCTTGAGGTACCATGTCTCCCCCTAAGGAGAGTGATGAGGAACTCACTCCATATCCAGAGTTCACCGCTGATGAGCTCGCCCAGTTCAGGGAAGATGGAAGCTCTTCCAAGGACGTGCCTCCATCCACCACTGCCGACGAAGAGGAAGAGGATACGGAGGCTACGTAGAGCGATGAAAATGGCGATGAAGAAGAAGACGAGTAGACTTAGGCTTATCTTCTTCCCTCTTTTCCTTTTTGGTGCCTTGATGCCAAAGGGGGAGAAATGTGAAAAGGATGTCCTATTTTTTATCATCTTCTAGTCTTGTAATAGATCTTTTGGACATGACTATCTTGTAATAGATCTTTGGACATGGCTATCTATGTTTTATGTTTTATGCATGACTATATTTTGTGTAACACTACGTGTTGGATTTTATGGCTGTTTTATGCTTATTGTCTTATCACATTTTTTTAGCACAACACGTAGGCACCCCACCATAACATGTGAATGTATGCCAACTCCCCCCTTTTCAAGGGGAGTTTTGCATACGTACACTTGTTATAAAATAAAAATTTTACCTCTTATGTTGAAACTTAATGTGTTGTCATCAATCACCAAAAGGGGGAGATTGTAAGTGCATCTAGGCATTCCCGGGGGTTTTAGATGATTGATGACGACAAATTAAGAGACTAATGAGCTGATATGATCATACGCACAGGACATTTCCAAGGCGGACACCTAAACTCTCAAAAAGGAAAAAGATGAAGAATGGCGTCAAAGACTCGAAGAGTAGAAATTAGGGTTTCACTTGAGTCTTTAGTAGGCTAGCCGTGTAAAAGAAAGAGTGTGTGTGTCAAGTGCATTGAGATCATAGAAGAGAGCTCAAAGTGTTATAAGTGTCAAATCCTTAGTGGAGAGAGGTAGAGTGGTAAAGTTGGGCAGGCCGGACTTGTCCGGGGAAGAGGCCGGACTAGTCCGGAAGTCCTACGGCTTAGTCCGATTTGGGACGAACTAAGAGTTCCTGACTAAGATTGGACTTGTCCGTTTTGGGACGTACTAGTCCGTTTCTCTCTTGGTGAGAGTGTTTTTGGTGCTAAGTCCTGGTAGATCGGACTTACCTGCCTCAGTGGTCGGATTAGTCCGGGCTAGCCAGACTTGTCCGTTTTCACACGGACTAAGAGTTCCTATGTGAGTTTGGGCTAGTCCATTCTAAGGCGGACTAGTCCGTATGGGTGTGAGATGAGAGCTCCCACGGCTAAGTTTTGGTGGACCGGACTTATCCGCCTTAGTGGCCGAACTAGTCCGGGTCCTCCAGACTTGTCCGTTCTCACCCGGACAAATAGTTCCTATGTGAGATCGGACTAGTCCGGTGTGAGGCGGACTAGTCCGGTGTGAGGCGGACTAGTCCGGACTTTCGGTAGGTGGCAACGGTTGGCTTCGGGACTTCTATAAAAGAAGATGCCCCGACTTCATTTACATACCCCTGGAACCCTAGCGCCGCCACAGCCTTCCAAGAGCCTCTCCAAGCCTTCTCCATTGCCTACTCACCCTCTTGAATCAAATCCTAAGTGAATTTGGGTATGTGAGAAGAGGAGAAGGAAGAACATCGCGTTTAAGGCTCTCGGAGTGATCTCGTGCACTTGGTGTGACCTGTGGCTTGTATGATCGGTGAAGCTTTGTGGAAGTGATCAAGTGGGAGCCTCGGATTGTGAGCAGCCCCAAAACTTTGTAAGTTCACCCTTGAGATAGTGAAGAACCGGGTTGGCCTTAGTGGCGACTTGGTGAGGAAAGAGTTGTTAGACCCGGTCCTTTGTGGACTCCTCAATGAGGATGTAGATTTCTGAGTGAAATCAAACCTCGGGAGAAAATCCTTAGTGTCTCTCTTGTGTGTACATTTCTTTAAAGATCAATATTGCTTAGGGTTTGTTTTAATTATTTCGCTATACATCATCACAATCTTGCAATTCATTTGAATATTCTGTCACACTTGTCATATAGAATTGCTAGTTGTTTTATCTATATTTTATTAAATTAAAATCTGGAGAAAAACCTATAAAAATCAAGTTTTAGACCCTTCCAGCAGTTTGACCAGACTAGTCCGCCCATGAGCCAGACTAGTCCGGCCCTTTTAGGTCTTTCCAACAAGCAAACCGGACTAGTCCGCCCCTGAGCCAGACTAGTACGGCCCTTGTGTACTAATCTCATTTAATTAAGCAATTTCAGATTGAACTCTCTATCTTCAAGATCTTTGTGTGCTTCTAGATCGTGATTGTGTACTTGTACAAACTACCAATACAGGATAAAATAAAAACAATAGAAAATAGTACACCATGCATACAAAAAACTATAAAAATTACTATAGTTGGATGATGAAACTAAGATTTATGTGTAAGAATAGTTTACATTGGAGGTCCGGTTGAGGGATTGGATGCAATGCGACATTTTATCTATAATGATATGAATTAAAATAATTAAGAAGTACATGGATTCGGCTTACGAGTTCATGAGTTAGGTGGCCAGTGCTGATGTGCACGGCGCCTTGGTTGAAACATGTGCGTTCCTGGAGGTTAGATGCAAGGATTGGAAAAGTGTCTGTGCACCAATAAACCTACTATTGTGGGACATGACACGGACATAATTGTTGTAACAAGAGTTCACCTTAAAATAAGATTGATTGGTTGGATTTTGACGAGGTCATGCAGCAGTTGACGAAGATATTGCATTCCTAGAGGTGTTGTGAATCCGTGTGCACCCTCTTGTGCTGTCCATGAAGGCTGCCTATAACACACCATGGTAAGAGAATTGCACCAGGAAAACCTTTGGATTGAACGTTGTGGTTCTACAAGATCCTCTGGAGTAACCATACCGTGGAAGAAGCGACGTGGGAGAGCGAGGAATTCCTTCGCTCAAATTACCCGGAGTTCATGGCTTCTCAACACGGGTAAGTCCCTACTACATCGCTATCTCTTCTTTTGTAATCTCGGGACGAGATTCTTTTAAGGGGGGAGGAATGTAAGGGCCTCAGTTTTGGCACACGTTTGAAGTGTTCATCACCACACCACACACCTCATTTGAGGAAAGATGATGAACACAAATGAAGAGCATGTAACCACCATCAACATGCTCATTAGAGAACAAACTCACATATTGCAAAAGTGGTATTTCCCACATGTGATATAGATGGGCTGGACTTATGAAAACTCCTACACATTGCTAAGGATGTCCATGCCAAGTTTCACCCAAATTCAAAACCTTTTTGAGGTCATTTTGGGTATAGATAGAAAGAGGGCAGTTTGAAACCACATTCAAATTCAAACTGTTTTTATCCCATGAATTTAAAAATAGGAGGCATATTCTTATTCAGCACATTTTTTTGTGAGCTCACACACCAATTTTTACTCCATTTGGAGTTGATCTTGACATGAGCTAAGTGGGACGAATTCAAACTTTCTTTGAATTCAAAACTGAACTTGTGCTGAAATTCACTCAAACCGAACCCAATTTGAATTCTATTCAATTCAAATGGCTCTGGGGTGAATAATTTGAATCACCAGGGGTATTATGGGGCTCACTGTTTACAACAGTGATTAGGAGTAAATTTCAGAGTTTAAAACCCCGGGTGGGACCCACATGTCATAGAGGGGAGAAGGAGAAACTTGCACCCAAAGTCAGAGTCTCGGTGGGAAATTCCACCGAGCAGCTGTCGGCTGTGCCACCGAGCAGCTACCGGCGCCACCAGCTGCTTCCCTCTCCGCACTCTGGCGCCCAGGGCGGCTGGCTCGCGCCCCCACGTGACCGGCACCGCCTCAGCCGAGCAGGAGTCGGCCGGCTTTATCTTCTCGCGGGCAAACCCGAGCAGCGGCATTGTTTCTCGCCGCAGCTCTCTGCTCAATCGGGAAAACCAGCAAAACCATCTCCTCCTTCGTCCCTGAGCTGCTAGACAGCCACCTGAGCCCGCACTTCACCTCCCCAACGCCAGAAACCCCGAGCTCCGACCTCCTTTGCCCAAAGACGATCGCCACCGCAGCGACCTAGCCTCAGCCGAGAGTCAGGCGCCCGTGGGCAGCGTTCCACAGGTGTTTTCACGGTCCAGCGAGAGAGGCAACAGGAGCGCGCGACCACCGTGCGGCTCTCCTCCAAGTTTGGAAGCCAACCATGAAGAATCCGCAAAGAATTTCTAGTCTTTGCTCCGGCGACCGTAACCCAAGCTTCCGGTACGGTTTCTTTAAATTCTCGCTCTATGATCTTTCGGAGGTCATCAAATCTTGCACGTAGACGCTGGACTAGCCGGCGATCAAGTTCTTTTCTGCATCCGTAGCGTGAAACTGTCTAGGAGTGACGAATTTCGAGCTCGATCGAGGGCGGTCATGGCGGGCACGATCGGTCACACGGTGCCGACCGACTTGCCGCCATCCCTGAACCCTTTTGATACCTTGTCGAGCTTCCTAGAGGTACACTGATGCTGTAGGTCCGTTTGTTCGAGGTGTTGGCGGGTTTAGAAACCACGGTCGACGGTGTCGAACCTCAACCGAGGCCGCGGCACGTCGCCGAGCTACTTCCGGTCACCCCCAGTCCGACCTGTCACCCCCGACGTGTTCCTCGACGTCGACAACCCCCTGGCGGCGAGTTTCAGACCATGGGAGGTCCGGCAGCGGCGAGCCGACGAGCCCCGAGTCTGCTCCGGCAAGGTCGGCGGCGCGGGCGCGAGAGAACGGCGGGAGGAAGACAAAGCCGGCTGACCCACGTGTCAGCGTCTGGAGAATTTAAATCGGGATCGGGTGTGGCCAGGGATCGGCTGTGTTGGCGCGCAAATACCCTGTGAGCTCCGGTGTGCCGGACACCTCCGCGCTCGACACGTGTGGTATCCCCGGTGTGCCGGACACCTCCGCGCTCGACACGTGTCCCCGCGAGCCCCGAGAGTTTAAACTTTTCCCCCGATTTTCAGAATACTTCCAAACTTCAAATCCTCATAACTTTGGCTAGAGAGCTCCAAATCAGGTGAACCAGATTTGGTTGGATTCAGCTCTCTGAGCACTTTCCAGCAATACCAAATTCAGCTCATGAAAGTGAATAGTTTTCCATAATTAAATCGCTAAAGTTTAAACTGTTGGGAATTTTATCTGGAGAACTACTTTATGAAATATTCTGAAATTTGGCTAAAAGGTTCATTGGAAAATCCCTGAATCCCAGTAAAATTTTCAGACTCATCTAAGTTCATATAGTTACCCTAATCGGGTGATTAAGAGAACTGCCCTGAGAAAATAGAAAAATGTACAGAAACATTTTTCAGATTTTCTCAAATCTTAAGTAGGGCATAACTTTCTGTAGAATTCTTCAAATGACATGAAACCAACTCCATTAGAACCATCTTATAGTCTAGTTTCCATAAAGTCATGGTTGGGGCCATGAAAACCCCTGGAATTATTCAGAGGCTCAAATGTTGACCAAATGGGCTTTTATTGGTACAAGTTCAAATGAACTTTGTTTCAAATAAAACTTGGTCAAGACTCTGGTTCGGACCCTACCAAGCCACAATAAAAATTTCAGAACCAAAGGGAAGGGCTAGCTAGAGTTATTAGCAATTGTGTATTCAAGTTCACACATTGCATTTAAATTAACATGTAGTATTTCATAAACGTGTAGTCACTGAAGAAGAGACTCCGGAAGTGCTGGACTTCCTCCTTCCGGAAGAAGAGCTAACTACTGACCAGCAGCAACAAGGCAAGCCCCGGTTTGCATTAACCTCTTTATAAGTTTTTACTTTGTTTACATGTGTCATATGAAGTATGTATATGCATTAGGTATAGGATGAATGAAACCCCACTTGCATAACCAAAGGTTCCTAAAAGAGTGAGGGTAGTGTCTAAGACCTCGAGTAGACAGGCTATGCTTAATGAGTCATAGGACTTTGGTACAAGTCGAGTAGTTGGAATCTACTCGCGAGATAGGCATGGGGACACACGGGTTCGGTTGAGTGACGTGAGATCACTTTAGTAATGAAAATGAGACTAGGCAGGGGCTAGGATGCAGCAAGAGAGAGTCTTGTGTGCGCAGCCCTGTCCGTGTCGATTGAGGACCGAGCCGTGTGCGGCCCACGCTGATCAAGTTTGAACGTACCGAAGGCATATCGGATATATGGGCCCCGATAAACCGATGTAGCCTAAACCTCCGGACGTCGAGGCATAACGCACCGATTTATAGGTGTAGGCTGAGGGCAGCAAGGTGGAAATCTGCCAACGGGCATAGAGAGATGCTCCGTGTGGGGAACCTCCTGCTCGTTTCGGTGCGACCGGTTCGACGTTTGGGCTGTTGGGTGAAAGGTTGTCCCGTACGACATCGAGTGAGCGTGCTGTGCAGCTCCACGGGTGGGCGTACGTGACGTGCTCTTTGGGTTTCCCTGCAGGTGTATATCGAGTCGATTCGCTGTCCCTCGCGGTGAAGAGTACCACTTGGTCACTGAGTCGTGACGTAGATTAATGGATGAAATATGTTGATTCAATGTTGCTAATTGTTATAATTGTATTGCTACATGTGTGCCACCAAATACGGCTTACTAAATTTCAGATTTCATGAACTGTTAACTTGTTGCTAAAAGATGAACTAAGGATGAACTTGTAGGCGTGTCTTTTTGCTGAAATGTTACTATCCTATGTCCATTGTACCCCTCATGTAGAGTTTCATGCTTAGGTGAGTCGGCTAAGCCTTGGTGAGCCTTCGTGCTCACGGTTGCTGCTTAAGTGTTTTTCAGGTGAGGAGCCACCCACGGACTCGGAGTACGAGTCCACCAGCGAGGGTTACCCTCCGTCGGGGACCACGGCTGAGTGGGAGCCGTACACGCCGCGCTGAGCTGAGGAGTGCAGCTAGTGTGGGTTGCCCTAGGGCTGAGCAACCAACTTTTGCTAGATAGGCGGGCGTGAGTTGTATAGTGTAGACTTCCGCTGTGTAATATAAACAATAGTTGTAACTGAAGTTTGTACCTGTTTGTACAGTTTCAGTTGTTTTTCCCATGTAATATATTATGTTCTTATGACGTGTGCTGTCGGGTGTCGCATCGCGTGGCACCACCCTCTGCGATCCTGGATGAGCGTATTCCGGTCCGCCACAGCCTGGTATCAGAGCTGCAGTGGGGATGGCGCAGTACTTAAGGACTACATTATGGGAAAACTTAGGTTACGATGAGGAATCGGTAGTTGCCCAAGTAAGGACTATATTAGCATAGTTACTTAAGGTGGCAAATACTAACCTACGTGTTATAATTCTGAATTTCAATTATGTAACGACGCACCTACGCTCTGGTAAGTATGGTAAGGAACGCCACCGAAAGCGGTTCAATTTCGGTTAGCCCCCCCTGACGAGGAACGTGGTTCAGGGATTGATCTCGTAGCTTGGTGTGAGATGTCAATATGAAACTCTTGAACTCTTTATGTTCCTGAGTTCATATGAAACGCTGATCCCTAGCGTGCATTAGGCAAGTAAGTGGAGACCCCATCGCGTGGTCAGTAACGCGAGAGTGTGTTCGTCTGGAAGTAGCCCAGGAGGACATACGCAGCGCTTGCCATCGGCGTGCCCTGCAGGGCAGTAGGTAGTATATGTTGGGTTGATAACATTCCCAACCGTGACGACCCGTTCATGACCTACTCGGGTTCCCCGTCTTGTGGTGTTGAAACACGATCACGTACCTTGAGACGTGACCTAGCTCAAGGACGGCCGTATGACAATGATACGGGCGTTTGTATTTACTTTTAAATATGGAACTGCCTGAAATGAACAACCTTTGAGTGCATCACTATTGTGTGGTTTTCTGCAGGTACTAACCACGTTGTATTCGTGTAGTAAACGTGTGCGATAGATCGTTTAGTGCCACACTTGAGACGTATATGCCGGTATAATCGGGTTAGGATTTTCTTTTGTGAGGAACGTAGTACCGAGATATCATAGGCATATGCATGCAAAATAATGAGAATAAAGAGTTAAAATCTATAGGTTCAACATTTAGGACCTGGTTGGGTATAAGAATGAGATAGTGGAGCAGGATAGCCAAAGGGATGAAAAGCAGAGTGCTCTGTTTTGGGCAGCAAGGTTGCTGAACTTCAACAGAGCACCGCTCACAGGTCTTTTAGCCGAGGGAGGTGGGCTATATAGTTCTAGAAAGGTCTTTGAGTACCCTACAACTTTGTCGTAGACTTCCAGAGCTGAAACACGCCTTAAGATGGCTTAAATCCCAGAGGAATGTAAACTGTCCAGAACCAGGACAGAGTAAAACATTCTCTGAACTGTTCTGTTTTTCAAACATAACTCCCAGTAGAAAAATATAAAATTGTCATATAATACATCCTTAGAGTATAAGATGGGTGACATCTTTGCAATTCAAAGATTCTGAAATTTCAGCACAGAATGTAATGGAAATCAGGGTTGAAAACAGCCACTTCCAAGGGAGGTGCTGTTAAAATTCTTCCAGAAATTCTGCTGACTTTGAATTAGCATAACTTTTTAGCCAAGGCTGATCTGGGGGCAATTGAATACTCGTTGGAAAGATACTGAAGTTAACTTTAACTTTGGTATTCAACTTGAGTCATGAAAATGCGCAGAACCAGATCAAAACTTGGGATAGGTAGAAGCTGGTCATTCTGACAGAAGAATGACAGTTGAACTCATTGGAGAGGGTGATGTACCCTAAGGGTGGTATACGTGATGACAACACGATAGTAATGTCTCGTAGAGACCAAACCTAGTTATGGTGAGCTTCCAAAGTGGAGGTTCATCAAATTGGATTAAACTAGCTTGTGTTTGATCTGGTAATGGTGTAGCTTGTGCAAAGTTATTACATTATCTACATACGAGATGTATCGCAGGTTTTATTGTCATTATGTTTTTACGCCTATTTGTATTGGACTGCATGCAAAATGTTGCGGGACTGATGTTTAATGTCGTATGGTTGCAGATGGTTCGCACTAGGACCACGCACGAGGTTGGTGGCTCTAGCCAAGGGGGAGGCGATGACTCCCAGCCACCGGCCTACGACAGCACCCCGCAGCAGCAGCCACCACCGCCACCTCCGCTTACTCTAGCGGATGTGATAGCGGCACTGGTGGGAGGTCGTGAGGAGCAGACCGACCTGCTCCGCACGATCATGCAGAATACGTCCCAGGCGGCGGGACGTCAAGACAGAGGGCCTCGTGAGCCCCGCGAAGTGTCGTACTCGGATTTCATGAGTACGCACCCTCCAGTGTTCGCCGAAGCCGAAGAACCACTGGAGGCGGACAACTGGCTGCGGACCATCGAGTCCAAGTTCGGGCTGCTCCAATGTACGGAGCGGCAGAAGACTCTGTTCGCAGCACAGCAACTCCACGGTGCCGCTGGTGCGTGGTGGGCGAATTATGTCGCCTCACGTCCGGCTGGCCATGCCGTGGAATGGCAAGAGTTCCGGGAGGCGTTCCGCGCCTATCACATCCCTCCCGGAATAATGAAGAGGAAGTTCCAAGAATTTTTGGAACTGAAGCAGGGCGGGAGGAGTGCCCACGACTACTCCCGTGCCTTCAACCATCTGGCGCAATATGCGTCAGACTACATCTCCACCGAGGAGAAGAAGCGGGAGCACTTCTATCGGGGGTTACACCCCGAAATGAAGACACATCTCGTTCAGTGGAATCGCGGCACATTCAACGACCTAGTCAATGCTGCAATCATGCAAGAGGACGCTCAGCGGGAGTTAGCAGCTGAGCAGAGGAAGCGCAGCGCTCCACCTAGCAGCGGTGGTGGCGCGCCCCAGAAGTACCGTATGGTGTATCGGACACCATCCGGGCAGCAGTGGCGACCACCGGCGCGGCCTCAACAGTTCGGGGGACGTTCGTTCCAAACACCCCCGTTCCGACCGCCGATGCCACCGCCAAGACAGCAGCAGCAGCAGACGGTACCCCGGGCGTTTCCACCGCCACAACGCGCCCCGGGATTCCGTCCACCGATCAGCGGGGGACCGCCCCGTTTCACCTGCTTCACGTGTGGCCAGGCGGGCCACTTCGCGAAGGACTGTCCCCAGGGGCAGCAGAGCAGCGGGCAAGCCCAGTTTCAGGGGGGTGCTCGAGGCCGACCTCCGGTAAAGAAGGTTGGTCAGCGGACTGGAGGCGTCCGCAACCTCGACAATGAGGACGCCCCAGAGGGAGACAACGTGCTGGCGGGTACGTTTACTCTCAACCATCAAGCCATCGTCATACTTTTTTATTCTGGTGCAACCAACAACTTTATAAGTGCATCGTACGTGGTTAAGCATCAGGTGGAAGCCTTTCCAACCGAGTGTCCGTATATGATCTGCTCACCGGGAGGAAAGATTTCAGCAACGATGATGGTTCCAAAAGCACCACCGTGCTTAGGTGGGAAGATATATCCCACCACTATGATTATCCTAGGGGGGCAGAAGATTGATGCAATCTTGGGAATGTCATGGCTAAGCTACCATGGAGCTGTCCTGGAAACATTATCACGGACGGTTCACCTCAACTCCCCATTACACCGTCCGCAGTCCCTCCTATTAGATAATCCAGTCAGAGAGGTTTCAGCGATCAATAGTGTTGAGGCTCTCAAGTTAGAAGACATCCCTGTAGTCTGGGAGTATCCCGACGTGTTCCCGGATGATCTACCGGGCATGCCACCTGAGCGGGATGTCGAGTTCAAGATCGAGCTCGCACCCTGGACTACACCCATATCACGGAGACCATACAAGATGGCTCCAAATGAGCTGGCGGAACTGAAAGAACAGCTCAATGATCTGTTGAGCGAGGGTTTCATTAGGCCGAGTTCCTCGCCTTGGGGATGCTCGGCGCTGTTCGTGAAAAAGAAGGATGAAACCCTGAGGCTGTGTGTGGATTACCGGCCGCTCAACGCCGTCACCATCAAGAATAAGTACCCACTGCCCCGCATCGACATATTGTTTGATCAACTTGTGGGTGCAAGTGTGTTCTCCAAGATGGACCTTCGCTCTGGATATCACCAGATAAAGATCCGGGCGGAGGATATCCCAAAGACGGCCTTCTCAACGAGATATGGATTATATGAATATCTCGTCATGTCCTTTGGTCTCACAAACGCTCCAGCTCATTTCATGTATCTCATGAATTCGGTGTTCATGCCGGAGCTAGACAAGTTCGTGGTAGTGTTCATCGATGATATCTTGGTTTACTCCAAGACAGAAGCCGAACATGCCGAACACTTGCGGATCGTTCTTCAACGATTACGAGACCACAAGCTCTACGCCAAGTTCAGCAAATGCGAGTTTTGGATCAGCCAAGTGCCATTCTTGGGACATATCATCTCCGCAGAGGGCATTGCGGTTGACCCAAGCAAAATAGAGCAAGTGCTGAAATGGAAAGCTCCCACTTCAGTTCATGAAGTCAGAAGCTTCCTCGGGTTAGCGGGATACTATCGGAGATTTATTCCAAGTTTCTCCAAGCTTGCTAAGCCGATGACAGAATTACTGAAGAAAGGGACGAAATATGTTTGGAACACGGCGTGTGAAGGAGCATTCCAAACATTGGTGAAGCATCTCACAACAGCCCCGGTCTTAGCTCAGCCGGATACAACAAAGCCCTTCGACGTGTACTGTGACGCGTCCGGTATTGGGCTCGGCTGCGTGTTGATGCAGGAAGGACATGTGGTCGCCTATGGCTCACGCCAACTTCGGAACCATGAGCAGCATTATCCCACTCATGATCTTGAGCTTGCTGCCGTGGTGTTGGCGCTAAAAATGTGGAGGCACTATCTCCTGGGGAATCTGGTGCATCTCTACACCGACCACAAGAGCTTAAAATACATTTTCACCCAGAAGGAGCTGAACATGAGGCAACGGAGGTGGCTAGAATTAATCAAAGACTATGAAATTGAGATCCACTACCACCCCGGCAAGGCGAATGTGGTTGCCGACGCGTGAGTCGGAAATCACATGTCCATCACCTCACCATTACACCGGTGGAGGAGGAAGAGCCAAGTTTATACTTGGTTCCTTATGGATCGCTGTACAACCTTGCCCTCATCCCTACTATTAGGGAGGACATCATTGCAGCTCAGAAAAATGATAAAGGCATGGCACATCTCCGGAGATGGATTGACAATGGGGAGATCAAATGTTTCCGGAAAGATGATGAGGGGACGCTGTGGTTTAATGACCGCATAGTCGTACCCCGTGATATGGAGTTGAGAAAGAAGATCCTTGATGAAGCTCACTTGTCCAAGTACTCCATTCATCCGGGCAGCAACAAAATGTACCAAGTTTTGAGAAAGAAATTTTGGTGGACACGGATGAAGCGGGAGGTAGCTAAGTACGTATCCGAGTGCGATACGTGTAGACGAGTGAAGGCTGATCATATGAGGAAATCAGGGCTGCTGCAACCCCTGAAAATTCCAGCATGGAAGTGGGAAGATGTGAGCATGGATTTCATTGTGGGATTACCCTTAACATCCAACAAACATGATTCCATATGGGTAATCATTGACCGACTAACCAAGTCAGGTCACTTCATCCCCGTGCATACCCATTTCCATGCCAACAGATATGCGGAGTTATATATCGCCAGGATTCTATGTTTGCATGGCGTACCCAAGATCATAGTCTCAGATCGAGGTGCATTGTTTGTATCTCTCTTTTGGAAGCAGTTACATGCTGCTTTGGGTACTAAACTGATTAGAAGCTCCGCTTACCACCCTCAGACAGATGGGCAGACAGAGAGGGTGAATCAAGTATTAGAAGACATGTTGAGAGCATGTGCCATCCACCATGGTAGGAACTGGGATGATCACCTACCATTGGCGGAATTCTCGTACAACAATGGCTATCAGGCGAGTATCAAGATGGCACCCTACGAAGCTCTCTACGGTCGTAAATGCCGCACCCCATTAAACTGGTGCGAGTCCGGTGAAAGGGTCACATTCGGAGTTGATGTGGTGAACGACGCCGAAGAGCGCGTTCGGACAATTCAAGCCAATTTGAAAGCCGCTCAATCCCGGCAGAAGAGCTACGCTGATAAGAGGCGTAGGCCGTTGCACTTTGACGTCGGTGAATACGTGTACCTCCGCGTGTCTCCGATGAAGGGCGTGCACCGGTTCGGCGTCAAGGGGAAGCTCGCTCCCCGTTTCATTGGACCCTATGCTATCACCGAGAAGTGCGGACCAGCGGCATATCGATTGGAGTTACCGGCATCTCTTGCTGGTGTCCATGATGTTTTTCATGTTTCGCAACTGCGAAAATGTTTGAAGCATACGGCTGCTGTTCCTACCGAAGACATCGGCAAGCTGAAACCAGATTTAACATATGATGAGTATCCGGTGGAAATTCTTGATGAGAAAGCCCGAACCACGCGTAACAGAACGTTGTGGTTTTACAAGATCCTCTGGAGTAACCATACCGTGGAAGAAGCGACGTGGGAGAGCGAGGAATTCCTTCGCTCAAATTACCCGGAGTTCATGGCTTCTCAACACGGGTAAGTCCCTACTACATCGCTATCTCTTCTTTTGTAATCTCGGGACGAGATTCTTTTAAGGGGGGAGGAATGTAAGGGCCTCAGTTTTGGCACACATTTGAAGTGTTCATCACCACACCACACACCTCATTTGAGGAAAGATGATGAACACAAATGAAGAGCATGTAACCACCATCAACATGCTCATTAGAGAACAAACTCACATATTGCAAAAGTGGTATTTCCCACATGTGATATAGGTGGGCTGGACTTATGAAAACTCCTACACATTGCTAAGGATGTCCATGCCAAGTTTCACCCAAATTCAAAACCTTTTTGAGGTCATTTTGGGTATAGATAGAAAGAGGGCAGTTTGAAACCACATTCAAATTCAAACTGTTTTTATCCCATGAATTTAAAAATAGGAGGCATATTCTTATTCATCACATTTTTTTTGTGAGCTCACACACCAATTTTCACTCCATTTGGAGTTGATCTTGACATGAGCTAAGTGGGACGAATTCAAACTTTCTTTGAATTCAAAACTGAACTTGTGCTGAAATTCACTCAAACCGAACCCAATTTGAATTCTATTCAATTCAAATGGCTCTGGGGTGAATAATTTGAATCACCAGGGGTATTATGGGGCTCACTGTTTACAACAGTGATTAGGAGTAAATTTCAGAGGATAAAACCCCGGGTGGGACCCACATGTCATAGAGGGGAGAAGGAGAAACTTGCACCCAAAGTCAGAGTCTCGGTGGGAAATTCCACCGAGCAGCTGTCGGCTGTGCCACCGAGCAGCTACCGGCGCCACCAGCTGCTTCCCTCTCCGCACGCTGGCGCCCAGGGCAGCTGGCTCGCGCCCCCACGCGACCGGCACCGCCTCAGCCGAGCAGGAGTCGGCCGGCTTTATCTTCTCGTGGGCAAACCCGAGCAGCGGCATTGTTTCTCGCCGCAGCTCTCTGCTCAATCGGGAAAACCAGCAAAACCATCTCCTCCTTCGTCCCTGAGCTGCTAGACAGCCACCTGAGCCCGCACTTCACCTCCCCAACGCCAGAAACCCCGAGCTCCGACCTCCTTTGCCCAAAGACGATCGCCACCGTGGCGACCTAGCCTCAGCCGAGAGTCAGGCGCCCGTGGGCAGCGTTCCACAGGCGTTTTCACGGTCCAGCGAGAGAGGAAACAGGAGCGCGCGACCACCGTGCGGCTCTCCTCCAAGTTTGGAAGCCAACCGTGAAGAATCCGCAGAGAATTTCTAGTCTTTGCTCCGGCGACCGTAACCCAAGCTTCCGGTACGGTTTCTTTAAATTCTCGCTCTATGATCTTTCGGAGGTCATCAAATCTTGCACGTAGACGCTGGACTAGCCGGCGATCAAGTTCTTTTCTGCATCCGTAGCGTGAAACTGTCTAGGAGTGACGAATTTCGAGCTCGATCGAGGGCGGTCATGGCGGGCACGATCGGTCACACGGTGCCGACCGACTTGCCGCCATCCCTGAACCCTTTTGATACCTTGTCGAGCTTCCTAGAGGTACACTGATGCTGTAGGGCCGTTTGTTCGAGGTGTTGGCGGGTTTAGAAACCACGTTCGACGGTGTCGAACCTCAACCGAGGCCGCGGCACGTCGCCGAGCTACTTCCGGTCACCCCCAGCCCGACCTGTCACCCCCGACGTGTTCCTCGACGTCGACAACCCCCTGGCGGCGAGTTTCAGACCATGGGAGGTCCGGCAGCGGCGAGCCGACGAGCCCCGAGTCTGCTCCGGCAAGGTCGACGGCGCGGGCGCGAGAGAACGGCAGGAGGAAGACAAAGCCGGCTGACCCACGTGTCAGCGTCTGGAGAATTTAAATCGGGATCGGGTGTGGCCAGGGATCGGCTGTGCTGGCGCGCAAATACCCTGTGAGCTCCGGTGTGCCGGACACCTCCACGCTCGACACGTGTGGTATCCCCAGTGTGCCGGACACCTCCGCGCTCGACACGTGTCCCCGCGAGCCCCGAGAGTTTAAACTTTTCCCCCGATTTTCAGAATACTTCCAAACTTCAAATCCTCATAACATTGGCTAGAGAGCTCCAAATCAGGTGAACCAAATTTGGTTGGATTCAGCTCTCTGAGCACTTTCCAGCAATACCAAATTCAGCTCATGAAAGTGAATAGTTTTCCATAATTAAATCCCTAAATTTAAACTGTTGGGAATTTTATCTAGAGAACTACTTTATGAAAAATTCTGAAATTTGGCTAAAAGGTTCATTGGAAAATCCCTGAATCCCAGTAAAATTTTCAGACTCATCTAAGTTCATATAGTTACCCTAATCGGGTGATTAAGAGAACTGCACTGAGAAAATAGAAAAATGTACAGAAACATTTTTTCAGATATCCTCAAATCTTAAGTAGGGCATAACTTTCTGTAGAATTCTTCAAATGACATGAAACCAATTCCTAAGTAGGGCTTGCTAGAGTTATTAGCAATTGTGTATTCAAGTTCACACATTGCATTTAAATTAACATGTAGTATTTCATAAACATGTAGTCACTGAAGAAGAGACTCCGGAAGTGCTGGACTTCCTCCTTCCGGAAGAAGAGCTAACTACTGACCAGCAGCAACAAGGCAAGCCCCGGTTTGCATTAACCTCTTTATAAGTTTTTACTTTGTTTACATGTGTCATATGAAGTATGTATATGCATTAGGTATAGGATGAATGAAACCCCACTTGCATAACCAAAGGTTCCTAAAAGAGTGAGGGTAGTGTCTAAGACCTCGAGTAGACAGGCTATGCTTAATGAGTCATAGGACTTCGGTACAAGTTGAGTAGTTGGAATCTACTCGCGAGATAGGCATGGGGACACACGGGTTCGGTTGAGTGACGTGAGATCACTTTAGTAATGAAAATGAGACTAGGCAGGGGCTAGGGCGCAGCAAGAGAGAGTCTTGTGTGCGCAGCCCTGTCCGTGTCGATTGAGGACCGAGCCGTGTGCGGCCCACGCTGATCAAGTTTGAACGTACCGAAGGCATATCGGATATATGGGCCCCGATAAACCGATGTAGCCTAAACCTCCGGACGTCGAGGCATAACGCACCGATTTATAGGTGTAGGCTGAGGGCAGCAAGGTGGAAATCTGCCAACGGGCACAGAGAGATGCTCCGTGTGGGGAACCTCCTGCTCGTTTCGGTGCGACCGGTTCGACGTTTGGGCTGTTGGGTGAAAGGTTGTCCCGTACGAAATCGAGTGAGCGTGCTGTGCAGCTCCACGGGTGGGCGTACGTGACGTGCTCTTTGGGTTTCCCTGCAGGTGTATATCGAGTCGATTCGCCGTCCCTCGCGGTGAAGAGTACCACTTGGTCACTGAGTCGTGACGTAGATTAATGGATGAAATATGTTGATTCAATGTTGCTAATTGTTATAATTGTATTGCTACATGTGTGCCACCAAATACGGCTTACTAAATTTCAGATTTCATGAACTGTTAACTTGTTGCTAAAAGATGAACTAAGGATGAACTTGTAGGCGTGTCTTTTTGCTGAAATGTTACTATCCTATGTCCATTGTACCCCTCATGTAGAGTTTCATGCTTAGGTGAGTCGGTTAAGCCTTGCTGAGCCTTCATGCTCACGGTTGCTGCTTAAGTGTTTTTCAGGTGAGGAGCCACCCACGGACTCGGAGTACGAGTCCACCGGCGAGGGTTACCCTCCGTCGGGGACCACGGCTGAGTGGGAGCCGTACACGCCGCGCTGAGCTGAGGAGTGCAGCTAGTGTGGGTTGCCCTAGGGCTGGGCAACCAACTTTTGCTAGATAGGCGGGCGTGAGTTGTATAGTGTAGACTTCCGCTGTGTAATATAAACAATAGTTGTAACTGAAGTTTGTACCTGTTTGTACAGTTTCAGTTGTTTTTCCCATGTAATATATTATGTTCTTATGACGTGTGCTGTCGGGTGTCGCATCGCGTGGCACCACCCTCTGTGATCCTGGATGAGCGGATTCCGGTCCGCCACAGTATGGTGCATGGCATGCCACTTATCAACCATGTAGAACACGTGTGTGATGGATGCCTTGTTGGGAAGCAACGTCGCACACCATTCCCATCAGTGACAAAATATCGTGCTGAGGGTAGACTGGACCTAGTTCATGGAGACATTTGTGGTCCGATTACACCTCCAACTCACGGGGGAAAGAGGTACTTTCTGCTTTTGGTAGATGACAAGTCACGGTACATGTGGTTGCTGCTCCTAAAAAGCAAAGATGAAGCCTCAGATGCGATCAAGAAGTGGAAAGCAGGTGTGGAAGTAGAGACTTCCAGCAAGCTTTGAAGTCTTCGAACTGACAGGGGAGGCGAATTCACTGCATCTGAATTCACAGAATACTGCACGGATCAGGGAGTGCATCGACAGCTCACGGCACCGTATTCACCTCAACAAAACGGCGTCGTGGAACGTAGGAACCAATCGGTTGTTGGCATGGCCCGGTGCCTCCTGAAGACAAAGGGTATGCCGAATGAATTTTGGGGGGAGGCAGTAACAATGGCTGCTCAGCTGCTAAATTGCGCTCCTACGAAGTCAGTTCAAGGCATGACTCCATTTGAAGCTTGGCACGGAAGAAAGCCAGTGGTGAGTTATTTTCGTACATTTGGGTGCATTGCTCACGTCAAGTTTACACGACCAGGACTCAAAAAGCTGGACGACCGCAGCCTCCGAACTGTGTTTATCGGGTACGAACATGGACGCTCCAAGGCATGGCGCGTCTATGAGCCGGTAGCAAAACGTGTGCATGTGACACGGGATGCCGTATTTGATGAAGCAGCAAGTTTGAACTGGGAATTGCCAGCACAAGATAAAGGGTCTTTCGTCATCAACTACCCGCCTTTGGTGTTTCACCGTGTGCAGGAACCCAACAGCGATCGTGAGAGTACACCGATCACTCCGGCAGAATATATAGACCCGACACAGGTTGCTTCAACCCCTGCATCTGCAATAGGTGAAGGACAAGGTACAACTAAAGACTATGTGTCACCACCTCCAGGAGCTACACCTGATGAAGAACTGCACGGAGAGGAAGCGCCGAGACGCTACCGTACCCTCGACACTATTCTCAGGGACACCACGACAGGTCAAGGGGCTTCCTTGCTGCTTGCTGCTGATGAAGAGCCCAACAAGTTTGAAGAAGCTGAACCTCATGAAGCATGGCGCTTGGCAATGATGGATGAACTTCAGTCCATTGAAGACAATGGAACGTGGACACTGACCACGCTTCCCGCCGGTAAGCACCCCATCGGTCTTAAGTGGGTCTTTAAGCTTAAGAAGAATGCTGCAGGAGACGTTGTGAAGCACAAAGCAAGATTAGTCGCGAAAGGATACATGCAAAAACCTGGGATAGACTTTGATGAGGTCTTTGCCCCGGTGGCACGTTTGGACTCAGTTCGGTTGATGCTCGCTATAGCAGCTCAAGCAGGATGGGAAGTGCACCACTTGGACATAAAATCTGCATTTCTCAATGGAAATTTGCAGGAGGAGGTATATGTCATGCAACCCCCTGGTTTTGAGCGTGTAGGTGAAGAAGGAAAGGTGTTCCGACTCACTAAAGCTTTATACGGGCTTCGACAAGCACCACGTGCTTGGAATGCGAAGCTGGATGAAACACTGACATCTCTTAGCTTTCACAAGAGTCCCTCGGAGCATGCCGTGTATACACGTTGTACCAACAGCGAGCGGCTACTACTGGGAGTCTATGTTGATGACCTTATCGTGACAGGCTCAAACAAGGAAGTCATCCAGCAGTTCAAAGAACAAATGAGGTCAGCATTCTCCATGAGTGATCTTGGTTTGTTAAGTTATTATTTGGGTATCGAGGTGCATCAGGGACCTCATGCAATAACTATCCAACAGACGAGATATGCAGCAAGAATTGTTGAAAGGGCTGGGTTAACAGGTTGCAATCCGGTGCATGTCCCTATTGAACTGAGACTGAAAATGAGCAAGCAAAGCACAAACCCACCAGTGGATGCAAAGCTTTACCGGAGTATTATTGGAAGTCTCCGTTACTTGGTTCACACAAGGCCTGATCTCACCTATGGAGTTGGTTTTCTCAGCAGGTTCATTGAAGCACCTACAACCGAACATTGGGGAGCAGTTAAACAATTACTCCGGTATGTGGCAGGGACCTTGAACTATGGGTGCAAGTTTAAGAGGGGTGCAGCTGAAGCACAATTGATCAGTTATAGTGATGCTGATTTTGCCGGTGACGTGGACGACAGAAAGAGTACCTCAGGGACAATCTTCATGTACGGGGGAAGTGCTATCAGCTGGCAATCACAGAAGCAAAAGGTGATTGTGCTTTCGTCATGCGAAGCTGAATATATAGCAGCAACAACAGCTGCATGTACATCTGTTTGGCTCCAGAGGATGCTGGGTGATCTGCTAGATGATGCAAGTCGCTGCACAACAATCTACGTTGACAACAAATCAGCGATACAACTATGCAAGAACCCCGTGTTTCATGATAGATCGAAGCACATTGAAACCAGGTTCCACTTCATTCGAGAGTGTGTACAAGATGGAAGGATTGCTGTTGATTATGTGCACACAGGTGACCAGTTGGCTGATTTACTGACCAAAGGACAGGCACGAGTGAAGTTTCAAGAGCTGCGGAAGAAGCTGGGAGTTGTCGAGATCAGCAGCTGATTAAGGGGGAGTATGTTAGTTAATAAGCTGCTGATATCGTGCGTGATATTGCATGTAATAACCCGAGCTAGGACTCGGTCGAGTCTGTTAGGAGTCTGCCGGTGTGTGTGTGCAACGGTGCAACAAATTTTATTGGTGATCGCACGAGGAACGCGGTTGTGGCATGACCTGGACGTGCTCACCGTTGTACCCGGCTTTATCTGCGTTTTCAGTTATAATAGGAGTCAGGTGCTGCCGTCTGTTGTTGAGCGAGCACCAGAAAAACCTCCTCTCATTTTCTTTCGATCCTGATCTCGTTCGTTCACACGATCCACGACCAACAAAATTTGGAGTCACTTTGCTAGCTAGATCAACGGGAGCGCCACTGCCAATATGAAGCAATATGGCTGGACGCCGGTATTATGGGGCACTAGGGCAGACGGATGTGTGGTGAGGGCTTGAGAGAATGGGGAGGACATGGAAAGGCTGTGGTATTTATAGGGAAAAGGGTGATGCTGCTGCTGATGCCCTTTAGATCATCTTAAATATTGATCAAGAGCATAAATCCTCTGTTTAAGAGAGGACTGAATGCAGGGGAGTGATGAGGGTTTTTAATCGGCCATTCAAGTGCGGTTGAAAGCTATTGTTTGGGGGGGGGGTAGATATATGGTAGTAAGTTAGGGACAAATGGTTAGTGGGTCATATACAAATTTGGGTGGGGATTTATACAAGGGTAAAGGCGCAGAAGGCGATGATTTATGAGATGGAGTGAGCTGCAACAACAGGAAACTGAAGGCGCAAGTGATGGCAGGTGTAAAAGAATTTTAAACAAGCAAATAACTCCGTTGATGATTGTGGGGTCATGATGAAAGATCGAAAAGGAAGGGGGGGGGACAGGCACGACACAGGGCAAAGGTGACTGCGGCCTAGAGAAGGGAAACGGGTGGAGCAGGAGGAAGAAAGAGTGTTTCAGCCCAAGAGATCATTTTGGTTTCCATTTGTTTTGTTTCTTTTCTTTTCTATTTGTGGTTTGAATGCAAAAAATTCTAATTTGTTTAAAACCTAAATTGTCATAAATGACTTCTAGGGAAAATTCTATTATCACACAATTTTACAAATTATCTTTATTTTATCTCTTTCTTTTCTTTCCTCCTCTTCTTTATTTACTTATTTATTAATATTATTTTTAGTTAGGATTTTTAGCATCACAGTGAAAAATAATTATATAATTTAGGTAAGATGGGTTTATTTAAAGAAAACATTGGGAAAACAATTCAAAATTTTGATAATCATTTTTTAAAAAATATTAATTTTTGGGCATGACAACCTCTCATCTCTCTTCTTATTAATTCCTTGTCATATTATTAAATTAATTATTGATATGCTGTCCTATATTAATGAAAATGAAACTTCCATTGGGGTTTCATTTTCAACAAATGGCTGGCCATATCAGCATTTTTTGACATGGCTAGTGAATAATGAATAGAGAGAAGAAAGCAGTTTCATCTAAATGAAACTGGGTGTACACTATTTTTGACGCATGTACTGTTTTAATGTTATGAAACTTCATGAAACTGGTATTGAACTTACTGTTTCATTACATATGGGAATCTGACCAAATATCATATAATAGTTTAATGACATGGTAAACTGATGTGTCTTCTGGGTCGGGGTGTATGGAGAGGAGAGTGGAGATTGATCAGTGAAGGTGGGAGAGATCTGAGTGGGTAGTGAGGGCGCCTAGCCACGGTGATTGAAGAGGGAGTGCCCTGGTAGGGGGGAGAACCTTATTTCTTCAATGCCTCCTGATTACAGACTATGTCAGCATTTATAGAGGCACCAGCAGACTTCCTCTCAACTAATAGATCCTATCTTCATGCAACTCACCCTTATCTAAATCCCTGGCGCCAGGAACAGACTCCTGGGCACCAGAACTGACTGCAACAACCTAACAGAATAGCCCCCTTACTCCTGCAGCAGCAACAGAATTTATGTTGCTATGCTTCTTCGTCTTGCGCCTCCTTTGTGGGTCCTTTGTTGGTACGCCGCTGATATTGGCGGCCCGCAAAAGAGTCCACAACATTTTCCCCCTTCCCAACAAAAAGCTCGTCCTCGATCTTAATGGTGGGGTACTGATGCTTGAAGTCTTCCAGTGGCTCCCATGTGGCTTCTGCTGCAGAACGACCCAGCCACTTCACCAGGACTTCCCACAATCCTCTGTTCAGTCGTTCCTTCATAACCTTCTTAGGGCTTGGCACCACTCTTCTATGCAGGATATTAGGAAGAGGCACCACATTTCTTGGGACTTGACCTTCAAACTTCTTAAGTAAAGAAACATGAAACACATCATGAATGCCGCCATTTGCTGGCAGCATCAACTTGTAGGAAACTTGGCCGATCTTCTGCACAATTTGGTAGGGCCCAAAATACTTGGGTCCTAATTTGGTTGGTGGTGCCGAAGTGACTCCCACTGCTGCCCGCTGCTGCAGCTTTAACCACACCCAATCCCCAATATTAAACTCCACCGCTCGGCACCCTTTATCCTGAAAATTCTTCATTGTGATTTGGGCTTGCAGCAGACGGTCCTTGATCTCCGCTAAAAACTCATCCTGGTCTCGTAACTGCCCGTCCACCGCCGCCACCTTTTCTGCACCAGGGTGATAGGAGATTAAAGATGGAGGATCTCTACCGTACACCACCCTGAATGAGGAGCATTTAAGTGCTCTTTGGTAAGAAGAGTTGTAGCAAAACTCTGCCCAAGGAAGCCATTGAAGCCAATATTTGAACCTGTCCCTGCCAAATAACGAAGATACATTGTAATCACCCTGTTTACCACCTCGGACTGCCCATCAGATTGGGGATGAAAGTCAGAACTCAGGTGCAGTTTAACTCCAGCCAAAGGCAAACAATTCTGACAAAAAACTGCTAGTGAAAATAGTGTCACGGCCTGAAATAATAGAGCAAGGAACCCATGTAGCTTCACGATGTTATCAAAAAATGCCTTGGACACGGAAGCTGCACTGTAAGGGTGACCAAGTGCAATGAAGTGGGCAAATTTTGAGAATCTGTCCACTACTGTCAAAATCACCAATTTACCCCCAACCTTTGAAAAACCCTCAATGAAAACAATTGAAATATCACTCCATACCTCAGATGGAATGGGGAGTGGTTGCAGCAGGCCAGCAGGGTGCAGGTGCAAAGTTTTATTACGCTGGCAGACTGCGCAGCCTCGCACATACTCCCTAACACGTCACAGGGCCAACGGGCTATAGAATGACGCCCGCCATCTGTGTAAAGTCTTCTGCATGCCTTCATGTCCTCCTTCATGCGCCTGAGCCAATAATTGTGGCCACAAAGAGGAATTTTCAGGGACAAACAACTTTCCCTTGAATAGTAGCAACCCATCAACCTCTGACCAGCCCTGCTCCATGGTCCTTTCCTTCAACATGGACAGAATATGCAGCACTTGTGGATCAGCAGCAGCTTCAGTGTGCAGTGTGTCAAATAACTGAAAAGTTGGGGCAGAGATGCTGAAAACTGCTGCTGTTTCTTCATCTCTACGGGACAGTGCATCCGCAGCACCATTCAATTTACCAGCCCTGTACTCCACAGTCAAGTCATAACCAAATAACTTGCTCACCCAAGTGTGCTGAGGGATGGTTGATAAGCGCTGATCCAGAATAAACTTCAAGCTGTAATGGTCAGCGCGGACAGTGAATGGACGGCCCCAGAGGTAGGGCCACCAATTTCTCACTGCCTTCACTAACCCAATGAGCTCACACTCATAAGCTGGAAGTGTTTATGATGAGGTGCCACTGCCCTGCTGAAATAGGCGATGGCGCCGTCCCCTTGGTGCAGCACAGCCCCAAAACCTGCACCAGAAGCATCACAATCCACCATGATCCGCTTGTCAAAGTCAGGCATTTGGAGCAGCAGTGCAGACATCAATGCCTGCTTGAGTTGGAGAAAGGCATCCTGGGCTTCATCGGTCCATCAAAAGGCCTCTCTCTTCAGGAGTGCAGTGAGGGGGGCTGCCACTGCGCCGTACCCTGCAATAAATTTGCGGTAGTACCCAGTGAGACCGAGGAACCCCCGCAGCGCCCGTAGAGATCGTGGTGGTGGCCATTGCTCCACGGCGGACACCTTGGCTGGATCCAATGCCACTCCTTTGGCCGAAATAATGTGCCCAAGATAGGACACAGATTCGGCACCAAAGATGCATTTGGAACGCTTGAGGGCGAGCTTGTGGTAACGGAGCGCCTGGAACACCTGCTTCACATGTTGAAGATGTTCCGCCCATAATCTGCTAAATATCAGAATGTCGCCGAAAAGACAAGGACAAACTTTCAGATGAAAGGATGCAGCACATCATTCATAAGAGCTTGAAATGTTGATGGCGCATTGGTGAGGCCGAACGGCATCACCAAAAACTCGAAATGGCCACGATGTGTTCGGAACGCCGTCTTGTCGATGTCGTCTGGATGCATGCGCACCTGGTGGTACCCGCTGCGGAGGTCAAGCTTGGTGAAGAACCTCACGCCACAGAGTTCATCCAGCAGTTCATCAACCACTGGGATGGGGAACTTGTCTTTCACCGTCTTCAAATTCAGCTCCCTGTAGTCAATACAGAACCACCAAGAGCCATCAGACTGCTTCACCAGGAGAACGGGAGAAGAGAAAGCCGATGTGCATTCACGGATGATGCCTTGTTGTAGCATATTCATGCACTGCTTCTCGATCTCGTCCTTGAGAAGATGATGGTAGCGGTACGGCCTGACAGCAACGGGGGCCATTCCTAGCAGCAACCTGATACGGTGGTCGTGTCGTCGAGGAGGTGGCAGGCCACGAGGCTCCTCAAAGAGGTCCTGAAAGGACTCCAGGAGGATGCCCATAAGGTCAGCAGGGGTGCCCAGGGAGGCGCACAGGGGGTTGGCTGTTGACAAACCCCTCCAGCGCACCTTCTTATCATGGCGCCACAACTCCATAGTGAGATTGTCGGAATCCCAGAGGATGGGTCCGAGGGACCGCAACCATTGGACGCCCAACACGACGTCAAAGCCGTCGAGGGAAAGAGCAAAGTAGTTGATGGAGAAGACCTCGCCTGCAATAGAGACAGGAACATGTGTACAAACTCCAGTACAGGAGATCTCACCATTGGCGACCTTGACGCCCATCCCTAGCCGTGGGTGTATTATCAAGCCTAACTTCAGGATGAGAGGCTCTCGGATGAAGGTGTGAGTGGATCCCGTATCAACCAAGTCCACTAATTGCTTTCCCTGAATCTTGACAGCAAGTTTCATAGTGTTGGCGATGTCGATCCTGGTGAGAGCATGGAGAGAGATGCCCAGTTCAGCCGCTTCTGCCTCCTCGTCGTCACCATCGTCAAGATCCAAGAGGTGATCCCCTTGTCAGCACACTTGTGGTTGATGGTGTACTTCTCCGTGCAATAGTAGCATTCCCCGTTGGCACGTTTGGCTGTCACTTCTTCAGGGGACAGCCTCCTGAGGCGCTGCCTGGAGATGCCCAGCCGCTGCGCAGGAGCAGTAGCAGTAGCGGCAGGGGGGCGACCAGCCACAGGTGCAGCAGCAACCTTCTGTGCAGGAGAAATAGCAGCTGTCGCCCCAGCAGGGGCGCCTTTGGGGGTGATGTTGCTGGCTGGTGAAGCTGCTAGACGGCGCTCATAAGCCCGGGCGAGGCTCATTGCAGTTTGCAGGTTGGAAGGGAATTGCAATTCTACATCAGTCCGGAGCGATTCACCGAGACCTGCAGTGAACATGTTGATCTGCTGCCGCTTGGACAAGTCCTCACAGCGGCAGAGCAGCACCAAAAATTGGCGCTTGTACTCCTCCACGGTCCCGGTGCGGTGCAGGTCCTTTAACTCAGCCAGGTTGTTGGAACGCAGCGGCGGTCCGAAGCGCATATTCACAAATTCTGTGAACCTAGCCCAGGAGATGATGTTGCAGTCCCTTTCCAACGCATAGTACCATTCAGCTGCGACACTATCTAGATGGGGGGATGCGAGCCAGACCTTCTCCTCCGCCATGGTGCGCATACCCCGAAAGTATGTGTCGCACTTGTTGAGCCAAGGCAGGGGATCAGATTCCCCATCATACTTGGGAAAACTACTCTTGTCATGATGGAGGCCCCGATCTTCCTGCTGCAGGCGTCCAGGAGCCCCCCTAAAGTCATCACCACCACCATGGCCATTTGCACCATGAAAACCAGAATCTCCCTGAGATTGGGCCGTCCCAATGGGGATGGATCCCGAAGCCTCGAATGTCTGTTCCAGCTTGGCCAGACGTTGGTTCTGGCTGTTCTGGCGATTATTCATGGTGTCCACCAGTGCCACGAGACGGATCAGCATGGATTGGATCTCACTCAAGGCCACAGCCACAGAATCGCCCTTGGAGCCGGACATCGTCACTGCTCCGATGGAATCTGATATCAAATTGATGTGTCTTCTGCGTCGGGGTGTATGGAGAGGAGAGTGGAGATCGATCAGGGAAGGTGGGAGAGATTTGATGGGTAGTGAGGGCGCCTGGGCAGGGGTTTCACCGGGGCTGAACTTCTGTTCAGCCACGGTGATTGAAGAGGGAGCGCCCTGATAGGGGGAGAGCCTTATTTTTTCAATGCCTCCTGAGTACAGACTATGCCAGCATTTATAGAGGCGCCAACAGACTTTCTCTCAACTAATAGATTCTTTTTTCATGCAACTCACTCTTATCTAAACCCCTGGCGCCAGGAACAGATTCCTGGGCACTAGAACTGACTGCAACAACCTAACAGAATAGCCCCTTACTCCTGCGGCAGCAACAGAATTTCTGTTGCTATGCTTTTTTCTCTTGTGCCTCCTTTGTGGGCCCTTTGTGGGTGCGCTGCTGATATTGGCGGCCCACAAAGGAGTCCGCAACATAAACATAGAAAGTAAAACTAAATATTCAAGAGGGGTGTTAATTTGTACTATAAATGATATGACAGTTTTAAAAATAACAAAATAAAACCCTCAAGTAAGAATAGCCCAAAATGGCAAAGTCATGTTGGCCTTGCATTGGGTGCTGCACCGCCACCTCAATAAATAAAAAACTTAACTAGCAAATGATACAGTCCTTAATTGTCATATAAGTACTACATCTAGGTTTTTTTATGAGACCTGGATCCACGTACATGACTCGTTTCGCTCTAATGCTACTTTCAGATTTCTACTAGGTTTTATTTGTTACAATAGGAGAGGTAAAAAACCTTGGTTAAAAACTAGAACTAGTAAAAGCAGATAAGAATATATATATATATATATATGTCGATAAAGGCGTGTAGGTGCACTATTACGTGGTAGGGATTGCAATTTTTCTTGCATTTTCGTTTTCGCTCAAACTCAAAGGGAAAACTTGGCTTCTTATTTTATTTTCCGAGGATCGACGAATCAAATGATATTTTTGTTCTAATTTCTTCCGCTTCTTCTCCCTCTGAATCAAACTTTTTTTGCCATAATGTGCCGTTCCTATTATTACCAAGTATATGGTTCTAATCCTAGATGAAAAAATAAATAGAACAAAAATCTAAGAAGGGGGATCCTTCCTCTCCATCAAGAGTAATGAACTAGGTTATGATACAGTATAAAAAATTAACTAAATTAACCAAACTTGCCTGATGTTGAGGCAATCAAGAAAGCTGCATAAGTGAATATATAACCCACGGAAAAGTGGGCTAATCCAACTAATCTTGCTTGCACAATGGAAAGAGCCACGGGCTTATCTCTCCAGCGAATTAAATTAGCGAAAGGTGTGCGTTCATGAGCCCATGCTAAAGTCTCAATTAATTCCTGCCAATATCCACGCCAAGAAATTAAGAACATAAATCCAGTAGCCCAAACAAGATGTCCAAATTAGAACATATATGCCCATACCAATAAACTATTCATCCAAAAAGGATTATATCCATTGATAAGTTGTGAAGAGTTTAATCATAGGTAATCTCTTAACCATCCCATCAAATAAGTGGAAGATTCATTAAATTGTGAAACGTTGCCCTGCCATAATGTGATGTGTTTCCAATGCCAATAAAAAGTAACCCATTCAATGGTATTTAACATCCAGAAAATTGCCAAATAAAACGCGTCCCAAGCAGAAATATCACAAGTACCGCCGCGCCCTGGGCCGTCACAAGGAAAACTATACCCGAAATCCTTTTTATCCGCCATTAATTTGGAACCGCGTGCATCTAAAGTACCCTTTACTAAAATCAATGTAGTTGTATGCAAACCTAGAGCAATATCGTGATGAACCAAGAAATCTCCGGGTCTTATTGTTAGGAAAAGCAAATTACTATTCTCATTAATAGCATTCAACCATCCGGGCAACCATATGCTTCGACTTGCATTGAAAGCGGAGCCAGTCGTTGAAGATAAGAGTATATCAAACCCATATGTCGTCTTACCATGAGCAGATTGTATCCATTGGGCAAATATAGGTTCGATCAAGATTTGCTTTTCTGGAGTACCAAAACCAAGCATGACGTCGTTATGAACATAAAGGCCCAAGGTATAGAATCCTAGGAAGAGGCTAGCCCAACTTAAATGAGATATGATAGCTTCTTTATGGTAAAACATTCTTGCCAATACATTATCCTCATTCTGTTCCGGATTATAATCCCTAATGAAAAAAATAGCTCCATGAGCAAAAGCCCCTGTCATGATGAACCCTGCAATATATTGGTGATGAGTATATAAAGCAGCTTGAGTAGTAAAGTCTTGTGCTATGAATGCATAAGCAGGTAAAGAGTACATATGTTGAGCTACTAAGAAAGTAATAACCCCTAAGGAAGCTAGAGCAAGACCTAATTGAAAATGAATCGAATTATTGATTGTATCATAAAGGCCTTTATGCCCACGTCCTAATCGACCTCCTGGAGGAGTATGTGCTTCTAAAAGATCTTTGATATTGTGCCCAATTCCAAAGTTAGTTCGATACATATGACCAGCAATGAGAAAAATAAATGCAATAGCTATATGATGATGAGCAATATCGGTCAGCCACAAACTTTGTGTTTGTGGATGGAATCCCCCAAGAAGGGTTAGAATGGCAGTTCCCGCTCCTTGAGTGGTACCAAATAAATGATTACTTGAATCAGGGTTTTGGGCATAAAGATTCCACTGACCCGTCAGAATAGGACCCAACCCCTGAGGATAGGGTAATACATCTAAGAAATTATTCCATTGAACGTACTCCCCCTGAATCCGGGAATAGCAACATGAACTAAATGTCCTGTACAGGCCAAAGAACTTACCCTGAAAAGTCCTGACAGATGATGATTGAGACGAGTTTCCGCGTTTTTGAACCACGAAAAGCTTGGCTTCCATTTGGGTTGTAGACGTAACCAACCCCCTATTAAGGATAGCGTATAAAGAAATAATAGAAAAAGAGCTCCAATATAAAGATCTTCATTGGTGCGCAATCCAATTGTATACCACCACTAATAAACCGCAGAATAGGTGATATTCACTGGACCGGCAGCACCGCCTCGAGTAAAAGCTTCCACGGCGGGTTGACCAAAATGAGGATCCAAAATCGCATGAGCAATAGGTCTTACGTGTAAAGGATCCTGTATCCATGATTCAAAATTTCCTTGCCAAGCTACATGAAACAGATTTCCGGACGTCCATAGAAAGATTATTGCTAACTGCCCAAAGTGAAAAGCAAAAATGTTCTGATAAGGCCGTTCCTCAGTAATATCATCATGACTTTCAAGATCATGTGCGGTAGCAATACCAAACCAAATACAATAAGTAGTGGGGTCCTGAGCTAAGCCTTGGCTAAACCTGGGAAATCTTAATTCCATAATGCCTTTCAAATCCTCCTAGCCACTATCCTACTGCAATAATTCTCGCTAAGAAGAATGCCCATGTTGTGGCAATTCCACCCAGAAGGTAATGGGTTACTCCTACAGCACGTACTTGTATAATGCTCAAGGCTCTAGGCTGAGTAGCAGGAGCAACTTTTAATTTGTTATGAGCCCAAACGGTAGATTCAATGAGTTCTTGCCAATAACCACGACCACTAAATAAAAACATTAAACTGAAAGCCCAGACAAAATGAGCACCTAAGAAAAAAAGACCATATGCAGATAATAAAGAACCATAAGACTGAATTACTTGGGATGCCTGTGCCCACAAGAAATCTCAGAGCCAACCATTAATCGTAATTGAACTCTGTGCAAAGTTCCCCCCTGTGATATGAGTTACTATCCCTTGATCACTTACAGTACCCCAAACATCCGACTGCATTTTCCAATTGAAATGGAAAATGACTACCGAAATTGCATTGTACATCCAGAATAGACCTAAGAAAACATGATCCCAAGCGGAGACTTGACATGTTCCCCCTTGTCCAGGCCCGTCGCAAGGGAATTGAAAACCAAGATTTGCTTTATCATGTATCAAACGGGAACTACGAGCAAATAAAACACCTTTCAAAAGTATTAATACAGTCACATGGATGGTAAATGCGTGAATGTGATGGACTAAAAAAATCTGCGGTTCCTAATGGAATAGGTAACAAAGCGACTTTGCCGCCTACAGCTACTAACTCGCCACCTCCCCACGTTAAATTGGTACTTGTTGTTGCACCGGGAGCTGTTACGCCAGGCGCCTCAGCATGGGTATTTTGTACCCATTGAGCAAAGATGGGTTGTAATTGTATGGCGGTATCCGAAAACATATCTTGGGGATGGCCTAAAGCACTCATGGTATCATTATAAATGTACAAGCCAAAACTGTGAAAACCTAGAAATATACATACCCAGTTAAGGTGGGATATGATTGCATTGCGGTGTCTAAGGACGCGATCTAATAGATCGTTGTATCGAGTAGTTGGATCATAGTCTCTTACCATAAAAATGGCTGCATGTGCAGCAGCGCCAACTATTAGAAATCCGCCAATCCACATGTGGTGTGTGAACAAGGAAGGTTGTGTACCATAGTCAGTAGCTAGGTATGGATAGGGGGCATAGAGTACATATGATGAGCTACAACAATAGTTGTAGAGCCTAGCATAGCTAGGTGAAGAGATAATTGAGCATGTCATGACGTTGTTAGGATTTCATAGAGACCCTTATAGCCTTGTCCTGTAAATGGGCCTTTATGAGCCTCCAAAATATCTTTAAGTCAATGACCAATACCTAGTTGGTCCTATACATATGACCAGCGATCAGGAAAAGAATAGCAATAGCTAAATGATGGTGGGCAATATCGCTCAACCATAAGCCACCGGTTATTGGATCTAGTCCTCCGCGAAAAGTAAGAAAATCTGCGTATTTGGACCAATTCAAGGTGAAAAAGGGGGTTGCTCCTTCGGCAAAACTAGGATAAAGTTGAGCCAAAAGGTCACGGTTCAAGATAAATTCATGAGGAAGTGGTATCTCTTTAGGATCAACCCCAGCGTCAAGAAATTGGTTAAAGATACATGGATTCGGTGTCCTGCCCAAGAAAGAGACCCAAGTCCTAATAACCCCACTAAGTGGTGATTCAACATGGATTCTACATCTTGGAACCAGGCCAATTTGGGAGCGGCTTTGTGATAATGGAACCAACCAGCAAAAAGCATTAACGATGCAAAAATCAACGCACCGATTGCGGTACAATAGAGTTGTAACTCACTAGTTATTCTAGATGCTCGCCAAATCTAAATAAACCGGAGGTTATTTGGATTCCTCGGAAACCCCCGCCTACATCACCACTCAAAATTTTTTGCCCTACTATTGGCCAAACTACCTGAGCACTGGGTCCAATGTGAGTAGGATCGCTTAACCATGCTTCATAATTGGAAAAACGGGCACCGTGGAAGTACATGCGGCTAAAAGAGGGTATCCTGAGCAATTGCAAGAATGGGGTTCATTGATATTCCTGGTATAATAGATTCTATCACACATACAGTCATACTCAATTCGATGAAATTGTTTGATCTTAAAGGGGATCTTCTATAATTTCGCACATAAGGGGTTATTTCTTGGTTTCGTCCAGTCATTAATAACTTTAATATTTTTAGATAATAGTAGATAGAAAGAACGCACATAAGGAGTCCTATTGAAACCAAGAAATATAAGTCTGCTTGCCATCCACACCAGAATAGATAGTTTTCGAAGAAACCTGCTAGCGGAGGATGGCCTCCTAGGGATAAGAGACATAGGGCTAAAGAGAGAGCCAAAAAAAGATCTTTGGTGTATAATCCTGCATAATCTCGAATGTTATCAGTTCCGGTACGTAGACCAAATAATACAATGCAAGCAAAAGTTCCTAGATTTATGGAGATATAGAACAACATATAAGTTATCATGCTTGCATATCCATCATTTGAGTCTCCAACAATTATTCCAATAATTACATATCCGATTTGCCCTGTGGACGAATATGCAAGCATACGTTTCATGCTTGTTTGAGTAATAGCAAGGAGATTCCCCAATATCATGCTAAGAATAGCTATGATTTCCAGAAGAAGATGCCATTCATTTGATGAGAAATAAAAAGGAATATCGAGAATTCGCGTGGCTGAAGCTGAAGCAGCTACTTTCGAAGTAACAGAAAGAAAAGTAACGACTGGAGTGAGGGAATCAGAGTCGAAAAGAGGATTCCTTGCTTCTTTCTCTCATGCAAAACCAAAGAAAATCGATTCATCAGACGGGAATGGGACATGAGTCCCTAATTGCAAATCAAGAGATTTATTGTGGAATCTGTCAGTTAAGTAAAGTAATAATATTAAGAACTAGATCATCTAAACCCATTGAAAAAAGAAATTGGATTTTTTGGGAATTTTGGAATAAAAGATAAATAAAGAATGGAATTTTTATTTTAGATAGAAGAAATATTTCTTCTATCTAAAATAAAAGAACGTACCATTCTATCCAAATCCAATTTGCACTGATAAAATAAATCCAAATTTTAGATTCCAGCAGTAGATGAATATTTGCAAATTTTTGTGTGTACGAGATTCGAATATCTTCAAAATAACTGACATAACTTTTTATTTTTCCTGATCAGAAAAATACAAGAAAAAGAAAGTTGGTAGAATTTTTTTGATTTATGGTTAAAGAAGAAAAACAAGAAAACAGGGGTTCTGTTGAATTTCAGGTATTCAGTTTCACCAATAAGATACAGGGACTTGCTTCACATTTGGAATTAAAAAAAAAAGATTTTTCATTGGAAAGAGTCAACTTTTGCTGGCTTATTTGGCAAAGAAAAATAGAGTACGTTATAAGAAATTAATAAGTCAGTTGGATATTGGGGAGCAGTAATTTAATCGTGTGTTTCAAATTTTTTTCTTATTTTATTAGTAGTCTTATAGTAGTCTTAGATTTTGCATTTTGATGAGCCTCGTTTTGAGGAATTCATGGAATAATAAATTAAGGAAGAAAAAAGAATATGAGTCTACCGTTTACAAGAAAAGATCTAATGATAGTCAATATGGGCTCTCACCACCCATCAATGCATGGTGTTCTTCGACTGATCGTTACTCTCGATGGTGAAGATGTTGTTGATTGTGAACCCATATTAGGCTATTTACACAGAGGAATGGAAAAAATCATAGAAAACAGAACTATTATACAATACTTGCCTTATGTAACACGGTGGGACTATTTAGCTACTATGTTTACAGAAGCTATAACGGTAAATGCACCAGAATTCTTAGAGAATATTCAAATACCTCAAAGAGCCAGCTATATTCAAGTAATTATGTTAGAATCGAGCAGTATAGCTTCTCACTTGTTATGGCTTGGGCCTTTTATGGCGGATCTCGGTGCACAGACTCCTTTTTTCTACATTTTTAGAGAAAGAGAATTGATATATGATCTATTTGAAGCTGCTACAGGTATGCGAATGATGCATAATTACTTTCGTATTGGCGGAGTAGCTGCGGATCTACCTTATGGATGGATAAATGTTTAGATTTCTGTGATTATTTTTTACGAGGAGTTGTTGAATATCAACAACTTATTACACATAATCCTATTTTTTAGAACGAGTTGAAAGAGTGGGTTTAATTAGCGGAGAAGAAGCTGTAAATTGGGGTGTGAGGATCGAAACGCCCAAGAGGGGGGGTGAATTGGGCTTTTTCAAATTTTAGAGCAATTTAAAACTTTAATGGTTGAAGCCCAATTCCCTATGCAAACTAACTACGCAAGCAAGAGAGTTAAGTGCGGAATAGTAAAAGCGTAATAGTAAGGGGTGAGGAGAGAAATGCAAACTCCCGCGGAGACTCGAAGACACGGCGATTTTTCCCGTGGTTCGATAAGATCACAAAAATCTTCCTACGTCCACGTTGTGGCACCCACCAAAGGGTATAGCCACTCCCAAGTCACCAAGACGAGGGAATCCACTATCTTTCTCCGTTCGCCTTCTCCGGCAAGGTGGAGCTCAAGCCTTGTACAACGGTGATCCTCCGGGCTTCCACAAACACCTTGGTAAGCTCCGGAGTGATCTCTTCTTCCTCCAACGTTTACAAGGTGAGAGAAGTCACCAAGACACTCTCTCTCACTAGCCTAGAGATTCCAATCACCAAGAATGGACGCACACAAGCTTCTCTCTAGCTAGATATAACCTATAGTTGGAGTACAAGAGGTTTTGAAGTGTGGAAGTGGTAGCTCTTGGTCTTGAATGCTTGAGAATGTGTAGTGAGGCTCTGGTGATCAAGACTTGTCGAAATGGCCGGTTGGAGGGGTATTTATAGCCAGCCCACACGAGATAGCCGTTGGAAAAGTGGACAGACTTTTTCAGTGAACATCGGATCCTCCGATGCACCCCTTTATATGAGCATCGGTCGAATTCCAAATTAGCTGATGTCACGTGTCAGATGTGACCGTTGGATCTTTTAATCGACCGATGTTACTTCAATTTATCATCGGATGATCCGGTGTGTACTTCTTCAGAATAACTCAGATATCATCCTTCGGGTGAAATCAACCGATGTGCCACTTCCTTCACATCGGATGATCCGGTGTGTACTGGGCTCTGAGGTCTTCTTCTTCTGCCAACTCAAACTCGACCGATGTGGTCATTTTGCAAGACATCGGATGATCCGGTGAATGCAACTTGTTTGCTTCGAGTTGTTTTGAGTTGATCTTTTGGAATCTTCTTGAGTGACCTCTTTGACACTTGTTTGAAATGATATTACGGTAAAGTGTAAGCTTCTTGTGTTGCCAATTTTGATAGAATAGATTTGTTTGTATGAGTTCTTCATATCAAATGACCCCTTAGAATAGATCGTTGAGGGGTCTCCATTTGTATCCAATGAGCAGTAGATGGTGTGAATAGATAGTTCATTAACGGTTGATGTGATATGTGTGAAACCTCGCATCCACAAACTCATTAGTAATAACGAACGGTTGTCATTAATCACCGAAACCATATCTCATGGGGGCCTAGATGCTTTCAATTTCCCCCTTTTTGGTGATTGATGACAACACAACGAGTAGAGCATAGAATTAATTGAATTAAAACGCAATGCTCAAAAAGAAATATAACAGGTACAAATTGCAACACAAGTGGCTCGAAGGCTCAAATAATAAATGATAAAGCGTAAGAGCACAGAGTAGCACCCGGAGTACAATAATAGCAAATAATAATAACGGTCAATCTCAAATAAAGTAGCAAAAGGATGGACAATCTCAAATATAGTAGCAAAAGGATAGACAATCTTAAATATAGTAGCAAAAGGATAGACATAGACACTCCCCCTAGAACTGAGCTAACCCTCCCCCTGACTCTAACTCTTCTCCCCCTTTGGCATCAAGACACCAAAAAGGGAAGTCGAGTGCCTACGACTCAGGCGCGCTCCTGGCGATGGTGAAGCGGTCGGCGTCGACGGTGCTGTCGCCGGAACTGCTAGAGGTAGAGGTCGCTGGCGCTGGAGCTGGAGCGGGGGGAGCTGGAGCTGGAGCTGCTGGTGAATCCGCAGAGACTGCTGGCGCCGGTGGAGGAGGTACTGCCGGAAGGGGTGAGGACTGGAACGGCGTCGGCGGCAGTACTGGAGCTGGCGCCAGTGGCGGTGCACCTGGAACCTGACCGAGTCCTGAGTGCTGAGGTGGAAGAGCGACTCCTGTCTGCTGATAGAGGTTGGTGACCAACCCCAGGATGCCCAACAGCATCTGCTGAGTCTGCTGCTGCTGGTCCAGAGTGCGTCGCATCATCTGGTCGACAAGGTTGGCGAACCTGTCGGTGTCCTCTCGCCTCTGACGGGCGATCTCCAGCTGCAACTCCTGCTGCTGCCTCTGAAGCTCCTCCTGTCGAGCTGCCTGCTGCTCCTGCTGCTGAGCCATTCACTGAAGTAAGGCAGTGAGCTCTGACGGCTGAGTCACCTGAGCCTCTGACACTGGAGGAGGTGTAGGTGGTGGAGCAGCTGAGCCTCCTGCCTCTGCGTCGTGCTGTCTCGGTGAGGGAGGAGCAGGAGGGAAGTACTCCTCGACACTGTCGCTGGTGTCGCTGTCCGACCATACGTGCTGTAGGTCTCCTCCCTGAGCCTCTGCCTGTGCCAGCTCTGCGTCCTCCTGAGTCAGCTCTGCCCAGTCCTCCTCTGACAGTCTGGCTCGAACCTCACGCTCGACGGGGCGGCCAAGGCGGCGGTCTCCCGGAGTGGGGACTCGGTAATGGCTGAACCGGGTCACGTGCATCTCCGTCAGCTGAGAGACTCCTGGAGTGTCCTCTGGAACCAGCTAGTGAAGAAGGTGACAGATCCAGTGACCGAAGACCAGCTGTCGTAGCATCCCAACTCCATCGGTGATCACGTCCTCCATCTCGCAGATCAGAATGTCTACTATGTCGAACTCCATCCCGTTCATCACATAGAACAGGATGGTCTGCTGAAGGCTCGTGAATCCCTCCAAGTAGCCGGACCTCGGTAGCAGGGTACGCCTGAGGACGTGGTGAACTGTCCGAGCTGCTGGGGTGAGAAGCGCTAGCACCCTCGGCTGGTCTGGAGTGAACGGCTGAGTGAACAGACCTCTGATCTCCTCAAAAGGTGGTGCCACTCCTCCAGTCAGTGGTCTCCTCGGTGGGTCTGCGTCTCCGTAGACTATTTGGTGCAGGCACGTAGTAGAGAGCTCCACACCAAGCAGTCTGCCCAACAGGTCTCGAGATACGTCGTGGATCCGCCCCATGAACATGAAGTGAATCGAGCGACGGCCCTCAGAGACGTAGAGTGTCGCGTAGAACACTCTGACCCACTCCTCGACGTAGGCACTCCTCTGGTGCGAGAGTAGGTCCACAAGGCCTCTGTATCTCTCAAAAAGTGGCCTGATCCCGTGTCCTGCTGCCACTGCAAGCTGATCCCAGTCAATGCTGTTATGCTGGAATAGCTTGTGACCCCGACTCCTGTAAGTCTCGTACAGGGACGCCTGTGTCAGGGTCCAGAAGCGGGAGTCCACTCGAGTGTCCCTGGGCCGTGGGAACCACTCCTCGATCAATGCTGACCATCTGAGCTTCTTTAGTTGCCTCGCCTTCATCTTCCTGTAGTCAGTGAGTCTGACCTCTTGTAACACCCCAAATTTTTAGTCAAAACTCAAATTTTGATTTAGAACCATAAACCATGTTCAGAGGGGAATTTAGAAATTTTTGGACGTGTTGCATGTTTTGCAAAAATTCAAATTCAAACTGGAATTCAAATTAGACTCAAAACAGAAAAGAAATGGAAAAAGAAAAAGGAAAACCGGAAAAAAACTGGCCAGTGGGCCGAAACCCCAGCCGGCCCAGCAAACCCCCGCGCAGCCCGCCCCCGCGCGCGCCGCGCTGCCCCTCGCTGACGGGTGGGACCCGCCTGTCATCCCTAACCCCGCGACCCCGGACTTCTCCCCCGCGCGCGCGATCGCAACTGATCGGGAAACCGCGTCTCGCAGCCGAATTCTGGACCCTGAGGACTCTAACTCGATCACAACAGAACCACCGCCCTCCCCCGGCTATAAAAACAACCGATCCGATCAGTTTTTCTCACGCGATCGCCGATTTTCACTCCGGTGAGCACCGAGACTTCGCCGGTGAATTCTGGCCGATCTAAGCTCGGAAACTCTGATCTAACTCGTTGGTCTTGATCCACCGCCTCCGGGGAACTTTGTAGGTGCAGAAAACCCGAAGACTTACGGTGCAAATCCAGCTCCGACGAGCTTCGCCGTGGTTTTGCCTCGGACCTCGCTGCCAAGCACTTTCCAGGACCCCCGAGCTCGAGAAAACCCCCGAGGTGAGATCCCTGACCTCCCCTCTACCGATCTAGGCCATAAGATCACAGTTCTAGGCAGAATTCTCGAGGATCCGAAAGTTTCCGGCGAGATCGCCGCTTCCCGCCGCCGTGCGCCGCCGGCAGCGCCGCCCGCGCTCGATCAGAGCGACGTGGCCGCTTGTGCGCCGTTTATTTTAAATCGCACGGTAGACTTTAAAACCCCGCGTACCGGTTCGATGTTATAATCTCAGCCGTCGGTTTAAAATCAGACGGTCCACGTCAGCCCCGCGTTATAAAGACTGGAATTCTTACGTGCTACCCCCTGGGGTTCTCTGGAATTGAGAGCTAGCCCCGGAAACTTCAGATCTAACCCCTGGAACTCCAGAAAATCATGTAAATTCATTTAAAAATCAGTTTTAGCCCTAGACTTAATAGAAATTAAGAAAAACACCTCTGAAAAGTGTAGCTAGACCCCTGGAGATTATGAAAATAATATTATATACCCTGTAATGGGGTGAATTCATTATTTTAGCCCTGTTTAGTATTTAATTTAGAAAATTGAATATGTAACTAGTGTTTAAATATTAAAAAGGGGGACAAACCTAATTGTCAAAATTATTAAAAACTTTCTCGGTACTTAGAAAACTTTGGAGTGAGATAAAAATATATTTTTGGGGGCTGAAATAAATCTGTTTCATATATTATTCACATTTAATAGTATAGGGACACATTCTTAAGTAAAGAATAGTTAAAGAAAAATAGGAAAAATAATTATGAAATAGTATACATCAGAAGCCAAGGTCCAAAATATGATCTTAAATTATTTAGGACCAGAACCTAATCTGTTTAGGGAGTGTGTATTACTAATTTAATAATAAAATGCACAATTATGCATAAGAATATAAATCTGAAAATATAGAAACTAGTAAATGATAAATGGAGTTTCTAAAGTACAAAGAATTCAGTTTAGGGTTGATAGAAATTATGAAGGCACATATGGAGAAGAAAAATACTCTTCATACATACTTGGTAGTTTAATATATAAGGAATTTATTTAAAACTGAAACACACATATATACATAATATATATATATATATATAGTATGTGAGTATAAATATGAACACCAAAGTAGGAATCATACACATGTAAATAAAAGTGTGTGCAAGCCCCAAATCAACACACATAGAGTATCCACAACACATAAAATGGTAAAGAAAATTTCATAAATGTGAATGTGTGGTTTGTATGAAGTAGAAGTGTGAACTATGTCTTATGATTGTTGTTTTCCTTTTGCTATGTGTGATGGTATGAAGTAGAACCTGTTCAAGAGCAAGCTATCAGTTTCCAAGATCAGGACTACCCATTTCAAGAGCAGCAAGAAGGAGGCAAGTGTCCTTGACCACTTTGATCCTATGCTAGGATGTGTAGATAGAATTATTTGCATTGTCAAATGAAATATGAAACCCATGCTAGGAAGTTTCCCTAGAGTTGCATTACCTTGTTTCCTTGTAGCTTGGGTTGGGATTTATTTTGTCATGTTATTTATGTCCATGCATATGCTTAGCCATGCTTAGAATGGGATGTTTGGGACATGAAATCATCAGTTTATATTACCATACTCTTGAATGAGATATTGTGAGTTATGTAGAGGTAGGGATCAAGGCAAGTTGGATGTTTTGGTTGTGTGCTGGGTGCACGAGACTTGGGTTTGTGTTTAGTACTTGCCTGGATCCTAAGGACCGGTTCATGGAGCATGTAACCCGGCTTTACAGTGCCAACCACATGCTGAGATGGGGCAGCTTGGCCAATTAATTAGGTGTATCCCCGGCGTAGTATGGGTGTGTTGGATGGTGCGGGGAGTAGGGTGTCAGCTGGACTACCATATGAACCGCAAGGCTCAAGAGGGGGCCACTGCAGCGGGGTTGGAGCCTCTTGTATGCTGTTAGGGGTGAAACCTCAGTGGGCCCACGCTCGTCGGGAATCCCTTTGTAAAGGCCTCGTAGTGATCTCTTGGCCACACACCTGGGAAGTGTGAATGTGGATCGTAGCCACTGGCATAATGGAGGTTCTTTTAGTCCACCCGGCAACGGGGGATGAAATCACTACTTGTGGGTACAGTGGTACAAACTCTGCAGAGTCAAAACTGTCTTGACAGCCGTGCTCACGGTTAAGAGCGGCCTGGACTTATTCATGATTAGAGGAGTGAAGGTTTTTGGGAGTTGTGGATGTTAAGCGGGGAGCTTAACATTGGAAATGATGTTATGGTTATTTGGTTATGATGATGGGATGGGAGATTGGGACCATTTCACCTGTGTAGTAATGTAGGTGCTTAATAAGCTAAGGTGATAGGTATTAATTGCGTAGTGCTTTAACCATGAGTTCAACCTCTCCTTGTTCTAGCCATGTATGATATAATTTTCCCACACTTGCTGAGTACCATTGGTACTCAACCTTGCATATTTGTTGGTTTATATTGCTGCTCAGGTCAAGATAATGAGGTGGTGTATAACGACCAAGACTTTGGACCCGAGGAAGGTTTTTAGGTTCATGAAGACCCCCGGGCAACGCCTGTGATGGAGCCCTAAAGAATAATATTCCGCTGCTAGTTTATTTACTTGTGATGAACTTATTATTGTCCATCGAGACATTTACTATGTAAGACTTACTTATATTCGACACCTTGCTTGTAATAAATGATGCTTCACTATTTGTCATCACATGTATGAGAAAATGATCCTGGCATACATGTGATATTCACTTGGTTGTTCTTCGGAAAAACCGGGTGTGACAGAGGTGGTATCAGAGCCAAGGTTGCCCGTAGGAACGTGGACCTAGGTAGAAATGGACGTATTTAAGGGCCCTATTTTCTTAAAAACTATTTTCCAAGGTGTGGGTGAAAAAGTGTTAGCAAAAGAGTCATTTCCTTCATCTTACCCCAACTTTCATTCAAAAATAGGATTTTTGTTTGAAATCTTATCTAACCTAATTTTAAATTCTTTTGTTTTAGATGGTTCGCATGATTCGCACCGCTCGTAAATCCACGGGAGGGAGAGTTCCCGTAGTTGCCCTTGCTGAAAGAGAGGAGGGTCGTCCAGTGACGTACCTTTCCTACGGATTGGCGGTGGGAGATTTGTTGCGCCGTCTTCGACGTATGCTCGAAGCCGCCGGCAATACGGGCAAGCTCATCATCCACTATAACTCCACCAGGACCATCCGTGAGAAGAGGGAAGAATGGAGTTCGGAGATGAGGATTATACATGAAAATCAGCTGCTTAAGATCCACCACTCTCCAGCTTGTCGAGCAACACAAGTTGACGCGGAGAGAGATGTCACTTGGGAGGCCATCACCTGCCAGAGCCACATCTATCGTCGCCACTTGGACAAAACTGAGTACATGTATGTTCTCCAACGTGAGAGTGGTACCACGGAGTACAAGTACCCACCGGTGCAGCAAGGGACTTCCCATGAGCACATGGACTTGTGCTTGGAGGATGCTGCTATGCTCAGCACTCGACTGCAGGAGTGTCAACAAGAGCTTCAGGATGTCCGAGATACCCTGAAGGAGACAGAGGCATTGCTGCGAGCTTGCTTAAAGGCGAGAGAAAGAGGAGATGGGAATGAACTGTGTGTCACCATAAGTGATCCATGGACCCCTGACTCCCCGGATCGCCGAGCGATCAGGCGTCGTCGCACTTCTCCACCAGCAGCCTCCCCCCCCCAAAGCAGAGTCAGAAGGTAGCCGAAATGAGAAGGAAGATCCCGAGGAGCCAGCTCAAGAGGATGAGTAGTGTAGAGTCTTTCCCCTAGCTAGCAAGAGGTCGAGTAGTCGAGTCGTTACGTAGTTAATGGTGTGATAATGCTTGGTGTGTGACGTGAGTTGTGGAAGCCATGAGCAAGTGTCCACAGCCTCGTCTTCAGATTGTTTTGCTTTGGTGTGTGAACCCACAGGAAATAATAGTGCATTTATTGGGTGTGAGATATAAAACCCTCGTAAGATTTTAACAAAACTTCAACACTTCAGAGTACAAACAAGTGAAAGTAGTAAGATGATACTAAATGCTTTCAAATTAACATTTGTTGATTCTACCAGATGGCCGGAAGAGGAAAAGGACGTGCTGCCAACCCCGCCAACAACAATGATGAGGCATGCAACTCTCATCTTTCTGGAGGCCAGAACCGGGGTGGTCGCCGTGAAGAAGTTGATCCTCTCCACCAAATGCTGGAGAATCAAAATCAGCTCATCCAGAACTTGACTCAAGTAGTGGCCAACTTGCATCAAGTTCCACCTCCACAAGCTGCACCGCGCCAACCAAGGTTGAGTGAGTTTCTAGGAACTCAACCTCCAAAGTTTGCAAGTGCTGCTGAACCCCTGGAGGCAGATGATTGGCTGAAGACCATTGAAAGTAAGATGAGGATCATACAATGCCAAGGGTATGAGAGGGTGCTGTTTGCCTCTCATCAATTGCAAGGACCTGCTGCTGATTGGTGGACCGCCTACGTGGCCGCCCATCATGACCCGGAGAGCATCACTTGGGAAGAGTTCAAGCGTAGCTTCCGCAACCATTACATCCCAAGAGGTGAACTCAAAAACAAGAGGAAAGAGTTTTTGGGACTGCAGCAGGGAAACATGACGGTGAGGGAATACCTTACTAAATTCACTCAACTATCCCGTTATGCTCCACGAGACATAGAGACAGATGAGCAGAAACAAGATTGTTTCGTGGAAGGACTTACCGCAGAAATGCAGTGTGCAATGTCCTCCAATGAGTATGAAAGCTTTCAAAAGATGGTGGACAGAGCGTTTGTGGTGGAAAGAAAGCTAAAGGCCCTGGAAAATGAGAATAAGAGGAAGGCTGGGTGGTCACATCAAGCCTCAGGGAGCAACACCCGCCCACGTATGATGCAGCAACCTACGGGGCAGACGAGCCGTGCTGCGGTACCCTATTCAGCACCAAGAGGGTACAACCCAAACTACAGGCCTCCCGCAGCACCAGCACAGCCGCAACGTCAGTTTGTGCAGCAGCCTCGCCCCGCATATCCACCTCGACCAGCAGTGCAAGGACCCCCAAACCAACCCCAAGACAACAAGGGCCAAGCATCTAAGATTGGGGTGCAATGTTTCAGCTGTGGTGAAGTGGGGCACTACGCCCATAAGTGTCCAAAGAAGAAGCCCACGCAGCCACAGCAGCAGAACGTAATGAGAGGACGGGTGAACCACGTCACTATGGAGGAAGCACAAGAGGCACCCGACGTGGTAGTTGGTAAGTTTCCTGCCAATTTACACCTTGCAACTCTGCTGTTTGATTCTGGTGCTACCCATTCGTTCATTGCTCAAGGGTTTGTTAAGAAGCATGACCTAGCAACCACACAAATGAACCATATGCTAGCGGTAAACTCTCCAGGTGGAGAAATAAGGACAAGACAAGTGTGTCCCAAAGTGAACCTAGACATTAATGGGGTAGTATTTACCGCTAACCTCATAGTGATCGATTCACAAGGGATAGATATTATTTTGGGTATGGATTGGTTGACCAAACATAAAGGAATCGTCCATTGTTCGACCAGAACGGTGGAACTAACTCACCCTAGTGGCGCAAGAGTAAAGTTCATAACGATACACGAGCCTAGGAGAGACATTAAATTAAATCAAGTGGAGGTGAAAGTTGAGGAAATCAGGACTATCAGGGAATATCCAGATGTTTTTCCGGAGGAGTTGCCAGGAATGCCTCCCGACCGTGACGTGGAATTCGCAATCGAGCTAGTACCGGGAACAGCCCCGATATACAAGAGACCTTATCGAATGGACTCCAAGCAGCTAGAAGAGCTCAAGGATCATTTGAGGGAATTGATGGAAAAAGGGTATGTTCGCCCTAGTTCCTCACCATGGGGAGCTCCGGTAATATTTGTGCCTAAGAAAGATGGAACTCAAAGGTTATGCGTGGATTACCGTGCCTTGAATGAGGTGACCATCAAGAACAAGTATCCATTACCCCGCATTGAAGACTTGTTTGATCAGTTGAGGGGAGCTTGCGTGTTCTCGAAAATTGATCTCAGGTCGGGATACCACCAACTCAAGATAAGGCAATCTGATATTCCCAAGACAGCTTTCGTATCTCGGTACGGACTGTATGAATACACTGTCATGCCTTTCGGACTAACCAATGCCCCGGCATATTTCATGTACCTCATGAACAAGGTATTCATGGAATATCTGGACAAATTTGTGGTGGTTTTCATAGATGATATTCTCGTCTTCTCCAAAGATGAAGAAGAACATGAGAAACATCTAAGGTTGGTGTTACAGAGGCTGAGAGAACACCAACTATATGCTAAGTTGAGCAAGTGTGAGTTTTGGCTGAAGAGAGTTCCCTTTTTAGGACATATAATCTCGGAGGGAGGAATCTCCGTAGATCCCGCCAAAATCGAAGATATCCAGAAGTGGAAAACCCTTGAAAATGTCGGGGAAGTTCGAAGCTTTTTGGGATTGGCTGGATACTATCGACGGTTTATTGAGGGATTCTCCAAGATCTCGAGACCTCTCACCAAACTGTTGGAAAAGGGAATCACATTCACCTGGACGCCACAGTGCGATACGAGCTTTCAGGAGTTGAAGAAGAGATTGACAACAGCCCCAGTGTTGGTTATGCCAGATATGCAGAAGAATTTCACAGTGTACTGCGATGCCTCTGGAAACGGGTTGGGATGTGTTCTCATGCAAGAAGGACATGTCGTGGCATATGCATCCCGGCAGCTTCGGAAGCACGAGAAGAACTATCCTACACATGACCTAGAACTAGCTGCAGTGGTACACGCGTTGAAAATTTGGCGGCACTATTTGATGGGGAAGAGGACAGAGATATATACGGATCATAAGAGTTTGAAGTACATATTCACACAGCCTGATCTCAACCTCAGACAAAGGAGATGGTTAGAGCTAATCAATGACTTTGATGTGGGCATCAACTATCATCCCGGGAAAGCAAACGTCGTGGCTGATGCTTTGAGTCGGAAAGTGCAGGTCAATAAGTTGAGCTTGAAGGACATGCCTGCAGAATTGAAGGACGAGGTTATAAGGCTCAATCTATGTCTAGTAAATAGTGGTGAAGCCATCGCCATGGAAGTGGACTCCACACTCGAGCAAGACATACGCGAGGGCCAAAAGAATGATGAGAAGATACAAGAGATCAGACAGCTTATCAAGGAAAATAAAGCTCCTGGTTTTAGAGAGGATGAACAGGGAACGGTGTGGCACGGGAAAAGGATCTGTGTGCCAGAAGTAAAGGAGATCCGTGAATTAATTTTGAAGGAGGCTCACGATTCTGACTATTCCATTCATCCTGGGAGTACGAAGATGTACCAGGACCTCAAAGGCAGGTATTGGTGGTATGGCATGAAGCGAGATGTCGCGGAACATGTTGCCCTATGTGACACATGTCAGTTGGTGAAAGCGGAACATCAACGACCCGCGGGATTATTGCAACCACTCAAAGTGCCTGAATGGAAGTGGGAAGAAATCAGCATGGATTTTGTCGTGGGATTGCCTAGGACCCAATCCGGGTATGATTCAATATGGGTCATTATTGATCGGCTAACCAAGGTAGCTCATTTCATTCCAGTGAAAGAAAGCTACAGCGGATCCAAATTGGCAGAATTGTACATGTCAAGGATTGTGTGTTACCATGGAGTGCCAAAGAAGATAGTGTCGGACCGAGGGACACAGTTCACCTCGAGGTTTTGGCAGAAGTTGCATGAAACCATGGGAACCCATCTGAATTTCAGCTCTGCCTATCATCCCCAAACTGACGGGTAGACGGAGAGAACCAATCAGATCCTTGAAGATATGTTAAGGGCATGTGCACTCAAAAACAATAGGAGTTGGGACAAGAACCTACCGTATGCGGAGTTTTCCTATAACAACAGTTATCAAGCTAGTATGAAGATGTCACCGTTTGAAGCTTTGTATGGAAGGAAGTGCAGAACTCCCCTATTTTGGAACCAAACAGGAGAAAGTAAGGTGTTTGGTCCAGAAGTGCTACAAGAAGCCGAGGCAAAGGTGAGAGAGATTCGCAACAACTTGAGGATAGCACAGACACGCCAGAAGAGTTATGCTGATGTACGAAGAAGAGAGCTCGTTTTCAACGTGGGAGACTATGTTTATCTCAAGGTGTCCCCTATCAGAGGACTTCGTCGGTTCAAGGTGAAAGGGAAGTTGTCACCTCGATACATCGGACCCTTTCAAGTTTTGGAAAGAAAAGGCGAAGTGGCGTACCAACTAGAGTTGCCGGTTCATCTGTCGGACGTGCACGATGTGTTCCATGTGTCGCAACTCAAGAAATGTCTGAGGACGCCTGAGGAGGTGTTACCCATGAATGAAGTGGATGTAGCTGAGGATTTGTCTTATGCCGAGCAACCATACAAGATTTTGGAGACGATGGAACGCCTCACCAGAAATAAGAGAATCAGGATGTGCAAGGTGCAGTGGAAGCATCACTTAGAAGAGGAAGCCACCTGGGAACGGGAAGATGAGCTTAAGGCACAATTTCCGGAATTGTTTTCTTAGAAACACCAATCTCGAGGACGAGATTTCTTTTAAGGGGGGTAGAGCTGTAACACCCCAAATTTTTAGTCAAAACTCAAATTTTGATTTAGAACCATAAACCATGTTCAGAGGGGAATTTAGAAATTTTTGGACGTGTTGCATGTTTTGCAAAAATTCAAATTCAAACTGGAATTCAAATTAGACTCAAAACAGAAAAGAAATGGAAAAAGAAAAAGGAAAACCGGAAAAAAACTGGCCAGTGGGCCGAAACCCCAGCCGGCCTAGCAAACCCCCGCGCAGCCCGCCCCCGCGCGCGCCGCGCTGCCCCTCGCTGACGGGTGGGACCCGCCTGTCATCCCTAACCCCGCGACCCCGGACTTCTCCCCCGCGCGCGTGATCGCAACCGATCGGGAAACCGCGTCTCGCAGCCGAATTCTGGACCCTGAGGACTCTAACTCGATCACAACAGAACCACCGCCCTCCCCCGGCTATAAAAACAACCGATCCGATCAGTTTTTCTCACGCGATCGCCGATTTTCACTCCGGTGAGCACCGAGACTTCGCCGATGAATTCTGGCCGATCTAAGCTCGGAAACTCTGATCTAACTCGTTGGTCTTGATCCACCGCCTCCGGGGAACTTTGTAGGTGCAGAAAACCCGAAGACTTACGGTGCAAATCCAGCTCCGACGAGCTTCGCCGTGGTTTTGCCTCGGACCTCGCTGCCAAGCACTTTCCAGGACCCCCGAGCTCGAGAAAACCCCCGAGGTGAGATCCCTGACCTCCCCTCTACCGATCTAGGCCATAAGATCACAGTTCTAGGCAGAATTCTCGAGGATCCGAAAGTTTCCGGCGAGATCGCCGCTTCCCGCCGCCGTGCGCCGCCGGCAGCGCCGCCCGCGCTCGATCAGAGCGACGTGGCCGCTTGTGCGCCGTTTATTTTAAATCGCACGGTAGACTTTAAAACCCCGCGTACCGGTTCGATGTTATAATCTCAGCCGTCGGTTTAAAATCAGACGGTCCACGTCAGCCCCGCGTTATAAAGACTGGAATTCTTACGTGCTACCCCCTGGGGTTCTCTGGAATTGAGAGCTAGCCCCGGAAACTTCAGATCTAACCCCTGGAACTCCAGAAAATCATGTAAATTCATTTAAAAATCAGTTTTAGCCCTAGACTTAATAGAAATTAAGAAAAACACCTCTGAAAAGTGTAGCTAGACCCCTGGAGATTATGAAAATAATATTATATACCCTGTAATGGGGTGAATTCATTATTTTAGCCCTGTTTAGTATTTAATTTAGAAAATTGAATATGTAACTAGTGTTTAAATATTAAAAAGGGGGACAAACCTAATTGTCAAAATTATTAAAAACTTTCTCAGTACTTAGAAAACTTTGGAGTGAGATAAAAATATATTTTTGGGGGCTGAAATAAATCTGTTTCATATATTATTCACATTTAATAGTATAGGGACACATTCTTAAGTAAAGAATAGTTAAAGAAAAATAGGAAAAATAATTATGAAATAGTATACATCAGAAGCCAAGGTCCAAAATATGATCTTAAATTATTTAGGACCAGAACCTAATCTGTTTAGGGAGTGTGTATTACTAATTTAATAATAAAATGCACAATTATGCATAAGAATATAAATCTGAAAATATAGAAACTAGTAAATGATAAATGGAGTTTCTAAAGTACAAAGAATTCAGTTTAGGGTTGATAGAAATTATGAAGGCACATATGGAGAAGAAAAATACTCTTCATACATACTTGGTAGTTTAATATATAAGGAATTTATTTAAAACTGAAACACACATATATACATAATATATATATATATATAGTATGTGAGTATAAATATGAACACCAAAGTAGGAATCATACACATGTAAATAAAAGTGTGTGCAAGCCCCAAATCAACACACATAGAGTATCCACAACACATAAAATGGTAAAGAAAATTTCATAAATGTGAATGTGTGGTTTGTATGAAGTAGAAGTGTGAACTATGTCTTATGATTGTTGTTTTCCTTTTGCTATGTGTGATGGTATGAAGTAGAACCTGTTCAAGAGCAAGCTATCAGTTTCCAAGATCAGGACTACCCATTTCAAGAGCAGCAAGAAGGAGGCAAGTGTCCTTGACCACTTTGATCCTATGCTAGGATGTGTAGATAGAATTATTTGCATTGTCAAATGAAATATGAAACCCATGCTAGGAAGTTTCCCTAGAGTTGCATTACCTTGTTTCCTTGTAGCTTGGGTTGGGATTTATTTTGTCATGTTATTTATGTCCATGCATATGCTTAGCCATGCTTAGAATGGGATGTTTGGGACATGAAATCATCAGTTTATATTACCATACTCTTGAATGAGATATTGTGAGTTATGTAGAGGTAGGGATCAAGGCAAGTTGGATGTTTTGGTTGTGTGCTGGGTGCACGAGACTTGGGTTTGTGTTTAGTACTTGCCTGGATCCTAAGGACCGGTTCATGGAGCATGTAACCCGGCTTTACAGTGCCAACCACATGCTGAGATGGGGCAGCTTGGCCAATTAATTAGGTGTATCCCCGGCGTAGTATGGGTGTGTTGGATGGTGCGGGGAGTAGGGTGTCAGCTGGACTACCATATGAACCGCAAGGCTCAAGAGGGGGCCACTGCAGCGGGGTTGGAGCCTCTTGTATGCTGTTAGGGGTGAAACCTCAGTGGGCCCACGCTCGTCGGGAATCCCTTTGTAAAGGCCTCGTAGTGATCTCTTGGCCACACACCTGGGAAGTGTGAATGTGGATCGTAGCCACTGGCATAATGGAGGTTCTTTTAGTCCACCCGGCAACGGGGGATGAAATCACTACTTGTGGGTACAGTGGTACAAACTCTGCAGAGTCAAAACTGTCTTGACAGCCGTGCTCACGGTTAAGAGCGACCTGGACTTATTCATGATTAGAGGAGTGAAGGTTTTTGGGAGTTGTGGATGTTAAGCGGGGAGCTTAACATTGGAAATGATGTTATGGTTATTTGGTTATGATGATGGGATGGGAGATTGGGACCATTTCACCTGTGTAGTAATGTAGGTGCTTAATAAGCTAAGGTGATAGGTATTAATTGCGTAGTGCTTTAACCATGAGTTCAACCTCTCCTTGTTCTAGCCATGCATGATATAATTTTCCCACACTTGCTGAGTACCATTGGTACTCAACCTTGCATATTTGTTGGTTTATATTGCTGCTCAGGTCAAGATAATGAGGTGGTGTATAACGACCAAGACTTTGGACCCGAGGAAGGTTTTTAGGTTCATGAAGACCCCCGGGCAACGCCTGTGATGGAGCCCTAAAGAATAATATTCCGCTGCTAGTTTATTTACTTGTGATGAACTTATTATTGTCCATCGAGACATTTACTATGTAAGACTTACTTATATTCGACACCTGGCTTGTAATAAATGATGCTTCACTATTTGTCATCACATGTATGAGAAAATGATCCTGGCATACATGTGATATTCACTTGGTTGTTCTTCGGAAAAACCGGGTGTGACACCTCTTCGGCAACTCGGACTGCTGTGTCCATCAGGTGGATGGCCCTTTCGGCCTCTCTGTCCTCGGCGCGGTCAGCCGCAGAGGGGCGCTGACTCGCCGTAGGAGTCTGTCCACCCCCACGAGTCCTCGGGGTGCGCCGGCGGATCAGGGGCGGCACCTCGGTCTCTTCCTCATCGGAGCCCTCGGGAGGCACCGGCTGGATCGGAGGCTGCTCCTGCCTCTGCCGGGACTCGCGGATCCGTAAGGAACCGCGATGGCCGCGCTCACGCTCCTCGGCGGCGCGAGCGGCCAACTCCGCATGACGCGCGTCCTTGGACATCTTGCGCTTTTTTGCGGCGGGTTCCTCAATAGCCTTCCCTTTTCCTTTGTGATCGCGACCCATCTCAGCGACGAAGCTTGTCGAGGGAGACGCGGCGGAGGAGGGAACTGTGGCGGCCGGTAGAACGGCGGCGGCGCTTTCGGGAGAGGCGGTGGCGGCGGTTCCTGGGAGGCGTTGGCTGCGACTGGAGGTGGCGTGCGTGGGAGAGGCGGCGGCGGCGGCTGCTGGGAGGTGGCGGCGGCGGCTGAGAGGCGGCGGTTTGGAGGCGGCGCGGCGGCGGCGCGCGGTTTGGAGGCGGCGCGGCGGCTGGGAGGCGGCGCGCGCGGGGAGAGCTGGTGGCGGCGGCGGCGCCTGAGGGCGGCGGCGGAGCCTGGAGACGGCGGCGGCGGCTGGGGCGCGGCCGGAGGGCGCGAGGACGACGAGGGAAGCAGGGCGGCGGCGAGAGAATCGGAAAAAGAAAACACGGCGGCCGAACCGCTATTTAAACCGTGCGGGCAAACCCTAGCTGCGCAAAGAACACCGGATCGACCGATGATCATCGGAGGATGCATCGGTCGAGTTCAACAGAGAGCTATTCCAAAAAACTCTCTTTGAACACCGGATGATCCGATGTTGAGGTGTCGATCTTCGGTCTATTTCTGCAGGGCACCAGAAAACTGAACACCGGATGCTCCGATGTCTTCTGAAATGAACTCATCGGTTGATTTGTGACATCTGACTTGATCTGAGCACCAATTGATCCGATGACCTGCTGGCCCTAGCATCGGATAATCCGATGACTACAGAAAACCTAAGACTGCCCATATGTGTCCTTGGACTTAAACACACAAAGATAAGGATGGGTCCTCGGACTTTTTGGGCAACTCCTAACCTCTAATATAAGGCTTTAAATATAGTGCCACATATTGGCTAAGCCCTTAAGCAAAGAGAACACACAAGGTTAGGAGTGAAACCATGAAAATGTAAGGCCCATGCTTTGTGAGCTAGAGTATAGAAAACTTCTATCTCTTTAAAGCATGTACCTTTAGAATTTTGCTCTATCCACATCATATGAGTTGAGATATTGCATTTTGAACAAGTCTCCTTCTCATGATGTGGGTTTCCCCTTTGTGACAATCTACCGTATGAAATGCCAAACAAAATAATGCAAGATATTAAATGAGTGCAAGTCTATATGGCAGGAATCATGCAAGGCGTAATGTAAATCTATCTTGCCAAGTTTAAACCTGCCAAAGGCTTCCTCAGGGAAAACTATTTCTAGCTTGCCCCTATCCTTTGGGAGTTAGACAAGACCTATTTGGTATGCAACCTTACATGAACATGACAACTTACATGACGTTAGATGCATCTAGCACATTTAGTTCACTTCTAAGTCTAGAAAAAGTTTTCTCATCAAGTGGTTTAGTGAAGATATCCGCCAATTGTTCTTCGGACCTAACACCTTGCAAAGAGATGTCTCCTTTAGCCTCATGGTCCCGCAAGAAGTGATGGCGAATATCAATGTGCTTAGTGCGGGAGTGTTGGACGGGGTTTCTAGCTATTTTAACCGCACTTTCATTGTCACAAAGGAGAGGCACACAACCAAATTTAATTCCAAAGTCCAAAAGGGTTTGCTTCATATATAGAATTTAGGCACAACATGCACCGGCCGCTATATATTCTGCCTCCGCGGTGGACAAAGCCACGGAGTTTTGCTTTTTGCTTGACCAAGATACTAGGGAACGCCCAAGTAAGTGGCACCCACCAGAGGTACTCTTGCGATCCACACGGCATCCGGCAAAGTCCGAATCCGAGTAACCCAAGAGATGGAAACTAGCATTCTTGGGGTACCACAAACCTACACTTGGGGTATGCTTGAGATACCTAAGTATCCTAAAGACTGCCTTACGATGCGATTCTTTAGGTGCCGCTTGAAAGCGAGCACACAAGCACACACTAAACATGATATCGGGCTTAGATGCGGTAAGATATAATAATGAACCAATCATGGAACGGTAATGAGATTGATCAATAGATTTACCGTCCATGTCCGCGTCGAGATGACAATTTGTTGCCATTGGAGTACTTCTTGAGCTGCAATCTTCCATTTCAAACTTCTTCAAGAGGTCTTTGGTGTACTTTTCTTGGTAGATGAAAGTCCCCTCTTGAAGTTGCTTGATTTGAAACCCTAGGAAGAAATTGAGTTCTCCAATCATTGACATCTCGAACTCCCTAGACATCATGGTGCCAAACTCAAGGCTAAGAGATTTGTTAGTTGAGCCAAAAATAATGTCATCAACGTAAATTTGACAAAGAAATAAATCCCCGTTGTTGTCCTTGGTGAAAAGTGTGGTGTCCACCCTCCCGATCTTGAATCCTTGCATGACTAGGAAATCCCTTAGACGTTCATACCATGCCCTAGGTGCTTGCTTGAGCCCGTAGAGCGCCTTGTGTAACCTATACACATGGTTAGGATTCCTCGGATCTTCAAACCCGGGAGGTTGCTCAACGAGAACAAGCTCGTTAATATAACCATTGAGGAAGGCACTTTTCACATCCATTTGATAAAGCATAATATTGTGATGTGAAGCAAAAGCAAGGAGTATGCGAATAGCTTCTAACCGTGCGACCGGGGCAAAGGTCTCTCCAAAATCTAGTCCTTCTACTTGTGAAAAACCCTTGGCCACAAGCCTTGCCTTGTTGCGGACCACCACGCCATTCTCGTCTTGCTTGTTGCGGTACACCCACTTTGTTCCGATGACGTTCTTGTTCTTAGGTCGCTCCTATAATACCCAAACTTCATTTCGGGTGAAGTTGTTGAGTTCTTCTTGCATAGCCATCACCCAATTGGGATCTTGGAGTGCTTCCTCAATATTTGTGGGTTCTACACACGAAACAAAAGAGTAGTGCTCACAAAATGAAGCAACGTGGCGAGAACGAGTACTTACTCCCCGTGACGGACTTCCGATGATTTGATCCATCGGATGTGCCTTGGAGATGCGCCCATGCCTCATAAGAGGTTGTGAGGCACTTGGTGGTGGTGAGGCATCTTGCTTGTCTTGTGGTTGGACTTGACCTTGGACTTCTTCTTCTTCTTGGTGTTGTGTGGCATGTGAATCTTGTATTGGCAATGGATCATTTTTCTCTTCTTTTTCATCAATTTGAGGGGCCATGGAGGTGTTGATGTTGGAACTTGAGGCTCCCCCTTGATCATGGCTCTCCTCAATTTCGGGCTTGATGTCTCCTATGGTCATGTTCTTCATAGCTTCTCGTAGAGGCTCATCATCTATATCATCATGACCAAAACTCTCCTCTTGGGAGCCATTAGTCTCATCAAACTCAACATCACATCTTTCTTCAACTAACCCGGAGGTTTGGTTGAATACTCGATATGCTTTTGAGTTTGACGCATAACCTAGAAAGATACCAACATCGCACCTTCTTTCAAACTTACCGAGCCTTTTCTTGCGGTAGATGTAGCACTTGCACCCGAAGACTCGGAAGTAGGAGATGTTGGGCTTTCTCCCAATGAGGAGCTCATATGGGGTCTTTTGAAGTAGTCGATGAAGATAGACCCTATTTGCGGCATGGCACGCCGTGTTGATTGCTTCGGCCCAAAACTTCTCCGACGTGCCATAGTCATCAAGCATTGCTCTTGCAAGGGTGATGAGAGTCTTGTTCTTCCTTTCAACGACACCATTTTGTTGAGGCGTGTATGTGGCCGAAAACTCGTGCTTCACGCCTTCACGATCACACCACTCCCCAATGTTGTAGTTCTTGAACTCGGTGCCGTTGTCACTCCGGACCTTGATGATAGGAAGTTGAAATTCCCTTTGCGCTCGTTTAGCGAAGGTCTTGAAGATTTCCGGAGTTTCACCCTTGTCACCTAGAAACAGTGTCCAAGCATAGCGAGAGTAGTCATCAACAATGACAAGACAATAAAGGTTACCGCCAAGGCTTTGGTATGTGGACGGTCCGAAGAGGTCCATGTGAAGTAGTTCAAGTGGCTTGGAGGTTGACACCATTGTCTTCATCGGATGGTGTGAGGCAACTTGCTTCCCGGCTTGACATGCGCTACAAAGCTTGTTCTTTTCGAATGTGACATCCTTCACGCCGGTCACCATCCCAAGCTTGAATGACTTCTTGAGCTTGCTCATCCCAATGTGAGCAATGCGCCGATGCCATAGCCATCCCAAACTTGTCTTGGTGAAAAGACAAGTGGTCAAGCTAGCATCCTTGTTGGAGAAGTCCACCAAGTAGAGATGTCCATGCCGAAAACCTTTGAATATTAGTTCTTTGCTTGAATCACTAGTCACCACAACACCGTTCTTGTCAAATGTGCATGTTAGTCCAAGATCACATAATTGTGCAATAGAAAGTAAATTAAAACTAAGAGACTTCATGTAAAACACATTAGAGATAGACAAATCGTGAGAAATAGCAATTTTACCCAAACCAATTACCTTCCCCTTTGAGTTATCACCAAAGGTGACTTGTTCATGATTGCCGGGGTTCTCTATGGAGGTGAACATACCATCATTGCCGGTCATATGTTGAGTGCACCCACTATCGAGTACCCAATGCTTTCCTCCGGCTTTGTAGTTCACCTACACACATGAACTTAGTTTTTGAGTTTAGGAACCCAAGCCAACTTAGGTCCTTGTATGTGTGATACAAGTGATTTTGGGACCCAAAGTTGCTTGGGGAGCTTCCTCTTCATGCCCTTGATGTCTTTGCCGATGAACCTTGCCTTCACCTTTCCACCTACTTTTCTCAATAGATAGTGATAATCATTGAATGTAGATTTGTAGTTAGGAGGCAATTTGGGAGAAGGACGGTTGGGAAGAGGACACTCCCTCGTGTGATGTCCGGTGGCCTCACAATGTTGGCAATAGGAACCAACTTCCTTGATGAAGCTTGTCCTAAGCTCCGGTGAGGGCACCTTTCCTTTGTTGGGCACCGGGAAGGATCCAAGTCCCCTCTTGTGGAAGCCTTTAGCTTGTTGGTAGAGGATTTCCTTGTGCTTGTCCTCCCCCTTAGAAAGTCTTGCCACACTAGTGCGAAGACTTTCAATTTCGTCCATTAGCTCCTTCTCCCTAGGGCTTGCTTTCAAAGGCAAAGACTTATCCAAAATATTAGTGGTATGTGAATTAGGTGATATTTTGCCATCAAGGGTTTCTTTCTTTGTGTTTTTCACTTTAAGTTCAATCGCTTCATAGGTAAGGTTAAGCACTTCATGTTCTTGAACCAACTCATTGTGCTTTGCCAAGAGTGCTAAGTTAGCTAAGTCGAGCTCATGATATTTAAGCTTGATTTGAGCATTCTCCTCCTCGATTTGCTTAACATTTGATTTGAGCGTGTCATGCTCTTTAAGTATGGTTACATACTTGTCATGCAAATCGAGGTTAGCACTTTCAAGCTTAGCTCGAGCTAGCTCAAGAGCCTTAACCTTAGCCTTTTCCCTTTTTATAATGGCATGATATTCATTAATCATAGATGCTAATTCATCGGGTGAAAGCTCATCATCATCATCGCTAGAATCTTCACATACCTTTGAGTTACCTTTCGCCATTAGGCACATAGGAGGTGGACGAAGAGGTGAGTCATCCTTGTTGACGACGGCGAGGCCCGCCAAGTTTTCTTCATCTTCACTATCTTCGTCGCTTGACTCTTCATCCGTGATCCACTCATTGGCTTCACACATGAAGACCTTTTGGGGCCCTCTTCTCTTCTTTGGAAAGAGCTTGGTTTTCTTGCCTTTGTCAAATTTCTTCTTTCCAAAAGAGCGCTTGGGCTTAACCTCCTCTTCATCATCACTTTCTTCTAGCTTGTGATGCTTCCCACTTTCCTTCCTTTTGTCCGGTCTTGGACAATCATATGATATGTGGCCTAGATCACCACAATTGTAGCACGTCTTGTTTTCATCTTTTCTTGGCAAGAAGGCTTTCTTTTTAGGATCAAAAGAGTATCCCTTCTTTGCAATCTTGGAGTTGAGGCGTGAGAATTTCCTCATCATCAAAGCAAGTTCATCATCATCATCTTCGCTTGTTTCTTGCTCTTCTTCACTTGAGCTAGGCTCAACCACTCTCTTCTTCTTGGAAGTTGTCTTTTTGGTTGAAGCCTTGAGAGCAATGGTTTTTGATGATGACTCCTCCATCATTCCAAGTACGCTCATCTCATGAGCATGGATTTCTCCAATGAGCTCCGAAACTTCAATGTTGTCTAGTGACTCTTTTTGGAGCATTGAATTGATAATGTTGTACTTGGGCTTGGGTAGAAGCATGAGGATCTTGCGATTGATAAGTCCCTTGCCAAGAGAAGCAATGTCAAGTGCGTTAATTTCCTCAATGAGCACATTTAAGCGAGAGAACATTTGGTTAACATTCTCATGAGGAAACATCTTAAATTCATCATATTTTGATTTAAGCATGTGATATTTGAGTTCTTTAACACGAGATGAGCCCTCATGTATTTCAATTAAACATGCCCAAATTTCACATGCTTTTTCCTTGCTAGCAATCCTAGCAAAGACATCTTGACTAATGCATTCATATATGGCATTTCTAGCCTTAGCATCCCATTTTAGTTGGTCACCAACATAGTCAAGATTTCCAAACCCCGCATGGGTCGCTTCCCACACTTCGGGAGCAATTGCCTCAAGGTAAGCGCGCATGCGTGCTTTCCAATAAGCAAAATTCTTGCCCTCGAAGGTAGGAACCGAACCCCCATTCTTGGCCATTTTCGCTCTCTAGCGGTGAAGCTAGAATGATCCAATGAGCAACCAGGCTCTGATACCAATTGTGAGGATCGAAACGCCCAAGAGGGGGGGTGAATTGGGCTTTTTCAAATTTTAGAGCAATTTAAAACTTTAATGGTTGAAGCCCAATTCCCTATGCAAACTAACTACACAAGCAAGAGAGTTAAGTGCGGAATAGTAAAAGCGTAATAGTAAGGGGTGAGGAGAGAAATGCAAACTCCCGCGGAGACTCGAAGACACGGCGATTTTTCCCGTGGTTCGGTAAGATCACAAAAATCTTCCTACGTCCACGTTGTGGCACCCACCCAAGGGTATAGCCACTCCCAAGTCACCAAGACGAGGGAATCCACTATCTTTCTCTGTTCGCCTTCTCCGGCAAGGTGGAGCTCAAGCCTTGTACAACGGTGATCCTCCGGGCTTCCACAAACACCTTGGTAAGCTCCGGAGTGATCTCTTCTTCCTCCAACGTTTACAAGATGAGAGAAGTCACCAAGACACTCTCTCTCACTAGCCTAGAGATTCCAATCACCAAGAATGGACGCACACAAGCTTCTCTCTAGCTAGATATAACCTATAGTTGGAGTACAAGAGGTTTTGAAGTGTGGAAGTGGTAGCTCTTGGTCTTGAATGCTTGAGAATGTGTAGTGAGGCTCTGGTGATCAAGACTTGTCGAAATGGCCGGTTGGAGGGGTATTTATAGCCAGCCCACACGAGATAGCCGTTGGAAAAGTGGGCAGACTTTTTCAGTGAACATCGGATCCTTCGATGCACCCCTTTATATGAGCATCGGTCGAATTCCAAATTAGCTGATGTCACGTGTCAGATGTGACCGTTGGATATAACCGTTGGATCTTTTAATCGACCGATGTTACTTCAATTTATCATCGGATGATCCGGTGTGTACTTCTTTAGAATAACTCAGATATCATCCTTCGGGTGAAATCAACCGATGTGCCACTTCCTTCACATCGGATGATCCGGTGTGTACTGGGCTCTGAGGTCTTCTTCTTCTGCCAACTCAAACTCGACCGATGTGGTCATTTTGCAAGACATCGGATGATCCGGTGAATGCAACTTGTTTGCTTCGAGTTGTTTTGAGTTGATCTTTTGGAATCTTCTTGAGTGACCTCTTTGACACTTGTTTGAAATGATATTACGGTAAAGTGTAAGCTTCTTGTGTTGCCAATTTTGATAGAATAGATTTGTTTGTATGAGTTCTTCATATCGAATGACCCCTTAGAATAGATCGTTGAGGGGTCTCCATTTGTATCCAATGAGCAGTAGATGGTGTGAATAGATAGTTCATTAACGGTTGATGTGATATGTGTGAAACCTCGCATCCACAAACTCATTAGTAATAACGAACAATTGTCATTAATCACCGAAACCATATCTCACGGGGGCCTAGATGCTTTCATGGGGCTTATCGGGGCCAAGGTTACGAGCTTCTGGAATACAATGGGATCTTCGTAAAATTGATCCTTATGAGTGTTACAATCAATTAGATTGGAAAGTCCAATGGCAAAAAGAAGGAGATTCATTAGCTCGCTATTTAGTACGAATTTGTGAAATAAAGGAATCCATTAAAATTATTCAACAGGCTGTAGAGAAAATTCCTGGAGGCCCTTATGAACATTTAGAAGCCCGAGGCTTTAATAAAGTAAAGAATTCGGAATGGAATGATTTTGAATATAGATTTCTTGGTAAAAAACCTTCGCCAAATTTTGAATTACCAAAGAAAGAGCTTTATGTAAGAGTAGAAGCTCCAAAAGGTAAATTAGGAATTTATCTGGTAGGAGATGACAGTCTTTTCCCCTGGAGATGGAAAATCCGTCCACCCGGTTTTTTACAAATTCTTCCTCAGCTAGTTAAAAAAATGAAATTGGCTGATATCATGACGATATTAGGTAGTATAGATATCATTATGGGGGAAGTTGATCATTGAAATGATAATAGATAGGGTAGAGGTAGAAACTATCAATTCTTTCGAAATCGGAATTATTAAAAGAAGTCTATGGACTGATATGGATTCTACCTATTTTGACCCTCTTACTTGGAATCACAATAGAAGTACTTGTAATTATGTTGTTAGAAAGAGAAATATCCACATCAATACAACAACGTATTGGTCCTGAATATGCCGGCCCCCTAGGACTGCTTCAAGCTATAACAGATGGAACTAAGCTGATTTTTAAAGAGGATATCCTCCCATCCCGAGGAGAGATTCCTTTATTTAGCATTGGACCCTCTATAGCAGTCATATCTGTTTTATTAAGTTTGTTAGTTATCCCTTTTGGATATCATTTTGTTTTAGATCTTAATATTGGTGTTTTTTTATGGATTGCCATTTCAAGTATTGCTCCTATTGGTCTTCTTATGGCAGGATATAGCTCAAATAATAAATATTCTTTTTCAGGTGGTCTACGAGCAGCTGTTCAATCTATTAGTTATGAAATACCATTAACTTTTTGTGTGCTAGCAATATCTCTACGTGTGATTCGTTAAAAAATAGCTTTTCCTCTAAAATCCATTGAATACTTATCTTCCTTTTCTTATTCTGTATTCAGGTCGGTAAGTCAAACTAGATAGCTACATGAGTGAAACAAAATAGCTTATTATTTTGTAGTAAAAATAAAAGTCTCATTTCTTACGTACAAGAAAAAGTTGAAGTAAACATAAGCAGTGTAAACTCTTTACCCCAAGATTGAGATTATTTGATTAGTCATCATATCTTGAAGCGGGCAAGAATAAAGGTTTCACGCTGTGGAATTCCATTACTAGAATATTTTTAGTTATTACTATAACTTATAACCATATAAAAGAATCCATAAAAAGTTAGTAAGGTATTAGGAACACTAAAGTACATAAAGGATTAGTAATGAGAGAATCTAAATCATTAGACATTTTCCTTCATAAAAGGAATCATAATAAGGACTTGAAATTGGTGGAAATGGTCAAGTAGTACTTTCTTTGGATTCCGATCCAGAGTATATTCCCATTCACTTGTTAAAGAAATAGCTATCAAGAATGAATTAACCCTTTATTTCTTTTTTCTTTTTAAGTATCCCTTTCCCCGGGAAAGAAGAATAGGACAAAAGATATGGAATGCAATACAAAAAAGATCTTTATTTATTATTTCTGTTATCTATATTCATACAGAATGGAATTCGTCATGAACTAATATCCAATTCTTTTCATTTATTAATTGCTATAAAGAGTGTTTTATTCCAATATTAAGTTATTACTAAATAAGAAAAAACTATCATTTTATTATATAAAGGATACGTTCAATTCAGAAGTTATTATTTTAGCAGACGGAATTGCTCTGGTCTAATTTAGGACTTTCCAGTCAATTTTATCTTACCTAATTTTATCTAGGCCAGGGGATAAAATCGAAAAGGAATAATCCTTTTCTGATCACAGAGGAGCCGTATGAAGCTAAGGTTTCATGTACGGTTTTGGAATAGCGGTGGGAACTCTGATGTTATCATCGACTATGATTATCTAACAGTTCAAGTACGGTTGATATAGTTGAAGCACAGTCAAAATATGGTTTTTTTGGATGGAATCTTTGGCGTCAGCCTATAGGTTTTCTAGTTTCTCTAATTTCTTCTTTGGAAGAATGTGAAAGATTACCCTTTGATTTACCAGAAGCAGAGGATGAATTAGTAGCAGGTTATCAAACTGAATATTCCGGTATTAAATATGGTTTATTTTATCTTGCTTCTTACCTAAATTTATTAGTTTCCTCTTTATTTGTAACTATTCTCTACTTAGGTGGATAGAATTTTTCTATTCCCTATATATATCCTTTTTTGGAATTTTCCAAATGAATAAAATTGTGCGAATTTTGGAAATAATAATGAGTATCCTTATTACATTAACTAAAGCTTTTTTATTTCTCTTCATTTCTATCACAATAAGATGGACTTTACCCCGAATGAGAATGGATCAGTTATTAAATCTTGGATGGAAATTTCTTTTACCTATTTCTCTGGGCAATCTCTTATTAACAACTTCTTCCCAACTAGTTTCACTATAAATAAGATAATATGATAACACTAAGAATATCTTCAACATAAAAGTTCTCTCAAACAAGAGAAAGAAACATACCTTTTTCATAGATATTTAGAATATGTTCCCCATGATAACTGGGTTCATTAGTTATGGTCAACAAATAATATGTGCCACAAGATACATTGGTAAAGGTTTCATAATTACCTTATCCTACACAAATCGTTTACCTGTAATGATTCACTACCCTTATGAAAAATCAATTACATCAGAGCATTTCCGCGGGCGAATACACATTGAATTTGATAAATGTATTGCTTGTGAAGTATGTGTTCGTGTATGCCTAATAGATCTACCCCTTGTGGATTGGAGATTTGAAAAGGATATTAAAAAGAAACAATTGCTTAATTATAGCATTGATTTCGGAGTTTGTATATTTTATGGTAACAGTGTTGAATATTGTCCGACAAACTGTTTATCAATGACTGAGGAATATGAACTTTCTACTTATGATCGTCATGAATTGAATTACAATCAAATTGCTTTGAGTCAGTTACCAGTCTCCATAATGAGAGATTATACAATTCAGACAATTAGAAATTCGCCTCAAAGTAAAATAGACGAAGAAAAATCTTAGAATTCAAGAACGATTACTAATTACTAGGTACAAGGATTTTTTTTGTTAAAAAAATCCATTAGTTTTTTACTAACTATAAAAAAAATGAATAACTATTGCTTATTAAAAATTATTCATGATTTAAAATGAGAGTAAATTTTCGTGATGTGATTTCTAACTATACAATTTATATAGAAATATCCTAACCCCTTTTTCTTTCCTTGAATCTTTTATTTTTAGTCAGTTCATGAAAAAAATTATACTATTAATTTATTCTTATCCATAATGGATTTACCTGGACCAATACATGAGATTCTTGTGCTATTTGGGGTATTTGTTCTTCTACTAGGAGATCTAGGAGTAGTATTACTTACCAACCCAATTTATTCTGCCTTTTCACTGGGATTAGTTCTTGTTTGTATATCCTTATTCTATTTTTTATTGAATTCCTACTTTGTAGGTATCACACAACTTCTTATTTATGTTGGAGCCATAAATGTCTTGATCATATTCGCTGTAATGTTTGTAAATGGCTCAGAGTGGTCTAAATATAAGAATTATTGGACTATTGGAGATGGGTTTACTTCACTCATTTCTATAACTATTCCTTTTTCATTAATGACTACTATCCCAGATACGTCATGGTATGGAATTCTTTGGACTACAAGATCAAATTAAATAGTAGAACAGGGTCTCATAAATAATGTTAAAAAAATTGGGATTCGTTTAGAAACCGATTTTTATCTCCCGTTTGAACTCATTTCCCTAATTCTTCTAGTTTCTTTAATAGGTGCAATTACTATGGCTCGATAATAAAAAATTCTTAGAATTTCAAATATAAAAAAAATAACTAAAGAATAGAACTATTTTGATTTAGTAAATCCATCTACTGTCAACACAACAAATACTTTCTCTTCTCTTTTGTTGTGTAATTGTTCTATTCTAATTAATTGATCGGTTCAATTCTTGTCCTCATATTGAAATGAATCGAGATTGATAAGGAGTTAGTTAATGATGTTTGATCATGTACTTTTTTTGAGTGTCTATTTATTTTCGATTGGTATCTATGGATTGATTACAAGCCTAAACATGTTTAGAGCTCTAATATGTCTTGAACTTATACCGAATTCGATTAATCTAAAACTCGTAACATTTTCTGCTCTATTTAATAGTCGCCAATTAAAAGGAGACATTTTTGCAATTTTTGTTATAGCTCTTGAGGCGGCTGAAGCAGCTATTGGACTATCCATTCTTTCTTCCATCCATCGTAAAAGGAAATCAACTCATATCAATCAATCAAATTTTTTGAATAATTAGACATAGAATTCTCTAAACGAAGGCACATATATAATAATATGGAACATTAAGATTAAAAAAATTCAAGTCTTCTTTTATTATTTATTTAGGAATACCCATTTTTGAAGTAGGTTATTTCAGAGTATTCTTTTTTGTTTATTGAATTTTGCATTTTTGAAATTCATTGATATTGCAATATTTAAATTGCAATAATTTATATTGCAAAGATAATAGCCAACTTTTTGGCTAATTCGAATTAGTATGTAGAATTCATATAATTATGACTGTTGAAGCCTTAAATTCAAGTCTCTTGGCTCTTTTCACGCTTTCTCATAAACAGATTAAGAAATATATTACATTATTTATTAAAGTTTGGATAAACCATTGCTTCGTCTGGTGTCTACAATACATATAACTTATATAGTACTAATTTCGTTTTTACCAGATCAAAAATTGTTATGTTGAAAAGGAAAATTTTTAGATCCAATGTCACATTCTGTAAAAATTTATGATACATGTATAGGATGCACTCAATGTGTACGAGCTTGTCCAACAGATGTATTAGAAATGATACCTTGGGATGGATGTAAAACCAAGCAAATTGCTTCTGCGCCGAGAACCGAAGATTGTGTGGGTTGTAAGAGATGTGAATCCGCCTACCCAACAGATTTTTTAAGTGTCCGTGTTTATTTAGGGTCTGAAACAACCCGTAGCATGGCTCTATCTTATTGATATGTTACAAAAAACTCCACTTGAATCATCTGATTCCTCTTTACCAAAGAAGTTTGTGCTCAAAATAATCGAGCATGGGCTTTTCTGGTCAAAACGTATCTTGTATTTATTACTTTATCATGAGTTATTTTCCTTGGTTAATAATACTTGTTGTTTTGCCGATATTTGCAGGTTCATTAATTTTCTTTTTACCCCATAAAGGAAACAAAATCGTTAGGTGGTATACTATATCTATTTGTTTATTAGAATTCCTTCTAATTACTTATGCATTTTGTTATCATTTCCAATTAGAGGATCCCTTAATCCAATTAAGGGATGATTTCAAATGGATAGATGCTTTTGATTTCCACTGGAGATTGGGAATTGATGGACTTTCATTAGGATCTATTTTATTGACAGGATTTATCATTACTTTAGCTACTTTAGCGGCTTGGCCAATTACCTGAAATTCGCGATTATTCTATTTCCTGATGCTAGCAATGTATAGCGGCCAAATAGGATTATTTTCTTCATGAGACCTTTTACTTTTTTATCATGTGAGAGTTAGAATTAATTCCTGTTTACTTACTTTTATCCATGTGGGGGGGCGCCTATATTCAGCTACCAAGTTTATTTTGTATATTGCAGGTGGTTCCATGTTTTTATTAATCGGAGTTCTGGGTATGGGCTTATATGGTTCCAACGAACCAAGATTAGACTTAGAACGATTGATTAATCAATCATACCCTGCTACATTGGAAATACTACTTTATTTTGGCTTCCTTATTGCTTATGCTGTCAAATTGCCGATTATACCTCTACATACGTGGTTACCAGATACCCACGGGGAAGCACATTACAGTACATGTATGCTTTTAGCGGGAATCCTATTAAAGATGGGAGCATACGGATTGATTCGGATCAATATGGAATTGTTACCTCATGCTCATTATCTATTTCCCCCGTGGTTGGTAATAATAGGAGCGGTGCAAATAATCTATGCAGCTTCAACCTCTCTTGGTCAACGAAATTTAAAAAAAATAATAGCCTACTCCTCCTTATCTCATATGGGTTTCATAATTATAGGAATTGGTTCCATAACCAACATTGGACTAAATGGAGCTATTTTATAAATATTATTCCATGGATTTATCGGTGCTACACTATTTTTCTTGACAGGAACGGCTTGTGATAGAATGCGTCTTGTTTATCTCGAAGAACTGGGAGGGATATCTATATCAATGCCAAAAATGTTTACTATGTTTAGTAGCTTTTCAATGGCTTCTCTTGCCTTACCAGGAATGAGCGGTTTTGTTGCAAAATTAGTAGTATTTTCGGACTAATTACTAGTCTAAAATTTATGTTAATGCCAAAAATGCTAATTACTTTTGTAATGGCAATTGGAATGATATTAACTCCTATTTATTTATTATCTATGTTATGCCAGATGTTCTTGGATACAAGTTATTTCATGTTCCAAACACAAATTTAGTGGATTCTGGACCACGAGAACTCTTCCTTTTAATCTGTATCTTTTTACCAGTAATAGGAATTGGTATTTATCCAGATTTTGTTCTCTCGCTATCCATTGACAGGGTAGAGGCTCTCTTATCCAATTATTATCCTAAATAGGATTTTCTTTTTTAACTAGTCCGCTCTATATTTCATAATGGAAAAACCTAAAAATTCTGAAAAAAGTAAAAAAAGTCTAATTAGATCTATTTCAAATTTTAGGGAACCCCTTTGAAAAGACGTTCAAAGGGGTTCTCAAATCATAAAAAATAGGAAAACCTTCATTTTATGAATGTTTTATGTTAAGTAATCATTTAGATGGTAATGTAAATGAACCATAACTATGTAAACCTATTCCTAAAAGATTGATACCAAAATAGCAGATCCAAATTATAAGAAATCCTATCGAAGCTACAAATGCAGAATTCGTACCCTTCCAATTTGCATTTGTTCTACTATGTAAATTAATTGCAAACATGGTCCAGGTAATAAATGCCCATGTTTCCTTAGGATCCCAATTCCAATAGGATCCCCACGCCTCATTAGCCCATACTGCTCCACAAAGAATACCTATGGTTAAAAGGGTAAACCCTAGACTAATAATATGATAACTCCAAGAATCCAAACGTTCAGTTAATTGATATTTGTAATAATTTGGAAATGAAGGAAAAGAGGTGTTTTTTAAGGCACTTCTTTTTGCATAGAAATATTCAATCTCACTAAATAAAAATATTTTAAGTAATTTTTTTCATTTTGGAAATGAAATCGAAATTCTTCCAAAATCTAATGATTAGAAGAGCGGCGGGTAATAAGGATCAGCACAAAAGAGTTGCATAGCTTAGTAACATCATACTGACATGCATCAGTAACCACTGAGATTGGAGAGCAGGTACTAGTATTGTAGATTGATGCATTTCAGTTAAAAGACCCGACATGGCAAAGCCTTGCGTTAAAATAGTACTTGGCGTAGTTATTGCGCTTAAATCATTTTTAGAGTTCTGTATCTTAGGAATAATATGAAGAATATACAGAGCCCGTGAAAGGAAGATTAATGACTCATAAATTACTTAATGGGAAATGTCCCGAAGAAACCCAACGAGAAACTAAGAATCCTATTATAGAGAAAAAAGTAGCTATCATTCCTTTTTATGACGAATCGCATAATCCCCTAAGTTCATGAACTAATAAAGTTATCAAATGAATCGTAATCGCAATTGAAATAGTTGAGAAAGAGATATGAGTTAGTATATGTTCTAAAGTTGCAAATAGCATAAGGAGAAGGTCCCATTACAAAATTGGAAATTTTGAATTGAATCCATTTTCTAATCTATTGTACTCTTTTTCGAGAATGCCGCCACTCGGACTCAAACCGAGATGCTTGAGCACTGCTTCCTAAGAGCAGCGTGTCTACCAATTTCACCATGGAGGCTAACTTGAAATAATAGTTAACTTAAAAGAATAATAGTTATTTTCTTGTGAATCATCAAGATTGGGAGAATCCATAGAATTTGGGAAATTTTGAATTTCATCATTAAATACAAAGAGTTTTGTATTTTGAAAAGTTTCTAGAGTCAAAGCCTTTACGCTTTTATTAATACAATTTACCAATCCTAAACCAATTTATTTTGAATTTTGGATAAGATAGGTAGAAATTCTAAATCCTATTGCAAGAATACTCTACTTTTGATAATGGAATCCTCATAAAAAATAGGAGGATTCTATTATCAAAAGTTCTTTGATAGGAAAAAATAATACTGAGGACACAATATACCAAAACTTTTGTTCTATATAACCGAATAACAGAGGAATTAGTTCTAAGAATATTGTACCCAGGAATTCGACAAATAAAAGTACATTCATTAATTAATCCAAATTATTCATTCATATTAAATAATTGGAATTTCTTTGAGATTGGTCAATTCAGATTATTCCAAAACCTGATTATTTGTTTCTTACCCAGAAAAACCTTTGTGTTTTGGATGCTCATTGCTGCTCAAAAATGACCTTGATTTTGCTAAGGAATAATATATAACTCCCACCTCCGTTGTATACTCCCTCGATTCACCAAATAGACTAGCCAACAACAATAATAAAAAATCAGAGTAATAGCATGTGCAACAAATAGCCAAATAGGTATATGAAAAAGGAGTTCCAATGATTAGTATCTCTTATTCCCCGACAAAAAAAAGAACAGAAACCACACTACGGATGAGGGTTAGGAAATGGCACTACTTCTATATTCACCTAGATAAACACAACCTGTGCCGATGATTTTATATTATAGAATTCACTACAAGAAAAAAACCTTCTAGACGCGATTGTGTAGCTACTCTTTTATAAGCAGCAATACATCAAGACCAAAAGACACTTTTTGACACGATTTTTAGAATGTGTCAATGCAACATGCTATTAGAAATGCTTTAACATCTATGCCAGAGTAAGGATGATTTTTTACAAGCTTTTCTAACATCTCAAAGTGATATGGTACTAGAAACATTTTAGACCATCGGTAGCCATCATGGGGAAGGCAAGCAAAGTGATATGGTACTGGATGCAATGGGGAAGGCAACACACAAGAGAAGTTGCATCTGAGTGAAGAAGAGCTGCTTGCACGCCTTTCATCATGTCTCAAGATGTCCGGGGGAAATGGACAGGAACATCCCAGAGACTCGCCAGAACCCAGGAGAGATCGTGGCCGAGGACGTGGCCGTGGTCGAATAAATCGTGGCGGTGGAAACTCTGGCCGTGATGTGGCCAAGGATGAGTGCCGCTACTGTGGTAAGAAAGGTCACTTGGCGAGAGAATGCGGGAAGAAAATGAAGAAGGATGAAGAGGTGAACACGACTCAAGTTGATCATGAGTTTGAGTCAAGTCTCTTGGTGGCATGCGCCAGCACCAACATCGAGCCATTCACATTTCCGAAGGAGGTATGCCTTCATGATGACATGTTACATGTTCAAGTAGGAGATATGAGGGTGGAGTCAGTACACCGTGGATCCTGGATTCCGATGCAATAAGTCACATGACCGGGAAATGGGACATGCTCTCAAACCTTGACAACACGGTGCATGGTACTGTTTGGTTGGGAGATGGCTAAGTGACAAAGATTGATGGTCAAGGAACTGTGGTGTTCCAAGGCAAAAGTGGCGGTAGAAAGGAGCTGATCGGAGTCTATCTCATTCCTCAGCTCAAGGCAAACATCATAAACCTTGGACAGTTTGAGGAAGAAGGACACCAAATCTTGATGGTCGATGGTTGTGTCAAGATTTGGGATAAATATGGAACCCCTGTGGCGAAGGTGAAACGTGATGTGAATCGCTTATACAGCATTGATCTCAAGGTGGTACAACCAACATGTTTCATGGAACAAGGGAGCAATGCAACATGGAGATGGCATGCACGAATGGGACACCTGAACTTTTGAAGTCTTAAAAAAATTGCCGAAGAACAGCTCGTGTATGGATTGCCAACTATCAGTCAGACAGAGGAGAAGTGTGATAGCTGCCTTGCCAGAAACAACGATGTCAATTGTTCCCGTGCATGGCAAAGTATCAGGCTGAAAAGAAACTGGAGCTTGTGCATGGATATCTTTGTGGCCCGGTGACGCCGGCGACGCCAAGAGGGATCAGGTTCTTCTTCCTTCTTGTTGATGTTCTTAGCAGATACATGTGGATGTCTTTAATTAGCATGAAGGACCAGGCGATGGGTGTTTTCATGTCGTTCCAAGCACGTGTTGAAGCTGAAGCCGGAAGGAAGATTGGAACTCTTCGCACGGATCGTGGGGGTGGGTTCACAGCACGGGAATTTATCGAGTATTGCACCAAGGAGGGTGTTCAACGTCACTTGACTGCCCCGTGCTCCCCTGAACAGAACGGGGTGGTCGAGCGAAGGAATCAAACTGTCATGGGAACGGCAATAAGCATGCTGAAGGCAATGAACATGCCCGGTTGGTTCTGGGGGGAGGCGGTGACCACTGCTGTCTACGTGCTGAACCGATCTCCTACTCGGAGCGTCGAGAAAAAGACTCCATATTGAGGTATGGCCTGGCAAGAAACCCGTTATACATCATTTGCGCACGTTTGGTTGTGTGGCACATGTGAAACAGGGAAGCCAATGTCTCAGCAAACTTGAAGATCGATGCACCCCAATGTTGTTCATCAGGTATGAAAAAGGAAGTAAGGCTTGGTGGTTTTACAACCCCGACACGGAGAGTGTTCACGTGTCACGTGATGCTGTGTTCGATGAAAACCGTCCATGGAAGTGGGATGCAGCCGAGTCAAGTGAAGGGATGAATGACGAAGACATATTAAGGGTGGAGTACATCTTTCGTGGTAGACATCCTGAAAACACTGGTGGAGTGAGCTCGTCTTCTATTGTCACCGATCTGTCTGAGAAAACCCCAGCTGGGGAAGTGTCTCCAGGGACACAACTGAGGCCCCATGCATCCAGAGTGGTGGAGTTCGTATCACTTCCTACCTTGCCACCAGATTTGGACAGTGATATGGAAGAAGCACCACACCGTTACCGCACCATGAGAAACATCCTTGAGACGGCGTCTAACTGTGAACCAGAAGGAGGAGAGTTAGATGACCTTCTGGTTGTCATCGGCGAAGAGCCATGCACAGCAGAAGAGGCCTAGAGGACAAAGGAGTGGCTTGTAGCCATGATTGAGGAGCTCACATCCATTGAAAAAAACAAGACATGGTCATTGGTACATCTCCCGGAAGGACACCGTGCTATTGGCTTGAAATGGGTGTTCAAAATGAAGAAAGATGAGCACGGAAATGACGCACGTCATAAAGAAAGGCTTGTTGCCAAGGGGTATGTCAAGAAGAAAGGAGTTGATTTTGAAGAAGTGTTCGTGCTGGTTGCAAGAATGGAGTCTGTGAGAATTGTGCTGGCCGTTGCGGCACACTTTGGGTGGTACGTTCATCACATGGACGTTAAGTCCGCTTTCCTGAATGGGAACCTTGCAGAAGAGGTCTATGTCACTCAACCACTGGGTTTCATAGCTGAAGGCAAGGAGAAGTGGGTTCTACGACTCCACAACGCAATGTATGGTCTACGGCAAGCTCCTCGGGCATGGAACTGAAAACTTGATGAAAGTCTCAACCAGTTTGGTTTTACATGATGCAAGTCAGAACATGGCTTGTACACTAAGCTTGGTGGTGAGGCAAGACTCATTGTAGGGGTGTACACCGATGACGTGCTGATTTTGGGGAGAACATGGAGGAGATCAGTCGGTTCAAAGAGAAGATGAAGGGGAAGTTTCACATGAGTGATATAGGAGGCTTGTCATACTACCTCGGCAAGGGAGGCACGGTATTGAACTATGTCAGGGTGCATATGCTGCAAAGTTTCTGGAACGGAGCGGCATGGGAACTTGCAATGGGTGTGCCACTTTCATGGAACCTCGTTTGAAGCTGACCAAGAGAAGCATGGCGCCACTAACCGATCCTACTGCATATCCACTACAAAAATTTGAACAATTAACGACTGCTGGAAACCGTCGTTAATAAAGGTAAAACCGTCGTGAATAAGTTATTCACGACGGGGAAGCCTTATTCACGACAACTTTTGGCCGTCACCGATAAATAGTCGTAAATAAGGTTGTTAACGATGGCTCACGTCATAAATAAGATTATTTACGACGGCTAAATAATACTGTCGCGAATAAGCTCCCTCCGACTGCCACGTGGCTGGGGGGATTTATTCACGACGGGCTGATCTTGGCCATCGTGAATGGACCCATTATTCACGACTGCTGTTCTTGGCCGTCGTAAATAGTAGTGGCTTATTACGACGGCTGGTCTTGGCCGTCGTAAATAGTAGTGGCTTATTTACGACGGCCATCACCAGGAAACCGTCGTAAATAAGTTTGGTATTTTTTTAAAATTAGAAAATGTTGCCCTGGCTTGGAGGCCAGCGCTGGCTCGATGGCCAGCTCACACAGGTAGTCAACAATAACAACAACAAGATGCAGCAAAAATATTATAAACATCTACACTAGCTAGACACACACCACACTACACACTACCACGTGCGCTACCTCCAGAACCCGGGAACTCGTCCTCCAGCCTTCGTCCTCCCAGTAGCTGCAGCGATGGCGTGTGAGCCTCGGTCGCAGAGCCCTGTTATGTATAAGTGTAGTTAGATAAGTTATAAGTTTTAAAATGCATATTTGCATAGGTTTGGTGATATTCTGATAAATTTGGCTAACTTTCATCAAATATGGCTATGTTTGTACCTCTGCTCCTGTAAACGGGGCATGTGGCTCCTGTGGGGGCTGCCACTATGGAAAGACGACCGGCTGCCCTGCCGCCATAGCCTGTGAACAGAAAACATTATCATACAACCATCATTGATATGTTAAAAATATTAATTAAAACTACCATTACATACCTGCATTGCCGTTTGCATCTGTAGCATGAACGAGACTTGATACTCGTCCCGAGCCCTGCTTGCCACGGCTTGATGCTCCCTTTCTTGCCAGAGCTGCTCCCTTTCTAGCCGGAGCTCCTCTTGTGTCCTGCGGAGCTCGTCCCGAACACTCTGGAGCTCCAGGGAGCTCGGTTGTCTCGATCCCGCCTGCCGCGATGAAGAGCCACTCGATGAAGGTCGTGCCTCCCTCGAGTCGACAACTCCATCGAAGATGGTGAACCTACGAAAGAAGAAAGATTATTAAATTTTCGAATCTCAAATTCATTAACATTAAATAATAAAAAAGAGAACTTACCGTCCGTGAGGTTTCCCGCCTCCGGTTGCATACGTGGCTTCCGGGATAATTGGCGGGCTCGGCCAATCAAAGCCTTCACCATGAAGCCGCTCCGCCTCCTGCCCATACCTTGCCTACAAAGATGGAAAGATAATATCATCAAAACTATTTAAGAAAACTCAATACAAATACAAAACAACTCACCTGTGCGTCCGACGCCGCCTAAGAACACATCTGGTTAGGCTGTGACGGGTCACTTCCCCTGTGACCTCTCTTCCAGACCTGAATCGGAGTCGGCTCCTGACCGCTCTCACGCTCCTATGTATATGTGTTAGTTCAATGAGTAATTTTAACATATTTCAAAACAATAGTAATCACACTTACCGTGCGTTTAGCCAGACGTAAGTAGCCGTCTGCACCAAACGTGTGCTTCCCATCCATCCCTCTGCTCTATCGACGGGTCCTAGAAACTTCTTGGAACCCCTGACTGGCCCACAGAGCACACAGGGCACGGTAGTCCTCCGGACGGCCGTCGAACCACGCTACACGGATCTGCATACATTTATTATTAGGTTATAGACTATTTACCTATTGTGATTCTTCCACATTTTAAAATAAATATTTTACAATTTACCTCTGCATACTGCTCCGCCATCAAGTACCTGGAAGCCACGTTTCTGAATGCCCCCAGCCCGCCCTCTTCCGGATACAGCCTCATGTACGCCCTCGTCGCTTGAATTCTTGCATTCGATAGCGACTGCGTAACGAGCTTCCGAGCGTTCTTCTGGAACATGGCTCGGGCGTAGTCCACCTCTGCCTCGTCCTTCAAATGGTACCGTGCCTAAAAAACATATTTATATCATTGGTATTAACCATATTATAGACTTGTATTACAGAAATATATAATTCATGCTTACCATAAAGTCGGACCACAGATCGTCCTGGTGGTTGCCGTGAGCAACGTGCTGGGTGGTGGCATAATCATCCCATGACGTGGTGGGGACACCGTTCACTACACCGGGGTAGTGCAAACGGATAAGCTGCCTGAGGACACTGTTCACTTGCTTGTGGCATCCTTGACCCATGAACGAGTCATCGTACCAAGACCTAATAAAGAATGATAAATCAATACATCTAGAACGCTAAAATAATCTAAATTAAGAGTTAGAGATTTACTTACATATCACCAACCGGACGAATAACTATCCAGTCTTCTGGGTTTGCAGGAGTTGGAGGAGGAGCCACATAGTGACTCCTCCTAGTCCGAGGCCTCTGAGATAGCTCAACGTCAGGTGACCCGAAGGAGTGGTCACCGGAAGAGTCCACAGGCTGGCTACCCGACCCCGAAGGGTGGTCAGCCTGCTGGCTGCAGAGGACCTCTCATCTCTGAGTCCTCGGACCTAGAGTCCTCCTGGATAATTTAAAAGAACCGTAATGTAGATGAGCGAAGTAATTATTAACATTATAAGTTTTACAAAATGTTATTTACCTTGTCTTACCGTTGTAAGGCGACTGCTGCGCCTCTCAGCTCCGGTAGCTAACTCATCAAAGCAACCCGTCTAGCAAAAAGTCCGCTAGATGTACTGCCCTAAAAGACGTCAGCTGCCCTACGCAAGAAACCTCTAGCTAGGCTCCTCACCTTTCCCTTTCTACCACTGCTCGACGACATCCTATTGAATGAAAACTTGTTAATGAATGTAAAGGAAAATATATAAGACGAAAGAAGAGATATAAGACGTTACTCAAAATCTGTTTCAAAATTCATCAGTATCACGACCATGAAATCTACTCTTTAATCCGGACCACCGATCTTCTGTCATGATTGTTTTTTGTTTTTGTTTTCGCATTTCACGAGTCTCTAAATCTTGAGCATCTCCAACTAACTCATTGAGACCTACACCAGGTTCAATGACAAAAGAGTCTGGCAACTCTTGTTCTTGGTAAACCTCATCAATCTCAATGTTCAGCAAACTATCTTGGTACCCAACATCATCTGGTGTATATAACTGCTCACGAGGCTTCACCTTGTGTACAACCCACCAAGCGTGTAGTTTTTTACATGGATAATGTAAATAATACACTTGCTAGATATGATAAGCAAGGACAAAGGTGTCGTGGCCTCGTAGCTGTTCGTTGTGTTTGACTTCTATCATGCCAAATTGGTTATGTTGATTTCCATTATTGTTGTCAAACCATTCGCAGTTAATGAAGACTACTTTAACCTCCTTATTCCCAGCAAAACTGATTTCAAGGATATTTTTAATGATCCCATAATAATTAGTTTCCCGTCCTTCGGCGTCAACAGTCGTAGTCACAACACCAGTATTATAATGTGACGCCCGGTCCCGTAAAACACGGAACCAAGCTGATGCATATGTGTGCCCAGGATGTTCATCACACATACACATGTAATCCACAAACTGAATACAAAATATAACCACGAATAATAGGGTTTAAGTACTTTGTTACATCAATCTCTAACTTATTCTAGCAGCGGAAGTCTCATTCTAGCAGCGGAAGTCTTATTCTAGCAGCGAAAGTCTTATTCTACCAGCGGAAGTCTCTAAGCGATAGTGAAAGCAAACTAAGCACGGCAGCGGCTCCATCTTCAACTCTAACTCCATCCCACAGGCAAGTTGACGGTAGATCGCACACATAATACTCCACATGGTCTTCAAAGCACTCCTCTCCTGTTGCTAATGATTGTATGATAATGCAAGGGTGAGTACATGTCGTACTCAGCAAGTGCGGAAAAAGTATGACATGTAGCTTTCAACAAGGTAGGAATACAAAGGCTCATTGCAGAAAGCAAAGTTTATTTCATAAACATGATAAAACAACATATATCTTTAAGTGAATTTAGTCCCAACATATATCCATTTAAAACATCAACATACCTCCTTCATATTTCACCACTTTCCATGTCTCATCCGATCATAAATCTTTCTCAACTTTTTCTCACGCTCATAATAACCATCTCATGATCATATAACCAAAACTCATTGTCATGGCTCAACAGTCCCGAAAGCATTCCCATTACCAAGACTCAACAGTCCCGAAAACAAATCCAAGACCATACCATAACCATACCGAATGACCTACCAATAACCATCCCAAACCATCCCAATAACCATCCCAAACCATCCCAATAACCATCCCATCTAATCATGGAAGTTGGCCATGTGCTTGTGAGCGGAAGCACGGCTATCATGATAGTTTTACACTCTGCAGAGGTGGCACCACTTTACCCAGAAGTTTGTAATTTCGTCACCCGTCGGCGACTGCAGAGCCTCCATTATACCAGTACACAACCGTCGGTGTATAGCCAAGAGATCACAAAATAGCCTTTACAAAGGTATGGACTCACTAAGGTTTCACCAGCAGACTCGAATCACCATTCTCCCACCTACGGGTCCCCTCTTGTGCCAAGCGGTTCCCAGGGCAGTCCTCTCTCGACTCCCATTCCCCGCGCCTTTCACGGTCCATAAGAATCTAGAGACTTGTCTAATTAGTCAGCTAAGCCGCACCCATACTTGGCCTTGTGGTGGCACTGTTTTTCCTGGCATGTTCTCGCATGAACCGGTCCTTAGATCTACAGCAAGTAAACCACCATCTCATTCTACCACATCCACAAACCAAGCTTGCCTATATCTCCCCCAATTCATGTTCATTATCAACATCAAGTTCTTATTATCATTGTCCATATGAGTGCAGTAGCTAGACGCATTCTATCTTGCTTCCCATATCCCGTGGACTCAGTGAAGCAAAAAGCAAAAACAACCATACCCGACTCATCAACTTTCCCGGCGACAAGGGTGGTTAACAAAACTAGTAAACTCCTATGAAAGGGTTTCCCATGAAGATGACTCAAGCACACACACGTTTTCGCAAACAAAACAGTTCCAAAACATGGGATCAATATGGTCAAGAGGCACTTGCCTTGTTCCTGTGGCTTTTGTTGCTCACGGATCTCGAATTCTTGGTGCTGTAGTCCTTCGAAGATAGCTCCCTGAGCTTGTCCTTCTATTTACGACCACGCACATACAAAATTTATAGCAATCAAACATCATGCACAATCCTTACTCAAGATGCAATGGTGCATATGCATGCTAATCCTATGGTGTTGTTTTTATTAGATCAGTTTGTACGTGTTCTTGCATGTTTTAATAGCTTTGCATGGGGTTTTAGAGTGAACAAAGGTGTAAGGATCAAGTGTGGATGTGGTGATGATCTTGACTCAAGATCTAGATCAATTCCACCGTCAAAAACCGATCAACACGTGATCTGTCCACACAAAAAAGCTTCTGTTCGAAGAAAACAGATGCGAAGAAACCGCGATGATGTCGTAAGGTGGTAACGAAGACCTACCTCACTTCTCCTTGGTGTCGGGGCCTTCCTCTTAGCAAGACAGATCGTCGGCTCTCTTCCGGTGATGGCGAAGCTCGACGGAGCTTCAACGGCGGGCTCACCGGCGACCGAACTCCGGCGAAGGGGTGTAACTCGGCGAGTTGGGAGCTAGGACCTCCAAGTTGCCGACTCGGGAGGGTAAGAATAGGTACGTGGTTGCGGCCAGGGGGTTTTGGGTTCTATTTATAACCAAAAAAAGAAGAGTCCTACTCTGATTGGATTTCAAATAAGAGTCCTATTTTATTTGTTTTTGGATCTTAATAGCTTATCTCCAATTTATTTGGTGCGGCAACAATCGTGAAAGAAATCGGGTCGGTTTCCTCAGTACCGGGTACTCGCGCACAGAGGAAAAACCGTTTAAGGATCTCGTCCTTCAGCAGGGATAAGCTCCGGAGGCTCCACGTGTCTAGCGGGGGCCTGGTCTCCCTTTTCCGCAGAGACGAGCTCTGGGCGCGCCACGTGTCTGGCGGGCGAGACCTCCCTCTTCCTCAGAGGCGAGCTCCGCGTACGCCACGTGTCTGGCGGGCGGGACCTCCCTCTCCCTCAGAGGGGAGCTCCGCGTACGCCACGTGTCAGTGCCAGACCTCTCCTCTCTTGAGAGGCGAGCTCCGAGAGTGCCACGTGTCAGTTCCGGACCTCCCCTCTTCTTAGAGGCAATCTCCGAGAGTGCCACGTGGTCAGCAGCGTCAGACTTCCTTTTTCCTCAGAGACGAGCTCTGAGGTCGACATGTGACCAACAATGTCAGACCTCCCTCCTTCTCAGAGGTAAGCTCCGAGGACGAGATGTGTCCAGCAGTGTCTTCTCCTCAAAGGTGAGCTCCGAGTACGACACGTGTCCATCGAGACCGAACCTCACTGCCTCCACAGGGGTGAGCTCCGAGGGCGACACGTGTCCAATAGTGTTGGACTTCTCGGAGGCGAGCTCCGAGGGTGACACGTGTCTAGCGGGGCCGAACCTATCGTAGGTGTGCTCCGAGGGTGACACGTGTCCCGCAGGGTTGGGCCTCGCTTCTCCGTAGTGACTAGCTCCAAAGGCGACACGTGTCCTGCGGGGCTAGCCTCGCTTCTCCGTAGAGGCTAGCTCCGGGGGCAACACGTGCCCCATGGGGCCGGACCTTGCCCCTTCCGCAGAGGCAAGCTCCGAGCCTGCCACGTAGCCAGTGATGCCGGACCTCACCCCCTCCGCAGGGATGAGCTCCGAAGGCGCCACGTGGCCAGCGGCCACGGGAAGTGTTTACAGCGATCCTCGGCGAACTGGAATTGGCTCTTTTTTAGCTCTCTTTCACCTGTTCTACTTCTTTTAAAATCTTTTCTCTATATGAAATATGTATGCATGCATGAATATGAAATTGAGGGTGTTTCAAACCTACCCCCCTTAAATTGAATCTCGCCCTCGAGATTCGATAGAGTGGAGAATAGATGAGGGAATTCTGCCTTGAGGTCTTCCTCACGCTCCCATGTAGTTTTGGCTTCCTTGTGATGGCTCCATTGTACCTTGCACCAACCGATCACTTTGTTCCTCGTGACCCTTTCCTTTACATCCAAAATTTGGACAGGGTGCTCTACATAGGTCAGGTCCTCTTGAAGCTCAAGTTCATCCATTGGTACTTGTTCTTCCGGTAACACGTCTGAAAATTTTTGAACCACCGGAATGTTTCCCAATGTTGCTTCTTCGACGTGGATTCACGTTGCCTTCTCGGTTGCCGGTTGGGCTGACTCGAACTCAATACGAGTACCGTGCTCGTTTGTCAACTGCACGCTCCTCTCAGCACATTGGATTACTCCGTTGTGCTTGCTTAACCAATCCATTCCGAGTATTATGTCAAGCCCTTGGGAATCCAAGACAATGAGGTTGGCAAGGAAGTCTACCCCCCTTATTTTAAGGTTTACTTTTGGACATACTATATTAGTCCTCATCTTTCCACCGGGAGAATTAACCAACATAGTATATTTCATGTGTGATATGGGCAGGTTATTCTTGGCAACATACTTGGATGCTATGAATGTATGCGATGCTCCGAAATAAAATAAAAAAGTGGCTGAATTGGAGTTGGCAAGGAACATACCAATCACGACGTCCTCAGCCTGTTGCGCTTCCTCAGCGGAGACATGATTCACATTGCCACGCGCGTAGTTCTGCTGTCCACGGTTGCCTTGATTAGCTCCTCCATCTGGCTGTGGGTTCTGCTTGGGCACGTTGCTTGGCTGTCCAAGGCCTTTCCTCGGCACTGACTTGCAAAGTGTCCCGTCTCTCCCCATGAAAAACATGCCTTGTTGCCCAAGACAGCAGGGACGTTGGGGCGGCAGTGGTTTTGAGAATAAGCGCCCATGTTGGGACGGGGCACTGGAGGCAAAGGCACACAAGGTGCTTGCATAACAGGACGTTGCTGTGGTGGTTGATTAGGGCAAAAAGTAGAACCGCAAGCCATACTGCGGTGCAGCTAGGGGCATGAAATGGGGATGTACATTGCTCCCTTGTGGCTGGTATGGCATCTTTCTCTTGCCCTCTTGCTCGATCTCCCGGATCTTGCTCTCAACCACAATAGCTTTGTCAACTAGCTTCTGGAAGTTCGCATAGTCGTTGTTGAGAAGTTGAACTTGGATCTCATTGTTCTACCCTCTCATGAACAATTATTGCTTCCGTTGATCCGAGTTGACATCTTCGGGGGGCATACCTTGACAACTGTGTGAACTTGTTGAGGTACTCATTCACGCTCTTCTTGCCTTGGTAGAGACCTTCAAACTCTTGCCTTTTTAGCATCATGACTCTAGCAGGGACGTAATGAGAGCGGAAACTCTCCTTGAACTCAGTCCAAGTGATAGTCTCCTGGTTGACATGAGCATTGCAAAGAGCGTCCCACCAGTCAGCAGCTGCTCCCATGAGTTGGTGCGATGCGAAGAGAACTTTCTCCCGGTCATTGCACTGAACAATAGCAAGCTTCTTCTCCATGGACTTTAACCAATCATCATCCTCCATGGAATCATTAGCGTGTGAGAAGGTGGGCGGTCGAGTCCTCATGAACTCTCCCAGTCTGTTGTGAGCCGGCGGTGGTGGTGGTGGTGGTGCAGGAACGGGGTTAGGATGGTTGTTGTTGGCTTGCAGCTAACCCAAAGTTTGGATCATAGTTTGCATGAGTTGGTTCTGCATAGCCATCAACCGTTCAAGGTTGTTTGCACCAGCCCCAGGGTTGTCATTCTCAGGAACTTCATCGTGGCCATCCTCTTGTGGTTCCTGGTTGCCACGGATGTTCCTCCTTTGACAGCCGGCGTTTTCTCTCACCATCTGTGAGAGAGAGTTGGGTAGAATAGAAGTTAGAAGTTTAGATTGATCCCCCAACTATATGCATCAAGGTGGATGGACTTATATATCATCCTATATGAGGATGTGAACACATGCCGAAGCACCTCACATCTCTCTACTATCTGTGGGTATGGACAACGTTGAAGCGTCCCACAACTCGCACTAAGCACTCAAACATAAGCAATCATCACACCAATCCTATTCAAGCTTCTATGGTTTAAACGTTCCTATGTGTTTTAGGGTATCCATTCTACCTAGGCTTGCCTCCTATGGTCAAGGTGGTTCTGATGCCAATCTATGCATTCTACCTAGGCTTGTGTCCTATGGTCAGTGTGGCTCTAATGCCAATATGTACATTCTATCTAGGCTTGCGACCTACGGTCAATGTGGCTCTGATACCAATCTGTGACGGCCTGTCCCGTAAAACACAGAACCCAGATGATGCATATGTGTGCCTAGGATGTTCATCACACATATACATGTAATCCACAAACTGATACAGAATATAATCATGAATAATAGGGTTTAAGTACTTTGTTATATCAATCTCTAACTTATTCTAGTAGCGGAAGTCTTATTCTAGCAGCGAAAGTTTTATTCTAGCAGCGGAAGTCTCATTCTAGCAGAGGAAGTCTTATTCTAGTAGCGGAAGTCTTATTCCAGCAGCCGAAGTCTCTAAGCGATAGTGGAAGCAAACTAAGCACGGCAGCGGGTCCATCTTCAACTCTAACTCCATCCTCACAGGCAAGTTGACGGTACATCGTACGCCTAATACTCCACATGGTCTTCAAAGCACTCCTCTCCTGTTGCTAATGATTGTATGATAATGCAAGGGTGAGTATATGTCGTACTCAGCAAGTGCGGAAAAAGTATGACATGTAGCTTTCAACAAGGTAGGAATACAAAGGAAAGTTTATTTCACAAAACATGATAAAACAAAAGCTATCTTTAAGTGAATTTAGTCCCAACATGTCCATTTAAAACATCAACATACCTCCTTCATATTTCACCACTTTCCATGTCTCATCCGATCATAAATCTTTCTCAAATTTTTCTCACACTCATAATAACCATCTCATGATCATATCCATCTCATGATCATATAATCAAAACTCATTGTCATGAATCAACAGTCTTGAACCAATCTCATCACCGAGACTCAACAGTCCCAAAACCAAATCCAAGACCATACCATAACGAATGACCTCCCAATAACCATACCAAACCATCCCAATAACCATCCCAAACAATCCCAATAACCATCCCATTTAATCATGGAAGTTGGCCAGGCGCTTGTGACCGGAAGCACGGCTATCATGATAGTTTTACACACTTCAGAGGTGGCACCACTTTACCCACAAGTTTGTGATTTTGTCACCCATCGGCGACTGCAGAACCTCCATTATACCAGTACACAACCGTCAGTGTATGGCCAAGAGATCACAAAATAGCTTTTACAAAGGGGCTACTAGATGTATGGACTCACTAAGATTTCGCCAGCAGGCTCGAATCACCATTCTCCCACCTACGGGCCCCCTCTTGTGCCATGCGGTTCCTAGGGCAGTCCTCTCTCGACTCCCATTCCCCGCGCCTTCCACGGTCCATAATAATCTAGCAACTTGCCTAATTAGTCAGCTAAGCCGCGCCCATACTTGGCCTTGTGGTGGCACTGTTTTCCCTTGCATGTTCTCGCATGAATCGGTCCTTAGATCTACGGCAAGTAAACCACCATCTCATTCTACCACATCCACAAACCAAGCTTGCCTAGATCTCCCCTGATTCATGTTCATTATCAACATCAAGTTCTTATTATCATTGTTCATATGAGTGCAGTAGCTAGACACATTCTATTTCGCTTCCCATATCCCGTAGACTCAGCGAAGCATAAAGCAAAAACGACCATACCCAACTCATCAACTTTCCCGGCGACAAGGGTGGTTAACAAAACTAGTAAACTCCTATGAAAGGGTTTCCCATCAAGTTGACTCAAGCACACACACGTTTTTGCAAACAAAACAGTTCCAAAACATGGGATCAATATGGTCAAGGGGCACTTGCCTTGTTCCTTTGGCTTTTGTTGCTCACGGATCTCAAATTCTTGGTGCTGTAGTCCTTCATAGATAGCTCCCTGAGCTTGTCCTTCTATTTACGATCACGCACATACAAAATTTATAGCAATCAAACATCATGCACAATCCTTACTCAAGATGCAATGGTGCATATGCATGCTAATCCTATGGTGCTGTTTTTATTAGATCAGTTTGTACGTGTTCTTGCATGTTTTAATAGCTTTGCATGGGGTTTTATAGTAACAAAGGTGTAAGGATCAAGTGTGGAAGTGGTGATGATCTTGACTCAAGATCTAGATCAATTCCACCATCAAAAACCGATAAACACGTGATTTGTCCACATGAAAAGCTTCTGTTCAAAGAAAACAGATGCGAAGAAACCGCGATGATGTCGTAAGGTGGTAATGAAGACCTACCTCACTTCTCCTTGGTGTCGGGGCCTTCCTCCTAGCAAGACAGATTGTCAGCTCTCTTCTGGCGACGGCGAGGCTCGACGGAGCTTCAACGGCGGGCTCACCGGCGACCGAACTCTGGTGAAGGGGTGTAACTCAGCGAGTTGGGAGCTAGCACCTCCAAGTCGCCGACTCGGGAGGGGAAGAATAGGTACGTGGTTGCAGCCAAGGGGTTTTGGGTTCTATTTATAACCGGAAAAAGAAGAGTCCTACTCCGATTGGATGAGTCCTATTTGATTTGTTTTTGGATCTTAACAGCTTATCTCCAATTTATTTGGTGCAGCAACAATTGTGAAAGAAATCGGGTCGGTTTCCTCAGTACCGAGTACTCGCGCACAGGGGGAAAACCGCTTAAGGATCTCATCCTTCAGCAGGGATAAGCTCCGGAGGCTCCACGTCTCCAGCAGGGGCATGTTCTCCCTTTCCGCGGAGACGAGCTCCGGGTGCGCCGCGTGTCTGGCGGGCAGGACCTCCCTCTTCCTCAGAGGCGAGCTCCACGTACGCCACATGTCTGGCGGGCGGGACCTCCCTCTCCCTCAGAGGAGAGCTCCGCGTATGCCACATGTCAGTACCGGACCTCTCCTCTCTTCAGAGGCGAGCTCCGAGAGTGCCACGTGTCAGTTCCGGACCTCCCCTCTCCTCAGAGGCGAGCTCCGAGAGTGCCACGTGTCCAGCAGCGTCGGACTTCCTTCTTCCGCAGGGGTGAGCTCCGAGAGCGACATGTGTCCAATAGTGTTGGACTTCTCGGAGGCGAGCTCCGAGGGTGACACGTATCTAGCGGGGCCGGACCTCTCGGAGGTGTGCTTTGAGGGTGACACGTGTCCCGCGGGGTTGGGCCTCGCTTCTCCTCAGTGACTAGCTCCGAAGGCAACACGTGTCCTGCGGGGCTGGCCTCGCTTCTCCGCAGAGGCTAGCTCCAGGGGCAAAACATGTCCCACGGGGCCGGACCTCACCCCTTCCGCAGAGGCAAGCTCCGAGCCTGCCACGTAGCCAGCGATGCCGGACCTCGCCCCCTCCGCAGGGATGAGCTCCGATGGCGTCACGTGGCCAGCGGCTGCGGGAAGTGTCTACAGCGATCCTCGGCGAACTGGATTTGGCTCTTTTTTAGCTATGTTTCACTTGTTCTACTTCTTTTAAAATGTTTTCTCTATATGAAATATGTATGCATGCATGAATACGAAATTGAGGGTGTTACATACAAGTTGCCGCAAGTGGACGAACATCCTCAAATCTAGTTGAACGGAATCGAAAACCATTGACATCGTATCGACCATAGATTCTAACTTTAATGGATCCATAGGACAGCTGATGCAAGTCCTCAAGGAAACCGGCATCTTTTTGCACTGTCCAAAATATAGATGTTAGAAGACTATATCGAGCAATACTCGTAAGTCGTATTAGAATAAAGACAAGAAAACATTAGAAAACTTTACATGAGTAATACTCCAAGATTGAAAGTTAGGCCCTCCATTTAGTCCATAATGTCGCATTATTTCTACTTGCTTGCTCGTAGGTTGATGCTTAGATTCTAATTTTGGCGATCAAACTCACTACATATATAATAAAAATAACAATTACAATACATGTATAGCAAATTTGTACCAATTAGTATAGCTGGTGAACAAACACTTCCTTGAAATATTTGTCCACCCCGTCTATATTAGCGTACATATAGGGCAAAGCAGCCGTCTTTTCTTCTATTTTGGCGTCATAGATCATGCTACTACCAACGGTAGTGCCTCTCATTTGAAATATGGAGAGGTCGCTAAAAGGGGGTGCTTCATCGATATTGTATTGCAACGTAGGAGCATTAACATTGTGTTCTTCTGCAAAGTAAACACTTGAGAAGTAGCCTATCTCCTAAAATGTAAATGCTTCGGCAATGCATCCTTCAACCCTTGCTCTATTGTGAACCATTGGTTTAAGACATCTGAGTGCTCTTTCAATGTGGTACATCACATGTATTGAACAAGGTCGCCCACTTTAGCTTCATATGGAAGATGGATTAGGAGGTGTTGCATTGGGTTGAAGAACCCTGGAGGGAAAACTTTTTCCATTTTACATACCAAAACTGGTATCTCATTTTCCAACTTCTCCAGCACAAAGCTGTCTATAAAAATAGCGTAGCTCGGCTAACACCTTTCACACTGCATCATCAAGATAGCCCCGAAACATAACCGGCAAAAGTCTTTCCATGATTATGTGATAATCATGACTTTTCAACCCAGTGAGCTTTCCGGTCTCAACATTCACAACTCGTCTCAGACTAGCAGCATAACCATAAGGGAATTTCAACTTTTTCAACCACAGCAACACTTCTTTCTTTTCTTTAGGTCTAAGACAAAATGTAGCGCATGGTTTGCCACCAGTTTCAGAAAGCTCAAGACTTGGACGGTTACAAACCTCTGCCAAATATTTTTGAGCCTTAATATTGTCTTTTGTTTTGCCCATCACATCCAAGCATGTGCTTATGATGCATTCGCTCATATTACGCTCCTGGTTCATGACATCAATGTTATGCATTAGAATTAAGGACTTCACATACGGTTGTTCCCATAATACACATACATGAGTCCAATTGTGGTCCTCTCCGTAACCAACAAAATATCCAGGATGATTTTCATCTGGCACTAGCTTCTCCAACACAGATAATATCTCTGACCCATTCAAACGTTAAGGTGGTCCTTTTGTGGTAACGGTGTTCTTTCTAAAGGCATTCCTCTGTTGTCCTAACATGTGTTTTGGAGGTTGCCAACGTCGATGACAATCGAAGTAATATATCTTGCCACCATGACTAAGACGAAAACATTCCGTGTCTGTAGCACAAATCGGACATGTCAAACGACCATGAGTACTCCAGCCGGAAAACATGTTGTATGCTGGAAAATCATTAACAAACCCCAAGTATGCAGCTTGAAGATTGAATTTCTGCTTTTTGTGACCATCGTACGCTTCGATTCCTGCCCATAAAAATTTCAACTCTTCAATCAATGGCTTCAACATCATGTTGAGTCGTGAACCAGGATGATCTGATCCAGGAACAATGAGGCAAAGGAACATGAATTCATACTTCATACAAATAGATGGCGGTAAGTTGTACGGAATAGCGAACACGGGCCAACATGAGTATGGTGTGTCATTTGTACTGAACGGCGAGAAGCCATCTGTTGCAAACCTAATGCGAACATTGCTGGCATCATTGGCGAAATCTGGATCGAAGCGGTCTAACGCCTTCCATGCCTCACCGTTGGACGGGTGCACCATGACTCCGAAGTTCTCACATATACCTTCTTTGTGCCATCTCATATGTATGTCAATTCTTTTCGAGAGAAACAAATGCTTCGACCGAGGTGTGACAGGCAAGTAACAAAGCTGCTTATGTGCGACTTCAGTCTGTACACGCTCTCCTTCATCATTATCAACCTTGACAAACATCGATTTGCCGCATTGTAAGCACTTCTTCACGTTGGCGTGCTCTCTCCAAAAAATCATACAGTTGTCTGGTGTGACACCCTCAATTTCATATTCACGCATGCATGCATATTTCATATAGAGAAACATTTTAAAAGAAGTAGAAACGGAGAAAGAATCAGAAAGATAGCCAAAAAGAGCCAATTCCAGTTCGCCGAGGAGCGCTGTAGACACTTCCCGCGGCCCGCTGGCCACGTGGCGCCTTTAGAGCTCATTCCCGTGGAGGGGGATGAGGTCCGGCACTGCTGGCTACGTGGCAGGCTCGGAGCTTGCCTCTGCGGAAGGGGCGAGGTCCGGCCCCGTGAGACACGTGTTGCCCCCGGAGCTAGCCTCTGCGGAGAAGCGAGGCCAACCCCGCAGGACATGTGTCGCCTTCGGAGCTAGTCACTGTGGAGAAGGGAGGCCCAGTCGCGCGGGACACGTGGAACCCTCGGAGCACACCTCCGAGAGGTCCGACCCCGCTATACACATGTCACCCTCGGAGCTCGAATCCGAGAGGTCCGACACTATTTGCCATGTGTCACTCCCGGAGCTCACCCCCGCGGAGGGAGTGAGGTCCTGTCCCGATGGACACGTGTCGTCCTCGGAGCTCATCTCTGAGGAGAAGGGAGGTCCAACACTGCTGGAAACGTGTTGTCCTCAGAGCTTACCTCCAAGAAGGAGGGAGGCCCGACACTGTTTGACACGTGTCGACCTCGGAGCTCATCTCTGAGGAAAAAGGAAGTCCGATGCTACTGGACACGTGGCACTCTTGGAGCTCGCCTCTAAGGAGAGGGGAGGTCCGGAATGACACGTGGCACTCTCGGAGCTCGCCTCGGAAGAGAGGGGAGGTCCGGTACTGACACGTGGCGTACGCGGAGCTCGCCTCTGAGGGAGAGGGAGGTCCCACCCGCCAGACGCGTGGCGCACGCAGAGCTCACCTCTGAGGGAGAGGGAGGTCCCGCCCGCTAGACACGTGGCGCATCCGGAGCTTGTCTCTGGGGAAAAGGGAGACCAGGCCGCCGCTGGACACGTGGAGCCTCTGGAGCTTATGTCTGCGGAAGGACGAGGTCCTTAAGCGGTTTTTCCCCTGTACACGAGTTCCCAATACGGAGGAAACCAACACGAACTCTTCTACGTGGAATATTGGAACCAAATCGATTAGAGATAAGTTGTTAAGATCTAAAACAAATTGAATAGGACTCTTATTCGAACTCCAATCAGAGTAGGACTCTTTTCTGACCTCTTATAAATAGAACCGAAAACCTCTGGCCGAAACAACGTACCTATTCTTTCCCTCCCGATTCGGCGACTTGGAGATCCTAGCTCCCAACTCGCCGAGTTAACCCCCTTCGCCGGAGTTTAGCCGCCGGTGAGCCACGTTTGAAGCCCGTCAAGCCTCGCCTTCGCCAGAAGAGAGCCGACAAACTGTTTGCTGTCTTGCTAGAAGGAAGGCCCCGACACCAAGGAGAAGTGAGGTAGGTCTTCGTTACCACCTTAGAACATTATCACGGTTTTCTTCGCATCTGTTTCTTCGATTCCTTTGAAACAGAAGCTTTTTTGTGTGGACAAATCACGTGTTGATCAGTTTGATCTAGATCTTGAGACAAGATCATCACCACGTCCACATTTGATCCCTACACCCTTGTTCATCGTAAAACCCCATGCAAAACCCTTAAAACATGCAAGAACACATACAAACTAAACTGCACCATAGGATTTGCATGCATCTACACCATTGCATCTTAAGTAAAGTTTGTGCATGATGATTGATTGCTGTGAATCTTGTATGTGCGTGATCATGAGTAGAAGGACAAGCTCAGGGAGCTATCTACGAAGGACTACAGCACCAAGAATTCGAGACACATGAGCAACAAAGGCCACAGGAACAAGGCAACTGCCTCGTGACCATATTGATCCCATGGTTTTGAAACTGTTTTGATTGAGAAAATGTGTGTTCTTGAGTCAACTTGATTTGAAACCCTTTTATAGGAGTTTACTAGTTTTTTTAACCACCCTTGTCGCCGGAAAAGTTGATGAGTCGGGTATGGTCGTTTTGCTTTTTGCTTCGCCGAGTCCACGGGATATGTGAAGCGAGATAGAATGTGTCTAGCTACCGCACTCATATGAACAATGTTAATAAGAACTTGATGATGAACATGAATCGGGGGAGGTCTAGCCAAGCTTGGTTTTTGGATGTGGTAGAATGAGATGGTGATTACTTGCCGTAGATCTATGGACCGGTTCATGCGAGCACATGCCAGGAAAACAGTGCCACCACAAGGCAAAGTATGGGTGCGACTTAGCTGACTAATTAGGTAAGCTGCTAGATTGTTATGGACCGTGGAAGGCACGGGGAATGGGAGTCGAGAGATGACTGCCCTGGGAACTGCATGGCACAAGAGGGGGCCCGTAGGTGAGAGAATGGTGATTCGAGCCTGCTGGTAAAACCTTAATGAGTCCATACATCTAGTAGCCCCTTTGTAAAGGCTATTTTGTGATCTCTTTGCCATACACCGATGGTTGTGTACTGGTATAATGGTGGTTCTGCAGTCACCGACGGGTGAAGAAATCACAAACTTGTGGGTGAAGTTGTGCCACCTCTGCAGAGTGTAAAACTATCATGATAGCCGTGCTTACGGTCACAAGCGCCTGGCCAACTTCCATGATTAGATGGGATGGTTATTGGGATGGTTATTGGTTTGGTTATTGGTATGGTTATGGTTTGGTCTTTGGTATTGGTTTTGGGACTGTTGAGTCTCGGTGATGAGATTGGTTCGGGACTGTTGAGTCTTGAACATGAGATGGTTTTGGAGATATGAACGTGAGATGGTTTTGGTTATATGATCATAAGATGGATATGATCATGAGATGGTTATTATGAGAATGAGAAAGAATTGAGAAAGAGAAACGTCTGGATGAGACATGAAAAGTGGTGAATCATAAAGGAGGTATGTTAATGTTTAATTGGATATATGCTGGGATTAAATTCACTTAAAGATAGTTTCTGTTGTTATCATGTTTGTGAAATAAACTTTGCTTTCTGCAATGAGCCTTTTTGATCCTACCTTGTTGTAAGCTACATGTCATACATCTCCCGCACTTGCTGAGTACGACATGTACTCACCCTTGCATTATCATACAATCATTAGCAACGGGAGAGGAGTACTTTGATAACCATGTGGAGTATTAGGCGTGTGATCTTCCGTCAACTTGCCTGTGGGAATGGAGATGGAGATGGAGATGGAGATGAAGCCTGTTGCTGCTTAGTTGTTTTCGCTATCGTTAGAGACTTCCGCTGCTAGAATAAGACTTCCGCTGCAAGAACATGTTAGAGATTGATGTAACAAAAATACTTAAACCCTATTATTCGTGGTTATATTCTGAATTCAGTTTCTAGATACATGTGTATGTGTGATGAACATCCTGTGCACACATATGCATCAGCTCGGTTCCGTGGTTTTTGGAACCTGGGCGCCACATCTGGGCAGACATCAATCTTCTCATATTTCATACCAAGACCAGAAATCAATTTCTTGGACTGGTACATATATTTCGGCACTTTATGCGGTTGAGGAAGGATATCACTGATCAATTTGATGAGATCGTTGTAACAGTTGTTGGAGAAGAAATACCTAGACTTAATCGCCATAAGTCTGGTCATGAAATTAAGAAGAGTCACTTTGGTGTGTTCATGCAGCGGCTGTTCTGAAGCTTTGAGAAGCTCAAAGAACGTTTGAACCTCCGTTGTAGGAGCATCCTCCGTCAACTCAGGATCTATGGCTTCAAGCATCTCGTCCATCCTATCGAGTCCCATGCTATCATCCACCACTTCATCTTCTACAGCTTCAGAACATGTCTCACCGTGAAAGTACCATACCTCATACTTTTGCATGAAACTGTTCGGCACAAATGAAACGTCAATGTCACCTTGTCAAAAAATTTCGCATTCTGACATTTGGTACATGGGCACCACACCTTGCTGCTGTTGCACAACGAAAAAGCTTGTTGTATAAAAGCACCTGTCTTGGTGAACCACTCCACTGAGTGATGCCCATTCTTTTTCGAACCAGAATACATCCAAGTTTGTTCTCCAGCCATGTCTGAGATTATACTTCAAAGCAGACAAATCATTATTAGTACATTTTTATGTCTTGTCCCGGCCACTACAACTAGGCAGATAGGTTCTAAACCCACCTAAGAGTGAGCGAGACACGGTGTCCAAATCTGGATGAAATTTCGGCAGCATAACCCCGCTGTTCTCCAACTGCACGCCCAAAAATGGTGCAACAGAGAACATTAGGGTTATGCTGTAGCAATCACATCCAGATCCAGACCCCGTACCTAACTCGTCAAAAGCACGTCCTCGGTCACTCTGAGGATGTCCAGAAAGGGACAATTCTGAACCTGCATGCCTCACATGCCTATCGCTTGTGAGACGTATAGATTCAAAACTGGTAATAAATTTCTATAGGTTATGTTAGTCATTTTCATTTTTCAATCATTTACAAGACAGGAAAGAATGAGAAAGAGGGGGTAAGCTGGTCAGAGTTGAAAGTTCAAAGGGACGACGCGTAACAGTTGAAAGTTACAAGTCATTGTCGCCGTTCGCCTTCGTGCTCGTCTCGACACATAAGTTGCGACTAAAACCATCTGGGCCGTGACGGGTCGGGAAGGGATTGGGCCGTGCCTGGTCAGTCCGGATTGGGCCTTGCCGGGTCAGGACGCGATTTGGTCATGTCGGGTCGCGCCGGATTGGGCCTTGCCGGGTCAGGCCGGGTAGGGCCATGCCGGATCAGGTCGGATTGGGCCTTGCCGGGTTGGACCGGCTCAAAACCCGTTAATATACGTATAAATGGTATGCACTCATAATCAATAAAATAACTAATTATAATCTAATTGAGAATTTGAAACAAAATAAACAATTAAATAATTTAAACAATATTAAGCTGGCGGGCAGGGTGGGCAAGGAGACGGCGGGCGGGGCGGGCAGGGGAGGGACCCGGCGGGCGGGGCAGGCAGGGACCCGGCGGCTAGGGAGCTAATTAATTAAAACTAATTAAAAATAAGCTAAATAAATAAAACTAATTAAAAAACTCAATGGGCCGGCCCTGGGCAGGGCGGCGGCGGGTCAGGCCGGGGCCGGGTCCGTGGCGGGGCGGTCGGGGCTGACCGTTTCGGGGCGGGGCGATCAATGGCGAGAGGGCCGGCCGGGGCGGAGGCAGCAAAGGCACGCGGAGAGGCCGGGGTGGGCGGCGGCAAAGATGCGCGGGGAGGCCGGGGTGACCAGCGGCAAAGGCGCGCGGGGAGTTCGGAGTTGGTGGTGGCGGCGGCGGCGGCTGAACCGGTCGGGGATGGCGGCGGCGGCGGGTTGAATAAGCTAAACATTAAAGTAATTAAACTAAACTAATTAAAGCATACTTACAAACTAAACTAATTATTAAATCAACTAAACTAATTTAAATAACCTAATTACAACTAGTAAACTAAACTAAATAAGTTAATTAATTAAAACTAATTAAGAAAACCTCGGGTCGGGGTGGGGCGGCACCGGGTCTGCAGTGAGGCGGTCAGGGCCGACCGGGTCGGGGCGGGGCGGCGCCTGGTCTGGGCGGAGCCGGCAGCGGGTGGCCGGCAGGGGAGCGCAGGGGCGCTGCGGCGCTGGGTCAGGGCGGAGCCGGCGCCGGGTGGCCGGTCGCGGCATTCAGGGGCATGGGGGGCCGGGGGCGCGCTGGGACAGGCCGGGGGGCGCATGTAACGTGGCGCGGAGGGCCGGGGGCGCGTGGGCTGTGCAGGATGGGGCGGCGGTAGCGGCGAGCGAGGGTGGCGGCGGCGGTCCGCGACAGCGGCGGTGGTGGCGCGAGAGGCGGTGGCGGCGGACGGGTCGGTGTTGGCGCGGGCATGAATGTCCGCGCCTACCTTGGCCCGGGCGGGCATATACCCCTTATTTACGACAGCCAGGTCCCTGGCCATCGTAAAAAAGGTGTTAATTACGACGGAAACTGGCCCTGTCGTAAATAAAGAACTTATTCATGACGGTCAGGGCCTACCGTCCTAAATAATGTGCTTATTTACGACAATCTAGGTCAACCGTCGTGAATAATGCCTTTATTAACGACTGCCATTGGACACCGTTGTGAACATTTTAATTAACGATGGTACTGTCGTTAATAACTTTGGTCGTCGTCAATTTGTCTTTTTCCTGTAGTGATCGCAACGTAATCGGTGGATCAGGTATCTCTTACACACTCGGCCTGATCTTAGCTTCGGTGTTGGGTATTTAAGCAGATTCATGGCCAAACCAGAAGAGGAACACATGGTGGCTTTGAAGCATTTTCTTTGGTATGTGGCAGCTACGATGAGGTATGGCTTGTTTTACACTCGAGAGTTTTGGGTTGAAAGGCTACGGTGATAGTGACTTCGGGGAGATGTGGATGATCGGCGAAGTACAACGAGAGTCATATTCTTCCTGGCCGAGAGTCCAATCAGTTGGATGTCGCACAAGCAAAAGGTTGTGCCAAAGTCCACATGTGTAGCTTAGTACATGGCAGGTGCAGCAGCAGCTAGCCAGGCTGTTTGGCTCCGTCATGATCTTGAAGAGGTGACAAGAATTCAAGTAACGACACCCGTGATCAATATGGACAACACGGCAGCAATTGCACTTGAAAAGAATCTGGTCTTGCATGATCGGAGTAAAAACATTGACATCAAGTTTCATTTTCACTACAGGAATCACAAAAATAGACGACGGCCAAAAACCGTCATCTATAAGGTTACCACCGTCGTCAATAACTTATTGACGATGGTAAATGGTTATAGACGATGGTTCCTGGCCGTCGTTAATAATTAGTCGTCAATAAGTTTATTGACGACGGTAACCGTCGTCAATAAACTTATTGACGATGTAGGATTGAAGAGCACGTGAAAAGCTACCAGAGGGGGGGGGTGAATGGTATATTAAAACTTTTCGCAGCGGAAACAACAAAAACCCCTCAGCAAAAAATCAATCGGTTAAAGAAACCGTGTGTGCAAGTGTTTTCAAACGTGTTCAACCGTGACAAACCAAGTATAGAGGTATAGAATCAAGTCACGGATCTAATGCAACAAGAATCACTTGAAAACACGAAGTAAAACTTGAGATACGATCAAAACATTAAACGAAGATCAATCTGTTCTACCCGATATAAAACAGATCTGCAACGCTGCAAAGAAACTCGTGTATCTCAAAACCTACAGATCCGAAGCTCGTGAAAATTTCATAGATGATAGGTAATTGAGTTGTGAAGACAACCCAAAAAGAATCACGTCAATCGGATCTGTAAAACTCGAGTTATGAATGAAACACCGAAGCAACGTCGGTCTGTCCAGAAACTCGGCGAGAAAGACTTGACGAAAAACAAGTCGGACGAACAAGGCACAAAAGCTCCTCGAAACTATGAACTTTATTCAATAGAAACACAAGAGCAACAGTCCAAAGTTCTCAACCCACGAGAGCTCTGGCCTCCCTTGCTTTTATAGCCATCCCTCAGGCTAAACAATCCAATCTAGGACTCCTACTCCTAATTGGACTTGTATCCTAACTTACCATAACTGCTCAGGACTCTCCTATTCGCAGATAGAAGCAATCGTGAGACTTCCAAACACCTTAGGAACGTCCTAAACATTCCTAAAACAACTCAACTTCGTGCCTAGCACGAAATCCTATCATAACCAACTCAAATCTTCCATATTTGAGCCATATCCGACTCAGCCTCAGCCTGAGTACGCAATCCAGCGGGTTGGACCTTTCCGACCAATTCTTTACGTCTACTTCTCTTCATAACGCCTTGGAACAATGTTGCCACGCCCATGCACTCCTTGCACATGTGCAAACACATTCCAACGACGTACATGCAACCTTCATATGCACTGCCCTTGATCCAAACATGCTGCGCGACCTCCCGATCAACTCAACCACAGCTCCTCCCAAACTTGGTTGTTGGAACCTCATTTCCTCCCTGAGACTAGTCCAAGGATCCCGTCACCAGCCATGTCTTGAACTCAAGCAACACCTGCACATGAATAAACAACCAATTCTTCCGAGCACAAGTCCTCGACTTGACTCACATTAGTTCGAAAACCACAACACCTTACATGAGCACGTCACATAAGCATGTTGCAAACCATATCAAATGATAACAGCCATAACCACCAAAACACACCAAAAACTTAGCAAATTAATACTAAGGAAACCTTCCCATAAAGCAAGTTTGAAACATTGCGAGTTAAAAGCAAAAACAAGACGCTGCAGTTCTACGAGTTGAACTTCACGGGAGCTCCCTAAAAACAAGCTCCGGACCTCACAGAAGCTCTTCGGACCTTGCAGGAGCTCTCTGGACCTTGCAGGAGCTCTCTGGACCTTGCGTCGGACCTTGCCAACACTTGGCGGACCAAACAAAGAACTTGTCGGACCTTGCCACAGAAGAAAGTTTTGGCAATATTCAAAACTTTGAATGTTAATGCTAACTTTTATCCTAATTGCCAATGTATTCAGCACACATAGGTCTTACAATCTCCCCCTTGATGAATGCATTGGCAACACCAATTAAAATCCGAACATTGGCTTATGAAAAGTTTTGAAAAGCTTTAAAAACTCATTTCTCCCCCTTTATTAATTTCTCCCCATTTTTTAAAATCAGAGAAGGAAGAAAGTGTATAACATATGCAAAGTGTAAAAAAATGCAAAGTGTAAAAAAATCTCTTCTTATACATATTTCTCCCTCTTTGACAATGTATTCAGCAAGGTTCAAAAGAGAAATTTTTAAATGTCATGAGCATATTATAACATATACATATAAAACAAAGCGCATCCAAGTCATATTATCAGGTTACTTACACTATCACATCAATGAGATACATAAAGTAGTGTAAGCCATGGTAGAGATCAAATGTATTTTTCAGTTTAAGCAAGTCATGATCTCCCTTACTCAACTATTTCAAAACCTGAAAACATGACACTTGTTGCTGCATTTTTATTATTCATAATCATTTAAGGCACAAAGTTGATCATATGATATTTGCAAGAGATTATATGCTGCATCAGCTTTATTCTAACCAACCAAGCCAAGCCTATGTCATTTGACAATCAGAAGCTTAAGGACATGGTTTTAGTCATACACAGTTCCTTCCAAGTTCATATCTTAGTGCAATGATAAGCAATCTCAAAAGAAGAAGTGCGATGCATGCATATTCTCTTGATATTTTCTCAATTTTTTATTTGAAAACTCAACATGTGAGCTGATCACTTGATTAATTTTTTTATGATTAAAAGCACTTGTGAGCACGCAACAAGTTCAAAACAGCAAGAAAGTTCGATCATGACCAGATTTAGTGTAAGTAATTATTCTAATTACTAGTCATGGCAGAAACTACAAAATATATAACATGAGTAATGTAGTAAGAACTTTCAGCCTGTAAAAGGAATCACAAAGTCATATATGTATGAAATACTATGCTCATATTATTTTAGTTTTAGATTCACACATAGACTTTCAAAGTTTCAAAAACTCCCCCTCAATTTAAGCCATGAGGATGCATAACCCCTATTTCACTACGAATGAAACAAAAACGAGTGAAATCCAAAGGTTTTGTAAAAATATCAGCCAATTGTTGTTCGGTATCGACATGGTGAAGCACAATGTTTCCTTTTTCAACATTATCACGAAGAAAGTGATACCTAATGTCAATGTGCTTAGTTCTAGAGTGTTTCACGGGGTTTTTAGCAATACAAATTGCACTAGTGTTATCACAAAACAGTGGAACACTATCTAAATCAACCCCATAGTACTTAAGTGTTTGAACAATCCAAAGAATTTGTGAGCAAGCGCTAGCCGCAGCTACATATTCAGATTCGGCCGTGGATTGTGCAACTGAACTTTGTTTTCTAGAGGACCAAGCAACAAGTGAATTACCAAGAAAATGACAAGCACCCGAAGTACTTTTCCTATCAATCCTACAACCCCCAAAATCAGCATCCGAAAAAGCTTTCAAATAAACGGTTGAGGAAGAAGGAAGAAAAATACCAAATTCTTGAGTTCCATGTAGGTACCTAAGAATCCTTTTGATGGCTTGGCGATGTGAAGCATGTGGAGAAGCTTGAAAACGTGCACAAAGACATACTCTGAATTGTATGTCCGGTCTTGACGCTGTGAGATATAAAAGTGATCCAATCATACTTCTGTATTCTTTTTTATCGACCGGGTCACCATCTTCGTCAAGTTCAAGTGTTGTTGCTGTTCCCATTGGTGTCTGAAGAGGCTTGCATTTGTCCATGTTGAAGCGCTTAAGAAGGTCCTTTGTATACTTAGTTTGATGCACAAAAGTTCCTTCTTTTGTTTGCTTGATTTGCAGCCCCAAAAAGTATGTGAGTTCTCCCATCATACTCATCTCAAATTCTGAACTCATCATAGCTGAAAACTTGGACACGAGATCGTGAGAAGCACAACCAAAGATAATATCATCCACATACACTTGAACGAATAATGAGTCATTGCCATGCTTAAGTACAAAAAGAGTTTTATCAACCTTGCCCATGGTAAACCCCTTTTCAAGTAAGAATGTTTTTAACCTATCATACCATGCTCTAGGGGCTTGTTTTAGACCGTACAAGGCTTTCGACAGTTTGTAAACATGATTAGGAAAAGTTGGATTTTCAAAACCCGGTGGCTGCTTAACATAAACCTCCTCCTCTATGTAGCCATTAAGAAAAGCACTTTTGACATCCATTTGATATAACTTGAAACCTTTGGATGCAGCAAATGCTAATAAAATTCTTATAGCTTCTAATCTAGCAACAGGAGCAAATGTTTCATCAAAATCTAGACCTTCAATTTGAGTGAAACCTTGAGCAACCAACCTAGCTTTATTCCTAACCACAACCCCATCGTCACTTTGCTTATTTTTAAATACCCATTTAGTTCCAATTAATATGTGACCTTGAGGTGGAGGTACAAGTTTCCAAACATTATTTCTTTCAAAATTTTCTAACTCTTCTTGCATGGCATTAATCCAAGATTCGTTAGTGAGTGCGTGTGATATATCCTTGGGTTCAAAAGAAGCAACAAAAGCAGAATGAGCATGAGAGTTTGGATCGCAAAACCTGGACCGAGTGACTCGTTCATGCAAGCTTCCAATGATTTGTTGTGGAGGATGACTTTTGAGTACTCGGAGGGGAGTAGACACTTCACAAGCACCTTCTTCTTCATGTTCGGACCTTTGATTAGGAGAGCTTGTTGATTGAGGAAGGTCCGAACCAGCAGTAGTGACTGTTGGTGCTGGTTGTGGTGCAAAATCAGCAGCTTGATCGTTATTTACTTCCGAGTTTTCGGGCAGCAGCACCACTTCTTCATCTTCTTCAATAAAAATACTCTCCCCCTGTGGATATGGATCCGGACCTGCAATATCGGAGCTAGTACTTGGGCTAGCTTCATCAAAAGAAACCTTGCAAGTCTCCACAATTTTGTTAGTGTCAAGTAAAAGCACACGGTAGCTTCTAGTATGAGATGGATAACCAAGAAACATGCCATCAACAGATCTAGCTTCAAATTTATCAAGATTACCATGTTTCTTAACAAAGCATTTGCAACCAAAAACCCTAAAGTGTGTAACACTAGGCCTATGTCCAAACCGGAGCTCATATGGGGTTTTTCCAAGCTTAGCACGCAAGAAAACACGATTTGAGACATAACAAGCGGTTGCAATTGCATCAGCCCAAAATTTCCTAGGAGTTTGATATTCATCAAGCATAGTCCTAGCCATCTCAACTAAGGTCCTGTTCTTTCTTTCTACGACACCATTTTGTTGTGGTACATAGGGTGAAGAGTATTGATGATCTATTCCATTTTCAGCACAAAAGAGATCAAAGGATTGGTTTCTAAATTCAGTTCCATTATCACTTCTAATTGCTTTTAATGATCCTAGGTGATCAATAGATAATCTAAGAAATAAAGTTCTAAAATGACTAAAAGCTTCATTCTTAGATGCCATAAAATAAACCCAAGAATATCTAGAATAATCATCAACAATCACAAGCACATACCATTTACCTCCAAAGGATTGAACACGTGCCGGACCTACTGTGTCAAGATGTAAAAGTTGTCCCGGTTCAGCTGTCATGGTCATTGTGAGAGGAGCATGTGAACCTGCAACAAACTTAGCATGTCTACAAGAAGAGCACACAATATCATTGTCCTTTTTAAGCTTCGGCAGCCCACGTATGCAATCGAGAGCACTAACACGAGTGAGATGATCAAAGCCTATGTGACCAAGTCTACGATGCCAAAAATATAGATCCTTTGTATCATTAGCAACTAGACACCGATGCTTAGAAGTTGACAAATCAAAATCAGCTTTAAAAACTCTTCCAAACCTAGACATGTTAAACAAAAGCTCACCTTTTGAATCTACAACCTTGCAGCAATTTTTAGCAAAGCTAACCTCTAGATTTTCATCTAGCAATTGTGAAACCGAAAGCAAGTTGTATTTCAAATTTTTAACAAGTGCCACATCTTTCTAAGTGTAGAGATTGTTTACTCTAACCGAACCTTTAGCAATTATGGGAATAGAAGAGTTATCGGCGAAAGTAACATTTTCTACACGTGACACAAAAGAGAGAGAGGAGAACCATTCTTTGTTACCGGTCATGTGGCGTGAGCAACCTGAATCCACAATCCAAATGTTCTCCTTCCTCAAACGTGAAACCTACACAGCAGCACAATACGTCGATGACTCAATACTGGGGTTAGTTAAAAGACTTTTAGGAATCCAGTACTGAGTCACACGACGTCCAGCAGGAATAACACGCAAAAGCTGAGAAGGTACAGCAGGTTTATGAGCCAAACATCGAAAATTTTTGTTCCCAACTACTGAGTTAGAAGATGTGTTATATGTAGCACAAAAAACAGTAGGTCCGGGAGCAATTTTTTGACTCATTACAGCAGGTTGCAAGCTCCGAACATTCGGTCTAGCAGATTTTGCTTGGTTGTTATGTGATCTAGCGAGTATTCTTTGTTTCTTATCGTGTTTAGCTAGTCTATAACAAAAATCCATGACATGACCATCTCTACCACAGTAGGTACAATGAAAAATAACCTTATTATCATGTCTAGATGAGCAAGCAACACGTTTATTAGAACCCGAATGGGACAGTACTCCTGCAGATTTGAAAATCACCTCTTTTTGTCTAGGAGCTGTTTGAATCAAACCGCTTCCTAATGACTTTACAACTTTAGGTGGGTGTGTCTTAGCATGAGCATGAGAATTAAAACCTAAACCAGTTTTATCATTACAAGACTTGGAAGAATTCAGCAGCAAGTTTAGGTTCTTATTTGCATTAGAAAACCGATCTAGTGTCCTATGCATGTCATCAAGTTTATTGGACAGATCAAAGCAGTTTTCACATGAAGTTTTTCCTTTTAGTTTGCAATTTGAACAATATTTAACTTCATGCACACGTAAAGCATTGTTCAAAATAGAAATCTCATTCATTGCATCATTTTGTTTCTTATTCAGATCATCACATGAAGAACAATGCAAATCAATTGTAGAACAACAAGCATCTTTCAAATTTTTATCATTAAGTGCAGCAAGCTCTTTGTTCTTTTCAATTTCATGTTCAAGTTTATCAAGTGTAGATGCGTGTGCACTTCTTAAAGAGGATAATTGTTCATAAATCAAATCACATGAGGAACAAGAATCATCACTAGGAATCAAAGTTTTTAAACGATTAATTTCAGATTCTAGTGATTCAATTTTAACAGCATTGTTCCTAAGTTTTTTATCCTTTTTCTTTAATATAACAGTGGCACGAGAAATAGCATCACACATTTCTTCGCAAGTGGGACATACCTCTTCATCGTCGCTGTTGTGTTCTGCCTCCCCAGAGCTTGAACTTGACTTGCTCGCCATGCAGCACATATTTGCCATAGCTTCTTCATCTTCATCACTACCGGTGTCCACATCACTTGAGCCGAAATCTTGAAGTGCAGAGATCATACTATGCACTATGTTGCGCATTGATAAATCTTTCTTCTTCTTATTCTTTGCAAACGATTTCTTCGGCCTTGTTTGCTTTTCTTCACGTGAAGTCGGACCTGAAAGGTTAGGGCACTCCGTACGAAAATGTCCTGTCTTACCACATTCAAAACATCGTTGAGGTCCGGAGCTTCCTCTCCTTCTAGTTCTCACATTTTGCAATGCTTTTGAGAACCGAGTAGAGATGAGTGCAAGCTCCTCCTCTAGAAACTCTTCAATCTGTTCAAGGGTTAGAGAGGATAGCAAAGAGAGTGCACCACTAGATGATGATTGACTAGAACTAGACATGTCACGTTGCGAAACAAATGCAATAGACTTGTTGGGGTTTTTACGTGAGATGATGTCAATTTCATGAGTTTTCAATTTAGAAAAAAGCACGTCTAAAGTAAGAGAACTCATGACAGTGGATTCACGAATAGATGTAACTTTCATCTCCCAAATTGACATATCTAATGCTCCTAACAATTGTCTAGCATTTTCAGCATCTGAAAAATTAACATTGACACTACGCAAGTTGCTGAGAATTTTATTAAAGCGGGCAAAAAGGTCGTCAATTGACTCACCGGGTTGCATCTCAAAACGCATGTATTCTTTCTTGAACATATATTGCCTTACCTCCTTGATCGTATTGGATCCTTCATGGTAGTCACAAAGAGCTTTCCAAACATCATATGCAGATCGGAGGTGTGCAACACGGTCGAAGTCGCTTTGAGTCAATCCTTGGATGATCAAGTTGCGAGCCTTGTTGTTGTTGTCAACATCTCTCATGTTCGCAGCCGTAACTTGATCGTTGGGTGGTACATCGAAGTTCCGGTAGACCTTTTCCCATATGGCGAAGCCTTGCGCCTGTATGTAGGCCTCCATCCGCGCCTTCCAAACCTGAAAATCGATGCCATTGAACACACAAGGTTTTGCGGAGTACATCTCCATGATGGTTAGTCAAAACACGTGCAAATCACAAAGAATAGAGCACCTTGGCTCTGATACCAATTGTAGGATCGAAAAGCACGTGAAAAGCTACCAGAGGGGGGGGTGAATGGTAGATTAAAACTTTTCGCAGCGGAAACAACAAAAACCCCTCAGCAAAAAATCAATCGGTTAAATAAACCGTGCGGGCAAGTGTTTTCAAACGTGATAAACCGTGAAAAATAAAGTAGAGAGGTATAGAATCAAGTCACGGATCTAATACAACAAGAATCACTTGAAAACACGAAGTAAAACTTGAGATACGATCAAAACATTAAACGAAGATCAATCTGTTCTACCCGATATAAAACAGATCTGCAACGCTGCAAAGAAACTCGTGTATCTCAAAAACTACAGATTCGAAGCTCGTGAAAATTTCACATATTATAGATAATTGAGTTGTGAAGACAACCCAAAAAGAATCACGTCAATCGGATCTGTAAAACTCGAGTCATGAACGAAACAGCGAAGCAACGTCGGTCTGTCCAGAAACTCGGCGAGAAAGACTTGATGAAAAACAAGTCGGACGAACAAGGCACACAAGCTCCTCGAAACTATGAACTTTATTCAATAGAAACACAAGAGGAACAGTCCAAAGTTCTCTACCCACGAGAGCTCTGGCCTCCCTTGCTTTTATAGCCAGCCCTCAGGCTATACAATCCAATCTAGGACTCCTACTCCTAATTGGACTCGTATCCTAACTTCCCATAACTGCTCAGGACTCTCCTATTCACAGATAGAAGCAATCGTGAGACTTCCAAACACCTTAGGAACGTCCTAAACATTCCTAAAACAACTCGACTTCATGCCTAGCACGAAATCCTATCATAACCAACTCAAATCTTCCATATTTGAGCCATATCCGACTCAGCCTCAGCCTGAGTACGCAATCCAGCCGGTTGGACCTTTTCGACCAATTCTTTACGTCCACTTCTCTTCATCACGCCTTGGAATAATGTTTCCACGTCCATGCACTCCTTGCACACGTGCAAACACCTTCCAACGACGTACACGCAACCTTCATATGCACTGCCCTTGATCCAAACATGCTGCGCGACCTCCCGATCAACTCAACCACAGCTCCTCCCGAACTTGGTTGTTGGAACCTCATCTCCTCCCTGAGACTAGTCCAAGGATCCCGTCACCAGCCATGTATTGAACTCAAGCAACACGTGCACATGAATAAACAACCAATTCTTCCGAGCACAAGTCCTCGACTTGACTCACGTTAGATCGAAAACCACAACACCTTACATGAGCACGTCACATAAGCATGTTGCAAACCATATCAAATGATAACAGCCATAACCACCAAAACACACCCAAAACTTAGCAAATTAATACTAAGCAAACCTTCCCATAAAGCAAGTTTGAAACATTGCGAGTTAAAAGCAAAAACAAGACACTGCAGTTCTACGAGTTGAACTTCACGGGAGCTCCCTAAAAACAAGCTCCGGACCTCACAGAAGCTCTTCGGACCTTGCAGGAGCTCTCCGGACCTTGCATCGGACCTTACCAACACTTGGCGGACCTAACAAAGAACTTGTCGGACCTTGCCACAGAAGAATGTTTTGGCAATATTCAAAACTTTGAATGTTAATGCTAACTTTTATCCTAATTGCCAATGTATTCAGCACACATAGGTCTCATAGACGACGGCTCAAACCAGCTGTCGTCTATAAGTTTGTCGAGCCACGTGGCTGTTCAAGAAGCTTATAGACGTCAGCTAGCAGCTGGCCGTCGTCAATAAGGTCTATTATAGACGATGGTACAGCTGGCCGTCGTCTATAATTGTGGCTTATAGACGATGGTACAGCTGGCCGTCGTCAATTATTGTGGCTTATTGACGACGGCCAGCACAGACGTCGTCAATTATTATGGCTTATTGACCACAGCTGTGCTGCCCGTCGTCAATTATTATGGCTTATTAACGACGGCTAAGTACCAGAAATCATCGTCAATAAGGATTGCAGTTTTTTTTTTAAAAGAAAAGGCTGACCTGGCTTCGAGGCCAGCCCTGGCTCGATGGCCAGATTACACAGGCATAAAAATAAAAACATCAAAGTCATCAAAACAAGACACACGCCACTACCCAATGCTACCCCGACCACTACCACCAGAGTCCAGGAAGTCGTCCTCGCGCTGTCGTCGAAACGCCGGATGCTGGGGGATGGAGTTTGTTGAGCCTGCGTTGCCGATCTCTGTGATGTGCATGTATAGTTAGACAAATTAGAAGTTTAAAAATGCGTATTTAAATAAAGTCATTACAAGTTAGAATTGAGCAAGTTAACAAATTAGAAGTTAGCTAGAATTGAGCAAGATCAGCTATTGAGCAATTTTGTACCTCTGCTCCTGTCATCGGCCCCTGTGGCACCTGTGGCAGCTGTATCGGTGGCGGCGCCCACTGGGGAAAGACAGCTTGCTGTCTTGCGGCCATAGACTGCAAATATGAAGAAAAATATTATACATGTCTTTCATATATTAGAAATGTTGAGTACAACGGTCCAAACTTATCTGCATGGCAGCTTGCAACGGTATACGAGTGTTGATACTCGTCCCTAGCCCTGAGCTCCGTTGCCTGCCTCTCGTTCGTCAGTCGCAGCGCTTCCTGCATCCTCTAGAACTCCTTCTGGACACTCTGGAGCTCCAGATCTCGGCTCATACGCCTGCTGGACCCACCCTAGGATGAAGAGGCCCTCGAGGAAGACCGCGCCTTCCTCGAGTCGACTACTCCATCGAAGATGGCCAACCTACACAACGAAGTAAGAGTATTAAAGTTTTGTGTCTCGAAGTCTATGACATTAAATAAAAAATAACAGAACTCGCCGGCCGTGAGGTTTCCCACCACCGCTTGCACACACGGCTTCAGGTACGATCGGCGCGTTCTGCCAATCGTAATCTTTGCCTCGAAGCCTCCGCACCTCCTCCTCATACTTTTCCTGGAAATACAGGAAACATAAAGTCATCAGAACTGTTAAAGAGAATCCAATTAAGTCAACAAAAGAACTCACCAGCGTCTCCGTCGCTGTCTGAGAAGATAGCTGATAGGTTGCGACGGGTCACTTCCCATGTGAACCCTCCTCCACACCTGGATAGCGGTTGGCTCCTGACCGATCTCACGCTCCGATCGATACGTATTAGCACAATGATAGCGCCAGAAATTAACTAAAATAAGATTGGAGTATCACTTACCATCCATTTAGTGAGACATATGTAGCCATCCCCGCCAAGACAGTGTTTCCAGTCCGTCCCTCTACTCTGTCGTAGGATCATAGACATGCCTTGGAAGCCCTGGCTCGCCCAACGAGCACACAGTGAACTGTACGTGTCCGGACAGGATTCAAACCATGGTACGCTGACCTGCACACATTTGTTACTGGATGAAAACATTGATCAAAATCAGATAATGAAGCAAAGTAAAATAAAAATTTTACCTCTGCGTACTGCGCCTCCGTCAAATACTTGTCGGCCACATCCCTGAACTGCCCGGGCCCACCCTCATCTGGGTGCAACTTAAAGTACGCCTTCGTAGCCTGAATGCGAGCCGTCGATATTGACAGCGTCAGGAGCTTCCTGGCATTGTTGTTGAAGACCAGACGGGCGTGATCCAGCTGGGCCTCGTCCTTCAAACGGTAATATTTCTAGAAGAAGAAATATACATGTAAATGTATTTAACATATAATAGGTTCGCATTTAACAAATATTCTTTATCCTTACCATGAATTCGTTCCACACATGCTCCTGGTGGTTGCCCTAGGTAATGTCCTGGGCCGTAGCGTAATCGTCCCCAGACGTAGCAGCCCATCCGTTCACTAGACCGAGGTAGCGACAATGGATGAGCTGGCCCAGGACAGCGTTGACCTGGCGGTGGCGTCCATGACCCGTGAACAAGTCATCGGCCCAAAACCTGATACATGATTCTCAATTAGTACATATATAAGTGTAAAAATATCTAAATTGAATTGTTAGAGATTTACTTACCGATCGCCAACCGGACGAATAACGACCCGATCTTCTGGCTGTGCAGGAACCGGAGGAGGAGCCACGTAGTGGCTCTTCCTGTAACGCCGCTGTGTTGCCGGATCCACATCAGGCTCTGTAGAAGGCTCCGAAGCAGGCTCTAAAACCTGCGGTGCCTGAAGAGGATCCCTAACCTCTGTGTCCCCAGACGTAGAGTCGTCCTGAAAATTTTGAAGATTCGTAATATAGATTTAAGAAGTACTTATATAATTTATGTAATTAAATGTTCTTTACCTATCGTGACCGCTGCCCTCGCTAGACTGACAACCCTAGAAGATGAAGTCTGCTCTCGGGGGCAGAAAGCCCACGCCCCCCGTCGTCTACTGCTCGACGACATCCTGATGAAAGGAAAATTTGCTAATGAATTTAAAGGAAAATATAGAAGATGGAAGAAGAGATTAAGGAAAAGTTACTTGTACTCAATTTCAAAATTCATCAGTATCATGATCATGTACTCTACTCCTTAAACTGGACTATCGATCTTTTGTCGTGGTTGTTCGCTGTTTTCATTTTTGCACCTTATGAGTCTGTATATCTTTTGCATCTCCAACTAAGTCATCAAGTCGTACACTAGGATCAACGACAAAAGAGTCTGGCAACTCTTCTTCTTGATAAACAACATTAGCCTCATCAAAGTACCCAGCATTATCTGGTGTATATAACCGCTCACGAGGATTCACCTTGTGCACAACCCACCAAGCACTAAGCTTTTCGCATGGATATTGTAGATAATACACTTGCTCGACTTGGTGTGCAAGGACGAAGGTGTCGTAACCTCAGAGTCGGTTCTTGTATTTGACTTCTACCATGCCAAATTGTTATGTCGAGTTCCATTGTTATGATCAAACCAATCGCAGTCAAAGAAGACTACTTTAAGGTCTTTACCCCGGGCAAAACTAAATTCTAAGATTTTTTTATAATCCCATAGTAATTAGTTTCACGTCCTTCGACGTCAGCCGCCCTCATCACAACTCCAGTGTTAGATGTTGCCCTTAGAGGACGTTGAGCTTCAAATTGAGTTGAACAAAATCGGAACCCATTGACATCATATCGACCAAAGAGTTTAATTTTAATGGATCCGTTGGACAGTTGTCGCAAATCTTCATGGACCGGCTTGTGTCTTGCACTGTCCAACAATGAAGTAAGAAGACTATTTTATGCTATGAACATAATTACTAAGAGGAACAAGACAAGGAAAATGTTACATGACTTTGAAACCAGGTTTGGAAGTTAGGTCCTCCATTTACTCCATAATGTCGCATTGTTTGTATTTGCCTGCTCGTAGGTTTCTGCTTAGACTTCCAATTTTGTCGATCAAACTCACTAAATAAGGACAAAATAGAATGATTAGCATAGATGTATAACACATCACACAAATTAGTATAGATGTTGAACAACCACGTACTGAAAAAATTGTCCGTCTCATCTATGTTAGCGTACATGTATAACAAAGCAGCTGTCTTTTCATTTGTTGAAGCATCGTAGCTTGTGCCACTACCAACAGTGGTGCCTCCCGTTTGAAAAAGTGAGAGGTCACTACAAGGGATGCTTCAGCCATATTGTACCGAAACGCCGATGCATTAACATTGTGTTCTTCTGCAAAGTAGACACTTGAAAAGTATCCTATCTCTTGAAGTGTAAATGCTTCGGCGATGCATCCTTCAACCCTTGCCCTATTACGAACCATTGGTTTCATACATCTGAGTGCTCTTTCAATATGGTACATCCACCTATATTGAATAGGGGCGCCTACTTTAGCTTCATATGGAAGATGGATTAGAAGGCGTTGCATTGGATTGAAGAACCCTAGAGGGAATACTTTTTCCATCTTACATAAAAGCACGGGTATCTCTCTTTCCAACTTATCCATCATCTCCCTTTTGATTTCTTTAGCACAAAGTTGTCTATAAAAGTAGCTAAGCTCGACTAATACCTTCCACACCTCATCGTCAAGATAGCCCTGAAACATAACCGGCAGAAGTCTTTCCATGATTATGTGATAATCATGACTCTTCAAACCAGTGAGATTTCCAGTCTTAATATTCACGGCTCTTCTCTAGCTAGCAGCATAACCGTCTTGGAACTTCAACTTTTTCAACCACTTAAAGACTTATTTCTTTTCTTTTGGTTGAAGGAAGAAAGAAGCACGTGGTTTGCCACCAGCTTCGGAGAGCTCAAGACTTGGTCAGTTACAGACCTCTGCCAAATCCTTCTGAGCCTTTATGTTGTCTTCTGTTTTGCCCGTCATATCCAAGCACGTGCTTATGATGCATTCGCCCATGTTACATTCTTGGTGCATGACATCAATGTTATGCATTAGAATTAAGGATATAATATACGGTAACTCCCGAAGTGCACATATATGAGTCCAATTGTGATCCTCTCCGTAACCAATAAAATATCCAGGACGACCTTCATGTGGCACTAGATTGTTCAGCTGTTCAACAATCTCCGAACCTTTTTTACAATGGTACCCTTCCTGAAGGCATTTCTCTGTTGCCTAAACACGTGATTCGGTGGTAACCAACGTCTATGGCAATCAAAGTAGCATATCTTGCCACCATGACTTAGATGAAAACAATCTGTGTCAGAAGCACATATCGGACATGTCAATCGACCATGAGTGCTCCAGCCAGAAAACATGCCATAAGCTGGAAAGTCATGAACAGACCATAAGTTTGCAGCTCGAAGGTTGAATTTTTGTTTTCTGTAACAGTCGTACGCTTCGACTTCTGTCCATAACATTTTCAACTCTTCAATCAATGGCTGCAACATCACATTCAGTCATGAACCAGAATGATCTGGTCTAGGTACAATAAGGCATAGGAACATGAACTCATACTTCATACAAAGAGATGGAAGTAAGTTGTATGGAATAGCGAACACGGGCCAACAAGAGCATGGTGTGGCATTTGTACTGAACGGTGAGAAGCTATCTGTCGCCAACCCGAAGCGAATATTTCTCGCATCATTGGTCAAATCTAGATTGAAGCGGTCAAGCGCCTTCCATGCCTCACCGTCGGACGGGTGCACCATCATTCGGTTTTTATCACGTACACCTTATTTATGCCACCTCATGTGTCTGGCTGTTTTTTTAGAGAGAACAAACGCTTGAACCTAGAAGTGACAGGCAAGTAGCGAAGCTGCTTCTATGTGACTTGAGTCATAACTTTTGAACCGTCATCATTAACAACTTTGACAAATCTTGCTTTATCACATTTTAAGCACTTGTTATAGTTGGCATGCTCTCTCCAAAAAAGCATGTAGTTGCTGGGCACATATCACTTCTCATATTTCATACCAAGACCAGAAATCAACTTCATAGACTGATACATATCTTTATGCACTTTATGTGGCTGTGGAAGGATATCGTTGATTAATTTGATAAGATCGTTGTAGCAGTTATTGGAGAAAAAATACTTATACTTAATGGCCATAAATCTAGTCATAAAAGTGAGGAGTGTCACTTCGGTGTGTTCATGCCACGGCTCTTCGCTTTGAGAAGCGTGAAAAACGCTTCAACCTTCGTTGTAGGAGGATCCTCCAGCAATTTAGGATTTATGGCATCAAGTATCTCGTCCATCCTATCAACCCCCGTGTTGTCATCCTCATCTGGAACTTGTACGGGTTGAGAAGGTGTCTCACCGTGAAAGGTCCACATCTCATAATGTTGCATGAAACCGGTTCGACAAAAGTGAAACGCCAAATTCACTTTGTCCCAACACTTTGCACCCCGACATTTCATACATGGGCACCGCACCTTACTGTGCTGTGACTCAGAAAAAACTTGTTGAGTTAAATCATCCGTCTTGGTGAACCACTCATTTGAGTGACTGTCATCCCTTTTCCAACCAGTATACATCCAACTGCGGGCTTTAGCCATGTTTCAGGGTATACCTTCAAAGAAGACACATCATTATTAGTTTCATTTTTATGTTATGTCACCGCCCTACAACTAGTCAGATAGGTCCTAAACCCACCCAAGGGTGGCCGAGCGGGGCGTGCTCATGACAAGACGCGTGGTCCAGATCCGAACAAAATTTCGGCAGAATAACCCCACTGTTCTCCAACTGCACGCCTGAAAATGGTGCAGCATAAAGCATCAGGGTTATGCCATCGAAATCTCGTCCAGATCCAGACCCGCGTCTCATCACAAGCCACGCTCCCTCGGTCACTCCTGGGCTGTCCAAAAAGGGACAATTCCAAACCTACACGTCTCACATGTGTATCGCATGTCAGACGTGCCGGTATGAAATGGGTGACGCATTTCTATAGGTTGCGTTACTCATTTTCATTCTTAAATCATTTACGAGACAGGAAAGAACGAGATAGAGGGACTCGAGGAAAAAACAGAAGGCATAGAGTTTGACTCAATACCGACTTCGGCGTAGAGTCATTCGCGGCGGGAATGGAGTAGAGCCTCCATTGCAGGACATGGAGTAGAGTCATCCACGGCTCCCACACTTGGAATAGAGCTTCCCTTGCCGGACCACCAGAGGTCGCTTCCACCGTCCACCCAAGCACGGGTGGTTGATGTCCACGCCATCGTCGTCCGCTTCCGTGCCGTCTCGACGCATACATTACGACTACAACTGTCTATACGGCACGAACACATTTAATACATGTCATGCCGTTTCGGGTCAGACGGTGTCAGGCCGGGCCCTAAATAGACCGTGTCGGGCCGGACCCTAAATAGCTTATGCCAGGCCGGGCCGGCCCGACTATTTATATAATAATTTAGCACTTCATCAAAGTAATATTTAGCACTTCATCAAAGTAATATTTAGCACTTCATCAACCAAAGCAATATTTAGCGACCAGTCATGGCGGCTGACTGCACGATCCAGGTAGGCGAATCCAACAGGAGGAGGAGGAGGCGAAACTGCAACTGCTGGTCATCGCTTGCCATATGCATGATGGGGTTGGTTCCGAAATGATGAAGCTGGTGGTGGCCTGCGTGACACGTCCTTCTTCCCGTCTTTCTGGACTATTCCTCGTTCCCCGATTTGACAATGGATGCTTGTTCTCGTGGATGCTGTTGCTGGTTGCACAGCGAGCACGAGCGCCAATAGTTTAGTCCGAGCTAGTTACATTAGCGCATCGGTAATAAAAAAGGATGGATATCAATTGGCATCTCCTAGAACAGGTTTTTCACATTATCCAAGCTTTTGGAATAGTGTTAGATGATGGTGCTCGTGAATTTAGTTTCTAGCTGACCAAAGCGGATGTGTTGCTATTAGAAGACGTGATCAGCATGGGCACGTCGATTGAGCAGCTAGACACGGTCATGCATGTGTTGCCCCCTTTGCTAAACCCAAATATAACAATGCTTGCAGTAATAAGCACCACAAGAAAAACGAACTGGTCTTCCAGAAAGAAAAGAAAGCTCTTCGGGAAGGTAGCTAGCTATGTAATTAGCTTCGATTAGTTTAAATCAGCAAGGTTACATGACAATTAGCGCTCACAATGGCGGTCAGCAGCAGCGGGGGGAGGCAGCGGCGTACCTCGACAGTGCAGGGGCGGCAGCGGCGTACCTCGACAGTGCGGTCCTCCTCGGTGGATGGCGGCGGTGGCGGCCCTCCGCAACGGCAACGGCAGCCCTTGACAAAATCAAGGCAGCGGCGGTGGACCTCGGTGCGGCGCGGTCCTCGGTGGCATCGGCGGTGGCCTTCGGCGACACTGGCCCTTGACGAGGATGGCGGTGGCGGCGGCCCTCGGCGACGGCGCGGCGGCGGTGGAGGTGTGGCGCGGCGGCGGTGGTGGTGCAGCACGGCGGGTGGAGGCGCGGAGCGGCCAAATGAGTAGCTCTGCACGGGTCTCCTCCTCGGTGGCGTCGGCGGCGGCCTTTGGCGACGGTGGCCCTCGACAAGGATGGCGGTGGCGGCAGCCCTCGGCAACGGCGGTGGAGGTGCGGCGCGGCGTGTGGAGGCACGGAGCGTTCAAATGAGGAGCTCTGCACGGAGGGGGCCCCGGGAAATAAACACTAATTGATGACGGTGTACTTGAACCGTCGTCTACATCGTCTTATTGACGACGGTGTAGTTTAACCGTCATCTATAACATTTCAGGAAGCCTCAGATTTCGGCCCATGTTGACGAGGGCCTATATTGTCGACAGTGGGCTGTCGTCTATAAGGCCCGAGACCTTATAGACGACGGTAATAGGTCCACCTTATTGACGACGGTGGAGTCTAGCCATCGTCAATATTTTTGTTGACGACAGTGCCGTCGTCAATAATCTTGGCCGCCGTATATTGTGTTGTTTCCTGTAGTGTTTGTCAAGGAATGTGTTGATCGTGGTGAAATCATCTTAGAGCACGTTGGACGAAGGATGAACTTGCTGACATCCTCACTAAGCCAGTACTCATTTTCAAGAGCTTCGTGAGAAGATTGGAGTATCGGAGATCAAGCCTCAGAAGTAGGCGGAGATTGTTGAGTACTTTTGAAGTTTGATCTAGTTTTAGTTTGCTTTATGTTTCAAGAAAATAATGTAAACGTGACAAGAGCCAAGGGATTGTCCTGTGCCTCACGTGTTGCACCAAGTCCTAGCGTGTGTGTGGGTCTTTGTTTCAATTTTCAAATGCCCAGGATTTTTGTCATGCATGCATGGGTGCATGTAGCGAGCACATGCACTGCATGGGACCAAACTTGAATGGCATTGAGCCCGGGCGGGAGTTTGTTGCACCTGGTGTGCTTTCAGTTTATTAAAGGGATTAGATTGGCACTGGAGGAAGAGGTGCACCGCCGAAATATCTCTTGAGTTCATCCACCTTGTACTCAGTCCAAAACCTGAACTCGTGAGCGCTAAAATCATTCTGGTTTCCCTTCCCACTCGTGAAACAGATCCTTGAGTGTTTGTGAGGAAATCATCTCAACACTGGATAATTATCGAATGTTGTGCATTTTATGTGTGGATGGCTAGCTAATAAAGAATATGAATTATACTGGTTTGTACAACGAGTCCTACATTCAGTCTGGGGTGTTCAACGAGTGTGTGTGTGTGTGTGTGAGAGAGAGAGAGAGAGTGAGAAGAGAGCTGTTTTCGCAGTGCGAGAGGAGGCTTCGAGCCTCCACTTTTATAGCCTGGACGCCTATACCTACCCGCCAGCTCCTCATAAATGGGATGGGGGTTTACGTGGTGTGTCAGCGTCTAAGGTGGCCCAAAGTGGTGCAGGAGCGATGAGTACACCTGCTCCCATCTAGTCTACAGTCTACGCCTACTTTCCATCTCTATACACCCGCGCCGAGCAGGATGGCATGGATGGTGACGATGGCCCGGTGTCGTGCTTGTCTTGTCGCACGTGGCCTCCCATTCCATCTTGAATTCCTTCTGCCAACCCATCACATCAGCATTTAAACCTCTCGCCTGCCTCTGGTCCAGGCTCTAGCCCGGGTTGTTCTTTCCTCTGGCCTTGTTGGCTGGGCTTGAAGGTCGGACGTCACTACCGCCCATGGAGGTCAGCTCACTCCTCGGGCTGAGTCTTGCGGTTGCGTCATCCTAAGTTCAGGCCCTAGTGGAAGTTGCCTAGAAGGGGGTGAATAGGCTAAATTAAATTTAACACTCGATAATTAACTGACTAATTCTTCAGGTTCGGATAAGTCTGAAAATATTTTGGACAAGTCCGAGATTCTCGAATAAGTCTGATGAAGTCAGACTTGTCTGAAGTCAATTGTAGCGGAAATAAATCTAACTAGTTCTAGATCAAGTGTGCAAGCAATATGGTCTAGAAATAACTCTTAAACAAGCCTAGCAACCTACTAAGTAAAGATGATGATCTAAATACTAAAGTAGTTGAACCCTAGAGTTTAATCAATCATAACCAAGAGCAATGATATGAAATTGAAGAATAAGTAAATGAACACAAATGGACGTGATGATTTGTTTACCAAAGTTTGATTCCACACAGGATTCTACGTCTCCGTTGAGATGTCCACAAAGGACCGGGTCTCGTTCAACCCTAACCCTCACCAAGTGATCACAAAGATCAAACTTGATTGTTCCACTATCAACTCAAGGGTGATAACAAACTTCCTGGGTCTCACCTTAAGTCGGGAGTTACCGGGTGACACCTAGCCGCCTAGGAACAATGCCCCAAGAGTAATAAACACAAACCATGCAACAAGACAGTGTGCAACTCAGCAAGCTCAACCCTAAGTGATCCTCTTCTTGAAACTCCTCACAAAGCCTCAAATCCTCACAACATTCAAGAATGAATGCTAGAGGGTTTAAGAGAGGTCTAGGTATGCTCAAGAACACTTATCAAAGCTCTTTGGTTGATCTGCTACGAAATGGGGACGAGATCCCTCCTTTTATAGGGATCCCCATAATATGACCGTTGCCAACCAATAAAGTTCGGACATGTCCGAACTCCACTTTGGACATGTACGAGATTGGGGACCATTAACGGTAAAATGAAGTCCTCAACTGCCACTAATTCAGACTGTCCTGTTGATTCTACTTCGGACATGTCTGACATATTTCGGACATGTCAGAGCTGACATATCCGAACCAGTCTTCGGATATCCTAAGAGTCCGGACATGTCCGAACTCCACTTCGGACATGTCCGACCCTAAACAGAAGGTACATCTCCGAACATTTCAGACATGTCTGGACCTATACAGAGGGTACATGTCCGACCTCTTCAGACAGGTCCGACCCTAAACAGAAGGTGCACTTCCGACTTTTTCTGACATGTCCGACCTTCTGGACTTAGGAAATCCCAAAAACCCTAGACTTCGGACATGTACGAATTTCTTCGGATATGTCTGAATCTACACAGAAGGTACTTCTACGAAACGTTCGGACATGTCCGACTCTATACAGAGAGCACTTTTCCGGATTCCTCTGACATGTCCAAGGTTTTTGACCTAACGACTCTTTTCTACACTAAGGGTTGTTTTATGGGATTGAGCTTGCTTTTCTTTGCTGTGTGTCATGTCCATCTTAATAGTGCGGCGTTCCTACACTCAAGAAAAATAAAAACCCTAACTCTATTGTGTAGCTTCACGAAATCTTCTCTATTTCTCTTTTTGAAAATCCCTCAATCTCTTCTCGTCATCCAATCTATTTTCACACATGCTCATTTAAATTCATTAGCATTTTAATTGTTCGTCATCAATCCTCCAAAACCCACACGGGGACCTAGATGCACTTTCAATCTCCCCCTTTTTTGTGATCGATGATGTAAAAGTCCCAAAAACTTGTAAAGGAAAAACTTGAATGAGGAATAAAGTTGGGTTTTAAATTCAAGAAATGGGACTTACAAAAAACTTTCTAAACATGAGAGTGCACATAGGTGTTCAACCAACCGAGCTCGAATACTCCTTTGAGACGTTTTCAACCAAGGATGACTTAAACCCCCCATGTGAATGTTGTCATGTGCAAGAACATAATTTAAAGTCCACTTCTGAATTCAAATTTTCACTTAAAAGCAAAGGTGGCCATCTCAAAAGGAGGATGCAAATCGTGGTTGCAAATCTCTCATTTGCAGCAGTCAAATTAAAAGTTTGAATCCATATTTGAATTCTTCAGGTCCAACTTAGTGGGATGGCAAAGTTTGAGACAATTTCACGGTACATTGATATGTATGTCAAAGAGACTTTGAATTTCATTGGAGTTTGAATTCAAATTCGAAACTAAAGTAAACCTTGTCAATTCCCCAAATGGATGTCAAATTTGAGATCCTCATGACTGAATTTTGCACCAGGCCAAATTTGGAGATATTTGGGAGAGGATAGAAGTGGGCCCCACCTGTCACTGAACCATTGAGACTTGCACCCTAGGACTCCACTCTCTGTTCGATCTCGAGCAGTCAAAGCTGCACCGGGCGCCACCGATACTCCACGCCGGGACACCTCCCCACTTCTTGAGCAGCTCCGTGGATTTCTTCAGTGTCCGTATCAACTCGAGCCTTGCTCCAGTTTTCCACAAACCAACACTTCAGTACCCTGCCTCTCCCTCGAGCAAAAACTGAACAGCGCACCGCTGCAAGCCTCGGTTGGATCAGGAGCCGGTGAACTCGTGCGTGCAGAGGCCGGCTGAGCAGAAAAACCGCACCACTGATTGGTCCTGCACATCCTCAGTGCAAAACCCAGCGAAGTGCGGCCTCCCGACCTGAGAACAGCTCGTCCTCGCGGCAACCGAACCTTACCGCCATTCGGACTCCCATGGACAGCCCCACACGAAGGTTTCATGCTTGATCAAGGACACCCAGAGGAGCGCCGGAACTCTAAGTTGCTCCTCCCCAAACCTTAGCTCAAGCCATGAATCATCGTGCACGAATTCGACGTTTTTCTTCCGGTGCACAACCACGGACCTTTCGGTAAGGATCTCCAAAATTCATGCATAATTCTTGCTTAGGGATCATCAAATCGTGCACAAATGAGCTAGACTCGTTGGCGATCCAATTTCCTTCGCAACCTTAGTTTGAATCCGACTGTGGGCGGGCTATTTCAAGTCTTCCCGAGCTCAAACACGGCGGACACCTTCGAGCACATGGTGAACCCTAGTAGCCACCGTTCCAAAGCTAGTTTGTGCACACCTCGATCTTCCTTAGGTGCCACTGGTGCTATAGAGCTGATGAACTGAGTGTTTGGCGATCGGGAGAAGTGGGCCGAGGTCATCGAAGGTCGACCGAAGCCACCGCACGTCGCCGGCCTATTTCCGGCACCGGCAGCCTGAGAGCACGCACAAATGGATTCCTCATAGCTTAAACCCCCTAGGAAGCGAGTCTCCAGCTGGGAGGCGGCCGGGAAGCTGAGTCCGGCGAGGGCGCCGCCCTTGTCCGGTGAGGGGGCGAAGCGCGCGCGGGAAAAACAGTCGGAGGAGGAAGAAGGGGTTCCCGAGCCACTGTCAGTGAGGATGAGTTTAAGATCACGATCTTCTGTGGCAGTGGATCAGATGTTAATACCCATGGTGCAACCCTGTGGCCCGTGTGTCCTCGTATCCCATTGGCCGAAGTATAAAAAGTGGGTCCAGCTGATTTCCAATAGAAAGAAAATTCCAGAGCGCAGCCAAACTTCACAAATTCATAACTTGTGCTAGGAAACTCCAAATTGGGTGATTCAAATTGGTTTAGATTCAGCATGCAAAGATCTATCCAAATTTTCAACCCAATTAGTACGAAAGTCAATAATAAATTCTGGAAAATTCTTTCAATCTTTTAATTAAAAGAATTTTGGAGGGAGTTTGGTTCATCCACAAATCCCCAAATTTTATCATAATATCTCTTAGGATATTATTGAACTCCTGCTAAATGTTCAGCTCATTTGGAGTTGATTTGTGTATGAAAATTCAGAGTACAACTTGCTGTGTTTAAAAAGTCCAGAAACTTTTTCAGAGAAAATCCCCACTTTGAAAAATCAGTGCTGTGCAATTTCTAGCTCCAAAATTCATAGGAAAGTTCATACATATTCCCTGAGCTATGTTTTAAATTGTATTCACTTGGTCTTGCATGAGCATGCAAATTACCCAGAAATAATTCTTTTTCGCTTAAATGCTTAGGGAATTGTTCTGGATGGTCTACTCATTGAAATGTTCTGAATTTTGGTCCTGAATGTTTTCTTGTGACAAGAAACTCACATGAAAATTCTCAGATGAATTAGAGCTCTGGATCAGCATGTTTCTATATATATCTCTTAGTTGAATATGCAACAATTAGGAAAAACCATTTAGCACTTGATCCCACTTTGCTAAATCCATTGTTCATTAACTAGGAGCCACTCCATTCTAGCTTCTAAACAGAGTTATGTTCTCATTGTAGCTAGATCTTGATCACAAAGAATTTATAATTTAATACATCTGCATGTTCATAACGTGTAGTGATTAACGTGGAGAAGTGTGAAGGAAGTGAAGCTTGGATCAAGGAGCAAGAAGAGCCCGTGATTAAGCTTCAAGTCATCAACAACTAACTGCATATTATATCTGATTTTAGTCCCCTGCAAAACAAAGGCAAGCTCCGGTTTGCATTTAAGTTGTTTTATAATGTTTTTACTTTGTTCACTACTATGGTTTAGAGTTTGTTTGTGCATCAAGTCAGGAATGATTTATACTCCAAATGCATGACCAAAATGAACCCTGTAGTCAAGGGTACAAGAAGTGTCCCCGCTGTAGACTATTGCCATACTTAATAGGTTATAACATCCGGTAAAATTCAAGTAGTTGGAATCTACTCACGAGCTATAGTTCGGGTTCACACAGGTATGATTTACTCAAGCAAACTAAAGTTTATGTTTCCAAAGATGAGACTGGGTAGAGAGTGTAGGCAGCGACAAGACGAGGTATTGGTCGAGTAGCTCTGCCTGTGTCGGTTAAGGACCGTTCTTGTGTGCGGCCCCGCTGAGCAAGTATTGAGTTGTGTACCAGATGCTTACTGGTATATGGGACCTAGGAAACTGATGTACCAGGTTAACTGGATTGTAGAGGCATACCACATCGTCTCATTAGACCTATGAGCCCGAGACGGCGCGAACGGTTCTACAGTCGGGTGTCCTGCGACAGGTTGCCACATACGACGTAATGAAGGACGCCAGATTTGGGTCTTCAGAGGTGGGCGTATGTGTCGAGTAACCCGGGCGGTGTTTGATTCGAATCACCGTCCCTCGCAGATATGAGTACCGCTTGCTCACTGTGTTGTGACGTAGTAATCAAAGTTGTGTGACAACAGTTAGCAAGTTTTATATGCTGTTATGTTAAATTAAATTGCATGATAACCATATATTATGTAGAGATAGAGCAAATTAAAATTCTTTTCCACCTTTAGACAAGTAACATTGGAATGAAGCGTTTCTTGTTTGATTGTGGGGTTCCAATGTTGCTCAGCGCAAGGTCATTACTGTGATGGCTAAAATCTGAAAATTAAGGATGAACGTGTAGGCGAGTCTTTATGCAACTTACATGTTTATGTTTTAAGTTACCTTCATGTAGAGTTGCATGCCTTAGGAGAGACGATTAAGTCTTGCTGAGTCTTCGTGCTCACTCTTGCAGAGTTGTTGTTTTGCAGGTAATCCGTTGTATACCGTGAAGGGTTAAACATGACAGCGCCATTCTTGGCTGCATGGTCACAAGAAACCCTGCTCGCCACCGAATCCATTTCCTGCTGCTAGAAAGTGGTACCCTCAGGCAGGATATCTCCTTTGCTGCTTAGCTAGGTTCATGAGAGTGATCACAATTGTAATTCCGCTGCAACTTTGATTTTATATTCTGCTGCTGTACATTAGAGTGTACATTACTATTTTTAAAACAAATCTCTTGTTTAATACACACTTGTGTATGTCTTGGATTCATTTCTGTGTGTGCTAGTCAGTGTCGCCTAACATGGCATCACCCAATGCGATTCCTGGAGTGTCGGGGCGACCGGTCCCCCACGGACGACAACCAATTAAAATTTCCAATAAGTGAGTAAAAACACGAGTTTTGATCATGATGTTTGTATGAAAGAACTCCCCCTGAATGTATGATCTATGAAACTGGAGATTTCATATATACATCATGATCGTGGGGTGTCTAAGTGTAATGTGTGACAAAGTGACAATTATGTGTGATGCGAGAGATATATTGCATGAAAATGGCTCATCACATATGAGAATAACACATCACAATATCACATATCATAATAATAGTCATCACACCATAATAATAGTTATAGAACACATCATAGTAGTCATCATAGTGTCATACATAAAGTAGGTCCATGTGCCCTTACACATTGCTTAAGAAATAGAGGCTAACATAAGAAGCTAACATAAGACTACTCTCTCTCTCCCCCTTTGTCATTGAGACACTGAAAAAGGGAAATAGAGTAAAGTAAAGGGTGAAGCTACGTGTCATCGTCCTAGTCGTCGTCATCGTACTCCTCGCCGTCATCGTTGTTTGCAGCAGGAGCAGCTGGAGCGGCACTCGTACTACCACCGGTGGCGCCGAAAAAGGCTAACTCATTGGAAGTGAGCTTCGGAAACTCCAGGGGTGTATCATCCTCGCTGTCCTCAGAAACAAGGGATCCAGTGGGAAGCTTGAGTTTTGCCTTCACTTCATTCATGTCCCTCCTCAACTCCTTGATGGCCTTCTCATTCGTTTGGAATTTCACATGGGTACTCCTGCAGATGGTAAAGATGGAGCAAAGTACCTTGAGAAGGCCACTGGAGGAGGCAGGAGCTCTCTCGGGCTGTGCTGGGGGAAGAGCAGAGGCAGCTGCCGCACAAGCGTGACTGGCATGAAGTCTGTCAGAGGGGTGGAGCTGAGGTGTCGCTGCCTAAGGCTGTAGCTTGTTATGTGCTACATCCTTCACAAAAGTCTTCCCCGACACCTTCTCGGTCATATTCATAATATAGGGTGCATAGATGCACGATCTCGATGGAATCTCAGATGTCGAGTATATCTCCATGTAGATGAAATCAAATACGTTGAACCTTTTCTCCCCTCTCAGCCACTTGAGCAGATTTCTGGAGTTGGAGTTAATTCTTGTTGTATCTCCATCTTTTGGAGCCAAGGTCTTCCTAGTAATTCGGTTGAGTAATTGGAAGAAAGGAAGAAGACCTTGGGGTGAGGAGGGTTGAAGTAAAAGTGAGTGCCATACAGTAAGTCAATCTCATTGTTCTTCAAGATGATCTCCTCATGAATCTTGTAGTTGAACTTCAACGTCCTCTGAAGTCCAAGGATCTTACCAAACTCATCATATGTGATGGTGTATCCCTCACCGTCAGTCATCCAAGTTATCCTGGACTCCCCATTTGGATGAAAGAAGACTGTGGCATAGAATTGGCAAATGACTTCTATATTCCTTATACTCAATGGCCATGAAGTATTTAATTCCATGGTACTCACAGGCAGCTATGAATTCTTTGAAGACTTCGTTGTTCCTATTCTCCATGTATTTCGAGTCAATCCACTACATGTCGATGACTGGATGTTTTTTGCTCATGAGGACGGAACAGTAGTAATCCACATGAAAGTCACTCCAAAAGCGAAAATCTGCTGCCATCTTCTCATATTCATAGATATTCTCTCCCCTCTGATCATGAGCCCCGGAGATGTTTCTTCGGTCTTCCATTAGTGGGGTTGTCCTCCTTGGGTCTCTAATTGGCGCCGCCATGTGTAGTGGGCCAATATCACCCGGATTAGCTTGCTGTGGCTCCTCTAATTCTTCTCGGCTCTCAAGCATAATCCTCACTGCCCTGCTGGACTCATCCGCTGTCCTTGCTACTTTCTGAACCGTCCTCTTCCTCCGGATGTAAGCATGGACGGCCGGCGGGGATTCATCATGTTTGTTTCTCCTCTTGCTCCCGATCTCACGTGGAGGAGCGTCTGACATGATGCCTGAGCAATAGGACAGTTTGGAGATCAGTATGAAGGAATTTGGAGTTAAATTGGAGTAGGCGACAACATAATTTAGTGTTCAGTCTGTACAGGTTTGGATATGTCCAAAAAATTTTGGACATGTCTGAACTGTTCGGACTTGTCCAAGGTCAATCTCGGACATGCCCGAGTTTGTACAGTTTCGAACCCTAAATCAATCAAATCTTGCCTAACCCAAGTCCAATTGACACAAGGTCGTCTAGGAAGATTCCTAACATCATCTAGAGACTATTTCCATGCAGGGACTTGAGAAAAGGCTAAGGGATTCGACAAATCGCGGAAAGCAAAATACCTTCAAAAATGGATGAAACCCTAACGATCCACGCTGAGGTTGAAGGGAGAGGTCCAGGGAAGGTTTCCCGGGCTTGAATCCTTCAAGAACTAGCCATAGAACGAGGGAATCGCCGGTGGGAAGTGGAAATCGCCTTGGGCCACAAGGGAGGAGAGCCGGTTGTGAGAAGAGAAAAGAGAAGAAAACTGTTCGGGCTTGACCAGGGGGTCCTTATACCCCGACGTCGAATATGTCCGAACTTGGTTTTGGACATGTCCGACTACTTCAGATAAGTGGGGATCTGGGACTTTTCCGATGGCTCGGACATGTTCGAGTTATTTAGAAAAATATTCTTAATAACATTTTAAAGGGGCATATGTATGTATATATGTATGCCTATGGTAGATAAGATTGTATACAGCACACCAAGCATGACAATATGGTTTTCACACACATTCTCACTAGATTTGACTGATTTTCAATTAAGTTTCAATTTTCACTAATTTAGCCATAAAAATAGCATTTTACGGAGAAAAGCTAAGAGTTTGCCGAATATGACATAAGAATCTATTCCAAGGCTTCATTTATCAAGTTTATCATTATTCCTAGCCTAAGTTCAGTATATCAGGCCACATTCCTAAAGTCTAGTATGTTTAGCTCATTCCTAAGTTCACAAAACCGTTTTCATCTAGTGGCTTGGTAAATATGTTGGCTAGCTGTTTTTTAGTTCTAACGTGAGAGATGACTATGTCTCCCTTAAGTGAGAGATCTCTTAGGAAATGATGTCGTATATCTATGTGTTTGGTCCTAGAGTGCTCAACAGGGTTATGGGCAATTTTAATAGCACTCTCATTGTCACAAAGAAGTGGGATATGGGTCATATTATGACCATAGTCCTTATGAGTTTGTTTCATCCAAAGAAGTTGTGCACAACAACTTCCGGCTGCAACATACTCCGCTTCCACTGTGGAAAGAGCAATGGAGTTTTGTTTCTTTGAGGACCATGACACAAGAGATCTACCTAAAAATTGACAAGTTTCGGATGTGCTTTTCCTATCAATTTTACATCAGGCATAGTCGGCATTGGAATATCCTATTAGGTCAAACTTTGAATCTTTTGGATACCATAACCCTACGTTTGGTGTGTGTACTAGATATCTAAAATTCTCTTAACAGCTCTTAAATGGCATTCTTTAGGGGCAGCTTGGAATCTAGAACATATACATACACTAAGCATAATATCGTGCTTAGATGCACAAAGATAAAGCAAAGAGCCTATCATGGAACGATTTACCTTTTGGTCCACGCTAGTCCCATCTTCATTAAGGTCAAGATGTCCATTTGTTCCCATGGGCATCTTGATGGGTTTAGCCTTGTCCATGTCAAATTTCTTGAGTATGTCTTGAGTATACTTGGTTTTACTTATGAATGTGCCATGAGTTGCTTGACTTGAAAACCTAAGAAAAACTTTAACTCACCCATTATGGACATTTTGAGCCTCTCCGTCATTATCTTGCTAAACTCATCACAAAATGACTTGTTAGTGGAGCCAAATATAATGTCATCGACATATTTTTAGCATACAAATTGTTCATCATCGAAATGCTTTGTAAATAGGTATAATCAGATGTTCCTATCCTAAAACCATTTTTAATAAGAAAGTCTCTAAGACACTCATACCAAGCTCTAGGAGCTTGTTTGAGCCTATAGAGAGCTTTTTGCAACTTGTAAACGTGGCTAGGATATTCTTGATCTTCAAATCTCACGGGTTGCTCCAAATACACTTCCTCCTTGATCGCTCCATTTAGGAAGGAACTTTTCACGTCCATTTCATAAAGCTTAAAATCATGGTGAGTAGCATAGGCTAATAAAATACGAATTGACTCAAGTCTAGCTACGGGAGCAAAGGTTTCATCGAAATCCAAACCTTCGACTTGTGAATATCCTTTGGACACAAGTCTTGCCTTGTTTCATATTACCACTCCATGTTCATCTTGCTTGTTTCTGAACACCCACTTGGTACCTACAATGTTGGCATTTGGTCTCTTCACCAATTCTCAAACTTCATTCCTCCTGAAGTTGTTCAATTCTTCTTGCATGGCCACCACCCAATCTGGGTCTTGTAGTGCTTCCTCCACCCTTATAGGTTCCAAGGAAGAAACAAACGAGTAATGCTCACAAAAGTTCGCTACACGGGATTGAGTGGTTACTCCTCTAGTGATATCACAAAGAATGTTGCCGTCGGGGTGATCTCGTTGAATGCTTTGGTAGACCCTTGGATGTGGTAATTGGGGTATTGGATCAACTTCACCTTCATCATCGGCTCCCCCTTGATCAATGTCGTCATCTTGATTTTGATCAACTTGAACTTGAGAGTCTTGTGGTTGATCATTTTGAGCTTGATCTTTTACTTGTGGTTGGGGAGCAGCTTGTGTTGAGGATTGATCCTCTTGACCTTGATTTTTCTCTTGTCGGCGTACATCACCAAGGGCCATCCTTCTTAGTGCTATGTAAGGAGATTCCTGTTCATCTAGCATGGATTGATCAACTTGCTCTACTTGAGAGCCGATAGTTTCATCAAATACTACATCACGTGCTATTTCAACACAACCGAAGTTTTTGTTGAAAATACGGTATGCATAGTGTTTGAGTCATATCCAAGCAAGAATCCTTCATAGAATTTGGATGCAAACTTTGAAGTTCTAGGTTTCTTATTTAGAATGAAACACTTACTACCAAAGACTCTAAAATATGAAACATTGGGCTTGTTACCAGATAGAGCCGGGTTGTGGCATGACAAGCGGTGTTAACCGCTTCAGCCCAAAACTGATCCAAAGTCTTGTACTCATCAAGCAGTTCTTCCTTTCGGCGACTCCATTTTGTTGAGGAGAGTATGGAGCTGAAAATTCATGCTTGATCACTTGTTCATCAAGGTACTCCTCCACTTGAGTATTCTTGAACTCGGTGCCATTGTCACTCCTAATCTTCTTGATTCTTAAGGAGAATTCGTTTTGAACTCTCCTTAAGAATTTATTCAGCAGTCTTTGTGTTTTCTCTTTTCATACAAAAAGAACACCCAAGTGAAACGAGAATAATCATCAGCTATAACAAGATCGTATTTGTTACCGCCTATGCTTATGTAAGGAATGAGACCGAAAAGGTCCATATGAAGCAGCTCCAAAGGTCTTGTGGTCGTCATCACGTTCTTTGCGGGATGAGATGCTCCAACTTGCTTTCTAGCTTGACAAGCGCTACAAGGCCTATCTTTCTCAAAAATGACATTTGTCAGTCCTAAGATATGATCGCCTTTTAGAAGTTTTTGCAAGTTACTCATACCAACATGGGCTAGTCTTCTATGCCACAACCAACCCATGTTAGTCTTTGCAATTAGGCATGTGTCAAGTTGAGCATTATCCATGGAAAATTCACAATATAAAGCTTTCCCTTTAGGACACTCTTAAATGCAATTGAGTTATCGCTTCTTCTAAAGATGATCACACCTTCATTAGTGAACATGCAGTTGTATCGTTTTTCACAAAGTTGTGAAACGGATAGTAAACTATAATCAAGTGAATCTACATGCAAAACATGAGAAATTGAGTGTTAAGAAGATATAGCTATTTTACCAACGCCGAGTACTCTTCCTTGACTATTGTCTCCAAAGGAAATGCTTTCACTTGGATCATCATTTTCTTCATATGCAATGAACATCTTCTTCTCACCAGTCATGTGGTTTGTGCACCCGCTATCAAGTACCCATTTTGATCCACCGGAGGAGTATGCCTACAGAACAAATTATGCCTTGGTTTTAGGTACCCAATATTTTTTGGGTCCTCTCACGTTAGTCACAAGAGTTTTGGGAACCGACACACAAGTTTTTGGTTTCTTATGGTGTTGCCCGACATACTTAGCAACACCTCTACCAAATTTGTTTCTCATAAGAACATAAGAAGCACCGAAATCATAAAATGGCATAGTTGAAGCTAAATAATCATTTGCATGATAGGAATTGTTTGAGTTCACATATTTGGATGATCCTTTCTTAACAAAAGTAATGTGTTCCTTGTTGTTAATAGTTCTAGTGTTTTCTTTTCCACCTCTACATATCCAAGACCATCTTTAATTAAGGGGGGTCTAGAGTTTAAGTATGCACTTCTACCATAATCAAGTTTTTCTTTATCAAACACTTCTTTCTTGGTTTGAGATTTTCCTTGAGCTGCACTAAGTTGTTCCTTTAAGTTGGTTATCAATTTTGCACACTTGCAGCTTTTAGTAGTTGATTGCTTAGCTGATTTAAGTGAATCTCTAGAGGATGAGGTACTATACTTAAGAGACTCAAATTTTACTTCAAGTGATTTGTGATTTTTTGACAAACTCTCAAATTCATCTTGAAGTGCAACATTTGAGCTTTTGAGATTTGAACAAGTCTCTTTGCTTGATGCAAGATCTAACTCTAACTTTCTACACTTTTCTTTTTCAAGTTCTAAGAGTTTCTCCAGTTCACGGTTCTTTTCTTTTTCAACAATAAGTAATCCTTCTTGCTTACAAAGAAGTGTCTCCATATCAACTACTTGATCCATGAGTTTTTCCATTTTAGCAATTGTCTTTTTACTCATGCCCTTAAACATGAATTCTATATCACTACCACTACTATCATAAATACTATCACTAGCAATAGACTTAGTGGAGGTTTTTTAGGTTACATTGCGCTTTGTCTCTTTGGCCATGAGACAAGTGTGCTTTTCCTTCCTCCAATCACCTCGGTTCGGCAAGAGCATATTCTTACTTGAAGACTTGTCAATGTCAATGTTTGCTGACACGACCCCAAAGGTCTTGTCGAGCCAGGATCACGCTGAGGGGTGCTGCGTTGCACAGCACCGGATAACACACGTCAAAGGTACAAAGCGGAAGCGAAATTTTATTACATAAACAAGTTTATGAACATGTTTACATCAAAATAGTTCCAGTCTACACTCACGGGCGTAGACTACGCATCAAGTCCATGTTCAGCCCTTGAACGTGTCCTTGCTAGCACACACGCACACTAACTCTGCGGCGTGCACGAATCCCACTCGACGGGGTTCCCCTCCTGGGTTTCCGTCTCCTCTTCGGGAGTCCCTTCCTCATAGAACCTTGCAAAAGCTTCAAACACAAGCAGTGAGCACGAAGGCTCAGCAAGTCTGACCCGTCTCACCTAAACATGGAAATTCGAAATGAGGGGTGGTGGGTTACATGAGGTAAAAATCATTTGCAAGGACTCGCCTAATTAGTAGAACCTTACTTTCAAGTTTTAGCAGCAGGTTGTGGAGAACCTTATGCTATGGTACATGAGAGAGCCGCAATCAAACAAGAAACGCATTTCTCTCATGTACTTTGCCCAAAGTTGAAATGAACTTTAGTTAGCTCTAAACTACAGCAAGTCATTAGCAATCAAGTCCATCTTTCAACCAGCAACATTTTAACATGTAACTAGCCTGTTCTTTCTACGTCACGGTACAGTGAACAAGTGGTGCTCACTGACCGCGAGGGACGGCGATTATAATCGATTTACACCTGCAGGGTTACCCGAACAACCCGTCACGTACGCCCGTACTCGATGTTGCCTACAACAACCATCACGGACGCCGTACGCGACTACCTTTCACCCGTTAGCCAAATGTTGAACCGGTCCAATCGTCCCAAGCAAGAGGTCTCTGCACGCGCATCTCAGTGCCGCCAGCCGATTTACACCTCGAGCTCTCAACCTACCCTGTGAACGACCAGCTATGCCTCAACACCCAGCTACCCGAGTTACATCAGTTTCCCGGTTCCCATATAGCCGGTAGGTCTTCGGTACTATTCTAGCTTGTTCAACAGGCCCGCACATGGCTCGGTCCTCAATCGACGCAAGTGGAGCTACAGCACACAGGCCCCAAAGTCCTGCTGCCCTTACCCTCCGCTTGGTCTCATTTTCTTGCCATGTGTTTCATGTGCTATCACTACCCGAGTCGAGTGCCTCTAGCCTATGCTCGCGAGTAGTTCCAACTACTCGACTTGTACCGAATCCTACTCTATCTTAGCATTGCAGTAGCTAACGGGGTCTGCCATCCTAAACCCAACCCATGGTTTTCTTGGCTATGCAGTTGGGTTTCCAAACAAGACTCTAATGCAAAGAATAACGTAATCAAGTATGTGCTCAAAACAATAAAACTTGTAAAAGGTTAATGCAAACCGGAGCTTGCCTTGCTGCTCTTGGTCGTAGGCTAGCTGTTCCTCCGGAGAAACGAAGTCTAGGACTTCGGGTTCCTCCTCGACCTTAGCGACTACATGATAGAAGAAGTACATGTATCAATTTAAATGCATTTGTATTAAGTTTGAACTTGTGAAGCTTATAAGTCCCACTAGACAGACTCACTGACTATAAAACTTTTACTGTGGCTTGGTCATAACCTAAATACATACTTGGTCAAGTTTTAGTTGCAGTAAAGCTCATTTGAGCCCTCCACAATTAAGTATGTACTTGACCTTAATTGGCACTCTTAGGGTGTTCTAGGGATTTTCATGAAACAAACTATGACTTTCTGGAAACTAGATTTTCAGAGGGTTCTAATGGAATTGGTCTCACTTAATTTGAAGGTTCCTAGCTAAAGATATGAGCTAAACAATTTCAGAGAAAATTCTGAAAATGTTTCTGAACATTTTCTATTTTCTATGGACAGTTTCACTAATCACACCATTAGGTGGACCAAATGAGCTCAAATGGATCTGAAATTTTTATGGTAGTTCAGGGATATTTCGGTGAACATCCCAGCAAAATTTCAGGATTTTCCTCCAAAGGATTCTCAAGTTAAAATTCCTAATAGTTTAAATTTTGAGGAATTAATTCTTGAGAAGTAAGGGTTTTCATGAAGTGAAACTTGATTTGCTGGAAATTTCTCAGAGAGCTGAATCCAGTAAAATTTGGTTCACTCGATTTGGAGCTTCCTAGCCAAAGTTATGAGGATTTGAAGTTTGAATGGAATCTGAAAATCGGGAGAAAAGTTTAAACTTGCGGGGGCCCGCGGGGACACGTGTTGAGCGCGGAGGTGTCCGGTACACTGAGGCCCACAGGGTATTTGCGCACCAGCACAGCTGATCCCGGCCACACCCGATCCCGATTTAAATTCTTCAGCCGCTGACACGTGGGCCAGCCGGCTGCGTCTTCCTCCCGCCGTTCTCTCGCGCCCGCGCCGCCGACCTCGCCGGAGCAGACTCGGAGCTCGCCGGCTCGCCGCTGCCGGACCTCCCATGGTCTGAAACTCGCCGCCAGGGGGTTGTCGACGTCGAGGAACACGTCGGTGGTGTCAGGTCGGGCTGGGGTGACCGGAAATAGCCCGGCGACGTGCCGCGGCCTCGGTTGAGGTTCGGCGCCATCGACCGTGGGTTCTAACCCGCCAGCACCTCGAACAAACGGTCCTACAGCATCAGTGTACCTCTAGGAAGCTCGACAAGGTGTCAAAAGGGTTCAGGGATGGCGGCAAGTCGGTCGGCACCGTGTGACCGATCGTGCCTGCCATGACCGCCCTCGATCAAGCTCGAAATTCGTCACTCCTAGACAGTTTCACGCCACGGATGCAGAAAAGAACTTGATCGCCGGCTAGTCCAGCGTCTATGTGCAAGATTTGATAACCTCCGAAAGATCATAGAGCGAGAATTTAAAGAAACCGTACCGGAAGCTCAGTTTAAGGTTGCCGGAGCAAAAACTGAGAATTCGCCGGCGAGAGTTCACGGCGTGGCTTGAGCTTCAGGTGGAAGCAGCGTGGAGTTCGTGCGCTCCTGTTGCCGCCCTTGCTCGGCCGTGGAAGTGGCTGTAGTGTGCTGCCCACGTGAGACCGATCACCGTCCTTCAGCTAAACTGCGGCGGTCGTCGTTGATCACGGGAACAGGGGCCGAAACCCGGTGGTTCAGGCGTTGGGAGGGTGGTGCTCGAGCTCAGGATGTTGCCTGTCAACTCGGAGAGGCGAGGACACGATTGTTTGCTGTGTTTTCCCGATCGACCGAGAGCTCGGGAAGAAAAGGAATGGCGCCGCCCAGTGTCGCTCACGGGGATAAGAAGGCACCCGGTCTTCACCCTGCTGAGGCGGTGACGGTCACGTGGGGGCTCGAGCAGGCCGCCTGAGTGCCAGCGCGCGTAGAGGGGAAGCAGCTGGTGGCACCGGTGGCTGCTCGGTGGCACAGCCGACAGCTGCTCAGTGGAATTTCCCACCGAGGCTGTGACTTTGTGTGCAAGTTTTGCCTCCTCCCCTCTATGACATGTGGGTCCCACCTGGGGTTTTAACCTCTGAAATTTACTCCTAATCACTGTTGTAAACAGTGAGTCCCATAATACCCCTGGTGATTCCAATTATTCACCCATGAGCCATTTGAATTGATTAGAATTCAAACTGGGTTTGGTTTGAATGAATTTCAGCACAAGTTCAGTTTTGAATTCAAATAAAGTTTGAATTTGCCCCACTTAGCTCATGTCAAGATCAACTCCAAATGGAGTGAAAATTGGTGTGTGAGCTCACAAAAATGTGCTTAGTAAGAATATGCCTCCCACTTTTAAATTCATGGGATAAAAACAGTTTGAATTTGAATATGGTTTCAAACTGCCCTCTTTCTAACTATACCCAAAATGACCTCAAAAAGGTTTTGAATTTGGGTGAAACTTGGCATGGACATCCTTAGCAATGTGTAGGAGTTTTCGTATGTCCAGCCCACCTATATCACATGTGGGAAATACGACTTTTGCAATATGTGAGTTTGTTCTCTAATGAGCATGTTGATGGTGGTTACTTGCTCTTCATTTGTGTTCATCATCTTTTCTCAAATGAGGTGTGTGGTGTGGTGACGAACACTTAAAATAGGTGTCAAAAACTGAGGCCCTTACATTCCTCCCCCCTTAAAAGAATCTCGTCCCGAGATTATAGGGTGAAAATGAGAGAGAGGACGGTGGAAAATTACCGGATATGCGACGTGAAAAAGTTGGGGTAGTTGGCACGAAGAAATCCTTCGTTCTCCCATGTCGCTTCGTCCACCGAGTGATTACTCCATAGAACCTTATAGAACCACGTACAGTTGCGTGTGGTTCGGGCCTTTTCATCAATAATCTGTACCGGTTCCTCCCGATAGGTGAGATCCGGTTGCAGTTCTTCAATATCTTCCAGCTGAACGGTAGTTGATAGCTTAAGACACTTCCTCAGCTGGGCAATGTGAAAGACGTCGTGCACACCGGAAAGTGCTTCTGGTAATTTCAGCCGGTATGCCACTGATCCACATCTTTCGGTAATCTGGAATGGACCGATGAATCGGGGTGCCAACTTTCCTCTCACCCCAAATCTATTTACGCCCTTCATTGGAGACACCCGTAGATATACGTGATCTCCAACTTCGAATTGTAATGGGCGCCTTCTCTGGTCCACATACTGTTTCTGACGGGATTGAGCGGCTTTTAGGTTCGCTTGAATCAGTCGAACCTTTTCTTCCGCGTTGTTGACAAGGTCAATCCAGAAGGTAACCCTTTTGCCAGACTCACACCAATTCAGTGGTGTGCGGCATTTCCGCCCGTATAGCGCCTCGTAAGGTGCCATCTTGATGCTGGCTTGGTACCCATTATTGTACGAGAACTCGGCTAACGGCAAGTGATCATCCCAATTCTTGTCGTGGTTGATAGCGCAAGCTCGTAGCATGTCTTCTAAGATCTGATTTACCTGCTCGGATTGTCCATCCGTCTGCGGGTGGTATGCTGAACTACGGATCAGCTTCATCCCCAAGGCAGCGTGCAGCTGCTCCCAAAAACGGGACACAAATAAAGTGCCCCGATCCGATATGATAGTACGGGGTACGCCGTACAAGCATAGGATCCGTGAGATGTACAGTTCAGCGTACTTATTGGCGTTGTAATTTGTGTTGACCGGGATGAAATGGGCAACTTTCGTGAGCCGATCGATGATCACCCACACAGAATCATGTTTCTGCAAGGTGGTGGGTAAACCGACGATGAAGTCCATGCTCACGTCCTCCCACTTCCAGGCAGGAATGCCCAGTGGTTGCAGCAGTCCCGGTTTCCGCATATGGTCTGCCTTCACCCTTCGACATGTATCACACTCGGACACGTATTTTGCAGTCTCACGCTTCATCCGTGTCCACCAAAACTTGCTTCTGAGTTCTTGATACATTTTGTTGCTGCCGGGGTGAATAGAAAACTTTGACAAGTGAGCCTCATCAAAGATCTTCTTCTGTAATTCCGGGTTACGGGGTACGACGATCCGGTCCTTAAACCATAGGACGCCGTCTCCGTCCTTCCGGAAACATTTCAGCTCCCCACTGTCTACACGTCTCCGCAAATGTGACATGCCCTTGTCATTCTTCTGGGTTGCCGCTATCTCTTCACGGATGGTGGGGATCAAAGCTAGGTTGTAGAGAGCTCCATGTGGAATCACATGCAGTGGTGGTTCACTCTCTTCCAACGGTGTGATGGTCAGATTGTCGACGTGTGACTTGCAGCTCAGCACATCTGCCACTACGTTTGCCTTGCCCGGATGATAATGGATCTCTATTTCGTAATCCTTTATCAATTCTAACCATCTTCGTTGCCTCATGTTTAGTTCCTTCTGAGTGAATATGTACTTGAGGCTTTTGTGGTCGGTATATAAATGTACGAGGTTACCGAGTAGGTAGTGCCTCCACATCTTCAGTGCAAGTACCACGGCAGCGAGCTCCAAGTCGTGTGTTGGATAATTCTGCTCATGGTTTCTAAGCTGCCGTGATCCATATGCGACTACTCTTCGGTCTTGCATCAGCACACATCCGAGCCCAATGCCGGATGCATCGCAGTACACATCGAATGGTTTTGTTGTGTCTGGCTGCGCTAAAACCGGTGCTGATGTCAGGTGCTTGACTAAAGCCTTGAACGCTGCTTCACATGCTGGACTCCAAACATATTTGGTAGCCTTCTTCAGCAGCTCTGTCATTGGCTTGGCAATCTTTGAGAAGTTTGGAATGATACTCCGATAATATCCCGCGAGTCCGAGGAAACTCCGTACCTCGTGAACAGTTCTCAGGGATTTCCAATTCAGCACTTGAGTGATCTTGCTCAGGTCTACAGCGATACCCTCCGCTGAGATGATATGCCCGAGAAAAGGCACTTGCGATATCCAGAACTCGCATTTTCTGAATTTCGCGTATAGCTTGTGATCCCGCAGCCGTTGCAAGACTATACGCAGATGCTTCTTGTGATCTTCCTCCGACTTGGAATATTCCAGGATATCGTCGATGAAGACCACGACAAACTTGTCCAGCTCCGGCATGAATACCGAGTTCATCAAGTATATGAAGTGAGCTGGAGCATTGGTGAGGCCGAAGGACATGACCAGGTACTCATAAAGTCTGTACCTTGTCGAGAAAGCTGTCTTTGGAATGTCCTCAGCCCTTATCTTAATCTGATGGTACCCGGATCTTAAATCCATCTTGGAAAAGATCCTTGCTTCGACCAACTGATCAAACAACATGTCGATCCGTGGCAACGGGTACTTGTTCTTGATGGTTACGGCATTTAATGGACGATAGTCCATGCAAAGCCGTAACGTCTCATCCTTCTTCTTGACAAATAATGCCGAACAGCCCCATGGCGAGGAGCTCGGCCTAATAAAACCCTTCTCCAGAAGGTCCGTGAGCTGAGTCTTCAGTTCATCCAACTCCTTGGGTGCCATCTTGTACGGCCTTCGGGATATTGGCATGGTTCCCGGTGCAAGTTCAATCTTGAACTCCACCTCTCTATCAGGCGGCATCCCCGGCAAATCCTCCGGGAATACGGTAGGGAACTCTCGGACCACTAGAATATCTTCCAATCTGATGGTTGTGGCTTGATAGACACTTGGAAGTTTTATTTCTGGACTGTCACACCCGGTTTTTCCGAAGAAACAACCAAGTGAATATCACATGTATGCTAGGATCATTTTCTCATACATGTGATGACAAATAGTGAAGCATCATTTATTACAAGCCAGGTGTCGAATATAAATAAGTCTTACATTCGCAAATGTCTCAATGGACAATAATAAGTTCATCACAAGTAAATAAACTAGCAGCGGAATAATTATTCTCGTAGGCTCCATCACAGGCGTTGCCCGGGGATCTCCATGAACCTAGAAACCTTCTTCGGGTCCAAAGTCTTGGTCATTATACACCACCTCATTATCTTGACCTGAGCAGCAATATAAACCAACAAATATGCAAGGTTGAGTACCAATGGTACTTAGCAAGTGTGGGAAAATTACATCATGCATGGCTAGATCAAGGAGAGGTTGAACTCATGTTAAAGCACTACGCAATTAATACCTACCACCTTAGCTTATTAAGCACCTACATTACTACACAGGTGAAATGGTCCCAATCTCTCATCCCATCATCATAATCAAATAACCATAACATCATTTCCAATGATAAGGTCCCCGCTTAACATCCACAACTTCCAAAACCATCAATCCTCTAATCATGAATAAGTTCAAGCCGCTCTTGACCGTGAGCACGGCTGTCATGACAGTTTTGACTCTGCAGAGTTTGTACCACTGTACCCACATGTAGTGATTTCATCCCCCATTGCCGGGTGGACTAAAAGAACCTCCATTATGCCAGTGGCTACGAACCACATTCACACTTCCCAGGTGTGTAGCCAGGAGATCACTACGAAGCCTTTAAAGGGATTCCCGACGAGCGTGGGCCCACTGAGGTTTCACCCCTAACAGCATACAAGAGGCTCTAACCCCGCTGCAGTGGCCCCCTCTTGAGCCTTGCGGTTCATATGGTAGTCCAGCTGACACCTACTCCCCGCACCCTCCAACACACCCATACTACGCCGGGGATACACCTAATTAATTGGCCAAGCTGCCCCATCTCAGCATGTGGTTGGCACGGTAAAGCCAGGTTACATGCTCCATGAACCGGTCCTTAGGATCCAGGCAAGTACTAAACACAAACCCGAGTCTCGTGCACCCAGCACACAACCAAAACATCCAACTTGCCTTGATCCCTACCTCTACATAACTCACAATATCTCATTCAAGAGTATGGTAAAATAAACTGATGATCTCATATCCCAAACATCCCATTCTAAGCATGGCTAAGCATATGCATAATGACATAATAAAATAAATCCCAACCCAAGCTACAAGGAAACAAGGTAATGCAATTCTAGGGAAACTTTCTATCATGGGTTTCATATTTAAATTGACAATGCAAATAATTCTAGCTACACATCCTAGCATAGGATCAAAGTGGTCAAGGACACTTGCCTCCTTCTTGCTGCTCTTGAAATGGGTAGTCCTGATCTTTGAAAGGAATAACTTGCTCTTGAGCAGGTTCTACATCATACCACCACACATAGCAAAAGAAAAACAACAATCCATAAGACATAGTTCACACTTCCACTTCATACAAACCACACATTCACATTTATGAAAGTCATTCACCATTATATGTGTTGTGGTTACTCTATGTGTGTTGATTTGTGGCTTGCATACACTTTTAATCATGTGTATATGATTCCTACTTTGGTGTTCACATTTATACTTACCTACTATATATATATGAGTTTCCAATTTAAATAAATTCCTTATATTCAACTACTACACCTTTTTACTACCAAGTATGTATGAAAGATATTTTTCTTCTCCATATGTGCCTTCAGAAATTCTACCAACCCTAAACTGAATTCTTTGGATTTTAGAAACTCCATTTATCATTTACTAGTTGCTATATTTTTAGATTTATTTTCCTATGCATACATGTGTGCTTTATTATGAAATTAGTAATACACATCATCTAAACAGAATAGGTTCTGGTCCTAAATAATTTAATAACATATTTTGACCTTGGCCTCTGATGTAAACTATTTCACAATTATTTTCCCTATTTTCGTAAACTATTCATTACTTAAAAATGTGTCCCTAAATGTGAATAATAAATTAAACAGATTCAATTCAGCCCAAAATATGTTTTTGTCTCACTCCAAAGTTTCCTAAATACTGAGAAAGTCTTTAATTAAATCTTGACAATATGTTTGTCCCACTTTTAATTTTTTAACACTAGCCACATATTTAATTTCCTAAATTAAATACTAAACAGGGCTAAAAAGGTAAACTCACCCCACTACAGGGTCTATAATATTATTTTCAGAATTTCCAGGGGTATAGCTACACTTATCAGAGGGGTTTTTCCTAATTTTTATTAAGTCCAGGGGCTAAAACTGATTTTTAAATGAATTTACATGATTTTCTGAAGTTCCAGGGGCTAGATCAGAAGTTTCTGGGGCTAGCTCTTATTTCCCAAGAACCCCAGGGGGTAGCACGTAAGATTTCCAGTCTTTATAACGCGGGGCTGACGTGGACCGTCCGATTTTAAACCGACGGCTGAGATTATAACATCGAACCGGTACGCGGGGATTTAAACCCTACCGTGCGATTTAAAATAAACGGCGCACAAGCGGCCACGTCGCTCTGATCGAACGCGGGCGGCGCTGCCGGCGGCGGGAAGCGGCGATCTCGCCGGAGATTTTCGGATTTTCGAGAATTCTTCCTAGAACTGTGATTTTATAGCATAGATCGGTGGAGGAGAGGTCGGGGATCTCACCTCGGGGGTTTTCTTGAGCTCGGAGGTCCTGGAAGCTGATCGGCGACGAGGTCCGAGTTGAATTCACGGCGAGGCTCGTCGGCGCTGTGTTTACACCGCAAGTCACCGAGTTTTCTGCACCTGCAAGGTTCCCCGGAGGCGGTGGATCAAGACCAGCGAGTTAGATCAGAGTTTCTGAGCGTAGATCGGCCAGAATTCACCGGAGAAGTCTCGGTTCTCACCGGAGGAAAATCAGCGGATCGCGTGGGAAAAACAGAACGAGGCCGGGGGTTTTTATAGACGGGGAAAGGCGGCGGGGTGGTTTAGATCAAGTCCGCGTCGCCTACGAACAGAATTCAGCGGGGATACGCAGAAATCCCGATCGGTTTTGATTCGGGTGAGAGGGAGTCTGGCGCGGCGCGAGGTAGAAGACGAGCTGGCGGGTCCCACCTGTCAGCGGAAGGAAACAGCGCGCGCGGCTGCGGGCTGGCGCGGTTGCTGGGTGGGCCGGCTGGTGGGTTTCGGCCCACTGGCCGATTTTTTTCTGTTTTCTTTTTTTTTCTTTTTCTATTTCTTTTCTGTTTTGAGTTTAATTTGAATTCCAGTTTGAATTTGAATTTTTGCAAAACATGCAACACGTCCAAAAATTTTTAAATTCCCCTCTTAACATGATTTAGGGTCTTAACAAGATTTTTGGGGTGTTACAGCTCTACCCCCCTTAAAAGAAATCTCGTCCTCGAGATTGGTGGTTCTAAGAAAACAATTCCGGAAATTGTGCCTTGAGCTCATCTTCCCGCTCCCAGGTGGCTTCCTCTTCTGAGTGATGCTTCCACTGCACCTTGCACATCGGATTCTTTTATTTCTGGTGAGACGTTCCATTGTCTCCAAAATCTTGTATGGTTGCTCGGCATAAGACAAATCCTCAGCTACGTTCACTTCATTCATGGGTAACACCTCTTCAGGCGTCCTCAGGCATTTCTTGAGTTGTGACACATGGAATACATCGTGCACATCTGATAGACGAGCCGGTAATTCTAGTTGATACGCCACTTATCCTTTCCTCTCCAAAACTTGAAAGGGTCCGATGTATCGAGGTGACAACTTCCCTTTCACCTTGAACCGACGAAGTCCTCTGATAGGGGACACCTTGAGATAAACATAGTCTCCCACGTTGAAAATGAGCTCTCTTCTTCGTACATCAGCATAACTCTTTTGGCGTATCTGTGCTATCCTCAAATTGTTGCGAATTTCCCTTACCTTCGCCTCGGCTTCTTGTAGTACTTCTGGACCAAACACTTTACTTTCCCCCGTTTGGTTCCAAAATAGGGGAGTTCTGCACTTCCTCCCGTACAAGGCTTCAAACGGTGACATCTTCATACTAGCTTAATAGCTGTTGTTATAGGAAAACTCCGCATACGGTAAGTTCTTGTCCCAACTCCTATTGTTTTTGAGTGCACATGCCCTTAGCAAATCTTCAAGGATCTGATTGGTTCTTTCCGTCTACCCATCAGTTTGGGGATGATAGGCAGAACTAAAGTTCAGATGAGTTCCCATGGTTTCGTGCAACTTCTGCCAGAACCTTGAGGTGAACTGTGTCCCTCGATCCGACACAATCTTCTTTGGCACTCCATGGTAACACACGATCCTTGACATGTACAACTCTGCCAATTTGAATCCACTGTAGCTTTCTTTCACGGGGATGAAATGAGCTACCTTGGTTAGCCTATCAATGATGACCCATATTGAATCATATCCTGATTGGGTCCTAGGCAATCCCACGATGAAATCCATGCTGATTTCTTCCCATTTCCATTCAGGCACTTTGAGTGGTTGCAATAATCCCACGGGTCGTTGATGTTCTGCTTTCACCAACTGACATGTGTCACATAGGGCAACATGTTCCGCGACATCTCGCTTCATGCCATACCACCAATACCTGCTCTTGAGGTCCTGGTACATTTTCGTACTCCCAGGATGAATGGAATAGTCAGAATCATGAGCCTCCTTCAAAATCAATTCACGGATCTCCTTTACTTCTGGCACACAGATTCTTTTCCCGTGCCACACCGTTCCTTGTTCATCCTCTCTAAAACCAGGAGCTTTATTTTCCTTGATGAGTTGTCTGATCTCTTGTATCTTCTCGTCATTCTTTTGACCCTCGCGTATGTCTCGCTCTAGTGTGGAGTTCACTTCCATGGCGATGGCTTCACCACTATTTACCAGGCATAGATTGAGCCTTATAACCTCGTCTTTCAATTCTGCAGGCATGTCTTTCAGGCTCAACTTATTGACCTGCACTTTCCGACTTAAAGCATCGACCACGACGTTTGCTTTCCCAGGATGATAGTTGATGCCCACATCAAAGTCATTGATTAGCTCTAACCATCTCCTTTGTCTGAGGTTGAGGTCTGGCTGTGTCAAAATGTACTTCAAACTCTTATGATCCGTATATATCTCTGTCCTCTTCCCCATCAAATAGTGCCGCCAAATTTTCAACGCGTGTACCACTGCGGCTAGTTCTAGGTCATGTGTAGGATAATTTTTCTCGTGCTTCCAGAGTTGTCGGGATGCATAAGCCACGACATGCCCTTCTTGCATGAGAACACATCCCAACCCGTTTCCAGAGGCATCGCAGTACACCGTGAAATTCTTCTACATATCTGGCATAACCAACACTAGGGTTGTTGTCAATCTTTTCTTTAGCTCCTGAAAACTCGTCTCGCACTGTGGCGTCCATGTGAATGTGATTCCCTTCTCCAACAGTTTGGTGAGAGGTCTCGAGATCTTAGAGAATCCCTCAATAAACCGTCGATAGTATCCAGCCAATCCCAAAAAGCTTCGAACTTCCCCGACATTTTCAGGGGTCTTCCACTTCTGTATATCCTCGATTTTGGCGGGATCTACGGAGATTCCTCCCTCCGAGATTATATGTCCTAAGAAGGGAACTCTCTTCAGCCAAAACTCACACTTGCTCAACTTGGCATATAGTTGGTGTTCTCTCAGCCTCTGCAACACCAACCTTAGATGTTTCTCATGTTCTTCTTCATCTTTGGAGAAGACGAGAATGTCATCTATGAAAACCACCATAAATTTGTCCAGATATTCCATGAATACCTTGTTCATGAGATACATGAAGTATGCCGGGGCATTAGTCAGCCCGAAAGGCATGACGGTGTATTCATACAGTCCGTACCGAGATGCGAAACCTGTCTTGGGAATATCAGATTGCCTTATCTTGAGTTGGTGGTAGCCCGACCTGAGATCAATTTTCGAGAACACACAAGCGCCTCTCAACTGATCAAACAAGTCTTCAATGCGGGGTAATGGGTGCTTGTTCTTAATGGTTACCTCATTCAAAGCACGGTAATCCACACATAACCTTTGGGTTCCGTCCTTCTTGGACACGAATATCACCGGAGCTCCCCATGGTGAGGAACTAGGGCGAATATACCCCTTCTCCGTCAATTCTCTCAAATGATCCTTGAGCTCTTCTAGCTGCTTGGAGTCCATCCGATAAGGTCTCTTGTATATCGGGGCTGTTCCAGGCACTAGCTCAATTGCAAATTCCACTTCACGATCGGGAGGCATACCTGGCAACTCCTCCGGAAAAATATCTGGATATTCCCTGATGGTCCTGATTTCCTCAACTTTCACCTCAACTTGATTTAATTTAATGTCCCTCCTAGGCTCGTGTATTGTTATGAACTTTACTCTTGTGCCACTAGGGTGAGTTAGTTCCACCATTCTGGTCGAGCAATGGATGATTCCCTTATGATTGGTTAACCAGTCCATGCCTAAAATAATATCGATCCCTTGGGAATCTATCACTATGAGGTTGGCAGTAAATACCACCCCATTAATGTCTAGGTTCACTTTGGGACACACTTGTCTTGTCCTTATTTCTCTGTCACACCCGGTTTTTCTGAAGAAACAACCAAGTGAATATCACATGTATGCCAGGATCATTTTCTCATACATGTGATATTCACTTGGTTGTTTCTTCGGAAAAACCGGGTGTGACAGAAGTGGTATCAGAGCCAAGGTTGCCCGTAGGAACGTGGACCTAGGTAGAAATGGACGTATTTAAGGGCCCTATTTTCTTAAAAACTATTTTACAAAGGTGTGGATTGAAAAGTGTTATTTAAATGAGTCACTTTCTTCATCTTACCCCAACTTTCATTCAAAATAGGATTTTTGTTTGAGAGTTTATCTAACCTAATTTTAAATTTTTTTGTTTTAGATGGTTCGCATGATTCGTACCGCTCGCAAGTCCACAGGAGGGAGAGTTCCCGTCGTTGCCCTTGCCGAGAGAGAGGAGAGCCGTCCGGTGACGTACCTTTCCTACGGATTGGCAGTAGGAGGCTTATTGCGCCGACTTCGACGTATGCTCGAAGCCGCCGGCAATACGGGCAAGTTAATCATCCACTATAACTCCACCAGGACCATCCGTGAGAAGGGGGAAGAATGGAGTTCGGAGATGAGGATTATACACGAAAATCAGCTGCTTAAGATCCACCACTCTCCAGCTTGTCGAGCAACACAGGTCGATGCGGAGAAAGATGTCACCTGGGAGGCCATCACCTGCCAGAGTCACATCTATCATCGCCACTTGGACAAAACTGAGTACATGTATGTCCTCCAGCGTGAGAGTGGTACCACGGAGTACAAGTACCCGCCGGTGCAGCAAGGGACTTCCCATGAGCACATGGACTTGTGCTTGGAAGATGCTTCTATGCTCAGCACTCGACTGCAGGAGTGTCAACAAGAGCTTCAGGATGTCCGGGACACCCTGAAGGAAACGGAGGCGTTGCTGCGAGCCTGTTGGAGGGCGAGAGAAAGAGGAGATGGGAATGAACTGTGTGTCACCGTGAATGATACATGGACTCCTGACTCCCCAGATCGCCGAGCGATCAGGCGTCGTCGCACTTCTCCACCAGCAGCCTCCCCACCCAAAGCAGAATCAGAAGGCAGCCGAAATGAAGAGGAAGATCCCGAGGAGCCAGCTCAAGAAAACGAGTAGTGTAGAGTCCCTCCCTTAGTCAGCAAGATCTCGAATAGGCGAGTCGTTAAGATAAGTTAATGGTGTGATAATGCTTGGTGTGTGACGTGAGTTGTGGAAGCCATGAGCAATTGTCCACAGCCTCGTCTTTAGATTGTTTTGTTTTGGTGTGTAATATTGCCTTTATTTTTGTGTGAAAAGTGAACCATTAGAAAAGTATAACAAAGCCTCAACCCTTCAAAAGTATAAACAAATGAAGGTAGTGAGATGATACTAAATGCTTTCAAATTAACGTTGGTTGATTCTGCCAGATGGCTGGAAGAGGAAAAGGACGTGCTGCCAACCCCGCCAACAACAACGATGAGGCATGCAACCCTCATCTTTCTGGAGGCCAGGACCGGGGTGGTCGCCGTGAAGGAGTTGATCCCCTCCACCAAATGCTGGAGAATCAAAATCAGCTCATCCAGAACTTGACTCAAGTGGTGGCCAACTTGCATCAAGTTCCACCTCCACAAGCTGCACCACGCCAACCAAGGTTGAGTGAGTTTCTAGGAACACAACATCCAAAGTTTGCAAGTGCTGCTGAACCTCTGGAGGCAGATGATTGGCTAAAGACCATTGAAAGCAAGATGAGGATCATCCAGTGCCAAGGGTATGAGAGGGTACTGTTTGCCTCTCATCAATTGCATGGACCTGCTGCTGATTGGTGGACCGCCTATGTCGCCGCCCATCATGACCCTGAGAACATCACTTGGGAAGAGTTCAAGCGTAGCTTCCGCAACCATTACATCCCAAGAGGTGAACTCAAAAACAAGAGGAAGGAGTTTTTGGGACTGCAGCAGGGAAACATGACGGTGAGGGAATACCTCACTAAATTTACTCAACTATCCCGTTATGCCCCACGGGACATAGAGACTGATGAGCAGAAACAAGATTGTTTTGTGGAAGGACTTACCGCGGAGATGCAGTGTGCAATGTCCTCAAATGAGTATGAAAGCCTCCAAAAGATGGTGGACAGAGCGTTTGTGGTAGAAAGGAAGCTAAAGGCCTTGGAAAATGAGAATAAGAGGAAGGCCGGGTGGTCACATCAAGCCTCAGGGAGCAACACCCGCCCACGTCTGATGCAGCAACCTGCCGGGCAAACGAACCGTGCTGCGGTACCCTACTCAGCACCAAGGGGGTACAACCCAAACTACAGGCCTCCGGCAGCACCAGCACAGCCACAACGTCAGTTTGTACAGCAGCCTTGCCCCGCATATCCACCTCGACCAGCAGTGCAAGGACCTCCAAACCAACCCCAAGACAATAAAGGCCAAGCCCCTAAGGTTGGGGTGCAATGTTTTAGCTGCGGTGAAGTGGGGCACTACGCCCATAAGTGCCCAAAGAAGAAGCCCGCGCAGCCACAACAGCAGAATGTAATGAGAGGACGGGTGAACCACGTCACTATGGAGGAAGCACAAGATGCACCTGACGTGGTAGTTGGTAAGTTTCCTGCCAATTTACACCTTGCAACCCTGCTGTTTGATTCTGGTGCCACCCACTCGTTTATTGCTCAAGGGTTTGTTAAGAAGTATGACCTAGCAACAACACAAATGAACCATATGCTAGCCGTAAACTCTCCAGGTGGAGAAATAAGGACAAGACAAGTGTGTCCCAAATGAACCTAGACATTAATGGGGTGGTATTTACTGCCAACCTCATAGTGATAGATTCCTAAGGGATAGATATTATTTTGGGTATGGATTGGTTGACCAAACATAAAGGAATCATCCATTGTTCGACCAGAACAGTGGAACTAACTCACCCTAGTGGCACAAGAGTAAAGTTCAAAACAATACACGAGCCTAGGAGGGACATTAAATTAAATAAAGTTGAGGTGAAAGTTGAGGAAATCAGGACCATCAGGGAAAATCCAGATGTTTTTCCGGAGGAGTTGCCAGGTATGCCTCCCGATCGTGAAGTGGAATTTGCAATTGAGCTAGTACCTGGAACAGCCCCGATTTACAAAAGACCTTATCGGATGGACTCCAAGCAGCTAGAAGAACTCAAGGATCATTTGAGAGAATTGACGGAGAAGGGGTATATTCATCCTAGTTCCTCACCATGGGGAGCTCCGGTGATATTTGTGCCCAAGAAGGATGGAACCCAAAGGTTATGCGTGGATTACCGCGCCTTGAAAGAGGTAACCATCAAAAACAAGTACCCATTACCCCGCATTGAAGACTTGTTTGATCAGTTGAGGGGAGCTTGCGTGTTCTCGAAAATTGATCTCAGGTCGAGATACCACCAACTCAAGATAAGGCAATCTGATATTCCCAAGACAGCTTTCGTATCTCGGTACGGACTGTATGAATACACTGTCATGCCCTTCGGGCTAACTAATGCCCCAGCATACTTCATGTATCTCATGAAAAAGGTATTCATGGAATATCTGGACAGATTTGTGGTGGTTTTCATAGATGACATTCTCGTCTTCTCCAAAGATGAAGAAGAACATGAGGAACATCTAAGGTTGGTGTTGCAGAGGCTAAGAGAACACCAACTATATGCCAAGTTGAGCAAGTGTGAGTTTTGGCTGAAGAGAGTTCCCTTCTTAGGACATATAATCTCAGAGGGAGGAATCTCCGTAGATCCCGCCAAAATCGAGGATATACAGAAGTGGAAGACCCCTGAAAATGTCGGGGAAGTTCGAAGCTTCATGGGATTGGCTAGATACTATCGACGGTTTATCGAGGGATTCTCAAAGATCTCGAGACCTCTCACCAAACTGTTGGAGAAGGGAATCACATTCACATGGATGCCGCAGTGCGAGAAGAGTTTTCAGGAGTTAAAGGAAAGATTGACAACAGCCCCAGTGCTGGTTATGCCCGATATGCAAAAGAGCTTCACGGTGTACTGTGATGCCTCTGGAAACGGGTTGGGATGTGTTCTTATGCAAGAAGGGCATGTCGTGGCTTATGCATCCCGGCAGCTTCGGAAGCACGAGAAGAACTATCCTACACATGACCTAGAACTAGCTGCAGTGGTACACGCGTTGAAAATTTGGTGGCACTATTTGATGGGGAAGAGGACCGAGATATATACGGATCATAAGAGTTTGAAGTACATTTTCACACAGTCAGATCTCAACCTCAGACAAAGGAGATGGTTAGAGCTAATCAATGACTTTGATGTGGGCATCAACTATCATCCCGGGAAAGCAAACGTCGTGGCCGATGCTTTGAGTCGGAAAGTGCAGGTCAATAAGTTGAGCTTGAAGGACATGCCTGTAGAATTGAAGGACGAAGTTATAAGGCTCAATCTATGTCTAGTAAAAAGTGGTGAAGCCATCACCATGGAAGTGGACTGCACACTAGAGCGAGACATACGCGAGGGTCAAAAGAATGATGAGAAGATACAAGAGATCAGACAACTTATCAAGGAAAATAAAGCTCCGGGTTTTAGAGAGGATGAACAAGGAACGGTGTGGCACAGAAAAAGAATCTGTGGCCTGAAGTAAAGGAGATCCGTGAATTGATTTTGAAGGAGGCTCACGATTCCGACTATTCCATTCATCCTGGGAGTACGAAGATGTACCAGGACCTCAAGGGCAGGTATTGGTGGTATGGCATGAAGCGAGATGTCACGGAACATGTTGCCCTATGTGACACATGTCAGTTGGTGAAAGCAGAACATCAATGACCCGCGGGATTATTGCAACCACTCAAAGTGCCTGAATGGAAATGGGAAGAAATCAGCATGGATTTCATCGTGGGATTGCCTAGGACCCAATCAGGATATGATTCAATATGGGTCATCATTGATAGGATAACCAAGGTAGCTCACTTCATCCCCGTGAAGGAAAGCTACAGCGGATCCAAATTGGCAGAATTGTACATGTCAAGGATCATGTGTTACCATGGAGTGCCAAAGAAGATTGTGTCGGATCGAGGGACACAGTTCACCTCAAGGTTCTGGCGGAAGTTGCACGAAACCATGGGAACCCATCTGAACTTTAGTTCTGCCTATCATCCCCAAACTGACGGGCAGTGGAAGCATCACTCAGAAGAGGAAGCCACCTGGGAGCGGGAAGATGAGCTCAAGGCACAATTTCCGGAATTGTTTTCTTAGAACCACCAATCTCGAGGACGAGATTTCTTTTAAGGGGGGTAGAGCTGTAACACCCCAAAATTTTGATTCAAAACCCTAAATCATGTTAAGAGGGGGATTTAAAAAATTTTGGACGTGTTGCATGTTTTGCAAAAATTCAAATTCAAACTGGAATTCAAATAAAACTCAGATCAGAAAAGAAATAGAAAAAGAAAAAGGAAAACAGAAAAAAAACGGCCAGTGGGCCGAAACCCACCAGCCGGCACACCCTGCCCTGCGCCAGCCCGCAGCCGCGCGCCCGCGCTCTCTCTCTCTCTCTCAGACAGGTGGGACCCACCTGTCATCCCTAACCCCCGATCGTCCGAAACTCGGACTGTTCACCCGCGCGCGCGCGATCGCAACCGACCGGATTTCCGGCCGAATTCTGGTTCCAGAGGACTCCCACTCGATCTAAACAAACCTGCCGCCCTCTCCCGTCTATAAAAACCCCGGCCTCGTTCTGTTTTTCCCACGCGATCGACCGATTTTCCTCCGGTGAGAATCGAGACTTCTCCGGCGAATTCTGACTGATCTAAGCTCGGAAATTCCGATCTAACTCGCTGGTCTTGATCCACCGCCTCCGGGGAACCTTGCAGGTGCAGAAAACTCGGTGACTTGCGGTGTAAACACAGTGCCGACGAGCTTCGCCGTAGTTTCGCCTCGGACCTCGTCGCCGATCACCTTCCAGGACCTCCGAGCTCAAGAAAACCCCCGAGGTGAGATCCCCGACCTCCCCTCCACCGATCTATGCCATAAAATCACAGTTCTAGGAAGAATTCTCGAAGATCCGAAAGTCTCCGGCGAGATCGCCGCTTCCCGCCGCCGTGCGCCGCCGGCAGCGCCGCCCGCGCTCGATCAGAGCGACGTGGCCGCTTGTGCGCCGTTTATTTTAAATCGCACGGTAGGGTTTAAACCCCCGCGTACCGGTTCGATGTTATAATCTCGGCCGTCGGTTTAAAATCGGATGGTCCACGTCAGCCCCGCGTTATAAAGACTGGAAATCTTACGTGCTACCCCCTGGGGTTCTCGGGAAATAAGAGCTAGCCCCGGAAACTTCTGATCTAGCCTCTGGAACTTCAGAAAATCATGTAAATTCATTTAAAAATCAGTTTTAGCCCCTGGACTTAATAAAAATTAGGAAAAACTCCTTTGATAAGTGGGGTAAGTTTACCTTTTTTAGCCCTGTTTAGTATTTAATTTAGGAAATTGAATATGTGGCTAGTGTTTAAAAATTAAAAAGTGGGACAAACATATTGTCATAATTAAATTAAAAACTTTCTCAGTAATTAGAAAACTTTGGAGTAAGATAAAAATATATTTTGGTCTGAAATGAATCTGTTTAATTTATTATTCACATTTAGGGACACATTTTTAAGTAAAAGATTGTTCTAGAAAATAGGGAAAATAATTGTAAAATAGTTTACATCAGAGGTAAAGGTCAAAAATATATTAGTAAATACTTTAGATCAGAACCTATTCTGTTTAGATGTTGTATTTTGTTATTTTCATAATAAAGCTCACATTTAGGCATAGGAAATAAATCTGAAAATATAGCAACTAGTAAATGATAAATGGAGTTCTAAAATCCAAAGAGTTCAGTTTAGGGTTGGTAAAAATTATGAAGACACATATGGAGAAGGAAAATACCTTTCATGCTTATTTGGTAGTTAAAAGGTGTAGTAATTGAATATAAGAAATTTTTTTAAATTGGAAACTCACATATATAGTATGTAAGTATAAATGTGAACACAAAAGTAGGAGTCATATACATATGATTAAAAGTGCATGCAATCCACAAATCAACACACACAATGGTGAATGACTTTCATAAATGTGAATGTGTGGTTTGTATGAAGTGGAAGTGTGAACTATGTCTTATGGATTGTTGTTTTTCTTTTGCTATGTGTGATGGTATGATGTAGAACCTGCTCAAGAGCAAGTTATTCCTTTCCAAGATCAGGATTACTCATTTCAAGAGCAGCAAGAAGGAGGCAAGTGTCCTTGACCACTTTGATCCTATGCTAGGATGTGTAGCTAGAAATATTTGCATTGTCAATTTAAATATGGAACCCATGATAGGAAGTTTCCCTAGAATTGCATTACCTTGTTTTCCTTGTAGCTTGGATTGGGATTTATTTTATCATGTCATTTAATATTATGCATATGCTTAGCCATGCTTAGAATGGGATATTTGGGATATGAGATCATCAGTTTATTTTACCATACTCTTGAATGAGGTATTGTGAGTTATGTAGAGGTAGGGATCAAGGCAAGTTGGATGTTTTGGTTGTGTGCTGGGTGCACGAGACTCGGGTTTGTGTTTAGTACTTGCCTGGATCCTAAGGACCGGTTCATGGAGCATGTAACCTGGCTTTACAGTGCCAACCACCTGCTGAGATGGGGCAGCTTGGCCAATTAATTAGGTGTATCCCCGGTGTAGTATGGGTGTGTTGGATGGTGCGGGGAATAGGTGTCAGCTGGACTACCATATGAACCGCAAGGCTCAAGAGGGGGCCACTGCAGCGGGGTTGGAGCCTCTTGTATGCTGTTAGGGGTGAAACCTCAGTGGGCCCACGCTCGTCGGGAATCCCTTTGTAAAGGCTTCGTAGTGATCTCCTGGCTACACACCTGGGAAGTGTGAATGTGGTTCGTAGCCACTGGCATAATGGAGGTTCTTTTAGTCCACCCGGCAACGGGGGATGAAATCACTACATGTGGGTACAGTGGTACAAACTCTGCAGAGTCAAAACTATCATGATAGCCGTGCTCACGGTCAAGAGCGGCTTCGACTTATTCATGATTAGAGGATGGATGGTTTTGGAAGTTAAGCGGGGAGCTTAACATTGGAAATGATGTTATGGTTATTGGATTATGATGATGGGATGGGAGATTGGGACCATTTCACTTGTGTAGTAATGTAGGTGCTTAATAAGCTAAGGTGATAGGAATTAATTGCGTAGTGCTTTAACCATGAGTTCAACCTCTCCTTGTTCTAGCCATGCATGATATAATTTTCCCACACTTGCTGAGTACCATTGGTACTCAACCTTGCATATTTTGTTGGTTTATATTGCTGCTCAGGTCAAGATAATGAGGTGGTGTATAATGACCAAGACTTTGGACCCGAAGAAGGTTTCTAGGTTCATGGAGACCCCCGGGCAACGCCTGTGACGGAGCCCTCAAGAATAATATTCCGCTGCTAGTTTATTTACTTGTGATGAACTTATTATTGTCCATTGAGACATTTGCGATGTAAGACTTATTTATATGCGACACCTGGCTTGTAATAAATGATGCTTCACTATTTGTCATCACATGTATGAGAAAATGATCCTGGCATACATGTGATATTCACTTGGTTGTTTCTTCGGAAAAACCGGGTGTGACATTCTCCCCCTGGAGAGTTTACGGCTAGCATATGGTTTATTTGTGTTGTTGCTAGGTCATGCTTCTTAACAAACCCTTGAGCAATGAACGAGTGGGTAGCACCAGAATCAAACAGCAGGGTTGCAAGGTGTAAATTGGCAGGAAACTTACCAACTACCACGTCGGGTGCCTCCTGTGCTTCCTCCATAGTGACGTGGTTCACCCGTCCTCGCATCACATTCTGCTGTTGTGGCTGCACGGGTTTCTTCTTTGGGCATTTGTGGGTGTAGTGCCCCACTTCACCGCAGCTAAAACATTGCACCCCAACCTTAGGTGCCTGGCCTTTGTTGTCTTGGGGTCGGTTTGGGGGTCCTTGTACTGCTGGTCGAGGTGGATATGTGGGGCGAGGCTACTGTACAAACTGACGTTGCGGCTGTGCTGGTGCTGCCGGAGGCCTGTAGTTCGGGTTGTACCCTCTTGGTGCTGAGTAGGGTACCGCAGCACGGTTTGTCTGCCCTGCTGGTTGCTGCATCAGACGGGGGCGGGTGTTGCTACCCGAGGCTTGATGTGACCAACCGGCCTTCCTCTTATTCTCATTTTCCAAGGCCTTTAGCTTCCTTTCTACCACAAATGCTCTGTCCACCATCTTTTGGAAGCTTTCATACTCATTTGAGGACATTGCACACTGCATCTCCGCGGTAAGTCCTTCCACGAAACAATCTTGTTTCTGCTCATCAGTCTCTATGTCTCGTGGGGCATAACGGGATAGTTGAGTAAATTTAGTGAGGTATTCCCTCACAGTCATGTTACCTTGCTGCAACCCCAAAAACTCCTTCCTCTTGTTTTTGAGTTCACCTCTTGGGATGTAATGGTTGCGGAAACTACGCTTGAACTCTTCCCAAGTTATGTTCTCAGGGTCATGATGGGCAGCCACGTAGACGGTCCACCAATCAGCAGCAGGTCCATGCAATTGATGAGAGGCAAACAGCACCCTCTCATACCCTTGGCACTGTATGATCCTCATCTTACTTTCAATGGTTTTCAGCCAATCATCTGCCTCCAGAGGTTCAGCAGCACTTGCGAACTATGGAGGTTGAGTTCCTAGAAACTCACTCAACCTTGGTTGGCGTGGTGCAGCTTGTGGAGGTGGAACTTGATGCAAGTTGGCCACCACTTGAGTCAAGTTCTGGATGAGCTGATTTTGATTCTCCAGCATTTGGTGAATGGGATCAACTCCCTCACGGCGACCACCCCTGTCTTGGCTTCCAGAAAGATGAGGGTGGCAGGCCTCATCGTTGTTGTTGGAGGGGTTGGCAGCACGTCCTTTTCCTCTTCCGGCCATCTGGCAGAATCAACCAATGTTAATTTGAAAGCATTTAGTATCATCTTACTACTTTCATTTGTTTGTACTTTGAAGTGTTGAGGCTTTGTTATACTTTTCTGAGGGTTCAATTTTCACACAAAAATAAATGCAATATCATTTCATGTGGGTTCACACACCAAAGCAAAACAATCTAAAGACGAGGCTGTGGACAATTGCTCATGGCTTCCACAACTCACGTCACACACCAAGTATTATCACACCATTAACTTAACTTAACGACTCGCCTATTCGACATCTTGCTGACTAAGGCAGGGACTCTACACTACTCGTTTTCTTGAGCTGGCTCCTCGGGATCTTCCTCATCATTTCAGCTTCCTTCTGACTCTGCTTTGGGTGGGGAGGCTGCTGGTGGAGAAGTGCGACGACGCCTGATCGCTCGGCGATCCGGGGAGTCAGGAGTCCATGTATCATTCACGGTGACACACAGTTCATTCTCATCTCCTCTTTCTCTCGCCTTTAAGCAGGCTCGCAGCAACGCCTCCGTTTCCTTCAGGGTGTCCCGGACATCCTGAAGCTCTTGCTGACACTCCTGCAATCGAGTGCTGAGCATAGAAGCATCCTCCAAGCACAAGTCCATGTGCTCATGGGAAGTCCCTTGCTGCACCGGCGGGTACTTGTACTCCGTGGTACCACTCTCACGTTGGAGGACATACATGTACTCAGTTTTGTCCAAGTGGCGACGATAGATGTGACTCTGGCAGGTGATGGCCTCCCAGGTGACATCTTTCTCCGCATCGACCTGTGTTGCTCTACAAGCTGGAGAGTGGTGGATCTTAAGCAGCTGATTTTCGTGTATAATCCTCATCTCTGAACTCCATTCTTCCCTCTTCTCACGGAGGGTCCTGGTGGAGTTATAGTGGATGATTAGCTTGCCCGTATTGCCGGCGGCTTCGAGCATACGCCGAAGACGGCGCAATAAGCCTCCTACTGCCAATCTGTAGGAAAGGTACGTCACCAGACGGCTCTCCTCTCTCTCGGCAAGGGCAACTACGGGAACTCTCCCTCCTGTGGACTTGCGAGCGGTGCGAATCATGCGAACCATCTAAAACAAAAAGAATTTAAAATTAGGTTAGATAAACTCTCAAACAAAAATCCTATTTTGAATGAAAGTTGGGGTAAGATGAGGAAAGTGACTCATTAAATAACACTTTTCAACACACACCTTAAAAAAATAGTTTTTAAGAAAGTAGGTCCCTTAAATACGTCCATTTCTACCTAGGTCCACGTTCCTACGGGCAACCTTGGCTCTGATACCACTTCTGTCACACCCGGTTTTTCTGAAGAAACAACCAAGTGAATATCACATGTATGCCAGGATCATTTTCTCATACATGTGATGACAAATAGTGAAGCATCATTTATTACAAGCCAGGTGTCGAATATAAATAAGTCTTACATTCGCAAATGTCTTAATGGACAATAATAAGTTCATCACAAGTAAATAAACTAGCAGCGGAATAATTATTCTCGTAGGCTCCATCACAGGCGTTGCCCGGGGATCTCCATGAACCTAGAAACCTTCTTCGGGTCCAAAGTCTTGGTCATTATACACCACCTCATTATCTTGACCTGAGCAGCAATATAAACCAACAAATATGCAAGGTTGAGTACCAATGGTACTCAGCAAGTGTGGGAAAATTACATCATGCATGGCTAGATCAAGGAGAGGTTGAACTCATGGTTAAAGCACTACGCAATTAATACCTATCACCTTAGCTTATTAAGCACCTACATTACTACACAGGTGAAATGGTCCTAATCTCCCATCCCATCATCATAATCAAATAACCATAATATCAATTCCAATGATAAGCTCCCCGCTTAACATCCACAACTTCCAAAACCATCAATCCTCTAATCATGAATAAGTCCAAGCCGCTCTTGACCGTGAGCACGGCTGTCATGACAGTTTTGACTCTGCAGAGTTTGTACCACTGTACCCACATGTAGTGATTTCATCCCCCGTTGTCGGGTGGACTAAAAGAACCTCCATTATGCCAGTGGCTACGAACCACATTCACACTTCCCAGGTGTGTAGCCAGGAGATCACTACGAAGCCTTTACAAAGGGATTCCTGACGAGCGTGGGCCCACTGAGGTTTCACCCCTAACAACATACAAGAGGCTCCAACCCCGCTGCAGTGGCCCCCTCTTGAGCCTTGCGGTTCATATGGTAGTCCAGCTGACACCTACTCCCCGCACCCTCCAACACACCCATACTACGCCGGGGATACACCTAATTTATTGGCCAAGCTGCCCCATCTCAGCATGTGGTTGGCACGGTAAAGCCAGGTTACATGCTCCATGAACCGGTCCTTAGGATCCAGGCAAGTACTAAACACAAACCCGAGTCTCGTGCACCCAGCACACAACCAAAACATCCAACTTGCCTTGATCCCTACCTCTACATAACTCACAATATCTCATTCAAGAGTATGGTAAAATAAACTGATGATCTCATATCCCAAACATCCCATTCTAAGCATGGCTAAGCATATGCATAATGACATGATAAAATAAATCCCAACCCAAGCTACAAGGAAACAAGGTAATGCAATTCTAGGGAAACTTCCTATCATGGGTTTCATATTTAAATTGACAATGCAAATAATTCTAGCTACACATCCTAGCATAGGATCAAAGTGGTCAAGGACACTTGCCTCCTTCTTGCTGCTCTTGAAATGGGTAGTCCTGATCTTGGAAAGGAATAACTTGCTCTTGAGCAGGTTCTACATCATACCACCACACATAGCAAAAGAAAAACAACAATCCATATAACATAGTTCACACTTCCACTTCATACAAACCACACATTCACATTTATGAAAGTCATTCACCATTATATGTGTTGTGGTTACTCTATGTGTGTTGATTTGTGGCTTGCATACACTTTTAATAATGTGTATATGATTCCTACTTTGTGTTCACATTTATACTTACCTACTATATATATATGAGTTTCCAATTTAAATAAATTCCTTATATTCAACTACTACACCTTTTTACTACCAAGTATGTATGAAAGATATTTTTCTTCTCCATATGTGGCTTCAGAAATTCTACCAACCCTAAACTGAATTCTTTGGATTTTAGAAACTCCATTTATCATTTACTAGTTGCTATATTTTCAGATTTATTTTCCTATGCATACATGTGTGCTTTATTATAAAATTAGTAATACACATCATCTAAACAGAATAGGTTCTGGTCCTAAATAATTTAATAACATATTTTGACCTCGGCCTCTGATGTAAACTATTTCACAATTATTTTCCCTATTTTCTAAAACTTTTCGTTACTTAAAAATGTGTCCCTAAATGTGAATAATAAATTAAACAGATTCAATTCAGCCCAAAATATGTTTTTGTCTCACTCCAAAGTTTCCTAAATACTGAGAAAGTCTTTAATTAAATTTTGACAATATGTTTGTCCCACTTTTTAATTTTTTAACACTAGCCACATATTTAATTTCCTAAATTAAATACTAAACAGGGCTAAAAAGGTAAACTCACCCCACTACAGGGTCTATAATATTATTTTCAGAATTTCCAGGGGTATAGCTACACTTATCAGAGGGGTTTTTCCTAATTTTTATTAAGTCCAGGGGCTAAAACTGATTTTTAAATGAATTTACATGATTTTCTGAAGTTCCAGGGGCTAGATCAGAAGTTTCCGGGGCTAGCTCTTATTTCCTGAGAACCCCAGGGGGTAGCACGTAAGATTTCCAGTCTTTATAACGCGGGGCTGACGTGGACCGTCCGATTTTAAACCGACGGCTGAGATTATAACATCGAACCGGTACACGGGGATTTAAACCCTACCGTGCGATTTAAAATAAACGGCGCACAAGCGGCCACATCGCTCTGATCGAACGCGGGCGGCGCTGCCGGCGGCGCACGGCGGCGGGAAGCGGCGATCTCGCCGGAGATTTTCGGATTTTCGAGAATTCTTCCTAGAACTGTGATTTTATGGCATAGATCGGTGGAGGAGAGGTCGGGGATCTCACCTCGGGGGTTTTCTTGAGCTCGGAGGTCCTGGAAGGTGATCGGCGACGAGGTCCGAGTTGAATTCACGGCGAGGCTCATCGGCGCTGTGTTTACACCACAAGTCACCGAGTTTTCTGCACCTGAAAGGTTCCCCGGAGGCGGTGGATCAAGACCAGCGAGTTAGATCGGAGTTTCCGAGCGTAGATCGGCCAGAATTCGCCGGAGAAGTCTCGGTTCTCACCAGAGGAAAATCGGCGGATCGCGTGGGAAAAACAGAACGAGGCCGGGGTTTTTATAGACAGGGAAAGGCGGCGGGGTGGTTTAGGCCAAGTCCGCGTCGCCTACGAACAGAATTCAGCGGGGATACGCACAAATCCCGATCGGTTTTGATTCGGGTGAGAGGGAGTCCGGCGCGGCGCGAGGTAGAAGACGAGCTGGCGGGTCCCACCTGTCAGCAGAAGGAAACAGCGCGCGCGGCTGCGGGCTGGCGCGGTTGCTGGGTGGGCCGGCTGGTGGGTTTCGGCCCACTGGCCGGTTTTTTTCTGTTTTCTTTTTTTCTTTTTTCTATTTCTTTTCTGTTTTGAGTTTAATTTGAATTCCAGTTTGAATTTGAATTTTTGCAAAACATGCAACACGTCCAAAAAAATTTAAATTCCCCTCTTAACATGATTTAGGGTCTTAACAAGATTTTTGAGGTGTTACATGGACTGTCCAGAAATAATGAGTGAGACTCGTGCACTTCTGAGTTCAAGTGCACAACTCGAAGGACGGTGTCTAAAACAGCGCCGTGGCGGGTTAACCACGACATTCCTAAGATGACATCGACCTTTTGTCCCTCTAAGATTATGAGAGACGCAGGGTAGACTCTACCCTCTAAGCACAATGGTGCTTTTGGGACCATCATGCTTGCTGAAATTTTCCCACCCGGTGAACAGATCACATAAGGACTATCGGTGGGTAGTATTTGCAAGCTATACTTATCAATGAAAGCTTGGCTAATGAAGCTATGCGTGGCGCCTGAATCAAATAATATTATAGCGGGATGCTGGTGGAGTTGGAACATACCCGGCAAGGATTGGCTCGCCCTCCGGCACGTCCTCAATGGCAAGCTGGTGGACGGTGCCGGGCCTAGGGTTTGCCCGCCGCGCATTAGTAGGGTTCCGGGGTTGATTCCTCCCCGGAAACTGCGGTGCCACTCCGCCGCCTTGCCTCTCCGGGAAACTGCTCGCGAAGTGTCCTGGACGACCACACCTGTAACATGTGGCCGCTGCTGGTGTAGTGCTCGGGAGACGAAAGCCCGGCATGCGTTGCTAAGGTGCATACGCACGCGGCATCGCCCGCTGCTGCTGTTGTTGCGGAGGTGGTACTGGCAGTGCCGGCCTGAATGCCGGTGAAGAGTACGACCAACTGCGGAACGGCATCGACCGCTGTGGTGGCTGCCAGCGTGGACCTGATGGTGGGCGATTCACCATCCGAAACTTCTGAGAAGGACCGCCGCCTTCTCCTCTGCTCTGCGGCACGCTTCGCTTTCTCTCCGCCGCCGCTAACTCCTTGCCGGAGTCCTCCTGAACAATCGCAGCATCAATGATGTCGTTGAGGCTGCCGCGATTGAACATCGCCAACTTATCCTTCAGGAGCGGGTTAAGCCCCTGGTAAAAGTGGTCCCGCCGCTTCTCGTCGGTATCGGCATGATACGACGCGTAGAGCGCGAGATCATTGAACGCCCTGGAGTATTCCAGCGCGTTCTGGCTCCCTTGCTGCAGGTGCAGGAACTCCTGCGCCTTCCTCTTCATCAAACCTGGCGGTATATGATAGGCCCTGAAGGCCATCCGGAACTCCGTCCAGGTCATCACTCGGTCGGTGGGCTGTGAAGCACAGAAGTTGGCCCACCACGCGCTCACGGATCCTTGGAGCTGCTGGACCGCAAACTGAGTCTTGCGCTGCTCACTTATCTGGAGCAGCCCGAACTTCATCTCTATGGCATGGAGCCAGTTGTCCGCGTCAAGTGGTTCATCCGCCCTTGAGAATACCGGGGGATGAGTCGCTAGGAAGTCAGAGTAGGAGCTGTGTTGACGCTCCTCACGGTCTTGACGTCTCTCTGGACGAGACGTATTTGCGATTAGAGTCTGCAGCAACTCCGTGTGCTGCTGATGTGAACCCGCCATTGCCGCGACGATGTCGGCCAATGTAACCGTTGGCAGTGGCGGTGGCGGTGTTTGCTGTTGCTGTTGCTACTGTTGCTGCTGCAGTCCCGAGGAGTCCTCGGGAGGCTGTTGGAGGTCTCTCCCCTTTGACTAGTACCCCCAACATCAGGGTTGGCACGAGTACGCGTCATTCTGAAATTCAAAACAGCAGCGATTAGCACATGTCTTACTTAAAATTCCATATGTAACAGTAGGTATTAAAGTGACACATGATTAATTTGCACAACATTCACATATATTGATAAAGCATAAAATTTATACAAGATACATTATTCTCGGGTCTCTGAGAAGTCGTGCTCATGTCATCACTACCTACATACGCTACTGTCTACACGACATGTCACCGATTACAAAATTTGGGCTACACTACCCTAGCTGCCCTACATGGCAACTGTAACCCCCTACTAGGAGTAGAACTCGACCTCCTGTGGGTCGTCCTCCTCCGGTACCTCTGCTGGTGGCTCTGGATCTACCACCTCCTCTCCCATCCCGGGTTCTCCCATTGCTGGAAGACCCAAGACCAGCGGTATGCCCAATACCGGTGGTACGAGGTCCTGCAAAGCATGCACCTCGTCCATAGCCTGGTCGTAGTCCTCTTCCCAGCCTTGGCCTTCCTCAATAGCGTCGTCCCGCTCTTGAGTAAGTTCCTCGTTCTTCTGGGTCAGATTCTGTACCAGTTCTTATAACGCCGCGATGTCGACACGGCTCTTCTTCTTTGCCTTCTTCAGACGATGCAACTGATTGTGTTGTTCATTCAGTCGCTTGATCGTCGGCAGGAGCACATTGCGGAGTGCGCTGTGAGCCCTCTCGAAATGGTCTCCACGGCTCGTGCTCTCCTTGAGCTTTGTGGCGAGATGTTCCGTATGAACAGATTGGCTGTCCATCACGGTGTTTCCCGCCCTCATCTGGAGGCTAAGGTTTGCCTCCGCGGGGTTGTACCTTGGGCAACTCGGGTCCGTTGCCTCCAGGTACCTCTCTTCCCACACATGCTGAGCCCGTACTTCCACCGGAACGAGCGCGTATGGAGTGCCCTCCATAGCCTGCACGTGTAGTTGGCATAAATGTGACATAGTGTCACGGGCTGCCACTTGCCACATCCCTTCCAGCTGTCTTCCTCTCACCGTGACGGTGAACGGCACCCAACCGGGTGGCGTAGGTCCTGCAGGGACTTCGACATGGATTGTCCACGTCTTGTTCCCCTCTTCGCCTTCTTCCTTGGCGAAGTACTGCGGCATCTGGTTGTACCCGAAATATTGGAGCATTTGCCACAATGCTTCTGGGTAGCCGCTACGGTGAGAACAGTGGGACACCACCCACCCGTTCTCCAATTGCTTATCTGCTGTCATCTGTAAAAATATATTTGAGAAATGTCAAATATTTATTTAAACAGTAAACCTCTGAGTTATAACATAAGACATGTCATTGAACCCATAAAACTTGGAAACATAGTTCAAATTTTAAAAAAATTTGACTGCTGATCTGCTGTTCCCATGACAGCCCTGACCAGTTTACATTTCAACCTGATTTAGGCCATGTTGAAGGAAAAACCAATTCTGGAGCTCAACATCAAAGTTAAAGCTAACTTCAATAGCTTTCCAGAAAGTATTTTCTTAGCCTAAGATATGTCCTGGTTCAAAAGTTATGAGATGTCAAAGTTAACAGAATTTCTGGAGAAAATTGGACAGCACCTCCCAGCTTTAGGTACTGATTTCATCCAAGAATTCCAGTTAATTCTGTTCCTAATCTGACAAAACTTTCTGTTACAAAGTTGTAACCCATCTCATAAGATTTCCATAACTACCTCATTTTCTATTTTTGGATTTTTATGCAGGAAGTTATGCTTAATTTACATAGAGTTTACAGAGAGTGTTTGCTCTGCCCTGTTTTCTGGACAGTTTCAACTTTACTGCATTTTTCAATTAGTTAAGGGATGAAACACCTCTAGACCTCAACAGAAAAGTTGTAAAGCTCTTCCAAAGATTTCCAGAAATGTATCATATGACCCCAACCTCGAAAGAACTCAACCTCTAACCTCTGATCAACTTCAGCCCTAATTCAGCTGAAACCAGAGTACTCTGCCCTTAACAACCTATAAGTTGAAAACTTGTTAACTTTGAATATTCTGATTAAGGAAAGGAGTTACAGCAAGTTTTCCTACTTTGGATCAAAACCTTAAAGTTTTAAATGAAGTTGTTCATTTAATGGGGTGTGACGTCGATGCGTCACCAGATTATGTCGGTACTACGTCCTCACAAGGAAAAACCTATACCGGACTTAGCTGGCTTCATTAATTCAGTGGCACTAAACGTCACTCGCACACAGATGCTACACGTCTACCGTTTCGTGGTCAGGCTACCTGCAGAAACTCACACAATCGTCAGACTCGGCTGCACACCGAGCCCAGAATCCATACAGTTCGTACACCCGGCCGTCATCACTCGCCCGGATGTTCTCAAGCCAAACACGCCTTGAGTTATGTGTTCACGTTTCAGACCACGTGACGGGGTCTCCCAAGTTGCACCACGCACGCCAGGGATAGACGTTGCTTGAATACCCCAAACGACATGAAGAGTCGTAGAGGATATCAAAGCGGGTCGGGTTACCTGCCACCCGTGGGGCTCCACCCTTCAGCTTGTGCGCACTGGTGGACAGCGCTTACGTGCACCCCCCAAGACATACACGTCCCGAGATGCACGATTTTCCGACTTAATCAAATAGGTTAATATGCCACTTTCTAATGCTAATAACATCCTTATACGGGCTACTAACTCGTTCCTCACTGGATTTTTGAAAAAGATGACCTTTGTAGTGCGTTAAACCTCAAGCGGGCTCTGATACCAGCGCTGACACGACCCCAAAAGTCTTGTCGAGCCAGGATCACGCTGAGGGGTGCTGTGTTGCACGGCACTGGATAACACACGTCAAAGGTACAAAGCGGAAGCGAAATTTTATTACATAAACAAGTTTATGAACATGTTTACATCAAAATAGTTCCAGTCTACACTCACGGGCGTAGACTACGCATCAAGTCCACGTTCAGCCCTTGAACGTGTCCTTGCTAGCACACACGCACACTAACTATGCGGCGTGCACGACTCCCACTCGATGGGGTTCCCCTCCTGGGGTTCCGTCTCCTCTTCGGGAGTCCCTTCCTCATAGAACCCTGCAAAAGCTTCAAACACAAGCAGTGAGCACGAAGGCTCAGCAAGTCTGACCCGTCTCACCTAAACATGGAACTTCGAAATGAGGGGTGGTGGGTTACATGAGGTAAAAATCATTTGCAAGGACTCGCCTAATTAGTAGAACCTTACTTTCAAGTTTTAGCAGCAGGTTGTGGAGAACCTTACGCTAAGGTACATGAGAGAGCCGCAATCAAACAAGAAACGCATTTCTCTCAAGTACTTTGCCCAAAGTTGAAATGAACTTTAGTTAGCTCTAAACTACAGCAAGTCATTAGCAATCAAGTCCATCTTTCAATCAGCAACATTTTAACATGTAACTAGCCTGTTCTTTCTACGTCACGATACAGTGAACAAGTGGTACTCACTGACCGCGAGGGACGGCGATTATAATCGATTTACACCTGCAGGGTCACCCGAACAACCCGTCAGTACGCCCGTACTCGATGTTGCCTACAACAACCATCACGGATGCCGTACGCGACTACCTTTCACCCGTTAGCCAAATGTTGGACCGGTCCAATCGTCCCGAGCAAGAGGTCTCTGCACGCGCATCTCAGTGCCGCCAGCCAATTTACACCTCGAGCTCTCAACCTACCCTCTGAACGACCAGCTATGCCTCAACACCCAGCTACCCGAGTTACATCAGTTTCCCGGTTCCCATATAGCCGGTAGGTCTTCGGTACTGTTCTAGCTTGTTCAACAGGCCCGCACACGGCTCGGTCCTCAATCGACGCAAGCGGAGCTACAGCACACAGGCCCCAAAGTCCTGCTGCCCTTACCCTCCACTTGGTCTCATTTTCTTGCCATGTGTTTCATGTGCTATCACTACCCGAGTCGAGTGCCTCTAGCCTATGCTCGCGAGTAGTTCCAACTACTCGACTTGTACCGAATCCTACTCTATCTTAGCATTGCAGTAGCTAACGGGGTCTGCCATCCTAAACCCAACCCATGGTTTTCTTGGCTATGCAGTTGGGTTTCCAAACAAGACTCTAATGCAAATAATAACGTAATCAAGTATGTGCTCAAAACAATAAAACTTGTAAAAGGTTAATGCAAACCGGAGCTTGCCTTGCTGCTCTTGGTCGTAGGCTAGCTGTTCCTCTGGAGTAACGAAGTCTAGGACTTCGGGTTCCTCCTCGACCTTAGCGACTACATGATAGAAGAAGTACATGTATCAATTTAAATGCATTTGTATTAAGTTTGAACTTGTGAAGCTTATAAGTCCCACTAGACAGACTCACTGACTATGAAACTTTTACTGTGGCTTGGTCACAACCTAAATACATACTTGGTCAAGTTTTAGTTGCAGTAAAGCTCATTTGAGCCCTCCACAATTAAGTGTGTACTTGACCTTAATTGGCACTCTTAGGATGTTCTAGGGATTTTCATGGAACAAACTATGACTTTCTGGAAACTAGATTTTCAGAGGGTTCTAATGGAATTGGTCTCACTTAATTTGAAGGTTCCTAGCTAAAGATATGAGCTAAACAATTTCAGAGAAAATTCTTAAAATGTTTCTGAACATTTTCTATTTTCTCTGGACAGTTTCACTAATCACACCATTAGGTGGATCAAATGAGCTCAAATGGTTCTGAAATTTTTATGGTAGTTCAGGGATATTTGGTGAACATCCCAGCAAAATTTCAGGATTTTCCTCCAAAGGATTCTCCAGTTAAAATTCCTAATAGTTTAAACTTTGAGGAATTAATTCTGGAGAAGTAAGGGTTTTCATGAAGTGAAACTTGATTTACTGGAAAGTGCTCAGAGAGCTGAATCCAGTAAAATTTGGTTCACTCGATTTGGAGCTTCCTAGCCAAAGTTATGAGGATTTGAAGTTTGAATGGAATCTGAAAATCGGGAGAAAAGTTTAAACTTGCGGGGGCCCGCGGGGACACGTGTTGAGCGCGGAGGTGTCCGGCACACTGAGGCCCACAGGGTATTTGCGCGCCAGAACAGCTGATCCCGGCCACACCCGATCCCGATTTAAATTCTTCAGCCGCTGACACGTGGGCCAGCTGGCTTCGTCTTCCTCCCGCCGTTCTCTCGCGCCCGCGCCGCCGACCTCGCCTGAGCAGACTCGGAGCTCGCCGGCTCGCCGCTGCCGGACCTCCCATGGTCTGAAACTCGCCGCCAGGGGGTTGTCGACGTCGAGGAACACGTCGGTGGTGTCAGGTCAGGCTGGGGGTGACCGGAAATAGCCCGGCGACGTGCCGTGGCCTCGGTTGAGGTTCGGCGCCATCGACCGTGGGTTCTAACCCGCCAACACCTCGAACAAACGGTCCTACAGCATCAGTGTACCTCTAGGAAGCTCAACAAGGTGTCAAAAGGGTTCAGGGATGGCGGCAAGTCGGTCCGCACCGTGTGACCGATCGTGCCCGCCATGACCGCCCTCGATCGAGCTCGAAATTCGTCACTCCTAGATAGTTTCATGCCACGGATGCAGAAAAGAACTTGATCGCCGGCTAGTCCAGCGTCTATGTGCAAGATTTCATAACCCCCGAAAGATCATAGAGCGAGAATTTAAAGAAACCGTACCGGAAGCTCAGTTTAAGGTTGCCGGAGCAAAAACTTAGAATTCGCCGGCGAGAGTTCACGGCGTGGCTTGAGCTTCAGGTGGAAGCAGCGTGGAGTCCGTGCGCTCCTGTTGCCGCCCTTGCTCGGTCGTGGAAGTGGCTGTAGTGTGCTGCCCACGTGAGACCGATCGCCGTCCTTCAGCTAAACTGCGGCGGTCGTCGTTGATCATGGGAACAGGGGCCGAAACCCGGTGGTTCAGGCATTGGGAGGGTGGTGCTCGAGCTCAGGATGTTGCCTGGCAACTCGGAGAGGCAAGGACACGATTGTTTGCTGTGTTTTCCCGATCGACCGAGAGCTCGGGAAGAAAAGGAATGGCGCCGCCCAGTGTCGCTCACGGGGATAAGAAGGCACCCGGTCTTCACCCCGCTGAGGCGGTGACGGTCGCGTGGGGGAGCGAGCAGGCCGCCTGAGCGCCAGCGCGCATAGAGGGGAAGCAGCTGGTGGCGCCGGTGGCTGCTCGGTGGCACAGCCGACAGCTGCTCGGTGGAATTTCCCACCGAGGCTGTGACTTTGTGTGCAAGTTTTGCCTCCTCCTCTCTATGACATGTGGGTCCCACCCGGGGTTTTAACCTCTGAAATTTACTCCTAATCACTGTTGTAAACAGTGAGCCCCATAATACCCCTGGTGATTCAAATTATTCACCCATGAGCCATTTGAATTGATTAGAATTCAAATTGGGTTTGGTTTGAATGAATTTCAGCACAAGTTCAGTTTTGAATTCAAATAAAGTTTGAATTTGCCCCACTTAGCTCATGTCAAGATCAACTCCAAATGGAGTGAAAATTGGTATGTGAGCTCATAAAAATGTGCTGAGTAAGAATATGCCTCCCACTTTTAAATTCATGGGATAAAAACAGTTTGAATTTGAATATGGTTTCAAACTGCCCTCTTTCTAACTATACCCAAAATGACCTCAAAAAGGTTTTGAATTTGGGTGAAACTTGGCATGGACATCCTTAGCAATGTGTAGGAGTTTTCATATGTCCAGCTCACCTATATCACATGTGGGAAATACCACTTTTACAATATGTGAGTTTGTTCTCTAATGAGCATGTTGATGGTGGTTACTTGCTCTTCATTTGTGTTCATCATCTTTCCTCAAATGAGGTGTGTGGTGTGGTGATGAACACTTCAAATAGGTGTCAAAACTGAGGCCCTTACATTTGCCACTCCTTCATCTTCGGATGATGAGATTTCATCATGTGAGTCCCATTCTTCTCCTATGTGAGCATCTCCCTGAAACTTCTTCTTGAAGATCTTCTTGTCTTTAGCTTCCTTCTTCTTCTTGTCTTCATCATCTTCTTTCATCTCATAAGAGCAGTTGGCAATGTAGTGGCCATATTTGCCACAATTGTAGCAGGCTTGCTTTCTCTTTGGCCTTGTCTTTTCCTTTGATTTGTTCTCATAGCTTGAGTTATACTTCTTTTTCATCATTCTCTTGAATTTTCTTATGAAGAGGGCCATTTCTTAATCATCCATAGAGCTTTCATCATCACTTCCTTCACTCGAGCTCTCTTCTTGCACTTCTTTGCCCTTTGACTTATTGGATGCCTTGAGTGCAATGTCATGTCTTTTGGGTGAAGTTATCTTGTGTATCTCATTTACATGTTTGGCCTCTTTTTCCATCATCTCATGGTTGACGAATTTTCCAAGGACTTCATTGTGAGTCATGGATTCAAAGCGAGGATTCTCCTGAATCAAAGTGCAAAGAGTGCGGTTACACACCGTGAATGCTCTCATCATCCTCTTGACCACTTCATGGTCAGTCCACTTCTTGTACCCATAGGCTCTACTCTTGTTGATGAGTATTTTGAGCCGGTTGTACATCTTTTAGGGAGCCTCATTGTCTTCTATAGTGAATCTTCCAAGCTCCCCCTCAATCAGTTCAATCTTGGCTTCACGAATTGATTTGGTGCCTTCATGTGCAGCCTTGAGCGTGTCCCAAATATCCTTGGCGATTTCCAACCCATCCACCTTGTGAAACTCTTCGTTTGATAACGACGAGATGATACGGCCGTGGCTTGGGAATTGCGATGAAGTTGTTGTTCTTGCTCTGGAGTGAGCTCTTCATCATCTTCCAGAATTTCTGCACCCATACATACAACACTCCAAAGGCCGAGGTTAAGCGAGATAAGGTGCAACTTCATGTTATGCCTCCACATCGTGTAGTTTGTACCATCAAGATGAGGAGGCTTGCCAACAGGAATGGAAAGGAAATTTGCATTGTTACTAGTTAAACGCTCATAGTTAAAAGGATATCAAGAGTAGTCCTTGGACTCCTCCTCCTTCTTCTTCTTTTCATTCTTTTTGTCATACTTTCTCTTCTCGAGCAAAGCCATGAGACGCTCCACTTCTTTGTAATTATTACTTGAGGTGACGGATCGTGTTCTTTGACCTGCGTGTCTTCTCCTCATGAAAGGAGTTACTGAATTGACCTCATCATCACTACTACTTGTGTGAGAGTGATGTGAGTCATCTTTCTTCCCGTCGCCATGAGAACTTTGCTTCTTGCCCTAGTAGTGGGTGCTTGTCTCCCTCATGACCTCTTCAAGCGGTTAAGCACTTAAATGAGGAGTTAGACTCTGATACCAATTGGAAGTTACCTAGAGGGGGTGAATAGGCTAAATTAAATTTAACACTCCATAATTAACTGACTCGTTCTGTCAGGTTCAGATAAGTCCGAAAATATTTTGGACAAGTTTGAGATTTTCAGATAAGTTTGATGAAGTCAGACTTGTCCGAAGTCAATTGCAGCGGAAATAAATCTAACTAGTTCTAGATCAAGTGTGCAAGCAGTATGGTCTATAAAAAACTCTTAAACAAGCCTAGCAACCTACTAAGTAAAGATGATGATCTAAATACTAAAGTAGTTGAACCCTAGAGTTTAATCAATCACAACCAAGAGCAATGATATGAAATTGAAAAATAAGTAAATGAACACAAGTGGACGCGAGAATTCATTTACCGAAGTTTGATTCCACACAGGAATCTACGTCTCCGTTGAGGTGTCCACAAAGGACCGGGTCTCGTTCAACCCTAACCCTCACCTAGTGATCACAAAGATCAAACTTGGTTGTTCCACTATCAACTCAAGGGTGATTACAAACTTCCCGGGTCTCACCACAAGTCGGGAGTTACCGGGCGATACCTAGCCACCTAAGAACAATGCTCCAAAAGTAGTAAACACGAACTACGCAGCAAGACGGTGTGCAACTCAGCAAGCTCAACCCTAAGTGCTCCTCTTCTTTAAACTCCTCACAAAGCCACAAATCCTCACAAGATTCAAGAATTAATGCTAGAGGGTGTGAGAGAGGTCTAGGAATGCTCAAGAACACTTGTCAAAGCTCTAGGGTTGATCTGCTATGAAATGGGGACGAGATCACTCCTTTTATAGGGCTCCCCAAAATATGACTGTTGCCAACCACTAAAGTTCGGACATGTCCGAACTCCACTTCGGACATGTCCGAGATTGGGGACCATTAACGGTAAAATGACGTCCTCAACTTCCACTAATTCAAATTGTCCAGTTGATTCTATTTCGTACATGTCCGACATATTTTGGACATGTCGGGGCTGACATATCCAAACCAGTCTTTGGATATCCTCAGACTTCGGACATGTCTGAACTCCACTTCTGACTTGTCCGACCCTAAACAGAAGGTACATCTCCGAACATTTCAGACATGTCCGAACCTATACATAGGGTACATGTCTGACCTCTTCGGACATGTCCGACCCTAAACAGAAGGTGCACTTATGACTTTTTCTGACATGTCCAAGTTTTTGGATTTAGGAAATCCCAGAAATCCTAGACTTCGGACATGTCCGAATTTCTTCGGATATGTACGAATCTACACAGAAGGTACTTCTCTGAAACCTTTGGACATGTCCGAATCTATACAGAGAGCACTTTTCCGGATCTCTCTGACATGTCCAAGGTTTTTGACCTAACGACTCTTTTCTACACTAAGGGTTTTTTTATGGGATTGAGCTTGATTTTCTTTGTTGGGTGTCGTGTCCTCTTAATAGTGCGGCGTTCCTACACTCAAGAAAAATAAAAACCCTAACTCTATTGTGTAGCTTCACGCCATCTTCTCCATTTCACTTTTTGAAAAGCCCTCAATCTCTCTTGCCATCCAACCTATGTGCACACATGCTCATTTAAATTCATTAGCATTTTAATTGTTTGTCATCAATCCTCCAAAACCCACACAGGGACCTAGATGTGGCGGACCGGGATCCGCTCGTCCAGGATCGCAGAGGGTGGTGCCGCACGATGCGACACCCGACAGCACACATCATAAGAATGATATTGTATTAGATGAAAACCAACTGAATATGTACAAACTAGTACAAGACTTCAGTTACAAACTAGTAATTGAATTACAAAAGCGGAAGCTAAATTTATACAACTCACGCCACCTATCTAGCAAAAGTCGGTTGCCTAGCCCTAGGGCAACCCACACTAGCTGCACTCCTCAGCTCAGCGCGGCGTGTACGGCTCCCACTAAGCCGTGGTCCCCGATGGAGGGTAGCCCTCGCCGGTGGACTTGTAACCCGAGTTCATGGGGTACTCCTCACCTGAAAAACACTTAAGCAGCAACCATGAGCATGATGGCTCAACAAGACTTAACCGACTCACCTAGGCATGAAACTCTACATGCAGTTTACAACGAACATGGGATGGTAAAATTGCAGCAAACGGCCACGCCTACAAGTCCATCCTTAGTTCATCTTTTAGCCACAAGTTAACAGTTCATGAATATGAAAATTTAGTAAGCGATGTTTGGTGGCACACATGTAGCAATACAAGTTTTATCATAACAGCAATTGAATCATCACATTTCATATATTAGCCTACGTCATGACTCAGTGACCAAGCGATACTCATCACCGCGAGGGATGGCGAATCGACTCGATATACACCTGCAGGGATACCCGAAGAGCACGTCACGTACTTCCACCCGCGGAGCTGCACAGCACGCTCACTCGATGTCGTACGGGGCAACCTTTCACCCAACAGCCTAAACGTCGAACCGGTCGCACCGAAACCAGCAGGAGGTTCCCTACACGGAGCATCTCTCTATGCCTGTTAGCAGATTTCCACCTTGCTGCCCTCAACCTACACCTTTAAATTGGTTCGTTATGCCTCGACGCCCGGAGGTTTAGGATACATCGGTTTACCGGGGCCCATATATCTGATATGCCTTCGGTACGTTCAAACTTGATCAGCGTGGGCCGCACACGGATCGGTCCTCAATGGACACGGACAGGGCTGCGCACACAAGACTTCCTCTTGCTGCGCCCTAGCCCCTGCCTAGTCTCATTTTCATTACTAAAGTGATCTCACATTACTCGAACCAATCCCGTGTGTCCCAAGCTTAACTCACGAGTAGATTCCAACTACTCGACTTGTACCGAAGTTCTATGAATCATTAAGCATAGCCTGTCTACTCGAGGTCTTAGACACTACCCTCACTCTTGTAGGAAAATTCTGGTTATGCAATTGGGGTTTCATCCATCCTACACCTAATGCACGCCCATACTTCATACTAAGTATTCATAAAGCAAAACTTTGTAAACTTTGTTAATGCCAACCGGGGCTTGCCTTGTTGCTGCTGGTAATATGTCAAGGCTTCATCCGAAAGAAGGAAGTCGAGCACTTCCGGAGCTTCCTCGCCTTCAGCGACTACACGTAAGCCATATGCTATATGTCAATTTAAATGCAACATTTGAAATTGAATATGTAAAGACTATAACTCTAGCTAGACCTCCCCTTTGGTTCTGAAATTTTTATGGTGGCTTGGTAGGGCCCTAACCAGAGTCTTGACCAAGTTTTATTTGAAACAAAGTTCATTTGAGCTTTGTACAAATAAAAGCCTAGTTGGTCAATATTAGAGCTTCTAAGGAATTCCAGGGGTTTTTTATGGCCACAACCATTACTTTATGGAAACTAGAATTTGAGATGGTTCTAATAGAATTGGTTTCATGTTATTTGAAGAATTATAGATGAAGTTATGCCCTAAATAAGATTTGAGAAAATCTGAAAAATGTTTCTGTACATTTTTCTATTTTCTCTGGGCAGTTCACTTAATCACACCATTAGGGGGGTAAATGAACTATAATGGGTCTAAAATTTTTACTGTGACTCAAGGATTTTCCAGTGAACCTCTCAGCCAAATTTCAGAATTTTTCAGAAAGTAATTCTCCAGATAAAATTCCTAACAGTTTAAATTTAGGGAATTAATTCTGGAAAACCAGTAAGTTTCATGAGCTGAAATTTGTGTTGGTGGAAAGCACTCAAAAATCTTAGTTCAGCAAAATTTAGTTCACTAAATTTGGAGCTTCCTAGCAAAAGTTGTATGCATTTGAAGTTTGAACTAAAACTGGAAAATCCCAGAAATGTTTAAACTCTACGGGTGGGCCCCACCACCCGCCTTCTTCCTCCTCGCGCGCGCCCGCGTGTTCGGCGGTAGCGCACTCCGGCGAGGTTTGCCGGAAGTGACTTCCCGACAGCCCCCAGCGCTAGAACTGGCCGCCTAGCCCTATCTCGCCACGTGGTACTTTCCTCGGGGGTCGGAGCCCGCCGGCGGTGACCGGAAATGGCCGTGCGACGTCAACCGCGGATGTTAGGGCTCCGGCAAGGTCGTTCTCACTCTCTGAGGAATAAAAAGAGCCACTGTTTGCTCGGGGAGCACCAGTGGGTCATGAGGAACCCGACATGAGCAGCCTCGGAAGATAAAAATGCCTGCAAACCCACTCTCGACGGCGACCCGAGCCGTGTTTGCACCGGCGATTATGGAAACTGCTATAACTTGGCCATTTCTGGAGGGTTGTGCTCAGTTCTTACTTGAGGAAAGACGCTAGGAGGTGTAGAAGCTACTTGCGGGCTAGCTTGACCATTGATTCAATGTGTAAGCCGAATTTTTGGTTTTTGCCGAACTCGGTCCGTTGCACTAGGGTTCGGGACTTTCTAATATTCTTGCTACCCGATGGATTATTTGCCGAATGGTTTGTGGAAACACCATCTAGGGATCCCCATGCACCTTTCTTGTGTAGCACGCGGTCGGCGAAGATGGCCGGATGGGGCTGTCGACGGTGAGCCAAAGCACAGCTCCGCCGGCTCCTTCCGGTTTCTTGACTTTGACGGCGTAAACCGCGCACAACCGAGTGCAACTCGCTGGTGCAGCACGGGGAACAGCTAGAGCACACCTTGGCACTCCTTTTTTCTGCAGAGACCACGAGCGATCGATGATCGGCACTGGTGCGTGCCAAGGCTCGAAGGTGCGGTTGCCGCTGCCGGTTTTCGTGCGCGCAGGAGCTGAGCAGAGCGGCGCAGGCGGGGGAGGCAAGCGAAACCCGATTGTGCCGTGTACGTGGTGATCGGGAGGGGGCACGAGCTGATCCAAACGTGCTGGCACGCGCGCGATCAAGGCAGCGAGGCGACAACAGCCCCCGGCGGCCGACCGACAGCACAGAGTCAGTTTCCCCTGAGCACAGTCACTGACCAGTGGGCCCTTCCCCCTCTAATTTCTTTTCCAATTTTTCATTTCTGTTTTCACTGAAAAGATCCCAGCTACTCAAAATTGAATGAGAGACTTAGCCTCCAAGTCATTGTTTGAATTTGATTTCCTAAGTTTGAAACTGGTTTGGCTAAATTTGCTGGCCATTTGGATTTGAAATTCAAATTCAGTTTTGAATTAATGCAAATTTGGCTCCCGACAAGATGAGCTCCAATGGAGATGAAAATTGGTGGACTAACTCAGAAAAATGTGCTGAGTTTGAATATGAAGTTAACTTTTGAATTCAAGTGATGAAAGTGGCTGCAATTTGAATTTGCATTCAAATTGGCCCCTTTTTGAATTGTCTCCAAAAGTGCCTCAAAAAGTATTGGATTTGCATGAAATTTGGCCTGAGCCTTCCCAAGAATATATAAGGTCTAGGGGTGAGCTCAACCTTTCATGTTTATGTGTAGAAATCCTACTTTTTGGAAGTTAGGGCTTTCCCCTCTAATCACCCTTTTGATGGTGTCTAGTTGCTCTTCACAAGTGTTCATGAGATATCCCTCACAAGAGTTGTGGTGTTGTGAGGTGATGAACATTTTTTGCAAGTCACTATCTTGGGCTTTTACATCCCTCCCCCTTAAAAGAATCTCGTCCCGAGATTACAAAAGAAGAGACAGCGATGAAATAGAAACTCACCCGTGCTGAGACACCATGAACTCCGGGTAGTTTGAGCGAAGAAATTCCTCGCTCTCCCACGTCGCTTCTTCAGCAGTGTGGTTACTCCACAGTATCTTGTAGAACCACAGCGTTCGGCTACACATGGTCCGGGCCTTTTCATCAAGAATTGCCACCGGATATTCAGCATACGTCAAATCCGGTTGCAGCTCACCAATGTCTTCGGTGGGAACAGCAGCCGTATACTTCAGACATTTTCACAGTTGTGAAACATGGAAAACGTCGTGAACACCAGAAAGAGATGCCGGTAGTTCCAGTCTATACGCCACTGGTCCACACTTCTCGGTGATAGCATAGGGTCCAATGAATCGGGGAGCGAGTTTCCCCTTTACGCCGAATCTGTGCACGCCTTTCATCGAAGATACACGTAGGTACACGTGTTCACCGACGTCAAAGTACAGCAGCCTACGCCTCTTATCAGCGTAGCTTTTCTGCCGGGATTGAGCGGCCTTCAAGTTGGCTTGAATCATCCGAACGCGCTCTTCGCACGTCGTTCACCACATCAACCCCGAACGTGACCCTTTCACCGGACTCGCACCAGTTCAGTGGGGTGCGGCATTTACGACCGTAGAGAGCCTCGTAGGGTGCCATCTTGATACTCGCTTGATAGCCATTGTTATACGAGAATTCCGCCAACGGTAGATGATCATCCCAGTTTCTACCGTGGTGTATGGCACATGCTCTCAACATGTCTTCTAGTACTTGGTTCACCCTCTCAGTCTGCCCATCTGTCTGAGGGTGATAGGCGGAGCTTCTAATCATCTTAGTACCCAAAGCAGCGTGCAACTGCTCCCAGAAACGAGATACAAATAGTGCCCCTCGGTCTGAGACTATTGTCTTGGGTACTCCATGCAAGCATAGGATTCTTGCAATATACAACTCCGCATATTTGTTGGCATGGAAATGTGTATGCACGGGGATAAAGTGGGCTGACTTGGTCAATCGATCAACGATTACCCAAATAGAATCATGCTTGTTGGAAGTCAGGGGTAATCCCACAATGAAATCCATGCTCACACCTTCCCATTTCCATGCTGGAATTTTCAGGGGTTGCAACAGCCCTGATTTCCTCATATGATCCGCTTTCACTCGTCTACACGTATCACACTCCGATACGTACTTAGCCACTTCCCGCTTCATCCGTGTCCACCAAAATTTCTTTTTCAAATCTTGGTACATTTTGTTGCTGTCCGGATGAATGGAGTATTTAGACAAGTGAGCTTCATCAAGAATCTTCTTTCTCAGCTCCATATTCCGGGGTACGACTATGCGGTCATTAAACCATAGTGTCCCCTCATCATCTTTCTGGAAACATTTGATTTCCCCATTGTCTATTCGTCTCTGGAGATGTGCCATGCCCTTGTCAACTTTTTGAGCTGCAATGATATCCTCCCTAATGGTAGGGATGAGAGCAAGGTTGTAGAGTGACCCATAAGGAACCAAGTATAAACTTGGCTCTTCCTCCTCCACTGGTGTAATGGTGAGGTTATGGACATGTGACTTCTGACTCAGCGTGTCGGCAACCACATTCGCCTTGCCGGGGTGGTAATGAATCTCAATCTCATAATCTTTGACTCATCACATATGAGAATAACACATCACAATATTACATATCATAATAACAGTCATCACACCATAATAATAGTTATAGAACACATCATAATAGTCATCATATGTGAAGATCTTGGCTTTGGAGCTTCAGCGGATCCCCATCCCGTCCAGGGAGATGGTGCTGGTGCTGCATGAAGGTGAGGTCGTCAGCTTCGTCGAGTTCCATCTCCATGGGCTGGGGCTTCCGACGCACAAGTTTCTCCACGCCGCCCTTTTCCACTACGGCTTGGAGCTTCACCACTTGATGCTGAACAGGATCCTCCACACCGCCGTCTTCTGCACACTGTGCGAGGAGTTCCTGGAGATCGAACCCCACTTTGAGTAGTGTACGTGTTCCTTCCAGGTGCGGCCATCTTCCATAGATTCTTCGATTTCGCCGATCGGCGACGCCTGTATCCAGCTTTGGCGGGCCCAACCATGGTACTTCGACCTCCCGCTCCCAAAGTCCGTGAAGATCTGGCGCCAGGACTGGTCCTGCATCCGACACTTCCATCATTCACGGGCCAGCTGCCCGCCGCCCAGGAGTTATGGCGATGGGGGGTTGCGGAAACGAACAAGCGACGGGTCACCGATATCCTAGAGCAAGTCGAGGCGCTGCAGGTGGAGGGTGTAATATCCTGACTCCCGGCTTAATAGGATTGATAGAGTATTCATACCATCAAGGTATACCTTCTTTTCTAGAAGCCCACCTGCAAAGGACTCCGGGGTTAAGCGTGCTTGTCCCGGAGGAATTTGGGGATGGGTGACCGACCAGGAAGTCTTCCCGGGTGCGCACGAGTGAGGACAAAGTGCGCAGAAAAGACGAGTGTTGGTCTGTGGGGCCAGTCTATGATCCTAGAGAGCTGCTACAAATGGTACCAGAGCCGACCCTTGCAGTTTCACGGGTGTGTACGGGTCAGCGAGAAGGATACGGTAGCGTACGGGTCAGGGACGTGGGTACGTACGCATGACGCATGGGTCCTCTGTGTGGGACATGGTATGGTACGTATGCTGCTAACCGGACGTACGGTATGCGTATGCCAGTACTGAATATACGGACGTGGCTAAGAGGGGACGTTCCTGTCTTGGCGTTGACCGACGAGGATGTCGGTCTTCTAAGAGGGGTGGATAGTGTGATATCCTGACTCCAGGATTAATAGGATTAATAGAGTACTCATACCATTAAGGTATACCTTCTTTTCTGGAAGCCCACTTGCAAAGGACTCCGGGGTTAAGTGTGCTTGGCCCAGAGGAATTTGGGGATGGGTGACTGACCGGGAAGTCTTCCCGGGTGTTGGTATGTGGGGCTAGTCTATGATCCTAGAGAGCTGCTACAGAGGGGCTGACCGGCGAGGTTATCTTGCCGACCTTCCTCGAGCAAAGGATCCAACCTCTTCTTGCCCGTGCCCATGCCATGTGGCAGTACACCGGGCTCGGCGATCCTACGCGTGGATCCCACTCCATCTTGAATTCCTTCTGCCACTCCATTACGTTGGCATTTAAGCCTCTCTTCTGCCTCTGGCCCGGGCTCTAGCCCGGGTTGCTCTTCCTCCGGCCTTGTTGGCCGGGCTTGAAGGTCGGACATATCTTCCGCCCTTGGAGGTTGGCTCACTACTAGGGGCCGAGTCTTGCAGTTGTGTCATCCTAAGTCCAGGCCCTAGGTTGGGGCCCATGGAGCCACGTGTCCCCTCGTCACTGGCTAGCCGGTTGCCTCTTGGGTACCCTGGGTACATCACCCGTCAAAAGTCGTATGACATTTAGAAATGTTCTGACCATATCTAGCTTCATCTAAAGTTGCTTTTTTACATGTTATTAAAAACTCATAAAAATGTGATGACATTGGACATGTTTTGACATGTGTACCCGTATCTAAAGATATTTTAGACACATTATTGAGAATCCTAGATATGTGACACTTAGAAAAAATGAGAAAAAGGATGTGTCCAAATCTGATTAGAATCGCTTGTGAAATGAGATGGTTAAATAAATTTTCAAGAAACAAAGAGGTGACAGATTTGACTCCTACTAATCGCATGAATAAACCACTCATTTCAGAGAGGTGCTAAACAATAATATTTTTAAAACATTATATACGATTTTTATGCAATCATGTCTAACATTGTTAAAATGTCATAAAACGTGACTCAAATGATAAACATGTAATATAAATGTTATTTTTACCATTTTAAGTACTTTATCTACAAAGTGCATTGTTTTCTAACAGATTCAGTGTGCCCAGCTCCCCGTGGCCCAGTTTGAGGCAAGATTTCATTGGTTCTCATTTTATTCATTTATGGAATTAGTTATAAATGGTAGGAGATAATATGCGAATGGTAAAATTCATAGAAAATAACTAACTCTAAAAGTATAAAATAAATTTTATTATATTTCTAAAATCAAGATCTACACTTTGAAAAGATTATATTTCAAGATTTGGTACAAATCTGTCATGAAAAATAATCTTGCTCACATATTGTCCATGCATGTCACTTATTGTCTCTTTCCAATGATCTTGGGCTTGCGCATGAAGGTTTCAAGAATTGAATGTGACATTTGTGGCATTTTTTGCAGCTCCTTTAATATGTAGAAAATAACAATTTTCTATCCTTTTTAAGAGGATTAAGTGATAATCATATTTACAGAGATTATCAAATACATATAGCACTCCCAAATTTTCAGGTGAGGTATAATAATATTTTCAGAATGAGTTTTACTATTTTAGCACTTTATTTGATATGCAAATTATGTGAAGGATAAAATGGTAAACCTTATTTAGGTGTATGGAATGCTCCTGCAAAATTTCAAGTTTATATAAACTATGATATTAATAAATGCCAAACATCATCTTAAAACAACCCTTGTAAACTAAAAATAGTTCCCTGTCAAGACCTACCCAACAAAAATACAAATGTTACTAATTAAATGTTTTGCCTTGACTTAAAAATAAATTGACAATGCATGTTTCATGTATTTAAACATTTTTGTAAACCCCAAAATGATACATTTTTAGGCATGTTTCTAACTTAATATCGCACTCTCATAAATCTTTTCACCCATACATTAGATTCATAAAATAGTAAATTGAATTGATCTTGTTCAACTAATCCATCACATGAAATGATAACGTTATAAAAGCTTCAATTTTTTCTTAGAGTTTCTTAATTAGATCTGAACCTTGTAAATATTACCTTACATGATCAACCACAATGTCTATGTTAAGCCACTTATCGTACCGTGCTTACCTTTAATAAATTTATGATACTAATTTATATGCTATTAACTATGTGTTCAAGCCTAATTAAGCAACTAAATATAATACAAATCTAAGAAAATACAAAGTGAACTTCGTTAGAGCCCAAATTCCTAGACCTACTTTGTGAAAGAGATAACTGGTCAATAATTGAATTAAATTGAAATATTAATTTTTGTGCTATTTCAATGTTATTTTAAGTTATAAATAAACCCATGTTCACCTAATTTAATGAAATTTGGTCAGCTAATCATTCAACTAATAATGAAATATAAAAAAGTTTGATGTATAATTGTGCTTAATTATTTATTAAATTCTTTGTTAGTGCTTTCAGGTAAATTATCAAAATCTGGATGTAATAATTATAACCTGGAGAATCATAACACTGAAAAGAATAATTACCTCATAATTCTGATGTACCTATTACCCATTTTGATAAAAAATACCTGATAAAAACATACCCATTTTGCCTACACACTCAAATATGATATACCTATTACCTTAGCAAGTGTCATGCCATGAATCTGTACAATTAATTATAAATTAATTTATAATAACTTTTACCGTTCTAATCATTATAAATTATTCTTCAAGAGAAAAATTCGGAAAAATTCCATAACCTTTTTAAATGGTATAGCAACTCCCACTAAACCCCTTAGCACTATCCCAATGAAAGAAATGTTACCAATTTATATTTAAGACTCATTTCTTAGTTAGTTATGTTAATAATTATTATTTAGGTATAGAAAAACTTTCCAAAGTACTTAACATAATAAACACCAAGAGATCACCCTTTAATATGAACTTAACCTATTAATAATGCTATGTTGATTAGATTCAAAATAGAACCTTCCCAAATATTTTTTGTAGTTCTAACCCTTAATTAAAGGAAAATCACTATTTAAGGTAACGAAAGAAATACTTTGAACGATATAAATTATCTTGGTGAACCATGTAAACAGTATCTACCTTAATAATATAACATCTCGAAGTATGAACATATTCCAAACACTAAGTTACATAATCAATTAAACTTTTGTTTACTAATTTTTCCATCACATCATGTGTATTAGGTAAAAACCAACGTGTACAAGGTGCAAGGGAGCAAGTCCAGAAGGAGGATAACACTAATCAAGAGCAAACTCTAGAAGATACTAAGGCCCCATTTGGTACAGTTCCAGATTCTGTGAGAATCAGAAACATTTCAGTTTCGACGCAGATATGTTTCTCAACAGAAACAGAATCACTTTAGAAACCGTTTGTCTAGTTTTCTGATTTCAATTTTCGTATAGAGAGGACCAGCATTGAAATGACCTATTTATCCTCGGATGAACTATATTGTTTTTGTCATAGTATAACATATAATAAATTCTTATAATATACGTTATTTTATAAGTGTCATTACAATATATGTCATCATTCATATGCACGGATAAATTCTTGTTGTGCCGCAACAGCGGCGATGAGTTGAGAATAAGGGTAGACGATGGCAAATCACTATAAATAATTACGAAATTGGAGGAGAGGTACAATAATATGAAGTGATTCAGGTGTGAAACACCTTTACAGGTGTTTTAGGTTCGTGGGCAAAAAATATGAATCATTTCTCATGGATTCACTGCTGAAACGTTTCACAGTTTTGCTGTTTGGTGCCGTTTCAACTGATTCAATCTAGAATCTGAAACGTTTCTTCTTGCCAAACGCACCCTAACATTTCTTAAGTCCCAGTGCATTTAACCCCATTTCAAAGCTTCTATCCTCGTGAGTATTTGTATAGAGTCATGAATGTGCATTTGGTTAATAGGACTGTAAAAGTCCACTAGAAACCATGTGGTTCCGTACACAAAGTTAGGGGAAATCCAAATTTTCAATGTCATTTGCAGCTACACATACACTAGTATCACTAGTGCAAATTCAAAACTGAAATTTTCCAAAAGTGTGTTAGTTTGCATATTGGATTCCACCAATGTGATCATCACATTTGAAATAGCACCCCTGCCAAATTTCATACAAATTGAACTTTGGTTACTAGGTATGTGAATCAAGGGAACAGCAGGGATTCAATTTCCAAATTCAAATTCAAATGTAATCCGAACATAACCATAAGAAACTGAATTCTTTTGAATTCCAGTTTGAATTCATGACTTTGTGGCTAAGTCTAGAATTCAATTGAGTAGATGGTGGAAATATCAGCTGAGAAATGAAAAATAGTTAGAGGGGAGCGGGACCCACTTGTCAGTGACTGAAATCTCACTTTACCGGCTCAACCGGGTTCATTTCTCGCGGGTGACTGCCGATTAGCCATGTACAGCCAGCGCACGCCCCAACTCCTCCACATCACGGTGAATTCTTTGCTGCAAAGTCCAGCACGACACACAGCTCGTCCGTTCTCATCGTTTCCGAGCTGAACTGAGCCTCACGCAAGCTGTTCTTCGTCTTCCGCTCCCGAGCTCTTCGCCGTTTCCCTCTGTCCACCAGTGACCGGCGGATCCCAACAGTTTTACGCACCGCACCCGAAGAATAAAAGGTGCGCCTTGTCACGCTGAATCTGTAGGAGAAAGTCGTTTTCCGTTTCATGCTGTGTAGAGCGAGTATTGCTTGTTTCTTTCCATGGTGTGCGCTAGGGTTAGAGCTCGGTCGTCGGTGTAATTTATTGCACACAGGCAACCGCCCTCTCGAGCAGCACACCAAACATGCTCTAGATCATCTAGCGCACATCCTCGATCAAGTAGCACCGAGTTTCATCCTCTAGAACCCTAGTTCCGCAAGTTTTTTGTGCCGGCGGCCGAAAAGAGGGCATCTCACCGGTGAGGTCCTAGTTGCGGTCGTTTCAAGAGGATCAGGGTTCATATTCTCTCTCAGCATGTTACCACGGTGCTCTCAGGTGAAACCTCATCGAGAAAGGTGTAGAGATCACTGAGTTCGACGTTGCTGATGATCTACCGGCCGCTGTCGCCCTCGCGAGCACTATGACGTCCATCGCCGAGCTCCGGTGAGTGCAGCAGCGTATTCCTCGGGCAAAGTTGTGCACAGGCGGCGAGTTTCATCGAAAGTCATGCAGTAGAACGTGCTGCGGGTGGCGCGAGGAAGAAGAAGGGGCGGGGGCCCGCGTGTCAGCGAGAGGGAACCGGGCCCGCGATCTGCTGTGGTGTCGGGATCTCATGCGGCTGCGCAGGAAAATGTGTGGATCACCGTGCGGCTTCGCTGTCGGGCTGACACGTAGCCCTGGGGCCCAACAGCTGGGTTTAAACCTTCTGAATTTTCATTTGAATTTCCAGATTTTTGCCAAACTTTGAGGGGCCATAACTTTCGGTAGGATTGTCCAATAATTGTGAAACAAATTTTGATGGATTCCCCTCAACCATTACTTCGCAGAGATGCAAAGAAATTGGTATGAACATCTCTGGAATTGTCTCCCAAATTTTTCAATATTAAATAATTGGGAATTGATTCCAGGAGATCCCTGTTATGGAATTTGCTCAATTTTGGTCAGAAGGTCCTTCATAAATCTACTGATCTTCAAGAAAAATTTGGGAAGCATTGGACTTCATTTACTAGGTTTAATGGTCTTCCAATGTATTATGTTCCAAGAAAATTGGAAAACATCAGAATCCAAATTTCAGAATTTAGCCAAACTTAGGATTTCAATATCTTCCTGTAGAAAACTGTAAATTTAGTGAAACCAAATCTCAGGGACTCAGAGAATTCTGAAGTTTCTGAAAAATCCAAAGTTATTAGGGATCAAATCATACCTGAGTTAATTATATCCTTATAGCTATTTTTATACATGAATACTTAATCATGTGCGTTATTTTCATGTCAATTAGTTGCCGAGCTCGAGGAGACACCGGAGGCCTTGGAAGTCATTCCTCCGGATACTGACCCCACTGACCTGTAACAACAAGGCAAGCCCCGGTTTGCATTTAACAGTTTTTAACAAGTTTTTGTTTTATATATCAACCTAGATTGAAGTATGGATGTGCATTAGGTCTAAAGTGGTTGAAACTTTAATTGCATAACCAGAGTACCCTAAGAAGAGTGGGGCTAGTATCTAAATCCTTGAGTAGAATATGCTGTGCTTAATGTCTTATAGGCTTCGGTACAAGTTGAGTAGTTAGAATCTACTCGCGAGTATAGGATTCGCCACATACGGGATTGGTTCGAGATGTGAGGTACACCTAGTAATAAAAATGAGACTAGGCAGGGACGTAGGACACAGCAAGAGGAAGTCTTATGTGTGTATCCCTGCCCGTGTCGATTGAGGACCGATCCATGTGCGGCCCTGATGAACAAGTTTGAATGTACCGAAAACATATCAGATATATGGGGTCCGATAAACTGATGTAACCTGTACCTCCGGGCGTCGAGGCATAACGCACCAATTTATAGGTGTAGGTTGAGAGCAGCAAGGTGGAAATCCACTGACGGGCATGGAGAAATGCTCCGTGTAGGGAACCTCTTACTCGTTTGGGTGCGACCGGTTCGACGTTTGGGCTGTCGGGTGAAAGGTTGTCCTGTACAACATCAATGCAGTGTGTCGTTGTAGCTCCGAGGATGGGTGTACGTGACGTGCTATTTGGGTATCCCTGCAGGTGTATATCGAGTCGATTCGCCGTCCCTTGCGGTCATGAGTACCGCTTGTTCACTGTGTCGTGACGTAGTAAATATGTGGGATTAATGTGATGATGAAAGTGTTGTGATGATATAATTGTATTGCAACATGTGTGCCACTAAATATTGCTCACTAAATTTTCAGACTTATGAACCTTTAACTTGTGGCTAAAAGGTGAACTAAGGATGAACTCTTAGGCATGTCCTTTGCTACAAATCGACATCCTACTTTTGGTATGACTTGCATGTAGAGTTCCATGTGTAGGTGAGTTGGATAAGTCTTGTTAAGCCATCATGCTCACAATTGCTGCTCTGAGTGTTTGCAGGTGAGGAGTACCCCACTGAGATGGAGTATGGGTTCATTGGGGAGGTTTACCCTCCTTCAGGAACGATGGCTGAGTGGGAGCCGTGCACGCCACCATGAAGATAGAGTGTGGCTAGTGTGGGTTTTGCATAGGGTTGGACAACCGACTTTTGCTAGTTAGGGTTAGGCATGAGTTGTACAATTAATTTCCACTGCAGTTTACTCTGTAAACTAGATGTAAACTGAATGTTTGTACCATTTTTGTACAAATTCAGTAAGTTTGAATATAATACATGTTTTCCTTATCGAATGTGCTATCAGGTGTCACATCGTGCGGCATCATCCTCTGTGATCCTAGATTGTACGGATTCCGGTCCGTCACAGGCTGGCATCAAAGCTGCTTAGGGAATAACACACTAAATAAGGACGGTATTACAGAAAACTTAGGATTATACGGTGAGGAATCGCTAGTATGCCCAAATAAGGATTATATTAAATTAGTTACTTAAAGTGGCATGACTAACTTACATGTTATAATTCTGTATTTGAATTACGTAACGGTGCACCTACGCTTAGGTAAGAGGTAAGGTATGCCACCGAAAACGGTCAATTTCAGTTAGCTCCCTCATGCGAGAACGTAGCATGAGATGTTCTGTTCGGAAACTAACAGAAAGTGAATATGTTTTCCAAAACTCTTCATATCTTAGAGACATGAACGGCACTAGCCTCCAGTGCGCAAACCGAAGGGCAAGAGGAGGAGACCCCATCGTGTGGTTTGTAACACGAAGTATGTGCTCCAAGACTTTTATGTTCTATGGGGCATCAAAAACGTTGGTCCACCAGTGTGCTTAAATTGCAAAGGTGTGGAGCCCTCCGTCAGGTGGTGAATAACCTGGCCATGTACCTTGAGACGTGGCTTCACTCAAGGACGACCGTATGGCAATGATACGGACGTATGTATTTAATTTCAACTATGGACCTGTCTGAAATGACAAACCATTTGAGTGTGTCATTATTGAGTGTTCTTCTGCAGGTGCTAACCACGTGACGTATCTCGTGTAGCACACGCTTGCGAGAGACCGTTTCTAGTGCCACGGTTTGAGTCATATATGCCGGTATAATCCGGTTTGAATTTTCCATTTTGTGAGAAATGTAGTACCGACATATAAGAATCATGTTTGCATTAGACTTTGTAAAGAAGCTAATATAACTAATTTTAGTTCATAGGACTCTGGTTTTGGAGTGAAACTTATAATTGGAGTAGTTCATCCCAAAGGACTTGAAAAACAGAGTGCTCTGTTTCTGGCAGGAACTTTGCTGGACTTTGACAGAGCATAACTCACAAATTATTAAGCCAATGGAGGTGTGGGATATAGTTATGAAAATGGATTTAAGTGATCTACAACTTTGTTGTAGACTTCAAGAACAGAATCACACATGAAACTGGTTGAAATTTCAGATGAGTGCAAACTGTCCAGAACCAGGACAGATTCAAAATATCTCTGGACTGTTCTGTTTTTCAATCATAACCTGATGTAGAAAAATCTAAAATAGTCATAGGATACCTTTTTGGAAAGTTTATGAGATGTTTTACATCTTTGTAATTAAAAGTTTTTGCAGCTGCAGTACAGAATTCAGTGGAATTTTGATTTGAACACAGCGACTTTCAAAGGAGGTGCTGTTGAAATTCTTCCAGGAATTCTGCCAAATTTGAGTTATCATAACTTTTTATCCCGAGTTGATCTGGGGACAATAAATACTCGTTGCAAAGATACCGAAGTTAACTTCAACTTTGGTATTCAACTTGAGTTATGAAAATGTTAAGTACTAGATCAAATTCTGGGATAAGTAGAAACTGGTCATTTCTTGGCAGAGAAATGAGCAGTTGAACTCATTTGAGAGATTGTTGTACCTATGAGGGTTTTACTACACAGACATGGGTATCATGTGGTCATGAGTTATTATCTTCAAGTAGTGAAAGATCTGATTATTTTACATACTCTGGTTCTTTTACTAGTGACCATGTTTGTGTCGTATTGAAGATAAAAGGGTAGTATAAGGGATGACGAAGCGATATTAACGTCTCGTAGTGACCAATTATAGTTGAGATGAACTTCCAAAGAGGAAGTCCATCAATTTGGATTTCATTATTATGTACTTGGTCTGGTAATAGTGTATCTTGTAAAAAGTTATTACATTATCCATATACGAGATGTATCACATTTTTATCGTCATTATGATTCACTACGGTTCTATGGACTGCAGGGAGTTATGCTGTGTGGCTGATGTGCTTGACGTCATGGTTGCAGGTCGGTTCGTACCCGAGCCATGCACGAGGTCAGTGGTTTGAGTAAACAAGGGGGTGATGACTCCCAGCCACCTGCCTACGACAACACCCCGCAGCAGCAACCACCGCCTCCGCCTCTGCTTACGTTGGCGGATGTGATCTCGGCACTGGTTGGCTCTCGTGAGGAGCAGACCGACCTGCTCCGCACGATAATCTGGAATACGTCCCAGGCGGGAACGCGCCATAAGATGGGGCGTCGTCATCCTCACATGAGCACGTACACGGATTTCATGAGTAGACACCCTCCAGTGTTCACCGAAGCGGCAGAACCCCTAGAGGCTGACAACTGGCTAAGGACCATAGAGTCCAAATTCAGGTTGCTCTGATGCACGGAGCAGCAAAATACTCTCTTCGCGGTGCAGGAACTGCACGGTGCTGCTGGTGCGTGGTGGGCACTCATCTTGCCTCACTACCCACTGGCCATGCTGTTGAGTGGCAGGTTTTCCGGGAGGCGTTCCACGCCTATCACATACCTCCAGGTATGATGAAGAGGAAATTCCAAGAGTTCTTAGAATTGAAACAAGGTGGGAGGAGTGCCCATGAATACACCCGTGCCTTCAACCGTCTGGCGCAATCTGTGTCGGACTATATCTCCACGGAGGAAAGGAAGCACGAGCACTTTTATCGGGGTCTGAATCCTGAGATGAAGACTCATCTCGTGCAGTGCAATCGCGGCACCTTTAACGACCTCGTCAATGCCGCGATTGTTTAGGAGGATGATCAATGAGAGCTAGTTTCTGATAAGAGGAAACGAAGCGCTCCACAGAGAAGTGGGAGTGGAGCTCCCCAGAAATATCGAATGGTGTATCGGACACCATCTGGCCAACAGTGGCACCCCAGCATGACCACAACAGTTTGGGGATCGTTCATATCAACCAACCCCATCCCGACCGCCGATGCCACCACCGCGACCGCAGCAGCAGCAGGAGCCACAGATGGTACCCCGTGCATTTCCACAACAACAACACGCACCGGGATTCCGTCCACCGGTCAGCGGAGGACCGTCTAGCTACACGTGCTTCACGTGTGGCCAAGTCGGCCATTTCTCCAAGGATTGCCCACAGAGGCAGCAGGCAGGCAAGCCCAATTTCAGGACAGTACTCGGGGCCGACCACCAGCCAAGAAGGGAGGTCAGCAACCCGGGAATGTTCATTACCTCGACACTGAGAACGTACCGGAAGGGGAGACCGTACTAGCAGGTACATTTACTCTCAACGATCGTGCAATCATCGTTTTGTTTGATTCTGGTGCAACCCACAGTTTCAGAAGCGCATCATATGTGGTCAAGCATCAACTGCAAGTCTTCCCGACCGACTGCTCGTATATGATTTGCTCACCGGGAGGGAAGATTTTAGCAAATAATATGATTCCAAAAGCACCACTGTGCTTGGGTGGGAAGATATATCATACTACTATGATTATTCTTGAGGGACAGAAGATTGATGCAATCTTAGGAATGTCATGGCTAAGCTACCATGGTGCTGTCCTGGAAACTCTATCATGGACGGTCCACATAAATTCTCCACTCCACCGTCTGCATTCGCTCGTGTTGGACAGCTCTATCCCAGAAGTTTCAGAAGCTTATTACACTGAAACTCTCAAGTTGGATAACATCCCTGTAGTCCGAGAATACCCCGATGTGTTCCCGAACGATCTACCGGTCATGCCACGCGAACGAAATGTGGAGTTAAAGATTGAACTTGCACCCAGGACAACACCAGTATCATGGAGACCGTACAAGATGGCTCCGAATGAGCTGGATGAATTGAAGGACCAGCTCAATGAGTTGAAGGATGCTCGGCGCTGTTCGTAAAGAAGAAAGATGAAACCTTGAGGTTGTGTGTAGATTACCGGCGACTCAATGCCGTCACCATCAAAAACAAATATCCACTGCCTTGTAAGTGTGTTTTCAAAGATGGATCTTCGCTCCGGATATCATCAAATAAAGATCCGGGTGGAGGATATTCCAAAGACGAGATATGGACTATATGAATATCTCATGTCTTTTGGTCTCACCAATGCCCTGGCACATTTCATGTATCTTATGAACCCGGTTTTCATGCCGGAGTTGGATATGTTCGTGGTAGTGTGCATCAATGACATCCTGGTTTATTCCAAGTCTGAGAACACGCCTAACACTCGCATATTGTGCTTCAACAATTGTGGGACCATAAGCTCTATGTCAAGTTCAGAAAATGTGAATTTTGGATCAGCCAAGTGCCATTTTTGGGACATATTGTCTCCGCGGAAGGCATTGCAGTTGATTGAAGCAATATTGAGCAGGTGCTGAAATGGAAGTCACCCACTTCTCTCCATGAGGTCAGAAGCTTCCTCGGTTTAGCAGGATACTATCGGAGGTTCATCCCGAGATTCTCCTAGCTGGCTAAACCGATGATGGAATTATTGAAGAAGGGGACGAAATATGTTTGGAGCTCAGCATGTGAAGGAGTGTTCCAAGCATTGGTGAAGCATCTCACAACACCCTCGGTATTAGCTCAACCGGATACTACCAAGCCCTTCGACGTATATTGTGGTGCGTCCGGTATCGGGGTTGGCTGCGTGTTGATGCAAGAAGGACAGGTGGTCGTGTATGGCTCACATCAACTTCGAAACCATGAGCAGCACTATCCTACTCATGATCTTGAGCTTGCTTCTGTGGTATTGGCACTGAAAATGTGGAGACACTATCTTCTTGAAACTTGGTGCATCTCTACATTGACCACAAGAGCTTAAAGTATATCTTCACCCAGAAGGAGCTGAATATGAAGCAAAGGAGGTGGTTAGAATTAATCAAAGACTATGAGATTTAGATTCATTAGCACCCTGGCAAGGCAAATGTGGTAGCCGACACGCTAAGTTGGAAATCACATGTCCATAACCTCACTATTGCACCGATAGAAGAGGAAGAACCGAGCTTATACTTGGTTCCATATGGATCACTATACAACCTTGCTCTCATCTCTACTATTATGGAGGATATTATTGTAAAGGTACCAAAAATATGAATGCAATAAACTGAAGTTTGAACACCATTTGGTTTCAAGTTTATGAAATTTGGGACATACTAAAACTATCTACTCGTGATGACACATATGGATGTCCAACCACACAAGCTCAAATATTTATTTGAATGTTTGAAACCCAAAGTTGATTTAAACCCCATGTGTGAAGTTCTCATGTGCAAGAGAAAGTTTAGAAATTCAGCTTATGAACTCAATTTGTTCAACTAAAATTTCAAATGAGGGCAACACAATAGAAGTGCAAACTGTTGTGTAAAGATCACATTTGCAGCAGCTAAATTAAAATCAGATTTCATATTTGAATTCCTCAGGTACAAATTAGTGGGGATGCAAAGTTTGATGAATTTTGGATGTACTTTGCTACTCATTTCAAAGAGGACTTTAAATTGCATAGGAATTCAAATTTAAATTTGAATTTGGATGAAATATGAGCAATTATCCAAATAAATTTCAGATTGGAGCTCTACACAATTGAATTTGGACATTTGCCAAGCTTGAGAGAATTTAGAGGGATAAGGAGGGACTTAATTGTGAGACCCACTTTTCATAGGAACGAAAAATATCAGTTTCAGTCGGTTTGCTCTGTTTCTCACTCGAAGCAACCGAGCGATCACCGGATGACACCGAGAGGCAACGAGGAACACCTCCCCAGCTTCTTAAGCACCTCTGTGGCTCGGTCCAGCGCCCTTATCAGCTTCAGCGTGAGTGTTTCGCCCACAGAACTGAGAACCCGCGCTCTGTTCTTCCTCACGCAGGAACTGAACCCTACACCATTGCCACCGCCTCAGTTCCACTTGGGAGCCGGCTGTTCTCACATAAACAGCGCCCTGTGAAGAGAAAAACGGCACCGCAGATCCATCCTCGACCTCATCGATCCATAACTGAGCGGTGATCAGCCTCCCAACACCGGGCGCCGGTTCTTCTCACAGCGGCCAAGCACAACCAAAGGGGGAGGCTCACATGGACAGCACCACACGGCGGCTTTCACGCCCATGCAAGAGCCCTTCTGGACGCGCAAGGACCTAGCGCTGCTCATACCCGAACCTCAGCCCAAACTATTGATCGTCGCCGGCAAATTTCAGATTTTGCTTCTGATCGGTGCAAACCGACGCTGAGCGACCCCACGGTCTTGTCAAGCCAGGATCACGCTGAGGGGTGCTGCATTGCACAGCACCGGATAACACATATCAAAGGTACAAAGCGGAAGCAAAGTTTTATTACATAAACAGGTTTATGAACACTTTTACAACATAATATGTTCAGTCTACACTCACGGGCATAGACTATGCATCGAGTTCACGTTCAGCCCGTGAACGTGTTCCCGCTAGCACGCACACACACTAACACAGTGGCGTGCACGACTCCCACTCGATGGGGTTCCCCTCCTGGGGTTTTGTCTCCTCTTCGGGAGTCCCTTCCTCATAAACTCATGCAAAAGCTTAAAACACAAGCAGTGAGCGCGATGGCTCAGCAAGACTGACCCGTCTCTCCTATACATGAAATTTCTATATGAATGGTGATAGGTTACATGAGGTAAAAATAAGTTGCAAAGGACTCGCCTAATTAGTGGAACCTTACTTTCAAGTTTTAGCAGCAGGTTGTGGAGAACCTTACGCTAAGGCACATGAGAGAGCCGCAATCAAACAAGAAACGCATTTCTCTCATGTACTTTGCCCAAAGTTGAAAGGAACTTTAATTAGCTCTAAACTACAACAAGACATTAACAAGCAAGGTATATCTTTCAAATCAGCAAACTTTTAACATGTATCTAGCCTGTTCTTTCTACTTCACGGTACAGTGAACAAGTGGTGCTCACTGACCGCGAGGGACGGTGATTATAATCGATTTACACCTGCAGGGTTACCCGAATAACCCGTCACGTACGCCCGTACTCGATGTTTCCTACAGCAACCATCACGGACATCGTACGCAACCACCTTTCACCCGTCAGCCAAATGTTGAACCGGCCCAATCGTCTCGAGCAAGAGGTCTCTGCGCGCGCATCCACTGTTGTGAGACCTATGTGTGCTGAATACATTGGCCTTGACGATAAAAGTTTTGAATACTACAAAAACATCTTTTTAACAATGTCCGACTCTAGGTCCGAGCTCCTGCAAGGTCCGACGATAGGTCCGACTTGTTTTGGGTAGCTCCGGCAAGGTCCGACGTAAGGTCCGACTTGCTTTTTCTAGGTCTGACTTATTTTGGCTAGGTCCGACTTGTTTTTGCTAGCTACGGTGCTAGGTCCGACTAGCTTTGGTAAGTTCCGTGTTAGGTCCGACTAAGCTTTAGTAAGCTCCGGCGCTAGGTCCGACTAGCTTCGGTAAGCTCCGGTTCAAGGTCCGGTTAGCTTTGGTAAGGTTCGAAGCTTGATTGCAATGGTTCTGCTTTTAACTTGCAATGTTTTGAACTTGCTTTACTCTTATGAAAAGTTTGCTAAGTATTATTTTATTAAGTTTTTGGTGTGTTTTGGTGGTTATGTCTGATATCATTTTGCTATGGTTTACAACATGATTATGTGAGGTGCTCACGTAAGATGTTGTAGTTTCGGAACTAACGAGAATCAAGTCAAGGACTTGTGCTCGGAAGTATTGGTTGTTTATTCATGTGCAAGTGTTGCTTGAGTTCAAGACATGGCTGGTGACGGTATCCATTGAACTAGTCTTAGGAAGTAGATGAGGTTCAACAACCAAGTTCGGGAGGAATTGTGGTTGAGTTGATCGGGAGGTTGCGCAGTATGTTTGAATCAAGAACAATGCATATGAAGGTATATCTTGGACGTCGTTGGAAGATGTTTTGCACGTGTGCAAGGAGTGCATGGACGTGGCTGCATGGTTCCAAGGCGTGATGAAGAGATGTGGACGTAAAGAATTTGTCGGAAAGGTCCAACCGACTAGGTTATGGACTCAAGCTGCGGCTGAGTCGTGTTTGACTCAAATATGGAAAGTTTTGAGTTGGTTATGATAGGATTTCGTGTGGGACATAAAGTTGAGTTGTTTTAAAAATGTTTGGGATGTTCCTAAGGTGTTTCTAAGTCTTAAGATTGCTTCTATCTGCGTATAGAAGAGTCCTAAGCAGTATTGGAAAGTTACAGTTTGAATCCAAGTAGGAGTAGGAGTCCTAGTTTGAGTTGAGTTGGCCTTCGGGCTGGTTATATAAGCAAGGGAGGCCAGAGCTCGTGGTGCACGACTTTGGGGCTGTTCCTCTTATGTTTTGATAAATAAAAATCGTATTCTAAAGGAACTTTTGTGCCTTGTTCGTCCGACTTGTTTCAGACAAGTTTTTCTCGTCGTGTTTCTGTTCAGCACTACCTTGCTTCGGTGGTTTTATCATAACTCGAGTTTTACAGATCCAATTGATGTGATTCTTTTTGGGTTTTCTTCAAAACTTGATTATCTATCATCTGTGAAAATTTCACGGTCATTGAATTTGTGGTTTCTGATCTACAGGAGTTTCTTTGCAGTATTCCAGAACTGTTTTTCTCGCGTAGGACAGATTGACCTTTGTTCGATCTTTCGATCGTAACTTGAGTTTATCTCAACAGATTTTCATGATTCTTGTTGTGACGTCTTCGTGACTTGATTCTCTACAATCTATATTAGTTTTGTCATAGTTGAACACGTTTAGATTAGTCGCATACACGGTTTATTTAACAGATCGGTTTTCTGCTGAGGGGTGTTTTGTTGCTTCCGCTGAAAAGTTTTTATCTACCATTCACCCCCCCCCCCTCTGGTAGCTTTACACGTGTACTTCGATCCTACAATTGGTATCAGAGCCAGGTTGCTCTAATCTTTGTGATTTGCACGTGTTTTGACTTATCATCATGGAAAAATACTCCGCCAAACCTTGTGTGTTTAGTGGAAGGCAAGCATGGAAGCTTTCATCCAGGCGCAAGGCTTTGCATATGGGAAAAGGTGTACAAGCCTTACGATGTGCCTTCAAACGATCAGGTCACGGCTACAAACATGAGAGATGTCGACAACAACAACAAGGCTCGGAACTTGGTCATACAAGGACTAACTCAGAGCAACTTCGACCGTGTTGCACACCTCCGATCGGCGTACGATGTGTGGAGAGCACTTTGTGACTACCACGAAGGATCCAACACGATCAAGGAGGTAAGACAGGATATGTTCAAGAAAGAATACATGCACTTTGAGATGCAACCCAGTGAGTCCATTGATGACCTCTTTGCTCGCTTTAATAAGATTCTCAGCAACTTGCGTAGCGTCAATGTTAATTTTTCAGATGCTGAAAATGCTAGACAATTACTAAGTGCATTAGACATGTCAATTTGGGAGATGAAAGTAACATCCATACGTAAATCCACTGTCATGAGTACTCTTACATTAGATGTGCTTTATTCTAAGCTAAAAACTCATAAAATTGACATTATATCACGTAAGAACCCAAACAAGACTATTGCATTTGTCTCACAATGTGATATGCCTAGCTCCGGCCAATCATCTAGCAATACATTTGCTTTGCTGTCTTCACTAACCCTGGAACAGATTGAGGAGTTTCCAGAGGAGGAGCTAGTACTTCTTTCTACTAGGTTCTCAAATGCATTGCAAAATGTGAGAACTAGAAGGAGAGGAAGCTCCGGACCTTACCGATGCTTTGAATGTGGTAAGATAGGACACTTTCGTACAGATTGCCCTAACATTTCAGGTCCTTCTAACCGTGATGAAAAGCAGAATAAAGTCAAGTCCTCTTTTGTCAACACCAACAAGAAAAAGAAGGGTTTTACAGGACGCAAACTGATAAACATTTTCATCACCGCACCTCAAGAACTTGGCTCGAGTGATGTAGACATTGGAAGTGATGAAGATGAAGATGATCTGGCAAACTTGTGCTTCATGGCGGGCAAATCAAAATCAAGTATGGAGGATGCAGAACACAACAGTGACAACGAAGAGATATGTTCTACTTGCGAAGAAATGTGTGATGCTATTTCTCGTGCCACTATTATTGTTAAGAAAAAGGACAAAAAACTTAGGGATAATTCTGTTAAAATTGAGTCACTAGAATCTGAAATTAATCGTTTAAAATCCTTGATTCCTAGTGATGATTCTTGTTCCTCATGTGATTTAATATATGAACAATTGTCCTCTCTAAGAAGTGCACACACCTCCACACTTGATAAACTTGAACTTGAAATCGAAAAGAACAAAAAGCTTGCTGCACTTAATGATAAAAACTTGAAAGATGCTTGTTGTTCTACAATTGATTTGCATTGTTCTACTTGCGATGATCTTGATAAGAAACTACAAGATGCTATGAAAGAAATTTCTATATTGAACAATTCTTTACGTTCTCATGAAGTTAAATATTGTTCCAATTGCAAATTAAAAGGAATAACTTCATGTGAAAATTGCCTTGATCTATCAAATAAACTTGATAACATGCATAAGACATTAGATCGGTTTTGTAATGGGAATAAGAACCTAAACTTGCTGCTGAATTCTTCCAAGTCTTGCAATGATAAAACTGGTTTAGGTTTTGATTCACATGCTCATGCTAAGGAACATCCACCTAAAATTGTAAAATCATTAGGAAGTGGTTTGATTCAAACAGTTTCTAAACAAAAAGAAGTGGTTTTTAAATCTGCAGGAGTGTTTTCACATTCGGGTTCAAATAAGCGTACTGCATGCTCATCTAGACATGAACACAAAGTTAAATTTCATTGTACCTATTGTGGTAGAGATGGTCATGTCATAGATTTTTGTTATAGACTAGCTAAACAACATAAAAAGGAAAGAATTCAAGCTAGATCTTATAACTCTCATGCAAAATTAGCTGCACATACTAAACCGAATGTCAGGAACATGCAACCTGCTGCTATGAGTCAGAAATATTCAAAGTTTACCTCCGGAGCTTCAGTTTTTGCCTCCGGACCTTCTGTTTTTGCCTTCGGAGCTACTGATTTTCGTGCTACACAAGTAACACCTCATAGGTCAGTAGTTAAGAACAAAAAACCTCAAACTTTGACTCATAAACCTGCTGTTTTATCTCAGCTTTCGCATGTTATTCCTGCTGGACATCGTGTGACTCAGTACTGGATTCCTAAATGTCTTTTAACTAACCCCAGTATTGAGTCATCTAGGTATTGTGCTTCTATGTAGGTTACACTCTTGAGGAAGGAGAACATTTGGATTGTGGATTCAGGTTGCTCACGCCACATGACCGGTAACAAAGAATGGTTCTCGTCTCTCTCTTTTGTGTCACGTGTAGAGAATGTTACTTTTGCCGATAATTCTTCAACTCCTATAATTGCTAAGGGTTCGGTTAGAGTAAATGATCACTACACTTTGAAGGATGTGGCACTTGTCAAAAATTTGAAATACAACTTGCTTTCTGTTTCGCAATTGCTAGATGAAAATCTGGAAATTATTTTCAATAAAAACTGCTGCAAAGTTGTAGGTTCAAATAGTGAGCTTATTTTTAACATGTCTCAGTTTGGAAGAGTTTTTAAAGCTGATTTTGATATTTCTTCCTCTAAGCATAGATGTCTAGTTGCAAATGATTCCAAAGATTTATATTTTTGGCATTGTAGAGTTGGACACGTAGGCTTTGATCAAGTGTTAGTGCTCTTGATCGCATACGTGGGCTGCCTAAGCTTAAAGGGGGCAAAGAAATTGTGTGCTCTTCTTGTAGACATGCTAAGATGGTTGCAGTTTCACATGCTTCTCTCACAATGACCATGACAACTAGACCGGGTCAACTTTTACACCTTGACACCGTAGGACCTTCACGTGTTCAATCCTTCGGAGGTAAATGGTATGTTCTTGTGATTGTTGATGACTATTCTAGATACACTTGGGTTTAATTTATGGCATCTAAGAATAAAGCTTTTAGTCACTTTAGAACTTTATTTCTTAGATTATCAATTGATCACCCAGGATCTTTAAGAGCAATTAGAAGTGATAATGGAACCGAATTTAAAAATCAATCGTTTGATCACTTTTGTGCTGAAAATGCAATAGATCATCAATTTTCTTCACCATATGTACCTCAACAAAACAGTGTTGTAGAGAGAAAGAACAGAACCTTAGTTGAGATGGCTAGGACTATGCTTGATGAATATCAAACTCCTAGGAATTTTTGGGCTGATGCAATTGCAACCGCTTGTTATGTCTCAAAATGTGTTTTCTTGCATGCTAAGCTAGGTAAAATACCATATGAGCTCAGGATTGGACATAGGCCTAGTGTCACACACTTTAGGGTCTTTGGATGCAAATGCTTTGTTAAGAAACATGGTAATCTTGATAAATTTGAAGCTAGATCTGTTGATGGCATGTTTCTTGGTTATCCATCTCATACTAGAGGATATCGTGTGCTTTTACTTGATACTAACAAAATTGTGGAGAATTGTGAGGTTTCTTTTGATGAAGCTAGCCCAGGTACTAGTTCAAATATTGCAGGTCCGGATCCATATCCGCAGGGGGAGAGTATTTTCGTTGAAGAAGAGGAAGAAGTGGTGCTGCTGCCCGAAAATTCAGCAGCTAATGACATTGTTCCAGCTCCTGATCTTGATTCACAGCCAGCACCGACAACCACCATTGCTGGTCCAGATCCTCCTCACGTCACAAGCTCATCTATTTGTGATGAACATGAAGAAGAAGCTTGTAAAGTGTCCACTCCCCTCCGGATTCTCAAAAGTCATCCTCCACAACAAATTATTGGAAGCTTGCATGAACGAGTTACAAGATCCAGGTTTTTCGACCCCAATTCTCATGCTCATTCTGCTTTTGTTGCTTCTTTTGAACCCAAAGATATATCACACGCACTCACTAATGAATCTTGGATTATTTCCATGCAAGAAGAGTTAGAAAAATTTGAAAGAAATAATGTTTGGAAACCTGTACCTCCACCTCAAGGTCACACTTTAATTGGAACTAAATGGGTGTTTAAAAATAAAGAAAGTGAGGATGTGGTTGTGGTTAGGAATAAGGCTAGGTTGGTTGCTCAAGGTTTCACACAAGTTGAAGGTCTAGATTTTGATGAAATTTTTGCTCCTGTTGCTAGATTATAAGCCATAAGAATTTTGTTAGCTTTTGCTGTATCTAAAGGTTTTAAGCTATATCAAATGGATGTTAAAAGTGCTTTTCTTAATGGCTACGTAGATGAGGAGGTTTATGTCAAACAACCACCTGGTTTTGGCACGATTCTTCTTAGGGGGAGAATTTTTGGTATTTTTGTTTTTCTTCTCATTTTATTTCTGATTTACAAAGGGGGAGAAATTGTTTTCAAAACTTTTCTTGTGAATACACTTTGAAGGATGTGGCACTTGTCAAAAATTTGAAATACAACTTGCTTTCTGTTTCGCAATTGCTAGATGAAAATCTGGAAATTATTTTCAATAAAAACTGCTGCAAATTTGAAATACACTATCTTAGCATTGCAGTAGCTAAACGGGGTTTTCAATCCTAATACCAACCCATGGTTTTCTTGGCTATGCATTTGGGTTTCAAACAAGACTCTAATGCAAGAAGTAAGTGGTACTCAAAGTAAGTTCTCAAAACAATAAAGATTTGTAAAAAGGTTAATGCAAACCGGAGCTTGCCTTGCTGCTATTAGTCGTAGGCTAGCTGCTCTTCCGGAGTGACAAAGTCTAAGACTTCGGGTTCCTCCTCAACCTTAGCGACTACATGAGATAACAAGTATATGTATCAATTTAAATGCTTTTGAATTGAGTTTAAACTTGTGAAGACTATAAGTCTTACTAGACAAACCCAATGACTCTGAAATTTTTACTGTAGTTTGGATACAATTTAAACAGAGACTTGGCCAATTTTTATTTGCAGTAAAGCTAATTTGAGCTCTCCACAAATAATTATGTACTTGACCTTAATCGGGGCTCTTAGGGTGTTATAGGGATGTTTTGGAGCAAGCCATGACTTTCTGAAAACTAGATTTTCAGAGGGTTCTAATGAAGTTGGTCTCACTTAATTTGAAGGTTCCTATCTACAGATATGAGCTAAACAATTTCAGAGAAATTCTGAAAATGTTTCTGGACATTTTCTATTTTCTCTGGAACAGTTTTATTAATCACACCCTTAGGTGGATCACATGAGATCAAATGGATCTGAAATTTTTATGGTAGCTCAAGGAGTTTTTGGTGAATATCCCAGCAAAATTTCAGAATTTTCCTCCAAAGGATTCTCCAGTTAAAATTCTAACCAGTTTAAAGTTTAAAGAATTAATTCTGGAGAACTAAGGATTTTCATGAAGTGAAACTTGATTTTCTGGAAAGTACTCAGAGAGCTGAATCCAAAAAAATTTGGTTCACTCGATTTGGAGTTTCCTAGCCAAAGTAATGTGGTTTGAAGTTTGAACTAAAACTGAAAATCGGGAAATGTTTAAAACTCTGCACGTGGGTCCCACGCACAGTGTCATCGTCTACCTCCGGCCAGCGCCCGAGCGCGTGACTTCCAGCGCCGGTTGCACGGTCCATTCTCGGCTGCTACTGCCTAATTTGCTACGCGGTTTCTTCCTACATGATCCTTGGAGCACGGCGCACACGCCGGGCACCGTCTCGGACCTCGACATCGCCGGAAACCTAGTCGGCGACGGTGGAGGCGGAAGAGAAGCTCGGGTCCGACGGTGCTAGCTTGTCTTGGCAGTGAACATGATCAGCTAGTGGGTCACAAAGCACCACTGGGGCACGAGGAAGCTAACCCTGCCCTCCTCTTGGCCGGAGATCGCTGGGAAAGTAGACCTCACCGGCGACCCGAGCCGTTTTCACCGGTAATGGCCAAATTTTGGTTTTTTGCTCACTGGATCTATCATCACTGCTAGGATTTGGCTGAGGTGACCGTGAGGTGCTACTCTAGCTTCAGCTCGACCAGGATCTCCGGTGATCAAGTGATCGAGGTGAATTTCGAGTTTTGGTTCTCGGTGTTCTTTTCGGCGATCATCGGGAAAGTTGAATTTCCGGCTAACCTGTGCTAAGAGGGACCTAGGGAGTTCGGGGAGAGCTACTAGACTTGGATGATAACCTCAGAGACACGTTGGTCGCGCCGGAGAAGCTTTGCGCTGCTCGGGCGACGGCGTCGAGTCGGAGGAGCTCTCGGGTTGACAGAGCGATGGAAGATCGGCTCAGACAAGCTTCACCGAAGCTGATCACGAGCAGCTGAGGGCTGTAACACGTCGATCAAGGGTCGGCGGTGCCGTTTGTGGCCTCAGCTCGCGGTAGAAGGCACTGCTTTGGCCGGTCGACGGCGAGGTGATGCGGTGTGCTGTGCGGCGACCAGCTCGGTGTTTTCAGCGCTGGAAACATCGAGGCAGTGGGAAAGTGAGCTGCTGCCGGTGGCAGCTCGCAGCTAAATAGCTGGGGACGTCGGTTTGGGGCGGTGATCGGCGACCAGGAGGTGGCCGGTCGGCAATTGCTGTGGCGCCCGCGTGGTCGCGTGCAGGAACCGAGCTGCGGTGACTTCGTTCGGTTGAGTTTCTATAGAGACTGACATGTGGGTCCCACCCGGGGTTTAACCTCTGAAATTAAATTTTCCCCACTGCTCTAAACCGTAGCGACCCAATTAACCTTGGTCATTTGAATTATCTACCCTTTGGCCATTTGAATTGGATAGAATTCAAATTGGGGTTTGTTTGAATATATTTTCAGCATATATGCAGTTTGAAATTCAATTAAAGTTTGAATTTGCTAAACTTAGCTCATGTCAAGATCAACTCCAAATGGAGTGAAAATTGGTGTTTGAGCTCACAAAAATGTGCTGAGTAAGAATATGCCTCCCACTTTTGAATTCATGGGGTGGAAGTAGTTTGAATTTGAATTTGAGTTCAAACCACCCTCTTCTAGTTATACCCAAAAGACTTCAAAAAGGTCTTGAATTTGGGTAAAATTTGGCATGGACATCCCTAGCAATGTGTAGGAATTTTTCATATGTCCAGTCCCTATATGATGCATGTGGGAACTGCCACTTTTGCATCTTGTGAGTTTAGTCTCTAATGAACATGTTGATGGTGTTTACTTGCTCTTCAAATGTACTCATCAAGTTTCTTCAAATGGAGTGTGTGTGTGGTGATGAACACTTTGAATATGTGCCAAAAACTTAGGCCCTTACATTTGTCCCCCCTTAAAAGAATCTTGTCCCGAGATTATAAGGTAAAAAAATGAGAGAGAGGACGGTGGAAAAATTACCGTATATGCGACGTGGAAAAGTCAGGGTAGTTAGCGCGAAGAAATCCTTCGCTCTCCCACGTCGCTTCGTCCACGGAGTGATTACTCCATAGAACTTTGTAGAATCACAACGTACGGTTGCGTGTGGTTTGGGCCTTTTCATCAATAATCTGAACCGATTCCTCCCGATACGTGAGATCCGGTTTCAGTTCTTCTATATCCTCCAGCTGAATGGTAGTTTATAGCTTAAGACACTTCCTCAGCTGGGAGATGTGAAAGATGTCATGCACACTGGAGAGTGCTTCTGGTAATTTCAGCCGGTATGCTACTGATCCACATCTTTCTGTAATCTGAAATGGACCAATGAATCGGGGTGCCAACTTTCCTCTCACCCCGAATCTGTTCACGCCCTTCATTGGAGACACACGTAGATATACGTGATTCCTGACTTCGAACTGTAATGGGCATCTTCTCCGGTCCGCATATTGTTTCTGTCGGGATTGTGCGGCTTTTAGGTTCGCTTGAATCAGCCGATCCTTTTCCTCCGCGTTGTTGACAAGATCAATCCCGAAGGTAACCCTTTCGCCAGACCCACACTAATTCAGTGGTGTGCGGCATTTTCTCCCATATAGAGTCTCGTAAGGCACCATCTTGATGCTGGCTTGGTACCCATTGTTGTACGAGAACTTGGCCAACGGCAAGTGATCATCCCAGTTCTTCCCGTGGTTGATAGCGCAAGCTCGTAGCATATATTATAAAATTTGATTTACCCGCTCGGTTTGCCCATCCGTCTGCGGGTGGTATGCTGAACTACGGATCAGCTTCGTCCCCAACGCAGCGTGTAGCTGCTCCCAAAAACGGGACACAAATAAAGTGCCCCGATCCGGTATGATGGTACGGGGTACATCGTACAAGCATAGGATCCAAGATATGTACAGTTCAGCATACTTCTTGGCGTTGTAGTTGGTGTGGACGGGATGAAATGGGCAACTTTGCAGAGCCAGTCGACGATCACCCGCACAGAATCATGTTTCTGAAAAGTGGTGGGTAAACCGACGATGAAGTCCAAGCTCACATCCTCCCACTTTCAGGCAGGAACGCCCAGTGGTTATAGCAGTCCCGGTTTCCGCATATGATCTGCCTTCACCCTTCGACATGTATCACACTCGGACACGTACTTTGCGATCTCCCGCTTCATCCGTATCCATCAAAACTTGTTTCTGAGTTCTTGATACATTTTGTTACTGCTGGGGTGAATAGAAAACTTTGACAAGTGAGCCTCATCAAATATTTTCTCCCGTAACTCCGGATTACAGGGTACGACGATCTGGTCCTTGAACCATAGGACGTCGTCTTCGTCTTTCCGGAAACATTTTAGCTCCCCACTGTCTATACGTCTCCGCAAATGCGACATGCCCTTGTCATGTTTCTGAGCTGCCGCTATCTCTTCACGGATGGTGGGGATCAACGCTAAGTTGTAAAGAGCTTCATGTGGAATCACATGTAATTGTTGACGTGCGACTTGCGTCTCAGTGCATCCGCCACTATGTTTGCCTTGCCGGGGTGATAATGGATCCCTATTTCGTAATCCTTTATCAATTCTAACCATCTTCGCTGCCTCATTTTCAACTCCTGACTGAATATGTACTTGAGGCTTTTGTGGTCGGTATATAAATGCACGAGGTTACCGAGTAGGTAGTGCCTCCACATTTTAAGTGCGAGCACCACGGCAGCAAGCTCCAAGTCGTGAGTTGGATAATTCTGCTCATGGTTTCTGAGCTGCTGTGATCCATACGCGACCACCCTTCGGTCTTGCATCAGCACACATCCGAGCCCAATGCCGGATGCATCGTAGTACACATCGAACGGTTTTGTTGTGTCTGGCTGCGCCAAAACCGGTGCTGATGTTAGGTGTTTCACTAATGCCTTGAATGCTGCTTCACATGCTGGACTCCAAACATATTTGGTAGTCTTCTTCAGCAGCTCTGTCATAGGCTTGGCAATCTTCGAGAAGTTTGGAATGAACCTCCGATAATACCCCGTGAGTCCGAGGAAACTCTGTACCTCGTGAACAGTTCTCGGGGACTTCCAATTCAGCACTTGTGTGATCTTACTCGGGTCTACAGCGATGCCCTCTGCTGAGATAATATGCCCGAGAAAAGGCACTCGTGATATCCAGAATTCGCACTTGCTGAATTTCGCGTATAGCTTGTGATCCCACAGCCGTTGCAAGACTATACGTCCTCTATGGCAAGTTGGTCGACGGTGCCGGGCCTAGGGTTTGCCTGCTGCACATTAGTGGGGTTCCGGGGCTGATTCCTCCCCGGAAGTTGTGGTGCAACTCCGCCGCCTTGCCTCTCCAGACAACTGCTGGCGAAGTGTCCTGGATGACCACATTTGTAGCATGTGGCTGCTGCTTGGCAATTGCTCGGGGGACGAAAGCCCCGCATGCGCTGCTGAGGTGCATACGCACGCGGCATCACCCACTGCTGCTGTTGTTGCTGTGGAGGTGGTACTGGCAGTGCCGGCCGGAATGTCGATGGAGAATATGGCCGACTGCGGAATGGCATCGGCCTCTGTGGTGGCTGCCAGCGTGGACCCGATGGTGGGCAATTCACCATCTGGTATTTTTTAGAAGGACCACCTTCTTCTCCGCTGCTTTGCGGCGTGCTTCGCTTCCTTTCCGCCGCCGCTAACTCCTTGCCGGAGTCTTCCTGAACAATCGCAGCATCAATTATATCATTGAGGCTGCCGCGATTGAACATCGCCAGTTTGTCCTTCAGGAGCGGGTTAAGCCCCTGGTAAAAATGATCCCGCCGATTCTCGTCGGTATCGGCGTGATACGAAGCGTAGAGCGCAAGATCATTGAACGTCCTGGAGTATTCCAGTGCATTCCGGCTCCCTTGTTGCAGGCGTAAGAACTCCTGCGTCTTCCTCTTCATGTCACCCGGCGGTATATGATAGGCCCTGAAGGCCGTCCGGAATTCCGCTCAGGTCATAACTCGGTCGGTGGGCTGCAAAGCACAGTAATTCACCCACCACGCGCTCGCGGATCCCTGGAGCTGTTGGACCGCAAACTGGGTTTTGCGCTGCTCACTCACTTGGAGCAGCCCGAACTTCATCTCCATCGTGTGGAGCTAGTTGTTCGCATCGAGGGGTCCATCCGCCCTTGAGAATACCGGGGGATGAGTAGCCAGAAAATCAGAGTAGGAGCTCTGTTGGCGCTCCTCACGATCTTGACGCCTCTCTGGTCGAGACGTATTCGCAATGAGGGTCTGCAGCAACTCCGTGTGCTGCTGATGAGAGCCCGCCATCGCTGCCACAATGTCAGCCAATGTAACCGTTGGCGGTGGCGGTGGCGGTTGTTGCTGTTGCTGTCCTGAGGAGTCCTTGGGAGGCTGTTGGGAGGTCTCTCCCCCCTTACTGGAACCCCCAACGTCCGGGTTGGCACGAGTACGAGTCATTCTGAAATTCAAAACAGCAGCGATCAGCACATGTCGTACTTAAAAATTCCATATGCAACAGTAGGTATTGAAGTGATGCATGAATAATTTGCACAACATTCACATATATTGATAAAGAATAAACTTTAGACAAGATACATTAGTCTCGGGTCTCCGGGAAGTCGTTCTCATGTCGTCACTACCTATACATACACTACTGTCTACACGACATGTCACCAATTACAATAGTTTTTGGGTTACATCACCCTAGCTGCCCTACTTGGCAACAGTAACCCCCTACTCAGAGTAGAACTCAACCTCCTGCGGGTCGTCCTCCTCTGGTACCTCTGCTGGTGGCTCTGGGTCTACAACCTCCTCTTCCGGCTCGGGTTCTCCCATTGCCGGAAGATCCAAGACCACGGGTACGGCACCTACCACCGGTATGCCCATTAACGGAGGTATGAGGTCCTGCAACGCGTGCACCTCATCCATGGCTTGGTTGTAGTCCTCTTCCCAACCTTGCCCCTCCTCAATAGCGCCGTCCCGCTCTTGAGTAAGGAACTCGTTCTGCTGGGTCAGAGCCTGCACCTGTTGTTGCAAAGCCGCGATGTCAACACGGATTTTCTTCTTCGCCTTCTTCAGACGATGCAACTGATTATATTGTTCGTTCAGTCGCCTAATCGTCGGAAGGAGAACATTGCGGAGTGCACTGTGAGCACTCTTGAAATGATCTCCACGGCTGTTGCTCTCCTTGAGCTTCACGGCGAGACATTCCGTATGAACAGCTTGGCTGTCCATCACGGCCTTTCCCGCCCTCATCTGGAGGCCGAGGTTCGCCTCCGCGGGGTTGTACCTTGGGCAACCTGGATCTGTTGCCTCCATGTACCTTTCCTCAACACATGATTAGCCTGTCCCTCCACCGGAACGAGCGCGTATGGAGTACCCTCCATAGCCCTCACGTGTAGTTGGCAGAAACGCGACATGGTGTCGCAGGCTGCCACTTGCCACATTCCCTCCGGTTGTCTACCTCTCACCATAATGGTGAACGGCGCCCAACCGGGTGGCATAGGCCCTGCAGGAACTTCGACATGGATCGTCCATGTATTGTTCCCCTCCTCGCCTTCTTCTTTCAGGAAGTACTTTGGCATATTGCTGTACCCAAAATATTGTCACACCCGGTTTCTCCAGAGAACAACCGAGTGAATATCACATGTATGCCAGGATCATTCTCTCATACATGTGATGACAAATAGTGAAGCATCATTTATTGCAAGCCAGGTGTTCAAATATAAATAAGTCTTACATAGCATACGTCTCGATGGACGATAATAAGTTCATAACATGTAAATAAAACAGCAGCGGAATATAAATCTTGTGGGCTCCGCCCCAGGCGTTGCCCGGGGGACTCCGTGAACCTAGAATCCTTCTTCAGGACCAAAGTCTTGGTCATTGAACACCACATCATTCTCTTGACCTGAGCAGCAATATAAACCAACAGAAAAGAAAGTTTGAGTACCGTGGGTACTCAGCAAGTGTGGGAAAGTTATGTCATGCATGGCTAGAGCAAGGAGAGGTTGAACTCATGGTTTAAGCACTACGCAATTAATACCTATCACCTTAGCTTATTAAGCACCTACAGTACTACACAGGTGAAATGGTCCCAATCCCTCAACCCATCATCAATATCAAGTAAACATAGTCTCATCTTAAATGTTAAGCTTCCCGCTTAACATCCTCAACATCCCAATTCATCATCCTCTAATCATGGTTACTTCATTCAACGCACGGTAGTCTACGCATAACCTTTGGGTCCCGTCCTTCTTGGGCACAAATATCACTGGAGCTCCCCATGGTGAGGAACTAGGACGAATGTACCCCTTCTCTGCCAATTCTCGTAAATGTTCCTTGAGTTCTTCCAGCTGTTTAGAGTCCATCCGATAAGGCCTCTTGTATATCGGGGCGGTTCCAGGCACTAGTTCAATCGCGAATTCCACTTCACGGTCGGGGGGCATACCTGGCAACTCCTCCAGAAAAACATCTGGATATTCCCTGATAATCCTGATCTCTTCCACTTCCACCTCAACTTGATTGAGTTTAAGGTCCCTCCTAGGGTTTTGTACAGTTATGAACTTCACTCTTGTGCCACTAGGGTGAGTTAGTTCCACCGTTCTTGTCGAACAATAGATGATTCTCTTATGTTTGGTCAACCAATCCATACCCAAAATAATGTCTATCCCTTGTGAGTCTATCACTATGAGGTTTGCAGTGAATACTACCCCATTAATGTCTAGATTCACCTTGGGACACACTTGTCTTGTCCTTATTTCTCCCCCTGGAGAGTTCACTGCTAGCATATGGTTCATTTGTGTTGTTGCTAGATCATGCTTCTTAACAAACCCTTGAGCAATGAATGAGTGGGTAGCACCAGAATCGAACAACAGGGTTGCAATGTGTAAATTGGCAGGAAACTTACCAATTACCATGTCAGGTGCCTCTTGCGCTTCCTCCATGGTTACGTGGTTCACCCGTCCTCGCATCACATTCTGCTGTTGTGGCTGCATGGGCTTCTTCTTCGGGCACTTATGGGCGTAGTGCCCCACTTCACCACAGTTGAAGCATTACACCCCAACCTTAGGTGCCTGGCCTTTGTTGTCTTGGGGTTGGTTCGGTGGTCCTTGTCCTGCTGGTCGAGGTTGATATGTGGGGCGAGGCTGCTGTACAAACTAACGTTGCGGCTGTGCTGGTGCTGACGGAGGTCTGAAATTTGGGTTGTACCCTCTGGCTGCTGAGTAGGGTACCACCGCACGGCTCGTCTGCCCTGCGGGTTGCTGCATCAGATGTGGGTGTGTGCTGCTACCTGAGGCTTGGTGTGACCATCCCGCCTTCCTCTTGTTTTCATTTTCCAAGGCCTTCAGCTTCCTCTCCACGACAAATGCTCTGTCTACCATCTTTTGGAAGCTTTCATACTCGTTGGAGGACATTGCACACTTCATTTCCATAGTAAGTCCTTCCACAAAACAGTCCTGTTTTTGCTCATCAGTTTCGATGTCCCGTGGTGCATAACGTGATAGTTGGGTGAACTTGGTGAGGTATTCCCTCACAGTCATGTTTCCTTGCTGCAGTCCCAAGAACTCCTTTCTCTTGTTTTTGAGTTCACCCCTTGGTATATAATGGTTGCGGAAGCTGCGCTTGAACCTTCTCAAGTGATGTTCTCGGGGTCATGATGGGCTGCCACGTAGGCGGTCCACCAATCAGCAGCAGGTCCATGCAATTGGTGAGAGGCAAACAACACCCTCTCATACCCTTGGCATTGTATGATCCTCATCTTGCTCTCAATGGTCTTTTGCCAGTCATCTGCCTCCAGAGGTTCAGCAGCACTTGCAAACTTTGGAGGTTGAGTCCCCAGAAACTCACTCAACCTTGGTTGGCGTGGTGCAGCTTGTGGGGGTGGAGCTTGGTGCAAGTTGGCCACCACTTGAGTAAGGCTCTCGATGAGCTGATTCATATTTTCAAGCATCTGGTGGATAGGGTCAGCCCCTTCATGGCGACCACCCCTGTCTTGTCCCCAGAAAGATGAGGGTTGCCGGCCTCATCGTTGTTGTTGGTGGAGTTGGCACCACGACCCTTTCCTCTTCCAGCCATCTATCATGATCAACCAAATGTTATCGTAAAGCATTACGTATTAACTTCCCAAATTGCTTGTTTAAACTTAAACTTTTGAGGCCTTAATATATTAAACATTTTCTGAGGGTTTCACGTAGATTTTTGGGAGTCACGTGTCACGCGAAAATAAATGCACTCTTAATTCATAGGGGATCACACATCAAAGCAAAGCAACCTAAAGACGAGGTTGTGGACAAATGCCCATGGCTTCCACAACTCACGTCGCACACCAAACATTAACACACAAATAACTAAGGTATTGACTCGACTACTTGATACCCTGCTGAAATAAGGGAAAGGACTCTAAACGACTCGTATCACTGAGCTGGCTCTTCGAGGTCTTCCTCATTAATGTGGCTGCCCTCTGATTCCGCTTTGGGTGGGGAAGCTGCTGGTGGAGAAGTGCGGCGACGCCTGCTCGCCCGGCGGTCTGGGGGTCAGGAGTCCACGTGTCATTCACGGTGACACACAGTTCATTCTCATCTCCTCTTTCTCTCGCCCTCAAGCTGGCTCGAAGCAACGCCTCAGTCTCCTTCAGGGTGTCACGAACATCCTGAAGCTCCTGCTGACACTCCTGCAGTCGAGTGCTGAGCATAGCCGCATCCTCCAAGCACAGGTCCATGTGCTCATGGGAAGTCCCCTGCTGCACTGGCGGGTATTTGTACTCCGCGGTGCCACTCTCACGTTGGAGGACATACATGTACTCCGTCCTATCCAGGTGGCAACGGTTGATGTAACTCTCGCAGGTGATGGCCTCCCAGGTGACATCCTTCTCAGCATCGACCTGTGTCACCCGACAAGCTGGAGAGCGGTGGATCTTGAGCAGCTGATTTTCATGGATAATCCTCATTTCTGAACTCCATTCTTCCCGCTTCTCACGGATGGTCCGGGTGGATCTGTAGTGTATGATTAGCTTGCCCGTATTGCCGGCGGCGTGGAGCATACGCCGAAGACGGCGCAACAAGCCTCCTACTGCCAATCCGTAGGAGTGGTACGTCACCGGACGGTTCTCCTCTCTCAGGGCAAGGGCAACTACAGGAACTCTCCCTCCGGTGGACTTGCGGGCGGTGCGGATCATGCGAACCATCTAAAACATAAAGCATTTAAAATTAAGTTAGATAAGATTTAAATAAAAATCATATTTTGAATAAAAGTTGGGGCAAGGTGAATAAAGTGACCCCATTAAATAACACTTTTCAACCCACACCTTTGTAAAATAGCTTTTAAGAAAATAGGGTCCTTAAATACGTCCATTTCTACCTAGGTCCACGTTCCTACGGGCAACCTTGGCTCTGATACCACTTCTGTCATACCCGGTTTCTCCAGAGAACAACCGAGTGAATGTCACATGTATGCCAGGATCATTCTCTCATACATGTGATGACAAATAGTGAAGCATCATTTATTGCAAGCCAGGTGTTCAAATATAAATAAGTCTTACATAGCATACATCTCGATGGACGATAATAAGTTCATAACATGTAAATAAAATAGCAGCGGAATATAAATCTTGTGGGCTCCGTCACAAGCGTTGCCCGGGGGACTCCGTAAACCTAGAATCCTTCTTCAGGGCCAAAGTCTTGGTCATTGAACACCACATCATTCTCTTGACCTGAGCAGCAATATAAATCAATAGAAAAGCAAGTTTGAGTATCGTGGGTACTCAGCAAGTGTGGGAAAGTTATGTCATGCATGGCTAGAGCAAGGAGAGGTTGAACTCATGGTTTAAGCACTACGCAATTAATACCTATCACCTTAGCTTATTAAGCACCTACAGTACTACACAGGTGAAATGGTCCCAATCCCTCAACCCATCATCAATATCAAGTAAACATAGTCTCATCTTAAATGTTAAGCTTCCCGCTTAACATCCTCAACATCCCAATTCATCATCCTCTAATCATGAATAAGTCCAAGCCACTCTTGACCATGAGCACGGCTGTCATGACAGTTTTGACTCTACAGAGTTTGTACCACTGTACCCACATGTAGTGATTTCATCCCTCGTTGTCGGGTGGACTAAAAGAACCTCCATTATGCCAGTGGCCGCGAACCACATTCACACTTCCCAGGTGTGTAGCCAGGAGATCACTACGTGGCCTTTACAAAGGGATTCCCGACGAGCATGGGCCCACTGAGGTTTCACCCCTAACAACATACAAGAGGCTCCAACCCCGCTGCAGTGGCCCCCTCTTGAGCCTTGCGGTTCATATGGTAGTCCAGCTGACACCTATTCCCCGCACCATCTAAAACACCCATACTACGCCGGGGATACACCTAATTAATTGGCCAAGCTGCCCCATCTCAGCATGTGGTTGGCACGGTAAAGCCAGGTTACATGCTCCATGAACCGGTCCTTAGGATCCAGGCAAGTACTAAACACAAACTCGAGTCTGGTGCACCTAGCACCAACCAAATCATCCAACTTGCCTCGATCCCTACCTCTACATAACTCATAATATCTCATTCAAGAGTAAGGTAAATAAATTGATGATCTCATATCCCAAGTATCCCATTCTAAGCATGGATAAGCATAAGCATATAAATGATATGATAAAATAAATCCCAACCCAAGCTACAAGGAAGCAAGGTAATGCAATTCTAGGGAAACTTCCTAGCATGGGTTTCATATTTCAATTGACAATGCAAATAATTATATCTACACATCCTAGTATAGGATCAAAGTGGTCAAGGACACTTGCCTTCTTCCTGCTGCTCTGAGAATGGAAAGTCTTGATCTTAGAAGGGAAGAACTTGCTCTGGGGCAGGTTCTACTCATGCCAATACACATAGCAAAAGAAAACAACAATCCATAAGACATAGTAACACTTTCACTACATACAAACCACACATACATACCTATGAAAGTCATTCATATTTCTAAGTGTTGTGGTTACTCTACATGTGTTGATTTTTGGCCTACATGCACTTTTAAACATATGTATATGATTTCTAACTTTTGTATTCAGATTTCTGTTTGCACACTATATATGAATTTCCAATTTTGAACAAATTCTTTATATTTAATTAATACACTTCTTAGCTACCAAGTTTGCATGAAAGGTAATTTCCTACTCCAAATAGGTTTTCAGATCTTCTACCAAATCCTAAACTGAAGCTTTTGGATTTGGAGACTTCATTTATCATTTTCTAATTATGCATACCTATTTTCATATATTTTTCAGATTTTTTTCTATGCCTAAAAGTGAGTTTTAATATTAAATAGTAGGACATATCATCTAAACAGAATAGGTTCTGATCTAATATATTTAAATAATATATTTTTGAACTTCTCCTCTGATGTGAACTAATTTAAATTTATTTTATCAGTTTTCAGAATTATTTCCTAGCCTAAAAATGTGTTTCTAGAACTAATAAATATGAACAACACTTAGGCAGATTTTCATTTCAGCCTAAAATCTATTTTAACTCATTCTAAAGTTTTCCAAGTGCTAGGAGAGTTTAAATTTGAATTTGCACATGTGTTTGCCTAAATTTAAATCCTAGTCACATATTCGAATTTCTGAATTTAATATCATATAGGGTCAAAAAGGTAAATCCACCCTACTGCAGGGTCTAATTCACTATTTCATAAATTTTCAGGGGTCTAACTACACATAACAGAGGGGTTTTCCTAATTTCTATTAAGTCCAGGGGCTAAAACTGATTTTTAAATGAATTTACACGAATTTCTGAAGTTCCAGGGGCTAGATCAGAAGTTTTTAGGGCTACCTCGTGTTTTCCGAGATCCCCAGGGGGTAGCGCGTAAGAATCCTGGCCTTTATAACGCGGGGCTGATGTGGACCGTCCAATTTAAAACAGACGGCTCAGATTAGATCGCCGAACCGGTATGCATGGGTTTTATTTCTACCGTGCGATTTAAAATAGACGGCCCTCTTGGGGCCACGTCGCCCTGGCCGTGTGCGGGCGGCGCTGCCCGGCGGTGCGCGGCGGCGGGAGGCGGCGATCTCGCCAGAGATCTTCGGGTTCTCGTCTATACTTCCTAAAACTTGGATTTCTTGGCATAGAACGATAGAGGGGAGGTCAGGGATCTCACCTCGGGGTTTTTCTTGAGCTTGGAGGCCCTAGAAGGTGGTCGGCGGTGAGGTCCGAGATGAAAACGCGGCGGTGCTCGCCGGAGCTGCGTCTAGAGTGCAAAACGCCGGGTTTTCTTCACCTGCGTGACTCCCCGGGGGCGGTGGAACATGATCAGCGCGTTAGATCAGAAAATCCGAGCAAGGATCGAAAGAAATCGGTGATTGAAGCTTCGGTTCTCACCGGAGAGAAAAGTGAAGCTGCGCTGGGGAATTCGGCGAGTTTCTTTGCGTGAATTTCACGAGCAGAGGCGGCGGAGGATTGGTTTGGATAAATAGCAGCGTCCGGGGCCGAAGATCAGGCTGGGGGCGCGGTTTTTCGGAGGTCAGTTGCGATCGGGCGTGAGAGAAGAGTCCGGGGCCGTTGGAGGCGCGCGGGGAAGGAGATGACACGCAGGCCCCGCGTGTCAGTTAGAGGGAGAGAGGGGCGCGGGGGATTGGGCCGGCTGGCGGGTTTCGGCCCACTAGCCGGTTGGGGTTTTTCTTTTTCTTTTTCCTTTTCTTTTCTGTTTTGATTTGAATTTGAATTCCAGTATGAATTTGAATTTCTGAACCACATGCAATACGTCCAAAAAATTTTAAATTCCCCTCTTTAGCAGGTTTTGGGGTGTTACAGCTCTACCCCCCTTAAAAGAAATCTCGTCCTCGAGATTGGTGGTTCTAGGAAAACAATTCCGGAAACTGTGTCTTAAGCTCGTCTTCTCGCTCCCATGTGGCTTCCTCTTCCGAGTGATGCTTCCACTGCACCTTGCACATCCGGATTCTTTTATTTCTTGTGAGGCGTTCCATTGTCTCGAAAACCTTGACCGGTTCCTCGGCATAAGACAGATCCTCTCCTACGTCAACCTCATTCATGGGTAACATCTCTTCAGCGTCCTCAGACATTTCTTGAGCTGTGACACATGGAATACATCGTGCACATCCGATAGGTGAGCCGGTAGTTCGAGTTGATATGCCACTTCGCCTTTCCTCTCCAGAATCTGAAAGGGTCCGATGTATCGAGGTGATAACTTCCCTTTCACCTTGAACCGACGAAGTCCTCGGATAGGGGACACCTTGAGATAGACATAGTCCCCCACGTTGAAAACGAGCTCTCTTCTCCGTACATCGGCATAGCTCTTTTGTCGGGTCTGTGCTATCCTCAAGTTGTTGCGGATTACCCTTACCTTCACCTCGGCTTCTTGTAGTACATCGGGCCCAAACACTTTACTTTCCCCTGTTTGGTTCCAAAATAGTGGAGTTCTGCACTTCCTCCCATACAAAGCCTCAAATGGTGACATCTTCATACTAGCCTGATAGCTGTTGTTATAGAAGAACTCCGCATATGGTAAGTTCTTATCCCAACTCCTATTGTTCTTGAGCGCACACGCTCTCAGCATATCCTCAAGGATCTGATTGGTTCTTTCCGTCTGCCCGTCAGTCTGGGGGTGATAGGCAGAACTAAAATTTAGATGAGTTCCCATGGTTTCATGTAACTTCTGCCAGAACCTTGAGGTGAATTGTGTCCCTCGGTCCGACACTATCTTCTTTGGCACTCCATGGAAACACACGATCCTTGACATGTACAATTCCGCCAATTTGGATCCGCTGTAGCTTTCTATATGTTGTCATCTGTAAAAACATATTTGAGAAATGTCAAATATTAATTTGAACAGTAAACCATTGAGTTATAACATAAAACATGTCATTCAACTCATAAAACTTGGATACATAGTTCAAACTTAAACAAATTTGACTGCTGATCTGCTGTCCAATATGACAGCCCTAACTAGTTTCCATTTAAACCTGATTTAGACCATGCTAAAGGCAAAACCAATTCAGGAGCTCAACATCAAAGTAAAAGCTAACTTCAATAGCTTTCCATAAAGTATTTGATTGGCCTAATATCTGTCCTGGTTCAAAAGTTATGAGATGTCAAAGTTAACAGAGTTTCTGGAGAAAATTGACAGCACCTCCCTGCTTGAGGTACTTCTTTGATCCAAGAATTCCAGTTAATTCTACACAAAATTTGACAAAACTTTATGTTACAAAGTTGTAGCACATCTCAAACTTTTCAGAACTACCTAATTTTATATTTTTGGATCTTTATTCAGGAAGTTATGCTCAATTTACAGAGAGTTACAGAGAGTGTTTGCTCTGCCCTGTTTTCTGGACAGTTTCAACTCTACTGCATTTTTCGATTGGTTAAGGGAAAAAACATTTCTGGACATAAACAGAAAAGTTGTAAAGCTCTTCCAAATATTTACAGAAATGTATCATATGACCCCAACCTCTAAAGAAATCAACCTCTAACCTCTGATTAACTTCAGCCTTATTTCAGCTGAAAACAGGGAACTATGTCCCTAGTATCCTATAAGTTGAAAACTTGTTAACTTTGAAAATACTGATTAAGGGAAGGAGTTACAGCAAGTTTTAGTTCTCTGGGTTAAAACTTTCAAGTTTTACAATGCAGTTGCTCATTTAGTGGGGTGTGACATCGATGCGTCACCATATCATGTCGGTACTACGTCCTCACAAAGAAAAACCTATACCGGACTTAGCCGGCTTCGTTAGTTCAGTGGCACTAAACGTCACTCGCACACGGATGCTACACGTCTACCGTTTCGTGGTTAGACTACCTGCAGATTACTCAAATAATCGTCAGACTCGGCTGCACACCGAGCCCGGTATCCATACAGTTCGTACACCCGGCCGTCATCACTCGCCCGGATGTTCTCAAGCCAAGCACGCCTTGAGCTACGTGTTCATGTTACTGACCACGTGACGGGGTCTCCCAAATTGCCCAAAGCACGCCAGGGACAGACGTTGCTCGAATACTCCAAACGACATGAAGAGTCGTAGAGGATATTAAAGCGGGTCGGGTTACCTGCCACCTGTGGGGCTCCACCGTTACGTGCATCCGCCCAAGACATAAAGCGTCCCGAGATGCACGATTTTCTGACATAATAAAATAGGTTAGTATGCCACTTTCTGTACACTAATAAAATCCTTATATGGGCTACTAACTCGTTCCTCACCAAATTTTTGAAAAAGATGACCTTTGTAGTGAGTTAAACCTCAAGCGAGCTCTGATACCACGCTGACACGACCCCACGGTCTTGAAGAGCCAGGATCACGCTGAGGGGTGCTGCGTTGCATAGCACTGGATAACACACATCAAAGGTACAAAGCGGAAGCAAAGTTTTATTACATAAACAGGTTTATGAACACTTTTTCAACAAAATATGTTCAGTCTACACTCACGGGTGTAGACTATGCATCGAGTTCATGTTCAGCCCGTGAACGTGTTCCCACTAGCACGCACACACACTAACACAGCGGCGTGCACAACTCCCACTCGACGGGGTTCCTCTTCTGGGGTTCCGTCTCCTCCTCGAAAGTCCCTTCCTCATAAACTCCTGCAAAAGCTTCAAACACAAGCAGTGAGCACGATGGCTCAGCAAGACTGACCCGTCTCTCCTATACATGAAACTTCTACATGAATGGTGATAGGCTACATGAGGTAAAAATAAGTTGCAAAAGACTCACCTAATTAGTGGAACCTTACTTTCAAGTTTTAGCAGCAGGTTGTGGAGAACCTTACGCTAAGGCACATGAGAGAGCCGCAATCAAACAAGAAACGCATTTCCCTCATGTACTTTGCCCAAAGTTGAAAAGGACATTAATTAGCTCTAAACTACAACAAGACATTAACAAGCAAGGTATATCTTTCAAATCAGCAAACTTTTAACATGTATCTAGCCTGTTCTTTCTACGTCACGGTACAGTGAACAAGGGGTACTCACTGACCATGAGGGACAGTGATTATAATCGATTTACACCTACAGGGTTACCCGTATAACCCGTCACGTACGCCCTTACTCGATGTTGCTTACAGCAACCATCACAAACGGCGTACGCAACCACCTTTCACCCGTCAGTCAAATGTTGAACCGGTCCAATCGTCTCGAGCAAGAGGTCTCTGTGTGCGCATCCACAGTGCCGCCAGCCAATTTACACCTCGAGCTCTCAACCTACCCTCTGAACGACCAGCTATGCCTCAACACCCAGCTACCCGAGTTACATCGGTTTCCCGGTTCCCATATAGCCGTTAGGCCTTCGGTACTGTTCTAGCTTGTTCAACAGGGCCGCACACGGCTCGGTCCTCAATCGACACAAGCGGAGCTATAGCACCCAGGCGCCAAAGTCCTGCTGCCCTTACTCTCCGCTCGGTCTCATGTTTATTGCCATGTGTTTCATTTGTTATCTTTACCCGAGTCGAGTGCCTCTAGCCTATCCTCGCGAGTAGTTCCAACTACTCGACTTGTACCGAATCCTACACTATCTTAGCATTGCAGTATCTAAACGGGGTTTTCAATCCTAATACCAACCCATGGTTTTCTTGGCTATGCATTTGGGTTTCAAACAAGACTCTAATGCAAGAAGTAAGTGGTACTCAAAATAAGTTCTCAAAACAATAAAGATTTGTAAAAAGGTTAATGCAAACCGGAGCTTGTCTTGCTGCTATTGGTCGTAGGCTAGCTGCTCTTCCGGAGTGACAAAGTCTAACGGGTTCCTCCTCAACCTTAGCGACTACATGAGATAACAAGTATATGTATCAATTTAAATGCTTTTGAATTGAGTTTAAACTTGTGAAGACTATAACTCTTACTAGACAAACCCAATGACTCTGAAATTTTTACTGTAGTTTGGATACAATTTAAACAGAGACTTGGCCAATTTTTATTTGCAGTAAAGCTAATTTGAGCTCTCCACAAATAATTATGTACTTGACCTTAATTGGGGCTCTTAGGGTGTTATAGGGATGTTATGGAGCAAGCCATGACTTTCTGAAAACTAGATTTTCAGAGGGTTCTAATGGAGTTGGTCTCACTTAATTTTAAGGTTCCTATCTAGAGATATGAGCTAAACAATTTCAGAGAAATTCTGAAAATGTTTCTGGACATTTTCTATTTTCTCTGGAACAGTTTTATTAATCACACCCTTAGGTGGATCAAATGAGCTCACATGGATCTGAAATTTTTATGGTAGCTCAAGGAGTGTTTGGTGAATATCCCAGCAAAATTTCAGAATTTTCCTCCAAAGGATTCTCCAGTTAAAATTCTAACTAGTTTAAAGTTTAAAGAATTAATTCTGGAGAACTAAGGATTTTCATGAAGTGAAACTTGATTTTCTGGAAATTACTCAGAGAGCTGAATCCAACAAAATTTGGTTCACTCGATTTGGAGTTTCCTAGCCAAAGTTATGTGGTTTGAAGTTTGAACTAAAACTGAAAATCTGGAAATGTTTAAAACTCTGCACGTGGGTCCCATGCACAGTGTCATCGTCTACCTCCGGCCAGCGCCCGAGCACGTGACTTCCAGCGCTGGTGGTGCGGTCCGTTCTCGGCTGCTACTGCCTAATTTTCTACGTGGTTTCTTCCTACATGATCCTTGGAGCATGGCGCACACGCCGGGCACCGTCTCGGACCTCGACATCGCCGGAAACCTAGTCGGCGATGGTGGAGGCGGAAGAGAAGCTCGGGTCCGACGTCGCTAGCTCGTCTTGGCAGTGAACATGATCAGCTAGTGGGTCGCAAAGCACCACTGGGGCACGAGGAAGCTAACCTTGCCCTCCTCTTGGCCGGAGATCGCCGGGAAAGTAGACCTCACCGACGACCCGAGCCGTTTTCACCGGTGATGGCCAAATTTCGGTTTTTTGCTCACTGGATCTATCATCACTGCTAGGATTTGGCTGAGGTGACCGTGAGGTGCTACTCTAGCTTCAGCTAGACCAGGATCTCCGGTGATCAAGTGATCGAGGTGAATTTCGAGTTTTGGTTCTCGGTGTTCTTTTTGGCGATCATCGGGAAAGTTGAATTTCCGGCTAACCTGTGCTAAGAGGGACCTAGGGAGTTCGGGGAGAGCTACTAGACTTGGATGCTAACCTCAGAGACACGTTGGTCGTGCCGGAGAAGCTTTGCGCTGCTCGGGCGACGGCATCGAGTCGGAGGAGCTCTCGGGTTGACAGAGCGATGGAAGATCGGCTCGGACAAGCTTCATCGAAGCTGATCAGGAGCAGCTGAGGGCTGTAACACGTCGATCAAGGGTCGGCGGTGCCGTTTGTAGCCTCAGCTCGCGGTGAAAGGCACTTCTTTGGCCGGTCGACAGCGAGGTGATGCGGTGTGCTGTGCGGCGACCAGCTCGGTGTTTTCAGCGCTGGAAACGTCGAGGCAGTGGGAAAGTGAGCTGCTGCTGGCGGCAGCTCGCAGCTAAATAGCTGGGGACGTCGGTTTGGGGCGGTGATCGGCGACCAGGAGGTGGCCGTTGGGCAATCGCTGTGGCGCCTGCGTGGTCGCGTGCAGGAACCGAGCTGCGGTGACTTCGTTCGGTTGAGTTGCTATAGAGACTGACATGTGGGTCCCACCCGGGGTTTAACCTCTGAAATTAAATTTTCCCCACTGCTCTAAACCGTAGAGACCCAATTAACCTTGGTCATTTCAATTATCTACCCTTTGACCATTTGAATTGGATAGAATTCAAATTGGGGTTTGTTTGAATATATTTTCAGCATATATGCAGTTTGGAATTCAATTAAAGTTTGAATTTGCTAAACTTAGCTCATGTCAAGATCAACTCCAAATGGAGTGAAAATTGGTGTTTGAGCTCACAAAAATGTGCTGAGTAAGAATATGCCTCCCACTTTTGAATTCATGGGGTGGAAGTAATTTGAATTTGAATTTGAGTTCAAACCACCCTCTTTCTAGTTATACCCAAAAGGACTTCAAAAAGGTCTTGAATTTGGGCAAAATTTGGCATGGACATCCCTAGCAATGTGTAGGACTTTTTCATATGTCCAGCCCCTATATGATGCATGTGGGAACTGCCACTTTTGCATCTTGTGAGTTTAGTCTCTAATGAACATGTTGATGGTGTTTACTTGCTCTTCAAATGTACTCATCAAGTTTCTTCAAATGGAGTGTGTGTGTGGTGATGAACACTTTGAATATGTGCCAAAAACTTAGGTTCTTACACCTGCGGGTAAGGATTTGCCAAATTATCACTCAACCTTTGGTTATGATTCACCAAACTGAGCACACACGAGCTAGACTACGTAGAGAACATTTATTCTTCACATCCCTAGTGTGAGACCACATGTTGCCGACCCATTTCAAGTTTTCCCGAATGCGACAATGGCGGGAACCGTCGGGTGCATGGTGACATCCTATATAGAGCCTTCTCCGATCAAGCTTGCATGCACGGTGAGGATCTACAAGCTCCACGGATGGTGTATAACCAAAGTTCATCGAAGTTGACGGGCTAGGGAGCCGAGCCGACGTCGCCGGAGTTCGGTTTGAGCTGCCGCTCGTCGCGAGCTGGGTTAGGGGCCTCGCCGGCTCAGGGAATCTTCACCAATGTGTTCCTCACATTGGGTTAGGGGATGGCAGCGAGTGGGAGCGTGGGAGATGACCAGAAATTCGGTTTCCAACGAGCTCTGGCGAGGGGCGGCGCGGGTGCGCGGGAGATGGCGGGAGGGAGAAGGAGACCGTGGGTCCCATGCGTCAGCCACTCTTTTGAACTGGGCCAGATCTTCTGCGGCACCGGATCACTTTGTGACTGCACGATTGAACTCAGTAGCCCCATGTGTCTTCGTCTGAGGAAGCGCCACGTCGCCCTGGGCCCCAGCGTCAAAGTTTAAACTTTTCCTGATTTAATTTGAATTACAGATTTCAATCAAACTTTAGTAGCTCATAACTTTTGCTAGGAAACTCCTACTTTGGTTACAAATTGGGTTAGGTTCAGATTGAAAACCTCTATCCAAATGTGCAACCCAATTTGTATGAAAGTCAATAATAAATTCTGAAAAGTTCTTTGAAAATTTTCAGTAAAATAATTATTGCGGGAGTTAAGTTTATCCAGAAATCTCCAAATTTTTCCAGAATATTCCCTATGATATTAATGAACTCCTGTTAAATTTTCAGATCATTTAAAGTTTATTTGAGTAGGATAATTCAGAATACAAACTGCTAAATTCAAATGAATACATAAACTTTTTCAGAAAAAGTCCCAAACTTGGAAAATCAGCTCTGGGCAATTCTTAGCTCCAAAAATCCTAGGAAAATTCATGCATACTATCTGAGCTATACTTGAAACTGTAGTTCAATTAGTTTGGCATGAACATGTAAGTTATTTCATAATTAATTACTTTTTTTCTTTGTCCAGCATATTTTCTTGTGACAAAGAACTCACATGAAAATTTTCAGCTCCATTGGAGCTCTGGTCATCACTTTTCTGTTTATCCTCCTTAGGTAAATAAACTACAAGTAGGGGATACACTTAGCACTTGATCCCAATGGCTAAACCCAACTCCATCCACTAGGACCGTTTCAATTTCAAATTCTTAAACAGATTTCCGTTTTTAAATTGTCATTAGACTTCGATAACAAAAGCTTTACAATTAAATACATATGCATGTTCATATCGTATAGTCATCGACGTGAAGAAGTGTGAAGCAATTGAAGTGGGAATCAAGGAGTAAAGTGATCAAGCCTCAAGTTATCGACTACACTAACTGAATTATGAATTCTTAGTCGCCTGTATAACAGGCAAGCCTCGGTTTGCATTCAAGCAAGTTTTTATAAAGCTTTTCATTTATTGATACTATAGGTATGAGATTATGCGTGCATTAGGTCTAGATGATTTGAATACCCAATTGCATGACAAGATTTACCTAAGAGAGAATGGGTAGATTAGAACCTCATCGAGGGAATTAGGCTACGCTAAATGTTACTTGGAAAGGACCGGTAAAAGTTGAGTAGCTGGAATCTACTCGTGATCTTAGGGCTTGGGATCACTTTGGTACGGATTTCGGATTAGAAACTCGAGGAAAATTCACGAAAGAAAAGTTGAGACCGGGCAGGGAGATAGAGATGCAGCTGGCCGAGGTCCGTGCGTGCATAGCCCTGGCCTGTGTCGATGAAGGCCCGTCCGTACTTGGCCCTTTTGGAAAAGTTTGAGTTGTGTACCGGGTGCATACTGGCTATATAGTACCCAGGAAACCGATGTACCTCGTGAGATCCATATTAGAACTTTTCCGATTGGCTTAGTCTTTCGGCGTCAGTACAACAGGAGGTAACTCGCTCAAGAACATATCACTGCGGACATGTACCTTGAGGGAGCTTGTTGTTCGGGTTGATGGGACCACGTCCGGTGTGGATGAACTTAGGAAAGGTGACTGCGTACAACATCGGTCGAGGTTTCTGCCGGCATCTCGGAGATGGGTGTACGTGTCGTGCAATCTGGGCGTGTCTTGGTTCCAATCACTGTTGCTCGCGGTTGTATGAGCATACTTAGACATTAGTCTTGACGTAGTAAAAAATGAAGTGAATTACTATGAATTGATAAGGCTTGTGCTTTAAATTGTATTGCAACCATGTTTGATTTAGAGATAGTGCCAATTAAGTTTATTTCACCTTGTGCAAGAAGAATCGTAACAAAGCGTTTCTTGTTTGATTCTGGAGTTGTGATGCTGATCGATTTAAGGTCTTTAAAATGAGGCTTTAAAATCTGGAAGTTAAGGATCAACTGTAGGCGAGTCTTTTATGCAAATTAAGCTACCATGTTCAATCGTTCGTGCATGTAGAGTTTCATGTTTAGAGGAGACAGATCAGTCTTGCTGAGCCTATGTGCTCACGCTTGCTATATAAGTGGTTTTGCAGGTTAACATCGATGCTTATGAAGAGGCTGTCTGGAGAGACTCGGAGCCATCCGAGTCATTTAACACATGGAAAACCCTGCTGCTGCTGTATGTTTTTGTGTTGCTAGCGAGAAGAGTCCGCGGGCTGGACGTCTTCTCGAGTGCTTAGTTAGATATGATACGTGAGATGAATATAGTCTTCCGCTGTAGTTTATTTGATGTAAATTATTTACATGTAAATCTTGTAAGCTTCCAGATTTGATTTATGTAATATGAGTTCCTTATATGTGTGTTGTTGGGTGCTGCATATCACGGCACCACCCAATGTGATTCCCGGAAGCGCGTGTGACCCTGTGAGGGTGGCCGTGGCAGCGTGGTATCAGAGCCGCATTGGGAATAGCGCACAGAATAAGGATCGTATTACGACAAAAACTTAGTATACGGTGAGAAAACGGTACTAGGCCCACATAAGGACTACTATATTAGCATAATATGAAGGTGGCAATCTAACTTACTTGATTATGTCAGAAAATCATGCATCTCAGGACTTTCTATGTTCTGGGGGGTGCATGTAAGCACTGTCCACCAGTGCGCACAAGCTGAAGGGTGGAGCCCCATGGGTGGCAGGTAACCTGACCTGCTCATATGTTCTCTATGACTCTTCATGTCGTTTGGGGTATGTGAGCAACACCAGTCCCCGGCATGCTGTGGGAAAGTAGGTGGACACCCCGTCACATTGTTGGTGATGTGAACACGTAGCTCAAGGCGTGTTTGGCTTGAGAACGCCCGTGTGACTGACAACAGACGGGCGTATGAAACTGTATGAAGCCGGGTTCGGTGTGCAGCTGAACCTGATGATTGTGTGTTTTTATGCAGGTACTTAACCACGAAACCGTAATGAGTAGAACACATTTGCGAGTGACCGTTATTAGTGCCACATACGGATACAGATATGCTGGTGTAATCCGGTTAAGATTTTCTTTTGGTGAGGCTACGTAGTACCGGCATAATTCTTATGATGCTTCGACGTTGTACTAAACTTAATAATCTTCTCCCCTATGAAGAAATGATTCATGAACTAAATTTCAACTAAAAATGGAAGGTTTGAAACAAATATTAGTTACTGAGCTTTTATTTTGAACTAAGATTCAAATAAGAGAATTGCTAGGTTTCAAAAGTCCAAAAACAGAGTGCTCTGTTCTGGCAGAAAAATTTTGCTGGACTTTGCAAGCATAACTCTGAGTAGCTTTACCCAATAGAGGTGTATGATAAAGTTCTGGAAAGGTTTTTAAGTTATCTACAACTTGTCATTAGACCCCCAGAGCAAAATTACACGCCAAACTGGTTGAATGCAAACTGTCCAGAACCAGGATAGAAGCAAAACCTCTCTGGACATTTCTGTATTTCAGATATAACTCTCTGTAGAAGAATCTCTAAGGGTCATATGGTACACTGTTGAAAATACTATGAATTGTGCAACAATTTTGTAGTTCAAAGTTTGTTCAGAATTTGAATGTATTTTCAGATACTACTGTGATAAAACCAGCCACATTCAAAGGAGATGCTGGCAAATTTTGTCCAGGAATTCTGTCAAGTTTGGAGGATCATAACTTTTGATCCATATATGATATGGAGGCAAATGAATACTCGTTGGAAAGATATTGAAGTTAAATTTAACTTTAGTATTCAACTTGAGTTATGAAAATGCTTTTAACTGGATCTAAATCTGGATTTAGTTCATAAAGGTCTGTTCTGTACAAAAAAGAGGACTGGTTATGCCTACTTTAAGGATTTGTGTAAACACGAATATTGTTACTGCTTTCATAAAGTTTTGACATATTCATGTCTTCCTTAGCTTCACATACTGCTGAGTTCATGTTAAACTCATCTCGAAATGTATCTTTGCAGTATGGTTCGTACGCGTTCTTCGAGTAAGGCCGGAAGTTCTCGCCGAGGCGGTGATGATTCTATTCCACCGTCGGAACCACCATCCACGGGATGGATGGATCTTATGACTCGAGTTGTCGAGTCTAACCAAGATAACACAAGGCTACTACAAGAAGCGACTCAAGATAACACTTGGTTACTCCAAGCCTTGGTACAGCAAGGCATTCTTCCTCAAGCACAATAAGTCGTTCCACCTCGGAACGCTTATTTGAATTTCTTGGCGACTCAACCGCCAATCTTTACGGAAGCTACCGAACCTGTGGAAGTAGATCAGTGGCTTCGTGTTATGGAGTCCAAATTTGGAGTATTCGAGTGCGATGAATATCAGAAGACATTGTTTGCCGCTCAACAACTTCATGGAGCCTCCTAAAATTGGTTGGTCGAACATCTCGCCACCATCCCAGAAGGGCATCAATTGGCATGGCCGGAGTTCTATGAAGCCTTTCATGCTCGTCACATACCGATAGGAATTATCAAGACCAAGCGGGAGGAATTCTTGAGGTTGAAACAAGGGGACATGAACGTCCTTGAGTATGTCAAAAGGTTCAACCATTTGGCACAATACGCTCCCGAATATGTGGCGATAGAAGCGGCATGGTGTGATTTCTTCTTCAATGGCCTGAGTGCCATATTACAGGAGAAAATGGCCTTGTTAAACAAAGGAAATTACACCGATATGGTTAGTGCAGCCATCATACAAGAAAAAGCGACACTCGAGTGGCTAGCAGAAAAGAGGAAAATGAGTGATGTGCAGGACAGCACAAGTTATGTACCCCAAAAGTACCATTTGGTGTACCGAACGCCATCCGGTGAAATATGGAGACCACCTGTACGATCAACTCCTCAAAGATTTATTGCTGGTCAAGTAACACAACTTGCACCACCTCCATAGCAGCAGCATCAGACGGTGGTTTGTGATCCATCGCTGCATCCATGTGTACCTAGTTTCCAACCACAAGTCAGTGAAGAATCGGAGAGACATCCGTGCTTTACTTGTGGTTGGAAGGGCCATTATGCTTGGTATTGTCCGGAGAGAAATCAAGGCTGCGGGTCATCATACTTTCAATATTCAGACCCTACTTAAATCTGCAGAAAAGAGGGCAGATAAGGGGCAGCATTCACTACACAGTGATTGATGATGTTCTGGAAGGAGAAGCCGTGTTAGCGGGAATGTTTTCTTTAAATAAGCTACCGGTATTAATTATCTTCGATTCTGGTGCCACACAAAACATCATTAGCCAATCATTTGTGCCTCAACATCAGCTCCAAACCACTTATACAAAGAGCCAATACCTCATATCTTCACCCGGAGGCAGCATTACCGCAAGCGATGTTGTCTCCCGAGCACCTTTTTGTTTGGGGGTAGAATATACCCCAACACCCTCATCATTCTCAGGGGTCTGAAGATCGACATCATTTTGGGGATGTCATGGTTGAATTACCACAATGCGGTTCTCAACATCAGTTCCCGAACCGTTGAGCTCAACTCCCTACAGCACATTCTTCATACATTATTTCTAGGCGCCAGTACACAAAAGTTTGCAGCATTGCACCACTCGAAAACTGTGAAGCTTGAAGACATTTCGGTGGTCAGTGAATATCTGGATGTGTTTCCCAATGATTTACCGGACATGCCGCCCAATCGGAACGTAGAGTTCAAGATTGAACTTGCGTCGGGAACGATACCGATTTCATGAAGGTCGTACAAGATGACACCAAATGAATTAGTAGAGTTGAAGATACAGCTGAATGACCTTGTGAGCAAAGGTTTTATAGGACCGAGTTTGTCACCTTGGGGTTGTTCAATATTTTTTGTCAAGAAGAAGTATGAAACACTACGGCTTTGTGTTGATTATTGTCCGCTTAATGCCGTTACCATCAAGAACAAGTATCCACTACCTCGCGTTGATATGCTCTTTGATCAATTAGTGGGTGCTAAGGTATTCTCGAAGGTGAATCTTCGGTCTGGATATCATAAGCTAAAAATTCGGGCAGAAGATATTCCGAAGACGGCATTCTCGACGAGATATGGTTTATATGAGTATCTCGTCATGTCTTTTGGGTTGACCAACGCTCCAGCTCACTTTATGTACCTGATGAATTTAGTGTTCATGCCGGAGTTGGATAAATTCATCGTAGTCTTTATCGATGACATCTTGGTGTACTCTAAGTTAGAGGAAGAGCATGCTGAGCATTTGCATATTGTGCTGCAACGATTGCGAGATCACAAGCTCTATGCAGAATTCAACAAGTGTGAATTATGGATAAATCAAATACCTTTTCTCGGATATATTATTTCAGTGGAAGGCATGTTGTAGATCCGAGTAAGATTATCCAAGTTCAGAAATGGGAGTCACCAAAGTATGTTCATGAAATTTGAAGCTTCCTCGGTTTAGCGGGTTATTACAGGAGGTTCATTCCGAATTTCTCCAAAATCGCTAAATGAGTGACGGAGTTATTGAAGAAAAGTACTAAATTTGTTTGGGGTGTTTCATGTGAACAAGCCTTCAAGACTTCAGTGAAGCATCTCGCAACAGCACCAGTTCTTGCTCAGCCGGATACGACAGAGCCATTCGACATTTATTATGATGCATCTAGCATCGGTCTTGGCTGTGTCCTGATGCAAGAAGGACGAGTGGTCGCATATGGATCTCGTCAACTACGAAACCATGAGCAGCATTTTCCAACTCATGATCTTGAGTTAGCTGCCGTGGTCCTTGCTTTGAAGATGTGGAGGCATTACTTGCTCCGAAATCTTGTACACCTCTACACCGACCACAAGAGATTGAAATACATCTTCACTCAAAAAGAACTGAACATGGGACAACGAAGATGGCTAGAGCTCATTAAAGATTATGAACTTGAGATTCATTATCATCCGGGAAAGGCAAATGTGGCCGTCGATGCGCTCAATCGTCAGGCGCATGTTCACCACTTGACCATTGCTGAAATGGATGATGAGGAACCAAGTCCCCGTGTTATTCCGTACGGAGCGCTTTACAATATTGCTCTCATTCCTACAATCCGAGAGGAGATTATCGAAGCTCGAAGAAAATACAAGGGTATGTCTTACATACGACGAAGAATAGACAACGGAGAAGTAAAGCACTTCCGAAAAGACGAACATGGTACATTGTGGTTCAAAGACCGGATAGTAGTACCCCGGGATATGGGACTATGGAAGAAAATTTTGGATGAAGCTCATTTGTCCAAATTTTTCATTCATCCGTTCAGCAATAAAATGTACCAAGATCTCCAGAAGAAATTTTGGTGGACACGTATGAAACAGGAGATAGCCAAGTATGTCTCGGAATGTGATACGTGTCAAAGAGTAAAGGCCGACCATATGAAGAAGTCGTGCCTGCTGCAACCATTGCAAATACCGGCATGGAAATGGGAGGAATTGAGTATGGACTTCATCGTCGGGTTGCCGATGACCTCCCACAATCATGATTCGATTTGGGTAATTGTTGACTGATTAAACAAATCAGCACATTTCATCCCTGTGCATACTGGGTACAACCGAAGAAGTATGCGGAGTTGTACATCGCATGAATCTTGTGCTTACATGGGGTTCCCCGTACCATTGTATCCGATAGAGGATCGTTACTCGTAGCCCGTTTTTGGGGCAGCTACACGCAGCCTTGCGAACCAAATTATTTCGAAGCTCCGCGTATCACCCTCAAACAGATGGACAAACTGAGAGGGTGACTCAAATACTTGAATACATGCTGAGAGTGTGTTCCATCCACCACGGTAAGAACCGGGATAATCACTTACCGTTGGCGGAATTCTCGTACAACAACGGATATCAGTCGAGCATCAAAATGGCACCATATGAAGCTCTTTAGGGCCGGAAGTGTCGTACACCATTGAATTAGTATGAGTCCGGTGAAAGAGTAACCTTCGGGTTGATCTTGTCAATGAAGCCAAATACAGAGTTCGGATGATAAAAGAGAACCTGAAGGCTGCTCAATCTCATCAAAAGAGCTACGCGGATCAGAGGCGTCGACCACTGCATTTCAACGTCGGAGAGCACGTTTATCTTCGTGTGTCTCCGATGAAAGGAATTCATCGGTTCATGTCAAGGGGAAACTTGCTCCCTGATTTATCGGTCCGTTTGCCATCAAAGAGAAGTGCGGAACTGTAGCCTACCGGCTGGAATTACTGGCAAACCTTGCGGGTATTCATGACACATTTCACGTGTCACAGCTGCGGAAGTGTCTCAAATTTACCGCTGCTGTCCGCACCGAAGACATCGACGAGTTGAAGCCTGATATACATAAACCGAGCAACCAGTTCAGATTATCGATGAGAAGACCCGGATCACCCGGAACTGGACATTGAAATTTTACAAAGTCCTGTGGAGTAATCATACCGCGGAAGAAGCAACGTGTGAAAGCGAAGATTACATCCACAAGAATTATCCTGAACTTTTGTCCTATACTTTGTAAATTACCCTCTCGTCTTGTTCTTCTTTTGTAATCTCAGGACGAGATTCTTTTAAGAGGGAAGGAATGTAAAGGTCCCAAAAATATGAATGCAGTAAACTGAAGTTTGAACACCATTTGGATTCAAGTTTATGAAAATTGGGACATATTAAAACTTTCTACACGTGATGACACATATGGATGTCCAACCACACAAGCTCAATTATTTATTTGAAGGTTTGGAACCCAAAGTTAATTTAAACCCCATGTGTGAATTTCTCATGTGCAAGAGAAAGTTTAAAAATTCAGCTTATGAACTCAAATTGTTCAACTCAAATTTCAAATGAGGGCAACACAATAGAAATGCAAACTGTTGTGTAAAAATCCTATTTGCAGCATCTAAATTAAAAATCAGATTTCATATTTGAATTCCTAAGGTCCAAATTAATGGGGATGCAAAGTTTGATGAATTTTGGAGGTACTTTGCTACCCATTTCAAAGAGGACTTTAAATTGCATAGGTATTCAAATTTAAATTTGAATTTGGATGAAATATGAGCAATTATCCAAATAAATTTCAGATTGGAGCTCTACACAATTGAATTTGGACATTTGCCAAGTTTGAGAGAATTTAGAGGGATAAGGAGGCACTGAATTGTGGGACCCACTTTTCAGAGGAATAACAAATACCAGCTTCAGTCGGTTTGCTCTGTTTCTCACTCGATGCAACCGAGCCATCGCCGGATGAAACCGAGAGGCAATGAGGGACACCTCCCCATCTTCTTAAGCACCTCTGTGGCTCGGTCCAGCGCCCTTATCAGCTTCAGCGTGAGTGTTTTGCCCACAGAACCGAGAACCCGCGCTCTTCTTCCTCACGAAGGAACTGAACCCTACACCATCGCCGCCGCCTCGGTTCCACTCGGGATCCGTCTGTTCTCACACGAACAGCGCCCTGTGAAGAGCAAAACGGCACCGGAGATTCTTCCTCGACCTCCTCGACCCACAACCGAGCGGTGATCGGCCACCCAACACCGGGCGCCAGTTCTTCTCTTGGTGACCAAACACAACCCAAGGGGGAGCTCACGTGGACAGCAACACACAGAGGCTTTCACGCCCAAGCAAGAGCCCTCCTAGATGCGGAAGGACCTAGCACTGCTCATCCCTGAACCTCAGCCCGAACCACTGATCGTCACCGGCAAATTTTGGATTTTTCTTCTGATCGGTGCAAACCGACCCGCGCGTAAGGATTTGCCAAATTCTCACTCAACCTTTGGTTATGATTCACCAAACTGAGCACACACGAGCTAGACTAGGCAGGGACATTTATTCTTCACAACCCTAGCATGAAACCACATGTAGCCGGCCCATTTCGAGTTTTCCTGAACGCGACAATGGCGGGAACCGTCGGGTGCACGGTGATATCCTATTTAGAGCCTTCTCCGATCAAGTTTGCATGCACATCGAGGATCTACAAGCTCCACTGATGCTGTAGGGTAAAAGTTCATCGAATTTGGCGGGCTAGGGAGCCGGGCCGACGTCGCCGGAGTTTGGTTTTAGCCGCTACACGTCGTGAGCTGGGTTAGAGGCCTCATCGGCTCAGGGAATCTTCACCAACGTGTTCCTCACGTCAGGGTAGGGGTTGGCGGCAAGAGGGAGCGCTGGAGATAGCCGGAAGGTCAGTTTCCGACGAGCTCCAGCAAGGGGCGGCGCGGGCGCGCGCGGGAGCTGGCGGGAGGAAAAAGGAGACCACGAGTCCCACGCGTCAGCCACTCTTTTGAACTGTGTCAGATCTTCTGCGGCACCGGATCACTTTGTGACTGCACGATTGAACTAAGTAGCCCCGTGTGTCTTCGTCTGAGGAAGCGCCACGTCGCCCTGGGCCCCAGCATCAGAGTTTAAACTCTTCCTGATTTATTTTGAATTACAGATTTCCATCAAATTTAGTAGCTCATAACTTTTGCTAGGAAATTCCAAATTGGGTTAGGTTCAGATGGAAAGCTCCATCCAAATGTGCAACCCAATTTGTATGAAAAGCGATAATAAATTCTGGAAAATTCTTTGAAACTTTTCAGTAAAAGAATTACTGAGGGAGTTCGGTTTATCCAAAAAATTCCCAAATTTTCCAGAGTATTCCTTAGGATATTATTGAACTCCTGTAAAATTTTCAGCTCATTTAGAGCTGATTTGTGTATGAGAATTCAGAATACAAACTTCTGAATTCAAATGAATACAGAAACTTTTTCAGAAAAAGTCCCAAACTTGGAAAATCAGTTCTGGGCAATTCTTAGCTCCAAAAATCCAAGGAAAATTCATGAATACTCTCAGAGCTATAATTGAAACTGTACTTCAATTAGTTTGGCATGAACATTTAAGTTTTTTCAGAATTAATTCCTTTTTCCTAAATGCTTGGGGAAGTGTTCTGGAAAAACTACTCGTTGAAAAGTTCTTCTTTTTTGTCCAGAATACTTTCTTGTGAAAAAGAACTCACATGAAAATTTTCAGCTCCATTGGAGCTCTGGATCATCACTTTTCTGTTTATCCTCCTTAGGTAAATAAACCAAAAGTAGGGGATACACTTAGCACTTGATCCCAATGGCTAAACCCAACTCCATCCACTAGGACCAGTTCAATTTCAAATTCTTAAACAGAGTTCCATTTTTAAATTGTCATTATACTTCGATAGCAAAAGCTTTACAATTAAATACATATGCATGTTCATATCGTATAGTCATCGACGTGAAGAAGTGTGAAGCAATTGAAGTGGGAATCAAGGAGTAAAGTGATCAAGCCTCAAGTGGGCAACTATACTAACTGAATTATATATTCTTAGTCACCTGAAAAACAGGCAAACCCCGGTTTGCATTCAAGCAAGTTTTTATAAAGCTTTTCATTTATAGATACTATAGGTATGAGATTATGCTTGCATTAAATCTATATGATTTGAATACCCAATTGCATGAACAGATTTATCTAAGAGAGAATTGGTAGATTAGCACCTTGTCGAGGAAATTAGGCTACGATAAATTTTACTTGGAAAGGACCGGTAAAAGTCGAGTAGTTGGAATCTACTCACGATCTTAGCGCTTGGGGTCACTTTAGTACGGATTACGGATTAGAAACTCGAAGAAAATTCACAAAAGAAAAGTTGAGACCGGGCAGGGAGATAGAGATGCAGCAGGCCGAGGTCCGTGCGTGCATAGCCCTGGCCTGTGTTGATTAAGACCCATCCGTACTTGGCCCTGTTGGACAAGTTTGAGTTGTGTACCGGACACATACTAGCTATATGGGAACCAGGAAACCAATGTACCTCATGAGATCCATATTGGAACTTGTCGGTACCCTACAGACCGGATACCCCAGCGTAGAGGGTAAAATACAACATGGGCCATGTTTCCCTGCTGAGCCGGGCCCTGGCATAGCCACGTGCCCTTGGCCCTGAGGTCATCCTTGGGGCTTCCACGTGCGATTGAGTTCCAAAGCCGACATGTGCCCTGGGATCCGGTCCGAGCCTCCCCGCTGTGGTGAGGTCCAGGGCTGCCACGTGTCTCTTGGCTCAGAGCCGCCTCCCTGCTTAGGAAGGCTCTAGAGCTGACACGTGCCCTGGGCTCCGGTCCGAGCCTCCTCGCTGAGGTGAGGTCCGGAGCTGCCACATGTCTCTTGGCTCAGAGCCACCTCCCTGCTGAGGAAGGCTCCAGAGCTGACACATGCCCTGGGCTTCGGTCCAAGCCTCCCCGGAGGTGAGGTCTGGAGCTGCCACGTGTCTCTTGGCTCAAAGCCACCTCCGTGCTGAGGACAGCTCCGGAGCTGACACGTGCCCTGGGCTCCGGTTCGAGCCTCCCCGCTGAGGTGAGGTCCGGGGCTGCCTCCGTTCTCTTCCCATTCGCCATTACAGTGACAAGACAAGACAGCGAGGCGTGACAGCGGTACAGTGTCACCCAATGGCATGAAGACGCATGAGCAGGGCGAAAAGACGCGGCGACAAGATAGCGTATTCATCATCATTTGACACACAAATAGGGGTGCTTAGTGCGCCAGGCGGCGGAACTTAACTCCCCCGTCAACCACTCTACTCAGAGGATGAAGCCCTAGATCATGTATAGGGTTCACATAGCTTTGGGGCCACCTGTCGGGCCCCAAGCCTCATTGCAACCACCCCGGCCTTGGACTATAAAAGGACCGGGGTCACCACCCGACAAAGGGTTCGCATCCTAGATTCTGCAACGCACAAGCACAAGCATGTGCAAGCAAGCAATAAAACAAACACTCCTGTGGACATAGGGTATTACGCTCTGGCGGCCCGAACCACGTAAATCTCGGTGTTCATCTGCTCCCTCAAGCCCCCTCGCGTAGGGTGCCAAGCCCCCTCCGATTAAACAACCTCGTGGGCTGCTTCCAAGAAGGCCGGGAGGAGTGTCACAGCTCACACACTCCGACATTTGGTGCTCCAGGAAGGGGGATTTCCGCGCTCTCCACGCGACCATGGTGAACATCACCTTCCATGGCGAGCCTTCTCACCCAACTCGCCGTCTCCTCCAGACGGGGGACGACGAGGCTACCTATCGCTCCAGAGTGGGCAGGTCTGGTCAGGCCGGCAATCAGACAACCAACATACAAGCGGTGCCCCCAACGCCCAAATTCGGTTGAACTGGCAGTCAGACCGCTGGTGCCCCTGTGGCACCCACGGTGCTCAGGTCAGGACGAGACAGTGATTGTACGGACTGTGTGCTGCCGGCACTCGCACCGCCAGAGGCCGCTTCCTCTAGGCAGCCCACTACTCTAACGGTGGCGACAGCTCCACCACGACCGAGCCTGGAGAGCATGCTGGCCGTAGCACGCGCTCTGCTCCACAACCCTCCGGGCGAGGGTGCCACCCCGGAGGCGGCAGAACAGTGGCGATATGATGTCGTCCATCTTGTCGCTGCTGCCATGAACTCTCCTGCCTATAGGAGACAGCGGGCTGAACCCTCGCTGGCCCAGTCACGTACGCTAACGGTGGCCCACGGGATGGCGGCCCCACGCGCGATGACCACGGCTGACCTCAGGGTCGAGCTGAACTGTCGCCTCGCAAGTGAAGATGGTCGCACCACCATCGAGAAACTCCGAGGGAGGCGTCGCAACCTCGAAGGAGAGTACCGCTCACCGAGCGCTGTACCAGCGGGCCGCGCTCCGCCTACCCCTGCCTCTCCGGGGTCAGTAGGGGACTGCATGACGCTCGCACCACACCTTCGTATGGTGGTCTGGCCACCCAAGTTCTGGCCCCACTTGCTAGAAAAATACGATGGGACAGTCAACCCCTCCGAGTTAATGCAGATCTACTCCACCTCCATCCTAGCTGCAGGAGAGGATGAGGCTGTTATGGCCAACTACTTTCCCGTGGCCCTGACCGGCACAGCCCGGTCATTGCTCATGAATCTTCGCCCAGGCTCCATCACGTCCTGGGAAGAGTTGTGTTGGAGGTTCACAGCCAACTTCAGGAGTTCCTACATGCGCCACGGCACTGAGCTTGACCTCCACGCTGTAAGTCAGTGTGACGGGGAGTCGCTGTGATCCTTCATCCAGTGGTTCTCCCAGGTCAGGAACACCATTCCCCGCATCTCTAACACCTCTGTCGTCGTCACCTTCTGGCAAGGTGTTCGCGACAGGAAGATGCTCGAGAAGTTGGCCACACACAACGTGCAAGACGTGTCCGTGCCCTTCAGCCTGGCCGACAAGTGTGCCAAGGTGGCGGAAGGCCGAGACTGGCAGCAAAAAGAACAAGACCGGAGACAGGAACAAGCCTCTGGTCAGGGCACCCAGTGCCGCCCTAGCAGAGGCCGGTGGGGCCGAGCCTCGTGCACTGATAAGTACCCACGACCGTCGTCTGCCAACGATGACAGTCAGTGGTGTCCGGTGCACAACTCTAGCCGCCACAACGCTAGCCACTGCCGCGAGATCAAGAAGCTTGCGGAGCGCTTCCGTGAGCTACAACAGTAGCGGCCATGCCAAGAAGGCGCAACCTCCCGCCAGCGGGAAGGCAAATAAAAGGCCAAATCTGAGGCCAGCGCTGAGCAATAGACGGAGTATCAAGATGCCACCTGGGTGTTGAAAGCCGTCTACGGCCACTCCGTTTCAGACTCCAGCATCGACAGCGAGCGTCGCAAGACGCTCCACGTCTAAACCAGATGTCCCCCCACCCCGTCGTGCGACTAGGGAAATACCCTCTTACGCTGGTATAGGGGGTCAAGGCCGCCCTCCCCCCAAGACATACCAAGGGCTCATCCTACGTATGGACATACGACGAAGCCGCGCAGGACCAGCTTATGCTTGAAGAAATCAACCTCGTCAACGAGGTAACGTGGCTAGAGGCTGCTAGAAATGTGCTACACCGCTAAGCGCTCTGGAGATGCCAGCAACGGTATGCGCAGAGTAGACAGCCCAAGGCAGAGCCACCTGGCGCCTCGGCAATACTTTCTCGGAAGGGGTGACAAACCCTCTCCCAGCTGGGAGGGTCCCTTCCAAGCAGCACAAGTACGCCGCCCTAGGTGTGCCCATCTAGCCACGAAGGATGGGTACCTCTACCCAATCCATAGAACATAGAACACCTCTGTAGGTTATACCCTTAGCGCAGTGGTAGGGTATTTTTTTTCTTCTTTTTCTCTTTCTTTGTAAAGGTGTCATAGTGTCTAGGAAAAGCGCTTAGAACAGCTAAGCTTCGGAGGGGTCCTGCTACTCTTGTCATCTGTGGCGGGTCGTTGCCTTCTTGCACGGCTTGTTTCCTCCTATAACCTGATGAAAGCCAAAAATAAGAAAATTTTACCCTACCCTGCGTACCTTCTTTACTGTTGTGCTTACTCATGCATATAAACTGCAAATTGCATGCCTAGAGCCTGTCCTACATACTTGTCCTAGGTCCCATGGCACTGGAAGGTCTCCTTACTGAAAGGTTAACGGCCACGGGAGGTCCAGGGTGTGTAGCCTGCTATGCCTGGATCCGTACCCCTAGCGTGCACATCCAGCCTCCCCTGCGCTACAACTGAGTACTTTGGGGCCAGAAAGAACACTCCTACAGACAAGAAAAGTAGTTGGACCCCGGACATTGCTCCAATACTCTTTGTGCTTTTTTCCATACCGCTCCAGCCGTGTGGTCAATCACTTTTTCTTGTGTTCCACCGTAGCAAGGGTTGTGCTATCCTTCTGTAGACGGGTCTGCTTGAGGTATCTGTGGCGTAACCGGGATCCAGCGGTTGTCTCATTACTCGGGGGCCCTATGGCGCCGAATGGTCCCTCCCCCAAAAGGATTACGCTAGCGGGAGGTCCAGGGTGTGTAGCCTTCTATGCCTGGTTCCGTACCCCTAGCGTGCGCACCCTGCCTCTCCAGTGCTATAGCTCGGTACCGGGGAGCCGAACGGCTCATACCCCCGAGCAAAGTCCTAACCGTAACTTGGGGACCTTTAGTTGTCGCATTGCCTAGGAGCCCTATGGCGTCGAATGGCCCTCCCCTGAAAGTCTTACGCCAGCAGCAGGTCCAGGGTGTGTAGCCTACTATGCCAGGCTCCGTGCCCCTAGCGTGCACACCCTGCCTTCCCATCACTACAGCCCGGTACTGGGGAACCGGACGGCTCATACCCTGGGCAAGGCTTTAACCATAGCCCGGATGATCCAAATCGAATTACCCAAGCCCCGCAGCTCAACTGAGGACCGTAAGCCACAATAAAGCTACCAAATAGTGAAGAGTGACCAGAGAGCACGACTACTCCCTTTTTCTGCCATGACTGCAGGTCTGCACAGGCCCTTGGCGTCTCAAACCTCTCACGGGGGCCAGATGCTGGTGTCCTGCCTCATCCAGTGGTAGGTGTGCCCCAACACAAGGGCAACACCCACCAGGGGGCCATCACGGTGAACCAACGGGTAGGACGTAGGACCACTGTAGCAGGGAGCAAAAGACTCGGAGCACCAGGCACGATGAGCTGAAGACAAGGGCCGAACTTCCCTCAGGTCCTTGCACCGCCGAGGACCCGGAAGGAGTGGTAGACACACTGCTAGAGTGCCCTAGGCCCTTACGCTGCTAAGGACCCGGAGGAACAAGATCAGGACATCGGCAAAGAGCTATCCACGTCGACTAAGTCATCTCGGACCTTTTTGCTGCCAAGGGTCCGAAGTCTACATCAACAACTCAAGATAGTATAAGACTTGGAACAAAAAGTCTTCAACAACAGTAGAGCTGCGGCATACATAGGGGGATACAAGACAACTAAGGAACTTAGAAGCTACAAGTTGAGCAATCTTCTGCTCCATGGCATACTTGGTTGTCCCCCTAGCCAATCTCTGTGCAGGGAGACGGTCACCTACTATAAGACCAAGGACGGCAGCAAACGTATCAGTCTGACGCCTCAGTTCTCATCAGGCATCACCGATCTGCTGCACCGATGCAACATGACGTCCAGTGTGTGTGGGTCAAACGCCATCTATGGCAGATTTGGTTGTCCACAACAGTGCCTGATGGAGGAAGGCTTGACCACTCTGGACTTAACCTTCTTCTAGTGCTGGCAGATCGCCCTTCTCCAGCAAGGCACCTAGAGGACAAGTCACACACGACACCGGTGTAGAGACACCCTGCGAATCGAGGAACATGTCCTCGACGGCTTCCCTTACCATCAACATGCCATTTGGATGGCTTCTGCTTCTATCCGGGACCGTCAAGGAGAAGGACGCCTCAGAGAGACGCATCGAAGGCCGCACACACACGAACATCTCGCAAAAGTGGATGGAGACGGCTACCGGTGTAAGAGCATCAGGTGGACGAGAGTACTGCGAAGCGAAGGCTTCCAGCGCACAAAAGGAGAACAAAGGCCACATGATGAAGGAGGGTACCACCCAATGCCGAAAGGCCTCCTTTTATACACATTTGCGACCTCTGGCATGGCAACAAGTGCGACGATTGGGATTCCACCTCTGCACATCGTGGGTTATTCGCCTTCCCCAACGATGGGTAGGATCCAGGTTCACCTGTCAGACACTGGGGGCTGGGCGGATAACCTCTCGAGAACGTCCGGCGGTTCTCAAGGAGAGCGGTGCGACCAACCCGTTGTCTACCGAAGTAAGTGCCCCGAGGCAACCCCTCGAGCACGACGCCATGACACTCACCTCCCCCCTTTGATGGGTAGTACCCAGGTCCACCCGTTGGACATAGGGGGCCAGGAGAGTAACATCTCAGGAACGTCCGGTGGTTCCTGAGAAGAGTGACGCGGTGGAGCTGTAGAGACCAACCCGTTGGGTTGTCGCAGTAAGTTCCCTGAGGCAACCCCCCGAGCATGTCGCCTTGACACTCGCTCCCCCAATGAAGTGTAGGACCCAGGTCCACTGGTCAGACACTGAGGGCCAAGTGAGTAACATCTCGGGAACGTCTGGTGGTTCCCGGGGAGAGCAGCACGGTAGACCCACGACCCATGGGCTGGCGCAGTGATTACCCTAAGGCAAACCCTCGTGTGCGTCATCGTGACCCGTCAATCAAGAGTAGACACGACGACACGCTGCTTTTTTGACTGACGAATATGCCCACTATGCCAAGGATGTACAGCTTTTTCATCTTCCAGGTATAACCACTCATCCACTATGCAAAAACCTCGCCGCTACTTTGGTTTCCAAAGTGCAGGTTCAAAACCATCACACGGGAGAGATGGAGGCCTCACCTACGGGCTCGCTGCCTCCCCCGAGATGGGCCCGGGGGCCACTATCAGTACCCTGCAGACCGGGTACCTCCACGTAGAGGGTAAAATATGGCCTGGGCCCTGTTTCCCTGCTAAGGCGGGCTCTGGCATAGCCACGTGCCCTTGGCACTGAGGTCAGCCCTGGGGCTGCCACGTGCGCCTGAGTTCTAGAGCCGACACGTGCCCTGGGCTCCGGTCCGAGCCTCCACATTGAGGTGAGGTCCGGAGTTGCCACGTGTCTCTTGGCTCAGAGCCACCTCCTTGCTGAGGAAGGCTCCGGAGCTGACACGTGCCCTAGGCTATGGTTCGAGCCTACCCGCTGAGGTGAGGTCCGGAGCTGCCACGTGTCTCTTGGCTCAGAGCCACCTACCTGCTGAGGAAGGCTACGGAGCTGACATGTGCCCTGGGCTCCGGTCCATGCCTCCCACTGAGGTGAGGTCTGTAGCTGCCACGTGTCTCTTTGCTCGGAGCCTCCTCCCTGCTGAGGACAGCTCCGGAGCTGACACGTGCCCTAGGGTCTGGTTCGAGCCTCCCCGCTGAGGTGAGGTACGGGGCTGCCACGTGTCTCTTGGCTCAGAGCCACCTCCCTGCAGAGGAAGGCTCTAGAGCTGACATGTGCCCTGGGCTCCGACCCGTACCTCTCCACCGAGGTGATGTCCGGAGCTGCCAAGTGTCCCCTGACTTCAAACCCATCGATAAGAGATTCGAAGCCACCACGTGGGCCTTGGGTCAACGAGGTCAAGGAGTTAGTGCGCTGTCAGGCTTCACATTCAAGGCTCGCGCCTTCCCCAGAAGCATGGTGCACTACACACGTCTCCGTCCTCTGCCCGTTCGCCATTACGGTCACAAGACCGGACGACGAGGCGTGACAGCGGTATAGTGTCGCCCAACGGCATGAAACCGCCCGAGTAGAGCGAAAAGACATGGTGACAAGACGGCATCTTCATCATCACCTGACACACAGACAGGGGCGCTCAGTGTGCCAGACGGCGGGGCTTAACTCTGTGACGGACCGGAATCCATACTCCCAAGATCTCAGAGGGTGGTGCCGCTCGATGCGACACCTGATAGCACACAACATAAGGCAAACATTGTATTACGTAGAAAACAACTGAATATGTACAAAGTAGTACAAGCCTTCAGTTTACATCTAAATACAGAGTCTACAACTGTGGAAGCTAAATTTTTACAACTCACGCCCACCTAACTAGCAAAAGTCGGTTGTCCAGCCCTATGGACAACTCACACTAGCTCCACTCCTCAGCTCAGCACGGCGTGTACGGCTCCCACTCAGCCATGGTCCCCGACGGAGGGTAGCCCTCGCCGTTGGACTCGTACCCCGAGTCCGTGGGGTAATCCTCACCTGCAAACACTCATAGCAGCAACTGTGAGCACGATAACTCAACAAGTCTTAACTGATGCGCCTACACATGAAACTCTACATGCAGGTCATAACGAAGATGGGATGGTAAATTGCAGCAAACGGACACGCCTACAAGTTCATCCTTAGTTCATCTTTTAGCCACAAATTAACAGTTCATGAGTCTGAAATTTAGTAAGCGATATTTGGTGGCACGCAAGTAGCAATACAATTTAATCGTAACAGCAATATTGAGTCACATCATTTCATATATTAACCTATGTCACGACTCAGTGACCAAGTGCTACTCATCACCGCGAGGGACGCGAATCAACTCGATATACACCTGCAGGGATACCCGAAGAGCACGTCACATACGCCCACCCGTGGAGCTGCACAGCACGCTCACTCGGTGTCGTACGGGACAACCTTTCACCAAACAGCCCAAACGTCGAACCGGTTGCACCCAAACGGATAGGAGGTTCCCTACATGGAGCATCTCTCTATGCCCGTTAGCGGATTTCCACCTTGCTGCCCTCAACCTACACCTATAAATCGGTGTGTTATGCCTCGACACCTAGAGGTATAGGTTACATTAGTTTATCGGGGCCCATATATCCGATATGCCTTTGGTACGTTCAAACTTTATCAGCATGGGCCGCACACGGATCTGTCCTCAATCGACACAGATAGGGTTGTGCCAACAATACTTCCTCTTGCTGCGCCATAGCCCCTGCCTAGTCTCATTTTCTTACTAAAGTGATCTCACATCACTCGAACCAATCCCGTGTGTCCCAAGCCTATACTCGTGAGTAGATTCCAACTACTCGACTTGTACCGAAGTCTATAAACATTAGGCACAGAATGAGCTACGCGAAGACTTAAATACTACCGTCACTCTTGTTGGAGTTATCTGTCTATGCATTTTGGTTTCATCCATCCTACACCTAATGCACATAAATACCTCAAGCTAAATATGTATATAAAGCAAAACTTTACAGAATTTGTTAAATGCAAAACGGGGCTTACCTTGTTGCTGCTGGTCAGAAGTTAGGGTCTCGTCCGTAAGTAGGAAGTCCAAAACTTCCGGAGTCTCTTCGCCTTCAGCGACTACACATAAACAATGTACTACATGTCAATTTAAATGCAATGTGTTATATTGAATATGTAAAGACCATAACTCTAGCTAGCCCTCCCCTTTGGCCTTGAAATTTTTATGGTGGCTTGGTAGGGTCTCAACCACAGACTTGACCAAGTTTCATTTGAAACAAAGTTCACTTGAGCTCTGCACAAATAAAAGTCTAATTGGTCATTACTAGAGCTTCTAAGGATTTCTAGGGATTTTCATGGATCAAACCATTACTTTATGGAAACTAGAGTTTGAGATGGTTCTAATGGAATTGGTTTCATGCCAATTGAAGAATCCAAGAGGAAGTTATGCACTAAACAAGTTTTGATAAAATCTGAAAAATATTTCTGTACATTTTTTCATTTTCTCAGGGCAGTTCACTTAATCACACCATTAGGGGGACTAAATAAACTTGGATGGATTTGAAACTTTTTCTGTGATTCAAGGATTTTCAAATGAACATCCTACCCGAATTTCAGAATTTTCTATAAAAGAATTCTCCAGATAAAATTCCTAACAGTTTAAAGTTTAGGGAATTAATTCTGGAAAAAGAATAAGTTTCATAAGCTTAAACTTTTTTTTCTGAATACTACACGAAGAGCTGAATCCAACAAAATTTGGTTCACTAAATTTGGAGCTTCCTAGCAAAAGTTATAGGCAATTGAAGTTTGAATAAATTCTAAATTCAAAGAAATGTTTAAACCGGCTGGTGGGCCCCAGGGATGCGTGTCAGCTCTACAGCCAAACCACACGGGGGTCCGCTGAATCTTCCATGTAGTCACACGAGATCCCGGCGCCACAGCAGATCCGGCGCGGTTTTAACGGAGGCCGATAAATGGGGCCCGCGAGCCTTCGTCTTCCTCGCGTTCCCGCGGCCCACCGCCGCTCCCCTCGCTGGAGCACTCTCCGAAATAGGGTTCCCGTGATCGGAACTCAACAAAACTTGCCACCCCCACCTAAAATTGCTCGGGGAGCCTGTTGCTGACCTTGTCGCCGGCCGGCGATCACCGGAACAGGTCGTGCGACGGCGACAGTCAATGTGGTGAGTTCAGCGAGGTCAGTATGGCGCTGTAGTGCCTCAAAACCCCCTCTGTTGGCTCCTACAGCATCGCCATGACCTACGGAGCAACGGTCCAGCCACTTATCTTGCTCAAGGTGGCGGCAAACCGGACTTCACCATGCGACCTAGACCTAAATCCGATGACGAATGGAAAAACACAAGGAACTCGGTGGTTTCTCAACGGTTTCTCGTGATTCTTCATCCTAAGTGGTCGTGGGGACGTGTAAAACATGTGGGTAGATTGGCATACATGGTGGTGGAGTAATCCCTACGAATTTTTGAGTTTTGTCCAGCTTGGTTCTTTGAACACCGAAAGGATAACCGGACAAATTCTCCCTCGGCGAGGCATGAGAGGAGGAGCGGTCGGCACGGGCGTGTTAAGCAACTTGGAGCGAGCCTTTTTCGTGTAGATCGTCGGGCACGAAAGGGCATCTAGCTCTCTGATGCCGGGGAGAAGAGAAGGTCGGCCGGCAATGGTTTCTTCGCGCGCGGGAGCGGACACAGCGGCGCTAGTTGGGGAAGGAAGCAAAGTCGGGTTGTGCAGCATACGTGGGGGGGGATCGTACTGAGCACGAGCTGATCCAAAGTAGCGCTGGCGCGCACATGGTTGCAAGGGGGTGAGGCGGCAACATTCCCGGCAGCCGACCGAAGGAAAATAGAGGTGGTTCTCTCCTCTTTCAGCCTCTAACTAGTGGGTTCCCCTCCCCTCTAATTCCTTTTCTCTTTTTCATTCTTGTTTTCACTGAAAAGATCTCAGCTACTCACAATTGAATGGGAGACTTAGCCACAAAGTCATGGGTTGAATTTGAATTCCTCAATTTGAAATTGGTTTGGCTAAATTTGCTGCATATTTGAATTTGAAATTCAAATTCAGTTTTGAATTAATGCAAATTTAGCTCCCAACAAGATTAACTCTAATGAGGATGAAAATTGGTGTACTAACTCAGAAAAATATGCTGAGTTTGAATATGAATTCAACTTTTAAATTCAAGTGATGAAAAATAGCTGAAATTTGAATTTGCATTCAAATAGCCCTTTTTACAAATGTCTCCAAAAGTGGCTCAAAATAGTTTTGATTTGCATGAAACTTGGCATGAGCATTCCTAAAAGTATTTAGGACCAAATGGTGAACTCATACTCTCATGTTTGTGTGTGTGAGCTCCTACTATTTGAGGTTATGGGTTTTTCCTCTAATCACCCTCTTGATTGTGTTTACTTGCTCTTCACAAATGTTCATGAGCTACCCACCAAATGAGTTGTGGTGAATTGATGTGATGAATATTTTAGCAAGTCAATTCTTGGCTTTTACAAACTCCCCCTCCAACCACTCTACTCAGAAGATGAAGCCCTAGATCATGTATAGGGTTCACATAGCTTTGGGGCCACCTGTCAGGCCCCAAGCCTCATTGTAACCACCCCCGCCTTGGACTATAAAAGGATTGGGGTGACCACCCTACAAGGGATTTGCATCCTAGATCCCGCAACGCACAAGCACAAGCATGCGCAAGCAAGCAATAGAACAAACACTCCTGTGGACGCAGAGTATTACGCTCCGGCGGCCCGAACCACGTAAATCTCGGTGTTCATCTGCTCCCTTGGGCCCAGGTCACATAGGGCGTCAAGCCCCCTCCGATCAAAGAACCTCCTCGATCAAGTAGCACCGAGTTTCATCCCCTAGAACCCTAGTTCCGCAAGTTTTTCGTGCTAGCGGCCGAAAACACGGCACCTCACCAGTGAGGTCCTAGTAGCGGTCGTTTTCAAGAGGATCAAGGTTCATATTATTGCTCAGCATGTTCCCACGGTGCTCTCAGGCGAAACCCCATCGAAAAAGGTTTAGAGATCACCGAGGTTCGACGTCGCCGATGAGCTACCCGTGGCGAGCACTATTCCGGCCATCGTCGAGCTCCGGTGAGTGCACCAGTGTATTCCTCGTGCAAAGTTGTGCACAGCCAGCGAGTTTCATCAAAGGTTGTGCAGTAGAACGTCCGGCAGCGAGCTCTCCGACGAAACGCCTCCGCGGGTGCCGCGGGTGGCGCGAGGAAGAAGAAGGGGGCAGGGCCCGTGTGTCAGCGAGAGGGAACCAGGCCCGAAATCTGCTATGGCGCCGGGATCTCGTGCGGCTATGCAGGAAAATGTGTGGACCACCGTGCGGCTTCGCTGTCGGGCAGACACGTAGCCCTGGGACCCACCAGCCGGGTTTAAACCTTCTGAATTTTCATTTGAATTTCCATATTTTTGCCAAACTTTGAGGAGCCATAACTTTCGGTAGGATTGTCCAAAAATTGTGAAACAAATTTTTCTGGATTTTTCTCAGCCAGTAATTTGCATAGATGCAAAGAAATTGGTATAAAAATCTCTGGAATTGTCTCCAAAATTCTTCAATATTAAACTTTAGGGACTTAATTCCAGAAGATCCCTATAATGGAATTTGCTCAATTTTGGTCAGAAGGTACTTCATAAATCTACTGATCTTCAGTAAAAATTTGAGAAGCATTGGACTTCATTTACTAGGTCCAATGGTATTCCAATGGATTCTGTTCCAAGAAAATTGGAAAACATCTGAATCCAAATTTTAGAATTTAGCCAAACTTAGGATTTCAATATCTTCATGTAGGAAACTTCAAATTTAGTGAAACCAAATCTCACGGGCTCAGAGAATTCTGAAGTTTCTGAAAAAGCCAAAGTTATTGGGGCTCAAATCATACCTAAGCTAAATATATCCTTATAGCTATTTTTATACATGAATACTTAATCATGTGAATTTTTTTCATGTCGATTAGTCGCCGAGCTCGAGGAGACACCGGAGGCCTTGGAAGTCATTCCTCCGGATACTGACCTCACTGACCTGCAGCATTAAGGCAAGCCCTAGCTTGCATTTAATAGTTTTTTAACAAATTTTTGCTTTATATATCAACCTAGATTGAAGTATGGATGTGCATTAGGTCTAGAATGGTTGAAACTCCAATTGCAAAACCAGATTATCCTAAAGAGAGTGAGGGTAGTGTATAAATCCTCGAGTAGAATATATCATGCTTAATGTCTTATAGGTTTCATACAAGTCGAGTAGTTGGAATTTACTCGCGAGTATAGGATTTGCCACATACGTGGTTGGTTCGAGATGTGAGGTACATCTAGTAACAAAAATGAGACTAGGCAGGGTCGTAGGATGCAAAAATAGGAAGTCTTGTATACGTAGTCTTGCCCGTGTCGATTGAGAACCGATCCGTGTGCGGCCCCACTGAACAAGTTTGAATGTACCGAAGGCATATCAGACATATGGGGACCGATAAACTGATGTAACCTATACCTCCAGGCGTCGAGGCATAACGCACCGATTTATAGGTGTAGGTTGAGAGTAGCAAGGTAGAAATCCGCTAATGGGCATAGAGACGTGCTCCGTGTAGGGAACCTCCTGCTCGTTTGGGTGCGACCGGTTTGATGTTTAGGTTGTCGGGTGAAAGGTTGTCCCGTACGACATAGGTGGAGTGTGCCGTTGCAGCTCCGAGGATGGGCGTACGTGACGTGCTATTCGGGTATCCCTGCAGGTGTATATCGAGTCGATTCAACATCGCTCGTGGTCATGAGTACTGCTTGTTCACTTTGTCGTGACGTAGTAAATATGTGGGATGAATGTGATGATGAAAGTGTTATGATGATATAATTGTATTGCAACATGTGTGCCACCAAATATTGCTCACTAAAATTTCAGATTTATGAATCTTTAACTTGTGGCTAAAAGTTGAACTAAGGATGAACTCTTAGGCGTGTCCTTTGCTACAAATCGACATTCTACTTTTGGTATGAGAGTTGCATGTATAGGTGAGTCGGATAAGTCTTGTTGAGCCATCGTGCTCACAGTTGCTGCTATGAGTGTTTGCAAGTGAGGAGTACCCCACTGAGATGGAGTACAGGTTCACCAGGGAGATTTACCCTCCTTCAGGAACGACGGCTGAGTGGGAGTCGTGCACGCCACCATGAAGATGGAGTGTGGCTAGTGTGAGTTGTCCATAAGGCTGGACAACCGAGTTTTGCTAGTTAGGGTTAGGCGTGAGTTGTATAATTAATCTCCACTGCAGTTAACTTTGTAAAATTAGATGTAAACTCAATGTTTGCACACTAAATTTACTTTTCTTCTAACTTTAAATTGATGTTAAAATACAAGAATAGAAATACCCAGTAGTGCTAATCACAAATAAGTCCTGTCACCCATGCAAACCTGTACATACTAGGAGTCGGCTGAAGTTGGCCAATTAGTTGCTCAGGCCGTATTTTTTATGTTTTTGTTTTCAGGCTAGGTTAGCATGCATATGTTACGTTGTTAGACTTTAATTGGAGCTAAGCTCACTGCCAAGAGGTATTTGCTGCTAAGTGGTGCATCGGTGCACCCGATGCAATACCTGCTGTTAGTCACCTAGGTATGTGGTTAAGATGTAATATTATTGTATCATGTTTACACTTCTGTAGATTTTTAACTTCTTTACATTTATGCTTGTGCAGCTGAATCTTGTTGTAAATTATCAAAATATTTGTTGTAATTTTTTCTCATAGATGAGGTTGTACTATATTTTGTTCGCTTAATCGACACGACCGGTGAATGTTTTTGTAAGGTCCACATCTCTTTGTGTCGTTGCTCATGTCGGCACCTATGCGCTCACCCCAGTCAGAGTTGCAAGTGTTTCTATTTGTGGAGGATGAGTCTTTCGCTATGCCTTGTAAGGTGTTGCTCATGTCGTTGCCTATGATGCCAGGAATGTCGGGATTTCGGCAGTCTTCCCCTCTAAATTTGTGTTGTTCTTGCAGTTGAGACTGATCTGCAACAACGTATCATTTCGCTTGGTACTGTTGTGCGGACGCTCGATGAATAGAGACAATCAAGGTTTTTTATGCAGATAATGGTTTACACTAGTCTATGTGCGTACGAATTTTAAGAGTTCCATCCGAGTAAATAAACTAGAAGGGATAATTGTATTCTTATACTCTGATATTATACAGCCAATTTACACTAAATCGTACCCAAGTAAGACACTCCAATTATTAATGAGAACACGCACACCAAGATGAATCACACTAGGCCTAGAGATGACAATGGGTAAAATATCTGCAGATATTGCCCTTGTGTACCTATACCCCACAATACATATCCGTACACAAACCCGTACCATTTACCCGTAGCAGGAAAAAATGTTGCACTTACCAGTTACATTCTTACGAGTTCCATGCGGATATTTTTTACCCATGGACATATCTGTTACCTGAAGCATATTAGCAACACAAAATTACAGAACAATGCATATAAATTACTGCATGAACCTAGTCTCTAACCTTGATGATAGGGAATGTCAAATCAACACTGTGAAGTTCAGTTAAAATCATTTTCAATTTGTGTGGATCTTCAAGAACCTATGTTCGAGAAACATAGACAAAATCTTAAACCTCTTCAAGAATACAACATAAGGTTTGGCGTCACAATAGATATAAATTTGTAACAAAGATGTTGATTTAATGCAACAAATTTATACTGATGAGCTGGGTGGAGACATAGTGGTGGCCAAATCTCGGCAATGGCTTGCACCATGGAGCCGCACGGGGTGGCGGTGGGATGCAGCAGCCGACAGGGATGTGGTGGAGTTGCCGGAGTGGCAGCGGGGTCATGGGGATGCGGGGTGGTGGCGAGGACACAAGGAGATGGACGGGTGGCAGTCGAATCTCATGGACTGCAAGGTGCGCGGGTGCTGGTGGGGATGTGATAGCTAGGGTGACGTGGGGGACACAATGAGCTGGGCGGGTGGTGGCCAGATCTTCCAGAGTACGGGGTGGCCGGGTGGTGTCGTCGGGGTGTGCGACGACTCATAGATGTATTGAGACAACATAGAGAAGAATGAAATCCTAGAATGAGTATATTTATATAATATTATATGAGAGCCACATGCTAGTGTTCGTGTACAAGTATACGGATATGGGTATAATTTTTTTATTTGATAAGAATTATCTATTGAATTTTATCTATACCCGAACACATACCACATGTAATGGGTACGCCATATCTAAGGCTATCTTCAACAAGGAGAGAAAAATTTGAAAACCTATTCATGCATTTAGTGCTTGTTGAGCTGCCTATACCATAATCTATATTGCACCTTGTCGAACATATAGCCCGAATTGGATTTCCTTCAACAGTTTCTACGGAAACAATTTTGATCATCTTTCAGCGAGTAGTGCCACCACGTCGGAGTGCCGCCATCCCTGGCCACTGGTGCCGCCTCTCGAGCTTACCACCTTCCAATCCCACCGCCCCCATCCCGATCGCGCGCTCCGCCTTCCGAGAACGCTGCTTTTATGGAGCCTACTGTCCGTGTCCCCATCCGCGGTCGCGGGCGCCACCTCCCGAGCCTGCCCGACACGACGTCGTCCTGTCCCAATGTTGCGCGCCCTTGACCTCCTCGACTACCGATGTGAGCGAAGCCCTCAACACCCTTCTCGCACGGCTACTATTGAGGCTATCACATGGCGGAGAGGGCACCTACGGTGTGGGATGACAGGGAGGAGGGGCAGCTGCGAGGAGCGGGGTGAAGGGCGCCGGGGAGGAGGGCCACACCGTGGGACGGCGAGGCCGAGTCGGGCGGTGTGTTAGAGGACCGCGACTTGGGATGGCGGGGAAGAAGAGGTCCGCAGGGAGGAGAGGAGTGGCGAGGGCGAAGACGGGCGGCAAGGAGGAGGGCCGCGACAGGAAGGAGGGCGTCCTGAGATAGCGGGTAGGAAGAGGGCGGCAGGGGGAAGTTGAGCGGAGAGGAGGCAAGAAGGAGGAAAGTTAAAATTGGCTGCATGGGAGCACCTATATTTTGAGTAATAGGTAAATAATAGCCAAAGTATGAGAAAACTATTGGAAGGGATTTGAACTTCCCCTCAACACCCAAAATGGTATGAGGTCGCAATTGGGGCTGCTGTGGGAGACAGCCTAACCCACCGGAACCGGGTAAGCGGTTGGGCTGTGCGCTTGGCGAGATCACCCAACAGGCCCGCCGCCTCTCTGCCGCCCCCATGACGATGTCGCCACCGCTCGCCGGCGTGGTCCGCCTCGCCGCCGTCTCCCGCTTGCTTGTCCTGGCGCTCTGCTTACTTGCCCGCCTTCTCTTTCGTCCCTACGACACGTCCGCCTCGCTCCACCCACCCTGCCTCCGCTCCCCCTTGTCCTCCCCCCTCTCTTCGCCCATCACGAATCTCTCCGCCGCCGTCTCGTCGCTGGCTGTGTGGGACGGCGTCCACTTTGCCCGCGCCGCCGAGTGCGGCTACGAGTACGAGCAGTCCTTCGCCTTCTTCCCCCTTCTCCCGGCCTCGCTCGCGCTCCTCGCCCGATCCCGTAAGTGCTTGCTCGTCACTGTTCGGATGCGGTGTATACGCGCTTGATCTGATCTTTTTCTTGTGATTGCTTTCCCGTGCAGTCTTCGCGCCGCTGGTTCCAGTAGTGGGGTACAGGGCAGTCCTCGTGATCTCTGGCTATGTTCTTAACAATGTGGCATTCGTCGCTGCCGCGGTCTACTTCTACAGGTGATTGACGTTTCGTAAACTTAGCTGTCTGTCTGTAAGTTCATATTTTCATAGGGCGTGGTTGTTTCTATCCGCTCGATGAACTCATTTTTTTGCCGTTAATTAAAGGTCGTTTTTGGCCACTTAATTGTTCTTTATGGTTACAGGTTGTTTCTTTCTTTCATGAAAGTCTGCTAATCTTTGATGCGTTTTTGGTTTAATGCTTGATGGTTGAATTGAACTCTTCTTTGGCGGTAATTGGGTTCATCTTACCTGTTCTTGTTGATACAATCTGTTCATATGGTCATACATAGCCATATCGTTAGACCAACTGTTTCCAATATTTGATCGCATCACTAAAGTAACTTCCAATTTTGGTTGCTGCAGATTGTCGGTGCTGGTATTGAAGGACCAGAAAGCAGCTTATCGAGCATCTGTTCTTTTTTGTTTCAATCCTGCTTGTGTGTTCTACTCATCACTGTAATATTCTTTCCCTTTGCAGTGCTGCTAGTAAAGGAAACCATGTTCTTTGTATCTCTTTGCAATAACCTATATAATCTTTTGCAGATATTCAGAAAGTCTCTACGCTTTGTTTTCACTTGGAGGAGTGTTCTACCTATTCTCTGGTGCTAATACTGTTGCAATGATAATGCTCGCTCTCTCTGGTTCAGCTAGGTCAAATGGAGCACTTAATGCTGGTTATTTCTGCTTTCAGGCTTTGCTACAAGCATATGATTCTGTTACTCAAAAGAAAAATCCCTTGGTAAATTCTTTGATTTTCGTTGTACATAGAACTATTTGGCATTAAAACTCTAAATGGCACCACATACTGCATCAAAATTCCTGTTGCTTATGTAAGATGCTGTCACATGTTTATCTAATCCAGTTCCCTTTTATTTTCCTAGTTAGCAGTGCAGGTCCTTGTGGTTGTGGCCTTGCGCTCCATTTTTATATTTGTACCATTTTTTGCTTTCCAAGCATATGGATATTTAAACATATGCATACTTCGGAGCTCAGAGGATCTTAGGCCATGGTGCAAAGCAAAAGTGCCCCTTTTGTATGGTTTCATCCAAAGCCACTACTGGTAATTTTTCTGTCTTAGAATATATTCATAATTTGAAATATCGGCATAGTAATCTGTCCCAGTTAACATCTTTGTTCTCTTTGATGCTTACCATTGGGAGCTCTATTAGGGAGCTAGCCTTCTGTCTCGCGTTATCATATGCTATTATCCTAGGCTGCATCAACATCATGATTGAGGTTTTGTTTGATACGGTCTTGTGAATTCCTTATCTATCTTTCATGGAATTTGACTTCCTTGTTCCGTCGCTCTCTTTTTTCATGCGCCAGTTGTGGATGTCCTGTAGGATAGTGTGTTTGTCTCCATAGTATGTGTAGCGGGCATGTGTGATGAGATGAGAAATGGGTTATGCCATTTGTGTTCCTATGATTTTTATTGGAGTATTCATGCTATTCTATTCACTACCATTTTTTTACAATGTGCATGCTATATGTGTTCTCTCTTATATGTTAATATGTTTCACGTCTTTCTGAAAGGATTAAGTCCTCTTTACAAGTTTTTTTTTTCTTTATTTTTAGGGGAGTTGGTTTCTTGAGATACTTTCAAGTGAAGCAGCTACCCAACTTTCTTTTGGCTTCACCTGTACTGTCCCTTGCAGTTTATTCTATTGTGCATTACACAAAAATGCTTCACCAGCTTTTCCAATCAACTAGCATACACAAGCATATTGTTACCTCTGCTGGAGAAAGGTCAGTTGATTCATACAAAAGCTCAGATGTGGCCACAGTGTTGAGAAGTGAACATTCTGCTGGACCCACTAACAGAGCTCAAGGTACTGTTGCTACCTAGCAATGAACAATCCATATTTTGCTTTCTCTCAACAAACTATTGCTCATCAACTAAAGTTTTCCTTTATTGCTCAATGTATTGTCACATGCTGAGAAACAGGGAGGGGGGAGACCCCTTGGCTGCGCTTAGGGCTGCGCAGGGGAGAAACCAGCAGCGAGGAGGCGTGGGGGCAGCTGCGCAGTACGTAACGTGGGGGACAAAGTAGCTGGTCACGGCGGCTAGGGTTAGGGTTCGAAGCCACCGTGATCCAAGGAGAAGAACAGCCCCCAACGGGGATTCTTATTTTTTCCTGGATGCTCAAAACATGAGGGAGGGGGGCTGCTTATAAAGGGGGGACAGGACCCCCCCTTTGGCCGCAGCCTACTCCTAATCTGTTTGGGGATAATCCCCCAAACTGACTAGGATTCTTTTCTTCCCTTTTTTTAGTCTATTTCTTTCTATCTAAACTGATTCAATCTATAACTCCCTTTTATTCCTAAACATTATCTAATTAATTCTTCTAAATATTTTCCTGGTGCGGCTGCAGGGCCTGGCCGGCCTAGTTGTGGGCTTTGTGGGCCCCACGCCGACCATATTGGCGGCCCACAAATGCATCCACAACATTTTCCCCCTTCCCGACAAAGAGCTCGTCCTCGAGCTTAAAGGAGGGGTGCTTCATACTGAAATCTTCTAGTTGCTCCCATGATGAATCAGCTTCAGAATGTCCTGCCCATTTGACGAGTAGCTCCCAGACACCTCTGTTCAAACGCGCCCTTTGTACTTTTTCAGGCGTAGGTACAACACGTCCATGTAGAAGTGGTGGTAAAGGCACCACCTGTATGGGAGTAGGACCTTCAAATTTCTTTAGCAGGGACACATGGAAGACATCATGTATCCTTGCTTGAGGAGGCAGCTGAAGTTTATATGATACAGTCCCAATGCGTTGAATGATCTGATATGGTCCAAAATATTTTGGTCCAATCTTTGAAGAAGGCGTCGTCATTACTCCCACAGCTGTCCTCTGATGAAGCCGCAGCCAAACCCCATCACCGATCTGAAATTCCACCTCTCGGCGGAACTTATCTTCATAGCTTTTCATGGTGACTTGTGCTTGTACCAGCCTGTTCTTGATTTCAGCTAAGAATTCATCTCTATCCTTTAGCTGTTTATCCACTGCTGCTACTCTAGATACGCCCGGTTGGTAACCAACAAGAGCCGGAGGGTCCCTGCCATAGACCACTTTGAAGGGCGAGCATTTGAGGGCCGTCTGGTAGGAAGTGTTGTAGCAATACTCAGCCCAAGGAAGCCACTGCAACCAAGTCTTTGGTCGGTCACCAGCCAAGCAGCGAAGGTACACAGTGATGATCTTGTTGATGACCTCAGATTGGCCGTCAGACTGCGGGTGGAAGGCCGAGCTGAGCTGAAGTTGGACACCGGCTAGCCGGAACAAATCTGACCAGAAGAGGCTGGTGAAGACGGTATCACGATCACTGACGATGGAGCAGGGAAAGCCGTGTAGTCGTACAATATCGTCGAAGAATGCCCGCGCCACTGATGCAGCACTATAAGGGTGGCTTAGGGGAATGAAGTGGGCATACTTGGAGAAGCGATCTACCACTGTCAAGATCACTGATTTCCCACCAACTTTCGGAAAACCTTCAATGAAGTCCATGGAGATATCACTCCAGACTTCCGACGGTATAGGCAGCGGTTGTAGCAGGCCGGCTGGATGAAGATGATCAGTCTTGTTGCGTTGGCACGTAGCACACCCGCGGACATACTCACGCACCCGCCGTAGCAAGGACGGGTTGTAGAAGGAGAGGCGTAGCCAATGCACTGTCTTCTGGATGCCTTCGTGGCCCCCATCATGCGCCTCAGCTAGGAGAGAGGGCCACAAGGAGGACTTGTCGGGAACGAAGAGCTTCCCCTTGTGAAGTAGAAGGCCGTCGCGTTCGGCCCAGTCAGCAGGTGCGACTCCCTCCCGGAGTTGGGCACATAGCTGCTGCGCCTGCTGGTCTGTAGCGATCTCCGCGCGGAGCGAGTCGAAGAGTGGAAAGACTGGCGCGGATATGGCGTGAATAGCTATGTCTTCCTCGTCGCGGCGGGACAGGGCGTCAGCTGCCCCATTCAAGCGCCCCGGTCGGTACTCAACCTGCAGATCATAACCAAAAAGTTTGCTCACCCAAGCATGTTTGGGAATCGTCGTGAGTCGCTGATCCAGGATATATTTCAGGCTGAAGTGATCAGTCCGAACAGTGAAGGGACGACCCCACAAGTAAGGCCGCCAATGACGTACGGCCTTCACAAGACCGATTAGCTCACGCTCGTATGCCGGTAGCTTATGATGGTGAGTCGCTACAGCACGGCTGAAGAATGCTATGGCGCCGTCGCCCTGGTGTAGAACCGCCCCAAAGCCGGCACCGGACGCGTCGCAGTCGACAATGAAGCGCTTGTCGAAATCCGGCGTTTGAAGTAGAGGCTGTTGCAATTCCGGCGCTGAAACTGTCCCTGTTCTTGCTGAATAAACCGATCTGCCCTAGCAGATCGATCTGTCTTCCTTGAAGACAGACCAGAAAATTTCTTCAGCCAACAACAGAGGAATAACAGCAAGGAGAAGAACAGTTCTGGTGCAGAAAACTGAGCAGATTGATTCTGTTCTTGGGAGAACAGATCAGGGAAGAAATCAGGAGATGCCCGATCTGTTCTGGTTTTGTTGGAGGCGCAGAACAGAGGGAAAAACAGGGGCGGCGGCTGGTTCTAGCCCCTGGTGGCGGCTAGGGCTGCAGAGGAGGCGGCGGCTAGGGCAGCAGCTGGGCGGCGGCTAGGGCAGAAGCTGTGCGGCGGCTAGGGCAGGAGGGAGAGAGAGGCGGCTAGGGTTAGAAAAATGGAGGAAAATTTTCTGTATTGATCTCTCTCAGAATTTGGGGTGTTTTGGCTTGTATATATAGCCCCCCATTACAAGAGTCCTAATCTGTTACAAAGGATCTTTTAATCTATCTCTAAGAAGATTAAACTCAAAAACCTTCTAGAAAGGGGCCCCGGCTTGGGCCAGGGCTGACCAGCCCACTTGGCCCAGTTCTGGCCGCCCTGGGCCAGGGAGGGGCCGGCCTGGGCCAGGGGCAGATCAGCCCACATTCTCCTCCTGATCCTGACACTGGCCCATGTCTAGAATCCCGATCCTTCTTCTCATCTCCACGAACTTCTGTCTTCCAAGAGCCTTGGTCAAGATGTCCGCCATCTGGTCTTGAGTGGAGATTTGCTCAAGCACAATAGTACCGCTGTCAACACACTCCCGTATGTAGTGATACTTGGTATCGATGTGCTTGCTCCTGTCATGGTGTACCAGATTCTTGCTCAAGTCTATGGCAGACTTGTTATCAACCCGCAGCATCGGTGCCTTCATCTTTTCAGCCAAGTCTTCCATCAGCCGTGCCATCCATACACCTTGACATGCCCCTTGAGCTGCTGCGATGTACTCTGCTTCACACGAGGATAAGGCCACCACCTTCTGCTTGCTGGACTGCCATGAAACGGGGCTGTTTCCAAGACAAAACAGCACCCCGCTCGTGCTCTTCCGGTCCTCCACGTCTCCCGCAAAGTCGCTATCCGAGTAGCCAATCAACTCCATGTTGCCTCCTTTTGGATAGAAAACTCCGAAGTGGATCGTACCCGCTATATAGCGTACGATGCGCTTGACTGCGGCAAAGTGATCTTCTCTTGGCTCCTCCAAAAACCGACTCACGTACCCAACCGAGTAGGCGAGGTCGGGGCGTGTGTTCACCAGATATCGCAGCCCTCCCACCAAGCTCCTATAGTCCGTTGCATGCACCAACGGGCTATCACTTGTCTTACAAAGCTTGAGGCCTTGCTCCATGGGAAATGCACAGGGATTGCATCCTTCCAGGCCAGCTTTAGAGACAAGTTTGGAAGCGTAGGCCGCCTGCCCAACGCTTATCCCTTCTTCAGTCTGCCGCACCTCCAGGCCAAGATAATACGACAAGAGGCCCAAGTCGCTCATCTTGAACCGCTTCATCATCTCCCCTTTGAACTTCTTGAGATCGCCTCCTCCTGTGATCACAAGATCGTCGACGTACACGCCGACGATGAGCTTCTCATCTTCAGCTCCACGAAAATAAATCCCGTGCTCGCTCGTACTCTTCTGGAAACCAAGCGATAGCAAGCTATCGTTGAGCTTGGCATTCCAGGCCCTGGGCGCCTGACGAAGTCCATATAAAGCTTTCTTGAGCCGATACACCTTGTGTTCGGCTCCGTCGATGATGAAGCCAGCGGGTTGGGAGACGTACACCTCCTCCATCAAGTCGCCGTTCAGGAAGGCGCTCTTCACGTCCATGTGGTGTACCTCCCACCCCTTGTGTGCAGCAACTGCAAGGAGCAAGCGAATAGATTCGAGACGAGCTACAGGAGCAAATACCTCGTCAAAGTCTATTCCTTGCCGTTGGACATAGCCTTTTGCCACCAATCGAGCCTTGTGCTTCACCACCTCCCCATGCTCGTCCTTCTTCACCTTAAACACCCATTTGAGGCCAATGGGCTTGTGTCCTGCAGGAAGATCAACAAGGTGCCAAGTCTTGTTTTCTTCTATGGACTCCATCTCCTCGAGCATGGCCTGTCTCCAGCACGGGTGTTCCTCAGCATCGGCGAAGGACGTGGGCTCCTCCGCGGTGGTGAACATAAGCTCCCCCTCCTCCAAGCTTGGTGGGCGCTCAGCCCGACCAGGAGGGGTGAGGGTTCCCAGCACGTTGCGCATCGTGCGGAACCGAAGTGCAGCGTTGTCGTCGTGGTAGGCGTCGACGTTGCTGCCGACGTCCGTCGGCGGCGTGGCGAAGCGGATGGGCCGTGGAGGGTGCCGGGGCGTGACGAAGGTGCTGGAATCTTCAGTCTCGGAATCCCCCGCTGCTGCTGACCCCCGTGCAGGACTGTTCCAGCCCTGATTTGCGCTGGACAGTCCCTGCAGGGGCCCTTTGGGCGACGCTGCAGGTGCTGGACCCTCTCCAGCAGGTCTGGAGGCTGGCGCAGGAACTCCTAGGGTCTGTACAGACCCTTCTGTGCCCCTCCTGGGCAATGCAGGGGTGCTGTTCGGCCCCTCCGGACCCTGCAGCACCTCTCCGGGTGCTGAAACAGCAGGTCCAGCACCTGCTGGACCTAAGGAGTCGACGTGGAAGGTGGTGTAGTCCTCTTCTCCTGCTCCTTCTCCCCAGTCCCACTTGGCCGCCTCGTCGAATATCACGTCACGTGATACGTGTGTGCGTCCGTCAGCCGGATTATACATCCGATAGCCCTTCGTCCCTGCAGCATAGCCAAGAAAAATCATCGGAGTACTCCGGTCTTCCAACTTTTTCAGGTTGGGGCGCGTGTTCTTGACATGCCCCACGCACCCAAAAGTTCGGAAATAATTGACGGCTGGTCGCTCTCCATGCCAAGCTTCATATGGCGTCTTCCCGTCGAGGCCGCGGGTAGGGGATCGATTCAGGATATAGACAGCCGTAATAACTGCCTCACCCCAAAATATCCCGGGCATACCCTTCGCCTTCAACATGCTCCTCGCCATGCCGACCACCGTCTGGTTGCGCCGCTCCACAACCCCGTTTTGCTGCGGCGTATACGGGGCTGTGAGCTGACGTTGTACTCCGTGCTGAGCGCTGTACTCGCCGAACTCCTGTGAGGTGAACTCCCCTCCGCGATCAGTACGGAGTAGCTTCAGTCTCCTCCCGGACTCTAATTGAGCTGTCGCCTTGAATTGCTGAATTAAGTCGGGCGCCTTGTCCTTGGTTGCTAGAAGATAGAGCCACATATAGCGGCTCATGTCATCCACAAGCAACAAGAACATCTTCTTGCCACCTGGAGTCGACGGCGTGATAGGCCCGCAGATGTCGCCGTGGACAAGGTCGAGCGCGCCCTCCGCGCGCCGCCGAGCTTGCTTGGGGAAGCTGGAGCGCCTCTGCTTCCCGACCAAGCAAGCTTCGCACAATTGATCAACATGATCAATTTGCGGAAGCCCGAGCACCATCTCCTCTCGTGCCAACTTCCGAAGCGCCTGGAAGCCGACGTGTCCGTAGCGTTCGTGCCAACGCCACGCAACATCATCACGCCTCGCGGTTAGGCAAACCGGACGTGTGATGTTGAGCCTGATGGAGTACAGCTTGCTGTCGTCGCGCTGAACTCGTGTGAGGAGACGTTGCTGCTCATCTCGTATGTGCATCACTCCTCCTTGCACCGTGATGCTGTAGCCATCCTCATCCAGCTGGCCGACGCTGATGAGGTTGGTGGTGAGGCGTGGGATGAGGTAGACGCCGGTGAGCCTCCTGTGCTCACCCGTCTTGGCGGCGAATAGGACCGTACCCTTCCCCTGGATACGCACGACGGAATTATCGCCGAACTTGATGGTTCCGACGACGTTTTCGTCAAGCTCGGAGAAGACGGCGCGCGAACCCGTCATGTGGTTGGTCGCGCCCGTGTCGAGGTACCAACGAGTGTCATCAAAGTCATCGTCGTTGCTGCGGTGAGCGAAGACACGTCCCTCCACTATCTCCAGTGGGCGCATAGGACGTTCCTGTACAGGCTCCTCCTGTACTGAGGCCACCCTTGTCATAAACAAGGCGCCCTCCTCCTCCGCCTTTGCCACGAAAGCCTTCTGCTGCGGCTCCTCCTTAGGCTTCGACCGACACTCCCTGGCCCAGTGGCCCTTCTTCCCGCACTTCCTGCACTGGTCCCGTGGAATATCCTTCCCGGAACCTCCCTTCTTGCCTCCGTTCTTCTTGGGCGGGCCCTTTCGGCCGCCCCTCTTAGAAGAACCCGGCGGACTGGGTAGACCGCTCCTCCTTCCGCTGTGCCTCCCACTCCTCCCGAGTGAGGTACAGCTGGCCGTTGTGTACTCCTCTTTTCCGCTGCGTCGAGTCGAAAGCGTTCTCAGCCGCCCTGAGACGCCCCGTCACCTCCGACAAGGTGAGGGTCGACACGTCCAGCAGTGTCGTGATCGCCACCACGATCTGATGGAAGCGTTCTGGAACGCTTCGCAGGAGCTTCTCCACGACCCTCTCTTCTCCTATCTCCTCCCCTAGCGACGCAAGCCGTGATAGCAATGCCGCTCAGGCGGAGGGAGAAGTCCTCCACACTTTCGCCATCCTTGAAGACAGCGTCTTCAAACTCCTTCCGGAGTTGCTGCGCCGTCGTCTTCTTCACGCGGTCGGCCCCGACCCGCATGATGGCGATCGTGTCCCATGCCTCCTTCGCCGTCCTCTTTTCTCCGATCGTCGTGATCATCTCCGGCGGGACAGCGCTGACCAAGATGTCAAGCGCCATCATGTCTTCCTGCTCGCTCACATTCCCCTCCTCCACGGCCTTCCAAAGCAGCCGCGCCTTCAGCTTGATCTTCATCATGACAGCCCACTCCGCGTAGTTGGTCTTGGTGAGCACGGGGAACCCCGTCCCGGTGTTCACCTCACGAGCTGCCGGTGAGGGTGTGCCATGGCTGATGGCGCTGCCGCTGCTTGTAGGTGTAGACGACATCTTGCAGAATTCAGCCTAGGGTTGAAACAGGCTCTGATACCACGAATGTTGCAATTCCGGCGCTGAAACTGTCCCTGTTCTTGCTGAATAAACCGATCTGCCCTAGCAGATCGATCTGTCTTCCTTGAAGACAGACCAGAAAATTTCTTCAGCCAACAACAGAGGAATAACAGCAAGGAGAAGAACAGTTCTGGTGCAGAAAACTGAGCAGATTGATTCTGTTCTTGGGAGAACAGATCAGGGAAGAAATCAGGAGATGCCCGATCTGTTCTGGTTTTGTTGGAGGCGCAGAACAGAGGGAAAAACAGGGGCGGCGGCTGGTTCTAGCCCCTGGTGGCGGCTAGGGCTGCAGAGGAGGCGGCGGCTAGGGCAGCAGCTGGGCGGCGGCTAGGGCAGAAGCTGTGCGGCGGCTAGGGCAGGAGGGAGAGAGAGGCGGCTAGGGTTAGAAAAATGGAGGAAAATTTTCTGTATTGATCTCTCTCAGAATTTGGGGTGTTTTGGCTTGTATATATAGCCCCCCATTACAAGAGTCCTAATCTGTTACAAAGGATCTTTTAATCTATCTCTAAGAAGATTAAACTCAAAAACCTTCTAGAAAGGGGCCCCGGCTTGGGCCAGGGCTGACCAGCCCACTTGGCCCAGTTCTGGCCGCCCTGGGCTAGGGAGGGGCCGGCCTGGGCCAGGGGCAGATCAGCCCACAGAGGCGCTGTCATCAATGCCTGCTTGAGTTGGGAGAAAGCGTCCTGCGCATCATCAGTCCAGCGGAATGCTTCCCGCTTTAGTAGGGCGGTGAGGGGTGTGGCCACCGCACCATACCCCGCAATGAACTTGCGGTAGTAGCCGGTGAGCCCGAGGAAACCTCGCAAGGCTCGTAAGGACCGAGGTGTAGGCCAACGTTCCACGGCCTCCACCTTGGTCGGATCCATTGCCACGCCGTGAGCGGATATGATGTGTCCTAAGTAGGACACAGTCTCCTGGCCGAAGAAGCACTTAGATTTCTTCAGGAACAACTTGTTTGTCCGTAGTGTCTGGAACACCTGCTTGACGTGCTGAAGGTGTTCGACCCAGGACCTGCTATACACCAATATGTCGTCAAAGAAGACAAGCACAGATTTTCTGATGTAGGGGTTGAGGACGTCGTTCATCAACGACTGGAACGTGGACGGCGCATTGGTGAGGCCGAATGGCATCACCAAGAACTCATAGTGGCCTCGATGAGTTCGGAATGCTGTCTTTTCAATGTCGTCCGAGTGCATGCGCACTTGAAAGTAGCCGCTGCGGAGGTCAAGCTTGGTGAAGAACCTTGCGCCGCGTTAGCTCGTCAACCACCAGGATCGAGAACTTGTCTTTCAAAGTTCTGGCGTTGAGTTTGCGGTAGTCGATGCAGAAGCGCCACGTGCCGTCGGCTTTTCGGACCAACAGTACTGGCGAGGAAAATGCAGATGTGCATTCTCGGATGATGCCTTGGTGAAGCATCTCGGCGCATTGCTTCTCAATCTCGTCTTTAAGAAGCTGGGGGTAGCGGTACGGCCGGACAGCTACTGGAGTTGTGCCCGGCAGGAGCCTGATTTGGTGGTCGTGGCGTCGTGCAGGAGGAAGCCCGCGTGGCTCGTCGAAGAGGTCTTGGAAGCCATCCAGGAGGGCGCCCATCATATCAGTAGGTGGTGCTAGAGAGGCACATACCGGAGCTGAACTTCGCAGCCCCGTCCAGATCACCTCACGGTCCCCGCGCCATAATTTCATCGTGAGGTCCTCAAGGTTCCAGAGAATGGCTCCCAAAGATCGCAGCCACTGGACTCCTAGAACAAAGTCGAAGCCGTCCAATGGGAGTGCGTAGCATGTGACGTCGAAGCGATCCCCTGCAATCATCAAGGGTACACGTGGACAGATGCCTGTACAGGAGATAGAGTCGCCGTTGGCGACTCGGACGCCGACGCCTGATCGTGGCAACATCATCAGGCCGAGCTCCTTGATGAGTGGTTCCCTGATGAAGGTGTGAGTGGACCCTGTGTCGACCAATGCTGTCAGTAGGTTGCCGTGGACGTAGACCTGGAGCTTCATTGTGTTGGCGAAGTCGATGCCGGTCGGGGCGTGTAAGGAGATGCCCATATCAGCTACGGTCGCGTCAACGTCATCATCGTCGTCAAGCTCCAGAAGGAAGATTTCTTTGCCGGCACACTTATGGTCCGGTGTGTACCGCTCAGGGCAGTGATAGCACTCGCCGCTTGCCCGCTTAGCAGCCATCTCATCGGGTGTAAGGCGTTCGAAGCGTGGGCGAGAAGATGCCGTTGTTGACGATGTCGGGGTGGGTGCTGTAGAACTGCCACTTGAGGTCGTAGTAGAGGCGCGGGACACAATAGAAGAGCGCGTGGAGCGTTGAGAGGCGGCGCCCTTCTGTATTCCGCTATCTGTTATTGCCGCAAGTCGACGTTCAAAGGCTCTGGCCAGACTCATGGCGGTTTGTAGATTAGTGGGAAACTGCAGCTCCACATCCGTTCTAAGTGGCTCGCCGAGGCCAGCTGTGAAGAGGTTGATCTGCTGGCGCTGGCTGAGGTCCTCGCAACGACAAAGAAGGACCAGGAATTGACGCTGATATTCCTCAACCGTGCCAGTACGACGGAGATCTTTAATTTCCGCCAGGTCGTTGGAGCGGAGCGGAGGCCCGAAGCGCATGTTGACGAATTCCGCGAACCGCTCCCAGGACACGATGCCACAGTCACGTTCTAGAGCAGTGTACCACTCGGCCGCGACACCCTCCAGGTGGAGAGACGCGAGCCACACCTTTTCTTCTGGCATTGTACGTGTCCCTCGGAAGTATGTCTCACACTTGGTGAGCCAGGGCAGCGGATCTGTTTCTCCGTCGAACTTGGGGAAATTGACCTTGTGACGACGCAGCCCGCTGTCGTCGAAGGTCGGGCGTCCCGGTGGGCGCCTGGTACTGTAGTGGTCGTCGTTGCCGCCATGGCCGCCGCTGCCACCGCCGCCGCCCTTGCCGCTGCCGCAGCTGCGGGGAAGGTTGCTGCCCTGCAGTGAGTTTTGTTGCAAGTCCTCGCCACCGGAGAGCTCCCGCTCCGGTGCCTTCTCAAAGCGCGCAAGGCGCATATCGTGGCGGTCCAAGCGCTTGTTGATGGTGTCTATCTGCCCCCATCATCTTGCTCATCATGTTGCCGAGATCTTGGAGGGTGAAAGTCTCATAATCGTCCACGGGGCCGGACATGGTCGCTGCCCCGGAGTCTCTTGATACCAAATGGTGAGAAACAGGGAGGGGGGGAGACCCCTTGGCTGCGCTTAGGGCTGCGCAGGGGAGAAACCAGCAGCGAGGAGGCGTGGGGGCAGCTGCGCAGTACATAACGTGGGGGACAAAGTAGCTGGTCACAGCGGTTAGGGTTAGGGTTCGAAGCCACCGTGATCCAAGGAGAAGAACAGTCCTCAACGGGGATTCTTATTTTTTTCTGGATGCTCAAAACATGAGGGAGGGGGGCTGCTTATAAAGGGGGGACAGGACCCCCCTTTGGCCGCAGCCTACTCCTAGTCTGTTTGGGGATAATCCCCCAAACTGACTAGGATTCTTTTCTTCCCTTTTTTTTAGTCTATTTCTTTCTATCTAAACTGATTCAATCTATAACTCCCTTTTATTCCTAAACATTATCTAATTAATTCTTCTAAATATTTTCCTGGTGCGGCTGCAGGGCCTGGCCGGCCTAGTTGTGGGCTTTGTGGGCCCCACGCCGACCATATTGGCGGCCCACAAATGCATCCACAACATCACATTGAATGGAACATCAAATAAAAGGATTGAAGTGGCCTAAATAAAAAATTGATTCTAAAATTGAGATGGATATACTACCAGGACAATATACATAGTTAGTAGACATGAGCTAAAATGCACTTGCATGTGGTGCGTGTACCTTGTACTCATAAAAGAAATATTCACTCTGGTATCGAGGCTTCATTATGCACCTAATCATACAATACATGAACAGGACAACCTGAGGTTAAGCAAAGAAAATCAGCTGCAGCTGAGATGGCTTCTGCATCTGTGTCAGATAGCCGAAATCTCAAAGGGAATCTAAGTGAATGCTCCATACTACTTGTTCCATTTGTTTTGCATCTGGTGTTCATGACGTTTACGGCTTTCTTTGTGATGCACGTCCAGGTCAGTGTATGCTTTCCAAAGTAAATTATTTTCAACCAGAGGCCCTGCTGATTTCCTTTGGTTAAATACCTTACTATGCAGGTGTCGACTCGATTTCTCTCCGCTAGTCCTCCGATTTACTGGGCTGCTTCGCAGATCTTGAGTTCCCCCAGCCACTCTTCAAAAAGATGGAGCTACTTGATCTATGTTTATTTCACTGCTTACATTCTTCTAGGTAGTCTGCTTTTCTCCAACTTCTACCCATTCACCTAACTACAGTGAGGTTAGTTGCGTCACCCAACATTCCAGGAGAGCTGCACTGAAATGGCTATCTACGAGTCTCATCAATCTATTGCCAGAAGGATGATTCGAACTAGTTGGACCTGAAAATTTCCCTAGACAGATGTAGTGCCAGTTTAGCTAAAGTATTATTAGTTCTGCTGTATGGAACGACAAACCTAGCTGTTCTGTGGTTGCATACACAACCTTATCTCCTTTCTTTTCAAATGCCATGATCAACTTGGCCACATTTTGCCAAGGTTTTGGTATAAAGATTGATCTGTATTGGCCGCAGATGTATGGACTTGTCAAATATTTGCATCTAATATTATGTAAAGGAAGATTTTTAAATTCAGATTTGATTCGAGAGCTTCCTATCTTGCTCTAATAGAGCACCTCTGTCATCTTTAAAAAATGAGCTGCTTTATCTATTGTTTAAGCCTGTGAAATGCTCTTATATCTTATGCCATTTTTATGTATGGTAATTGCATAACTAAAATGCTTATTTATTCTGGAACTTGTATCAATTTTTTTAAAAACATTAATAAGAGTCCAGCGCTCTTATATCATATATCAACAGAATGAAACACCCTGCATTCCGCTGCAGACCCTCACGTTATAGAGCGCCCTGCAACGCCAACTGCAGCGTCAGCAGCCTTCGCAACAAGTCAGGTAATTCTCCAGAAATTTGATGGTGTGAGGTCTAGAGACTCCTGTTAGGGATGGCAACGGGTGCCCATTACCCGTTTATCCGCGGATATCCGACCCGATGGGTACGGATTCGGGTATAAGTTCAGATCCACGGGTTCGGGTAACGGGTTGAATCTAACGGATATTTCTTATCGGGTAAAAAAATCCATACCCATATCCGTATACCCGAACCCGTTCTGACATGTGGGCCAATACACCATTATATAATAGTTCTAGCTTCTAGGGTTTGGTTTTCTTTTCTTTCCAACTCCCTTGCTTGGTCGCTCGGTGTTAAACTGTTCCATAAATCTATATGCAATGTATTTTTTATTAAAGGTTTTCGGGTAACGGATATACCTGCGGATAAAAAATATTCACGGGTGACGGATACGGATAATGTTTTATACCCGCTGCGGGTAACGGGTACGGATTCGGGTACGGATTTTATCCAGCGGGTACGGTAACCCAGAGTGATATCCGCGGGTTTTTTACCCATTGCCATCCCTAACTCCTGTTGTAATCTGGGGTTTAATTTCTTCTTATTTTCTCCTTATTTATTCTTAATATGAGTGTTGCATATAAAACCCCAAATACAATAGAATCCTTGTCTAATACTACCTAGACTTCTACCCTAAATAAAGATGAACTTGTAATTTAACTCTATCCTAATTTAGAAAAACTATATTATATCTAACAATTACCCTCTAATCTTGTTTTTCTAGATCACACTCGCGCTAATTAGGATGGAGACACACTTCTATTATACACACACTTTTAGGATGGACACAACTACACCACCAGGATAATCACATCTTCGCCCTGCACAACTCAATTTTAGGATGACCACATCTACAACATTAGGATGGTCACATCTTTATCAAACAACAACAATAAAACATTTGTCTCAAGCACATTGAGGTAGGCTAGATATGAAACCCAACATATCCATAGGAATGATTGGTTTTGATGTTGACTCGTCAAGCCTATCATAACCCTCCTCCTTTACCCGCGCCTGGGATCGGCTATACGTAAACAGGCATAGGTGGAGTTATAGTCACATCTTCATCCTGCACACAAATTCGTGTTGTCCACATCTTCACCCCACACTTGATCTCGAAATGGACGCATCTTCATTTCGATCAGACACTCGATATGGTTACATCTTTATCTCGAGCACACCTCACTGTGAGATCAAAACAAAGTTTCCTCTCATGCAAGAAGTGCCATCTCATCTTCCCTTTTATTCTTGGAACAATTTTTGGCAAAGTGTCCATGTTTTTAACAATTGAAGCATCAAACATTTAATTTATCAAATTTCTTCGTCTTCTTTTGACCACCTTCTTGAGCTTTTCACTCCTCCCTTACCAAAAGAAGCTTTTATACATCCTTTGCCTCTCTTGCTCTCCACCCCTCTTTTGTTAAAAGGAGCACTTCTTGATAGGGTGAAACCAGGGGGGGTGGCCCGATCTTCAGTAGGTACGATAAAGGTGATTGAGAGGTTCGCACAGCCCGAACTGTGGCTGTTAAGCAGTTCGGACAGTCTGAAACTTCTTTGGCAGCAATACGAACAAAGGTAACTAGCTGAAAACAGCCGGGTAACTAGCTTTATACCTGCCAAGGTTGGATGCGACCAAGTGATGAGGAGAGAGGCACCGAAGTCTTTGAGAACTTTGACTCGATCTCCGGACGATCACAGAACCACAATTCGAGATAACTAGCTTTATACCTGCCAAGGTTGGATGCGACCAAGTGACAGGGAGAGAGGCACCGAAACCTTGAGGATTCGACTCGATCTCTGCACGACCGTAGAACCACAAACCAAAAACTAATCCACACAAAAGGCCTGGAAGCCTAGAGCACGAATTAGGGGACCCCTGAGGGGTCACTTCACAAGTTTATGAAGAACCAGGAAGAGCAAAGGTGTGCAAGGCACTCAGAATTATATTGTTTATCAAGACAGTATAAGACATGGAACAAAAAGTCTTCAACAACAGCAGAGCTCTGGCATACCTAGGGGGATACAAGGCAACTAAGGAACTTAGCAGCTACAAGTCGAGCAATCTTCTACTCCATGGCATACTTGGTTGTCCCCCAAGCCAATCTCTGCGCAGGGAGACGGTCAGCTACTATAATACCAAGGACGGCAGCAAACGTATCAGTCTAACGCCTCAGTTCTCGTCAGGCATCACCGATCTGTTGCACCGAGGCAACGGTGACGTCCAGTGTGTGTGGGCTAAACGCCATCTATGGCAGATTTGGTTGTCCACAACAGTGCCTGACGGAGGAAGGCTTGACCACTCTGGACTTAACCTTCTTACGGTGCTGGCAGATCGCCCTTCTCCGGCAAGACGCTTAGAGGACATGTCCCACACGACACCGGCGTAGAGACACCCTGCGAATCGAGGAACCTGTCCCCGACGGCTTCCCTTACCATCAGCATGCCATTCGGATGGCTTGTGCTTCTATTCGGGACCGTCAAGGAGAAGGACTCCTCAGTGAGCCGCACCGAAGGCCGCACACACACGAACATCTCGCAAAAGTGGACGAAGACGGCTACCGGCGTAAGAGCATCAGGTGGACAAGAGTGTTGCGAAGCGGAGGCTTCCAGCGCGCAAAAGGAGAACAAAGGCCACATGATGAAGGAGGGTACCACCCAACGCCGAAAGGCCTCCTTTTATACACATCCGTAACTTCTGGCATGGCAACAGATGCGACGATTGGGATTCCACCTCTGCACGCCGCGGGTTATTTACCTCCCCCAACGATGGGTAGGATTCAGGTCCACCTGTCAGACACTGGGGGCTGGGCGGATAACCTCTCGAGAATGTCCGGCGGTTCCCGAGGAGAGCGATGCGACCAACCTGTTGGCTACAGCAGTAAGTGCCCCGAGGAAACCCCTCAAGAACGACGCCACGACACTCACCTCCCCCCTTTGATGGGTAGGACCCAAGTCCACCCGTCAGACACAGGGGACTAGGAGAGTAACATCTCGGGAACGTCCGACGGTTTCTGAGAAGAGCGGCGTGGTGGAGCTGTAGAGACCAACCCGTTGGTTGCCGCAGTAAGTGCCCCGAGGCAACCCCCCGAGCACGTCGCCTTGACACTCGCTCCCCCAGTGACGGGTAGGACTCAGGTCCACTGGTCAGACACTAGGGGCCAGACGAGTAACATCTCAGGAACGTCCGGCGGTTCCCGGTGAGAACAGCGCGGTAGAACCGTGACCCATGGGCTGGTGCAGTGATTACCCTAAGGCAACCCCTCGAGTGCGTCATCGTGACCCGCCAATCAAGAGTAGACACGACGACATGCTGCTGTTTTGACTGACGAATACGCCCACTACGCCAAGGATGTACATCTTTTTCATCTCCCAGGTACAACCACTTGTCCACTACGCGAAAACCTCGCCGCTACTTCGGTTTCCAAAGTGTAGATTCAAAACCACCACGCGGGAGAGATGGAGGTCCCACCTACCGGCTCGCTGTCTCCCCAGATATGGGCCTGGGGGCCACTGTTGGTACCCTGTAGACCAGGTACCCCACGTAGAGGATAAAATACAGCTTGGGCCCCGTTTCCCTACTGAGGCGGGCCCTGGCATAGCCACGTGCCCTTGGCCCTGAGGTCAGCCTTGGGGCTGCCACGTGCGCCTGAGTTCCAGAGCCGATACGTGCCCTGGGCTCCGGTCCGAGCCTCCACGATGAGGTGAGGTCCGGGGCTACCACGTGTCTCTTGGCTTAGAGCCACCTCCTTGCTGAGGAAGGCTCCGGAGCTGACACGTGCCCTGTGCTCTAGTTTGAGCCTCCTCGCTGAGGTGAGGTCCGGAGCTGCCATGTGTCTCTTGGCTCAGAGCCACCTCCCTGCCGAGGAAGGCTCTAGAGCTGACACGTGCTCTGGGCTTCGGTCCAAGCCTCCCGCTGAGGTGAGGTATGTAGCTGCCACATGTCTCTTGGCTCAGAGACACCTCCCTGCTGAGGATAGCTCCGGAGCTGACACGTGCCCTGGGCTCCGGTTCGAGCCTCCCCGTTGAGGTGAGGTCCGGGGATGCCACATGTCTCTTGGATCAGAGCCACCTCCCTGTTGAGGAAGGCTCCGGAGCTGACACGTGCCCTGGGCTCCGACCCGTACCTCTCCACCAAGGTGATGTCCGGAGCTGCCACGTGTCCTCTGACTCCAAACCCGTCGATAAGAGCTCCGAAGCCACCACGTGACCTGCGATCCGTCGTGGGCCGTGGGTTGACGAAGTCAAGGAGGAAGTGCGCTGTCAGGCTTCACATTCAAGGCTCGCGCCTTCCCCAGAAGCATGGCGCACTACATACGCCTTCGTCCTATGCCCGTTCGCCATTACGGTGACAAGACAGGACGGCGAGGCATGACAGCAGTACAATGTCGCCCAACGGCACGAAGCCGCCCGAGCAGGGCGAAAAGACGCAGCGACAAGATGGCGTCTTCATCATCACCTGAAACACGGACAGGGGCGCTCAGAGCGCCAGGAGGCAGGGCTTAACTCCCTCGTCGACCACTCTACTCAGAGGATGAAGCCCTAGATCATGTATAAGGTTCACATAGCTTTGGGGCCACCTGTCGGGCGCCAAGAATCATTGTACCACCCCGGCCTTGGACTATAAAAGGATCGGGGTGACCACCCGACAAGGGGTTTGCATCCTAGATCACGCAACGCTCAAGCACAAGCACGTGCAAGCAAGCAATAGAACAAACACTTTCGTGGACGTAGGGTATTACGCTCCGGCGGCCCCCGAACCACGTAAATCTCGGTGTTCATCTGCTCCCTCGAGCCCAGGTCGTGTAGGTCGCCAAGCCCTCTCCGATCAAAGAACCTCGCGGGCTGCTTCCGAGCAGGCTGGGAGGAGTGTCGCAGCTCACGCACTCCGATAGAACTTTTCTGATCGGCTTCGGCTTTTGGTGTCAGTACAGCAGGAGCTAACTCGCTCAAGAACATATCACTGCGGGTATGTACCTTGAGAGAGCTTGATGTTCGGGTTGATGGGACCGCATCCGGTGTGGATGAACTTGGGAAAGGTGGCTGCGACCAACATCGGTCGAGGTTGCTGCCGACAACTCGGAGATGGGTGTAGGTGTCATGCAGTCCGGGCGTGCCTTGGTTCGAATCACTGTCACTCGCGGTTATATGAGCATACTTGGATACCAATTCTTGACGTAGTAAGAAGTGAAGTGAATTACTATGAATTGATAAGGCTTGTGCTTTAAATTGTATTGTAACCATGTTTGATTTAGAGATAGTGTCAATTAAGTTTATTTCACCTTGTGCAAGAAGCATCGTAACAAAGTGTTTCTTGTTTGATTGTGGAGATGCAATGCTGATCTGTTCAAGGTCTTTAAAATGAGGCTTTAAAATCTAAAAGTTAAGGATCAACTGTAGGTGAGTCCTTTATACAAATTCACCTACCATGTTCAATCCTTCGTGCATGTAGAGTTTCATGTTTAGAGGAGACGGATCAGTCTTGCTGAGCCTATGTGCTCATGCTTGCTATATGAGTGGTTTTGCATGTTAACATCGATGCTTATGAAGAGGTTGTCTGGAGAGACTCGGAGCCATCCGAGTCGTTTAACTCATGGAAAATTGTGTTGCTGCCGTATGTCTTCGTGTTGTTAGCGAGAAGAGTCCGCAGGCTGGACGTCTTCTTGAGTGCTTAGTTAGATATGATACGTGAGATGAATATAGTCTTCGGCTGTAGTTTATTTGATGTAAATTATTTACATGTAAATCTTGTAAGCTTCCACGGTTGATTTATGTAATATGAGTTCCTTATATGTGTGCTGTTGGGTGCCGCATATCACGGCACCACCCAATGCGATTTTCGAGAGCACGTGTGACGCCGTGAGGGGGTGGCCGCGGCAATTATTACAGCTCAGAAGTTTGTAAAAGGCATGGCACATTTCCGGAAACGAGTAGACGACGGTGATCTCAAATGTTTCCGCACAGATGAAGCGGGGACGCTATGGTTCAATGACCTTATAGTCGTACCTCGGGATATGGAGCAGAGAAAGAAGATATTAGATGAAGATCACTTGTCTAAGTTTTCCATTCACCCGGGCAGCAACAAAATGTACCAATATTTGAAGAGTAAATTTTGGTGGACATGGATGAAGCCGGAAATTGTAAAGTACGTATCCGAATGTGATACTTGTAGACGAGTAAAGGCTGACCATGTGAGAAAATCAGGACTGCTCCAACCCCTGAAAATTCCAGCATGGAAATAGGAAGATATGAGCATGGATTTCATTATCGTATTGTCTATAACCTTTCATAAGCATGATTCTATTTAGGTAATCGTTGACCAGTTAACCAAGTCAGCTCACTTCATTCCCGTGCATACTAATTACCATGCCAACAAGTATTCGGAGTTGTACATCTCAAGAATATTGTTCTTACACGGAATACCCAAGACAATAATCTCAGATCGAGGTGCGTTGTTCGTGGCTCGTTTCTCGAAACAGTTGCATGCTTCTTTGGGTACCAAACTGATTAGAAGCTCCGCATATCATTTCCAGACAGATGGACAAACTGAGAGGGTGAATCAAGTACTAGAAGACATGCTGAGAGTGTGTGCCATCCACCACGGTAACAATTGGGATGATCATTTATTGTTGGCGGAATTCTAGTATAACAACGGCTACCAAGCGAGTATCAAGATGACACCCTATGAGGCTCTCTATGGACGCAAATTTTGCATCCCATTGAATTGGTGTGAATCCGGTGAAAGGGTCATGTTCTGGATTGATCTCGTTAACGACACCGAAGAACGAGTTTGGGTGATTCAAGCAAACTTGGAAGTCGCCCAATACCGACAGAGAAGTTACGCTGATAAGAGGTGTAGGCCGCTGCACTTTGATGTCGGAGAACACGTTTATCTCCGTGTGTCTCCGATGAAGAGCGTACACCGATTTGACGTGAAGGGGAACTCGCTCCCTGATTTATCGGAACCTATGTAGTCACCAAAAAATGTGGACCAGTGGCGTACCGGCTAGAACTACCGGCATCCCTCACTGGTGTTCATAACATTTTCCATGTCTCAACTCCAGAAATGTCTGAAGTATACTTTTGTTGTTTCCCCTGAAGACATTGGCGAGTTGCAACCGGATTTAACCTACGCTGAATATCAGGTTGAAATTATTGATGAGAATACCCGGACCATGCATAACAGAATGATGTGGTTCTACAAGGTCTTGTGGAGCAACAACACAGCTGAGGAAGCGACATGGGAGAGCGAAGAGTTTCTTCACTCAAATTATCTAGATTTCTTAGCATCTCATATCGGGTAATTCCTTTCATATCTTCGTCTCTTCTTTCATAATTTCAGGACCGGATTCTTTCAAGGGAGGAGGGATGTGAAAGCCCACTTGAAACCATATGGTTCAGTACACAAAGTTGGGGGAAATCCATATTTTCAAAGTCATTTGCAGCTAGCCATACACTAGTATCACAAGTGCAAATTCAAAACTGAAATTTTCCCAAAGTGTGTCAATTTGCATATTGGATTCCACCAATGTGATCATCACATTTGAAATAGCACCCCTACCGAATTTCATACAAATTAAACTTTGGTTGCTAGGGATTTGAATTTCCAAATTAAAATTCAAATGTCCAAATGCAATCCAAACATCACCATCTGAAACTGAATTCTTTTGAATTCCAGTTTGAATTCATGACTTTGTGGCTAAGTATAGAATTTAATTGTGAGTAGATGGTGGAAATATCAGCTGAGAAATGAAAAATAATTAGAGGGGAGTGGGACCCACTTGTCAGTGACTGAAATCTCACTAAACCGACTCAACCAGGTTCATTTCTCACGGGTGACCGCTGATCAGCCACGTACAGCCGGCGCACGCCCCAACTCCTCCACCTCACGGTGAATTCTTCGCTGCAAAGTCCAGCACGACGCACAGCTCATCCGTTCTCATCGTTTCCGAGCTGAACGGAGCCTCAAGCGAGCTGTTCTTCCTCTGTCCACCAGCGACCGGTGGATCCCGGCAGTTTCACGCACCGCACCCAAAGAAGAAAAGGTAAGCCTTGTCATGTTGAAGCTGTAGGAGAAATCCGTTTCCTGTTTCATGTGGTGTAGAGCGAGTATTGCTTGTTTCTTTCCACGGTGTGCGCTAGGGTTAGAGCTCGGTCGTCGGCAAAATCCGTTGCACACAGGCAACCGCCACTCTAGCAGCACACCAGACATGCTCTAGATCATCTAGCGCACCTCCTCGATCAAGTAGCACCGAGTTTCATCCCCTAGAACCCTAGTTCCGCAAGTTTTTCATGCCGGTGACCAAAAACAGGGAACCTCACCGGTGACCTCCTAGTAGCGGTCGTTTTCAAGGGGATCAGGGTTCATACTATTGCTCAGCATGTTCCCACGGTGCTCTCAGGCGAAACCCCATCGAAAAAGGTTTAGAGATCACCAAGTTCGACGTCGCCGATGAGCTACCGGCCGCTGTCACCGTCGTGAGCACTATTCCGGCCATCGCCGAGCTCCGGTGAGTGCACCAGCCATTCGTGGTGCAAAGTTGTGCACAACTGGCGAGTTTTATCGAAAGTTGTGCAGTAGAACGTCCGGCGGTGAGCTCTCCGACAAAGTGCCGCCGCGGGTGCCGCGGGTGGCGTGAGGAAGAAGAAGGGGGCGGGGGCCTGCGTGTCAGCGAGAGGGAACCGGGCCCGGGATCTCATGCGGCTACGCGGGAAAATGTGTGGACTACCGTGTGGCTTCGCTGTCGGGCAGATACGTAGCCCTGGGGCCCACCAGCCGGGTTAAAACCTTCTGAATTTTCATTCACATTTCCATATTTTTGCCAAACTTTGAGGAGCCATAACTTTCGGTAGGATTGTCCAAAAATCGTGAAACAAATTTTTCTGGATTTTTCTCAACCAGTACTTTGAAGAGATGCAAAGAAATTGGTATGAAAAATCTCTGGAATTGTCTCCAAAATTCTTCAATATTGAAATTTTGGGAATTAATTCTAGAAGATCCCTGTAATGAAATTTTCTCAATTTTGGTCAGAAGGTCCTTCATAAATCTACTGATCTTCAGTAAAAATTTTAGAAGCATTGGACTTCATTTACTAGGTCTAATGATATTCCAATAGATTCTGCTCCAAGAAAATTGGAAAACATCTGAATCCAAATTTTAGAATTTAGCCAAACTTAGATTTCAATATCTTCCTGTAGGAAACTTCAAATTTAGTGAAACCAAATCTCAGGGACTTAGAGAATTCTGAAGTTTCTGAAAAATCCAAAGTTATTGGGGCTCAAATCATACCTAAGCTAAATATATCCTTATAGCTATTTTTATACATGAATACTTAATCATGTGAATTATTTTCATGTCGATTAGTCGCCGAGCTCGAGGAGACACCGGAGGCCTTGCAAGTCATTCCTCCGGGTACTGACCCCACTGACCCGCAGCAATAAGGCAAACCATGGCTTGCATTTAATAGTTTTTAACAAGTTTTTGCTTTATATATCAACCTAGATCGAAGTATGGATGTGCATTAGGTCTAAAGTGGTTGAAACTCTAATTGCATAACCAGAGTATCCTAAAGAGAGTGAGAGTATTGTATAAATCCTCGAGTAAAATATGTTGTGCTTAATGTCTTATAAGCTTTGTACAAGTCGAGTAGTTGGAATCTACGCACAAGTATAGGATTTCCCACATACGGGGTTAGTTCGAGATGTGAGGTACATCTAGTAAGAAAAATAAGAATAGGAAGGGGCATAGGACGCAACAAGAGGAAGTCTTGTGTACGTAGCCCTGCCTATTTCGATTGAGACCGATCCGTGTCTGGCCCCGCTGAACAAGTTTGAATGTACCAAAGGCATATCAGACATATGGGGACCGATAAACTGATGTAACCTATATATAGCTCCGGGCGTTGAGGCATAACGCACCGATTTATATGTGTAGGTTGAGGGTAGCAAGGTGGAAATCCGCTAATGGGCATAGAGAGATGCTCCGTGTAGGGAACCTCCTGCTCGTTTGGGTGCGACCGGCTAGACGTTTGGGCTGTCGGGTGAAAGGTTGTCCCGTACGACATAGGTGGAGTGTGTCGTTGCAGCTCCGAGGATCGGCATACATGACATGCTATTCGGGTATCCATGCAGGTGTATATCGAGTCGATTCGCCATCGCTCGCGGTCATGGGTACCGTTTGTTCACTTTGTTGTGACGTAGTAAATATGTGGGATGAATGTTATGATGAAAGTGTTATGTTGATATAATTGTATTGCAACATGTGTGCCACCAAATATTGCTCACTAAAATTTCAGATTTATGAACCTTTAACTTGTGGCTAAAAGGTGAACAAAGGATGAACTGTTAGGCGTGTCCTTTGCTACAAATCGACATTCTACTTTTGGTATGACTTGCATGTAGAGTTCCATGTGTTGGTGAGTCAGATAAGTCTTGCTGAGCCATCGTGCTCACAGTTGCTGCTATGAGTGTTTGCAGGTGAGGAATACCCCACTGAGATGGAGTACGGGTTCACCGGGGAGATTTACCCTCCTTCGGGAACGATGGCTGAGTGGGAGTCGTGCACGCCGCCATGAAGATAGAGTGTGGCTAGTGTGGGTTGTCCATAGGGCTGGACAACCGACTTTTGCTAGTTAGGGTTAGGCGTAAGTTGTATAATTAATGTCCACTATAGTTAACTTTGTAAATTAGATGTAAACTGAATGTTTGTACCATTTTTGTACAAATTCATTAAGTTTGAATGTAATACATATTTCCTTATCGTGTGTGCTGTCAGGTGTCACATCGTGTGACATCAGCCTCTGTAATCCTGGATTGTACGAATTCCGGTCCATCACAAGGACTTGTTTGACATTGTAGTCGCATATAGGTATTCCTTTACCTATGGGGCAAGCATGCTTAATTCTAGGTTTATCGAAAATAGAGATCTGAAAAGAAATTGTTAGAAATTGTTGGTTTATTGGATTCACATTTTGATAAATTAGAGACCGCGATCTCTACCACATGAACATGCTTCATGTCTATTAAGCTTCATCGTATTAACTAACTTTCACCAAACAATAATGTGAATGGTTAATGTTTATTATACCACAATCATATTATTCTTTGCAACCATGTAATGTTTAGTTATTTGTGCACACTAAGTTTACTTTTCTTCTAACTTTAAATTGATGTTAAAATACAAGAATAGAAATACCCAGTAGTGCTATTTTTCACAAATAAGTCCTGTCACCCATGCAAACCTGTACATACTAGGAGTTGGCTGCAGTTGGCCAATTAGTTGCTCAGGCCGTAATTTTTTATGTTTTTGTTTTCAGGTTAGGTTAGCATGCATATGTTACGTTGTTAGACTTTAATTGGAGCTAAGCTCACTGCCAAGAGTTATTTGCTGCTAAGTGGTGCATCGGTGCACCCGATGCAATACCTGCTGTTAGTCACCTAGGTATGTGGTTAAGATGTTATATTATTTTATCATGTTTACACTTCTGTAGATTTTTAACTTCTTTAGATTTATGCTTCTGCAGTTGAATCTTGTTGTAAATTATCAAAATATTTGTTGTAATTTTTTCCTCATACATGAAGTTATACTATATTTTGTTCGCTTAATCAACATGACTGGTGAATGTTTTTGTAGTGTCCACATCTCTTTGTGTCGTTGCTCACATCCGCACCTATGCACTCACCCCAGTCAGAGTTGCATGTGTTTCTATTTGTGGAGGATGAGTCTTTCGCCATGCCTTGTAAGGTGTTGCTCATGTCGTTGCCTATGATGCCAGGAATGTTGGGATTCCAGCAGTCTTCCCCTCTAAATTTGTGTTGTTCTTGCCCTTGAGACTGATCTGCAACAACATATCATTTTGCTTGGTACTGTTATGCGGGCGCTCGAAGAATATAGACAATCAAGATTTTTTATGCAGATAGTGGTTTACACTGGTCTATGTGCGTAGGAAGTTTGAGAGTTCCTCCCCAGTAAATAAACTAGAAGGGATAACTGTATTCTTATACTCTCTGATATTTATACAGCCAGTTTACACTAAATCATATCCAAGTAAGACACTCTAATTATTAACAAGAACACACACACCAAGATGAATCACACTAGGCCTAGAGATGACAACGGATAAAATATCTGCAGATATTGCCCTTGTGTACCTATACCCCACAATACATATCCGTATTCGAACCCGTACCATTTACCCGTAGCGGGAAAAACTGTTGCCCTTACCAGTTACATTCTTACGAGTTACATGCGGATATTTTTTACCCATGGACATATCTGTTACCTAAAGCATATTAGCAACACAAAATTACAGAACAATACATATAAATTACTGGGAATGTCAGATCAACACTGTGAAGTTCAGTTAAAATCATTTTCAATTTGTGTGGATCTTCAAGAAACTATGTTCGAGAAACATAGACCAAATCTTAAACCTCTTCAAGAATACAACATAAGGTTTGGCGTAACAATATATATAAATTTGTAACAAAGATGTTGATTTAATGCAACAAATTCATACTGATCAGCAGGGTGGCGACATAGTGGTTGCCAAATCTCGGCAATGGCTTGCACCATAGAGCCGCACGGGGTGGCGGTGGGATGCGGCAGCCGACAGGGATGTGGTGGAGTTGCCGGGGTGGCAGCAGGGTCATGGGGATGCGGGATGGTGGAGAGGACACAAGGAGATGGACGGGTGGCAGCCGAATCTCATGGACTGCAAGGTGCGCGAGTGCTGGTGGGGATGTGATAGCTAGGGTGGCGTGGGGGACACAATGAGCTGGGCGGGTGGTGGCCAGATCTTGCAGAGTACGGGGTGGCCGGGTCATGTCGTCGGGGTGTGCGGCGGCTCACAGTTGTATTGAGATAATATAGAGAAGAATGAAATCCTAGAATGAGTATATTTATATAATATTATATGAGAGCCACATGCTAGTGTTCGGGTAAAAGTATACGGATATGGGTATAATTTTTTATTTGATAAGAATTATCTATTGGGTTTTACTATACCCGAACACATACCACATGTACAAATTCATACCTAAATCTGTATTGATGAGATTAGATATTTGCCAACTTTCGGTAATGGGTACGCCATCTCTAAGGCTATCTCCAACACGGAGAGACAAATTTGAAGACCTATTTATACATTTAATGCTTGTTGAGCTGCCTATACCATAATCTATATTGCACCTTGTCGAACATATAGCCCAAATTGGATTTTCTTCAACAGTTTCTACGAAAACAATTTTGATCATCCTTCAACTGATTCCACAGCGAGTAGTGCCACCACGTCGGAGCGCCTCCATCCCTGGCCACTGGTGCCGCCTCTCGATCTTACCGCCTTCCAAGCCCACCGCCCCCATCCCTATCGCGCGCTTTGCCTTCGAGAACGCTGTTTTTTCGGAGTCTAGTGTCCGTGTCCCCATGCGCAGTCGCGGGCGCCGCCTCCCGAGCATGTCCGACACGACGTCGTCCTGCCCCAATGCTGCGCGCCCTTGACCTTCTCGACTACCGATGTGAGCGAAGCCCACAAGACCCTTCTCACACGGCTACTATTGAGGCTGTCGCATGGCGGAGAGGACACCTACGGTGTGGGACGACAGGGAGGAGGGGGCAGCTGCGAGGAGCGGGGCGAAGGGTGGCGGGGAGGAGGGCCACAACGCGGGACGGCGAGGCCGAGTCGGGCGGTGAGTTGGTGGACCGCGGCTTGGGATGGTGGGGAAGAATGGGTCCATAGGGAGGAGAGGAGTGACGAGGGTGGAGACGGGCAGCGCGGAGGAGGGCCGCGACAGGGAGGAGGAGGGCGTCCGGAGATAGCAGGTAGGAAGAGGGCGGCGGGGACGAAGTTGAGCGGAGAAGAGGCAAGAAAAAGGAAAGTTAAATTGGCTGTATGAGAGCACCTATATTTTTGAGTAGTAGGTGAATAATAGCCAAAGTATGAGAATTAAACTTCCCCTCAACACCCAAAATGGTACGAGCTCGCAGTTGGGGCTGCTGTGGGAGACAGCCTAACCCACCGGAACCGGGTAAGCGGTTGGGCTGTGCGCTTGGCGAGATCACCCAACAGGCCCGCCGCCTCTCTGCCGCCCCCATGACGATGTCGCCACCGCTCGCCGGCGTGGTCCGCCTCGCCGCCGTCTCCCGCTTGCTTGTCCTGGCGCTCTGCTTACTTGCCCGCCTTCTCTTTCGCCCCTACGACACGTCCGCCTCGCTCCACCCACCCTGCCTCCGCTCCCCCTTGTCCTCCCCCCTCTCTTCGCCCATCACGAATCTCTCCGCCGCCGTCTCGTCGCTGGCTGTGTGAGACGGCGTCCACTTTGCCCGCGCCGCCGAGTGCGGCTACGAGTACGAGCAGTCCTTCGCCTTCTTCCCCCTTCTCCCGGCCTCGCTCGCGCTCCTCGCCCGATCCCGTAAGTGCTTGCTCGTCACTGTTCGGATGCGGTGTATACGCGCTTGATCTGATCTTGTTCTTGTGATTGCTTTCCCGTGCAGTCTTCGCGCCGCTGGTTCCGGTAGTGGGGTACAGGGCAGTCCTCGTGATCTCTGGCTATGTTTTTAACAATGTGGCATTCGCCGCTGCTCGGTCTACTTCTACAGGTGATTGACGTTTCGTAAACTTAGCTGTCTGTCTGTAAGTTCATATTCTCATAGGACGTGATTGTTTCTATCCGCTCGATGAACTCATTTTTTTGCCGTTAATTAAAGGTCGTTTTTGGCCACTTAATTGTTCTTTATGGTTACAGGTTGTTTCTTTTTTTCATGAAAGTCTGCTAATCTTTGATGCGTTTTTGGTTTAGATGCTTGATGGTTGAATTGAACTCTTCTTTGGCGGTAATTGGGTTCATATTACCTGTTCTTGTTGATACAATCTGTTCATATGGTCATATATAGCCTTATCGTTAGACCAACTGTTTCCAATATTTGAACGCATCACTAAAGTAACTTCCAATTTTGGTTGCCGCAGATTGTCAGTGCTGGTATTGAAGGACCAGAAAGCAGCTTATCGAGCATCTGTTCTTTTTTTTGTTTCAATCCTGCTTGTGTGTTCTACTCATCACTGTGATATTCTTTCCCTTTGCAGTGCTGCTAGTAAAGGAAACCATGTTCTTTGTATCTCTTTGCAATAACTTATGTAATCTTTTGCAGATATTCGGAAAGTCTCTACGCTTTGTTTTCACTTGGAGGAGTGTTCTACCTATTCTCTGGTGCTAATACTGTTGCAATGATAATGCTCGCTCTCTCTGGTTCAGCTAGGTCAAATGGACCACTTAATGCTGGTTATTTTTGCTTTCAGGCTTTGCTACAAGCATATGATTCTGTTATTCAAAAGAAAAATCCCTTGGTGAATTCTTTGTTTTTCGTTGTACATAGAACTCATTGGCATTAAAACTCTAAATGGCACCACATACTGCATCAAAATTCCTGTTGCTTATGTAAGATGCTGTCACATGTTTATCTAATCCAGTTCCCTTTTATTTTCCTAGTTAGCGGTGCAGGTCCTTGTGGTTGTGGCCTTGCGCTCCATTTTTATATTTGTACCATTCTTTGCTTTCCAAGCATATGGATATTTTAACATATGCATATTTTGGAGCTCAGAGGATCTGATGAGGACATCACAACAGTGGATACTCACATTGATATACAAGGACCAATCACAAGAGGACGAGCACGGTTACTAAATCAGCAGGTGAACTCGTTCCTAACTTCCTACCCATGTGATTTTGAGAATGGATTAATCTTGGATGATTTAATTATTATTAGAAACCATAAACATGATCAACAAGTAAAGGGAGGAGGATTTGGGGATGTGGAGAATCAGATGGGACATCCACAAGTTGATGGAAACAGTCACCAACTCGGACTCGAGTTCAACTCGGAGTCCAGGAGCAGTACATCTTAAAATGGACGTTCAGGATGCATACGGACTCCGTTTTTGACGCTCTACATATGCATGGAAAGATGAGAAGATAAACTTTCCAATGGTTTTGGTCTCACATTAAAATTCGCCGGGAGTCGTTGGGAGTTATTGAAATAAGTTGAATTTGGAGTTCTGTCCGGTGTTGCATCACTGTATTGGGCTTTTGGGCCTTTTATCCCGTATGAGTCTATTAGGGACGCGTCTAAGGGTCTTATGATCGAACTCTAGCCTTTAAATACTGTAGCCGCCGGTCATATTTGGTCGGGTTTTGCTTAGATTAAACACTTTTGCCGTTCTACGGTTTGTGAGACCCCAATTTCGCAATTTCAGATTGCATCTTCGTCGTTCTTGCTTGTGTTCTCGGTTGCACCTGCAGTGATAGCCTTCTTGGCGAGGTCAAGCGTGTGAAGCACGGTTGATAACCAACAGAGCAATGGTGTAGTGATTGCAGGGGTGTTCGGGTTTGCTCGAGTTCCTCGGATCACTAACGTCGAGATCTCAATCAACCTACCTTTCGGAAGATCGGGGCTAAACAACTCATCATTTGGTATCAGATTTCAGATTGCTCGTGAGGTACTTTGATTTCCCACTATATTATTTTTTGTTTTTCATACCTAGAGTCTACATAAAAAGACATAAAAACATATCGTGTTACCGATTTCTAGACTATAGTGCCTGCAAATTTTCGTTTTTCAGTTTGCATTGTTGAGTTTCTATTTGTGTGGTCGAGTCTTGTTGCTGGTTTAACTTTGTGTTTTTGGATCGTAGTTATCATTTTTCTTTCTTGTTTTTCTTACTGCTCACCTATTCCACAATCACTAAACAACAAATCAAGCCACCAAGATCATCGGTTTGCCCTAGCTAGTCGCCTTGCGTGAACTCCCTCATCGCCAGCCCTAGAACAAGTGACAAACCTTTGTGCCAGTCCTCCTTGATTTCATCACACAACATCCTATCAGCCGTCATTGCTAAATTCTGATTGTTTTTCACATCCTATTGCGAGATCTTTTTCAAAACCGAGTTCGAATCAACATAAAAAACAGTAACTCGGGTAGCCTACCTTAAAACGGGCATAACTTTTGCATGCAAACTCGAAATCGGGCGATTTTTTTTAAATTGATCTACTCGAAATTTCGCAACCGGTTTTCCACACCTTCCGTGTTCGGCGAAATTTGTTTAGCCAAATTCCCCTCGGAAGATAGACTATCCGGCCTCCGAAGTTTCAGCACAAATTTTAAAGAATCTTTCTGATTTTCTATAGGCCACATCTTATATCCAATTGAGCTGCAAAGTTGTGTGCTTTTTATAAAGCTCTCAAATAAACAAAAATACCAGAAAAATATTAAAAAATAGTGAAGAGAGCACAGATATTAAAGCATTGATAACACACACTTGAAACAGTTGGCATATACACTTGTGCTGTACTTGTTGCTTATATCTTACTGATCTTCTATTTGCCTCTCTACCGCCTTGTGTTGTGCTAGGCCTAGAACACTTGTTAACTAGCAACAGTTCCTACATTGAATACTTATTCAACTTTGTTTTGCTGTTAATGATTTTCTTTGCTTATTAGCCACTATATTGTGCCATGCATGCTCCACTTTTTTTCTTGAGCAGAACATGTACCTTTGCAATCACTCCACGCTTTATTGGTTTTCACCGTCCACCGTTTACCACCTGCTGTGTCGGTAAGAATACTTATAAGAACGTGGTAGGACACTTGAGAGAGAGATTGTTTCCTTCCACTTTTCACATTGCCACTATCCTTCGTAGTTGATAGAGATAACATTTTGTTATCTTTTGTTTACTACTAACAATGACAGAATATAAAAGGTATGATGAATGTGTTTAATATGCTGAGTTGATGACATGATGAGGGAAATGACAGATATGTTCAACAAAACCTAAGCATCGACAGAGGAGTTATTGATGACTTTGAATCGCAAAATTGTTGATCTTGTTGTTCGGATGGATACTCTTAAGGCGTAACTGCCTCTCGCTGAAGATCGTGAAGACAATGCTTATAATATGGAAGATCATAACAATCAACCACGACTTCCACGTTATCTACGAGGTATGGGCGGTAATAATCGTTATAATTAAAATGATCGGCATAACAATTTTAATCGCCCTCTTGATGATCCTTTTGCTAAAGTCAAATTTACTATACCCTCTTTTTCTAGTGCTTATGATGCTGAGGTATATCTTGATTGGGAGATGACAGTAGAGCAGAAATTTAATGCTCACCTTATTCCTGAACAACATAGAGTTCGTCAAGCTACTAGTGAGTTTAAGTATTGTGCTATCATATGGTGGAATGAACTTGTTAAAACTATAACTGATCCTCCAACATGGGATAGATTAAAAGAAGTTATGCGTATTCGTTTTGTTCCTGATATTCAAAGTTGTACTAATTATCGAGGTATTAAGCTTATGAGTCATACTATGAAGCTTTGGGAGAGAGTGATTGAACACCGCCTGAGGAAAGTGACCAATGTCACTAAAAACCAGTTTGGTTTTATGCCTGGGAGGTCTACAATGGAGGCGATTTTCTTGCTTCGTCAGCTTATGGAGAGATATAGGGAGCAGAAGAAGGACTTGCATATGGTGTTCATCGACTTGGAGAAGGCGTACGACAAGATACCAAGGTCAGTCATGTGGTGGGCACTAGAGAAACATAAAGTGCCAACAAAGTACATTACCCTTATCAAGGATATGTACAATAATGTTAGGACAAGTGTGCGCGTAAGTGATAGTGAGACTGATGCATTTCCTATCACGGTAGGATTACATCAAGGATCAGCTTTGAGCCCATACATCTTTTCCTTGGTCATGGATGAGGTGTCGAAGGATATACAAGGGGATATCCCTTGGTGCATGCTCTTTGCTGATGATGTAGTGCTGGTAGATGAAACTAGAGATGGTGTTGATAAGAAATTAGAGTTATGGAGACAAACCTGAGTCCAAGGGGTTTAGACTTAGTAGGACCAAAACCGAGTATATGAGGTGCGACTTTAGTGGTGTTGGTCGTGAAGAGGGAAATGTTAGTCTACAAGGACAAATAGTACCTAGAAGGGACTCTTTCCGATACTTAGGATCAATGTTACAAAGCAATGGCGATATTGATGAGGATGTTTGCCACAGGATCAAGGTAGGGTGGATGAAATGGCGACAAACCTCTGGAATCCTATGTGATAGGAAAGTCCCACAAAAGCTAAAAGGGAAGTTCTATAGGACGGTGATCAGACCCGCGATGCTCTATGGGGCGGAATGTTGGCCAACTAAATGGCAACATGTCCAACAAATGAGTGTCGCAGAGATGCGCATGCTACGGTGGATGTGTGGGCACACGAGAAGAGACCGAATAAGGAATGAGACGATTCGTGATAAGGTAGGGGTGGCGCCGATTGAAGAGAAGTTAGTCCAACATCGGCTTAGGTGGTTTGGACATATCCAACGGAGACCTCCAGAAGCACCGGTTAACAGTGGGATTTTAAGAGGTAGAGAAAATATTAGGAGGGGTAGAGGACGACCAAGGTTGACCTGGGAGGAGGCGGTAAAACGAGATTTGAGAGATTGGAATGTATCCAGAGACTTAGCTCATGATAGGACCGCATGGAAAGTAGCAATTCATGTGCCAGAATCGTAGTCTTGTTTTTTTCTTTTTTTTCTTTTCTCTTTTTCTTTTCCTTTTTTATTATTTCTTTTCTCTTTTCTCTTTTTCCTTTTTCTTTTTTCCTTTTTTTGTTTTTTTTCCTTTTTTCCTCTTGTTCTCATATCTCTTCCTCTGTTTTACTTCATTGATATTGGGTTTCATGTCTAGCCGACCCCAACAGGCTTGGGATAAAGGCTTGGTTGTTGTTGTTGTTGTTGTTTTGTTCCTCCTTTTCAACGGAACCTTCGCAAAAAATTGCAGCGCTTAGACTAAGGTAACATGTCCGTAGAGGAGTATTATCAAGAGTTACAAAAGGGTATGTTGCGCTGTGGGGTAGTAGAGGACATGGATGATAAAATAACTCGTTTTTATGGGGGGTTGAGGTGTGAAATTCAGAACATTGTTGATTATAAGGAATATGATACTGTTAACAAATTATTTCAACTGACTATGATGCTAGAAAAAGAATTGCAGGGCCGCCAACAGCAGCAGCACCAACGCATGAGGAGCACATTTACACCGCGTTCGACATCTACACCATCTAAAATAGCACCATATTCAGAGTTTTCCTACTGCCACTACATCATCCAATGGTGGCTAACAAACTTCATCTACTGCTCCATTTCCTCGCACGTCGGAGGGAAGCAAGACGACACCATTCAAGTCTACGTCTTCCACTCCTTACATAAGTCAAACTTTCAACATTAAGTGTCACTGCTGCCAGAGAGTTGGTCATGTGATGAAAGATTGACCTACCAAATGAGCATATATAACACGAGATGATGACGGGTATGATAGTACTTCGGATGTTGAAGATGAATATTCTCTTGCTACTAACGTTGTAGAACCAAAAGATGACCACTATAGCACAGATGAAGAGATACTTGGTACTGCAACAACGGAAAATTATAGAACCATAATTATGCAGCGTGCTTTGAGCTCCAAAATTGAGATGGATGACAAGCTACAGCGACACAATGTTTTTCACATGTTTCTCATCGTCAAGGACTGTCGCGTGCACACTATAATTGATGGAGGCAGCTGCAACAACTTGGTGAACACGGATGTGGTCAAGAAACTTGAGTTAACAACAAGAGCACACCCTCATCCATACCACATTCAGTGGTTCAACAACAATGGTAAGATTAGGGTAACACAAACAGCGAGCGTACATTTTTCGATTGGTTCTTACCATGATTTTGCTGATTTTGATGTCGTACCTATGAATGCTTATTCTCTTTTGTTAGGACGTCATTGGAAATTTGATACAAATGCTATTCATCATGGTAGAACTAATAAATATACTCTGATGCATAAAGGAAAGAAAATCACTTTGCTTCCTATGACTCCTGCTGAAATTGTACATTTTGAGAAAAGTAAAACACGTGATGATAAGACAACAAAATTACTAGACTCTGAAAAACAACAAGTAATTAAGTTAAAATCACCTTTGTTGACAACTAAATCTGACCTTGCTGATTTATTTAATACCAAGCAGATGTACTACGCTTTAGTATGCAAATAAGCCATGTTTTCAATTAATGAAGTGTCCATTGCATTGGACCCTGCTGTTGTTAACCTTTTGCAGGATTTTGTGGATGTGTTTCCCCTGAGATACCCCCTGATTACCACCTATGAGGGGCATTGAATATAGGATTGACTTGATTCCAGGGGCAAGTTTGCCAAATCATGCGGCGTACAGGGCGAATCCAAAAGAGACAAGGGAAATTAAGCGACAAGTTCAAGATCTTTTGAACCATGGGTATATTCGTGAAAGACTTAGTTCTTGTTCTGTTCCTGTTCTTTTGGTTCCTAAGAAAGATGGTAGCTGGCGCATGTGTGTTGATTGTAGATCGATTAATAACATCACTATTCGATATCGTTATCCTATTCCTCGCTTAGATGACATGCTTCATGAATTGAGTGGTGCTATTATTTTCACAAAAATTGACTTGCGTAGTGGTTAACACCAAATTAGAATAACACTAGGAGATGAATGGAAAACTGCATTTAAAACTAAGTTTGGACTTTATGAGTGGTTAGTAATGCCTTTTGTTTTAACCAATGCACCTAACACTTTTATGCGATTAATGAACGAGGTTTTACGTCTTTTTATTGGAAAATTTGTGGTGGTTTACTTCGATGATATCCTCATTTACAGCAAGTCATATGACAAACATCTTAATCACTTACGTGCTGTTTTTAGTGTCTTGAGAGATGCACGTTTGTTTGGTAACCTCGAAAAGTGCGCCTTTTGCACCAATCGAGTTTCGTTTCTTGGATATGTCGTTTCATCGCAGGGAATTGAGATGGATGAGCTAAAAATTGTGGCGATCACTAGCTGACCAACTCCATCGACCGTCACGCAGGTGCGTAGTTTTCTTAGTCTTGCAGGTTTTTATCGACGCTTTGTGTAGGATTTCGGCACCATTGCAGCACCGCTCCATGAACTGACGAAGAAGGGAGTGCAGTTTCGATGGGGTGAACAGCAGCAACAAGCTTTTGATGTTCTCAAATCAAATCTTACACAAGCACCATTGTTACAACTTCCTGATTTTGACAAGACATTTGAGCTAGAATATGATGCAATCGGCATTTGTATTGGAGGTGTTCTCATACAAGGAGGTAAACCTGTTGCATTCTTTAGTGAAAAATTGTATGGTCCTTCTCTGAATTATTCTACTTATGATAAGGAATTGTATGTCTTAGTGTGAGTTCTACAAACTTGGCAACATTACCTGTGGTCTAAGGAGTTCGTCATACATTCCGATCATGAATCCTTGAAGTATCTTAAGTGTCAAACCAATCTGAATAAACGACATGCTAAATAGATTGAGTTCATAGAATCGTTTCCGTACATCATTAAGCATAAGAAAGGGAAGAAGAATGTTATTGCAGATGCATTATCTAGACGTTACATCATGCTGTCCCAACTTGATAATAAAATATTTGGTTTGTAAACAATAAAATGATTATATACTACTGATTTGGACTTCAAAGATGCCTTTAAAAATTATAGAGAAGGAAAAACTTGGAATAAATATGTAGGCCTCCTCTATCGTGCTAATAAGCTATGTGTTCCTGCTAGTTCCGTTCGTCTATTACTTTTGCAGGAAGCACATGGAGGAAGTTTGATGGGACATTCTGGAGTAAAGAAAACTGAGGACGTGCTGGCCACACACTTCTTTTGGCCAAAGATGAGACGTGATGTCGAGCGCTACGTGTCACGATGCACTACTTGCAATAAAGCTAAGTCTCGACTTAACCCACATGGTCTTTATATGCCTCTTCCTGTTCCTAGTGTACCTTGACTGCATATTTTCATGGATTTTATTTTGGGATTACTGAGGAATAATATTTTTGTGGTTGTTGATCATTTCTCCAAAATGGCACATTTCATATCTTGTCATAATAATGATAATGCCTCACACATTGTTGATTTGTTTATAACGAAAATTATTCGTTTACATGGTATGCCAAATACCATTGTTTCTGATCGTGATGCAAAATTTTTAAGTCATTTTTGGAGAACTTTATGGTATAAATTGGGAACCAAGCTGCTGTTTTCAACCACATGTCACCCACAAACCGATGGACAAATTGAGGTAGTAAATCATACTCTATCCACTATGTTACGGGCTGTTTTAAAAACAAATTTAAAAAGTTGGGAGGATTATTTACAACATATAGAATTTGCTTACAACAGGTCAGTTCACTCTACTACAAAGGTAAGCCCATTCCAGGTAGTGTATGGTTTCAATCCTCGTACTTCTATTGATTTATTACCTTTGCCTCCTTCTGAAATTATAAATTTAGATGCTACACAACGATCTGAATTCATTCTTAAGATGCATGAAACTACAAAGAAAAATATTAAAAGGATGAATGAGAAGTATAGAATTTCTGGTAGTAAAGGTGAAAAGAAGTAAAACTTGAACCAGAGGACTTGGTATGGCTACATTTGAGAAAAGAACGATTCACTCATTTGAGAAAATCTAAAGTTATGCCACAAGCTGCTGGTCCTTTTAAGATTGTTGAAAAGATCAATGACAATGCATATAAGCTTGAGTTGCCTCTCGATTTTGGGGTTAGTCCCACATTTAACATTTCAGATTTATGACCATATTTGGGGGAAGAAGATGATCTTGAGTCGAGGACGACTCCGATTCAAGAGGGGGAGGATGATGAGGACATCACAACAGTGGATACTCACATTAATATACAAGGACCAATCACAAAAGGACGAGTACGGTTACTAAATCAGCAGGTGAACTCGTTCCTAATTTCCTACCCATGTGATTTTGAGAATGGATTGATATTGAATGATTTAATTATTATTAGGAACCAAGGACATGATCAACAAGTAAAGGGAGGAGGATTTGGGGATGTGGAGAATCAGATGGGACGTCCATAAGTTGATGAAAACAGTCACCAACTCGGACTCGAGTTCAACTCGGAGTCCAGGGGGAATACATCATAAAACGGACGCCCATGATGCATAAGTACTCCGTTTTTTACGTTCTACATATGCATGGAAAGATGAGAAGATAAACTTTCCAATGGTTCTGGTCCCACATCAAAATTCGCCGGGAGTCGTTGGGAGTTGTCGAAACAAGTTGAATTCAGAGTTCTGTCCGGTGTTGCACCACCGTATTAGGCTTTTGGCCTTGTATCCCGTATGAGTCCATTAGAGACGCGTCTAAGGGTCTTATGGTCGAACCGTAGCCTTTAAATACTGCAGCCGCCGACCATATTTTGTAGGTTTTTGCTTAGATTTAACACTTTCGCTGTTCTACGGTTTGTAAGATCCCAATTTCACAATTTCAGATTGCATCTTCGTCGTTCTTGCTTGTGTTCTCGGTTGCACCTGCAGGGATAGCCTTCTTGGCGAGGTCAAGCGTGTGAACCAACAGAGCAGTGATGTAGTGATTGCAGGGGTGTTCGGGTCTGCTCGAGTTTCTCGGATCATCAACATCGAGATCTCCACTTCAATCGACCTACCTTTCGAAAGATCAGAGCTAAACAACTCATCAGAATCTTAGGCCATGGTGCAAAGCAAAAGTGCCCCTTTTGTATAGTTTCATCCAAAGACACTACTGGTAATTTTTTTGTCTTAGAATATATTCATAATTTGAAATATCGGCATAGTAATCTGTCCCAGCTAACATCTTTTTTCTCTTTGATGCTTACCATTGGGAGCTCTATTAGGGGTCTAGCCTTCTGTCTCATGTTATCATATGCTATTATCCTAGGCTGCATCAACATCATGATTGAGGTTTTGTTTGATACGGTCTTGTGAATTCCATATCTATCTTTCATGGAATTTGACTTCCTTGTTCCGTCGCTCTATTTTTTCATGCACCAGTTGTGGATGTCCTGTAGGATAGTGTGTTTGTCTCCATAGTATGTGTAGCGGGCATGTGTGCTAAGATGAGAAATGGGTTATGCCATTTGTGTTCCTATGATTTTTATTGGAGTATTCATGCTGTTCTATTCACTACCATTTTTTTACAATGTGCATGCTATATGTGTTCTCTCTTATATGTTAATATGTTTCACCTATTTCTGAAAGGATTAAGTCCTCTTTACAAGTTTTTTTCTTTATTTTTAGGGGAGTTGGTTTCTTAAGATACTTTCAAGTGAAGCAGCTACCCAACTTTCTTTTGGCTTCAATTGTACTGTCCCTTGCAGTTTATTCTATTGTGCATTACACAAAAATGCTTCACCAGCTTTTCCAATCAACTAGCATACACAAGCATATTGTTACCTCTGCTGGAGAAAGGTCAGTTGATTCATACAAAAGCTCAGATGTGGCCACAGTGTTGAGAAGTGAACATTCTGCTGGATCCACTAACAGAGCTCAAGGTACTGTTGCTACCTAGCAATGAACAATCCATATTTTGCTTTCTCTCAACAAACTATTGCTCATCAACTAAAGTTTTCCTTTATTGCTCAATGTATTGTCACATTGAATGGAACATCAAATAAAAGGATTGAAGTGGCCTAAATAAAAAATAAATTCTAAAATTGAGATGGATATACTACCAGGACAATATACATAGTAGACACGAGCTAGAATGCACTTGCATGTGGTGCGTGTACCTTTTACTTGTTATGAATGATGCTTGTGTTATTATGGGGGCAAGGGCCCATATATATAGAGGTACAGGAGGAGTACAGATATGGAGAATAATCTCGTACCAGGAAAAACATAAATAAAGATAATCTCCTAACATAAATAGAGATATTCTCCTAACACCCCCCCTCAAACTCAAGGTGAGTCGCGAACACTGAGTTTGGAGAGATAAAAGCTATGCTGAGCTCGGGTCTGTGCCTTCGTGAAGAAATCAGCCAACTGAAGCTCTGAAGGCATATACTGAAGATTAATAACATCATCCTGTACCTGTGCTCGTGTATAAGAAGCATCAACACCAATATGCTTGGTAAGCTCATGCTTGACCGGATCACGAGCAATACTGATAGCACCCGTACTGTCAGATAAAAGAGGAGTCGACATACAAACAGAAACACCAAAATCCTCAAGCAACCACCATAACCAAGTAACCTCTGCAGTCACAAGAGCCATAGCACGCAACTCAGCCTCTGCACTCGAATGAGAAACTGCTACCTGCTTCTTAGTCTTCCAAGCAATGAGGGAACCACAAAAAAACACAATAAGCAGAAAGAGATCGACGATAAGAGGAATCACTAGCCCAAGTGGCATCACAATACGCCTTGAGCTGTAAGGAGCTAGAGCGTGGAAAGAACAAGCACCTAGAGATAGTCCCACGAAGATAACGAAAGACACAAAGTAAGTGGCTGTGAACGGAGCTGAAACAAACTGACTCAGAATGTGAACGGAATATAAGATAATAGGACGAGTGACACCAAGATATACTAGACTCCCTACAATATGACGATAACGAGTAGGATCATCAAGAGGTTCACCATCAGTGAATCGAAGGTGAACATTGAGCTTCATAGGAGTCTCAATAGTGCGGTGATCAGTAAGAGAAGTCCGATCAAAAAGATCCTGAATGTACTTCTCTTGAGACAGATAAATCCCCTCAGAGATAGAGGAAACCTCAATCCCAAGGAAGTAACGGAGAGGACCAAGATCGGACATAAGAAACTGATTACTAAGACGAGCCTTCACGAAGGCTATGTACTCAGGGTCGTCTCCAGCGATGATCATATCATCAACATAGAGAAGAAGAAGTGTACGACCACGAGACGAGATATGCACAAAGAGCGCAGGATCATGAGCACTGGCAGAAAAACCAGCAGCAGTGATCACTGACGAAGGCGACAAACCATACCCTCAGAAACAGAATACCCAGGCGGTGGCTGCATATAAACCTCCTCACGCAGCTCGCCATTAAGGAAGGCATTCTTGACATCAAGCTGAGAGATGGACCACTCACGAACAGAGGCTATAGCAAGAAGAGTGCGAACAGTGGTCATATGAGCAACAGGAGCAAAGGTCTCATCATAGTCACGACCATGTTCCTGCTGGAAGCCACGGGCGACTAGTCGAGCCTTATACCGCTCAAGGGAACCATCAGAGCAGGTCTTAACCTTATAAACCCACTTACAGGTGATAGGACGAACACGTGTGGGACAGGGCACAAGTTCCCACGTGCCAGTGCGCTCAAGAGCAGCAATCTCCTCAGCCATCGCATGTTGCCATTCCGGATGAGAAACATCATCACGATACGTAGCCGGCTCAGAAAGAACTGTAACTGCAAAGCTAGAAGGAGAATACCGATGAGGAGGCTGACGAGAGCGATGACCACGTCCAAGAGGCTGCTCAGGAGAAAAAATCATCAGGAGATGATTCCTCATGTGAAGAGGATGCAACGGGAGAAGATTGGTCGTCAGAGGAAGATGACTCAACCGGAGTCGATGGCTCATCAAAAGAAGATGGCACATCTGAAGAGGACACAACTCGTCGAGTATAAACATGTGTCACGGGAGGCTTCATAGTATAATCGGGGACCATAGAAGAAGGCTCCGAAGAAGACACTCTAGGATGTGGCACCGAGTGTGAAGGAGGTACACGAGCAATGTGGGTATCTGGAAAAAATAGGAACGAAATAGGATCTACCACAGATACAGAAGAAGTATCCAAAGAAGGTCGAGGATAGAAAGGACGTGTCTCATCAAAGACAACGTCCCGTGAAGTCCTCATCTGACAACTGACAGGATTCCAACAACGATACCCCTTATGCTCAGCACTATATCCTAGAAAAACAGACTCAACGGACTGAGCAGTGAGCTTAGTGCGCCCACGAGGTGCGAGCAACACATAACACACACAACCAAAGAGACGAAGGCTGACATAGTCGGGCGTCTTCCCAGTAAGACGCTGGAAAGGAATCTCACCCTTAAGAGCAGATGAAGGCTGAATGTTAATCAGGTAAGTGGTAGTAGAAATAGCCTCGGCCCAAAAGTGAGTGGGAACAGAAGAAGCGAGCAAAAGAGCACGAGCAGTCTCAAGAAGATGTCGATGCTTGCGCTCAGCAGTACCATTCTGAGCATGAGCGCCAGGACAAGAAAACTGAGCAAGGGTACCTTGCTCAGAAAGAACCTGACGAAGAGCATCAGAAAGGTATTCACCGGCAGAGTCAGCACGAAAAACACGAATAGATGCATCAAACTGAGTGCGAACCATAGCCGAAAAGTTTTTATAGATAGATAAAGCCTCACTACGGTGTTTCATAAAGTAAATCCATGTGTGGCGAGAAAAATCATCTATAAAAATGATATAGTATCAATGTCCTCCTTTGGAAACAAAAGGAGCAGGACCCCATACATCTGAATGAACAAGATCAAACGGTCGCTGAGACACTGACACACTAGAATAATAAGGGAGTTGAATCTGCTTCCCTAATCGACAACCCTGACACTGAGCTAAAGACTCAGAACCTGAAACTGATCCTAAAGCACCACTACGAACTAGAACAGATAGGCGAGAGCCACAAAGATGACCCAAACGGTGGTGCCACTGAGCAAAAGACGTGGTAGACGAAGCAGCAAAGGCGGAGCCAACAAGACTAGCAGACGCAGCGGAAGGAAGACGAAGCCAGTCAAGCTCCCAAAGGCGTTGTGAATCACGACGACGAGGGCCAGTACCAACTAGGCGACCCGTGCGACGATCCTGAACATAACAAAGATCAGGATCAAGAATCACTCGGCAGTCATGATCAGTGAGTTGACCAGCGGATATAAGCTGCATGGTCAGGTCAGGAACATAAGAAACATCAGGAATATGAAAGGAGTCAGACGAAAAAGTGCCCTGTCCAATAACAGAAAGAGAAGAACCATCGGCAGTATGAACAGTAGGAGAATGAGAAGAACTCAAAGGAGACTGACCGGTACGATAAGGAGTCATATGGAATGAAGCACCGGAATCAAGGATCCATGAACGAGTACCTTGAGTAGAAGTGGAAGATGGTCCCTCAGTGGAAGAAGACTGAGAAGCAGCAGCAGAATCTGAAGGTGCAGAATGCTGAATCACAGAACCAGCAGCTCCATAGAATTACCTTTATCTGCCCATTGGAAAAAGAAGGGTAAGGATAGGATTGGTAGCGGAAGTGATGTGAATGAATGGTGTAGAGGCAGCAAGGTGACGAATAAGCATGAGCAACTGTGCATCTATAGTAGCAGAACCCCCTGAGAGCCTCTAGTACCAGAACCACCAGTACCACCCTGTGAAGTACGTCGAGCTTGAGCCTTCCTCTTCCTAAAACAATATGACTCCACGTGCCCATCTTTGCCACAGTAGTCACAGTGAAGACTAACACTTCCTCCAGGTACAGAAGGAGGAGTGACTGAAGATGGTACTGTCGGTGGAGAAGTGTGTCGAGGAGTCGATGAACAAGCAGCCAAAACCGAAGAGGTCAGTAGAAGACCAGCAGCATGAAGATGAGTCTCCTCATTACGAACACTAGCCAAAGCATCAGTAAGAGTGACATAGGGGTGACGAGCAAGCAGCTGAGCACGAAGAGGCTCAAACTCGTCACGAAGCCGGGTCAGAAAGTCATAGGTGCGTCGAAGCTCAAGTGCATCCTTCTGACTCTGACAAGACGAACAAGTATCTGGCGATAACTGAGGACCAAGAGTGTCGAGCTGACGCCAAATAGCAGACATCTGAGCAAAGAACTCATCCACTGTAGCATCTTCCTGTCGTAATAGCTGCTCCTAACGAATAGCAACAAGATAGGTAGACTGACCAGTAGGCTCATAGCGATGACGCAGAAAGGCCCACATCTGATGTGCAGACTCAAACTCAACTATGTCAGCAGCCAATCGGTCCTCCATACTAGCAGCAAGAATAGCACCAGTCCGAGCATCCTCATCCAACCAAGTCAGAACTGAGACTCATACGAAGCTAGACAAGTCTCATAATCTGCATTTAACTGCTTCTTCTCATCATCAGTAGCCTTCTCTCGAAAGACAGGCTGTGTAGGAGCAGTAGGACAAGGCGGGCATGTGAGATCACCCGTGTGAAAACCCTGGAGACGCAAACCTCGCATATGTAGGCGCATGCGGGGAACCCAGTCGCGATAGTTGGTGCCATTGAAAAGCACCGGACATCGCAGGACTGGAACACCAGCAGATGAAGAAGTCATCCTGACAGGACAACAGGCGACGGCTAGAGCGCAAAATATGCAGCGGCGGGCGACGGCGATGGCGCAACAGATAAAGCGGCGCAAGCTACGTTTTTTTTACCTAGCCGCTGGAAGCCGCAACTTAATCAATTCAGAGTGGCAGCGGCTGATGTAAACAAGGCCAGATGTCTTCACGTGACTAAACAAGGCCAGACAGAGAAAGCTTATGTCTTCACGTTGCTTCACGATCTGCAGGCGGCAGAAAACGCCAGGGGCCCGCGCTGGTTGGGAATCGAGAGCAGAAGCTCTGATCGTGGAGAACGCGTGTTCCTCCGGGAGCCCACGTGGCAGGGGAAAACGAGTGGCTCGGTAAAGCACTTAGCGCAGATCGGAGCAGCGGCAATGGGCAATGAGGAAAACCACGCCGAGCAGATCCACGGATCAAGAAGAACCGGGCGGCGCACAATGAAGCGCCGAACCGACGTTCGAGATGAAACCGCGCGGACGAGCAGCCGTCGTGGGCGAAAATAAAACTCTAACCCTAATTAGATGGCTCTAATACCATGTTATGAATGGTGCTTGTGTTATTATGGGGGCAAGGGTCTAAATATATAGAGGTACAGGAGGAATACAAATATGGAGAATAATCTTGTACAAGGAAAAACATAAATAAAGATAATCTCCTAACATAAATAGAGATATTCTCCTAACAGTACTCATAAAAGAAATATTCACACTGGTATCGAGGCTTCATTATGCACCTAATCATACAATACATGAACAGGACAACCTGAAGTAAAGCAAAGAAAATCAACTGCAGCTGAGATGGCTTGTGCATCTGTGTCTGATAGCCGAAATCTTAAAGGGAATCTAAGTGAATGCTCCATACTACTTATTCCATTTGTTTTGCATCTGGTGTTCATGACGTTTACAGCTTTCTTTGTGATGCACGTCCAGGTCAGTGTATGCTTTCCAAAGTAAATTATTCTCAACCAGAGGCCCTGCTGATTTCCTTTGGTTAAATACCTTAGTATGCAGGTGTCGACTCGATTTCTCTCCGCTAGTCCTCCGATTTACTGGGCTGCTTCGCAGATCTTGAGTCCCCCCAGCCACTCTTCAAAAACATGGAGCTACTTGATCTATGTTTATTTCACTGCTTACATTCTTCTAGGTAGTCTGCTTTTCTCCAACTTCTACCCATTCACCTAACTACAGTGAGGTTGGTTGCGTCACCCAACATTTCAGGAGAGCTGCACTGAAATGGCTATCTACGAGTCTCATCAATCTATTGCCAGAAGGATGATTCGAACTAGTTGGACCTGAAAATTTTCCTAGACAGATGTAGTGCCAGTTTAGCTAAAGTATTATTAGTTCTGCTGTATGGAACGACAAACCTAGCCGTTCTGTGGTTGCATACACAACCTAATCTCCTTTCTTTTCAAATGCCATGATCAACTTGGCCACATTTTGCCAAGGTTTTGGTGTAAAGGTTGATCTGTATTGACCGCAGATGTATGGACTTGTCAAATATTTGCATCTAATATTATGTAAAGGAAGATTTTTAAATTCAGATTTGATTCGAGAGCTTCCTATCTTGATAGAGCACCTCTGTCATCTTTAAAAAATGAGCTGCTTTATCTATGTTTAAGCCTGTGAAATGCTCTTATATCTTATGCCAATTTTATGTATGGTAATTGCATAACTAAAATGCTTGTTTATTCTGAAACTTGTATCAATTTTTTAAAAAACATTAATAAGAGTCGAGCGCTCTTATATCATATATCAACAGAATGAAACACCCTGCATTCCGCTGCAGACCCTCACGTTATAGAGCGCCCTGCAACGTCAACTGCAGCGTCAGCAGCCTTCGCAACAAGTCAGGTAATTCTCCAGAAATTTGATGGTGTGAGGTCTATTGACTCCTGTTGTAATCCGGGGTTTAATTTCTTCTTATTTTCACCTTATTTATTCTTAATATGAGTGTTGTATATAAAGCCCCAATTATAATAGAATCCTTGTCTAATACTACCTAGACTTCTACCCTAAATAAAGATGAACTTGTAATTTAACTCTATCCTAATTTAGAAACATTAGATTATATCTAACAATCACCCTCTAATCTTAATTTTTTAAGATCATACTCGCACTAATTAGGATGGAGACACACTTCCACTCTACACATAATTTTGGGATGGACACATCTACCCCTAGAATAGTCACATCTTCGCCCTGCACAACTCAATTTTGGGATGACCACATCTACAACCCTAGGATGGTCACATCTTTATCAAACAACAACAATAAAGCCTTTGTCTCAAGCACATTAAGGTAGGCTAGATATTAAACCCAAATAGGATTTCATATTCATAGGAATGACTGGTTTTGATGCTGACTCGTCAAACCTATCATAACCCACCTCCTTTATCTGCGCCTGGGATCGGCTATACGTAAACAGACATAGGCAAAGTTGTGGTCACATCTTTATCCTGCACATAAATTTAGGTTGTCCACATCTTCACCCCACACTCGATCCCGAAATGGACGCATCTTCATTCCGATCACACACTCGATATGGTCACATCTTTATCTCGAGCACACCTCACCATGAGATCAAAACAAAGTTTCCTCTGATGCAAGAAGCGCCATCTCATCTTCCCTTTTATTCTTGGAACATTTTTGGCAAAGTGTCCAAGTTTTTAACAATTGAATCATTAAATATTTAATTTATCAAAAATTTCTTCATCTTCTTTTGACCACCTTCGTGAGCTTTCCACTCCTCCCTTGTCAAAAGAAGCTTTTCTACATCCTTTGCCTCTCTTGCTCTCCGCCCCTCTTTTGTTAAAAGGAGTACTTCTTGATAGGGTGAAACCCGGAGGGGGGGGGTGGCCCGATCTTCACGGCAGTAGGTATAATAAAGGTGATTGAGAGGTTCGGACAGCCCGAACTATTGCTGTTAAGCAGTTCGGACAGTCTGAAACTTCTTTGGGCAGCAATACGAACAAAGGTAACTAGCCGAAAACAGCCGGGTAACTAGCTCTATAACTGCCAAGGTTGGATGCAACCAAGTGATGGGGAGAGAGGCACCGAAGACTTTGAGAACTTCGACTCGATCTCCGGACGATCACAGAACCACAATCCGAGATAACTAGTTTTATACCTAACAAGATTGGATGCGACCAAGCGACAGGGAGAGAGCCACCGAAATCTTGAGGATTCGACTCGATCTCCGAACGACCACAGAACCACAAACCGGAAACTAATCCACACAAAAGGCCTTGAAGCCTAAAGCATGAATTAGGGGACCTCTGAGGGATCACTTCACAAGTCTATGAAGAACCAGGAAGAACAAAGGTGTGCAAGGCACTCAAAATTATATTGTCTATCAAATGATAAATGGTTGTTTTTTCAGGAGCACAAGGGTGATATTTATACTAGGAACAACCCTTCTAGCTAGGTGTGAACTGAAGTCACCATGTTTTGAGGTGGGAAACCAGCTAATGAGCAATTCACGAAGTAGTATTTGATCCTCGCACGTCTTCTCACCTTCTTCGCAGTCTTTAGTAATTTAGCCATAACTCCTGCTTAGAAAGTCCAAATGATGCTCCGTTTGTTGCGTTGGAAAGTAGACTTTATAAGATTTCACACCATGTTTATTATGAACCCTGAAACATGACATATTGGTACAGTATTACACATGAAGTTGAGGTTCCTACAGTGTACCCGTTCCCAGTTCGGACAGGGCGAACTATCGCACCAACGAAAGTTCGGACAGTGCGAACTGACTTGGTTCTTTTTGTGCCAGTCAATGATGTTCTTTTATGGGTAAACCTGAGTAACACATAATTACACGACTTAGGTAGCATATCATTCTTATCAACATTAAAATATAATCCAGAGAGGAAAGAATTCACCTCTTGTTTGAGCTTTTGAACACAAGTGTGCATAGCAAGCCCTTCATAAGCTTGTATATGTGATGCTGGAATGTCCACATCATACTCCCCCTCTTGAAAAGGAGTCGTCCTCGACTCTTGTAATCCACAGTAGGGAGATACATCAACAACATTGAAAGTTGTACTCATCATCTCTCCTCCCTTGAAAATGAGTTGAACTCGATACTTCAAAATCTTCTTGTTTGTCTTTTCTTGATCTTGAAGTTTCTTGAAAATTTTAGCACAATTGCTTGTTTCAACAGTCTACACTTTATTGCGCCCAATGTTTGTGGATGGCATGTTGTAGAAAATAGCAGCCGCTCCCAAAATTGCCCCACAATGGCTTTCAAAAGTAAGTCAAAATTTGGTGTTGTGATATGAAACAATAGTCCGTAGCTCACCATGAAGTCGTATGATTTTCATGAAAAATAAGTCAATAGTATGTGACACATCATTGATCTTAAGATAAGAAATAAAATGAGCCATTTTGTTGAAGTGATCAATCACAACAAATATTGAATTGCTCCCCCTCTTTGTTTGATGTAAACCAAGAATAAAGTCAATAGAAACATCTACCCATAGAAAACAAAGAAATGGTAGAGGAATGTATACACAATGAGGATTCAAGGGTGACATAGCTTTGTGGCAGGTGACACACCATAGAACATGTCTTTCCTCGTCTCTTATCATGTTGAACCAAAAACAATTATCGACCAGCGCTTGCTCCATTTTCTTGACATTAAAGTGATCAAACAATCCCCCGACATGAGTGTTCTGCACAAACATTAGACAAACAGAGCAATCTAGATTACAGACTTTGTTAGCCTCAAATTAAAATCCGTTATGCATATGAATCTTTTTCCTTCCCTTTCCATCACAACACTTGGAAAATGGTTTAGAAAAATATGAATCAGTGACATACAAGTATTTGATACTTTCTTAGCCAAGAACTTTTGCATCAAGTTGAGACAACAAAATATGGCGTCTAGATAAAACGTCTGCAACAACATTGTCCTTTCTTTTTTTGTACAAGACAATATAAGAAAAAGTCCCAATGAGTTGAATCCATTTAGTGTCTTTTGTTCAATTTTAATTGAAACTTAAGACGTTTCAAACATTCATGATTTGCATGTATCACAAAAAGTTTAGATGAAAGATAGAGCTGCCAAGTTTCCAAATACCCCACAAGAGCATACAATTGTTCATCATAAGAAAACAATTTGGAGTTGGACCACTTAGCTTTTCACTGAAGTATGCAGTTGGATAACCTTCTTGCATAAGCACTCCTTCGATCCCTAACTCACTTGCATCACAAAAAGTCTTACCAAAATCTGAAAATGCAACTAGTTGGGCTGTTGCCAACTTTATTTGCAGCTCTTCAAGTGCCTTTCCTTTTGGTTTTCGTGAACAAAAATGTACATCCTTCTTTATCAACTTATTGATTGGGACAACAGCACTTGAAGATAGGGGCAGCAACAACCACTCATAAAAGGCTGTAATTTTTCTTTGTTGACCTCTATGCCGTGAGCTGAAACAACAAAGCAAAGAAAAACTACCTTGTCGATGCAAAAGGTGCACTTGGCAAGGTTAGCATAAGAGCATTTCTTCCTCAAAACATCAAGCACACATTTTTTTCATTAACATGTTTGTCAAGAAATTTGCTGTAAAATAGGATACCGTCAAATTTAAATTCAACAATTTTTTTAATTAAGGCTTTAGGAACATGATTCATTAATCTCAAAAAAGTACTAGGAGCATTTGACAATCCAAGAAGCACTATCAACCAGCCATGTAATTCACGCTTTATTTTAAAAGTTGTTTTCCACTTCTCTCTTTCCCGGATTCGGATTTTTGATAGCTAGTTCTCACGTCAACTTTTGTGAAAATTATAGCACCATTAAGGTCATCAAGTATGTCATCAAACAAAACTATGGGATGCTTATACCTTATTGTAATATTATTTATTACATAAAAATCAGCAAATATTTTCCATGAGCCATGTTTCTTTGAAACTATGAAAGCAAAATTTGCACAAGGTAAAAACATTCATGCACATACCATTTGTCGATGAGGTTCTGCTCATGGCATCGAATTTTTTTTGTTTCTTGTAGGTCGGTGCAGTATGGTGCATGGGTTGGAAGTGAAGCACCAGAAACCAAGCCAATTTGATGTTCAACTCCTTTCTTGAGTGGCATCCCTGGTGGTTCTTTCTTAGGACACACATCTTCAAATTCCTGTGACACATCAAAACATGCACTTGGCAAAGTAGAATGTAAGTCATTAGGAAAAATAAAATTGTCCTTGCACAGGAGTATAAAGAAACTTGGCATTGGGTTCACTCAATTTTTTTAAATCTCCTTTTGTAGCTATCATCACTAAACCCTCTTTTCCCTTTGGCTCGGTCATTTTCGGCTTTGGGGTTTTATTTAGCTTTGGAGACACTCTCTTACTATGTTTGTGGGTCACTCGCAAGTGGTTCTCACTTTCTCGCCGAATTCTTTTCAAATTTTTCTTCTCAATTTCTTTCAATTGTCAAGGAAGTAAAGCGGGAGGCTCTTCATTGTTCATGAAGATAAGTTTGTTAACATGATCACAAATCTGAACTGCCAAAAAATATAACCAAGGTATTTGCAAAAGCAGTTCGTATGCGTGCATAGGATCTACATCACATTTCACTTTGTCTTTATACTTCCCACTAGAGGAAGGAACAATCATGATGTTGGTTACACGGAGTGCCCCATAATCATGAAACCCCTGCATCTTGTATGGATTAGGAAGATGCCACTGTTTGAACTCCAATTTCTCTACCAATTCTTGACTTGCAATATTATTGCAGCTGCCATGATCAAGAATAATTTTGCATAGCATCTCCTTGATCATGCTTCTAGAGTGAAACAAGTTGTGTTGTGTTCATTTTCTGCAGTTGCACTATTAACATTAAGCATTCGATGAGAAATGATGTAATTATTATCATCTTCATCGGGCTGGATCATATTCTCATCATCTACAATTTTCTCATCAGATATTGGTGCATCTTGTGGTTCATTTTCAGATTCAACTTCATCGAGTTGGGTCACATGCTCGTTATTTCCAATTTTCTCATCAAAAATTGGTGTATCTTGTGGTTCGTTCTCAGATTCCCCTTCATCTTGTTCATTAATAATCATGGTGTTCCGTGTAGGACATTCAACATTAATATATCCACAACTTTGGCATTTATGATAATTAATCATTCAGCTATGCGAGGAGGATGCAACCACCAATGCAATAAATGGGGCTGATGTGCTTGCAGCGTGGAGTTGTTGTTCTTGTTGAATCGTAGGTGAAGAAGCAGTAGAACTGATATCTTCGCAACACCTATAGATGGAGAATACTTAGCTGCAGCGCCTTGAGATTTACCCACAACAACAGAGGTATAGGGTTACTGCCGGTGGCACAAATCTGATATAGAGCGGCTACCATAGGAGCGACTATGTTCTCCAACATAGTCAGCACCCTGACGGTGACCATGATGATGATCAAATTGCACATGATCTGCAAAAGGGTTTTCATACCTGTCATAATAATAATCATGTACCTTTTGCTCATCATCAAAGCAGACATGTTGGCCTTGACCATGCCCTTGAGTTCTTCCTCTACGCTGATATTTGAGACCCATACATCTTCCATCACCATGGCCACCACAATCATTTCTGAAACAGTTACGAAAAAAATCCCAAAATCTGAATTTTTTTCACCAAATTCTTCATGTTTATGTAGTAGAGCCCTTCCACCGGCTGGTGGGAGACGTTCACTAAACATCCTTTCCATGGTCTCTAATAGTGAGTTTCCGAATTGGTGTAGCTCAGCTCGTGAAACTCATGGTTATTTTTCAGAATTACCACCATGAACGATTGAAGCAGATCCTGCCATGTTAGAATAATGGAGGGAAAATGGTATAGGAAAATTTAGTGGAATCACACAATCTGACCACTTGCTTACCAAAGTTCTTACCTGTTCTCAAGGACTGTGAATGTGCAAAATATGATAGTATTCCTTGCTGTGATTAAACTGTTGAAAGGTTTACGAGTCGGGAGATCCGGTTACGGATTTTTGTGGAGCTTGGATGGCTAGACAAGTAAGGCTTGTAGTACCGAAAATCAAGTGTCGTAAACCAAGTCAAAAGATGAGTGAACTTTGTTGCGCAATCTGATTTTTTTTCAACAATGATTATATCCTTTCAGTCCTTAAATCTTTTTTACTCTTTTTTTTGTAACACACTTTTTTTTCACTTGTCTCTCTTCTTTATGAGAACAAGATGTGGGCTGACTAACACAATGCATATTGATATGGCAAACAACAAATGATGTAAACGACACAAGGCCAGTGGTACTACACAATGGTTTGATTATTTTTGTGGTGGTTTAATGAAATATAGGTATGACACAAAAACACGAGATGGATAACAGAAAAATTTTGAGAAACAAATGAATGATATGATGATCGTATCTACTGTGGAAACCTGAAACCTGATACCAAATGATAGGGTGAAACCCGGGGGGTGGCCTGATCTTCATGGCAGTAGGTAAGATAAAGGTGATTGAGAGGTTCGGACGCCCGAATATGGCTGTTAAGCAGTTCGGACAGTCTGAAACTTCTTTGGGCAGCAATACGAACAAAGGTAACTACATGAAAACAGGCGGGTAACTACCTTTATACCTGCCAAGGTTGGATGCGACCAAGTGATGAGGAGAGAGGCACCGAAGTCTTTGAGAACTTTGACTTGATCTCCGGACGATCACAGAACCACAATTCGAGATAACTAGCTTTATACCTGCCAAGGTTGGATGCGGCCAAGCGAGAGGGAGAGAGGCACCGAAACCTTGAGGATTCGACTCGATCTCTGAACGACCGCAGAACCACAAACCAGAAACTAATCCACACAAAAGGCCTGGAAGCCTAGAGCACAAATTAGGGGACCCCTGAGGGATCACTTCACAAGTCTATGAAGAACCAGGAAGAACAAAGGTGTGCAAGGCACTCAGAATTATATTATTTTATCAAATGAGCAATGGTTTTCTTTCAAGGAGCACAAGGGTGATATTTATACTAGGAACAACCCTCCTATCTAGGTGTGAACTGAAGTCACCACGTTTTGAGGTGGGAAATCAACTACTGAGTAATTCATGAAGTAGTCTTTTTGATCCTCACACGTCATCTCACCTTCTGCGCAGTCTAGTAATTTAGCCATAACTTCTGCTTAGAAAGTCCAAACGATGCACCGCTTGTTGCATTGGAAATTAGACTTGATAAGATTTCACACCATCTTTATTATGGGCCATGGAATGTAACAGATTAGTACAGGATTACACGTGAAGTTGAAGGTCCTTTAGTGTACCCGTTCTCAGTTCGGACAGGGCGAACTATCGTGCCAACGAAGGTTTGGACAGTATGAACTGACTTGGTTCTTTTCTGTGCCAGCCAATGATGTTCTTTCATGGGTAAACCTTATTAACACATAATTACATGACTTAGGTAGCATATCATTCTTATCAATATCAAAGTATAATCCAGAGAGGAAAGAATCCACCTCTTGTTTGAGTTTTTGAACATGAGTTTGCATTGCAAGTCCTTCATAAGCTCGTGTACATGTATGTGATGCTGGGATGCCCACGTCACTTCTTCACGTTCTTTGTTGTTGAAGCTATGTACACGTTCCTCATGTTCCTTGAGTCCGTCAATGAATTTCTCCACGGTCATCACCTTCAAGTCCACAAATTGCTCAATGGTGGATGCAATGTGAAAAAATTTCGAAGATAGAGCTTGCAGCAATCTGTTCAGGATGTAGCCTTCTTCAACTTTTTTTCTAAGACCGTAAATCATTGAGACAATGATCATCACTCTTGTGGCAAAGTCGTCTATGGAGTCTCCTTCATTCACACGCGTTAGATCAAACTCTGATACCAATTGCTGTAGATCCGGAGGAATAATTTCTGAGTTTTCCTAATTTATGCTCAATATGGGTGGCTGTATATAAAAGCCCCAATTATAATAGAATCCTAATCTAGTACTACCTAGACTCCACTAAATAGAGATGAATTTTTAATCTATCTTTAACTCTATCCTAATTTAGAAAAACTAGATTATATCTAACACTCCCAACTATATGAAGTGCCAATATGGAATGGAACATTCCCAGATAAATGATGAAAGATAAATCTATCATTATTAAGCCAATCACAATCGATGATCCTACTTCTCCAGGTACATTTCCAACCAAGTTGTTTGTAAACAGATCAATGCTCACCGTATACACTTCAGTTTTGTACGGTATAGAAGACCTTTTATCATCACAAATAGGCTGCCATTGAAGCATTCAAATTGCATGACTTGACCAAAATGTTCAGATGACTGTACGAAAGCTAGATCCAAAATATGTAGCCATGGTAGATCTTGTAGAATCAAACCCAAGCTTAGCTTCATTTCCACAAGGTCTGGGCTGTTACATCTCATGCCACCTTTCGAGGCGGCCGACTACTGCCTCCAAGTCACCCCTTGTTGCTGCACCTCATCTGCGGCCGCAGAACCCTGACCCTGCCACCTGTTGCCCTCATCCGTGTGCGGTCTCTCCTCTCTTCTCCCCGATGGTTTCTCTGCCATCTCCCCCCTACTTCTTCCACCCACCATCACCGACGGCACCATCTCCGGTACGCTCCCAGTGGTTGAGGCCTTCACCGTGCACTATCCGGGTTACCCCTCTTCCCCCGCCCGCGCCCTCGGCAGCCTCTCTACCATTGCCGAGTTAACCTGCAGTCGAACACCCCTCTATCGCTCTCACACGCGGCGCAGAGCTTTTTGCAATTTTACTATCCCCAACATTGAGCTTCGTGAGAATACTACTCTCAACATTGAACTCGCTAGAATACCATTATAATCGAAACCAGTTCACTCATTTACCATCGGGGCATTGTAACTTAACTCATGGCCTTTTCTGACAGCAAAGGACACATAAAAAGACTAAAATACCCTTTGATCTCTCATTCGCATCTTATGTGAAAACAGCCCTATGGAAGCCTGCTGAATTAAAAAAAAAGAAGAAAAAAATTGCATGCCACTAGGAGCTTGCTGAATAAAAAAACTGCATGCCACACATAAGATAAATTTAACAATTCACACACATAAGATAAATATAACCAAATTTAAAGTTAAACACATCCATAAATGTTAAAGTTCACATGCCACAGAGTCATACACATTACAGTCTAGATGTCAATCTGAACAACCTACATATATGTTTCCAAACTACAACAAATAAAAATAGGGCCGTACCCAGTGCCGAAGGCTCCTAAACATTATGGGGTCTGGGGAAGGGTTATTTCTACACAACTTTACCCTTTTTTTTTACAAAGAGGCTGGTTTAAACCCAAGACCTCAGAACACAAGTGGAGACACACTACCACTGCGCTAGGTCTGCCCTTCTAAACTATAACAAATAATGATAGAAAATAACTCAAACTTTATTAAACTTCTTTGGTGTAAATTTTTTGATAGCTCTTTTCAATGTTCCTTGCTTGGTTGAAGTTGAAGTGCACACCAGTTGTGATGAAGTAGAGATGGTGGGAGGCTTTAAAGATATGGACATAGTGGCCGATTATGAAGAACTGGATACAGTGGCATTTGCTTCAACGGGAAATCGAGTTTTGGTGCTATTTTTCTTGGTTTCCTCATTCTGCAATATGAAAACAACAAAATGAAATAAAAAATGATTGTAAATGCATGAGGAACAGGGTAATCAGTTACACTTTCCTTTTCTTAATTCCATTGTGAGGACATTTAGAGTTGTTTCTACTATGTCCCAATTCTCTACAATTGGGATATTTGAACTTGCCTCTAATCAATTTTCTTTTACTTCTCCGCCCCCTTTCCACTTGGTTTATCACCACTACCACCTTCAAGACATCCCTTGATCCTCAATTTCCTTTGACGGCCTACACCCCTATTTCAAAGTGGTGCATGTACCTCACTTGATATGTCCGCTTTTGGCCATCGTAACTTGTCCGGACGTGGCTTCACTATTCTCTTGTATGCATTTCTAAACTTCTCCATGGAATAATATTCATTAACAAACTCCACCATCCTCACATGTCTAATTTGTTGGGCTGTTAGTTGGTGTAGTTGTCTTCCTACTACTGCTTGATGTACATGTGTGTTCATCAATCAACACTACCACCTGCAACATAATGATGCAATAATATTGTAATGTGGTGTTATGGAAAAAATGATGGACAACAAGACCATACCACAGTGGCGGGAGAGCCTTTTCGCTCTAGACGTGCCATGATTATCCAAGGACAAACCCCACCCTCTGACGGAACCAAAGAGGAGTAGTACACAGGGTGCGCGTGCGCTTCGGTATGGTCTACCCCGAAGACAAGACGGGAGCATGCGCGGTGGTAGGATATGGATACGACGACTCCATCAAGTGCCCTGCCTGACGTACGACGGGACAAGCCGTCCCTGTACCCACTACCTCCACTCCGTCTGTAATACGAGCAGATATGAGAGGAGTATAAGAAGAAGAGTCGGGTGATCCATTAGGGACATGCTCTCGCACTTGTAAAAGAACCACCCCATTATTGAGTAAGAACAGTGAGACAACCTAGACTGGACGTACGACACCTTGCCCGAACAAGTATAATTCCTTTGTGTTCTTAGTTAGGCCAACTCGAGGATGATCGCGTGACACATTATTTACTAGTTGGAAATCCGAACATTGACAGTTGGCGCGCCAGGTAGGGGGACTGCCATGCATTCCCGTTTTGCTTCGACATCCTCGACGGCATCCTCACGATCGACCCTTGCACCCAGCATGACAGTCTCCTTCGGCGACTTCGAGCTCATTGCCACCGCAGGCGATGAGATGGAGTCCTGCTTCGCCCTCACCCACTAGACCCTCTGATTCAGAAGTCTGGTCTTCTTCCCCAGCAGCTTTAGCACCCTCCGTATCTCCAACGGTGCGTACGCCATGTACGACACCCCGACGTCAGCCTTCGCAGGGATGATCGAACACGCACCGACATCCCTTCGCCACATTTTGGAGTACAGCCCCAGCTCCGACGACAACACTGAAGGTGGCGAGAAGCCCTCTCGCGAGTGCCATGTCGCCGAGACAGCCAACACATCCCAGCTCGCTACATCGACTAGCGCGAGCCCACAAGGTGACCCTAAGCTGTCAGAGGCACGACACCTCGATGGCCAGCTCAAAGAACAAACAGTTATGAGTAAACAGTTATAAAACAGTTGATATGCATCACAAACAACACAAATTATAAACTGGCTACACACTACCCTCTCGACTACCTCCGGAGCCGAAGATATCATCTCCCCGCGTCTCTCTTGGAACCGGTAGCTGTGGGGATGGAGTATAGGCCTCCGTCGCCGAACCCTACAAAACACATGCATAGTTACGATGGTTTGGATTCAGATATCATTGTCTTTCTTTTTTTTTTCTCAATCTCTTCCTCTCTCTGTACTATTCATCCCCTCTTTATGTTATTCTCACTCACACCCTCTCTCGCACTCTCTCTCTCCCTCTATTGCAACACTCGATCTCTCCATCTCACTCTCTCTCTCCCTTCTGTACCACTCTACATCTCTCTCTCTCCTTATGTTAGATGAAAAATACAATATTAAAGAGTTTATTACCTGTACCGGAGGCACCTGGGCTGCGGGCTCCTGTGACGGGGTCACCTATGGCAGCTGCCATGCATGAATCGTGATTTGTTGGCCGTTTTGTCGAGCTAAGCCCTATAATTGAAAAATATTAGAACATGTGTATTACTGAAATGTTATGACGGTAAACTACAGTAATTGAAATTACTTACCTCCACCGCTGTCTGCATCTAGGCCATGTAGTTAGCTTGGTACTCCTAGATGGCCCTCGTTCCATTGAGCTCCTCCTGGGTCCGCGTCAACCTCTCCTGCATGGCACGGAACTCCATGTCTCTCTACGAGAGACGGCCACTCGACGGACCAACCGACGAAGCCTGCATCGATGAAGTGCCTCTCACAGGTCGCGCCGACCTCGAGTCGACAACTCCATCGAAAATGACAAAACTATAAAAGAAAGAAAAATAATAAGTAAAAGAAGGAAGATTGGAAAATCTAAATCAAAGAAACCAACTCACCGGCCATGGCCTTTCCTCCGCCGCTTGCATACACGGCTTGAGGGTCGATTGGCGCGTTTTCCCAATCGTACCCTTCACCGTGTATTTTGATGGCTTCCTGCCCGTACTTTTCCTAAAAAACATAGAAATGGTGTTAGTGTGTCAATAATAATATTAGTTATAATTAAATTGAATAATTCTGTAAACTTACCAATCGATCAGTCGCGACCTGACTGCACTGCCCCTGCTGCGACGGGTCACTTCCCCTGTGACCTCTCTTCCAAACCTCGACCGCGTTAGGCTCCTGGCCGGTCTCTCGCTCCTGTAGATGCGTGTTAGTAGGATAAATATGTTATGAACACATAAACGAACTTATAATACACTTACCATGCGTTTAGCCAAACGCAAATGACAATCAGCGCCATAGGTGTGCTTCCCGTCGGACCCTCTGCATCCTCGAGCCCTCATGGACTTAGCTTTGAAGTCATCACTAGCCCAATACCGACAGAGAGCTCGGTATGCGTCGGGTTGACCCTCTAACCAGGAAATACTAACCTGCACATATGTAGTATATCATTAACTGTTAACATAAGTAACTATTGAGTTTTTTTAACAATTTGAACTTACCTCTGCATATTGATCCTCGGTCAAGTACGTGTCGGGGTCCCTTCTAAAGGGACCCCGTTCCTGCTGCTGCTGATACCGTTTCTGATAGTCGTTAATGGCCTGTATGCGGGCGCACGACAACGCCTGCGTCACGAGCTTCCGAGCGTTTGTGTGGAACACGAGTGTCGCGTGCTCCATCATGCTCTCGCTCGTTTCCTCTAACTGGTACCTCAGCTTTAACGAAATAAACATTTAATCAATATGCATTAACAATTTAAATGAGTTGAAGAATGTAAACATTTAAACTTACCATAAAATCGTTCCACACGGCCCCCTGAAGAGTGCCGTGCACCTCGTACGAGACACGAGCGTAGTGATCCCACGACAAAGCAGAGACACCATCGATGACACCGAGATAGTGCAAACGCACTAAAGCCCCGATGACACCGTTAACCTGCCTGTGGTGTCCCTGGCTCGTGAACGAACAGTCATACCAAGATCTGCAAAATTTGTTATCTTAGTAAGTATCTATAGACATCATGAAATATGTACCAAGTATATGATTTTTTACCTGTCTCCAACTGGACGAATAATTACCCGCTCACGAGGAACAGGAGGAGGAGCCGCAAAGTGGGTCCTCCTCGTCCGTCGTCTCTGCGCGGGCACTACGTCCGGTGACCCGGAAGGCTGATCACCACTAGAGCCCGAAGGCTCCACGCTCGCCGGCTCCGAGGGCTGGCTAGCCTGTGCCGGTGGCCTAACCTCTGACTCTGAATCTGACGACTGTGAGTCAGACTGCAAAATTAAAGGATTGATAATAAGAATAAATTATTTATAAGTAGAATTTAAAATACCGTGATTGACAACTGAAATTTACCTCTGTGACGAGCTACCTGAGAAGAGGTCCCGTGACCGACTGAGGAATCCTCGTGTCCCCTTTTTCCCGCTCCCCTTTGATGATGACATCCCGTTGCAAAGAATAATTGATAAATATTGCCGCTTCCCTTTGATGACGACAAAATTCATATTAAGTTAGTGAAGAAAATGTTACATCATCAATTTCAAAATTCATCAATGTCATGATCATGTACCCTACTCCTTAAACCAGACCATCGATCTTCTTTCGTGAGCATCTGAACTGGATTTCGTTTCCGTTTACGCATACCAGAAGTCTCGACATCTTGAGCGTCTCAATCTAAGTCATCAAGTCTTACACCAGGCTCGATGATAAACGAGTCTGGCAACTCTTCTTCTTGGTAAACCTCGTCAACCTCATCAGTATCATAGTAACCATCATCTTCTGGAGTGTATAACCGCTCACGAGGATTAACCTTATGTACAACCCACCAAGCTTTGAGTTTTTTGCATGGATAAGATAGATAATACACTTGCTCCACTTGGTGTGCAAGAACAAATGAATCATATCCTCGTAGCTTTCGTTGTGTTTGACTTCCACCATGTCAAATTGGTTTAGTCGAGTTCCATGATTGATATCAAACCAATCACAGTCAAAGAATACTACTCGAAGATCCTTATTCCTGGCACATACGACACATCGTCGGGAGGCAGCACGGCGAGCAGGGGCTCCAGGCGGCGCGGCGACCAGGGGCCGGGCGAGGCGGGTCGGGCGACGCAGCAAGGCGGGGCTCGAGGCGGGGCAGGGCGAGCGGCAGCGGCCGAGGCGCGGCCGGGGCTCGGCGCGAGCACGGGCGGCCAGGCGGGGCTTGGGGCGGGACGGTGGCGTCTGCGGGGGCGAGGCACGGGCATGATTGGGCTGCGTGCGCGGCCCATGAGATGTAGAGTGGAGGTGGCGGCGGGGCGGCGATGGATGTGGCGGCGGAGGTCAGCCCGGGGCAGGGCTGAGAGTCTAGCTCGGGCTGAGAGTCTGGCTCTCGGGCTCGAGCTGAGCAGTCCAAGTGCCCACGACCGTCGGATCTAATCCGACGATCCACGCGTTTTATAAGGGTCTTGAAAAAAGGCCCACAACCCTAATACACTCATTTTCATCCCCCTCCCTCTCTCCTCTCCAGAGCACGGCGGGGGCCCAACGGCGCCTTGCAGCGACGGCGGCGGGCGGAGGTGGCGCCGGCATCGGCGACGCTCGGCCAGGCGAGCAGGGTCCGGGCGGCGCGGCGAGCAGGGGCTCCAGGCAGCGCGGCGACCAGGGGCCGGGCGAGGCTGGTCGGGCGGCGCAGCAAGGCGGGGCTCGAGGCGGGGCGGGGCAAGCGGTGGTGGCCGAGGCGCGGCCGGGGCTCGACGCGAGCACGGGCGGCCAGGCGGGGCTTGGGGCGGGACGGCGACGGCTGCGGGGGCGAGGCGCGGGCATGAGTGGGCCGTGCGCGCGGCCCGTGAGATGTAGAGTGGAGGTTGCGGCGGGGCGGTGATGGAGGTGGGGGCGGAGGTCAGCCCGGGGCAGGGCTGAGAGTCTAGCTCGGGCTCGGGCTGAGAGTCTGGCTCTCGGGTTCGAGCTGAGCAGCCCAAGTGCCCACGACCGTCGGATCTAATCCGACGATCCACGCATTTTATAAGGGTCTTGAAAAAAGGCCCACAACCCTAATACACTCATTTTCATCCCCCTCCCTCTCTCCTCTCCAGAGCACAGCGGGGGGCCGGCGGCGCCTTGCAGCGACGGCGGCGGGCGGTGGCGGCGCCGGCATCAGCGATGCTCGGCCAGGCGAGCAGGGGCGGGGCGGCGCGGCGAGCAGGGGCTCTAGGCGGCGCGGCGATCAGGGGCTGGGCGAGGCGGGTCGGGCGGCGCAGCAAGGCGGGGCTCGAGGCGGGGCGGGGTGAGCGATGGCGGCCGAGGCGTGGCCGGGGCTCGACGCGAGCACGGGCGGCCAGGCGGGGCTTGGGGCGGGACGACGGCGGCTGCGGGGGCGAGGCGCGGGCATGAGTGGGCCACGCGCGCGGCCCGTGAGATGTAGAGTGGAGGTGGCGGCGGGGCGGCGATGGAGGTGGCGGCGGAGGTCAGCCCAGGGCAGGGCTGAGAGTCTAGCTCGGGCTCGGGCTGAGAGTCTGGCTCTCGGGCTCGAGCTGAGCAGCCCAAGTGCCCACTACCGTCGGATCTAATCCGACGATCCACACATTTTATAAGGGTCTCGAAAAAAGGCCCACAACCCTAATACACTCATTTTCATCCCCCTCCCTCTCTCCTCTCCAGAGCACGGCGGGGGGCCGGCGGCGCCTTGCAGCGACGGCGGCGGGCGGAGGCGGCGCCGGCATCGGCGACGCTCGGCCAAGCGAGGCGAGCCGCCCAGGCATCCCCCCGCCACCGACTGGACGCCTAGGCGTCGGTACGCTGTCGGCGACGGCGGGGGCTGTTGGCAGCGGGACCGGGGGTAAAGTAAAAACAATGTGCTTAAACAACTAATCAATCAATTAACTAAATTAAATAACTAAAATCAGAAACAATTACTAATTGAAACCAAATAATTAACAACTAAACTAATTATCCACTAAATACATACAAATTGATTAAGTAATAATTTTTTTATCTAATCTAACTAACAACTAATTACAAAAACTAAAAAATTACTTGGCGACGACAGCGGCGGCGACAGAGATGGCGGCTCGGCGGCTCAGGGCCGGGCCGGGGCGGCCCGGGGCGGCTTGGGCGGCGCTAGGCGCGTCGGGGGCGGCGCCGGCCGGCTCGGGGGCGGTGCCGGCAGCGGCTGGGCGGTGGGGGCGGCTCGGCGGCGGCGGCAGCGGCGCTGTGTGTGCTCGGGCTCGGGCTAATTAGCCCGAGCCCGGGCCAGGGCGGCGGTTAAAACCACGTACTTACAACGGTCGCGTAACTTACGACGGCTTAGGTTACGACCGTCGTAAGTTACGCTTATTTTATGACGGTGGTTTAACTTACGACGGCAAATGGTTGCGGCCATCGTAAGTTACGGTTATCTTACGATGGTCCATTAACTTACGACGGCCATGGGCCCGTAGCCTTCGTAAGTTAGTTTACTTACGACGGCCCAAGGCGACCGTCGTAAGTTAATTTACTTACGACGGCTAGCCGTCGTAAATAACAGTGGCCGTCGTAAGGTGCCACGTTTCCTGTAGTGCATGGTCTCTAATAGTGAATTTCCGAATTGGTGTAGCTCGGCTCGTGAAACTCATGGTTATTTTTCAGAATTACCATCACGAACGATTGAAGCAGATCCTGCCATGTTAGAACAATGGAGGGAAAATGGTATAGGAAATTTTAGTGGAATCACACAATCTGACCACTTGCTTACCAAAGTTCTTACCTGTTCTCAAGGACTGTGAATATGCAAAATATGATAGTATTCCTTGCTGTAATTAAGCTGTTGAAAGGTTTACGAGTCGGGAGATCCGGTTACGGATTTTTGTGGAGCTTGGATGGCTAGACAAGTAAGGCTTGTAGTACCGAAAATCAAGTATCGTAAACCAAGTCAAAAGATGAGTAAACTTTGTTGCACAATCTGATTTTTTTCAACAATGATTATATCCTTGCAGTCCTTAAATCTGTTTTTACTCTTTTTTTGTAACACACTTTTTTTCACTTGTGTCTCTTCTTTATGAGAACAAGATGTGGGCTGACTAACATAATGCATATTGATATGGCAAACAACAAATGATGTAAACGACAAAAGACCAGCGGTACTACACAATGGTTTGATTATTTTTGTGGTGATTTAATGAAATATAGGTATGACACGAAAACGCGAGATGGATAACAGAAAAATTTTGAGAAACAAATGAATGATATGACGATCGTATCTACTGTGGAAACCTGAAACCTGATACCAAATGATAGGGTGAAACCCGGGGGGGGGGGGGTGGCCCGATCTTCATGTTAGTAGGTAAGATAAAGGTGATTGAGAGGTTCGGACAGCCCGAATATGGCTGTTAAGCAGTTCGGACAGTCTGAAACTTCTTTGGCAGCAATACAAACAAAGGTAACTACCTGAAAACAGGCGGGTAACTAGCTTTATACCTGCCAAGGTTGGATGCGACCAAGTGATGAGGAGAGAGGCACCGAAGTCTTTGAGAACTTTAACTTGATCTCTGGACGATCACAGAATCACAATTCAAGATAACTAGCTTTATACCTGCCAAGGTTGGATGCGACCAAGCGACAGATAGAGAGGAACCGAAACCTTGAGGATTCGACTCGATCTCTGAACAACCGCAGAACCACAAACCAGAAACTAATCAACACAAAAGGTCTGGAAGCCTAGAGCACAAATTAGGGGACCCCTGAGGGATCACTTCACAAGTCTATGAAGAACCAGGAAGAACAAAGGTGTGCAAGGAACTCAGAATTATATTGTTTTATCAAATGAGCAATGGTTTTCTTTCAAGGAGCACAAGGGTGATATTTATACTAGGAACAACCCTCCTATCTAGGTGTGAACTGAAGTCACCACGTTTTGAGGTGGGAAATCAACTACTGAGTAATTCACGAAGTAGTCTTTTTGATCCTCAAACGTCGTCTCACCTTCTGCGCAGTCTAGTAATTTAGCCATAACTTCTGCTTAGAAAGTCCAAACGATGCACCGTTTGTTGCATTGGAAATTAGACTTGATAAGGTTTCACACCATCTTTATTATGGACCATGGAATGTGACAGATTAGTATAGGATTACACGTGAAGTTGAAGTTCCTGTAGTGTACCCGTTCTTAGTTCGGACAGGGCGAACTATCGCGCCAACGAAGGTTTGGACAGTGTGAACTGACTTGGTTCTTTTCTGTGCCAGCCAATGATGTTCTTTCATGGGTAAACCTTATTAATACATAATTACATGACTTAGGTAGCATATCATTCTTATCAATATCAAAGTATAATCTAGAGAGGAAAGAATCCACCTCTTGTTTGAGTTTTTGAACATGAGTTTGCATTGCAAGTCCTTCATAAGCTCATGAACATGTATGTGATGCTGGGATGCCCACGTCACTTCTTTACGTTCTTTGTTGTTGAAGCTATGTACACGTTCCTAATGTGCCTTGAGTCCGTCAATGAATTTCTCCACGGTCATCACCTTCAAGTCCACAAATTGCTCAATAGTGGATGCAATGTGAAAATTTTTTGAAGATAGAGCTTGCAGCAATCTGTTCAGGATGTAGCCTTCTTCAACTTTTCCTCTAAGACCGTAAATCATTGAGACAATGATCATCACTCTTGTGGCAAAGTCGTCTATGGAGTCTCCTTCATTCACACACGTTAGATCAAACTCTGATACCAATTGCTGTAGATCCGGATGAATAATTTCTGTGTTTTCCTAATTTATGCTCAATATGGGTGGCTGTATATAAAAGCCCCAATTATAATAGAATCCTAATCTAGTACTACCTAGACTCCACTAAATAGAGACGAATTTTTAATCTATCTTTAACTCTATCCTAATTTAGAAAAACTAGATTATATCTAACACTCCCAACTATATGAAGTGCCAATATGGAATGGAATATTCCCAGCTAAATGATGAAAGATAAATCTATCATTATTAAACCAATCACAATCGATGATCCTACTTCTCCAGGTACATTTCCATCCAAGTTGTTTGTAAACAGATCAATGCTCACCGTATACACTTCAGTTTTGTACGGTATAGAAGACCTTTTATCGTCACAAATAGGCTGCCATTGAAGCATTCAAATTGCACGACTTGACCAAAATGTTCAGATGACTGTATGAAAGCTAGATCCAAAATATGTAGCCATGGTAGATCTTGTAGAATTAAACCCAAGCTTATCTTCATTTCCACAAGGTCTGGGCTGTTACCTCTCATGCCACCTTTCGAGGCGGCCGACTACTGCCTCCGAGTCACCCCTTGTTGCTGCACCTCATCTGCGGCCGCAGAACCCTGACCCTGCCACCTGTTGCCCTCATCCGTGTGCGGTCTCTCCTCTCTTCTCCCCGATGGTTTCTCTGCCATCTCCCCCCCTACTTCTGCCACCCACCATCACCGACGTCACCATCTCCGGTACGCTCCCAGTGGTTGAGGCCTTCACCGTGCACTATCCGGGTTACCCCTCTTCCCACGCACGCGCCCTCGGTAGCCTCTCTACCATTGCCGAGTTAACCTGCAGTCCAGCACCCCTCTATCGCTCTCACACGCGGCGCAGAGATTTTTGCAATTTTACTATCCCCAATACTGAGCTTCGTGAGAATACTACTCTCAACATTGAACTTGCTAGAATACCATTATAATCGAAACCAGTTCGCTCATTTACCATCGGGGCATTGTAACTTAACTCATGGCCTGTTCTGACAGCAAAGGACACATAAAAAGACTAAAATACTCTTTGATCTCTCATTCGCATCTCATGTGAAAACAGCCCTATGGAAGCCTGCTGAATTAAAAAAAAAAGAAGAAAAAATTGCATGGCACTAGGAGCTTTCTGAATAAAAAAACTGCATGCCACACATAAGATAAATTTAACAATTCACACACATAAGATAAATATAACCAAATTTAAAGTTAAACACATCCATAAACGTTAAAGTTCACATGCCACAGAGTCATACACATTACAGTCTAGATGTCAATCTGAACAACCTACATATATGTTTCCAAACTACAACAAATAAAAATAGGGCCGTACCCAGTGCCGAAGGCTCCTAAACATTATGGGGTCTGGAGAAGGGTTATTTCTACACAACTTTACCCATTTTTTTTTGCAAAGATGCTGGTTTGAACCCAAGACCTCAGAACACAAGTGGAGACACACTACCACTGCGCTAGGTCTGCCCTTCTAAACTACAACAAATAATGATAGAAAATAACTCAAACTTTATTAAACTTCTTTGGTGTAATTTTTTTGATAGCTCTTTTCAATGTTCCTTGCATGGTTGGAGTTGAAGTGCACACCAGTTGTGATGAAGTAGAGATGGTGGGAGGCTTTAAAGATATGGACATAGTGGCCGATTATGAAGAAGTGGATACAGTGGCATTTGCTTCAACGGGAAATCGAGTTTTGGTGCTATTTTTCTTGGTTTCCTCTTTCTGCAAGATGAAAACAACAAAATGAAATAAAAAATGATTGTAAATGCATGAGGAACAGGGAAATCAGTTACACTTTCCTTTTCTTAATTCCATTGTGAGGACATTTAGAGCTGTTTCTACTATGTCCCAATTCTCTACAATTGGGATATTTGAACTTGCCTCTAATCAATTTTCTTTTCCTTCTCCGCCCCCTTTCCACTTGGTTTATCACCACTACCACCTTCAAGACATCCCTTGATCCTCAATTTCCTTTGACGGCCTACACCCCTATTTCAAAGTGGTGCATGTACCTCACTTGATATGTCCGCTTTTGGCCATCGTAACTTGTCCGGAAGTGGCTTCACTATTCTCTTGTATGCATTTCTAAACTTCTCCACGGAATAATATTCAGTAACAAACTCCACCATCCTCACATGTCTAATTTGTTGGGCTGTTAGTTGGTGTAGTGGTCTTCCTACTACTGCTTGATGTACATGTGTGTTCATCAATCAACACTACCACCTGCAATATAATGATGCAATAATATTGTAATGTGGAGTTATGAAAAAAAATGATAGACAACAAGACCATACCACAGTGGCGGGAGAGCCTTTTCGCTCTAGACGTGCCATGATTATCCAAGGACAAACCCCAACCTCTGACGGAACCAAAGAGGAGTAGTACACAGGGTGCGCGTGCGCTTCGGTATGGTCTACCCCGAAGACAAGACAGGAGCAGGCGCGGTGGTAGGATATGGATACGACGACTCCATCAAGTGCCCTACCTGACGTACGACGGGACAAGCCGTCCTTGTACCCACTACCTCCACTCCGTCTGTAATACGAGCGAATATGAGAGGAGTATAAGAAGAAGAGTCGGGTGATCCATTAGGGACATGCTCTCGCACTTGTAAAAGAACCACCCCCATTCTTGAGTAAGAACAGTGAGACAACCTAGACTGGACGTACGGCACCTTGCCCGAACAAGTATAATTCCTTTGTGTTCTTAGTTAGGCCAACTCGAGGATGATCGCGTGACACATTAGTTACTAGTTGGAAATCCGAACATTGACAGTTGGCACGCCAGGTAGGGGGACTGCCATGCATTCCCGTTTTGCTTCGACATCCTCGATGGCATCCTCACGATCGACCCTTGCACCCAGCATGACAGTCTCCTTCGGCGACTTCGAGCTCATTGCCACCGCAGGCGATGAGATGGAGTCCTGCTTCGCCCTCACCAACTAGACCCTCTGATTCAGAAGTCTGGACTTCTTCCCCAGCAGCTTTGGCACCCTCCGGATCTCCAACGGCGCGTACGCCATGTACGACGCCCCGACGTCAGCCTTCGCAGGGATGATCGAACACGCACCGACATCCCTTCGCAACATTTTGGAGTACAGCCCCAGCTCCGACGACAACACTGAAGGTGGCGAGAAGCCCTCTCGCGAGTGCCACGTCGCCGAGACAGCCAACACATCCCAGCTCGCTACATCGACTAGCGTGAGCCCACGAGGTGACCCTAAGCTGTCAGAGGCACGGCACCGCGATGGCCAGCTCACAGAACAAACAGTTATAAAACAGTTGATATGCATCATAAACAACACAAATTACAAACGGGCTACACACTACCCTCTCAACTACCTCCGGAGCCGAAGATATCGTCTCCACGCGTCTCTCTTGGAATCGGTAGCTGTGGCGATGGAGTAGAGGCCTCCGTCGCCGAACCCTACAAAACACATGCGTAGTTACGATGGTTCGGATTCAGATAGCATTGTCTTTCTTTTTTTTCTCACTCTCTTCCTCTCTCTGTACTATTCATCCCCTCTTTATGTTATTCTCACTCACACCCTCTCTCGCACCCTCTCTCTCCCTCTATTGCAACACTGGATCTCTCCATCTCACTCTCACTCTCTCTCGCACTCCCTCTCTCCCTTCTGTACCACTCTACATCTCCATCTCTCCTTATGTTAGATGAAAAATACAATATTAAAGAGTTTATTACCTGTACCGGAGGCACCTGGGCTGCGGGCTCCTGTGACGGGGTCACCTGTGGCGGCTGCCACGCAGGAATCGTGATTTGTTGGCCGTTCTGTCGAGCTAAGGCCTATAATTGAAAAATATTAGAACATATGTATTATTAAAATGTTATGACGGCAAACTACAGTAATTGAAATTACTTACCTCCACCGCTGCCTGCATCTAGGCCATGTAGTTAGCTTGGTACTCCTAGATGGCCCTCGTCCTGTCGAGCTCCTCCGGGGTCCGCATCAACCTCTCCTGCATGGCACGGAACTCCATGTACGACGCCCCGACATCATCCTTCGCAGGGATGATCGAACATACACCGACATCCCTTCGCCACATTTTGGAGTACAGCCCCAGCTCCGACGACAACACTGAAGGTGGCGAGAAGGCCTCTCGTGAGTGCCACGTCACCGAGACAGCCAACACATCCCAGCTCGCTACATCGACTAGCGCGAGCCCACGAGGTGACCCTGAGCTGTCAGAGGCACGGTACCGCGAGCTGGCCGACGAGCTCGCGGCGCGACGCGCCGCCTCAAGGGCAGACCGAGCACGCCCCAGCCCCAGCTTGTGTTTGAACTAGGCACGCCTCCACGGCCAATAGGTCCAGGCAGACATCGTCAACGATGACCGGGTCCCACACTTCCAATGGGCCAGCCAGAACGTGGCGGCCGCCGCCGCCTTCGGGGTCTGCATGCCGTAGCCCGCCGACCCCGAAGCTCGGAGGGCTCACCAAGACCTTCAGGCGCTCCTGGCCTCAGCCGCGGCCTAGCAGGCCGAAAGTTCCCTCACCCGAGCACAGCGTTCGTCAGCTCCCAGCCAAAGCCGAAACCTCGACGGAAGCGGAATGATCCGCGCTGGGACCCGCACGCCAAGCTGAGTGTAAAAGTCCCAAAAACTTGTAAATGGAAAACTTGAGCTGTGAATAAAGTTGAGTTCAAATTCAAGAAATGGGACTTGTTTAAACTTTTCCACATATGATAATACACATGAGAGCTCTTCTTAAACAAGCTTATGGTCACTTATAGGCTTGGACCCTAGGTGGATTAAAACCACATATTTGAAGTCTCATATGCAATGGAAAGTTTAAAAATCGGATTGTGAAGTAGATGTACAACCCGAAGTTCATATGAGGGAACTACAATAGAAATTTCAAACTGTTGTGTTAAAAAAGCTCATTTGCAGCAGCCAAATTAAAAATCAGATTCCATATTTGAATTCCTTTGGTCCAAATAAGTGGGTATGCAAAGTTTCATGAATGTTTGAAATGTTTTGCTACTCATTTTTCCAAAAGGACTCTAAATTGCAATGAATTCAAATACACATTTGAATTTGGATGAAAATTGGCCCAAATCTACAATTGCACTTCAGTTTTGAACTTCCCACAATTAAACTTCAACATTTGCCAAATTTGATAGATTTTGGAGAGGATGAGGGGAACAGTGGGGCCCACTGGTCAGTACACTCAAATATCTGCAAATTTGAGTTGGTTCTCTGTTTATCTGTTCAGACACGAACTCGGATCAAACACTCACAGGGCGCCACCGAAGCTCCCGCCGAAGCCACCGCCTCAATCTCTCCTCCTGCTGGTGACCAGCTTAGCTGCCTCGTTGCCCCTCGGCGTGAGCATTTTCTTCTCTGAACCGATCTACTCGTGTTTCCTTTCCTCCTCGCACCCAATAACAGCTGAGCTCGCCACCGGCTCGGTTCCAACCGGGAAAGCGTGCACCCAAGCGCACAGCATCCCTCCGAACCACAAAACGGCAAGGATTGATCGTCCTACACCTCCTCAGCGCAAAAACCAGCAACTCCCGGCGTTCCCCACACTAGAACAGCTTCCCCGGGCGGCGACCTAAACCAACCGAGAACCGAGCTCATGTGGACAGCCTCACACAAGGGGATTCACGCTCGACCGAAGGCACTCAAGGACATGCCGACTACCCGCGCTGCTCCTCGCCGAGTCTCAGCTCAAGCCGCGGCTCATCGATCTGCAATTCAAAGATTTTCTCTCGGCGTGTGCAAAGTGACCCTGGGTGAGAAGTTATCAAAATTTGATCACATTTATTGTGTTTAGGTCACCAAATCGTGCACAAAGGTGCTAGACTAGCTAGTGATCAACTTTCCTCAGCAACTCTAGCTTGAAACCCGGTGTTAGCAGCCCATTTCAATTTTTCCCAAGCTCAACCATGGCGGAACTCTTCGGGCGCACGGTGAACACCAACTTGCCGCCATTTCCGAGCCATGGTGAGGCCATGCCGTGCTAGCCCATCCCCCACTGGTGCTTTAGAGTGGTTTGGTCGAGCTTTTGGCGGGCTAGAAGGGCCGGGCGACGGCGCCGAGCTTCACCGAATGCCACCGCATGCCGCCAACCTGATTCCGAGCCTCAAGAGCTTGTGCCAACACCGTAGATCGCTTTCCCATCCCCGAAAACCCCCGGACGGTGAGTATCGGGCCGAGAAGCGGCTGGGAAATCGAGTCCGGCGAGGGCGCCGCCGCTGCCAGCGAGGGGGAGGCGCGGGCAGGGGAAACTGAACGAGGAAAAAGAACCCGTCGGCCCCATCGGTCAGTGACTGTGGAATTAATCTGGGATCCGCTGTGGCTACCCGATCGCGTGTGGCTACAGATGAAATTGGTGTGTATCGCGGTGTGGCTGCACTGAGAGAGTGACACGTCACCCTGGGGACCCGCTGTCAGAGATTTGAACATTTCCCGGGTAATTTGAATTCCAGAATTTCCCCAAACTTTAGAACCTCATAACTTTTGCAAGGAAGCTCCAAATTTAGTGATTCAAATAGGATTGGATTCAGATTGAAAAACTCTATCCAAATATGCAACCCAATTTGTATGAAAATCATAATTAAATTCTGGAAAATTCTTTAAAGCTCTTCAGAAAAAGAATTTTAAGGGAGTTTGGTTGATACAAAAATCCTCAAATTTTGCCAGAATATTCTTATGTATGTTAGTGTAGACCTGTAAAACCAGCTCATTTGAAGTTGATTTGGTTAGGAGAATTATGATTTTAATTTACTGTGTTCAAATGAATACAGAAAAATTTACAGAAAAATCCAAAACTTGGAAATTCAGTTCTGGGCAATTCTTAGCTCCAAAAATCCTAGGAAAATTCATATTTTCTCCCTGAGCTATGTTTTGAATTGTGGTTCACTGGAATTTGCATGAAATCAAATTTGTTCATAATTAATTCCCTTTTGCCTAAATACTTAGGGAATTGTTCTGAGTGAACTACTCATTGAAAAATTCTAAATTTTGTTCCAGATGACTTTCTTGTGACAAGGAACTCACATGAAAATTTTCAGCTCCATTGGAGCTTTGGATCAGTACTGTTCTGTTCAACACCATTAGGTGATCAACACACAAGTGATGTGAAACACTTATCACTTGATCATAGTGCTTAAACCTAAACCACTGGCACCAGTGTCATTTTAAATTCTTAAACAGAGTTCCAGTTTTAAACTTGTCTTTAGAACTTTTGAGTTAAAACTTTACAATTAAGCACATATGCATATTCATAACGTGTAGCCTCTACGTGAAGAGTGTGAAGCAATTGAAGTGGAGATCAAAGAGGAAGGAAAGCGAGTGATCAAGCCACAAGTGGTCTTCACTAACTGAATAGATACTTAGTCACGTGCAAAACCAAGGCAAGCTCTGGTTTGCATTTAAATTGTTTATAAAGTTTTTACTTTGTTCACTACTATGGTTAGAGTTTGTATGTGCATTAGGTCAAGTATGCTTTATACTCCAAATGCATGACCAAATGAACCCTGGTGTCAAGGGTAGAATATAGTTCCCCGCTGTAGAATGTTGCCATGCTAAATAGGTTATGACATCTGGTAGAAGTCGAGTAGTTGGAATCTACTCGCGAGTTATAGTCGGAATCACACGAGTATGATTTAAAGAGGCAAACTAAAGTTTATGTTTCCAAAGATGAGACCGGGCAGGAGGGTTAGGCAGCGACAAGACGAGGTCTTGGTCGAGTATCTCTGCCTGTGTCGGTTAAGGACCGAGCCGTGTGCGGCCCTGCTGAGCAAGTATTGAGTTATGTACCGGATGCTTACTGCTATATGGGACCCAGGAAATTGATGTACCAGGTTAACTGGATTGTAGAGGCATACCACATCGTCGCGTTAGACTTATGAGCCGAGACAGCGCGATCGGTTCTACAGTCGGGTGTCCTGGGAAAGGTTGCCACATACAACGTAATGAAGGACGCCAGATTTGGGTCCTCAGAGGCGGGCGTATGTGTCGAGTTATCCGGGCAGTATTTGATTCGAATCACCGTCCCTCGCGGTTATGAGTACCGCTTGCTCACTGTGTTATGACGTAGTAAGCAACTTGTGTGAGAACAGTTTGCAAATTTTAATTACTGCTATGATTATTGGAATTGCATGAAAACCTTGTTGGAAGTAGAGATAGAGCAAACTAAAGTTAATTTCCACCTTGGGACAAGTAACATTGGAATGAAGCATTTCTTGTTTGATTGGAGAGTTCCAATGTTGCTGGGCGCAAGGGCACTACTGTGATGGTTAAAATCTAAAAGTTAAGGATGAACTTGTAGGCGAGTCTTTTTGCAACTTACATGTTTAGGTCTTAAGTTACTTTCATGTAGAGTTGCATGCCTTAGGAGAGACGGTTAAATCTTGCTGAGCCTTTGTGCTCGCTCTTGCTATATACGTGGTTTTACAGGTTAACATAGACGCTTATGAATAAGGTTGTCTCGTGAGACTCAGAGACTTCCGATTCATGTAACACATGGAGAACCCAGCCGTTGCAATGTCTTCGCGTTGCTAGCGAGAGGAGTCCGCGGGCTGGACCTCTTCTCGAGTGCTCTGTAGTTATCCGACGTGAGCTGTTTATAGACTTTCACTGTAGCTAATTTATGTAAATTATTTACAAAGAACATTTGTAAGCTTCCGCTTTTGATTTATGTAATATAGTTTTCCTTATATGTGTGCTATTGGGTGCCACATAACACGGCACCACCCAATGCGATTCCCGGGTGAGCGGCACGGTCCTGTGATACGGGTGCCGGGGTCCCCCACAGCGTGGTATCAGAGCCGCATTGGTAATAGCGCATGGAATAAGGATCATATTATGACAAAAACTTAGGATTACGGTGAGGAATCGCTAGTATACCTAATTAAGGACTATAGTAGTATAGTTACTTAAGGTGGCATGACTAACAAATTTGTTACAATTCTGAATTTTGATTATGTAACGACGCACCTACGCTCAGGTAAGCATGGTAAGGAACGCCACCGAAAGCGGTTCAATTTCGGTTAGCTCCCCTGACGAGGAAAGTGGTTCAGGGATAGGTCTCACAGCTTGGTGTGGGACGTTAATATGAAACTCATGGACTCTTCATGTTCCTGAGTTCATATGAAACGCTGGTCTCTGGCATGCATTAGGCAAGAAAGTGGAAACCCCATCGTGTGGTCGGTAACATGATAGTGTGTTCTTCTGGAAATAGCCTAGAAGGACATACGCAGCGCTTGCCATCGGCGTGCCCTGCATGGCAGTAGGTGGTATCTGTTGGGTTGACAAAATTCCCAACCGTGACGATCCGTTCACGCTCTACCCGGGTTCCCCGTCGTGTGGTGTAAAAACACGATCATGTACCTTGATATGTGGCTTAACTCAAGGACGGCCGGATGACAATGATAGGGGCGTATGTATTTACTTTCAAGTATGGACCTGCCTCAAATGAAAACAACCCTTGAGTGCACCCGTATTGAGTGTTTTTCTACAGACACTAACAACGTATGTATTCCGAGTACGACACGTTTGCAAGTGACCGTCTTAGTGCCACTGATAATACGGATATGCCGGTATAATCCAGTTAGGATTTTTTTTTGGTGAGGCTACGTAGGACCGACATATTTCTTACGGTGCATCGACACCGTACTACACTTAATAACCTCTTCCCTATGAATAAATGATTCATGAACTTTCAACTAAAAATGGAAGTTTGAAACAAATATTAGTTACTGAACTCTTATTTTGAGCTAAGATTCAAATGAGAGAATGACTAGGTTTCAAAGGTTTCAAAAACAGAGTGCTCTGTTTCTGGCAGGAATTTTTGCTGGATTTTAACAGAGCATAACTCTGAGTATATTTACCTAATTAAGAGGTATGATATAGTTCTGGAAATATTTTCAAGTGCTCTACAACTTCTTTGTAGACCTCCAGAGCAAAATTACACGTTAAGTTGGTGAAAAGTTCAGTTGAAGGCGAACTGTTCAGAACCAGGACAGCAGCAAAACCTCTCTGGACCTTTCTGTTTTTAAGGCATAACTTCCTGTATAAAAATCCTTAAGGAGCCTATGATACACCGTTGGAAAGTTTATTAAATATGCAACATTGTTGTAGTTCAAAGTTTGTTCAGATTCTTATTGTATTTGCATATAAAACTGTGATAAAGATAGCCACATGCAAAGGTGATGCTGGCAAATTTTATCCAGGAATGCTGTCAAATTTCGAAAATCATAACTTTTGATACAGAAATGATCTAGAGGCATATGAATAATCATTGGAAAGATACTGAAGTTTACTAAAACGTTGGTGTTAAACTCAAGTCGAGAATCTGTAGTTAACTGGAGTAAATTTTGGAGTTTGTGTGAACTGGTCAGGGTAGTCCAGCTGCTTAGTTTATCGTACTTAAGATTTGTCTAAACATGAATGTGGTTATGCTTTCATAAAGTTCATTACATGTTCATGTTTTGCTTATCTTTACTTACTGCTGGGATAGAATTTTTATTGACTCAAAATTTTTTCGTGCAGTATGGTACGCGCACATTCTCAAATGGAGGTTGGAGGTTCGAGTCGAGGTGGGAATGCCTCGACTTCATCACAAGAGCCATCGCCAACCGGATTGGTGGAAATTATGGCGAAGATGAATGAAACTCTCTAAACTCTAGTTAAGCAAGGAATAAATAGAGAAGCTCAAAATCACATGCCAACCCCGAGCACTTATCTAGATTTCTTGGCGACACAACCGCCGGTATTCTCCGAAGCGGCTGACCATTGTGAAGCAAATCACTGGTTACGTGTCAATGAGTCCAAGTTTGGGTTGATTCAATGTGATGAATTCCAGAAGACTCTATTTGCCGCTCAGCAGCTTCACGGTTTTGCTGGAGCCTGGTGGGCAGAATACCTTGCTATCCAACCAGAAGGGCATCGTATCACATGGACGGAGTTCCAGGATGAATTTCGTGCTCGTTTTGTTCCTGCGGGCATAATGCAAACAAGTCTGGATGAATTCTGGAATCTAAAACAAGGGGAAATGAGTATTATTGAGTATATGAAGGAATTTATCCTATCTCAATATGTTCCTGATTATATGAAATCACCAGCCACGAAGGGTTATCATTTTTATCGAGGGCTAACTGCCTGACTGCAATGTGAGTTGGCTTAAGTTAGCCAAGAGAATTTTGATGAGTTTGTTAGCTGTGCTATCACTCAGGAATATTATTCCAATCTCTACCTTAAAGAAAAGAGGGAGAGGGACTCATCACAGAATGAATGCAGTTATCTGCCTCAGAAGTATCGGTTGGTAATCCGTTCACCTTCCGGTCGAGAGGTTCCTCAAAAGGAGCAATCATTCTTGGAGTATGACGAATCTTACACTCCACAGAGGTTTTACTTACCTCCACCGCAGAAGCAACTTATTTCTCATGCACCTCAGTATCAACAAGATGCACCAGAATGTTATTTCCATCAAGAGGCTGAAGATGATCAAGGTGATTTCTCAGCTGAACCAAGTGGTACCCCACTTCAAATTGACAATGAACACATCGTCAATGAAGCAACTGAACCGAGCAGAAACATGATGTCTACGTGTCCAATTCCAAAGAATGATCTTGGACAGCAAAGAGAAGCCATGTCTAAAGTGGGAATTGTTAACTATGTGTCGGTCGACGATCTGCCGAAGGGAGGACCAGTCCTCGCGGGCAGATTCACATTAAATGACAAGCTGGTTTTCATTCTATTTGACTCTGGGGCAACACATAACTACATTAGCAAGGCGACGGTAATCCGGAATCAGATTTCCACAATGATTACAAAGGGTTCTTACCTGATTCATTCGCTAGGGGGAGACATATCGACTAATGAAGTCGTTCCTAAAGCAGAACTTTGTCTAGGTGGAAAATTTTATCCTACCACCCTCATTATTCTCGGAGATCAAGGAATCGATGCCATATTGGGAATATAATGGTTAACTTTCCATAGGGCTGTTCTGAATATCGAGAACAAGAGTGTTCATTTGGACTCTCCACTTCACGGGTGTCATACATTGTATCTCGGCATAGCTGTTTCCAAAGTCCTGAAAGTATGTAATGCCGAAGCTTGCAAGTTAGAAGACATTCTTGTAGTCTGTGAATATCAGAACGTGTTTCCCGAAGATCTTCCAGGCTTACCACCTGAGCGCGAGGTGGAATTCAAAATAGAGTTGATACCGGGAACCATGCCGATATCTCGGAGACCATACAAAATGGCTCCGAATGAATTAGCTGAACTGAAGGAGCAACTCAAAGATCTGATGGACAAGGGGTTTATTCATCCGAGTTCATCACCATGGTGTTGCTTGGCTGTATTTGTGATGAAGAAGGATGATACGCTAAGGCTATGCGTCGATTATCGCCCGTTAAATGCTGTGACTATAAAGAACAAGTATCCACTACCAAGAATTGATATTCTTTTCGATCAGCTAGTGGGTGCTAAAGTCTTCTCCAAGATGGACTTAAGGTCGGGATATCATCGAATCAAGATTCGAGCGGAGGATATCCCAAAAACAACATTCTTGACAAGATATGGACTCTATGAGTATCTTGTCATGTCATTCGGGTTGACCAATGCTCCGGCTCACTTTATGTATCTTATGAACTCGGTGATCATGCTGGAGTTGGATCAGTTCGTCGTGGTATTCATCGATAATATCTTGGTCTATTCCAAATCAGAGGAGGAACACGCTAAACATTTGCATATTGTGCTCCAACGACTGAGAGATCACAAGCTCTATGCAAAGTTTAGTAAATGTGAATTCTGGATCATCCAAGTGCCATTTCTTGGACATATTATTTCAGCGGAAGGCATTGCTGTTGATCCGAGCAATATTGAACAAGTGCTGCAATGGAAGTCTCAAACATCAGTCCATGAAGTTCGTAGCTTCTTAGGTTTGGTGGGGTATTATCGGAGGTTCATCCTGGGCTTCTCAAAAATCTCTAAACCTATGACGGAGCTACTGAAAAAGGGCATCAATATGATTGGAGCAAGCCATGTGAGGAAGCTTTTCAAGCGTTGGTGAAACACCTCACAACAGCTCCGGTTTTAGCTCAACCGGATACAACCAAGCCCTTTGATGTTTATTGTGATGCATCCGGCATCGGACTTGGTTGTGTACTCATGCAAGGAGGACACGTGGTCGCATATGGATCACAGCAATTACGGAATCATAAACAACATTATCCAACTCATGATCTCGAACTTGCTGCTGTGGTGTTAGCTTTGAAGATGTGGAGACATTACCTATTGGGAAATCTGGTTCATCTCTACACCGACCACAAAAGTTTGAAGTACATATTCACTCAAAAAGAGTTGAATATGCGACAACGGCGATGGTTGGAGCTGATAAAAGACTATGAGATAGAAATTCATTATCATCTGGGAAAGGCAAATGTGATTGCTGATGCACTCAGCTGGAAGTCTCATATTCATAATCTGACCATTACGCCGATAGAAGAGGAAGAACCAAGTCTCTACTTGGTTCCATATGGAGCTCTACATAATCTAGCTCTCATACCCACATTAAAAGAGGAAGTTATGAAAGCTCAAAAGTGGGACAAGGGCATGGCTCATATTAAAAGGAGGTTGAAGAACGGGGAGATGAAATGTTTCCGGTTAGATGATGAAGATACCTTATGGTTCAAGGACCAGATAGTCGTAACCCGTGATATGAGTCTGCGGAAGAAAATTTTGGATGAGGCTCACTTATCCAAATTTTCTATTCATCCGGGCAGCAATAAAATGTACCAAGACCACCGGAAAAAGTTTTGGTGGACGCGTATAAAACGTGGAGTTGCAAAGTACATTTCATAATGTGATACATGTCGCAGAGTTAAGGCCGACCATGTGAAGAAGTCGGGCCTGCTGCAACCACTGCAAATACCGGCATGGAAGTGGGAAGACTTGAGTATGGATTTCATCGTCGGGTTGCTGATGACCTCCCACCACCATGATTCGATTTGGGTAATCGTTGACTAATTAACCAAATCAGCACGTTTCATCCCTGTGCATACCAACTACAACGCCAAGCAGTATGCGGAGTTGTACAAGCACGAATCTTGTGCTTGCATGGAGTTCCCCGTACCATTGTCTCCGACAGAGGATCGCTGTTTGTAGCCCGTTTCTGGGAGCAGCTACACGCATTCTTGGGAACCAAATTGATTCGAAGCTCCGCGTATCACTCTCAAACCGACGGGCAAACTGAGAGGGTGAATCAAATACTTGAAGATATGCTAAGGGCGTGTGCCATCCACCATGGTAAGAGTTGGGATGATCACTTATCATTGGCGGAGTTCTCCTTATGAAGCTCTCTACGGCCGGAAGTGTCACACACCCTTGAACTGGTGTGAATCTAGTGAGAGAGTTATTTATGGGGTTGATCTCGTAAATGAAGCAGAAGAGCAGGTAAGGCTTATTCAAGAAAATCTTAAAGCCGCTCAGTCCAGACAAAAGAGCTATGCGAATAAGAGACATCGTCCTCTGAATTTTCAAGTTGGAGACCACGTATATCTCCGCGTATCTCGTATGAAGGGGATTCACCGATTTGGAGTGAAAGGAAAATTAGCTCCACGTTTTATCGGTCCCTTTGCCATCATCGAAAGATGTGGAACCGTGGCATACCGTTTGGAGTTACTGGCAGCCTTAGCCGGAATTCATAACGTCTTCCACATATCTCAGTTGCGGAAGTGTTTGAAAGTTCCAATGGAGATTCTCACGGGAGGCATAGCAGATTTGAAGCTGGACCTCACTTATGTTGAGCATCCAACCCGGGTAATTGATGAAAAGACTCGCGAGACCAGAAACCGGACGATGCAATTTTTCAAGGTGCTATGGGAAAATCACATGTCCGACAAAGCTGCATGGGAAAGCGAGGAATATTTACAACACAATCATCCAGAGTTATTAGAGGCTTATGTTTGATAGTTGTCCTCCCCACATTGTTCTTAATTGTGAATCTCGGGACGATATTCTTTTTAAGGGGGGAGGAATGTAAAAGTCCCAAAAACTTGTAAATGGAAAACTTGAGCTGTGAATAAAGTTGAGTTCAAATTCAAGAAATGGGACTTGTTTAAACTTTTCCACATATGATAATACACATGAGAGCTCTTCTTAAACAAGCTTATGGTCACTTATAGGCTTGGACCCTAGGTGGATTAAAACCACATATTTGAAGTCTCATGTGCAATGGAAAGTTTAAAAATTGGATTGTGAACTAAATGTTCAACTCGAAGTTCAAATGAGGGACCGACAATAGGAATTTCAATCTGTTGTGTTCAAAAGCTCATTTGCAGCAGCCAAATTAAAAATCAGATTCCATATTTTAATTCCTTATGTCCAAATAAGTGGGTATGCAAAGTTTCATGAACATTTGAAATGTTTTGCTACTCATTTTTCCAAAAGGACTCTAAATTGCAATGAATTCAAATACACATTTGAATTTGGATGAAAATTGGCCCAATTCTACAAATGCACTTCAGTTTTGAACTTCCCACAATTAAAATTCAACATTTGCCAAATTTGAGAGATTTTGGAGAGGATGAGGGGAACAGTGGGGCCCACTGGTCAGTACACTCAAATATCTGCAAATTTGAGTTGGTTCTCTGTTTCTCTATTCAGACACGAACTCGGATCAAACACTCGCAGGGCACCACCGAAGCTCCCGCCGAAGCCACCGCCTCACTCTCTCCTCGTGCTGGTGACCAGCTTAGCTGCCTCGTTGCCCCTCGGCGTGATCTTTTTCTTCTCTGAACCGAGCTACTCGTGTTTCCTTTCCTCCTCGCACCCGATAACAGCTGAGCTCGCCGCCGCCTCGGTTCCAACCGGGAAAGCGTGCACCCAAGCGCACAGCACCCCTCCGAACCACAAAACGGCAAGGATTGATCGTCCTACACCTCCTCAGCACAAAAACCAGCAACTCCCGGCTTTCCCCACAATAGAACAGCTTCCCCCGGCGGCGACCTAAACCAACCGAGAACTTAGCTCACATGGAAAGCCTCACACGAGGGGATTCACGCTCGACCGAAGGCACCCAAGGACGCGCCGACTACCCGCGCTGCTCCTCGCCGAGTCTCAGCTCAAGCCACGGCTCATTGAGCTGCAATTCAAAGATTTTCTCTCAGCGTGTGCAAAGTGACCCCAGGTGAGAAGTTATAACAATTCGACCGCATTTCTTCTGTTTAAATCACCAAATCATGCACAAAGGTGCTAGACTATATAGTGATCAACTTTTCTTAGCAACCCTAGCTTGAAACCCGGTGTTAGCAGCCAATTTCAAGTTTTCCCGAGCTCAACCATGGCGGAACTCTTCGGGCGCACGGTGAACACCAACTTGCCGCTGTTTCCGAGCCATGTTGAGGCCATGCCGAGCTAGCCCATCCCCCACTGGTTCTTTAGAGCGGTTTGGTCGAGCTTTTGGCAGGCTAGAAGGACCGGGCGACGGCGCCGAGCTTCACCGAATGCCGCCGCACGCCGCCGACCTGATTCCGAGCCTCAAGATCTTGTGCCGACACTGTAGATTGCTTTCCCATCCGCAAAAACCCCCGGGCTGAGAGTATCGGGCCGAGAAGCGGCCCGGAAGTCAAGTCCGGCGAGGGCGCCACCACTGCCGGCGAGGGGGAGGCGCGGGCGCGGGAAACTGACGAGGAAGAAGAACCTGTTGGCCCCACCGGTCAGTGACTGTGGAACTAATCTGGGATCCGCTGTGGCTACCCGATCGCGTGTGGCTACAGCTGAAATCGGTGTGTACCGCGGTTTGGCTGCACTGAGAGAGTGACACGTCACCCCGGGGACCCGCTGTCAGGGATTTGAACATTTCCCGGGTAATTTGAATTCCAGAATTTCCCTAAACTTTAGAACCTCATAACTTTTGCTAGGAAGCTCCAAATTTAGTTATTCAAATTGGGTTGGATTCAGATTGAAAAACTCTATCCGAATATGAAACCCAATTTGTATAAAATCATTATTAAATTCTGAAAATTCTTTAAAGCTTTTCAGCAAAAGAATATTAGAGGGAGTTTGGTTCATCCAAAAATCCTCAAATTTTGCCAGAATATTCTTTAGGATGTTAGTGAACTTCTGTAAAAATGTCAGCTCATTTGGAGTTGATTTAGTTAGGAGAATTCGGATTTCAAGTTGCTGTGTTCAAATAAATACAGAAACATTTTCAGAAAAATTTCCAAAACTTGGAAATTCAGTTCTAGGCAATTCTGAGCTCCAAAAATCCTAGGATAATTCATACATGCTCCCAGAGCTATGTTTGAAATTGTGGTTAACTGGAATTCGCATGAAAGTGCAAATTAACTCAGAATTAATTCCTTTTTGCCTAAATGCTTAGGGAATTGTTCTGAGTGAACTACTCATTGAAAAATTCTAAATTTTGGTCCAGATGACTTTCTTGTGATAAGAAACTCACTTGAAAATTTTCAGCTCCATTGGAGCTCTGGATCAGTACTGTTCTGTTCAACACCATTAGGTGATCGACACACGAGTGATGTAAAACACTTATCACTTGATCATAGTGCTTAAACCCAAACCCAAACCACTAGCACCAGTGTCATTTTAAATTTTTAAACAGAGTTCCAGTTTTAAACTTGTATTTAGAACTTGTGAGCAAAAACTTTACAATTAAACACATATGCATATTCATAATGTGTAGCCTCTACGTGAAGATTGTGAAGCAATTGAAGTGGAGATCAAAGAGGAAGGAAAGCGAGTGATCAAGCCACAAGTGGTCTTCACTAACTGAATAGATACTTAGTCACGTGCAAAACCAAGGCAAGCTCCAGTTTGCATTTAAATTGTTTATAAACTTTTTACTTTGTTCACTACTATGGTTAGAATTTGTATGTGCATTAGGTCAAGTATGCTTTATACTCCAAATGCATGACCAAATGAACCCTGGAGTCAAGGGTAGAATATAGTTCCCCGCTGTAGAAGGTTGCCATGCTAAATAGGTTATGACATCCGGTAGAAGTCGAGTAGTTGGAATCAACTCGCGAGTTATAGTCGGAATCACACGGGTATGGTTTAAAGAGGCAAACTAAAGTTTATGTTTCCAAAGATGAGACCGGGCAGGAGGATTAGGCAGCGACAAGACGAGGTCTTGGTCGAGTATCTCTGCCTGTGTCGGTTAAGGACCGAGTCATGTGCGGCCCTGCTGAGCAAGTATTGAGTTGTGTATCGGATGCTTACTGCTATATGGGACCTAGGAAACCGATGTACCAGGTTAGCTGGATTGTAGAGGCATACCGCATCGTCTCGTTAGACCTATGAGCCCGAGCAACGCGATCGTTTCTACAGTCGGGTGTCCTGTGAAAGGTTGCCACATACGACATAATGAAGGATGTCAGATTTGGGTCCTCAGAGGCGGGCGTATGTGTCGAGTTATCCGGACAGTATTTGATTCGAATCACCATCCCTCGCGGTTATGAGTACCACTTGCTCACTGTGTTGTGACATAGCAAGCAAGTTGTGTGAGAACAGTTTTGCAAATTTTAATTGCTGCTATGATTATTGGAATCGCATGAAAACCTTGTTGGAAGTAGAGATAGAGCAAACTAAAGTTAATTTCCACCTTGGGACAAGTAACATTGGAATTAAGTGTTTCTTGTTTGATTGTGGAGTTCCAATGTTGCTGGGCGCAAGGGCACTACTGTAATGGCTAAAATCTGAAAGTTAAGGATGAACTTGTAGGCGAGTCTTTTTGCAACTTACATGTTTAGGTCTTAAGTTACTTTCATGTAGAGTTGCATGCCTTAGGAGAGACGGTTAAGTCTTACTGAGACTTTGTGCTCACTCCCTTGCTATATGAGTGGTTTTGCAGGTTAACATAGACGCTTTTGAAGAAGGTTGTCCAGTGAGACTCGGAGACTTCTGAGTCATGTAACACATGGAGAACCTAGCCGCTGCAATGTCTTCGTGTTGCTAGCGAGAGGAGTCCACGGGCTGGACCTCTTCTCGAGTGCTCCTTAGTTATTTGCTGTTTATAGACTTCCACTGTATCTAATTTATGTAAATTATTTACAAATAACATTTGTAAGCTTCCACTTTTGATTTATGTAATACAGTTTTCCTTATATGTGTGCTGTTGGGTGCCGCATAACACGGCACCACCCAATGCGATTCCCGGGCGAGCGGCACGGCCCCGTGATACGGCTGCCGGGGTCCCCCACACCTAGTAACCCGACCCGAAAGGGTCGGGTCATCGACGCCCTCACGCAACTCAGTGCATGAGCGTTTGGGACCCTGTGACCTTTACCGGACTCTAGAAGCCAGGCGGCAAACTCGGGGGGGGGGGGCACGGATTCACCTTCTGACTCTTGGCCCCAACGGCCTCGTCGGGTTTACTTCCACGGCGACAGAGGAGGACGGAGCCTGAGCTCCGAACTCCCGGGCCCCGAGGCCTTCGAAAGGAAGATGCACAACGCCTCCTTCCCGCAAAGGTTCTGAGCCCCGACCAACATCGGGAAGTATGACAGGGAGACCAACCCCGGCGTATGGCTGGAGGACTACTGCCTGGCCTGCCGAGCTGGCAGGCGGAGAATGATGACTTCATCATCCAATATCTCCCCATTTATTTAGCCAAGCCAGCTCGCGCATGGGTAAGGACCCCCAACGACCTGAGCATCCGACACTTGAGCCCCCAAAAGGTTGACGTCACGCTCCTCGCAAGAGCGCTCGGTGGGGTCGGCACTCGCCCTCCCCTTTGACCCCTGGTCGCGTCGAACTCGGCCGCCCGCTTCCTCGTCGCCCGGGCAGCGGGGGCCGCAACTTCAGCTGATCCGTCGTCGCTCTCTTCCGAGTCGCTGTCATCCTCCTCTATGACTCCGGGGTAGTTTCACCGGCTGCCCGTGTTGCACGCCTTCGCGGCTCGCGTTAGATCCAGTGGGCTTTGGCTTCGTCCTTCTCTCGCTTTTATGGCAGCATCCAAAGCGGCCTGCGACGCCCGCTTCTCCCGGTCTTTTGGGACCTTGGGGAGGTTGATGATGCCCCACAGTCCATGAAGGTTTGGAGAGGCCACGTTGAGAGGGGGTGGTCCGGGGGAACAAGGCTCACTGGCATCCCGTCTCAGGATCATCCGGAAGCGTTGGGACATCTCCTAGGAAAGCTTCTAGCTCGATTCCCGGGATGGATAACTTGGCCCACTGTAGAAGTTCAGGGTCTGATGATGGACTCGGATAGGCAACACCCTCCATCGAAGAATGTTCATCACACATTCACACGTAGTTCACAAACTGAATTCAGAACTTTAACCACATTACAAATAGTACTTAAGTGCTTTATCACAATAGTTAATTGTATCAATCATGAGTATCTAATTTATTATGCAGTGGAAGACTCTAAACAGTAGCGGAAGTAAACTAAAGATGATGGGCTCCAACTCTGACTCCATAGAAGGTTGACGGTAGTGCGCATGCCTAGTGCTCCACCTGCTCTACGAAGTACTCTTCTCTCTAGCTGATATAATGTGGGAAATGCAAGGGTGAGTACATGTCATACTCAGCAAGTGCGGGAAAGTATGACATGTAGATTAAACAAGGTTGGAAACAAGGGTGCATTTGCAGCAAGCAAGTTTTATTTCACAATCACAAGAAAAATAGACTACAATGTCTAGGTGAGTTAATTCCCAACATAACCATGTAATTCATCATCCCTCAGGTTCAATACCATCATACTTCATCGTTTAACTAGCCAATACTCATTCTCAAGCTCATCTCATATTCAACAATTGCTCATGATCAACACATAATCACATAACTGAATCCAATCTCATAATCATAACCCAAGAACCAGTTCCAAAACCAGTCCCGAATGACAATACCATAACCATACCTGAATAACCTTCCCAAGTTTTGCCTCTAATCATTGAAGTTGGCAAGGTGCTTGTAACCGGAAGCACGGCTATCATGATAGTTTTACACACTGCAGAGGTGGCACCACTTTACCCACAAGTTCGTGATTTCGTCACCCGTGGGCGAATAGAGAAACCTCCATCATGCCACTATACAACTCGGTGTATGGCCAAGAGATCATAAAATATCCTTAACAAATAGGCTACTAGGATGTTCGGACCCACTGAGGTTTCACCGGCAGTCTTGAATCTCCATTCTCCCACCCACGGGCCCCCTCGTGTACCATGCAGTTCCCAGGACAGTCCTCCTCGACTCCCATTCCCATCCCATCCAATGGTCCATAACAAACTAGCAACACACCTAATTAGTCAGCTAAGACGCACCCATATTTGGCCTTGTGGTGGTATTGTTTTCCCGGCATATTCTCGCATGAAGTCGTCCTTAGATCTAAGGCATGCAAACCACCATCTTATTCAACATAACCACGATCAAAGCTTGCCTAGATCTCCACAGTTCCATGCTCATTAAACATCATCATTTTCTCATCATCTTTAATCTTCGTGAGTGCAGTAGTAAGCAAGTTTATTTCTGTTTCCCTTAATCCCATAAGCAATGCAGTGAAACAGAGAAAACGACACCCATACCCGACTCAACAGGTTCCCATCGAATAGGGGTGGCATACAATGCTAGTAAACTCCTACTAAAATGGTTTCCCATCATATTGACACGAGCATGCTGTTTTCACAAGCAAAACAGTTCAGAAACATAGGATCAATATGGTCAAGGGGCACTTGACTTGCTCCCACGGGTTGTGCTGCTCGAGCTCTTCGAAGTTTTGGTGCTGGAGGTCCTTGTAGATGGCCTTTCGGGTGTGTCCTTCTACTCACGATCACGTACATACAAGGTAATACAATCAATCAATACGCTGCACACATTTTACTCAAGATGTGATGATGTGGATGCATGCAATCCTAAAATGCAACCTACTCTAACCATTTCATATATCCCCATATGTTTTTGGGTAGGTTTTAGTGGGGTTTTGCAATGATCAGTGATGCTGGAAATCGATTCAGGCGTGGCTATAATTCTAGCTTGGTATTACATCAAACCGTCGTCAAAACCTAAGCCGGGGACTGCCCTACTTACTTGCACTAGCTCCTGGCCGCAAGGTGTGATGCAGCGGGGTTGAGGATGACGGCAGCAACGTTGCACGAAGGATGATGGCTCCTGCCTCTCATCCTCCTCCTTTTCTCCTCTGCGGCTGGTCTTCTCCTTGCAGTGGCAGCAGCTAGAGCTCCTCTTGTGATCAATGTGGCGGCTGGGGTTTTCCTTGGTGCAGAGCAGAGCTGCGTCCAGGGCAGGGAGGCGCTGGGGTCTTCTTATCCGGCAGGGGCGCGACAGGGCAGGGCTGATGCGGCGGCCAAGGCAGGGCAGCAGGGCGCGGCCAGGGGTTTTCTTGGGCAGAGGGCGGCTGCCAGGGGGGAAGGGTTTTATTTATTGGAGGAATGGCAGCCAAGGAGGCTAGGATTTCAGCAAAATAACTTGATCAAGAACTAGGTTTAATTTGAGGGAGGTGCAGTCAAGGGGCTAGGATTTTAGCAAATAAAATTGATCGGCCAGGGGAAAATCCCCTAAGGGGGGCGCGGCTGAGGGGGAGATTCCCCAATGGGAGGTGGCCAGAGGGAAATTCCCCAAGGGGGGGGGGGGAAATCCTCCAACGGGGAAATTTCCTAAGGGGGAGGGCACCGGCCAAGTTAGGGGGAAGAGGGTGGCTAGGGTTATTCTTTTTCTTTTCTTTTATTTATTTTTGGGTTTTATATTCCTTTATTTCTTTTCTTCTTCTTTTTAAATGCTTCTCCACATGAAAATAAATGCAATGATGATGATGAATTTGAGGGTGTTACAAACCTACCCCCTTAAAATGAATCTCGCCCTCTAGATTCGATAGAGTGGAGAAATGATCAGTGAATGCCGTCTTGAGGTCTTCCTCACGCTTCCACATAGCTTCGGCTTCCGTATGATGGCTCCTTTGTACCTTGCACCAACGGATTACCTTGTTCCTCGTGACTCTTTCCTTCATATCTAGGATTTTTATGGGGTGTTCCGCCTGGAGTTCTAACTCGTTCATTGGTACTTGTTCTTCCGGCACTCTTAGGCACTTCTTGAGCCGAGACACGTGAAACACGTCGTGTACGTCGGAGAGGTGTCCCAGCAGCTCTAGGTTATATGCTACCTCTCCTTGCTTGCCCAAAATCTTGAATGATCCGATGTATCGAGGTGCTAGCTTGCCTTTGACATAAACCGTCGTTGGCCTCGGATAGGCGACATGTTGAGATAAATGTAGTCTCCGACTTCGAAAGTCAGACTCCTTTGCCTATTGTCCACATAGCCTTTTTGATGTGAATGAGCAGCCTTCAGATTTTCCCGTATTGTTTTGACTTGCTTCTCGGCGTCCTGTAACACTTCGGGTCCAAACACTTGGTTTTCTCTCAGTCTCATTCCAGAACAGGGGTGTCTTACACCGTCTACCATATAATGCCTCGAAAGGTGACATTTTCAGGCTCTATTGTTGTAGGAGAATTCAGCATGCAGCAAGCTCTTGTCCCAGCTACTACCCATGTTTCAAGGCGAAAGCTCTCAACATGTCCTCCAATATCTGATGTGTCCTCTTGGTTTGTCCGTCGGTCTGTGGGTGATACGCGGAGCTGAAATTTAACCGTGTACCCATAGCTTCATGCAGTTTCTTGCAGAACCTATAGATAAACTGAGAACCTCAGTCTGAAACTATCCTCTTCGGAACTCCATGACGACATACTATGTTCTCCATATACAGCTCGGCTAACTGCACCACGATGTACCTGGTCCTAACAAGAATGAAGTGGGCTTCTTTTGTCAATCGGTCCATGATAACCCAAATAGTCGTAACCGGACTGAGTACATGGAAATCCGACGATGAAATCCATACTGATTTCTTCCCACTTCCACTCGGGTACTTTCAACGGCTACAATAATCCAGCTGGTCTCTGATGCTCAGCCTTCACTCATTGGCACGTGTCACATAGGGCCACATATTCAGCTATGCCCCTTTTCATGCCATCCCACCAATAGCAAGTTTTCAAGTCCTTGTACATCGTTTTACAACCATGATGTATGGAATAGGGCGAGTCATGTGTCTCCTTTAATATTGCGCCGCGGATGTGCTTCACGTTAGGCATACAAATCCTTTTTCCTAACCAAGGCCTGCCATTCTCATCTTCCTTGAAATCCTTCTCTATCCCTTGTCGGATTCTTTCATTGATTTCCTTTATTTCCTCATCCGTTGACTGACCATCTCGTATCTCTTGTCCTAACGTTGGGTTTAGATCTATCACCTCTATCTCATTCACGAACCCGATATGTAACCGTTCAAACTCCTTAAGTAGCTCGGGTGGCAGCTCCTGAACCGTGAGTAGGTGACATGATCCCTTTCATCTTAGAGCGTCCGATACTACATTAGCATTCCCGGGGTGATAGTTAATTCTTACATCATAATCCTTCATGAGCTCTAACCATCGGCGTTGCCTCAAATTCAGAACAGCTTGTGTGAATATGTACTTGAGGCTTTTGTGATCGGTACAAATTTCACATCGGTGACAAAAAATGTAGTGCCTCCAAATCTTCAATGTGTGTATCACGGCTGCGAGTTCCAGGTCATGCGTAGGATAATTCAGGTCATGTTTCCTTAGTTCCCTTGATACATAAGCTACCACTTGGCCTTCTTGCATAAGCTTACATCCAAGTCACTGTCTTGAGGCGTCACAATATATATCGAAACTCTTGCTCACGTCCGGCAATACCAAAATCGTTGCCGTTGTCAATCTCTTCTTTATCTCCTCAAAGTTGTCTTGACAGGCTTGTGTCCACTGAAATGCCTTCCCTTTCATTAGCGATTCAGTCATGGGCTTCGCTATCTAGGAGGAGTCCTTGATGAATCGGAGGTAATATCCATCCATCCCAAGGAAACTCCGAATGTTCCTCACATTCTGCGGTGGGTTCCACTTCAACACGTCCCTCACTTTTTCGGGATCAACCGATACTCCTTTGGAGATGATGTGGCCTAAGAATGATATCTCCCTTAACCAAAATCGATACTTGCTGAACTTGTCATAAAATTGACGCTCTCGTAGTTTCTGCAATGTCAGTCTCAAGTGTTCCTCATGTTCTTCCTCGCTTCTAGAATACACCATAATATCGTTGATGAAAACCACAACAAACTTGTCCAAGTACTCCATGAAGACCTTATTCATGTGGTACATAAAGTACGCAGGCACATTTGTCAATCCGAATGACATGACGGTGTACTCATACGAACCATACCATGTTTGAAAAGCTGTTGGGTATGTCGAAGGGTTTAATCTTCAGCTGGAAGTATCCCGATCGGAGATCAATCTTATAGAAAATCCTGGCGCTTTTCATTTGATCGAATAAGTCCTCTATGCAGGGTAGCGGGTACTTATTCTTGATTGTCACCTCGTTGAGAGACCTATAGTCCACACACATCCTTTGGTTCCATCCTTTTTATCTACGAAGAGCATTGAGGCTCCCAACGGTGATGAGCTTAGGCGTATAAAACCCTTATCTAGCTGATCCTGAATTTGTTTCTTGAGCTCCACTAATTCATTAGCAGGCATCATATATGGCCTCTTTGCTATAGGTGCAGTTCCGGGTACTAAATCAATGGCAAACTCTATGTCATGATCAGGTGGCACACCTGACAATTCTTTCGGAAACACATCTGAATATTCTTGAACCACCGGAATGCTTTCCAATGTCACACCTTCCACATGATTCAGCACGGCCTTCTCGGTTGCATGTTGGGCTGCCTCAAACCCGATGTGGGTATCGTGCTCACTCGTTAACTGTACGATTCTCTTAGCACATTGAATCACTCCGTTATACTTGCTTAACCAGTCCATTCCAAGTATTACATCCATCCCATGGGAATCCAAGACAATGAGGTTGGCAAAAAATCTACCCCCTTGTTTTAATGCTTACTTTCGGACATACTATATCTGTCCTCATCCCTCCACCGGGAGAATTAACCAACATAGTTTGTTTCATGTGGGATATGGGTAGGTTATACTTGGCAACATACTTGGATGAGATGAAGGAATGCAATGCTCCAGAATCAAATAAAATAGTGGCTTGGTTGGAGTTGGCGAGAAACAAACCAATCACGACGTCCTCAGGCTATTGTGCTTCCTTGGCGGAGATGTGATTCAAATGGCCACGAGCAAAATTCTTCTGTCCACGGTTACCTTGTGTTGCTCCTCCATTCGGCCGTGGGTTCTACTTGGGTCTATTGTTTGGCTGTCCAAGGCCTATCTTGGGGCATTGGTTTGCAAAGTGTCCCGTCTCTCCACATGTAAAGCATGCCTTGTTGCCAATAACACCAGGGAGGTTGGGGCGAGGCTGACTTTGAGCATAGGCACCCATGTTGGCACGGGGCGCAGGTGGCATAGGAAAACGGGGTTCTTGCATGATGGGGCGTTGCTGCGGTGGCTGATTTGGGCAAGGTGGATTTGTAGGGCGAAAAGTAGAAGCAGATGAGCCATAGTATGGTGCAGTTGGTGGCATGAAGCGGGGGCGCACATTGCTTCCTTGTGGCTGTCCTTGATATGGCATCTTCCTCTTGCACTCTTGTTCAATTTCACGGATCTTGCTCTCCACCACTATAGCTTTGTCAACAAGATTTTGGAAGTTTACATAGTCATTGTTGAACAGATGGACTTGAATCTCATTGTTCAGTCCTTCCATGAACAGGTATTGCTTCCTGTGGTCCGAATCAACGTCCTCTAGAGCATACCTTGGACAGTTACGTGAACATGTTGAGGTACTCATTCACGCTCTTCCTCCCTTGCCTAAGGCTTTCAACCTCTTGCCTTTTTAGCAGGGGTGTAAGCGGGGCGGGACGCGGCTGCCCGCCCCGCATCCGCATAAGCCGCAAATTGTTCGCAGGTGAACGCGGCTGCCCATTAATCCACAAATTCGTTAGCGGCATCCCGCATACGCCGCACCGAGCCACTTAAGTGCGGGCGGCATGGCACACTGGCAACTAAATAGTAAACACTGAAGCTAAATTGCTAAAGCAACTTCGATATTTGGCCTCTCCCGCCAGCTCTCTACGCTTCTGTTCCCATCAACACGTACACAATGCAGACTTGCGGCGCTGCGGGCACAAACAAGACGAGCACTACGGGATTACGGGTTGAAGCGGACCGTTATGCTGTCTGTTAGCGGGATTGCGGCGCGGGTCTACCCAGCGGCATTGCGGCAGGCCCGCGCCGCTTACATCGCTACTTTTTAGTATCATCAATCCTTCAGGAACATAATGAGAGCGGAAACTCTCCTTGAAATCAGCCCAACTAAATGTCTCCTTATTAGCATGGGCGTTGCAAAGAGCGTCCCACCAATCAGAGGCTGCCCCAATCAGTTGGTGTGATGCAAAGAGAACCTTCCCCCGATAACTGCATTGAATAATAGCAAGCTTCTTCTCAATAGACTTCAGCCAGTCATCGGCTTTCATAGGATCATTAGCTTGTGCAAAGGTAGGTGGCCTAGTCCTTATGAATTCTCCCAATCTTTTGTGAGCTGGCAGTGGTGCGGCGGTGGGGGTGCAGGAACGTGGTTAGGGTTGTTGTTGTTGGCCTGCAGCTGTCCCGGTGTTTGCATCATAGCTTGCGTGAGCTGGTTCTGCATAGCCATCAAACGTTCAAAGTTGTTTGCACCAGCCCTGAAGTTGACATCCTCAGGAACTTCCACATTGTTATTGCCATCCTCATGTGGTTCATCATCACCACAAATGTTCCTTCGGTTGCGGTTGTGACGTTCCCTCGGCATCTGTGAGAGGGTAGAGTAGGAAATAGAAATTCAGATTGATCCCTCAACTACATGCATCAATGTGTATGAACTAAGCAACTCCTTTATTAATATAGACCTATATGAGGATGTGAACAAGTGTCGAAGCATCCCGCATCTCTCTACTATGTGTGGATGTGGACGTTCGCCAATGTGTCCCACAACTCACACCCAAACACACAAACATAAGCAATCATCACAAAAGTTCAGTACGCCACACTTATTCAAACCACTACGGTCTAAGTGTTCTTATTACAACTTATTCAATAGGAAACCTTAACTTAATCGTGAGAACCAGTGTTGTTCTGGCCGTGTTGCGGGCGCGGTCCATGTAACAGCCCTAACTTTTGTAAAGTTACATTTCAACTTATGAAGAATGGTTGAGGAGAAGAAAGACTATATTTGTGTCACATCAAATGATAAACACAAAAATGGACATATGAGAGAGTTAAAAATTTTCTTTAACTCAGGTTTAGCACCTTTAAACATGAGCAGGGAACTTCACTCCCTAATTTGAATTCATGTCAACCATCACTATGAAGAGGATGGAGGGAAATTTAAACACAATTTGAATCTTTTAAAAAGGATTCATGTTCTGATTGTCCAAATGCATACCAGTGAATTCACTAATGCATTCCCCATGTACCAAAGAGCTTCTGATCCAAATTTGGATATTTTTGGAGCTCATCTACCATTTATTCAAAGGAATATTTGAGAGCACATTCAAATTCAAATTTGAATTTAAATTCTGAACCAAACATGCTCAATTTTGAAATATGATTTCAGATTCAAATTCCCCATGTCATTTTTGGCCTACCCTCTAAGTTTGGTCAAATTTAGACAACAATTGTGTGGGAATCTTAAAGCACAGAGGAGGAAAAATTGAGGGCTGTGAACCACACCTGCCATACACACACAAAGCAACCGACTTCCTCAGTTCTTCAGCACGCGACAGCAGCCGGCCGAACCCGCTCCCGATGTTTTGCCGGTGCCAGCTCCTGCTAATTGATCGACTGCTCGTGCTTATCTTCCGTGGAGGTTGCACAACCGAAACTCTCCTCTTCTCTCTCGCTCACTCAGCTGTTCTCTCTGTTTTCCCTCCCACAACAACACCGGAGCCACTTCTCTGTGTCTCCCAATCACACCACAGCAGCGGAGCTCGGATGATCAAGCTCCCCACTGCAAAAAGCAGCACACACCGGTGCTCTCGCCGGCTACCTTCTTCACTCCTCGGGTTTCTGATCATGGAGCTCAGAAATTCGGAGTTTGCCGCCGCGCCCGAGTTGATCACCGAAGAAACGAGCTTCGGCTCTCCTTGGACAGGCCACACCGAGCAGGATCATGCTCAAACAAACCCACCCCTCGGTGCACCAGAGAATATATTTGCTCCTCCCCAAAGCTCATCCCTAACGGTGAACCATAGCAAGGGAATTTGGAGTTTTTCTCCCGGGTGGCGCAACTCGACCACGAGGTAGGGATTTGTGAAATTCACGTTCAATTCTTGTTGTTAGTGATCCAGACTTTGCACAGAAGTTCTTGATTTACTAGCGCATGTTATCCATCGAAGCTAGGCCAAGAAATTGGGTGTAGAGGGAGAAAATCCGAGTTTTGTCCATGGCCAACCGTCGGACCTCGTCGGCCGCACGGCGACGACGTGATTCGATGGCTCCCCAGCCCTGTTGGCTTCTATTTCTAGCTTCCTCACATTTCCCTGTTGCTCTAGAGCCAAAGAGCCGACGGTTTAACATCGAATGGAGGTGTCCCGAGCTCGCCGGAACCCTAGGTTCCACTGTCACTGCCGCGCGCCTATTTCCGGCCATCGCCGGCGGCCGACAACCCTTCAAACGAGTTCAGCTGGCGGAAATAAGCGCAGGCAGCAAGTTTCGGCCGGTGGGCCGGCCGGGAACTAAGTTCCGGAAACCTCGCCGGTATGCGCCGCCGCCCGGGTCTGTTGGCGCAAGGAAGTAGAAAGAACTGTGCATGGGACCCATGTGCAGTTTTTTAAACTTTTCTCTGATTTTCAGATTTCGGTTCAAACTTCTAATAGCCATAACTTGGTGTAGAATTGTCTGAAAATTCCCAAATAAATTGCGTTAGATTCCTCTCCGTGAGTACTATCCAGGGGTACATCCCAATATTTATGAAAATCCATGGATTTGGCTTATTAATTCAATTAAGGAAAATATTAAGGAATTAATTACAGGAGTTCTGTTTATTGGAAAATTCCCAATTTTGGGCAGCACCTTCCTCTATATATACTTGAATTCCAGTAAGTATTTCAGAGGCATTGGACCTCGCTTTCTTGGACAAATGTTGTATCAATTTTTTATGTCTCTGAAAAATAGGAAAAAGGACAGAAACATTTTCAGCCTTTTACCCAAACTTGTAAAATCCATATCTCCATGTAGGAAACTCCAAAAATAGTAAAACCAATTTCTATGGACTCAGGACATTGTGTACTTCCTAAAAAGTCCACTTTTAGCATAGGAAAGCTCAAGGACTAGGAGGGAAAGGTAGAATAGTGAAAACACATAAGGAATTGTTGTGCTCACATTGAGCCATTACATGAGCTCAAATTTTTCACAGTGCCTACATATCATCCCTGGAATCTGTGGTTAAATTTTCAGATTCATTGGACCAGTGGAACTTGAGATACCATTCTTTAGGTCTGAGTGTTCATATAAGGACTTAATCGCATGGTGATTAATATTACCTTCATTTCACTTAGCATTTTCTTCTCTAAGGTAGTAGATCTAACAATAGAAACCGTGCTGTTGATTCCCCTTTTAGTCGTAATTAACTTGTACAACCACTTTAAAGCATTTTCTAAGTTGCTTTTGAAACTATGTGCATAATTATCTCATTAGCACGTGACGTCGACGTTCGACGAGGATTCAACTCAGCAGAGGCAAGGATCTCCCTCTCCTGATAAGTTTGGCGGATTCTCCGGAGGAAGGCTAACTCATAGCCTCTAAAAAACCGTTGAGCAAGGCAAGCCCCGGTTTGCATATAATTACCGTTTTAAATTTTGCTTTACCTTGACCTCATGTTTATTAGACTTTATATTGTGCATTATTCCTAGGATGCTTGAAACTCACTTCCATGGTTATTATAACCCTGAACAGAAGGTCTAGTGTAGTATTTGCCTCGTTGTAGATGGCTAGGCTAATGCTGTAGAGACCCTGGTAGAAGACGAGTAGTTAAAAGCTACTTGCGGCAAAGGTCGAGTAGCGGAGTCTACTCGCGAGCAGAAGTTATTGTGACACCCGATTCCGAAAATAGAACCAAGTGAATGCATATGTGTGTCCAGGATGTTCATCACACATACACATATAATCCACAAACTGAATTCAGAATATAACCACGAATAAATAGTGTATAAGTAATTTATTACAATGACTCAAAGTCTCACTCATGAATCTCTAACTTATTCTTGCAGCGGAAGTCTCTAAACGACAGCGAAAATAACTAAATAGCAGGCTCCAATCTTCAACTCCACAGGCATGTTGATGGTAGTTCGCACGCCTAGTACTCCACATGGTCCTTGAAGTACTCATCTCCTGTACCTGATGTTTATGTGGTAATGCAAGGGTGAGTACATGTCGTACTCAGCAAGTGCGGGATAAGTATGACATGTAGCTTACAACAATGTAGGAAATAAAAAGGCTCATTGCAGCAAGCTAATTTTATTTCACAAACATGATAAAAATAGCAACTATTTCTAAGTAAAATTTATCCCAACATGACCAAGTAATTCAGCAACATTTTCTCATCATAATTCACCACTTATCAAGTCTCATTCAGCTATTAATCTTTCTCAAGTTCATCTCATACTCATAAACATTCATAATATTCATATAACCGAAACCAAACTCATTATCATGACTCAAAACAGTCCCAAAAACAATCCCAATGACCATACCACAACCATACTGAATAACCATCCTAAGATTTCCCTCTAATCATGGAAACTGGCCAGGTGCTTGTGACTGGAAGCACTGCTATCATGATAGTTTTACACTCTGCAGAGGTGGCACCAGTTTACCCACAAGTTCGTGATTTCGTCACCCGTCGGCGACTGCAGAACCTCCATTATACCAGTACACAACCGTCGGTGTATGGCCAAGAGATCATAAAATAGCCTTTACAAAGTGGCTACTAGATGTATGGACTCACTGAGGTTTCACCGGCAGGCTCGAATCACCATTCTCCCACCCACGGGCCCCCTCTTGTGCCCATGCAGTTCCCAGGGCAGTCCCTTTCGACTCCCATTCCATGCGCCATCCACGGTCCATAACAAGCTAGCAACACACCTAATTAATCAGCTAAGACGCAACCATACTTGGCCTTGTGGTGGCACTGTTTTCCTGGCATATTCTCGCATGAACCGATCCTTAGATCTACGGCAAGCACAACCATCTCATCCAGCAACATTCACGAACCAAGCTTGCCTAGATCTCCCCGATTCCATGCCCATTAACATCATCATCTCATCATCATTATTCATATGAGTGCAGTAGCTAGACATGTTTTATTTCAGCTTCCTGTATCCCGTGAATTAAGCGAAGCAAAAGGAAAAACGACCATACCCGACTCATCAACTTTCCCGGCGACAAGGATGGTTAACAAAACTAGTAAACTCCTATAAAAGTGTGTCCCATCAAGTTGACTCAAGCATACGAGTTTTCGCAAACAAAACAGTTTCGAAACATGGGATCAATATGGTCAAGTGGCACTTGCTTTGCTACCATGGTTCTTGCTGTTCGAGCGTCTCGAAGTCTTGGTGCTGTAGATCCTCGTAGATGGCCTCTTGATCTTGTCCTTCTACTAACGACCACGCACATACAAAACTTACAGCAATAAAACATCATGCACAAACTTTACTCAAGATGCAATGGGGTAGATGAATGCAAATCCTATGGTGCTGTTTTATTAAACCAGTTTGTACGTGTTCTTGCATGTTTTAATAGGATTTCATGGGTTTTTATGATGAACAAGGGTGTAGGGATCAAGTGTGGACGTGGTGATGATCTTAACCCAAGATCTAGATCAATTCCACCGTCAGAAACCGATCAAAACGCGATCTGTCCACACGTAAAAGTTTCTGCTCGAAGGGGGTGAAGAAAACGGATGTGTAGAAACAGCGGCGACGTCGTAAGATGGGTAATGAAGATATACCTCACTTCCTTTAATGGCAGGGCCTTCCTCCTAGCAATGGCAGCAGTGGGAAATTTTTCTATGGAAGATAGGGCAGGACAGATCTTCGGGCTTCTTCTCCGGCGACGGCGGCCAAATTCCGGCAAGGGGGGAAACTTGGCGACTTGGCAGCAAGAAAGGGGGCTTGGCAGCAGGGGGGGACGACCAAAAGAGAGAGGGGTCGGCCAAGGAGGTGGGGGTTATATTTATAAGGGGGAAAAGGAGAGTCCTACTCCAATTGGAGCTCAAATAAGTGTCCTATTCATATTTTTTTGGATCTTAACAAACTTATCTCTTGTGGTGCGGCATCCTTGGGGATTTTATCCCCAAAATGTGGGGGAAAATACCCTTTTTTGGGAATTGGGGAATTTAGAATTTTTGGGGGAAATTTGGGGAAATTTTGGGAATGGCTCATTTCAGCTATCTTTTTCCCATTCCTCATCATTTCTATGTCACTTGCTCCATTTCTACATTCCCCTCTCCATTTCTATGTCCCATTCTCCATTTCTACATTCCCCTCTCCATTTATATGTCCCATTCTCCATTTCTACATTCCCCTCTCCATTTCTATGTCCCATTCTCCATTTCCACATTGCCCTTCTCCGTTTCTAGGCCCCATTCTCCATTTCTATATTCCCTTGTCCATTTCTGTGGTTTTCCTCCATTTCTATGGTTCCTTCCTCCATTTCTATAGTTCTTTCAACATTTCTATGGTTCTTTTCTCCATTTCTATGGTTGTTTCTCCATTTCTATAGTTCTTTCTCCATTTCTATAGTTCTTTCTCCATTTCTAGGGTTCTTTCTCCATTTCTACTTCTTTTATAATGCTTCTCTACATGAAAAATGTATGCAATGCATGAAAATGATTTTGAGGGTGTTACAAACCTACCCCCCTTTAACTGAATCTCACCCTCGAGATTCGATAGAGTGGAGAATAGATGAGGGAATTGCGCCTTGAGGTCTTCCTCACGCTCCCATTTAGTTTCGACTTCCGTGTGATGGCTCCACTGTACCTTGCACCAACAGATTACTTTGTTCCTCGTGACCCTTTCCTTCACATCCAAGATTTTGACGGGGTATTCCGCGTAGGTCATATCCTCTTGAAGCTCGAGCTCATCCATTGGTAATTGTTCTTCTGGTACTCTTAAGCACTTCTTGAGTTGGGATACGTGAAACACGTTGTGCACGTCAGAGAGGTGCGTTGGCAGTTCTAGTTGATAGGCTACTTCTCTTCGCTTGCCCAAAATCTTGATTGGCCCGATGTAGTGAGGTGCTAACTTGCCTTTGACGTTGAACCGTCGTTGGCCTCGGATAGGTGATACCTTAAGATACACGAAGTCTCCCTCTTCGAAGGGTCAATCTTCTTCGCCTATTGTCCGCATAACCCTTTTGTCGCGACTAAGCGGCCTTCAATTTTTCTCGTATCGTTTGGACTTGCTTCTCGGCGTCTTGCAGCACTTCGGGTCCAAACACTTGGCTCTCTCCGGTCTCATTCCAGAACAGCGGCGTTCTACACCGTCTACCATACAATGCTTCGAAAGGTGACATTTTCAAGCTGGCTTGGTAGCTGTTGTTGTATGAGAGTTCAGCATACGGCAAGCTCCTATCCCAACTACGCCCATGTTTCAATGCGCAAGATCTCAACATGTCTTCTAAAAATTGATTTGTCCTCTCCGTTTGCCCGTCGGTTTGCGGGTGATAAGCGGAGCTGAAATTCAGTCGTGTACCCATGGCTTCATGCAGCTTCTTCCAGAACTTAGAGGTAAATTGAGAACCCCCATATGAAACTATCCTCTTCGGAACTCCATGGCGACACACGATTTGCTCCATATACAGCTCAGCTAGTTGTGCAACGCTGTACTTGGTTCTAACAGGAAGGAAATGGGCTGTTTTCATCAATCGGTCCACGATAACCCATATAGAGTCGTAACATGATTAAGTATTTGGCAATCCGACGATGAAATCCAAGCTGATGTCTTCCCACTTCCACCTGGGTACTTTCAATGGCTGCAACAGTCCAGCGGGTCTTTGATGTTCGGCCTGCACCCATTGGCACGTATCGCATAAGGCAACATATTCAGCTATGTCCCTTTTCATACCTTCCCACCAATAGCAAGTTTTCTAGTCCTTTTACATTTTTGTACAGCCGGGATGTATGGAATAAGGTGAGTCATGTGCCTCCTTTAATATCGTGTCGCGGATGTGCTTCACGTTAGGCACACAAATCCTTTTCCCTAACCAAAGTGTGCCTTTCTCGACTTCCTTGAAATCCTTTTCTATGCCTTGTCGGATTCTTTCCTTGATTTCCTCATCCGTTGCTTGGCCATCTCGTATCTCTTGTTCCAGCGAGGAGTTCAGTTCTATCACATCCATCTCGTTCAAGAACCCGAGATGTAACCGTTCGAACTCCTTGCGCGACTCAGGTGGCAGCTCCCGAACCGTGGGTTGGTGACATGCTCCCTCTCGGCTCAACGCATCAGCTACTACATTGGCCTTTCCGAGGTGATAGTTGATTCCAACATCATAATCCTTGATGAGTTCCAATCATCGATGTTGCCTCAAATTCAGATCCGTTTGCGTGAATATATACTTGAGGCATTTGTGATCCGTATAGATCTCACATCAGTGGCCAAGGATATAATGCCTCCAAATCTTCAAGACATGTACTACGGCTGCAAGTTCCAAGTCATGTGTGGGGTAATTCAGCTCATGTTTCTTTAGTTGTCTCGACGCATAGGCTACCACTTGTCCTTCTTGCATGAGCACACATCCAAGCCCTTGTCTTGATGCGTCACATCATATGTCGAAGCTCTTGCTCACGTCTGACAATACAAAAACCGGCACTGTGGTTAATCTCCTCTTTAGCTCCTCAAAGCTTTCTTGACACGCTGGTGTCCACTGAAATTCTTTCCCTTTCATAAGCAATTCAGTCATAGGCTTCGCTATCTTGGAGAAATCCTTGATGAACCGGCGGTAATATCCAGCCATCCCAAGGAAACTCCAAATATCTCTCACATTCTGCGGTTGATTCCACTTCAAAACATCTCCCACTTTTCCGGGATCAACCGATACTCCTCCCTTGGAGATGATGTGGCCTAGGAACGATATCTCCTTTAGCCAAAATTGACACTTGCTGAACTTAGCATACAATTGATGCTCTCGCAGTTTCTGCAATGTTAACCTCAAGTGTTCTTCATGTTCTTCCCCGCTTTTCAAATACACCATGATATCGTCGATGAAAACCACGACAAACTTGTCCAAGTACTCCATGAAGACCTTATTCATGAGGTACATAAAGTATGCGGGTGCATTCGTTTACCCAAAAGACATAATAGTATATTCATCGAACCATACCGTGTTCGAAATACAGTCTTGGGTATGTCAGAGGGCTTAATCTTCAGCTGGAAGTATCCCGACCGAAGATCAATCTTGGAGAAAATTCTGGCATCTTTCATTTGGTCAAACATGTCCTCTATACAGGGCAGCGAGTATTTATTCTTGATCATCACCTCATTGAGAGACCTATAATCCACACACATCCTTTGGGTCCTATCCTTCTTGTCTACGAAGAGCACGGGGGCTCCCCATGGTGACGAGCTTGGGCGTATAAAACCCTTTTCTAGCTGCTCCTTAATTTGCTTCTTGAGCTCCACTAGTTCATTAGCGGGCATCCTATACGGCCTCTTCGCTATAGGTGCAGTTCCGGGTACTAAATCAATGGCAAATTCAATGTCCCGGTCAGGTGGCATACTTGAAAGTTCTTCCGGGAACACATCTGAATATTCTTGAACCACCGGAATGCTTTCCAATGTCGCTTCTTCGACGTGGTTCAGCACTGCCTTCTCGGTTGCCGGTTGGGCTGCCTCAAACTCAATACAAGTACCGTGCTCACTTGTCAACTGCACAATCCTCTCAGCACATTAAATCACTCCGTTGTGCTTGCTTAACCAATCCATTCCAAATATTATGTCAATCTCTTGAGAATCCAAGACAATAAGGTTGGCAAGAAAGTCTACCACCTTATTTTAAGGCTTACTTTCAGAGTAGAATTCAAAATTGAAAGAAGTGATTTCCCAACTATATGCATCAAGGTGTATGAACTAAGCAACTTCTTTCATTAATATCAGCCTATACGAGGATGTGAATAAGTGCCGAAGCATCTCACATCTCTCTACTATGTGTGGCTGTGGACTTTCGTAGAAGTGTCCCACAACTCACATACAAGCACACAGACATAAGCAATCATCACAAAAATTCAGCACACCACACTTATTCGAGCTACTACGATCAAAGCGTTCATATTATAGCTTATTCAAGGGGAAACCTAAACTTAATCGTGAGAACCGGTGCTGTTCTCGCCGTGTGACAAGGGTGGTCCATACATGGGCGCACACCATGGTGAGCCGGCAGTCCATGTAGGGATAGATGACGCTGGTGCTCCATTTGTTCCCGCGTTGGCACGAGTCTCCTCTTGTTTCTCCAGCAAATACGGCTTCTTGTGGAGATAACGGATCTCTTCTTGTGCGCTTGCATAGCAGTTTCCTAATTCCATGAGCAATCTCTGAGACTTATCAGCAGCTTGTGGGTTGGAAAGAGTTTTTCCATGGGGTCCAATGATCTCCCTTGTACCACTCTTCCGATACGGGTGCAGCTCGAAAGTGATGTCGTCAAGCTGTTCATGGAAGGCGTAGCACAGTCCGGTGAGTTCTTCCCATGCAGCATCATCGATAGCTTATGCCCTTGTAGCTCTCCATGTGGGTGTGAAGTGCTGAATGACAACCCTACCGTTATATAGGATGGTTAATTCAGCCTTCCACTCTTCATGTCCGAGACGAGGGACTTCCTTGAGAAGTTATTCCGGATATAGGTTGCAGCAATCCAGGAATTCTTTATGCTCCTTGGATATGTGTCCTCCCTCCATCCCGTCGGACCGAAATTCTTGGACTGAATGGTTGGCCAATTCATCACCTTCATTATTGGTCTCAGCAAGGGGTGGCTCCTCCTCGAGTTCATCTCCTCCCGTCATAGTTTCATGAGGCTCCACGGGTTGTAAGCCCGCGTGAAACTCCTCCTGAGGTGCGTACCAATGCTGTTCTTGTGGATCATCTTCCATGTCGTCTTTGAATGGTTCCACCTCTTCCGGATTCTCTTCCTCATGCATATAACTATTGACTTTATCTTCATCACAAGGTTCCGTCTTCACTTCCTCCCAATATGGTCCATCGGACACCTCAATGGGGTTAAGTGCACTTCCACTTGGGGTTGGACGAGTACTTATGCGTGCCGTGCTCCTGATCGCCGGCATCTATAAATAGGACATGAGAAACTTTGGAGAAGGAAGAAAATACTTCAAAACTTCAGAATCTATGGAGCAAGAAAGCAAAAGTGTGGTGTCCAAAAGAAGAGAAACGAGGGGCTGAAAATAGCACTTTGCAGTGGTTGAATTGACAAGTAAGGTGCAGCAGCAAGAAATTTTCAAAAATAGAAGTTTAGAGGGGTGTTCCTATGTGTTTTAGAGTGTCCATTCTACCTAGGCTTGCGTCCTACGGTCAAAGTGGCTCTGATACCAATCTGTGACACCCGGTTCCGAAAATAGAACCAAGTGAATGCATATGTGTGCCGGGATGTTCATCACACATACACATGTAATCCACAAACTGAATTCAGAATATAACCACGAATAAATAGTGTTTAAGTACTTTATTACAATGACTCAAAGTCTCACTCATGAATCTCTAACTTATTTTTGCAGCGGAAGTCTCTAAACGACAGCGAAAATGACTAAATAGCAGGCTCCAATCTTCAACTCCACAGGCATGTTGACGGTAGTTTGCACGCCTAGTACTCCACATGGTCCTCGAAGTACTCATCTCCTGTAGCTGATGTTTATGTGGTAATGCAAGGGTGAGTACATGTCAGACTCAGCAAGTGCGGGAAAAGTATGACATGTAGCTTATAACAAGATAGGAAATAAAAAGGCTCATTGCAGCAAGCTAATTTTATTTCACAAACATGATAAAAACAGCAACTATTTCTATGTGAAATTTATCCCAACATGACCAAGTAATTCAGCAATATTTTCTCATCATAATTCACCACTTATCAAGTCTCATTCAGCCATTAATCTTTCTCAAGTTCATCTCATACTCATAAACATTCATAACCATCTCATATTCATATAACCGAAACCAAACTCATTATCATGACTCAAAACAGTCCCAAAACCAATCCCAATGACCATACCACAACCATACCGGATAACCATCCCAAGATTTACCTCTAATCATGGAAGTTGGCCAGGTGCTTGTGACCGGAAGCACGGTTATCATGATAGTTTTACACTCTGCATAGGTGGCACCACTTTACCCACAAGTTCGTGATTTCGTCACCCGTCGACGACTGCAGAACCTCCATTATACCAGTACACAACCGTCGGTGTATGGCCAAGAGATTGCAAAATAGCCTTTACAAAGGGGCTACTAGATGTATGGACTCACTGAGGTTTCACCGGCAGGCTCGAATCACCATTCTCCCACCCACGGGCCCCCTCTTGTGCCACACAGTTCCCAGGGCAGTCCCCCTCGACTCCCATTCCCCGCGCGATCCACAGTCCATAACAAGCTAGCAACACACCTAATTAATCAGCTAAGACGCACCCATACTTGGCCTTGTGGTGGCACTGTTTTCTTGGCATATTCTCGCATGAACTGGTCTTAGATCTATGGCAAGCACAACCATCTCATCCAGCAACATTCACGAACCAAGCTTGCCTAGATCTCCCCGATTCCATGCCCATTAACATCATAAATATCTCATCATCATTATTCATATGAGTGCAGTAGCTAGAGATGTTTTATTTCAGCTTCCCGTATCCCACGAATTAAGCGAAGCAAAAAGGAAAAACGAACATACCCGACTCATCAAATTTCCCGGCGACAAGGATGGTTAACAAAACTAGTAAACTCCTATAAAAGGGCATCCCATCAAGTTGACTCAAGCATACGAGTTTTCGCAAACAAAACAGTTTCGAAACATGGGATCAATATGGTCAAGAGGCAGTTGCCTTGCTACCGTGGTTCTTGTTGTTCGAGTGTCTCGAAGTCTTGGTGCTGTAGATCCTTGTAGACGGCCTCTTGATCTTGTCCTTCTACTCACGACCACACACATACAAAATTTATAGCAATCAAACATCATGCACAAACATTACTCAAGATGCAATGGGGTAGATGAATGCAAATCCTATGGTGCTGTTTTATTAAACCAGTTTGTACGTGTTCTTGCATGTTTTAATGGGATTTCATGGGGTTTTATGATGAACAAGGGTGTAGGTATCAAGTGTGGACATGGTAATGATCCTGACTCAAGATCTAGATCAATTCCACCGTCAAAAACCGATCAAAACGCGATCTTTCCACACGTAAAAGTTTCTGTTCTAAGGGGGCGAAGAAAATGGATGCGTAGAAACAGCGGCAACGTCGTAAGATGGGTAATGGAGACTTACCTCACTTCCTTTTTGTGGCAGGGCCTTCCTCCAAGCAATGGCAGCAGTGGGAAATTTTTCTATGGAAGATTAGGGCAGGACAGATCGTTGGGCTTCTTCTCTGGCGACGGCGGGGCTCGACGGAGCTCGACGGAGGACAAAGTCCGGCAAGGGGGGAAACTTGGCGACTTGGCAGCAAGAAAGGGGGCTTGGCAGCAGGGGGGGATGACCAAAAGAGAGAGGGGTCGGCCAATGGGGTGGGGGTTATATTTATAAGGTGGAAAAGGAGAGTCCTACTCCAATTGGAGCTCAAATAAGAGTCCTATTAATATTTTTTTGGATCTTAACAAACTTATCTCTTGTGGTGCGGCAGCCTTGGGGATTTTATCCTCAAAATGTTGGGAAAATACCCTTTTTTGGGGATTGGAGAATTTAGAAATTTTGGGGGAAAGTTGGGGAAATTCGGGAATGGCTCATTTTAGCTATCTTTTTCCCATTCCTCACCATTTCTATGTCACTTGCTCCATTTCTACATTCCCCTCTCCATTTCTATGTCCCATTCTGCATTTCTACATTCCCCTCTCCATTTCTATGTCCCATTCTCCATTTCTACACTCCCCTCTCCATTTCTATGCCCCATTCTCCATTTCTACATTGCCCTTCTCCATTTCTATGCCCCATTCTCCATTTCTATATTCCCTTCTCCATTTCCGTGGTTTTTCCTCCATTTCTATGGTTCCTTCCTCCATTTCTATGGTTCTTTCTCCATTTCTATGGTTCCTTCCTCCATTTCTATGGTTCTTTCTCCATTTGTATAGTTCTTTCTCCATTTCTAGGGTTCTTTCTCCATTTCTACTTCTTTTATAATGCTTCTCTACATGAAAAATGTATGCAATGCATGGAAATGAATTTAAGGGTGTTACAGTTATTGTGAAGAGCACCCTCAATGAAAGTGAGATGGGGACGGGTAGTTCCTTTAGGATGGAACACTTAAGGTTGTCTTGACCCGATGGGTGTGACAATGCAAGGGACAACATTGGGTCTAGGCCGGTTATGGTAAGGCCAATGTGGAGGTTGGGTATTAGCCCTGTCCTTGTCGGTTAAGGAACGCGCCGTATGCGGCCCTGCTAGACAAGTATGAGCTGTACCGGAGGCATATTGGATATTATGGGATCCAGGAAACCGATGTAATTCAGGTACCCTCGTGTCGAAACTTGCACCGTCGTCCTTTGGGGGTTGGTGTCAGAGGTGTAAAACCACTAGCAGAGCAACTTCGACGTGTTCCGTGTAGTGGCCCTTCTGATGGGTCCGTAAAACTGGTTCGACATTGGCGTGACGGGTGAAAAGTTGCTGCATACAACGTAAGAAAGAGATCTTGTGTGAGTCTTTTGAGGTGGGTGTATGTGCTGTGTGTTCCGAGTTGTTATTGATTCGAATTACCGTCACTCACGGATAAGGATTGAGCATACTTGCCCACTGCGCTGTGACGTAGTAAGAAGAGGAATTAAGACTCTTAAGATGCTGATCTTGACTTAATAATTGTATGGAAATCTTGATTGAAGTAGAGATAGTGCAAACTAAATTTCTATCCCCCCTTAGGCTAGCAACAACGGAATAAGCGTTTCTTATTTGATTGTGTACTTCTGGTGTTGTGATGCACAAGGACCACTAAAATGGCTGCCATAAAATCTGAATATGAGGATTAAGTTTAGCCAAGCTTCATTTTGCAAACTCCCAATTCCTATCTTCTTACAACTCCTGCATGTAGAGTTACATGTTTAGGATTGACGGTTAAGACTTGCTGAGCAAAAGTGCTCACGATTGCTTTCGTAGTTGTTTTTGCAGGTAGCAGGATGCTTTCTATGAAGATGGTTGTTCGGTGAGACATCGGACCTCATGGTTCGTATAACTCACCGGAAACCTAGCCGCTGCCTTACTCCTCGTGAAGCTAGTAAGAAGCGTCCACGGGCTGGACGACTTCTCTTCAGCGTAGTTAAGGCCGAGAGTGAGTACATGAATAGTTTTATTTTCCGCTGCGTATGTACAACTTGTGTACAATATGTTATAAAAGAGTTTATCTTGAGAAATAAAGCAATCCGTATGTTCTTATTGTCTTTTCGTGGATGCTGCATCACACGGCCCCATCCAATGTGATTCCTGGAGTGGGATCCCGGAGGGGTTCCCCACAGACATGGTATTAGAGCCGCATTGGAAATAGCACGCATGAAAATACCCTATTTTCAAAAACTTAGAAGTATACGAGTGAGAAACGTATAGTATGCCCAAATAAGGACTATTAATAGCATAGTTACTTAAGGTGGCATGCTGACAGTTTGTTAATATTCAGTATTTCAATTAGGTAAGGACACACCTACGTGAAGGTTAGCCTGGTAAGGCACGCCACCGAAAGCGGATCAATTTCAGTTAGCTCCCCCATACGAGGAAAGTAGTGTGGGATGTCCTGTTTAGAAATGGACGGGAAGTGAATATGTTTTCTTAGACTCTTCATGTCTTAGAGACATATGAAATGCACTAGCCTCCATTGCGCAAACCTAGGGGCAAGAGGAGGAGATCCCATCGTGTGGTTAGTAACACGAAGTATGTTCTCTAGGACTCTTCATGACCTATGAGGCATATGAAAGCGATGGTCCACCGGTGTGCTTAATTGCAAAGGTGCGGAGCCCTCTGTCGGGTGGTGAATAACTCGATCATGTAACTTGAGGCGTGGCCTGACTCAAGGACGACCCGTATGGCAATGATACGGGGCGTATGTTTTAACTATGATATGGACCTGCCTGAAATGACAAACTATTGTGTGCCTCATTATTGAGTGGATTTTCTGCAGGTACGTTGACCATGTTAGCACATGTCGTTTAGAAAACTTTTGTGAGTGACCGTGTTAGTGCCACCAATTAAGACGTATATGCTGGTATAACGCCGGTTAGGATTTTTGATTTGGTGAGGAAACGTAGTACGTGATATGTTCTTAACTGCGAAGTTTGCAAAGAAAAGAGGAAAATTGGAGTCATGGATTTCATTAGGGGTTAATAAACTCCTATATTGAACTAAGAGTCAATTGAGAGTATAGATTATTCTAAAAGATTTAGAAATAACCTCCCCTACTTTGGGCAGAAATTTTGCTGAAATTGAACAGGACACAACTTTTGTAAGGTTGAACCAATGGATGTGTGCGATACATTTATGGAAAGGTTTTGAAGTCTTCTACAACTTTTCTGTAGAAGTCCACAACAGAATCCCCTTTCAAATGGATGAAAATCTCAGATGAGTGTTAACTGTCCAAAACACAGGGCAGACACCAAATACTCTCTGGAATTTTCTGTTTTTCGACCACAACTTCTTGTAGAAAAATTTCTAAGGGTCGAGTTAGAAACCGTTGGGAAGCTTATGATATGTGCTACGACTTTGTAGTTCAAAGTTCCCCCATATTTTTGGCAGAATGATCTGAATTCTTGTGGACAAAACAGCCACTTCTAAAGGAAGTGCTGTCGAAATGGTTCCAGATTTCTGTCAAATTTGAATTATCATAACTTTTGATCCAGAACTGATATGAAAGCAAACAAATACTAGTTGGAAAGCAAATAAATACTCTCCGGTTCTTCGCTGACTTCCGGTTGGATGCTTGGTACACATGGCTTCAGTGGTGGAGCACAAACCACAGTCTGATGCTGCTGCCGTGGAGGTGGTGCAAGTGGTGGTACTTGACCAGCAATCAACCTCTGAGGAGTTGATCGTACAGGTGGCCTCCATATTTCACCGGATGATGTTCGTTACACCAAACGGTATTTTTGGGACACATAACTTGTGCTGGCCTGCGCGATATCATTCATTTTTCTTTTCTCTACTTGCCACTCAAGTGTCGGCTTTTCTTGTATGAGAGCTGCATTAACCATGTCGGTGTAATTTACTTTGTCAAACACGGCTAATTTATCCTGTAATATGGCACTCAGGCCATAGAAGAATAAATCACATCGTGCCTCTTCTATCGCCACATATTCGGGAGCGTATTGAGCCAAATGGTTAAACCTTTGGTCACACTCGCGGACATTCACGTCCCCTTGCTTCAACTTCAAAAATTCCTCCCGCTAGGTCTTGATAATTCCTATTGGTATGTGATGAGTACGAAAGGCTTCACAGAACCCACTCCATGTCATTTGATGGCCTTCCTGAATGGTGGCGAGATGTTTGACCCACCAATTTCCGGTGGCTCCATGAAGTTGTTGAGCGGCAAATATCGTCTTCTGAATTTCATCACACTCGAAGACTCCAAATTTAGACTCCATGACACGAAGCCAGTGATCTGCTTCCAAAGGTTCGGTAGCTTCAGTAATGATTGGCGGTTGAGTCGCCAAGAAATCTAGATAAGCGTTCCGAGGTGGAACGACTTGTTGCGTGTTTTGAAGTATGCCTTACTGTACCAAGGCTTGGAGTAATCGTGTGTTCTCTTGAGTTGCTTCTTGGAGTAGCCAGGTGTTCTCTTGGTTAGACTCGACAACCTGAGTCATAAGATCCAACCATCCCGTGGATGGTGGTTCTGACGGTCAAAGAGAATCATCACCGCCTCGGCGAGAACTCCCGGCCTTACTCGAAGAACGCGTACAAACCATACTGCAAAATACATTTTGAGATGAGTTAAACATGAACTCAGCAGTATGTGAAACTAATGAAAATATGAATATGTCAAAACTTTACGAAAGCAGTAATAAAATCCATGTTTACACAAATCCTTAAAGTTGGCATAACCAGTCAGCCTTTCTGTACAGAACATACCTTTATGCACTAAATCCAGATTTTGATCCGGTTAAAAGCATTTTCATAACTCAAGTTGAATACCAAAGTTAAAGTTAACTTCAATATTTCCAACTATGCCTCCATATCACTTTTGGATCAAAAGTTATGGTCATCCAAAGTTGACAGACTTCCTGGATAAAATTTGCCAGCATCTCCTTTGTATGTGGCTGGTTTTATCACTGATGTATATGCAAATACAATACGAATCTGAACAAACTTTGAACTACAACAATGTTTCATATCTCATAACCTTTCCAACAGTGTATCATAGACTCCTTAGGGATTTTTTCTACAGAGAGTTATGGCTGAAATACAGAAATGTCCAGAGAGGTTTTGCTGCTGTCCTGATTCTGGACAGTTTGCACTCAACTGGACTTTCCACCAATTTGGAGTGTGATTTTGCTCTGGACAGGGCCCGACCCGATCACGGGGCCGTGCCGCTCGCCCGAGAATCGCATTGGGTGGTGCCGTGATATGCGGCACCCAACAGCACACATATAAGCAAAATGTATCACATAAATCAAAAGCGGAAGCTTACAAGTGTTCTTTGTAAATAATTTACATCAAATAACTACAGTGGAAGACTAATTTATCTCACGTTTAATATCTACTAAGCACTCGAGAAGATATCCAGCCTGCGGACTCTTCTCGCTAGCACACGAAGACAACTGCAGCGGCCAGGTTTTCCATGTGTTAAATGACTCGGAAGTCTCCGAGTCTCACTGGACAACCTCCTTGTAAGCATCGATGTTAACCTGCAAAACCACTCATATTGCAAGCGTGAGCACATAGGCTCAGCAAGACTGATCCGTCTCCTCTAAACAAGAAACTCTACATGCACGACGGGTTGAAACATGGTAGCTGAATTTGCATAAAGGACTTGCCTACAGTTGATCCTTAACTTTCAGATTTTAAAGCCTCATTTTAAAGACCTTGAGCCGAACAACATCGCAACTCCACAATCAAACAAGAAACACTTTGCTACGATGCTTCTTGCACAAGGTGAAGTAAAGTTTAATTAGCACTACCTCTAATTCAAGCATGGTTACAATACAATTTAAATCATAAGCCGTATCAAATTCAAAGGAATTCACTTCAGTTCTTACTACGTCAAGACTCATTGTCCAAGTATGCTCATATAACCGCGAGTGATGGAGATTCGAACCAGTACAAGCCCAGACTGCACGACACATACACCCATACTCCGAGTTCCCGGCAGCAACCTCGACCGATGTTGTACGCAGCCACCTTTCCCAAGTTCTTCCACACTGGACACAGTCCAATCGCCCCGTACAGCAAGCTCCCTCAAGTTACATACACACAGTGATATGTTCTTGAGCGAGTCACCTCCTGCTGTACTGACGTCGAAAGCATAAGCCGTTTGGAAAAGTTCCAATGTGGATCTCACGAGGTACATCGGTTTCCTGGGTCTCATATAGCCAGTATGCGCCCGATACACAACTCAAACTTGTCCAACAGGGCCAAGTATGGACGGGCCTTAACCGACACAGGCAGGGCTATGCACGCTGCAGCCTTCTGCATCTCAATCTCCTTGCCTGATCACAATTTCTAACTTGTGAATTTTCCTCACTGATCCTATTCATAACCCGTTCCGATGAAACCCAGCCCTAAACTTGCGAGTAGATTCCAATTACTCGACTTCTACCGGTCCTTCCGAAGTAACATTTAGCTTAGCCTAATTCCACTCGACGAGGTGCTAATCTACCATTTCTCTCTTGGGTAAATCTTGTCATGCAATTGGGTTTTCAATATCATCTAGACCTAATGCAATCAATATTTCATACCTATGATCTCTAGAAATGAAAAGACTTTATAAAATTGCTTGAATGCAAACCGGGGCTTGCCTGTTTTGCAGGTGACTAAGTATACAATCAGCTACTGCTGTTGATCACTTGAGTCTTGATTACTTGATCACCTTGTTCTTGGAATCCCACTTCACTTCCTTAACAAGTCCTCACGTCGATGACTATACGATATGAACATGCATATGTATTTAATTGTAAAGTTTTTGCTAACAAGCTTAATGATAAGTTTAAAACCAGAAATCTGTTTAAGAATTTAAAATGACACTGGTTCTAGTGGGTGGGTTTGGGTTAAACAAAAGTGATCAAGGTTAAGTGCATCCCTCACTAGTGATTTAATCACCTAAAGAGGATAAACAGAAAAGTGATGATCCATAGATCCAATGGAGCTGATATTTTTCATGTCAGTTCCTTGTCACAAGAAAGTAATCTGGACCAAAAATCAGCACTTTTTACTGAGTAGATGATCCAGAACAATTCCCTAAGCATTTTGGCTAAAAGGAACTAATTCTGAAATATCTTGCATGTTCATGCAAAAAACAAGTGAACTAAAATTTAAAATATAGTTCAGAGAGCATTTATGAATTTCCTAGGATTTTTGGAGCTCAAAATTGCCCAGAAATGATTTTACAACTTTGGGACTTTTTCTGAAAAGTTTCTGTATTCATTTGAACACAGCAACTCGTATTCTGAATTCTCCTAATCAAACCAACTCAATATGAGCTGAAAGGTTTACAGGAGTTCAATAATATCCTAAGGAATATTCTGGAAAAAATTGAGGATTTTTGGACGAACCAAACTCCCTCTAAAATTCTTTTACTGAAAAGATTTAAAGAATTTTACAGAATTAATTATTTATTTCCATACAAATTGGGTTGCATATTTGGATATAGTTTTTCAACCTGAACCTAACCCAATTTGATCACTAATTTTGGATTTTCCTAGCAAAAGTTATGCTCTTCCAAAGATTGAAGGAAATCTGGAATTCAAATAAATCGGGGAAAAGTTTAAAATCTGACAGTGGGGTCCAGGGGCTACGTGGCACTTTCTCAGGCAAACCACATGGGGTTACAGAGTCTTTTGCACGTTGTCACACGTTGATCCGGCGCCACAGAAGATCCAGCTCCTTTCGACTCTGTGGCTGACGCGTGGGGCCCGTGTCCATCTTCAACCTCCGGCAGCTCCCGCTACGGCTCCAACATAGCCCACGACGGTGCAGCGGCTCGACTTCACTTTGGCGGCGTCGACCCGATGCCCTAACCCGCCAAACCCTTGGCTTCCAAGCTCTAAAGCACCAGTGGGTGCTAGAGAAGATCGTCAAGCAATCAAATCAGCTTGGGGAAGTTCCTAACTATGGTTGCACCGTGCACCCGATGGCTTCCACCATTGGTGCCGTTAGAAAAACTCGGAATAGGCAATCTACAAGGAGTTTCATGCTAGGGTTGCAAAGCAAAGTTTTTCACCATCGAGTCTAGCTCGTGTGTGTGCAGTTTGAGGAACCCTAAACGATTATGGAGCGAGAATTTGGAAAATTCGTACCCGAACCTCGGTTGGTGCCAGCCGGAAGAAAATCGGGAAATCCGCTGTCAACAATCAACAACTCGGGCCAAGCTTTGGATGTTAGCAGAGTGAAGGTCTAGTGCATCCAAAAGTGCCTTTTCTTGACCTTGAAAGGCTCCGGTTGATGCTGTCCACGGGAGCACCTTGTGGCGGTTTCTTTCGGCCACCGCGTGAACAAGGGATTCACAGGTTAGGAAGCCGATCACCTCTTGATTGTGGGTTGAGGAGGTAGAGGGAGAGTTCTCAGTGCCGTTTTGCTACTCACAAACTTCTGTTCGCATGAAGTCTGCCGGTTCTCAAGTGTAACTGAGGCGGCGGCGAGGAGGTACCCTGTTCTTGCGCGAGGAAGAAAGAAACATAGGAGAGCTTCTGTGTTGTGAGCAAATGGAACACGCATGAGGTGAAAAGATCACAGCTGAGGTGGTTTGGGGCGAGCTGGGGTCGACCGAGATGCAAGCACGCGCTGGCGCCGCTGCCTCCCCTGCTGTCGAGTGCTCAGTAGAAGCAAAACAGAGACTCGGTTCTCCCCTGCTGATCTTTTGAGTGCAACTGTCAAGTGGGTCCCACTTCCCCTCTTATCCTCTCAAAATCTCTTAAATTTGGAAAATGATCAAATTCCATTGTGGGAAGCTAAATCTTAACTGCATTGGATAATTGGGCAAGTTTCATCCAAATTCAAATTTGAATTTGAATTCCTATGCAATTTAAAGTCCTGTTTTAATTAGCTCGCAAAGTATTTCCAAAATTCTTGAAACTTTGCACCCCCATTAATTTGTACCTGAGGAACTCAAATATGAAATCTGATTTTTGGTTTGGCTGCTGCAAATGAGCTTTTTAACACAACAGTTTGCATTTCTATTGTATTGCCCTCATTTGAAATTTGAGTTGAACAAATTTAGTTCCAAAAGCTGAATTTAAACTTTCTCTTGCACATGATAACTTCACATCTGTGGTTTAAATCCACCTTGGATCCAACCATGCAAATAAACATGAGCTTGTGTAGAGAGAGCTCTCATGTGCATCATCACATGTGAAAATTTAAACAAGTCCCAATTTTCATACACATGAAACCAAATGCTTGTTCAAACTTCAGTTTTTTGTATTCATATTTTGGGGACCTTTACAAAAATGTCATCTTTCGAGACATTATATGGTAGACGGTGTAGGACACCCCTGTTCTGGAATGAGACGGGAGAAAACCAAGTGTTTTGACCTGAAGTGTTACAGCACGCCGAGAAGCAAGTCCAAATAATACGGGAAAACCTGAAGGCTGCTCAGTCACGTCAAAAGGGCTATGCGGACAATAGGCAAAGGAGTCTGACCTTTGAAGTCGGAGTCTTCGTGTATCTCAAGGTGTCACCTATCCGAGTCCAACGACGGTTTAATGTCAAAGGCAGGCTAGAACCTTGCTACATCAGACCATTCAAGATTTTGGGCAAGCGATAAGAGCTAGAATATCAACTAGAGCTGCTAGCACACCTCTCCGATATACACGACGTGTTTAACGTGTCTTAGCTCAAGAAGTGCCTAAGAGTGCCGAGCGAACAAGTACCAATGGATGAGTTAGAACTCCAAGAGGACTTGACCTATGGGAACACTCCATCAAATCTTGGATATGAAGGAAAGAGTTTCGAGGAACAAGGTAATCCGTTGGTGCAAGGTACAACGGAGCGTGAGGAAGACTTCAAGATGGAATTCCTTCATCTTTTCTCCACTCTATTGAATCTTGAGGGCGAGATTGATTTTAAGGGGTAGGTTTGTAACACCCTCATATTAATCATCATGCATTGCATTTATTTTCATGTAGAGAAGCATTTAAAAGAAGAAGAAAAGAGACAAAGGAATATAGAAACCCATAAATAAATAAATAAAAGAAAATAAAAATAGAAAAAATAAAAAACCCTAACCGCCCTCTCCCCCTAACCTGGCCGGCGCCCTCCCCCTTAAGAAATTTCCCCCTTAGGGAATCCCCCTCCCCTTGGGGAATTCCCCCCTGGCCGACCCGTGGGGATTTTCTCCCCCTTGGTCGTGCCCCCCTTAGGTGATTTTCACCGGGCCGCCGCCCACCCTCTAGGGATTTTCCCTCCCCCAAATTAAATCCCAGCCCTTGGTCAATTTTATTTGCTAAAATCCTGGCCTCTTGGCTGCACCTCCTCCAAATTAAATCCCAGTCCTTGATCAAATTATTTTGCTGAAATTCTAGCCCCCTAGGCTGCCTTTCCCCCTATAAATAAAACCCTTCCCCCTGGCCGCCAGCCCCCTGCCCAAAAAACCCCTGGCCGCGCCCTGCTGCTGCCCTGCCTTGGCCACACCCTGCTGCTCTGCCTTGGTCGCCGCTGCAGCCCTGCCCTGCCGCGCCCTTGTCGTAGAAGAAGACCCCAGCTCCTCGCTGCCCTGGCCGCAGCTCTGCTCTGCCCCAAGGAAAATCCCAGCCGCCACGTTGATCACAAGAGGAGCTCTAGTTGCTGCCACTGCATGGAGAAGATAAGCCGCAGAGGAGAAGAGGAGGAAGAGAGGCAGGAGCCGTCATCCTTTGTCGCTGCTGTCGTCCTCAACCCCGCTGCATCACACCTTGTGATTAGGAGCTACTGCACGTAGTAGTACAGTCTCCGGCTTAGGTTTTGATGACGGCTTGATATAATACTGAGCTAGAATCATAGCCACGCCTGAATCGATTTCCAGCATCACCGATCATCGCAAAACCCCACTAAAACCTACCCAAAAACGTATGGGCATATATGAACTGGTTATAGTAGGTTGCATTGTAGGATTGCATGCATCCAACTCATCACATCTTGAGTAAAAAGTGTGCATCATATTAATTGATTGTATTTCCTTGTATGTACATGGTCGTGAGTAGAAGGACACACTCAAGTGGCCGTCTACGAGGACCTCCAGCACCAAAACTTCGAAGAGCTCGAGCAGCACAACCCGTGGGAGCAAGGCAAGTGCCCCTTGACCATATTGATCCTATGTTTTTGAACTATTTTGCTTGTGAAAACATAATGCTCATGTCAATGATGGAAAACCCTTTTAGTAAGAGTTTACTAGCATTGTATGCCACCCCTTGTCGCCGGGAACTTGTTGAGTCGGGTATGGTGTCATTTTCTCTGTTGCACCACATTGCTTATGGGATTAAGGGAAACTGAAATAAACTTGCTTACTACTGGAATCATGAAGAATAAAGATGATGAGGAAATGATGATGTTTAATGATCATGGAACTGGGGAGATCTAGGCAAGCTTGGCTTGTGGTTATGCTGAATAAGAGGGTGGTTTTCTTGCCTTAGATCTAAGGACCGGTTCATGCGAGAATATGCTAGAAAAACAAAGCCACCACAAGGCCAAATATGTGTGCATTTTAGCTGACTAATTAGGTGTGTTACTAGTTTGATATGGACCATTGGATAGCGTGGGGAATGGGAGTCGATGAGGACTGCCCTGGGAACTGCATGGCACACGAGGGGGACCGTGGGTGGGAGAATGGAGATTCAAGCCTGCCGGTGAAACCTCAGTGGGTCCAAACATCCTAGTAGCCCCTTGTAAAGGATATTTTGTGATCTCTTTGCCATACACCAACGGTTGTGTAGTGGCATGATGGAGGTTTCTCTAGTCGCCGACAGGTGACGAAATTACGAACTTGTGGGTAAAGTGGTGTCACCTCTGCAAAGTGTAAAACTATCATGATAGCCGTGCTTCCGGTTACAAGCACATGGCCAACTTCCATGATTAGAGGCAAAACTTGGGATGGTTATTCGGGTATGGTTATGGTATTGTCATTCGAGACTGGTTTTGGGACTAGTTCTTGGGTTGTGATTGTGAGATTAGATTCGGTTATGTGATTATGTGTTGATCATGAGCAATTGTGAATATGAGATGAGCTTGGGAATGAGTATTGGCTGGTTAAACGATGAAGTATGATGGTATTGAAGATGAGGGATGATGAATTACTTGGTCATGTTGGGAATTAACTCACATAAACATTGTAGATTTTTTGTGATTGCGAAATAAAACTTGTTTGCTGCAAATGAACCCTTGTTTCCAACCTTATTTAAGCTACATGTCATACTTTTCCGCACTTGCTGAGTACGACATGTACTCACCCTTGCATTTCCCACAATATATCAGCTGCAAGAGAAGAGTACTTCGAAGAGCAGGTGGAGCACTAGGCATGTGCACTACCGTCAACTGCCTCTGGATTCGGAGTTGGAGCCCATTGTCTTTAGTTTACTTCTGCTACTGTTTAGAGTCTTCCGCTGTATAATAAATTAAATACTAATGATTGAGACATTGAACTATTATAATAAAGCACTTAAGTACTATTTGTAACATGATTAATGTTCTGAATTCGGTTTGTGAAGTACGTGTACTTGTGTGATGAACATCCTGGGCACACATACACATCACTTGGTTCATTTTTGGAATCGAGTGTCACAGATTGACATCAGAGCCACGTTCATCGTAGGACGCAAGTCTAGGTACAATGAACACTCTAAAACACATAGGAATACCCCTCTAAACTGCTATTTTTGAAAATTGCTTGTTGTTGCATTTTACTTGTCAACTCAGCCACTGCAAAGTGCTATTTTCAGTCCTTTTCTTCTTTTCTTTTGGACAGCCACACCTTCTATTCTCTTTCTTAATAATTTCTGAAATTTTTGGATTTATTTACCCTCTTATCTAAGGTTCTCATGTATTATTTATATATGCCGATCACTAGGAGCGCAGCACGCATGAGAACTCGCCCGCCGCCACTGGAAGCTCTCTTAACTCCATTGAGGTTTCTAACAGACCGTACTGGAATGAAGTGAATATGGAACCTCATGATGAGGATAAGGTCAATGGCCCTATGCAGGAGGAAGAGGATCCAGAAGAGGTGGAGCCATTCGAGGATGACATGGAAGACGATCCGCAAGAAGGACACGGAGTAATACTACGCGGGCTTACACCCGGCGAGGCCCTATGATGCTGCACGGGAACAAGATGAACACGGAGAGGAGCCACAACCTGCTGCGACCGAGAATGAAGATGATGAATGGGTCATCCGTTCTTCTAAAAAGTTCCGGTCCAACAGGATGGAAGGAGGACATTTAACCAGAAAGTTCCTTGATTGCTGCAGCTTATACCCGGAGTACCTCCTCAAAATTTTCTCGTCTCGTACATAAAGAGTGCAAGGCTGAAGTAACCATTCTATCTAACGGTAGGGTTGTCACACAACACTTCGCACCCACATGGATAGCCACAAGGGCAGAAGCTGTTGATGCTGCTGCATGGGATGCACTCACCGGACTATGTGTGACACCCGGTTCTGAAAATAGAACCAAGTGAATGCATATGTGTGCCCAGGATGTTCATCACACATACACATGTAATCCATAAACTGAATTCAGAATATAACCACGAACAAATAGGGTTTAAGTACTTTATTACAATGACTCAATGTCTCACTCATGAATGTCTATCTTATTCTTGCAGCGGAAGACTCTAAACGACAGCGGAAAGTGACTAAAGACAGGCTCCAATCTTCAACTCCACAGGCATGTTGACGGTAGTCCGCACGCCTAGTACTCCACATGGTCCTCGAAGTACTCATCTCCTGTAGCTGATGTATATGTGGTAATGCAAGGGTGAGTACATGTCGTACTCAACAAGTGCGGGAAAAGTATGACATGTAGCTTACAACAAGGTAGGAAATAAAAAGGCTCATTGCAGCAAGCAAATTTTATTTCACAACATGATAAAAACAGCTACTATTTCTAGGTGAAATTTATCCCATCATAATCAAGTAATTCAGCAACATTCTCTCATCATAATTCACCATTTATCATGCTTCAACCAACCAATAATCTTTATCAAGTTCATCTCATGCTCATAAATATTCATAACCATCTTATATTCATATAGCCAAAACTAAAATTAATTTCATGACTGAAAACAGTTCCAAAACCAATCCCAATGACCATACCATAACCATATCGAATATCCATCCCAAGTTTTCCCTCTAATCATATGAGATGGCCAGGTGCTTGTGACCGGATGCACGGCTATCATGATACTTTTACACTCTGCAGAGGTGGCACCACTTTACCCTCAAGTTCGTGATTTCGTCACCCGTCGGCGACTGCAGAACCTCCATTATACCAGTACACAACCATCGGTATATGGCCAGGAGATCACAAAATAGCCTTTACAAAGGGGCTACTAGATGTATGGACTCACTGAGGTTTCACCGACAGGCTCGAATCACCATTCTCCCACCCACGGGCCCCCTCTTGTGCCATGCAGTTCCCAGGGCAGTCCTCCTCGACTCCCATTCTCCGCGCCATCCATGGTCCATAACAAGCTAGCAACACACCTAATTAATCAGCTAAGACGCACCCATACTTGGCCTTGTGGTGGCACTGTTTTCCTGGCATATTCTCGCATGAACCAGTCCTTAGATCTACGGCAAGTAAACCACCATCTCATCCAGCAACATCCACGAACAAAGCTTTCCTAGATCTCCCCGATTCCATGCTCGTTAATAACATCAAGATCTCATCATCATTATTCATATGAGTGCAGTAGCTAGACATATTTTATTTCAGCTTCCTGTATCCCGTAAGTTAAGCGACGCAAAAAGGAAAAACAACCATACCCGACTCATAAACTTTCCCGACGACCAGGATGGTTAAGAAAACTAGTAAACTCCTATAAAAGAGTGTCCCATCAAGTTGACTCAAGCATACGAGTTTATGAAAAAAAACAGTTTCAAAACATGGGATCAATATGGTCAAGGGGTACTTGCCTTGCTCCAGTGGCTCTTGTTGCTCAAGCGTCTCGAAGTCTTGGTGTTGTAGTTCTTCATAGATTGCCTCTTGAGCTTGTCCTTCTACTCACGACCACACACATACAAAATTCACAGCAATCAATCATCATGCACAAACTTTACTCAAGCTGCAATGGAGTAGATGGATGCAAATCCTATGGTGCTGTTTTATTAAACCAGTTTGTACGTGTTCTTGCATGTGTTAATGGGTTTTCATGGGTTTTTATGATGAAAAAGGGTGTAGGAATCAAGTGTGGACGTGGTGATGATCTTGACCCAAGATCTAGATCAATTCCACCGTCAAAAATCAATCAAAACACGATATGTCCACACGTAAAAGTTTCTATCAGAAGGGGGCCAAAGAAAACTGTTGCGTAGAAACAGCGACGACGTCGTAAGATGGGTAATGAAGACCTAACTCACTTCCTTTTGGTGGCAGGGCCTTCCTCCTAGCAATGGTAGCAGTGGGGAATTTTTCTATGGAAGATTAGGGCAGGACAGATCGTCGGGCTTCTTCTCTGGCGATGGCGGGGCTCGACGGCGGCCAAATTCTGGCAAGGGGGGGGAACTTGGCGACTTGGCAGCAAGGAAGGGGGCTTGGCAGCAGGGGGGACTACCAAAAGATAGAGGGGTCGGCCACGGGGGTAGGGGTTATATTTATAAGGGGGAAAAGGAGAGTCCTACTCCAATTGGAGCTCAAATAAGAGTCCTATTCAATTTTTTTTGGATCTTAACAAACTTATCTCTTGTGGTGCCGCAGCATTGGGGATTTTATCCCCAAAATGTGGGGAAAATTTCCTTTTTTGTGAATTGGGGAATTTAGAAATTTTGTGGAAATTTTGTGGAAATTTGGGAATGGCTCATTTCAGCTATCTTTTTCCCATTCCTCACCATTTCTATGTCACTTGCCTCATTTGTACATTGCCCTTCTCCATTTCTATGCCCCATTCTCCATTTCTATATTCCCTTCTCCATTTCTGTGGTTTTTACTCCTTTTCTATGGTTCCTTCCTTCATTTCTATGGTTATTTCTCCATTTCTATGGTTCCTTCCTCTATTTCTATGGTTCTTTCTCCATTTCTATGGTTCTTTATTCATTTCTATAGTTCTTTCTCCATTTCTATAGTTCTTTCTCCATTTCTACTTCTTTTATAATGTTTCTCTACATGAAAATGTATGCAGTGCATGGAAGTGAATTTGAGGGTGTTACAAACCCCTCTCTTAAACTGAATCTCGCCCTCGAGATTCGATAGAGTGGAGAATAGTTGAGGGAATTCTGCCTTGAGATCTTCCTCATGCTCCCATGTAGTTTCGGCTTCCGTGTGATGGCTCCACTATACCTTGCACCAACGGATCACTTTGTTCCTCGTGACCCTCTCCTTCACGTCCAAAATTTTGATGGGATGCTCCGCGTAGGTCAGATCCTCTTGAAGCTCGAGCTCATCCATCGGTACTTGTTCTTCCGGTACTCTTAAGTACTTCTTGAGTTGGGATACGTGAAACACGTCATGCGTGTCGGAGAGGTGCGTTGGGAGCTCTAGTTGACAAGGTACTTCTCCTTGCTTGCCCAAAATCTTGAATGGCCCGATGTAGCGAGGTGCTAACTTGCCCTTGACGTTGAACCGTCATTGGCCTCGGATAGGCGATACCTTAATATGCACGAAGTCTCTCACTTCAAAGGTCAACTTTCTTCACCTATTGTCCGCATAACCTTTTTGTCGTGACTGAGCAGCCTTTAAGTTTTCTCGTATCGTTTGGACTTATTTTTCCGCGGCTTGCAGCACTTCAAGTCCAAACACTTGGCTTTCTTCGATCTCATTCTAGAACAGCGGCGTTCTACACCCTCTACCATACAATGCTTCAAAAGGTGACATCTTAAAGCTGGCTTGGTAGCTGTTGTTGTATGAGAATTCAGCATACGGCAAGCTCCGATACCAATTACACCCATGTTTCAAGGTGCAAGCTCTCAGCATGTCTTCTAAAATTTGATTTGTCCTCTCAGTTTGCCCGTCGGTTTGCGGGTGATAAGCGGAGCTGAAATTCAGTCGTGTACCCATGGCTTCATGCAGCTTCTTCTAGAACCTAGAGGTAAATTAAAAACCTTGATCTGAAACTATCCTCTTTGGAACTCCATGGCGACACACGATTTGCTCCATATACAGCTCGGCTAGTTGTGCGATGCGGTACATGGTTCTAACAGGAAGGAAATGGGCTGTTTTCATCAATCGGTCCACAATAACCCAAATAGAATCGTAACCCGACTGAGTATGTGGCAGTCCGACTATAAAATCCATGCTGATGTCTTCCCACTTCCACTCAGATACTTTCAATGGCTGCAACAATCCAGTGGGTTTTTGATGTTCGGCCTTCACTCGTTGGCACGTGTTGCATAAGGCAACATATTCAGCTATACCCCTTTTCATACCATCCCACCAATAGCATGTTTTCAGGTCCTTGTACATCATTGTACAGCCGGGGTGTATGGAAGAAGGTGAGTCATGTGCCTCCTTTAATATCGTGTTGCGGATGTGCTTCATGTTAGGCACACAAATCCTTTTCCCTAACCAAAGTGTGCCTTTCTCGTCTTCCTTGAAATTCTTTTCTATGCATTGTCGTATTCTTTCCTTGATTTCCACATCCATTGCTTGGCCATCTCGTATCTCTTGTTCCAGCGTTGAGTTCAGTTCGATCACCCCTATCTCGTTCAAGAATATGAGATGCAACCGTTCAAACTCCTTATGCAGCTCGGGTGGCAGCTCCCGAACCGTGAGTTGGTGACATGCTCATTTTCGACTCAGCGCATCAGCTACTACATTGGCCTTTCTGAGGTGATAGTTGATTCTAACATCATAATCCTTGATGAGTTCCAACCATCGACGTTGCCTCAAATTCAGATCCGTTTGCATGAATATATACTTGAGGCTTTTGTGATCCGTATAGATCTCACATCGGTGGCCAAGGATATAATGCCTCCAAATCTTCAAAGCATGTACCACGCCTGCAAGTTCCAAGTCATGTGTGGGGTAATTCAGCTCATGTTTCTTTAGTTGTCTCGAAGCATAGGCTACCACTTGTCCTCCTTGCATGAGCACACATCCAAGCCCTTGTCTTGATGCGTCACAATATATGTCGAAGCTCTTGCTCACGTCCGGCAATACCAAAACCGGCGCTGTGGTTAATCTCTTCTTTAGCTCCTGAAAGCTTTCTTGACACGCTGGTGTCCACAGAAATGCTTTCCCCTTCATTAGCAATTTAGTCATAGGCTTCGCTATTTTGGATCCAGCCATCCCAAGGAAACTCCGAATATCTCTCACATTCTGTGGTTGGTTCCACTTTAAAACATCTCCCACTTTTCTGGGATCAACCGATACTCCTCCTTCGGAGATAATGTGGCCTAGGAACGATATCTCATTTAGCCAAAATTCACACTTGCTGAACTTGGCATACAATTGATGCTCTCGCAGTTTTTGCAATGTTAACCTCAAGTGTTCTTCGTGTTCTTCCTCACTTTTTGAATACACCATGATATCGTTGATGAAAACCATGACGAACTTATCCAAGTACTCCATGAAGACCTTATTCATGAGGTACATAAAGTATGTGGGTGCATTCGTTAACGCGAAAGACATAATGGTATATTCATACGAACCATACCGTGTTCGAAATGCAGTCTGGGTATGTCGGAGGGCTTAATCTTCAGCTGGAAGTATCCCGACCGAAGATCAATCTTGGAGAAAATTCGGGCACCTTTCATTTGGTCAAACATGTCCTCTATACAGGGCAGCGGGTATTTATTCTTGATCATCACCTTATTGAGATACCTATAATCCACACACATCCTTTTGGTCCCATCCTTCTTGTCTACGAAGAGCACGGGGGGCTCCCCATGGTGACGAGCTTGGGCGTATAAAATCCTTTTCTAGCTGCTCCTGAATTTGCTTCTTGAGCTCCACTAGTTCATTAGCGGGCATTCTATACGGACTCTTCGCTATAGGTGCATTTCCGGGTACCAATTCAATAGCAAATTCAATGTCCCGGTCAGGTGGCATACCTGGAAGTTCTTCCGGGAACACACCTGAATATTCTTGAACCAACGGAATGCTTTCCAATGTCGCTTCTTCGACGCGGTTCAGCGCTGCCTTCTTGGTTACCGGTTGGGCTGCCTTGAACTCAATACGAGTACCGTGCTAAGCTTGCCAACTGCACAATCTTCTCAGCACATTGAATCACTCCGTTGTGCTTGCTTATCCAATCCATTCCAACTATTATGTCAATCCCTTGGGAATCCAATACAATAATGTTGGCAAGAAAGTCTACCTCCCTTATTTTAAGGCTTACTCTCGGACATTATATGAGATAGAATTCAGATTTGACTTCCCAACTATATGCATCAAGGTGTATGAACTAAGCAACTTCTTTTATTAATTTCAGTCTATATGAGGATGTGAACACGTGCCAAAACATCTCACATCTCTCCACTATATGTGGATGTGGACATTCGCCAAAGCGTCCAACAAGTCACATCAGCACATAAACACAAACAATCATCACAAAAGTTCAGCACACCATTCTTATTCAAGCTACAACGATCTTAACGTTCCTATTACAGCTTTAATCAATGGAAACCTAAACTTAATCGTGAGAAACGGTGCTTTTCTCGCCGTGTGACGGGGTGATCCATACATGGGCGCACACCATGGTGAGTCGGCATTCCATATAGGGTTAGATGACGCTGGTGCTCCATTCGCTCCCGCGTTGGCATGAGTCTCCTCTTGTTTCTCCAGAAAATACAGCTTCTTGCAAAGGTAACGGAACTCTTCTCGTGCGCTTTCATAGCGGTTTCCTAACTCCACGAGCAACCTCTGAAACTTGTCAGCGGCTTGTGGGTTGGAAAGATATCCTCCATGGGGTCCAATGATCTTCCTTGTACCACTATTCCGATACTGGTGCAGCTCAAAAGTAGTGTTCTCAAGCTGCTCACAGAAAGCGTAGCAGAGTCCGGTGAGTGCATCCCATGCGGCATCATCAATAGCTTCTGCCCTTGTAGCTCTCCATGTGGGTGTGAAGTGACGGGTGATAACCCTACCGTTAGATAGGATGGTTACTTCAGCCTTCCACTCTTTATGTCCGAGACGAGGGACTTTCTTTAGAAGATATTCTAGATATAAGCTGCAGCAATCCAAAATTCTTTGAGCTCCCTAGATATGTGTCCTCCTTCCATTCTGTTGGACCGAAATTCTTGAACTGAATGGTTAGCCCATTTATCACCTTCATTATTGGTCTCAGCAAAGGGTGGCTCCTCTTCGGATTCATCTCTTCCCGACATAGCTTCATGAGGCTCCACGGGGTGTAAGCCCGCGTGAAATTCCTCCTGAAGTGCATACCAATGCCGTTCTTGTGGATCACCCTCCATGTCGTCTTCAAATGGTTCCACCTCTTCCGGATCCTCTTCCTCATGTATAGAGCTACTGACTTCATCTTCATCATGAGGTTCCATCTTCACCTCCTCCCAATATGGTCCATCGGACACCTCAATGGGGTTAAGTGCACTCCCACGTGGTAGTGGACGAGTCCTTATGCGTGCTGTGCTCCTAATCACTGGCATCTATAAGACATGAGAAACTTTAGATAAGGAAGAAATAACTCCAAAACTTCAGAAGCTATGGAGCAAGAAAGCAAAAGTGTTGCTGTCCAAAAGAAGAGAAAAGAGGGGCTGAAAATAGCACTTTGCGGTGGCTGAATTGACAAGTAAAGTGCAGCAGCAAGCAATTTTCAAAAATAGCAGTTTAGAGGGGTGTTCCTATGTGTTTTAGTGTGTCCATTCTACCTAGGCTTGCGTCCTACGGTCAACGTGGCTCTGATGCCAATCTGTGACACCCAGTTCTGAAAATAGAACCAAGTGAATGCATATGTGTGCCCAGGATGTTCATCACACATACACATGTAATCCACAAACTGAATTCAGAATATAACCATGAATAAATAGGGTTTAAGTACTTTATTACAATGACTCAATGTCTCACTCATGAATGTCTATCTTATTCTTGCAGCGGAAGACTCTAAACAACAACGGAAAGTGACTAAAGACAGGCTCCAATCTTCAACTCCACAAGCATGTTGAAGGTAGTCCGCACGCCTAGTACTCCACATGGTCCTCGAAGTACTCATCTCCTGTAGCTGATGTATATGTGGTAATGCAAGGGTGAGTACATGTTGTACTCAGCAAGTGCGGGAAAAGTATGACATGTAGCTTACAACAAGGTAGGAAATAAAAAAGCTCATTGCAGAAAACAAATTTTATTTCACAACATGATAAAAACAGCAACTATTTCTAGGTGAAATTTATCCCATCATAATCAAGTAATTCAGCAACATTCTCTCATCATAATTCACCATTTATCATGCTTCAACAGACCAATAATCTTTCTCAAGTTCATCTCATGCTCATAAATATTCATAACCATCTTATATTCATCTAGCCAAAACCAAACTCATTTTCATGACTCAAAACAGTTCCAAAACAAATCTCAATGACCATACCATACCGAATATCCATCTCAAGTTTTCCCACTAATCATGTGAGTTGGCCAGGTACTTGTGACCGGATGCACGGCTATCGTGATAGTTTTACACTCTGCAGAGGTGGCACCACTTTACCCACAAGTTCGTGATTTCGTTACCCGTCGGCGACTGCAGAACCTCCATTATACCTGTACACAACCATCGGTGTATGGCCAAGAGATCACAAAATAGCCTTTACAAAGGGGCTACTAGATGTATGGACTCACTGAGGTTTCACCGGCAGGCTCGAATCACCATTCTCCCACCCACGGGCCCCCTCTTGTGCCATGCAGTTCCCAGGGAAGTCCTCCTCGACTCCTATTCCCCACGCCATCCATGGTCCATAACAAGCTAGCAATACACCTAATTAATCAGCTAAGCCACACCCATATTTGGCCTTGTGGTGGCACTGTTTTCCTGGCATATTCTTGCATGAACCAGTCCTTAGATCTACGGCAAGTAAACCACCATCTCATCCAGCAACATCCACGAACCAAGCTTGGCTAGATCTCCCCGATTCCATGCTCGTTAACAGCATCAAGATCTCATCATCATTATTCATATGAGTGCAGTAGCTAGACATGTTTTATTTCAGCTTCCCCTATCCCGTAAGTTAAGCGAAGCAAAAAGGAAAAATGACCATACCCGACTCATCAACTTTCCCGGCGACAAGGATGGTCAACAAAACTAGTAAACTCCTATAAAAGGGTGTCCCATCAAGTTGACTCAAGCATACGAGTTTTCGCAAACAAAACAGTTTCAAAACATGGGATCAATATGGTCAAGTGGCACTTGCCTTGCTCCCGTGGCTCTTGTTGCTCAAGCGTCTCGAATTCTTGGTGCTGTAGTTCTTCGTAGATGGCCTATTGAGCTTGTACTTCTACTCACGACCATGCACATACAAAATTCACAGCAATCAATCATCATGCACAAACTTTACTCAAGATGCAATGGAGTAGATGGATGCAAATCCTATGGTGCTGTTTTATTAAACCAATTTGTACATGTTCTTGCATGTTTTAATGGGCTTTCATGAGTTTTTATGATGAACAAGGGTGTAGGAATCAAGTGTGGACGTGGTGATGATCTTGATCCAAGATCTAGATCAATTTCACCGTCAAAAATCGATCAAAACACGATCTGTCCACACGTAAAAGTTTCTGTCCGAAGGGGGCGAAGAAAATGGATGCATAGAAACAGCGGCGACGTCGTAAAATGGGTAATGAATACCTACCTCACTTCCTTTTGGTGGCAGGGCCTTCCTCCTAGCAATGGCAGCAATGGGGAATTTTTCTATGGAAGATTAGGGCAGGACAGATCGTCGGGCTTCTTCTCCGGCGACGGCGGGGCTCGATGGGGCTCGACGGCGGCCAAATTCCGGCAAGGGGGGGAATTGGCGACTTGGAAGCAAGGAAGGGGGCTAGACAGCAGGGGGGATGACCAAAAGAGAGAGGGGTCGGCCAAGGAGGTGGGGGTTATATTTATAAGGGGGAAAAGGAGAGTCCTACTCCAATTGGAGCTCAAATAAGAGTCCTATTCAATTTTATTTGGATCTTAACAAACTTATCTCTTGTGGTGCGGCAGCCTTGGGGATTTTATTCCCAAAATGTGGGGAAAATTCCCTTTTTCGGGAATCAGGGAATTTAGAAAATTTGGGGAAAATTTGTGGAAATTTGGGAATGGCTCATTTCAGCTATCTTTTTCCCATTCCTCACCATTTCTATGCCACTTGCTCCATTTCTACATTGCCCTTCTCCATTTCTATGCCCCATTCTCCATTTCTATATTCCCTTCTCCATTTCTGTGGTTTTTCCTCCTTTTCTATGGTTCCTTCCTCCATTTCTATGGTTCTTTCTCTATTTCTACTGTTCCTTCCTCCATTTCTATGGTTCTTTCTCCATTTCTATGGTTCTTTCTCCATTTCTATAGTTCTTTCTCCATTTCTATAGTTCTTTCTCCATTTCTACTTCTTTTATAATGTTTCTCTACTTGAGAAATGTATGCAATGCATGGAAATGAATTTGAGGGTGTTACACTATGCTACACTTTCCATGGGCAGCTTGAAAATACTACCTTTGAGCTGCACCCATATCGGAAGAATGGTACAAGGGATATCATTGGACCCCATGGAGGAGCTCTTTCCAACCCACAAGCTGCTGACAAATCTCAGAGGATGCTCGTGGTGTTGGGAAACCGCTACGCAAGCACACAAGAAGAGATCCACTGCCTCCTCAAGAAGATGTACTTGTTGGAGAAACAAGAGGAGACTTGTGCCAATGCGGGAACAAATGGAGCACCAGGGTCACCTACCCCTACATGGACGGCCGACTCACCATGGCGCGCACCCATGTATGGAATGTGGGGAACCCCTGCGGGATCCCACTCTAGGAAGCGCATTGGGTGGTGCCGTGCGATGCGACACCCAATAGCATACACGAAAAGACAATAAGAACATATTGAATGCTTTATTTCTGAAGATAAACTCTTTTACAACATATTGTACACAAGTTGAACATACACAGTGGAAAATAGAACAAGTCATGTACTCACTCTCAGCCCTAACTACACTGAAGAGAAGTCGTCCAGCCTGTGGACGCTTCTTACTAGCTTCACAAGGAGTAAGGCAGCGCCTAGGTTTCCGGTAAGCTATACGAACCGTGAGGGCCAATGTCTCACCGAGCAACCATCTTCATAACAGACATCCTTCTACCTACAAAAACAACTATGAAATCAACCGTGAGCACTAAGTCTCAGGATGTATTAACCATCAATCCTAAACATGTAACTCTACATGCGGGAGTTGTAAGAACATAGGAATTGGGAGTTTGCAAAATGAAGCTTGGCTAAACTTGATCCTCATATTCAGATTCTTATGGCAGCCATTTCAGTGGTCCTCGTGCATCACAACACCGGAAGTCCACAATCAAACAAGAAACGCTTATTCCATTGTTGCTAGCCTAAGGGGGAATAGAAATTTAGTTTGCACTATTTCTACTTCAATCAAGATTTCTACAATTATTAAGTCAAGATCAACATCTCAAAAGTTTTAGTTCCTCTTCTTACCACATCATAGCGCAGTGGGCAAGTATGCTCAATCCTCATCCACGAGCGATGGTGATTCGAATAAATAACAACCCGGAACACACGACACATACAATCGCCTCGAAAGACTCACACAAGATCTCTTTCTCACATTGTATGCAGCAACCTTTCACCCTTCACCCCAATGCCGAACCAGTTCTATGGACCCATCAGAAGGCCCACTACATGGAACACGTCGAAGTTGCTCCGCTAGTGGATTTACACCTCTGACACCAACCCCCAAAGGACGGTGGTATTAGTTTCAACACGAGGGTACCTGAGTTACATCGGTTTCCTGGACCCTATAATATTCAGTATGCCTCCGGTACAGCCCACACTTGTCCAGCAGGGCCGCATACAGTGCAGTCCTTAACCGACACCGATGGGGCTAATACCCAACCTCCACATTGACCTTACAATAACCGGCCCAGACCCAATGAGGTCCCAAGCATTGTCACACCCATCGGGTCGAGACAACCTTGAGTGTTCCATCCTACAGGAACTCCCCGTCCCATCTCACTTTATTTGAGGGTGCTCTTCTCAATAACTTCTGCTCGCGAGTAGACTCCGCTACTCGACCTTTCTCGTGAGTAGCTTTTAACTACTCAACTTCTACCGGTCTCTCTACAACAATAGCGTAGCCATCTACGACGAGGCAAATCCTACACTAGACCTTCTATTCACGGTTATAATAGTCATGCAAGTGGGTTTCAAGCATCCTAGAAATAATGCACAATATCAAGTCTAATAAACATGAGGTGAAGGTAAAGCAAAATTTAAAACGGTAATTATATGCAAACTGGGGCTTACCTTGCTCAACGGTTTTGTTAGAAGCTATGAGTTAGTCTTCCTCCATAGAATACTCCAAACTTGTCATGAGAGGGAGATCCTTGCCTCTGCTGAGTTGAATCCTCATCGAACGTCGACGTCACGTGCTAATGAGATGATTATGCACATAGTTTCGAAAGCAACTTAGAAAATTCTTTAAAGTGGTTGCACAAGTTAATTACAACTAAAAGGGGAAAACAACAGCACGGTTTCTGTTGTTGGATATACAACCTTAGAGAAGAAAATGCTAAGTGAAATGAAGGTAATATTAATCACCATGTGATTAAGTCCTTATATGAACACTTAGACCTAAAGATTGGTAGCTCTAGTTCCAAGAGTCCAATGAAGCTGAAAATTTAACCACAGCTTTCATCGATGATATGTAGGCACTGTGCAAAATTTGAGCTCATGTAATGGCTCAATGTGAGCACAACAATTTCTTATGTGTTTTCACTATTCTGCCTTCCCCTCCAAGTCCTTGAGCTTTCCTATGCTAAAAAGTGGACTTTTGTCAATTATACAATGTACTGAGTCCATAGGAATTGGTTTACTATTTTTGGAGTTTCCTACATGGAGATATAGATTTTACAAGTTTGGGTAAAAGCCTGAAAATGTTTCTGTCCTTTTTCTTATTTTTCAGAGACATAAAAGATTGGCACAACATTTGGCCAAGCAAATGAGGTCCAATGCCTCTGAAATTTTTACTGGAATTCAAGTATATTTATAGGAAGGTTCTGCCAAAAATTGGGAAATTTCCTATAAACAGAACTCATGTAATTAATTCCCTAAAATTGTATTAATTGAATTAATGAGCCAAATCCAGGAATTTTCATAAATATTTGGATGCACCGCTAGATAGTACTCACCGAGAGGAATACAACGCAATTTATTTGGGAATTTCTGGACAATTCTACACCAAGTTGTAGCTATTGGAAGTTTGAACCAAAATCTTATCAGAGAAAAGTTTAAAACACTGCACGTGGGTCCCACGCACAGACCTGGGTGGCGGCGCACACCGGCGAGGTTGCCGGAACTGAGTTCCCAGCCGCCCCACCGGCCAAAGCATGCCGCCTGCCCTTATTTCTGCCTGCTGAGCTCGTTTTATGGGTTGCCGGCCACCAGCGAAGGTCGAAAATAGGCGCGCGGCGGTGACAGTGGAATCTAGGGTTCTGGCGAGCTCGGGACTCCTCAATTCGACGCTAAACCGTCGGTTCTTTGGCTCTAGAGCAGTGGGAAAATGTGAGGAAGCTAGAAATGGAAGCTAACAGGGCTGGGGATCCCTTGAACAACGTCGTCACCGTGCGGCCGACGAGGTCCGATGGTTGGCCATGGACAAAACTCAAATTTTCTCCCTCTACACCCAATTTCTTGGCCTAGCTTCGAAGGAGAACGTGCGCTAGCAAATCAAGAACTTATGTGCGAAGTTTGAATCACTAACAACGACAATTGAACTTGAATTTCACAAATTCCTACCTCGGGGTTGTGTTGCGCCACCGGGAGAAAAACTCCAAATTCCCTTGCTATGATTCACTGTTGGGGATGAGCTTTGGGGAGGAGCAACTACATTCGCTGGTGCACCCAGGGGTGGGTTTGCTTGAGCGTGATCCTGCTCGGTGTGGCCTGTCCAGAATTTCTGAGCTCCCTGATCAGAAACCCGAGGAGTGAAGAAGGTAGCCGGTGAGAGCACGGGTGTGTGCTGCTTTTTGCTGTGAGGAGCTCGATCATCCGAGCTCGGCTGCTGTGGTGTGATCGGGAGACACAGAGATGCTGCGCCGGTGTTCTTGTGGGAGGAAAGACAGAGAGAACATCCGAGTGAGCGAGAGAGGAGAGGAGAGTTTCGGTTGTGCAGCCTCCGGGGAAGATAAGCGCGAGCAGTCGATCAATTAGCAGGAGCTGGCACCAGCAAAACATCGGGAGCGGGTTCAGCCGGCTGCTGTTGCGCGCTGAAGAACTGAGGAAGTCGGTTGCTTTGTGTGTGTATGGCAGGTGGGGTCCACAGCCCTCAATTTCCCCCTCTCTGTGCTTTAAGATTTCCACAAAATTGTTGTCCAAATTTGACCAAACTTGGAGGGTAGGCCAAAATGACGTGGGGAATTTGAATCTGAAATCAGATTCCAAAATTGAGCAAGTTTGATTCAGAATTCAAATTTGGATTTGAATGTGCTCTCAAATATTCCTTTGAATAAATTGTAGATGAGCTCCAAAAATATCCAAATTTGGACTAGAAGCTCTTTGATATATGGGGAATGGATTAGTGAATTCACTGGTATGCATTTGGACAATCAGAACATGAATCCTTTTTAAAAGATTCAAATTGTGTTTAAATTTCCCTCCATCCTCTTTATAGTGATGGTTGACATGAATTCAAATTAGGGAGTGAAGTTCCCTGCTCATGTTAACAGGTGCTAAACCTGACTTAAACAAAGATTTTAACTCTCACATGTCCATTTTTTTGTTTATCATTTGATGTGACTCAAATATAGTCTTTCTTCTCCTCAACCATTCTTCATAAGTTGAAATGTAACTTTACAAAAGTTAGGGCTGTTACACCCCCCCCCCCCTTAAAAGAATCTCGTCCTGAGATTACAAAAAGAAAGAGGAAGGGACAAAGACTACTGGACATATGATGCTAACAAGTCGGAAAAATTTAAACGGAGGAAGTCTTCACTTTCCCACGTGGCTTCATCCGTGGTGTGGTTGCTCCACAAGACTTTGTAAATCGCAATGTCCGATTTCTTGTGGCGCGAGTTTTCTCGTCAACAATCTGAGTCGGATACTCATAATAAGTGAGATCCGGTTGAAGATCCCTGATGTTCTCCATGCGAACTTCATCTGGTTACTTAAGACATTTTCGCAGCTGAGAGACGTGGAAAACATTGTGAATACCTAAAAGTGACATCGGTAACTTCAAGCGATAAGCTACGGGTCCGTATAATTCGATGACAGCGAACGGCCCGATGAATCGTGGAGCGAGTTTTCCTTACACTCCGAAGCGATGAATCTCTTTCATTGGAGAGACACGAAGATAAACATGGTCTCCGATGTCAAAGTGGAGAGGTCGACGTCTTTTGTTTACATAACTTTTCTGCCGAGATTGAGCAGCCTTTAAATTGGCTTGAATCACTCGCACTCATTCCTCGGCTTCATTCACAAGATCAATCCCGTAGACCACTCTCTCGCCGGACTCACACCAATTCAGCGGTGTGCGGCACTTTTGGCCATAAAGAGCTTCATACGGGGCCATTTTGATGCTGGATTTATAACCGTTATTATATGAGAATTCTGCTAACGGTAGGTGGCCATCCCAATGCTTCCCATGACTGATGACACAAGCCCTTAGCATATCCTCCAGAATCTGGTTTATTCTTTCACTTTGACCATCAGTTTGTGGATGATACACCGAACTCCGAATTAACTTGGTTCCCAAGGAAGCATGCAGTTGCTCCCAAAATCTGGATATGAATAACGCACCTCGGTCCGACATGATGGTGCGGGGAACCCCGTATAAACACACGATTCTCGAAATGAACAGCTCCACATACTTCTTTGCAACATATATGGTATGGACTAGAATAAAATGGGCTGTCTTGGTCAAATGATTGACGATTACCCAAATAAAATCATGTTTGTTGCTAGTCATTGGTAATCCAATGATAAAGTCCATACTTATGTCGTCCCACTTCTATGCTGGAATTTTAAGCGGTTGAAGTGGTCCGGCTTTCCGCATGTGATCGGCTTTTACTCTCCGACACGTATCGCACTCGAATATGTATTTAGCTATTTCCCGCTTCATCCGTGTCCACCAAAATTTGCTTGTCAAATATTGGTACATCTTGTTGCTACCCGGATGAATGGAAAATTTTGATAAATGTGCTTTGTCTAAAATTTTCTTCAGAAGCTTCATGTCACGGGGTACGACTATACGGTTTTTGAACCATAATGTACCGTCCTCCTCTTTACGGAAGCACTTAACCTCTCCTTTGTCTATTCTCTCCCAGATATGTGCCATGGCTTCATCTTTCTTTTGAGCCTCTACAATTTCATCTCGAATTGTAGGTATGAGGGCCAGATTAAATAGCGACCCATAGGGAACCAAGCGCAGGCTCGATTCTTCTTCTTCTATTGCAGCTATGGTTAGGTTATGAACATGTGCTTTTCGACTAAGTGTGTCGGAAACCAAATTTGCTTTTCCAGGATGGTAATGAATCTCTATTTCATAATCCTTGATTAACTATAACCATCTTCGCTGCCTCATATTCAATACCTTTTGTGTGATGATGTATTTCAAACTTTTGTGGTCGTTGTAGAGGTGGACCAAGTTGCCAAGTAAATAATGCCTCCACATTTTTAGAGCAAGGACAACCGCAGCTAGCTCGAGGTCATGTGTCAGATAATTCGTTTCATGACTCCGAAGCTGCCCGGATCCATACGTGACCACTCTTCCCTCTTGCATAAGCACGCAGCCAAGACCAATGCCCGATGCATCGCAATAAACATCAAAAGCTTTAGTTGTATCAGGCTGCACCAACACCGGGGCTGTTGTGAGGTGCTTAACCAATGAATTGAATGCCTCCTCACATGCTTCACTCCACACATATTTCTTGCCTTTCTTCAGAAGTTCCATCATCGGTTTAGAAATTTTGGAGAAATTTGGAATGAATCTCCGGTAGTAACCCTCTAAACCGATGAAGCTACGGACTTTGTGGACTGACTTTGGCGAACTCCAATTCAGCACTTGGATAATTTTGCTTGGAACAACCGCGATGCCCTCCGTGGAAATGATGTGCCCTAGGAATGGCACTTGGTTGATCCAAAACTCGCACTTGCTGATTTTACATATAGCTTGTGATCCCGTAGCCGTTAGAGCACAATATGCATATGATCGTCGTGTTCTTCCTCCGACTTAGAATAGACCTTCGATGAAGACCACAACAAACTTGTCCAAATCCAGCATGAAGACTGAATTCATTAAGTACATAAAATGGGCCGGAGCATTGGTGAGTCCGAATGGCATGACGAGATACTCATATAACCCGTATCTCATCGAGAATGCCGTTTTTAGTATGTCTTCTGCCCGGAATTTGATCTGGTGATATCCGAACTGAAGATCCATCTTCGAGAAAACCTTAGCACCCACTAATTGATTGAAAAGCATATCGATACGTCGTAGTGGATACTTGTTCTTGATAGTTACGGTATTTAGCAGACGATAGTCCACACACAGCCTCAAAGTCTCGTCCTTTTTCTTTACGAACAGCACGGAGCATCCCATGGTGATGGACTTGGTTGAATAAATCCTTTACTTAGCAAATAATTCAGTTGTTCTTTCAGCTCCGTGAGTTTGTTCGGTGCCATTTTATAAGGCATCCGAGCGATGGGTGTGGTTCCCGGTGCTAGTTCAATCTTGAACTCCACCTCACGTTCGGGCGGCATGCCCGGTAGATCATCAGGAAACACGTCCGGATATTTCCGGACCACTGGAATATCCTCAGTTTATTAGCTTCAACATTGTGTACAGCAGTAACTTCCGGTGGAACATTTTTCAGAATTAACGTGTGTTGCCCATGCCCTTTTGAATTCAGCTGCACCGCTCGTGAACCAATATCAAAGATAGCTTCGTGATGTTTCTGGTTTGATTTTGGAGTTGTGATGCTGTTCGGCTCATGGTCTTTAAAATGAGGCTTTAAAATCTGAAAGTTAAAGATCAACTATAGGCGAGTCCTTTATGCAAATTCAGCTACCATGTTTCAACCCATCGTGCGTGTAGAGTTTCTTGTTTAGAGGAGATGGATCAGTCTTGCTGAGCCTCTGTGCTCACGCTTGCTCTATGAGTGGTTTTGCAGGTTAACATCAATGCTTATGAAGAGGTTGTCCGGTGAGACTCAGAGACTTCCGAGTCATTTAACACACGGAGAACCCGACCGCTGCAGTTGTCTTCGTGTGCTAGTGAGAAGAGTCTGTGGGCTGGATATCTTCTCGAGTGCTTAGTAGATATTAAGCGTGAGATAAATTAGTCTTCCACTGTAGTTATTTGATGTAAATTATTTATAAAGAACACTTGTAAGCTTCCGCTTTTGATTTATGTGATACATTTTCCTTATATGTGTGCTGTTGGGTACCGCATATCACGGCACCACCCAATGCGATTCCCGGGCGGGCGGCACGGCCCCGTGATTGGGTCAGGCCCTGTTAATTTTCTGGCTGGCTTGATAACTATTGTTGTACGAGAATTCAGCATACGACAAGCTCTTGTCCCAGCTACGCCCATGTTTCAAGGTGCAAGCTCCAACATGTTGTGGTTAACCCCTTCCGGGATCCACACTCCAAGATACTCATTGGTGGTGCCGTGCGATGCGGCACCCAACAGCATACACGAAAAGAAACCATAAACATACAAAGTTTTATTTCTCAATATAGAGTCATTTACAACATAATGTACCACGAAGGTACACGCAGCGGAATATACATACAAATGAACTCTCGGTCCTAACTAAGCAAAAGAGAAGACGTCCAGCCCGCGGATGCTTGTTACTAGCTTCAACAAAGATGAGTGCAGCGGAAGGGTTTCCGGTGAGTCTTCGATGGCTCACCGAACAACCATCTTCATAGCAAATTTTATATAACCTGCAAAATACTAATAATGCAACTGTGAGCATGATGTCTCAGCAAGACTTAACCGACACTCCTAACATGAAACTCTACATGCAGGGATTTATAATAAAGGACAAATATGTTGCAATAAAGACACGCCTACATGTTAATCCTTACTTTCAGTTTTATAGCAGCAGATTAATATGTCTTAGGCAGCCCTCATATCGGAAGTCCACAATCAAACAAGAAACGCTTCCCTCCGTTGTGGTTATCCCCAAAGTAGAAGGTAGACTTATTGAGCTCTACAACTATAGCATACATGGTTTGCAATACAATGAGCTCAAGAACTTCACAACAGCAATGATTCATCTCACTTCATCTGGAAGTAATTACTATGTCACAACTCAGTGAACAAGTGGTACTCATATAACTGCGAGGGACGGTGATTCGAATCAGGACACATCCGGAACACACGACACATACACCCGCCTTGAAAGACACACAAGAGCTCTTTCTTTCGTTGTATGTAGCAACCTTTCACCCGTCACTCCAATGCCAAACCAGTTCTGCCGACCCATCAGAAGGGACACTACCCAGAACACGTTGAAGTTGCTCCGCTAGTGGGTTTACACCTCTGTCACCAACACCCAAAGGACGACCGTATAAGTTTCGACACGAGAGTACCCGAGTTACATCGGTTTCCTGGACCCCATAATTCCAGTATGCATCCGGTACTGTTGAAACATGCTCAACAGGGTGGAATACGCATCGGTCCTTAACGGACACAAACAGAGATATGGGAACACAGGCCCAACGTCCTGTTTCATTCTCTAGAATCATACCCCGTTGAACCAATTTCCTAACCTCGCGAGTAGCTTCCAACTACCTGACTTGTACCGGATCCTATACAACTTAAGCCTAGCAGAGAACTACACGAAGGCAACCTGTTTTACCCTGTAACTCCAAGGGTTTGTAGGTCATGCATTTGGAGTATCAATCACCTTGACCTAATGCACAATACATACTAGACCAATGAAAGTGATACAAAGTAAAATATAACTGAAAGCTGTTAAATGCAAACCGGGGCTTGCCTTATGTTGCTGCAGGTTTAATTCTAACTTAAAGTCAGTAGCTTCGCGACGATAAAGCTTCAAGTTGCTGTTCTGAGTCGAATGCCTTGTCGAGCTCCTTCGTCATTTTTCCTACCGATATGAATATGCACAAGTTCATATTGCAAATAAGGAATTATAAAACAAAAGTGTTTTATAACTTAAAAGAGTTCAGATCAATTAAGACTTAAGAGTTAGGTTTGGCTAGGTACTGAAACAGAGGAGAGATCATTTTGGACCAGTGGAGGTTTTTGGACTAAAGTTCAAAGAGTTATATATAATGGACATAAGACATATATTGGAAAGAACCAGCAGAAAACTGGAGAAGATGATCTCAACTTGCTCTGGAAATTTTACAGTGGTCCTTAGATCATACATAGGTATGTCTTGCAAAATTTCAGACAAACTTGATGTAAGATGTGGCCTAAGGAATTTTCTTAGCTATTTGGCTTCTCTGAATTCCTATGGCAATTCTAGGGTCCTGGCATGATCCAAATTTTGTTTTTAGGAATATTTGAAGTCTTATGAATCTATAGGACTTGGTTTTATCATTTTTGGAGCTTGCTACACAGAGATATGAAATTTACAGTATTGGGCTAAAAGCTGGAAAAATTGATTTTGTTATTTTTCCTAATTTTCAGAGACATACAAGATTGAATCATCATTTGGCCAAGCAAATGAGGTCCAATGCCTCTGAATTTTTACTGGAGATCAAGTATTTGTGGAAGAATGTCCTGCCCAAATTTTGGAATTTTCCAATACACACAACTCCTGGAATAAATCCTACAAATTTTATTTATATGAATTAATGAGCCAAATCCAGGGATTTTCATAAAAGATTGGGATGCACCCCCGGATAGTACTCACTGAGGGGAATCCAATAAAATTTATTTCACAATTTTTGGAGGTCCCTATCAAAAGTTATGAGCAATTGAATTTGAACTAAAACTGGAAATCGAAGGAAATGTTTCAACTCTGGCGCGTGGGCCCCACTACTCAGTTTCCTTCTTCCTCGTCCGTGGCAGCATCAGGTGGCGGCGCTCTCCAGCGAGCTCCGTGGGAACTTCCTTCCCGGCCTTCCCTTGGCCCCAAACTCACCGCCACTCACTTTAGGGACATGGAGAACTCATCCCCGGGATTGGCCGAGGTCACCAACCACCGGAAAGTCATCGGTGACGAGCGGCGGTGGCAGCACAACTTCGGTGATGGTGAACTCACGCTAGGATGGCTCAAACGCTTCAGTTCTTCTTCGTAGAGCACCGTGGTGGCATCCTCATCAGCGTCATGAGCTCAAATCAGCTCAAAAGTGGCTGCAAAAAATAGTGCTCATCGGCGACCTAGGGCCAAAACTGGCCGCGCCTCGAAATTCTCGAAGATCAGCGCGAAAACTCAATGATTTTCAATGCTTTTTGATCCTAGAGGAGCGTGGGAAGGTCTAGAACATGTTTGTAGCTCGGCCTAAGTGATGGTGAATTGATTACTACGAATTTTGAAGGTTTGTGCAGCTCGGTCCTATGAACAACGAAGCAATAAAAAGAAAAATTCGTTCTCGGTATTGCACGAGAGGAGGAAAGGGTTGCACGGTTGTGTTTAGCACCTTATGGAGGTTCTTTTTTGTGTAGAACGTCAGTCACGAGAGAGCTTCTAGCGCCCGGGCGCCGGGGAACCGAAGCAATCGGCGGTGGTGGGTTTTTCTTCCGCTGTGTGCGGCAGAGGGTGGAGAGTGAGGGAGGGGAACCGGTTCACGTGGGCAGAAGCACAGAGTTGCTTCACTCGGCGTCCTCATCTATCGAGCAGGAGCTGTCGATAACCGGGTTGGATGGGCACCGGCGAGCAGGAGGTGCCGCTCTCCCGGTGAAACAGAGTCGGTTCATTCCCTCTGTGTATGACATGTGGGGTCCACTTCTCCCCCTTATCCCCCAATTCAGTTTAAAGTAGCAAATGAGCTCCAAATTTGATAAAAAATGGATGATATGCCAAAAGAAATGTGAGGAACACAACGGTCCACTCAAATTTGGATTTCAGTGAAGTTGGAATTTGAAACTGAGATTTAAATTCAAATTTGAATCGTCTCCCGGTTTAAATCCAACAAATAGGAAATCCTTTCCAAATAAGCTGAAAATTTGCCACGCTCCCAATGGATGTGTGGAGAACCAAATGGTAGATTTAGGTCCTTGTGTTTGGACATTTTTGCATTTTTTATTTAGACATGGAGCTCACACCTTTAAATTCAAAAGTTTAAATTCCCCCTCATTTTCTCAGTGTGATTTGCAGCTCCACTTGCTAGAATTTTGGGATTTCACATCCCTCCCCCCTTAAAAAGAATCTCGTCCCGAGATTCAAAAAGAAGAGATACAGCGGTAGAGAAGGAATTACCGTATATGAGCAGACAGCAAGTCCGGATAGTTTGAACGGAGGTATTCTTCGCTCTCCCATGTCGCTTCCTTCGCGGTAGGTTTGCTCCATAATACCTTATAGAATAGGAGCGTCCGATTCCTTGTTGACCGAGACATTTCATCAATAATCCAGATTGGATGCTCGGTATAAGAAAGATTCGGTTGCAATGTCTCGAGATCTTTAGTGCGGACAGCAGTGGTGTTCTTGAGACATTTCCAAAGCTGTGAGACGTGGAATATGTCATGCACACCAGCGAGGTTTGTTGGTAGCTCAAGCCGGTAAGCTACGGGTCCATATTTCTCTGTGATAGCGAATGGACCGATAAACCGGGGAGCGAGCTTCCCTTTTACACCGAATTGATGAACTCCCTTCATTGGAGATACATGGAGATATACGTGCTCTCCGACATTGAAGTTCAGCGGTCGACGTCGCTGGTCTGCATAAATCTTATGTCGAGATTGAGAAGCCTTTAAATTTTCTTGTATGACCCGAACTCTTTCTTCGGTGTCATTGACAAGGTCAATCCTGAATGTCACCCTTCCACCGGATTCGCACCAGTTTAGCGGTGTGCGACATCTCTGGCCGTAGAGAACCTCATATGGTGCCATCTTGATACTCGTCTGATAGCTGTTGTTGTACGAGAATTCTGCCAACGGTAAATAAGCATCCCAATTTCTACCGTGGTGGATGGCATACGCTCTCAACATATCCTCCAAGACTTGATTCACCCTCTCGGTTTTTCCATCGGTTTGAGGGTGATATGCGGAGCTTCTAAGAAATTTTGTTCCCAAAGATGCATGCAGCTGTTCCCAGAAACGAGAAATGAACAGTTCACCACAATCTGAAACTATTGTTCTTGGAACTCCATACTGGCATAAGATTCGTGTAATGTATAACTCCGCATATTTCATGGCGTTGAATCCCACATTTACCGCTATGAAGTGTGCGGACTTGGTTAATCGGTCAACGATTACCCAAACCAAATCATGCTTCCGAGATGTGAGTGGCAGTCCGACAATAAAATCCATACTCACATCTTCCCACTTCCATGCAGGAATATGAAGGGGCTGCAGCAATCCAGGTTTCTTCATGTGATTGGCTTTCACCCTTCGACACGTATCGCACTCGGATACGTATTTAGCTATTTCCCGCTTCATCCGTGTCCACCAAAACTTGTTTCTCAAATCTTGGTACGTCTTGTTGCAGCCCGGATGAATGGAAAATTTTGATAAATGAGCTTCGTCTAATATTTTCTTACAAAGCTTCATGTCCCGTGGTACCACGATATCTTTCTCATCTTTTCGGAAGCACTTAACCTCTCCTTTGTCTAATCTCTTCCGGATATGTGCCATGCCCTTATCTTTCTTTTGAGCATCTACAATTTCATCTCAAATTGTAGGAATGAGGGCAAGGTTAAACAATGACCCATAGGGAACCAAGCGTAGGCTCGGTTCTTCTTCTTCTTCCATTGCAGCCATGGTTAGGTTATGAACATGTGATTTCCGACTAAGTGCGTCGGCAACCACATTCGGTTTTCCAGGATGGTAATGTATTTCTATCTCATAGTCCTTAATTAACTCTAACCATCTTTGGTCACTCGTAGCGGCCACGTACGCTGCACATCCGAAGTTTTATTTCTCTCCCAGCTCGTGCCGCTCTGTTCAGCTCCCGTGCGCGAAGAAGCCACCGCCGACTGCGCCTCTGGTTTCCATCGAACACCGGTGCCCGATCACCATTTGTTCGAGAGCTATACAGGAAAAGGGAGCGCCAAGACGTGATCTAGCTGCTCCCCGTGCTACACCGAAGCTTTTGCGCTCGTTCACTTGCCATTCAGCCATAGCCGCCGAGGACCGGGAAGAAACCGGCGGAGTCTTGGTTCGGCTCACTGCTGACAGCACCCTACGGCCACCCTCTCCTTCAACGTACTACACAAGTAAGGTGTGTGGGGAGCCCTAGATGGTGTAGCTGCAAACCGTTCGTCAGATGATCCACCGTGTAGAGGGAATTTTAGAAACTTCTGAACCCTAGTGCCACGTATCGAGCTCGGCAAAAACTGAAAATTCGGTTTACACGTTGAACCAATGACCAAGCTAGCTCGCAAGTAGCTTCTACACATCCTAGCGTCCCTCCTCGAGAAAAAATCGAGTATAACCATTAAGAAATGACCGAGCTCTAGCCAATTTCATAGCCGCCAGTGCAAAAACGTCTAGGGTCACCGTTGAGAGGGGATTTGTAGGCGTTTTTAGCCTCCGAGGCTGCTCATTCCGGGTTCCTCGTGACCCACTGGTGCTCCACGAGCAAACCACGACCCTTTTTGTGCCTCATAGCGCGCATCGCCAGAACCCTAACCGCTGTGGTTGCCGTCGCACGGACGTTTCCGGTAACCACCGGCGAGCTCCGACCCCAAAGGCAAGTTCAACGTCACGAGTTAGGGCTAGGCGGCCATTTTCAGCCTTGGGGATGGCCAGGAAATCACTTCCGGTGATCCTCGCCAGAGTGCGCCACCACCGAACGCTCTGACGTGAGGAAGAAGAAACAGCCGCACGGTGGGGCCCATGGTCAGAGTTTAAACAATTCTGAGATTTTCAGATTTCAGTTCAAACTTCAAATGCCTATAACTTTTGCTAGGAAGCTCCAAATTTAGTGAACCAAATTTTGTTGGATTCAGCGTTTTGAGTAATATCCAGAAAAACAAGTTTCATCTCACGAAACTTATTACTTTTCCCGAATTAGTTCCCTAAATTTAAAATGTTGGGAATTTTATCTGGAGAATGCTTTTATGAAAAAATCTGAAATTTGGCTATGATGTTCATTTGAAAATCCTTGAGTCACAGGAAAAATTTCAGATCCATCCAAATTCATTTAGTCCCCCTAGTGGTGTGATTAATGAACTGCCCTGAGAAAATAAAAAATGTACAGAAACATTTTTCAGAATTTTCTCAAATCTTGTTTAGGGCATTATTTTGTCTAGGATTATTTAAATTACATGAAAACAACTCCATTAGAACCATCTCAAACTCTAGTTTCCAGAAAGTAATGGTTTGAGCCATGAAAATCCCTGGAAATCCTTAGAAGCTCTAGTAATGACCATTTAGACTTTTATTTGGGCAGAGCTCAAATAGGCTTTGATTAAAATGAAATTTGTTCAAGTTTATGGTTAGGTTCTTACCAAGCTACCATAACAATTTCAGAGCCAAATGGGATGTCTAGCTAGAGTTATAGTCTTTATATACCAGAGTTAAAACTTTTGCATTTAAATTGACATGTCGATTAAATTGCTTACGTATAGTCGCTGAAGGCGAGGAGACCCCAGAGGTTTTGGACTTCATACTTCCGGAGGAAACACTAACCCCTGACCAGCAGCTACAAGGCAAGCCCCGGTTTGCATTTAACAAAGTTTATCAAGTTTTGCTTTATACTCAATTAGTTTAAAGTATGTATGTGCATTAGGTATAGGATGGATGAAACCCCAAATGCATAACCAGATTATTCCAAAAGGAGTGAGGGTAGTGTCTAAGTCCTCGAGTAGTTCATGCTTGTCTTAATGGTTATAGACTTCGGTACAAGTCAAGTAGTTGGAATCTATTCGCGAGTATAGGGTTTGTCACACGGGATTGGTTCGAGAGGTGAGATAACTTTAGTAAGAACAAAATGAGACTAGGCAGGGGCTAGGACGCAGCAAGAGGAAGTCTTGTGTGCTTATCCCTGACTGTGTCGATGGAGAACCGATCCGTGTGCGGCCCAGGCTGATGAAGTTTTAATGTACCGAAGGCATATTGGATATATGGGCCCCGATAAACTGATGTAACCTATACCTCTGGGCGTCGAGGCATAGTGCACCGTTTTATAGGTGTAGGTTGAGGGCAGCAAGGTGGAAATCCGCTAACGGGCATAAAGAGATGCTCCGTGTAGGGAACCTCCTTTCCGTTTGGGTGCGACCGGTTTGTACTACTTTTTATACATATTCAGTTTGTTTTCAATGTAATACTATTGTTGCCTTATGATGTGTGTTGTCGGGTGTCGCATCTTGCGGCACCACCCTCTGAGATCCTGGGATGTATGGATTTCAGTCCGTCACAAGCTGGCATCAGAGCTTCTTAGGGGATAGCACACTAAATAAGGAGAGTATTACGGGAAAACTTAGGATTACGGTGAGGATTCGCTAGTATGCCCAAATAAGGACTACTATATTAGCCCAAGAGGAAGGTGACAACCTAACTTATGTGTTATGTCGGAAAATCAAGCATCTCGGGACTTCATATGTCTTAGGGGGTGCATGTAAGCGCTGCCCACCAGTGCGCACAAGCTGAAGGGTGGAGCGTCACGGGTGGCAGGTAACCTGGCCAGATTTAGTATCCTCTACGACTCTTCATATCGTTTGGGGTATTCGAGCAACGCCCTCCCCTGGCATGCTACGGGCAAGTATGGGAGACCCGGTCACGTGGTTAGTAACGTGAACATGTAGCTCAAGGCGTGTTTGGCTTGAGAACACCCGTGCGAGTGATGACGGACGGGTGTATGAAACTGTATTGGGACCGGGTTCGGTGTGCAGCCGGACCTGATGATTGTGTGGAATTTATGCAGGTACTAACCACGAAAACGTAGTCCGAGTAGAACACGTTTGTGAGTGATCGTCTTAGTGCCACCGTTGGATACGTATATGCCGGTGTAAGCCGGTTAGAATTTTCCATTTTGTGAGGAACGTAGTACCGACATGTAATAATCATGATTGCATTAATAAAAATGTTGAAAAAGGAACTAATCTAACCAAGTGTTAATCTTTAGGATTCTGGTTTTGTAGAAAAATTCAAAAGTTGATTAGTTCAGCTCAAAGGACCTGAAAAACAGAGTGCTCTGTTTTGGAGAGCAAGTTTGCTGAACTTTAACAGAGCCTAACGCACAGGTTATGTAGCCAATGGAGGTGTGAGATATAGTTCTGGAAATGGGTTGAAGTGCTCTACAACTTTTTTGTAGACTTCCAGAACAGAATCCAACATCAAACTGGTTGAAATTCCAGATGATTGTAAACTGTCCAGAACCAGGACAGATTTAAAACACTCTCTGGACTGTTCTGTTTTTCAAGCATAACTTCATTTAGAGAAATATAAAATTATCATATGATACATTTTTGGAAAGCTTAGGAGATGTGTTACATCTTTGTAATTCAACATTTTTGCAGTTGCAGTACGGAATTCAGTGGAATTTTGAGTTGAAAACAGCAACTTCCAAAGGAGGTGCTGTTGAAATTCTTCCAGAAATTCTGTTGATTTTGAATTATCATAACTTTTTAACCAGAGCTGATCTGGGGGCAAGTAAATACTCGTTGGAAATATACTGAAGTTAACTTTAACTTTAATACTCAACTTGAGTCATGAAAATGCCAAGTACCCAGTCAAAATCTGGGATAAGTAGAAACTGGTCATTCTGGACAGTTGAATGAACAGTTGAACTCATTAGAGAGATTGTTGTACTCAGGGGGGGGTTTATTACTTCCAATGGCGTAGAACATACTCATGAGTTGTTATCTTCAACTAGTGAAAGATTTGAGTTGGTCACCTAGTCAAGTCCTTTTGCTAGAGACTATGTTTGTGTCGTATTAAAGAAAAAGGGTAGTGTACGGGATGACAAGCGATAGTAACGTCTCGTAGTGACCAAATCTAGTTGAGATGAACTTCCAAAGAGGAAGTCCATCAATTTGGATTTCACTAGTTTGTATTTGGTCTGGTAATAGTGTATCTTGTGCAAAGTTATTACATTATCCACGTACGAGATGTATCACATGTTTACCGTCACTATGTTTTACTCCTAATTCATTGGACTGCATGGAGTATGCTGTGGGACTGATGTTATTGTCTTATAGTTGCATATGGTTTGTACACAGACCACGCACGAGGTCGGGGGATCTAGTCAGCAAGGGGGTGATGACTCCCAGCCACTTTCCTACGACAACACCCCGCAGCAACAACCACCACCGTCACCTCCGCTTACACTAGCGGATGTGATCTCGGCGCTGGTGGGCTCTCGTGAGGAGCAGACCGACCTGCTCCGCACGATTGTGCAGAATACGTCCCAGGCAAGGGACGTCAAGAGAGGGGTCTCGTGAGTCCCACATAACGACGTACTCGGATTTCATGAGTATGCATCCTCCGGTGTTCACCGAAGAGGCGGAACCACTGGAGGCCGATAACTGGCCGCAGACGATCGAGTCCAAGTTCGGGCTGCTCCAATGCACGGAGTGGCAGAAGAATCTCTTCACCGTGCAACAGCTTCACGGTGCCGCCGGTGCGTGGTGTGCGAACTATGTCGCCTCACTATCTTCTGGCCATGCCGTCGAATGGCAGGAGTTCCGGGAGGCGTTCCACGCCTATCATATCCCTCCCGGGATGATGAAGAGGAAGTTCCAAGAGTTCTTGGAACTGAAGCAAGGTGGGAGGAGTGCCCACGACTACTCCCGTATGTTCAACCATCTGGCGCAGTATGCATCGGATTATATCTCCACTGAGGAGAAGAAGCGCGATCAGTTTTATCGGGGTTTAAACCCCGAGATGAAGACTCACCTCGTGCAATGCCATCGCGGCACCTTCAATGACCTAGTCAATGCCACGATTATGCAAGAGGATGCTCAGCGGGAATTGGCAGCTGAGCAGCAGAAGCAAAATGCTCCACCGAGCAGCGGGGGTGGAGCTCCTAAAAAATACCGCTTGGTGTATCGGACACTATCCGGTCAGCAGTGGCATCCACCGGGCGACCTCAACAGTTTAGGGGTCGTCCTTATCAGCCATCCCCATTCTGATCGCCGATGCCACCACCGCGACTGCAGCATCAGGAGCAGCAGCAGATGGTACCCCAGGCGTTTCCACCACTACAATGCGCCCCGGGATTCTGTCCGCCAGTCAGCGAAGGACTGCCTCGCTACACATGCTACACGTGTGGCCAGGAGGGTCATTTTTTGAAGGACTGTCCACAAGGGCAGCAAAGCAGCGGGCAAGCCCAATATCAGGGTGGTGCTCGAGTCTGACCACCAGTCAAGAAGGGAGGTCAGCGAACTGGAGGCGTTTGTTACATCGACAATGAGGACGCCCCGGAAGGAGAGAATGTGCTGGCGGGTACGTTCACTCTCAACGACCGTGCAATCATCATTTTATTTGATTATGGTGCAACCCACAGCTTCATAAGTGCATCCTATGTGGTTAAGCATCAACTGGAAGTCTTTCCAACCGAGTGCTCATATATGATCTGCTCACTAGGAGGGAAGATTCCAGCAAATGTGATGAGTCCAAAAGCACCACTTTTCTTAGGTGGGAGAATATATCCCACTACTATGATTATTCTTGAGGGACAGAAGATTGATGCAATCTTAGGAGTGTCATGGCTACGTTACCGTGGCGCTGTACTAGAAACCTTATCACGGGTGGTTCACCTCAACTCTCCACTCCACCATCCACATTCCCTCATATTACACAACCCCGTCCTGGAAGTTTCAGCCACATATCATACTGAAGCTCCCAAGTTAGAGGACATCCCGGTAGTCCGAGAATACCCCGACGTGTTCCCGGATGATCTCCCGGGCATGCCATCTGAACGGGATGTGGAGTTCAAGATTGAACTTGCACCCAGGACTACCACAATATCACGGAGACCGTATAAGATGGCTCCGAATGAGCTGGCTGAGTTGAAAGAACAGCTCAATGACTTGTTGAGCAAGGGTTTCATTAGACCGAGTTCCTCTCGTTGGGGATGCTCGGTGCTGTTTGTCAAGAAGAAGGATGAAACCTTAAGGTTGTGTGTGGATTACCGACAGCTCAACGCCGTCACCATCAAAAACAAGTATCCACTGCCCCGCATTAACATCTTGTTTGATCAACTGGTGGGTGCAAGTGTGTTTTCAAAGATGGACCTTCGCTCCGGGTATCATCAAATAAAGATACGGGCGGAGGATATCCCAAAGACGGCATTCTCGACGAGATATGGACTATATGAATATATCGTCATGTCTTTTGGTCTCACCAACGCCCGGCACATTTCATGTACCTCATGAACTCAGTGTTCATGCCGGAGTTGGACAAGTTCGTGGTGGTGCTTATTGATGATATCGTGGTCTACTCCAAGTCAGAAGCAGAACACGCCGAACACTTGCGAATTGTCCTTCAACGATTGCGAGACCATAAACTCTATGCCAAGTTTAGAAAATGTGAGTTTTGGATCAGCCAAGTGCCATTTTTGGGACATATCTTCTCAGCAGAAGGCATTGCGGTTGACCCAAATAAAATTGAACAAGTGCTGAAATGGAAAGCCCCCACTTCTGTCCATGAAGTCAGAAGCTTCCTCGGTTTAGAGGGATATTACCAGAGATTCATCCTGAGCTTCTCCAAGCTTGCTAAGCCAATGACAGAATTGTTGAAGAAGGAGACGAAATATGTTTGGAACTCAGCTTGTGAAGGAGCGTTCCAAGCATTGGTGAAGCATCTCACAACAGCCCCGGCCTTAGCTAAACCAGATACGACCAAGCCTTTCGACGTGTATTGTGATGCGTCCGGTATCGGGCTTGGCTGCGTGTTGATGCAAGAAGGACGTGTGGTCGCCTATGGCTCATGCCAACTGCGAAACCACAAGCAGCACTATCCGACTCATGATCTTGAGCTCTCTGCTGTGGTTTTGGCGCCAAAAAATGTGGAGGCACTATCTCCTGGGAAATTTGGTGCATCTCTACACCGACCACAAGAGCTTAAAATATATCTTCACCCATAAGGAGCTGAATATGAGACAAAGGAGGTGGTTAGAATTAATCAAAGACTATGAAATTGAGATTCATTACCACCCCGGCAAGGTGAATGTGGTTGACGACGCGCTGAGTCAGAAATCACATGTTTATAACCTCACCATTACACCGATGGAAGAGGAAGAGCCGAGTTTATACTTGGTTCCATATGGATCACTCTACAACCTTGCTCTCATTCCTACCATTAGGGAGGATATTATTGCAGCTCAGAAGGTTGACAAGGGTATGGCACATCTCCGGAGATGGATAGACAGCAGGGATATCAAATGTTTCCGGATGGATGATGAGGGGACGCTATGGTTCAATGACCACATAGTCCTACCCTGGAATATGGAGCTGAGAAAGAAGATCCTTGATGAAGCTCACTTGTCTAAGTTCTCCAATCATCCAGGCAGCAACAAAATGTACCAAGATTTGAAGAGTAAATTTTGGTGGACACGGATGAAGCGGGAAGTTGCAAAGTACATATCCGAGTGTGATACGTGTAGACGAGTGAAGGCGGATTACATGAGGAAATCAGGGCTGTTGCAACCCCTGAAAATTCCAGCATGGAAGTGGGAAGATGTGAGCATGTATTTCATTGTGGGATTACCCCTGACTTCCAGCAAGCATGATTCCATTTGGGTAATCGTTGACCGGTTAACCAAGTCGGCTCACTTCATTTCCATGCATATTCCATGCCAGCAGGTATGCGAAGTTGTATTGCAAGAATCTTATGCTTTCATGGAGTACCCAAGACTATAATCTCAGATCGAGGGGCACTGTTCATGGCTTGTTTCTGGGAGCAGTTGCACGGTACTTTGGGCACTAAGCCGATTAGAGGCTGGGATGGGCAAATTGAGAGGGTGAGTCAAGTGTTAGAAGACATGTTGAGAGTGTGTGACATCCACCATGGTAGAATTTGAATGATCATCTACCGTTGGCGGAATTCTCGTATAACAATGGCTATCAAGCGAGTGTCAAGATGGCACCATATGAGGCTCTCTACGGTTGCAAATGCCGCACCCCATTGAACTGGTGCGAGTCCGGTGAAAGGGTCACGTTCGGGATTGATGTGGTGAACAACACCGAAGAGCGCATTCGGATGATTCAAGAAAAGTTGAAGGCCACCCAATCCCGACAGAAAAGTTACGCTCATAAGAGGCGTAGGATGCTGCACTTCGACGTCGGGGAACACATGTACCTCCGTGTATCTCCGATGAAAGGTGTGCACTGATTCGGCGTGAAGGGGAAACTCGCTCCCCGATTTATTGGACCATATGCAATCGCCGAGAAGTGTGGACCAGTGGCGTATAGACTGGAACTACCGGCATCTCTCGCTGGTGTTCACGATGTTTTCCATGTCTCCCAACTCCAGAAATGTCTAAAGTATAAGGCTGCTGTTCCCAATAAAGGCATTGGCGAGTTGCAACCGGATTTGACTTATGCTGAGTATCTGGTGGAGATTATTGATGAGAAGGCTTGGACCACGCGTAACCGAACGCTGTGGTTCTACAAGATAGTGTGGAGCAACCACACCGCCGAGGAAGCGACGTGGGAGAGCGAAGACTTCCTTCGCTCAAACTACCCGGACTTCATGGCATCTTATCACGGGTAATTCCTCTTACATTTTCGTCTCTTCTTTTGTAATCTCGGGACGAGATTATTTTAAGAGGGGAGGGATGTAAAAGACCAAGAATTTACTTGCTAGAGTGTTCATCACATAACCACACCACAGATCATTTTGTTGAAGTCTCATGAACGTTTGTGAAGAGCAAGTAAACACCATCAAGAGGTGGATTAGAGGAAAAACTCATAACTCCAAAAAGTAGGAGCTCACACATATAAACATGAGAGGCTGAGCTCACCCTTAGTCCCTAAATATTCTTAGGAGTGCTCATGCCAAGTTTCATGCAAATGCAAATCATTTTGAGGAACTTTTGGAGACATTTGTAAAAAGGGCTAATTTGAATGCAAATTCAAATTCCAGCCATTTTCATCACTTGGATTCAAAAGTTGAACTCATATTCAAACTCAGCATATTTTTTTGAGTTAGTCTACCAATTTTCATCCTCATTGGAGTTCATCTTGTCGGGAGCTATATTTGGATTAATTCAAAACTGAATTTGAATTTCAAATTCAAATGTGAATCAAATATGGCCAAATAAACTCCAATTTGGAGGATTCAAATTCATTCCCTGACTTGGTGGGTAAGTTTACACTTCAATTTTGAGTAGCTGGGATATTTGCAGCAAACAAATGGAAAAGAGAGAAGGGGGGAGAGAGGGCCCACAGGTCAGTCTCATCAACTGAGGAAACCGACTCTGTTTCTTCGGGCTGCTGCCGAGAGAGCACCAGCGCGTTGCCGACTCACCCCATCAAACTCCCACGCGCGCCAACGCTTGCTTCCGATCGATGCTCGGTCTCTCGTAGCGGCCACGTACGCTGCACAACCGAAGTTTTTCTTTCTCTCCCAGCTGAAGCCACTCTGTTCAACTCCCGTGCACGAAGATACCACCATCGACCGCGCCTCTGGTTTCCGTCGAACACTGGCGCCAAATCACCGTTTGCTCGAGAGCTATACAGCAAAAGGGAGCGCCAAGACGTGCTCTAGCTGCTCCCCGTGCGACACCGAAGCTTTTGCGCTCGGTTACTTGCCATTCAGCCATAGCCGCTGAGGACCGGGAAGAAACCAGCGGAGTCTTGCTTCGGCTCACCGTCGACAGCACCCTACGGCCACCCTCTCCTTCAACGTACTACACAAGAAAGGTGCGTGGGGATCCCTAGATGGTGTAGCTGCAAACCATTCATCAAATGATCCACCGTGTAGCGGGAATTTTAGAAACTTCCGAACCCTAGTGCCACGTATCGAGCTCGGCAAAAACCGAAAATTCGATTTACACGTTGAACCAATGATCAAGCTAGATCACAAGTAGCTTCTACACATCCTAGCGTCCCTCCTCGAGAAAGAATCGAGTATAACCATTAAGAAATGACCAAGCTCTAGCAAATTTCATAGCCGCCGGTGCAAAAACGTCTTGGGTCACCGTCGAGAGTGGATTTGCAAGCATTTTTAGCCTCTGAGGCTGCTCATTCTGGATTCTTCATGATCCACTGGTGCTACACGAGCAAACCACGACCCTTTTGTGCCTCATAGCGTGAGAACCACATCGCCGGAACCCTAACCGCCGCGGTTGCTGTTGCACGGACATTTCCGGTCACCGCCGGCAAGCTCCGACCCCCGAGACGAGTTCAACGTCGCGAGTTAGGGCTAGGCGGCCATTTTCAGCCTTGGGGGTGGCTGGGAAATCACTTCTGGTGATCCTCGCTGGAGTGCGCCGCCGGTGAACGCTCTGGCGCGAGGAAGAAGAAACAGCCGCGCGGTGGGGCCTGCGGTCAGAGTTTAAATATTTCTGAGATTTTCAGATTTCAGTTCAAACTTAAAATGCCTATAACTTTTGATAGGAAGCTCCAAATTTAGTGAACAAAATTTTGTTGGATTCAGATTTTCATGTACTACCCAGAAAAATAAGTTTCATCTCATGAAACTTATTATTTTCCATAATTATTTCCCTAAAATTTAAAGTGTTGGAAATTTTATCTGGAGAATGCTTTTATGGAAAAATCTGAAATTTGGTTAGGATGTTCATTTGAAAATCCTTGAGTTACAGGAAATATTTCAGATCCATCCAAGTTCATTTATTCCCCCTAATGGTGTGATTAATTGAACTGCCCTGAGAAAATAGAAAAATGTACAGAAACATTTTTCAGAATTATGTCAAATCTTGATTAGGGTATAATTTTCTCTAGGATTCTTCAAATTACATGAAACCAACACCCTTATAACCATATCAAACTCTGGTTTCCAGAAAGTAATGGTTTGAGCCATGAAAATGCCCGGAAATCCTTAGAAGCTCTAGTAATGACCATTTAGACTTTTATTTGGGCAGAGCTCAAATAGGCTTTGATTCAAATGAAATCTAACCAAGTTTATGTTTAGGTTCTTACCAAGCCACCATAAAAATTTCAGAGCCAAATGGGATGTATAGCTAGAGTTATAGTCTTTATGTACTAGAGTTAACACTTTTGCATTTAAATTGACATGTCGATTAAATTGCTTACGTATAGTCGCTGAAGGCGAGGAGACCCCGGAGGTTTTGGACTTCATACTTCCGAAGGAAACACTAACCACTGAACAGCAGCAACAAGGCGAGCCCCGGTTTGCATTTAACAATGTTTATCAAGTTTTGCTTTATACTCAATTAGTTTGAAGTATGTATGTGCATTAGGTATAGGATGAATGAAACCCGAAATGCATAACCAGATTATTCCAAAAGGAGTGAGGGTAGTGTCTAAGTCCTCGAGTAGTTCGTGCTTGGCTTAATGGTTATAGACTTCGGTACAAGTCGAGTAGTTGGAATCTACTCGCGAGTATAGGGTTTGTCACACGGGATTGGTTTGAGAGGTGAGACAACTTTACTAAGAACAAAATGAGACTAGGCAGGGGCTAGGACGCAGCAAGAGGAATTCTTGTGTGCATAGCCCTGTCCGTGTCGATTGAGGACCGATCCGTGTGTGGCCCACGCTGATCAAGTTTGAATGTACCGAAGGTATATCGGATATATGGGCCCTGATAAACTGATGTAACCTATACCTCCGGGCGTCGAGGCATAACGCACCGATTTATAGGTGTAGATTGAGGGCAGCAAGGTGGAAATCCGCTAACTGGCATAAAGAGATGCTCCGTGTAGGGAACCTCCTGTCTGTTTGGGTGCGACCGGTTTGATGTTTGGGCTGTTTGGTGAAAGGTTGTCCCGTACAACATCGAGTGAGCGTGCTGTGCAGCTCCACGGGTGGGCGTACGTGACGTGCTATTCGGGTATCCCGGCAGATGTATATCGAGTCGATTCACCGTCCCTCGTGGTAATGAGTACCACTTGGTCACTGAGTTGTGACGTAGGTTAACATATGAAATGTTGTGATTCAATACTGCTGATATGAATAATTTGTATTGCTACATGTGTGCCACCAAATATTGCTTACTAAATTTCAGATTCATGAAAAGTTAACTTGTGGCTAAAACAGGAAATAAGGATGAACTTGTAGGCGTGTTCCTTTGCTGCAAATTATCATCCTATATTCGAGTATGACCTGCATATAGAGTTTCATGTGTAGGAGTGTGAGACCTATGTGTGCTGAATACATTAGCTTTGACGATAAAAGTTTTGAATACTACCAAAACACCTTTTTAACAAGGTCCGACTCTAGGTCCGAGCTCCTACAAGGTCCGACGATAGGTCCGACTTGTTTTGGGTAGCTCCGGCAAGGTCCGACGTAAGGTCCGATTTGCTTTGTCTAGGTATGACTTATTTTGGCTAGGTCTGACTTGTTTTTGCTAGCTCCGGTGCTAGGTCCGACTAGCTTTGGTAAGTTCCGTGCTAGGTCTTACTAAGCTTTAGTAAGCTCCGGCGCTGGGTCCGACTAGCTTTGGTAAGCTCCGGTTCAAGGTCCGGTTAGCTTTGGTAAGGTTCGGAGCTTGATTGCAATGGTTCTGCTTTTAACTTGGAATGTTTCGAACTTGCTTTACTCTTATGGAAAGTTTGCTTAGTATTATTTTACTAAGTTTTTGGTGTGTTTTGGTGGTTATGGCTGATATCATTTTGCTATGGTTTACAACATGCTTATGTGAGGTGCTCACGTAAGATGTTGTAGTTTCGGAACTAACGAGAGTCAAGTCGAGGACTTGTGCTCGGAAGTATTGGTTGTTTATTCATGTGCAGGTGTTGCATGAGTTCAAGACATTGCTGGTGACGGGATCCATTGAACTAGTCTTAGGGAGAAGATGAGGTTCAACAACCAAGTTTTGGAGGAATTGTGGTTGAGTTGATCGGGAGGTCGCGCAGCATGTTTGGATCAAGAACAATGCATATGAAGGTATCATGGACGTTGTTGGAAGGTGTTTGCACGTGTGCAAGGAGTGCATGGACGTGGCAACATGGTTCCAAGGCGTGGTGAAGAGATATCGAAGTGGAGATATGGTTGAAAAGGTTCAACCGGCTGGATTTTGCGCTCAGGCTGCGGCTGAGGCGGTTATGGTTTGTTTATGAAAAGTTTCGAGTTGGTTATAACAGGATTTCGTGTTAGGCATGAAGTAGAGTTGTTTTAGGAATGTTTGGGACGTTCCTAAGGTGTTTGAAAGTCTTAAGATTGCTTCTATCTGCGTATAGAAGAGTCCTAAGCAGTATTGGAAAGTTACAGTTTGAATCCAAGTAGGAGTAGGAGTCCTAGTTTGAATTGGATTGGCCGTAGAGCTGGTTATATAAGCAAGGGAGGCCAGAGATCGTGGAGCACGACTTTGGGGCTGTTCCTCTTGTGTTTTGATAAATAAAATTCGTATTCTAAAGGAACTTTTGTGCCTTGTTCGTCCGACTTGTTTCAGACAAGATTTTCTCGTCGAGTTTCTGTTCAGCACTACCTTGCTTCGGTGGTTTTACCATAACTCGAGTTTTACAGATCCAATTGATGTGATTCTTTTTGAGTTGTCTTCACAACTTGATTATCTATCATCTGTGACAATTTCACGGTCATTGAATTTGTGTTTTATTATCTACACGAGTTTGTTTGCAGTATTCCAGAACTGTTTTTCTCGCGTAGGACAGATTGACCTTTGTTCGATCTTTCGATCGTAACTTGAGTTTCTCTCAACGGATTTTCATGATTCTTGTTGTGTCGCCTTCGTTACTTTATTCTCTACAATCTATACTAGTTTTTTCATAGTTGAACACGTTTAGATTAGTCGCACACATGGTTTCTTTAACAGATCAGTTTTCTGCTGAGGGGTGTTTTGTTGCTTCCGCTGAAAAGTTTTTATCTACCATTCACCCCCTCTGGTAGCTTTACACGTGTACTTCGATCCTACAATTGGTATTAGAGCCAGGTTGCTCTAATCTTTGTGATTTGCACGTGTTTTGACTAATCATCATGGAGAAATACTCCGCCAAACCTTGTGTGTTTAGTGGTATTGATTTTCAGGTTTGGAAGGCACACATGGAAGCTTTCATCCAGGCGCAAGGCTTTGCAATATGGGAAAAGGTGTACAAGCCTTACGATGTGCCTTCAAACGATCAAGTCATGGCTACAAACATGAGAGATGTCGACAAAAACAACAAGGCTCAGAAAATGATCATACAAGGACTAACTCAGAGCGATTTCGACCATGTTTGTCACACCCGGTTTCTCCGAAGAACAACCGAGTGAATATCACATGTATGCTAGGATCATTTTCTCATACATGTGATGACAAATAGTGAAGCATCATTTATTACAAGACAGGTGTCGAATATAAATAAGTCTTACATAGCATACGTCTCGACGGACGATAATAAGTTCATGACATATAAATAAAACAGCAGCGGAATATTATTCTTGTGGGCTCCGTCACAGGCGTTGCCCGGGGGACTCTATGAACCTAGAATCCTTCTTCGGGTCCGAAGTCTTGGTCATTGAACACCACATCATCCCCTTGACCTGAGCAGCAATTTAAACCAACAAATATGCAAGTTTGAGTACCGTTGGTACTCAGCAAGTGTGGGAAAGTTATGTCATGCATGGCTAGAGCAAGGAGAGATTGACTCATGGTTAAAGCACTACGCAATTAATACCTATTGCCTTAGCTTATTAAGCACCTACATTACTACACAGGTGAAATGGTCCCAATCTCCCAACCCATCATCAAAATCAAGTAACCATAATCATCATATCCAATGTCAAGCTCCCCGCTTAACATCCTCAAATTCCAAATCCATCTATCCTCTAATCATGAATAAGTACAAGCCGCTCTTGACCGTGAGCATGGCTGTCATGACAGTTTTGACTCTGCAGAGTTTGCACCACTGTACCCACATGTAGTGATTTCATCCCTCGTTGCCGGGTGGACTAAAAGAACCTCCATTATGCTAGTGGCCACGAACCACATTCACACTTCCTAGGTGTGTAGCCAGGAGATCACTACGAAGCCTTTACAAAGGGATTCCCGACGAGGGTGGACCCACTGAGGTTTCACCCCTAACAGCATACAAGAGGCTCCAACCCCGCTGCAGTGGCCCCCTCTTGAGCCTTGCGGTTCATATGGTAGTCCAGCTGACACCTACTCCCTGCACCATCCAACACACCCATACTACGCCAGGGATACACCTAATTAATTGGCCAAGCTGCGCCCCATCTCAGCATGTGGTTGGCACGGTAAAGCCAACTTACATGCTCCATGAACCAGTCCTTAGGATTCAGACAAGTACTAAACACAAACCCGAGTCTCGTGCACCCAGCACCAACCAAATCATCCAACTTGCCTCGATCCCTACCTCTACATAACTCATGATATCTCAATTCAAGAGTAAGGTAAATAAATTGATGATCTCATATCCTAATTACCCCATTCTAGGCATGGCTAAGCATAAGCATATAAGTAAATGACATGATAAAATAATTCCCAACCCAAGCTACAAGGAAACAAGGTAATGCAATTCTAGGGAAACTTCCTAACATGGGTTTCATATTTCAATTGACAATGCAAATAATTCTAGCTACACATCCTAGTATAGGATCAAAGTGGTCAAGGACACTTGCCTTCTTCCTGCTGCTCTGGGAATGGAAAGTCCTGGTCTTGGAAGGGGAGAACTTGCTCTGGGGCAGGTTCTATTCATGCCAATACACATAGCAAAAGAAAACAACAATCCATAAGACATAGTTCACACTTTCACTTCATACAAACCACACATACATACCTATGAAAGTCATTCACATTTCTAAGTGTTGTGGTTACTCTACATGTGTTGATTTTTGGCCTACATTCACCTTTAAACATATGTATATTATTTCTAACTTCTATGTTCAGATTTCTATTTGCACACTATATATGAAGTTCCAATTTGAACAATTTTTTTATATTTAATTATTACATTTCTTAGCCACAAAGTTTGTATAAAAGGTATTTTCCTACTCTAATTAGGTTTTCAGATCTTCTACCAAATCCTAAACTGAAGTTTTTGGATTTGGAGACTTCATTTATCATTTTCTAATTATGCATACCTATTTTCCTATATTTTTCAGATTTATTTTCTATGCCTAAAAGTGAGTTTTATTATGAAAATAGTAAGACACATCATCTAAACAGAATAGGTTCTGATCTAAAATGTTCAATAACATATCTTTGAACTTCCTCTCTGATGTGGAACAAATTAAATTTATTTTACTAGTTTTTAGGATTATTTCCTAGCCTAAAATATGTTTCTAGAACTAATAAATATGAATATCATTTAGACAGAATTCATTTCAGCCTAAAATCTATTTTTAACTCATTCTAAAGTTTTCCAAGTGCTAGTAGAGTTTAAATTTGAATTTACAATGTGTTTGCCTCAACTTTTAAATTTAAATCCTAATCACATATTCAAATTTCTGAATTTAATATCGTATAGGGTCAAAAAGGTAAATCCACCCTACTACAGGGTCTAATTTATTATTTCATAAATTTCCAGGGGTCTAACTACACATAACAGAGGGGTTTTCCTAATTTTTATAACGTCCAGGGGCTAAAACTGATTTTTAATTGAATTTACACGAATTTCTGAAGTTCCAGGGGCTAGATCAAAAGTTTCTGGGGATAGCTCGTGTTTTCCGAGATCCCCAGGGGGTAGCGCGTAAGAATCCCGGCCTTTATAACGCGGGGCTAACGTGGACCGTCCGATTTAAAACAGACGGTTCAGATTAGATCGCCGAACCGGTACGTGCGGGTTTTGATTCTACCGTGCAATTTAAAATAGACGGCCCTCAAGTGGCCACGTCGACCTGGCCGGAGCTAGCCCGCGCGCATGGCGGCGGGGGTGGCGATCTCGCCGGCGCAGCCTTGGCTTTTGCCGCTACATGTTAGAACTCGCATCTTTTTGCATGGATCGGCTGCGGAGGGGTAGGGGACACTCACCGAGGGGTTTTCCAACACTCGGAGGTCCTGGAAGTCGGTCGGCGGCGAGCTTCAACGGCGACGATCTTCGGTGCACGTCGGAACAGCTGCTAGGGCGCGAAACTTGTTGTTTCCTTCACGTGCAGGGCTCCCTGGGGGCGGTGGAGCACGATCAGCGCGTTAGATCAGATAATCCATGCAATGATCAAAAGAAAACGGGATTGAATCTTCGGTTCTTACCGGAGAGAAGAACGGCCGATCGGGGGAAAAAACAGGGTGACGTCGACGTTTATATAGGCGAGGGAGGGCGGCGGTCGGTTGGGATCGAGTTGGAGACGTCCAGGACCAGAATTCAGGCCAGGGGCGCGGGTTTCCGGAGTTCAGTTGCGATCAGGCGCGGGGAAGAGTCCGGTCGGTTGGCGCGCGCCAGAGGTAGGAGATGACACACGGGTCGCGCGTGTCAGTGAGAGGAAGAGAGGGCGCGCGGTTGTGGGCTGGCGCGGGGGAATAGTGGGCCGGCTGGTGGGTTTCGGCCCACTGGCCGGCTGAGGTTTTCTTTTTTTTTTCTTTTTCCTTTTCTTTTCTGTTTTGATTTGAATTTGAATTCCAGTTTGAATTTAAATTTCTGCACCACATGCAATATGTCCAAAATTTTTAAATTCCCTCCTTTTACAGATTTTGGGGTGTTACAGCTCTATCCCCCTTAAAAGAAATCTCGTCCTCGAGATTGGTGGTTCTAGGAAAACAAATCCGGAAACTGTGCCTTAAGCTCGTCTTCTCGCTCCCATGTGGCTTCCTCTTCCGAGTGATGCTTCCACTGCACCTTGCACATCCGGATTCTTTTATTTCTCGTGAGGCGTTCTATTGTCTCCTAAACCTTGACCTGTTGCTCGGCATAAGACAGATCTTCTCCTACGTCAATCTTATTCATTGGTTACATCTCTTCAGGCATCCTCAGACATTTCTTGAGCTGTGACACATGAAATACATCGAGCACATCCGATAGGCGAGCCGGTAGTTCTAGTTGATATGCCACTTCGCCTTTGCTCTCCAGAACCTGAAAGGGTCCGATGTATCGAGGTGATAACTTCCCTTTCACCTTGAACGGACGAAGTCCTCAGATAGGGGACACCTTGAGATAAACATAGTCCCCCACGTTGAAAACGAGCTCTCTTCTCCGTACATCGGCATTGCTCTTTTGTCGTGTTTGTGCTATCCTCAAGTTGTTGCGGATTTCCCTCACTTTCGCCTCGGCTTCTTGTAGTACCTCGGGCCCAAACACTTTACTTTCCCCTGTTTGGTTCCAAAATAGTGGAGTTCTGCACTTCCTCCCATACAAAGCCTCAAATGGTGACATCTTCATACTAGCCTGATAGCTGTTGTTATAGGAGAACTCTGCATACGGTAAGTTCTTATCCTAACTCCTATTGTTCTTGAGCGCACACGCTCTCAACATATCCTCAAGGATCTGATTGGTTCTTTCCGTCTATCCGTCAGTCGGGATGATAGGCAGAACTAAAATTCAGATGAGTTCCCATGGTTTCATGTAACTTCTACCAGAACCTTGAGGTGAACTGTGTCCCTCGATCTGACACTATCTTCTTTGGCACTCCATGGAAACACACGATCCTTGACATGTATAATTCTGCCAATTTGAATCCGCTGTAGCTTTCTTTCATGGGGATGAAATGAGCTACCTTGGTTAGCCTGTCGATGATGACCCATATCGAATCATATCCTGATTGGGTCCTAGGTAGTCCCACTATGAAATCCATACCGATTTCTTCCCATTTCCATTCAGGCACTTTGAGTGGTTACAATAATCCCGCGGGTCGTTGATGTTCTGCTTTCACCAACTGACATGTGTCACACAGGGCAACATGTTCTGCGACATCTCGCTTCATTCCATACCACCAATATCTGCTCTTGAGGTCATGATACATCTTCGTACTTCCAGGATGAATGGAATAGTCGGAATTATGAGCCTCCTTCAAAATCAATTCACGGATCTCCTTCACTTCAGCCACACAGATTCTTTTCCCGTGCCACACCGTACCTTGTTCATCCTCTCTGAAACCAGGGGCTTTATTATCCTTGATGAGTTCTCTGATTTCTTGTATCTTCTCATCAGTCTTTTGACCGTTGCGTATATCTTGCTCTAATGTGGAGTCCACTTCCATGGCGATGGCTTCACCACTATTCACCAAACATAGATTCAGTTTTACAACCTCTTCCTTCAGTTCTTTAGGTATGTCCTTTAAGCTCAACCTATTGACCTGCACCTTCCAGCTTAAAGCATCTGCTACGACATTCGCTTTCCCAGGATGATAGTTGATGCCCACATCAAAGTCATTGATTAGCTCTAACCATCTCCTTTATCTAAGGTTGAGATCTGGCTGTGTGAAAATATACTTTAAGCTCTTATGATCCGTATATATCTCTGTCCTCTTCCCCATCAAGTAATGCCGCCAAATCTTCAACGCGTGTACCACTGCGGCTAGCTCTAGGTCATGCGTAGGATAGTTCTTCTCGTGTTTCCGGAGCTCCCGGGACGCATAAGCCACGACATGCCCCTCTTGCATGAGAACACATTCCAACCCGTTTCCAGAGGCATCGCAGTACACCGAAAAGTTCTTCTGCATATCTGGCATAACTAGCACTGGGGCTGTTGTCAATCTTTTCTTCAGCTCTTGAAAACTCGTCTCATACTGTGGTGTCCATGTGAATGTGATTCCCTTCTCTAACAATTTGGTGAGGGGTCTCGAAATCTTGGAGAAACCCTCGATAAACCGTCGATAATACCCAGCCAATCCTAAGAAGCTTCGAACTTCCCCGACATTCTCAGGGGTCTTCCACTTCTGTACGTCCTCGATCTTGGCGGGATCTACGGAGATTCCTCCCTCCGAAATTATATGTCCTAAGAAGGGAACTCTCTTCAGCCAAAACTCACACTTGCTCAACTTGGCATATAGTTGGTGTTCTCTCAGCTTTTGCAACACCAACATTAGATGCTCCTCATGTTCTTCTTCATCTTTGGAGAAGACGAGAATGTCATCAATGAAAACCACCACAAATTTGTCCAGATATTCCATGAATACGTTGTTCATGAGATACATGAAGTATGCCGGGGCATTAGTTAGCCCGAAAGGCATGACAGTGTATTCATACAGTCCGTACCGAGATACGAAAGCTGTCTTTGGAATATCTGTTTGCCTTATCTTAAGTTGGTGGTATCCCGACCTGAGATCAATTTTCGAGAACACACAAGCTCCCCTCAATTGATCAAACAAGTCTTCAATGCGGGGTGATGGGTACTTGTTCTTGATGGTTACTTCATTCAACGCACGGTAGTCTACGCACAACATTTGGGTTCCGTCCTTCTTGGGCACAAATATCACTGGAGCTCCCCATGGTGAGGAACTAGGACGAATGTACCCCTTCTCTATCAATTCTCTTAAATGTTCCTTGAGTTCTTCCAGCTGTTTGGAGTCCATCCGATAGGGTCTCTTGCATATCGGAGTTGTTCCAGGCACTAGCTCAATCGCAAATTCCACTTCACGATCGGGAGGCATACCTGGCAACTCCTCCGGAAAAACGTCTGGATATTCCCTGATGATCCTGATCTCCTCCACTTCCACCTCAACTTGATTGAGTTTAATGTCCCTCCTAGGCTCTTGTATAGTTATGAACTTTACTCTGGTGCCACTAGGGTGAGTTAGTTCCACCGTTCTTGTCGAACAATGGATGATTCCTTTATGTTTGGTCAACCAATCCATACCCAAAATAATATCTATCCCTGGTGAATCTATTACTATGAGGTTTGCAGTAAATATCACCCCATTAATGTCTAGATTCACCTTGGGACACACTTGTCTTGTCCTTATTTCTCCCCCTAGAGAGTTTACTGCTAGCATATGGTTCATTTGTGTTGTTGCTAGATCATGCTACTTAACAAACCCTTGGGCAATGAATGAGTGGGTAGCACCAAAATCAAACAACAGGGTTGCAATGTGTAAATTGGCAGGAAACTTACCAACTACCATGTCAGGTGCCTCTTGCGCCTCCTCCATGGTCACGTGGTTCACCCGTCCTCGCATCATATTCTGCTGCTGCAGCTGCACGGGCTTCTTCTTTGGGCACTTATGAGCGTAGTGCCCCACCTCGCCACAATTGAAGCATTGCACCCCAACCTTAGGTGCCTGGCCTTTGTTGTCTTGGGGTTGGTTCTGTGGTCCTTGCACTGCTGGTCGAGGTTGATATGTGGGACGAGGCTGCTGTACAAACTGACGCTGCGGCTGTGCCGGTGCTGATGGAGGCCTGAAATTTGGGTTGTACCCTCTGGGTGCTGAGTAGGGCACCACAGCATGGCTCGTCTGCCCTGCGGTTGGTTGCATCAGTCGTGGGCGTGTGTTGCTACCCGAGGCTTGGTGTGACCATCCCGCCTTCCTTTTGTTTTCATTTTCCAAGGCCTTCAGCTTCCTCTCCACAACAAATGCTCTGTCCACCATCTTTTGGAAGCTTTCATACTCGTTGGAGGACATTGCACACTGCATTTCCGCTGTAAGTCCTTCCACAAAGCAGTCCTGTTTCTGCTCATCAGTCTCGATGTCCCGTGGTGCATAACGGGATAGTTGGGTGAATTTAGTGAGGTATTCCCTCACAGTCATGTTTTCTTGCTGCAGCCCCAAGAACTCCTTTCTCTTGTTTTTGAGTTCACCCCTTGGTATGTAATGGTTGCGGAAACTGCGCTTGAACTCTTCCCAAGTGATGTTCTCAGGGTCATGATGGGCGGCCACGTAAGCGGTCCACCAATCAGCAGCAGGTCCATGCAATTGGTGAGAGGCAAACAGCACCCTCTCATACCCTTAGCATTGTATGATCCTCATCTTGCTCTCAATGGTCTTTAGCCAATCATCTGCCTCCAGAGGTTCAACAGCACTTGCAAACTTTGGAGGTTGAGTCCCTAGAAACTCACTCAACCTTGGTTGGCGTGGTGCAGCTTGTGGAGGTGGAACTTGGTGCAAGTTGGCCACCACTTGAGTTAAACTCTGGATGAGCTGATTCTGATTTTCAAGCATTTGATGGATGGGATCAGCTCCTTCTAGGCGACTACCCTTGTCTTGTCCTCCAGAAAGATGAGGGTTGCCGACCTCATCGTTGTTGTTGGTAGGGTTGGCACCACGACCCTTTCCTCTTCCGGCCATCTATCATGATCAACCAAATGTTAATTTAAAGCATTACGTATTAACTTCCCAATTTGCTTGTTTAAACTTAAACTTTTGAGGCCTTATTATATTAACATTTTCTGAGGGTTTTACGTCTCACGCGAAAATAAATGCACTCTTAATTCATAGGGGTTCACACATCAAGGCAAAGCAACCAAAAGACGAGGTTGTGGACAAATGCCCATGGCTTCCACAACTCACGTCACACACCAAACATTAACACACAATTAACTAAGGTATTGACTCGACTACTCGATAACTTGCTGAACTAAGGGAAAAGACTCTACACGACTCGTATCACTGAGCTGGCTCCTCGGGATCTTCCTCATTATTGCGGCTGCCCTCTGACTCCGCTTTTGGTGGGGAAGCTGCTGGTGGAGAAGTGCGGCGACGCCTGCTCGCCCGGTGGTCTGCGGAGTCAGAAGTCCATGTGTCATTCACGGTGACACACAATTCATTCCCATCTCCTCTTTCTCTCGCCCTTAAGCTGGCGCGAAGCAACGCCTCATCCTCCTTCAGGGTGTCACGAACATCCTGAAGCTCCTGCTGACACTCCTGCAGTCGAGTGCTGAGCATAGCAGCATCCTCCAAGCACAGGTCCATGTGCTCATGGGAAGTCCCCTGCTGCACTGGTGGGTACTTGTACTCCGCTGTACCACTCTCACGCTGGAGGACATACATGTACTCAGTCCTATCCAGGTGGCGACGGTAGATGTAACTCTGGCAGGTGATGGCCTCCCAGGTGACATCCTTCTCGGCATCAACCTGTGTCGCTCGACAAGCTAGAGAGCGGTGGATCTTTAGCAGCTGATTTTCATGGATAATCCTTATTTCGGAACTCCATTCTTCCCGCTTCTCACGGATGGTCCGGGTGGAGCTGTAGTGTATGGTTAGCTTGCCCGTATTGCCGGCGGCTTGGAGCATACGTCGAAGACGGCGCAACAAGCCTCCTACTGCCAATCCGTAGGAGTGGTACGTCACCGGACCATTCTCCTCTCTTAGGGCGAGGGCAACTACAAGAACTCTCCCTCCGGTGGACTTGCGGGCGGTGCGGAACATGCGAACCATCTAAAACATAAAGCATTTAAAATTAAGTTAGATAAGAGTTTAAACAAAAATTGTATTTTGAATAAAAGTTGGGGTAAGATGAATAAAGTGACCCCATTAAATAACACCTTTAACCCACACTTTTGTAAAATAGTTTTTAAGAAAATAGGGTCCTTAAATACATCCATTTCTACCTAGGTCCACGTTCCTATGGGCAACCTTGGCTCTGATACCACTTCTGTCACACCCGGTTTCTCCGAAGAACAACCGAGTGAATATCACATGTATGCCAGGATCATTTTCTCATACATGTGATGACAAATAGTGAAGCATCATTTATTACAAGCCAGGTGTCGAATATAAATAAGTCTTACATAGCATACATCTCGATGGACGATAATAAGTTCATGACATATAAATAAAACAACAGCGGAATATTATTCTTGTGGGCTCCGTCACAGGCGTTGCCCGGGGGACTCCATGAACCTAGAATCCTTCTTCGGGTGCGAAGTCTTGGTCATTGAACACCACATCATCCCCTTGACCTGAGCAGCAATTTAAACCAACAAATATGCAAGTTTGAGTACCGTTGGTACTCAGCAAGTGTGGGAAAGTTATGTCATGCATGGCTAGAGCAAGGAGAGATTGACTCATGGTTAAAGCACTACGCAATTAATACCTATTACCTTAGCTTATTAAGCACCTACATTACTACACAGGTGAAATGGTCCCAATCTCCCAACCCATCATCAAAATCAAGTAACCATAATCATCATATCCAATGTCAAGCTCCCCGCTTAACATCCTCAACTTCCAAATCCATCTATCCTCTAATCATGAATAAGTTCAAGCCGCTCTTGACCGTGAGCACGGTTGTCATGACAGTTTTGACTCTGCAGAGTTTGCACCACTGTACCCACATGTAGTAATTTCATCCCCCGTTGCCGGGTGGACTAAAAGAACCTCCATTATGCCAGTGGCCACGAACCACATTCACACTTCCCAGGTGTGTAGCCAGGAGATCACTACGAAGCCTTTACAAAGGGATTCCCGACGAGCGTGGGCTCACTGAGGTTTCACCCCTAACAGCATACAAGAGGCTCCAACCCCGCTGCAGTGGCCCCCTCTTGAGCCTTGCGGTTCATATGATAGTCCAGCTGACACCTACTCCCTGCACCATCCAACACACCCATACTACGCCGGGGATACACCTAATTAATTGGCCAAGCTGCCCCATCTCAGCATGTGGTTGGCACGGTAAAGCCAGGTTACATGCTCCATGAACCGGTCCTTAGGATCCAGGCAAGTACTAAACACAAACCCGAGTCTCGTGCACCCAGAACCAACCAAATTATCCAACTTGCCTCGATCCCTACCTCTACATAACTCATGATATCTCAATTCAAGAGTAAGGTAAATAAATTGATGATCTCATATCCCAATTATCCCATTCTAAGCATGGCTAAGCATAAGCATATAAGTAAATGACATGATAAAATAATTCCCAACCCAAGCTACAAGGAAACAAGGTAATGCAATTCTAGGGAAACTTCCTAACATGGGTTTCATATTTCAATTGACAATGCAAATAATTCTATCTACCCATCCTAGTATAGGATCAAAGTGGTCAATGACACTTGCCTTCTTCCTGCTGCTCTGGAAATGGAAAGTCCTGGTCTTGGAAGGGGAGAACTTGCTCTGGGGCAGGTTCTATTCATGCCAATACACATAGCAAAAGAAAACAACAATCCATAAGACATAGTTCACACTTTCACTTCATACAAACCACACATACATACCTATGAAAGTCATTCACATTTCTAAGTGTTGTGGTTACTCTACATGTGTTGATTTTTGGCCTACATTCACCTTTAAACATATGTATATTATTTCTAACTTCTATGTTCAGATTTCTATTTGCACACTATATATGAATTTCCAATTTGAACAAATTCTTTATATTTAATTATTACATTTCTTAGCCACAAAGTTTGTATAAAAGGTATTTTCCTACTCCAATTAGGTTTTCAGATCTTCTACCAAATCCTAAACTGAGGTTTTTGGATTTGGAGACTTCATTTATCATTTTCTAATTATGCATACCTATTTTCCTATATTTTTCAGATTTATTTTCTATGCCTAAAAGTGAGTTTTATTATGAAAATAGTAAGACACATCATCTAAACAGAATAGGTTCTGATCTAAAATGTTCAATAATATATCTTTGAACTTCCTCTCTGATGTGGAACAAACTAAATTTATTTTACTAGTTTTAGGATTATTTCCTAGCCTAAATATGTTTCTAGAACTAATAAATATGAATATCATTTAGAAAGAATTCATTTCAGCCTAAAATCTATTTTTAACTCATTCTAAAGTTTTGCAAGTGCTAGTAGAGTTTAAATTTGAATTTACAATGTGTTTGCCTCACCTTTTAAATTTAAATCCTAATCACATATTCAAATTTCTGAATTTAATATCATATAGGGTCAAAAAGGTAAATCCACCCTACTACAGGGTCTAATTTATTATTTCATAAATTTCCAGGGGTCTAACTACACATAACAGAGGGGTTTTCTTAATTTTCATAACGTCCAGGGGCTAAAACTGTTTTTTAATTGAATTTACACGAATTACTGAAGTTCCAGGGGCTAGATCAGAAGTTTCCGGGGCTAGCTCCTGTTTTCCGAGATCCCCAGGGGGTAGTGCGTAAGAATCCCGGCCTTTATAACGCGGGGCTAACGTGGACCGTCCGATTTAAAACAGACGGCTCAGATTAGATCGCCCAACCGCTACGCGCGGGTTTTGATTCTACCGTGCGATTTAAAATAGACGGCCCTCAAGTGGCCACGTCACCTTGGCCGGAGCCAGCCCGCGCGCGCGGCGGCGTGCGGCGGCGGGGGTGGCGATCTCGCCGGCGCAGCCTCGGCTTTTGCCACTACACGTTAGAACTCACATATTTTTGCATGGATCGGCTGCGGAGGGGTAGGGGACGCTCACCGAGGTGTTTTCCAACACTCGGAGGTCCTGGAAGTCGGTCGGCGGCGAGCTTCAACGGCGACGATCTTTGGTGCACATCTGAACAGCTGCTAGGGCGCGAAACTTGTCGTTTCCTTCACGTGCAGGGCTCCCTGGGGGTGGTGGAGCACGATCAGCGCGTTAGATCAGATAATCCGTGCAATGATCGAAAGAAAACGGGGATTGAATCTTCGGTTCTCACCGGAGAGAAGAACGGCCGATCGGAAAAAAAAACAGGGCGATGTCGACGTTTATTGTAAGGGCCTCAGTTTTTGACACACATTTGCAGTGTTCATCACCACACCACACACCTCATTTGAGGAAGAATGATGAACACAAATGAAGAGCATGTAACAATTATCAACATGCTCATTAGAGAACAAACTTACACATTGCAAAAGTGGTATTTCCCACATGTGATATAGATGGGCTGGACATATGAAAACTCCTACACTTTACTAAGGATGTCCCTGCCAAGTTTCACCCAAATTCAAAACCTTTTTGAGGTCAGTTTGGGTATAGTTAGGAAGAGGGCAGTTTGAAACCATATTCAAATTCAAATTGTTTTTATCCAATGAATTTAAAAGTGGGGGGCATATTCTTACTCAGCACATTTTTGTGAGCTCACACACCAATTTTCACTCCATTTGGAGTTGATCTTGACATGAGCTAAGTGGGAGAAATTCAAACTTTATTTGAATTTCAAACTGAACTTGTGCTGAAATTCATTCAAACCAAACCTCATTTGAACTTGGGTCAATTCAAATGGCTCATGGGTGAATAATTTGAATTGCCAAGGGTAGTATGGGGTTCACTGTTTACTACAGTGATTAGGAGTAAATTTCAGAGGTTAAAATGGGGGGTGGGACCCACATGTCAGCCTCTACCTCAACACAAACCGACTGAAACACAGTTCAGTCGGTTCCCGGGTGCAGTGTGCGCGTGCCACCGAGGGGGGGGCAGCCGGCGCCAGCTCCTGCTGCGCGCCCCAAGCCGGAGACCAGCCGCCGGGCTATTTATTCCCTCCCCGAAGTGCTTCAGTCGCCATTCCCCGAGCTGCCGACGTGCACGACCTGTTCTTCCACTGCCATCGCCGCCGCTCGAGCTCACGCTTGATCAAGCCCGATCACACGCGAGCACAGCCTCCTTTACAGCAAAACGGAACCAAGAGATCGTGAGCAACCTCCTAGACTCCGTGTTGGCCAGTGAGCAAGCTTCCTCGAGCTGTACGAGCCATTTCTCCGGCGAGCCGAACATCGCCGCCGATCGGGCTCCCGTGGACAGCCCGGCACAGCCGTTGTCACGTCCTCTTCTCTACACAAGAAAGGTGCGTGATTGTATGTAGATGGAGTAACCGAAATCCGTTTGGCGATTGTTCAACCCTCGGCCGAGAATTTCCAAATTTACTCTTGATCAGTTCATAAGGACCGAGCTCACCTTCGGGTGAAATTCGTGCTCTATGCACGAGGGTTGGACGAGCTCGTTACCTAGTAGCTTCTACGCACGATAGCGCCCACGCTCGAACTGGAATTAGAGAAAACTATCGAGAATCGGCCATGATATGGCTGTTTTCCCCGCCGCCATGGCTGAACACCTCGGCTCACCGTCGAGAGCCTAGTTGCCGGCGTTTCTAGCTTCCACCCAGCCCTGGTTCGGGTTTCCCATGCTCTACTGATGCTCTCCGACCGATTTCCGGTCGATTTGGTGCACGGGAGAGCGGGACCGACCTCACCGGAACCCTAGCAGGTGCTGTCATCGGTGCGCACGCGTTTCCGGTCATCGCCGGCGGCCGGCGACCCCACCATCGAGTCCAGGGGGTCAGTAAAGGGGCAGGCGGCAAGTTTCGGGCTGGGAGGTGGCCGGGAACTCAGTTCCGGCGAGGGTCGCCGGAGAACGCCGCCGCCGCGCAGTTGGCGCGAGGAGGGAGACGACGCACTGTATGCGGGGCCCACCAGCCAGAGTTTAAACTTTTTCCCGAATTTCAGTTTCAGTTCAAACGTCAAATCCTTATAACTTTGGCTAGAAAGCTCCAAATTGAGTGAACCAAATTTTGCTGGATTCAGCTCTCTGAGTACTTTCCATAAAATCAAGTTTCACTTCATGAAATTCCTTATTTCTCCAGAATTAATTCCTTAAAATTTAAACTGTTAGGAATTTTAACTGGAGAATCCTTTGGAGGAAAATCCTGAAATTTTGCTGAGATGTTCACCAAAATATCCTTGAACTACCATAAAAATTTCAGATCTATTTGAGCTCATTTAGTCCACCTAATGGTGTGATTAATGAAACTGTTCCAGAGAAAATAGAAAATGTTCAGAAACATTTTCAGAATTTTCTCTGAAATTGTTTAGCTCATATCTTTAGTTAGAGACTTCCAAATTAAGTGAGACCAACTCCATTAGAACCCTCTGAAAATCTAGTTTTCAGAAAGTCATAGTTTGTTTCATGAAAATCCTTAGAACACCCTAAAAGCCTTTAATTAAGGTCAAGGACATAATTAATTGTGGAGGGCTCAATTGAGCTTTGCTGCAACTAAAACTTGACCAAGTCTCTGTTTAGGTTGTAACCAAGCCACAGTAAAAGTTTCACAGTCATTAGGTCTATCTAGCAAAGGTTATAGACTTCACAACTTCTAACTTAATACAAATGCATTAAATTAATACATGTATTGTTTCTATCATGTAGTCGCTAAGGTCGAGGAGGAACCCGAAGTCCTAGACTTCGTTACTCCGGAGGAACAGCTAGCCTACGACCAAGAGCAGCAAGGCAAGCCCCGGTTTGCATTAACCTTTTTACAAATGTTTATTGTTTTGAGCACATCTTTGAATATTGTTCTTTGCATTAGAGTCTTGATTGGAAACCCAACTGCATAGCCAAGAAAACCATGGGTTGGGTTTAGGATTGAAAACCTCGTTAGCCACCGCGTTGCTAGGATAGAGTAGGATTCGGTACAAGTCGAGTAGTTGGAACTACTCGCGAGAATAGGCTAGAGGCACATTGCTCGGGTAGAGATAGCACATGATACACATGGCAAGAAAATGAGACCGAGCGGAGAGTAAGGGTAGCAGGACTTTGGGGCCTGTGTGCTGTAGCTCCGCTTGTGTCGATTGAGGACCGAGCCGTGTGCGGGCCTGTTGAACAAGCTAGAACAGTACCGAAGACCTACCGGCTATATGGGAACCGGGAAACTGATGTAACTCGGTTAGCTGGGTATTGAGGCATTGCCCGTCGTTCAGAGGGTAGGTTGAGAGCTCGAGGTGTAAATCGGCTGGCGGCACGGAGATGCGCGTGCAGAGACCTCTTGCTCGGGACGATGGGACCGGTTCAATATTTGGCTGACAGGTGAAAGGTAGTCGCGTACGGCGTCCGTGATGGTTGTTGTAGGCAACATCGAGTACGGGCGTACGTGACGGGTTGTTCGGGTAACCCTGCAGGTGTAAATCGATTATAATCGCCGTCCCTCGCGGTCAGTGAGTACCACTTGTTCACTGTACCGTGACGTAGAAAGAACAGGCTAGTTACATGTTAAAATATTGCTGATTGAAAGCTGGACATTGATTGTTAATGATATGCTGTAGCTTAGAGCTAATTAAAGTTCTTTTCAACTTTGGGCAAAGTACATGAGAGAAATGCGTTTCTTGTTTGATTGCGGCTCTCTCATGTGCCTTAGCGTAAGGTTCTCCACAACCTGCTGCTAAAACTTGAAAGTAAGGTTCTACTAGTTAGGCGAGTCCTTGCAAATGATTTTTTTACCTCATGCAACCCATTACCCTCATGTAGAAGTTCCATGTTTAGGTGAGACGGGTCAGACTTGCTGAGCCTTCGTGCTCACTGCTTGTGTTTGAAGCTTTTGCAGGGTTCTATGAGGAAGGGACTCCCGAAGAGGAGACGGAACCCCAGGAGGGGAACCCCGTCGAGTGGGAGTCGTGCACGCCGCAGAGTTAGTGTGCGTGTGTGCTAGCAAGGACACGTTCGAGGGCTGAACGTGCACTTGATGCTTAGTCTACGCCCGCGAGTGTGGACTAAACGTATTTTGATGTAAACAGGTCATAAAACTGTTTATGTAATAAACTTCCGCTTCCGCTTTGTACCTTTGACGTGTGTTATACGGTGCTGTGCAACGCAGCACCCCTCAGCGTGATCCTGGCTCGACAGGACCAAATGGGGTCGTGTCAGCGTCGGTATCAGAGCTCGCTTGAGGTTTAACACAGTACAAAGGTCTCCTTTTTCAAAAATCCAGTGAGGAATGAGTTAGTAGCCCGTATAAGGATGTTATTAGTATATAGAAAGTGGCTTATTAACCTATTTGTTATGTCGGAAAATCGTGCATCTCGGGACGTTCATGTCTTGGGCGGTGCACGTAAGCGCTGTCCACCAGTGCGCACAAGCTGAAGGGTGGAGCCCCACGGGTGGCAGGTAACCCGATCCGCTTTAGTATCCTCTACGACTCTTCATGTCGTTTGGGGTATTCGAGCAACGTCTGTCCCTGGCGTGCGTGGTGCAACATGGGAGACCCCGTCACGTGGTCTAAAATGTGAACACGTAACTCAAGGCGTGTTTGGCTTGAGAACATCCGGGCGAGTGATGACGGCCGGGTGTACGAACTGTATGGATTCCGGGCTCGGTGTGCAGCCGAGTCTGATGATTGTTTGAATTTCTGCAGGTAGCCTTACCACGAAACGGTAGACGTGTAGCATCCGTGTGCGAGTGACGAGTAGTGCCACTGAACTAACGAAGCCGGCTAAGTCCGGTATAGGTTTTTCCTTTGTGAGGACGTAGTACCGACATAATCTGGTGACACATCGGCGTCACACCCAACTAAATGAACAACTTCATTTAAAAACTTGGGGGTTTTGATCCAAAGTAGTAAAACTTGATGTAACTCCTTTCCTTGAACAGGATATTCAAAGTTAACAAGCTTTCAACTTATAGGATGTTAAGGACAGAGCACTCTGTTTTCAGCTGAATCAAGGCTGGAGTTAATCAGAGGTTAGAGGTTGAGTTCTTTCGAGGTTGGGGTCGTATGTTACATTTCTGGGAAGCGTTGGAAGAGCTTTACAAATCTTCTGTTGAGGTCCAGAGGTGTTTCATCCCTTAACCACTCGAAAAATGCAGTAGAGTTGAAACTGTCCAGAAAACAGGACAGAGCAAAGACTCTCTGTAAATTAAGCATAACTTCCTGCTTAAAAATCCAAAAATAGGAAATGAGGTACTTCTGGAAAGCTTATGAGATGGGTTACGACTTTGTAACAGAAAGTTTTGTCAGATTGGGAACAGAATTAACTGGGATTCTTGGATCAATTCAGTACCTAAAGCAGGGAGGTGCTGTCCAATTGATTCCAGAAATTCTGTTAACTTTGACATCTCATAACTTTTGAACCAGGAGAGATCTTAGGTCAACCAAATACTTTCTGGAAAGCTATTGAAGTTAACTTTAACTTTGATGTTGATCTCCAGAATTGGTTTTGCCTTTAACATGGCCTAAATCAGGTTGATGTGGAAACTGGTCAAGGCTGTCATGGGAACAGCAGATCAGCAGTCAAATTTGTTCAAAATTTGAACTATGTTTCCAAGTTTTAGGGGTTCAATGACATGTTTTATGTTATAACTCAGGGGTTTACTGTGTAAATAAATATTTGACATTTCTCAAATATATTTTTACAGATGGCAGCAGATAAACGGTTGGAGAACGGGTGGGTAGTTTCCCACTGCTCTGACCGTAGCGGCTACCCGGAAGCATTGTGGCAAATGCTCCAATATTTCGGGTACAACCAGATGCCGCAATACTTCGCCAAGGAAGAAGGCGAAGAGGGGAACAAGACGTGGACGATCCATGTCGAGGTTCCCGCAGGACCTACGCCACCCGGTTGGGTGCCATTCACCGTCACGGTGAGAGGGAGACAACCGGAAGGGATGTGGCAAGTGGCAGCCCGTGACACTATGTCACGTTTCTGCCAACTACATGTGCAGGCTATGGAGGGTACTCCATACGCACTCGTTCCGGTGGAGGGACGAGCTCAGCATGTGTGGTAAGAGAGGTACCTGGACGCAACAGACCCGAGTTGCCCAAGGTACAACCCCGCGGAGGCAAATCTCAGCCTCCAAATGAGGGCGGGAAACGCTGTGATGGACAGCCAAGCTGTTCATACGGAACATCTCGCCACCAAGCTCAAGGAGAGCACAAGCCGTGGAGATCAATTCGAGAGTGCTCACAGCGCACTCCGCAATGTGCTCCTTCCTACGATCAAGCGACTGAATGAACAACACCATCAGTTGTGTCGTCTGAAGAAGGCAAAGAAGAAGAGCCGTGTTGACATCGCGGCGTTACAAGAGCTGGTGCAGACCCTAACCCAGCAGAATGAGGACCTTGCTCAGGAGCGGGACGACGCTATCGAGGAAGGTCAAGGCTGGGAAGAGGACTACAACCAAGCTATGGACGAGGTGCATGCCTTTCAGGACCTCGTGCCCCCGGTATTGGGCGTACCGGTAGTCTTGGGTCTTCCAGCCATGGGAGAACCCGGAATGGGAGAAGAGGTGGTAGACCCCGAGCCACCAGCAGAGGTACCAGAGGAGGACGACCCACAGGAGGTCGAGTTCTACTCCGAGTAGGGGGTTACGGTTGCCGAGTAGGGCAGCTAGGGTAGCGTAACCCAACTTTTGTAATCGGTGACATGTCGTGTATACAGTAGCATATGTATAGGTAGTGACGACATGAGCACGACTTCTCGGAGATCCGAGAATAATGTATCTTGTATAAAGTTTATGCTTTATCAATATATGTGAATGTTGCGCAAGTTAATCATGCGTCGCTTCAATACCTACTGCTGTTTATGGAATTTTGAGTAAGACATGTGCTAATTGCTGCTGTGTTGAATTTCAGAATGACGCGTACTCGTGCCAACCCTGATGTTGGAGGTACTAGCCAAGGGGGAGAGACCTCCCAACCACCTCCCGAGGACTCCTCGGGACAGCAGCAGCAACGGCAACAGCAAACACCACCACCGCCACTGCCAACGGTTACATTGACCGACATTTTCGCGGCAATGGCGGGCTCGCATCAGCAGCACACAGAGTTGCTGCAGACTCTCATCGCTAATACGTCTCGCCCAGAGAGACGTCAAGATCGTGAGGAGCGCCAACAGAGCTCCTACTCCGACTTCCTGGCGACTCATCCCCCTGTATTCGCAAGGGCGGATGAACCACTTGACGCGGACAACTGGCTCCGCGCCATAGAGATTAAGTTCGGGCTGCTCCAAATCAGCGAGCAGCGCAAGACTCAGTTCGCGGTCCAGCAGCTCCAAGGATCCGCGAGCGCGTGGTGGGCCAACTTTTGTGCTTCACAACCCACCGACCGAGTGATGACCTGGGCGGAGTTCCGGACGGCCTTCAGGGCCTATCATATACCGCCCGGTTTGATGAAGAGGAAGATGCAGGAGTTCCTACACCTGCAACAAGGGAGCCGGAACACGCTGGAATACTCCAGAGCGTTCAACGATCTCGCGCTCTACGCGTCGTATCACGCGGATACAGACGAGAAGCGGCGAGACCATTTTTACCAGGGGCTTAACCCGCTCCTGAAGGATAAGTTGGCGATGTTCAATCGCGGCAGCCTCAACGACATCATTGATGCTGCGATTGTTCAGGAGGACTCCGGCAAGGAGTTAGCAACGGCGGAAAGAAAGCGAAGCGCGCCGCAGAACAGTGGAGAAGGAGGCGGTCCTTCTCAGAAGTTTCGGATGGTGAATCGCCCACCATCAGGCCCACGCTGGCAGCCACCACAGCGGTCGATGCCGTTCCGCAGTCGGCCGTACTCTTCACCGGCATTTCGGCCGGCACTGCCAGTACCACTGCAACAACAACAGCAGCAGCGGGCGATGCCGCGTGCGTTTGCACCTCCGCAACGCATGCCGGGCTTTCGTCCACCGAGTACTCCACCAGCAGCGGCCACATGTTACAAGTGTGGTCGTTCAGGACACTTCGCGAGCAGTTGCCCGGAGAGGCAAGGCGGCGGAGTGGCACCACAGTTTCCGGGGAGGAATCAACCCCGGAACCCTACTAATGCGCGGCGGGCAAACCCTAGGCCCGGCACTGTCCACCAGCTTGCCATTGAGGACGTGCCGGAGGGCGAGCCAATCCTTGCGGGTATGTTCCAACTCCACCAGCATCCCGCTATAGTACTGTTTGATTCAGGCGCCACACATAATTTTATTAGCCAAGCTTTCATTGCTAAACACAGTTTGCCAATACTACCCACCGATAGTCCATATTTAATTTGTTCACCGGGTGGGAAGATTTCAGCAAGCGTAATGGTCTCCAAAGCACCATTATGCTTAGCGGGTAGAGTGTACCCCACGTCTCTCATTATCTTAGAGGGGCAGAAGGTCGATGTCATCCTAGGGATGTCGTGGTTAACCCGCCACGGCGCTGTTTTAGACACCGTCCTTCGAGTCGTGCACTTAAACTCAGAAGTGCACGGTTCTCACTCATTATTTCTGGACAGTCCAGAAATAAAACTTCCAAGTGTCTATCAAGCCACAACCATCAGATTGGAAGACATTCCAGTGGTCCGAGAGTTCCCTGATGTATTCCCGGACGATTTGCCGGGGATGCCACCCGATAGAGAGGTGGAGTTCAAAATTGAACTCGCACCGGGAACCATGCCAATATCCCGAAGGCCGTACAAGATGGCGCCCAAGGAGTTGGCTGAACTGAAGACTCAGCTCACGGACCTTCTGGAGAAGGGTTTTATTAGTCCGAGCTCCTCGCCATGGGGCTGTTCGGCATTATTTGTCAAAAAGAAGGATGAAACGTTGCGGCTTTGCGTGGACTACCGTCCATTAAATGCCGTAACCATCAAGAACAAGTACCCGTTGCCACGGATCGACATGTTGTTTGATCAGTTGGTCGAAGCAAAGGTCTTTTCCAAGATGGATTTAAGATCCGGGTACCATCAGATTAAGATAAGGGCGGAGGACATTCCAAAGACAGCTTTCTCGACAAGGTACGGACTTTATGAGTACCTGGTCATGTCCTTTGGCCTCACCAATGCTCCAGCTCACTTCATGTACTTAATGAACTCGGTGTTCATGCCGGAGCTGGACAAGTTTGTCGTGGTCTTCATCGACGACATCCTGGTATATTCCAAGTCGGAGGAAGATCACAAGAAACATCTGCGTATAGTCTTGCAACGGCTGCGGGATCACAAGTTATACGCAAAATTCAGCAAATGCGAGTTTTGGATATCGCAAGTGCCTTTCCTCAGGCATATCATCTCAGCAGAGGGTATCGCTGTGGACCCGAGCAAGATCACGCAAGTGCTGAATTGGAAATCCCCGAGAACTGTTCATGAGATACGGAGTTTCCTCGGACTCGCGGGATATTATCGGAGGTTCATTCCGAACTTCTCAAAGATTGCCAAGCCAATGACAGAGCTGCTGAAGAAGGCTACCAAATATGTTTGGAGTCCAGCATGTGAAGCAGCATTCAAGGCTTTAGTCAAGCACCTGACATCAGCACCGGTTTTGGCGCAGCCAGACACAACAAAACCGTTCGATGTGTACTGCGATGCATCCGGCATTGAACTCGGATGTGTGCTGATGCAAGACCGAAGAGTGGTCGCGTATGGATCACGGCAGCTTAGGAACCATGAGCAAAATTATCCAACTCACGACTTGGAGCTCGCTGCCGTGGTACTTGCACTGAAGATGTGGAGGCACTACCTACTCGGTAACCTCGTACATTTATATACCGACCACAAAAGCCTCAAGTACATATTCACTCAGAAGGAGCTGAACATGAGGCAACGAAGATGGTTAGAACTGATAAAGGATTACGAGATAGAGATCCATTATCATCCGGGCAAGGCAAACGTTGTGGCAGATGCGCTGAGCCGCAAGTCACACGTCAATAATCTGACCATCACACCGTTGGAAGAGAGCGAACCACCACTATATGTGATTCCACATGGAGCTCTCTACAACCTAGCTTTGATCCCCACCATCCGTGAAGAGATAGCGGCAGCCCAGAAGAATGACGAGGGCATGTCACATTTGCGGAGACATATAGACAGTGGGGAGTTGAAATGTTTCCGGAAGGACGGAGACGGCGTCCTATGGTTCAAGGACCGGATTGTCGTACCCCGAAACCCGGAGTTACGGAAGAAAATCTTTGATGAGGCTCACTTATCAAAATTTTCTATTCACCCCGGCAGCAACAAAATGTATCAAGAACTCAGAGGCAAGTTTTGGTGGACACGAATGAAGCGCGAGGTTGCAAAATACGTGTCCGAGTGTGATACATGTCGAAGGGTGAAGGCAGATCATATGCGGAAACCGGGACTGCTGCAACCACTGGGCATTCCTGTCTGGAAGTGGGAGGGCGTGAACATGGATTTCGTCGTCGGTTTACCCACCACCTTACAGAAACATGATTCGGTGTGGGTGATCGTCGATCGACTCACCAAAGTTGCCCATTTCATTCCGGTCAACACCAACTACAACGCCAAGAAGTACGCTGAACTGTACATCTCACGGATCCTATGCTTATACGGCGTACCCTGTACCATCATATCGGACCGGGGCACTTTATTTGTGTCCCGTTTTTGGGAGCAGCTGCACGCTGCCTTGGGGACGAAGCTGATCCGTAGTTCAGCCTACCACCCGCAGACGGATGGGCAAACCGAGCGGGTAAATCAAATCCTAGAAGACATGCTACGAGCTTGCGCTATCAACCACGGCAAGAATTGGGATGATCACTTGCCGTTAGCCGAGTTCTCGTACAACAATGGGTACCAAGCCAGCATCAAGATGGCGTCCTACGAGGCGTTATACGGAAGAAAATGCCGCACACCATTGAATTGGTGTGAGTCTGGCGAAAGGGTTACCTTCGGGATTGACCTTGTCAACAACGCGGAGGAAAAGGTTCGACTAATTCAAGCGAACCTAAAAGCCGCTCAATCCCGTCAAAAACAGTATGCGGACCGGAGAAGGCGCCCATTACAATTCGAAGTTGGGGACCACGTATATCTACGGGTGTCTCCAATGAAGGGTGTAAATAGATTTGGGGTGAGGGGAAAGTTAGCACCCCGCTTCATCGGTCCATTCCAGATTACCGAAAGATGTGGATCGGTGGCATACCGGCTGAGATTACCAGAAGCACTTTCCGGTGTGCACGACGTCTTTCACATTTCCCAGCTGAGGAAGTGTCTCAAGCTATCAACTACCGTTCAGCTGGAAGACATGGAAGAACTGCAACCGGATCTCACCTATCGGGAGGAACCGGTGCAGATTATTGATGAAAAGGCCCGAACCACACGCAACGGTACGTTGTGGTTCTACAAGGTTCTATGGAGTAATCACTCCATGGACGAAGCGACATGGGAGAGCGAAGAATTCCTTCGCACTAACTACCCCGACTTTTTCACGTCGCATATCCGGTAATTTTCCACCGTCCTCTCTCTCATTTTCACCTTATAATCTCGGGACGAGATTCTTTTAAGGGGGGGGAATGTAAGGGCCTCAGTTTTTGACACACATTTGCAGTGTTCATCACCACACCACACACCTCATTTGAGGAAGAATGATGAACACAAATGAAGAGCAAGTAACAATTATCAACATGCTCATTAGAGAACAAACTTACACATTGCAAAAGTGGTATTTCCCACATGTGATATAGATGGGCTGGACATATGAAAACTCCTACACTTTACTAAGGATGTCCCTGCCAAGTTTCACCCAAATTCAAAACCTTTTTGAGGTCAGTTTGGGTATAGTTAGGAAGAGGGCAGTTTGAAACCATTCAAATTCAAACTGTTTTTATCCAATGAATTTAAAAGTGGGGGCATATTCTTACTCAGCACATTTTTGTGAGCTCACACACCAATTTTCACTCCATTTGGAGTTGATCTTGACATGAGCTAAGTGGGAGAAATTCAAATTTTATTTGAATTTCAAACTGAACTTGTGCTGAAATTCATTCAAACCAAACCTCATTTGAACTTGGGTCAATTCAAATGGCTCATGGGTGAATAATTTGAATTGCCAAGGGTAGTATGGGGTTCACTGTTTACTACAGTGATTAGGAGTAAATTTCAGAGGTTAAAATGGGGGGTGGGACCCACATGTCAGCCTCTACCTCAACACAAACCGACTGAAACACAGTTCAGTCGGTTCCCGGGTGCAGTGTGCGCGTGCCGCCGAGGGGGGGGCAGCCGGCGCCAGCTCCTGCTGCGCGCCCCAAGCCGGAGACCAGCCGCTGGGCTATTTATTCCCTCCCAGGAGTGCTTCAGTCGCCATTCCCCGAGCTGCCGACGTGCACGACCTGTTCTTCCACTGCCATCGCCGCCGCTCGAGCTCACGCTTGATCAAGCCCGATCACACGCGAGCACAGCCTCCTCCACAGCAAAACGGCACCAAGAGATCGTGAGCAACCTCCTAGACTCCGTGTTGGCCAGTGAGCAAGCTTCCTCGAGCTGTACGAGCCATTTCTCCGGCGAGCCGAACATCGCCGCCGATCGGGCTCCCGTGGACAGCCCGGCACAGCCGTTGTCACGTCCTCTTCTCTACACAAGAAAGGTGCGTGATTGTATGTAGATGGAGTAACCGAAAGCCGTTTGGCGATTGATCAACCCTCGGCCGAGAATTTCCAAATTTACTCTTGATCAGTTCATAAGGACCGAGCTCACCTTCGGGTGAAATTCGTGCTCTATGCACGAGGGTTGGACGAGCTCGTTACCTAGTAGCTTCTACGCACGATAGCGCCCACACTCGAACTGGAATTAGAGAAAACCATCGAGAATCGGCCATGATATGGCTGTTTTCCCCGCCGCCATGGCTGAACACCTCGGCTCACCGTTGAGAGCCTAGTTGCCGGCGTTTCTAGCTTCCACCCAGCCCTGGTTCGGGTTTCCCATGCTCTACTGATGCTCTTCGACCGATTTCCGGTCGATTTGGTGCACGGGAGAGCGGGACCGACCTCACCGGAACCCTAGCAGGTGCTGTCATCGGTGCGCACGGGTTTCCGGTCATCGCCGGCGGCCGGCGACCCCACCATCGAGTCCAGGGGGTCAGTAAAGGGGCAGGCGGCAAGTTTCGGGCCGGGAGGTGGCCGGGAACTCAGTTCCGGCGAGGGTCGCCGGAGAACGCCGCCGCCGCGCAGTTGGCGCGAGGAGGGAGACGACGCACTGTATGCGGGGCCCACCAGCCAGAGTTTAAACTTTTTCCCGAATTTCAGTTTCAGTTCAAACTTCAAATCCTTATAACTTTGGCTAGAAATCTCCAAATTGAGTGAACCAAATTTTGCTGGATTCAGCTCTCTGAGTACTTTCCAGAAAATCAAGTTTCACTTCATGAAATTCCTTATTTCTCCAGAATTAATTCCTTAAAGTTTAAACTGTTAGGAATTTTAACTGGAGAATCCTCTGGAGGAAAATCCTGAAATTTTGCTGAGATGTTCACCAAAATATCCTTGAACTACCATAAAAATTTAAGATCTATTTGAGCTCATTTAGTCCACCTAATGGTGTGATTAGTGAAACTGTTCCAGAGAAAATAGAAAATGTTCAGAAACATTTTCAGAATTTTCTCTGAAATTGTTTAGCTCATATCTTTAGTTAGAGACTTCCAAATTAAGTGAGACCAACTCCATTAGAACCCTCTGAAAATCTAGTTTTCAGAAAGTCATAGTTTGTTTCATGAAAATCCTTAGAACACCCTAAAAGCCTTTAATTAAGATCAAGGACATAATTAATTGTGGAGGGCTCAATTGAGCTTTGCTGCAACTAAAACTTGACCAAGTCTCTGTTTAGGTTGTAACCAAGCCACAGTAAAAGTTTCACAGTCATTAGGTCTATCTAGCAAAGGTTATAGACTTCACAACTTCAAACTTAATACAAATGCATTAAATTAATACATGTATTGTTTCTATCATGTAGTCGCTAAGGTCGAGGAGGAACCCGAAGTCCTAGACTTCGTTACTCCGGAGGAACAGCTAGCCTACGACCAAGAGCAGCAAGGCAAGCCCCGGTTTGCATTAACCTTTTTACAAATGTTTATTGTTTTGAGCACATCTTTGAATATTGTTCTTTGCATTAGAGTCTTGATTGGAAACCCAACTGCATAGCCAAGAAAACCATGGGTTGGGTTTAGGATTGAAAACCTCGTTAGCCACCGCATTGCTAGGATAGAGTAGGATTCGGTACAAGTCGAGTAGTTGGAACTACTCGCGAGAATAGGCTAGAGGCACATTGCTCGGGTAGAGATAGCACATGATACACATGGCAAGAAAATGAGACCGAGCGGAGAGTAAGGGCAGCAGGACTTTGGGGCCTGTGTGCTGTAGCTCCGCTTGTGTCGATTGAGGACCGAGCCGTGTGCGGGCCTGTTGAACAAGCTAGAACAGTACCGAAGACCTACTGGCTATATGGGAACCGGGAAACTGATGTAACTCGGTTAGCTGGGTATTGAGGCATTGCCCGTCGTTCAGAGGGTAGGTTGAGAGCTCGAGGTGTAAATCGGCTGGCGGCACGGAGATGCGCGTGCAGAGACCTCTTGCTCGGGACGATGGGACCGGTTCAATATTTGGCTGACGGGTGAAAGGTAGTCGCGTACGGCGTCCGTGATGGTTGTTGTAGGCAACATCGAGTACGGGCGAACGTGACGGGTTGTTCGGGTAACCCTGCAGGTGTAAATCGATTATAATCGCTGTCCCTCGTGGTCAGTGAGTACCACTTGTTCACTGTACCGTGACGTAGAAAGAACAGGCTAGTTACATGTTAAAATATTACTGATTGAAAGCTGGACATTGATTGTTAATGATATGCTGTAGCTTAGAGCTAATTAAAGTTCTTTTCAACTTTGGGCAAAGTACATGAGAGAAATGTGTTTCTTGTTTGATTGTGGCTCTCTCATGTGCCTTAGCGTAAGGTTCTCCACAACCTGCTGCTAAAACTTGAAAGTAAGGTTCTACTAATTAGGCGAGTCCTTGCAAATGATTTTTTTTACCTCATGCAACCCATTACCCTCATGTAGAAGTTCCATGTTTAGGTGAGACGGGTCAGACTTGCTGAGCCTTCGTGCTCACTGCTTGTGTTTGAAGCTTTTGCAGGGTTCTATGAGGAAGGGACTCCCGAAGAGGAGACGGAACCCCAGGAGGGGAACCCCGTCGAGTGGGAGTCGTGCACGCCGCAGAGTTAGTGTGCGTGTGTGCTAGCAAGGACACGTTCGAGGGCTGAACGTGCACTTGATGCTTAGTCTATGCCCGCGAGTGTGGACTAAACGTATTTTGATGTAAACAGGTCATAAACTGTTTATGTAATAAACTTCCGCTTCTGCTTTGTACCTTTGACGTGTGTTATACGGTGCTGTGCAACGCAGCACCCCTCAACGTGATCCTGGCTCGACAGGACCAAATGGGGTCGTGTCATTTATAAAGGCGAGGGAGGGCGGCGGTCTGTTGGGATCGAGTTGGAGACGTCCGAGACCAGAATTCGGGCCAGGGGCGCGGGTTTCCGGAGTTCGGTTGCGATCAGGCGCGGGGAAGAGTCCGGTCGGTTGGCGCGCGCCAGAGGTAGGAGATGACACACGGGATATGCCTAGCTCCGGCCAATCATCTAGCAATACACTTGCTTTGCTGTCTTCACTAACCCTGGAACAGATTGACGAGTTTCCAGAGGAGGAGCTAGTACTTCTTTCTACTAGGTTCTCAAAAGCATTGAAAAATGTGAGAACTAGAAGGAGAGGAAGCTCCGGACCTCAACGATTCTTTGAATGTGGTAAGACAGGACACTTTCGTACAGATTGCCCTAACCTTTCAGGTCCTTCTAACCGTGATGAAAAGCAGAATAAAGTCAAGTCCTCTTTTGGCAACACCAACAAGAAAAAGAAGGGTTTTACAGGACACAAACTGATAAACAGTTTTATCACCGCACTTCAAGAACTTGGCTCGAGTGATGTAGACATTGGAAGTGATGAAGATGAAGATGATCTGGCAAACTTGTGCTTCATGGTGGGCAAATCAAAATCAAGTATGGAGGATGCAGAACACAACATTGACAATAAAGAGGTATGTCCTACTTGCGAAGAAATGTGTGATGCTATTTCTCGTGCCACTATTATTGTTAAGAAAAAGGACAAAAAGCTTAGGGACAATGCTGTTAAAATTGAGTCACTAGAATCTGAAATTAATCATTTAAATCCTTGATTCCTAGTGATGATTCTTGTTCCTCATGTAATTTAATATATGAACAATTGTCCTCTCTAAGAAGTGCACACACCTCCACACTTGATAAACTTGAACTTGAAATTGAAAAGAACAAAAAGCTTGCTGCACTTAATGATAAAAACTTGAAAGATGATTGTTGTTCTACAATTGATTTGCATTATTCTACTTGTGATGATCTTGATAAGAAACTATAATATGCTATGAAAGAAATTTCTATATTGAACAATGCTTTACGTTCTCATGAAGTTAAATATTGTTCCAATTGCAAATTAAAAGGAAAAACTTAATGTGAAAATTGTCTTGATCTATCAAATAAACTTGATAACATGCATAGGATATTAGATCGGTTTTGTAATGGGAATAAGAACATAAACTTGCTGCTGAATTCTTCCAAGTCTTGCAATGATAAAACTGGTTTAGGTTTTGATTCACATGCTCATGCTAAGGAACATCCACCTAAAATTGTAAAATCATTAGGAAGTGGTTTGATTCAAACAGTTCCTAAACAAAAAGAAGTGGTTTTTAAATCTGCAGGGAGTATTGTCACATTCGGGTTCAAATAAGCATACTGCATGCTCATCTAGACATGAACACAAAGTTAAATTTCATTGTACCTATTGTGGTAGATATGGTCATGTCATAGATTTTTGTTATAGACTAGCTAAACAACATAAAAAGGAAAGAATGCAAGCTAGATCTTATAACTCTCATGCAAAATTTGCTGCACATACTAAACCAAATGTCAGGAACATGCAACCTGCTGTTATGAGTCAAAAATCTTCAAAGATTACCTTCGAAGCTTCAGTTTTTGCCTCCGGACCTTCTGTTTTTTGCCTCCGGAGCTACTGATTTTCGTGCTACACAAGTAACACCTCATAGGTCAGTAGTTAAGAACAAAAAATCTCAAACTTTGACTCATAAACCTGCTGTTTTATCTCAGCTTTCGCATGTTATTCCTGCTGGACATCGTGTGACTCAGTACTAGATTCCTAAATGCCTTTTAACTAACCCCAGTATTGAGTCATCGACGTATTGTGCTTCAATGTAGGTTACACGCTTGAGGAAGGAGAACATTTGGATTGTGGATTCAGGTTGCTCACGCCACATGACCGGTAACAAAGAATGGTTCTCCTCTCTCTCTTTTGTGTCACGTGTAGAGAATGTTACTTTTGCCGATAATTCTTCAACTCCTATAATTGCTAAGGGTTCGGTTAGAGTAAATGATCACTACACTTTAAAGGATGTGGCACTTGTCAAAAATTTGAAATACAACTTGTTTTCTGTTTCACAATTGCTAGATGAAAATCTGGAAATTATTTTCAATAAAAACTGCTGCAAAGTTGTAGGTTCAAATAGTGAGCTTATTTTTAACATGTCTCGGTTTGGAAGAGTTTTTAAAGCTGATTTTGATATGTCTTCCTCTAAGCATAGATGTCTAGTTGCAAATGATTCCAAAGATTTATATTTTTGGCATCGTAGACTTGGTCACGTAGGCTTTGATCATCTCACGCGTGTTAGTGCTCTTGATCGCATACGTGGGCTGCCTAAGCTTAAAGGGGACAAAGAAATTGTGTGCTCTTCTTGTATACATGCTAAGATGGTTGCAGGTTCACATGCTCGTCTCACAATGACCATGACAACTGAACCGGGTCAACTTTTACACTTTGACACCGTAGGATCTTCACGTGTTCAATCCTTCGGAGGTAAATGGTATGTTCTTGTGATTGTTGATGACTATTCTAGATACTCTTGGGTTTACTTTATGGCATCTAAGAATGAATCTTTTAGTCACTTTAGAACTTTACTTCTTAGATTATCAATTGATCACCCAGAATCTTTAAGAGCAATTAGAAGTTATAATGGAACCACATTTAAAAATCAATCGTTTGATCACTTTTGTGCTGAAAATGCAATAGATCATCAATTTTCTTCAGCATATGTACCTCAACAAAACGGTGTTGTAGAGAGAAAGAACAGAACCTTAGTTGAGATGGCTAGGACTATGCTTGATGAATATCAAACTCCTAGGAAATTTTGGGCTGATGCAATTGCAACCGCTTGTTATGTCTCAAATCGTGTTTTCTTGCATGCTAAGCTAGGTACAACACCATATGAGCTCAGGTTTGGACATAGGCCTAGTGTCACACACTTTAGGGTGTTTGGTTGCAAATGCTTTGTTAAGAAACATGGTAATCTTGATAAATTTGAAGCTAGATCTGTTGATGGCATGTTTCTTGGTTATCCATCTCATACTAGAGGCTACCGTGTGCTTTTACTTGATACTAACAAAATTGTGGAGACTTGTGAGGTTTCTTTTGATGAAGCTAGCCCAGGTACTAGTTCAAATATTGCAGGTCTGGATCCATATCCGCAGGGGGAGAGTATTTTCGTTAAAGAAGAGGAAGAAGTGGTGCTGCTGCCCGAAAATTCAGCAGCTAATGACATTGTTCCAGCTCCTGATCTTGATTCACAGCCAGCACCGACGACAACCATTGCTGGTCCAGATCCTCCTCACGTCACAAGCTCATCCATTTGCAATGAACATGAAGAAGAAGAGCTTGTGAAGTGTCCACTCCCCTCCGGATTCTCAAAAGTCATCCTCCACAACAAATTATGGAAGCTTGCACGAACGAGTTACAAGATCCAGGTTTTTCGACCCCAATTCTCATGCTCATTCTGCTTTTGTTGCTTCTTTTGAACCCAAAGATATATCACACGCTGTCACTAATGAATCTTGGATCATTGCCATGCAAGAAGAGTTAGAAAATTTTGAAAGAAATAATGTTTGGAAACTTGTACCTCCACCTCAAGGTCACACTTTTATTGGAGCTAAATGGGTGTTTAAAAATAAACAAAGTGAGGATGGGGTTGTGGTTAGGAATAAGGCTAGGTTGGTTGCTCAAGGTTTCACACAAGTTGAAGGTCTAGATTTTGATGAAACTTTTGCTCCTGTTGCTAGATTAGAAGCCATAAGAATTGTTAGCTTTTGCTGCATCTAAAGGTTTTAAGCTATATCAAATGGATGTTAAAAGTGCTTTTCTTAATGGCTACATAGATGAGGAGGTTTATGTCAAACAACCACCTGGTTTTGAAAATCCAAATTTTCCTAATCATGTTTACAAACTTTCCAAAGCCTTGTACGGTCTCAAACAAGCCCCTAGAGCATGGTATGATAGGTTAAAAACATTCTTACTTGAAAAGGGGTTTACCATGGGCAAGGTTGATAAAACTCTTTTTGTGCTTAAGCATGGCAATGACTCGTTATTCGTTCAAGTGTATGTGGATGATATTATCTTTGGTTGTGCTTCTCATGATCTTGTGTCCAAGTTTTCAGCTCTGATGAGTTCAAAATTTGAGATGATTATGGTGGGAGAACTCACGTACTTTTTGGGGCTGCAAATCAAGAAAACCAAGGAGGGTACCTTTGTGCATCAAACAAAGTATACAAAAGATCTCCTAAGGCGCTTCAACATGGACAAAAGCAAGCCTCTTCGGACACCAATGGGAACAGCAACAACACTTGAACTTGATGAAGATTGTGATCCCGTTGATAAAAAAGAATATAGAAGCATTATTGGATCACTTTTGTATCTCACGGCATCAAGACCGGACATACAATTCAGCGTATGTCTTTGTGCACGGTTTCAAGCCTCCCCACATGCTTCACATCATCAAGCCGTCAAAAGGATTCTCAGGTACTTACATGGAACTCAAGAATTTGGTATTTTTCTTCCTTCTTCCTCAACCGTTACTTTGAAAGCTTTTTCTGATGCTGATTTTGGGGGTTGTAGGATTGATAGGAAAAGTACATCTGATGCTTGTCATTTTCTTAATAATTCACTTGTTGCCTGGTCCTCTAGAAAACAAAGTTCAGTTGCACAATCCACAGCCGAATCTGAATATGTAGCTGCTGCTAGTGCTTGCTCACAAATTCTTTGGATTGTTCAAACACATGAGGATTATGGGGTTGATCTAGATAGTGTTCCACTGTTTTGTGATAACACTAGTGCCATTTGCATTGCTAAAAACCCCGTGCAACATTTGAGAACTAAGCACATTGACATTAGGTATCACTTTCTCCGTGATAATGTCGAAAAAGGGAACATTGTGCTTCACCATGTAGATACCGAACAACAATTGGCTGACATTTTTACAAAACCTTTGGATTTCACTCATTTTTGTTACATTCATAGTGAAATAGGGGTTATGCATCCTCATGGCTTAAATTGAGGGAGAATTTTGAAACTTGGGAAGTCTATGTGTGAATCTGAAATTAAAATAATATGAGCATAGTATTTCATGCATATATGACTTTGTGATTCCTTTTTCATGCTGAAAGTTCTTACTACATTACTCGTGTTATACATTTTGTAGTTTTTACCATGTCTAGTATTGGAATAATTACTTACACTAAATCTGGTCATGGTCGAACTTTCTTGCTGTTTTGAACTTGTTGCATGCTCACAAGTGCTTTTAATCATAAAGAATTAATCATGTAATCAACTCACATGTTGAGTTTTTATGTTCAAATAAACAAAATGAGAAAAGATCAAGAGAATATGCATGCATCACACTTCTTCTTTTGAGATGGCTTATCATTGCACTTAGATATGAACTTGAAAGGAGTTGTGTATGACTAAACCATGTCCTTAAGCTTCTGACTGTCAAATGACATAGGCTTGGCTTGGTTGGTTAGAATAAGACTGATGCTGCATATAATCTCTTGCAAATGTCATAAGATCAAAATTTGTGCTTTAAATGATAAATAAAATGCAGCAACAAGTGTCATGCTTCCAGGTCTTGAAATAGTTAAGTTTGTGAGATCATGACTTGTTTAAATTAAAAATTACACTTGATCTCTAGCATGGCTTACACTACTTTATGTATCTCATTGATGTGATAGTGTAAGTTACTTGATAGTATGATTTGGATGAGCTTTGTTTTATATGTATATGTTATAATGTGCTCATAACAAATTAAAATTTCTCTTTTGTACGTTGCTGAATACATTGTCAAAGGGGGAGAAATTGATCACACATTGCACACATTCACAAGTGTTTTGGCACGATTCTTCTCAGGGGGAGAATATTTGATATTTTTGTTTTTCTTCTCATTTTATTTCTCATTTACAAAGGGGGAGAAATTGTTTTCAAAACTTTTTCATGTGAATAAGCCAATGTTCGATTTTAAGTGGTGTTGCCAATGCATTCATCAAGGGGGAAATTGTGAGACCTATGTGTGCTGAATACATTGGATTTGACGATAAAAGTTTTGAATACTACCAAAACACCTTTTTAACAAGGTCCGGCTCTAGGTCCGACGATAGGTCTGACTTGTTTTGGGTAGCTCCGGCAAGGTCCGACTTGCTTTGTCTAACCCTGACTTATTTTGGCTAGGTCCGACTTGTTTTTGCTAGCTCTGGTGCTAGGTCCGACTAGCTTTGGTAAGTTCCGTGCTAGGTCCGACTAAGCTTTAGTAAGCTCCGGCGCTGGGTCCGACTAGCTTTGGTAAGCTCCGGTTCAAGGTCTGGTTAGCTTTGGTAAGGTTCGGAGCTTGATTGCAATGGTTCTGCTTTTAACTTGCAATGTTTTGAACTTGCTTTACTCTTATGGAAAGTTTGCTTAGTATTATTTTACTAAGTTTTTGGTGTGTTTTGGTGGTTATGGCTGATATCATTTTGCTATGGTTTACAACATGCTTATGTGAGGTGCTCACGTAAGATGTTGTAGTTTCGGAACTAACGAGAGTCAAGTCGAGGACTTGTGCTCGGAAGTATTGGTTGTTTATTCATGTGCAGGTGTTGCTTGAGTTCAAGACATGGCTGGTGACGGGATCCATTGAACTAGTCTTAAGGAGAAGATGAGGTTCAACAACCAAGTCTGGGAGGAATTGTGGTTGAGTTGATCGGGAGGTCGCACAGCATGTTTGGATCAAGAACAATGCATATAAAGGTATCGTGCACGTTGTTGGAAGGTGTTTGCATGTGTGCAAGGAGTGCATGGACGTAGCAACATGGTTCCAAGGCGTGGTGAAGAGATATGGAAGTGGAGATATGGTTGAAAAGGTTCAACCGGCTGGATTTTGCGCTCAGGCTGCGGCTGAAGCGGTTATGGTTTGTTTATGGAAAGTTTCGAGTTGGTTATAACAGGATTTCGTGTTAGGCATGAAGTAGAGTTGTTTTAGGAATGTTTGGGACGTTCCTAAGGTGTTTGGAAGTCTTAAGATTGCTTCTATCTGCGTATAGAAGAGTCCTAAGCAGTATTGGAAAGTTACAGTTTGAATCCAAGTAGGAGTAGGAGTCCTAGTTTGAATTGGATTGGCCATAGAGCTGGTTATATAAGCAAGGGAGGCCAGAGCTCATGGAGCACGACTTTAGGGCTGTTCCTCTTGTGTTTTGATAAATAAAATTCGTATTCTAAAGGAACTTTTGTGACTTGTTCGTCCGACTTGTTTCAGACAAGTTTTTCTCATCAAGTTTCTGTTCAGCACTACCTTGCTTCGGTGGTTTTATGATAACTCGAGTTTTACAGATCCAATTGATGTGATTCTTTTTGGTTTGTCTTCACAACTTGATTATCTATCATCTATGAAAATTTCACGGTCATTGAATTTGTGTTTTCTTATCTACACGAGTTTCTTTGCAGTATTCCAGAACTGTTTTTCTCGCGTAGGACAGATTGACCTTTGTTCGATCTTTCGATCGTAACTTGAGTTTCTCTCAACGGATTTTCAAGATTCTTGTTGTGACGTCTTCGTGACTTGATTCTCTACAATCTACACTAGTTTTTTCACAGTTTAAAACGTTTAGATTAGTCGCACACACAGTTTATTTAACAGATCGTTTTCTGCTGAGGGGTGTTTTGTTGCTTCTGCTGAAAAGTTTTTATCTACCATTCACCCCCCTCTGGTAGCTTTACACGTGTACTTCGATCCTACAAGGAAAGACAGTTAAGACTTGCTGAGCCATCGTGCTCACGGTTGCTGCTATAAGTGTTTGCAGGTGAGGAGTACCCCACGGACTCGCAGTACGAGTCCACCGGCGAGGGCTACCCTCCATCAGGGACTACGGCTGAGTGGGAGCCGTACATGCCGCGCTGAGGTTGAGTGCAGCTAGTGTGGGTTGTCCATAGGGCCGGACAACCAACTTTTGCTAGTTAGGTGGGCGTGAGTAGTATAATTATCTTACACTATAGTAAACTCTGTAAATAGCTGTAAACTGAAGGTTTGTACTTCTTTTTGTACATATTCAGTTTGTTTTCAATGTAATACTATGGTTGCCTTACGATGTGTGCTGTCGGGTGTCGCATCATGCAGCACCACCCTCTGAGATCCTGGGATGTACGGATTTCGGTCCGTTGCACCGGGATCCATATGCAACCATTCTCCCTTCTTGCATAAGCACACAGCCAAGGCCGATGCCGGATGCATCACAATAAACATCAAAATCCTTAGTTGTATCGGGCTGCGTCAACACCGGGGCTGTTGTGAGGTGCTTTACCAATGCTTTGAACGCCTCCCCACATGCTTCAGTCCACACATATTTCTTGTCTTTCTTCAGAAGTTCCGTCATCGGTTTAGAGACCTTGGAGGAATTCGGAATGAATCTCCGGTAGTAACCCGCTAAACCGAGAAAACTATGGACTTCGCGGACTGATTTTTGTGAACTCTAATTCAGCACTTGGACGATCTTGCTTGGATCAACTGTGATGCCCTCCGCAGAAATAATGTGCCCAAGAAATGGCACTTGGTTGATCCAAAACTCGCACTTGCTGAATTTTGCATATATTTTGTGATCCCGTAGACGTTGGAGCACAATATGCAGATGTTCAGCGTGTTCTTCTTCCGATTTAGAATATACCAAGATATCGTCGATGAAGACCACGACAAACTTGTCCAACTCCGGCATGAAGACTGAATTCATCAAGTACATAAAATGAGCCGGAGCATTAGTGAGTCCGAATGACATGACGAGATATTCATATAACCCGTATCTCGTCGAGAATGCCGTCTTTGGTATGTCTTCCGCCCAGATTTTGATCTGATGATATCCGGACCAAAAATCCATCTTCGAGAAAACCTTAGCACCCACTAATTGATCGAAAAGAATATCGATACATGGTAGTGGATACTTGTTCTTGATAGTTACGGCATTTAGCGGATGATAGTCCACACAAACCTCAGAGTCTCGTCCTTTTTCTTGACAAACAGCGCGGAGCATCCCCACGGGGATGAACTAGGTCGAATGAAGCCTTTCCTTAACAAATCATTCAGCTGCTGCTTCAGCTTTGCGAGTTCCTTCGGTGCCATTTTATACGGCCTCCGAGATATGGGTGTGGTTCCCGGTGCTAGTTCAATTTTGAACTCCACCTCATGTTCGGGCGGCATGCCCGGTAGATCATCAAGAATCACGTCCGGATATTCCCAGACCACTGGAATGTCCTCCAGTTTCTTAGCTTCAACGGTTTGTACAGCAGTAACTTCCGGTGCAACATTTCTCAGAATCAACGTGTGTTCCCATGCTTCTTTGAATTCAGCTGCACCATTCGTGAACTAATATCAAAGATAGCTTGGTGATGTGTCAACCAAGCCATTCCCAAGATGATGTTAATCCGCAAGCCTTCCAGGATGATAAGAGTAGTAGGATATATTCTCCCATCCAAACATATAGGCGCTCGAGCAACAATTCTGCCCGCTGTCCTACTACCTTCCGGTGAATTAATTTGATACGATGTGGCCAAGGTGGTTGATGGTATTTGGTGCTTAACCACATAATCTTTGCTGATAAAATCATGTGTAGCACCCGAGTTGAACAACATGAATGTGGGTTGATCAAGTAGGCTGAACATACCCGCAAACACGGGTTCTCCCACAGGAACATCTTCAACTGCCATATAGTTTACGTTTTCCACTTTCAGTGCTGTCCTCCTTGGCTGACCACGGAATTTCTTTGCAGCTTGAGCTGACATATGACTGCTGCTTTGCTGGGTCACTTGACCCTCCTGAGGAATATGCTCTACATCGCTACAAGTGCCGTACGATGTGAGCTCAGGATCTTCACCATATGGAAGTGGTTGATATACTTGTGCACCTTGTTGAAGTGGGGGTGCACAAATACTCATTTGCTGCTGTTGCAGCAGTGGCTGAACATCCATGGTCGAATATGGACAGAATTGGATCTGAGGTGGTCCGTCAAAGGACTGAATTTCCACCCCGGATGGTAAGCAATATATTACCGGTTGTTCTTGAGGATAATCATCCCTACTTGCCGGTGATAATCTTCTCTTCCTCTTACTTTCCTTATGCTGGAGTTCAGCTATTTCTTGAATCATAGCACCTTGACTAACTCGCTATAATTCCCTTTATTGCATAGTGCCACTTTCGCCCGAAGCTCCACATTGAGGCCTCGGAAGAAGTAATGACACTTCATCGTCTCCTTATCCACATAAGCGGATGCATATTGTACTAAACGGTTAAATTCTGTATAGTACTCCATAACACTCATCCCTTCTTGCTTGAGTTCATAGAACTCTTCAACTCTGGTTTGGACGATGCCTTCACAGATATGACGTGCACGGAAAGCATCACGAAACTCCATCCACGTCACACAATGGCCTTCAGCGATCTTAGCAAGATATTCAGACCACCAAGCCCCAAAGGATCCATGAAGATGCTGAGCGGCAAATAAAGCCTTCTCATGTTCATCACACTGGAGCATTCCCAATTTAGTTTCAATAATCCGGAGCCAATGATCTGCCTCCAAGGCTTCTTTAGCTTCCGAGAATATCGGTCGTTGTCTTGCTACAAAATCCAGATAAGTATCCAGTGTGGAATTACGCTGTAAGGTCTCTTGTCGTATGCCTTGCTGCACCAACACGTTCAGAGACTCAGCCATTTTTCCAAACACCTCCGCCAGTCCGGTTGATGATGGCGGTGATCATCGCTGCGACGAATCATTTCCATCCCAGCTGGAACCACCCACCTCATACTCGGAATGAGTATGATCCATACTGAAAGAAAGAGCAATTTATGGTTAATATTCAAAATTTACTCAACTTGAACTCAAAATTATTAACCGCAAAAGCATCACATCAACAGTGCAGCATACATGAAGGAAACAAGGTTTTTGACAATTCCGAAATATAACCAATGATTGTTCAAGTTTGTCAAACAGTTAAATCAACAGCAAGGAATGATGAAAATAACTACTGACTATGTCATGGAACTTAGATAAGTATAAAAACCTTCATGTCCACAACAAGTCTCAAGTTACAAGGGCAATGAGCAATGCTCTGTTCAGAATGACCATTTGGCCTTAATCCAAGAATTTGATTATGAAAATTGCAGTTTCATGTCTCATGTTGAATATAAAAGTTACATATAACTTCAATATATTTCCAATGAGTATTTATTTTCCTTCATATCAATCGTGGATCAGAAGTTATGATATTTCAAAGTTGACAGAAATCTGGGACAATTTTGACAGCACCTCCTCTGAAACTGTCTGTTTTGTCCGCAAGATTTCATAAAGTTCTACCCCAAATCTGTAGAAACTTTGAACTACAAAGTCATAGAACATATCACAAACTTTCTAAAGGTGTTTTACATGATCCTTAAAGATTTTTCTACAACAAGTTAAGGTTGATATACACAAAATTCCAGAGAGCATCTTTGGTCTGCCCTGTTTCTGGACAGTTAACACTCATCTGAGATTTTCATCCATTTAGAGGGAGATTATGTTCTGGAGTTTTCCATAAAAGTTCTAGAATACCTCAAAACCTATCCAGAAATGTATCTCTCACCTCCATTGGTTCAACCCATCAAAAGTTATGCCCTGTTCAAGTTCAGAAAAAATTCTGCCGAAAATAGGGGAGATTGTTTCTATGTCTTTGTGAATGATTCTATACTCCCAATTGACTCTTAGTTCAATACAGGAGTTCATTAACCCCTAATGGAAACCAAAACTCCAAAATTACTCTTTTCTTTGAAAACTTCATTTTTCATGCAGTTGAGAACATATCACGGTACTACGTTTCCTTACCAAATCAAAAATCCTAACCGGCGTTACACCGGCTTATACGTCTCAAGGGGTGGCACTAAAACGATCAATCACACGTTTTCTAAACGTCATGTTCTACTTGTGGTTAAGGTACCTGTAGAAAAACAATCAATAATGAAGCACACAAGAGGTTTTCCATTTCAGGCAGGTCCATATCATAGTAAAAACATATGCCACGTATCATTGCCATACGGGTTGTCCTTGATTCAGGTCACGTCTCAAGGTACATGGCCACGTTTTTACACCACACAACGGGGAACCTGAGTAGAGCGCGAACGGGTCATCACGGTTGGGAATTTTATCAACCCAACGGATACCACCTACTACCCTGCGGGTACGCCGATGGCAAGCACTGCGTATGTCCTCCTAGGCTATTTCCAGAAGAACGCACTATCGTGTTACCGACCGCACGATGAGGTTTCCACTTTCTTGCCTAATGCACGCCAGGGAACAACGTTTCATATGAACTCAGGAACATGAAGAGTTCAAGAGTTTCATATTGACGTCTCAAACTAAGCTGTGAGACCTATATCCTGAACCACTTTCCTCGTCAGAGGAGCTAACCGAAAGTGATCCGCTTTTGGTGGCGTTCCTTACCATTCTTACCTCCACGTAGGTGCATCGTTACAGAATTGAAATACTGAATATTAACACAAGTTATCTTGCCACCTTAAGTAACTATGCTACTAATAGTCCTTATGTTGGCATAATATACGTTCCTCACTCGTATACTTCTAAGTTTTTGAAAATATGCTCTTTTCATGCATGCTATTCCAAATGCGGCTCTGATACCACGCCTGTGGGGAACCCCTTCCGGGGATCCACACTCCATGATACACATTGGGTGGTGCCGTGCGATGCGGCACCCAACAGCATAAACGAAAAGAAACCATAAACATACAAGGTTTTATTTCTCAATATAGAGTCATTTACAACATAATGTACCATGAAGGTACACGCAGCGGAATATACATACACACGAACTCTCGGTCCTAACTAAGCAAAAGTGAAGACGTCCAGCCCGCGGACACTTGTTACTAGCTTCAACAAAGATGAGTGCAGCGGTAGGGTTTCCGGTAAGTCTCCGATGGTTCACCGAACAACCATCTTCATAGCAAATTTTATATAACCTGCAAAACACTAATAATGCAACCGTGAGCACGATGGCTCAGCAAGACTTAATGGATACTCCTAACATGAAACTCTACATGCAGGGATTTGTAATATAGGACAAGTATGTTGCAATAAAGACACGCCTACATGTTAATCCTTACTTTCAGTTTTATAGCAGCAATTTAATATGCCTTAGGCCGCCCTCACATCGTAAGTCCACAATCAAACAAGAAACGCTTTCCTATGATGTGGTTATGCCCAAAGTGGAAGGTAAACTTAGTGAGCTCTACAACTATAGCATACACGGTTTGCAATACAATGAGCTTAAGAACTTCACAACAGCAATGATTCATCTCACTTCATCTGGAAGTAATTAATACGTCACAACTCAGTGAACAAGTGGTACTCATATAACCATGAGGGACGGTGATTCGAATCAGGATACACCCGGAACACACGACACATACACCCGCCTCGAAAGACTCACACAAGAGCTCTTTCTTTCGTTGTATGCAACAACCTTTCACCCGTCACTCCAATGACGAACCAGTTCTGCCGACCCATCAGAAGGTCCACTACCCGGAACACATCGAAGTTGCTCCGCTAGTGGGTTTACACCTCTGTCACCAACCCCCAAAGGACGGCGGTATAAGTTTCGACATGAGAATACCCGAGTTACATCGGTTTCCTAGACCCAATAATTCCAGTATGCATCCGTTACTGTTCAAACTTGCTCAACAGGGCGGCATACGCATCGCTTCTTAATGGACACAAACAGAGCTATGGCAACATAGGCCCAACGTCCTATTCCATTCTCTAGAATCATACCCCGTTGAATCAATTTCCTAACCCCGCGAGTAGCTTCCAACTACCCGACTTGTACCAGATCCTATATAACTTAAGCCTAGCAGAGAACTATACGAAAGTAACCTGTTCTACCCTGTAACTCCAAGGGTTTGTGGGTCATGCATTTGGAGTATCAATCATCTTGACCTAATGCACAATACATACTAGACCAATGAAAGTGATACAAAGTAAAATATAATTGAATGCTGTTAAATGCAAACCGGGGCTTGCCTTATGTTGCTGCAGGTTTAATTCTACTTAAAGTCAGTAGCTTTGTGACGAGTAAAGCTTCAAGTTGCTGTTCTGAGTCGTATGCCTCGTCGAGCTCCTTTGTCGTTTTTCCTACCGATATGAATATGCACAAGTCCATATTGCAAATAAGGAATTATAAAACAAAAGTGTTTTATGACTTAAAAGAGTTCAGAACAATTAAGACTTAAGAGTTAGGTTTGGCTAGGTACTGAAACATAGGAGAGATCATTTTGGATCAGCGGATGTTTTTGGACTAAAGTTCAAAGAGTTATATATAATGGACATAAGACATATATTGGAAAGAACCAGCAGGAAACTGGAAAATATGATCTTAACTTGCTCTGAAATTTTTACAGTGGTCCATAGATCCTACAGAGGTATGGCTTGCAAAATTTCAGATAAAGTTGATGTAAGATGTGGCCTAAGAAATTTTCTTGGCTATTTGGCTTCTCTGAATTCCTATGGCAATTCTAGGCTCTTGGCATGATCCAAATTTGGTTTTTAAGATTCTTGGAAGTCTTATGAATCTATAGGCCTTGGTTTGATCATTTTTGGAGCTTCCTACACAGAGATATGGAATTTACAAGATTGGGCTAAAAGCTGGAAAATTGATTTTGTTATTTTTCCTAATTTTCAGAGACATACAAGATTGAATCATCATTTGGCCAAGCAAATGAGCTCCAATGCCTCTGAGATTTTTACTGAGTTCTAGTATTTTTGGAAGAATGTCCTTCCCAAATGTGGGAATTTTCCAATACACAGAACTTCTGGAATAAATCCTACAAAATTTTATTTATATGAATAAATGAGCCAAATGCAGGGATTTTCATAAAAATTGGGATGAACCCCTAGATAGTACTCAGTGAGAGGAATCCAATGAAATTTATTTCACAATTTTTGGAGGTTCCTATCAAAAGTTATGATCAATTGAATTTGAACTAAAACTGGAAATTGAAGGAAATGTTTAAACTCTGGCGCGTGGGCCCCACTCCACAGTTTCCATGTTTCTCGCGTGCGGCAGCATCGGGGGGCGGTGCTCTCCGGCGAGCTCCATGGGAACTTCCTTCTGGCCCTCCCTTGGCCCCAAACTCACCGCCACTCACTTTAGGGACACGGAGAACTCATCCCCGGGGTCGGCCGAGGTCACCAACCACCGGAAAGTCGTCGGGGACGAGCGGCGGTGGCTGCACAACTTCGGCGATGGTGAACTTGCGCTAGGATGGCTCAAACGCTTCGGTTCTTATTCCTAGAACACCGTGGTGGCATCCTCATCACCGCCATGAGCTTAAATCAGCTCAAAAGTGGCTGCAAATAGGAGCTCTTCGGCGACCTAGTGCCAAAACCAGTGGTGGCTCGAAATTCTCAAAAAACAGCGCCAAAACTCGATGATTTTCGATGCTTTTTGATCCTAGTGGAGCATGGGAAGGTATAGAACATGTTTGTAGCTCGGCCTAAGTGATGGTGGATTGATTACTACGAATTTTAAAGGTTTGTGCAACTCGGTCCTATGAATACCGAAGCAATAAAAAGCAAAATTCATTCTCGGTATTGCACGAGAGGAGGAATGGGTTGCACGGTAGTGTTTAGCACCTGATGGCGGTTCTTTTTCGTGTAGAATGTTGGCCGCGAGAAAGCTCCTAGCGCCCGGGCGCCGGGGAACCGAAGCAATCGGTGGTGGTGGGTTTTCTTTGGCTGTGCGCGGCAGAGGGTGGAGAGCGAGGGAGGGGAATCGATTCACGTGGGCAGTAGCACGGGGTTGCTTCACTCGGCGTCCTCATCTATCGAGCAGGAGCTGGCGATAACCAGGTCGGTTGGGCGCCGGCGAGCAGGAGGTGGCGCTCTCCCAGTGAAACAGAGTCGGTTCATTCCCTCTGTGTATGACATGTGGGGTCCACTTCTCCCCCTTATCCCCCAATTCAGTTTAAGGTAGCAAATGAGCTCCAAATTTGATAAAAAATTGGAGGATAGGCCAAAAGAAATGTGAGGAACACAATGGTGCACTCAAATTTGGATTTCGGTGAAGTTGGAATTTGAAACTGGGATTTAAATTCAAATTCGAATCGTCTCCCGTTTTAAATCCAACAAATAGGAAATCCTTTCCATATAAGCTGAAAATTTGGTGGGCTCCCAATGGATGTGTGGAGAACCAAAAGGTAGATTTAGGTCCTTGTGTTTGGATATTTTTGCATGTTTAATTTAGACATGGAGCTCACACCTTTAAATTCAAAAGTTTAAATTCCCCCTCATTTTCTCAGTGTGATTTGCAGCTCCACTTGCTAGAATTTTGGGATTTCACATCCCTCCCCCCTTATAAAGAATCTCGCCACGAGATTCCAAAAGAAGAGATACAGCGGTAGAGAAGGAATTACCGTATATGAGCGGACAGCAAGTCCGGATAGTTCGAACGGAGGTATTCTTCACTCTCCCATGTCGCTTTCTCCGTGGTATGATTGCTCCATAATACCTTATAGAATAGGAGCATCCAATTCCTTGTTGACCGAGACTTTTCATCAATAATATTGATTGGATGCTCGGTATAAGAAATATCTGGTTGCAATGTTTCGAGATCCTCAGTGCAGACAGCAGTGGTGTTCTTGAGACATTTCCGAAGTTAGGAGAGGTGGAATATGTCGTGCACACCAGCGAGGTTTGTTGGTAGCTCAAGCTGGTAGGATATGGGTCCACATTTCTCTGTGATAGCAAATGGACCGATAAAATGGGGAGTGAGCTTCACTTTTACACAAAATCGATGAACTCCCTTCATTGGAGATACACGGAGATATACGTGCTCTCTGACATTGAAGTTCAGCGGTCGACGTCGCTGGTCTGCATAACTCTTCTGTCGAGATTGAGCAGCCTTTAAATTTTCTTGTATGACCCGAACTCTTTCTTTGGCGTCATTGACAAGGTCAATCCCGAATGTCACCCTTCCACTGGATTCACACCAGTTCAGCGGTGTGCGACATCTCCAGCCGTAGAGAGCCCCATATGGTGCCATCTTGGTATTCGTCTGATACTATTGTTGTACGAGAATTCCACCAACGGTAAATAAGCATCCCAATTTCTACCGTGGTTGATGGCACACGCTCTCAACATATCCTCCAAGACTTGATTCACCCTCTCGGTTTGTCCATCGGTTTGAGGGTTATATGTGGAGCTTCTAAACAATTTTGTTCCCAAAGATGCTTGCAGCTGTTCCCAGAAACGAGAAATAAACAGTGTACCACGATCTGAAACTATTGTTCTATGAACTCCATGCTGGCATAAGATCCGTGCAATGTATAACTCTGCATATTTCTTGGCGTTGAATCCCACATTTACCGGTATGAAGTGTGTGGACTTGGTTAATTGGTCAACGATTACCCAAACCGAATCATGCTTCCGAGATGTGAGTGGCAGTCCGACAATAAAATCCATACTCACATCTTCCCACTTCCATGCTGGAATATGAAGGGGCTGCAGCAATCCAGGTTTCTTCATGTGATCGGCTTTCACCCTTCGACACGTATCGCACTCAGATACGTATTAGCTATTTCCCGCTTCATCCGTGTCCACCAAAGCTTGTTTCTCAAATCTTGCTACATCTGGTTGCAGCCCGGATGAATGGAAAATTTTGATAAATGAGCTTCATCTAATATTTTCTTACAAAGCATCATGTCCCGTGGTACGACGATACGGTTCTTTAACCATAACGTACCTTTCTCATCTTTCCGAAAGCACTTAACCTCTCCTTTGTCTAATCTCTTCCAGATATGTGCCATGCCCTTATCTTTCTTTTGAGCCTCTACAATTTCATCTCGAATTGTAGGAATGAGGGCAAGGTTAAACAATGACCCATAGGGAACCAAGTGCAGGCTCGGTTCTTCTTCTTCCATTGTTAGGTTATGAACATGTGATTTCAGACTAAGTGCGTCGGCAACTACCTTCGCTTTTCTAGGATGGTAATGTATCTCTATCTCATAGTCTTTAATTAACTCTAACCATCTTCGCTACCTCATATTTAATTCACAAACCCGAGATGTAACTGTTCAGACTCCTTAAGTAGCTCGGGTGGCAACTCCTGAACTGTGAGTTGGTGACATGACCCTTTTGGCTCAGAGCGTCCGCTACTACATTAGCTTTCCGGGGTGATAGTTAATTCCTACATCATAATCCTCGATGAGCTCTAACCATCCGCGTTGCCTTAAATTCATATCCGTTTGCGTCAATATGTACTTGAGGCTTTTGTGATCCATATAAATTTCACATCAATGACCAAGAATGTAGTGCCTCCAAATCTTCAATGCGTGTACCATGGCTGCGAGTTCTGGGTCATGCGTAGGATAATTTATCTCATGTTTCTTTAGTTGCCTTGATGCATAAGCTACCACTTGAACTTCTTACATAAGCATACATCCAAGTCTCTGTCTTGAGGCGTCACAATATATATCGAAGCTGTTTCTCACGTCCGGTAATACCAAAAACCGGTGTTGTTGTCTATCTCTTCTTTAACTACTCAAAGCTGTCTTGACACGCTTGTGTCCACTGAAATTCCTTCCCTTTTATTAGCAATTCAGTCATGGGCTTCCCTATCTTGGAGAAGTCCTTGATGAATCGGCAGTAATATCCAGCCATCCCAAGGAAACTCCGTGTAAAAGTCCCAAAACATGTAAATGAAAAACTTGAATTATGAAAAAAGTTGGGTTTCAAATTAAAGAAAAATGGGACTTACTAAAACTTTCTGACACATGATGATACACATGGATGTCAAACCAACCGAGCTAGAATACTCATTGGACATGTGTTAAACCAAGGTTGAATTAAACCCCATGTGTAATGTCCCCATGTGCAAGAGGAGTTTTAAATTCAGATTATAACCTCACTTTGTGCACTAAAAATTCAAATATAGTGATCACAAAAAGAGGATACAAACTGTGGTTGCAAACATCCTAATTGCAGCAGCTAAACTCAAAGTTGGAATTAATATTTGAATTCTTCAGGTTCAATTTGGTGGGATGGCAAAGTTTGAGAAATTTGGAGGGACTTTGACATTTATGTCCAAGAGGCCTTGAATTTCATTGTAATTCGAATTCAAATACGAAACTGAAGAAAACATTGTCAATTCCCCAAACGGATTTCAAATTTGAGCTCCTCATGACTGAATTTGCAACATGCCAAATTTGGAGATATTTTGGGAGAGAAAAGAAATGGGGCCCACCTGTCAGTGAGGTGTTTAAACTTGCTACTGAATTAATCGGGTCCTCTCTTCTCACTCGAGCCGCCCGAGCACATCGCGCCACCGAGGCAGCGCTGCTGCCACCTCCCGAGCAAACTCCGGACTCATTTCTTTTCTCTTATCAGTCAAAACTGAGATATTTTCGCCTCACAAACTGACTCCCCGCTGCTGCTCATCCATTCTTACGTGCTCCTCGTTGAAAACACGCCCGCACTCGAACCCACCTTTGGTCCACCGGCGCCCGGTCATTTCACGGTGTTGCGCGCCGAGCTGAGCTCCCAAACAGAGTCGCCGAACCTCCCTCAACGTGCCCGACGCAAGAACGAGGCGCCACCCCGCTGGAAATCCCAGAGCCGAGCGCGATTTTTCTCCCCGGTGCCATGTAAAACCGCCGCAACAAGAACTCGGTGCCCGGCCACGAGGATCGTTCTCCCGCCGATTTGTGCATGCCTAAAGGTTAGCATAGAACCCTTCTACTCTCCTCCCAACCCCGGCAGCATGCTATCGTGTGTCTCGCCGGAATTTTACCGTTTTTCCACCGGCATGCAATATGCACCGAGGTGGCTCTAATAAAAAATCATGCCACACAGTAAACCACTCGGTACAAAACGTATGACACACTTTCTATACCTCTGTGCGAGTTCAGGGGATCAAAAACCATCGAAAACCGTCAAGCAAACACACTGTTCTTTGAGTTTTCTGAATTCCGCCGCAATTTGACCTAACTCAAAAGTGAGGTCATATTTCTGGCAAGTTTCAGCAAGATCAGCTTGTAGTTTCGAGTTCCTCTCGGTGCCATGGTTGTGTACGAGCAAACGGCTAAGCTTTTGGTGCATCACAGAGCCCTAGAGGCATCGCCGAAGTGCCACCTATGCCGCCGCTTGTCGCACCTAGGGTTCCGGCCATCCTCGGTATGAGTGAAGGCCGGCAATGTATTGCCCGAACAAAAATACACAGAGACGGCATGTTTGGTGGAGTTCAGTTCACCGGAACCCCCTCCCGGCGAGGTTGGCGGCAGAGCTGCGCAGGAGGCGAGAGGAAGAAGACGATGGGGCTGGCCCACACTTCAGCCTCTGTTTCGGGGAAATTTGATTTTTTGTGGCATCGGATCGGATTGAAACTGCACGAGAGGATCCCTGTGGCCTCGTGTGTTCTGCTCTCTGGTGGCGCCACGTCTCCCCCGGACCCCGCTGTCAAAATTTGAATATTTCCCCATATTATTTGAATTCCAGATTTTCCTCAATCTTTTGAAGCTCATAACATTTGCTAGGCAACTCCAAATTGGATGATTCAAATTGGGTTAGATTAAGCTTCGAAATATCTATCGGAATTTTCAACCCAATTTGTATGAAAGTCAATAATAAATTCTGGAAAATTCTTTGAAAATTTTCAGTAAAAGAATTATTGAGGGAGTTTGGTTCGTTCAAAAATCCCAAAATTTTGCCAGAATATTCCTTAGGATATTATTGAACTCCTTATAAATTTTCAGCTCATTTTGAGTTGATTTGAGTATGAAACTGCAGAGTATAAAGCACTGTGCTCAACTAAGTCCAGCAACATTTTCAGAAAAAATTCTCACTTTGAAAAATCCATTCTGGGAAATTCCTAGCTCCATAATTCCTAGGAAAATTCAGGCATGCCCTATGAGCTCTTCTTGAAAGTGTAGTTCACTTGAATTTGCATGAAAGTGCAAATTTATTCAGAATTAATTCCTTTTTGCCTAAATTCTTAGGGAATTGTTCTGGATGAACTACTCATTGAAAAGTTCTGAAGTTTGGTCCAGAATGTTATCTTGTGACAAGGAACTCACAGAAAAGTTCACAGATAAATTTGAGATCTGGATCAGTACTTTTATATATACCTTTCTTAGGTGAAAATGCAACAATTAGGAAGAACACTTAGCACTTGATCCCACTTTGCTAAATATAGCTTCATCAACTAGGATCCTCTCGACCTAGCTCCTAATCAGAATTCTATTCTCCACTTTGTAACAAATATTTGATCTCAAAGCATTTATAATTGAATACATGTGCATGTTCGTAACGTGTAGTGATTAAACATGAAGAAGTGGGAAGGAAGTGAAGCTTGGATCAATGAGCAAGAATAGCCCGTGATTAAGCTTCAAGTCATCAGCAACTAACTGCATACTATATCTGACTTTAAACCCCTGAAAAACAAAGAAAAGCTCCGGTTTGCATTTAAGTTGTTTTATAAAGTTTTTACTTTGTTCACTACTATGGTTTAGAGTTTGTTTGTGCATTAGGTCAGGAATGATTTATACTCCAACTGCATGACCAAATGAACCCTGGAGTCAAGGGTACAATAAATTTCCGCGCTGTAGAATATTGCTATGCTAAATAGGTTATGACATCCGGTAGAAGTCGAGTAGTTGGAATCTACTCGCGAGCTATAGTTTGGGTTCACACGGGTATGGTGTAAGCAAGCAAACTAAATTATGTTTTCAAAGATGAGAATGGGCAGAGGGTGTAGGCAGCGACAATACGAGGTCTTGGTCGAGTAGCTCTGCCTGTGTCAGTTATGGACCGTTCTCGTTGCGGCCCCGCTGAGCAAGTATTGAATTGTGTACCGGATGCTTACTGGCATATGGGACCCAGTAAACCGATGTACCAGGTTAACTGGATTATATAGGCATACCACATAGTCTCCTTAGACCTATGGGCCCGAGATGGTGCGACCGGTTCTTCAGTCGGGTGTCCTGCGAAAGGTTGCCACATACAATGTAATGAAGGACACCAGATTGGGTCTTCAGAGGCGGGCGTATGTGTCGAGGAAGCCGGGCAGTGCTTGATTCGAATCACCGTCCCTCGGGTTATGAGTACCGCTTGCTCACCGTGTTGTGACATAGTAATCAAAGTTGAGTGACAACAGTTTGCAAGATTTATATGCTGTTATGTTAAATTAAATTTCATGATAACAATGTATGAGGTAGAGATAGAGCGAATTAAAGTTATTTTCCACCTTGAGACAAGTAACATTGGAATGAAGCATTTCTTATTTGATTGTGGATTACCAATGTTGCTCAGAACAAGGTCATTAATATGATGGCTAAAATCTGAAAATTAAGGATGAACTTATAGGAGAGTCTTTATGCAACTTCAAATGTCTATGTCTTAAGTTACTTTCATATAGAGTTGCATGCCTTAGGAGAGACGGTTAAGTCTTGCTGAGCCATCGTGCTCACTCTTGCAGAGTTGTTGTTTTGCAGGTAATTCATCGTATATCGTGAAGGGTTAAGCTTAACAGCGACATTCTTGGCTGCATGATCACAAGAAACCCCGCTCGCTGCCGAGTCCATTTCCTGCTGCTAGAAAGTGTTATCCTCGGGCAGGATAACTCCTTTGCTGCTTAGCTTGGTTCTTGAGAGTGATCACAGTTGTATTTCCGATGCAACTTTTATTGTATATTCCACTTCTGTACATTAGAGTGTACATTATTATTTGTAAAACAGATTGGTTATTTGATAAACATTTGTGTATGTCTTGGATTCATTTCTGTGTGTGCTAGTCGGTGTCGCCCAACACGGCACCACCCAATGTGATTCCTGGAGTGTCAAGGCGTCTGGCCCCCACAAACGTGGTATCAGAGCCGTATTGGGAATAGCACGCCCGAAAATGAACAAGTTTTTGAAAATTAGGATTGACGAGTGAGGAATCGGTTAATGCCAACATAAGGAGTATTAGTAGCATAGCTAGGTAAGGTGGCAATGTTTACTTATGTGTTACTATTTTTTGCATTTCAATTCTGTAACCATGCACCTACGATCAAGTAAGACGGTAAGGAACGCCACCAAAAGCGGTTCAATTTCGGTTAGCTCCCTCATGCGAGGAAAGTAGCATGAGATGTTCCATTCAGCAATGAACGGAAAGTGAATATGTTTTCTAAGGCTATCCATGTTTTAGATCCATATGAATGGCACTAGTGTGGGGAGCCACCACGTGGTCATCCCACTCCGGGATCACAGAGGGTGGTGCGGTGCGATGCGGCACCCAATAGCACACAAGAAAATATTAAGAACAACATACAAACTTTTATTTTACATAAAAATAGAAGAAGTCTTTTACAATACTTAATAGACAGCGGAAGTATTATTTATAACCACATCCTCATCCTAACTAAGCAAAAAGTCAGCCGTCCAGCCCGGGGACGCTACACACTGGTAACACTCATACAAAGATCACGGCGGCATGCAGGGCTCCAGCTCGGCCGTGTACCACGACGGGGGCATTGCCTCGTCCTCGGACCCTTCCTCATAACCCTCACCTGCAGCAACTCAATTATAGCAACCGTGAGCATGATGGCTCAGCAAGACTTAACCGACACTCCTAAACATGAAACTCTACATGCAGGCATTAGTAATATAGGAAAAAGATATTGTGATAAAGACAACCATACATGTTAATCCTTACTTTCAATTTTAGAGCAGCAGATTAGTATGTATCGGGCAGCCCTCACATCGGAAGTCCACAATGAAACAAGAAACGCTTTCCTCCGATGTGGTTATTCCTAAAGTGGAATATAAACTTAATGAGCTCTACATCTACAGCATACGTGGTTCCAAAACAATATTAGATCAATGCATCATATTCTTCTGGCTTCTTTCAATAATTACTACATCACATCACAGTGAACAAGCGGTACTCAAATAACCGCGAGGGACGGTGATTGCAATCAATAGACACCTGGATAACATGTCACATACACCCATTTCAGAAGTGTGGTGCTTCACACATTCCTACTCTACTGTATGCAGCAACCTTTCAAAGGAAAACCCAACTGCCGAACCGGTCCATCCGTAACGGGAAGGAGGTCCCTGCGTGGAGTGTGTTTGTGCCCACCGGCAGATTTACACCTTGCTACCCTCAACCCACTCCTATAAAACGGTTGGGTAAGCCTCGGCAGCTATGTTAACCAATTACATCAGTTTCCTGGTTCTCATATGCCACACACGGCTCAGTCCTCAACCGACACCAACAGGGCTACGCACATGAGACCTCTGCTCACTGTATCCTATCCCCCCTGTTGGGTCTCAATTTCACATTCTTAAGTCATTCCTTCTTTCTTTCTATCCCGTGTGATAAAATTTGTATCCATCGAGTAGATTCCAACCACTCGACTTCTAGAAAGATCCTAAGAACATTAGCATGGCATTATCTACTCATCGACTTGTAAACTACCCAACCCTCCATAGGATTTAAAAGTCATGCAAGTGGGGTTTCAATCACCTTAACTCTAATTCAAGCATTTCACCCTAGACATAAGTGATACAAATGAAAACTTTGCAAAAAGTAATTAAATGGAAACCGGGGCTTGCCTGGTTGCGAGTTATACAGAAAGTTAGCTTTTGGTGGAAGGACCTCCAATGGCTCTGGAGTGTCCTCAACTTCGGTCACTATATGATATGCAACAAAATATAGTTATAAGTGATAATAATTTCTATGAAGCAAGTTCCTACTCATAGCTACTGCTATTAAGGTTCCTTAATTGTATTTAGGATTTTCCAGTGGATACTAGACTCCTTGAGGATGATTTGAGTAAAATTTGAGGAATTCTCATGAAAGCATGTGGTCTTCAAAATTCCCACCAGTATAGGGATCCTCTGAATTTTGATCTCAAATCTGAGATTTTGACATAGCTAAAAATGGAAGATCTGTATAAAGAAGGTCTCCCTGGTTCAAGAAAAATTTGCTTCATAATTTTTCGAGTTGTTTAGAGTGAGAAATGGATTTTTGAAGTTGTGGCAAATTGCTGAAAAAGTTTCTGTTTATTTTGGAAATTCCAAATGAAGGCTGAACTTTGGATCAGAGTTTAGTTCGGAATTTATTTTCCACAGCAAAATCCCTCCCGGCGGCTGACAGGGGAGCCCGCAGTAAGACCCTTCTTCTACCTCAGGACAGAGCCCCGTGCGCGTGCCAGAACAGAAGGATGGCGCGCCCCGTTCTCCCTCATTTCTCGACCATTTTCCCTCCGGTTTCGTGCTACGTGATCGTCGGAAGATGGCACAGCTGCCGGGCAATGTCTCACCACATGAAAATGCCCGGAAACCGATCGGCACCGGAGGCTGCGGTCGGAGGCACGGCTGTAACACCCCAAAACCTGCTAAAGAGGGGAATTTAAAAAATTTTGGACGTATTGCATGTGGTGCAGAAATTCAAATTCAAACTGGAATTCAGATTTGAATCAAACCAGAAAAAGGAAAAGGAAAAAAAGAAAAAGAAAAAATGAAACCGGCCAGTGGGCCGAAACCCGCCAGCCGGCCCAAGACCGCGCGCCAGCCTGCCCAAACCCGCGCGTGCCCCTCCCCCTCTCTCCCTCTCTCTGACGCGCGGGGCCCGCCCATCATCTTCTTCCCCCGCGCGCCCCAACCGACCCCGGCCCTCTCTCTCGCACCCGAATCAAAACCAACCTCCGGAACCCGCGCTCCCAGCCCGATCTTCCGCCCCGGGCGCTGCTACTTATCCAAACCGATCCTCCGCCGCCTCTCCTCGTGCATTCCACGCAAGGGAACTCGCCGAATTCCCCAGCGCCGCTCCCTTTTTCTCTCCGATGAGAACCAAAACTTCTACCGCCGATTTCCTTCGATCCTCACTCGAATTTCCTGATCTAACGTGCTGATCATGTTCCACCGCCTCCGGGGAGTCTCGCAGGTGAAGGAAACCCTATGTTTTGCGCTCTGGACACAGCTCCGGCGAGCACCGCCGCGTTTTCACCTCGGACCTCGTCGCCAACCGCGTTCCAGGGCCCCGAGCTCAAGAAAAACCCTGAGGTGAGATCTCCTACCTCCCCTCTTCCGTTCTATGCTAAGAAATCCATGTTTTATGAAGTATAGACGAAAACCCAAAGATCTCCGGCGAGATCGCCGCCTCCCGCCGCCGCGCGCCGCCGGGCAGCGCCGCCCGCGCACGGCCAGGGCGACGTGGCCCCCTGAGGCCCGTCCATTTTAAATCGTGCAGTTCCTATTAGATCTAACCCGTACCGCTTCGCGTTATAATCTCAGCCGTCTGTTTTAAATCGGACGGTCCACGTCGGCCCCGCATTATAAAGGCTGGGATTCTTACGCGCTACCCCCTGGGGATCTTGGAAAACACGAGCTAGCCCCGGAAACTTCTGATCTAGTCCCTGGACCTTCAGAAATTTATGTAAATTCATTTAAAATTCAGTTTTAGCCCCTGGACTTAATAAAAATTAGGAAAACCCCTCTGTTATGTGTAATTAGGCCCCTGAAAATTTAGGAAATAGTAAATTAAACCCTGCAGTAGGGTGGATTTGCCTTTTAGACCCTATAGGATATTAAATTTAGAAATTTGAACATGTGACTAGGATTTAAATTTAAATGATGATGCAAACACATGTGCAAATATAAATTTAAACTCTCCTAGCACTTGGAAAACCTTTAGAGCGAGTTAAAAATAGGTTTTAGGCTGAAATGAAATCTGCCTAAGTGTTGCTCATTTTTATTATCTATAGAGACACATTTTAGGCTAGGAAATAATTCTAAAAACTGGTAAAATAAATTTAAATTGTTTCACATCAGAGGAAGTTCAAAAATATTTTATTGAATATTTTAGATCAGAACCTATTCTGTTTAGAGGATATGTCTTACTATTTTAATATTAAAATTTACTTTTAGGCATAGATAATAAATCTGAAAATATAGGAAAATAGGCATGCATAATTAGAAAATGATAAATGAGGTCTCCAAATCCAAAAACTTCAGTTTAGGATTTTGTAGAAGATCTGAAAACCTATTTGAAGTAGGAGATTATCTTTCATACAAACTTGTGGCTAAGGAGTGTATTAATTAAATATAGAGAATTTGTTCAAATGGGAAATTGATATATAGTGTGCAACTAGAAATCTGAATACAAAAGTTAGAAATAATATATATGTTTAAAAGTGTATATAGGCCAAAAATCAACACATCTAGGGTAACCACAACACCTAGAAATGTGAATGACTCCCATATGTATGTATGTGTGGTTTGCATGAGTGAAAGTGTGAACTATGGCCTATGGATTGTTGTTTTCTTTTGCTATGTATATTGGCATGAGTAGAACCTGCCCCAGAGCAAGTTCTCCCCTTCCAAGACCAAGACTTTCCATTCCCAGAGCAGCAGGAAGAAGGCAAGTATCCTTGACCACTTTGATCCTATACTAGGATGTGTAGTTAGAATTAATTTGCATTGTTAATTTGGAATATGATACCTAAGCTAGGAGGTTTCCCTATATTTTCATTATCTTATTTCCTTGTAGCCTGGATTGGGATTTATTTTATTATGTCATTCATTCATGTTACTTATGCTTAGCCATGCTTAGAATGGGATAAGTGGGATATGATATCATGAATTTGTTTACCTTACTCTTGAATGAGATATTATGAGTTATGTGGAGGTAGTGATCAAGGTAAGTTGGACGATTCGGTTGGTGCTGTGTGCACGAGACTCGGGTTTGTGTTTAGTGCTTGCCTGGATCCTAAGGACTGGTTCATGGAGCATGTAACCTGGCTTTACCGTGCCAACCACATGCTGAGATGGGGGCAGCCTGGCCAATTAATTAGGTGTATCCTCGGCGTAGTATGGGTGTTTTGGATGGTGCAGGGAATAGGTGTCAGCTGGACTACCATATGAACCGCAAGACTCAATAGGGGGACACTACAGCGGGGTTGGAGCCTCTTGTATGTTGTTAGGGGTGAAACCTCAGTGGGCCCACGCCTGTTGGGAATCCCTTTGTAAAGGCCTTGTAGTGATCTCCTGGCTACACACCTGGGAAGTGTGAATGTGGTTCGCGGCCACTGGCATAATGGAAGTTCTTTTAGTCCACCCGGCAACGGGGGATGAAATCACTACATGTGGGTACAGTGGTGCAAACTCTGCAGAGTCAAAACTGTCATGACAGCCGTGCTCACGGTCAAGAGCGGCTTGGACTTATTCATTATTAGAGGATGATGAATTGGGAAGTTGTGGATGTTAAGCGGGAAGCTTAACATTGGAGATGAGACTATGTTTACTTGATAATGATGATGGGTTGAGGGATTGGGACCATTTCACCTGTGTAGTAATGTAGGTGCTTAATAAGCTAAGGTGATAGGTAATAATTGCGTAGTGCTTTAACCATGAGTTCAACCCCTCCTTGCTCTAGCCATGCATGAAATAACTTTCCCACACTTGTTGAGTACCCACGGTACTCAAACTTGCTTTTCTGTTGGTTTATATTGCTGCTCAGGTCAAGAGAATGAGGTGGTGTTCAATGACCAAGACTTTGGACCCGAAGAAGGTTTCTAGGTGGGATGCTTCTAATAACCAACGAATGGCAAGTGCTCTTCCTTGTTTAGATCCTATTTCAATCGGAACTTTCCGCGTCGATCCTTTTTTTGAGTCCCCCGGGCAACGCCTGTGACGGAGCCCACAAGATTTTATATTCCGCTGCTGTTTTATTTACATATTATGAACTTATTATCGTCCATCGAGACGTATGCCATGTAAGACTTATTTATATTCGAACACCTGGCTTGTAATATGATGATGCTTCACTATTTGTCATCACATGTATGAGAAAATGATCCTGGCATACATGTGATATTCACTCGGTTGTTCTTCGGAGAAACCGGGTGTGACAGAAGTGGTATCAGAGCCAAGGTTGCCCGTAGGAACGTGGACCTAGGTAGAAATGGACGTATTTAAGGACCCTATTTTCTTAAAAACTATTTTACAAAGGTGTGGGTTGAAAGTGTTATTTAATGGGGTCACTTTATTCATCTTGCCCCAACTTTTATTCAAAATACAATTTTTGTTTAACTCTTATCTAACTTAATTTTAAATGCTTTATGTTTTATATGGTTCGCATGATCCGCACCGCCCGCAAGTCCACCAGAGGGAGAGTTCTTGTAGTTGCCCTTGCCTTGAGAGAGGAGAACCGTCCGGTGACGTACCACTTCTATGGGTTGGCAGTAGGAGGCTTGTTGCGCCGTATTCGGCGTATGCTCCACGCCGCTGGCAATGTAGGCAAGCTGATCATACACTACAGCTCCACCAGGACCATCGGTGAGAAGCGGGAAGAATGGAGTTCAGAGATGAGGATTATCCATGAAAATCAGATGCTCAAGATCCACCGCTCCCCAGCTTGTCGGGCGACTCAGGCCGATGCTGAGAAGGATGTCACCTGGGAGGTCATCACCTGCCAGAGTTACATCAACCGTCGCCACCTGGACAGGACAGAGTACATGTATGTCCTCTAGCGTGAGAGTGGCACCGCAGAGTACAAGTACCCGCCAGTGCAGCAGGGGACTTCCCATGAGCACATGGACCTGTGCTTGGAGGATGCTGCTATGCTCAGCACTCGACTGCAGGAGTGCCAGCAGGAGCTTCAGGATGTTCGTGACACCCTGAAGAAGACTGAGGCATTGCTTCGCGCCAGCCTGAGGGCGAAAGAAAGGGGAACTGGGAATGAACTTTGTGTCACCGTGAATGACACATGGACTACTGACTCTCCAGACCGCCGGGCGAGCAAGCGTCGCTGCACTTCTCCACCAGCAGCTTCCCCACCCAAAGCGGAATCAGAGGGCAGCCGCAATAATGAGAAAGACCCCGAAGAGCCAGCTCAGTGATACGAGTCATTTAGAGTCCTTTCCCTTATTTCAGCAGGTTATCGAGTAGTCGAGTCAATACCTTAGTTATTTGTGTGTTAATGTTTGGTGTGTGACGTGAGTTGTGGAAGCCATGGGCATTTGTCCACAACCTCGTCTTTAGGTTGCTTTGCTTTGATGTGTGAACCCTTATGAATCAATAATGCATTTTATTTTCGCGTGAGACGTGACGCCCAAAGATCTACATGAAATCTTCAGAAAATGTTTAATATATTAAGGCCTCAAGAGTTTAAGTTTAAACAAGCAATTTGGGAAGTTAATACGTAATGCTTTAAGTTAACACTTGGTTGATCATGATAGATGGCTGGAAGAGGAAAAGGTCCTGGTGCCAACCCCACCAACAACAACGATGAGGCCGGCAACCCTCATCTTTTTGGAGGACAAGACAGGGGTGGTCGCCGTGAAGGAGCTGATCCTATCCACCAAATGCTTGAAAATCAGAATCAGCTCATCCAGACTCTAACTCAAGTGGTGGCCAACTTGCACCAAGCTCCACCCCCACAAGCTGCACCACGCCAACCAAGGTTGAGTGAGTTTCTGGGGACTCAACCTCCAAAGTTTGCAAGTGATGCTGAACCTCTGGAGGCAGACGACTGGTTAAAGACCATAGAGAGCAAGATGAGGATCATACAATGCCAAGGGCATGAGAGGGTGCTGTTTGCCTCTCACCAATTGCATGGACCCGCAGCTGAATTGTGGACCACTTACGTGGAAGCCCATCATGACCCCGAGAACATCAATTGGGAAGAGTTCAAGCGCAGTTTCCGCAACCATTACATACCAAGGGGTGAACTCAAAAACAAGAGAAAGGAGTTCTTGGGACTGCAGCAAGGCAACATGACTGTGAGGGAATACCTCACCAAGTTCACCCAACTATCCCGTTATGCACCACGGGACATCGAAACTGATGAGCAAAAACAGGACTGTTTTGTGGAAGGACTTACTATGGAAATGCAATGTGCAATGTCCTCCAACGAGTATGAAAGCTTCCAAAAGATGGTAGACAGAGAATTTGTTGTGGAGAGGAAGCTGAAGGCCTTGGAAAATGAAAACAAGAGGAAGGCGGGATGGTCACACCAAGCCCCAGGTAGCAACACACGTCCACGTCAAATGCAGCAACCCGCAGGGCAGACGAGCCGCGCGGTGGTACCCTACTCAGCACTAAGAGGGTACAACCCGAATTTCAGGCCTCCGTCAGCACCAGCACAGCCGCAGCGTCAGTTTGTACAGCAGTCTCGCCCCACATATCAACCTCGACCAGCAGGACAAGGACCACCGAACCAACCCCAAGACAACAAAGGCCAGACACCTAAAGTTGGGGTACAATGCTTCAACTGTGGTGAAGTGGGGCACTACGCCCACAAGTGCCCAAAGAAGAAGCCCATGCAGCCACAACAGCAGAATGTGATGCGAGGACGGGTGAACCACGTGACCATGGAGGAAGCGCAAGAGGCACCTGACTTGGTAATTGGTAAGTTTCCTACCAATTTACACATTGCAACCCTATTGTTTGATTCTGGTGCTACCCACTCGTTCAATGCTCAAGGGTTTGTTGAGAAGCACGGTCTAGCAACAACACAAATGAACCATAGGTTAGCAGTGAACTCTCCAGGGGGAGAAATAAGGACAAGACAAGTGTCTCCCAAGGTGAATCTAGACATTAATGGGGTAGTATTTACTGCAAACCTCATAGTGATAGACTCACAAGGGATAGATATTATTTTGGGTATGGATTGGTTGACCAAACATAAAGGAATCATCCATTGTTCGACAAGAACGGTGGAACTAACTCACCCTAGTGGCACAAAAGTGAAGTTCATAACCGTACAAGAACCTAGGAGGGACCTTAAACTCAATCAAGTTGAGGTGGAAGTGGAAGAGATCAGGATTATCAGGGAATATCCAGACGTTTTTCCGGAGGAGTTGCCAGGTATGCCCCCCGATCGTGAAGTAGAATTCGCGATTGAACTAGTGCCTGGAACAGCCCCGATATACAAGAGGCCTTATCGGATGGACTCCAAACAGCTGGAAGAGCTCAAGGAGCATATAAGAGAATTGACAGAGAAGGGGTATATTCGTCCTAGTTCCTCACCATGGGGAGCTCCAGTGATATTTGTGCCCAAGAAGGACGGAACCCAAAGGTCATGCGTAGACTACCGTGCGTTGAACGTAGTAACCATAAAGAACAAGTACCCATTACCCCGCATTGAATACTTATTTGATCAGTTGAGGGGAGCTTGTGTGTTCTCAAAAATTGATCTCAGGTCGGGATACCACCAACTGAAGATAAGGCAAACCGACATTCCAAAGACAGCTTTTGTATCTCGGTACGGGCTGTATGAATACACCGTCATGCCGTTCGGGCTAACTAATGCCACGGCATACTTCATGTATCTCATGAACAAGGTATTCATGGAATATCTGGGCAAATTTGTGGTGGTTTTCATTGATGACATTCTCGTCTTCTCCAAAGATGAAGAAGAACATGAGAGACATTTAAGATTGGTGCTCCAAAAGCTGAGAGAACACCAACTATATGCCAAGTTGAGCAAGTGTGAGTTTTGGATGAAGAGAGTTCCCTTCTTAGGACACATAATCTCGGAGGGAGGAATCTCCGTAGATCCTGCCAAGATCGAGGATGTGCAGAAGTGGAAGACCACTGAAAATGTCGGGGAAGTTCGAAGCTTCTTAGGATTGGCTGGGTATTATCGACGGTTCATTGAGGGTTTCTCCAAGATTTCGAGACCCCTCACCAAATTGTTAGAGAAGGGAATCACATTCACATGGACACCGGAGTGTGAGACGAGTTTTCAAGAACTGAAGAAAAGATTGACAACAGCCCCAGTTCTAGTTATGCCAGATATGCAGAAGAAGAATTTTTCTGTGTACTGCGATGCATCTGGAGATGGGTTCGGATGTGTTCTCATGCAAGAGGGGCATGTCGTGGCTCACGCGTCCCGACAGCTCCGAAAACATGAGAAGAACTATCCTACGCATGACCTAGAGCTAGCCGCAATGGTACACGCATTGAAGATTTGGCGACATTACTTGATGGGGAAAAGGACAGAGATATATACGGATCATAAGAGCTTAAAGTACATTTTCACACAGCCAGATCTCAACCTCGGACAAAGGAGATGGTTAGAGCTAATCAACGACTTTGATGTGGGCATCAACTATCATCCTGGGAAAGCAAACGCCGTGGCGTATGCTTTAAGCCGGAAAGTGCAGGTCAACATGTTGAGTACAAAGGACATGCCTACAGAATTGAAGAAAGAGATTGCAAAACTCAATCTATTTCTGGTGAATAGTGGTGAGGCCATCGCCATGGAAGTGGACTCCACATTAGAGCAAGACATACGCAACGGTCAGAATAATGACGAGAAGATACAAGAAATTAGAGAACTCATCAAAGAAAATAAAGCCCCTGGGTTCAGAGAGGATGAACAAGGTACGGTGTGGCATGGGAAAAGAATCTGTGTGCCTGAGGTGAAGGAGATCCGTGAATTGATTTTGAAGGAGGCTCATGATTCCGGCTATTCCATTCATCCTGGGAGTACGAAGATGTACCATGACCTCAAGAGCAGATATTGGTGGTATGGCATGAAGCGAGATGTCGCGAAACATGTTGCCCTATGTGACACATGTCAGTTTGTGAAAGCAGAACATCAACGACCCGCGGGACTATTGCAACCACTCAAAGTGCCTGAATGGAAATGGGAAGAAATAGGTATGGACTTTATAGTGGGACTACCTAGGACCCAATCGGGATATGATTCGATATGGGTCATCATCGACAGGCTAACCAAGGTAGCTCATTTCATCCCCGTGAAAGAAAGCTACAGCGGATCCAAATTGGCGGAATTGTACATGTCAAGGATCGTGTGTTTTCATGGAGTACCAAAGAAGATAGTGTCAGATCGAGGGACATAGTTCACCACAAGGTTCTGGCAGAAGTTACATGAAACCATGGGAACTCATCTAAATTTTAGTTCTGCCTATCACGCCCAGACTGACGGGCAGACGGAAAGAACCAATCAGATCCTTGAGGATATGCTGAGAGCGTGTGCGCTCAAGAATAATAGGAGTTGGGATAAGAACTTACCGTATGCGGAGTTTTCCTATAACAACAGCTATCAGGCTAGTATGAAGATGTCACCCTTTGAGGCTTTGTATGGGAGGAAGTGCAGAACTCCACTATTTTGGAACCAAACAGTGGAAAGTAAAGTGTTTGGGCCCGAGGTACTACAAGAAGCCGAGGTGAAAGTGAGGGAAATCCGCAACAATTTGAGGATAGCACAGACCTGACAAAAGAGCTATGCCGATGTACGGAGAAGAGAGCTCGTTTTCAACGTGGGGGACTATGTCTATCTCAAGGTGTCCCCTATCCGAGGACTTCGTCGGTTCAAGGTGAAAGGGAAATTATCACCGCCATACATCGGACCCTTTCAGATTCTGGAGAGGAAAGGTGAAGTGGCATATCAACAAGAACTACTGGCTCATTTATCAGATGTGCACGATGTATTCCATGTGTCACAGCTCCAAGAAATGTTTAAGAACGCCCGAAGAAATGTTACCAATGAATGAGGTGGACGTACGAGAGGATCTTTCTTATGCCGAGCAACCGGTCAAGATTTTGGAGACAATGAAACGTCTCACAAGAAATAAAAGAATCCGAATGTGCAAGGTGCAGTGGAACCATCACTCGGAAGCTGAAGCCACATGGGAGCGAGAAGACGAGCTTAAGGCACAGTTTCCGGATATGTTTTCCTAGAATCACCAATCTCGAGGACGAGATTTCTTTTAAGGGGGGTAGAGCTGTAACACCTCAAAACCTGCTAAAGAGGGGAATTTAAAAATTTTTGGACGTATTGCATGTGGTGCAGAAATTCAAATTCAAACTGGAATTCAGATTTGAATCAAACCAGAAAAAGGAAAAGGAAAAAAAAGAAAAAGAAAAAAAGGAAACCGGCCAGTGGGCCGAAACCCGCTAGCCGGCCCAAGACCGCGCACCAGCCTGCCCAAACACGCGCGCGCCTCTCCCCCTCTCTCCCTCTCTCTAACGCGCGGGGCCCGCCCGTCATCTTATTCCTCCACGCGCCCCATCCGACCCCGGCCCTCTCTCTCGCACCCGAATCAAAACCAACCTCCGGAACCCGTGCTCTAACACGACCCCACGGTCTTGTCGAGCCAGGATCACGCTGAGGGGTGCTGCGTTGCACAGCACCGTATAACACACGTCAAAGGTACAAAGCGGAAGCAAAATTTTATTACATAAACAAGTTTAAGAACATGTTTACATCAAAATAGTTCCAGTCTACACTCACGGGCGTAGACTACGCATCAAGTCCACGTTCAGCCCTTGAACGTGTCCTTGCTAGCACACACGCACACTAACTCTGCGGCGTGCACGACTCCCACTCGACGGGGTTCCCCTCCTGGGGTTCCGTCTCCTCTTCGGGAGTCCCTTCCTCATAGAACCCTGCAAAAGCTTCAAACACAAGCAGTGAGCACGAAGGCTCAGCAAGTCTGACCCGTCTCTCCTAAACATGGAACTTCTACATGAGGGGTAATGGGTTACATGAGAAAAAAATCATTTGCAATGACTCGCCTAATTAGTAGAACCTTACTTTCAAGTTTTAGCAGCAGGTTGTGGAGAACCTTACGCTAAGGCACATGAGAGAGCCGCAATCAAACAAGAAACGCATTTCTCTCATGTACTTTGCCCAATGTTGAAAGGAACTTTAGTTAGCTCTAAGCTACAGCAAATCATTAACAAGCAAATTCCGTCTTTCAATCAGCAACATTTTAACATGTATCTAGCCTGTTCTTTCTACGTCACGGTACAGTGAACAAGTGGTACTCACTGACCGCGAGGGACAGCGATTATAATCGATTTACACCTGCAGGGTTACCCGAATAACCCGTCACGTACACCCATACTCGATGTTGCCTACAACAACCATCACGGACGCCGTACACAACCACCTTTCGCCCGTCAGCCAAATATTGAACCGGTCCCATCGTCCCGAGCAAGAGGTCTCTCCACGCGCATCTCCGTGCCGCCAGCCGAATTACATCTCGAGCTCTCAACCTACCCTCTGAACGACGGGCAATGCCTCAATACCCAGCTACCCGAGTTACATCGGTTTCCCGGTTCCCATATAGCCGGTAGGTCTTCGGTACTGTTCTAGCTTGTTCAACAGGCCCGCACACGGCTCGGTCCTCAATCGACACAAGCGGAGCTATAGAACACAGGCCCCAAAGTCCTGCTGCCCTTACTCCCCGCTTGGTCTCATTTTCTTGCCATGTGTTTCATGTGCTATCACTACCCGAGTCGAGTGCCTCTAGCCTATGCTCGCGAGTAGTTCCAACTACTCGACTTGTACCGAATCCTACACTATCTTAGCATTGCAGTAGCGAACGGGGTTTGCAATCCTAACCCCAACCCATGGTTTTCTTGGCTATGCAATTGGGTTTCCAAACAAGACTCTAATGCAAAGAATCATAATACTCAAGAAAGTGCTCAAAACAATAAAATTTGTCAAAACGGTTAATGCAAACCGGAGCTTGCCTTGCTGCTCTTGGTCGTAGGCTAGCTGTTCCTCCGGAGTAACGAAGTCTAGGACTTTGGGTTCCTCCTCGACCTTAGCGACTACATGATAGAAGCAATACATGTATTAATTCAAATGCAGTTGTATTTACTTTTAATCTTGTGAAGTCTATAACTCTTACTAGACAATCCCAATGACTGTGAAACTTTTACGGTGGTTTGGTTACAACCTACACAGAGACTTGGTCAAGTTTTAGTTGCAGCAAAGCTCATTTGAGCCCTCCACAATTAATTATGTCCTTGACCTTAATTGAATGCTCTTAGGGTGTTCTAAGGATTTTCATGAAACAAACTATGACTTTCTGAAAACTAGATTTTCAGAGGGTTCTAATGGAGTTGGTCTCACTTAATTTGAATGTTCCTAGCTAAAGTTATGAGCTAAACAATTTCAGAGAAAATTCTGAAAATGTTTCTGAACATTTTCTATTTTCTCTGGAACAGTTTCACTAATCACACCATTAGGTGGATAAAATGAGCTCAAATGGATCTGAAAGTTTTATGGTAGTTCAGGGATATTTTGTTGAACATTCCAGAAAAATTTCAGGATTTTCCTCCAAAGGATTCTCCAGTTAAAATTCCAAACAGTTTAAAGTTTGAGGAATTAATTCTGGAGAATTAAGGATTTTCATGAAGTGAAACTTGATTTGCTGGAAATTGCACATAGAGCTGAATCCAACAAAATTTGGTTCACTCGATTTGGAGCTTTCTAGCCAAAGTTATGAGGATTTGAAGTTTGGAAGAATTCTGAAAATCGGGGAAAAAGTTTAAATCTCGCGGGGGCCCGCGGGGACACGTGTCAAGCGCGGAGGTGTCCGGCACACCGGGGCTCACAGGGTATTTGCGTGCCAGCACACCAGATCCCGGCCGCAGCCCGATCCTGATTTAAAATATCTCCCGCTGACAGCTGGGGTCCACCCCTTCATCAACCTCCCGACGCCCGCGCTCTGCCGCCGAGTAGCCCTCGCCGGAGAGCTCGCCGCCGGCTTCTGTACAGCTCCAAACTTCACGATTTTGGCTGCCTCTGCCTATTTTCTCTCGGGGAACAGGATTCTCGGGCCAGCTCGCCATGAAAATGGCCGCCACATGGTCGGCGACGAGCCGCAGACTCGGGAGAACTTCGGCCGTGTTGTCCACCCTCCCCAGCACCTCCCCCGATCAAGCTAAGGGTCGTCGAGCATCAGTGGATCATAGGAAAGGTCGACATGAGCTCTACGGAGCTCGGGAAAGGCTGCGTTGGGCTGTCACCGTGCGACCTAGGCCGGAAATCAGGATTTCTACTAAAACTCGAAGAACAGCGGTTTCTCTCCACGGTTCTTCGTGGTTCCTGCTCCTATGGACCCGCACGGGCTACTAGAAGTGATCCTCTCCATTAGAGGACGAATGATGCAGTGTGGCTTACAAATTTCTCGGAGCAGTGCAAACCTCACTTTTGCACACCGTCGCGGAAACATGAAATTCCGGCTTGAGCAGCGCTTGTCACGCCGCCGGAGCTTACGGAAAAGAAAGAGGGGTTGAAGGCGAACCTCTTTGCTGTTTACAGCTCCCTGAACGGTGGGCTGTGGTGGCCGGAAGGACGGTTCCTGCAGCGGCGGCTCGAGCTGAACCGGCAGAGACAAGATCGCCGCGGTGGAGCTCGGGGAAGACCGCGCAGGATCTGGAACCGATGCGAGGACGTTGAAGATGGCTTGGCGCACCCGGTGCTGCTCTCAGATCGCCGGGAGGGTCACTGGATTGGCCGGGCGATGAGGAACCGAGAATTCACTCGGGCGGCGAGGAGTTTCAGTCTGTTGGGCGAGAGCGCGTCGGGGTAGGGATGGGGAGCACCGGCGGCTGCTCTGACGCCTAGATAAGGGCCCCGGGAGTCGGTTCAACGACCGTGGGCGGCAAGCAGGTGGTGGGGCGGTGGCCTCCCCTCGGTGGCGCTCTCGGGAGAAGCTCGGGGACCCGAGTACTGAAAGTCCACTCGGTTGATCTCCTTCAGTGGCTGACATGTGGGTCCCACTTCCAATTTTAACCTCTGAAATTTACTCCTAATCACTGTTGTAAACAGTGAGTCCCAAAATACCCATGGTGATTCAAATTATTCACCCATGAGCCATTTGAATTGAGTAGAATTCAAATTGGGTTTGATTTGTATGAATTTCAGCACAAGTTCAGTTTTGAATTCAAATAAAGTTTGAATTTGTCCCACTTAGCTCATGTCAAGATCAACTCCAAATGGAGTGAAAATTAGTGTGTGAGCTCACAAAAATGTGCTGAGTAAAAATATGCCTCCCACTTTTAAATTCATGGGATAAAAACAGTTTGAATTTGAATATGGTTTCAAACTGCCCTCTTTCTAACTATACCCAAACTGACCTCAAAAAGGTTTTGAATTTGGATGAAACTTGGCATGGACATCCTTAGCAATGTGTAGGAGTTTTCATATGTCCAGCCCACCTATATCAAATGTGGAAAATACCACTTTTGCAATGTGTGAGTTTGTTCTGTAATGAGCATGTTGATGGTGGTTACTTGCTCTTCATTTGTGTTCATCATCTTTCCTCAAATGAGGTGTGTGTGTATGGTGATGAACACTTCAATTATGTGTCCAAAACTGAGGCCCTTACATTCCTCCCCCCTTAAAAGAATCTCATCCCGAGATTATAAGGTGAAAATGAGAGAGAGGACGGTGGAAAATTACCGGATTTGCGACGTGAAAAAGTTGGGGTAGTTAGCGCGAAGAAATTCTTCGCTCTCCCATGTCGCTTCGTCCATGGAGTGATTACTCCATAGAACCTTGTAGAACCACAACGTACGGTTGCGTGTGGTTCGGGCCTTTTCATCGATAATCTGCACCGGTTCCTCCCGATAGGTGAGATCCGGTTGCAGTTCTTCAATATCCTCCAGCTGAACGGTAGTTGATAGCTTGAGACACTTCCTCAGCTGGGAAATGTGAAAGACGTCGTGCACACTGGAAAGTGCTTCTGGTAATTTCAGCCGGTATGCCACTGATCCACATCTTTCGGTAATCTGGAATGGACCGATGAATCGGGGTGCCAACTTTCCTCTCACCCCAAATCTGTTTACGCCCTTCATTGGAGACACCCGTAGATATACGTGATCTCCAACTTCGAATTGTAATGGGCGCCTTCTCTGGTCCGCATACTGTTTCTGACAGGATTGAGCGGCTTTTAGGTTCGCTTGAATCAGTCGAACCTTTTCTTCCGCGTTGTTGACGAGGTCAATCCCGAAGGTAACCCTTTCGCCAGACTCACACCAATTCAACGGTGTGCGGCATTTTCTCCCGTATAGCGCCTCGTAGGGCGCCATCTTGATGCTGGCTTGGTACCCATTGTTGTACGAGAACTCGGCTCACGGCAAGTGATCATCCCAATTCTTGCCGTGGTTGATAGCGCGAGCTCGTAGCATGTCTTCTAGGATCTGATTTACCCGCTCGGTTTGCCCATCCGTCTGCGGGTGGTATGCTGAACTACGGATCAGCTTTGTCCCCAAGGCAGCGTGTAGCTGCTCCCAAAAACGGGACACAAATAAAGTGCCCTGATCCGATATGATGGTACGGGGTACGCCGTACAAGCATAGGATCCGTGAGATGTACAGTTCAGCGTACTTCTTGGCGTTGTAGTTGGTGTTGACCGGGATGAAATGGGCAACTTTGGTGAGCCGATCGATGATCACCCACACAGAATCATGTTTCTGCAAGGTGGTGGGTAAACCGACGATGAAGTCCATGCTCACATCCTCCCATTTCCAGGCAGGAATGCCCAGTGGTTGCAGCAGTCCCGGTTTCCGCATATGGTCTGCTTTCACCCTTCGACATGTATCACACTCGGACACGTATTTTGCAGTTTCACGCTTCATCCGTGTCCACCAAAACTTGCTTCTGACTTCTTGATACATTTTGTTGCTGCCGGGGTGAATAGAAAATTTTGATAAGTGAGCCTCATCAAAAATTTTCTTCAGTAATTCCGGGTTACGGGGTACGACGATCCGGTCCTTGAACCATAGGACGCCATCTCCGTCCTTCCGGAAACATTTCAGCTCCCCACTGTCTACACGTCTCCGCAAATGTGACATGCCCTTGTCATTCTTCTGGGCTGCCGCTATCTCTTCACGGATGGTGGGGATCAAAGCTAGGTTGTAGAGAGCTCCGTGTGGAATCACATGTAGTGGTGGTTCGCTCTCTTCCAACGGTGTGATGGTCAGATTGTTGACGTGTGACTTGCGGCTCAGCGCATCTGCCACTACGTTTGCCTTGCCCGGATGATAATGGATCTCTATTTCCTAATCCTTTATCAATTCTAACCATCTTAGTTGCCTCATGTTCAGCTCCTTCTGCGTGAATATGTACTTGAGGCTTTTGTGGTCGGTATATAAATGTACGAGGTTACCGAGTAGGTAGTGCCTCCACATCTTCAGTGCAAGTACCACGGCAGCGAGCTCCAAGTCGTGGGTTGGATAATTCTGCTCATGGTTTCTAAGCTGCCGTGATCCATACGCGACCACCCTTCGGTCTTGCATCAGCACACATCCGAGCCCAATGCCGGATGCATCGCAGTACACATCGAACGGTTTTGTTGTGTCTGGCTGCGCCAAAACCGGTGCTGATGTCAGGTGCTTGACTAAAGCCTTGAATGCTGCTTCACATGCTGGACTCCAAACATATTTGGTAGCCTTCTTCAGCAGCTCTGTCATAGGCTTGGCAATCTTCGAGAAGTTCAGAATGAACCTCCGATAATATCCCTCGAGTCCGAGGAAACTCCGTACCTCATGAACAGTTCTCGGGGATTTCCAATTCAGCACTTGAGTGATCTTGCTCGGGTCCACAGCGATACCCTCCGCTGAGATGATATGCCCGAGAAAAGGCACTTGCGATATCCAAAACTCTCATTTGCTGAATTTCGCGTATAACTTGTGGTCCCGCAGCCGTTGCAAGACTATACGCAGATGTTTCTTGTGATCTTCCTCCGACTTGGAATATACCAGGATGTCGTCGATGAAGACCACGACAAACTTGTCCAGCTCCGGCATGAATACCGAGTTCATCAAGTACATGAAGTGAGCTGGAGCATTGGTGAGGCCGAAGGACATGACCAGGTACTCATAAAGTCCGTACCTCGTCGAGAAAGCCGTCTTCGGAATGTCCTCAGCCCTTATCTTAATCTGAATGTACCCGGATCTTAAGTCCATTTTGGAAAAGATCTTTGCTTCGACCAACTGATCAAACAACATGTCGATCCTTGGCAACGGGTACTTGTTCTTGATGGTTACGGCATTTAATGGACGATAGTCCATGCAAAGCCGCGACGTCTAATCCTTCTTCTTGACAAATAATGCCGAACAATCCCATGGCGAGGAGCTCGGCCTAATAAAACCCTTCTCCAGAAGGTCCGTGAGCTGAGTCTTCAGTTCACCCAACTCCTTGGGCGCCATCTTATATGGCCTTCAGGATATTGGCATGGTTCCCGGTGCAAGTTCAATCTTGAACTCCACCTCTCTATCAGGCGGCATCCCCGGCAAATCATCCGGGAATACGTCAGGGAACTCTCGGACCACTAGGATATCTTCCAATCTGATGGTTGTGGCTTGATAGACACTTGGAATTTTTATTTCTGGACTGTCCAGAAATAATGAGTGAGACTCGTGCACTTCTGAGTTCAAGTGCACCACTCGAAGGACGGTGTCTAAAACAGCGCCGTGGCGGGTTAACCACGACATCCCTAAGATGACATCGACCTTTTGTCCCTCTAAGATTATGAGAGACATAGGGTAGACTCTACCCTCTAAGCACAATGGCACTTTTGGGACCATCATGCTTGCTGAAATTTTCCCACCCGGTGAACAAATTAAATATGGACTATCGGTGGGTAGTATTGGCAAGCTGTGTTGAGCAATGAAAGCTTGGCTAATAAAATTATGCGTGGCTCCTGAATCAAACAGTACTATAGCGGGATGCTGGTGGAGTTGGAACATACCCGCAAGGATTGGCTCGCCCTCCGGCACGTCCTCAATGGCAAGCTGGTGGATGGTGCCGGGCCTAGGGTTTGCCCGCCGCGCATTAGTAGGGTTCCGGGGTTGATTCCTCCCCGGAAACTGCGGTGCCACTCCGCCGCCTTGCCTCTCCGGGCAACTGCTCGCGAAGTGTCCTGGACGACCACACTTGTAACATGTGGCCGCTGCTGGTGTAGTGCTCGGGGGACGAAAGCCCGGCATGCACTGCTGAGGTGCATACGCACGCGGCATCGTCCGCTGCTGCTGTTGTTGTTGTGGAGGTGGTACTGGCAGTGCCGGCCTGAATGCCGGTGAAGAGTACAGCCGACTGCGGAACGGCATCGACCTCTGTGGTGGCTGCCAGCGTGGACCTGATGGTGGGCGATTCACCATCCGAAACTTCTGAGAAGGACTGCCTCCTTCTCCGCTGCTTTGTGGCGCGCTTCGCTTTCGCTCTGCCGCCGCCAACTCCTTGCCGGAGTCCTCCTGAACAATCGCAGCATCAATGATGTCGTTGAGGCTGCCGCGATTGAACATCGCCAACTTGTCCTTCAGGAGCGGGTTAAGACCCTGGTAAAAGTGGTCCCGCCGCTTCTCATCAGTATCTGCGTGATACGACGCGTAGAGCGCGAGATCGTTGAACGCCCTGGAGTATTCCAGCGCGTTCCTGCTCCCTTGTTGCAGGTGTAGGAATTCCTGCCTCTTCCTCTTCATCAAGCCTGGCGGTATATGATAGGCCCTGAAGGCCGTCCGAAACTCCGTCCAGGTCATCACTCGGTCGGTGGGCTGTGAAGCACAGAAGTTGGCCCACCACGCACTCGCGGTTCCTTGGAGCTGCTGGACCACGAACTGAGTCTTGCGCTGCTCGCTTATCTGGAGCAGCCCGAACTTCATCTCTATTGCGCAGAGCCAATTGTCCGTGTCAAGAGGTTCATCCGCCCTTGAGAATACAGGGGGATGAGTCGCCAGGAAGTCGGAGTAGGAGCTCTGTTGACGCTCCTCACGGTCTTGACGTCTCTCTGGGCGAGACGTATTGGCAATAAGAGTTTGCAGCAACTCCGTGTGCTGCTGATGTGAACCCGCCATTGCCGCGACGATGTCGGCCAATGTAACCGTTGGCAGTGGCGGTGGCGGTGTTTGCTGTTGCTGCTGCTGTCCTGAGGAGTCCTCGGGTGGTGGTTGGGAGGTCTCTCCCCCTTGACTAGTACCCCCAACGTCCGGGTTGGCACGAGTACGCGTCATTCTGAAATTCAAAACAGCAGCAATTAGCACATGTCTTACTTAAAAATTTCCATATGCAACAGTAGGTATTGAAATGACACATGAATAATTTGCACAACATTCACATATATTGATAAAGCATAAACTTTATACAAGATACATTATTCTCGGGTCTCCGAGAAGTCGTGCTCATGTCGTCACTGCCTATACATAGGCTACTGTCTACACGACATGTCACCGATTACAAAATTTGGGCTACACTATCCTGGCTGCCCTACATGGCAACTGTAACCCCCTACTCGGAGTAGAACTTGACCTCCTGTGGGTCGTCCTCCTCCGGTACCTCTGCTGGTGGCTCTGGATCTACCACCTCTTCTCCCATCCCTGGTTCTCCCATTGCCGGAAGACCCAAGACCACCGGTACGCCTAACACCGGAGGTACGAGGTCCTGCAATGCATGCACCTCGTCCATGGCTTGGTTGTAATCTTCTTCCCAGCCTTGCCCTTCCTCAATAGCGTCATCTTGCTCTTGAGCAAGGTCCTCATTCTGCTGGATCAGATTCTGTACCAGTTCTTGCAATGCCGCGATGTCAACACGGCTCTTTTTCCTTGCCTTCTTCAGACGACGCAACTGATTGTGTTGTTCATTCAGTCGCTTGATCGTCGGAAGGAGCACATTGCGGAGTGCGCTGTGAGCACTCTCGAAATGGTCTCCACAGCTTGTGCTCTCCTTGAGCTTTGTGGCGAGGTGCTCCGTATGAACAGCTTGGCTGTCCATCACGGCGTTTCCCGCCCTCATCTGGAGGCTGAGATTTGCCTCCGCGGGGTTGTACCTTGGGCAACTCGGGTCCGTTGCCTCCAGGTACCTCTCTTCCCACACATGCTGAGCCCGTCCCTCCACCGGAACGAGCGTGTATGGAGTGCCCTCCATAGCCTGCACGTGTAGTTGGCAGAAACGTGATATGGTGTCACGGGCTGCCACTTGCCACATCCCTTCCGGTTGTCTTCCTCTCACCGTGACGGTGAACGGCACCCAACCGGGTGGCGTAGGTCCTGCAGGGACTTCGACATGGATCGTCCACGTCTTGTTCCCCTCTTTGCCTTCTTCCTTGGCGAAGTACTGCGGCATCTGGTCGTACCCGAAATATTGGAGCATTTGCCACAATGCTTCCGGGTAGCCGCTACGGTGAGAACAGTGGGACATCACCCACCCGTTCTCCAATTGCTTATCTGCTGTCATCTGTAAAAATATATTTGAGAAATGTCAAATATTTATTTAAACAGTAAACCTCTGAGTTATAACATAAGACATGTCATTGAACCCATAAAACTTGGAAACATAGTTCAAATTTTAAACAAATTTGACTGCTGATCTGCTGTTCCCATGACAGCCCTGACCAGTTTCCATTTCAACCTGATTTAGGCCATGTTGCAAGCAAAACCAATTCTGGAGATCAACATCAAAGTTAAATCTAACTTCAATATCTTTCCAGAAAGTATTTGCTTGGCCTAAGATCTGTCCTGGTTCAAAAGTTATGAGATGTCAAATTTAACAGAATTTCTGGAGAAAATTGGACAGCACCTCCCTGCTTTAGGTACTGATTCGATCCAAGAATCCCAGTTAATTCTGTTCCTAATCTGACAAAACTTTCTGTTACAAAGTTGTAACCTATCTCATAAGCTTTCCATAACTACCTCATTTTCTATTTTTGGATTTTTATGCAGGAAGTTATACTCAATTTACAGAGAGTTTACAGAGAGTCTTTACTCTGTCCTGTTTTCTGGACAGTTTTAACTCTACTGCATTTTTCGAGTGATTAAGGGATGAAAAACCTCTGGACCTCAACAGAAGAGTTGTAAAGATCTTACAAATATTTTCAGAAATGTATCATATGACCCCAACCTCGAAAGAACTCAACCTCCAATCTCTTATTAACTTCAGCCTTGATTCAGCGGAAAACAGAGTGTTCTGTCCTTAACCTATAATTTGAAAACTTGTTAACTTTGAATATCCTGTTTGGATCAAAACCTTCATGTTTTAAATGAAGTTGTTTATTTTAATGGGGTGTGACGTCGATGCGTCACCAGATTATGTCGGTACTACGTCCTCACAAAGAAAAACCTATACCGGACTTAGCCGGCTTCGTTAATTCAGTGGCACTAATCGTCACTCGCACACGGATACTACATGTCTACCGTTTCGTGGTCAGGCTACCTGCAGAAACTCAAGCAATCATCAGACTCGGCTGCACACCGAGCCCGGAATCCATACAGTTCGTACACCCGGCCGTCATCACTCACCCGGATGTTCTCAAGCCAAACACGCCTTGAGTTACGTGTTCACGTTTCAGACCACGTGACGGGGTCTCCCAAGTTGCACCACGCACGCTCGGGACAGACGTTGCTTGTATACCCCAAACGACATGAAGAGTCGTAGAGGATATCAAAGCGGGTCGGGTTACCTGCCACCCGTGGGGCTCCACCCTTCAGCTTGTGCGCACTGGTGGACAGCGCTTACGTGCACCCCCCAAGACATACACGTCCTGAGATGCACGATTTTCCGACATAATCAAATAGGTTAATATGCCACTTTCTATATGCTAATAACATCCTTATACGGGCTACTAATTCGTTCCTCACTGGATTTTTGAAAACGATGACCTTTGTAGTGCGTTAAACCTCAAGCGAGCTCTGATACCAACGCTGACACGACCCCACGGTCTTGTCGAGCCAGGATCACGCTGAGGGGTGCTGCGTTGCACAGTACCGTATAACACACGTCAAAGGTACAAAGTGGAAGCAAAATTTTATTACATAAACAAGTTTATGAACATGTTTACATCAAAATAGTTCCAGTCTACACTCACGGGCGTAGACTACGCATCAAGTCCACGTTCATCCCTTGGACGTGTCCTTGCTAGCACATACGCACACTAACTCTGCGGCGTGCACGACTCCCACTCGACGGGGTTCCCCTCCTGGGGTTCCGTCTCCTCTTCGGGAGTCCCTTCCTCATAGAACCCTGCAAAAGCTTCAAACACAAGCAGTGAGCACGAAGGGTCAGCAAGTCTGACCCGTCTCTCCTAAACATGGAACTTCTACATGAGGGGTAATGGGTTACATGAGAAAAAAAATCATTTGCAAGGACTCGCCTAATTAGTAGAACCTTACTTTCAAGTTTTAGCAGCAGGTTGTGGAGAACCTTACGCTAAGGCACATGAGAGAGCCGCAATCAAACAAGAAACACATTTCTCTCATGTACTTTGCCCAAAGTTGAAAGGAACTTTAGTTAGCTCTAAGCTACGGCAAATCATTAACAAGCAAATTCCATCTTTCAATCAGCAACATTTTAACATGTATCTAGCCTGTTCTTTCTACGTCACGGTACGGTGAACAAGTGGTACTCACTGACCGCGAGGGACGGCGATTATAATCGATTTACACCTGCAGGGTTACCCGAATAACCCGTCACGTACGCCCGTACTCGATGTTGCCTACAACAACCATCATGGACACCGTACGCAACCACCTTTCGCCCGTTAGCCAAATATTGAACCGGTCCCATCGTCCCGAGCAAGAGGTCTCTGCACGCGCATCTCCGTGCCGCCAGCCGATTTACACCTTGAGCTCTCAACCTACCCTCTGAACGACGGGCAATGCCTCAATACCCAGCTACCCGATTTACATCGGGTTCCCGGTTCCCATATAGCTGGTAGGTCTTTGGTACTGTTCTAGCTTGTTCAACAGGCCCGCACACGGCTCTGTCCTCAATCGACACAAGCGGAGCTATAGCACACAGGCCCCAAAGTCCTGCTGCCCTTACTCTCCGCTTGGTCTCATTTTCTTGCCATGTGTTTCATGTGTGAAAGCATCTAGGCCCCCGTGAGGTATGGTTTCGGTGATTAATGACAACCGTTCGTTATTACTAATGAGTTTTTGGATGCGAGGTTTCACGTATATCACATCAAACGTTAATGAACTATCTATTCACACCATCTACTGCTCATTGGATACAAATGGAGACCCCTCAACGATCTATTCTAAGGGTCTCTGAGGGCCGTCGCTCGATTCACTTCATGTTCATGGGGCAGATCCACGACGTGTCTCGAGACTTGTTGGGCAGACTGCTTGGTGTGGAGCTCTCTACTACGTGCCTGCACCAGATAGTCTACGGAGACGCAGACCCGCCGAGGAGGCCACTGACTGGAGGAGTGGCACCGCCTTTCGAGGAGATCAGAGGTCTGTTCACTCAGCCGTTCACTCCTGACCAGCCGAGGGTGCCAGCGCTTCTCACCCCAGCAGCTCGGACAGTTCACCACGTCCTCAGGCGTACCCTACTACCGAGGTCTGGCTACTTGGAGGGCTTCACGAGCCTTCAGCAGACCATCCTGTTCTATGTGATGAACGGGATGGAGTTCGACATCGTGGATATTCTGATCTGCGAGATGGAGGATGTGATCACCGACGGAGTTGGGATGCTTCGACAGTTGGTCTTCGGTCACTGGATCTGTCACCTTCTCCACCAGTTGGTTCCAGAGGACACTCCAGGAGTTTCTCAGCTGACGGAGATGCACGTGACCCGGTTCAGCCACTACCGAGTCCCCACTCCAGGAGACCGCCGCCTTGGCCGTCCCGTCGAGCGTGAGGTTCGAGCCAGACTGTCAGAGGGGGACTGGGCAGAGCTGACTCAGGAGGACGCAGAGCTGGCACAGGTAGAGGCTCAGGGAGGAGACCTACAGCATATATGGTCGGACAGCGACACCAGCGACAGTGTCGAGGAGTACTTCCCTCCTGCTCCTCCTTCACCGAGGCAGCACGACGCAGAGGCAGGAGGCTCAGCAGCTCCACCACCTACACCTCCTCCAGTGTCAGAGGCTCAGGTGACTCAGCCGTCAGAGCTCACTGCTTTACTTCAGCGGATGGCTCAGCAGCAGGAGCAGCAGGCAGCTCGACAGGAGCAGCTTCAGAGGCAGCAGCAGGAGATGCAGCTGGAGATCGCCCGTCAGAGGCGAGAGGACATCGACAGGTACACCAACCTTGTCGACCAGATGACGAGACGCACTCTGGACCAGCAGCAGCAGACTCAGCAGATGTTGTTGGGCGTCCTGGGGTTGGTCACCAACCTCTACCAGCAGACGGGAGTCGCCCTTCCACCTCAGCACTCGGGACTCAGTCAGGCTCCAGGTGCACCCCCACTGGCACCAGCTCCAGCACCGTCCTCGTCGATCCCCAGCTTCAGTATACCACCTCTGCTCGCCTCGACAGCGCCCGTTCACTCGACAGTACTGCCGCCGACGTCGTTCCAGTCCTCACCTCTTCCGGCAGTACCTTCTCCACCGGCGCCAGCAGTCTCAGCGGATCCCCCAGCAGCTCCAGCTCCAGCGCTAGCGACCTCCACCTCCAGCAGCTCCGGCGACAGCACCGTCGACGCCGACCGCTTCACCATCGCCAGGAGCGCGCCTGAGTCGTAGGCACTCGACTTCCCTTTTTGGTGTCTTGATGCCAAAGGGGGAGAAGAGTTAGAGTCAGGGGGAGGGTTAGCTCAGTTCTAGGGGGAGTGCTTGGTTTTAGGGGGAGTGTCTATCCTTTTGCTACTTATTGTTATCTATTTGAGATTGCCTGTTATTATTATTTGCTATTATTGTACTCCGGGTGCTACTTTGTGCTCTTGCGCTTTATTGTTTATTATTTGAGCCTTCGAGCCACTTGTGTTGCAATTTGTACTTGTTATATTTCTTTTTTGAGCATTGCGTTTTAATTCCATTAATTCTATGCTCTACTCGTTGTGTTGTCATCAATCACCAAAAAGGGGGAGATTGAAAGCATCTAGGCCCCCGTGAGGTATGGTTTCGGTGATTAATGACAACCGTTCGTTATTACTAATGAGTTTGTGGATGCGAGGTTTCACGTATATCACATCAAACATTAATGAACTATCTATTCACACCATCTACTGCTCATTGGATACAAATGGAGACCCCTCAACGATCTATTCTAAGGGGTTATTCGATACTCATGAAGACTAAATGAAGAACTCATACAACGACTCTATTCTATCAAAATTGGCAACACAAGAAGCTTACACTTCATCAAAATATCATTTCAAACAAGTGTCAAAGAGGTCACTCAAGAAGATTCCAAAAGATCAACTCAAAACAACTCGAAGCAAACAAGTTGCACTCACCGCATCATCCGATGTCTTGCAAAATGACTACATCGGTCGAGTTTGAGTTGGCAGAAGAAGAAGACCTCAGAGCCCAGTACACACCGGATCATCCGATGTGAAGGAAGTGGCACATCAGTTGATTTCAACAGAAGGATGATTTCTGAGTTATTCTGAAGAAGTACACACCGGATCATCCGATGATGAAGTAAATGTACATCGGTCAATTTCAACAGAGACATTATTTCTGAACCAATTCTGAAGATCAACTCACTGGATCATCCGATGATGAAGTTGAAGTAACTTCGGTCGATTAAACAGTCAGATCCAACGGTTATATCCAACGGTCATATCTGACACATGACATCAGCTAATTTGGAATTCGACCGATGCTCAAATAAAGGGGTGCATCGGATGATCCAATGTTCACAGAAAAAGTCTGCCTACTTTTCCAACGGCTATCTCGTGTGGGCTGGCTATAAATACCCCTCCAACCGGCCATTTCGTCAAGTCTTGATCACCAGAGCCTCACTACACATCCTCAAGCATTCAAGACCAAGAGCTACCACTTCCACACCTCAAAACCTCTTGTACTCCAACTATAGGCTAGATCTAGCTAGAGAGAAGCTTGTGTGCGTCCATTCTTGGTGATTGGAATCTCTAGGCTAGTGAGAGAGAGTGTCTTGGTGACTTCTCTCACCATGTAAAAGTTGGAGGAAGAAGAGATCGCTCCGGAGCTTACCAAGGCGTTTGTGGAAGCCCGGAGGATCACCATTGTACAAGGCTTGAGCTCCACCTTGCCGGAGATGGCGAACGGAGAAAGATAGTGGATTCCCTTGTCTTGGTAACTTGGGAGTGGCTATACCCTTTGGTGGGTGCCACAACATGGACGTAGGTAGATCTTTGTGATCTTACCGAACCACGGGAAAAATCGTCGTGTCTCCGAGTCTCCGCGGGAGTTTGCATCTCTCTCCTCACCCTCTTACTATTACGCATTTACTATTCCGCACTTAATACTCTAGCTTGCGTAGTTAGTTCGCATAGGGAATTGGGCTTCAACCATTAAGTTTTAAATTGCTCTAAAATTTGAAAAAACCCAATTCACCCCCCCTCTTGGGCGTTTCGATCCTTACAATTGGTATCAGAGCCAGGTTGCTCATTGGATCATTCTAGCTTCACCGCTAGAGAGCGAAAATGGCCAAGAATGGGGGTTCGGTTCCTACCTTCGAGGGCAAGAATTTTGCTTATTGGAAAGCACGCATGCGCGCTTACCTTGAGGCAATTGCTCCCGAAGTGTGGGAAGCGACCCATGCGGGGTTTGGAAATCTTGACTATGTTGGTGACCAATTAAAATGGGATGCTAAGGCTAGAAATGCCATATATGAATGCATTAGTCAAGATGTCTTTGCTAGGATTGCTAGTAAGGAAAAAGCATGTGAAATTTGGGCTTGTCTAATTGAAATACATGAGGGCTCATCTCGTGTTAAAGAACTCAAATATCACATGCTTAAATCAAAATATGATGAATTTAAGATGTTTCCTCATGAGAATGTTAACCAAATGTTTTCTCGTTTAAATGTGCTCATTGAGGAAATTAACGCACTTGACATTGCTTCTCTTGGCAAGGGACTTATCAATCGCAAGATCCTCATGCTTCTACCCAAGCCCAAGTACAACATTATCAATTCAATGCTCCAAAAAGAGTCACTAGACAACATTGAAGTTTCGGAGCTCATTGGAGAAATCCATGCTCATGAGATGAGCGTACTTGGAATGATGGAGGAGTCATCATCAAAAACCATTGCTCTCAAGGCTTCAACCAAGAAGACAACTCCCAAGAAGAAGAAAGTGGTTGAGCCTAGCTCAAGTGAAGAAGAGCAAGAAACAAGCGAAGATGATGATGATGAGCTTGCTTTGATGATGAGGAAATTCTCACGCCTCAACTCCAAGATTGCAAAGAAGGGATACTCTTATGATCCCAAGAAGAAAGCCTTCTTGCCAAGAAAAGATGAAAACAAGACGTGCTACAATTGTGGTGATCTAGGCCACATATCATATGATTGTCCAAGACCGGACAAAAGGAAGGACAATGGCAAGCATCACAAGCTAGAAGAAAGTGATGATGAAGAGGAGGTCAAGCCCAAGCACTCTTTTGGAAAGAAGAAATTTGACAAAGGCAAGAAAACCAAGCTCTTTCCAAAGAAGAGAAGAGGGCCTCAAAAGGTCTTCATGTGTAAAGCCAATGAGTGGATCACGGATGAAGAGTCAAGCGACGAAGATAGTGAAGATGAAGAAAACTTGGCGGGCCTCGCCATCATCAACAAGGATGACTCACCTCTTCGTTCACCTCCTATGTGCCTAATGGCGAAAGGTAACTCAAAGGTATGTGAAGATTCTAGCGATGATGATGATGAGCTTTCACCCGATGAATTAGCATCTATGATTAATGAATATCATGCCATTATAAAAAGGGAAAAGGCTAAGGTTAAGGCTCTTGAGCTAGCTCGTGCTAAGCTTGAAAGTGCTAACCTCGATTTGCATGACAAGTATGTAACCATACTTAAAGAGCATGACACGCTCAAATCAAATGTCAAGCAAATCGAGGAGGAGAATGCTCAAATCAAGCTTGAGTATCATGAGCTTGACTTAGCTAACTTAGCACTCTTGGCAAAGCACAATGAGTTGGTTCAAGAACATGAAGTGCTTAACCTTGCTTATGAAGCGATTGAACTTAAATTGAAAAACACAAAGAAAGAAACCCTTGATGGCAAAATATCATCTAATTCACATGCCACTAATATTTTGGATAAGTCTTTGCCTTTGAAAGCAAGCCCTAGGGAGAAGGAGCTAATAGACGAAATTGAAAGTCTTCGCACTAGTGTGGCAAGACTCTCTAAGGGGGAGGACAAGCACAAGGAAATCCTCTACCAACAAGCTAAAGGCCTCAACAAGAGGGGACTTGGATCCTTCCCGGTGCCCAACAAAGGAAAGGTGCCCTCACCGGAGCTTAGGACAAGCTTCATCAAGGAAGTTGGTTCCTATTGCCAACATTGTGAGATCACCGGACATCACACGAGGGAGTGTCCTCTTCCCAACCGTCCTTCTCCCAAATTGCCTCCTAACTACAAATCTACTTTCAATGATTATCACTATCTATTGAGCAAAGTAGGTGGAAAGGTGAAGGCAAGGTTCATCGGCAAAGACATCAAGGGCATGAAGGGGAAGCTCCCCAAGCAACTTTGGGTCCCAAAATCACTTGTATCACACATACAAGGACCTAAGTTGGCTTGGGTTCCTAAACTCAAAAACTAACTTCATGTGTGTAGGTGAACTACAAAGCCGGAGGAAAGCATTGGGTACTCGATAGTGGGTGCACTCAACATATGACCGGCAATGATGGTATGTTCACCTCCATAGAGAACCCCGGCAATCATGAACAAGTCATCTTTGGTGATAACTCAAAGGGGAAGGTAATTGGTTTGGGTAAAATTGCTATTTCTCATGATTTGTCTATCTCTAATGTGCTTTACGTTAAGTCTCTTAGTTTCAATTTACTTTCTATTGCACAATTATGTGATCTTGGACTAACATGCACATTTGACAAGAATGGTGTTGTGGTGACTAGTGAATCAAGTAAAGAACTAATATTCAAAGGTTTTCGGCATGGACATCTTTACTTGGTGGACTTCTCCAACAAGGATGCTAGCTTGACCACTTGTCTTTTCACCAAGACAAGTTTGGGATGGCTATGGCATCGGCGCATTGCTCACATTGGGATGAGCAAGCTCAAGAAGTCATTCAAGCTTGGGATGGTGACCGGCGTGAAGGATGTCACATTTGAGAAGAACAAGCTTTGTAGCGCGTGTCAAGCCGGGAAGCAAGTTGCCTCACACCATCCGATGAAGACAATGGTGTCAACCTCCAAGCCACTTGAACTACTTCACATGGACCTCTTCGGACCGTCCACATACCAAAGCCTTGGCGGTAACCTCTATTGTCTTGTTATTGTTGATGACTACTCTCGCTATGCTTGGACATTGTTTCTAGGTGACAAGGGTGAAACTCCGGAAATCTTCAAGACCTTCGCTAAACGAGCTCAAAGGGAATTTCAACTTCCCATCATCAAGGTCCGGAGTGACAACGGCACCGAGTTCAAGAACTACAACATTGGGGAGTGGTGTGATCGTGAAGGCGTGAAGCACGAGTTTTCGGCCACATACACCCCTCAACAAAATGGTGTCGTTGAAAGGAAGAACAAGACTCTCATCACCCTTGCAAGAGCAATGCTTGATGACTATGGCACGTCGGAGAAGTTTTGGGCCGAAGCAATCAACACGGTGTGCCATGCCGCAAATAGGGTCTATCTTCATCGACTACTTCAAAAGACCCAATATGAGCTCCTCATTGGGAGAAAGCCCAACATCTCCTACTTCCGAGTCTTCGGGTGCAAGTGCTACATCTACCGCAAGAAAAGGCTCGGTAAGTTTGAAAGAAGGTGTGATGTTGGTATCTTTCTTGGTTATGCGTCAAACTCAAAAGCATATCGAGTATTCAACCAAACCTCCGGGTTAGTTGAAGAAAGTTGTGATGTTGAGTTTGATGAGACTAATGGCTCCCAAGAGGAGAGTTTTGGTTATGATGATATAGATGATGAGCCTCTACGAGAAGCTATGAAGAACATGACCATAGGAGACATCAAGCCCGAAGTTGAGGAGAGCCATGATCAAGGGGGAGCCTCAAGTTCCAACATCAACACCTCCATGGCGCCTCAAATTGATGAAGAAGAAGAGAAAGATGATCCATTGCCAATGCAAGATTCACATGCCACACAACACCAAGAAGAAGAAGAAGTCCAAGGTCAAGTCCAACCACAAGACGAGCGAGATGCCTCACCACCGCCAAGTGCCTCACAACCTCTTATGAGGCATGGGCGCATCTCCAAGGCACATCCGATGGATCAAATCATCGGAAGTCCGTCACGGGGAGTAAGTACTCGTTCTCGCCATGTTGCTTCATTTTGTGAGCACTACTCTTTTGTTTCGTGTGTAGAACCCACAAATATTGTGGAAGCACTCCAAGATCCCAATTGGGTGATGGCTATGCAAGAAGAACTCAACAACTTCACCCGCAATGAAGTTTGGGTATTGGAGGAGCGACCTAAGGACAAGAACGTCATCGGAACAAAGTGGGTGTACCGCAACAAGCAAGACGAGAATGGCGTGGTGGTCCGCAACATGGCAAGGCTTGTGGCCAAGGGTTTTTCACAAGTTGAAGGACTAGATTTTGGAGAGACATTCGCCCCGGTCGCACGGTTAGAAGCTATTCGCATACTCCTTGCTTTTGCTTCGCATCACAATATTATTCTTTATCAAATGGATGTTAAAAGTGCCTTCCTCAATGGTTATATTAACGAACTTGTTTTCATTGAGCAACCTCCTAGGTTTGAAGATCCGAGGAATCCTAACCATGTGTATAGGTTACACAAGGCGCTCTACGGGCTCAAGCAAGCACCTAGGGCATGGTATGAACGTCTAAGGGATTTCCTAGTCATGCAAGGATTCAAGATCGGGAGGGTGGATACCACACTTTTCACCAAGGACATCAACGGGGATTTATTTCTTTGTCAAATTTACGTTGATGACATTATTTTTGGCTCAACTAACAAATCTCTTAGCCTTGAGTTTGGCACCATGATGTCTAGGGAGTTCGAGATGTCAATGATTGGAGAACTCAATTTCTTCCTAGGATTTCAAATCAAGCAACTTCAAGAGGGGACTTTCATCTACCAAGAGAAGTACACCAAGGACCTCTTGAAGAAGTTTGAAATGGAAGATTGTAGCTCAAGAAGTACTCCAATGGCGACAAATTGTCATCTTGACGCGGACATGGACGGTAAACCTATTGATCAATCTCATTACCGTTCCATGATTGGTTCATTGTTATATCTTACCGCATCTAGGCCCGATATCATGTTTAGTGTGTGCTTGTGTGCTCGCTTTCAAGCGGCACCTAAATAATCGCATCGTAAGGCGGTCTTTCGGATACTTAGGTATCTCAAGCATACCCCAAGTGTAGGTTTGTGGTACCCCAAGAACGCTAGTTTCCATCTCTTGGGTTACTCGGATTCGGACTTTGCCGGATGCCGTGTGGATCGCAAGAGTACCTCCGGTGGGTGCCACTTACTTGGGCATTCCCTAGTATCTTGGTCGAGCAAAAAGCAAAACTCCGTGGCTTTGTCCACCGCGGAGGCAGAGTATATAGCGGCCGGTGCATGTTGTGCCCAAATTCTATATATGAAGCAAACCCTTTTGGACTTTGGAATTAAATTTGATTGTGTGCCTCTCCTTTGTGACAATGAAAGTGCGGTTAAGATAGCTAGAAACCCCGTTCAACACTCTCGCACTAAGCACATTGATATTCGCCATCACTTCTTGCGGGACCATGAGGCTAAAGGAGACATCTCTTTGCAAGGTGTTAGGTCCGAAGAACAATTGGCGGATATCTTCACTAAACCACTTGATGAGAAAACTTTTTCTAGACTTAGAAGTGAATTAAATGTGCTAGATGCATCTAACGTCATGTAAGTTGCCATGTTCATGTAAGGTTGCATATCAAATAGGTCTTGTCTAACTCCCAAAGGATAGGGGCGAGCTAGAAATAGTTTTCCCTGAGGAAGCCTTTGGAAGGTTTAAACTTGGCAAGATAGATTTACATTATGCTTTGCATGATTCCTGCCATATAGACTTGCACTCATTTAATATCTTGCATTATTTTGTTTGGCATTGCATACGGTAGATTGTCACAAAGGGGAACCCACATCATGAGAAGGAGACTTGTTCAAAATGCAATATCTCAACTCATATGATGTGGATAGAGCAAAATTCTAAAGGTACATGCTTTAAAGAGATAGAAGTTTTCCATACTCTAGCTCACAAAGCATGGGCCTTACATTTTCGTGGTTTCCCTCCTAACCTTGTGTGTTCTCTTTGCTTAAGGGCTTAGCCAATATTTGGCACTATATTTGAAGCCTTCTATTAGAGGTTAGGAGTTGCCCAAAAAGTCCTAGGACCCATCCTTATCTTTGTGTGTTTAAGTCCAAGGACACATATGGGCAGTCTTAGGTTTTCTGTAGTCATCGGATTATCAGATGCTAGGGCCAGCAGATCATCGGATCAATTGGTGCTTCAGTTCAGTGCTCAGATCAAGTCAGATGTCACAAATCAACCGATGAGTTCATTTCAGAAGACATCGGAGCATCCAGTGTTCAGTTTTCTGGTGCCCTGCAAAAATCGACCGATGATCGACACCTCAACGTCGGCTCATCCGGTGTTCAAAGAGAGTTTTTGGAACAACTCTCTGTTGAACTCGACCGATGCATCCTCCGATGATCATCGGTCCATCCGGTGTTTTGTGCGCGGCTAGGGTTTGCCCGTATGGTTTAAATAGCGGTTCGGCCGCCTCTTTCGTTTTTCTTCCCCGACCTCCGCCGCCGCCCGCTTCTCTCGTTGCCCGTCGCCCTCGCCGCCGTCCTCGCACCCTCCGTCCACCTCCCGTCGCTGCCGCCGCCTCCGAGGCGCCGCCGCCGCCGCCTCCCAGGCGCCGCCGCCGCCGCCCTTCGGCCGCCGCCGCCTCTCCCGCGCGCGCCGCCGCTGTTCCACCGTGCTGCCGCAGATCCCTCCTCCGCCGCGCCTCCCCCGCCGTCTCCCCTCCACCACCAGCCGCACCACCACTCGCCGCCGGCTTCCACCACCGCGCATCACCCTCTCCGCTAGGGTTTCGCCGTGCTTCGCCGTTCGTCGCTAAGATGGGTCGCGATCGCAAAGGAAAGGGCAAGGCTATTGAGGAGCCCGCCGCGAAGAAGCGCAAGATGTCCAAGGACGCTCGTCGTGCGGAGTTGGCCGCTCGCGCCGCCGAGGAGCGTGAGCGCGGCCATCGCAGTTCCTTACGGATCCGCGAGTCCCGGCAGAGGCAGGAGCAGCCTCCGGTCCAGCCGGTGCCTCCCGAGGGCCCCGACGAGGAGGAGACCGAGGTGCCGCCTCTCATCCGCTGGCGCACCCCGAGGACTCGTGGGGGTGGACAGACTCCTACGGCGAGTCGGCGCCCCTCTGCGGCTGACCGCGCCGAGGACAGAGAGGCCCAAAGGGCCATCCACCTGATGGACACAGCAGTCCGTGTTGCCGAGGATGTCAGACTCACCGACTACAGGAAGATGAAGGCAAGGCAACTGAAGAAGCTCAGATGGTCAGCGATGCCTGAGGAGTGGTTCCCGTGGCCTAGGGACGCTCGAGTTGACTCCCGCTTCTGGACCCTGACACAGGCGTCCCTTTACGAGACTTACAAGCGTCGGGGCCACAAGCTCTTCCAGCATAACAGCATCGACTGGGATCAGCTTGCAGTGGCAGCAGGACACGGGATCAGGCCACTCTTTGAGAGATACAGAGGACTTGTGGACTTGCTCTCGCACCAGAGGAGTGCCTACGTCGAGGAGTGGGTCAGGGTGTTCTACGCGACACTCTACGTCTCTGAGGGCCGTCGCTCGATTCACTTCATGTTCATGGGGCAGATCCACGACGTGTCTCGAGACTTGTTGGGCAGACTGCTTGGTGTGGAGCTCTCTACTACGTGCCTGCACCAGATAGTCAACGGAGACGCAGACCCGCCGAGGAGGCCACTGACTGGAGGAGTGGAACCGCCTTTCGAGGAGATCAGAGGTCTGTTCACTCAGCCGTTCACTCCTGACCAGCCGAGGGTGCCAGCGCTTCTCACCCCAGCAGCTCGGACAGTTCACCACGTCCTCAGGCGTACCCTACTACCGAGGTCTGGCTACTTGGAGGGCTTCACGAGCCTTCAGCAGACCATCCTGTTCTATGTGATGAACGGGATGGAGTTCGACATCGTGGATATTCTGATCTGCGAGATGGAGGATGTGATCACCGACGGAGTTGGGATGCTTCGACAGTTGGTCTTCGATCACTGGATCTGTCACCTTCTCCACCAGTTGGTTCCAGAGGACACTCCAGGAGTTTCTCAGCTGACGGAGATGCACGTGACCCGGTTCAGCCACTACCGAGTCCCCACTCCGGGAGATCGCCGCCTTGGCCGTCCCGTCGAGCGTGAGGTTCGAGCCAGACTGTCAGAGGAGGACTGGGCAGAGCTGACTCAGGAGGACGCAGAGCTGGCACAGGTAGAGGCTCAGGGAGGAGACCTACAGCATATATGGTCGGACAGCGACACCAGCGACAGTGTCGAGGAGTACTTCCCTCCTGCTCCTCCTTCACCGAGGCAGCACGACGCAGAGGCAGGAGGCTCAGCAGCTCCACCACCTACACCTCCTCCAGTGTCAGAGGCTCAGGTGACTCAGCCGTCAGAGCTCACTGCTTTACTTCAGCAGATGGCTCAGCAGCAGGAGCAGCAGGCAGCTCGACAGGAGCAGCTTCAGAGGCAGCAGCAGGAGATGCAGCTGGAGATCGCCCGTCAGAGGCGAGAGGACATCGACAGGTACACCAACCTTGTCGACCAGATGACGAGACGCACTCTGGACCAGCAGCAGCAGACTCAGCAGATGTTGTTGGGCGTCCTGGGGTTGGTCACCAACCTCTACCAGCAGACGGGAGTCGCCCTTCCACCTCAGCACTCGGGACTCAGTCAGGCTCCAGGTGCACCCCCACTGGCACCAGCTCCAGCACCGTCCTCGTCGATCCCCAGCTTCAGTATACCACCTCTGCTCGCCTCGACAGCGCCCGTTCACTCGACAGTACTGCCGCCGACGTCGTTCCAGTCTTCACCTCTTCCGGCAGTACCTTCTCCACCGGCGCCAGCAGTCTCAGCGGATCCCCCAGCAGCTCCAGCTCCAGCGCCAGCGACCTCCACCTCCAGCAGCTCCGGCGACAGCACCGTCGACGCCGACCGCTTCACCATCGCCAGGAGCGCGCCTGAGTCGTAGGCACTCGACTTCCCTTTTTGGTGTCTTGATGCCAAAGGGGGAGAAGAGTTAGAGTCAGGGGGAGGGTTAGCTCAGTTCTAGGGGGAGTGCTTGGTTTTAGGGGGAGTGTCTATCCTTTTGCTACTTATTGTTATCTATTTGAGATTGCCTGTTATTATTATTTGCTATTATTGTACTCCGGGTGCTACTTTGTGCTCTTGCGCTTTATTGTTTATTATTTGAGCCTTCGAGCCACTTGTGTTGCAATTTGTACTTGTTATATTTCTTTTTTGAGCATTGCGTTTTAATTCCATTAATTCTATGCTCTACTCGTTGTGTTGTCATCAATCACCAAAAAGGGGGAGATTGAAAGCATCTAGGCCCCGTGAGGTATGGTTTCGGTGATTAATGACAACCGTTCGTTATTACTAATGAGTTTGTGGATGCGAGGTTTCACGTATATCACATCAAACGTTAATGAACTATCTATTCACACCATCTACTGCTCATTGGATACAAATGGAGACCCCTCAACGATCTATTCTAAGGGGTTATTCGATACTCATGAAGAATAAATGAAGAACTCAAACAACGACTCTATTCTATCAAAATTGGCAACACAAGAAGCTTACACTTCATCAAAATATCATTTCAAACAAGTGTCAAAGAGGTCACTCAAGAAGATTCCAAAAGATCAACTCAAAACAACTCGAAGCAAACAAGTTGCACTCACCGGATCATCCGATGTCTTGCAAAATGACTACATCGGTCGAGTTTGAGTTGGCAGAAGAAGAAGACCTCAGAGCCCAGTACACACCGGATCATCCGATGTGAAGGAAGTGGCACATCGGTTGATTTCAACAGAAGGATGATTTCTGAGTTATTCTGAAGAAGTACACACCGGATCATCCGATGATGAAGTAAATGTACATCGGTCAATTTCAACAGAGACATTATTTCTGAACCAATTCTGAAGATCAACTCACCGGATCATCCGATGATGAAGTTGAAGTAACATCGGTCGATTAAACAGTCAGATCCAACGGTTATATCCAACGGTCACATCTGACACATGACATCAGCTAATTTGGAATTCGACCGATGCTCAAATAAAGGGGTGCATCGGATGATCCGATGTTCACAGAAAAAGTCTGCCTACTTTTCCAACGGCTATCTCGTGTGGGCTGGCTATAAATACCCCTCCAACCGGCCATTTCGTCAAGTCTTGATCACCAGAGCCTCACTACACATCCTCAAGCATTCAAGACCAAGAGCTACCACTTCCACACCTCAAAACCTCTTGTACTCCAACTATAGGCTAGATCTAGCTAGAGAGAAGCTTGTGTGCGTCCATTCTTGGTGATTGGAATCTCTAGGCTAGTGAGAGAGAGTGTCTTGGTGACTTCTCTCACCTTGTAAAAGTTGGAGGAAGAAGAGATCGCTCCGGAGCTTACCAAGGCGTTTGTGGAAGCCTGGAGGATCACCATTGTACAAGGCTTGAGCTCCACCTTGTCGGAGATGGCGAACGGAGAAAGATAGTGGATTCCCTTGTCTTGGTGACTTGGGAGTGGCTATACCCTTTGGTGGGTGCCACAACGTGGACGTAGGTAGATCTTTGTGATCTTACCGAACCACGGGAAAAATCGCCGTGTCTCCGAGTCTCCGCGGGAGTTTGCATCTCTCTCCTCACCCTCTTACTATTACGCATTTACTATTCCGCACTTAATACTCTTGCTTGCGTAGTTAGTTTGCATATGGAATTGGGCTTCAACCATTAAGTTTTAAATTGCTCTAAAATTTGAAAAAGCCCAATTCACCCCCCCCCTCTTGGGCGTTTCGATCCTTACAATGTGCTATCACTACCCGAGTCGAGTGCTTCTAGCCTATACTCGCGAGTAGTTCCAACTACTCGACTTGTACCGAATCCTACACTATCTTAGCATTGCAGTAGCGTACGGGGTTCGCAATCCTAACCCCAACCCATGGTTTTCTTGGCTATGCAATTGGGTTTCCAATCAAGACTCTAATGCAAAGAATCATAATACTCAAGTAAGTGCTCAAAATAATAAAATTTGTGAAAACGATTAATGCAAACCGGAGCTTGCCTTGCTGCTCTTGGTCGTAGGCTAGCTGTTCCTCCGGAGTAACGAAGTCTAGGACTTCGGGTTCCTCCTCGACCTTAGCGACTACATGATAGAAGCAATACATGTATTAAGTTAAATGCAGTTGTATTTACTTTTAATCTTGTGAAGTCTATAACTCTTACTAGACAAGCCCAATGACTGTGAAACTTTAACTGTGGTTCGGTTACAACCTACACAGAGACTTGGTCAAGTTTTAGTTGCAGCAAAGCTCATTTGAGCCCTCCACAATTAATTATGTCCTTGACCTTATTTGAAGGCTCTTAGGGTGTTCTAAGGATTTTCATGAAACAAACTATGACTTTCTGAAAACTACATTTTCAGAGGGTTCTAATGGAGTTGGTCTCAGTTAATTTGAATGTAACTAGCTAAAGTTATGAGCTAAACAATTTCAGAGAAAATTCTGAAAATGTTTCTGAACATTTTCTATTTTCTCTGGAACAGTTTCACTAATCACACCATTAGGTGGATCAAATGAGCTCAAATGGATCTGAAATTTTTATGGTAGTTCAGGGATATTTTTGTGAACATTCCAGCAAAATGTCAGGATTTTCCTCCAAAGGATTCTCCAGTTAAAATTCCAAACAGTTTAAATTTTTAGGAATTAATTCTGGAGAATTAAGGATTTTCATGAAGTGAAACTTGATTTTCTGGAAAGTGCTCAGAGAGCTGAATCCAACAAAATTTGGTTCACTCGATTTGGAGCTTTCTAGGCAAAGTTATGAGGATTTGAAGTTTGGAAGAATTATGAAAATCGGGGAAAAAGTTTAAATCTCGCGGGGGCCCGTGGTGACACGTGTCGAGCGCGGAGGTGTCCGGCACACCGGGGCTCACAGGGTATTTGCTCGCCAGCACACCAGATTCCGGCCGCAGCCCGATCCCGATTTAAAATATCTCTCGCTGACAGCTGGGGTCCACCCCTTCGTCAACCTCCCGACGCCCCCGCTCTGCCGCCGAGGAGACTCGCCGGAGAGCTCGCCACCGGATTCTATACAGCTCCAAACTTCACGATTTTTGCCGCCTCTACCTATTTTCTCTCGGGGAACAGGATTCTCGGGCCAGCTCGCCATGAAAATGGCCGCCACATGGTCGGCGACGAGCCGCAGACTCGGGAGAACTTCGGCCGTGTTTTCCGCCCTCCCCAGCACCTCCCCCGATCAAGCTAAGGGTCGTCGAGCATCAGTGGATCATAGGAAAGGTCGACATGAGCTCTACGGAGCTCGGGAAAGGCTGCGTTGGGCTGTCACCGTGCGACCTAGGCCGGAAATCGGGATTTCTACTAAAACTCGAAGAACAGCGGTTTCTCTCCACGGTTCTTCATGGTTCCTGCTCCTATGGACCCGCACGGGCTACTAGAAGTGATACTCTCCATGAGAGGACGAATAATGCAGTGTGGCTTACAAATTTCTCAGAGCGGTGCAAACCTCACTTTTACACACCGTCGCGGAAACATGAAATTCTGGCTTGAGCAGCACTTGTCACGCCGCCGGAGCTTACGGAAAAGAAAGAGGGGTTGAAGGCGAACCTCTTTGCTGTTTACAGCTCCATGAACGGTGGGCTGTGGTGGCCGGAAGGACGATTCCCGCAGCGGCGGCTCGAGCTGAACCGGCAGAGACAAGATCGCCGCGGTGGAGCTCGGGGAAGACCGCGCAGGGTCTGGAACCGATGCGAGGACGTTGAAGATGGCTTGGCGCACCCGGTGCTGGTCTCAGATCACCGGGAGGGTCACTGGATTGGCCGGGCGATGAGGAACCGAGAATTCACTTGGGCGGCGAGGAGTTTCAGTCTGTTGGGCGAGAGCACATCGGGGTAGGGATGGAGAGCACCGGCGGCTGCTCGGACGCCTAGATAAGGGCCCCGGGACTCGGTTCAGCGACCGTGGGCGGCAAGCAGGTGGTGGCGCGGTGGCCTCCCCTCGGTGGCGCTCTCGGGAGAAGCTCGGGGACCCAAGTACTGAAAGTCCACTCGGTTGATCTCCTTCAGTGGCTGACATGTGGGTCCCACTTCCAATTTTAACCTCTAAAATTTACTCCTAATCACTGTTGTAAACAGTGAGTCCCAAAATACCCATGGTGATTCAAATTATTCACCCATGAGCCATTTGAATTGAGTAGAATTCAAATTGGGTTTGATTTGAATGAATTTCAGCACAAGTTCAGTTTTGAATTCAAATAAAGTTTGAATTTGTCCCACTTAGCTCATGTCAAGATCAACTCCAAATGGAGTGAAAATTGGTGCGTGAGCTCACAAAAATGTGCTGAGTAAGAATATGCCTCCCACTTCTAAATTCATTGGATAAAAACAGTTTGAATTTGAATATGGTTTCAAACTGCCCTCTTTCTAACTATACCCAAACTGACCTCAAAAAGGTTTTGAATTTGGATGAAACTTGGCATGGACATCCTTAGCAATGTGTAGGAGTTTTCATATGTCCAGCCCACCTATATCACATGTGGAAAATACCACTTTTGCAATGTGTGAGTTTGTTCTCTAATGAGCATGTTGATGGTGGTTACTTGCTCTTCATTTGTGTTCATCATCTTTCCTTAAATGAGGTGTGTGTGTATGATGATGAACACTTCAATTATGTGTCCAAAACTGAGGCCCTTACACGCTCCCAGCCCGATCTTCGGCCCCGGGCGCTGCTACTTATCCAAACCGATCCCCCGCCGCCTCTCCTCGTGCATTCCACGCAAGGGAACTCGCCGAATTCTCCAGCGCCGCTCCATTTTTCTCGCCGATGAGAACCGAAACTTCTACCGCCGATTTCCTTCGATCCTCACTCGAATTTCCTGATCTAACATGCTGATCATGTTCCACCGCCTCCGGGGAGTCTCGCAGGTGAAGGAAACCCGGTGTTTTGTGCTCTGGACATAGCTCCGGCGAGCACCGTCGCGTTTTCACCTCGGACCTCGTCGCCAACCGCGTTCCAGGGCCCCCGAGCTCAAGAAAAACCCTGAGGTGAGATCCCCTACCTACCCTCTTCCGTTCTATGCCAAGAAATCCAAGTTTTAGGAAGTATAGACGAAAACCCGAAGATCTCCGGCGAGATCGCCGCATCCCGCCGCCGCGCGCCGCCGGGCAGCGCCGCCCGCGCACGGCCAGGGCGACGTGGCCCCCTAAGGCCCGTCCATTTTAAATCGTGCGGTTCCTATTAGATCTAACCCGTACCGCTTCGCGTTATAATCTCAGCCGTCTGTTTTAAATCGGACGGTCCACGTCGGCCCCACATTATAAAGGCCGGGATTCTTACGTGCTACCCCCTGGGGATCTCGGAAAACACGAGCTAGCCCCTGAAACTTATGATCTAGCCCCTGGACCTTCAGAAATTTATGTAAATTCATTTTAACTCAGTTTTAGCCCCTGGACTTAATAAAAATTAGGAAAACCCCTCTATTATGTGTAATTAGGCCCCTGAAGATTTAGGAAATAGTAAATTAAACCCTGCAGTAGGGTGGATTTGCCTTTTAGACTCTATAGGATATTAAATTTAGAAATTTGAACATGTGACTAGGATTTAAATTTAAATGGTGATGCAAACACATGTGCAAATATAAATTTAAACTCTCCTAGCACTTGGAAAACCTTTAGAGGGAGTTAAAAATAGGTTTTAGGCTGAAATGAAATCTGCCTAAGTGTTGCTCATTTTTTTTATCTTAGGTTGAGACAAACTACAAATGTTAGCACCCATGACCATGTCAACGTGAAGAATCGTTAACCTGAACAGAGCTAACAAAGCAGAGTATCCTCTGTTTTTGGGCAGCAGTGTCGCTGGACTTTGCCATCAAAAAACTTTAGTTCCGAGTAACCAAATGAACTGTTCTTGACATGGATGGAAATACTAGGGAGTCCTCTAGATATGTTGTTTACAAACTCAAGGCAGAATCAGATTGCAACTTAGTGAAATTTTCATATTTCGAGAACTGGTCAGAACCAGGACAGGGCAAAAAAAATGCTCTCTATACTTTCCAGTAATCTGGCCATAGGTTTTGACAGAAAATCTTCCTAGGGTCATGCCATATACCGTTGGAAAATATGGGAAATATACTACAACTTTGTTGTTAAGTGTTTTTCCATATTCTGTCCGGAAATACATTTTATTGTGGGTTCAAATCAGACACTTTTAAAGGAGGTGCTGCAGAAATGTTCTAGGATTTTTGTTGATTTGAAGACTTCATATCTGTTAAAAAAAACAGCTATGAGGTACCAAAAATAAGCATTGGAAAGATACTGAAGTTCACTAAAACTTTGGTATTGAACTCAAGTCAAGAATCTGTAGTTAACTTAAGTAAATTTTGGAGTTTGTGTGAACTGGTCAGGGTAGTCAAGCTGATTAGTTTAGCGTACACAAGATTTGGATAAACATGGATGTGTTATACTTCTATAAAGTTCATGACATGTTCATGTTTTACTTATCTTTACTTACTTCTGGGATAGAATTTTGATTGACTCAAAATTTATTTCGTGCAGTATGGTACGTGTACATTCTCAAATGGAGATTGGAGGTTCGAGTCGAGGTGAGAATGACTCGACTTCATCACAAGAGACATCACCAACCAGATTGGCGGAAATTATGGCGAAGATGAATGAAACTCTCTAAACTCTAGTTCAGCAAGGGATAAATAGAGAAGCTCAACATCACATGCCAACCCAAAGTACTTATTTCGATTTCTTGGCAACACAACCGCCGGTATTCGCCGAAGCGGCTGACCATTGTGAAGCAAATCATTGGTTACGTGTCATTGAGTCCAAGTTTGGGTTGATTCAATGTGACGATTTCCAGAAAACTCTATTTGCCGTTAAGCAGCTTCATGGCTTTGTTGTATCCTGGTGGGCAAATACGTTGCTATCCAATCTGAAGAGCATCATGTCACATGGATGGAGTTTCAGGATGCATTTCGTGCTCGCTTCATTCCTGTTGGCATAATGCAAACAAGTCTTGACGAATTCTGGAATTTAAAACAAGGTGAAGTGAGTGTTATTGAGTATGCGAAGGAATTTAATCGCTTAGCTCAATATGCACCTTATTATGTAAAATCACCAGCCATGAAGAGTTATCATTTTTACCGAGGGTTGAATGTTAGGCTGCAATGTGAATTGGCTCAAGTTAGCAAAAAGAATTTTGATGAGTTTGTTAGCTGTGCTATCACTCAGGAATATTATTTCAACCTCTTCCTTAAAGTAAAGAGGGAGAGGGACTCATCACAAGATGATTGCAATCATATGCCTCAGAAGTATCGGTTGGTAATTCATTCACCTTCCGGTCGAGAGGTTTCACAAAAAGATTAGTCGTTCTTGGAGTATGACAACTCTTATACTCCACAAAGGTTTTATTTACCTCCACCGCAGCAACAACTTATTTCTCGTGCACACCAACAATGTGCACCAGAATATTATTCCCCTCAAGATATTGAAGATGATCAAGGTGATTTCTCAGCTGAACCGAGTAGTATCCCACTTCAAATTGACAATGAACACAACGTCAATGAAGAAACTAAAACGAGCAGCAACATGATGTCTGCGGGTCCAATTCTAACTAATGATCTTGGACAGCAAAGAAAAGCCATGTCCGAAGTGGGAATTGTTAACTATGTGTCAGACGAAGAGCTGCCCGAGGGAGGAGAAGTTCTCACGGGCAGGTTCACCTTAAATGACAAGCCGGTTGTCATTCTATTCGACTCTGGTGGCAACACATAGTTTCATTAGCAACTCGATTGTGGCCCGATATCAGATTCCCACAACTACCACAAAAGGTTCCTACCTCATTCATTCACCAGGGGAAGACATATCGGCTAATGAAATCGTTTCTAAAGCACCACTTTGTTTGGGTGGAAAATTTTATCCTACCACCCTAATTATTCTCGCAGACCAAGGAATCGATGCCATACTGGTAATGTCATGGTTAAATTTCCATAGGGCTGTTCTGGACATCGAGAACTAGAGTGTCCATTTAGACTCTCCATTTCACGGACGTCACACTTTGTTTCTAGGCAAAGTTGTTTCCGACATTCCATAAGTACGCAATGTTGAAGCTCGCAAGTTAGAAGACATTCCGATAGTCCATGAATACTCGGACGTGTTTCCCGAAGATCTTCCAGGCTTACCACCTGAACGCGAGGTGGAATTCAAAATAGAATTGATACAGGGAATCACGCCGATATCTCGGAGACCATACAAAATGTCTCCGAATGAACTAGCTGAATTGAAGGAGCAACTAAAAGAGCTGATGGACAAGGGATTTATTCGTCCAAGTTCATCACCATGGGGTTGCTCGGCTTTATTTGTAAAGAAGAAAGATGAGACGCTTTGGCTATGCGTCGATTATCGCCTGTTAAATGCTGTGACAATAAAGAACATGTATCCACTACCAAGAATTGATATTCTCTTCGATCAACTAGTGGGTGCTAAGGTTTTATCCACAATGGACTTAAGGTCGGGCTATCATCAAATCAAGGTTCTAGTGGAGGATATTCCGAAAACAACTTTCTTGACATGATATGGACTCTATGAGTATCTTGTCATGTCATTTCGGTTGACCAATGCTCCGGCTCACTTTATGTATCTTATGAAACTCGATGTTCATGCCAGAGTTTGATCAGTTCGTCATGGTATTCATCGACAATATCTTGGTCTAATCCAAATCAGAGAAGGAACAAGCTAAACATTTGCATATTGTGCTCCAACGATTGAGAGATCCTAAGCTCTATTGAAAGTTTAGTAAATATGAATTCTGGATCAACCAAGTGCCATTTCTTGGACATACTATTTCTGTGGAAGGCACCGCTATTGATCCAAGTAAGATTGAAAAAGTGCTGAAATAGAAGTCTCCAACATCAGTCCATGAAGTTCGTAGCTTCTTAGGTTTGGCGGGATATTATCGGAGATTCATCCTGAGTTTCTCCAAAATTTCTAAACCTATGACAGAGCTACTGAAAAAGGGCATCAAATATGATTGGAGCAAACCATGTGAGGAAGCTTTTCAAGCGTTGGTGAAACACCTCACAACATTCCCGGTTTTAGCTCAACTGGATACAACCCAACCAAGCCCTTTGATGTTTATTGTGATGCGTCCGACATCGGACTTGGTTGCATACTTATGCAAGGAGGACGCATGGTCCAATATGGGTCACGGCAATTACGGAATCATGAACAACATTATTCAACTCATGATCTTGAGCTTGCTGCCATGGTACTATCTTTGAAGATGTGAAGACACTACCTACTGAGAAATCTAGTTTATCTCTACACCGGCCACAAAAGCTTAAAGTATATATTCACTCAAAAAGAGTTGAATATATGACGACGCAGATGGTTAGATCTGATCAAAGAATATGAGATTGAGATTCATTATCATCCGGGCAAGGCAAATGTGGTTGACGATGCAATCAGCCCGAAATCTCATATTCACAATTTGACCATTACGCCGATAGAAGAGGAAGAACCAAGTCTCTACTTGGTTCCATATGAAGCTCTACATAATCTAGCTCTCACACCCACATTAAAAGAGGAGGTTATGAAATATCAAAAGCAAGACAAGGGCATGTTTCATATTAAGAGAAGGTTGAGGAACGGGGAAATAAAATGTTTGCGGTTAGATGATGAAGGTACCATATGGTTCAAAGACTGAATAGTTGTACCCCGTGATGTGAGGCTGCGGAAGAAAATTTTGGATTCATACGGGCAGCAACAAGATGTACCAAGAATTAAAAACTAAATTTTGGTGGACCCGGATGAATTGTGAGATTGCTAAATATGTATCAAAATGTGATACGTGTCGACGAGTTAAAACCGACCACATGAAGAAAGTGGGAACATTGCAACCGCTAAGCATTCCGGGCATGGAAGTGGGAGGATATTAGTATGGACTTCATTGTCGGATTACCTCTCACGGCTAATAAGCATGACTCGATTTGGGTGATTGTTGATTGGTTAACCAAATCAGCACATTTCATCCTGGTACATACGGGATTCCATGCCAAGAAGTATGTGGAGCTGTATATTGCAAGAATATTGTGCTTACATGGAGTTCCCCGTACGATCATCTCCGATTGAGGCATGTTGTTCATTGCCGTTTCTGGGAGCAGCTACATGTCTCACTGGGAACCAAATTGATTAGAAGCTCTGCATATCACCCTCAAACCAATGGGCAAACGGAAAGGGTGAACCAAGTTCTCGAAGATATGCTTCGAGCATGTGCCATACACCACGGTAAAGGATGGGACGATCATCTACCGTTGGCGGAAATCGCTTATAACAATGGTTATCAAGTGAACATCAAGATGACACCTTATGAGGCTCTCCGTGGCCGAAAGTGCCGCACACCCTTGAACTGGTGTGAATCTAGCGAGAGAGTTATTTACGGGATTGATCTCGTAAATGAAGCTGAAGAGCGAGTAAGGCTTATTCAAGCAAATCTTAAAGCCACTTAGTCTAGACAAAAGAGCTATGCGGATAAGAGACGTCATCCTCTGAACTTTCAAGTTGGAGATCACGTATATCTCCGCGTATCTCCTATGAAAGGAATTCACCCATTTGGAGTGAAAGGAAAATTAGCTCCATGTTTTATCGGTCCATTTGCCATCATCAAAAGATGTGGACCCGTGGCATATACCGTTTGGAGTTACTGGCAGACATAGATGGAGTTCATAACGTCTTCCACATATCTCAGTTGCGTAAGTGCTTGAAAGTTCCAATGGGAATTCTAAAATGGAAGGCATAGCAGATTTGAAGCCGGATCTCACTTATGTTGAGTATCGAACCCGGATAATTGATGAAAGGACTCGTGAGACAAGAAACCGGATGTTGCGGTTTTTCATGATGCTATGGAAAAATCACACGTCCAATGAAGCTACATGGGAAAGCGAGGAGTATTTACAGTTTCAATCATCCGGAGCTTTTAGAAGCTTATGTCCAATAGTCGTCTCCCCACCTTGTTCTTAATTGTGAATCTCTGGTCGAGATTCTTTTTAAGGGGGGAGGAATGTAAAAGTCCCAAAACTTGTAAATGAAAAACTTGAATTATGAATAAAGTTGGGTTTCAAATTAAAGAAAATGGGACTTACTAAAACTTTCTAACACATGATGATACACATGGATGTCTAACAAACCGAGCTAGAATACTCATTGGAGATGTGTTCAACCAAGGTTGAATTAAACCCCATGTTTAAAGTTCCCATGTGCAAAAGGAGTTTTAAATTCAGATTATAATCTCACTTTGTGCACTAAAAATTCAAATATGGTCATCACAAAAAGAGGATGCAAACTGTGGTTGGAAACATCCTAATTGCAGCAGCCAAATTCAAAGTTGGAATTATTATTTGAATTCTTCAGCTTCAATTTGCTGGGATGGCAAAGTTTGAGAAAATTTGGAGGAACTTCGATATTTATGTCCAAGAGGCTTTGAATTTCATTGTAATTTGAATTAAAATTTGAAATTGAAGTAAATATTGTCAATTCCCCAAATGGATTTCAAATTTGAGCTCCTCATTACTGAATTCTGCAACATGCCAAATTTTGAGATATATTGGGAGAGAAAAGAAGTGGGGTCCACCTATCAGTGAGGTGTTTAAACTTGCTACTGAAGTAATCGGGTCCTCTGTTCTCACTCGAGCCGGCCAAGCACAGCGTGCCACCGAGGCAGCGCTGCCGCCACCTCCCGAGCAAACTCCAGACTCGTTTCTTTGCTCTTATCAGTCAAAACTGAAATATTTTTGCCTCACAAACCAACTCCCCGCTGCTGCTCATCCATTCTCACGTGCTCCTCGACGAAAACACGCCCGCACTCGAAGCCACCTTCGGTCCACTGGCGCTCGGTCGTTTCCCATGTGCAAAAGGAGTTTTAAATTCAGATTATAATCTCACTTTGTGCACTAAAAATTCAAATATGGTCATCACAAAAAGAGGATGCAAACTGTGGTTGCAAACATCCTAATTGCAGCAGCCAAATTCAAAGTTGGAATTATTATTTGAATTCTTCAGCTTCAATTTGGTGGGATGGCAAAGTTTGAGAAAATTTGGAGGGACTTCGATATTTATGTCCAAGAGGCTTTGAATTTCATTGTAATTTGAATTAAAATTTGAAATTGAAGTAAATATTGTCAATTCCCCAAATGGATTTCAAATTTGAGCTCCTCATTACTGAATTTTGCAACATGCCAAATTGTGAGATATTTTGGGAGAGAAAAGAAGTGGGGTCCACCTATCAGTGAGGTGTTTAAACTTGCTACTGAAGTAATCGGGTCCTCTGTTCTCACTCGAGCCGGCCAAGCACAGCGCGCCACCGAGGCAGCGCTGCCGCCACCTCCCGAGCAAACTCCAGACTCGTTTCTTTGCTCTTATCAGTCAAAACTGAAATATTTTTGCCTCACAAACCAACTCCCCGCTGCTGCTCATCCATTCTCATGTGCTCCTCAACGAAAACACGCCCGCACTCAAAGCCACCTTCGGTCCCCCGGCGCACTCGAAGCCACCTCCCCGAGCTGCAAAACGGCACAGAGTGCTCGTCGTTCACCTCCTCGGCGCAAAAACCAGCCAGCTCCGGCTTCTCTCACCCAAGGACATAGTCTATGTGCGGCGACCGAAGCTTACCGCCATTAGGGGCGCGCGTGGACAGCTCAACCAGGGAACCAAATTGATTAGAAGCTCTGCATATAACCCTCAAACCAATGGGCAAACGGAAAGGGTGAACCAAGTTCTCGAAGATATGCTTCGAGCATGTGCCATACACCACGGTAAAGGATGGGACGATCATCTACCGTTGGCGGAAATCGCTTATAACAATGGTTATCAAGTGAACATCAAGATGACACCTTATGAGGCTCTCCGTGGCCGAAAGTGCCGCACACCCTTGAACTGGTGTGAATCTAGCGAGAGAGTTATGTACGGGATTGATCTCGTAAATGGAGCTGAAGAGCGAGTAAGGCTTATTCAAGCAAATCTTAAAGCCACTTAGTCTAGACAAAAGAGCTATGCGGATAAGAGACGTCATCCTCTGAACTTTCAAGTTGGAGACCACGTATATCTCCGCGTATCTCCTATGAAAGGAATTCACCCATTTGGAGTGAAAGGAAAATTAGCTCCATGTTTTATCGGTCCATTTGCCATCATCAAAAGATGTGGACCCGTGGCATATACCGTTTGGAGTTACTGGCAGACATAGATGGAGTTCATAACGTCTTCCACATATCTCAGTTGCGTAAGTGCTTGAAAGTTCCAATGGGAATTCTATAACGGAAGGCATAGCAGATTTGAAGCCGGATCTCACTTATGTTGAGTATCAAACCCGGATAATTGATGAAAGGACTCGTGAGACAAGAAACCGGATGTTGCGGTTTTTCATGATGCTATGGAAAAATCACACGTCCAATGAAGCTACAAGGGAAAGCGAGGAGTATTTACAGTTTCAATCATCCGGAGCTTTTAGAAGCTTATGTCCAATAGTCGTCTCCCCACCTTGTTCTTAATTGTGAATCTCTGGTCGAGATTCTTTTTAAGGGGGGAGGAATGTAAAAGTCCCAAAACTTGTAAATGAAAAACTTGAATTATGAATAAAGTTGGGTTTCAAATTAAAGAAAATGGGACTTACTAAAACTTTCTAGCACATGATGATACACATGGATGTCTAACAAACCGAGCTAGAATACTCATTGGAGATGTGTTCAACCAAGGTTGAATTAAACCCCATGTTTAAAGTTCCCATGTGCAAAAGGAGTTTTAAATTCAGATTATAATCTCACTTTGTGCACTAAAAATTCAAATATGGTCATCACAAAAAGAGGATGCAAACTGTGGTTGGAAACATCCTAATTGCAGCAGCCAAATTCAAAGTTGGAATTATTATTTGAATTCTTCAGCTTCAATTTGCTGGGATGGCAAAGTTTGAGAAAATTTGGAGGAACTTCGATATTTATGTCCAAGAGGCTTTGAATTTCATTGTAATTTGAATTAAAATTTGAAATTGAAGTAAATATTGTCAATTCCCCAAATGGATTTCAAATTTGAGCTCCTCATTACTGAATTCTGCAACATGCCAAATTTTGAGATATATTGGGAGAGAAAAGAAGTGGGGTCCACCTATCAGTGAGGTGTTTAAACTTGCTACTGAAGTAATCGGGTCCTCTGTTCTCACTCGAGCCGGCCAAGCACAGCGCGCCACCGAGGCAGCGCTGCCGCCACCTCCCGAGCAAGCTCCAGACTCGTTTCTTTGCTCTTATCAGTCAAAACTGAAATATTTTTGCCTCACAAACCAACTCCCCGCTGCTGCTCATCCATTCTCACGTGCTCCTCGACGAAAACACGCCCGCACTCGAAGCCACCTTCGGTCCACTGGCGCTCGGTTGTTTCCCATGTGCAAAAGGAGTTTTAAATTCAGATTATAATCTCACTTTGTGCACTAAAAATTCAAATATGGTCATCACAAAAAGAGGATGCAAACTGTGGTTGCAAACATCCTAATTGCAGCAGCCAAATTCAAAGTTGGAATTATTATTTGAATTCTTCAGCTTCAATTTGGTGGGATGGCAAAGTTTGAGAAAATTTGGAGGGACTTCGATATTTATGTCCAAGAGGCTTTGAATTTCATTGTAATTTGAATTAAAATTTGAAATTGAAGTAAATATTGTCAATTCCCCAAATGGATTTCAAATTTGAGCTCCTCATTACTGAATTTTGCAACATGCCAAATTGTGAGATATTTTGGGAGAGAAAAGAAGTGGGGTCCACCTATCAGTGAGGTGTTTAAACTTGCTACTGAAGTAATCGGGTCCTCTGTTCTCACTCGAGCCGGCCAAGCACAGCGCGCCACCGAGGCAGCGCTGCCGCCACCTCCCGAGCAAACTCCAGACTCGTTTCTTTGCTCTTATCAGTCAAAACTGAAATATTTTTGCCTCACAAACCAACTCCCCGCTGCTGCTCATCCATTCTCATGTGCTCCTCAACGAAAACACGCCCGCACTCAAAGCCACCTTCGGTCCCCCGGCGCACTCGAAGCCACCTCCCCGAGCTGCAAAACGGCACGGAGTGCTCGTCGTTCACCTCCTCGGCGCAAAAACCAGCCAGCTCCGGCTTCTCTCACCCAAGGACATAGTCTATGTGCGGCGACCGAAGCTTACCGCCATTAGGGGCGCGCGTGGACAGCTCAACCAGGGAACTTTCACGCCTCATCCAGCACGGACACAGGAGCGCCCAATCTCAGTGCTGCTCCTCTCCGAAACTTGGATCAAGCCGTGCACCCTCGTGCCCAAATTTGCCGTTCTTCTTCCGGTGCACCTCCACGTACCTTTTTGTATGAACTTCCAAAATTCGTTCTCAATTCTCGTTCTTAGGCCGCCAAATCTTGCACACGGGGTCTAGAGTAGTCGGCGATCGTTTTCTCTTTGCAACCCTAGCTTGAAACTGACTAGAAGCGGCGTATTTCGAATTTTCCGGAGCGCGCACATGTCGGCACGAAGCGGGTGCACGGTGAGGAATACTTTGGAGACGTTTCCGAGATCAGGTAATGACAAGCCAATCTACCCTAGCACCCACTGGTGCTGTAGAACCTATTGTCCGAGCTTTTGGCGGGCTAGGTTGTGATGGACCGAAATCCGTACTCCCAGGATCTCAGAGGGTGGTGCCGCATGATGCGACACTTGACAGCACACATCATAAGGCATACATTGTATTACATAGAAACAACTAAATATGTACAAAGTAGTACAAACCTTCAGTTTACAACTAAGTACAGAGTTTATCAATGCGGAAGCTAAATTTTTACAACTCACGCCCACCTAACTAGCAAAATTTGGTTGTCCAGCCCTATGGACAACCCACACTAGCTCCACTCCTCAGCTCAGCGTGGCGTGTACGGCTCCCACTCAGCCGTGGTCCCTGAGTACGGCGCATTGCAGCAAATGACATGCACATTGCAGCGTGTACGGCACATTGCAGCAAAGGACATGCCTACAAGTTCATCCTTACTTCATCTTTTAGCCACAAGTTAACAGTTCATGAATCTAAAATTTTGGTAAGCGATATTTGGTGGCACACATGTAGCAATACAATATATCCATATCAGCAGAATTGAATCATAATATTCCATAATTTATCTATGTCACAACGCAGTGAACAAGCGGTACTCATAACCATGAGGGACGGTGAATTGACTCGACATACACCTGCAGGGATACCCGAATAGCACGTCTCGTATGCACACACGCACAGCTGCACACAGCAGGCTCACCCCGTGTCAGATGGGACAACCTTTCACTCAACAGCCGAAATATCGAACCGGTCGCACCGAAATGAGAAGGAGGTTCCCTACACGGAGCATCTCTCTATGCCCGTGTCACACCCGGTTTTTTCGAAGAAACAACCAAGTGAATATCACATGTATGCCAGGATCATTTTCTCATACATGTGATGACAAATACTGAAGCATCATTTATTACAAGCCAGGTGTCGTATATAAATAAGTCTTACATCGCAAATGTCTCAGTGGACAATAATAAGTTCATCACAAGTAAATAAACTAGCAGCGGAATATTATTCTTGAGGGCTCCGTCACAAGCGTTGCCCGGGGGTCTCCATGAACCTAGAAACCTTCTTCGGGTCCAAAGTCTTGGTCATTATACACCACCTCATTATCTTGACCTGAGCAGCAATATAAACCAACAAAATATGCAAGGTTGAGTACCAATGGTACTCAGCAAGTGTGGGAAAATTATATCATGCATGGCTAGAACAAGGAGAGGTTGAACTCATGGTTAAAGCACTACGCAATTAATTCCTATCACCTTAGCTTATTAAGCACCTACATTACTACACAAGTGAAATGGTCCCAATCTCCCATCCCATCATCATAATCCAATAACCATAACATCATTTCCAATGTTAAGCTCCCCGCTTAACTTCCAAAGCCATCCATCCTCTAATCATGAATAAGTCCAAGCCGCTCTTGACCGTGAGCACGGCTATCATGACAGTTTTGACTCTGCAGAGTTTGTACCACTGTACCCACATGTAGTGATTTCATCCCCCGTTGCCGGGTGGACTAAAAGAACCTCCATTATGCCAGTGGCTAACGAACCACATTCACACTTCCCAGGTGTGTAGCCAGGAGATCACTACGAAGCCTTTACAAAGGGATTCCCGACGAGCGTGGGCCCACTGAGGTTTCACCCCTAACAGCATACAAGAGGCTCCAACCCCGCTGCAGTGGCCCCCTCTTGAGCCTTGCGGTTCATATGGTAGCCATCTGACACCTATTCCCCGCACCATCCAACACACCCATACTACGCCGGGGATACACCTAATTAATTGGCCAAGCTGCCCCATCTCAGCATGTGGTTGGCACTGTAAAGCCAGGTTACATGCTCCATGAACCGGTCCTTAGGATCCAGGCAAGTACTAAACACAAACCCGAGTCTCGTGCACCCAGCACACAACCAAAACATCCAACTTGCCTTGATCCCTACCTCTACATAACTCACAATATCTCATTCAAGAGTATGGTAAAATAAGCTGATGATCTCATATCCCAAATATCCCATTCTAAGCATGGCTAAGCATATGCATAATAATAAATGACATGATAGAATAAATCCCAACCCAAGCTACAAGGAAACAAGGTAATGCAATTCTAGGGAAACTTCCTAACATGGGTTTCATATTTCATTTGACAATGCAAATAATTCTATCTACACATCCTAGCATAGGATCAAAGTGGTCAAGGACACTTGCCTCCTTCCTGCTGCTCTTGAAATGAGTAATCCTGATCTTGGAAAGGAATAACTTGCTCTTGAGCAGGTTCTACATCATACCATCACACATAGCAAAACAAAAACAACAATCCATAAGACATAGTTCACACTTCCACTTCATACAAACCACACATTCACATTTATGAAAGTCATTCACCATTGTGTGTGTTGATTTGTGGATTGCATGCACTTTTAATCATATGTATATGACTCCTACTTTTGTGTTCACATTTATACTTACATACTATATATGTGAGTTTCCAATTTAAATAAATTTCTTATATTCAATTACTACACCTTTTAACTACCAAATAAGCATGAAAGGTATTTTCCTTCTCCATATGTGTCTTCATAACTTCTACCAACCCTAAACTGAACTCTTTGGATTTTAGAACTCCATTTATCATTTACTAGTTGCTATATTTTCAGATTTATTTCCTATGCCTAAATGTGAGCTTTATTATGAAAGTAACAAAATACAACATCTAAACAGAATAGGTTCTGATCTAAAGTATTTACTAATATATTTTTGACCTTTACCTCTGATGTAAACTATTTTACAATTATTTTCCCTATTTTCTAGAACAATCTTTTACTTAAAAATGTGTCCCTAAATGTGAATAATAAATTAAACAGATTCATTTCAGCCCAAAATATATTTTTATCTTACTCCAAAGTTTTCTAATTACTGAGAAAGTTTTTAATTTAATTATGACAATATGTTTGTCCCACTTTTTAATTTTTAAACACTAGCCACATATTCAATTTCCTAAATTAAATACTAAACAGGGCTAAAAAGGTAAACTTACCCCACTACAGGGTCTATAATATTATTTTCAGAATTTCCATGGGTCTAGCTACACTTATAAGAGGAGTTTTTCCTAATTTTTATTAAGTCCAGGGGCTAAAACTGATTTTTAAATGAATTTACATGATTTTCCGAAGTTCCAGGGGCTAGATCAGAAGTTTCCGGGGCTAGCTCTTATTTCCCGAGAACCACAGGGGGTAGCACGTAAGATTTCCAGTCTTTATAACGCGGGACTGATGTGGACCGTCCGATTTTAAACCGACGGCCGAGATTATAACATCGAACCGGTACGCGGGGGTTTAAACCCTACCGTGCGATTTAAAATAAACGGCGCACAAGCGACCACGTCGCTCTGATCGAGCGCGGACGGCGCTGCCGGCGGCGCACGGTGGCGGGAAGCGGCGATCTCGCCGGAGACTTTCGGATCTTCGAGAATTCTTCCTAGAACTGTGATTTTATGGCATAGATCGGTGGAGGGGAGGTCGGGGATCTCACCTCGGGGGTTTTCTTGAGCTCGGAGGTCCTGGAAGGTGATCGGCGACGAGGTCCGAGGCGAAACTATGGCGAAGCATGTCGGCGCTGTGTTTACACCGCAATTCACTGAGTTTTCTGCACCTGCAAGGTTCCCCGGAGGCGGTGGATCAAGACCAGCGAGTTAGATCGGAATTTCCGAGCTTAGATCAGCCAGAATTCGCCGGAGAAGTCTCGGTTCTCACCGGAGGAAAATCGGCCGATCGCGTGGGAAAAACAGAACGAGGCCGGGATTTTTTTAGACGGGGGAGGGCGGCGGGTTTGTTTAGATCGAGTGGGAGTCCTCCGGAACCAGAATTCGGCCGGAAATCCGGTCGGTTGCGATCGCGCGCGCGCGGGTGAACAGTCCGAGTTTCGGACGATCGGGGGTTAGGGATGACAGGTGGGTCCCACCTGTCTGAGAGAGAGAGCGCGGGCGCGCGGCTGCGGGCTGGCGCGGGGAAGGGTGGGCCGGCAGGTGGGTTTCGGCCCACTGGCCGGTTTTTTTCTGTTTTCCTTTTTCTTTTTCTATTTCTTTTCTGATCTGAGTTTAATTTGAATTCCAGTTTGAATTTGAATTTTTGCAAAACATGCAACACGTCCAAAATTTTTTAAATCCCCCTCTTAACATGATTTAGGGTTTTGAATCAAAATTTTGGGGTGTTACAGCCCGTTAGCAGATTTCCACCTGGCTGCCCTCAACCTACACCTATAAATCGGTGTGCTATGCCTCGACGCCTGGAGGTTTAGGTTACATCGGTTTATCGGGGCTCATATATCCGATATGCCTTTGGTACGTTCAAAACTTGTTCAGCGGGGCCGCACACGGATCGGTCCTCAATCGACACGGACAGGACTGCACTCACAAGACTTCCTATTGCTGCGCCCTAGCCCCTGCCTAGTCTCATTTTCTTACTAAAGTGATCTCACATCACTCAAACCAATCCCATGTGTCCCGAAGCCTATACTCGCGAGTAGATTCCAACTACTTGATTTGTACCGAAGTCTATACACATTAAGCAGAGCATATACTACTCGAGGACTTATACACTACCCTCACTCTTGTGGGAATAATCTGGCTATGCACTTGGGTTTTCATCCATCCTATACCTAACGCACAAACATACCTCAAGCTATATGTATATAAAGCAAAACATTATAAACTTGTTAAATGCAAACCGGGGCTTGCCTTGTTGCTGCTGGTCAGAGTATATAATTCAGTGACAGTCTTCTCTTCCTTGGGCTTGATCAACTGACTCACTTTCATGAATTTACTCCGTCGACTCCGTCATCGACCGCCTTTGTTGTAAGCACTATCGAAATGCATAAGTACAGTTTTCATAATGCAAACTAGATAATTTAAAACTTAAAGTTGTTAAGAACAGAGGATGGTGTGGAAGTGCTAAGAAGGGATGTTTTGCCTCTGTTGTGCGGAGAAACTAAAGATAAAAACCCTTCTGCCTATAGTAACTGAAATCCTAATGGTTTATGTTGCATAATAGTTATATGAGATGGCTGATAAGCTTTGAATGAAACTGAAGATTAGAAACTCCATTGACTCCAAAACTTTGACAGCAAGTCATACACTACCCGTGACTTAGCTTGCCAAATTGCAGCCATAGTGAATAGAAATTGTGCCCCTCATAATTCCCTCAAGATTTCCTATGTAATTCTCCTATACATAAGAATGGAAACCTAATACAGAGAGTTCTAAGGCTCCAATTGAGCCGAAATTTTACATGTGAGTCCCTGGTCACAAGGAATTAATTCTGGGGTAATGTGCATTTTCATGCCCAATCAAATCAACTACCCTTTCAAGTAGGCTCATAGATCATGTCTGAATTTACCTATGATTTTTGAAGCTAAGGATTTTCCATAACTGATTTTACAAAGGAAAACCATTTTCTGAAAAAGTTTCTGGACAATTTTGAGCACAGCAGATTGTACTCTGGAAATTCCTACTCAAATCAACACTAAATGAGCTGAAACTTTGCTGAAATTTCAATAATATCCTAAAGAATATTATGGCAAAATTTGAGGATTCCTGGATGAACCTTTGCAAACTGAATCAAACCCAATTTGAATCACTCAATTTGGAGTTTCCTATACAAAGTTATGAATTTTTAAAGTTGGAGCTAAAACTGGAATTGTTTTTCTATTACAAATTTGAGCTGGGCCCACGGTTTAACTGCACCCAATAAGATTTGAGGACACACGGCACCGCAGGGTTTTAACAGTGTAGCCACACACGATCACTGGCCACAACTGATCCCGGGTTTAAAAATCCCTCGCTTACAGGTGGGCCAGCCCCACCCATCTTCTTCCTCCAGCCTTTTCTTCCCGTGCGCGCTCTCTCCTCACTGGACAGAGGCGGCGCCTCGCTGGCCGCGCGTTCCCGGCCGTCTCCCGGCCGGATACTCGCCGCCCAGGGGTTTTCAGGGTCGGGAGCTTGTTGGCGGGGTCGGTACGGGTGCTAGAGGACTGGAACTATGCCGGCGACGTGCAGCGGCCTTGGGAGAGGTTCGGCACCGTCGGCCGGTGGTTCTAGAGCGCCAAAAGCATGGGTGATTGGCTCTAAAGCATCCTTGCATGCTAAGGAAGCTCGACAAAGACGCAAACCAGCGTGGGAACAGCGGCTACTATGTCTTCACCGTGCGCCCGAGTGATATTGCCGGTTTTGCGCTCGGGAAATTTCAAAATACGTCGCCTCTCGTCGGCTTCAAGCTAGGTTTTAAAAGAGGAGATCACCGCCATCTAGCATAGCTCCTTTGTGCCTAATTTGGTTACCTAAGAATGAAGAAAGAAGAAGAATTTCTTTGTTTTCTACTGGGATGTCGGGTTGCGCCCTCCGAAGGAAAATTCCCAAATTGGCGCTCGGTGGTCCATGGCTCGACTTGAGGGTTTGAGATGAGCAGCACGGATCAACAGTGCATCCTGGGGTTTCCTTGCTCGGGCGTGAAAGCCCCTCGGTTGCCCTGTCCATGTGAGCATCTAGTGGCGGTAAAACTCAGCCGCTGTGAAGAACAACCCGAGCAGGGTCGGTGAGCCCGAAACTTGAGCATTTTTGTACCGAGGTTATGGAGCGTGATCACTCAGTACCATTTTGCGGTTCGGAGAGGCGTTGTGAAGTTGCGTTTACCGGCTCCCGATTGTATTTCGGAGAGAGCGGCGAGCGGCTGGTTTCTGTGCTTGTGCGAGGGGTAAGCAACGAACAGGGCTCGGTCGATGAGGAAGTGGATCATGCCGAGTGGTAACAGCACACGAGCTGCTCTCCAGCATGGTGAATCAACAGGGACATGGCTGGGTGTTACACTCGGTGGTGCCCGGAGGAAAGCCTGTCTGAGTTCATGTCTAAACAGGGGCTACGTCGGTTGCTTCAGTGCAAACAGAGAAGCGTTGCAAAGGGTGCAAGTCACACTTTTTGCCCAATGACATGTGGGCCCCACCTTTAGACTCTCCTTCTTATCCCTCTTGGTTGCTCCTGAATTCCTCCCAAATTTGGCAGGTGGTCCAATTCACTGGGTAACGTTTACTTCGCGTGCAGACGAGTTTTTGTCCGGGGACACGTGATAATGGACGAGCAGCTCCGGTGAAGCCTCTCCCAGCTTGATCCGATAAGGGCAAGGAAAACAAGCCGGGGTTCGCTTGGGAGGTGGAGGTAACACTACCCTCAGTGGCGCACGCTGTTTGACTCGGTGTCCAAGAACCGACTTATTTGCTTCAGTGGGAAACAGGGAATGGAGACTTACGGGGCAAGTATAGTTGGCTCTATGTCATGTGGGCCCCCACTGTCCCCCTTATCCCCTAAAATTTTCTCAAAATTAGCAAATTAACAAATTCAGTTGTGGGAGCTACAATCTGAACTCAATTTGGATACTACAGCAAGTTTCACCCGCACTTAAATTTGTAATTGAATTCTTATGCCATTTAAAGTCCATTTGAAAATGGGTAGCAAAACAATCTCCAACTTCTTGAGACTTTGCCTCCCCAGTAATTTGTACCCAAGGAATTCAAATATGAAACTTGATTTCTGGTTTGACTGCTGCAAATGAGGTTTTGAGCACAACCGTTTGCATTCCTATTAGTTGCCCTAATTTGAAATTTGAGTTGGACAATTTGAGTTCAAACTCTGAATTTCATTCCCCGTTGCACATGAGAGCTTACACAGGGGTTTTAAATTAACTTTATTCCCCAAACACTCAATTGCCCCTAGGCTAGAGTGGTGGGACACTCATGTGTGTCATCACATGTGGAAAAATTTAAACAAGTCCCAACTTTTATGAACCCGGAACACAATGATGCTCAAACATCCGTTTCCTTGCATTCCATTTCTGGGACTTTTACATTCCTTCCCCCTTAAAATGAATCTTGTCCTGAGATTCCAATAGGAGAACGAGACGGGAGAGGTAATTCCACGCTGTACGACGATAAAAGTTCCGGATTGTTCATGCGGAGGTAATCTTTGCTTTCCACGTTGTTTCTTCCGTGGTATGATTACTCCACAGCACCTTTTAAAAGCTTAATGTCTGATTCCAGGTGTTCCAGATCCTTTCATTGATAGTCTCAACCAGTCACTCATTGTAGGCACAATCCGGCCTCAACTCATTGATTTCTTCGGTGCGGACAGAAACAGAAAATTTGAGGCATTTCCGCAGCCGTGATACATGAAACATGTCGTGAACACTAGCAAGGTTTGCCGGTAGTTCCAGCTGGTAGGATACGGTTATGCACTTCCCCGTGGTAGCAAACGGATCTAAAGCTCGGGGAGCAAAATCTCCCCTTTACATCGAACCGGTGAATTCCTTTCATCGGAGACACACGAAGATAAACGTGTTCTCCGACCTCGAAATGCAATGGTCTACGCCTTTGATTAGCATAGCTTTTTCTGTCAGGATTTTGCAGCCTTCAGGTTCGCTTGTATTAACCAAACTCGTTCGCCGGCTTTGTTGACTACATCAATCCTGAACAGTACTCTTTCGCCCTACTCACAGCACTTCAGCGGTGTGCGACATTTCCGGCCGTAGAGCTTCATATTACAAGGTATAACTATACGGTCTTTAAACCATAGAGTACCCTCATTGTCCTTTATAGTGACGGCTTTGAGCGAACGATGATCAACACTTAATATTAGTATCTAATCGTTCATCTTAACTAACAGTACAGAGCAACCTCACAGTGATGAGCTTGGTCGTATAAACCTTTGCTCAAGAGTTCACTTCGTTGCTCCTTCAACTCTGCTAGTTCATTGGGTGCCATCTTGTACGACCTCCTTGAAATCGGTGTTGTTTCCGGCGCCAGTTCAACCTTGAACTTGACGTCCCGTTGGCCGGCATGCCCGGTAACTCATAGGAACACATCGGTTATTCACGTCTCACCGGAATGTCTTCAAGTTTAATCACTTCCGTGTGGTAGGCCTAACCAGTCCATAAAATAGGAGTAAAACATAATGATTGTAAACATGCGATACATCTCGTATATAGATAATGTAATAACTTTGAACAAGCTACCCCATTACCAGACCAAATACAAACTAGTCATTCCAACTTGATGGACTTCCTCTTTGGAAGTTCATCTCAACTAGATTTGGTCGCTACGAGATGTTAACACAGCTTTGTCATCACATGTACTACCCTTTATCTTCAATACGACATAAACATGGCCTCTAGCAAAAGAAACTTGAGTACGAAATATACTCAGATCTTTCACTAGTTGAAGATAACAACTCATGAGTATGTTCTACCCCATTGTAAGTAATCAAAACCCCCTAGGGTACAACAATCTCTCGAATAAGTTCAACTGTCCATCCCTCTGCCCAGAATGACCAGTTTCTACATATCCCAGATTTTGATCTGGTACTGGGCATTTTCATGACTCAAGTTGAATACCAAAGTTAAAGTTAACTTCAGTAGATTTCCAACGAGTATTTATTTGCCCTCAGATCAGCTCTGGTTAAAAATTTATGATAATTCAAAGTCAACAGAATTTCTGGAAGAATTTCAACAGCACCTCCTTTTGAAGTTGCTGTTTTCAACTCTAAATTCCACTGAATTCCTTGCTGCAATTGCACAAATTTTGAATTAAAAAGATTTAAAACATCTCCTACCCTTTCCAAACATGTATCATATGATAATTATAGAATTTTCTACTGGAAGTTATGCTTGAAAAACCGAACAGTCCAGAGAGTATTTTAAGTCTGTCCTGGTTCTGGACAGTTTACATTCCTCTGGGATTTCAACCAATTTCAGGTGTGATTCTGCTCTGGAAGTCTACAACAACGTTGTAAAACACTCAAACCACTTTCCAGAACTATAACCCACACCTCCATTAGCTAAATAATCTGTGATTTATGCTTTGTTAAAGTTCAGCAGACTTGCTGCAAAAACCGAGCACTCTGTTTTTCAATCCCTTTGAGCTAAACTAATCAACTGTTGAATTTTCTACCCAACCAGGGTCCTAAATATTGAAACTTGGTTATTTTAGTTCCTTGTTACCATTATCTTTAATGCAAATGCCTATTTCAAGTCGGTACTACGTTCCTCACAAAAAAAATCCTAACCGGATTATACCGGCATATACGTCTCAATTGTGACACTAAACGGTCTCTCGCACAAGTGTACTACACGGAATACATACGTGGTTAGTACCTGCAGAAGAACACTCAATAGTGATGCACTCAAATGTTGTTGTCATTTCAGGCAGATCCATATTTGAAAGTAAATGCATACGCCCGTATCATTGCCATATGGCCGTCCTTGAGTTAAGCCACGCCCCAAGGTACGTGATCGTGTTTTCACACCACATGACGGGGAACCTGAGTAGAGCGCGAACAGGTCGTCATGGTTGGGAATTTTATCAACCCAACAGATACCACCTACTTCCCTGCAGGGCACGCCGATGGCAAGCGCTGCGTGTCCTTCTAGGCCATTTCCAGAAGAACACACTATCGTGTTACCGACCACACGATGGAGTTTCCACTTTCTTGCCTAATGCACGCCAGGGACCAGCATTTCATATGAACTCAGGAACATGAAGAGTCCAAGAGTTTCATATTGACGTCTCACACAAAGCTATGAGACCTATCCCTGAACCACATTCCTCGTCAGTGGAGCTAACCGAAATTGAACCGCTTTCGGTGGCGTTCCTTACCATTTTTACCTGAGCGTAGGTGCGTCGTTACATAATCAAAATTCAGAATTATAACACATATGTTAGTCATGCCACTTTAAGTAACTATACTATTATGGTCCTTATTTGGGCATACTAATGATTCCTCACCGTAATCCTAAGTTTTCCCGTAATACAGTCCTTAATTAGTGTGCTATCCCCTAAGCAGCTCTGATGCCTGCCTGTGACGGACCAAAATCCGTACTCCCACGATATCAAAGGGTGGTGCTGCATGATGCGACACCTGACAGCACACATCATAAGGCATACATTGTATTACATAGAAAACAACTGAATATGTACAAAGTAGTACAAACCTTCAGTTTACAACTAAGTACAGAGTTTATCAATGCGGAAGCTAAATTTTTACAACTCACGCCCACCTAACTAGTAAAAGTCGGTTGTCCAGCCCTACTGACAACCCACACTAGCTCCACTCCTCAGCTCAGCGCAGCGTGTATGGCTCCCATTCAGCCGTGGTCCCCGACGGAGGGTAGCCCTCGCCGGTGGACTCGTACCCCAAGTCCGTGGGGTAGTCCTCACCTGAAAAACACTCATAGCAGCAACCATGAGCACGATGGCTCAACAAGTCTTAACTGACTCACCTATACATGAAACTCTACATGCAGTTCATAACCAATATGGAATGGCACATTGCAGCAAAGGACATGCCTACAAGTTCATCCTTACTTCATCTTTTAGCCACAAGTTAACAATTCATGAATCCGAAATTTTGGTAAGCGATATTTGGTGGCACACATGTAGAAATACAATTTATCCATATCAGCAGAGTTGAATCATAATATTCCATAATTTATCTATGTCACGACGCAGTGAACAAGCGGTACTCATAACCGCGAGGGACGGCGAATCGACTCGATGTACACCTGCAGGGATACCCGAATATCACGTCTCGTATGCCCACACGCGGAGTTGCACACATCACGCTCACCCCGTGTGTACGGAACAACCTTTCACCCAACATCACAAACGTCGAACCGGTCGCACCGAAACGAGCAGGAGGTTCCCTACACGGAGCATCTCTCTATGCCTGTTAGCAGATTTCCACCTAGCTGCCCTCAACCTACACCTATAAATCGGTGTTCTATGCCTCGACGCCTGGAGGTTTAAATTACATTGGTTTATCGGGGCCCATATATCCGATATGCCTTCGGTACGTTCAAAACTTGTTTAGTGGGGCTGCACACGGATCGGTCCTCAATTGACATGGACAGGGCTGCGCCCACAAGACTTCCTCTTGCTGCGCCCTAGCCCCTTCCTAGTCTCATTTTCTTAGTAAAGTGATCTCACATCACTCGAACATATCCCGTGTGTCCCGAAGCCTATACTTGCGAGTAGATTCCAATTACTCGACTTGTACCAAAGTCTATACACATAAGCAGAGCATGTACAACTCGAGGACTTATACACTACCCTCACTCTTGTGGGAATAATCTGGCTATGCACTTGGGTTTTCATCCATCCTACACCTAATGCACAAACATTCCTCAAGCTATGTGTATATAAAGCAAAACTTTATAAACTTGTTAAATGCAAACCGGGGCATGCCTTGTTGCTGCTGGTCAGAGTATATAATTCAGTTAGAGTCTTCTCTTCCTTGGGCTTGATCAACTGATTCACTTTCAGAAATTCACTCCGTCGACTCCGTCGTCGACTGCCTTCGTTGTAAGCACTATCGAAATGCATAAGTGTAGTTTTCATAATGCAAACTAGATAATTTAAAACTTAAACTTGTTAAGAACATAGGATGGTGTGGAAGTGCTAAGAAGGGATGTTTTGCCTCTGTTGTGCTGAGACACTAAAGAGAAAAACCCTTCTGCCTATAGGAACTGAAATCCTAATGGTTTATGTTGCATAATAGATATATGAGATGGCTGATAAGCTTTGAATGAAACTGAAGATTAGAAACTCCATTGACTCCAAAACGTTTACTGCAAGTCATACACTACCCGGTAACTTGGCTTGCCAAATTGCAGCTATAGTGAATAGAAATTGTGCCCCTCATAATTCCCTCAAGATTTCCTATGTAATTCTCCTATACATAAGAATGGAAACCTAATACAGAGAGTTCTAAGGTTCCACTTGAGCTGAAACTTTACATGTGAGTTCCTTGTCACAAGAAAGTACTTTGGTACAAAATTCAGACCTTTTAAATGAGTAGTTCCTCCAGAATAATTCTATAAGCAGTTATGCTACAAGGAATTAATACTGGGGTAATGTGCATTTTCATGCCCAATCAAATGAACTACCCTAAGTATGGCTCATAGATCATGTCTGAATTTCCCTATTATTCTTGAAGCTAAGGATTGTCCAGAACTGATTTTACAAAGGAAAACCATTTTCTGAAAAAGTTTCTGGACAGTTTTGAGCAAAGCAGATTGTACTCTGGAAATTCCTACTCAAATAAACCCCAAATGAGCTGAAACTTTGCTGAAAAGTTAATAATGTCCTAAAGAATAATCTGGCAAAATTTGAGGATTTTTGGATGAACCAAACTCCCTCTATAATTCTTTTAGAGAAAACATTCAAAGAATTTTCCAGAATTTATTATTGACTTTAATACCAATTGGGGTTCATATTTGGATAGATCTTTGCAAACTGAATACATCCCAATTTGAATTACTCAATTTGGAGTTTCCTATACAAAGTTATGAATTTTGAAAGTTGGAGCTAAAACTGGAATTATTTTTCTATTGCAAATTCAAGCTGCGCCCACGGTTTAACTGCAGCCAATAGGATTTCAGGACACACGGGACCGCTGGGTTTTAACCGTGTAGCCACACATGATCACTGGCCACAACTGATCCCGAGTTTAAAAATCCCTCACCGACAGGTGGGCCAGCCCCAACCTTCTTCTTCCTCCACCCTTTTCTTCCCGCGCGTGCGCTCTCCTCGCCGGACAGAGGCGGCGCCTCGTCGGCCGCGCGTTCCCAGCCGTCTCCGGGCCGGAGACTTGCCGCCCAGGGGTTTTCAGGGTCGGGAGCTCATTGGCAGGTCGGTACGGATGCTAGAGGACCGGAACTATGTCGACGACGTGCGGCGGCCTCGGGAGTGGTTCGACACCGTCGGCCGGTGGTTCTAGAGCGCAAAAGCTTGGGTGATTGGCTCTAAAGCATCCTTGGATGCTAGGGAAGCTCTACATAGACGCAAACCAGCGTGGGAACAGCGGCTACTATGCCTTCACCGTGCGCCCGAGTGATATTGCCGGTTTTGCACTTGGGAAACTTCAAAATACGTCGCCTCTCGTCGGCTTCAAGCTAGGTTTGAAAAGAGGAGATCACCGCCATCTAGCCTAGCTCCTTCGTGCCTAATTTGGTGACCTAGGAATGAAGAAAGAAGAAGAATTTCTTTGTTTCGTACCGGGAGGTCGGGTTGTGCCTTCCGAAGGAAAATTCCCAAATTGGCGTTCGGTGGTCCATGGCTCGACTTGAGGGTTGGGGATGAGCAGCACGGATTAACGGTGCATCCTGGAGTTCCCTAACTCGGGAGTGAAAGCTCCTCGGTTGCCCTGTCCACGTGAGCACCTAGTCGCAGTAAAACTCGGCCTCTGTGAAGAATAACCCGAGCAGGATCGGGGAGCCCAAAACTTGAGCATTTTCGTACCGAGGTTATGGAGGGTGATCACTCAGTACCATTTTGCAGTTTGGAGAGGCGTTGTGAAGCTGCATTTACCGGCTCCCGATTGTATTTCAGAGAGAGCGGCGAGCGGCTGGTTTCTGTGCTTGTGCGAGGGCTATGCAACGAACAGGGCTCGGTCGATGAGGAAGTGGATCACGCCGAGTGGTAACAGCACACGAGCTTCTCTCCAGCACGGTGAATCAACAGGGATGTGGCCGGGTGTTACACTCGGTGGCGCCCAGAGGAAAGCCTTTCTAAGCTCGTGTCTGAACAGGGTCTATGTCGGTTGCCTCAGTGGAAACAGAGAAGCGTTGCTTAGGGTGCAAGTCACACTTTTTTCCCAATGACATGCGGGCCCCACCTTTAGACTCTTCTTCTTATCCCTCTTGGTTGCTCCCGAATTCCTCCCAAATTTGGCAGGTGGTCCAATTCACTGGGTAACGTTTACTTCACGTGCGGACGAGTTTTTGTCAGGGGACACGTGATAATAGACGAGCAGCTCCGGTGAAGCCGCTCCCGGCTTCAGCCGATAAGGGCAAGGAAAACAAGCCGGGGTTAACTCGGGAGGTGGCGGTAACACTGCCCTCGGTGGTGCACGCTGGTTGACTCAGTGTCCGAGAACCGACTTATTTGCTTCAGTGGAAAACAGGGAATGGAGACTTAGGGGGCAAGTCTAGTTGGCTCTATGACATGTGGGGGCTACAATCTGAACTCAGTTTGGATACTAGAGCAAGTTTCATGCACACTTAAATTTGTAATTGAATTCCTATGCCATTTAAAGTCCATTTGAAAAATGTGTAGCAAAACAATCTCCAACTTCATGGGAGTTTGCCTCCCCAGTAATTTGGACCCAAGGAATTCAAATATGAAACTTGATTTCTGGTTTGGCTGCCGCAAATGAGGTTTTGAGCACAACCATTTGCATTCTATTAATTGCCCTAATTTGAAATTTGAGTTTGACAATTTGTGTTCAAACTCTGAATTTCATTCCCCCTTGCACATGAGAGCTTACACATGGGTTTTAAATTAACTTTATTCCCCAAACACTCAATTGCCCCTAGGCTAGAGTGGTGGGACACTCATATGTGTCGTCACATGTGGAAAAATTTAAACAAGTCCCAATTTTTATGAACCTAGAACACAATGATACTCAAACATCCGTTTCCTTGCATTCCGTTTCTGGGACTTTTACATAGGTTGGCCGGCCAACGGCACCGAAGTGCCCCCGGGGCTGCCGCACGTCGCCGGCCTATTTCCGACCGTAGGCAGCTCGAGCAACCCTCACCAATGTATTCTCCGACCTCCAAAAAGCACGGCGGTGAGTCTCCGGCCGGGAGATGGCCGGAAACGTGGGGCCGGCGAGCTCTGGTCTCGGTTCGGCGAGGGGGAGCGGTGCGCGCACGAGAGGGTGGCGGGAGGAAGAAGAAAGGTGCCGGTAGCACGTGTCAGCCGCAGTAAATTTAAATTCAGGTCGGTTGTGGCTCGGGATCAAGTGTGGCTGCATGCTTGGAAACCGTGTAACCCGTGTGGCTCGAATCTCAGTGGCTGCAATTTAAAATAGTGGGCCCAAGTTGATTTCCAGTAGCAAATTAATTCCAGAAATTGCCATAACTTTGAAAAAACATATCTTGGTGTAGGAAACTCCAAAGTGGATGACTCAAATCGGGTTGGATTCATTTCGCAAAGATCAATCCAAATATGAACCTAAATTGTTATGAATGTAAATAATAAATTCTGTAAAATTCTTTGAACCTTTTCTGAAAAAGAAGTATTGAGAGAGTTTGGTTCTAACAAAAATCCTCAAATTTTGCCAGAATATTCTTTGGGATATTATTGACATCCTAGCAAATATTCAGCTCATTTGGAGTTGAATTGAGTAGGAATTTGCTAAATACAAACTGCTGTGTTCAAAGTTGTCCAGAAACTTTTTCAGAAAATGTTTCTAACTTATAAAATCCATTCTAGGCACTTCATAGCTTCAAAAAACATAGAAAAATTCAGGAATGCTCTATGAATCATACTTGAAATTGTAGTTCACTTTATTGGACATGAAAATGCATATTACTTCAGAATTAATTCTTTTTAGTAGAACTACTTAAGGAATTATTCTGAAGGAACTACTCAAGTAGAAGTCCTGAATTTTGGATCAAAATACTTTCATGTGACCTGGAACTCGCATGCAAAGTTTCCAGTCAAGTTGATCCTTAGAACTCCCTGTATTGGTTTTCCATGCTTATATATGTGGGGAAATACATAAGAATCTTGTAGGAATTATTTAGGACACATATTCCTTCCACTTTAGCTGCAATTTGGCAAGCTAAGTCTATGTGTAGTGTTTTACTTCCTGTAAAAATTTCGAAGTCATTGGAGATCAGGATCTTTAGTGATGCCCAAATCATTGCAGCTCATTTTATATGTTCATTAGGAAAATTAGTTAGTGTATAACTAAACCCCTAAGGCAGATTTAGTTTTCTTAATTTTCTTGCACAACAGAGGCAACAAAATCATTGTTGCTATTTCCACACAGCCTCTGTTCTTAAGAAATTCAAGTCTTTAAATTCTCTAAATTGCATTATAATAACTTATGCATATTCATGTCGATAGCGCTCACGACGAAGGACTTCGAAGGAGTCATCCCTTGACGTGTGGATCAGTTGAGCAAATTCAGAAGGATCAAGGGATAGAAGATCACTAACTGCTATTATATACTGCTATCCTGCAAAATAGGCATGCTCCGGTTTGCATTTAACAGCTGTTAAGTTTTTATATTGTATTCACTCTTTTGGTCAGGAAATGGAATGTGCATTAGGTCTAGTTGTTTTGATACTCCTCTTGCACGACCAAAGAAACCCATGGAGTATTGGGTAGACGTCTTATTCATCATGTAGAAAGTGCCATGCTTAATTAGGTTTCAGTAGAAGTCAAGTGGTTGGACGCTACTCATATGATCAGGAAAAAAGGGGGCATACGGGATTGGTTCAGAAATTTATTAGCATGTTGAAGTTGAGACCGGGCAGATTGTAGGAGCAACAGGACATAGGGGCCTGGGTGCGTTAGACCTGTCCGTGTAGGTCAACAACCCATCTGTATGCAGCCCTGTTGAGCAAGTTTGAGTTGTGTACCGGACTCATGCTGGCTATATGGAACCCAGTAAACCGATGTACCTCGGGAAGTTTACGTTGGGACTTTTCCGGTCGCCTCAGGCGAGAGGTCGGTGTGCAGTATGTGGGTAACGCTCTCATGACATCTCATGTTGGTAGGTGCACCATGAGGGTGGCCACTGTATGGGACGATCGGATCGATTCGATGTAGGTGAAACAGGGGAAAGGCTGCCAAGTACGACATCAGTGATGGTTGCTGTAGGCAACGTCGAGTATGGGCGTACGTGTTAAGTAGTCCGGGTGTTTTTTATTCGAATCACTGTCGCTCGCAGTAGTGAGCATACTTGTTCTCAGAGTCGTGACGTAGTAAGAACCTGGATTTGAGATAAGAACTAACCACTTTGGTTTGAAGTTGATACTAGTATTGTGCTGTTACCTTGTATGCACAGTGAGACCAAACTCGATTCATTTCCACCATGAGCAACTTACATCGGGGGAAAGCATTTCTTGTTTGATTGTGGACTCCTGATGTGACATGCCTAAGGTTACTATTAATTTGCTGTTAATAAGACTTGAAAGTAAGAATTCACATTAGGCGAGTTCATTATGCAATCTACTATCCCACTTTATATCTTTACCTTCATGTAGATTTTCATGACTAGGTTTGATGGTTAAGTCTTGCTGAGCTTTATGCTCACAGATACTAGACTAGTTGTTTTGCAGGTATTGACTCTATTCTTATGAGTATGGTTGCCGATGAGACTCGGAAACCTCCGAGTGGTTACTCATGCATCCTCGCCGCTGCGGTTTGTTATTCGTGTTGCTAGTAAGAAACGTCTGCGGGCTGGACTGTTTATTTGATGCTAAGCTAGAAATGAGTCGTGAGAGTTGTAGTCTTCCACTGTAGTTTATTTTGAGATAAGTATTTGTAAATTAACTCTTTGTACGTTTCCGCAAATGATTTATGTTATATGAGCTTTTCTTGACTCATGTGCCATTGGGTGCCGCATTGCATGGCACCACCCAATGCGATTCTCGGACGAGCATGCACGGACCCATGATCCGGGGACGGGCGAGCCCCGACACTGAGCTCCCCAACAGAGTCGCCGAACCTCCCTCAATGTGCCCGATGCAAGAACGAGGTGCCACGCCACTGGAAACCCCGGAGCCGAGCGTGATTTTTCTCCCCGGCGCCGTGTAAAACAGCCGGCACAAGAACTCGACGCCCGGCCGCGAGGATCATTCTCCCGCCATGTTGTGCACGCCTAAAGGTTCGCCTAGAACCCTTCTACTCTCCTCCCAACCCCGGAAGCATGGTATCGTGTGTCTCGCCGGAATTTTACCGTTTTCCACCAGCATGCAATATACACCGAGGTGGCTCTAACAAAAAATTCATGCCACACAGTAAACCACTTGGCACAAAACGTAGGATACACCTCCTAGACCTCCATGTTAGTTCAGGGAATCAAAAACCATCGAAAATTGTCGAGCAAACACACTGTTCTTCGAGTTTTATGAATTCCGCCGCAATTTGACCTAGCTCAACGGTGAGGTCATATTTCCTGCAAGTTTCAGCAAGATCAGCTTGTAGTTCCGTGTTCCTCTCGGTTCCATGGTTCTGTACAAGCAAACGGCTAAGCTTTTGGTGTATCACAGAGCCCTAGCGGCATCGCCGAAGTGCCACCGAAGCTGTCGCTCTTCGCACCTACAGTTCAGGCCATCCTCGGTCTGAGTGAAGGCCGGCAGCGTATTCCCCGCACGAAAATACATAGAGGCGGCGAGTTTGGTGGAGTTCAGTGCACGGGGACCCCCTTCCGGCGACGTCTCCGGTGAGGTCGGCGGCGGGCCGGCGGGGGAGGCGAGAGGAAGAAGACAATGGGGCTGGCCCATGCATCAGCCTCTGTTTCGGGGAAATTTGATTTTCTGTGGCAGCGGATTGGATTGCGACTGCACGATAGGATCCGTGTGGCGCCGTGTGTTCTTCTCTCTGGTGGTGCCACATCACCCCGGGACCCTCTGTCAGAATTTGAATATTTCCCCGGATTGTTTGAATTCCTGATTTTCCTCATTCTTTAAAAGCTCATAACTTTTGCTAGGAAACTCCAAATTGGGTGATTAAAATTGGTTTAGATTCAACTTGGAAAGATCTATCCAAATTTGCAACCAAATTTTTATGAAAGTCGATAATAAATTCTGCAAAATTCTTTGAATCTTTTCAGTAAAAGAATTTTTGAGGTAGATTGGTTCATCAAAAAATCCCCAAATTTCTCCATGATATTTCTTAGGAAATTATTTAACTCGTTCTAAATTTTCAGCTCATTTGGAGTTGATTTGAGTATGAAACTGCAGAGTACAAAGCACTGTGCTCAAATAAGTCCAGCAACATTTTCATAAATAATTCTCACTTGAAAAATCCATTCTTGGAAATCCTAGCTCCACAATTCCTAGGAAAATTCAATCATGCCCTATCAGCCTTGAAAGTGTGGTTCACTTGAATTTGCATCAAAGTGCAAATTTATTCAGAATTAATTCCTTTTTTCCTAAATGCTTAGGGAACTGTTCTGGATGAACTACTCATTGAAAAGTTCTGAAGTTTGGTCCAGAATGTTTTCTTGTTACAAGGAACTCACAGGAAAATTCTCAGATAAATTTGAGCTCTGGATCAGTACATTTATATAATACCTTTCTTAGGTGAAAATGCAACAATTAGGAAGAACACTTAGCACTTGATCCCACTTTGCTAAGTCTAGCTTCATCAACTAGGATCCTCTCAACCTAGCTCCTAATCAGAATTATATTCTCCACTTTGTAACAAATACCTGATCTCAAAGCATTTATAATTGAATACATGTGCATGTTCATAACGTGTAGTGATTAAACGTGAAAAGTGGGAAGGAAGTGAAGCTTGGGTCAAGGAGCCAGAAGAGCCCGTGATTAAGCTTCAAGTCATCAGCAACTAACTGCATATTATATCTCACTTTAGTCCCCTGGACAACAAAGGCAAGCTCCAGTTTGCATTTAAGTTGTTTTATGAAGTTTTTTACTTTGTTCACTACTATGGTTTAGAGTTTGTTTGTGCATTAGGTCAGGAATGATTTATACTCCAACTGCATGACAAAATGAACCCTGGAGTCGAGGGTAGAATAAATTTTCCCGCTGTAGAATATTGCTATGCTAAATAGGTTATGACATCGGTAGAAGTCGAGTAGCTGGAATCTACTCGCGAGCTATAGTTCAGGTTCACACGGGTATGGTGTAAGCAAACATAATAAAGTTTATGTTTTCAAAGATGAGAATAGGCAGAGGGTGTAGGCATCGACAAGACGAGGTCTTGGTCGAGTAGCTCTGCCTGTGTCGGTTAAGGACCATTCTCGTGTGCGGCCCCACTGAGTAAGTATTGAGTTGTGTACCGGATGCTTACTGGTATATGGGACCCAGTAAACCAATGTACCAGGTTAACTGGATTGTAGAGGCATACCACACAGTCTCGTTAGACCTATGAGCCCGAGATGGTGTGACCGGTTCTACAGTTGGGTGTCCTGCGAAAGGTTGCCACATACTACGTAAAGAAGGACGCTATATGTGGGTCTTCAGAGGCGGGCGTATGTGTCGAGTATGTCGGGCAATGTTTGATTCGAATCACCGTCCCTCGCGGTCACAAGAAACCACGCTCGCTGCCGAGTCCATTTCCTGCTGCTAGAAAGTGTTATCCTCAGGCAGGATAACTCCTTTGCTGCTTAGCTAGGTTCGTGAGAGTGATCACAGTTGTATTTCTGCTGCAACTTTGATTGTATATTCCGCTGCTGTACATTAGAGTGTACATTATTATTTGTAAAACAGATTTGTTGTTTAATACACACTTGTGTATGTCTTGGATTCATTCCTGTGTGCGCTAGTCAGTGTCGCCTAACACGGCACCACCCAATGCGATTCCTGGAGTGTCGGGGCGTCCGGCCCCCACACTCCAAATGTCCCTCACATTCTTCGGTGGGTTCCACTTCAACACGTCCCTCACTTTTTCGGGATCAACCGATACTCCTCTAGGGATGATGTGGTCTAAGAATGATATTTCCCTTAACTGTGACACCCTCATTTTCGATTTCTGCATGTATTCATGTTTCATGTACAAAAACATTTTGAAATAAGTTGAAACAGAGAAGAAACCAAAAAGATAGCCGAAAAAAGCCAATTCCAATTCGCCTAGAGTGCAGTAGACATTTCCCGCGGCCCGTTGGCCACATGGCGTGTTCGGAGCTCATCTCCTCGAAGGGGGAGAGGTCCGCCGCTAAATTGTCTACGTGGCAGGCTCGGGGCTCGTCCCCGCAAAGGGGAAGAGGTCCGAGCCTGTGGGACACGTGTTGCCCCCGGAGCTAGCCTCTACGGAGATGCGAGGCCAGTCCCGCAGGACACGTGTCTGCTGCGGAGCTAGTCGTTGCGGAGAGAAAGGTCCAACCGCGCGGGACACGTGTCGCTCTCGGAGCTCACCTCCGGGAGGTCTGACCTGCGGGGCACGTGTCGCTCTCGGAGCTCACTTCCGAGAGGTCCGGTCCTATCGGACACGTGTCACCATCGGAGCTCACTTCCGGGAGGTCCGACACTACTGGACACGTGTCACCTCCGTAGCTCACCTTCGGGAGGTCTGACACTGATGGACACGTGTCACCATCGAAGCTCGTCTCCGGGAGGTCCGAAACTATTGAACACGTGTCGACCTCGGAGCTCGTCTCTGAGGAGAAAAGAAGATTCAGTGCTGCTTGACACGTGGCATTCACGGAGCTCACCTCTGAAGTGAGGGAGGTCCAGAACTGACACGTGGCACTCACGGAGCTCACCTCCGAAGAGAGGGAGGTCTGGAACTGACACATGGCACATTCAGAGCCTCCTCCGAAGAGAGGGGAGGTCCGGCAATGACACGTGGCGTGCGCGGTGCTCGTCTCTGGAAAGAGAGGAGGTCCCGACCCGCCAGGACATGTGGCGCACGTGGAGCTCGCCTCCGAGGAAAGGGGAGGTCTCGCCCGCCTGACACGCGGCACAACCGGAGCTCGTCTCTGCGGAAAAGGGAGACCAGGCCCCCGCTGGACGCGTGGAGCTTCCGGAGCTCACCCCCACTGAGGAGACGAGATTTTAAGCGGTTTTTCTTCTGTACGCGTGGGAAACCCTAGTACTGAGGAAACCGACACGATTTCTACATCGTTTCCGCACCAATTGATTAGAGATAAGTTGTTAAGATTCAAACACAAATGAAATAGGACTCTTATTTGAAATCCAATTGGAGGAGGACTCTTCTTTTCCCGGTTATAAATAGAACCGAAAACCTTTGGCCGCAACCACGAACTTCTTTTCCACCTTCCGAGTCGACGACATTGGAGCCCTAGCCCCCAACTCGCCGAGCTAACCACCTTCGCCGGAGTTTAGTCGCCGAAAGAGAGCCCCGATGATCTGTCTTGCTAGGAGAAGGACCCCGAGACCAAGAAGAACGTAAGGTAGGTCTCCATTACCACCTTATGACCTCATTGCGATTTTTCTTTGCATCTGTTCTTTGATTCCTTTCTTACAGAAGATTTATCGTGTACAGATCACGTGTTGATCGGTTTGATCTAGATCTTGAGTCCAGATCATCACCACATCCACATTTGATCTAAACACCTCTGTTCATCGTAAAAAAACCCATGCAAGCCATGCAGGAACACGTACAAACTAAACTGCACCGTAGGATTAACATGCATATGCATCATTGCATCTTGAGAAAAGATTGTGCATGATATTGATTTGCTGTAAATCTTGTGTGTGTGCGATTGTAAGTAGAAAGACAAGCTCAGGGAGCTATCTACGAAGGATTTCAACAACAAGACTTTGAGATCCAAGAACAACAGAAGCAAGAACAAGGCAAGTGCTCCTTGACCATTTTGATCCCATGTTTTTGAAAGACTGTTTTGTTTGCAAAAAGGTGTGAGTATGCTTGAGTCAACTTGATGGGAAACCCTTTGATAGGAGTTTACTAGTTTTGTTAACCACCCTTGTCGCCAGGAAAGTTAATGAGTCGGGTATGGTTTTTGCTTTTATGCTTCGCCGAGTCCATGGGATATGGGAAGCGAGATAGATGTGTCTAGCTAACTGCACTCGTAAGAATAATGAGAAACTGATGTTAATGAACATGAATCGGAGAGAGATCTAGGCAAGCCTGGTTTGTGAATGAGGTAGAATGAGATGGTGGTTTACTTGCCGTAGATCTAAGGACCAGTTCATGCGAGCACATGCCAGGATAACAGTGCCACCACAGGGCCAAGTATGGGTGCGGCTTAGCTGACTAATTAGGTAAGTTACTAGATTGTTATGGACCGTGGAAGGCGCGGGGAATGGGAGTCGAGTGAGGACTGCCCTGGGAACTACATGGCACAAGAGGGGGCCCGTGGGTGGGAGAATTGGAGATTCAAGCACGCTGGTGAAACCTTAGTGAGTCCATACATCTAGTAGCCCCTTTGTAAAGGCTATTATGTGATCTCTTGGCCATCCACCGATGGTTGTCTACTGGTATAATGGAGGTTCCCTCTAGTCGCCGACGGGTGAGGAAATCACGAACTTGTTGGTAAAGTGGTGCCACCTCTGCAGAGTGTAAAACTATCATGATATCCGTGCTTCCGGTTACAAGCACATGGCCAACTTCCATGATTAGACACAAAACTTGGGATGGTTACTCAGGTATGGTCAATGGGATTGGTTTTGGGACTGTTTTGGGTCATGACAATGAATTGGTTTCAGTTCCATGAAAATGAGATGGTTATGAATATTTATGAGTATGAGATGAACTTGAGAAAGATTATTGGATGGTTGAAGCTTGATAAATGGTGAATTATGGTGAAAGAATGTTGTTGAATTACTTGGTTTTGTTGGGATTTAACTCACCTAGAAATAGTTGCTATTTTTACCATGTTTGTGAAATAAAATTTGCTTGCTGCAGTGAACCTCTTTATTCCCTACCTTGTTGTAAGCTACATGTCATACTTTTCCCGCACTTGCTGAGTATGACATGTACTCACCCTTGCATTCCCACAAAAAATTCAGCTACAGGAGAAGAGTACTTCGAGGAACATGTGGAGTACTAGGCGTGCGCACTACCGTCAACATGCCTGTGGAGTCAGAGTGGAGCCCCATCATCCTTAGTGATTTTACGCTGTCGTTTAGAATCTTTCGCTGCAGAGTAAGTTAGACATTCATGATTGAGTCATTGAGTTATTGTAATAAAGTACTTAAACACTATTCGTACGTGGTTATATTCTGAATTCAGTTTGTCATAAAGTTGTGTATGTGTGATGAACATCCTGGGCACACATATGCATTCACTTGGTTCAAATTTTTGGAACATGGTGTCACATCAGTCGGGGCCTGGGTAGCTATCCTGGCGGGGCCGTCAAGGCCTATAGGCGAAGGGTGAGTCCGTAGGGCCCTCCTGGATTTGTCGCCTAGCTTCAAGAGTCCTGTGGAGGTTGCACACCGCCATGTGCTCGTGTACCGAGTTGCGTGAGGGGGTTGATGACCCGGCCCTTTTGCGTCGGGTTGTTTGTCTTGGTGTGTGGGCTCCAGTGTGGTTCGTTCCGTACCTGCTGAGGCTTCGGCTTTGGCTAGGGGCTATGGATCCTCGGGATTTCAACCTGCTGGGCGGCGGCTGAGGCCAAGAGCACCTAAAGGTCTTGGTGAGCCTTCTAGACTTTGGGGTTGGTGGGCTCCGGCATGCCGTGCAGTATGGCGGCAGCGACCACCACGTTTTGGCTGGCCCTTTCGACATGCGGGGGCTGTCTATTGTTGATGGTGTTGGCCTGACCTATCAGGCATGGAGTCGTGCTGCATTTGAACACGAGCTGGGACCGGGCCACGCCCGGTGGGTCCTTGAGGCGGCGCGTCGCGCCGTGAGCTGCTCGGCCAGCTCGCGGTGTCATGCTTTTGATGGCTTGAGGTCGCCTCGTGGACTTGTGCTGGTTGGCGTAGCCAGATGAGAGGCATTGGCCATCTCGGCGGCGTGACACTCACAGGAGGGGTGCTTGGTATCTTCGGTGTTGTCATTGGAGCTGGGGTCGTACTTCAGGATGTGGTGAAGGGATGTCGGGGCATGTTCGATCACCCCAGTGAAGACTGATGCTGGAGCGTCGTATGTGGCACCTGAGTTGGCAGAGATATGGAGGTGCAAAATCTGCTGGTGAAGAAGTCTAGGCTTTCGAAGCTGAGGGCCTGGTGGGTGAGGGCGAAGAAGGACCCCTCGTCATCGCCTACGGTGGCGGTGAACTCGAAGTCGCTGAAGGACATTGTCGCACCGGGTGCAAGGACCGATCGTGGAGAGGCCATCGAGGTGGTGAAGAAACAGAACGTGTGGCAGCCCCCTACCTGGCGCGCCAACTTACGGCGTTTGGATTTCTGACTAGTAATCAAATGTGTCGTGCGTTCTACCTCGAGGTGGCCTATCTAAGAACACAAAGAATTTATCCTGGTTTGGGCAAGGTGACCTATGTCCAGCCGAGGTGTCTCACTTGTTCTTACTCAAGAATGTGGGTGGTTCTTACAAGTGTGAGAGCCTGTCCTCCTCACATTCACTGTCACCTCTATTTATACTCTCTCTTTCTCTCTCGTCTTCCTCCGTTTTACCGGGGAGGAGCAAGTCGTGGGTTCAGGGATGGCTTGTCCTGTCGTGTGCAGGACAGGGCACTCAATGGAGCCGTCCTATTCATAGCCTGCCACTACGCCTGCTCTTGTCCCATCATTGGGGTAGCCCATACCGTGGCGCACACACGCCCCGTGTTCCAATCCTCTTCGGTTCCGTCGAAGGTGATGAACAGTCAATGTCGTGGCCAGGGAAGGCACTCGAGTGCCCTCCCACTTGGACGGGGTGACACCTGCTCCGCATTGAAGGCCACCTACTTTCCTCCTACCCGAGGTTCGGATCAGGCCTTCCTTTTGAGATCTTTCCTTTGTCCGCCCCCCGGGGGCAAGTCTCATGCTCGCCCCGGGGCCAGTCCTGGGCTCTCTGTCCTATTCGCTCTGCCTTCTCCCAAGCTTGGGTTCGGACCTACTCCTTCGTTCATACTTTGTGGGATGTCTTCCCGCTTTTCTCCAGGGGGTCGGAGTCAAGAACCCCGTCACATAGACTTTAGGGACTTGAACAGGGCTACACCTAAGGATGAATACCCCATGCCTATAGCTAATGTGTTGATCAACAATGCTTTAGAAGACAAGATGATCAACTTCCTAGATGGCAATGCTAGGTACGACCAAATCCTCATGGCTGAGGAAGACATGTCTAAGACAGCCTTCTGTTGTCCAGGATTTGTGGGATTATTTGAATGGATTGTGATGACCTTTGGACTAAAGAATGCTGGAGTGACATATCAAAGAGCCATGAACATTATTTTCCATGATCTGTTGGGTATCATCTTGGAAGTTTACATTGATGATCCAGTGCTGAAATTGGCTTATTTTCATGAACACATAGCTGATTTACATGTAGCCTGTGATAGAATGAGGAAATATTGTCTAAAGATGAATCCACTGATGGGTGCCTTTGGTGTGTCGGGTAGAAGGTTCTTGGGGTTCATTGTGTATGAACATGGGATAGAAGTTGACCCCAATAAGGTAGAAGACATCAACAGAATAGAAGAGCTGACATGCAAAAGGGATTTGCAAAAGCTGCTAGGAAAGATCAATTACTTAAGAATATTCATATCTAACTTGGCAGGCAAGACTAGATCCTTTTATGCCCCTATTGAAGCTAATGCATGAACATGTTTACATGGGGGGCATAACAAAGGGATGCATTTGAAAGAATCAAGACTTATTTGGTCAATCATCTAGTCTTGCGAGCACCTAAGGTTGGACAAGCTCTTAGCCTCTATATTGCTACTCAAGACCAAGTTATTGGAGTTATGTTAACTTAAGAAGATCAAGGTAAAGAGTTCTCTGTGGCCTACTTAAGAAGAAGATTACTGGATGCTGAAACAAGGTATTTTTTTCATTGAAAAGTTGTGTCTATTTCTCTACTATGTTTGTTCAAAGTTTCGGCACTACATACTTCCTATCACTTGCATTGTGGCTTGTCAACACGATGTAGTCAAGCATATGTTGCAAAAACCGATTCTTAGTGACAGGCTTGGCAAATGGGCATACTCTCTAGTGGAGTACAATCTGGTGTATGAGCCTCTTCGGTATATGAAAGGACAAGTCGTGGCTGACTTCATCGTGGAACACAATATACAACTTGAATATGAATGCTTAGTCGAGGTATGTCCATGGAAACTTTACTTCGATGGATCGGTTTGTGATAGAGGTCAGGGGGTTAGTCGTGTATTGGTCTCACCCACAAACTCCATATATGTGCTATATATTCGGCTAGGATTTGAATGCACTAACAATTAAGCCGAGTATGAAGCGTTGTTGAATGGCTTGGAATGTTTGGTCGACATGGGAGTTAAGAACATAGAAGTTTTTGGTGATTACAAGCTTGTAATTCAACAAATCAGTGGTGAGAGCCAATGCCTGGATGGGATCTTGAATGACTACCGAGAACGATGCTTGGATATCATAAAAACTCTAGATACTTTCCGCATCAAACATATCTTTAGAGAGGCAAACTAGATAGCTAATACCTTGGCACAACAAGCATCGGGCTAGGAGATAAAGCGAGGGAAGTTTGCTACAAAGAACAGGCTGACATTGTCTAAGGACTTTGAAGCTAAGTTAAGGCAGAATAATTTGACCAAGTTTGATATCATGGTGACAGATGACTGGAGACTTGTGTTGATAGAATGTATCAAGAATCCTAGTGAGTGCAAGGACAGGAAGGTTCGGCATCAAGCTTTGAAATACTCATTGATCAATGATGAGTTATATCGTTGAACTACAGATGGTCGTCTGTTTAGGTGCTTAGATCAAGAACAAGCTAAAGAAGCCATGGGAGAGTGCATGAAGGACTCTGTGGTACACACCAATCAGCTCACAAGATAAAGTTGATGTTGAAACGGGCAGGATTCTATTGGCCAACCATGCAAAGTGATTGCTTCAAGTATTACAAGGGGTGTGAAGCTTGCCAAAGATTTGTGACATCCAATTGGCTCCGGCTAGTGTGTTGCATCCTATTATAAGGTCACGACCGTTTATAAGATGGGGCTTAGACTTTTTTGGTGAAATACATCCTTCATCATCTAAGAAGCATTGTTTTGTGTTGGTTGAAAAATATTACTTTACTAAGTGGACAGAGGTTGTGCCATTGAAGACCAATACATACAAAGAGTTAGAGAATTTGCCGAGTCTTATGGGATCAAGTTGTTGAATTCTTCACCATATTATGCTCAAACAAATGGATAAGTCGAAGCTAGCAACAAGATCTTAATCAAATTGATTAAGAAGAAGATAACGGAGAATACAAGGAGGTGGCATGAGACTTTGAGTGAGGAACTGTGGGCACACAGGATTTCCAGGCATGGTGCTACTAAAGTAACTCCTTTTAAAATTGTATATGGGCAAGAAGTTGTGCTTCCTGTTTAGATCAACTTTCAAGCTTGTAAAGTGGCTCTACAAAACAATATATCGGCCATGGAGTACCAAGAACTTATGATGGACATGATAGACGGAGTACTTGTGAGCCGATTTGAAGCTTTGAAAGAGATAGATAAATAAAACCTCAGGGTGGCCAAGATGTACAACAAGAAAGTTAGGGAGAAATCATTTTTACTTGGATATTTGGTATGGAAAATGATTCTACCCGTAGGAACAAGAGATAAGAAGTTTGGGAATGTAAGGGCCTAAGTTTTTGCACAAATCCAAAGCGTTCATCACACCACACACACATCATTGGAGGAAATTTTATGAACACCTCTGAAGAGCAAGTAAAAACTATCAACATGGTCATTAGAGAATAAACTCACAAAATGCAAAAGTGGCATTTCCCACATGCATCATATAAGGGCTGAGCATATGGAAAACTCATACACCTTTCTAGGAATGCTCATGCCAAATTTCACCCAAATCCAAAACATTTTTGAGGTATTTTTGGGTATAACTAGAAAGAGGCTAGTTTGAACTCAAATTTAAATTCAAACTTCTTTTATCCCATGACTTCGAAAGTGGGAGGCATATTCATACTCAGCACATTTTTGTAAGCTCACACACCAATTTTCACTCCATTTGGAGTTGATCTTGACATGAGCTAATTTTAGTAAATTCAAACTCAATTTGAATTTCAAACTGCATATGTGCTGAAAATACATTTAAACACTCCATAATTTCAATTATATCCAATTCAAATGGCCAGTTGGTAGATAATTCAAATATAAAAGGATATTAGGGTATCTACTGTTTAGAGCAGTGGGGAAAATTGAATTTCAGAGGTTAAAAGGTGAGTGGGTCCCACATGTCAGCCTCACTAGCAATTTTAACCGACCGAAGACAGAGCACTCGGTTTCTCGGGCTTCAGCCGAGCGCGCCATCGAGCTAATCGCTGGTACCAGCTCCTGCTGCATTTCCCCGCGCTGGAGACCAGCTTCTCGGCGTCTTACCCATCCCCGACGTGCTCCGTTTGCTCACAACCCGAGTCCACAGCGAGATCGCCCTCTCTCACACCGAGCTCCACCGAAAGCACGCCACCCTCTTGGTTCCACTCATGAGCAGGCCGACCAATCGCAAACAGAGCCTTCCCAATAGCAAAACGGCATCGTGGGTTTGTGAGCAACATCCTCAACGTCTTGTTGTCCTGTGATCAGACACCCTCGAGCTAAGCCGAGCGTTTTTCCGGCGAACCGAGCGTTGCCTCCATTTGGGGCTCCCGCGGACAGCTCGGCACAGCTATCCTCGCATCCACTTCTCTACACAATAAAGGTGTGTCACTGCGTGTAGAAGGTGTAGTCGAAAGCCATTTGGCATATGATCAACCATTGGTTGAAAATTTCCAAATTTACCGAAAGCTAGTTCATATGAGCCGAGCTCACCTTCCATTGAAATTCGGACTCCACGCACTCTTGTTAGTCGAGCCTGTTGGCCTGTACGTTCTACATATGCTAGCACTCACGCTCAAAGAAGAAGCAAGGAAAACCATTGAGGATCGGCCGTGATATGGCCATTTTTCTCGCCGCCGTTGCAAAGTACCTCAGCTCACCGTCGAGGGTATGGTTGCCGGCGTTTCTAGCTTCCACAAGGTCTTGTCGCATGTTCTTCGTGCTCCACTGATGCTCCCCAAGCAATTTCTGATCGGTTTGGTGAACTGTGGTGTGAGACCGACCTCGCCAGAACCCTAGGTTCCGCTGTTACTGGTGCACACGGGTTTCCGGTGATCGTCGGCGGTCGGCGAGCCCACAGATGAGTTCACGAGGTCGGAAAACGGGGAGGCAGCGAGTTTCGGGCCAAGGGTTGGCCAGTAACCCGGTTCCGGCGAGGCTCGCGGGAAGGTGCCACCAGGGGATTCTGTTGGCACGAGGTTGAAGAAGATCCGCGCCATGGGACCCACCGGCAGGAGTTTAAATATTTCCCCAATTTTCAGATTTAGTTCAACTTTCAAAATCACATAACTTTGGCTAGGAAACTCCAAATTGAGTGAACCAAATTTTGTTGGATTCAGCTCTCTGAGTACTTTCCAACAAATCAAGACTCACTTCATGAAAATCCTTATTTCTCCAGAATTAATTCTTCAAAATTTAAAGTGTTTACAATTTTAACTAGAGAACCCTTTGTAGGAAAATTCTGAAATTTGGCTGAGATGTTCATAAAAATATCTCTGATCTACCATAAAAATTTCAGATCCATTGGAGCTTATTTGGTCCGTCTAATGGTGTGATTAATAAAACTGTTCCACAGAAAATGGAAAATGTCCAGAAACATTTTCAGATTTTCCCGGAAATTGTTTAGCTCATATCTTTATCTATGAACCTTCAAATTAAGTGAAACCAACTCCAATAGGACCCTCCGAAAATATAGTTTTCATAAAGTCATCGTTTGTTCCATGAAAATTCCTAGAACACCCTAGGAGCTCCAATTAAGGCCAAGTACGTAATTATTTGTGGAGAGCTCAAATAAACTTTGCTGCAAATGAAACTTGGCCAAGTCTCTGTTTAGGTTGTATCCAAACCGCAGTAAAAATTGCAGAGTCATTGGGTTTGTTTAGGTAGACTTATAGCTCTCACAAGTTTAACTTCAATTCAAATGCATTTAAATTGACACATATTTGTATTTATCACATGTAGTCGCTAAGGTTGAGGAGGAACCCGAAGTCTTAGACTTCGTCACTCCAGAAGAACAGCTAGCCTATGACCAAGAGCAGCAAGGCAAGCTCCAGTTTGCATTAACCATTTTTACAAATTTTACTATTTGAGAACTTACTTTGAGCACCCACTTAATTTTTGCATTAGTCTTGTTTGAAAACCCAAATGCATAGCCAAGAAAACTATGGGTTGGGATTAGGTTTGTAAACCTCGATTAGCTACTGCAATACTAAGACAGTGTAGGATTCAGTACAAGTCGAGTAGTTGGAACTACTCGTGAGAATAGGCTAGAGGCACACTACTCGGGTAAAGGTAGCAAATGAAACACATGGCAAGAAAAATGAGACCGAGCAGAGAGTAAGGGCAGCAGGACGTTGGGGCCTGGGTGCCATAGCTCTGCTTGTGTCGTTTGAGGACCGAGCCGTGTGTGGGCCTGTTGAACAAGCTAGAACAGTACTGATGACCTACCGTATATATGGGAACCGGGAAACTGATGTAACTCGGGTAGCTGGATAGGGTAGGTTGAGAGCTTGAGGTGTAAATCAGCTGGCGGCACTGTGGATGCACGCGCAGAGACCTCTTGCTCGGGACGATAGGACTGCTTCAATATTTGGCTGACGGGTGAAAGGTGGTTGCGTCCGACGTCCGTGATGGTTGCTGTATGCAACATCGAGTACGGGCGTACGTGACGGGTTATTCGGGTAACCCTGCAGGTGTAAATCGATTATAATTGCCGTCCCTTGCAGTCAGTGAGTACCACTTGTTCGATGTTCCGTGACGTAGAAAGAACAGGCTAGATACATGTTAAAAGTTTGCTGATTTGAAAGCTGTACATTGATTGTTAATGACTTGCTGTAGTTTAGAGCTAATTAAAGTTCTTTTCGACCTTGGGCAAAGTACATGAGAGAAATGTATTTCTTGTTTGATTGCAGCTCTTTCATGTGCCTCAGCATCAGGTTCTCCATAACCTGCTGCTAAAACTTGAAAGTAATGTTCAAATAGTTAGGCGAGTCCTTTGCAACTTATTTACCTCATGTATTCTAATACCCTTCATGTAGAAGTTTCATTTATAGGAGAGATGGGTCAGACTTGCTGAGCCACCATGCTCAGTGCTTGTGTTTGAAGCTTTTGCAGGGGTTTATGAGGAAGGGACTCCCGAGGAAGAGACGGAACCCCAAGAGGGAAACCTCATCGAGTGAAAGTCGTGCACGCCGCCGTGTTAGTGTGTGTGCGTGCTAGTGGGGACACGTTCACGGGATGAACGTGAACTCGATGCATAGTCTACGCCCGTGAGTGTAGACTGAACTTATTTTGTTGTAAAAATGTTCACAAACTGGTTTATGTAATAAAACTTTGCCTCTTTGTATCTTTGATGTGCGTTATCCGGTGCTGTGCAACGCAGAACCCCTCACCGTGATCCTTGCTCGACGAGGCCGTGGGGCCGCGTCAGCGTGGTATCAGAGCTCCGTTGAGGTTTAACGCACTACAAAGGTCATCTCTTTCAAAAATTCGGTGAGGAACGAGTTAGTAGCCCATATAAGGATGTTATTAGTGTATAGGAAGTGGCATACTAACTTATTTGCTTATGTCAGAAAGTCGTGCATCTCGGGACGTTTTATGTCTTGGGAGTGCACGTAAGCGCTGTCCACCAGTGCACACAAGCTGAAGGGTGGAGCCTCACGGGTGGCAGGTAACCCGGCCCGCTTTAGTATCCTCTATGACTCTTCATGTTGTTTGGGGTATTCGAGCAACGCCCTTCCCTGGCGTGCTACGGGCAAGTGTGGGAGACCCCGTCACGTGGTCAGTAACGTGAACACGTAGCTCAAGGTGTGTTTGGCTTGAGAACACCTGTGCGAGTGATGACGGATGGGTGTGCGAACTGTATGGATACCAGACTCGGTGTGCAGCCGAGTCTGATGATTGTGTGAGTTATTTGCAGGTAGTCTAACCATGAATCGGTAGACGTGTAGTATCCGTGTGCGAGAGACGTATAGTGCCACTGAACTAACGAAGCCGGCTAAGTCCGGTATAGGTTTTTCTTTGTGAGGAACGTAGTACCGACATGAACTGGTGACGCTTCGACGTCACACCCCACTAAATGAGAAACTTCATTTTAAAACTTGAAAGTTTAATCCAGAGCACTAAAACATTGATGTGACTCCTTCTCTTAATCAGGATATTCAAAGTTAACAAGTTTTCAACTTATAGGATACTAAGGACAGAGTCCCCTGTTTTCAGCTGAAATAAGGCTGAAGTTAATCAGAGGTTAGAGGTTGAGTTATTTTGAGGTTAGGGGCATATGATACATTTATGGAAAGATTTAGAAAAGCTTTACAACTTTTCTGTTGACGTCCAGAGGTATTTCATCCCTTAACCAGTAGAAAAATGCAGTAGAGTTGAAACTGTCCAGAAAACAGGGCAGAGCAAATACTCTCTGTAACTCTCTGTAAATTGAGCATAACTTCCTGCACAAAAGTCTAAAAATAGAAAAAAAGGTAGTTCTGAAAATTTAATGAGATGGTTTACAACTTTGTAGCAGAAAGTTTGGTCAAATTTGGGGTAGAGTTAACTGGAATTCTTGGATCAAATCAGTACCTCAAACAGGAAGGTGCTGTCCAATTTTCTCCAGAAATTCTGTCACTTTCATATCTCATAACTTTTGAACCAGGACAGATATTGTAACAGCTCCGATACCATGCTGTGAGGGACCACAGGACCTCGTTGGGTGGTGCCGTGATATGCGGCGCCCAACAGCACACAGGTCGATGAAAAACACATCATATTACATGAATAGTTTGCGGAAGCGTACAAGAATGTTTTACAAATAGTTATATCAGAGTAAGCTACAGCGGAAGACTATCTCTCTCATGATTCATCTCTATCTTAGCAACAAAGAAACAGTCCAGCCCGCGGACTGTCTCTTACTAGCAACACGAAGAACAATCTGCAGCGGCGAGGATGCTCTTTGAGTAAACGATCGGAGGTTCCCGAGTCTCATCGGCATCCCTTCTTTTAAGCATGAAGTCAAATACCTGCAAAACAACTCGGATAGCATCCGTGAGCATAACGCTCAGCAAGACTTAACCGTCACCCTAAACATGAAACTCTATGTGAGGTTATGAACCTAAAATAGGATGGCATAAGCATAATTAAACTCGCCTAAAAGTGAATCCTTACTTTCAGGTATTAATTGCAGCATTTTAAGTAACCCTAGGCACGCCACATCGGGAGTCCACAATCAAACAAGAAACGCTTTTTCCCGATGTAAATTGCTCATGGCATAAAAGAATCGAGTTTGCACTAGCCTATCCATCAAGATCCAATACAAAGCTAGTATGACACTTCACATCAATATGATTAGTTCCTTCCTCATGGAAGTTCTTACTACATCACGACTGTGAGAACAAGTATGCTCGGTCCATTCCGCGAGCGACGGTTATTCGAATCAATAACACCCGGACTACACGACACGTACGCCCGTACTCAACGTTGCCTACAACAACCATCACTGACGTCGTACGTGGCAGCCTTTTCCCCCATTTCACCCCCGCTGAATCGATCAAGTCGCCCCGTACAGTAGCCACTCTCATGGTGCACCTACCGACGTGAGATGTCATGAGAATGTTCCCCACATACTGCACACCGGCCGTCCGCCAGAGGTGACCCGAAAAGTCCCAACGACAGCTTCCCGAGGTACATCGGTTTACAGGGTACCATATAGCCGGCATGAGTCCGGTACACAACTCAAACTTGTTCAACAGGGCCGCATACGGATTGGTCCTTGACCGACACAGACAGGTCTATAACACTCAGGCCCCTATGTCCTGCTGCCCCTACAACCTTCCGGTCTCAACTTTAGCTTGCTAATTCATTTGTGAACCAATCCCATATGCCCCTGTTGTTCCTGAACCTGCGAGTAGCATCTCACCACTCGACTTCTACCGAACCGTACTTAAGCATGACAGTTCTACACAGTGTAAAGACACCTACCCAATACTCCCTGGGTCATTTGCCTATGCAAGAGAAGTATCAAACACTAGACCTAATGCACAGTTCAAAACTTAACCAAAAGTGAGTATAAAATAAAAACTTAACAGTTGTTAAATGCAAACCGGAGCTTGCCTGTTTTGCAGGGTAGTCGTATATAAGCAGTTAGTATCCTTGCTGATCCACCCTTGACTCTATGGAGCTTGATCCACTTCAATGAATCACTCCTTTAAATCCCCTTCGTTGTGGTTCCTAGTGAAATGCATATGTACATGTTTTATAGAATGTAATGGAAAGAAGTTATAGAATTAATTTCTTAGGAACGGAGGTTGTGTGTAAAAGCCAAGAATGGCTTGGGTTGCCTCTGTGGTGCAAAGAAACAGAATTGATCTACTTGATTCTAATGTCTTAGTTATATACTAACTACTTTCCCCTAATGAACATAATAGATGAGCTGAAAGGATTTGAAAGCAACTGAAGAACAAGAACTTCAATGGCCTCAAAACTTTTACAGCAGGTTCTACACTACCTAGGGATTTAGCTTGCCAAATTGCAGCTAATGTGGAGTTAAATTGTGTTCTCCATAATTCTCATAATGTCCCTCATGTATTTCCACATATACATAAGTATGGAGAATAAGAACAGGGAGTTCAAGTGCTCAACTTGAGCTGAAAATTTACATGTGAGTTCTTTCTCACATGAAAGTAATCTAGTCCAAAATTCAGCCCTTTTACTTGAGTAGTTCTTCCAGAACAATTCTTTAAGCAATTCTATTCAAAAGAATTAATTCTGGAGAAACATGCATTTTCATGCCCAATTAAGTGAACTACAATTTCAAGTGTTTCTCAGAGAGCTTGCCTAAATTTTCCTATGATTTTTTTGAAGCTAGGGATTTCCCAGAATAGATTTTTGAAGTGAGAAACATTTTCTGAAAATGTTTCTGGACTCTTATGAATACACAGATTGTGTTTAGCAAATTCCTACACAAATTATCTTCAAATGAGCTGACAATTTGCTATAATGTCAATACTGTGCTAAAGAATATTCTGGCAAAATTTGGGGATTTTTGGATAAACCAAACTCCCTCAATAATTCTTTTTCAGGAAACATTCAAAGAATTCTCCAGAATATAATATTGACTTTCATACAGATCTGAGTTCATATTTGGATAGAACTCGGAGAGATGAATCCAACCCAAGTGAAATAACTCAAATTGGAGGTTTCTACCAGGAGCTATGAATTTCCAAATTTTGAGCCAACTCTGGAATTGTTTTCCTACTGAAAATTCGGCTGGACCCACTGTTTTAAATCCCAGCCAATCAGGATTGGGCCACACCAGGGCCACAGCTTCCCAGCGCGCCAACACACTGGATCACAGCCATAACTGATCACGGGTTTAAATTTTCTGCTGCTGACAGACTGAGCCCACCTGTCGTCTTCTTCCTTCGGCTCCCTTCCCGCGCCCGCGCGTTCCCCCCTCGCCGGAGCACGGCGGTGCTCGCCGGCCGGCTGTTCCCGTCCACTATCCAAACTAGGACTCGCCGCCAGGGGGTTTAGGGAACTGAAGAACATGGCTGTGGGTTGTGCTCGGGCTGCCAGTGGCCGGAACCAGCTCGGCGATGTGCCGCGGCTACTGTGGAGGTTCGGCAGCGTTGGCTGAGGTTTCCAGCTCGCCAAAACCTATGCCGACGAGCTCTACAGCACCAGCGCAGCTCTAGGAAGATCGACACGACCTCAAAGTAGCTCGGGAGTGGCTGCAAATAGGTTGTCATCGTGCGACCGAATGTGTCCGCCATGAACACCCCTAGTAGAGCTCGAATTCCGTCGCTCTGAGGCGTTTTCATGCGCTGGATACTAAAGAAAAAATGACCGCTGGATAATCCAGCGTCTACGTGCCAAATTTGATGACTTAAGGAGGATCCGAGAGCAGGAATTCGAAGGAACTGTACCGGAAGCTCGGGATGAGGCCGCCGGAGCAAAACTTCGAAATTCGCCGTCAATAGCTTACGGCATGGCCTGAGCTTTGGGTGAGAGCAGCACGGTGGCCGTGCACTCCCATTGACGCCCTTGCTTGGCCATGAAGACCGCTGTGGCGAGCTTCCCACGTGCGCCTGATCGGCGTCCGATGTTAGGTCACCTCTGTGACAGCTGTTCTCAGGCTCGGGTGGCCGAAGCTCGCATGCTTGCGGGTCAGGGAGGTGGAGGCCGAGCTCGCGGCAATGTTTAGCAGCACAGGGAAGGAAAAAAGCGCGGTGTTTCTTCATTTCCCCAGTGGAACCGAGAGCGTGGAGGTGAGGTACTCGGTTCTGAGCGTGCGCTCGCGAGGAGAAGAAAGCAATCGGGTCTTCGCTCGGGCTGAGGCGGTAAGGGTCATGTGGAGGCACGAGGAGACCGCCCTGGGCGCCAGCACGTGAGGCAGGAAGCAGCTGGTGGCGCCGGCTCTTCTCGGTGGCACACCCGGGCAGCTGTTCGGTGGAATTGCCCACCGAGGCTGAGACTTAGTGTGCAAGGCACCCTTTTTAGCTCTATGACATGTGGGTCCCACTCCACATTTACCTCCCAAATATCTTCTCAAGCTGATCCTCTTAATTCCCACAATTCTTAGTTTTAAAAGGTGGGTTAGAATTTGAACCCTTCCAATTCAGTTTGAATTTGCTTGCCAAATTTGAATTTGGTTGAAGTTTGCAAATTCTTCTCTTTACTCCTATTTGAGCCCACCCTACAAATGGAAAGTTTGTGATCAAACTTTTCCCTACAAATTCCAACTATATGGCTGCATGTTTATTCAAAGTTTTTGGCCACCACATGTGTGAACTTTGAATTTCAAATCTGATTTTTAAACTTACATGCAAGGAGGTATTTAACTCCTTATTGGTTCAACACTTTTAAATAAAAATGTGAGCCTCATTTTGGATGGTCATCCCTGTATTATTTTGCATGAAGAAAAGTTTTAGCAAGTCCCATTTTTCATGTCTTTGCCACACATATGAACTCAAACCTTGGTTTCTATTCATACACATTTTTGGGACTTTTACATTCCTCCCCCTTAAAAGAATCTCGTCCCGAGATTACAAAAGAGGAACGAGACGGGGGAGGTAATTACAAACTGTACAAAGCTAAAAGTTCCGGATAGTTGGTGCGGAGGTAATCTTCACTTTCCCACATCGCCTCTTCCACGGTATTATTACTCCACAGCACCTTGAAGAATCTGATCGTCCGGTTCCGGGTTACCCAGGTCTTTTCATCCAAAATCTGAACCGGTCGCTCGGTGTAGGTAAGGTCCGGTTTCAATTCGTCGATGTCCTCGGTGCGAACAGCAGCGGTGGATTTGAGACACTTCCACAGCTGTGATACATGAAATACATCATGAACACCCGCTAGACTTGCCGGTAATTTCAGCCGGTAGGCTACGGGTCCGCACTTCTCCGTGATAGCAAAAGGACCAATAAAACAGGGAGCGAGTTTCCCCTTTACACCGAACCGGTGAATTCCCTTCATCGGAGATACACGAAGGTACACGTGCTCTCCGACGTCAGAATGCAATGGCCTACGCCGTTGATCAGCGTAGCACTTCTGTCGGGATTGTGCAGCCTGCAAGTTCTCTTGTATTAACCGAACTCGGTCTTCGGCTTCGTTCACAAGATCAATCCCAAACTGAACTCTTTCGCCGGACTCACGCCAATTCAGTGGTGTGCGACGTAGAGAGCTTCATACGGTGCCATTTTAATACTCGCTTGATAACCGTTGTTGTATGAAAACTCCGCCAACGGTAAGTGATCATCCCAATTCTTACCGTGGTGGATGGCACACGCTCTCAACATGTCCTCGAGCACTTGATTCACCCTCTCAGTTTGTCCATCGGTTTGAGGGTGATATGCGGAGCTTCTAATCAGCTTGGTGCCCAACGAGGCATGCAGCTGCTCCCAAAAACGAGCAACAAACAGCGCACCTCGATCTGAAATGATGGTCTTCGGGACACCATGTGAGCATATAATTCTGGAGATGAATAACTCCGCATATTGCCTTGCTCGACAATGAGTGTTCACCGGTATGAAATGAGCCGACTTCGTCAACCGGTCGACGATCACCCATATCAAGTCATGCTTCTTGGATGTGAGTGGTAATCCGATGATGAAATCCATACTCACATCCTCCCACTTCCATGCCGGTATCTTCAAAGGTTGTAGCGGTCCGGCTTTCCGCATATGATCAGCCTTGACCCGTCTACACGTATCACACTTGGATACGTACTTAGTGATCTCCCTCTTCATCCTTGTCCACCAAAATTTCTGTTTCAAATCTTGGTACATCTTGTTACTTCCGGGATGAATGGAAAACTTAGACAGGTGGGCTTCATCCAAGATCTTCTTCCGGAGTTTCATATTGCACGGTACCACTATACGGTCGTTAAACCATATCGTACCATTCTCGTCCTTCCGGAAACATTTCACTTCTCCATTGTCTAGTCTTCTCCGTATGTGAGACGTACCTTTGTCTCTTATTTGAGCCTCAACAATCTCTTCACGGGTTGTTGGAATGAGCGCGAGATTATAAAGCGCGCCATACGGAATGACACGGAGAGTTGGTTCTTCATCTTCCAACTCAGCAGCCGCCAAGTTGTGGACGTGGGCTTTCCGACTAAGCGCGTCGGCAACCACGTTTGCTTTTCCTGGATGATAGTGGATCTCAATTTCATAATCTTTGATGAGCTCCAACCATCTCCATTGTCTCATATTTAGCTCCTTCTGTGTGAAGATATACTTCAAGCTTTTATGGTCAGTGTAGAGGTGAACAAGATTACCAAGCAGATAATGCCTCCACATCTTTAACGCCAACACCACTGCAGCAAGCTCGAGATCGTGAGATGGATAATGCTGCTTGTGGTTTCGCAGTTGACGAGACCCATAGGCGACTACACGCCCTTCTTGCATCAGAACACAGCCGAGACCGATGCCGGATGCATCACAGTATACATCAAATGGCTTCGTCGTGTCCGGCTGAGCAAGAACTGGAGCTGTTGTGAGATGTTTCACCAAAGTTTTGAATGCGGCTTCACATGCTGCATTCCACATGTATTTAGTGCCCTTCTTCAGCAGCTCCGTCATTGGTTCAGCAATCTTTGAGAAACTCGGGATGAACCTCCGATAATACCCCGCTAAACCTATGAAACTTTGGACCTCGTGGACTGATTTGGGAGATTCCCACTTCCGCACCTGTTCAATCTTGCTGGGGTCCACGGCAATACCTTCTGCTGAAATAATATGGCCTAGGAAAGGCACTTGATCAATCCAGAACTCGCACTTGCTGAACTTGGCATATAATTGGTGCTCCCGCAACCGTTGTAGCACAATACGCAGATGTTCAGCATGCTCTTCTTCAGATTTTAAGTAAACCAGTATGTCGTCAATGAATACCACGACGAACTTGTCTAACTCCGGCATGAATACAGTATTCATCAAGTACATGAAGAGTGCCAGAGCGTTGGTTAATCCAAATGACATGACGAGGTACTCATAGAGTCCGTATCTCGTCGAGAAAGCTGTCTTCGTTACGTCCTCCGGTCGGATCTTGATTTGATGATACCCCGACCAAAGATCCATCATCGAAAATACCTTTGCACCCATAAGTTGATCGAACAGGATGTCAATGCGGGGCAAAGGATACTTGTTTTTGATTGTGACAGCATTTATAGGATGGTAATCAACACAGAGCCGTAGTGTTTCGTCCTTCTTCTTAACGAACAGCGCTGAGCAACCCCAAGGTGAAGAACTTGGTTGTATGAAACCCTTGCTCATGAGTTCATTCAGTTGCTCTTTCAACTCCGCTAGCTCGTTAGGTGCCATCTCGTAAGGCCTTCGTGAGATAGACGTCGTTCCGGGTGCCAGTTCAATCTTGAACTCGACGTCCCGTTCGGGCGGCATGCCCGGAAAATCATCGGGAAATACGTCGGGATAATCACGTATCACCTGAATATCTTCAAGCTTCAGCGCTTCCGTGTGGTAGGTCTCTACCATATCTGGGTCTTCGCTGTCTAAAAACAGCGTGTGCTGTCCTTGAATCGGCGAGTCAATCTGGACAGTCTGGTTACCGATATTGAGAACGGCACCGTGACGATTTAACCAAGACATCCCCAATATTATGTCTATCTTCTGCTTATCCAACATAATCAGCGATGTTGGGTATATTTTTCTGCCCAAACACAAAGCTGCTCGGGACACAATTTGATTGGCAGAGATATTTCCTTCCGGTGATCGTATAAGATAACTCGTTGAGGGAGTATTGGTGGATAATTGTTGCTGATCCACGCATGTTTTGCTGATGAAATTGTAGGTTGCACCGGAATCAAAAAGTACCAGCACGGGCACGTCTTTGAGAGTAAACATGCCTGCTAATACCGGTGCTCCCTCCGGGACATCCTCAATAGCAAGATGTTGCACACTCCCGGATTGCAATATATGCTGCTCTATTGACTTGAACAGGTGGTGGCATACCACCTGATGATGATGGTTGTTTACTGCTCGACAACTTCTCCCGGCATTCCTGCCTGAAATGCCCAGAACGGTGGCAATAAGAACACGGAGGTTTCCCCGGTTCTTCGTTGACTTGTGGTTGAGGAGTTGATGTACTTGGTTGCAGCAATGATGCAACAGGTGTCATTCGTTGCTGCAGCAAAGGTGTTGCTTCAAAACATGATTCTTGAGCAGGAAATCTGTACGGGGTTGATCTCATGGGTGTTTGCCATATTTCATCGGATGGTGTGTGTGATACACCACACAGTATTTACGAGGAACAACTGGTGTGTCTTCTTGCACATCATCCCGGTCCCTCTTCTCTGCTTGACACTCAAGTGTCGCTTGTTCTTGCAGCAGAGCAGCACTGATCAACTCGGTGTAACTGCCTTGATTGAACAAAGCCAACTTATCTTTTAATATGGCACTTAAGCCATAGAAGAAGTAGTCACACCTCGCAGCTTCGCTCGTCGCATAAGCAGGAGCATATTGTGCCAAAAGGTTGAACCTTTTGACATAATCGAGGACACTCATGTCCCCCTGCCTCAAGTTCCTAAATGCTTGCTGTTGTCCCTTGATAAAACCCATAGGAATGTGACGATCACGGAATGCTTCACGAAATTCCGTCCATTCGACTTGATGGCCTTCCGGAACGGTGGCGAGATAGGCAAACCACCAATTTCCGGCGGCTCCATGGAGCTGTTGAGCTGCAAATAATGTCTTCTGATATTCGTCACACTCAAACACTCCAAACTTGGACTCCATAACTCGAAGCCACTGATCATCTTCCACTAGTTCATTGGCTTCCGTGAAAATTGGCGGTTGTGTCGCCAAGAAATCCAAATAGGCGTTCCGAGGTGGAACGTCCTGTTGCGCACGTTGGAGTAAACCCTGTTGTACCAAGGCTTGGAGTAGTCTGGTGTTCTCTTGACTTGAATCGACCATCTGAGCCATGACATCCCCCCATACCATTGATGGCGGTGCCCGTGGTGGAGTCGAGTCATCACCGTCTCAGCGAGAACCTTCAGCCCTACTCGGTGAATGAGTACGCACCATACTGCAAAAGCATCATTTTGAGGAGAGTCAAAACTTGATCTCAGCAGTATGTGAAAGTATGTAAAACATGAACATGCTAAAACTTTATGAAAGCATAACAAAATTTCATGTTTACACATCTTTCTAAAGCCAACATATTCAGTCCCTCATTCTGTACAGAACAGACCTTTCTGTAATTAACCCAGAATTTGATCCAGTTACTAGCATTTTTATAACTCAAGTTGAATACCAATTTTAAAGTTAACTTGAGTATCTTTTCAACGAGTACTCACATGCCTCTGGATCATCCTTTAATCAGAAGTTATGATTGTTCAAAGTTGACAGAATTTCTGGATAAATTTTACCAGCACCTCCTTTGTATGTGGGCTGTTTTCATTACAGTTTTACATACAAATGGGGTACAATCACGAACAAACTATGAACTACAAAAGCGTTGCAAATTTCATAACCTTTCCAACGATATATTATCTGAACCCTAGAGATTTTTCTACGGAATGTTATGGCCAATTTACAGAAACATCCAGAGAAGGTTGCAGCTGTTCTGTTTTCTGAACAGTTTGCATTCACCTGGATATTCAACAAACTTGGTGTGTGATTCTGCTCTGGCGGTCTACAGAAAAGTTGTAGAGCACTTAAAAACCTTTCCAGAACTGTATCATACACCTCCATTAGGTAAATCTACTCAGAGTTATGCTCTGTCAAATTCCAGTAAAATTTCTGCCAGAACAGAGCACTTTGTGTTTTGAAATCAATGGAAACCTAGCAAGCCTCTTCTTTGAAACTTAGTTCAACTTGAAGAGCTCAGAAACTAATATGTGCTTTCCAACATCCATTTTTAGTTTGGAAGTTAGTCATGAATGATTTCTTCATAGGAAAGAAGACTATCGAGTGTAGTACGGTGACGATGCACTGTAAGACATATGACGGTACTACGTTGCCTCACCAAAGAAAAACGTAACCGGATTACACCGACATATACGTATCATTAGGTGGCACTAAAACGGTCACTCGCAAACGTATTCTACACGCACTAGGGTTCTCGTGGTTAGTACCTACATAAGCCACACTCAATCATCAGGTCCGTCTGCACACCGAACCCGGTATCCATACAGTTCGTACACCCTGCTGTCATCACTCGCCCAGGTGTTCTCAAGCCAAACACGCCTTGAGCTACGTGTTCACGTTACTGACCACGTGACGGCGTCTCCTATACTTGCCCAAAGCATGCCAGGGAAAAGCATTGCTCGAATACCCCAAACGACATGAAGAGTCGTAGAGGATACTAAAGCGGGTCGGGTTACCTGCCACCCGTGGGGATCCACCCTTCAGCTTGTGCGCACTGGTGGACAGCGCTTACGTGCACCCCCCCAAGACATAAACGTCCCGAGATGCACAGTTTTTTGACATAACAAATAGGTTAGGTTGCCACCTTCATAATATGCTAATAGTAGTCCTTATGTGGGCCTAGTACCGTTATCTCACCGTATCCTAAGTTTTTAACGTAATATGATGCTCAATCCATGTGCTATTCCCAACGCAGCTCTGATACCAAGTGTAACAGCTCTGATACCACGCTGTGAGGGACCACAGGACACGGGTCGATGAAAAACACATCATATTACATGAATAGTTTGCGGAAGCGTACAAGAATGTTTTACAAATAGTTATATCAGAGTAAGCTACAGCGGAAGACTATCTCTCTCACGATTCATCTCTATCTTAGCAACAAAGAAACAGTCCAGCCCGCGGACTGTCTCTTACTAGCAACACGAAGAACAATCTGCAGCGGCGAGGATGCTCTTTGAGTAAACGCTCGGAGGTTCCCGAGTCTCATCGGCATCCCTTCTTTTAAGCATGAAGTCAAATACCTGCAAAACAACTCGGATAGCATCCGTGAGCATAACGCTCAGCAAGACTTAACCGTCACCCTAAACATGAAACTCTATGTGAGGTTATGAACCTAAAATAGGATGGCATAAGCATAATTAAACTCGCCTATAAGTGAATCCTTACTTTCAGGTATTAATTGCAGCATTTTAAGTAACCCTGGGCACGCCACATCGAGATTCCACAATCAAACAGGAAACGCTTTCCCCCGATGTAAATTGCTCATGGCATAAAAGAATCGAGTTTGCACTAGCCTATTTATCAAGATCTAATACAAAGCTAGTATGATACTTCACATCAATATGATTAGTTCCTTTCTCATGCAAGTTCTTACTACGTCACGACCGTGAGAACAAGTATGCTCGGTCCATTCCGCGAGCGACGGTGTTTCGAATCAATAACACCCGGACTACACGACACGTACGCCCGTACTCGACATTGCCTACAACAACCATCACTGACGTCGTACGTGGCAGCCTTTCCCCCGTTTCACCCCCGCTGAATCGATCAAGTCGCCCCGTACAGTAGCCACTCTCATGGTGCACCTGCCGATGTGAGATGTCATGAGAATATTCCCCACATACTGCACACCGGCCGTCCGCCTGAGGCGACCCGAAAAGTCCCAACGACAGCTTCCCGAGGTACATCGGTTTACTGGGTCCCATATAGCCAACATGAGTCTGGTACATAACTTAAACTTGTTCAACAGGGCCGCATACGGATCGGTCCTCGACCGACACGGACAGGTCTATAGCACCCAGACCCCTATGTCCTGCTGCCCCTACAATCTTCCGGTCTCAACTTTAACTTGCTAATTCATTTATGAACCAATCCCGTATGCCCCTGTTGTTCCTGAACCTGTGAGTAGCATCTCACCACTCGACTTCTACCGAGCCGTACTTAAGCATGGCAGTTCTACACGGTGTAAAGACACCTACCCAATACTCCCTGGGTCATTTGGCTATGCAAGAGAAGTGTCAAACACTAGACCTAATGCACAGTTCAAAACTTAACCGAAAGTGAGTACAAAATAAAAACTTAACAGTTGTTAAATGCAAACCGGAGCTTGCCTGTTTTGCAGGGTAGTCGTATATAAGCAGTTAGTATCCTTGCTGATCCACCCTTGACTCTCTGGAGCTTAATCCTTCTTCAATGAATCACTCCTTTGAATCCCCTTCGTTGTGGTTCCTAGTGAAATGCATATGTACATGTTTTATAGAATGTACTGGAAAGAAGTTATAGAATTAATTTCTTAGGAACAGAGGTTGTGTGGAAAAGCCAAGAATGGCTTGGGTTGCCTATGTGGTGCAAAGAAACAGAATTGATCTACTTGATTCTAATGTCTTAGTTATATACTAACTACTTTCCCCTAATGAACATAATAGATGAGCTGAAAGGATTTGAAAGCAACTGAAGAACAAGAACTTCAATGGCCTCAAAACTTTTACAGCAGGTTCTACACTACCTAGGGATTTAGCTTGCCAAATTGCAGCTGATATGGAGTTAAAATGTGTTCTCCATAATTCTCATAATGTCCCTCATGTATTTCCACATATACATAAGTATGGAGAATAAGAACAGGGAGTTAAAGGGCTCAACTTGAGCTGATAATTTACATGTGAGTTCTTGCTCACATGAAAGTAATCTAGTCCAAAATTCAGCCCTTTTACTTGAGTAGTTCTTCCAGAACAATTCTTTAAGTAATTCTACTCAAAAGAATTAATTCTGGAGAAATGTGCATTTTCATGCCCAATTAAGTGAACTACAATTTCAAGTATGTCTCAGAGAGCTTGCCTAAATTTTCCTATGATTTTTTTGAAGCTAGAGATTTCTCAGAATAGATTTTTGAAGTGAGAAACATTTTCTGAAAATGTTTTTGGACTCTTATGAATACAGCAGATTGTGTTTAGCAAATGCCTACACAAATGATCTTTAAATGATCTGAAAATTTGCTATAAGGTCAATACTATGCTAAAGAATATTCTGGCAAAATTTGGGGATTTTTTGATAAACCAAACTCCCTCAATAATTATTTTTCATAAAATCTTCAAAGAATTCTCCAGAATATAATATTGACTTTCATATAAATCTGAGTTCATATTTGGATAGAACTCCGAGAGATGAATCCAACCCAAGTGGAATCACTCAAATTGGAGGTTTCTACCAGGAGCTATGAATTTCCAAAGTTTGAGCCAACTCTGGAATTGTTTTCCTACTGAAAATTCGGCTGGACCCACTGTTTTAAATCCCAGCCAATCAGGATTGGGCCACAGCTTCCCAGCGCGCCAACACACTGGATTCCAGCCACAACTGATCACAGGTTTAAATTTTCTGCTGCTGACAGATGGGGCCCACCCGTCGTCTTCTTCCTTCGGCTCCCTTCCCTCGCCCGGGCGTTCCCCCTCGCCGGAGCACGTCGGTGCTCGCCGGCCGGCCGTTCCCGGCCACTATCCGAACTAGGACTCGCCGCCATGGGGTTTAGGGCACCGAAGAACACGTCTGTGGGTTGTGCTCGGGCTGCCGGTGGCCGGAACCAGCTCGGCGACGTGCGGCGGCTACTGTGGAGGTTCGGCAGAGTCGGCTGAGGTATCCAGCTCGCCAGAACCTGTGCCGACGAGCTCTACAGAACCAGCGCAGCTCTAGGAAGATCGGCACGACCTCAAAGTAGCTCGGGAGTGGCTGCAAATAGGTTGTCATCGTGTGACCGAATATGTCCGCCATGAACACCCCTAGTAGAGCTCGAATTCCGTCGCTCTGAGGCGTTTTCATGCGCTGGATACTAAAGAATAAATGACCGCCGGCTAATCCAGCGTCTATGTGCCAAATTTGATGACTTAAGGAGGATCCGAGAGCAAGAATTCGAAGGAACCATACCGGAAGCTCGGGATGAGGCCGCCGGAGCAAAACTTCAAAATTCGCCATCAATAGCTTATGGCATGGCCTGAGCTTTGGGTGAGAGCAGCGTGGTGGCCGTGCGCTCCCGTTGCTGCCCTTGCTTGGCCGTGAAGACCACTGTGGCGAGCTGCCCACTTGCGCCTGATCGGCGTCCGATGTTAGGTCACCTCTGTGACGGCTGTTCTCGGGCTTGGGTGGCCGAAGCTCGCTTGCTTGCGGGTCAGGGAGGTGGAGGCCGAACTCGCGGCAATGTTTAGCAGCTCAGGGAAGGAAAAAGCGCGGTGCTTCTTCGTTTCCCCAGTGGAACCGAGAGCGTGAAGGTGAGGTACTCGGTTCTGAGTGTGCGCTCGCGAGGAGAAGAAAGCAATCTGGTCTTCGCTCGGGCTGAGGCGGTAAGGGTCATGTGGAGGCACGAGGAGACCGCCCTGGGCGCCAGCGCGTGAGGCAGGAAGCATCTGGTGGCGCCGGCTCTTCTCGGTGGCACACCCGGGCAGCTGTTCGGTGGAATTGCCCACCGAGGCTGAGACTTAGTGTGCAAGGCACTCTTTTTATCTCTATGACATGTGGGTCCCACTCCACATTTACCTCCCAAATATCTTCTCAAGCTGATCCTCTTAATTCCCACAATTCTTAGTTTTAAAAGGTGGGTTAGAATTTGAACCCTTCCAATTCTGTTTGAATTTGCTTGCCAAATTTGAATTTGGTTGAAGTTAGCAAATTCTTATCTCTACTCCTTTTTGAGCCCACCCTACAAATGGAAAGTTTGTGATCAAACTTTTCCCTACAAATTCCAACTAAATGGCTGCATGTTTATTCAAAGTTTTTGGCCACCACATGTGTGAACTTTGAATTTCAAATCTGATTTTTAAACTTACATGCAAGGAGGTATTTAACTCCTTATTGGTTCAACACTTTTAAATAAAAATGTGAGCCTCATTTTGGATGGTCATCCCTGTATTACTTTGCATGAAGAAAAGTTTTAGCAAGTCCCATTTTTCATGTCTTTGCCACACATATGAACTCAAACCTTGGTTTTTATTCATACACATTTTTGGGACTTTTACAGATATTAGGCCAAGTAAATACTTTATGGAAAGCTATTGAAGTCAGCTATAACTTTGATGTTGATCTACAGAATTGTTTTTGCCTTTATGATGGTCTAAATCAGGTTGAAATGGAAACTGGTCAGGGCTGTCAGATTAGGCAGCAGACCAGCAATCAAATTGTTCTAAATTTGAATTGTGTTTCCAAGTTTCATGAGTTCAATGACATGTTTTATGTTATAACTCAATGATTTACTGTTGAAATAAATATTTGACCTTTTTCAAATATATTTCTACAGATGACAGCAGACAACCAACTGGAGAACGGATGGGTGGTATCCCACTGTTCTCACCGCAGCGGTTATCCAGAAGTGTTGAGGCAAATGCTTCAATATTTCGGGTACATCGTGATGCCGCAGTACATCGCCAAGGAAGAAGGCGAGGAGGGGAACAGGACATGGACAATACACTTTGAAGTTCCTGCAGGATCCACGCCACGCGGTTGGGCGCCGTTCACCGTCATGGTGAGAGGTAGACAGCTGGAGGGAGGGTGGCAAGTGGCAGCTCGCGACACCATGTCGCGTTTCTGCCAACTACACATGAGATCTATGGAGGGCACTCCATACGCGCTCGTTCCAGTGGAGGGACGAGCTAATCATGTGTGGGGGGAAAGGTACATGGAGGCAACAGATCCGAGTTGCCAAAGGTACAACCCCGCGGAGGCGAACCTCAGCCTCCAGTTGAGGGCAGGAAAAGCTGTGATGGAAAGCGAAGCTGTTCATACGGATTGTATTGCTACAAAGCTCAAGTAGAGCACCAGCTGTGGAGATCATTTTGAGAGTGCTCATAGTGCACTTCACAATGTTCTCCTTCCGATGATAAAGCGACTGAACGAACAACATAATCAGTTGCATTGTCTGAAGAAGGAGAAAAAGAAAAGCCGCGTCGACATCACGGCTTTACAACAACAAGTGCAGGCTCTGACCCAGCAGAATGAGGTTCTCACTCAAGAGTGTGATGACGCGATTGAGGAGGGGCAAGGCTAGGAAGAGGACTACAACCAGGCCATGGATGAGGTGCACGTGTTGCAGGACCTCGTACCTCCGGTAATGGGCCTACCGATGGTAGGTGCCGTACCCGTGGTTTCGGGTCTTCCGGCTATGGGGGAACCGGAGCCAGAAGAGGAGATCATGGACCCGGAGCCACAAGCAGAGGTAGTGGAGGAGGAAGACCCACAGGAGGTCGAGTTCTACTCCGAGTAGTGGGTTACCGTTGCCAAGTAGGGCAGCGAGGGTGGTGTAAGAAAAACTTTTGTAATCGGTGACATGTCGTGTAGACAGTAGTATATGTATAGGTAGTGACGACATGAGCACGACTTCTTGGAGACCCGAGAGTAATGTATCTTGTATAAAGTTTATGTTTTATCAAAATATGTGAATGTTGTGCAAGTTATTCATGCGTCACTTCAATACCTACTGTTTCATATGGAATTTTAAGTATGACATGTGCTGATCGCTGCTGTTTTGAATTTCAGAATGACTCGCACTCATGCCAACCCAGACGTTGGGGGTTCCAGTCAGGGGGGAGAGGCCTCCCAACAGCCTCCTGAGGATTCCTTGGGACAGCAACAGCAGTACCAGCAACAACAACAACCGCCACCGCCAACGGTTACCTTGGCCGACATCGTTGCGGCGATGACGGGTTCTCATCAGCAGCACATGGAGTTGCTGCAGACTCTCATTGCGAATACGTCTCGACCAGAGAGGCGTCAAGATCACGAGGAGCGCCAACAAAGCTCCTACTCCGACTTTCTGGCTATTCATCCCCTGGTATTTTCAAGGGCGGATGAACCCATCGATGCGGACAACTGGCTCCGCACGATGAGATGAAGTTCGGCCAGCTCCAATTGAGTGAGGAGCGCAAGAGTCAGTTCACGATCCAACAGCTTCAAGGATCCGCGAGCGCTTGGTGGGTGAACTACTGTGCCTCGCAACCCACCGAGGGAGTTATGACCTGGCGGAATTCTGGACAGCCTTCAGGGCCTATCACATACCGCCGGGTATTATGAAGAGGAAGACGCTGGAGTTCCTTCGCCTGCAGCAAGGAAGCAAGAACACGCTGGAATACTCCAGGGCGTTCAATGATCTTGCACTCTACGCTTCTTATCACGCCGATAACGACAAAAAGTGGCGGGATCATTTTTATCAGGGACTTAACCCGCTCCTGAAGGACAAGCTGGCGATGTTCAATCGTGGCAGCCTCAATAATATTATTGATGCTGCGATTGTTCTGGAGGACTCTGACAAGGAGTTAGCAGTGGCGGAGAGGATGCGAAGTGTGCCGCAAAGCAGCGGAGAAGGAGGTAGTCCTTCTGAAAAATAGCGGATGGTGAATCGCTCACCATCGGGTCCACGCAGGCAACCACCACAGAGGCCGATGCCATTCCGCAGTCAGCCATGTTGTCCACCGGCATTCAGGCCGGCACTACCAGCACCACCTCCGCAACAACAACAGCAGCAGCGGTCGTGTAGACCGTAGTATATGTATAGGTAGTGACGACATGAACACGACTTCTCGAAGACCCGAGAGTAATGTATCTTGTATAAAGTTTATGATTTATCAATATATGTGAATATTGTGCAAGTTATTCATGTGTCACTTCAATACCTACTAATTCATATGGAATTTTAAGTATGACATGTGCTGATCGCTGCTGTTTTGAATTTGAGAATGACTCGCACTCATGCCAACCCAGACGTTGGGGGTTCCAGTCAGGGGGGAGAGGCCTCCCAACAGCCTCCCGAGGATTCCTCGGGACAGCAACAGCAGCAACAGCAACAACAACAACCGCCACCGCCAATGGTTACCTTGGCCGACATCGTTGCGGCGATGATGGGTTCTCATCAGCAGCACACGGAGTTGCTGCAGACTCTCGTTGTGAATACGTCTCGACCAGAGAGGCGTCAAGATCGCGAGGAGCGCCAACAAAGCTCCTACTCCGACTTTCTGGCTACTCATCCCCCGATATTTTCAAGGGCGGATGAACCCATCGATGCGAACAACTGGCTCCGCATGATGAGATGAAGTTCGGGCAGCTCCAATTGAGTGAGCAGCACAAGACTCAGTTCGCAGTCCAACAGCTTCAAGGATCCGCGAGCGCTTGGTGGGCGAACTACTGTGTTGCAACCCACCGAGCGAGTTATGACCTGGCGGAATTCTGGACGGCCTTCAGGGCCTATCACATACTGCCGGGTATTATGAAGAGGAAGACGATGGAGTTCCTTCGCCTGCAGCAAGGAAGCAAGAACGCGCTGGAATACTCCAGGGCGTTCAATGATCTTGCACTCTACGCTTCTTATCACGCCGATAACGAAAAAAAGTGGCGGGATCATTTTTATCAGGGACTTAACCCGCTCTTGAAGGACAAGCTGGCGATGTTCAATCGTGGCAGCCTCAATGATATTACTGATGTTGCGATTGTTCAGGAGGACTCCGGCAAGGAGTTAGCGGTGGCGGAGAGGAAGCGAAGCGCGCCGCAAAGCAGCGGAGAAGGAGGTAGTCCTTCTCAAAAATACCGGATGGTGAATCGCTCACCATCATGTCCATGCTGGCAGCCACCACAGAGGCCGATGCCATTCCGCAGTCAGCCATGTTGTCCACCGGCATTCAGTCCGGCACTACCAGCACCACCTCCGCAACAACAACAGCAGCAGCGGTCGTGTAGACAGTAGTATATGTGTAGGTAGTGACGGCATGAGCACGACTTCTCGGAGACCAGAGGGTAATGTATCTTGTATAATTTTTATGCTTTATCAATATATGTGAATGTTGTGCAAGTTATTCATGCGTCACTTCAATACCTACTGTTTCATATGGAATTTTAAGTATGACATGTGCTGATCGCTGCTGCTTTGAATTTCAGAATGACTCGCACTCATGCGAACCCAGACATTGGGGGTTCCAGTCAGGGGGAGAGGCCTCCCAACAGCCTCCTGAGGATTCCTCTGGACAGTAACAGCAGCAACAGCAACAACAACAACCGCCACTGCCAACGGTTACCTTGGCCGACATCGTTGCGGCGATGACGGGTTCTCATCAGCAGCACACGGAGTTGCTGCAGACTCTCATTGCGAATACGTATTGACCAGAGAGGCGTCAAGATCGCGAGGAGCGCCAACAAAGCTCCTACTCCGACTTTCTGACTACTCATCCCCCGGTATTTTCAAGGGCGGATGAACCCATCGATGCGGCAATCTCGCCGTTCTGCAGTTTGTGAGACCCCAATTTTGCAATTTCAGATTGCATCTTCATCGTTCTTGCTTGTGTTCTCGGTTGCACCTGCAGGAATAGCCTTCTTGGCGAGGTCAAGCGTGTGAAGCACGGTTGATAACCAATGGAGCAGAGGTGTAGTGATTGCAGGGGTAATTCGGGTCTGCTCGAGTGCCTCGGATCATCAACGTCGAGATCTCCACTTCAATCGACCTACCTTTCGGAAGATCGGGCCTAAAACACTCATCATCACGGATAAAAATGAACATTCTAATTGGATATCATCACTAGTGTAGATTGCTTTTACTCTTTGGATTGCCTCTTTTAAATTTTTGTTTGCACAGCGAATTGGTCATTTGCTTGTTACTATATCTTTAGCAGTACGACCTCCCTGCTGCTGTTTTTTTTTCAAAAGAAAGTTGAAGTGCCGGAAGTATACCATACACTCGAACACAAAACAATGAGCATTTGATATCTAAAGCACCGGCCATTTGTAAAACAGTAAACTTTACAAAATTACAACTATTCGTTATAATATTAAAAAATATAACTTTTGATACTAATTTTAGAATACGAAAACAACTTGAAACCTTTATTTCTGAAAACTATAACTTTATGCTTGGTCCCACATGTCAGGCGGCTTACATTCTGACTAGTGGGACTGGACACAAAAGTTGTAATTTTCTGAAATTTGTATCAAAAGTTGTAGTTTTCTATACAATGACACTAATACTTGTAGTTTTATGAAATTTACCCTTTGGAAAACAGTGAAGAGATATACGTTGAACATGACTCTTCCACCATAGTGGATGACGTGAACTTGCACTGAAGTGCCCAATCTACAACACTCATATTTTTTGGCATTAAGTCCTGAGACTTACAAAGAAAATCTGGAGAAACTTCAAATATATGGCATGAAAGAACCGAAATAATTTAGGGAGCAAGAGTTGATCTCCTGAAAGGGAACTATGAGTTGTATGGTTCTAGCATCTGTGTCAGATACGTCTAGGGTATATATTAGCACCAAGGGAATACTAATGTTATGAGCTGCAAGTAAGGCCAGAATAATTCAATTAATTGTTCTACGGTGATATGCTTCTCTAACAGTTTCTTGTTATTAGCACTTACATTAAGGTTGAATCCATGCCACTTGATTTGTATTCATTGCCAAAGCATCGATCTATCATTTATGCCTACCTGTACCAGGTACCTCTTTCCATGATATAAAAACTGGTTTTGATAAGTATTTTAGAGTGATATACACTAAACAAACATTTCCACAGTTGTCTCCCATTTCTTGTACAAGCGGTCCGTTTAAAAAAACGTCTTTGATGTCCAATAAATTAAAAGCCGCCCGTGATAATATCACACGCGCTCGGGCGCTGGCGGGAGCTAGACGAAGGCACTGTGCATGGGACCCACGTGCAGTGTTTTAAACATTTCCCAATTTTCAGTTGTAGTTCAAACTTCAAACCCACATAACTTTGGCTAGGAAACTCCAAATCGAGTGAACCAAATTTTGTTAGATTCAGCTCTCTGAGTACTTTCCAGAAAAATAAGTTTTACTTCATAAAAATCTTTATTTCTCCATAATTAATTCTTCAAAATTTTAACTGGTTAGAATTTTAACTGGAGAACCCTTTGGAGGAAAATTCTGAAATTTTGCCAGGATGTTAACCAAAATATCCCTGAGCTACCATAGAAATTTCAGATCCATTTGAGCTCATTTGATTCACCTAATGGTGTGATTAATAAAACTGTTCCAGAGAAAATAGAAAATGTCCAGAAACATTTTTAGAATTTCTCTGAAATTTTTTAGCTCATATCTTTAGCTAGGAACCTTCAAATTAAGTGAAACTAACTCCATTAGAATCCTCTGAAAATCTAGTTTACAGAAAGTTATGGCTTGCTCCATGAAAATCCCTAGAATACCCTAGGAGGCCCAATTAAGGTCAAGTACATAATTATTTGTGGAGAGCTCAAATGAGCTTTGCTGCAAATGAAACTTGGCCAAGTGTCTGTTTAGGTTGTAACCAAACCACAGTAAAAATTTCAAAGTCATTGGGTCTGTCTAATAAGACTTATAGTCTTCACAAGTTTAAATTCAATTCAAATGCATTTACATTGATACATATACATGTTATCATATGTAGTCGCTAAGGTTGAGGAGGAACCCGAAGTCTTAGACTTCGTCACTCCGGAAGAGCAGCTAGCCTACGACCAAGAGCAGCAAGGCAAGCTCCGGTTTGCATTAACCTGTTTACAAAATTTTTATTGTTTTGAGAACTTACTTTGAGTACTAATTACTTCTTGCATTAGAGTCTTGATTGAAACCCAAATGCATAGCCAATAAAACCATGGGTTAGGATTAGGATTGAAAACCCCGTTTAGCTACTGCAAGGCTAAGATAGTGTAGGATTCAGTACAAGTCGAGTAATTGGAACTACTCGTGAGGATAGGCTAGAGGCACTCGACTCGGGTAAATATAGCAAATGGAACACAGGGCAAGAAAAATGAGACCGAGCGGAGAGTAAGGGCAGCAGGACTTTGGGGTCTGGGTGCTATAGCTCCGCTTGTGTCGATTGAGGACCGAGCCGTGTGCAGGCCTGTTGAACAAGCTAGAACAGTACCGAAGACCTATGGGCTATATGGGAAACGGGAAACCGATGTAACTCGGGTAGCTGAATATTGAGGCATTGTCTGTTGTTCAGAGGGTAGGTTGAGAGCTCGAGATGTAAATCGGCTGGCGGCACTGAGGATGCATCCACTTGTTTTCACAGACAATCTATATAAAAAAATTGCCTGTGATAATGGACAACATCTAAAGCGGTTTTTTGATTAGGGCCACCTATGAAAATATACTTGTTTTCACAAGCGTTCTGCATTTGGAACCGCCTGCGATATTGTAGTGATCCCATGCGGTCCCATATGCCAACCGGCTGTGAAAACAAGTGTATATATAGCTTTCACGGGTTCTTGTCCGAGCGCGGTTGAGATAGCTACAATCATGGTGAACGATATTTATTCAAAATTTGGGGAGGGGCGGTTTTGTTTCCAAATATTTTTAGAGGTTTGTCTCCTTATTGCTATTCTATTCTTTTACTTCGTTCTCCCATTCTCTTTTATGCAATTTAAGGCCTCAAATTTGTAATTTAGGTTCTACACAAAATTTTGAATATTTCATAAATCTGGACAAGGAAAAGAGTTAAATTAGGGATTATATCAAAGATTTGTCTCTCCATAAGGTAAGCCAATGATTTTGCTTCATTTTTCTCCTTTTGGTGCGATTTGAGGTCTTAATTTTTGAATTTAGGTTCTGCATGAATTTTTAAGGATTTTGAAGATTTGGAAATAGAATTAAGCTAAATTCAGAATCTTTTCAAAGATTTCTCTCTCCAAAAGGTATGTCTTGCTACATTGTATATGTCAGTACCCTGCAGACCGAGTACCCCCACGTGGAGGGTTGAAGACATGCGCGGGCACGAGTCCTTAGCCCCGAGTCGGCCCCGGGTCAGTCACGTGTGCCTAGGCTCTGGGGCAGATACGTGCCCTTGGTCCCGTACCAAGCCTCCCCGCTGAGGTGAGGTCCGTAGCTGCCACGTGTATCCAGGCTTCGAACCTCCTCCTTGCTGAGGAGGGCTCCAAAGCAGACACGTGCCCTTGGCCCCGGACCAAGCCTCCCCGCTGAGGTAGGGTCCGGAGTTTCCACGTATATCCGGGCTCCGAACCTCCTCCCTCTTGACGAGGGATCCGCAGCCGACACGTACCCTTGGCCCTGAACCAAGCCTCCCCGCTGAGGTGAGGTCCGGAGATGCCACATGAATCCGGGATCCAAACCTCCTCCCTGCTGAGGAGAGCTCCAGAGCAGACACATGCCCTTGGCCCCGGGCCAAGCCTCCCCGCTGAGATGAGGTCCGGAGCTGCCACGTGTATCCGGGCTTCAAAACTCCTCCCTGTTTAGGAGGGCTCCGGAGCAGACACATGCCCTTGGCCCCGGACCAAGCCTCCCCTCTGAGGTGAGGTCCGGAGCTGCCACGTGTATCCAGGCTCCAAACCTCCTCCCTACTGAGGAGGGCTCCGGAGCAGACATGTGTCCTTGGCCCTGGACCAAGCCTCCCCACTGAGGTGAGGTCTGGTGCTGCCACGTGTATCGGGGCTCTAAACCTCCTCCCCGTAGAGGATGGATCCGGAGCCGCTACGTGTCCCACGATCCGTCGTGGGCCGTGGGTTAAAGAAGTCAAGGAGGGAGTGCGCTGTCAGGCCGTGCATTCAAGGCTCACGCCTTCCCCAAACACATGGCGCACGGTGCACGCCTCCGTCATTCGCCCGTTCTCCATTACGGTGACAAGACAGGACCGCGACGTGTGACAGCGGCACAGTGCCGCCTAGCTGAGTGAGAGGATGCGGCAACAAGACGGCAGCTTCATCATCACTTGCTGCCCAGTCAGAGGCGCTCAGCACGCCAGGCGACGAGACTTAACATCTCCGCCAGTTACCTCTAGACATAGCTGTAAAGACCCTAGATCGTGTATAGGGTTCAGACAGCCTGGGGCCACCTGTCGGGCCTCGGGACATATTGTAACCACCCCGGCCTTTGACTGGAGTGTCCACCCGATGTTCAGTTCCGATTCGTACCCTGCCAACACACACACACACATACGCGCAAGCAATACAACAATCACCCCCATGGACGTTGAGTTTTATGCCCCGGCCGCCCAAACCACGTAAATCCTCATGTTCACCTTCTCCCTCAAGCTTGATCTCCCTAGGGACGTCAAACACCTCCAATTAAAGAACCTCCACGGGCTGCTCCAGTAGCAGACTGGGGAAAGTGTCGTTGCAACACTTTGACATTTGGCGTGCCAGGTAGGGGGCTTTTCACACTCTCTTGGTGACTAAGCTTCACAAACATGGTGAATATCACCTCTCTTGGCGAGACTTCTTGCCGCACTCACCGTCATCTCTAGGCGAGGGACGACGAGGCCACCTTCTGCTCCAGGGCGGGCAGGTCTGGCCGGGTCGGCAACCAGACGATCGGCATGCCTGCGGTGCCCTCGGCGCCCAGGTCTGGCCGGGCTGGCAATCGGATGGATGGTGTAAGGGCCTAAGTTTTTGCACACATTCAAAGTGTTCATCACACCACACACACCTCATTTGAGGAAAACTTATGAACACATTTGAAGAGCAAGTAAACACCATCAACATGGTCATTAGAGGATAAACTCACAAAATGAAAAAAGTGGTATTTCCCACATGCATCATATAGGGGCTGAGCATATGAAAAACTCCTACACCTTGCTAGGGATGCTCATGCCAAGTTTCACCCAAATCCAAAACCTTTTGAGGTATTTTTGGGTATAATTAGAAAGAGGCTAGTTTGAACTTAAATTCGAATTCAAACTCCTTTCATCTCATGAATTCAAAAGTGGGATTCATATTTACACTCAGCACATTTTTGTGAGCTCACACACCAATTTTCACTCCAGTTGGAGTTAATCTTGACATGAGCTATTTTGGCTAAATTCAAATCAAATTTGAATTTCAACTAAACCTTTGCTGCAAATTTGATCAAATCAAATTCCACTTTGAATTATTCAAAGTCAAGTGGCCATTTTGAAGTTTGATAAACTCACAAGGGGTATTAAGTTCCCTACTGTTTTGAACAGTGAAGAAAGTTAATTTGTGAGGTTAAAAATGAGGGGTGGGACCCTCCCGTCAGCCTCCTAGTTGATCAACCGACTGAAGAATACCGGGGCTCGGTTTCTCGGGCCTCTGCTGTGGTCGCCACCGAGCCTGACGTCGCTGCCAGCTCCTGCTCGGCGTGCGCTCATGCTCAGCCAACTTCCATACTCCTTATACCCGAGCCCGAGCCGGCAAAGAGCAGTTTTCTCGTTCCTCTGCTCCCTCGCGCAAGAAACCGCACCCTTACCGCCGCCTCTGTTGCTCGATCGGGACACCGCGCCAACGCGTGTGTGGACTCCTCCTGGGAAGCAAAACGGCACCGTGAGCTCGTGCATCAGCTCCTCGATGTAAAAGTCCCAAAAATGTAAAGGCAATAAATAGAGGGTTGACAATCGTTATGATGGGAATGCATGAAAATGGGACTTACAAAAATTTTATACACTTGATGATGCACATGGGTGTCCAACCAAACGAGCTCTCACCTTCATTTGAAATGTGTTTAGCCAAGGTTGAATTAAACACCATGTGTAAAGTTCTCACATGTAAGGGGGAGTTTAAATTCAGATTTGAACTCAATTGTTCCCCTCAAGTTGCTGCCAAAAATTTGGACCACACATGTATCCTCATATCTTTGAATTTGAGGAAATTCTTGGTGGCCACATTCTAATTTCAGAGTGGGCTAAAAAGGAGTTAAATATGATCTTTTCCAAATGTGAGCTGAATTCAAATTTGAAAGTGAACTTCACACTGGATTTGGTTCATTCAAATTTCGGCCCACGTTTAAACTCCCGAAATATCAAATTGAGGGGTTTCACTCGAATGAAGATCTTTTGGAGACATTTGGAGGATAAGAAGAGGAGTAAGTGGGTAGAACCCACATGTCATTGGGCCGCTTTAACTTGCTCCCGAAGTATTTCTCTGTTCGGTGTCGAACACCAACCGAGCCTCCTCAGAGCACCACCAAGGGCAGCCACCTCCAGCTTCTTGCATCGAGCTGGCGACCTGCTCGTGGCTTCAACACCTCACGGCGTGATCCTCTCACTCACCAACCGAGCTGCAAGCGGAGGCCACCTCCTAACTGCTTCCGTCGCGCTTGCGACCAGCTCGTGGATTGAGTAGCTCTCGCCGTGATCTTTTGCTCACAAAAACAGCAACCCCAGGCGTTATTTTCCCCTCGCATAGGAACTGAACCGAGGCGCCGAATTTAAAGTTTTGAACCTAACTGAAGGTTAACTCCCAGTGATCAAATTCAGTTTGTGGAATTTGCTGCAAATTTGAAATTTGAATTTGGGAGGCACTGTTGTTTAGGGGGTAGACTACCGGTGGGACCCGCATGTCAGTGAACAGAGACAATAATCAAAGTTGTGTCTGTGTACACGCGCCACCGAGGCAGCAAAAAAGAGCAGCAGCTCGTGCCTTGCTTCCGAAGGCAGTCAACGTCGGTGGAGAGAATCGATAGCCACAGCAGTGAACAACTCAATTGCACCTTCTTCTCTGCTCACATAAACAACCGAGGTCGTTCTTGCTTGCTTCGTTGCTCACACGCTCGCACAGCAGACACGAAACGGCGCCGCTCTCTGCTGCCTCAGCGCCGGCCACCCTACGGCCACTGTGGCGCCCAGCTGAGTCGACCAGAAGATGCGCCGGCCTCCACTGGACGTCATCCGCATCTCCACAGCTCGTGCCCGGCCTTCTCCGATCGGTGCCAACCAGTTTTTCCTCCACCAAAACAGAGCCGACGTCGTACCTCGCTGCTCCTCGTCTTCCAGCCGGTCCAACGCCTCTCCCGCACGACCAACACCTCCCTAAGGTGCGCCATGGTGTGTAGATCATGCTACCGCAGTCCCCTAGCTCTTCCCCGTCGCCGGCTCGCCGGAATTTGTGTTTCGGCGTCGGTACACGTGAAGAACCGATCAAAACCAAACCGGGAAATTCGTCCAATACGCATGATCATTTGTTCTTCGGTTCAAGCCATAGAAACTACATCCTCTAGCCCCCTCCCACACCAAATACCAAAGAAAACCGTCCATCCAACGCCCCGGGCGACGAGAATTCGCCGGCGGCGGCAAAAACGGGTCGGTCCTCCGTTCAACCCCCTTTTCCGGCCATTTGCTGCAAGGTTTGGCATGCGTTCCATGTTCCCCAATCACTGGGGATTCTTTAGGGCAACTTATCTCGTCAGGAGAAGCTTGGGACACGCCGGAACGTGTTGATGCCACGCCGCCTAGTGCCACCACCGGTGCCGACCTGTTTTCAGCTGTTTTCATGGGTTGAGACCTCGCCCGGCAGCTGTGCCACGTTCTCACGGTCATGTAGGGCGAAATCGGAGCAAAAATGGTGGATAAATGAGGGAGAACGAGCCGCGCCACGATCTGTGCCGGTATGCACGCGCGTTCTCTGGCGGGAGGTTGAAGAAACATCTGACCCGTGGGCCCCATGTTTGAGTGCTCTGTGTAAAATCCAAACAGAGAGTTGTTTAAATTTTGAAAATTCATAACTTTGTGTAGGGAACTCCCAATTGGGTGATTCAAATTGGGTTAGATTCAGTTTACAAAGATCTATCCAAATTTGCACACCAATTGGTATGAAAGTCAATAAAAAATTCTGGATAATTCTTTTAATTTTTTTCTGTAAAAGAATTATGGAGGGAGTTTGGTTAAGCCAAAAATCCCCAAATTTTGCCAGAATATTCTTTAGGGTATTATGGAACTTTCAGCAAAGTTTCAGCTCATTTGGAGTTGATTTGAGTAGTATTTTTCAGAGTCTAAGCTGCGGTGCTTAAAAGTGTCCAGAAACTTTTCATAAAAAGTTTCCACTTTGTAAAATTCTTCCCAGGCAATCTTTAGCTCCAAAAATAGTGAAACAACTTTTTCTAGAATCCTTAGGAAGATTACTTTGCAGAGGAACAAAGTGCTTGCTATGAAAATTCCCAGTATTTTCTGTGGAATTCTTTTAAGTAAATACTTTAGGGATTAATTCCAGGAAGGATTCTCAATGAAAAATTCCCAATTTTGGGTAGCCAATTCTTTTCATAGTTCCTGATCTCCAGTAAAAATTTTAGGTTTTTTGGAGCTGATTTATAGGGCTTAATCAGTAGGTTATCTCAAGGTTAAATAAATTAGCTAAAAATCATAGGATTGATTTCCAGAAAAATGGTTCAAACTTCATACCTCCATCACTTCTGTAGAGATGTCCATAATTTGAGAAATTTTTTTTGTTGAATTCCTCTCAGTCAGTACTTTTCATAAATGCAAAGAATTTGGTCTGAAGATCTCTGGAATTCTCTGTAAAGGTCCCAAAAGCATGAATACAAACAAACTTGAGTTTGCACAAATGTTGGTGTCATGTGTATGAAAAAGGGGACTGGTTTAAACTTTTTCCACATATGATAACACATGAGAGATTCTTTCTAAACAAACTTATGGTTACTTGCATGTTTGGATCCTAGGTGGATTAAACCCACAGAATTGAAGTACTCAGGTGCAATGGAAAGGTTTAAAAATTAGAGTTTGAACTAAATGTTCTACTCAAATTTCAAATGGGGGAGGACACAATGGTAATTCAAACTATTGTGTTCAAAATCTTGTTTGCAACAGCTAACACAAGAATCAAATTGCATATTTGGATTCCTTAGGTCCAAATTAGTGGGTAGGCAAAGTTTCATTAATTTTTGAAAAGGTTTGCTACCCATTTTTCCAAAAAGGATTTAAATGTGCAAAGAATTCAAATATACATTTGAATTTGGATGGAATTTGTCCAACTATCCAAATGCAGCTCAGTTTTCAACTCCAAACATTTGAATTGGTCACTTGCCAAATTTTGGAGATCTTTTGAGGGATGAGAAGAGACTGCCTGGTGGGACCCACATGTCATTAGGAGGTTAAAATTGCAAAAAGATCTGCAGTCTTCGGGGTTAAGTTTTCCCACTCGAGCAGAGCCGACGTTCCACCGTGCGACACCGGGAGGCACCGAGCAACACCTCCTGCTGCGTCTTCCCTCATGCTGACGAGCAGTTCTCTCCGTCCTCACCCCCCAGCTGCGGTCAGCGGTGCCACTACACTGAGAAACCCTCTGTTCTCTCGCTCTCACGGGCTAAAGAAACAGAGAAGGCGCCGCCGTGGCTTAATCGATTGGGAACCGGTTCCTCTCGCGTGCAAGCCACGGCAACCAAGCAAAACAGCACCAACGGACCTCCCACAACCTCCTCGCACCATCCTCACGTGGTGTAAGCCACAACCACCCGGGAGCTTCGTGTTTTCGCGGCGGCCAAAAGAAGCCGAGTGGAGGTGCTCTCGTGGACAGCTTGGCAGAGAGCTTTTCATGGCCGAGCAAGAGTGGTTTTGGATGCGCGAAGACTCTACGCTGCTCACCTCCAAATCTTGAGCCAAGTGATTGATCGTCGCCTTAGGATTTCACGGTTTTCTCTCGGCCAGTGCAAAGCCACCCTCGGGTACGAAATCTTCAAACTCCCAATTTTTATTTTCTTAGAGCCCACCAAACTGCACTCACAGGAGCTAGACTTGACGGCACCCAAGTTTGCTTCTCAACCCTAGCTTGATCACGGTTGTAGCCGGCGTATTTGACAATTTTCCGACGGCGGGCTATGGTGGGGAAAATCGGGCTCATGGTGAAAGCTATGTTAGAGCCATCTCCGGCCATTTCACCACCAGGATGATCTTCCCTAGCATCCACAGGTGCTGTAGCGTCGTTTCACCGACCTTTTGGCGGGCTAAGATAGCTGGCCGACGCTACCGAAGGTGAGTCGAGCCACCGCACCGTCGCCGGCTATGTTAGAGCCACCGCCGGTCGGGGGAAGTGGTTCCATTGTGTTCAGCATGTGGAATTAGTCCGTAGCGGTGAGGGAGAACGATGGAGCTGGTCGGGCGACGAGGTTCAGTGTTTTCTCCGGCGAGCCCAGCAGCGCGCGGGCGCGGGAGCGAGAGGTAGAAGACGAAGTGGCCGGGCCCACATGTCAGCCGCTCGGTGAACCGGTGTGGGATCTTCTGTTGCACGGGATCATCTGTGACAATGCAGGAAATAGCCCTGTGGCCCCGTGTGATTTAGCTGAGGAGTTGACACGTGTTGGACGGACCCGCTGTCAGAGATTTGAACTTTTTCCGGTTAATTTGAATTCCAGAATTTCCCCAAACTTTAGAACCTCATAACTTTTGCTAGGAAGCTCCAAATTTAGTGATTCAAATTGGGTTGGATTCATATTGAAAAGATCTATCACGATATGCAACCCAATTTGTACGAAACTTATTATTTAATTCTGGAAAGTGCTTTAAAACTTTTTAGAAAAATAATTTTAGAGGGAGTTTGGTTTATCCAAAAATACTCAAATTTTGCTAGAATATTCCTTAGGATATTAGTGAACTTATGTAAAAATTTCAGCTCATTTGGAGTTAATTTGTGTCGGGCAATTCAGATTTGAAGTTGCTGTGTTCAATTGAATACAGAAACATTTTCAGAGAATTTCCAAAACTTGGAAATTCAGTTCTGGGTAAGCCTTAGCTACAAAAATCCTAGTAAAATTCATGCATGCTCCCTGAGCTATGTTGGAAATTTAGTTCACTTTAATTTGAATGAAAGTGCAAGTTTATTCAGAATTAATTTCCTTTTTCCTAAATGCTTAAGGAATTGTTCTGAGTGATCTACTCATTGAAAAAATCTAAATTTTGGTCCAAACTACTCTATTGTTACAAAGAACTCACAAGAAAATTTTCAGCTCCATTGGAGCTTTGGATCATCACTGTTCTGTTCAACCTATTTAGAGGAGTAATACACAAGTGATAAAATGCACTTGTCACTTGATCATAGTGTTTAACCCCAAACCCAAACCACTAGCACCAGTGTCATTTTAAATTCTTAAACAGAGTTCCAGATCTTAAACTTGTCATTAGAACTTGTTAGTAAAATCTTTACTATTAAATCCATATGCATATTCATGACGTGTAGCATCTACGTGAAGTACTTGAAGTCATCGGAATAGAAATCAAGGAAGGAGGAAAGCACTTGATCAAGCCAAGTGATCTTCACTAACTGAACTTCATATATATAATTCCCCTGCAAAACAAAGTCAAGCCCCGGTTTGCATCAAAACTGACAAGTTTTCATTTGTATTCACTTTATATGGTCTAGTAGTATGTTTATTGCATTAAGTCTAGATCGTATGAAGCTCCAAATGCATGACCCAGAAAACCCTGGAGTACAATGTAGAGTAGGTTATCAATCTATTATAACTGCAGATCTCAAGTTAACAAAAGTGGATTAAAGAGGCATAACTCGAGTAGGCAGTTTCCTGCTCGTGAACCGGGATTAAGGGGGATCAATCAGAAGAGTTGGAAATTGATCCTCATAGTTGGGAATGGACACCGGGCAGTGGATGGAAGGCTCAAGGACGTGGTCATGTGAACCTAGTCTATGTCTTAGTCGATTAAGGCCCATTCTCGTGTGCGGCCCGTTGGACAAGTTTGAGTGGTGTACCGGATGCATACTAGCTATATGGGACCCAGGAAACCGATGTAACATGTTAACCTGGGTGTCGAGGCATACCTCACCGTATGATGCAGATGCTGAAAGGATAGATAAGTCAGCTCTACGAGGGTTTGCCGTAGTGAGACTTAATCCCAGTCGGTGGGACCGTGACACGACCCCATGGTCTTGTCGAGCCAGGATCACGCTGAGGGGTGCTGCATTGCATAGCACCGTATAACACACGTCAAAGGTACAAAGCGGAAGCGACATTTTATTACATAAACAAGTTTATGAACATGTTTACATCAAAATAGGTCCAGTCTACACTCACGGGCGTAGACTACGCATCAAGTTCACGTTCAGCCCTTGAACGTGTCCTTGCTAGCACACACGCACACTAACTCTGCGGCGTGCACGACTCCCACTCGACGGGGTTCCCCTCTTGGGGTTCCGTCTCCTCTTCGGGAGTCCGTTCCCCATAGAACCCTGCAAAAGCTTCAAACACAAGCAGTGAGCACGAAGGCTCAGCAAGTCTGACCCGTCTCACCTAAACATGGAACTTCTACATGAGGGTTGATGGGTTACATGAGGTAAAAATCATTTGTAAGGACTCGCCTAATTAGTAGAACCTTACTTTCAAGTTCTTAGCAGCAGGTTGTAGGGAACCTTACGCTAAGGCACATGAGAGAGCTGCAATCAAACAAGAAACGCATTCCTCTCATGTACTTTGCCCAAAGTTGAAAGGAACTTTAGTTAGCTCTAAACTACAACAAACCAATAACAAGCAAAGTCCATCTTTCAATCAGCAGCATTTTAACATGTAATAGCCTGTTCTTTCTACGTCACGGTACAGTGAACAAGTGGCACTCACTGACCATGAGGGATGGCGATTATAATCGATTTACACCTGCAGGGTTACCCGAACAACCCGTCACGTACGCCCGTACTCGATGTTGCCTACAGCAACCATCACGGACGCCGTACGCAACTACCTTTCACCCGTTAGCCAAATGTTGAACCGGTCCAATCGTCCTGAGCAAGAGGTCTCTGCACGCGCATCTCTGTGCCGCCAGCCAATTTACACCTCGAGCTCTCAATCTACCCTCTGAACGACCATCTATGCCTCAACACCCAGCTACCCGAGTTACATCGGTTTCCCGGTTCCCATATATCCAGTAGGTCTTCGGTACTGTTCTAGCTTGTTCAACAGGCCCGCACACGGCTCGGTCCTCAATTGACACAAGCGGAGCTACAGCACACAGGCCCCAAAGTCCTGCTGCCGTTACCCTCCGCTTGGTCTCATTTTCTTGCCATGTGTTTCATGTGCTATCTGTACCCGAGTCGAGTGCCTCTAGCCTATGCTCGGGAGTAGTTCCAACTACTCGACTTGTACCGAATCCTACCCTAACTTATCTTTGCAGTAGCTAACGAGGTTTGCAATCCTAAACCCAACCCATGGTTTTCTTGGCTATGCATTTGGGTTTCCAAACAAGACTCTAATGCAAAGAATAATAGTATTCAAAGATGTGCTCAAAACAATAAACATTTGTAAAAAGGTTAATGCAAACCGGAGCTTGCCTTGCTGCTCTTGGTCATAGGCTAGCTTCTCTTCCGGAGTAACGAAGTCTAGGACTTTGGGTTCCTCCTCAACCTTAGCGACTACATGATATACAAGTATATGTATTAATCTAAATGCATTTGATTGAATTTAAATTTGTGAAGTCTATAACCCTTACTAGACAGACCCAATGACTGTGAAACTTTTACTGGGGCTTGGTTACAACCTAAACAGAGATTTGGTCAAGTTTTAGTTGCAGCAAAGCTCATTTGAGCCTTCCACAATTAATTATGTACTTGACCTTAATTTAAGGCTTTTAGGGTGTTCTAAGGATTTTCATGAAACAAACTATAACTTTCTGAAAATTAGATTTTCAGAGGGTTCTAATGGAGTTGGTCTCACTTAATTTGAAGGTTCCTAGCTAAAGATATGAGCTAAACAATTTCAGAGAAAATTCTGAAAATGTTTCTGGACATTTTCTATTTTCTCTGGAACAGTTTCACTAATCACACCATTAGGTGGATCAAATGAGCTCAAATGGATCTGAAACTTTTATGGTAGTTCTGGGATATTTTGATGAACATTCCAGCAAAATTTCAGGATTTTCCTCCAAAGGATTCTCCAGTTAAAATTCCAAACAGTTTAAATTTTGAGGAATTAATTCTGGCGAAATAAGGGTTTTCATGGAGTGAAACTTGATTTGCTGGAAAGTGCTCAGAGAGCTGAATCCAACAAAATTTGGTTCACTCAATTTGGAGCTTCCTAGCCAAAGTTATGAGAATTTGAAGTTTGAATGGAATCTGAAAATCGGGGGAAAAGTTTAAATCTGCCGGGGCCCGCGGGGACACGTGTTAGGCGAGGAGCTGACAGCACACCGAGGCCCACAGAGTTTTTGCACGCCAGCACACCCGATCCCGGCCGCAGCCCGATCCCGATTTAAAATATCTCCTGCTGACAGCTGGGGTCCACCCCCTTCGTCAACCTCCCGCCGCCCGCGCTCTGCCGCCGAGGGACCTCGCCGGAGAGCTCGCCGGCAGCTTCTGTGGAGCTTCAAACTTCACGATCTTGGCCGCCCCTGCCTACTTTTACTCGGAGAACAGGATTCTGGGGTCAGCTCGTCATGAAAATGGCCGGTGCATCGTCTCGGAAGGCTTCGGCCGTGTCGGCTGACTTCTTTAGCACCTCAACTACTCGAGAAACCGGTCGGGAAGCATCAGTGGACCTCAGGGAAGGTCGACATGAGCTTGAGGCAGGTCGGGGGAGGCCCGAAGTAGGTCCTCACCGTGCGCCCGATACCTCCCGCTTTCTCCGCCGTTGGTAAACCTCGAAATACGCCAGTTGCAGAGGTTCTCCGGCCAAAGGTTGTGAAGGCAACTTGTGCATTACCATGTCTAGTTTGTGTGAGAGCGGATTGAGGCCCTGTTATCCTTTCTAGAGTACAAATTCGACGGAACCGCACCCGAAAGTCGTTCTGCACACAGAAAGGGCAAAACTGGAAATTCGCCGCCGGTGAAAAAACACTCGGGCTGTGGCTCGGGGGTGAGCAGCACCGGTCACCAGCGCGTCCAAGGGTGCCTTGGCTCGGGCATGACAACGCCCCGGTTGGGCTATCCACGGGAGCCCAAAGTGCGGCGGCGTTAGGTCACCGGACTGAACTCTCGGTATAGCCGAGATCGACCGGTTTCAGCTGAATTCTAGCAGCGGGGAAGACGGAGGAAGGTTTCTAGTACCTTGTCATGGCTCTGTAGGGGACGGAGAGGTGGTGATCAAGCTTCCCTGATCAGCTCTGAGTGATCAGCAGCGATGGCACGTTTCTGATGCGAGGAAGCAGCAGAGTGTGCGGTGATCACTCCGATCAGGGCGACGGCGTAGATAAGGGGGCCGTGAGGCGGTTCAGCATGACAGGGCGGCAAGCAGGTGGTGTCCCGGTCGCCTCTTCGCCGTGGCGGCTGCTCAGTCCGGCGCAAGAACCCGAGCTGGGTTTTCAGTCGGGTTGATTTGGAGTAGTGGCTGACATGTGGGTCCCACTTCCAATTTTAACCTCTGAAATTTACTCCTAATCACTGTTGTAGACAGTGAGCCCCAAAATACCCATGGTGATTCAAATTATTCACCCATGAGCCATTTGAATTGGTTAGAATTCAAATTGGGTTTGATTTGAATGAATTTCAGCACATGTTCAGTTTGAAATTCAAATAAAGTTTGAATTTGCCCCACTTAGCTCATGTCAAGATCAACTCCAAATGAAGTTAAAATTGGTGGGTGAGCTCACAAAAATGTGCTGAATAAGAATATGCCTCCCACTTTTGAATTCATGGGATAAAAACAGTTTGAATTTGAATATGCTTTCGAACTGCCCTCCTTCTACCTATACCCAAAATGACCTCAAAAAGGTTTTGAATTTGGGTGAAACTTGGCATGGACATCCCTAGCAATGTGTAGGAGTTTTCATATGCCCAGCCAATCTATATCACATGTGGAAAATGCCACTTTTGCAATATGTGAGTTTGTTCTCTAATGAGCATGTTGATGGTGGTTACTTGCTCTTCATTTGTGTTCATCATCTTTCCTCAAATGAGGTGTGTGTGTATGGTAATGAACACTTCAAATATGTGTCAAAAACTGAGGCCCTTACATTCCTTCCCCCTTAAAAGAATCTCGTCCCGAGATTATAAGGTGAAAATGAGAGAGAGGACGGTGGAAAATTACCGGATATGCGATGTGAAAAAGTTGGGGTAGTTGATGCGAAGAAATCCTTCGCTCTCCCATGTCGCTTCGTCCACGGAGTGATTACTCCATAGAACCTTGTAGAACCACAACGCACGGTTGCGTGTGGTTCGGGCCTTTTCATCAATAATCTGCACCGGTTCCCCCCGATAGGTGAGATCCGGTTGCAGTTCTTCAATATCTTCCAGCTGAACGGTAGTTGATAGCTTAAGACACTTCCTCAGCTGGGCAATGTGAAAGACGTCGTGCACACCGGAAAGTGCTTCTGGTAATTGTAGCCGGTATGCCACTGATCCACATCTTTCGGTAATCTGAAATGGACCGATGAATCGGGGTGCCAACTTTCCTCTCACCCCGAATCTGTTTACGCCCCTCATTGGAGACACACGCAGATATACGTGATCCCCGACTTCAAATTGTAGTGGGCGTCTTCTCCGGTCCACATACTGTTTCTGCCGGGATTGGGCGGCTTTTAGGTTCGCTCGAATCAGTCGAACCTTCTCTTCCGCGTCGTTGACAAGGTCAATCCCGAAGGTAACCCTTTGGCCAGACTCACACCAGTTCAATGGTGTGCGACATTTTCTCCCGTATAGCGCCTCATAAGGCGCCATCTTGATGCTGGCTTGGTACCCATTATTGTACGAGAACTCAGCTAACGGCAAGTGATCATCCCAATTCTTGCCGTGGTTGATAGAACAAGCTCGTAGCATGTCTTCTAGGATCTGATTTACCCGCTCGGTTTGCCCATCCGTCTGCGGGTGGTACGCTGAACTACGGATCAGCTTCGCCCCCAATGCAGCGTGCAGCTGCTCCCAAAAACGGGACACAAATAAAGTGCCCCAATCCGATATGATGGTACGGGGTACGCCGTACAAGCATAGGATCCGTGAGATGTACAGTTCAGCGTACTTCTTGGCGTTGTAGTTTGTGTTGACCGGGATGAAATGGGCAACTTTGGTGAGCCGATCGACGATCACCCACACAGAATCATGTTTCTGCACGGTGGTGGGTAAACCGATGATGAAATCCATGCTCACATCCTCCCACTTCCAGGCAGGAATGCCCAGTGGTTGCAGCAGTCCCGGTTTCCGCATATGGTCTGCCTTCACCCTTCGACATGTATTACACTCGGACACATATTTTGCAGTCTCACGCTTCATCCGTGTCCACCAAAACTTGCTTCTGAGTTCTTGATACATTTTGTTGCTGCCGGGGTGAATAGAAAACTTTGACAAGTGGGCCTCATCAAAGATCTTCTTCCATAATTCCGGGTTACGGGGTACGACGATCCGGTCCTTGAACCATAGGACGCCGTCTCCGTCCTTCCGGAAACATTTCAGCTCCCCACTGTCTACACGTCTCCGCAAATGTGACATGCCCTTGTCATTCTTCTGGGCTGCCGCGATCTCTTCACGGATGGTGGGGATCAAAGCTAAGTTGTAGAGAGCTCCGTGTGGAATCACATGTAGCGGTGGTTCGCTCTCTTCCAACAGTGTGATGGTCAGATTATTGACGTGTGACTTGCGGCTCAGCGCATCTGCCACTATGTTTGCCTTGCCCGGATGATAATGGATCTCTATTTCATAATCCTTTATCAGTTCTAACCATCTTTGTTGCCTCATGTTCAGCTCCTTCTGAGTGAATATGTACTTGAGGCTTTTGTGGTCGGTATATAAATGTACGAGGTTACCGAGTAGGTAGTGCCTCCACATTTTCAGTGCAAGTACCACGGCAGCAAGCTCCAAATCGTGGGTTGGATAATTTTGCTCATGGTTTCTAAGCTGCCGTGATCCATACGCGACCACTCTTCGGTCTTGCATCAGCACACATCCGAGCCCGATGCCGGATGCATCGCAGTACACATCGAACGGTTTTGTTGTGTCTGGCTGTGCCAAAACCGGTGCTGATGTCAGGTGCTTGACTAAAGCCTTGAACGCTGCTTCACACGCTGGACTCCAAACATATTTGGTAGCCTTCTTCAGCAGCTCTGTCATAGGATCGGCAATCTTCGAGAAGTTCGGAATGAACCTCCGATAATATCCTGCGAGTCCGAGGAAACTCCGTACCTCGTGAACAGTCCTCGGAGATTTCCAATTCAGCACTTGAGTGATTTTGCTTGGGTCTACAGCTTTACCCTCCGCTGAGATGATATGCCCGAGAAAAGGCACTTGCGATATCCAGAATTTGCATTTGCCGAATTTTGCGTATAGCTTGTGATCCCGCAGCCGTTGCAAGACTATACGCAGATGCTTCTTGTGATCTTCCTCCGACTTGGAATATACCAGGATGTCGTCGATAAAGACCACGACAAACTTGTCCAGCTCCGGCATGAATACCGAGTTCATTAAATACATGAAGTGAGCTGGAGCATTGGTGAGGCCGAAGGACATGACCAGGTACTCATAAAGTCCGTACCTTGTCGAAAAAGCCGTTTTCGGAATATCCTCCGCCCTTATCCTAATCTGATGGTACCCGGATCTTAGGTCCATCTTGGAAAAGATCCTTGCTTCGACCAACTGATCAAACAACATATCGATCCGTGGCAACGGGTACTTGTTCTTGATGGTTACGGCATTTAATGGACGATAGTCCACGCAAAACCGTAACGTCTCATCCTTCTTATTCACAAATAATGCCAAACAGCCCCATGGCGAGGAGCTCGGCCTAATAAAACCTTTCTCCAGGAGGTCCGTGAGCTGAGTCTTCAGTTCAGCCAACTCCTTAGGCGCCATCTTGTACGGCCTTCGGGATATTGGCATGGTTCCCGGTGCAAGTTCAATCTTGAACTCCACCTCTCTATCAGGCGGCATCCCCGGTAAATCCTTCGGGAATACGTCAGGGAACTCTCGGACCACTTGAATATCTTCCAATCTGATGGTTGTGGCTTGATAGACACTTGGAAACTTTATTTCTGGACTGTCCAGAAACAAGGAGTGAGATTCGTGCACTTTTGAGTTTAGGTGCACAACTCGGAGGACGGTGTCTAAAACATCGCTGTGGCGGGTTAACCATGACATCCCTAAGATGACATCGACCTTTTGTCCCTCTAAGATTATGAGAGACGTAGGGTAGACTCTACCCTCTAAGCACAATGGCGCTTTTGGGACCATCATGCTTGCTGAAATTTTCCCACCCGGTGAACAGATCACATAAGGACTATCGGTGGGTAGTATTTGCAAGCTATATTTATCAATGAAATCTTGGCGAATGAAGCTATGCATGGCGCCTGAATCAAATAGTACTATGGCGGGATGCTAGTGGAGTTGGAACATACCCGCAAGGATTGGCTCGCCCTCCGGCACGTCCTCTATGGCAAGCTGGTGGACGGTGCCGGGCCTAGGGTTTGCCCGCCGCGCATTTGTAGGGTTCTGGGGTTGATTCCTCCCCAGAAACGGTGGTGCAACTCCGCCGCCCTGCCTCTCCAGGCAACTGCTGGCGAAGTGTCCTGGACAACCACACTTGTAACATGTGGCCGCTGCTGGTGTATTGCTCGGGGGACGAAAGCCCAGCATGCGCTGCTGAGGTGCATACGCACGTGGCATCGTCCGCTGCTGCTGTTGTTGTTGCGGAGGTGGTGCTGACAGTGCCGGCCTGAATGCCGGTGAAGAGTACGGTCGACTGCGGAACGGCATCGACCTCTGTGGTGGCTGCCAGCGTGGACCTGATGGTGGGCGATTCACCATCCGAAACTTCTGAGAAGGACCGCCTCCTTCTCTGCTGCTTTGCGGCGCGCTTCGCTTTCGCTCCGCCGCCGCCAACTCCTTGCCGGAGTCCTCCTGAACAATCACAGCATCAATGATGTCGTTGAGGCTGCCGCGATTGAACATCGCCAACTTGTCCTTCAGGAGTGGGTTAAGCCCCTGGTAAAAGTGGTCTCGCCGCTTCTCGTCAGTATCTGCGTGATACGACGCGTAGAACATGAGATCATTGAACGCCCTGGAGTATTCCAGCGCGTTCCGGCTCCCTTGCTGCAGGTGTAGGAATTCCTGCGTCTTCCTCTTCATCAAACCTGGCGGTATGTGATAGGCCCTGAAGGCCGTCCGGAAATCCGTCCAGGTCATAACTCGGTCGGTGGGCTGTGAAGCACAGAAGTTTGCCCACCACGCACTCGCGGATCCTTGGAGCTGCTGGACCGTGAACTGAGTCTTGCGCTGCTCACTTATCTAGAGCAGCCCGAACTTCATCTCTATTGCGCGGAGCCAGTTGTCCGCGTCAAGAGGTTCATCCGCCCTTGAGAATACCGGGGGATGAGTAGCCAGGAAGTCGGAGTAGGAGCTCTGTTGATGCTCCTCACGATCTTGACGTCTCTCTGGGTGAGACGTATTCACGATTAGAGTCTGCAGCAACTCCGTGTGCTGCTGATGTGAACCCGCCATTGCCGCGACGATGTCGGCCAATGTAACCGTTGGCAGTGGCGGTGGCGGTGTTTGCTGTTGCTGTTGTTGCTGTTGCTGTTGCTGCTGCGGTCCCGAGGAGTCGTCGGGAGGCTGTTGGGAGGTCTCTCCCCCTTGACTAGTACCCCCAACATCCGGGTTGGCACGAGTACGCGCCATTCTGAAATTTAAAACAGCAACGATTAACACATGTCCTACTTAAAATTCCATATGCAACAGTAGGTATTGAAGTGACACATGAATGATTTGCACAACATTTACATATATTGATAAAGCATAAACTTTATACAAGATACATTGTTCTCGGTTCTCCGAGAAGTCGTGCTCACGTCGTCACTACCTATACATACGCTACTGCCTACACGACATGTCACCGATTTACAAAAGTTGGGTTACACTACCCTAGCTGCCCTACTTAGCAACTGTAACCCCCTACTCGGAGTAGAACTCGACCTCCTGCGGGTCGTCCTCCTCCGGTACCTCTGCTGGTGGCTCTGGGTCTACCACCTCTTCTCCCATCTCGGGTTCTCCCATTGCTGGAAGACCCAAGACCACCGGTATTCCCAATACAGGAGGTACGAGGTCCTGCAAAGCATGCACCTCGTCCATAGCCTGGTTGTAGTCCTCTTCCCAGCCTTGCCCTTCCTCAATAGCGTCGTCTCGCTCTTGAGCAAGGTCCTCGTTCTGCTGTGTCAGATTCTGTACCAGTTCCTGTAACGCCGCGATGTCGACACGGCTTTTCTTCTTCGCCTTCTTCAGACGATGCAACTGATTATGTTGTTCATTCAGTCGCTTGATCGTTGGAAGGAGCACATTGCAGAGTGCGCTGTGAGCACTCTCGAAATGGTCTCCACGGCTCGTGCTCTCCTTGAGCTTTGTGGTGAGATGCTCCATATGAACAGCTTGGCTGTCCATCACGGCGTTTCACGCCCTCACCTGGAGGCTAAGGTTTGCCTCCGCGGGGTTGTACCTTGGGCAACCCAGATCAGTTGCCTCCCGGTACCTCCCTTCCCACACATGCTGAGCCCGTCGCTCCACCGGAACGAGCGCGTATGGAGTGCCCTCCATAGCCTGCACGTGTAGTTGGCAGAAACGTGGCATGGTGTCACGGGCTGCCACTTCCCACATCCCTTCCGGTTGTCTTCCTCTCACCGTGACGGTGAACGGCACCCACCCGGGTGGTGTAGGTCCTGCAGGGACTTCGACATGGATTGTCCATGTCTTGTTCCCCTCTTCGCCTTCTTCCTTGGCAAAGTACTGCGGCATCTGATTGTATCCGAAATATTGAAGCATCTGCCTCAATTCTTCCGGATAGCCGTTGCGGTGAGAACAGTGGGATACCGCCCACCCGTTCTCCAACTGTTTGTCTGTTGTCATCTGTAACAATATATTTGATAGATGTCAAATATTTATTTAAACAGAAAACCACTGAGTTATAACATAAGACATGTCATTGAACCCATCAAACTTGGAAACATAGTTCAAATTTTAAACAAATTTGACTGCTGATCTGCTGTTCACATGACAGCCCTGACCAGTTTCCATTTCAACCTGATTTAGGCCATGTCAAAGGCAAAACCAATTCTGGAGCTCAACATCAAAGTTAAAGCTAACTTCAATAGATTTCCAGAAAGTACTTGCTTGGCCTAAGATCTGTCCTGGTTCAAAAGTTATGAGAGTTAAAGTTAACAGAATTTCTCGAGAAATTTGGACAGCACCTCCCTGCTTTAGGTACTGATTTAATCCAAGAATTCCAGTCAATTCAAGGGAAGTTACAAAGTTGTAACTCATCTCATAATCTTTCCAGAACTACCTCATTTTCTATTTTTGGATTTTTATGCAGGAAGTTATACTCAATTTACAGAGAGTTTACAGAGAGTCTTTACCCTGTCCTGTTTTCTGGACAGTTTCAACTCTACTGCATTTTTCGATATGTTAAGGGTCGAAACACCTCTGGACCTCAACAAAAAAGTTGTAAAGCTCTTCCAAAGATTTCCAGAAATGTATCATATGACCCCAACCTCAAAAGAACTCAACCTCTAACCTCTGATTAACTTCAGCCTTGATTCAGCTGAAAACAGAGTGCTCTGTCCTTAACAACCTATAAGTTGAAAACTTGTTAACTTTGAATATCCTGTTCAAGGGAAGGAGTTACATAAAGTTTTACTACTTTAGATAAAAACCTTCAAGTTTTAAATGAAGTTGTTCATTTAGTGGGGTGTGACGTCGATGCGTCACCAGATTATGTCGGCACTATGTCCTCACTAGGAAAAACCTATACCGGACTTAGCCGGCTTCGTTATTTCAGTGGCACTAAACGTCACTCGCACACGGATGCTACACGTCTACCGTTTCGTGGTCAGACTACCTGCAGAAACTCAAACAATCGTCAGACTCGGCTGCACACCGAGCCCGGTATCCATACAGTTCGTACACCCGGCCGTCATCACTCGCCCGGATGTTCTCAAGCCAAACACGACTTGAGTTACGTGTTCACGTTTCAGACCATGTGACGGGGTCTCCCAAATTGCACCATGCACGCCAGGGACAGACGCTGCTCGAATACCCCAAACGACATGAAGAGTCGTAGAGGATATTAAAGCGAGTCGGGTTACCTGCAACCCATAGGGCTCCACCCTTCAGCTTGTGCGCATTGGTGGACAGCGCTTACGTGCACCCCCCAAGACATGAAGCGTCTCAAGGTACACGATTTTCCAACATAGACAATTAGGTTATTATGGCACTTTCTATATGCTAATAACATCCTTATACGGGCTACTAACTCGTTCCTCACTGGATTTTTGAAAAAGATGACCTTTGTAGTGCGTTAAACCTCAAGCGAGGTCTGATACCAGCGCTGACACGACCCCACAGTCTTGTCGAGCCAGGATCACGCTGAGGGGTGCTGCGTTGCACAGCACCGTATAACACACGTCAAAGGTACAAAGCGGAAGCGACATTTTATTACATAAACAAGTTTATGAACATGTTTACATCAAAATAGGTCCAGTCTACACTCACAGGCGTAGACTACGCATCAAGTTCACATTCAGCCCTTGAACGTGTCCTTGCTAGCACACACGCACACTAACTCTGCGGCGTGCACGACTCCCACTCAACGGGGTTCCCCTCCTGGGGTTCCGTCTCCTCTTCGGGAGTCCCTTCCTCATAGAACCCTGCAAAAGCTTCAAACACAAGCAGTGAGCACGAAGGCTCAGCAAGTCTGACCCGTCTCACCTAAACATGGAACTTCTACATGAGGGTTGATGGGTTATATGAGGTAAAGATCATTTGCAAGGACTCGCCTAATTAGTAGAACCTTACTTTCAAGTTCTTAGCAGCAGGTTGTAGAGAACCTTACGCTAAGGCACATGAGAGAGCCGCAATCAAACAAGAAACGCATTTCTCTCATGTACTTTGCCCAAAGTTGAAAGGAACTTTAGTTAGCTCTAAACTACAATAAACCATTAACAAGCAAAGTCCATCTTTCAATCAGCAGCATTTTAACATGTAACTAGCCTGTTCTTTCTACATCACGGTATAGTGAACAAGTGGTACTCACTGACCGTGAGGGATGGCAATTATAATCGATTTACACCTGCAGGGTTACCCGAACAATCCGTCACGTACGCCCGTACTCGATGTTGCCTACAGCAACCATCACGGACGCCGTACGCAACTACCTTTCACCCATTAGCCAAATGTTGAACCGGTCCAATCGTCCCGAGCAAGAGGTCTCTGCACGCGCATCTCAGTGCCGCCAGCCGATTTACACCTCGAGCTCTCAACCTACCCTCTGAACGACCAGCTATGCCTCAACACCCAGCTACCCGAGTTACATCGGTTTCCCGGTTCCCATATATCCGGTAGGTCTTCGGTACTGTTCTAGCTTGTTCAACAGGCCCGCACACGGCTCGGTCCTCAATCGACACAAGCGGAGCTACAGCACACAGGCCCCAAAGTCCTGCTGCCCTTACCCTCCACTTGGTCTCATTTTCTTGCCATGTGTTTCATGTGCTATCTCTACCCGAGTCGAGTGTCTCTAGCCTATGCTCGCGAGTAGTTCCAACTACTCGACTTGTACCGAATCCTACCCTAACTTAGCTTTGTAGTAGCTAACGAGGTTTGCAATCCTAAACCCAACCCATGGTTTTCTTGGCTATGCAATTGGGTTTCCAAATAAGACTCTAATGCAAAGAATAATAGTATTCAAAGATGTTCTCAAAACAATAAACATTTGTAAAAAGGTTAATGCAAACCGGAGCTTGCATTGCTGCTCTTGGTCGTAGGCTAGCTGCTCCTCCGGAGTAACGAAGTCTAGGACTTCGGGTTCCTCCTCGACCTTAGCGACTACATGATATACAAGTATATGTATTAATCTAAATGCATTTGATTGAATTTAAATTTGTGAAACTATTACCGTGGTTTGGTTACAACCTAAACAAAGACTTGGTCAAGTTTTAGTTGCAGCAAAGCTCATTTGAGCCTTCCACAATTAATTATGTACTTGACCTTAATTGAAGGCTTTTAGGGTGTTCTAAGGATTTTCATGAAACAAACTATGACTTTATGAAAACTAGATTTTCAGAGGGTTCTAATGGAGTTGGTCTCACGTAATTTGAAGGTTCCTAGCTAAAGATATGAGCTAAACAATTTCAGAGAAAATTCTGAAAATGTTTCTGGACATTTTCTATTTTCTCTGGAACAGTTTCACTAATCACACCATTAGGTGGATCAAATGAGCTCAAATGGATCTGAAATTTTTATGGTAGTTCAGGGATATTTTGGTGAACATTCCAGAAAAAGTTCAGGATTTTCCTCCAATGGATTCTCCAGTTAAAATTCCAAACAGTTTAAAGTTTGAGGATTTAATTCTGGAGAAATAAGGGTGTCGAAGTGTTCGGTCGACACATCCCCCGGGCCTGCACTGGGCAGCCCGCGGAGGTTCTTTTTTCGGTGGGGCTAGTCCCTTGCGGAGAGCTTGCGCGGATGGACGAGTTAGTAAGAGCTTGACACTGTGAGTTTTACGTGGTTCAGGCCGCCGGAGCGTAAAACCCTACGTCCACGGCGAGCTATGGAGCACGCTGTATTGCTTGCTGCTCAGGGCCGGAGTCCTGATCTTGGGGGTGAGTTACAGCTTGGGTGTGAATGGCTAGCGTATGAGTTGCAGAGGTGCGAACCCTTGCTATCGTCGCCTACCCAAGCCTTTTATAGTCCAAGACTCGGGTGGCTTACAAGGGGGGCCCGGGACCCGACAGGTGGTCCCGGGGAGATTGACTGTTATCTACCGTATCTGCAGTTATGCCGGTAGTTGTCTCTGGCGAAGGCTTCCGAGTCTCCGTCTTGTCGCCCTGCCCATGCCGCATGCTAGTCGTAGTGGTTGATGACGGCACAGGCGGCATGGGATGTCTTGTCGCGGTGTTTATTGGCTGGCAGGTTCTGACACCGCGCGCCAGTCTGTGATGCGACTGGGCGCAATGGCACCTGACAGAGGCGTGCTCCGCGTCTCCGCGTCTTGGGAAGACGCGAGCCTTGAATACCTTGTACGGGCAAGGTATAGGGCGTCTTTACGCCCGCTGCCTATCGCTCGGGGGCAGGCAGCGCCGTTCTGCTGGCCACGTGGCGGGCCCGGAGCCCTTCTCAGAGGAGAGGAGGGTCCGGCCCTGCGAGGCACGTGGAGCCTTCGGATCTCTCCCCATGGGGGGGGGGGAGGTTCGGCTTCTGTCGGCCACGTGGCGGGTCCGGAGCCCCTCTCTGAGGAGAGGGAGGTCCGGCCCCGCCAGATACGTGGCACCTTCGGACCTCTCTCCCGCGGAGGGGGAGGTCCGGCCTCTGTATGCCACGTGGCGGGCCCGGAGCTCTCCTCTGAGGAGAGGGAGGTCCGGCCCCGCCGGACGCGTTGCGCCTTCGGAGCTCTCCCTGCGGAGAAGGGCGAGTTCCTTAGGCATTTTCCCCTGTGCGCGGGGGTACCCCATATCGCAGGTACCGACAGTGGCCCCCGGGCCCATCTCGGGGGAGTTAGTGAGCCCGAGGTGGGACCTCCGTTTCTTCTGATCCGCGCACTTTCACTAAGTCTCGCATCGACCGCAGCCGGAGCGCGAACGGCCGCGGGATCGTCGGAGCGTGCGCCCACTTGATGGTTGCTTTTACTGCGGCGGTTCCCAAGGCTGCCACTTCTGCACGCTACGGTGCTTTCTTCCGGGACCGACGAAGCGCCTTGCCGGTTTGTCTTCTGGGGCGACTGACCCCTCGACCCACCGCTTCAGTTGGGCGGCTTGGGTCCACCTGTCATCGGCGCCCGGTCCCGGAGCCAACGCGGTCACCGGTGCGATGTTCTCGAAGGTTTCCGAGTTACCTCGAATCATCCCTGGAAAGTTTTAAAAGGGGATCTCACCCGCATCGTGGCTTCCCTTCGCCTTTCCTAGTACTCGTACTTCCCTTGAACTCTCGCGCCCCGGCTTTCCTGCCCTTGTGCCCTCTTTCGCCATGGCTTCCAACTTGCTCCCGACGCGCCTCGTTCGTTCTTCCGAGCTTGGGCCAGTGCGCAGGCTGCTGGGCTGGCGCTCAGAAGACCAGAAACACCGGCTTCACCGAGGATCTCTCCCCCTGATCCTGGAAAAGGGGGAGATGGTTTTCTTCACGGCTTATGCTCTGGCGGGGTTCGTCCCGCCAATTTCTTCCTTCTTTGTCACCCTGCTGGAGACATATGGCCTCCAGCTCCACCATCTTTCCCCCAATTCTTTCGCAATGGCTGCTGTTTTTGTCCACTTCTGCGAGATGTTCGTGGGGGTGCATGCTTCCATGACGCTCTTCCGCTACTTCTTTGTGTTGCGGACGACTGGGCGTGGTTCGAAGACTCAGATGGGGGCATACTACTTTCAGCATCGCTGCAAGGACCCCAAGGTCTCTGGATACCTTCTGCCCTTCAGCGCATCAAGGTGGGAAAACTGGAGGGAGAGCTGGGTGGTAGTGCAGACCGACGAGCACGATCGCCTACAACTCCCAACCGCCAGCCCAACCACCGATCGTCGCTTCTGGGAGGAGATCCCTGAGCTGGAGCAGGAGTACTCCCCGGTCTTGGAGCGGATCCAGTTCCTGGCCAACGGGGGGGCTGACGTCTCTGATGGTGCTGATGGACTTCATGTCGCGCCGTATTGCACCCTTGCAGCAGCATAGTCGCCCAGCGTGGTACTACACCGGCGAGCAGGACTGTACCAGGCTGGAGAGGGACCCCGGCTCTGACCCTTCCGACGAGGAGCTGAACGAGATGATGGGCAAGGTGAGTGGTGACTACATCCCCAGTGGCGACCCCGCCCTTCCGCCCTGTGCCACTCCCCTCTTCTTGGAGCCACAGAGGAGGTCAGAGCTCCTGCGGAAGATGCCGAACCTTGACGACATCGGGATCGCCGTCCGGCAGGTCGGGGATGCCTTCCGTGGTATCACCATCCCAGGAAGCGAGCACTCCGGGTCAGGGCACGAGGCGTCTGCTGCTGTCAAACCCTCCCCCAGAGCCGACGGAACTCAAGCCACCGACAAAGGGAAAGGAAAGGAGCCGACCCCCGGGCATCCAGAGAAGAAACGCGCCCGGTCTCCTCCGAGGGCACCGCCTGCGCCGAGTCGTGGTGCCGGAGCTACCTTGCTCCATTCTCCCGGGGGTGCTGGCCCATCGGGTGGCGACCCAAAGAGGCCCCGGGTGTCCCCCCTCGGCGGGTCTCTCCCGAGACAGCGGCCGTCCGAGTCAGCCCAAGTACCTCGTCACCCTTCCTCAAGCGGAGGTGTCTCCAGGACGGATGCTGGTGGGGCCACGTCGGCGAGTGTGCCGGGGACCCAGGCGTCACGCTCTGCCACCGTTCCAGCCGCCGGTCCCGGTAGTTCAGCTACAGCCCAGAGGCCAGTGCTGCAAGCCCGTTGGAGCGCTCATGCCGCCTAGTAAGTGTTGCTCTTTCTGGCTTGTAGGAGCAGAGCTCTTGTCCCCTCTCTTTGCCTGAGGGTTTTCTCTTCTTGCAGGGACCGACCCGCTGCTAGGGGCGGGCCTCTTACCCGGCCGCCTTCAACCGACGGAGGCTCCGTGCCTCAGCACCTGGGGACCGTGGTGGCTCCAATGGTCCCCAAATCGATGGGGGCTCCCTCTGCGCCGGCGAGTTCGCCCTTCGTGGTGGCCGCATCTGCTCCTATCCGCCCTCCTTCACCGGTCCAGAAGTCCGGTCCTGAGACTGGGGGGGCCGCTGTAGGTGCGCCTGCTGGCCCCCTGGCCTCCCTAGGACAGCGCCCCACCCTGGTTGCTGAGGCGCCGGCGCCTCCGCCGGTCTTAGACTCGACAGGGGGGTCCAGTGGCGTGACTCCTGTCCCCCCTGCACCGGTGCCCGTGTGGGATGCCCTGGGGCATGTCCAGACCAGCACCCGACAGCTCCAATCCGCCTTTGAGCAGGAGCGGGGGGTGCTGGCCGGCGAGAAGGAACGTCTTCTCAGCTGGCAGCAGCGGGCCCAGGAGGCTAAGGCGGACATTGATTCGAGGCAGTCAAGGCTTGAGGCCATGAGTGCTCTGCTTGGCACTCTGAAGAAGGCCATTAGCTGCTTGGAGTCAGAGTCCCGGCGGGTTCGTGCAACCTACCGCGAGGCTCTGGCCCACGCTGAAGCCAAAGCCAAGGAGCGTTCCGCCGCCGCGGAGGAGTTGCAGCTACAGGCAGCCCGTTGGGAGTGTGCCGTCGCCGATCAGGAACGCGCTGTCGCGGCCGAGGAGGAGAAGACCACCGCTCGGCTGAGGGCCAAAGTGGAGGAGCTAAGGGCTCGGACCGAGGAGCTGGAGCTCCATGAGTCGGCTGTTGCCGCGAGGGAGGAGCAGTTCTCCCAGTAGCGTCAGGCGATGATGGATCGCGAGCTGGCGGCTCGCCAAGAGGTGGAGAAGCTCCAGTCCTTGCGGTCTGCTGAGGCCCAGGCAGTCTGGGGCTTTATTGCCAAGGCGGGGTCCGCCTTGGCTCCTCTTGGCTTCAGCCATGTGCAGGTGGAGGCTCCGGCGCGGCCGATGTCCGAAGCAATCCCGACACTTGAGTCCATCGGCGACGAGCTGGGTCGGCTCGAAACAGTGATCGCCGACGAGCTTGAAGCGGAAGGTCGGGTCCTTGCGAAGGAGGTCGCTATGCATGTTCTGTTGTGCTTCCTGAGCCGAGACCCTTCCTTTTCTCTGGGGCCAGTCCGTCTAGGACCCGTCGCCAATCGGGAGGAAGCTGCCAGGGCCGAGGCCGAGGACTTGGCCGCCCTCATGGCCTCCAGGTTTCATCGGGAGTCCGGGAACTCTTAGGCATCTGCCCCCGTGGCCACAGGGCCCTGTACTTCCTTTTTTATTTTTGTTGAGTCTGTAGCCCAGCTCATGGAGCCTTTGTATGAACAGACTCCTGTTTCTTTCTGTGTCTACATGTCCTAGTCTTCTTCTTGGCTTTTTCCTGGCCAAGTCCTTAGCTCCGCAAGGTACTCGGAGGCCTTGACCAATCTCAAAGCTCTGCATAGACACCTTCTCCGGATCCTCACTGTATACTAAGGGCTCCGAAGGTCTCCAGGACCCGCCTCACGGGATCGGAGGGGGTCCGGGCCTGTTGGTGACGTGGCGGGGCCGGAGCTCCCTTCTGAGGGGAGGTCCGGGCTTGTTGGGCACGTGGAGTCCTCGGACCTCTCCCCGCGGAGGGGGGGGGGTCCGGCTTCTGTTGACCATGCGGCGGGCCCGGAGCTCCCCCTCAAGGAGGTGGAAGGTCTGGCCCCGCTGGACACGTGGGACCTTCGGGCCTCGCCTCTGTGAGGTCTAGTTCTTTGATCTTACCTTGGTGTTTCGGTCTTGCGCGATCCCGTAGCAGCCCCCTGGTAGATGCGTTCCATTGGATGGATGTGCCTACCATATTCCTGCGGGGAGCTGAGGCCGAGAGGTCCTGCACATAAGTAAGGGAAACGTAATTCTCCTTGGGGGCTCCCCCCATCTATCTCTTAGTCTTATTTGGCTTACGGTCCTCGTCCGCCTATACGGTGCTTGGGAACTACCGTGCGCGAAGTGCTGGGGGCTCGGGGCCCCCCTGGCTATCGGCCAGTACCTCCCATGCAACCGCCTTTGGTAGGGCAGCAAATGCCGACTAAAGATGAGAATGAGAAGAGGGAGCTGAACGCATGGTGAGCACGCGCTAGCAGGGCAATCATAAAAAATTAATAAGTAAACTAAATGAGCACCAAAGAAGAGCAACGTAGGACATGTTTCTTTTCATATAAATTTCCATAGGGGGAAGGCAGGCTGAATATGGAGGCCACGACCCGCCTCAAGGGAAGCAAGACTCTACGCGCTTGGGGTCTGTCGGTACCTGCGATATGGGGTTCCCCCGCACACAGGGGAAAATGCCTAAGGAACTCGCCCTTCTCCGCAGGGAGAGCTCCGAAGGCGCCACGTGTCCGGCAGGGCTGGACCTCCCTCCCCTCAGAGGAGAGCTCCAGGCCTGCCACGTGGCATACAGAGGCCGGACCTCCCCCTCCGCGGTTGAGAGGTCCGAAGGTGCCACGTATCTGGCGGGGTCGGACCTCCCTCTCCTCAGAGAGGAGCTCCGGACCCGCCACGTGGCCAACAGAAGCCGATCCTCCCCCTCCGCGGGGAGAGGTCCAAAGGCTCCACGTGCCCCGCGGGGCCGGACCCTCCTCTCCTCTGAGAAGAGCTCCGGGCCCTCCACGTGGCCGGCAGAACAGCGCTGCCTGCCCCCGAGCGATAGGCAGCGGGCATAAAGACGCCCCATACCTTGCTCGTACAAGGTATTCAAGGCCCGCATCTTCCCAAGACGCGGAGACACGGAGCACGCCTCTGTCAGGTGCCGTTGCGTCCAGTCGCATCACAGACTGGCGCGCGGTGTCAGAACCTGCCAGCCAATAAACACCGCGACAAGACATCCCATGCCGCCTGCGCCGTCATCAACCACTACGACTAGCATGCGGCATGGGCAGGGCGGCAAGACGGAGACTCGGAAGCCTTCGCCAGAGACAACTACCGGCATAACTGCAGATACGGTAGATAACAGTCAATCTCCCCGGGACCACCTATCGGGTCCCGGGCCCCCCTTGTAAGCCACCCGAGTCTTGGACTATAAAAGGCTCGGGTAGGCGATGATAGCAAGGGTTCGCACCTCTGCAACTCATACGCTAGCCATTCACACCCAAGCTGTAACTCACCCCCAAGCTCAGGACTCCGGCCCTGAGCAGCAAGCAATACAGCGAGCTCCATAGCTCGCCGTGGACGTAGGGTTTTACGCTCCGGCGGCCTGAACCACGTAAAACTCACAGTGTCAAGCTCTTACTAACTCGTCCATCCGCGCAAGCTCTCCGCAAGGGACTAGCGCCACCAAAAAAAGAACCTCCGCGGGCTGCCCAGTGCAGGCCCGGGGGAAGTGTCGACCGAACACTTCGACATTTGGCGCGCCAGGAAGGGGGCTTTTCCCCTTGCGCGACGAGTTTCCGCCGACGAAGATGACCAAGCTCCCTTCAGCGGCAAGCAAACCTCCCCCGCCTCCGCGGTGAACCGCGACCAGGGGGGAGTACAAGTCAACACACTCGGGACGGAGTGTGTCGGTACAAGCTGGGAGCCAGCAACCGGCTCTGGCAGCGCCGACCCCGGCAATGCAGGCTCCAACCAGCGTCAGGTCTTCAGTAGCGCTGGGCGTACCCGGTGGGGGTGCGCTAGCTGCAGCAAGAGCGCTACTGCACAATCCGCCCGCTGGGGACGCGCCTCAGGCAGCGACCCAGCAGTGGATTCGCGAGGTAGACCATCTTGTCGTCGCCGCCGCAAACCCTCGACTTCGGCGGAGACGACACTCTGGCCAACCGGCCGTGTCGCTGATGCGCACGACAATGGTTGACGAACAGACGGCAGATTCCAGCTCTACCAGCCTCCAATCGACGGATCTGAGGACAGAGCTGGAGCAGTGTCGCTTGGGTCAAGATGCCCGGGTATACCTCGAGCAACGCCGAGAAAGGCGTCGCTACCAAGAGGCTGACAACAGCATGACGTTGGCCTCGACCCAGCCTGAAGAGCAGACCTTTGCCACGAAATCTCTGCCCCAGGCCTGCGCCGTGCAGAATATGCCACAGTCATATGTCCTGCAGATGGCGCCCCCGGCCTATGGTGCAGCCTTGCCCGTACCGGGGTACACTGTGCCCAGTGCGAACCGAGCATTCGCGGCACCAGAACCTGCGGCGACAGAAGCAGGGTGTGCGGCCCTCGCGCCCCACCTTCGCTTCGCAAAGTGGCCGCGCGATTTTCGGCCGCACCTGCCCGAGAAGTACGACGGCAGCGTCAACCCGGCAGAGTTCCTCCAGATCTACTCCACTGCCGTACTTGCCGCAGGAGGGAATGAAGCCGTCATGGCTAATTACTTCCCTGTCGCCTTGACCGGTCCAGCCCGGTCTTGGCTCATAAACCTCCCCCAGGATTCCGTAACTTCCTGGGGAGAGCTTTGCCGGCAGTTCATAGCCAACTTCCGCAGTTCCTACACCCGGCCTGGCACGGAGCTCGACCTCCACGCCATCCAGCAACAACCTGGGGAGTCGCTGCGCTCTTTCATCCAGCGGTTCTCCCAGGTGCGGAACACCATCCCACACATTCAAAATGCTTCTGTGGTGGTGGCGTTCCGGCAAGGCATCCGGGACAAGAAGATGCTCGAGAAGCTCGCGACCAGGGAGGTCCGTGATGCCTCAGAGCTCTTCAGCTTGGCAGACAAGTGCGCCAGAGCAGCCGAAGGACGGAACTGGCACTCACTGCCGTCCTCTGAGTCAGGAGGACTGCCCGGATCTGGTCCTACTCCCTGTGGAGGCAGCAGGAAGGCCAAGAACCGAGGCAGAAGCAAGATAGAATCACCGACTGCAGCTCCAGTCGTCACTGCAGCGACGCTCAGTGGGGCTCGGGGGCCGCGCCCCGACAAGAGGCAGCGAAGATCACCAATCCCAGAAGGTGATCAAGACAATATGTGCCCCGTGCACGGCAGCTGTCGCCACACTACTGCCGAGTGCCGGGAGATCCGAAAGCTCGCAGAGCGCTTCCGCAAGGGGAAGTGGCAGCGGGCTGATGCCCCACCCTTCCGTCCAAAAGAAGGCGAACAGAGGGTGGATGTCCCAGACAGCATCGACCACCCAGAGGAGATCCAGGAGCCTCAGCGCACCGTGAAGGCGGCACGCAATCATGAGGACTCCAGCTCCAGCGACGATGAGCGTCGAAAGAAGCTCTACGTCATATACGGCGGGTCCGCCGACCACTCGTCCCGAAGCGCAGTCAAGACTCTGCGCCGAGCGGTAGCGTCGGTGGCGCCACTCCCAAGTGCCACACCGCACCTTAAGTGGATGGGGACCCCCATCAGCTTTGACGCCACCGACTGCCCCAGGAACATGGCTGGGGCCGGCCAACTACCGCTCTTGGTAGCTCCTACCATCGCCAACGTGAGAATGTACCACGTTTTGGTAGATGGTGGAGCTGGGCTGAACCTCATCAGCCGTGCAGCTTTCCAGAAGCTGCAGATCCCGATGGCCAAGCTCACCCCGTCGAGCCCGTTCTCAGGGGTAGGGCCGGGACAGGTCATTCCCTACGGCAGCATTAGCCTCCTGGTGACCTTCGGGGCTCCGGACAGCTATCGGACAGAGTACATTCTGTTCGACGTAGCGGAGATAGACCTCCCCTTCAACGCCATAATCAGCAGGCCAGCTCTGTACCGGTTCATGGCAGTAGCCCACTACGGCTACCTCGTCCTGAAGATGCCAACACCGACGGGCGTCCTCAGGATTCGTGGAGACCGCACTGCTGCAGTGTCGGCCTTAGAGAAACTCCAAGCACTCGCAACAGCTGGGGCATCAGCCCCCGGCAGTACAGAGCCGGACCAGCTCCGCCCGAGCGCATGCCACCGTGCTTCCGCCACAGCACCCCGGGTGCAACCTCTCGACGAGGGCGGCGTCCCCTTAAAGGTTGTCCAAGTCGGCGCCAAAGCCACCCAGACCACCCGGGTAGCTGGGGGCCTGGATAGCAAATAGGAAGGCGCGCTCGTCACCTTCCTCCGGCACAACGTCGACGTGTTTGCATGGCAGCCGTCACAGATGCCGGGGATCCCCAGGGAGGTGATCGAGCACCACTTGAAAGTCTTCCCCGACGCCCGGCCGGTTCAACAGAAGCCCCGCAAGCAGTCCATCGAGCGGCAAAACTTCATTCGTGAAGAAGTCAAGAAGCTGCTGGACGCTGGCTTCATACGGGAGGTCCACCACCCCCGGTGGTTGGCGAACCCCGTCATTGTCCCGAAGGCCGGCGGGAAGCTCCGGATGTGCATCGACTTCACCAGTCTCAATAAGGCATGTCCCAAAGATCCATTCCCTCTCCCTAGAATAGATCAAATAGTAGACTCAACGTCAGGCTGTGATATGTTGTGCTTCCTAGACGCCTACTCGGGTTTCCATCAGATCCCCATGTCTAGGGAGGACGAGGAGCACACCTCCTTCATCACAGTAGACGGCCTTTATTGCTATTTGTCTATGCCTTACGGCCTAAAGAATGCACTCCCCACCTTTGTGCGAGCAATGCACAAAACCTTTGGGGAGTTAATAAGAGACCTAGTTGAGGTGTACGTCGATGACATAGTTGTCAAGGTCAAGCAGGGTTCATCTTTGTTCCTTAGTCTTTGACAAGTTTCGCTCTACACGCACCAAGCTGAACCCCGATAAATGTGTGTTCGGTGTGTCCTCTGGGAAGCTCTTCGTATTCCTGGTCTCGAACCGAGGGATTGAGGCCAACCCAGAGAAGATCAAGGCCATCGACTTGATGCGGCCCCCTGCCCGCGTCAAGGATGTCCAGAAACTCACGGGATGTCTAGCCGCGCTGAGTCGGTTTATACCGAGGCTAGCAGAGCGGGCACTCCCTTTCTTTAAGCTCCTGCACAAGTCAGACCCTTTTGCCTGGACTGACGAAGCAGAAGAGGCTTTCCAGGAGTTGAAGCGACTCCTTACGACCCTACCTATCATGGTATCCCCTGAGCCCGGAGAGCACCTGCTGCTCTACATCGCGGCGACAACTGAAGTAGTATGGTCCTCGTCGCAGAGCGGCCGGACCCCTCATCTTCACAACCTGCTCCGGTAGCAGAAGACAGACGCCAGGAGGCCCTGCAGGACCAAGACGGTCTCCCGGACCTCCAAGGCAACCTCCCGGAGGTCCAGGGCGGTCTCCCGGACCCCCAAGATAAACCCCCAGGGGTCCTGCGGGACCCCCCGGGGGCCAAATGGGACCTCCCGGAGGTCCCTCAAGACCCCCCGGAGCTCTCGGATAATCAAGATAGCTTAAGGGCCTCCGGGTCCCAGCTCCCGGAGGCCCCCGTGGGTCCACTCACCTCCAGCGGGCCAGGGCCAATGGACGAGGACCTCCCAGGCCTAAGAGAGAGGGTTCGAACCATCCAGAGGCCTGTCTACTACATCAGCGAAGTACTTCATGATGCCAAGACAAGGTACCTAGAAGTCCACAAGCTGTTGTATGCGGTGCTCGTGGCCTCCAGAAAGCTCCGCCATTACTTCCAGGCCCACCGGGCCTCGGTAGTCACCTCGTATCTGCTGAAGACAATTCTTCACAGCCCCCATGCGACTGGCAACGTTGCTAAATGGGCGGCGGAGCTGGCGGAGTTTGAGCTGGACTTCCTCCCACGCCATGCAGTCAAGAGCCAAGCACTGGCTGACTTTGTGGCGTAGTGGACACCAACGAAGACTGACCCAGGGGGCCATGAAGGCGGAGAACCAGAGCACCAAGCTCCGGTCTTCACCGAACCCCACTGGACACTTTTCTTCGACGGCTCCTCGCGAAAGCAGGGGGCCGGTGCCGGCGTACTGCTCCTCATGCCATCGGGGGAACAGTTTGGGTACATGGTGCGTCTCAATTTCAAGGCAACCAACAACATGGCAGAGTATAAACCACTCATCTTTGGCCTGCAGACAGCCCTGTCTTTAGGCGCTCGCCAGTTGTTGGCACAGGGCGACTCCCAGCTGGTCATCAAGCAAGTCAAGGGCGAATGCTCCTGCAATAACCCACAGCTAGCTGCGTATCTGCTTCACGTGCAGATGTTGGAGAAAGAATTCCTCGCCTTGGACCTGCACCACGTACCGCGCGCTGGCAATGCCGCAGCTGATAACCTTTCAACGAAGGCTTCCACCGGAGCCCCTGCGCCCAAAGGAGTTTTCGAGAGGACGTTGCTGCGGCCTACAGCCCGGCCCGCCGAGCCGGGCGAAGGGGGCTTGACCAGCACCTCGAAGCTGGCGGTCCCGGCGGCCCTACAGCCATGGATGCCGCCAAGGATCGTAAGTGTCACTGGGAACTCCGTGCAACCCAGCGCTCAAGATCCAGAAGCTCAAGTCAGACCCGATGCATGGATCACGGAGATCCGGGACTACTTGAAGGACAACATCCTCCCTGATGAACATGCAACCGCTGAACGGATTGTGCGTATGGCTAAGAGATACGCGCTGGTAGAGGGGGGTCCCTACCGGCGTGGCGCCAACCACATCCTATTGCGGTGCATAACCCAGGGGGAAGGTTGCGACTTGCTCGCTGAGATCCATGGAGGCGAATGTGGAAGTCACTCTTCCTCACGCACGCTTATCGGTAAAGCCTTCCAGCATGGCTTCTACTGGCCGACAGCACTCCAGGATGCTGTCAAGCTGGTTGAGAGCTGCAAGGCGTGCCAGTTCCACGCCAAGCAGATCCATACACCGGCTCAGGCGGTACAGATGATCCCGCCCTCATGGCCATTTGCCGTATGGGGGCTGGACATCTTGGGACCATTTCCCAGAACCGTCGGGGGATTCCGGTACCTCTATGTCGCCATCGACAAGTTCACCAAGTGGCCAGAAGCTACACCAGTTGTCACCATCAACAAACATTCCGCAGTAAAGTTCATCAAGTCTATTGTCTGCCGGTTCGGGGTCCCGAACAGAATCATCACCGACAACGGGACCCAGTTCACCAGCGCAGCATTCCAAGACTACTGCGATGACCTCGGCATTCAGGTGTGCTATGCCTCTGTCGCCCACCCGAAGAGCAATGGGCAAGTTGAGAGGGCCAACACGGAGATTCTCCGGGGCCTTAAGACTCGCACCTTCGCCAGCCTGAAGAAACATGGTGCCAATTGGGTAGATGAGCTTCCGAGCACACTATGGGCTAACCGGACATCCCAGAGCCGGGCCACCGGAGAGACACCCTTCTTCATGGTGTATGGGGCCGAAGCTGTAGTTCCCCCAGAAATCACCATGAAGTCTCACCGTGTCCGGGCTTACGACGAAGCCGCGCAGGACAACCTCCGGCGTGGAGAAATCGACCTCGTCGACGAGGTCCGATTACATGCAGCACTCCGTAACGCGCGGTACAGACAAGTGCTTCGGCGCTACCACCAGAGATCTGTGCGTGCCCGGGAGCTGCAGGAAGGTGATCTGGTGTTGCGGCGCATACTTTCTCGCGAAGGGGCCCACAAACTCTCCCCTAGTTGGGAAGGTCCCTTCCGAGTCACGAAAGTATGCCGCCCTGGGTGTGTGCGCCTTTCCACCGAGGATGGGGACCTGCTCCCAAACCCTTGGAACATAGAACACCTCCGTAAGTTCTACCCCTAGAGCAAAGATAGGACAGTACTTTCTTTCCGTAATAAACTCCATAGAGTCCAGGAACAGCGCTCGGAGCAGCTAAGCCCCAGGGGACGGTACAGGACTACGTTCAGCTTTGCCTGGTTCCGACTCCAAGCGCGTAGAGTCTTGCTTCCCCTCTTAATGGGGCAGGTTGTGGCCTCCATGTTTAGCCTGCCTTCCTCCTGTGGAAAGTTATACGAAAAGAAACCTGTTCTACTTTGCTCTTTCCTCGTACTCATTTAAATTGTGTACTAAGTTTTTTATGACTACCCTTGCGGTGCATGGCTGCCATGTGCTCAGCTCCCCCTTCTCATTCTCACCACTAGTCGGCATTCGCTGCCCTACCAGAGGCGGTTGCATCGGGGGTACCTGCCGATAGTCGAGGGGGGCCCTGATCCCCCGAACGCTTCGCGCACTACTGTCCCCAAGCACCGAGCATATGGTTAGGGACCATAAGTCGAATAAGACTATGAGATAAGGGAGGGGGAGCTCCCAAGGAGAATTACTTTTTCCTACTTGTGTGCAGGACCTCTTGGCCTCGGATCCCTACAGGAATGTGGTAGGAGCGCCTGACCAATGGGACGCCCCTGCCAGGGGGCCACTACGGAATCATGCGAGACCGGAACTCCAAGGCAAGACCGAAGGATCCACGGCTCCAGAGGGACCGGACCTCCCCTCCTCTTAGGGGAAGGGCCCGGAGACCCCACGTGTACAGTGGCTCCGGACCTCCCTCTCCTCAGAGGAGAGCTCCAGATCTGCCACGTGGCTGGCTGATCCGGGCCTCCCCCTCCTCATGAGGCGGGGCCCGAGGACCTCCGGGGCCCTTAATATAATGAGGACCCGGGGAAGATGCCGGAGCAGAACGTCGAGATTGGTGAAGGCCTCTGAGCACCTTGCGGAGCTAAGGGCTTGGTCAGGCAAAACCAGGAAGAAGACGGAAAACATCGCAGGCACGAAGGGTCATAAGAGTTCATGTATTCATGGCTCCATGAGCTGGGCTACAAACTCGATGAAAAAGAAAGGAACAAGCCCCAAGATTCCCCTGACACGACCAGAGTCTAGAAGTTGCACGAACGGCCGCGTCACCAGGTTTCAGCCCTGGCGGCGCTCTCCCGCTCCATGACCCGAGCGAAGAAATCGCCTCCCTCATCACCAGCGCAAAGGCTGGTGTCATCAAGGGTGCTCCTGAGGCCCCCTCCGCAGCTTCAACGGTCTTCTTGGAGACTATGCCGCCTGGGATCCTCCTTGGTGCATCGGCGGTTTCCTTCCCCTGAAGTTCCCTCATCACCGGCGCAAAAGCCGGTGTCATCAAGGGTGCTCCTGAGGCCCCCTCCGCAGCTTCAGCGGTCTTCTCGGAGACTCTGCAGCCTGGAATTCTTCTTGGTGCTTCAGCGGTTTCTTTGAAGACTCCACCATCTGAGAAGGGGTGCAACGCCAGGGAGCTTTCTGCCTGCCGTCACCAAGGAAGGGCCCCGTCGGGAGGACAAACCAGAGACCCCTTGGAGGCGCCACCTCCAGAGGCAAGGCAGGCAAGCTCCCTGGGTCCCAGACTTGGTGTAGACGCCATCGCTGGAGGAAATCAAGAGCGATTCTCCCCCCATAAGGCGGGTTAGGAGCCATGGAAGAAGACAAGACTGCAGAGACTCGAGGGAGGCGCAAGGGCTGGAAGCCTTATAAGGGGAACATGCCCACGTGGCGGTTTCTTTTCACACCTTCCCGGGTGCAATCCCAAGCAATTCGGAACTCTTCGAGTATGCCGCATCGGCAACCGCTTCGGCTCCGAGTCCGAGCGCCGATGACAGGCGGACCCAAGCCGCCCGACTGAAGCGGTGGGTCAAGGAGTCAGTCTCCTAAGAAGACAAGCCGGCAAGGCACTTCCGCGGTTCCTGAAGAAAGCGCCGCAACATGCAGAAGTGGCAGTCTTGGGAACCGCCGCAGTAAAAGCAACCATCAAGTGGGCGCACGCTCCCACGATCCTGCGACCGTTCGTGCTCCGGCAGCGGTCAATGCGGGACTTAGAGAAAGTGCGCGGATCAGAAGAGACGGAGGTCCCACCTTGGGCTCGCTATCTCCCCCGAGATGGGCCCGGGGGCCACTGTCGGTACCTGCGATATGGGGTACCCCCGCGCACAGGGGAAAATGCCTAAGGAACTCGCCCTTCTCCGCAGGGAGAGCTCCGAAGGCGCCACACGTCCGGCGGGGCTGGACCTCCCTCCCCTCAGAGGAGAGCTCCGGGCCTGCCACGTGGCATACAGAGGCCGGACCTCCCCCTCCACGGGAGAGAGGTCCGAAGGTGCCACGTATCTGGCGGGGCCGGACCTCCCTCTCCTCAGAGAGGAGCTCCGGACCCGCCACGTGGCCAGCAGAAGCCGAACCTCCCCCTCCGCGGGGAGAGGTCCGAAGGCTCCACGTGCCCCGCGGGGCCGGACCCTCCTCTCCTCTGAGAAGAGCTCCGGGCCCTCCACGTGGCCAGCAGAACAGCGCTGCCTGCCCCCGAGCGATAGGCAGCGGGCGTAAAGACGCCCCATACCGTGCCCGTACAAGGTATTCAAGGCCCGCGTCTTCCCAAGACGCGGAGCACGCCTCTTTCAGGTGCCGTTGCGCCCAGTCGCATCACATACTGGCGCGCGGTGTCAGAACCTGCCAGCCAATAAACACCGCGACAAGACATCCCATGCCGCCTGCGCCGTCATCAACCACTACGACTAGCGTGCGGCATGGGCAGGGCGGCAAGACGGAGACTCGGAAGCCTTCGCCAGAGACAACTACCGGCATAACTGCAGATACGGTAGATAACAGTCAATCTCCCCGGGACCACCTATCGGGTCCCGGGCCCCCCTTGTAAGCCACCCGAGTCTTGGACTATAAAAGGCTCGGGTAGGCGACGATAGCAAGGGTTCGCACCTCTGCAACTCATACGCTAGCCATTCACACCCAAGCTGTAACTCACCCCCAAGCTCAGGACTCCGGCCCTGAGCAGCAAGCAATACAGCGAGCTCCATAGCTCGCCGTGGACGTAGGGTTTTATGCTCCGGCGGCCTGAACCACGTAAAACTCACAGTGTCAAGCTCTTACTAACTCATCCATCCGCGCAAGCTCTCCGCAAGGGACTAGCCCCACCGAAAAAAGAACCTCCGCGGGCTGCCCAGTGCAGGCCCGGTGGAAGTGTCGACCGAACACTTCGACAGGGTCGGAACCAGGCGAAGCTGAACATAGTCCTGGACCGTCCCCTGAGGCTTTGCTGCACCAAGCACTGTTCCTGGACTTTATGGAATTTATTATAAAAAGAAGGGTCTGTCCTATTGTTGCTCTAGGGGTAGAACTTACAGCGGTGTTCTGTGTTCCGAAGGTTCGGGAGCGGGTCCCCATCCTCGGTTCTGTTGAATGGTCCCAGGCCCAGGATGTCCAGCCTCAGTATGGCAAATGGCCATGTGGGCTGGATCATCTGTACCGTCCAAGCCGGTGTATGGATCTGCTTGGCGTGGAACAGGCACGCCTTGCAGCTCTAGACCAGCTTGACGGCATCCTGGAGTGCTGCCGGCTAGTAGAAGCCATGCCGAAAGGCTTTACCGACAAGCGTGCGTGAAGAAGAGTGACTCCCACATTCGCCTCCATGGATCTCAGCGAACAAGTCGCAGCCTTCCCCCTGGGTTATGCACCGCAATAGGATGTGGTTGGCGCCGCGTCGGTAGAGATCCCCCTCTACCGCCATGTGTCTCTTAGCCATACACACGATCCGTTCAGTGGATACACGTTCATCAGGGAGGATATTGTCTTTCAAGTAGTCCCGGGCCTCCGTGATCCATGCATCGGGTCTGACTTGAGCATCTGGATCTTGAGCGCTGGGTTGCACGGAGTCCCCAGTGACGCTTATGATCCTTGGCGGCGTCCATGGCCGCCGGGACCGCCAGCTTCGAGGTGCTGGTCTAGCCCCCTTCACCCGGCTCGGCGGGCCGGGCTGTGGGCCGCGGCAACGTCCTATCGAAGCCCCCTTCAGGCACAGGGGCTCCGGTGGGGGTCTTCATTGAGAGGTCGTCAGCTGCGGCCTTGCTAGCGCGCGGTACGTGGTGCAGGTCCAAGGCGAGGAAGTCTGTCTCCACCATCTTGTTTGATAACCAGCTGGGAGTCGCCCTGAGCCAACGACTGGCGAGCGCCTAGAGACAGGGCTGTCTTTAGGCCAAGGATGAGTACTTCATACTCTGCTATGTTGTTGGTTTCCTTGGAATTGAAATGCACCACATACCCAGACTGCCCCCCCCCCCCCCCCCCCGATGGCGTGAGGAACAGTACGCTAGCTCCGGCCCCCTGCTTTTGCAAGGAGCCATCGACGAACAGCATTCAGTAAGGCCCGGTGAAGGCCAGGGCTCAGGGTCCTGGTTCACTGTCTCCATGGCCCCCTGAGTTAGCCTGCGTTGGCGTCTACTTCAGCCACGAAGTCAGCTAGTGCTTGGCTGTTGTCTGCGTGACGGGGAAGGAAGCCTAGCTCAAACTCCAGTAGCTCCGCCGCCCATTTGGCGACATTGTCCGTCGCGTGGGGGCTGTGGAGGATAGCTTTCAGCCTGGGGAGACCGCCGGGTGCTGATACTCGTAGGTCCCCCAGGCTGTCTTGGACCTCCGGGGAGCCCCGCTGATTTCCCGGGAGCTCCGGGGGGTCCCGTTGGACGTCCGGGAGGTTCTGTTGGGCCTCCGGGGGGGTCCCGTTGCACCTCTGGGAGGTCCTGCTGGTCCTTCGGGAGGTTGTGTCGGGGATCCGGGGTCCGTTTTGGGCCTCCGGGGTTTCTTGGCACTTGTTTCTTGACAGCAAAACAGGTTACGGTGGTATGGGGTCTAGCCACTCTGCGGTGAGGACCATACTCACTTTTGCAGCCGTCGCCGCGATGTAGAGCAGCAGATGCTCTTCGGGCTCGGGGACTCCTATTACGGGTAGTGTCATCAGGAGCTGGTTCAGCTCCAGGGGAGCTTCCTCTGCTTCGTCGGCCTAAGCGAATGGGCCAGATTTACGTAGGAGCTTTAGAGAAGTTTCGCTTTGCTAACCTCGGTATAAACCGACTTAGCGCAGCTAGGCATCCCGCGAATTTCTAGTCTTCGAGCCAATGGCTTTGACCCTCTCTGGGTTAGCCTCAGTTCCTCGGCGTGAGGCCAGGTATTCTAAGGGTTTTCCAGAGGGTATACCGAGCTCACATTTGTCGGACGGACAAAGACTAAGGCCAGGTTATCTAGTAGGGACGAACCCTGCCTGATCTTGACAACAATGTCTTCGACACACACCTCAACTGAGTCTCTCATTAGCTCTATTAAGGACTTGTGCATTGCACGTACAAAGGTAGGGAGAGCGTTCCTTAGGCCATAAGGCATAGAGGCATAACAGTGCAGGCCGACTACTGTGGTAAAGGGTGCCCTTCAACTTCTCTAGACATAGGGGTCTGGTGGAAACCCGAGCAAGCATCTAGGAAGCACAGTATATCGCAGCCTGACGTCAAGCCTACTATTTGATCTATCATAGGGAGAGAAAATAGATCTTTGGGACATGCCTTATCGAGACTAGTGTAGTCGATGCACTTCCGGAGCTTCCCGCCGGCCTTTGTAGCAATCAACGAAGCATCGGGGGTGGCGGACTTTCCGTATGGAGCCAGCGCTCAGCAGCTTCTTGGTTTCTTCCCGAATGAAACTTTTTACTTCTCGGTGGGCTGCCTGAGGGGCTCCTGTCGGACTGGCCAGGCGTTGGGGGAGACCTTTAGTTAGTGCCCAATCACCTCCCTAGGGATCTCTGGCATCCGCGACGGCTGTCATGCAGCACATCGGCATTGTGCCGGAGGGAGGTAATGAGCGCGCCCTCCTATCTGCTATCCAGACCCCCAGCTACCCGGGTGGTATGGGTGGCATCGGCGCTGATTCGGACGAGCCTCAAGGGGACATCGTCCTTGTCGAGGGGTTGCACATGGGGTGCTGTTGTAGTGGCACGGTGGCGTGCACTTGGGTGGAGCCGGTTTGGTTCAGTACCGCCCGGGGTTGGTGCTCCAGCTGCTGTAAGTGCCTGGAGCTCTTCCAAGGCTAACACTGCTGCAGCACGGTCTCCACAAACCTTGAGGACGCCTGTTGGTGTAGGCATCTTCAAGACAAGGTAGCCGTAGTGGGCTACTGCCATGAATCGGTACCGGGCTGGCCTGCCAATTATGACGTTGAACGGGAGGTCAATCTCGGCCACGTCGAACAGAATGTACTCTGTCCGATAGCTGTCTGGTGCCCCAAAGGTCACCGGGAGGCTGGTGTGGCCGTAGGGAACGACCCTTCCCGGCCCTACCCCTGAGAACAGGCTCGATGGGGTGAGCTTGGCCATCGGGATCTGCAGCCTCCGGAAGGCTGCGCGACTGATGAGGTTCAGTCCAGCCCCGCCATCCACCAAAACGTGGTACATCTTCACGTTGGCGATGGTGGGGGCCACCACGAGCGGTAGTTGGCCGGCCCCAGCCATGTTCCTGGGGCAGTCGGTGTCATCGAAGCTGATGGGGGTTCCCATCCACCTGAGGTGCGGTGCTGCACCTGGGAGGGGAGCCACCGACGCTGCCGCTCGGCGCAAGGCCTTAGCCGCGCTTCGGGACGGGGGGTCAGCGTACCCGCCGAAAATGACATAGAGCATCTTCCAGTGCTCGTCATCACTGGAGCTGGAGCTCCCATGATTGCGCACTGCCTTTACAGCGCGCTGAAGCTCCTGGAACTCCACCTGGCGGTCGACGCCGTCTAGGGTTTCGACCTTCTGCTTGCCCTCCCTTTGACGGTAGGGTGGGGCATCAGTCAGGGGCTGCTTCCCTTTCCGGAAGCGCTCCGCGAGCTTCTGGATTTCCCGGCATTCGGCAGCGGTATGATAACTGGTGCCATGCACAGGGCATAATTCATCCTGGCCCCGTCTGGGGCCGGTGATTGTCGCGGCCTCTTGTCGGGGCGCGGCCCCCGAGCCCCACTGGGCGCCGCCGTTGTGGCAACGGGGACCACGGCTGATGACTTTATCTTGCTTCCGCCTCTGTTCTTGATCCTCCTGCCACTTCCGTATGAAGCGTCGCGGAATCCCGGCTGACCCCCTGGCTCGGAGGCCGGCAGAGAGTGCCAATTCCGCCCTTCGGCTGCTCTGGCACACTTGTCCGCCAGGCTGAAGAGTTCTGAGACATCGCGGACCTCCCTAGTCGCGAGCTTCTCGAGCATCTTCTTGTCCCGAATGCCTTGCCGGAACGCCACCACCACAGAAGCGTTTTGGACGTGTGGGATTGTGTTCCGCACCTGGGAGAACCGCTGGATGAAGGAGCGCAGCGACTCCCCTGTTTGTTGCTGGATGGCGTGGAGGTCGAGCTCCGTGCCAGGCTGGGTGTAGGAACTGCCAAAGTTGGAGACGAACTGCCGGCGGAGCTCTCCCCAGGAGGTTATGGAATCCTGGGGTAGGTTCATGAGCCAAGACCAGGCAGGGCCAGTTAAGGCGACGGGGAAATAGTTGGCCATGACAGCCTCATCCCCTCCTGCGGCGAGTACGGCTGTGGAGTAAATCTGGAGGAACTCCGCCGGGTTGACACTGCCCTCGTACTTTTTGGGCAGGTGCGGCCGAAACTTGCGCGGCCACTTCACGAAGCGAAGGTGGGGTGCAAGAGCTGCACATCCTGCTCCTGCTGCCGCAGGTATTGGCGCTACGAACGCTTGGTTTGCACTTGGCACCGTGTATCCCGGCATGGGCAAGGCTGCACCATAGACCGGGGGCGCTGCTTGCGGCGCATATGGTTGTGGCATATGTTGCGCGGCGTGTGCCTGAGGCAGGACTCGCGTGGAGAAGATCTGCCCTCCAGGTTGTGTCGAGGCCGACGACATGCTGTCGCCAGCCTCATGGTTGCGACGCCTTTCTCGACGTCGCTCGAGGTACACCCGGGCATCCTGGCCCAAGTGGCACCGTTCCAGCTCCCTTCTCAGGTCCGTCGATGGGAGCCTGGAGGAGCTGGAATCCGCCGTTTGCCCGTCAACCATGGGCGTGCGCGTCAGCGAAACTGCCGGTTGACTGGAGCGCCGTCCCCGCCGAAGTCGAGGGTTTGCGGCGGTGACGACGAGACGGTCTACCTCGCGAATCCACTGCTGGGTCGCTGCCTGAGGCGCGTCCCCAGCAGGCGGATTGTGCAGTAGCGCTCTTGCTGCGGCTAGCGCACCCCCACTGGGTACGCCTAGCGCTACTGAAGACCTGATGCTGGTTGGAGCCTGCATTGCCGGGGTCGGCGCTGCCAGAGCCGGTTGCTGGCTCCCAGCTCGTTTCGACACACTCCGCCTGGAGCGTGTCGACATGTACTCCCCCCTGGTCGCGGTTCGCCGCGGAGGCGGGGGAGGTGAGTTTGCCGCTGAAGGGAGCTTGGTCATCTTCGTCGGCGGAAACTCGTCGCGCAAGGGGAAAACCCCTACCTGGCGCGCCAAATGTTGAAGTGTTCGGTCGACACTTCCCCCGGGCCTGCACTGGGCAGCCCACGGAGGTTCTTTTTTCGGTGGGGCTAGTCCCTTGCGGAGAGCTTGCGCGGATGGACGAGTTAGTAAGAGCTTGACACTGTGAGTTTTACGTGGTTCAGGCCGCCGGAGCGTAAAACCCTACGTCCACGGCGAGCTATGGAGCTCGCTGTATTGCTTGCTGCTCAGGGCCGGAGTCCTGAGCTTGGTGGTGAGTTACAGCGGTGTGAATGGCTAGCGTATGAGTTGCAGAGGTGCGAACCCTTGCTATCGTCGCCTACCCGAGCCTTTTATAGTCCAAGACTCGGGTGGCTTACAAGGGGGGCCCGGGACCCGACAGGTGGTCCCAGGGAGATTGACTGTTATCTACCGTATCTGCAGTTATGCCAGTAGTTGTCTCTGGCGAAGGCTTCCGAGTCTCCGTCTTGCCGCCCTGCCCATGCCGCATGCTAGTCGTAGTGGTTGATGACGGCGCAGGCGGCATGGGATGTCTTGTCGCGGTGTTTATTGGCTGGCAGGTTCTGACACCGCGCGCCAGTCTGTGATGCGACTGGGCGCAACGGCACCTGACAGAGGCGTGCTCCGCGTCTCCGCGTCTTGGGAAGACGCGAGCCTTGAATACCTTGTACGGGCAAGGTATGGGGCGTCTTTACGCCCGCTGCCTATCGCTCGGGGGCAGGCAGCGCCGTTCTGCTGGCCACGTGGCGGGCCCGGAGCCCTTCTCAGAGGAGAGGAGGGTCCGGCCCTGCGAGGCACGTGGAGCCTTCGGACCTCTCCCCGTGGTGGTGGGGGGGGGAGGTTTGGTTTCTGTCGGCCACGTGGTGGGTCCGGAGCCCCTCTCTGAGGAGAGGGAGGTCCGGCCCCGCCAGATACGTGGCACCTTCGGACCTCTCTCCCGCGGAGGGGGAGGTCCGGCCTCTGTATGCCACATGGCAGGCCCGTAGCTCTCCTCTGAGGAGAGGGAGGTCCGGCCCCGCCGGACGCGTGGTGCCTTCGGAGCTCTCCCTGCGGAGAAGGGCGAGTTCCTTAGGCATTTTCCCCTGTGCGCGGGGGTACATGGTCTTTATATGCCTCTTCCGGTTCCTAGTGCACCTTGGGAGGATATTTATATTGACTTTGTTTTAGGATTGCCTAGAACAAAGAGGGGGAGGGATAGTGTCTTTGTGGTTGTTGATCGTTTCTCTAAAATGGCTCATTTTATATCCTGCCACAAGACCGATAATGCTTCACATGTTGCTGATTTGTTCTTTAATGAGGTTGTGCGTTTGCATGGTGTTCCCAATACTATTGTTTCTGATAGGGATGCTAAGTTTTTGAGTCACTTTTTGAGAACTTTATGTTATAAATTAGGAACAAAGTTGCTGTTTTCTACTACTTGTCATCCACAAACTGATGGGCAAACGGAGGTAGTTAATCGTACCTCATCTACTATGTTGCGGACTGTTTTGAAAGACAATTTGAGGTTGTGGGAGGAGTGTTTGCCACATATTGAGTTTGCTTATAACAGGTCTATTCACTCCACAACCAAGTTAAGTCCGTTTATGGTAGTCTATGGTTTCAATCCTCGTGCTCCAATTGATTTGCTACCTTTACCACATACTGAAATTGTGAACTTAGATGCTACATAATGTTCTGAATTTATTCTTAAGTTGCATGAAACTACTAAGTTACAAATTGAAAAAATGAATGAAAAGTATCGCATTGCTACTAGTAAAGGTAGGAAGGAGGTAAAATTAGAACCCGGTGATTTGGTGTGGGTTCATTTGAGAAAAGATAGGTTCCCGGATTTGAGAAAGTCCAAACTCATGCCACGTGCTGCTGGACCTTTTAAGGTTCTTGAGAAGATAAATGACAATGCATATAAACTTGAGTTGCCTCCCGAGTTTGGGGTTAGTCCCACATTTAACATTTCAGATTTGAAGCCATAATTGGGAGAAGAAGATGAGGTTGAGTCGAGGAAGACTCCAATGCAAGAGGGGGAGGATGATGTGGACATCACTTCTGCAGATATACACAACACTCACATGGTAGACATGCAAGGTCCAATTACTAGAGCTCGAGCACGACAATTGAATTTAGAGGTGAGCTCGTTCCTGAACAATTCTTTATATGTGAATTTTGAGAGTATGTTGCTACCTAATTGATTAATTATGATTAGGAACCATGGAGAGGACATCGATATACATGGAGAGGGGTTTGGAGGCGTGGAGGACCAGAAAATACGCCAACAAGAAGTTAGAGACCGAGCCCAACTCAAACTCGAGTCCAACTCGGGCCCAGGAGCAGTCCACCTTAAAATGGATGCACAGGAGGCATACGGACTCTGTTTTTGACGTTCTACATATGCACGGAAAGCTGAGAGGATAAACTTTCCAATGGAACTGGCCACACGTCAAAATTCCCTCGGAGTCTACAGAAAACTTCGAAACAATATAAAATTTAGAGTCTGTCACGGTGTTGCATCACCTAGTTGGGCCATTGGGCCTTGTATCGAGTCCAAGTCCATTATGTACGTGTCTTAGGGTTAGGTCACGACCCCAGCACCCCCCTGGTCGTCCTCCACCTCCTTTATACCCCCTAGCCGCCGTCACAAACAGGTGGGTTTTACTTAGTTACAATCTGTCATTGAACAGTGTCGTCGATCATCGGTTGTGAGACCCCAAATTCGTGATCAATTCAGTTTTGATTGCAACTTCTCTGTTCTTGCTTGTGTTCTTGATCGCGCTTGCAGGGATAAGCCTTCGTGGCAAGGTCATTCATGTGACACGGGTGATAACCAACGGAGCAGTGGTGTAGTGATTGCGGGGTTTCGTTCGTTCGGAGCCTTGGATCATCAACGTCAAGATCTCCACCCAATCAAGTTTACCCTACCTCTCGGAAGATCGGGACTCATCCTCCTATCAAATCCATAACAAGTTTCGAGTCTTCTGTATATCATTAGTTTCAACTTCAACCACAGAAGATTTTTATTTACAAGACCCTACCAAGTGAGGAAGACGGACTACAGTACCAACACTTTCGGTGATTAAAACCGGTGTAGTTTTCGCCCTAGAAGGCTATGGTTATGCATTACCTTCCCGCAAGAATAGTACGGATTAAGTTCTCAATATCCTACATTGGAACTTAAGGGGAGACGAGTGCATACAAGTAAACCAAAGCATTGATCCTCACTTGGCTATAACCTGAAGGATGATGTCATCAGGAGATAATAGGAAATTACGTTTTTATGTAATCAAAGTTCAAGTACTACACTAAACTTCGAAGGACTCAGTTAATCTAGACAGGTGTTAGTTATCCATGTAAGGATTAGGACAGCAAGGATCCCAGCCAATTGACCCGGTTAAGATGGGCGTACTGAGTTTTACGGACTAATCATACCATCAACGGAAACACTGTGGAAAAGCTAGAAGATCGTCATATTCGTTCGGTGTGTTATCATCATATTACCTATAACATTCCCTACTTTCCTCTTCTCATTTGAATCTCGGGACGAGATTCTTTTAAGGGGGGAGAATGTAAAAGTCCCAAAAATGTAAAGGCAATAAACAGAGGGTTGACAACCATTATGATGGGAATGCATGAAAATGGGACTTACAAAAATTTTATACACGTGATGTTGCACATGGGTGTCCAACCAAACGAGCTCTCACTTCATTTGAAACGTGTTTAGCCAAGGTTGAATTAAACACCATGTGTAAAGTTCTCACATTTAAGGGGAAGTTTAAATTGAGATTTGAACTCAATTGTTCCCCTCAAGTTGCTGCCAAAAATTTGGAGCACACATGTATCCTCATATCTTTGAATTCGAGGAAATTCTTGGTGGCCACATGTAAGTGCATCTAGGTATCCCTGTAAGTTTTGGATGATTGATGACGACGATTAAGAGACTAATGAGCTGAGATGATAATAAGCATAGGATATTTCCAAGGTGGACACCTAAACTCTCAAAAAGGAAAAGGATGAAGAACGGCGTCGAAGACTCGAAGAGTAGAATTTAGAGTTTCATTTGAGTCTTTAGTAGGCTAGCCGTGTTAGATTGAGAGTGTGTGTGTCAAGTGCATTGAGATCATAGAAGAGAGCTCAAAGCGTTAGAAGTGTCGAATCCTTAGTGGAGAATGCTAGTGAGATAAACTCGAGTAGGCCAGACTTGTCCTGGCCATAGGCCGGACTAGTCCGAAGTCCTATGGCTTAGTCCGTTTGGGGCGGACTAAGAGTTCTTGTGCTAGTGAGGTAAACTCGAGTAGGTCGGACTTGTCCGGGCCATAGGCCGGACTAGTCCGAAGTCCTACGGCTTAGTCCGTTTGGGGCGGACTAAGAGTTCCTGACTGAGTTCGGACTTGTCTATTTGGGGACGGACTAGTCCGGTTCTCTCTTGGTGAGAGTGTTTCGGGACTAAGTCCTGATAGACCGGACTTGTCCGCCTCGGTGGCCGGACAAGTCCGGGCTAGCCAGACTTGTCCGTTTTCACACGGACCAAGAGTTCCTGTGTGAGTTCGAGTTAGTCCGTTCTGACGCGGACTAGTCCGTATGGTTGTGAGATGAGAGCTCCCACGGCTAAGTCATGGTGGACCGGATTTGTCCGCCTTAGTGGCTGGACAAGTCCGGGTCCTCTAGACTTGTCCGTTCTCACCCGGACAAAGAGTTCCTGTGTGAGATTGGACTAGTCTGTTGTGAGGTAGACTAGTATGGAGATTTGTGAACGTTTGAAATTTGAACGTTGGGGAGTAGGTGGCTTTGCGACGTCAGTGGTCCCCGAAGACCGGACTAGTCGGGGGTCCTAACCAGACTGGTCCGGACTTTAGTTGGTGGCAACGGTTGGCTGTCGGGACTTCTATAAAAGGAGATGCCCCAACTTCATTTAGATACCTCTGGAACTCTAGCGCCGCCACAGCCATCCTAGAGCCTCTCTAAACCTTCTCTCTTGCCTACTCACCCTCTGGAACCAATTCTTGAGTGGATTTGGGTTTGTGAGGAGAGGAGAAGGAAAAACTTCACGTTTTGGCTCTTGGAGTGATCTCGTGCACTTGGGGTGAGTCTTTGTGATTTGTGGCTTGTGAGATTTGTGAAGCTTTGTGGGCGTGTTCAAGTGGGAGCCTCAGATTGTGAGCAGCCCCAAAATCTTATAAGTTCACCCTTGAGATACTGGAAGAACCGGGTTAGCCTTAGTGGCGACTTGGTGAGGAAAGGGTTGTTAAACCCGGTCCTTTGTGGACTCCTCAACGGGGACGTAGATTCCTGAGTGGAATCAAACCTCGGGCAAAAATCTTTGTATCACTTTTGCATTTACATTTCATTGATTATTAAAATTGCTTCGGGTTCGTTTCGATCATTTCGCTTTTATAGTGCTCCTCGTTACAATCTTGCAATCCACCTCTATATCCGGTCTTACTTGTTATATTAGATTGCTAGATAGTTTATACGCATTTCGTTGAACTAAAATCTGAAGAAAAACCCCATAAAAATCAAGTTTTAGGGTTTTCCAGCAGGCTGATCGGACTAGTCCGCCCCTGAGCCAGACTAGTCCGGCCCCTGTATTCTAATATCATTTAATTAAGACATTTCAGGTAGTTTAGCATATTAACCCCCCTCTAGGCAACTTTCAATTGGTATCAGAGCAGGTCTCTCCATCAAGAGTCTAACCACTCGGAGAGAAGATGGCCGGAGTGGAGGGATACGAGATTCCGCCGACGTCGCAAGGCGACAACACATATGACAAGAAGAAGAACGCGGATGTGCTGCAAGACCATTCAAGTGACGATGAAGAAGTTCGCCAGCTCAAGGCACGACTTCGCGAGAAGCTAGGTTACTCAAGTAAAGAGAAGAAGAAGAAGAAGACGAAGGATCAAGAAAGGAGTGGTCAACCTGACTACTCCCAATATCCTTTCAACTATGAGCGATTAACCTCTAAAAACCATTACTTATCTATTCCTCTTGGCAAACCTCCTCAATTCGATGAAAATTATTACTTCATGTGGAAGCATAATGTGAAGATGCATCTAATCTCCTTAATCCCTAGCTTGTGGCAAATTGTTCTAACAGGTGTCCATCTTCCAAGGAATGAAGAAGATGTTACCCCGGAGCAAGCCATCCTACTTCATCGCAATGCTCAAGCAGTTGTGGTCATCACCTCATCCTTTACTCGTGATGAGTTCAACCGAGTCGATGGATTGGAGGTGGCCAAAGACATCTGGGACACACTCAAGACGGTGCATGAAGGGGACCGAGTCATTAGGGAGGCCAAGATCGAGATGATCGAAGGGGAGCTTGGGAGGTTCACCATCATGGATGGTGAGTCCCCTCAATACATGTACAACTGTCTCAAGGTCCTCGTCAACAAGATCCGATCTTATGGATGCACCCGGTGGACGGATCATGAGGTGGTGAAGAGGATGATTCGGGTATTCATGCCTCGAAACATTGCTCTTTGCTCCTTGATCCGTGAGAGTCCGGGATATGCTCAAATGACCCCAGAGGAAGTGCTTGGAAGAATCATCAACAATGAGATGATGGAGAAGGAAGCCATGTTCTACAATGACCTCCAAAGGTTCGCCTCCTTTAAGAAGAAAGATGTTGCTTTCAAAGCAACATCCTCATCATAAGACTTCGAAGCAAGTGATGTTGAGAGTCTCTACACCGATGAAGAAGAGGCGCTCTTCATCAACAAATTCAAGAGGATGATGAGAAGGAGGAAGGGGAGCAACCACTATGAGAACAAGAACAAGAAAAGGTCCAAGCCCAAGACGAAAAGAGCATGCTACAACTGTGGTGAATATGGACACTTCATTGTGGATTGTCCACATGAATAGAGCAAGAAGAAAAGAGATGGCAAGTCCCAAGAGAAGAAGTTCTTCAATAAGAAGAAACCATAGGGACATGCTCACCTTGGGAAGGAATGGGACTCAAACAAAGACTCATCCTCCAAGGATGAAGAGAAAGTGGCAACACTTGCCATTGGAAGGAGCAAGATCTTCCCCAATCTTGAAGACTTCAAGTCTACATGTCTCATGGCTAAGGAGGGAAGAAGAAAGGTTAAATCTAAACCATCCTCCTCTACTTATTCATTTGATATCTTTGATAGTAGTAGTAAAAATGAATCCATGCTTAAGGATCTAAGTAGGAGCACCTTGAAAAAGATGAGCTTGTTGTTGGAAGAAATCTTTGAGAAGGAGGAACTCATCAACCGTCAAGAAGACATGCTCATCCTTGAAAAGGAGAGATGTCATGAGCTTGAAGAGCTCCTTGAGGTTGAAAGGGAAAGAAGCAAGGCACTTGAGCATGAACTCGCTTTGAGCAAGGAAACTTGCTCAAATCTTGAGGACACAACTATTGTGCTCAAGGATGAAATTGTTAACGTGACAAAAGTTAACAAGATCCTTGAAACACAAGTTGAGTCTCTCATGATCAATGCACCTCCTTCTATGATTTCACCCTCCTCAAAGAAATCTTCCGAAGCAACTCAAACTTGCAAGTGCTCAAACTTAATCTAAAACTTAAGGATGAAATCAAGTTGGCACAAAACAAGCAATCACCGATAGGTGGGATCTTTGACAAGGAAAATTTGGCATATGCACGAAGTGCATATACCAATGTAAGACCTACACATGTCAAAGATGGTCTTGGCTATTCTCGGGAGTGGAAGCAACATGCTAAAACTCCCAAGAATGGGAAAGACTTGATTGTTTTTGTCAAGGAGGGTTCATCCAACAAAAAAATGGAAAGAACATTGCAAACTCATCTAACATGCCTAAAAATGAATCTCATCCTTTGTTCCATGACTTTGATGCTTCATATGTTTTATTGAGGAACAAATTTGGAAATACCTATGCTAGGTATCTTGGGCCACTCCGTAAGAGTCCAAAACCTTGCGTGTGGGTGCCCAAGTGCCTCTTGACTAACATGAAAGGACCCAACTCTGTTTGGGTACTAAAAGAAAAACATAACTCTATTTTGTAGGCATACTCCTCCGGTGGATCAAAATGGGTGCTCGATAGTGGATGCACAAACCATATGACTGGAGAGAGAAGGATGCTTGTGGAGTATGAGGAAAATGAAGATCAAGTGAAGGAATATACTTTGGGGACAATAGCCAAGGGAAAATCCTTGGCACCGGTAAAATTGCTATTTCTCCCCATCACACTCTTTCCAATGTTTTGCATGTTGATTCCCTTGATTATAACCTTCTATCCATATCCCAATTATGTGATAAAGATTATAACTGTATTTTCACTAACGAGGGTGTGACTGTCTTAAGAAGAAGCAATGACTCAATCACCTTTAAGGGCGTGCTCAAGGGAAAGCTTTACCTTGTGGATTTCACCACGGATAAAGCTCCACTTGACACGTGCTTGATGGCGAAGACCAACATGGGATGGCTTTGGCATAGACGGCTAGCCCATGTTGGGATGATAAATTTACAAAAACTTCTTAAGAGAGAACACATTTGAGGCTTGAAAATATTGTTTTTGATAAGGACAGGCCATGTAGTGCTTGTCAAGACGGAAACAAGTTGGAGCTCAACATCCATCCAAAAATGTCATGACCACTACAAGACCTTTGGAGCTACTTCACATGGACCTCTTCAGTCCAATCGCCTACATAAGCATCAGCGGTAACAAATATGGTCTTGAAGTTGTAGATGATTATTCCCGCTTCAATTGGGTGTTCTTTTTGCATGACAAAGGCGAAACTCAAGGTGTGCTCAAGAAATTCTTGAGGATAGCTCAAAACAAGTTCTCCTTAAAAATCAAGAACAAAAGAAGCAATAATGGCACCGAGTTCAAGAACACTCAAGTGGATGAATACTTGGATGAAGAAGGCATCAAGCATGAGTTTTCAGCCCCCTACTCCCCTCAACAAAACGGGGTGGCTGAAAGGAAGAATAGGACTCTTATTGAGATGGTAAGAGCCATGCTTGATGAGTACAAGACGTCGGATCGGTTTTGGGCGGAAGCGGTTAACACCGCTTGCCATGCCATAAACCTATTGTACCTTCATCGACTTTTGAAGAAGACGTCTTACAAAATTCTAACCGGTAACAAACCCAACATCCCTTATTTTCGTGTCTTTGGGAGCAAGTGTTATATTCTTAACAAGAAGCCTAGGACTTTGAAGTTTGCTTCAAAGTCCGATGAAGGTTTCTTGCTTGGTTATGACTCAAACACCTATGCCTATAAGTCTTATTAGACAGACCCAATGACTCTAAAATTTTTACTGTGGTTTGGTTACAACCTAAACAGAGAATTGGCCAAGTTTTATTTGTAGCAAAGCTCATTTGAGCTCTCCACAAATAATTATGTACTTAAATTTAATTGGAGCTCCTAGGGTGTTCTAAGGACTTTCATGGAGAAACCCATGAATTAATGAAAACTGTATTTTCAGAGAGTTCTAATGGAGTTGGTTTCACTTAATTTGAAGGTTCCTAGCCAAAGATATGAGCTAAACAATTTTAGAGAAATTCTGAAAATGTTTCTGGACATTTTCTATTTTCTCTGGAACAGTTTTATTAATCACACTATTAGGTGGATCAAATGAGCTCAAATGGATATTAAATTTTTTTGGTAGATCAGGGATATTTTGGTGAACATCCCAGCAAAATTTCAGAAATTTCCTCCAAAGGGTTCTCCAGTTAAAATTCTAAACATTTTAAATTTTGAAGAATTAATTCTGGAGAAATAAGGATTTTAATGAAGTGAAACTTGATTTGCTGGAAAGTACTCAGAGAGCTTAATCGAACAAAATTTTGTTCACTAGATTCGGAGCTTCCTAGCCAAAGTTATGTGGGTTTGAAGTTTGAACTAAAACTGAAAATCGGGAAATGTTTAAAACACTGCACGTGGGTCCCATGCACAGTGCCTTCGTCTACCTCCCGCCAGCGCCCGAGCGCGCGACGTTCAGCGATGGTGGTGCGGTTCCTTCTCGGCCACTACGGCCTAATTCTCGACGCGGTTTCTTCCTACATGATCCTTGGAGCACGGCGCACACTCCAGGCACCTTCTCGGACCTCGACATGGTCGGAAACCTAGTCAGCGATGGCGAGGGTGGACGATGAGCTCGGGTCCGACGGTGCTAGCTCGTGTCAGCAGTGAACACGATCAGCCAATGGGTCACGAAGCACCACTGGGGCACGGGGAAGCTAACCCTGGCCTGCTCTTGGCCGGAGACCGCCGGGTAAGTAGACTTCACCGGCGACCTGAGCCATTTTCACCACCGATGGCCAAACTCTGGTGCTCAGCTCACTGGGTTGATCATCAATGCTAGGATTTGGCTGAGGTGACCGCGAGGTGCTACTCTAGCTTCAGCTCGACCAGGATTTCTGGTGATCAAGTGATCGAGGTGAATTTTGAGTTTTGGTTCTCGGTGTTCTTTTCGGCGATCATCGGGAAAGTTGAAATTCCGGCTAACCAGTGCTAAGAGGGACCTAGGGAGTTCGGGGAGAGCTACTAGACTTGGATGCTAACCTCAGAGGCACGTTGGTCGCACTGGAGAAGCTTTGCGCTGCTCGGGCAACGGCGTCGAGTCGGAAGAGCTCTCGGGTTGACAGAGCACTGGACGATCTGCTCGGACAAGCTACACCGAAGCTGATCACGAGCAGCTGAGGGCTGCAACACGTCGAGCAAGGATCGGCGGTGCCGTTTGTGGCCTCAGCTCGCAGTGGAAGGCACTGCTTTGGCCGGTCGACGGCGAGGTGATGCAGTGGGCTGTGCGGCGACCAGCTCGGTGTTTTCAGTGCTGGAAACGTCGAGGCAGTGGGAAAATGGGCTGCTGCCGGCGGCAGCTCGCAGCAAAATTGCTGGGAACGTCGGATTGGGCGCTGATCTGTGACCAGGAGGTGGCAGCGGTTGGCAATCGCCATGGCGCCCGCGTGGTTGCGCGCAGGAACCGAGCTGTAGTGACTTCAGTCGGTTGAATTACTATAGAGGCTGACATGTGGGTCCCATCCGGGGTTTAACCTCTGAAATTAAATTTTCCCCACTGCTCTAAACAGTAGAGACCCAATTAACCTTGGTCATTTGAATTGTCTACCCCTGGGCCATTTGAATTGTATAGAATTCAAATTGGGTTTTGTTTGAATATATTTTTAGCACATATGCAGTTTTAAATTCAAATAAAGTTTGAATTTGCTAAACTTAGCTCATGTCAAGATCAACTCCAAATGGAGTGAAAATTGGTTGTGAGCTCACAAAAATGTGCTGAGTAAGAATATGCCTCCCACTTTTAAATTCATGGGATGGAAATAGTTTGAATTTGAATTTGAGTTCAAACCACCCTCTTTCTAGATATACCCAAAAAGACCTTAAAAAGGTTTTGGATTTGGGTCATGGACATTCCTAGGAAGGTGTAGGTGTTTTTCATATGTCCAGCCCGTAAATGATGCATGTGGGAAACGCCACTTTTGCACCTTGTAAGTTTAGTCTCTAATGAACATGTTGATGGTGTTTACTTGCTCTTCAAATGTATTTATCAAGTTTCTTCAAAGGAAGTGTGAGTGTGGTGATGAACACTTTGAATATGTGCAAAAAACATAGGCCCTTACATATGGCTCCCAAGTGGAGCAATTTGATCAAAGTGTGCTAGATAGAGAATAGGCTCCACAAGAAGCACTTAAAAGGATGGCACTTGGAGACATTTTCCCTCAAGAACATCCTCAAGACTCGAATGTTCATACAATAAACGAAGATACGTCTCCTTCCCATTATCAACCTCAAGATGAGCAAGGCCAATCTCAACAAGATCAAAACGATCAATGTCCAGAAGGAGGATTGAATCAAGGTGGATACAAAGAAAAGAACAAACGATGAATATGAAGATCAAAGAGTCCAACCACCTCATCCAAGAGTGCACCAAAGTGTTCAACGGGATCATCCCGTCGACAACATACTAGGAGACATCTCCAAAGGGGTAACCACTCGTTCTTGAATGGCTAACTTTTGTGAACATTACTCATTTGTTTTCTCTTTGGAGCCTCGCAAGGTAGAAGAGGCACTTCAAGACCCGGATTTGGTGGTGGCCATGCAAGAGGAACTCAACAATTTTGAAAGAAATCAAGTATGGGAACTCGTGAAGTGACCCAACGCAAATGTTGTGGGAACCAAGTGGGTATTCCGCAACAAGCAAGACGAGTATGGGGTTGTAACAAGAAACAAGGAAAGACTTGATGCAAAGGGATATGCACAAGTTGAAGGTTTGGATTACGATGAAACTTTTGCTCCTGTAGCTAGCCTTGAATCAATTCGTATCTTGCTTGCCTTTGCTACTCACCATGATTTCAAGCTATACCAAATGGATGTGAAAAGCGCTTTCCTCAACGGTCCGATCAAGGAGGAAGTGTACATGGAGCAACCACCCAGATTTGAGGACGATAAGTATCCTAACCATGTCTTTAAACTTCGAAAAGCACTCTATGACCTCAAACAAGCTCCTAGAGCTTGGTATGAGTGTATTAGAGACTTTCTTATTCAAAATGGTTTTAGAATAGGGAAGGCCGACTATACACTCTTCACTAAGAATTTTAACGATGATTTATTTGTGTGCCAAATATATGTCGATGACATTGTATTTGGTTCTACTAACAAAGCTTTTTGTGATAAGTTTTCAAAGATAATGACCGAAAGGTTCGAGATGTCAATGATGGGGTAATTGAAGTTCTTCCTAGGATTTCAAGTCAAACAACTCAAGGAAGGAACGTTCATAAGTCAAACCAAGTATACTCAAGACATACTCAAGAGGTTCGACATGGACAAAGACAAACCCATCAAGACTGCAATAGGAACCAACGGACACCTTGACCTCAATGAAGATTGTCCATGGACCAAAAGGTATTTCGTTCCATGATAGGTTCCTTGCTTTACCTTTGTGCATCTAGGCCCGACATAATGCTTAGTGTGTGTATGTGTGCACAGTTCCAAGCCGCTCCTAAGGAGTGTCACTTGACAGCCGTTAAGAGGATTCTTAGATATTTGGTTCACACTCCTAACCTAGAACTTTGGTATCCCAAGGGATCCAAGTTCAGTCTCATCGGATACTCCAATACCGATTATGCCGGTTGTAAGGTAGATAGGAAGAGCACGTCCCGGACTTGCCAATTTCTTGGTAGGTCCTTGGTTTCGTGGTCTTCAAAGAAACAAAACTCCATTGCCTTATCCATAGCCGAAGTGGAGTACATCGCAGCCGGGAGTTGTTGTGCACAACTCCTATGGATGTGACAAACTCTTAGGGACTATGGTTACACTTTGAGCCATATTCCACTCCTATGTGACAATGATAGTGCCGTCAAGATTGCTCACAATCCCGTGGAGCATTCTAGAACCAAACACATGGATATCCGTCACCATTTCCTGCGAGATCACTCTATCAAGGGAGATATCATTATCTCTCATGTTAGGAGTGAGAAGCAATTGGCGGATATCTTCACCAAACCCCTTGATGAGAAACATTTTTGTGACCTAAGGAGTGAACTAAATATTCTAGATTTTCAAAACGTTGCTTGAGTCGTGCGCATCTTTTTTTACATGTATATAAACTTCAAAAATTGCATGTTTTCAAAATTCTACCATATTCTCTCTTACTCTATGGAATCTATGTTCAAAAGGATTCTTTGTCAAATATGGTCATTGTTTGTTTGATGTATGCTTACTGACCATGTTTGTCAAAGATATTTGCAAAAACTTGTCCAAAAAGGATCAAATTCATGAGCTAAAATTCAAATTATATGAAATTTCAGCTTATAGAAGGACTAATCCGCCCAAGGGCCGGACAAGTCCAGGCTGTCTAGGTCAGACTTCTCAGCGGACAAGTCCAAACCGGACTAGTCCGCCTGGGAGGCTGGACAAGTCCAACTCCGGAGAAGTCCGGCTCTGGTCTGTAGAATGGACTTGTCCGTGCATCATGCCGGACTAGTCCGGCCCCTGGGGACTTAACCTCCCAGGGGCGGCCAGACCACCTCTCTCTCTTCACACTCAACTCTCAACTCTCTGTTAAGAGGGAAACGCCCCCCATTAGCGATTTTCGCTTTTCTCCACCAAAAATCTCGTCCAATCCACGGATTGGAGCCCTAAGGAGTGTGGAAATCCTTCCCCGTGATTCATTGCTCAAGTTTCGCCTCCAATTTCATCACATTTGGAGATTTGAAGAGGTATTCTTAACCTACCCAAAAATCCCTCCTTTTCTTCATTCTTAGGTCTTTTGCTAGAAACCTCTTCACAAATGTTGTTCCTAATGTCATTGCGATCGTATCCTAGGAGTATTGCGACTTGATTCGAAGTCTTTTTGAAAAATTGTTAGGGTTAGGGTTCTTCCTGTGTAAACCGGACTAGTACGGTTTTTGGGCGGACAAGTCCATTCTAGGGCGGACTAGTCCGGACCCTTAACGGACAGGTCCGGTCTACACAGGACAAACCCCAACTTTAGCCATTTTAAGTGAATTCTTTCACAATATTCCACTAACTTGACCTCTTATCTCTTGTTTCTCAGGCGATATGTCGGACTCCGACCAAGGCTCCCCTCTTGCAAGTCCCTCGACCGAGGAGGCTCGACAAGCCCTCCATCGGTGCATTGCCGAAGAGAGGGCGGCAAAGGAGGCTCAAGCGGCTAAGGATGTCGTCATTCGAGAGGCAAGGACAAAGAAGAGACATGATCTCGAAGAGCATGCACAGATTGCCAAAGCCGTTGAAGAATCCTTGGAGGATCAACAGAAAAAGAAAAGGGCCAAACGTGAAGCCCATAACTCCTAGGATGCTAGTGCCATAGAGCCCAAGAGGAAGAAGCTGGTCACTTTGGGAGAGAAAGAGCGGGACAAAGAGAAGGAGAAAGAACCCGAGGGTAGGGTTCTCCGTGACCCGAAGAAAGGCAAGGCTCCACTTCCTAAAGAGCCCAAGAACAAAAAGGCAACTGCCAAGGCACCGACAAAGAGGGCAGGAGGCATTGTAATCAGGAAAAGGGGCAACCGAAGCCCATCAGTCCCCTGAAGATTGCTGCCCCTGCTAGAGATCCAAACCGGCAGCCCAACAATGCAGCATATGTCTTCAAAGTAAAGGGTGCTGAGAAGGCGAGAAGGCTGAGAATAGATAAAGTCTATGATTATGAGAAGCACATAGCCGACCCTAGGTTTTGATGTGACTCCCATTGTGACTACTACCACCTAGTATACATGAAAATGAAGACCCCAGTCACTCAAGCTCAATGGGTGGATTGGGACTACATGGCCAAAAGGAAGCATAACGCTTTTGATGCCGTGATTGAAGCCGCAGAGCGCCATGGAATCAAGGAAATCATGAGTTTCAAGTATGATTGGAACATCGAGGTGGTTGTACAGTTTTACGCCACCGTGTATTTCTCCACCTACGGTGACCGAAAGATCACTTGGATGACTCATGGAGAGCAATACTCAGCCACATATGAGAGGTTTGCTCAGACACTTGTTCTTGAGAAGCACTTGGACCATGAGATCATCATTTCCAACCTCAAGGCAGTGGATAGGGATCAGCTTGACTACATGTATCCTAGTCATGTTCCCTATGAGGCTGGGCTTGCTAGGAACATCAAGCCATTTTATAGCATCCTTAACCAGATTCTGAGGAGAACCATTGCCCCTAAGGATGGAGATGCAGGGGTGATTCAAGGAAACTTAAGGCATCTCCTCCTGTTGATTGATGGTGAAGAGAAGTTCAACCTCGTTGAGCACATCTATGACGACATCTTCAACATCTCTCACACTCCAAACCGCTCATGTGGGTATGCACCATATATCATGTGCTTAATTGACAAGGTGTCAGGGCTTGTCTTCGTCAAGGATGTGACTCATCGACCTCTCCATATTCAGCTGCCCCCAATTGTGCTAGAACCTTCTAGAAGAAAGAATGCTCAACCTCCTTCCAGCTTAGTGGCTCCTCCTAGCTCAGTGGCTCCTTCATCACCTTCTCCTCCGCAGTCGATGAGCAGATTCTTCAAGTGCTTCAACATGCTCTTCGCCTCCTGTCGGCATGTGGAGGTCCGGACTCAACGCATGGAGAGGTGTCAGGAAAAGTACCTCAAGGCTGTGTGCGACAAGCTTGAGGTGCCTATGTCTCCTCCCGAGAAGAGTGATGGAGAGCTCACTCCTTATCCAGAGTTGGCTGCTGATGAGCTCGCCCAGTTCACGGAAGATGGAAGCTCTTCAAGGCCATGCCTCCATCCACTGCTGTCGACGAGGAGGAAGATGATACGGAGGCCACGGAGAGTGATGAAGATGGCGATGAAGAACAAGACGATGAAGATGACGAGTAGACTTAGGCGTATCTTCTTCCTTTTTTCCTTTTTGGTGCCTTGATGCCAAAGGGGGAGAGATGGAAGAGGATGTCTCGTTTATCATCTTCTAGTCTTGTATAAATCCTTGAACATGATTATCTATGTTCTATGCATTGTGTCTCTTTTGTGTAAGACTATGTGTAGATATTATGGCTTATATTTGATCATTGTTGCCCTTTGCTATATTTTATTGTCTTATCACATTTTTTGAGCACAACACGTAGGCACTCCACCATAACATGTGAATGTATGTCAACTCCCCTCTTTTACTGTTGCATACATCCAAGGGGAGTTATGCATACACACACTTGTTATGAAAATCAAATTTTTACCTCTTATGTTGAAACTTAATGTGTTGTCATCAATCACCAAAAAGGGGGAGATTGTAAGTGCATCTAGGTATCTCCGTGGGTTTTGGATGATTGATGATGACAATTAAGAGACTAATGAGCTGAGATGATCATAAGCATAGGATATTTCCAAGGTGGACATCTAAACTCTCGAAAAGGAAAAGGATGAAGAACGGTGTCGAAGACTCGAAGAGTAGAATTTAGGGTTTCATTAGTAGGCTGGTCGTGTTAGAGTGAGAGTGTGTGTGTCAAGTGCATTGAGATCATAGAAGAGAGCTCAAAGCGTTAGAAGTGTCAAATCCTTAGTGGAGAGTGCTAGTGAGGTAAACTCGAGTAGGCCGGACTTGTCCGGGCCATCGGCCGGACTAGTCCGGAGTCCTACGGCTTAGTCCATTTTGGGGCGGACTAAGATTTCTTGACTGAGTTTGGACTCGTTCGCTTGTGGATGGACTAGTCCGGTTCTCTCTTGGTGAGAGTGTTTCGGGACTAAGTCCTCGTAGACCGGACTTGTCCGCCTCGGTGGCCGGACTAGTCCGGGCTAGCCAGACTAGTCCATTTTCACATGGACCAAGAGTTCGTGTGTGAGTTCAGGTTAGTCCGTTCTGAGGCGGACTAGTCCGTATGGTTGTGAGATGAGAGCTCCCACAACTAAGTCATGGTGGACCGGATTTGTCCGCCTTAGTGGCCGGACTAGTCCAGGTCCTCCAGACTTGTCCGTTCTCACCCGGACAAAGAGTTCCTGTGTGAGATCGGACTAGTCCATTGTGAGGCGGACTTGTCCGGAGATTTGTGAATGTTTGAAATTTGAATGTTGGTGAGTAGGTGGCTTTGTAACGTTAGTGGTCCCCGAAGACCGGACTAGTCTGGGGTCCTGACCGGACTAGTCCGGACTTTAGTTGGTGGCAACAGTTGGCTGTCGGGACATCTATAAAAGGAGATGCCCCGACTTCATTTAGACACCCCTAGAACCCTAGCGCCACCACAGACATCCTAGAGCCTCTCTAAGCCTTCTTTCTTGCCTACTCACCCTCTAGAACTTATTCTTGAGTGGATTTGGGTGTGTGAGGAAAGGAGAAGGAAGAACTTCGTGTTTTGGCTCTTGGAGTGATCTCGTGCACTTGGTGTGAGTCTTTGTGATCTGTAACTTGTGAGATTCGTGAAGCTTTGTGGACGTGTTCAAGTGGGAGCCTCAGATTGTGAGTAGTCCCAAAATCTTTTAAGTTCACCCTTGAGATAGTGGAAGAACCGGGTTGGCCTTAGTGGCGACTTAGTGAGGAAAGGGTTGTTAAACGCGATCCATTGTGGACTCCTCAACAGGGACGTAGATTCCTGAGTGGAATCGAACCTCGGGCAAAAATCTTTGTATCAATTTTGCATTGACATTTCATTGATCATTAAAAATGCTTAGGGTTCGTTTTGATCATTTCGCTATTATAGTGCTCCTTGTTACAATCTTGCAATCCACCTCTATATCCTGTCATACTTGTTATATTAGATTGCTACATAGTTTATCCGCATTTTGTTGAGCTAAAATCTTAAGAAAAACTAATAAAAATCAAGTTTTAGGTTTTTCCAGCAGGCTGACTGGACTATGGACTAGTCCGCCCCTGAGCCAGACTAGCCCGGCCCCTGTATTCTAATCTCGTTTAATTAAGACATTTCAGGTAGTTTAGCCTATTCACCCCCCTCTAGGCAACTTTCACCACATTATAATTTCAAAGTGGGCTAAAAAGGAGTTATATATGATCATTTCCAAATGTGAGCTGAATTCAAATTTGAAAGTGAACTTCACACTTGATTTGGTTTGTTCAAATTTCCGCCCACGTTTAAACTCCCAAAATATCAGATTGAGGGGATTCACTCGAATGAAGATCTTTTGGAGACATTTGGAGGATAAGAAGAGGAGTAAGGGGGTAGAACCCACATGTCATTGGGCCGCTTGAACTTGCTCCCGAAGTCTTTCTCTGTTCGGTGTCGAACACCAACCGAGCCTCCTCAGAGCGCCACCGAGGACAGCCACCTCAAGCTTCTTGCATCGAGCTGGCGACCTGCTCGTGGCTTCAACACCTCACGGCGTGATCCTCTCACTCACCAACCGAGCTGCAAGCGGAGGCCACCTCCTCACTGCTTCTGTCGCGCTGGCGACCAGCTCGTGGATTGAGTAACTCTCGGCGTGATCTTTTGCTGACAAAAACAGCAACCCCGGGCGTTATTTTCCCCTCGCACAGGAACTGAACCAAGGCGTCGAATTTAATGTTTTGAACCTAACGGAAGGTTAACTCCCGGTAATCAAATTAAGTTTGTGGAATTTGCTGCAAATTTGAAATTTGAATTTGGCAGCCACTGTTGTTTAGGGGGGAGACTACCGGTGGAACCCGCATGTCAGTGAACAGAGACACTAATCAAAGTTGTGTTTGTGTACACGCGCCACTGAGGCAGCCAAAACGAGCAGCAGCTCGTGCCTTGCTTCTGAAGGCAGTCAACATCAGTGGAGAAGATCGATAGCCACAGCAGTGAACAACTCAATTGCACCTTCTTCTCTGCTCACACAAACAACCGAGGACGTTCTTCCTTGCTTCGTTGCTCACACGCTCGCACAGCAGACATGAAATGGCGCCGCTCTCTGCTGCCTCAGCGCCGGCCACCCTACGGCCACTGTGGCGCCCAGCTGAGTCGACCAAGAGATGCGCCGGCCTCCACTGGACGTCATCCGCACCTCCACAGCTCGTGCCCGGCCTTCTCCGATCGGTGCCAACCAGTTTTTCCTCCGGCTAAACAGAGCCGACGTCGCACCTTGCTGCTCCTCGTCTTCCAGCCGGTCCAACACCTCCCCCGCACGACCAACACCTCCCTAATGAGTGCCAAGGTGTTTAAATCATGCTACCGCAGTCCCCTTGCTCTTCCCGTCGCCGGCTCGCCGGAATTTGTGTTTTGGCGCCGGTACACGTGAAGAACCGATCAAAACCAAACCGGGAAATTCGACCAACACGCATGATCATTTGTTCTTCGGTTCAAGCCATAGCAACTACATCCCCTAGCGCTCTCCCACACCAAATACCAAAGCAAACCGTCCATCAAACGGCCCGGGCGACGAGAATTCGCCGGCGGCGGAAAAAACTGGTCGGTCCTCCGGCGAACCCCCTTTTCCGGCCGTTTGCTGCAAGGTTTGGCATGTGTTCCATGTTCCCCGACCACTAGGGATGCTTTAGGGCAACTTATCTCATCAGGAGAAGCTTGGGACACGCTGCAACGTGTTGATGCCGCGCCGCCACAGTGCCACCGCTGGTGCCGACCTGTTTTCAGCTGTTTTCATGGGTTGAGATCTCGCCTGGCAGCTGCGCCACGTTCCCACGGTCGTGTAGGGCAAAACCGGAGCAAAAACGGTGGATAGATGAGGGAGAACGAGGCGTGCCACGATATGTGCCAGTGTGCACGCACGTTCTCTGGCGGGAGGTTGAAGAAACATCTGACCTGTGGGCCCCACATTTGAGTGCTCTGTGTAAAATCAAAACAGGGAGTTGTTTAAACTTTGAAAATTCATAACTTTGTGTAGGAAACTCCAAATTGGGTGATTAAAATTGGTTTAGATTCAGTTTACAAAGATCTATCCAATTGGTACGAAAGTGAATAATAAATTCTGGATAATTGTTTTAATATTTTCTGTAAAAGAATTATGGAGGGAGTTTGGGTAAGCCAAAAATCCTCAAATTTTGCCAGAATATTCTTTAAGGCATTATTGAACTTCCAGAAAAGTTTCAGCTCATTTGAAGTTGGTTTGTGTAGGATTTTTCAGAGTCAAAGCTGCTGTGCTTAAAAGTGTCCAGAAACTTTTCAAATAAAGTTTCCACTTTGTAAAATTCTTCCCAGGCAATCTTTAGCTCAGAAAATAGTGAAACCAAATTTTCTAGATCCTTAGGAAGAGTAATTTGCAGAGGAACAAAGTGCTTGCTATGAAAATGCCCAGTATTTTCTGTGGAATTCGTTTTAGTAAATCCTTTAGGGATTAATTCCAGGAACGATTCTCAATTAAAAATTCCCAATTTTGGGCAGCCAATTATTTTCATAGTTCCTGATCTCCAGTAAAAATTTTAGGATTTCTGGAGATGATTTAGAGGGCTTAATCAGTAGGTTATCTCAGGGTTAAATAAATTAGCTAAAAATCATAGAATTGATTTCCAGAAAAATGGTTCAAACTTCATACCTCCATCACTTTCTGTAGAGATGTCCAAAATTTGAGAATTTTTTTTGTTGAATTCCTATCAGTCAGTAATTTTCATAAATGCAAAGAATTTGGTCTGAAGATCTCTGGAATTTTCTCCAAAATTCATCAAAGTTAAATCTTTGGGAATTAATTCCATAAGATCTCTGTTATGGGATTTCCTAAAATTTAGCCAGAAGATTACTCATTATATTAGTGATCTCCTGTAAAAATTTGAGCTTCATGGGAGTCCATTTTCTAGGCTAAAGTACCTTCCAAAGTTCAGCCTTTATTTGGAAATTCAAATTCTAAACAGAAACTTTTCAGCACTCCTGTCCAAACTTCAAAAATTCATATCTCTCTGTTGGTAGCTCCAAAAATGGTGAAACGAATTTTGTTAGAACCATGGAGACTTACCCTAATTAGGTCTTCCACTGTTAGGCATGTTAAAACTCAAGATTTTGGCTCAAAATTCAGAGAAGCCTTGTACTTGTGGGAATTTTGGAGACCACAAGGTGCAATGAAATTTCTCCAAATTTTGCTCAGATCATCCTTAGAGAGTCTAGTATCCACTGTAAAAGTCCCAAAGCCAATTAAGGAACATAAATAGCAGTAGCTATGAATAGAAGTGAATTCTTATACTTCATTAGCACTTATACATATATTTTGCTACATTTCATATAGTGACCGAAGTTGAGGACACACCGGAGCGTTGGATGCCCTCCCACAAGAAGCTGACTTTCCATTTAACTCGCAACTAGGCAATCCCCGGTTTGCATTTAAGTACCTTCTACAAAGTTTTTCATTTGTATCACTTATGTCTAGGTCTAAATTGTTGTATTAGAGTTAAGGTGTTTGAAACCCCACTTGCATGGCTTTAAATCCTATGAAGGGTTGGGTAGTTTACATACTCGACGAGTAGAGAATGCCATGCTAATATGCTTAGGATCTCGGTAGAAGTTGAGTAGTTGGAATCTACTTGCGAGGTAAGGTTTTATCACACAATATGGAAAGAGTAAAATATGGCTTAAGAGTTGTGAAACTGAGACCCAGTAGTGGGGATAGGATGCAGTGAGCGGAGGTCTCACGTGTGTAGCCCTGTTGGTGTCGACTGAGGATCGAGTCGTGTGCGGGCCTGCTGAATAAGTATCGAACAGTACCGGATGGCATACTGACATAAGAAGGAAACCGATGTAATTGGTTAACCTGGGTGCCGAGGCTTACCCAACCGTTTTACAGGAGTGGGTTGAGGGTAGCAAGGTGTGAATCGGCCGGTGGGCACAGCCACGCTCCACGCAGGGGCCTCCTGCCCGTTACGGATGGACCGGTTCGGCATTTGGGTTTCATTTGAAATGTGGTTGCATACAACAGAGTAGGAAGGTGTGGGGAATCACACTTCTGAAAGTGGGTGTATGTGACGTGTTGTCCGGGTGTCTCCTGATTGCAATCACCGTCCCTCACGGTTATTTGAGTACCTCTTGTTCACTGTTCTGTGACGTAGTAAGAAGTGAAATAAGCCCGATGAATGATATGATGCTGTGATGAACTATTACTGTTTGGAAACCATGTCTGCTGTAGATGTAGAGCTAATTAAGTTTATTTCCACTTTGGGCATCACCACATCGGAGGAAAGCTTTTCTTGTTTGATTGTGGACTTCCAATGTGAGGGCTGCCTAAGGCTCATTAAACTGCTGCTATAAAACTGAAAGTAAGGATTAACATGTAGGCGTGTCTTTATTGCAATGTTGTTATCCTACATTACCAATACCTGCATGTAGAGTTTCATGATTAGGGTGTCGGTTAAGCCTTGCTGAGCCATCGTGCTCACGGTTGCAATATTTGAGCTATGTGCAGGTGAGAGCTATGAGGAGGGGTCCGAGGATGAGGCGGTGCCCCCGTCAGGGTACACAGCCGAGCTGGAGCCCTGCACGCCGCTGTGATCTCTGGTTCCATGTTGCTAGTGCGTAGCGTCCCCAGGCTAGACGGCTACACTTTTGCTTAGTTAGCATGAGAGACTAGTTATGTATAATACTTCCGCTGTATATTTAAGTTTGTAAAAGACTTCCGCTGTTTTTATATCAAATAAAAGTTTGTATGTTGTTTTTATTCTTTTCTTGTGTGCTCTTGGGTGCCGCATCGCATGGCACCACCCTCTGCAACCCAAGAGTGGGTGAACCACGGGGTGGTCCCCACACTCGACACGAAACCCCACTGTGATCGGCACCCACAATCTGAGAAACCACAGTTTTTGCGGCAACCGGAAAATGGCTGCACCTCAAGCTCAGGTGGACAGCTCGAACGGTAGCTTGTCACACCTGAGCAGAAGCACCCACAGACGCGCTGGACCACCGTGCTGCTTCCATCCAAGTCTCAGCCCAAGCCGTGGTTCATCGCCGGAGTAATTTAAATTTTGCTGCCGGTCGGTGTAAACCGAGTTCTAAGTAAGGATTCGGCAAATTCCCGGTCACTCGTTGTTTCTAGTGCCTAAGATCGACACACGTACCCTAGACTCATTGGCGCACCTGCACGGGAAAAATCTTAGCTTAAGAGGGGGTGTACAGACAATATTTCATGGTTTCCACCGGCGTACCGTCGCTACTGCCTCGGGCGCATGATGAGAGCCACCCTAGAGCCTTTTCCGAGGCCATTTACGACTAAGTCGAACATCACGGTGATCTACTGATGCTGTATCGCTGTTTAGCCAGATGTTTGACAGGCTAGAAGGGGCGGGCAACGTTGCCGGTCCTCAGTTTGAGCCGCCACTCGTCGCGAGATGATTTAGGGGTATAGCTGGGCCGGGAAAGTTGTACAACGTGTTCAGCACAAATAAACAAGGGCTGGCGGCAAGTGGGAACGCGGGAGGAGGCTGGACGACGGAGTTCCAGCGAACTCCGGCGAGCTCAGGCGCGGGAGAGCGCGGGCAGCGGGAGGTTGAAGATGACCCCCCGGACCCACATGTCAGTCACTCAGCAATTTAAATCAGATTGTCTGCGGCTCGGGATCAAGTTGTGGCTATGCAGAGGAACTCAATGGCCCCGTGTGGTATTCACTGAGGAGCTGACACGTACCCTGGTCCCACGCGCAGCAATTTGAACATTTCCCGAATTTCAGATTCTAGTTCAAACTTTAAATCCCCATAACCTTGGCTAGGAAACTCCAAATCGAGTGAACCAAATTTTTTTGGATTCATCTCTCTGAGTACTCTCCAAAAAATTAAGTTTCCCTTTGTGAAAATCTTTAATTCTCCAGAATTAATTCTTCAAAATTTAAACTGTTTAGAATTTTAACTGGAGAACCCTTCGGTGGAAAATTCTGCAATTTGGCCAGGATGTTCACCATAATATCCCTGAGCTACCATAAAAGTTTCAGATCCATTTGATCTCATCTGATCCACCTAATGGTGTGATTAATGAAACTCTTCCAGAGAAAATGAAAAAATGTCCAGAAACATTTTTCAGATTTTCTCTGAACTTATTTAGCTCATATCTTTTGCTAGGAATCTTAAAATTAAGTGAAATCAGTTCCATTATAACCCTATGAAAATCTAGTTTTCATAAAGTCATGGCTTGCTCCATGAAAATCCCTAGAACACCCTAAGAGCTCCAATTTAGGCCAAATACACAATTATTTGTGGAGGGCTCAAATGAGCTTTGCTCCAAATGAAATTTGGACAAGTCTCTTTTTAGGTTGTATACAAACCACATTAAAAAAATCAGAGTCATTGGGCCTGTATAGCCGTACTTATAGTCTTAACAAATTCAACTTCAAATTCAAATGCATTCAAATTGACATATACATATGTTTATCTCATGTAGTCGCTAAGGTTGAGGAGGAGCTAGAAGTCTTAGACTTCATAACTCCGGTGGAAGAGCTAGCCTATGACCAACAGAAGCAAAGCAAGCTCCAGTTTGCATTAACCATTTTATAAATTTTACTGTTTTGAGAACTTACTTTGAGTACCAACTTCATTTATGCATTAGAGTCTTGTTTGAAAACCCAAATGAATAGCCAAAAAAACCCTGGTTTGGGCTTAGGTTTTTAAACCTTTATTTGCTACTGCAATACTAAGATAGTGCAGGATTCGGTACAAATTAAGTAGTTGGAATTGCTAGCGAGAATAGGCTAGAGGCACACTACTCGGGTAAAGATAGCAAATGGAACACATGGCAAGAAAAATTAGACCGAGGGGAGAGTAAGGGAAGCTAGACTTTGGGGCCTGGGTGCCGTAGCTCCACATGTGTCGATTGAGGACTGAGCCGTGTCCGGGCCTGTTGAACAAGCTAGAACAGTACCGAAGACCTACCGGATATATGGGAACCAGGAAATCTATGTAATTTGGGTAGCTGGGTGTTGAGGCATAGCTGGTCGTTCAGAGGGTAGGTTGAGTGCTTGAGGTGTAAATCGGCTGACGGCACTACGGATGCGCGCACAGAGACCTCTTGCTCGGGACGATTGGACTGGCTTAACATTTGGCTGACGGATGAAAGGTGGTTGCGTACGACGTCCGTAATGGTTGATGTAGGCAACATCAAGTACAGGTGTACATGACGGGTTATTCGGGTAACCCTGCAGGTGTAAATCGATTATAATCGCCGTCCCTCGCGGTCAGCGAGTACCACTTGTTCACTGTACCGTGACGTAGAAAGAACATGCTAGAGTCATGTGAAAAGTTTGCTGATTTGAAGGATGGACCTTGATCGCTAATGAAGTGCTGTAGTTTAGAGCTAATTAAAGTTCTTGTCAACCTTGGGCAAAGCATATGAGAGAAATGTGTTTCTTGTGTGATTGCGGCTCTCTTATGTACCTTAGCGTGAGGTTCTCCACAACTTGCTGCTAAAACATGAAAGTCAGGTTCAACTATTTAGTCAAGTCCTTTGCAACTTACATTCCCATTTACACATAATCCAGCATGTAGAAGTTTCATGTATAGGAGAGACAGGTGAGTCTTGCTGAGCCATCGTGCTCACTGCTTGTGTTTCAAGCTTTTGCAGGGTGTTATGAGCAGGAGACTCCCGAGGAGAAGACGGACCCCCAAGAGGGAAACCCCGTCGAGTGGTAGTCATGCGTGCCACCGTGTTAGTGTGCGTGTGCGCTCTGTGCGTAATCTACGCCCGTGAGTGTGTACTGAACATATTTTGTTGTAAACGTGTTCATAAACTCCTTTTTGTAATAAAACTTTGTTTCCGCTTTGTACTTTTTATGTGTGTTATCCGGTGTTGTGCAACGCAGCACCCCTCAGCGTGATCCTGGCTCGTCAAGGCCGTGAGGCCCTCACAGCGTGGTATCAGAGCTCGTTTGAGGTTTAACGCACTAAAAAGGTCCTCTTTTTCAAAATCTCGGTGAGGAACGAGTTAGTAGCCCATATAGGTATGTTATTAGTGTATAGAAAGTGGCAAATCTAACCTATGTGTTTATGTCAGAAAATCATGCATCTCATGACGTCATATGTCTTAGGGGCGGTGCATGTAAGCGCTGTCAACCAGTGCGCACAATCTAAAGGATGGAGCCTCATGGGTGGTAGGTAACCCGGGCAGCTTTAGTATCCTCTACGACTCTTCATGTCATTTGGGGTATTCGAGCAACGCCCCTCCCTGGCGTGCTACGGTCAAGTGTGGGAGACCCCGTCACGTGGTTAGTAACATGAACACGTAGCTCAAGGCATGACTGGCTTGAGAACAACTGTGCGAGTGATGACGGACGGTTGTATGGACTGTATTGGGACCGGATTCAGTGTGCAGCCGAGCCCGACGATTGTGTGAGTTATTTGCAGGTAGTCTAACCACGAATCGGTAGACGAGTAGCATCCATGTGCGAGAGACGTTTAGTGCCACTGAATTAACGAAGCCGGCTAAGTCTGGTATAGGTTTTTCTTTGTGAGGAACGTAGTACCGGCATGAACTGTAAAACTTGAATATTTTGATCTAGAGCACTAAAACTGTGACTTAACTTCTTCCCTTAATCAGGATGTTCAAAGTTAACAAGTGTTCAACTTATAGGTTATTAAGGACAGAGTCCCCTGTTTTCAGCTGAAATAAGGATTAAGTTAAACAGAGGTTAGAGGTTGAGTTCTTTCTAGGTTATGGTCATATGATACATTTATGGAAAGCTTTGGAAGGGCTTTACAACTTTTATATTGATGTCCAGAGGTGTTTCATCCCTTAACCAGTCGAAAAATGCAGTAGAGTTAAAACTGTCCAGAAAACAGGGCAGAGCAAATACTCTCTGTAACTCTCTGTAAATTGAGCATAACTTCCTGCATAAAAATACAAAAATAGAAAATGTGGTTGTTCTGAAAATTTCATGAGATGGGTTACAACTTTGTAACAGAATGTCTTATCAAATTCTAGGTAGAATTAACTGGAATTCTTGGATCAAATCAGTACCTCAAGCAGGGAGGTGCTGTCCAATTTACTCCAGAAATTCTGTCAACTTTGACATCTCATAACTTTTGAACCTGAACAGATATTTGGCCAAGCAAATACTTTTTGGAAATATATTGAAGTTAGCTTTAACTTTGATGTTGAGCTCCAGAATTGGTTTTGCATATAGTATGGTCTAAATCCGGATGAAATTGAAACGGTCAGGGCTGTCAGTTTGGGCAGCAGATCAGCAATCAAATTTGTCTAAGTTTGAATTGTGTTTCCATGTTTTGCGAGTTCAATGACACGTTTTAGTGTTATAACTCAATGATTTACTTTTTAAATGAATATTTGATTTTTTTCAAATATGTTTCTAGAGATGACAGCGGATAGAAAATTGGAGAACGGGTGGGTGGTATCCCACTGTTCTCAACGCAGCGGCTATCCAGAAGTGTTGAAGCAAATGCTTCAATATTTTGGGTACCTAGAGACGCCACAGTACCTCGCCAAGGAAGAAGGTGAGGAGGGGAATAAGACGTGGACCATCCATGTCAAAGTTCCTGCAGGACCTACGCCACCCGGTTGGGCGCCGTTCACCGTCACGGTGAGAGGTAGACAGCCGGAGGAAATGTGGCAAGTAGCAGCTCGCGACACCATGTCGCATTTCTGCCTTCTACACATGAGAGCTATGGAGGGTACTCCATACGTGCTGGTCCCGGTGGAGGGGTGAGCTAATCACGTGTGGAGGGAGAGGTACTTGAAGGCAACAGATCCAGGTTGCCCAAGATACAACCCCGCGGAGGCTGTAACACCCTCAATTTTGTATTCATGCATGCATACATAATTCATATAGAAAAACATTTTAAAAATAAGTAGAAACGGTGAAAGAATAAGAAAGATAGCCGAAAAGAGCCAATTCCAGTTCGCCGAGGAGCGCTGTAGACACTTCCCGCGGCCTGCTGGCCACGTGGCACCTTCGGAGCTCATTCCCGTGGAAGGGGATGAGGTCCGGCACTACTGGCTACGTGGCAGGCTCGGAGCTTTGCCTCTACGGAAGGGGCGAGGTCCGGCCCCATGGGACACATGTTGCCCCCGGAGCTAGCCTAGGCCAGCCCCGCAGGACACGTGTCACCTTCAGAGCTAGTCACTGCGGAGAAGTGAGGCCCAACTGCGCGGGACACGTGGAACCCTCGGAGCACACCTCCAATAGGTACGGCCCCGCTAGACACGTGTCACCCTCGGATCTCGCCTCCGAGAGGTCCGACACTATTTGACACGTGTCGCTCCCGGAGCTCACCCCCGCGGAGGGAGTGAGGTCCCGTCCCGATGGACACGTGTCGTCCCCGGAGCTCATCTCAAAGAAGAAGGGAGGTCCGACACTGTTGGACACGTGTAGACCTCGGAGCTCATCTCTGAGGAAAAAGGAAGTCCGACGCTATTGGACACGTGGCACTCTCGGAGCTCGCCTCTGAGGAGAGGGGAGGTCCGGAACTGACACGTGGCACTCTCGGAGCTCGCCTCAAAAGAGAGGGGAGGTACGGTACTGACACGTGGCGTACGCGGAGCTCGCCTATGAGGGAGAGGGAGGTCCCACCCGCCAGACGCGTGGCGCACGTGGAGCTCGCCTCTGAGGGAGAGGGATGTCCCGCCCGCCAGACACGTGGCGCACCCGGAGCTCGTCTCTACGGAAAAAGGGAGACCAGGCCCGCTGGGCACATGGAGCCCCCGGAGCTTATCCCTGCGGAAGGACGAGGTCCTTAAGCGGTTTTTCCCCTGTGCACGAGTACCCGGTACTGAGGAAACCGACACGAATTCTTCAACGTTGAATACTGCAACCAAATCAATTGAAGATAAGTTGTTAAGATCCAAAACAAATCGGATAGGAATCTTATTCAAACTCCAATAAGAGTAGGACTCTTCCCTGACCTCTTATAAATAGAACCAAAAAACCCCTGGCCGCAATCACGTACCTATTATTTCCCTCCCGAGTCGGCGACTTGGAGATCCTAGCTCCCAACTCGCCGAGTTAACCCCTTCGCCGGAGTTTAGCCGCCGGTGAGCTGCCGTCAAAGCTCCGCCACACCTCGCCGTCGCCGGAAGAGAGCCGATGATCTATCTTGCTAGGAGGAAGGCCCCGACACCAAGGAGAAGTGAGGTAGGTCTTCGTTACCACCTTACGAAATCATCGCGGTTTTTTCACATCTATTTTCTTCGAACAGAATCTTTTTCATGTGGATAGATCACGTGTTGATCGGTTTGATCTAGATCTTGAGGCAAGATCAACACCACGTCCACATTTGATCCCTACACCTTTGTTCATCATAAAACCCCATGCAAGCCTATTAAAACATGCAAGAACACGTACAAACTAAACTGCACCATAGGATTAGCATGCATATGCACCATTGCATCTTGAGTAAAGTTTGTGCATGATGATTGATTGCTGTGAATCTTGTATGTGCGTGATCATGAGTAGAAGGACAAGCTCAGGGAGCTATCTATGAAGGACTACAACACCAAGAATTTGAGACGCCTGAGCAACAGAAGCCACAAGAACAAGGCAAGTGCCCCTTGACCATATTTTTCCCATGTTTTGAAACTGTTTTGTTCGCGAAAACGTGTGTATGTTTGAGTCAACTTGATGGGAAACCCTATCATAGGAGTTCACTAGTTTTGTTAACCACCCTTGTTGCCGGGAAAGTTGATGAGTCGGGTATGGTTGTTTTTGCTTTTTGCTTCGCTTAGTCCACGGGATGTGGGAAGCGAGATATAATGTGTCTAGCTACTGCACTCATATGAACAATGATAATAAGATGTTGATAATGAACATGAATCGGGGGAGATCTAGGCAAGCTTGGTTTGTGGAAGTGGTAGAATGAGATGGTGGTTTACTTGCCGTAGATCTAAGGACCGGTTCATGCCAGCACATGCCAGGAATATAGTACCACCACAAGGCCAAATATGGATGCGGCTTAGCTGACTAATTAGGTAAGTTACTAGATTGTTATGGACCGTTGAAGGCGCGGGGAATGGGAGTTGAGAGAGGACTGCCCTGGGAACTGCATGGCACAAGAGGGGGCCCGTAGGTGGGAGAATGGTGATTCGAGCCTGCTGGTGAAACCTTAGTGAGTCCATACATCAAGTGGCCCCTTTGTAAAGGCTATTTTGTGATCTCTTGACCATACACCGACGGTTGTGTACTGGTATAATGGAGGTTCTGCAGTCGCCGACGGGTGACGAAATCATAAACTTGTGGGTAAAGTGGTGCCACCTTTGCAGAGTGTAAAACTATCATGATAGCCGTGCTTACGGTCACAAGCGCCTAGCCAACTTCCATGATTAGAGGTTATGGTTATTGGGATGTTATTCGGTATGGATGTCGGTATGGTTATGGTATGGTCTATGAGAATGGTTTCGGGACTGTTGAGTCTTGGTCATGAGATGGTTTCGGGACTGTTGAGTCTTGAACATGAGATGGTTTTGGAGATATGAATATGAGATGGTTTTGGTTATATGATCATGAGATGGATATGATCATGAGATGGTTATTATGAGAATGAGAAAGAATTGAGAAAGAGAAATGTCTGGTTGAGACATGAAAAGTGGTGAATCATAAAGGAGGTATGTTGATGTTTAATTGGATATATGTTGGGATTAAATTCACTTAAAGATAGTTGCTGTTTTTATCGTGTTTGTGAAATAAACTTTGCTTTCTTAATGAGCCTTTTTGATCCTACCTTGTTGGAAGCTACATGTCATACCTTTCCTGCACTTGCTGAGTACGACATGTACTCATACTTGCATTATCATACAATCATTAGCAACAGGAGAGGAGTACTTTGAAGACCATGTGGAGTATTAGGCGTGCGATCTACCGTCAACTTGCATGTGGGAATGGAGGTGGAGATGGAGATGAAGTCCGCTGCTGCTTAGTTTGCTTCCGCTATCGACTTCCGCTGCTAGAATAAAGACTTCCGCTGCTAGAATAAAGACTTCCGCTGCTAGAATATGCTAGAGACTTCCGCTGCAAGATTAAGATAGAGATTGATGTAATAAAGTACTTAAACCCTATTATTCGTGGTTATATATTCTGAATTCAGTTTGTGGATTACATGTGTATGTGTGATGAACATCCTGGGCACACATATGCATTAGTTCGGATCCGTTATCACGGTACCGGGCGTCATAGATTGGTATCAGAGCTACGGTTGACCGTAGGTCGCAAGCCTAGATAGAATTCATAGATTTGTATCAGAGCTACCACGTTGACCGTAGGACGCAGGCCTAGTCATAGAATGGCATTAGAGCCACGCTAACCGTAGTGCGCAAGCCTAGGTAGAATGCATAGATTGGCATCAGAACCACCTTAACCGTAGGATGCAAGCCTAGGTAGAAGACACAGATTAGTATCACCTAGGCACCCTAAAAACACATAGGACTCCCATTGAATAAACTTGAATAGGATTGGTGTGAACTTTTGTGATGATTGCTTGTGCTTGTGTTCTAAGTGTGAGTTGTGGGACGTTTCAGCGTTGTCCATATCCACACATAGTAGAGAGATGTAAGATGCTTCGGCACTTGTTCACATCCTCCTATAGGATGATATATAGTCCATCCACCTTGATGCATATAGTTGGGGAGAGATCAATCTAAACTTCTAACCTCTATTCTACCCAACTCTCTCTCACAGATGGTGAGAGAAAATGCAGCCGACAAAGGAGGAACGTCCGTGGCAACCAAGAACTGCAAGAGGATGACCACGTTGAGGTTCCTGAGAATGATAACCCCGGGGCTGGTGCAAACAACTTGGAACGGTTGATGGCTATTGTCGGTATCCTCAATACCGGGTACCCCCGCGCACAGGTTAAAACTTACTAAGGACCTCGCTCCCTCTGCAGGGGCGAGGTTTGAAGGCGCCACGTGTCCAGCGGGGCCGGAGCTCCCCTCCCCACAGAGGATAGCTCCGGGCCTGCCGCGTGGCCCAGGAGGCCGGACCTCGCCCCCTCCGCAAGGGCGAGCTCCGAAGGCACCACGTGTCTGGCAGGGCCGGGGCTCTCCTCTCCTCAAAGGATAGCTCCAAGCCTGCCACGTGGCCCAGAAGACCGGACCTCGCCCCCTCCGCGGAGGTGAGCTCCGAAGGCTCCACGGGTCTAGCGGAGCCGGAGCTCCCCACCCTCCTCAGAGGAGAGCTCTGGGTCCGACACGTGGCCAGCAGAGCAGTACTGCCACCCGGCGCGGTAGGCAGCAGGAGTAAAGGCGCGCCATGCCTTTACCGTACAAAGCATTCAAGATCCGCACCTTCCCAAGACACGGAGACGTGGAGCACACCTCTGTCAGGTGCCGTTGCGCCCAGTCGCATCGCAGACTGGCACGCAGTGTCAGAACCTGCCAGCCAATAAACACAGTGACAAGACATCCCATGCCGCCCCCGCCGTCATCATCCACTACGACTAGCATGCGGCATGGGCAGGGATGCAAGACGAAGACTCAGAAGCCTTCGCCAGAGACAACTACCGGCATAACTGCAGATACGGTAGATGACAGACAATCTCCCCGGGACCACCTGTCGGGTCCCGGCCCCCCTTGTAAGCCACTCGAGTCTTGGACTATAAAAGACTCGGGTAGGTGACGATAGCAAGGGTTCGCACCTCTGCAACTCATACGCTAGCCATTCACACCCAAGCTGTAACTCACCCCCAAGCTCAGGACTCCGGTTCTGAGCGGCAAGCAATACAGCGAGCTCCATAGCTCGCCGTGGACGTAGAGTTTTACGCTCCGGCGGCCTGAACCACGTAAAACTCACCGTGTCAAGCTCTTACTAACTCGTCCACACGCGCAAGCTCTCCGCAAGGGACTAGCCCCACCGAAAAAAGAACCTCCGCGGGCTGCCCAGTGCAGGCCCGGGGGAAGTGTCGACCGAACACTTCGACATTTGGCGCGCCAGGTAGGGGGCTTTTCCCCTGCGCGACGAGTTTCCACCGACGAAGATGACCAAGCTTCCTTCAGCGGCAAACTCTCCCCCTCCGCGTTCACGGCGAACCATGACCAACGGGGAGTACATGTCGACGCACTCAGGACGGAGTGTGTCGGCACAAGCTGGTAGCCAGCAGCCGTCTCCGGCAATGCAGGCTCCGACCAGCGTGAGATCTTCTGCAGCGCTGAGCGTACACCATGGGGGTGCGCTAGCTGCAGCAAGAGCGCTACTGCGCAACCCACCTGCTGGGGATGCGCCCCATTCAGCAACCCAGCAGTGGGTCCGCGAGGTGGACCGCCTCGTCGTTGCCGCCGCAAACCCTCGGTTTTGGCGAGGGCGACGCCCCGGCCAACCGGCTGTGTCGCTGACGCGCACGCCAACGGTTGACGGGAAGACGGCGGATTCCAGCTCCTCCAGGCTCCCATCGACGGACCTCAGAAAGGAGCTGGAACGGTGCCACTTGGGCCAGGATGCCCGGGTGTACCTCGAGCGACGTCGAGAAAGGCGTCGCAACCAAGAGGCTGGCGACAGCATGACGTCGGCCTCGACCCAGCCTGGAGGGCAGATCTTCGCCACGCGAGTCCTGCCCCAGGCATACGCCGCGCAGCATATGCCACAACCATATGTCCTGCAAACGGCGTCCCCGGTCTATGGAGCAGCCTTGCCCATACCGGGGTACACTGTGCCAGGTGCGAACCAAGCGTTCGCGGCACCAATACCTGTGGCAACAGGAGCAGGATGTGCGGCCCTTGCACCCCACCTTCGCTTCGCGAGGTGGCCGCACAAGTTTCAGCCGCACCTGCCCGAAAAGTACGACGGCAGCGTTAACCCGGCGGAGTTCCTCCAGATCTACTCCACCGCCATACTTGCCGCAGGAGAGGATGAGGCTGTCATGGCCAACTACTTCCCCGTCGCCTTGACCGGCCCAGCCCGGTCTTGGCTCATGAATCTCCCCCAGGGTTCCATAACTTCCTGGGGAGAGCTCTGCCGGCAGTTCATCGCCAACTTCGGCAGCTCTTACACCCGTCCCGGCACGGAGCTTGACCTCCATGCCATTAAGCAACAACCTGGGGAATCACTGCGCTCCTTCATCCAGCGGTTCTCCCAGGTACGCAACACCACCCCCCACACCCCGAATGCATCAGCAGTGGTCGCATTCCGACAAGGTGTGAGAGACAAAAAGATGCTCAAGAAGTTGGCCACCAGGGAGGTGCAAGACATCTCGGGACTCTTCAGCCTGGCGGACAAGTGCGCCGGGGCAGAAGACGGGCGTCATTGGCACTCACTGCCAGCTTCCGAAGCCGGAAGACAGCCCGAAGACGGCGGAGTTCAAGCTGAGCTCCCGACCACGTCAGACAGCCAAGAGCCAAGCACTGGGTGACTTCGTGGCTGAGTGGACGCCAACGAAGGTTGACCCAGGGGGCTGTGAAGACGGTGAACCAAAGTACCGAGCTCCGATCTTCACCAGACCTCACTGGATGCTCTTCTTCGACGGCTCCTCGCGAAAGCAGGGGGCCGGTGCTGGCGTACTGCTTCTCATGCCATCGGGGGAGCAGTCTAGGTACATGGTGCGTCTCAATTCAAAGGCAACCAACAACTTGGAAGAGTATGTAGCACTCATCTTTGGCCTAAAAGACAGTCCTGTCTCTGGGCGCTCGCCAGTTGTTGGCGCAGGGCGACTCCCAGCTGGTTATCAAGCAAGTTAAGGGTGAATGCCCCTGCAATGACCCACAGCTAGCTGCTTATCTGCTCCACGTGCGGATGTTGGAGAAAGACTTCCTCGCCTTGGACCTGCGCCATGTACCGCGCGCTGGCAAGGCCGCAGCTGACGACCTCTAAACGAAGGCCTCCATCGTAGCCCATGCGCCCGAAGGAGTCCTCGAGAGGACGTTGCTGCAGTCCACAGCCCGGCCCGCCGAGCCGGGCGAAGGGGGCTGAACCAGTACCTCGAAGCTAGGCAGTCCCGGCGGCCCTACAGCCATGGATGCCGCCAAATGATCGTAAGCGTCACTGGGGACTCCGTGCAACCCAGCGCTCAAGATCCAGAAGCTCAAGTAGTCCCGATGCATGGACCACGGAGGTCCGGGACTCCTTGAAGGACATCCTTCCTGATGAACGTGCATTCGCTGAAAGGGTGGTGCGGATGGCTAAGTGCTACGCGCTGGTATCTTTACTAGCGTGGCGCCACAACATCCTATTGCGGTGCATAACCCAGGAGGAAGGCTGCGACTAGCTCGCAGTAGTCCACGGAGGCAAGTGCTGGGAACGCACATTGTCCCGCACGCTGGTCGGTTAAGCCACCCGGCATGGCTCCTACTGACCGAGAGCCACCTGGACGCCGTCAAACCGGTTAGGGATGCAATGCGTGCCAGATCCACGCCAAGCAGACCCACACAACCGGTGCAGACGCGCACCCAGAGCCGTCGGGGGATACCGGCTCCTCCATGTCGAGGGCCAGCCGGACTTCCCAGGGCCGGGTCACGGGAACTACCCTTCCACATGGTATGCGGGGCCGAAGCAATGCTTCCCCTTGAGATCGCCATGGGGGTCCCCCCGTGTCCGGCGTACGACGAAGCCACGCATGACAGGCGCTCCGACGCTACCCCAGTAAGTTCACCATGCTTACTTAGGTGTTTATTTAAATTACGCATTAATTTATATGAACACCTCCCCACGCTCTAGACAGTGTGCGTCCATTGTACACTCGGTTCTTCTTTCCTGCTCTCATGCATAGTCGATATTTGCCGTCCTGCCGAAGGCGGTAGTGCTTGGGGTACCTGCCAGAAGCCCGGTGGCCTTTTGGGTCTCCCCCTGTAAGGGTACTGTACCGCCAGTTGGTCTCCTTCGAGAAAAGACCTGGCTAGACCGGGGGGTCAGGAGCCTTGCTTTGCCCGGTCTTGCACCCAAAGCATGTGCACTCTGCCCCCCAGCACTACGGTCTGAGTACCAGGGGGCCGGACGGTTACACCCAGGCTGGGGCTGGGGCCAGACCTCCGGGACCAAGTGCACTGGATTACCCGAGCCCCGTATTCCGGCCTGGGACAGTAAGCCAAATGAGACTAAGGGACAGGAAAGGGGGACCACTGAGCAGTGCCGGACTCCGCCTCCACAGCCAGGCCGAGCTCCGAGGCCAGCCCTCGCCCTCCTTTCAGAGGCGAGCGCTGATGCCGGACCTCACGCCCTTCGTTGGCCTGAGCTCCGATGACTTCCGGACTACGCCTCCACAGCCAGGCCGAGCTCCGAGGCCAGCCCTCGCCCTCCATTCAGAGGCGAGCGCTGATGCCGGACCTCACGCCCTTCACTGGCCTGAGCTCCGATGACTTCCGGACCTTCGCCTCCACAGCCGGGCCAAGCTCTGAGGCCAGCACTTGCCCTCCTTTCAGAGGCGAGCGCTGATGCCAGACCTCACGCCCTTCGTTGGCCGGAGCTCCGATGACTTCCGGACTACGCCTCCACAGCCAGGCCGAGCTCCGAGGCCAGCCCTCGCCCTCCTTTCAGAGGCGAGCGCTGATGCCGGACCTCACGCCCTTCACTGGCATGAGCTCCGATGACTTCCGGACCTTCGCCCCCACAGCTGGGCCAAGCTCCGAGGCCAGCCCTCGCCCTCCTTTCAGAGGCGAGCGCTGATGCTAGACCTCACGCCCTTCGTTGGCCTGAGCTCCGATGACTTCCGGACCTTCGTCCCCACAGCTGGGCCAAGCTCCGAGGCCAGCCCTCGCCCTCCTTTCAGAGGCGAGCGCTGATGCCGGACCTCACGCCCTTCGCTGGCCTGAGCTCCAATGACTTCCGGACCTCTGCCCCCGCAGCTGGGCCGAGCTCCGAGGCCGGCCCTCGCCCTCCTTTCAGAGGCGAGCGCTGATGCCGGACCACATGCCCTTCGCTGGCCTGAGCTCCGATGACTTCCGGACCTCCGCCCCCGCAGCTGGGCCGAGCTCCGAGGCCAGCCCTTGCCCTCCTTTCAGAGGCGAGCGCTGATGCCGGACCACACGCTCTTCGCTGGCCTGAGCTCCGATGACTTCCGGACCTCCGCCCCCACAGCTGGGCCGAGCTCCGACGCCAGCCCTCGCCCTCCTTTCAGAGGCGAGCCCTGATGCCGGACCTCATGCCCTTCGTGGGCATGAGCTCCGATGACTTTCCGGACCACCCCTCTTCTCAGAAGCGAGCTCCAAAGCCGGACCTCCCCCTTTCACAAGGGCTGAGCTCCGATACCAGGCTTCACCCTCTCCTCAGAGGCTGAACTCCGAAGCCGTCAAGACCCTGCCAGCACAGGTAGTACACAAGACAAGAAAGTGCGCGGGTAGGAGAAGGCCTCACCTCGGGCTCGACACCTCCCCCGAGGTGAGCCTGGGGGCCACTGTCGGTACCCTCAATACCGGGTACCCCCGCGCACAGGGTAAAACTTACTAAGGACCTCGCTCCCTCTGCAGGGGCGAGGTTTGAAGGCGCCACGTGTCCAGCGGGGCCGGAGCTCCCCTCCCCACAGAGGATAGCTCCAGGCCTGCCGCGTGGCCCAGGAGGCCGGACCTCGCCCCCTCCGCAAGGGCGAGCTCCGAAGGCACCACGTGTCTGGCAGGGCCGGGGCTCTCCTCTCCTCAAAGGATAGCTCCAAGCCTGCCACGTGGCCCGGAAGACCGGACCTCGCCCCCTCCGCGGAGGTGAGCTCCGAAGGCTCCACGGGTCCAGCGGAGCCGGAGCTCCCCACCCTCCTCAGAGGAGAGATCCGGGTCTGACACGTGGCCAGCAGAGCAGTACTGCCGCCCGGCTCGGTAGGCAGCAGGAGTAAAGGCGCGCAATGCCTTTACCGTACAAAGCATTCAAGACCCGCACCTTCCCAAGACGCGGAGACGTGGAGCACGCCTCTGTCAGGTGCCGTTGCGCCCAGTCGCATCGCAGACTAGCGCGCAGTGTCAGAACCTGCCAGCCAATAAACACAGCGACAAGACATCCCATGCCGCCCCCGCCGTCATCATCCACTACGACTAGCATGCGGCATGGGCAGGGCTGCAAGACGAAGACTCAGAAGCCTTCGCCAGAGACAACTACCGGCATAACTGCAGATACGGTAGATGATAGACAATCTCCCCGGGACCACCTGTCGGGTCCTGGGCCCCCCTTGTAAGCCACTCGAGTCTTGGACTATAAAAGACTCGGGTAGGCGATGATAGCAAGGGTTCGCACCTCTGCAACTCATACGCTAGCCATTCACACCCAAGCTGTAACTCACCCCCAAGCTCAGGACTCTGGTTCTGAGCGGCAAGCAATACAGCGAGCTCCATAGCTCGCCGTGGACGTAGGGTTTTACGCTCCGGCGGCCTGAACCACGTAAAACTCACCGTGTCAAGATCTTACTAACTCGTCCACACGTGCAAGCTCTCCGCAAGGGACTAGCCCCACTGGAAAAAGAACCTCCGCGGGCTGCCCAGTGCAGGCCCGGGGGAAGTGTCGACCGAACACTTCGACAGCTATGCAGAACCAGCTCATGCAAACCATGATCCAAACTTTGGGTCAGCTGCAAGCCAACAACAACAACCCCATTCCTGCACCACCACCACCACCACCACCACCGCCACCACCGCCGGTTCACAACAGGTTGGGAGAGTTCATGAGGACTCGACCGCCCACTTTTTCACAAACTAATGATCCCATGGAGGCTGATGACTGGTGAAATCCATGGAGAAGAAGCTTGCTACTGTCCAGTGCAATGATCAAGAGAAAGTTCTCTTTGCATCGCACCAACTCATGGGAGCAGTCGCTGACTGGTGGGATGCTCTGTGCAATGCTCATGTCAACCAGGAGACTATCACTTGGACTGAGTTCAAGGAGAGTTTCCGCTCTCATTACGTCCCTGTTGGAGTCATGATGCTAAAAAGGCAGGAGTTTGAAGGTCTCCACCAAGGCAAGAAGAGCGTGAATGAGTACCTTAACAAGTTCACGCAGCTGTCAAGGTATGCCCCCGAGGATGTCAACTCAGATCAAAGGAAGCAATACTTGTTCATAAGAGGGTTGAACAATGAGATCCAAGTTCAACTGCTCAACAATGACTGTGCAAACTTCGAGAAGCTAGTTGACAAAGCCATAGTGGTTGAGAGCGAGATCCGTGAGATCGAGCAAGAGGGCAAGAGAAAGATGCCATACCAGCCACAAGGGAGCAATGTACATCCCCGTTTCATGCCCCCAGCTGCACCGCAGCATGGCTCGTCCACCTCTACTTTTTGCCCTAACCAACCACCACAGCAACATCCTGCCATGCAAGCACCTCGTGTGCCCTTGCCTCCTGAGCCCCGACCCAACATGGGCGCTTATGCTCAAAACCATCCTCGTCCCAACGTTCCTGCTGTCTTGGGCAACAAGGCATGCTTTGCATGCGGAGAAACAGGACACTTCGCGAGCCAGTGCCCGAACCAAGCAACGTGCCCAAACAGAACCCACGTCCAAACGGAGGAGCTAATCAAGGCAACCGTGGACAGCAGAACTACGCTCGTGGAAACATGAATCATGTCTCCGCTGAGGAAGCGCAACAGGCTGGGGACGTCATGATTGGTATGTTCCTTGCCAACTCCAACCCAGCCACTATTTTATTTGATTCCGGAGCATCGTATTCATTCATATCATCCAAGTATGTTGCCAATTATAATCTACCCATATTACACTTGAAATATACCATGTTGGTTAATTCTCCCGGTAGAGAAATGAGGACTAATATAGTATGTCCGAAATTAAACCTTAAAATAAGGAGGTAGACTTCCTTGCCAACCTTATTGTCTTGGATTCCCAATGGCTTGATGTGGGGGACCACATGACCTCATCGGGTGGTGCCGTGATATGCGGCACCCAACAGTACACGGGTTGCAGAAACACATCTTATTACATAAATAGTTTGCGGAAGCGTACAGGAAAGTTTTACAATTACTTATATCACAGTAAGCTACAGCAGAAGAATATCTCTCTCACGATTCATCCCTATCTTAGCAACAAAGAAACAGTCCAGCCCGCAGACTGTCTCTTACTAGCAACACGAAGACAATCAGCAGCGGCGAGGATGCTCCTTGAGTAAGCACTCGGAGGTTCCCGAGTCTCATCGGCATCCCTTCTCATAAGCATCGAGTCAATTACCTGCAAAACAACTCGGATAGCATACATGAGCATAACGCTCAGCAAGACTTAACCGTCACCCTAAACATGAAACTCTAAGTGAGGTTATGAACCTTACATAGGATGGCATAAGCATAATTAAACTCGCCTAAAAGTGAATCCTTACTTTCAGGTATTTATTGCAGCATTTTAAGTAACCCTGGGCACGCCACATCGGGAGTCCCCAATCAAACAAGAAACTCTTTCCCCCGATGTAAATTGCTCATGGCATAAAAGAATTGAGTTTGCACTAGCCTATTCATCAGGATCCAATACGAAGCTAGTATGGTACTTCACATCAATATGATTAGTTCCTTTCTCATGAAAGTTCTTACTACGTCACGACTATGAGAACAAGTATGCTCGGTCCATTCCGCGAGCGACGGTAATTCGAATCAATAACACCCGAACTACACGACACATACGCCCGTACTCGATGTTGCCTACAACAACCATCACTGACGTCATACGTGGCAGCCTTTCCCCCGTTTCACCCCCGCTGAATCGATCAAGTCGCCCCGTACAGTAGCCACTCTCATGGTGCACCTGCCGACGTGAGATGTCATGAGAATGTTCTCCACATACTGCACACCGGCCGTCCGCCTAAGGCGACCTGAAAAGTCCCAATGACAGCTTCCCGAGGTACATCGGTTTACTGGGTCCCATATAGCCAGCATGAGTCCGGTACACAACTCAAACTTGTTCAACAGGGCCGCATACGGATCGGTCCTTCACTGACACGGACAGGTCTATAGCACCCAGGCCCCTATGTCCTGCTGCCCCTACAACCTTCCGGTCTCAACTTTAACTTGCTAATTCATTTTGAACCAATCCTGTATGCCCCCGTTGTTCCTAAACATGCGAGTAGCATCTCACCACTCGACTTCTACCGAACCGTACTTAAGCATGGCAGTTATACACGGTGAAAGACACCTACCCAATACTCCATGGGTCATTTGGTTATGCAAGAGGAGTATCAAACACTAGACCTAATGCACAATTCATATCCTAACCGAAAGTGAATACAAAGTAAAAACTTAAAGCTGTTAAATGCAAACCGGAGCTTGCCTGTTTTGCAGGGTAGTCGTATATAAGCAGTTAGTATCCTTGTTGATCCACCCTTTATTCTCCGGAGCTTGATCCACTTCAATGAATCACTCCTTTGAATCCCCTTCGTTGTGGTTCCTATTGAAATGCATATGCATATGTTTTATGGAATGTAATGGAAAGAAGTTATGGAATTAATTTCTTAGGAACAGAGGTTATGTGGAAAAGCCAAGAATGGCTTGGTTTGCCTCTGTTGTGCAAAAAAACAGTCTTAAACTAAATTGACCTTAAGGCATTAGCTATACACTAACCATTTTCCCTAATGAACATAATAGATAAGCTGAAAAGATTTGAGTGCAACTGATGAACAAGGACTCCAATGGCCTCAAAACTTTTACAGCAGGTTCTATACTACCTAAGAATTTAGCTTGCCAAATTGCAGCTAAGGTGGGGTTAAATTGTGTCCTCTATAATTCTCACAAGGTCTCTCATGTATTTCCCACCTATACATAAGTATGGAGAATAGGAACAGGGAGTTCTACAGCTCAACTTGGGCTGATAATTTACATGTGAGCTCCTGGTCACATGAAAGTCATTTGGTCCAAAATCCAGACCTTTAACTTGAGTAGTTCTTCCAGAACAATTCTTTAAGCATTTGTACTCAAAAGAATTAATTCTGAAGTAATGTGCATTTTCATGCCCAATTAAGTGAACTACAATTCAAAGTATGTCTCAGAGAGCTTGCCTAAATTTTTCCTATGATTTTTGGAGCTATGGATTGCCCAGAATAGATTTTTGAAGTGAGAAACATTTTCTGAAAATGTTTCTGGACTCTTATGAACATAGCAGTTTGTTATTGGCAAATTCCTACACAAATGATCTTCAAATGAGCTGAAATTTTGCTAGAAGTTCAATACTATGCTAAAAAATACTCTGGAAAAATTTGGGGATTTTTGGATAAACCAAACTCCCTCAATAATTCTTTTTCAGAAAACCTTCAAAGTATTCTCCAGATTATAATATTGACTTTCACACAAATCTGAGTTCATATTTGGATAGAACTCGGAAAGATGAATCCAACCCAATTGGAATCACTCATTTTGGAGTTTTTTACAGGGAGCTATGATTTTCTAAAGTTTGAGCCCTCACTGGAATTGTTTTACTACTGAAAATCCTACTGGGCCCGCTTGTTTAAATTCCAGCCAATCAGGACTGGGCCACACCGGGCCACAGCATCTCAGCGTGCCAACACACGGGATTCTGGCCACACCCGATCACAGGTTTAATTTCCTGCTGCTGACAGACGGGGCTCACCCGTCGTCTTCTTCCTTCGGCTCCTCTTTCGCGCCCGCGCGCTCCCCCTCGCCGGAGCAACCGGAGGCTCGCCGGACCGGTGTTCCCGGACACTATCCGAACCAGGAATCGCCGCCAGGGGGTTTAGGGCATCGAGGAACACGGCTGTGGGGTCGGTTTAGGCTGCCTGCGGCCGGAAAATGGCCGGCGACGTGCGGCAGCTACTGTGGAGGTTCGGCAGCGTCGCCCAAGGTCTCCAGCCCGCCAAAACCTGTGCCGACGAGCCCTACAGCACCAACGCACCTCTAGGAGGATTGGCACGACCACAAAGTGTCTCGGGAGTGGCTGCAAATTGGTTGTCGTCGTGCGACCGAATGGTCCCGCCATGAACACCTCTAGTCGAGCTCGAATTCCGTCGCGCTGAGGCGTTTTCATGCGCTGGATGCAAAAGGGAAAGTGATCGCCGGCTAGTCCAGCTTCTCTGTGCCAAGTTTGATACACTAGGAAGGAATGGAGAGGGGGAATTTTGAGGAACTGTACCCGGAGCTCGGGTTGAGGCCGCCGGAGCAAAACTTCGAAATTCGCCGGCGATGCTTCACGGCACGGCTGCAGCTTTGGCTGAGAGCAGCACCGAACCAGCGCGCGTCCGTGGCCGTGCTTGACCGATCTTGGAAACTACCGTAGGGGTCTGTCCACGTGAGGCTGATTGCCGCCTTTGTGCTAGGCCGCGGCGGACGGCGTTAATCACCGGCACAGAGGCCGCAACTCGGTGGTTTAGGCGTCGGGGAAGTGGGGTTCGAGCTCTGGACGTTGTCTAGCAGTTCAGGGAGGAGGGAAGCGCGACGTTTTTGCCGTTAATTTGATCAGACCGAGAGACGGAGGGGGAGGACGGCTCGGTTCAGCGTCGCCCGCGAGGTGGAGAAGGCAAATGACTTTTGCTTCGGTCAGGGGGGGGTGATCACGCCGCAGGACCGCCTCGGCGCCGGTGCTTGGGAGAACACAGCAAGAGGTGGCCTGGCTAGCCCTTGGTGGCACCATAGTGGGAGAGCTGCTCGTGGGTGTTGAATCACAGAGACAAAGTCAATTGCTTCCTGTGTAAGTTTAATTTTCCAGCTCACTGCCATGTGGGTCCCACCCCACATTGTTTTCCCAAATATCTTCTCATGCTGATCCTCTTAATTCCCCAAAATTCTGAGTTTAAAAGGGTGGCTAGAATTTGAATTCTCCAAATTCAGTTTGAATTTGCTTGCCAAATTTGAATTTGGTTGAAGTTTGCAAATTCTTCTCTCTGACTCCTTTTTGAGCCCACCCTACAAATGAAAAGTTGGTGATAGAACTTTTCCCTATAAACCCAACTATATGGCTGCATGTTTATTCAAAGTTTTTGGTCACCACATGTGTGAACTTTGAATCTCAAATATGATTTTTAATCTTACATGCAAAGAGGTATTTAACTCCGTATTTGTTCAACCCTTTTAAATAAAAATGTGAGCCTCATTTTGGATGGTCATCCATGTATTACTTTGCATGAAGAAAAGTTTTAGCAAGTCCCATTTTTCATGTCTTTGCCACACACATGAACTCAAACCTTGGTTTTTATTCATACACATTTTGGGACTTTTACATTCCTCCCCCCTTAAAAGAATCTCGTCCCGAGATTACAAAAGAGGAACGAGACGGGAGAGGTAATTACAAACTGTACAAAGCTAAAAGTTCCGGATAGTTGGTGCGGAGGTAATCTTCACTTTCCCACGTCGCCTCTTCCGCGGTGTGATTACTCCACAGCACCTTGTAAAATCTGATCGTCCGGTTCCGGGTTACCTGGGTCTTTTCATCCAAAATCTGAACCGGTCACTCGGTGTAGGTAAGGTCCGGTTTCAACTCATTGATGTCCTCGGTGCGAACAGCAGCGGTGAATTTGAGGCACTTCCGCATCTGTGAAACATGAAATACATCATGAACACCCGCTAGAATCGCCGATAATTCTAGCCGGTAGGCTACGGGTCCGCACTTCTCCGTGATAGCAAAAGGACCAATAAAACGGGGAGCAAGTTTCCCCTTTACAGCGAACCGATGAATTCCCTTCATCGGAGATACACGAAGGTAAACGTGTTCTCCGACGTCAAAATGTAATGGCCTACGCCTTTGATCATCGTAGCTCTTCTGTCGGGATTGTGCAGCCTTTAAGTTCTCTTGTATCAACCGAACTCGGTCTTCGGCTTCGTTGACAAGATCAATCCCAAACAGAACTCTTTCGCCGGACTCACACCAATTCAGTGGGGTGCGACATTTCTGGCCGTAGAGAGCTTCATACGGTGCCATTTTAATACCCGCTTGATAACCGTTGTTGTATGAAAACTCCGCCAGCGGTAGGTGATCGTCCCAATTTCTACCGTGGTGGATGGCACCCACTCTCAACATGTCCTCGAGCACTTGATTCACCCTCTCAGTTTGTCCATCGGTTTGAGGGTGATATGCGGAGCTTCTAATTAGCTTGGTGCCCAACGAGGCATGCAGCTGCTCCCCAAAACGAGCAACAAACAGTGCACCTCGATCTGAGATGATGGTCTTCGGGACACCATGTGAGCAAATAATTCTGGAGATGAATAACTCCGCATATTGCCTTGCTCGATAATGAGTGTTCACCGGTATGAAATGAGCTGATTTTGTCAACCGGTCAACGATCACCCATATCAAGTCATGCTTCCTGGATGTGAGCGGTAATCCGACGATGAAGTCCATACTCATATTCTCCCATTTCCATGCCGGTATCTTCAAAGGCTGTAGCGGTCCGGCTTTCCGCATATGATCAGCCTTGACCTGTCTACATGTATCACACTCGGATACGTATTTAGCGATTTCCCTCTTCATCCTCGTCCACCAAAATTTCTGTTTCAAATCTTGGTACATCTTGTTACTTCTGGGATAAATGGAAAACTTCGACAGGTGGGCTTCATCCAATATCTTCTTCCGGAGTTTCATATTACGCGGTACCACTATACGGTCGTTAAACCATATCGTACCGTTCTCATCCTTCCGGAAACATTTCACTTCTCTGTTGTCTAGTCTTCTCCGTATGTGAGACATACCCTTGTGTCTTCTTTGAGCCTCAACAATCTCTTCAAAGATTGTTGGAATGAGTGCGAGATTATAAAGCGCGCCATACGGAATGACACGGAGACTTGGTTCTTCATCTTCCAACTCAGCAGCCGCTAAGTTGTGAACGTGGGCTTTCCGACTAAGCGCGTCGGCAACCACGTTTGCTTTTCCTGGATGATAGTGGATCTCAATTTCATAATCTTTGATGAGCTCTAACCATCTCCGTTGCCTCATATTCAGCTCCTTCTGCGTGAAGATATACTTAAAGCTTTTATGGTCGGTGTAGAGGTGAACAAGATTACCAAGTAGGTAATGCCTCCACATCTTTAACGCCAACACCACAGCAGCAAGCTCGAGATCGTGAGTTGGATAATGCTGCTCGTGGTTTTGCAGTTGACGAGACCCATAGGCGACTACACGCCCTTCTTGCATCAGAACGCAGCCGAGACCGATGCCGGATGCATCACAGTATACATCAAATGGCTTCGTCGTGTCCGGCTGAGCAAGAACTGGAGCTGTTGTGAGATGTTTCACCAAGGTTTTGAAGCGGCTTCACATGCTGCACTCCACATGTATTTTGTGCCCTTCTTCAGCAGCTCCGTCATTGGTTTAGCAATTTTTGAGAAGCTCGGAATAAACCTCCGATAATACCCCGCTAAATCTAGGAAACTTCGGACCTCGTGGACTGATTTGGGAGATTCCCACTTCAGCACCTGTTCAATCTTGCTGGGGTCCACGGCAATACCTTCTGCTGAAATAATATGGCCTAGCAAAGGCACTTGATCAATCTAGAACTCGCACTTGTTGAACTTGGCATATAACTTGTGCTCCCTCAACCGTTGTAGCACAATACGCAGATGTTCAGCGTGCTCTTCTTCCGATTTGGAGTAAACCAATATGTCGTCGATGAATACCACGACGAACTTGTCTAACTCCGGCATGAATACAGAATTCATCAAGTACATAAAGTGTGCCGGAGCGTTGGTTAGCCCAAATGACATGACGAGGTACTCATAGAGTTCGTATCTCGTCGAGAAAGCTGTCTTCAGTACGTCTTCTGGTCGGATCTTGATTTGATGATACCCCGACCGAAGATCCATCTTTGAAAATACCTTTGCACCCACAAGTTGATCGAACAGGATGTCGATGCGGGGCAACGGATACTTGTTCTTGATCGTGACAACTTTTAGAGGATGGTAATCAACACATAGTCGTAGTGTTTCTTCCTTCTTCTGAACGAACAGCGCTGAGCAACCCCAAGGTGAAGAACTTGGTCGTATGAAACCTTTGCTCATGAGTTCATTCAATTGTTCTTTCAACTCCGCTAGCTCGTTAGGTGCCATTTTGTAAGGCCTTCGTGAGATAGGCGTCGTTCCCGGCGCCAGTTCAATCTTGAACTCGACGTCCCGTTTGGGCGGCATGCCCGATAAGTCATCGGGAAAAACGTCTGGATAATCACGTACCACCGGAATATCTTCAAGCTTCAGCGCTTCCATGTGGTAGGCCTCTACCATATCTGGGTCTTCGCTGTCTAAAAACAGCGTGTGCTGTCCGTGAATCGGCGAGTCAATCTGGACAGTCCGGTTACCGATATTGATAACGGCATCGTGACGATTTAACCATGACATCCCCAATATAATGTCTATCTTCTGCCTATCCAACATAATCAGCGATGTTGGGTACATTTTTCCGCCTAACATAAAGCTGCTCGGGACACAATCTGATTGGCAGAGATATTTCCTCCCGGTGAATGTATAAGATAACTCGTTGTGGGAGTATTGGTGGATAGTTGGTGCTGATCCACGCATGATTTGCTGATGAAATTGTGGGTTGCACCGGAATCAAAAAGTATCAACATGGCCACGTCTTTGAGAGTAAACATGCCCGCTAACACCGGTGCTCCCTCCGGGACATCCTCAATGGCAAGACGTTGCACACTCCCGGATTGCAATGCTGCTATATTCACTTGAACAGGTGGCGGCATACCACCTGATAATGCTGGCTGTCTGTTGTTTACCAACTTCTCCCGGCATTCCTGCCTAAAATGCCCTGAACGGTGGCAATAAGAACACGGAGGTCTCCCCAGTTCTTCGTTGACTTGTGGTTGAGAAGTTGATGTACTTGGTTGCAGCAACGATGTAACAGTTGTCCTTCGTTGCTGTGGCAAAGGTGTTGCTTCAAGACATGATTCTTGAGCAGGAAATCTGTACGGAGTTGATCTCACTGGCGCTTGCCATCTTTCATCGGATGGTGTGTGATACACCACACGGTATTTGCGAGGAACAACTGGTGTGTCTTCTAGAACATCCTCCCGGTCCCTCTTCTCTGCTTGACACTCAAGTGTCACTTGTTCTTGCAGCAGAGCAGCACTGATCAACTCGGTGTAACTGCCTTGATTGAACAAAGCTAACTTCTCTTTTAGTATGGAACTCAAGCCATAGAAAAAGTAGTCACACATTGCAGCTTTGCTCGTCGCGCAGGAGCATATTGTGCCAGAAGGTTGAATCGTCTGACATAATCGAGGACACTCATGTCCCCATGCTTCAAGTTTCTGAATTCTTGCTGTTGGGCCTTAATAAAAACCATAGGAATGTGACGAGCACGGAATGCTTCACGAAATTCCGTCCATTCCACTTGATGGCCTTCCGAAACGGTGGCAAGATAAGCGAACCACCAATTTCCAGCGGCTCCATGGAGCTGTTGAGCTGCAAATAATGTCTTATGATATTCGTCGCACTCAAACACTCCAAACTTGGACTCCATAACTCGAAGCCACTGATCAGCTTCCACTGGTTCATTGGCTTCCGTGAAGATTGGCGGTTGTGTCGCCAAGAAATCCAAATAGGCGTTCCGAGGTGGAATGTCCTGTTGCGCGTGTTGGAGTAAGCCCTGTTGTACCAAGGTTTGGTGTAGTATTGTGTTCTCTTGACTTGACTCGACCATCTGAGCCACGACATCCGCCCATACCGTTGATGGCGGTGCCCGTGGTGGAGTCGAGTCATTATCGTCTCAGCGAGAACCTTCAGTCCTACTCGGAGAATGAGTACACACCATACTGCAAAAGCATAACTTTTGAGGGGAGTCAAAACTTGATCTCAGAAGTATGTTAAAGTATGTAAAAACATGAACATGCTAAAACTTTATGAAAGCATAACAATACTTCATGTTTACACATTCTTCTAAAGCCATCATATTCAGTCCCTTATTATGTACAGGACAGACCTTTCTGTACTTAACCCAGATTTGGATCCAGTTACCAGCATTTTCATAACTCAAGTTGAATACCAAAGTTAAAGTTCCGTATCTTTCCAACGAGTACTCACATGCCTCTGGATCATCCCTTAACCAGAAGTTATGGTCGTTCAAAGTTGACAAAATTTCTGGATAAATTTTGCCAGCACCTCCTTTGTATGTGGCTGTTTTCATCACAGTTTTACATACAAATGGGGTACAATTCTGAACAAACTATGAACTACAAAATCGTTGCAAGTTTCTTAACCTTTCCAACGGTGTATCATATGACCCTTAGAAATTTTTCTACAGAATGTAATGGCTAATTTAAAGAAACATCCAGAGAAGGTTGCAGCTGTTCTGTTTTCGGAACAGTTTGCATTCACCTGGATATTCAACAAAGTTGGTGATTCTGCTCTGGAGGTCTACAGAAAAATTGTAGAGCACTTAAAAACCTTTCCATAACTCTATCACATACCTCCATTGGGTCAATCTATTCAGAGTTACGCTCTGTTAAAGTCCAGAAAAATTTCTGTCTGAATAGAGCACTCTGTCTTTGAGATCCAAAGAAGCCTATCAAGTCTCTTCTTTGAAGCTTAGTTCAAATGAAGATATCAGTAACTACTATGTGCTTTCCAACATCCATTTTTAGTTTGAAAGTTAGTCATGAATGATTTCTTCATAGGAAAGAATACTATTAAGTGTAGTACGGTGACGATGCACCGTAAGACATATGCCGGTACTATGTTGCCTCACCAAAGAAAAACCTAACCGGATTACACCGGCATATACGTATCCTTAGGTGGCACTAAAACGGTCACTCACAAACATTTTCTACACGCACTAAGGTTTTCATGGTTAGTACCTACATAAGCCACACTCAATCATCAGGTTCGGCTGCACACCGAACCCGGTATCCATACAGTTCGCACACCCGGCCGTCATCACTCGCCCAGGTGTTCTCAAGCCAAACACGCCTTGAGCTACGTATTCACGTTACTGACCACGAGACGGGGTCTCCCATACTTGCCCAAAGCACGCCAGGGAATGGCGTTGCTCGAATACCCCAAACGACATGAAGAGTCGTAGAGGATACTAAAGCGAGTCGGGTTACCTGCCACCCGTGAGGCTCCACCCTTCAGCTTGTGCGCACTGGTGGACAGCGCTTACGTGCACCCCCCAAGACATAGAACGTCCCGAGATGCACGGTTTTCCGACATAACAAATAAGTTAGGTTGCCACCTTCATATTATGCTAATAATAGTCCTTATGTGGGCCTAGTACCGTTACCTCACCGTATCCTAAGTTTTTAACATAATATGATGCTCAATCCGTTCTCTGTTCCAACGCAGCTCTGATACCACGCTGTGGGGGACTACAGGACCTCGTCGGGTGGTGCCGTGATATGCGGCACCCAACAGCACACGGGTTGCAGAAACACATCATATTACATAAATAGTTTGCGGAAGCGTACAGGAAAGTTTTACAAATACTTATATCAGAGTAAGCTACAGCGGAAGACTATCTCTCTCACGATTCATCCCTATCTTAGCAACAAAGAAACAGTCCAGCCCGCGGACTATCTCTTACTAGCAACACGAAGACAATCTGCAGCGGCGAGGATGCTCCTTGAGTAAGCACTCGGAGGTTCCCGAGTCTCATCGGCATCCCTTCTCATAAGTATCGAGTCAATTACCTGCAAAACAACTCGGATAGCATCCGTGAGCATAACGCTCAGCAAGACTTAACCGTCACCCTAAACATGAAACTCTAAGTGAGGTTATGAACCTAACATAGGATGGCATAAGCATAATTAAACTCGCCTAAAAGTGAATCCTTACTTTCAGGTATTAATTGCAGCATTTTAAGTAACCCTGGGCACGCCACATCGGGAGTCCCCAATCAAACAAGAAACGCTTTCCCCCGATGTAAATTGCTCATTGCATAAAAGAATTGAGTTTGCACTAGCCTATTCATCAAGATCCAATACGAAGCTAGTATGATACTTCACATCAATATGATTAGTTCCTTTCTCATGCAAGTTCTTACTACGTCACGACTGTGAGAACAAGTATGCTCGGTCCATTCCGCGAGCGATGGTGATTCGAATCAATAACACCCGGACTACACGACACGTACGCCCGTAGTCGATGTTTCCTACAACAACCATCACTGACGTAGTACGTGGCAGCCTTTCCCCCGTTTCACCCCCACTGAATCGATCAAGTCACCCTGTACAGTAGCCACTCTCATGGTGCACCAGCCGACGTGAGATGTCATGAGAATGTTCCCCACATACTGCACACCGGCCGTCCGCCTGAGGCGACCCAAAAAGTCCCAACGACAGCTTCCCGAGGTACATCAATTTACTGGATCCCATATAGCCAGCATGAGTCCGGTACACAACTCAAACTTGTTCAACAGGGCCGCATACGGATCAGTCCTTGACTGACACGGACAGGTCTATAGCACCCAGGCCCCTATGTCCTGCTGCCCCTACAACCTTCCGGTCTCAACTTTAACTTGCTAATTCATTTTGAACCAATCCCGTATGCCCCCGTTGTTCCTAAACATGCGAGTAGCATCTCACCACTCGACTTCTACCGAACCGTTCTTAAGCATGGCAGTTCTACACGGTGAAAGACACCTACCCAATACTCCATGGGTCATTTGGTTATGCAAGAGGAGTATCAAACACTAGACCTAATGCACAATTCATATCCTAACCGAAAGTGAATACAAAGTAAAAACTTAAAGCTGTTAAATGCAAACTGGAGCTTGCCTGTTTTGCAGGGTAGTCGTATATAAGCAGTTAGTATTCTTGTTGATCCACCCTTGATTCTCCGGAGCTTGATCCACTTCAATGAATCACTCCTTTGAATCCCCTTAGTTGTGGTTCCTATTGAAATGCATATGCACATGTTTTATGGAATGTAATGGAAAGAATTTATGGAATTAATTTCTTAGGAACAGAGGTTGTGTGGAAAAGCCAAGAATGGCTTGGTTTGCCTCTGTTGTGCAAAGAAACAGTCTTAAACTAAATTGACCTTAAGGCCTTAGCTATACACTAACCATTTTCCCTAATGAACATAATAGATAAGTTGAAAAGATTTGAGTGCAACTGATGAACAAGGACTCCAATGGCCTCAAAACTTTTACATCAGGTTCTATACTACCTAAGGATTTAGCTTGCCAAATTGCAGCTAAGGTGGGGTTAAATTGTGTCCTCTATAATTCTCACAAGGTCTCTCATGTATTTCCCACCTATACATAAGTATGGAGAATAGGAACAGGGAGTTCTACAGCTCAACTTGGGCTGATAATTTACATGTGAGCTCCTGGTCACATGAAAGTCATTTGGTCCAAAATCCAGACCTTTAACTTGAGTAGTTCTTCCAGAACAATTCTTTAAGCATTTGTACTCAAAAGAATTAATTCTGAAGTAATGTGCATTTTCATGCCCAATTAAGTGAACTACAATTCCAAGTATGTCTCAGAGAGCTTGCCTAAATTTTTCCTATGATTTTTGGAGCTATGGATTGCCCAGAATAGATTTTTGAAGTGAGAAACATTTTCTGAAAATGTTTCTGGACTCTTATGAACACAGCAGTTTGTTTTTGGCAAATTCCTACACAAATGATCTTCAAATGAGCTGAAATTTTGCTAGAAGGTCAATACAATGCTAAATAATATTCTGGCAAAATTTGGGAATTTTTGGATAAACCAAACTCCCTCAATAATTCTTTTTCATAAAACCTTCAAAGAATTCTCCAGAATATAATATTGACTTTCACACAAATCTGAGTTCATATTTGGATAGAACTCGGAAAGATGAATCCAACCCAATTGGAATCACTCATTTTGGAGTTTTTACAGGGAGCTATGATTTTCTAAAGTTTGAGCCCTCACTGGAATTGTTTTACTACTGAAAACCTACTGGGCCCGCTTGTTTAAATTCCAGCCAATCAGGACTGGGCCACACCGGGCCACAGCGTCTAAGTGCGCCAACACACGGGATCCTGGCCACACCCGATCACAGGTTTAATTTCCTGCGGCTGACAGACGGGGCCCACCCGTCGTCTTCTTCCTTCGGCTCCTCTTTCGTGCCCGCGCGCTCCCCCTCGCCGGAGCAACCGGAGGCTTGCCGGACCGGCGTTCCCGGACACTATCCGAACCAGGACTCGCCGCCAGGGGGTTTAGGGCATCGAGGAACATGGCTGTGGGGTCGGTTTAGGCTTCCTGCGGCCGGAAAATGGCCGGCGACGTGCGGCAGCTACTGTGGAGGTTCGGCAGCGTCGCCCAAGGTCTCCAGCCCGCCAAAACCTGTGCCGACGAGCCCTAGAGCACCAGTGCACCTCTAGGAGGATTGGCACGACCACAAAGTGGCTCGGGAGTGGCTGCAAATAGGTTGTCGTCATGCGACCGAATGGTCCCACTATGAACACATCTAGTCGAGCTCGAATTCCGTCGCGCTGAGGCGTTTACATGCGCTGGATGCAAAAGGGAAAGTGATCGCCGGCTAGTCCAGCTTCTATGTGCCAAGTTTGATACCCTAGGAAGTAATGGAGAGGGGGAATTTTGAGGAACTGTACCCGGAGCTCGGGTTGAGGCCGCCGGAGCAAAACTTTGAAATTCGCTGGCGATGCTTCACGGCACGGCTGGAGCTTTGGCTGAGAGCAGCACCGAACCAGCGCGCGTCCGTGGCCGTGCTTGACTGATCCTGGAAACTACCGTAGGGGTCTGTCCACGTGAGGCTGATTGCCGCCTTTGTACTAGGCCGCGGCGGACGGCGTTAATCACGGGCACAGAGGCCGCAACTCGGTGGTTTAGGCGTCGGGGAAGTGGGGTTTGAGCTCTGGACGTTGTCTAGCAGTTCGGGGAGGAGGGAAGCGCGACGTTTTTGCCGTTTCTTTGATTGGACCGAGAGGCAGAGGGGGAGGACGGCTCGGTTCAGCGTCGCCCGCGAGGAGGAGAAGACAAATGACTTTTGCATCGGTCAGGGGGGCTGATCACGCCGCAGGACCGCCTCTGGGCACCGGTGCTTGGGAGAACACAGCAAGAGGTGGCCTGGCCAGCCCTCGGTGGCACAACCTGCTCGTGGGTGTTGAATCACAGAGACAAAGTCAATTGCTTCCTGTGTAAGTTTAATTTTCCAGCTCACTGCCATGTGGGTCCCACCCCACATTGTTTTCCCAAATATCTTCTCATGCTGATCCTCTTAATTCCCCAAAATTCTGAGTTTAAAAGGGTGGCTAGAATTTGAATTCTCCAAATTCAGTTTTAATTTGCTTGCCAAATTTGAATTTGGTTGAAGTTTGCAAATTCTTCTCTCTGACTCCTTTTTGAGCCCACCCTACAAATGAAAAGTTGGTGATAGAACTTTTCCCTATAAACCCAACTATATGGCTGCATGTTTATTCAAAGTTTTTGGTCACCACATGTGTGAACTTTGAATCTCAAATATGATTTTTAATCTTACATGCAAATAGGTATTTAACTCCGTATTTGTTCAACCCTTTTAAATAAAAATGTGAGCCTCATTTTGGATGGTCATCCATGTATTACTTTGCATGAAGAAAAGTTTTAGCAAGTCCCATTTTTCATGTCTTTGCCACACACATGAACTCAAACCTTGGTTTTTATTCATACACATTTTTGGGACTTTTACACTTGACATAATACTCGGAATGGATTGGTTAAGCAAACACAACGGAGTAATACAATGTCTAAGAGAAGCGTGCAGTTGACAAACGAGCATGGTACTCGTATTAAGTTCGAGTCAGCCCAACCGGTAACCGAGAAGGCAACGTTGAACCACATCAAAGAAGCAACATTGGGAAGCATTCCGGTGGTTCAAGGATTTTTAAGAAGAGCTTGAGAGTACCGGAAGAACAAGTACCCATGGATGAACTCGAACTTCAAGAGGATCTGACCTATGTAGAGCACCCTGTCCGAATTTTGGACGTAAAGGAAAGGGGATCAAGGAACAAAGTGATCCGTTGGTGCGAGGTACAATGGAGACATCACACGGAAGCTGAAGCTACAAGGGAACGTGAGGAAGACATCAAGTCAAAGTTCCCTCATCTATTCTCCACTCTATCGAATCTCGAGGGCGAGATTCAATTTAAGGGGGGTAGGTTTATAACACCCTCAATTTCATATTCATGCATGCATACATAATTCATATAGAAAAACATTTTAAAAAGAAGTAGAAACGGAGAAAGAATCAGAAAGATAGCCGAAAAGAGCCAATTCAAGTTCGCCGAGGAGCGCTGTAGACACTTCCCATGGCCCGCTGGCCACGTGGCGCCTTCGGAGCTCATTCCCGCAGAAAGGGATGAGGCCCGGCACTACTGGCTACCTGGCAGGCTCGGAGCTTGCCTCTGTGGAAGGGGCGAGGTCCGGCCCCATGGGACACGTGTTGCCCCCGGAGCTAGCCTCTACGGAAAAGTAAGGCCAGCCGCGCAGGACACGTGTCGCCTTCAGAGCTAGTCACTGCGGAGAAGCGAGGCCCAGCCACGCGGGACACGTGGAACCCTCGGAGCACACCTCTGAGAGGTCCGGCCCCGCTAAACACATGTCACCTTTGGAGCTCGCCTCCAAGAGGTCCGACACTATTTGACACGTGTCGCTCCCGAAGCTCACCCCCGCGGAGGGAGTGAGGTTCCGTCCCGATGGACACGTGTCATCCTCGGAGCTCACCTCCGAGAAGAAGGGAGGTCCGACACTGTTGGACACGTGTCGCCTCGGAGCTCATCTTTGAGGAAAAAGGAAGTCCGACGCTACTGGACACGTGGCACCTCGGAGCTCGCCTCTGAGGAGAGGGGAGGTCCGGAACTGACACATGGCACTCTCGGAGCTCGCCTCGGAAGAGAGGGGAGGTCCGGTACTGACATGTGGCGTACGTGGAGCTCTCCTCTGAGGGAGAGGGAGGTCCCGCCCGCCAGACGCATGATGCACACGGAGCTCGCCTCTGAGGGAGAGGGAGGTCCCGCCCGCCAGACACGCGGCGCACCTGGAGCTCGTCTCTACAAAAAAAGGGAGACCATACCCGCTGGACACGTGGAGCCTCCGGAGCTTATCCCTGTGGAAGGACGAGGTCCTTAAGTAGTTTTTCCCCTGTGCACGAGTACCCGGTACTGAGGAAACCAACCACGTTGAATACTGCAACCAAATCAATTGAAGATAAATTGTTAAGATCCAAAACAAATCGGATAGGACTCTTATTCGAACTCCAATTAGAGTAGGACTCTTTTTTGACCTCTTATAAATAGAACCGAAAACCCCTGGCCACAACCACGTACATATTCTTTCCCTCCCGAGTCGGCGACTTGGAGATCCTAGCTCCCAACTCGCCGAGTTAACCCCTTCGTCGGAGTTTAGCCACCGGTGAGCCGCCGTTGAAGCCCCGCCACACCTCACCGTCGCCGGAAGAGAGTCGACGATATGTCTTGCTAGGAGGAAGGCCCCGACACCAAGGAGAAGTGAGGTAGGTCTTCATTACCACCTTACGACATTATCGCGGTTTCTTCGCATCTGTTTTCTTTGAACAGAAGCTTTTTCGTGTGGACAGATCACGTGTTGATCGGTTTTATCTAGATCTTGAGGCAAGATCAACACCACGTCCACATTTTATCCCTACACCCTTGTTCATCGTAAAACCGCATGCAAGCCTATTAAAACATGCAAGAACACGTACAAACTAAACTGCACCATAGGATTAGCATGCATATGCACCATTGCATCTTGAGTAAAGTTTGTGCATCATGATTGATTGCTATGAATCTTGTATGTGCATGATCGTGAGTAGAAGGACAAGCTCAGGGAGCTATCTACGAAGGACTACAGCACCAAGAATTTGAGACGCCTGAGCAACAGAAGCCACAAGAACAAGGCAAGTGCCCCTTGACCATATTGATCCCATGTTTTGAAACTGTTTTGTTTGCGAAAACGTGTGTTTGTTTGAGTCAACTTGATTGGAAACCCTTTCATAGGACTTTACTAGTTTTGTTAACCACCCTTGTCGCCGAGAAAGTTGATGAGTCGGGTATGGTCGTTTTTGCTTTTTGCTTCGCTGAGTCCACGGGATATGGGAAGCAAGATAGAATGTGTCTAGATACTGCACTCATATGAACAATGATAATAAGATGTTGATAATGAACATGAATCGGGGGAGATCTAGGCAAGCTTGGTTTGTGGAAGTGGTAGAATGATATGGTGGTTTACTTGCCATAGATCTAAGGACCGGTTCATGCCAGCACATGCCAGGAATACAGTGCCACCACAAGGCCAAATATGGGTGCGGCTTAGCTGACTAATTAGGTAAGTTAATAGATTGTTATGGACCGTGGAAGGCGCGGGGAATGGGAGTCGAGAGAGGACTGTCCTGGGAACTGCATGGCACAAGAGGGGGCCCGTAGGTGGGAGAATGGTGATTCGAGCCTGCTGGTGAAACCTTAGTGAGTCCATACATCTAGTGGCCCCTTTGTTAAGGCTATTTTGTGATCTCTTGACCATACACCGACGGTTGTGTACTGGTATAATGGAGGTTCTGCAGTCGCCGATGGGTGATGAAATCACAAACTTTTGGATAAAGTGGTGCCACCTCTGCAGAGTGTAAAACTATCAAGATAGCCATGCTTACGGTCACAAGCGCCAGGCCAACTTCCATGATTAGATGGGATGGTTATTGGGATGTTATTCGGTATGGATGTCGGTATGGTTATGGTATGGTTTATGAGAATGGTTTCGGGACTGTTGAGTCTTGGTAATGAGATGGTTTTGGGACTGCTGAGTCTTGGGGATGAGATTGGTTCGGGACTGTTGAGTCTTGAACATGAGATGGTTTTGGAGATATGAATATGAGATGGTTTTGGTTATATGATCATGAGATGGATATGATCATGAGATGGTTATTATGAGAATGAGAAAGAATTGAGAAAGAGAAATGTCTGGTTGAGACATGAAAAGTGGTGAATCATAAAGGAGGTATGTTGATGTTTAATTGGATATATGTTGGGATTAAATTCACTTAAACATAGTTGCTGTTTTTATCGTGTTTGTGAAATAAACTTTGCTTTCTGCAATGAGCCTTTTTTATCCTACCTTGTTGGAAGCTACATGTCATACCTTTCCTGCACTTGCTGAGTACAACATGTACCCACCCTTGCATTATCATGCAATCATTAGCAACAGGAGAGTACTTAGAGATTAATGTAATAAAGTACTTAAACTCTATTATTCGTGGTTATATATTCTGAATTCAGTTTGTGGATTACATGTGTATGTGTGATGAACATCCCGACACACATATGCATTAGTTTGGATCCGTTATCACGGGACCGGGCGTCACAGAGGCGAACCTCAGCCTCCAGTTGAGGGCAGGGAAGACCGTGATGGACAGCCAAGCTGTCCATACGGATTGTCTTGCCGTGAAGCTCGAGGAGAGCACCAGCCGTGGAGACCATTTCGAGAGTGCTCACAGCGCACTCCATAATGTTCTCCTTCCGATGATAAAGCGACTGAACGAACAACATAATCAGTTGCATCATCTGAACAAGGTGAAAAAGAAAAGCCGCGTCGACATCACGGCTTTACAACAGCAAGTGCAGGCCTTGACCTAGCAGAATGAGGTCCTCACTCAAGAGCGTGATGACGCTATTGAGGAGGGGCAGGATTGGGAAGAGGACTACAACCAGGCCATGGACGAGGTGCACGCGTTGCAAGACCTCGTTCCTCCAGTAGTGGGCCTTCTGATGGTAGGTGCCATACCTGCGGTTTGGGTATCCCGGTGATGTGGGAACCTGAACCCGAAGAGGAGGTCGAGTTCTACTCCGAGTAGTGAGTTACCGTTGCCAGGTAGGGAAGCGGGGGTGGTGTGTAGAAACTTTTGTAATCGGTAACAAGTCGTGTAGATAGAAGCATGTGTATAGGTAGTGATGACATGAGCACGACTTCTCGGGGACCCGAGAATAATGTATCTTGTATAAAGTTTATGCTTTATCAATATATGTGAATGTTGTGGAAGTTTATTCATGCGTCACTTCAATACCTACTGTTTTATATGGAGTCTTAAGAATGACATGTGCTGATCGCTGCCGTTTTGAATTTCAGAATGACTCGCACTCGTGCCAACCCGGAAATTGGAGGTTCTAGTCAGGGGGGAGATGCCTCCCAACAGCCTCCCGAGGATTCCTCGGGACAGCAACAGCAACAACCGCCACCACCACCGCCAACGGTTACATTGGCCGACATCGTTGCGGCTATGGCGGGTTCACATCAGCAGCACATGGAGTTGCTGCAAACTCTTATTGCAAATACGTGTCGACCAGAGAGGCGTCAAGACCACGAGGAGCACAAACAAAGCTCCTACTCCGACTTTTTGGCTACTCATCCCCCGATATTCTCGAGGGCGAATGAACCACTCGATGAGGACAACTGGCTCCGTACGATGGAGATGAAATTTGAGCTGCTCCAAGTGAGTGAGCAGCGCAAGACTCAGTTCGCGGCCCAGCAGCTTCAAGGGTCCCCGAGCGCTTGGTGGGCAAACTTCTGTGCCTCGCAACCCACCGAGCGAGTAATGACCTGGGTGGAGTTCTGGACAGCCTTCAGGGCTTATCACATACCGCTGGATCTTATGAAAAGGAAGACACAGGAGTTCCTTCGCCTGCAGCAGGGCAGCGGGAACGTGCTGGAGTATTCCAGGGTGTTCAATGATCTCGCGCTGTACGCCTCCTATCACACCGATACTGATGAGAAGCGGCGGGATCACTTTTACCAGGGGCTTAATCCGCTCCTGAAGGACAAGCTGGCAATGTTCAATCGCGGCAGCCTCAACGACATTATTGATGCTGCGATTGTTCAGGAGGACTCCGGCAGGAGTTAGTGGCAGCGGAGAAGAAGCGAAGTACGCCGTAGAGCAGCAGAGAGGGAGGTGGCCCTTCCCAGAAATACCGGATGGTGTATTGCTCACCATCGGGTCAACGCTAGCATCCACCACAGAGGCCGATGCCATTCCGCAGTCGGCCATATTGTCCACCGGTTTTCCGGCCGGCGTTACCAGCACCACCTCCGCAGCAACAACAGCAGCAGCAGGCGTTGCCGCGTGCGTTTTCACCCCAGCAGCGCATGCCGGGATTTCGTCCCCCAAGCACGGGCCAGTCGTCAACCGCATGCTTCAAATGCGGTCGCCCAGGACACTTCGCCAACAACTGTCCCGAGAGGCAAGGCGGCGGAGTGGTACCACGGTTTTCGGGGAGGGATCAGCCCCGGAACCCCATTAATGCGCGGCGGGCAAATGCTAAGCCCAGCACCGTCGACCAACTCACCATAAAGGATGTGCCAGAGGGGGAGCAAATCCATGAGGGTATGTTCCAACTCCACCAGCATCCCGCCATAGTATTATTTGATTCAGGCGCCATGCACAGTTTCATTAACCAAGCTTTTATTGCTAAATACAGCGTGCAAATACTACCCACCTATAACACCCTCAAATTCATTTCCATGCATTGCATACATTTTCCATGTAGAGAAGCATTATAGAAGAAGTAGAAATGGAGAAAGAACCCTAGAAATGGAGAAAGAACCATAGAAATGGAGAAAGAACCATAGAAATACAGAAAGGACCATAGAATGGAGGAAGGAACCATATAAATGGAGGAAAAACCACGGAAATGGAGAAGGGAATATAGAAATGGACAATGGGGCATAGAAATGGAGAAGGGAAATGTAGAAATGGAGAATGGGACATAGAAATGGAGAGGGGAATGTAGAAATGGAGAATGGGACATAGAAATGGAGAGGAGAATGTAGAAATGGAGAATGGTACATAGAAATGGAGAGGGGAATGTAGAAATGGAACAAGTGACATAGAAATGGTGAGAAATGGGAAAAAGATAGCTGAAATGAGGCATTCCCAAAATTCCCCAAAATTTCCAAATTCCCCAATTCCACAAAAGGGGAATTTCCCCACATTTGGGTGGATGAAATCTCCAAGGCTGCCGCACCCAACAAGAGGGGATAAGTTTGTTAAAATGCAAATTGAGTAGGATTCTTATTTGAGTTCCAATTGGAGTAGGACTCCTCCCCTCCCTTATAAATACAACCCCAGCACCCCCTCTTTGGCCACAGCCTCCCCCTCCCCCCCTCCCCCCCCCCCCCCCCGCAAGTCGGAGACTTGAGCCCTTCTCCCCTCCAAGTCACTGAGTTGGCACCTCCCCCTCGCTGGAGTTTGGTCGCTGGTGAGCCCTGCCGACGAGCCCCGCTGTCGAGCCCCGCCGACGAGCCCCGCTGTCGAGCCCCGCCGATGAGCCCCACCGTCGAGCCCCGCCATCGAGCCCGCCAACGAGCCCTGCCGTCGCCGGAGAAGAAGCCCAACGATCTGTTCTACCAAAATATTCCATAGAAAAATTCCCCGCTGATGCCATTGCTAGGAGGAAGGCCCTGCCACCAAAAGGATGTGAGATAGGTCTTCGTTACCCATATTACGATGTCGCTGCTGTTTCTACGCATCCGTTTTCTTTGCCCCCTTCGAGCAGAAACTTTTACGTGTGGACAGATCATGTTTTGATCAATTTTTGACGGTGGAATTGATCTAGATCTTGAGTCAAGATCATCACCACGTCCACACTTGATCCCTACACCCTTGTCCATCATAAAACCCCATGAAAGCCCATTAAAACATCGAAGAACACGTACAAACTGGTTTAATAAAACAGCACCATAGGATTTGCATTCATCTCCCCATTGCATCTTGAGTAAAGTTTGTGCATGATGATTGATTGCTGTGAATTTTGTATGTGTGTGATCGTGAGTAGAAGAACAAGCTCAAAAGGCCATCTACGAGTAACTACAGCACCAATACTTCGAGACGCTCGAACAACAAGAGCCACTGGAGCAAGTCAAGTGCCCCTTGACCATATTGATCCCATGTTTCGGAACTGTTTTGTTTGTGAAAATCGTATGCTTGAGTCAACTTGATGGGACTCCCTTTTATAGGAGTTTACTAGTTTTGTTAACCATTCTTGTCGCGAGGAAAGTTGATGATTTGAGTATGGTTGTTTTTCCTTTTTGCTTCGTTTAATTCACGGGATACGGGAAGATGAAATAAAACCTGTCTAGCTACTGCACTCATATGAATAATGATGATGAGATCTTAATGATGTTAATGGGCATGGAATCGGGGAGATCTAGGAAAGCTTGGTTCGTGGATTTTGCTGTATGATATGGTGGTACTTGCCGTAGATCTAAGGACCGGTTCATGCGAGAATATGCCAGGAAAACAGTGCCACCACAAGGCCAAGTATGGGTGCGGCTTAGCTGATTAATTAGGTGTGTTGCTAGCTTGTTTTGGACCGTGGATGGCGCGGGGAATGGGAGTCGAGGAGGATGGCCCTGGGAACTGCATGGCACAAGAGGGGGCCCGTGGGTGGGAAATGGTGATTCGAGCCTGCCGGTGAAACCTCAGTGAGTCCATACATCTAGTAGCCCCTTTGTAAAGGCTATTTTGTGATCTCTTGGCCATACACCGACGGTTGTGTACTGGTATAATGGAGGTTCTGCAGTCGCTAATGGGATTTAATTCATCTAGACTTAGTTGCTGTTTTTACCATGTTTGTGAAATAAAATTTGCTTGCTGCAATGAGCCTTTTTACTCCATACCTTGTTGTAAGCTACATGTCATACTTTCCCCGCACTTGCTGAGTACGACATGTACTCACCCTTGCATTACCACATATACATCAGCTACAGGAGATGAGTACTCTGAGGACCATGTGGAGTACTAGGTGTGCGAACTACCGTCAACATGCCTGTGGAGTCGAAGAGGGAGCCTGCTTTCTTTAGTCACTTTCCGCTGTCGTTAGAGTCTTCCGCTGCAAGAATAAGTTAGATATTCATGAGTGAGACATTGAGTCATTGTAATTAAGTACTCAAACACTATTTCTTCGTGGTTATATCCTGGGCACACATATGCATTCACATGGTTCTATTTTCGGAACCAGGTGTCACAGATTGGTATCAGAGCCACGTTGACCGTAGGACGCAAGCCTAGGTAGAATGGACAATCTAAAATACGTACAAACACCCCTCTAAACTTTTATTTTTGAAAATTGTTTGCTGCTGCACTTTACTTGTCAATTCAGCCACCGCAAAGTGCTATTTTCAGCCTCTCCTTTTCTCTTCTTTTGGATACCAACACTTTTGCTTTCTTGGTTTATAGCTTCTGAAATTTTGGAGTATTTTCTTATTCTCCAAAGATTATCATGTCCTATTTATAGATGCCGGTGATCAGGAGCACAGCACGCGTAAGGACTCGTCCACCACCACGTGGGAGTGCACTTAACCCCATTGAGGTGTCCGATGGACCATATTGGGAGGAAGTGAAGACGGAACCTCATGATGAAGATGAAGTCAATAGCTCTATGCATGAGGAAGAGGACCCGGAAGAGGTGGAACCATTCAAAGATGATATGGGGGATGACCCACAAGAACGGCATTGGTACGCACCTCAGGAGAAGTTTCACACGGGCTTACACCCCGTGGAGCCTCATGAAGCTATGAGTGGAGGAGATGAACCCGAGGAGGAGCCACCCCTTTCTGAGACCAATAATGAAGGTGCTGAATGGGCCAACCATTCAGTTCAAGAATTTCGGTCCAACGGAATGGAAGGAGGACACATATCTAGGGAGCTCAAAGAATTTCTGGATTGCTGCAGCCTATACCCGGAATATCTTCTCAAGAAAGTCCCTCGTCTCGGACATGAAGAGTGGAAGGCTGAAGTAACCATCCTATCTAATGGTAGGGTTGTCACTCGGCACTTCACACCCACATGGAGAGCTACAAGGGCAGAAGCTATCGATGATGCTGCATGGGAAGCACTCACCGGGCTGTGCTACGCCTTCCATGAGCAGCTTGAGGACACAACTTTTGAGCTGCACCTGTATCGGAAGAGTGGTACAAGGGAGATCATTGGACCTCATGTAACAGCTCTTTCTAACCCACAAGCTGCTGACAAGTCTCAGAGGTTGCTCGTGGAGTTAGGAAACTGCTACGCAAGCGCACAAGAAGAGATCCGTTACCTCCGCAAGAAGCTGTATTTGCTGGAAAAATAGGAGGAGACTCGTGCCAACGCGGGAGCAAATGGAGCACCAGCGTCATCTATCCCTACATGGTCTGCCGACTCACCATTGCGTGCACCCATGTATGGACCACCCCCATCACACAGCGAGAACAACACCGGTTCTCACGATTAAGTTTAGGTTTCTATTGAATAAAGCTGTAATAGGAACGTTTAGATCGTAGTAGCTTGAATAAGAGTGGTGTGCTTAATTTTTTGTGATGATTGCTTGTGTTTGTGTGCTTGGTGTGAGTTGTGAAATGCTTCGGCAAATGTCCATTTCCACACATAGTAGACAGATGTGAGATGCTTCGGCACGTGTCCACATCCTCATATAGGCTTATATTAATAAAAGAAGTTGCTTAGTTCATACACCTTGATGCATATAGTTGGGGAATCGCTTCTTTTCATTCTAAATTCTATTCCGAGAATAAGCCTTAAAATAAGGGGGGTAGACTTTCTTGCCAACCTTATTGTCTTGGATTCCCAAGGAATTGACATAATACTTGGAATGGATTGGCTAACCAAGCACAACGGAGTGATTCAATTGTAAAATCCCCAAAAGTGGTAGCAAGAAAAATTCAGTTCATGTACACTTAGGAAAAATGAGGGGAATTAAAACTTTGAATTATAACGGTGCAAGTTCAAAGTGAGGATTCAAACTTCCCAAAATTTCCAAACATGGAGATCTAAATTCATAACTTGGATCTTCATATTTCAAATATTTAACCTTCCAAATTTCAGCTCATTTGGGGGGGGGGGGGGTTGAGTATTTGTTTGGGATTAAACGAGGAAGCCCTCAAATCTGAATTTATATTTCAGTTTCAAATTCCAAATTTCTCAATTTGCAAATTTGGTTCCACAAATGTGTTCTTCACATTTCAATTAGCAGCCAGGCCAAAAATGAGAAAATTTGGAGTTGGTTTGCTATGCTTTTGGAACAATGCAAAAGGGATAATTCAAATTCAAATGGCCATAACCAATTCAAACTTCACACCAGAATTCAAATCATTTGAATTCAACATTTCAAACCATAGCTTTTGGGTGAAGTAAGGCATTCAATTATGAGTAGCTGGGGGAAATTTTGATTAAGAAAATAAAGTGGTGGAGCCCAGCAGTCAGCCTCACAAAGTTATTTTCCCTCTCTCTGTTTTCCCCGGGTGATCACAGCACGCTAGCTCCCGGCTAAACCCTCCGCCCGACATTTCCACCGAGCTGCTTCCTCGCTGCCCCTGATGTCGGTCCACGTGCATGGGCGATCAAAGCGGCAGCCCGAGTGCCGGTTCCCTCTTCTCCACGTTACACCGCAGCCTTCCTAGCCCCCTACTCAAGCGCACGGCTGCAACCCGAGCTACACCGCTGGCCTCGGTTCCTCAGCGCCGATCAGCTTCCGGCGACACCAGCGCCTAGCTGAGCCATCCACCAGCTTCGCCGGAGCCTCCTCGACGTTTTCCACCCTCTCCCAGGCCATGGCTGATCGTCTACACCGGCGCCGAGCTGTTCTGCTCCGAAGAAAACAGAGCACGACGCCGCCGCCTTGGTTTCACGTCTTCCGACCGACTCTGACCTCCCCAGTGCGAGGAAAATCACCCAGAGGTGCGTCATGGAGTCTAGTTTCTCACATCGACGTCCTTTTGTGCTTTACCACTGCCGGCTAGCCGGAATTTGGAGATTTCCGACGGTGCACGTGGAGGACCGATCGAGACAACTCCGGAAAATTCTCCCCACACGTTGGATCATCGGGTCTCCGATTTTAGACACAGCTACTAGAGCTCCTAGCGCCCTCCCACGCCGAATCACGAAGCAAATCATATTCTATACAACCCTAGCGACGAGAATCCGCCGCCGCCGGCTGAAACGGCTCGGTTCACCGTCGATCTCCCATTTGCGGGCGTTTTCAGCTCCGGCTAGGGGTAGCATCATGTTCTACGTACTCCAGGGATAGTGTACGGCCCCTCAGATCACCGGTTAATGCTTGGGACGTGCGGTTCATCGCCGGCACCGTGCCACCGAGCTGCCTCGCCGTTGCCGATGAGTTTCCCGGCGTTTTCATGCGGGGAAACCTTGCCCGGCAGCTGCGCCACGTTCCAAGGATTGTGTAGGGCGAAACCGGAGCTAATTTGGTGCAGAATTGAGGGACAACGAGCCGCGCCACGATCTGTGCCTGTGTGCACGCGCGTTCTCTGGTGGGAGGTTGAAGAAGCATCTGACCCGTGGGCCCCCCTTTGAGTCTCTGTCAACATTTCAAACAGAAAGTTATTCAAGTTCGAAAAATCCATAACTTTGTGTAGGGAACTACAAAAAGGGTGAGACCAATTTTGTTGGAATCCCCATGAGGAGTACTTCACGGAGAAATAAATTGCTTGCTATGAAAATGCCCAGGAAATTCTGTAGAATTGTTTTAAAAATCCTTTGGAGATTTATTCCAGGAGCAATTCTTTATGAAACATTCCCAAATTTGGGCAGCTAATCCTTTTCATAGTAACTGATCTCCAGTAAAATTTGAGCTCCATTGGAGTTCATTTGCTAGGCTAAATTGCCTTCCAAAGTTCATCCCTTATTTGGAAATTCAAATTTAAACAGAAACTTTTTCAGAATTTATATCCAACCTCAAAAATTCATATCTCTCTGTTGGTAGCTCCAAAAATGGTGAAACAAATTTTGTAGAACCATGGAGACTTACCCTAATCAGATCTTCCACTGTTAGCTATGTCAAAACTCCCGATTTGGGCTCAAAATTCAGAGAAGCATTGTACTTGTAGGAATTTTGAAGACTACATTGTGCTATGACATTACTCCAAATTTTGCTCATATTATCCTTACAGAGTCTAGTCTCCACTGTAAAAATCCCAAGGCCAATTAAGGATCCTAAATAGCAGTAGCTATGAATAGAAGTTACTTCTCATAATTCCTTAATACTTATACATATATTTTGCAACATTTCATTTAGTGACCCAAGTTGAGGACGCACTGGAGCCCTTGGACATCCTCCCACCAGAAGATAACTTCTCCCTTGACTCACAACCAGGCAAGCCCCGGTTTGCATTTATGTACCTTTTATAAAGTTTTTCATTTGTATCACTTACGTCTAGGTTGAAATGTTTGCATTAGAGTTAAGGTGTTTGAAACCCCACTTGCATAGCCTTTTTAACTCCTATGAAGGGTTAGGTAGCTTACAGATCCGACGAGTAGACAAGACCCTGCTAATGTGCTTCGGATCTCGGTAGAAGTCGAGTAGTTGGAATCTACTCACGAGTTAAGACTTTATCACACGGTATGGAGTAGAACAGAAAATGGCTTAAGTTGTGAAAATGAGACCCAACAGGGGGGATAGGATGCAGTGAGCGGAGGTCTCACGTGCGTAGCCCTGTTGGTGTCAGTTGAGTACCGAGCCGTGTGCGGCCCTGATGGACAAGTATCAAATAGTACCGGAGGCATACTGCATATGGGAACCTGGAAACCGATGTAATTGGTTAACCTGGGTGCCGAGGCTTACCCAACCGTAAATAGAAGTGGGTTGAGGGTAGCAAGGTGTAAATCTGCCGGTGGGCACAGTCACACTCCACGCGGGGACCTTCTGCCCGTTACGGATGGACCGGTTCGGCATTTGGGTTGCCTTTGAAAGGTTGTTGCATACAATAGAGTAGGAAGGGCTGTGGAATCACGCTTCTGAAAGTGGGTGTATGTGACGTTTTATCCGGGTGTGTCCTGGTTGCAATCACCGTCCCACACGGTCATTTGAGTAACCGCTTGTTCACTGCGTTGTGACGTAGTAAGAAGTGAAATAAGCCAACTGAATATGTTGTATAGAACTATTAATGTCTTGAATCCTTGTATGCTGTAGTTATAGAGCTAATTAAGTGTATATTCCACTTTAGGCATCACCACATCGGAGGAAAACGCTTCTTGTTTGATTGTGAACTTCCGATGTGAGGGCTGCCTAAGGCACATGAAACTGTTGCTATAAACCTGAAATTAAGGATCAACATGTAGGCGTGTCTTTATTGCAGAGTCCTTTTTCCTATCTTACACATCCTTGCATGTAGAGTTCCATGCCTAGGGTAGTCGGTTAAGCCTTGCTGAGCCATTGTGCTCGCGGTTGCAATATTTGAGCTGTATGCAGGTGAGAGCTATGAGGAGGGGTCCGGGGACGAGATGCCCCCGTCGGGGTACACGGCCGAGCTGGAGCCCTGCACGCCGCCGTGATCTCCGTTTCCATGCTGCTAGTGTGTAGCGTCCCCGGGCTGGACAGATGCACTTTTGCGTCGATAGGATTAGAGAGTAGCTATGTATATACTTCCGCTGTACAGTTAAGTTTTTGTAAAAAGACTTCCGCTATTTTATATCAAATAAAAGTTTGTATGTTGTTCTTAAATCTTTTCGTGTGTGCTGTTGGGTGCCGCATCGCATGGCACCACCCTCTGCAATCCCGGAGTGGGTGAACCATGGGGTAGTCCCCACAGACGTGGTATCAGAGCCACATTGGGAATAGCACACTCGAAAAGAGCCTATTTTGAAAACTTAGAAGTAGTCGAGTGAGAATTAGTCACTAAGCCCACATAAGGTCTATGATAGTAGTAGATATTATGGTGGAAATGCTAACATATTTGTTATAAATTCTGTATGCTCCGAAGTTAGGTAAGAGGTAAGGTACGCCACCGCAGGCAGATCAATTGCGGTAACTCACCATATGAGTAATAGTATGGAATGGTATACCGTGGCTTGGCACGGTAGTTAATATGAGTCTCTGAGCCTCTCAATGCTTCTGACAGCATATGAAAACGCTGATCTCCAGCGTGCTTTAGGAAAAAGTGAGAATACCCCATCGTGTGGTAAGCAACACGATAGTATGCAACTCTTGAACGTTCAATTTTCAAAGGGCCATACACAGCACTCGCCATCGGCGTGCCTCAACGGTCATGAGGCAGTAGGTGGTATCCGTTGGGTTGATAAAATTCCCAACCGTGACGACCCGTTCATGCTCTACTCGGGTTCCCCGCGTGTGGTGCGAAAACACGACCATGTACCTTGAGACGTGTCTTGACTCAAGGACGATCCGTATGGCAGTGATACGGACCGTATGTTTTTATTATGATATGGAACTGCCTGAAATGTCAAAAACCCTTGTGTGCACCATTATTATGTGTTCTTCTGCAGGTACATTAACCACGTTAGTGCATGCCATTTAGAAACCGTTTGTGAGTGACGTTCTTAGTTCCACCATTTGACACGTATATGCCGAAATACCGGCTTAGTATTTTTATTTGGTGAGGAAACGTAGTACTGAGACTGCATAAAAGGATATTTTTAAAGAAAAGAGTCAAAATGAAGTTTAGGATTCCATTTAGGGGTTATTTAACTCTCATATTGAACTAAGAGTCAATTAGGAGTATAGATTCAATCTCCAAGACTTAGGAACAACCTCCCCTGTTTCGGCAGAAACTTTGCTGAATTTAAACAGGGCATAACTTAGGATTGGTTGAACCAATGGAGGTGTGGGAAACCATTATGGAAAGATTTTGAAGTACCTTACAACTTTTCTGTAGAGTCCCAGAACAAAATCTCCCTCTAAATGGATAAAAAACTCAGATGAGTTGGCACTGTCCAGAAACAGGGCATACCAAAATGCTCTCTGGAATTTTCTGTATTTCAACCAGAACATTCTGTAGAAAAATTTCTAAGGGTCAAGTAAGATACCTTTTGAAAGTATAGGAAATGGGCTACAACTTTGTAGTTCAGCGTTTTCCTATTTGGAGGGCAAAATTAGTTGGAATTTATGAATAAAACAGCCACCTGCAAAGGAGGTGCTGTCAAAATTCCTGAGAAAGTTCTGTCAAATTGTAGAGATCATAACTCACAAACTAGGAAGGCTATGGAGGAAAATAAATACAATCTGGATTCCTTTTTGAGTCTACTACAACTTTGCTGTTGAACTCTAGTCCATAATTTGCCTCCAATGTGGTCAAAACAGTTGAATTATCCAGACTGGTCAGCTGGACCAGAAGCTAGACAGTGAACCCCATGTTGAAGTTTTTCAACCAAAACAATTAGTTTCACCTTTCGATATCAAGCGGCTATTGTAAAACAGAAAGTTGGAGTCGAAAAGTTTGTGCATTCCAAATATCATTTCGAGCGAGGACATGTTAGGGTCCAGTACAATAGCGAGGATTTACGCAGGCTAACACACATAACATCCCGTGGCGACACACGATTGTCGAAATGAACTTTTAATTCATAAAGTTCATTACTTTGGAACCAGACCGTGTGACACGGTCCAGGGATGTATATATTGTATAAAGTTTATACTTTATCCATGTGTGTGATTGTTATGCGTATTATTTATTCCATTCTCGGACTGTTATTGTATAGACTGGATGAAATAAACAAACATGTGCTGATCGTCTGAATGGTATGAATGCAGAATGGTGCGTACACGGTCCACGCAAGAGGAGGGAGGTCCGAGTCAGGTTCGTGGTGATGAGTCTCCATCTCCGGAGCAAACCACGACGCAGCAGCAACCACCTCCTCCACCGCCTGAACTTCCAAGAAATCTTGCGGAGGTTCTCGCTACAGTGCTCGGCTCGCGCGACGAGCAAACCGAGTTTCTGCGGATGCTAGTTCAGAAGAATGTGTCCCTTTCAGGAGGACGCCAAGACAATGGGCAATGCCAGCCCCAATAATGTTCATATTCAGACTTCCTGGCGACCCATCCACTGGTCTTTACGGAGGCCGAAGAGCCTTTGGAGGCGGACAGTTTTATCCGCACTCTTTAGGCGAAGTTCGGACTGCTACGATGCACCGAACACCAGAAGGCGCTGTATGCAGCGCAACAGCTTCAAGGAGAAGCCGGTACATGGTGGGCGAACTACACCGCCTCCTTACCGGCTGGCCATGCCGTCACATGGACGGAGTTCCGGGAGGCGTTCCGCGCTTATCACATACCTCCCGGTGTTATGGAAAGGAAGCTCCAGGAGTTCCTGGCACTGAAGCAAGGCGAGAGGAGTGCTCATGAGTACTCTAGGTTATTCAACCGACTGGCACAGTATGCACCAGGATTTGTGGGAACGGAAGACGACAAGCGCAACGTGTTCTTCCAGGGCCTGAATTCAAAAATGAAGGTCCATCTCGCCCAAAGTAATTGAGGCACCTTAACAACCTAGTTAATGCCATGATTCTACAAGAAAATGCTCAGCGCGAGCGCGGTTCTGATAATAGGAAACGTAGCACGCTGACGAGCAGCAGTGGTGAGACGCTATAAAAATACCGTGTGTTGTATCGCTCACCATCTAGTTAGAGATGGCAGCCAACGGCGCGACCGCCTCAGTTCTGCGGTCGACAATATATTGCGCCAGGCTTCCGACCAACATATCCACCACAGCAACAGCAGCAGAAAAGGATGGTCCCTTGTGCGCCTTAGTTTCAACCGCGTGCACCGGGATTCCGTCCTCAAGTCAGCGGGACGCCGACACCTTACACATGCTTCACGTGTGGCCGTGTCGGACATATTTCGAGGGACTGCCCCGAGCCGCGACAGGGCAGGGGTGCAGCACCGTATCAGGGTGCTAATCAGCCCTGTAATCAGCCCAAGAAACCAGCACCAAAACCCGGCAACGTCCACCACTTAGCCATCGAAGACGTGCCGGAAGGCGAACCCGTCCTCGCGGGTACGTTTTCTTACTTAGATCATCCCGTAGTCATACTTTTTGACTCCGGTGCCACCCATAATTTCATAAGTCAATCTTATGTTATGAAGTATCAATTGCCTATCATTCCCACAAATAGTTCATACTTGATATGCTCTCCGGGTGGGAAAAATAACAGCTGATAAGATGGTTTATAGGGCACAATTACAATTGGGTGGGAATCTATATCCGACTTCTCTAATCATGTTAGAGAGTCAAAAACTTGATGTCTTTTAGGAATGTCATGGCTACATCACCATGGTGCTGTTCTTGACATCATTCCACGTATGGTTCGTTTAAACTCTCCACTTCATGAACCACATGTTCTTATTCTTGACTGTTCGGTTCAAGCAGCTCCATTCACATATAACACGGAAGTCAAAAAACTTGACGATATTCGCGTGGTACGTAAATACCCGGATGTCTTTCCAGATGATCTTCCGGGCATGCCACCCGAAAGAGATGTCGAGTTCAAGATTGAACTTGTACTGGGATGACACCGATCTCACGGAGACCGTACAACATGGCTCCGAATGAGCTGGCGGAACTGAAGGAGCAGCTCAACGATTTAATGAAGAAGGGTTTCATTCGACCGAGTTCCTCACCATGGGAATGCTCGACACTGTTTGTGAAGAAGAAGGATGAAATCTTGAGGTTGTGTGTGGACTACCGACCTCTCAACACCGTCACCATCAAGAATAATTATCCACTGCCCCGCATCGATATCTTATTCGATTAACTTGTTGGTGCGAGTGTATTTTGAAAGATGGGTATTCGCTCCAGATATCATCAAATCAAGATCGGAGCAGAGGATATTCTGAAGACGGCTTTCTCGACGAGATACGGATTGTATGAATACCTCGTCAAGTCTTTTGGTCTCACCAACGCCCCGTCACATTTCATGTACCTCATGAACTCAGTATTCTTGCCGGAGTTGGACAAGTTCGTGGTGGTGTTCATAGATGACATCTTGGTTTACTCCAAGTCTGAAAAAGAACACGCCGAACACCTTCATATCGTGCTTCAACGATTGCGAGACCATAAGCTTTATGCCAAGTTCAGCAAGTGCGAGTTTTGGATCAGCCAAGTGCCATTTCTTGGTCATATTATTTCTGCGGAAGGCATTGCAGTTGATCCAAGCAAAATCCAACAAGTGCTGAAATGGAAGTCCCCCACATCTGTCCATGAAGTCAGGAGTTTCCTCGGGTTAGCAGGATATTACCAGAGATTCATACCGAACTTCTCCAAGCTTGCTAAGCCGCTGACTGAACTGTTGAAGAAGGGGATCAAATATGTTTGGAGCTCAGCTTGTGAAGAAGTTTTCCAGGCATTAGTGAAGCATCTTACAACAGCCCTGGTGTTAGCTCAACCGGATACAACCAAGCCTTTCGACGTATATTGTGATGCGTCTGGTATTGGGCTTGGCTGTGTATTGATGCAAGGAGAGTGGTCGCCTATGGCTCACGTCAACTTCGTAACCACGAGCAGCACTATCCGACTCATGATCTTGAGCTTGCTTCTGTGGTGTTGGCCATGAAAATGTGGAGGCACTATTTGCTTGGGAACTTAGTGCACCTCTACACCGACCACAAGAGTCTGAAGTATATATTCACTCAAAAGGAGTTGAATATGCGGCAACGGAGATGGATAGAACTGATCAAAGACTATGAGATCGAGATTCACTACCATCCCGGTAAAGCAAACATGGTTGCCAATGCTTTAAGCCGCAAATCTCATGTCAACAATCTGTGTATCACCCCACTCGAAGACGAGGAGCCGAGTTTGTACTTGGTTCCACATGGGGCATTATATAATCTTGCTCTCATCCCGACCATAAGAGAGGAGATTATGGAAGCTCAGAAGAAAGACATGGGAATGTCGCACATTCGAAGAAGAATGAAGAATGGCGAAATGAAATGCTTCCGAAGGGATGAAAACAGTACTCTATGGTTTAAAGACCGTATAGTGGTACCCCGTGACATGAAACTTCGGAAGAAAATCTTGGACGAGGCTCATTTGTCCAAGTATTCTATTCATCCGGGCAGCAACAAGATGTACCAGGATCTGAAAACAAGATTTTGGTGGACACGGATGAAAAGAGAAATCGCAAAATATGTAGCCGAATGTGATACGTGTCGGCGTGTGAAAGCCGACCACATGCGTAAAGCCGGACAGCTGCAACCATTGAACATTCCGGCGTGGAAGTGTGAGGATATCAGCATGGACTTCATAGTTGGTTTACCTCTCACATCTCACAAGCATGACTCGATTTGGGTAATAGTCGATTGACTAACCAAGTCGGCTAATTTCATTCCCGTACATACAAGTTACGTGGCCAAGCAATATGCGGAGCTGTATATTGCAAGGATCTTGTGCTTGCACGGTGTTCCCCGCTCCATTATTTCAGATCGCGGTGCGCTGTATCGGTTTTGGGAACAGCTGCACGCATCATTGGGGACCAAACTGATCCGAAGTTCCACGTACCACCCGCAGACGGATGGTCAAACTGAACGGGTGAACCAAGTGCTGGAAGACATGCTAAGCGCTTGTGCCATCCACCACGGCAAAAATTGGGACAATCATTTGCTGTTGGTGGAGTTTTCTTACAACAATGGCTATCAAGCTAGCATCAAGATGGCGCCGTATGAAGCTCTCTATGACCGGAAATGCCGCACACCACTTAACTGGTGCGAGTCCGGCAAGCGAGTTATCTACGGCATTGAACTTGTGAATGATGCTGAAGAACGAGTGCGAGTAATACAAGCCAACCTCAAGGCTGCTCAATCTCGTCAGAAGAGCTATGCGGATAAAAGACGCCGCCCTCTCCACTTCGACATCGGGGACCATGTTTATGTCCGTGTGTCTCCGATGAAGGGAGTTCATTGTTTCTGAGTGAAGGATAAACTTGCGCCGCGGTTCATTGGTCCGTTTGCCGTCATTGAAAAATGAGGGCCCGTGGCCTATCGCCTGGATTTACCAGGGTCACTCGCAGGGATTCACAATGTCTTCCACATCTCTCAGCTGAGGAAGTGCCTCAAACCTTCGGATGAAATCCGCACAGAAGACATAGAAGTTCTTCAACCGGACCTCACATACACGGAGTATCCAATCCGGATTATCGATGAAAAGACTCACGCCACAAGAAACCGGACCTTATGGTTCTACAAGGTCTTGTGGAGTAACCATACCGCTGATGAGGCGACATGGGAAAGCGAGGACTATCTACAAAGATATTATCCGGACTTGCTATCATCGTATACCCGGTAAAGTTTCCTCACTTTGCATTTCTTTTGGAATATTGGGATGATATTCTTTTTAAGGGGGGAGGGATGTAAAATCCCCAAAAGTGGTAGCAAGAAAAATTCAGTTCATGTACACTTAGGAAAAATGAGGGGAATTAAAACTTTGAATTATAACGGTGCAAGTTCAAAGTGAGGATTCAAACTTCCCAAAATTTCCAAACATGGAGATCTAAATTCATAACTTGGATCTTCATATTTCAAATATTTAACCTTCCAAATTTCAGCTCATTTGGAGGGGTTTGAGTATTTGTTTGGGATTAAAAGAGGAAGGCCTCTAATCTGAATTTAAATTTCAGTTTCAAATTCCAAATTTCTCAATTTGCAAATTTGGTTCCACAAATGTGTTCTTCACATTTGAATTAGCAGCCAGTCCAAAAATGAGAAAATTTGGAGTTGGTTTGTTGCTATGCTTTTGGAACAATGCAAAAGGGATAATTCAAATTCCAATTCAAATTCAAATGGCCATAACAAATTCAAACTTCACACCAGAATTCAACTCATTTGAATTCATCATTTCAAACCTTAGCTTTGGGGTGAAGTAAGGCATTCAATTATGAGTAGCTGGGGGAAAATTTTGATTAAGAAAATAAAGTGGTGTGGCCCAACAGTCAGCCTCACAAAGTTATTTTTCCCTCTCTCTGTGTTTCCCCGGGTGATCACAGCACGCAAGCTCCCGGCTAAACCCTCCGCCCGACGTTTCCACCGATCTGCTTCCTCGCTGCTCCCGACGTCGGTCCACGCGTGTGGGCGATTAAAGCGGCAGCCCGAGTGCCGGTTCCCTCTTCTCCACGTCACACTGCAGCCTTCCTAGCCCCCTACTCGAGCGCACGGCTGCAACCCGAGCTACACCGCTGGCCTCGGTTCCTCAGCGCCGATCAGCTTCCGGCGACACCAGCGCCTATCTGAGCCATCCACCAGCTTCGCCGGAGCCTCCTCGACGTTTTCCACCCTCTCCCAGGCCATGGCTGATCGTCTACACCGGCGCCGAGCTGTTCTGCTCCGAAGAAAACAGAGCACGACGCCGCCGCCTTGGTTTCACGTCTTCCGACCGACTCTGACCTCCCCAGTGCGAGGAAAATCACCCAGAGGTGCGTCATGGAGTCTAGTTTCTCACATCGACGTCCTTTTGTGCTTTACCACTGCCGGCTAGCCGGAATTTGGAGATTTCCGACGGTGCACGTGGAGGACCGATCGAGACAACTCCGGAAAATTCTCCCCACACGTTGGATCATCGGGTCTCCGATTTTAGACACAGCTACTAGAGCTCCTAGCGCCCTCCCACGCCGAATCACGAAGCAAATCATATTCTATACAACCCTAGCGACGAGAATCCGCCGCCGCCGGCTGAAACGGCTCGGTTCACCGTCGATCTCCCATTTGCGGGCGTTTTCAGCTCCGGCTAGGGGTAGAATCATGTTCTACGTACTCCAGGGATAGTGTACGGCCCCTCAGATCACCGGTTAATGCTTGGGACGTGCGGTTCATCGCCGGCACCGTGCCACCGAGCTGCCTCGCCGTTGCCGATGAGTTCCCCGGCGTTTTCATGCGGGGAAACCTTGCCCGGCAGCTGCGCCACGTTCCAAGGATTGTGTAGGGCGAAACCGGAGCTAATTTGGTGCAGAATTGAGGGACAACGAGCCGCGCCACGATCTGTGCCTGTGTGCACGCGCGTTCTCTGGTGGGAGGTTGAAGAAGCATCTGACCCGTGGGCCCCCCTTTGAGTCTCTGTCAACATTTCAAACAGAAAGTTATTCAAGTTCGAAAAATCCATAACTTTGTGTAGGGAACTACAAAAAGGGTGAGACCAATTTTGTTGGAATCCCCATGAGGAGTACTTCACGGAGAAATAAATTGCTTGCTATGAAAATGCCCAGGAAATTCTGTAGAATTGTTTTAAAAATCCTTTGGAGATTTATTCCAGGAGCAATTCTTTATGAAACATTCCCAAATTTGGGCAGCTAATCCTTTTCATAGTAACTGATCTCCAGTAAAATTTGAGCTCCATTGGAGTTCATTTGCTAGGCTAAATTGCCTTCCAAAGTTCATCCCTTATTTGGAAATTCAAATTTAAACAGAAACTTTTTCAGAATTTATATCCAACCTCAAAAATTCATATCTCTCTGTTGGTAGCTCCAAAAATGGTGAAACAAATTTTGTAGAACCATGGAGACTTACCCTAATCAGATCTTCCACTGTTAGCTATGTCAAAACTCCCGATTTGGGCTCAAAATTCAGAGAAGCATTGTACTTGTAGGAATTTTTAAGACTACATTGTGCAATGACATTTCTCCAAATTTTGCTCAGATCATCCTTAGAGAGTCTAGTCTCCACTGTAAAAATCCCAAAGCCAATTAAGGATCCAAAATAGCAGTAGCTATGAATAGAAGTTACTTCTCATAATTCCTTAATACTTATACATATATTTTGCTACATTTCATTTAGTGACCGAAGTTGAGGACACATTGGAGCCCTTGGACGTCCTCCGACCAGAAGCTAACTTCTCCTCTGACTCGCAACCAGGCAAGCCCTGGTTTGCATTTAAGTACCTTTTATAAAGTTTTTATTTGTATCACTTATGTCTAGGTTGAAATGTTTGCTTTAGAGTTAAGGTGTTTGAAACCCCATTTGCATAGCCTTTTTAACTCCTCTGAAGGGTTGGGTAGCTTACAGACCCGATGAGTAGACAAGGCCCTGCTAATGTGCTTAGGATCTCATTAGAAGTCGAGTAGTTGGAATCTACTCACGAGTTAAGACTTTATCACACGGTACGGAGTAGAGCAGAAAATGGCTTAAGTTGTGAAAATGAGACCCAGCAGGGGGATAGGATGCAGTGAGCGGAGGTCTCACGTGCGAGCCCTGTTGGTGTCGGTTGAGGACCAAGCCGTGTGCGGCCCTGCTGGACAAGTATCGAACAGTACCGGATGCATACTGGCATATGGGAACCAGGAAACCGACGTAATCGTTTAACCTGGGTGCCGAGGCTTACCCAACCGTAAATAGGAGTGGGTTGAGGGTAGCAAGGTGTAAATCTGCCGGTGGGCACAGTCACGCTCCACGCAGGGACCTCTTGCCCGTTACGGATGGACCGGTTTGGCATTTGGGTTTCCTTTGAAAGGTTGTTACATACAACAGAGTAGGAAGGGGTGTGGAATCACGCTTCTGAAAGTGGGTGTATGTGACGTGTTATCCAGGTGTGTCCTGGTTGCAATCACCGTCCCTCGCGGTCATTTGAGTACCCGCTTGTTCACTGCGCTTTGACGTAGTAAGAAGTGAAATAAGCCAACTGAATATGCTGTATTGAACTATTAATGTCTTGAATCCTTGTATGCTGTAGTTATAGAGCTATTTAAATTTATATTCCACTTTGGGCAACACCACATCGGAGGAAAGCATTTCTTGTTTGATTGTGGACTTCCGATGTGAGGGCTGCCTAAGGCACATGAAACTGTTGCTATAAAACTGAAAGTAAGGATCAACATGTAGGCGTGTCTTTATTGCAAAGTCCTTTTTCCTATCTTACACTTCCTTGCATGTAGATTTCCATGCCTAGGCTAGTTGGTTAAGCCTTGCTGAGCCATCGTGCTCATGGTTGCAATATTTGAGCTGTATGCAGGTGAGAGCTATGAGGAGGGGTGTAACACCCCAAAACCTGTTAAGAGGGGAATTTAAAAAATTTTGGACGTATTGCATGTGGTGCAGAAATTCAAATTAAACTCAAAACAGAAAAGAAAAAGAAAAATAAAAATAAAAAACAAACCCCCCAGCCAGTGGGCCGAAACCCACCAGCCGGCCCACCTCACCCCCGCGCCAGCCCGCAGCCGCGCGCCCCGTTTTCGTCTCACTGACGTGTGGAGCCCGCCATCTTCTTCCTCCTCACGCGCGCGCTCGGCCGACCGGGACTCCTCTCTCCCCCCGAATCGAAACCACCCCGGTTACCCGCGTATCCCAGCTGAATTTCGGTTCTGGACGACTCCAGCTCGATCACAACCGAACGCCGCCCTCCCCCGGCTATATAAACACCGGCATCGTCCCGTTTTTCACCCGCGATCAGCTGTTTTTCCTCCCGGTGAGAACCGAAGCTCCAATCACCGTTTTCTCTCGATCTTTGCTCGGGTTCTCTGATCTAACGCGCCGGTCGTGTTCCACCGCCTCCGGGGAATCACGCAGGTGCAGAAAACTCGGTGGTTTGCGCTTCAAATACAGTGCCGATGAGCATCGCCGTGAATTCACCTCGGACCTCGTTGCCGACCGCCTTCCAGGACCTCCGAGCTCAAGAAAAACCCCGAGGTGAGATCCCTGACCTCCCCTCTACCGATCTATGCCATGAAATCCCAGTTTTAGGAAGTATAGACGAAGATCCGAAGTTCTCCGGCGAGATCGCCGCCTCCTGCCGCCGCGCGCCGCCGGGCAGCGCCGCCCGCGCTCGGTCAGAGCGACGTGGCCGCTTGTGCGCTGTCTATTTTAAATCGCACGATAGAATTGAAATCCCCCTGTACCGGTTCGACGTTATAATCTCAGCCATCTATTTTAAATCGGACGGTCGACGTCAGCCCCGCATTATAAAGGCCTGGATTCTTACGCGGTACCCCCTGGGGATCTCGGAAAATACGAGCTAGCCCCGGAAACTTCTGATCTAGCCTCTGGAACTTCAGAAATTCATGTAAATTCAATTAAAAATCAGTTTTAGCCCCTGGACTTAATAAAAAATAGCAAAACCCCTCTGTTATGCATAGTTAGGCCCCTGGAAATTCTTAAAATAATAAATTAGACCCTGTAGTAGGGTGAACTTAACTTTTTAACCCTATATGATATTTAATTTAGAAATTTGAATGTGTGACTAGGATTTAAATTTAAAAGGAAATACAAACACATTGTAAATTCAAGTTTAAACTCTACTAACACTTGGAAAACATTAGAATGAACTAAAAATAAATTTTAGGCTGAAATGAAATCTGTTTGGGTGTGTTCATGTTTATTAGTTCTAGGAACACATTTTTTAGGTTGATAAATAATTCTGAAAATGGGTAAAATAGATTTAAATTAGTTCACATCAGAGGAGAAGTTCAAAAATATATTATTTAATATTTTATATCAGAACCTATTCTGTTTAGATGTGGTGTCTTAATATTTTCATAATAAAGTTCACATTTAGGCATAGGAAATAAATCTGAAAATATAGCAACTAGGTATGCATATCTAGAAAATGATAAATGAAGTTTCCAAATCCAAAGATTTCAGTTTAGGATTTGGTAGAGGATCTGAAAACCCATTTGAAGTAGGAAAATACCTTTCATGCATAATTGGTAGCTAAGATGTGTATCAATGGAATATAAGGAATTTGTTCAAATTTGAAATTCATATACAGTGTGCAAACATAAATCTGAATACCAAAACTTAGAAATCATATGCACGTGTTTAAAAGTGCATGTAAGCCAAAAATCAACACACATAGAGTAACCACAACACTTAGAAATGTGAATGACTTACATAGATGTGAATGTGTGGTTGTATGAAGTGAAAGTGTGAACTATGTCTTATGGATTGTTGTTTTCTTTGGTTATGTGTGTTGGCATGAATAGAACCTGCCCCAGAGCAAGTTCTTCCCTTCCAAGACCAAGACTTTCCATTCTCAGAGCAGCAAGAAGAAGGCAAGTGTCCTTGACCACTTTGATCCTATGCTAGGATGTGTAGATAGAATTATTTGCATTGTCAATTGAAATATGAAACCCATGCTAGGAAGTTTCCCTAGAATTGCATTATCTTTTTCCTTGTAGCTTGGGTTTGGATTTATTTTATCATGTCATTTGTTATCGTGCTTATGCTTAGCCATGCTTAGAATGGGAAAATTGGGATATGAGATCATCAATTTATTTACCTTACTCTTGATTGAGATATTATGAGTTATGTAGAGGTAGGGATCGAGGCAAGTTGGATGTTTTGGTTGGTGCTGGGTGCACGATACTCGGGTTTGTGTTTAGTACTTGCCTGGATCCTAAGGACCGGTTCATGGAGCATGTAACCTGGCTTTACCGTGCCAACCACATGCTGAGATGTGGCAGCTTGGCCAATTAATTAGGTGTATCCCCGGCGTAGTATGGGTGTGTTGGATGGTGCGGGGAGTGGGTGTCAGCTGGACTACCATATGAACCGTAAGGATCAAGAGGAGGCCACTGCAGCGGGGTTGGAGCCTCTCGTATGCTGTTAGGGGTGAAACCTCAGTGGGCCCACGCTCGTCGGAAATCCCTTTGTAAAGGCTTCATAGTGATCTCCTGGCTACACACCTGGGAAGTGTGAATGTGGTTCGTAGCAACTGGCATAATGGAGATTCTTTTAGTCCACCCGGCAACGGGGGATGAAATCACTACATGTGGGTACAGTGGTGCAAACTCTGCAGAGTCAAAACTGTCATGACAGCCGTGCTTACGGTGAAGAGCGGCTTGGACTTATTCATGATTAGAGGACGATGACTTTGGAAGTTGTGGATGTTAAGCGGGGAGCTTAACATCGGAAATGATGTTATGGTTATTTGATTATGATGATGTGTTGGGAGATTGGGATCATTTCACCTATGTAGTAATGTAGGTGCTTAATAAGCTAAGGTAATAGGTATTAATTGCGTAGTGCTTTAACCATGAGTCCAACCTCTCCTTGTTCTAGCCATGCAGGACATAACTTTCCCACACTTGCTGAGTACCAATGGTACTCAAACTTGCATATTTGTTGGTTTATATTGCTGCTCAGGTCAAGAGAATGATGTGGTGTTCAATGACCAAGACTTCAGACCCGAAGAAGGATTCTAGTTTCATGGAGTCCCCCGGGCAACGCCTGTGACGGAGCCCACAAGAATAATATTCCGCTGCTATTTTATTTACTTGTTATGAACTTATTATCGTCCATCGAGACATATGCTATGTAAGACTTATTTATATTCGACACCTGGCTTGTAATAAATGATGATTCACTATTTGTCATCACATGTATGAGAAAATGACCCTAGCATACATGTGATATTCACTCGGTTGTTCTTCAGAGAAACCGGGTGTGACAGAAGTGGTATCAGAGCCAAGGTTGCCCGTAGGAACATGGACCTAGGTAGAAATGGACGTATTTAAGGACCCTATTTTCTTAAAAACTATTTTACAAAGGTGTGGGTTGAAAAGTGTTATTTAATGGGATCACTTTATTCATCTTACCTAACTTTTATTCAAAATAGGATTTTTGTTTAAAATCTTATCTAACTTAAGTTTAAATGCTTTATGTTTTAGATGGTTCGCATGATCCGCACCGCTTGCAAGTCCACCGGAGGGAGAGTTCCCATAGTTGTCCTTGTCCTGAGAGAGGAGAGCCGTCCGGTGACGTACCTCTCCTACGGATTGGCAGTAGGAGGCTTGTTGCGCCGTCTTCGACGCATGCTCCAAGCCGCCGGCAATATGGGCAAGCTAATCATACACTATAGCTCCACCCGGACCATCCGAGAGAAGCGGCAAGAATGGAGTTTGGAAATGAGGATTATCCATGAAAATCAGCTGCTTAATATCCACCGCTCTCTAGCTTGTCGAGCGACACAGGTCGATGCGGAGAAGGATGTCACCTAGGAGGCCATCACCTGCCAGAGTCACATCTACCGTCGCCAGCTGGACAGGACTGAGTACATGTATGTTCTCCAGCGTGAGACTGGTACGACGGAGTACAAGTACCCGCCAGTGCAGCAAGGGACTTCCCATGAGCACATGGACCTGTGCTTGGAGGATGCTGCTATGCTCAGCACCCGACTGCAGGAGTGCCAGCAGGAGCTTTAGGATGTTCGTGACACCCTGAAGGAGACCGAGGCGTTGCTCCGAGCCAGCTTGAGGGCGAGAGAAAGAGGAGATGGGAATCAACTGTGTGTCACCGTGAATGACACATGGACTCCTGACTCCCCAGATCGCCGGGCGATCAGGCGTATTCGCACTTCTCCACCAGCAGCCTCCCCACCCAAAGCGGAGTCAGAAGGCAGCCGCAATAATGAGGAAGATCCCGAGGAGCCAGCTCAGTGATACGAGTCGTGTAGAGTCCTTCCCCATAGTTCAGCAGGTTATCGACTAGGCGAGTCAATACTTAGTTAATAGTGTGTTAATGTGTGGTGTGTGACGTGAGTTGTGGAAGCCATGAGCAATTGTCCACAACCTCGTATTCAGGTTGTTTTGCTTTGATGTGTGAACCCCTATGAAATTAATAGTGCATTTCTTTTTGCGTGAGACATGAACCCTCAAAAAAATATAAATACAACAAGGCCTCAACGTTACAAAGTGTAAACAAGTAAAATTGGTAAGATAATATGTAATGCTTTAAAATTGACATTTGGTTGATCATGATAGATGGCCGGAAGAGGAAAGGGTCGTGGTGCCAACCCCGCCAGCAACAACGATGAGGCCGGCAACCCTCATCTTTTTGGAGGCCAAGACAGGGGTGGTCGCCGTGAAGGAGTTGATCCCATCCACCAAATGCTTGAGAATCAAAATCAGCTCATCCAGAACCTGACTCAAGTGGTGGCCAACTTGCACCAAGCTCCACCCCCACCAGCTGCACCACGCCAACCAAGGTTGAGTGAGTTTCTAGGAACTCAACCTCCAAAGTTTGCAAGTGCTGCTAAACCCCTGGAGGCAGATGACTGGCTAAAGACCATTGAGAGCAAGATGAGGATCATACAATGCCAAGGGTATGAGAGGGTGATGTTTGCTTCTCACCAATTGCATGGACCCGCTGCTGATTGGTGGACCGCTTACGTGGCCGCCCATCATGACCCCGAGAATATCACTTGGGAAGAGTTCAAGTGTAGCTTCCGCAAACATTACATACCAAGGGGTGAACTCAAAAACAAGAGAAAGGAGTTCTTGGGGCTGCAGCAAGGAAACATGACGGTGAGGGAATACCTCACTAAATTCACCCAACTATCCCGTTATGCACCACGGGACATAGAGACTAAGGAGCAGAAACAGGATTGCTTCGTGGAAGGACTTACAGCAGAAATGCAGTGTGCAATGTCCTCCAACGAGTATGAAAGTTTCCAAAAGATGGTGGACAGAGCATTTGTCGTGGAAAGGAAGCTGAAGGCCTTGGAAAATGAAAACAAGAGGAAGGCGGGATGGTCACACCAAGCCTCGGGTAGCAACACCCACCCACGTCTGATGCAGCAACCCGCAGGGTAGACGAGCCGTTCTGCGGTACCCTACTCCACGCCGAGAGGGTACAACCCGAATTTAAGGCCTCCGTCAGCACTAACACAGCCTCAACGTCAGTTTGTACAGCAGCCTCGCCCTACATATCAACCTCGACCAGCAGTACAAGGACCCCCAAACCAACCCCAAGACAACAAAGGCCAGGCACCTAAGGTTGGGGTGCAATGCTTTAACTGTGGTGAAGTGGGGCACTACGCCGATAAGTGCCCAAAGAAGAAGCCCGTGCAGCCGCAACAGCAGAAGTTGATGCGAGGACGGGTGAACCACGTGACCATGGAGGAGGCGCAAGAGGCACCCGACGTGGTAGTTGGTAAGTTTCCTGCCAATTTACACATTGCAACCCTGTTGTTCGATTCTGGTGCTACCCACTCGTTCATTGCACAAGGGTTTGTTAAGAAGCATGATCTAGCAACAACACAAATGAACCATATGCTAGCAGTAAACTTTCCAGGTGGAGAAATAAGGACAAGACAAGTGTGTCCCAAGGTGAATCTAGACATTAATGGGGTAGTATTTACTGCCAACCTCATAGTGATAGATTCACAAGGGATATATATTATTTTGGGCATGGATTGGTTGGCCAAACATAAGGGAATCATCCATTGTTCGACCAGAATGGTGGAACTAACTCACCCTAGTGGCACAAGAGTAAAGTTCATAACACTACAAGAGCCTAGGAGGGACATTAAATTAAATCAAGTTGAGGTGAAAGTGGAGGAGATCAGGATCATCAGGGAATATTCAGATGTTTTTCCAGAGGAGTTGCCAGGTATGCCTCCTGATCGCGAAGTGGAATTCACAATTGAGCTAGTGCCTGGAACAGCTCCGATATACAAGAGACCTTATCGGATGGACTCCAAGCAGCTGGGAGAACTCAAGGATCATTTAAGAGAATTGACAGAGAAGGGGTACATTCGTCCTAGTTCCTCACCATGGGGAGGTCCAATGATATTTGTGCCCAAGAAGGACGGAACCCAAAGGCTATGCGTAGACTACCGTGCATTGAATGAGGTAACCATCAAGAACAAGTACCCATTACCCCGCATTGAAGACTTGTTTGATCAGTTGAGGGGAGCTTGTGTGTTCTCAAAAATTGATCTCAGGTCGGGATACCACCAACTTAAGATAAGTGACACGACCCCTTTTGGGTCCTGTCGAGCCAGGATCACGCTGAGGGGTGCTGCGTTGCACAGCACCGCATAACACACGTCAAAGGTACAAAGCGGAAGCGGAAGCTTTATTACATAAACAAGTTTATCAACATGTTTACATCAAAATAAGTTTAGTCCACACTCGCGGGCGTAGACTAAGCATCAAGTGCACGTTCAGCCCTCGAACGTGTCCTTGCTAGCACACACGCACACTAACTCTGCGGCGTGCACGACTCCCACTCGACGGGGTTCCCCTCCTGGGGTTCCGTCTCCTCTTCGGGAGTCCCTTCCTCATAGAACCCTGCAAAAGCTTCAAACACAAGCAGTGAGCACGAAGGCTCAGCAAGTCTGACCCGTCTCACCTAAACATGGAACTTCTACATGAGGGTAATGGGTTGCATGAGGTAAAAATCATTTGCAAGGACTCGCCTAATTAGTAGAATCTTACTTTCAAGTTTTAGCAGCAGGTTGTGGAGAACCTTACGCTAATGCACATGAGAGAGCCGCAATCAAACAAGAAACGCATTTCTCTCATGTACTTTGCCCAAAGTTGAAAAGAACTTTAGTTAGCACTAAGCTACAACATATCATTAACAATCAATATCCAACTTTCAATCAGCAACATTTTAACATGTAACTAGCCTGTTCTTTCTACGTCACGGTACAGTGAACAAGTGGTACTCACTGACCGCGAGGGACGGCGATTATAATCGATTTACACCTGCAGGGTTACCCGAACAACCCGTCACGTACGCCCGTACTCGATGTTGCCTACAACAACCATCACGGACGCCGTACGTGACTACCTTTCACCCGTTAGCCAAATATTGAACCGGTCCCATCGTCCCGAGCAAGAGGTCCCTGCACGCGCATCTCTGTGCCGCCAGCTGATTTACACCTCGAGCTCTCAACCTACCCTCTGAACGACGGGCAATGCCTCAACACCCAGCTACCCGAGTTACATCAGTTTCCCGGTTCCCATATAGCCGGTAGGTCTTCGGTACTGTTCTAGCTTGTTCAACAGGCCCGCACACGGCTTGGTCCTCAATCGACACAAGCGGAGCTACAGCACACAGGCCCCAAAGTCCTGCTGCCCTTACTCTCCGCTCGGTCTCATTTTCTTGCCATGTGTTTCATGTGCTATCTCTACCCGAGCAATGTGCCTCTAGCCTATTCTCGCGAGTAGTTCCAACTACTCGACTTGTACCGAATCCTACTCTATCCTAGCCATGCAGTGGCTAACGAGGTTTTCAATCCTAAACCCAACCCATGGTTTTCTTGGCTATGCAGTTGGATTTCCAAACAAGACTCTAATGCACAGAACAAAGGAAACAAGTATGTGCTCAAAACAATAAAAATTTGTAAAAAGGTTAATGCAAACCGGGGCTTGCCTTGCTGCTCTTGGTCGTAGGCTAGCTGTTCCTCCGGAGTAACGAAGTCTAGGACTTCGGGTTCCTCCTCGACCTTAGCGACTACATGATAAGAACAATGTATGTATTAATTAAATGCCTTTACATTAACTTTGAAGTTGTGAAGTCTATAAACCTTTTTAGACAGACCTAATGACTGTGAAACTTTTACTGTGGCTTGGTTACAACCTAAACAAAGACTTGGTCAAGTTGCAGCAAAGCTCATTTGAGCCCTCCACAAATAATTATGTCCTTGACCTTAATTGGAACTCTTAGGGTGTTCTAGGAATTTTCATGAGACAAACTATGACTTTCTGAAAACTAGATTTTCAGAGGGTTCTAATGGAGTTGGTCTCACTTAATTTGGAAGTCTCTAACTAAAGATATGAGCTAAACAATTTCAGAGAAAATCCTGAAAATGTTTCTGAACATTTTCTATTTTCTCTGGAACAGTTTTACTAATCACACCATTAGGTGGACTAAATGAGCTCAAATGGATCTGAAATTTTTATGGTAGCTCAATGATATTTTGGTGAACATCTCAGCAAAATTTCAGGATTTTCCGCCAAAGGATTCTCCAGTTAAAATTCCTAACAGTTTAAACATTAAGGAATTAATTCTGGAGAATTAGGGAATTTCATGAAGTGAAACTTGATTTTCTGTAAAGTACTCAGAGAGCTGAATCCAGCAAAATTTGGTTCACTCAATTTGGAGCTTTCTAGCCAAAGTTATAAGGATTTGAAGTTTGAAGGAAATCTGAAAATCGGGGAAAAGTTTAAACTCGCGCGTGGGCCCAGGGGACACGCGTCGCACGCCGAAGCGACAGCACACTGCGGCCCACAAGGCTTTTGCGCGCCAGCACACCCGATCCCGGCCGCAGCCGGATCCCGATTCAAAATATCGGCCGCTGACAGCTGGGGTCCACCCCCTTCTTCAACCTCGCGACACCCGCGCTCCGCCGCCGAGGGACCTCGCCGGAGAGCTCGCCGCTGGCTGCTGTACCGCTCCAAACTTCTTGATTCTGGCCGCCCCTGCCTACTTTTACTTGGGGAACATGATCCGAGGGTCAGCTGCTCATGACAACGGCCGGAGCATGGTCGTCGACGAGCCGCCATATCGGAACGACTTCGGCCATATCGGCTGATGCTCCTAGTGCCTCAGCTACCTGGGAAACCGGTCGGGGAGCATCAGTGGACCTCAGAGAAGGTCGACATGAACTCGGGGCAGCCCGGGGAAGGCCCGAAATAGGTCCTCACCGTGCGCCCGATACCCCCCGTTTGTTCCGCCATTAGTAGACCTTGAATTATGCCGGGCACAGAGGTTCTCCGGCCCAGAGTTGTGAAGGCAACTTGTGCGTCACCGTGTCTAGCTCGTGTGGGAGTGGCCTGAGGCCCTCTAATCCTTTCTAGAGCACGAATTAAACAGAATCGTACCCGAGGGTCGTTCTGCACACAGAAAGGGGAAAAGTGGAAATTCGCCGCCGGTGAGCAACCACTCGAGCTGTGGCTCGGGGATGAGCAGCACCGATCACTTGCGCGTCCAAGGGTGCCTTGGCTCGGGCGTGACAACGCCCAGGTTGGGCTGTCCACGAGAGCCCGAGGTGCGGCGGTTTCCAGTTCCGAGTTTGATCTTTCGGCACAGCCGATATCACTCGGTTTCAATCGATTTCTATCAATGGGAAGGATGGAGGATGGTTGCTAGTACCTTGCTGGGACCTTGGAATGGAAAGAGGGAGCTGCGATCGGCTTGATCAAGCAGGAACTCGAGCGGCGGCGATGGCAGTGGAAAAACAAGTCGTGTGCGTCGGCAGCTCGAGGAAATGGTGACTGAAGCACGCCGGGAAGGGAATAAATAGCCCGGCCGGCTGGTCTCCGGCTTGGGGCACGCAGCAGGAGCTGGCGCCGGCTGCCCCCTTCGGTGGCGCGCGCGCACAGCTGCCGGGAACCGACTGAACTGTGGTTCAGTCGGTTTGCTTTGAGGCTGAGGCTGACATGTGGGTCCCACTTCTCTTTTAACCTCTGAAATTTATTCCTAACAGCTGTGGTAAACAGTGAACCCTATTCTACCCTTGGCAATTCAAATTATTCACCCAAGAGCCATTTGAATTGATCAAAGTTCAAATGAGGTTTGGTTTGAATGAATTTCAGCACAAGTGCAGTTTGAAATTCAAATAAAGTTTGAATTTCTCCCCCTTAGCTCATGTCAAGATCAACTCCAAATGGAGTGAAAATTGGTGTGTGAGCTCACAAAAATGTGCTGAGCAAGAATATGCCTTCCACTTTTAAATTCAGTGGGTGAAAACAGTTTGAATTTGAATATGGTTTCAAACTGCCCTCTTCCTAACTATACCCAAAATGACCTCAAAAAGGTTTTGAATTTGGGTGGAACTTGGCATGGACATCCTTAGCAAAGTGTAGGAGTTTTCATATGTCCAGCCCATCTATATTACATGTGGGAAGTACCACTTTTGCAATGTGTGAGTTTGTTCCCTAATGAGCATGTTGATAATTGTTACTTGCTCTTTATTTGTGTTCATCATTCTTCCTCAAATGAGGTGTGTGGTGTGGTGATGAACACTGCAAATGAGTGTCAAAAACTGAGGCCCTTACATTCCTCCCCCCTTAAAAGAATCTCGTCCCGAGATTATAAGGTGAAATGAGAGAGAGGACGGTGGAAAATTACCGAATATGCGACGTGAAAAAGTCGGGGTAGTTAGTGCGAAGGAATTCTTCGCTCTCCCATGTCGCTTCGTCCATGGAGTGATTACTCCATAGAACCTTGTAGAACCACAACGTACGGTTGCGTGTGGTTCGGGCCTTTTCATCAATAATCTGCACCGGTTCCTCCCGATAGGTGAGATCCGGTTGCAGTTCTTCAATGTCTTCCAGCTGAACGGTAGTTGATAGCTTGAGACACTTCCTCAGCTGGGAAATGTGAAAGACGTCGTGCACACCGGAAAGTGCTTCTGGTAATCTTAGCCGGTATGCCACCGATCCACATCTTTCGGTAATCTGGAATGGACCGATGAATCAGGGTGCTAACTTTCCTCTCACCCCAAATCTGTTTACGCCCTTCATTGGAGACACTCGTAGGTATACGTGATCTCCAACTTCGAATTGTAATGGGCGCCTCCTCCGGTCCGCATACTGTTTCTGTCGGGATTGAGCGGCTTTTAGGTTCGCTTGAATTAATCGAACCTTTTCTTCCGCGCTGTTGACAAGATCAATCCCGAAGGTAACCCTCTCGCCAGATTCACACCAGTTCAGTGGTGTGCGGCATTTCCTGCCGTATAGCGCCTCGTAGGGCGCCATCTTGATGCTGGCTTGGTACCCATTGTTGTACGAGAACTCGGCTAATGGCAAGTGATCATCCCAATTCTTGCCGTGGTCGATAGCGCAAGCTCGTAGCATGTCTTCTAGGATTTGATTTACCCGCTCCGTTTGCCCATCCGTCTGCGGGTGGTAGGCTGAACTACGGATCAGCTTCGTCCCCAGGGCAGCGTGTAGCTGCTCCCAAAAACGGGACACAAATAAAGTGCCCCGGTCCGATACGATGGTACGGGGTACGCCGTATAAGCATAGGATCCGTGAGATGTACAGTTCAGCGTACTTCTTGGCGTTGTAGTTGGTGTTGACCGGGATGAAATGGGCAACTTTGGTGAGCCGATCGACGATCACCCACACAGAATCATGTTTCTGTAAGGTGGTGGGTAAACCGACGATGAAATCCATGCTCACGTCCTCCCACTTCCAGGCAGGAATGCCCAGTGGTTGTAGCAGTCCCGGCTTCCGCATATGATCTGCCTTCACCCTTCGACATGTATCACACTCGGACACGTATTTTGCAGTCTCTCGCTTCATCCGTGTCCACCAAAACTTGCTTCTGAGTTCTTGATACATCTTGTTGCTGCCGGGGTGAATAGAAAACTTTGATAAGTGAGCTTCATCAAAGATTCTCTTCCTTAACTCCGGGTTTCGGGGTACGACGATCCGGTCCTTGAACCATAAGACGCCGTCTCCGTCCTTCCGGAAACATTTCAACTCCCCACTGTCTACACGTCTCCGCAAATGTGACATGCCCTTGTCATTCTTCTGGGCTGCCGCTATCTCTTCACGGATGGTGGGGATCAAAGCTAGGTTGTAGAGAGCTCCATGTGGAATCACATGTAGTGGTGGTTCGCTCTCTTCCAACGGTGTGATGGTCAGATTATTGACGTGTGACTTGCGGCTTAGCGCGTCTGCCACAACGTTTGCCTTGCCCGGATGATAATGGATCTCTATCTCGTAATCCTTTATCAGTTCCAACCATCTTCGTTGCCTCATGTTCAGTTCCTTCTGAGTGAAGATGTACTTGAGGCTTTTGTGGTCGGTATATAAATGTACGAGGTTACCGAGTAGGTAGTGCCTCCACATTTTCAGTGCAAGTACCACGGCAGCGAGCTCCAAATCGTGAGTTGGATAATTTTGCTCATGGTTCCTAAGCTGTCGTGATCCATACGCGACCACTCTTCGGTCTTGCATCAGCACACATCCGAGCCCAATGCCGGATGCATCGCAGTACACATCGAACGGTTTTGTTGTGTCTGGCTGCGCCAAAACCGGTGCTGATGTTAGGTGCTTGACTAAAGCCTTGAATGCTGCTTCACATGCTGGACTCCAAACATATTTGGTAGCCTTCTTCAGCAGCTCCGTCATTGGCTTAGCAATCTTCGAGAAGTTCGGGATGAACCTCCGATAATATCCCGCGAGTCCGAGGAAACTCCGTACCTCATGAACAGTTCTCGGGGATTTCCAATTCAGCACTTGCGTGATCTTGCTCGGGTCCACAGCGATACCCTCCGCTGAGATGATATGCCCGAGGAAAGGCACTTGCGATATCCAAAACTCGCATTTGCTGAACTTTGCGTATAACTTGTGATCCCGCAGCCGTTGCAAGACTATACGCAGATGTTTCTTGTGATCTTCCTCCGACTTGGAGTATACCAGGATGTCGTCGATGAAGACCACGACAAACTTGTCCAGCTCCGGCATGAACACCGAGTTCATTAAATACATGAAGTGAGCTGGAGCATTGGTGAGGCCAAAGGACATGACCAGGTACTCATAAAGTCCGTACCTTGTCGAAAAAGCTGTCTTTGGAATGTCCTCAGCCCTGATCTTAATCTGATGGTACCCGGATCTTAAATCCATCTTGGAAAAGACCTTTGCTTCGACCAACTGATCAAACAACATGTCGATCCGTGGTAACGGGTACTTGTTCTTGATGGTTACGGCATTTAATGGACGGTAGTCCACGCAAAGCCGCAACGTTTCATCCTTCTTTTTGACAAATAATGCCGAACAACCCCATGGCGAGGAGCTCGGCCTAATAAAACCCTTCTCCAGAAGGTCCGTGAGCTGAATCTTCAGTTCCGCCAACTCCTTGGGCGCCATCTTGTACGGCCTTCGGGATATTGGCATGGTTCCCGGTGCAAGTTCAATCTTGAACTCCACCTCTCTATCGGGTGGCATCCCCGGCAAATCATCCGGGAATACATCAGGGAACTCTCGGACCACTGGAATGTCTTCCAATCTGATGGTTGTGGCTTGATAGACACTTGGAAGTTTTATTTCTGGACTGTCCAGAAATAATGAGTGAGAACCGTGCACTTCTGAGTTTAAGTGCACGACTCGGAGGACGGTGTCTAAAACAGCGCCGTGGCGGGTTAACCACGACATCCCTAGGATGACATCGACCTTCTGTCCCTCTAAGATAATGAGAGACGTGGGGTACACTCTACCCGCTAAGCATAATGGTGCTTTGGAGACCATTACGCTTGCTGAAATCTGCCCACCCGGTGAACAAATTAAATATGGACTATCGGTGGGTAGTATTGGCAAGCTGTGTTTAGCAATGAAAGCTTGGCTAATAAAATTATGCGTGGCGCCTGAATCAAATAGTATTATAGCGGGATGCTGGTGGAGTTGGAACATACCCGCAAGGATTGGCTCGCCCTCCGGCACGTCCTCAATGGCAAGCTGGTGGACAGTGCCGGGCCTAGGGTTCGCCCGCCGCGCATTAGTAGGGTTCCGGGGTTGATTCCTCCCCGGAAACGGTGGTGCCACTCCGCTGCCTTGCCTCTCCGGGCAACTGCTCGCGAAGTGTCCTGGACGGCCACACTTGTAACACGTGGCCGCTGCTGGTGGAGTACTTGGTGGACGAAAGCCCGGCATGCGTTGCGGAGGTGCAAACGCACGCGGCATCGCCCGCTGCTGCTGTTGTTGTTGCGGTGGTGCTGGCAGTGCCGGCCGGAATGCCGGTGAAGAATACGGCCGACCGCGGAACGGCATCGACCGCTGTGGTGGCTGCCAGCGCGGACCTGATGGTGGGCGATTCACCATCCGAAACTTCTGAGAAGGACCGCCTCCTTCTCCGCTGCTCTGTGGCGCGCTTCGCTTTCGCTCTGCCGCCGCCAACTCCTTGCCGGAGTCTTCCTGAACAATCGCAGCATCAATTATGTCGTTGAGGCTGCCGCGATTGAACATCGCCAGCTTGTCCTTCAGGAGCGGGTTAAGCCCCTGGTAAAAGTGGTCCCGCCGTTTCTCGTCCGTATCTGCGTGATACGACGCGTAGAGTGCGAGATCGTTGAACGCTCTGGAGTACTCCAGCGCGTTCCGGCTCCCTTGTTGCAGGTGTAGGAATTCCTGCGTCTTCCTCTTCATCAAACCGGGCGGTATATGATAGGCCCGGAAGGCCGTCCGAAACTCCGCCCAGGTCATCACTCGGTCGGTGGGTTGTGAAGCACAAAAGTTGGCCCACCACGCGCTCGCGGATCCTTGGAGCTGCTGGACCGCGAACTGAGTCTTGCGCTGCTCGCTGATTTGGAGCAGCCCGAACTTCATCTCTATGGCGCGGAGCCAGTTGTCCGCGTCAAGTGGTTCATCCGCCCTTGAGAATACAGGGGGATGAGTCGCCAGGAAGTCGGAGTAGGAGCTCTGTTGGCGCTCCTCACGATCTTGACGTCTCTCTGGGCGAGACGTATTCGCAATTAACGTTTGCAGCAGCTCTGTATGCTGCTGATGTGAACCCGCCATTGCCGCGACGATGTCGGCCAATGTAACCGTTGGCAGTGGCGGTGGCGGTGTTTGCTGTTGCTGTTGCTGCTGCTGTCCCGAGGAGTCCTCGGGAGGCGGTTGGGAGGTCTCTCCCCCTTGGCTAGTACCTCCAACATCAGGGTTGGCACGAGTACGCGTCATTCTGAAATTCAGCACAGCAGTAATTAGCACATGCCTTACTCAAAATTCCATAAACAGCAGTAGTATTGAAGCGACGCATGATTATTCTTGCACAACATTCACATATATTGATAAAGCATAAACTTTATACAAGATACATTATTCTCGGATCTCCGAGAAGTCGTGCTCATGTCGTCACTACCTATACATACGCTACTGTCTACACGACATGTCACCGATTACAAAAGTTGGGTTACGCTACCCTAGCTGCCCTACTTGGCAACCGTAACCCCCTACTCGGAGTAGAACTCGACCTCCTGTGGGTCGTCCTCCTCCGGTACCTCTGCTGGTGGCTCGGGGTCTACCACCTCTTCTCCCATTCCAGGTTCTCCCATGGCTGGAAGACCCAAGACTACCGGTACGCCCAATACCGGGGGCACGAGGTCCTGCAATGCATGCACCTCGTCCATAGCCTGGTTGTAGTCCTCTTCCCAGCCTTGTCCTTCCTCGATGGCGTCGTCCCGCTCTTGAGCAAGGTCCTCGTTCTGCTGGGTTAGGGTCTGCACCAGCTCTTGCAACGCCGCGATGTCAACACGGCCCTTCTTCTTTACCTTCTTCAGACGACGCAACTGATTGTGTTGTTCATTCAGTCGCTTGATCGTCGGAAGGAGCACATTGCGGAGTGCACTGTGAGCACTCTCAAAATGATCTCCACGGCTTGTGCTCTCCTTGAGCTTGGTGGCGAGATGCTCCGTATGAACAGCTTGGCTGTCCATCACAGCGTTTCCCGCCCTCATTTGGAGGCTGAGATTTGCCTCCGCGGGGTTGTACCTTGGGCAACTCGGGTTTGTTGCCTCTAGGTACCTCTCTTCCCACACATGCTGAGCTCGTCCCTCCACCGGAACGAGTGCGTATGGAGTTCCCTCCATAGCCTGCACGTGTAGTTGGCAGAAACGTGACATAGTGTCACGGGCTGCCACTTGCCACATCCCTTCCGGTTGTCTTCCTCTCACCGTGACGGTGAATGGCACCCAACCAGGTGGCGTAGGCCCTGCAGGAACCTCGACATGGATTGTCCACGTCTTGTTCCCCTCTTCGCCTTCTTCCTTGGCGAAGTATTGCGGCATCTGGTTGTACCCGAAATATTGGAGCATTAGCCACAATGCTCCCGGGTAGCCGCTACGGTCAGAGCAGTGGGAAACTACCCACCCGTTCTCCAACCGTTTATCTGCTGCCATCTGTAAAAATATATTTGAGAAATGTCAAATATTTATTTAAACAGTAGACCATTGAGTTATAACATAAGATATGTCATTGAACCCTTAACACTTGGATACATAGTTCAAATTTTTAAACAAATTTGACTGCTGATCTGCTGTTCCCATGACAGCCCTGACCAGTTTCCATATTAATCTGATTTAGGCCAGGTTAAAAGCAAAACCAGTCCTGGAGCTCAACATCAAAGTTAAAGTTAACTTCAATAGCTTTCCAGAAAGTATTTGGTTGGCCTAAGATCTGTCCTGGTTCCAAAAGTTATGAGATGTCAAAGTTAACAGAATTTCTGGGCACAATTGGACAGCACCTCCCTGCCTTAGGTACTGATTTGATCCAACAATCTCAGTTACTTCTGTTCCTAATCTGACCAAACTTTCTGTCACAAAGTTGTAACCCATCTCATAAGCTTTCCAGAACTACCTCATTTTCTATTTTTGGATTTTTATGCAGGAAGTTATGCTTAATTTACAGAGAGTCTTTGCTCCGTCCTGTTTTCTGGACAGTTTCAACTCTACTGCATTTTTCGAGTGGTTAAGGGATGAAACACCTCTGGAACTCAACAGAAAAGTTGTAAAGCTCCTCCAAAGCTTTCCAGAAATGTATCATACGACCCCAACCTCGAAAGAACTCAACCTCTAACCTCTGATTAACTTCAGCCTTGATTTAGCTGAAAACAGAGTGCTCTGTCCTTAACATCCTATAAGTTGAAAACTTATTAACTTTGAATATCCTGTTCAAGGGAAGGAGTTACATCAAGTTTTACTACTTTGGATCAAAACCTTCAAATTTTAAATGAAGTTGTTTATTTTGTTGGGTGTGACGTCGAGGCGTCACCAGATTATGTCGGTACTACGTCCTCACAAAGGAAAAACCTATACCGGACTTAGCCGGCGTCGTTACTTCAGTGGCACTACTCGTCACTCGCACACGGATACTACACGTCTACCGTTTCGTGGTAAGGCTACCTGCAGAAATTCAACCAATCATCAGACTCGGCTGCACACCGAGCCCGGAATCCATACAGTTGGTACATCCGGCCGTCATCACTCACCCGGATGTTCTCAAGCCAAACACGCCCTGAGTTACGTGTTCACGTTTCAGACCACGTGACGGGGTCTCCCATGTTGCACCACGCACGCCAGGGACAGACGTTGCTCGAATACCCCAAACGACATGAAGAGTCGTAGAGGATACTAAAGCGGGTCGGGTTACCTGCCACCCGTGGGGCTCCACCCTTCAGCTTGTGCGCACTGGTGGACAGCGCTTACGTGCACCCCCCAAGACATGAACGTCCCGAGATGCACGATTATCCGACATAACAAATAGGTTAACAAGCCACTTTCTATATACTAATAACATCCTTATACGGGCTACTAACTCGTTCCTCACTGGATTTTTGAAAAAGAAGACCTTTGTACTGTGTTAAACCTCAAGCGAGCTCTGATACCACGCTGACACGACCCCTTTTGGGTCCTGTCGAGCCAGGATCACGCTGAGGGGTGCTGCGTTGCACAGCACCGCATAACACACGTCAAAGGTACAAAGCGGAAGCGGAAGCTTTATTACATAAACAAGTTTATCAACATGTTTACATCAAAATAAGTTTAGTCCACACTCGCGGGCGTAGACTAAGCATCAAGTGCACGTTCAGCCCTCGAACGTGTCCTTGCTAGCACACACGCACACTAACTCTGCGGCGTGCACGACTCCCACTCGACGGGGTTCCCCTCCTGGGGTTCCGTCTCCTCTTCGGGACTCCCTTCCTCATAGAACCCTGCAAAAGCTTCAAACACAAGCAGTGAGCACGAAGGCTCAGCAAGTCTGACCCGTCTCACCTAAACATGGAACTTCTACATGAGGGTAATGGGTTGCATGAGGTAAAAATCATTTGCAAGGACTCGCCTAATTAGTAGAATCTTACTTTCAAGTTTTAGCAGCAGGTTGTGGAGAACCTTACGCTAATGCACATGAGAGAGCCGCAATCAAACAAGAAACGCATTTCTCTCATGTACTTTGCCCAAAGTTGAAAAGAACTTTAGTTAGCACTAAGCTACAACATATCATTAACAATCAATATCCAACTTTCAATCAGCAACATTTTAACATGTAACTAGCCTGTTCTTTCTACGTCACGGTACAGTGAACAAGTGGTACTCACTGACCGCGAGGGACGGCGATTATAATCGATTTACACCTGCAGGGTTACCCGAACAACCCGTCACGTACGCCCGTACTCGATGTTGCCTACAACAACCATCACGGACGCCGTACGTGACTACCTTTCACCCGTTAGCCAAATATTGAACCGGTCCCATCGTCCCGAGCAAGAGGTCCCTGCACGCGCATCTCTGTGCCGCCAGCTGATTTACACCTCGAGCTCTCAACCTACCCTCTGAACGACGGGCAATGCCTCAACACCCAGCTACCCGAGTTACATCAGTTTCCCGGTTCCCATATAGCCGGTAGGTCTTCGGTACTGTTCTAGCTTGTTCAACAGGCCCGCACACGGCTCGGTCCTCAATCGACACAAGCGGAGCTACAGCACACAGGCCCCAAAGTCCTGCTGCCCTTACTCTCCGCTCGGTCTCATTTTCTTGCCATGTGTTTCATGTGCTATCTCTACCCGAGCAATGTGCCTCTAGCCTATTCTCGCGAGTAGTTCCAACTACTCGACTTGTACCGAATCCTACTCTATCCTAGCCATGCAGTGGCTAACGAGGTTTTCAATCCTAAACCCAACCCATGGTTTTCTTGGCTATGCAGTTGGATTTCCAAACAAGACTCTAATGCACAGAACAAAGGAAACAAGTATGTGCTCAAAACAATAAAAATTTGTAAAAAGGTTAATGCAAACCGGGGCTTGCCTTGCTGCTCTTGGTCGTAGGCTAGCTGTTCCTCCGGAGTAACGAAGTCTAGGACTTCGGGTTCCTCCTCGACCTTAGCGACTACATGATAAGAACAATGTATGTATTAATTAAATGCCTTTACATTAACTTTGAAGTTGTGAAGTCTATAAACCTTTTTAGACAGACCTAATGACTGTGAAACTTTTACTGTGGCTTGGTTACAACCTAAACAAAGACTTGGTCAAGTTTTAGTTGCAGCAAAGCTCATTTGAGCCCTCCACAAATAATTATGTCCTTGACCTTAATTGGAACTCTTAGGGTGTTCTAGGAATTTTCATGAGACAAACTATGACTTTCTGAAAACTAGATTTTCAGAGGGTTCTAATGGAGTTGGTCTCACTTAATTTGGAAGTCTCTAACTAAAGATATGAGCTAAACAATTTCAGAGAAAATCCTGAAAATGTTTCTGAACATTTTCTATTTTCTCTGGAACAGTTTTACTAATCACACCATTAGGTGGACTAAATGAGCTCAAATGGATCTGAAATTTTTATGGTAGCTCAATGATATTTTGGTGAACATCTCAGCAAAATTTCAGGATTTTCCGCCAAAGGATTCTCCAGTTAAAATTCCTAACAGTTTAAACATTAAGGAATTAATTCTGGAGAATTAGGGAATTTCATGAAGTGAAACTTGATTTTCTGGAAAGTACTCAGAGAGCTGAATCCAGCAAAATTTGGTTCACTCAATTTGGAGCTTTCTAGCCAAAGTTATAAGGATTTGAAGTTTGAAGGAAATCTGAAAATCGGGGAAAAGTTTAAACTCGCGCGTGGGCCCAGGGGACACGCGTCGCACGCCGAAGCGACAGCACACTGCGGCCCACAAGGCTTTTGCGCGCCAGCACACCCGATCCCGGCCGCAGCCGGATCCCGATTCAAAATATCGGCCGCTGACAGCTGGGGTCCACCCCCTTCTTCAACCTCGCGACACCCGCGCTCCGCCGCCGAGGGACCTCGCCGGAGAGCTCGCCGCTGGCTGCTGTACCGCTCCAAACTTCTTGATTCTGGCCGCCCCTGCCTACTTTTACTTGGGGAACATGATCCGAGGGTCAGCTGCTCATGACAACGGCCGGAGCATGGTCGGCGACGAGCCGCCATATCGGAACGACTTCGGCCATATCGGCTGATGCTCCTAGTGCCTCAGCTACCTGGGAAACCGGTCGGGGAGCATCAGTGGACCTCAGAGAAGGTCGACATGAACTCGGGGCAGCCCGGGGAAGGCCCGAAATAGGTCCTCACCGTGCGCCCGATACCCCCCGTTTGTTCCGCCATTAGTAGACCTTGAATTATGCCGGGCACAGAGGTTCTCCGGCCCAGAGTTGTGAAGGCAACTTGTGCGTCACCGTGTCTAGCTCGTGTGGGAGTGGCCTGAGGCCCTCTAATCCTTTCTAGAGCACGAATTAAACAGAATCGTACCCGAGGGTCGTTCTGCACACAGAAAGGGGAAAAGTGGAAATTCGCCGCCGGTGAGCAACCACTCGAGCTGTGGCTCGGGGATGAGCAGCACCGATCACTTGCGCGTCCAAGGGTGCCTTGGCTCGGGCGTGACAACGCCCAGGTTGGGCTGTCCACGAGAGCCCGAGGTGCGGCGGTTTCCAGTTCCGAGTTTGATCTTTCGGCACAGCCGATATCACTCGGTTTCAATCGATTTCTATCAATGGGAAGGATGGAGGATGGTTGCTAGTACCTTGCTGGGACCTTGGAATGGAAAGAGGGAGCTGCGATCGGCTTGATCAAGCAGGAACTCGAGCGGCGGCGATGGCAGTGGAAAAACAAGTCGTGTGCGTCGGCAGCTCGAGGAAATGGTGACTGAAGCACGCCGGGAAGGGAATAAATAGCCCGGCCGGCTGGTCTCCGGCTTGGGGCACGCAGCAGGAGCTGGCGCCGGCTGCCCCCTTCGGTGGCGCGCGCGCACAGCTGCCGGGAACCGACTGAACTGTGGTTCAGTCGGTTTGCTTTGAGGCTGAGGCTGACATGTGGGTCCCACTTCTCTTTTAACCTCTGAAATTTATTCCTAACAGCTGTGGTAAACAGTGAACCCTATTCTACCCTTGGCAATTCAAATTATTCACCCAAGAGCCATTTGAATTGATCAAAGTTCAAATGAGGTTTGGTTTGAATGAATTTCAGCACAAGTGCAGTTTGAAATTCAAATAAAGTTTGAATTTCTCCCCCTTATCTCATGTCAAGATCAACTCCAAATGGAGTGAAAATTGGTGTGTGAGCTCACAAAAATGTGCTGAGCAAGAATATGCCTTCCACTTTTAAATTCAGTGGGTGAAAACAGTTTGAATTTGAATATGGTTTCAAACTGCCCTCTTCCTAACTATACCCAAAATGACCTCAAAAAGGTTTTGAATTTGGGTGGAACTTGGCATGGACATCCTTAGCAAAGTGTAGGAGTTTTCATATGTCCAGCCCATCTATATTACATGTGGGAAGTACCACTTTTGCAATGTGTGAGTTTGTTCCCTAATGAGCATGTTGATAATTGTTACTTGCTCTTTATTTGTGTTCATCATTCTTCCTCAAATGAGGTGTGTGGTGTGGTGATGAACACTGCAAATGAGTGTCAAAAACTGAGGCCCTTACAATAAGGCAAACTGATATTCCAAAGACACCTTTCGTATCTCGGTACAGACTGTATGAATACACCGTCATGCCTTTCGGGCTAACTAATGCCCCGGCATACTTCATGTATCTCATGAACAAGGTATTCATGGAATATCTGGACAAATTTGTGGTGGTTTTCATAGATGACATTCTCGTCTTCTCCAAAGATGAAGAGGAACATGAGAAACATCTAAGGTTGGTGTTGCAGAAGCCGAGAGAACACCAACTATATGCCAAGTTGAGCAAGTGTGAGTTTTGACTCAAGAGAGTTCCCTTCTTAGAACATATCATCTCGGAGGGAGGAATCTCCGTAGATCCCACCAATATCGATGATGTACAGAAGTGGAAGACCCCTGAGAATGTCGAGGAAGTTCGAAGCTTCTTAGGATTGGCTGGGTATTATCGACGGTTTATTGAGGGATTCTCCAAGATTTCGAGACCCCTCACCAAACTGTTGGAGAAAGGAATCACATTCACATGGACGCCGCAGTGCGAGATGAGTTTTCAGGAGCTAAAGAAAAGATTGACAACAACCCAAGTGCTAGTTATGCCAGATATGCAGAAGAACTTTTCGGTGTACTGCGATGCCTCTGGAAACGGGTTGGGATGTGTTCTCGTGCAAGAAGGCCATGTCGTGGCTTATGCGTCCCGGCAGCTCCGGAAACACGAGAAGAACTATCCTACACATGACCTAGAACTAGCCGCAGTGGTACACGCGTTGAAAATTTGGCGGCGCTACTTGATGGGGAAGAGGACAGAGATATATACGGATCATAAGAGTTTAAAGTACATTTTCACACAGCCAGATCTCAACCTCAGACAAAGGAGATGGTTAGAGCTAATCAATGACTTTGATGTGGGCATCAACTATCATCTTGGGAAAGCGAACGTCGTGGCAGATGCTTTAAGCCGGAAAGTGCAAGTCAATAGGTTGAGCTTGAAGGACATGCCTACAGAATTGAAGGAAGAGGTTATAAAACTCAATCTATGCCTGGTGAATAGTGGTGAGGCCATCGCCATGGATGTGGACTCCACATTAGAGAAAGACATCCTAAAAGGTCAGAAGAATGACGAGAAGATACAAGAGATTAGAGAACTCATCAAGGAAAATAAAGCCCCTGGTTTCAGAGAGGATGAACAAGGTACGGTGTGGCACGGGAAAAGAATCTGTGTGCCTGAAGTAAAGGAGATCCGTGAATTGATTTTGAAGGAGGCTCACGATTCCGACTATTCCATTCATCCTGGGAGTACGAAGATGTACCAGGATCTCAAGAGCAGGTATTGGTGGTATGGCATGAAGCGAGATGTCGCGGAGCATGTTGCCCTATGTGACACATGTCAGTTGGTGAAAGCGGAACATCAACGACCCGCGGGATTATTGCAACCACTCAAAGTGCCGGAATGGAAATGGGAAGAAATCGGTATGGATTTCATAGTGGGATTGCCTAGGACCCAATCAGGATATGATTCGATATGGGTCATCATCGACAGGCTAACTAAGGTAGCTCATTTCATCCCCGTGAAAGAAAGCTACAGCGGATCCAAATTGGCAGAGTTGTACATGTCAAGGATCATGTGTTACCATGGAGTGCCAAAGAAGATAGTGTCGGATCGAGGGACACAGTTCACCTCAAGGTTCTGGCAGAAGTTGCATGAAACCATGGGAACCTATCTGAATTTTAGTTCTGCCTATCATCCCCAAACTGACGGGCAGACGGAAAGAACCAATCAGATCCTTGAGGATATGCTGAGAGCGTGCGCACTCAAAAACAATCGGAGTTGGGATAAGAACTTACCGTATGCGGAGTTCTCCTATAACAACAGCTATCAGGCTAGTATGAAGATGTCACCATTTGAGGCTTTGTATGGGAGGAAGTGCAGAACTCCCCTATTTTGGAACCAAACGGGGGAAGGTAAAGTGTTTGGACCCGAAGTACTACAAGAAGCCGAGGCGAAAGTGAGAGAAATTCACAACAACTTGAGGATAGCACAGACACGACAAAAGAGCTATGCCGATGTTCGGAGAAGAGAGCTCGTTTTCAACGTGGGGGACTATGTCTACCTCAGGTGTCCCCTATCCGAGGACTTCGTCGGTTCAAGGTGAAGGGAAGTTATCACCTCGATACATCGGACCCTTTCATGTTCTGGAGAGGAAAGGCAAAGTGGCGTATCAACTAGAATTACCGGCTCGCCTATCGGATGTGCATGACGTATTCCATGTGTCACAGCTTAAGAAATGTCTGAGAACACCTGAAGAGATGTTACCCATGAATGAGGTTGACGTAGCTGAGGATCTGTCTTATGCCGAGCAACCATCCAAGATTTTGGAGACAATGGAATGCCTCACAAGAAATAAATGAATCCGGATGTGCAAGGTGCAGTGGAAGCATCATTCAGAAGAGGAAGCCACATGGGAGCGAGAAGACGAATGTAACACCCCAAAATTTTTAGTCAAGACTCAAATTTTGATTTAGAACCATAAACCATGTTCAGAGGGAAATTTAGAAATTTTTGGACGTGTTGCATGTTTTGCAAAAATTCAAATTCAAACTGGAATTCAAATTATACTCAAAACAGAAAAGAAAATGAAAAAGAAAAAGGAAAACCGGAAAAAAACTGGCCAGTGGGCCGAAACCCCAGCCGGCCCAGCAAACCCCCGCGCCAGCCCGCCCCCGCGCGCGCCGCGCTGCCCCTCGCTGACGGGTGGGACCCACCTGTCATCCCTAACCCGAGCCCCGCGACCCCGGACTTCTTTCCCCGCGCGCGCGCTCGATCTTAACCAATTGGAAACTCGTTCCCGCAGCCGAATTCCGGTCCCAGCGGACTCCAACTCGATCACAACAGACCCACCGCCCTCCCCCGGCTATAAAAACCACCGATCCGATCAGTTTTCCTCACGCGATCGCCGATTTTCACTCCGGTGAGCACCGAGACTTCGCCGGTGAATTCTGGCCGATCTAAGCTCGGAAACTCTGATCTAACTCGCTGGTTTTGATCCACCGCCTCTGGGGAACTTTGCAGGTGCAGAAAACCCGAAGACTTACGGTGTAAAATCAGCGCCGACGAGCTTCGCCGTGGTTTTGCCTCGGACCTCGCCGCCGAGCACTTTCCAGGACCCCCGAGCTCGAGAAAACCCCCGAGGTGAGATCCCTGACCTCCCCTCTACCGATCTAGGCCATAAGATCACAGTTCTAGGCAGAATTCTCGAGGATCCGAAAGTTTCCGGCGAGATCGCCGCTTTCCGCCGCCGTGCGCCGCCGGCAGCGCCGCGCGCTCTCGATCAGAGCGACGTGGCCACTTGTGAGCCGTTTATTTTAAATCGCACGGTAGACTTTAAAACCCCGCGTACCGGTTCGATGTTATAATCTCAGCCGTCGGTTTAGAATCGAACGGTCCACGTCGACCCCTCGTTATAAAGGCTGGAATTCTTACGTGCTACCCCCTGGGGTTCTCTGGAATTGAGAGCTAGCCCCGGAAATTTCAGATCTAGCCCCTGGAACTCCAGAAAATCATGTAAATTCATTTAAAAATCAGTTTTAGCCCCTGGACTTAATAGAAATTAGGAAAAACACCTCTGACAAGTGTAGCTAGACCCCTGGAAATTATGAAAATAATATTATAGACCCTGTAATGAGGGGAGTTTACTTTTAACCCTGTTTAGTATTTAATTTAGAAAATTTAATATGTAACTAGTATTTAAAAATTAAAAAGGGGGACAAACATAATTGTCAAAATTTATTAAAAACTTTCTCAGTACTTAGAAAATTTTGGAGTGAGATAAAAATATATTTGTGGGCTGAAATAAATCTGTTTCATCTATTATTCACATCTATTAAGTATAGGGACACATTTTTAAGTAAAGAATAGCTATAGAAAAATAGGGAAAATAATTATGAAATGGTCTACATCAGAAGCCAAGGTCAAAAGATGTTATTAAATTATTTAGGACCAGAACCTATACTGTTTAGATGATGTGTATTACTAATTTAATAATAAAATATACAATTATGCATAGGAATATAAATCTGAAAATATAGCAACTAGTAAATGATAAATGAAGTTTCTAAAATCCAAAAAGTTCAGTTTAGGGTTGATAGAAGTTGTGAAGGCACATATGGAGAAGAAAAATACTTTCCATACATAATTGGTAATTTAATGTAAGGAATTTATTTAAAACTGAAACACAACACATATAATAGTGAATGAAGTTCATAAATATGAATGTGTGGTTTGTATGAAGTAGAGGTGTGAACTATGTCTTATGATTGTTGTTTTCTTTTGCTATGTGTGATGGTATGAAGTAGAACCTGCTCAAGAGCCAGTTAACCCTTTCCAAGATCAGGACTACCAATTTCAAGAGCAGCAAGAAGGAGGCAAGTGTCCTTGACCACTTTGATCCTATGCTAGGATGTGTAGATAGAATTATTTGCATTGTCAAGATAATTATGAAACCCATGCTAGGAAGTTTCCCTAGAATTGCATTACCTTGTTTCCTTGAAGCTTGGGTTGGGATTTATTTTGTCATGTCATTTATTTACATGCATTTGCTTAGCCATGCTTAGAATGGGATATTTGAGAAATGAGATCATCAGTTTATATTACCATACTCTTGAATGAGACATTGTGAGTTATGTAGAGGTAGGGATCAAGGCAAGTTGGATGTTTTGGTTGTGTGCTGGGTGCACGAGACTTGGGTTTGTGTTTAGTACTTGCCTGGATCCTAAGGACCGGTTCATGGAGCATGTAACCCGGCTTTACAGTGCCAACCACATGCTGAGATGGGGCAGCTTAGCCAATTAATTAGGTGTATCCCCGGCGTAGTATGGGTGTGTTGGATGGTGCGGGGAGTAGGTGTCAGCTGGACTACCATATGAACCGCAAGGCTCAAGAGGGGGCCAGTGCACCGGGGTTGGAGCCTCTTGTATGCTGTTAGGGGTGAAACCTCAGTGGGCCCACGCTCGTCGGGAATCCCTTTGTAAATGCTTTGTAGTGATCTCTTGGCCGCACACCTGGGAAGTGTGAATGTGGATCGTAGCCACTGGCATAATGGAGGTTCTTTTAGTCCACCCGGCAACGGGGGATGAAATCACTACTTGTGGGTACAGTGGTACAAACTCTGCAGAGTCAAAACTGTCTTGACAGCCGTGCTCACGGTTAAGAGCGGCCTGGACTTATTCATGATTAGAGGAGTGAAGGTTTTTGGGAGTTGTGGATGTTAAGCGGGGAGCTTAACATTGGAAATGATGTTATGGTTATTTGGTTATGATGATGGGATGGGAGATTGGGACCATTTCACCTGTGTAGTGATGTAGGTGCTTAATAAGCTAAGGTGATAGGTATTAATTGCGTAGTGCTTTAACCATGAGTTCAACCTTTCCTTGTTCTAGCCATGCATGATAAAATTTTCCCACACTTGCTGAGTACCATTGGTACTCAACCTTGCATATTTGTTGGTTTATATTGCTGCTCAGGTCAAGATAATGAGGTGGTGTATAATGACCAAGATTTTGGACCCGAGGAAGGCTTTTAGGTTCATGAAGACCCCCGGGCAACGCCTGTGATGGAGCCCTAATGAATAAAATTCCGCTGCTAGTTTATTTACTTGTGATGAAGCATTAGTGTCCATTGAGACATTTGCGATGTAAGACTTATTTATATTCGACACCTGGCTTGTAATAAATGATGCTTCACTATTTGTCATCACATGTATGAGAAAATGATCCTGGCATACATGTGATATTCACTTGGTTGTTTCTTCGGAAAAACCGGGTGTGACAGAGGTGGTACCAGAGCCAAGGTTGCCCGTAGGAACGTGGACCTAGGTAGAAATGGACGTATTTAAGGGCCCTATTTTCTTAAAAACTATTTTCCAAAGTGTGGGTGGAAAAGTGTTATTAAAGGAGTCATTTTCTTCATCTTACCCCAACTTTCATTCAAAATAGGATTTTTGTTTAAGAATATATCTAACCTAAATTTAAATTCTTTTTGTTTTAGATGGTTCGCATGATTCGCACCGCTCGTAAGTCCACAGGAGGGAGAGTTCCCGTAGTGGCCCTTGCCGAAAGAGAGGAGAGTCGTCCCGTGACGTACCTTTCCTACGGATTGGCAGTTGGGGATTTGTTGCGCCGTCTTCGGCGTATGCTCGAAGCCGCCGGCAATACGGGCAAGCTCATCATCCACTATAACTCCACCAGGACCATCCGTGAGAAGAGGGAAGAATGGAGTTCGGAGATGAGGATTATACACGAGAATCAGCTGCTGAAGATCCACCATTCTCCAGCTTGTCGAGCAACACAAGTTGACGCGGAGAGAGATGTCACCTGGGAGGCCATCACCTGCCAGAGTCACATCTATCGTCGCCACTTGGACAAAACTGAGTACATGTATGTCCTCCAACGTGAGAGTGGTACCACGGAGTACAAGTACCCACCGGTGCAGCAAGGGACTTCCCATGAGCACATGGACTTGTGCTTGGAGGATGCTGCTATGCTCAGCACTCGATCGCAGGAGTGCCAACAAGAGCTTCAAGATGTCCGAGACACCCTGAAGGAAACGGAGGCGTTGCTGCGAGCTTGCTTAAAGGCGAGAGAAAGAGGAGATGGGAATGAACTGTGTGTCACCGTGAGTGATCCATGGACACCTGACTCCCCGGACCGCCGAGCAATCAGGCGTCGTCGCACTTCTCCACCAGCAGCCTCCCCACCCAAAGCAGAGTCAGAAGGTAGCCGAAATGAGGAGGAAGATCCCGAGGAGCCAGCTCAAGAGGACGAGTAGTGTAGAGTCTTTCCCCTAGCTAGCAAGAGGTCGAGTAGTCGAGTCGTTGTCTAGTTAATGGTGTGATAATGCTTGGTGTGTGACGTGAGTTGTGGAAGCCATGAGCAATTGTCCACAGCCTCGTCTTCAGATTGTTTTGCTTTGGTGTGTGAACCCACAGGAAATAATAGTGCATTTATTTGGTGTGAGATATAAACCCTCGTAAAATTTTAACAAAGCCTCAACACCCTAAAGTACCAACAAATGAAAGTAGTAAGATGATACCAAATGGTATCAAATTAACATTTGTTGATTCTGCCAGATGGCCGGAAGAGGGAAAGGACGTGCTGCCAACCCCGCCAACAACAACGACGAGGCATGCAACCCTCATCTTTCTGAAGGCCAGGACCGGGGTGGTCGCCGCGAAGAAGTTGATCCTCTCCACCAAATGCTGGAGAATCAAAATCAGCTCATCCAGAACTTGACTCAAGTGGTGGCCAACTTGCATCAAGTTCCACCTCCACAAGCTGCACCACGCCAACCAAGGTTGAGTGAGTTTCTAGGAACTCAACCTCCAAAGTTTGCAAGTGCTGCTGAACCTCTGGAGGCCGATGATTGGCTGAAGACCATTGAAAGTAAGATGAGGATAATCCAATGCCAAGGGTATGAGAGGGTGCTGTTTGCCTCTCATCAATTGCAGGGACCTGCTGCTGATTGGTGGACCGCCTACGTGGCCGCCCATCATGACCCTGAGAACATCACTTGGGAAGAGTTCAAGCGTAGCTTCCGCAATCACTACATCCCAAGAGGTGAACTCAAAAACAAGAGGAAAGAGTTTTTGGGACTGCAGCAGGGAAACATGACGGTGAGGGAATACCTCACTAAATTTACTCAACTATCCCGTTATGCTCCACGAGACATAGAGACTGATGAGCAGAAACAAGATTGTTTCGTGGAAGGACTTACCGCAGAGATGCAGTGTGCCATGTCCTCCAATGAGTATGAAAGTTTTCAAAAGATGGTGGACAGAGCATTTGTGGTAGAAAGGAAGCTAAAGGCCCTAGAAAATGAGAATAAGAGGAAGGCCGGGTGGTCACATCAAGCCTCAGGGAGCAACACCCGCCCACGTATGATGCAGCAACCTACGGGGCAGACGAGCCGTGCTGCGGTACCCTATTCAGCACCAAGAGGGTACAACCCAAACTTCAGGCCACCCGCAGCACCAGCACAGCCGCAACGTCAGTTTGTGCAGCAGCCTCGCCCCGCATATCCACCTCGACCAGCAGTGCAAGGACCCCCGAACCAACCCCAAGACAACAAAGGCCAAGCACCTAAGGTTGGGGTGCAATGCTTCAGCTGTGGTGAAGTGGGGCACTACGCTCATAAGTGCCCTAAGAAGAAGCCTGCGCCGCCACAACAGCAGAATGTAGTGAGAGGACGGGTGAACCACGTCACTATGGAGGAAGCACAAGAGGCACCCGACGTGGTAGTTGGTAAGTTTCCTGCCAATTTACACCTTGCAACTCTGCTGTTTGATTCTGGTGCTACCCACTCGTTCATTGCTCAAGGGTTTGTTAAGAAGTATGACCTAGCAACCACCCAAATTAACCATATGCTAGCCGTAAACTCTCCAGGTGGAGAAATAAGGACAAGACAAGTGTGTCCCAAGGTGAGCCTAGACATTAATGGGGTAGTATTTATTGCTAACCTCATAGTGATAGATTCACAAGGGATAGATATTATTTTGGGTATGGATTGGTTGACCAAACATAAAGGAATCATCCATTGTTCGACCAGAACGGTGGAATTAACACACCCCAGTGGTACCAGAGTAAAGTTCATAACAATACACGAGCCTAGGAGGGACATTAAATTAAATCAAGTGGAGGTGAAAGTTGAGGAAATCAGGACTATCAGGGAATATCCAGATGTTTTTCCGGAGGAATTGCCAGGCATGCCTCCCGACCGTGACGTGGAATTCGCAATTGAGCTAGTACCGGGAACAGCCCCGATATACAAGAGACCTTATCGAATGGACTCCAAGCAGCTAGAAGAGCTCAAGGATCATTTGAGAGAATTGACGGAGAAGGGGTATATTCGCCCTAGTTCCTCACCATGGGGAGCTCCGGTGATATTTGTGCCCAAGAAAGACGGAACCCAAAGGTTATGCGTGGACTACCGTGCCTTGAATGAGGTAACCATCAAGAACAAGTACCCATTACCCCGCATTGAAGACTTGTTTGATCAGTTGAGGGGAGCTTGTGTGTTCTCGAAAATTGATCTCAGGTCGGGATACGACCAACTCAAGATAAGGCAATCTGATATTCCGAAGACAGCTTTCGTATCTCGGTACGGACTGTATGAATACACTGTCATGCCTTTCAGGCTAACCAATGCCCCGGCATATTTCATGTACCTCATGAACAAGGTATTCATGGAATATCTGGACAAATTTGTGGTGGTTTTTATAGATGATATTCTCGTCTTCTCCAAAGATGAAGAAGAACATGAGAAACATCTAAGGTTGGTGTTGCAGAGGCTGAGAGAACACCAACTATATGCCAAGTTGAGCAAGTGTGAGTTTTGGCTGAAGAGAGTTCCCTTTTTAGGACATATAATCTCGGAAGGAGGAATCTCCGTAGATCCCGCCAAAATCGAGGATATCCAGAAGTGGAAGACCCCTGAAAATGTCGGGGAAGTTCGAAGCTTTTTGGGATTGGATGGATACTATCGACGGTTTATTGAGGGATTCTCCAAGATCTCGAGACCTCTCACCAAACTGTTGGAGAAGGGAATCACATTCACCTGGACGCCACAGTGCGAGACGAGCTTTCAGGAGCTAAAGAAGAGATTGACAACAGCCCCAGTGTTGGTTATGCCAGATATGCAGAAGAATTTCACAGTGTACTGCGATGCCTCTGGAAATGGGTTGGGATGTGTTCTCATGCAAGAAGGACATGTCGTGGCATATGCATCCCGGCAGCTTCGGAAGCATGAGAAGAACTATCCTACACATGACCTAGAACTAGCCGCAGTGGTACACGCGTTGAAAATTTGGCGGCACTATTTGATGGGGAAGAGGACAGAAATATATACGGATCATAAGAGTTTGAAGTACATATTCACACAACCAGATCTCAACCTCAGACAAAGGAGATGGTTAGAGCTAATCAATGACTTTGATGTGGGCATTAACTATCATCCCGGGAAAGCAAACGTCGTGGCCGATGCTTTGAGTCGGAAAGTGCAGGTCAATAAGTTGAGTTTGAAGGACATGCCTGCAGAATTGAAGGACGAGGTTATAAGGCTCAATCTATGTCTAGTAAATAGTGGTGAAGCTATCACCATGGAAGTGGACTCCACACTTGAGCAAGACATACGCGAGGGCCAAAAGAATGATGAGAAGATACAAGAGATCAGACAGCTCATCAAGGAAAATAAAGCTCCTGGTTTTAGAGAGGATGAACAAGGAACGGTGTGGCACGGGAAAAGGATCTGTGTGCCAGAAGTAAAGGAGATCCGTGAATTAATTTTGAAGGAGGCTCACGATTCTGACTATTCCATTCATCTTGGGAGTACGAAGATGTACCAGGACCTCAAAAGCAGGTATTGGTGGTATGGCATGAAGCGAGATGTCGCGGAACATGTTGCCCTATGTGACACATGTCAGTTGGTGAAAGCAAAACATCAACGACCCGCGGGATTATTGCAACCACTCAAAGTGCCTGAATGGAAATGGGAAGAAATCAGTATGGATTTTGTCGTGGGATTGCCTAGAACCCAATCCGGGTATGATTCAATATGGGTCATTATTGATAGGCTAACCAAGGTAGCTCATTTCATCCCTGTGAAAGAAAGCTACAGAGGATCCAAATTGGCAGAATTGTACATGTCAAGAATTGTGTGTTACCATGGAGTGCCAAAGAAGATAGTGTCGGATCGAGGGACACAGTTCACATCGAGGTTTTGGCAAAAGTTGCATGAAACCATGGGAACCCATCTGAATTTCAGTTCTGCCTATCATCCCCAAACTGACGGGCAGACGGAGAGAACCAATCAGATACTTGAAGATATGTTAAGGGCATGCGCACTCAAAAACAATAGGAGTTGGGACAAGAACTTACCGTATGCGGAGTTTTCCTATAACAACAGCTATCAAGCTAGTATGAAGATGTCACCGTTTGAAGCTTTGTATGGAAGGAAGTGCAGAACTCCCCTATTTTGGAACCAAACAGGAGAAAGTAAAGTGTTTGGTCCAGAAGTGCTACAAGAAGCCGAGGCAAAGGTGAGGGAGATTCGCAACAACTTGAGGATAGCACAAACACGCCAGAAGAGTTATGCTGATGTACGAAGAAGAGAACTCGTTTTCAACGTGGGAGACTATGTTTATCTCAAGGTGTCCTCTATCAGAGGACTTCGTCGGTTCAAGGTGAAAGGAAAGTTGTCACCTCGATACATCGGACCCTTTCAAGTGTTGGAAAGGAAAGGTGAAGTGGCGTACCAACTAGAGTTGCCGGTTCATCTATCGGACGTGCACGATGTATTCCATGTGTCACAACTCAAGAAATGCCTGAGGACGCCTGAGGAGGTGTTACCCATGAATGAAGTGGATGTAGCTGAGGATTTGTCCTATGCCGAACAACCATACAAGATTTTGGAAACGATGGAACGCCTCACCAGAAACAAGAGAATCCGGATGTGCAAGGTGCAGTGGAAGCATCACTCAGAAGAAGAAGCTACCTGGGAACAGGAAGATGAGCTTAAGGCACAATTTCCGGAATTATTTTCTTAGAAACACCAATCTCGAGGACGAGATTTCTTTTAAGGAGGGTAGAGCTGTAACACCCCAAAATTTTTAGTCAAGACTCAAATTTTGATTTAGAACCATAAACCATGTTCAGAGGGAAATTTAGAAATTTTTGGACGTGTTGCATGTTTTGCAAAAATTCAAATTCAAACTGGAATTCAAATTATACTCAAAACAGAAAAGAAAATGAAAAAGAAAAAGGAAAACCGGAAAAAAACTGGCCAGTGGGCCGAAACCCCAGCCGGCCCAGCAAACCCCCGCGCCAGCCCGCCCCCGCGCGCGCCGCGCTGCCCCTCGCTGACGGGTGGGACCCACCTGTCATCCCTAACCCGAGCCCCGCGACCCCGGACTTCTTTCCCCGCGCGCGCGCTCGATCTTAACCAATTGGAAACTCGTTCCCGCAGCCGAATTCCGGTCCCAGCGGACTCCAACTCGATCACAACAGACCCACCGCCCTCCCCCGGCTATAAAAACCACCGATCCGATCAGTTTTCCTCACGCGATCGCCGATTTTCACTCCGGTGAGCACCGAGACTTCGCCGGTGAATTCTGGCCGGTCTAAGCTCGGAAACTCTGATCTAACTCGCTGGTTTTGATCCACCGCCTCCGGGGAACTTTGCAGGTGCAGAAAACCCGAAGACTTACGGTGTAAAATCAGCGCCGACGAGCTTCGCCGTGGTTTTGCCTCGGACCTCGCCGCCGAGCACTTTCCAGGACCCCCGAGCTCGAGAAAACCCCCGAGGTGAGATCCCTGACCTCCCCTCTACCGATCTAGGCCATAAGATCACAGTTCTAGGCAGAATTCTCGAGGATCCGAAAGTTTCCGGTGAGATCGCCGCTTTCCGCCGCAGTGCGCCGCCGGCAGCGCCGCCCGCTCTCGATCAGAGCGATGTGGCCACTTGTGAGCCGTTTATTTTAAATCGCACGGTAGACTTTAAAACCCCGCGTACCGGTTCGATGTTATAATCTCAGCCGTCGGTTTAGAATCGAACGGTCCACGTCGACCCCTCGTTATAAAGGCTGGAATTCTTACGTGCTACCCCCTGGGGTTCTCTGGAATTGAGAGCTAGCCCCGGAAATTTCAGATCTAGCCCCTGGAACTCCAGAAAATCATGTAAATTCATTTAAAAATCAGTTTTAGCCCCTGGACTTAATAGAAATTAGGAAAAACACCTCTGACAAGTGTAGCTAGACCCCTAGAAATTATGAAAATAATATTATAGACCCTGTAATGAGGGGAGTTTACTTTTAACCCTGTTTAGTATTTAATTTAGAAAATTTAATATGTAACTAGTATTTAAAAATTAAAAAGGGGGACAAACATAATTGTCAAAATTTATTAAAAACTTTCTCAGTACTTAGAAAATTTTGGAGTGAGATAAAAATATATTTTTGGGCTGAAATAAATCTGTTTCATCTATTATTCACATCTATTAAGTATAGGGACACATTTTTAAGTAAAGAATAGCTATAGAAAAATAGGGAAAATAATTATGAAATGGTCTACATCAGAAGCCAAGGTCAAAAGATGTTATTAAATTATTTAGGACCAGAACCTATACTGTTTAGATGATGTGTATTACTAATTTAATAATAAAATATACAATTATGCATAGGAATATAAATCTGAAAATATAGCAACTAGTAAATGATAAATAAAGTTTCTAAAATCCAAAAAGTTCAGTTTAGGGTTGATAGAAGTTGTGAAGGCACATATGGAGAAGAAAAATACTTTCCATACATAATTGGTAATTTAATGTAAGGAATTTATTTAAAACTGAAACACAACACATATAATAGTGAATGAAGTTCATAAATATGAATGTGTGGTTTGTATGAAGTAGAGGTGTGAACTATGTCTTATGATTGTTGTTTTCTTTTGCTATGTGTGATGGTATGAAGTAGAACCTGCTCAAGAGCCAGTTAACCCTTTCCAAGATCAGGACTACCAATTTCAAGAGCAGCAAGAAGGAGGCAAGTGTCCTTGACCACTTTGATCCTATGCTAGGATGTGTAGATAGAATTATTTGCATTGTCAAGATAATTATGAAACCCATGCTAGGAAGTTTCCCTAGAATTGCATTACCTTGTTTCCTTGAAGCTTGGGTTGGGATTTATTTTGTCATGTCATTTATTTACATGCATTTGCTTAGCCATGCTTAGAATGGGATATTTGGGAAATGAGATCATCAGTTTATATTACCATACTCTTGAATGAGACATTGTGAGTTATGTAGAGGTAGGGATCAAGGCAAGTTGGATGTTTTGGTTGTGTGCTGGGTGCACGAGACTTGGGTTTGTGTTTAGTACTTGCCTGGATCCTAAGGACCGGTTCATGGAGCATGTAACCCGGCTTTACAGTGCCAACCACATGCTGAGATGGGGCAGCTTAGCCAATTAATTAGGTGTATCCCCGACGTAGTATGGGTGTGTTGGATGGTGCGGGGAGTAGGTGTCAGCTGGACTACCATATGAACCGCAAGGCTCAAGAGGGGGCCACTGCAGCGGGGTTGGAGCCTCTTGTATGCTGTTAGGGGTGAAACCTCAGTGGGCCCACGCTCGTCGGGAATCCCTTTGTAAAGGCTTTGTAGTGATCTCTTGGCCGCACACCTGGGAAGTGTGAATGTGGATCGTAGCCACTGGCATAATGGAGGTTCTTTTAGTCCACCCGGCAACGGGGGATGAAATCACTACTTGTGGGTACAGTGGTACAAACTCTGCAGAGTCAAAACTGTCTCGACAGCCGTGCTCACGGTTAAGAGCGGCCTGGACTTATTCATGATTAGAGGAGTGAAGGTTTTTGGGAGTTGTGGATGTTAAGCGGGGAGATTAACATTGGAAATGATGTTATGGTTATTTGGTTATGATGATGGGATGGGAGATTGGGACCATTTCACCTGTGTAGTGATGTAGGTGCTTAATAAGCTAAGGTGATAGGTATTAATTGCGTAGTGCTTTAACCATGAGTTCAACCTTTCTTTGTTCTAGCCATGCATGATAAAATTTTCCCACACTTGCTGAGTACCATTGGTACTCAACCTTGCATATTTGTTGGTTTATATTGCTGCTCAGGTCAAGATAATGAGGTGGTGTATAATGACCAAGATTTTGGACCCGAGGAAGGCTTTTAGGTTCATGAAGACCCCCGGGCAACGCCTGTGATGGAGCCCTAATGAATAAAATTCCGCTGCTAGTTTATTTACTTGTGATGAAGCATTAGTGTCCATTGAGACATTTGCGATGTAAGACTTATTTATATTCGACACCTGGCTTGTAATAAATGATGCTTCACTATTTGTCATCACATGTATGAGAAAATGATCCTGGCATACATGTGATATTCACTTGGTTGTTTCTTCGGAAAAACCGGGTGTGACAACGAACTTAAGGCACAGTTTCCAGAATTGTTTTCCTAGAACCACCAATCTCGAGGACGAGATTTCTTTTTAGGGGGTTGAGCTATAACACCCCAAAACCTGTTAAGAGGGGAATTTAAAAATTTTTTGGACGTATTGCATGTGGTGCAGAAATTCAAAGTCAAATTGGAATTCAAATTAAACTCAAAACAGAAAAGAAAAAGAAAAAGAAAAAGAAAAAACAAACCCCCCGGCCAGTGGGCCGAAACCCACCAGCCGGCCCACCTCACCCCCGCGCCAGCCCGCAGCCGCGCGCCCCGTTTTCTTCTCACTGACGTGTGGGGCCCGCCATCTTCTTCCTCCTCGCCCGCGCGCTCGGCCGACCGGGACTCCTCTCTCCCCCCGAATCGAAACCACCCCGGATACCCGCGTATCCCAGCTGAATTTCGGTTCTGGACGACTCCAGCTCGATCACAACTGAACGCTGCCCTCCCCCGGCTATATAAACACCGGCATCGTCCCGTTTTTCACCCGCGATCAGCTGTTTTTCCTCCCGGTGAGAACCGAAGCTCCGATCACCGTTTTCTCTCGATCTTTGCTCGGGTTCTCTGATCTAACGCGCCGGTCATGTTCCACCGCCTCCGGCGAATCACGCAGGTGCAGAAAACTCGGTGGTTTGCGCTTCAAATACAGTGCCGATGAGCATCGCCGTGAATTCACCTCGGACCTCGTCGCCGACCGCCTTCCAGGACCTCCAAGCTCAAGAAAAACCCCGAGGTGAGATCCCCGACCTCCCCTCTACCGATCTATGCCATGAAATCCCAGTTTTGGGAAGTATAGACGAAGATCCGAAGTTCTCAGGCGAGATCGCCGCCTCCCGCCGCCGCGCCCCGCCGGGCAGCGCCGCCCGCGCTCGGTCAGAGCGACGTGGCCGCTTGTGCGCCGTCTATTTTAAATCGCACGGTAGAATTGAAATCCCCTCGTACCGGTTCGACGTTATAATCTCAGCCGTCTGTGTTAAATCGGACGGTCCACGTCAGCCCCGCATTATAAAGGCCGGGATTCTTACGCGCTACCCCCTGGGGATCTCGGAAAATACGAGCTAGCCCCGGAAACTTCTGATCTAGCCCCTGGAACTTCAGAAATTCATGTAAATTCAATTAAAAATCAGTTTTAGCCCCTGGACTTAATAAAATTAGCAAAACCCCTCTGTTATGCATAGTTAGGCCCCTGGAAATTCTTAAAATGATAAATTAGACCCTGTAGTAGGGTGAACTTAACTTTTTAACCCTATATGATATTTAATTTAGAAATTTGAATGTGTGACTAGGATTTAAATTTAAAAGGAAATACAAACACATTGTAAATTCAAGTTTAAACTCTACTAACACTTGGAAAACTTTAGAATGAACTAAAAATAAATTTTAGGCTGAAATGAAATCTGTTTGGGTGTGTTCATGTTTATTAGTTCTAGGAACGTATTTTTTAGATTGATAAATAATTCTGAAAATGGGTAAAAAATATTTAAATTAGTTCACATCAGAGGAGAAGTTCAAAAATATATTATTTAATATTTTATATCAGAACCTATTCTGTTTAGATGTGATGTCTTAATATTTTCATAATAAAGTTCACATTTAGGCATAGGAAATAAATCTGAAAATATAGCAACTAGGTATGCATAACTAGAAAATGATAAATGAAGTTTCCAAATCCAAAGATTTCAGTTTAGGATTTGGTAGAGGATCTGAAAACCCATTTGAAGTAGGAAAATACCTTTCATGCATAATTGGTAGCTAAGATGTGTATCAATGGAATATAAGGAATTTGTTCAAATTTGAAATTCATATACAGTGTGCAAACATAAATCTGAATACCAAAAGCTAGAAATCATATGCACATGTTTAAAAGTGCATGTAAGCCAAAAATCAACACACATAGAGTAACCACAACACTTAGAAATGTGTGTGAATGTGTGGTTGTATGAAGTGAAAGTGTGAACTATGTCTTATGGATTGTTGTTTTCATTTGTTATGTGTGTTGGCATGAATAGAACCTGCCCCAGAGCAAGTTCTTTCCTTCCAAGACCAAGACTTTCCATTCTCAGAGCAGCAAGAAGAAGGCAAGTGTCCTTGACCACTTTGATCCTATGCTAGGATGTGTAGATAGAATTATTTGCATTGTCAATTGAAATATTAAACCCATGCTAGGAAGTTTCCCTAGAATTGAATTATCTTGTTTCCCTGTAGCTTGGGTTGGGATTTATTTTATCATGTCATTTGTTATCATGCTTATGCTTAGCCATGCTTAGAATGGGAAAATTGGGATATGAGATCATCAATTTATTTACCTTACCCTTGAATGAGATATTATGAGTTATGTAGAGGTAGGGATCGAGGCAAGTTGGATGTTTTGGTTGGTGCTATGTCACACCCGGTTTTTCCGAAGAAACAACCAAGTGAATATCACATGTATGCCAGGATCATTTTCTCATACATGTGATGACAAATAGTGAAGCATCATTTATTACAAGCCAGGTGTCGAATATAAATAAGTCTTACATCGCAAATGTCTCAATGGACACTAATGTTTCATCACAAGTAAATAAACTAGCAGCGGAATATTATTCTTTTAGGGCTCCATCACAGGCGTTGCCCGGGGGTCTTCATGAACCTAAAAACCTTCCTCGGGTCCAAAGTCTTGGTCATTATACACCACCTCATTATCTTGACCTGAGCATCAATATAAACCAACAAATATGCAAGGTTGAGTACCAATGGTACTCAGCAAGTGTGGGAAAATTATATGATGCATGGCTAGAACAAGGAGAGGTTGAACTCATGGTTAAAGCACTACGCAATTGATACCTATCACCTTAGCTTATTAAGCACCTACATTACTACACAGGTGAAATGGTCCCAATCTCCCATCCCATCATCATAATCCAATAACCATAACATCATTTCCAATGTTAAGCTCCCCGCTTAACTTCCAAAACCATCAATCCTCTAATCATGAATAAGTCCAGCACCTCTTAACCGTGAGCACGGCTGTCAAGACAGTTTTGACTCTGCAGAGTTTGTACCACTGTACCCACATGTAGTGATTTCATCCCCCGTTGTCGGGTGGACTAAAAGAACCTCCATTATGCCAGTGGCTACGATCCACATTCACACTTCCCAGGTGTGCAGCCAGGAGATAGCTACGAAGCCTTTACAAAGGGATTCCCGACGAGCGTGGGCCCACTGAGGTTTCACCCCTAACAGCATACAAGAGGCTCCAACCCCGCTGCAGTGGCCCCCTCTTGAGCCTTGCGGTTCATATGGTAGTCCAGCTGACACCTACTCCCCGCACCATCCAACACACCCAAACTACGCCGGGGATACACCTAATTAATTGGCCAAGCTGCCCCATCTCAGCATGTGGTTGGCACTGTAAAGCCGGGTTACATGCTCCATGAACCGGTCCTTAGGATCTAGGCAAGTACTAAACACAAACCCAAGTCTCGTGCACCCAGCACACAACCAAAACATCCAACTTGCCTTGATCCCTACCTCTACATAACTCACAATAACTCATTCAAGAGTATGGTAAAATAAATTGATGATCTCATATCCAAATATCCCATTCTAAGCATGGCTAAGCATATGCATGTAAATAAATGACATGACAAAATAAATCCCAACCCAAGCTTCAAGGAAACAAGGTAATGCAATTCTAGGGAAACTTCCTAGCATGGGTTTCATAATTATCTTGACAATGCAAATAATTCTATCTACACATCCTAGCATAGGATCAAAGTGGTCAAGGACACTTGCCTCCTTCTTGCTGCTCTTGAAATGGGTAGTCCTGATCTTGGAAAGGAATAACTTGCTCTTTTACAGGTTCTACTTCATACCATCACACATAGCAAAAGAAAAACAACAATCCATAAGACATAGTTCACACCTCTACTTCATACAAACCACACATTCATATTTATGAAATTCATTCACCATTATATGTGTTGTGTTTCAGTTTTAAATAAATTCCTTACATTAAACTACCAAGTATGTATGGAAAGTATTTTTCTTCTCCATATGTGCCTTCACAACTTCTATCAACCCTAAACTGAACTCTTTGGATTTTAGAAACTCCATTTATCATTTACTAGTTGCTATATTTTCAGATTTATATTCCTATGCATAATTGTGTATTTTATTATTAAATTAGTAATACACATCACCTAAACAGAATAGGTTCTGGTCCTAAATAATTTAAAGTCATATTTTGACCTTGGCTTCTGATGTAGACTATTTCATAATTATTTTCCCTATTTTTCTATAACTATTCTTTACTTAAAAATGTGTCCTTATACTAAATAATGTGAATAATTAAATGAAATAGATTCATTTCAGTCCAAAAATATATTTTTACCTCACTCCAAAGTTTTCTAAGTACTGAGAAAGTCTTTAATTAATTTTGACAATTATGTTTGTCCCACTTTTTAATTTTTAAACACTAGTTACATATTCAATTTTCTACATTAATTACTAAACAGGGCTAAAATAATGAACTCACCCCATTACAGGGTCTATAATATTATTTTCATAATTTCCAGGGGTCTAGCTACACTTATCAGAGGTGTTTTTCCTAATTTCTATTAAGTCCAGGGGCTAAAACTGACTTTTAAATGAATTTACATGATTTTCTGGAGTTCCAGGGGCTAGATCTTAAGTTTCCGGGGCTAGCTCTCAATTCCAGAGAACCCCAGGGGGTAGCACGTAAGAATTCCAGTCTTTATAACGCGGGGCTGACGTGGACCGTCCGATTTTAAACCGACGGCTGAGATTATAACATCGAACCGGTACGCGGGGATTTAAACCCTACCGTGCGATTTAAAATAAACGGCGCACAAGCGGCCACGTCGCTCTGATCGAGCGCGGGCGGCGCTGCCGGCGGCGCACGGCGGCGGGAAGCGGCGATCTCGCCGGAAAGTTTCGGATCCTCGAGAATTCTGCCTAAAACTGTGATCTTATGGCATAGATCGGTAGAGGGGAGGTTAAGCATCTCACCTCGGGGGTTTTCTCGAGCTCGGGGGTCCTAGAAAGTGATCGGCGGCGAGGTCCGAGGCAAAACCACGGCGAAGCTCGTCGGCGTTGTGTTTACACCGTAAGTCTCCGAGTTTTCTGCACCTGCAAAGCTCCCCGGAGGCGGTGGATCAAGACCAGCGAGTTAGATCAGAGTTTCCGAGCTTAGATCGGCCAGAATTCATCGGCGAAGTCTCGGTGCTCACCGGAGTAAAAATCGGCTCAGGGTTAGGGATGACATGTGGGTCCCACCCGTCGGTGAGAGGCAACGCGGCGCGCGCGGGGGCGGGCTGGCGCGGGGAAGCTGGGCCGGCTGGCGGGTTTCGTCCCACTGGCCGGTTTTTTCCCGTTTTTCTTTTTCTTTTTCCATTTCTTTTCTGTTTTGAGTATAATTTGAATTCCAGTTTGAATTTGAATTTTTTGCAAAACATGCAACACGTCCAAAAATTTTTAAATTCCCCTCTGAACATGGTTTAGGGTTTTAAATCAAAATTTGGGGTGTTACAGCTCTACTCCCCTTAAAAGAAATCTCGTCCTCGAGATTGGTGTTTCTAAGAAAACAATTCCGGAAATTGTGCCTTGAGCTCATCTTCCCGTTCCCAGGTGGCTTCCTCTTCTGAGTGATGCTTCCACTGCACCTTGCACATCCGGATTCTCTTGTTTCTGTTGAGGCGTTCCATCGTCTCCAAAATCTTGTATGGTTGCTCGGCATAAGACAAATCCTCAGCTACATCCACTTCATTCATGGGTAACACCTCTTCAGGCGTCCTCAGACATTTCTTGAGTTGTGACACATGGAATACATCGTGCACATCCGATAGATGAACCGGTAACTCTAGTTGGTACGCCACTTCGCCTTTTCTTTCCAAAACTTGAAAGGGTCCGATATATCGAGGTGACAACTTCCCTTTCACCTTGAACCGACGAAGTCCTCTGATAGGGGACACCTTGAGATAAACATAGTCTCCCACGTTGAAAACGAGCTCTCTTCTTCGTACATCAGCATAACTCTTCTGGCGTGTTTGTGCTATCCTCAAGTTGTTGCGAATCTCCCTCACCTTCGCTTCGGCGTCTTGTAGCACTTCTGGACCAAACACTTTACTTTCTCCTGTTTGGTTCCAAAATAGGGGAGTTCTGCACTTCCTTCCATACAAAGCTTCAAACGGTGACATCTTCATACTAGCTTGATAGCTGTTGTTATAGGAAAACTCCGCATACGGTAAGTTCTTGTCCCAACTCCTATTGTTTTTGAGTGCACATGCCCTTAACATATCTTCAAGGATCTGATTGGTTCTCTCCGTCTGCCCGTCAGTTTGGGGATGATAGGCAGAGCTGAAGTTCAGATGGGTTCCCATGGTTTCATGCAACTTCTGCTAAAACCTCGAGGTGAACTGTGTCTCTCGGTCCGACACTATCTTCTTTGGCACTCCATGGTAACACACAATCCTTGACATGTACAATTCTGCCAACTTGGATCCGCTGTAGCTTTCTTTCACAGGGATGAAATGAGCTACCTTGGTTAGCCTATCAATAATGACCCATATTGAATCATACCCGGATTGGGTCCTAGGCAATCCCACGACAAAATCCATGCTGATTTCTTCCCACTTCCATTCAGGCACTTTGAGTGGTTGCAATAATCCCGCGGGCCGTTGATGTTCAGCTTTCACCAACTGACATGTGTCACATAGGGCAACATGTTCCGCGACATCTCGCTTCATGCCATACCACCAATACCTGCTTTTGAGGTCCTGGTACATCTTCGTACTCCCAGGATGAATGGAATAGTCGGAATCGTGAGCCTCCTTCAAAATTAATTCACGGATCTCTTTTACTTCTGGCACACAGATCCTTTTCCCGTGCCACACCGTTCCTTGTTCATCTTCTCTAAAACCAGGAGCTTTATTTTCCTTGATGAGCTGTAGGATCTCTTGTATCTTCTCATCATTCTTTTGGCCCACGCGTATGTCTTGCTCGAGTGTGGAGTCCACTTCCATGGCGATGGCTTCACCACTATTTACTAGACATAGATTGAGTCTTATAACCTCGTCCTTCAATTCTGCAGGCATGTCCTTCAAACTCAACTTATTGACCTGCACTTTCCGACTCAAAGCATCGGCCACGACGTTTGCTTTCCCGGGATGATAGTTGATGCCCACATCAAAGTCATTGATTAGCTCTAACCATCTCCTTTGTCTAAGGTTGAGATCTGGCTGTGTGAATATGTACTTCAAACTCTTATGATCCGTATATATCTCTGTCCTCTTCCCCATCAAATAGTGCCGCCAAATTTTCAACGCGTGTACCACTGCAGCTAGTTCTAGGTCATGTGTAGGATAGTTCTTCTCGTGCTTCCGAAGCTGCCGGGATGCATATGCCACGACATGTCCTTCTTGCATGAGAACACATCCCAACCCATTTCCAGAGGCATCGCAGTACACCGTGAAATTCTTCTGCATATCTGGCATAACCAACACTGGGGTTGTTGTCAGTCTCTTCTTTAGCTCTTGAAAGCTCGTCTCGCACTGTGGCGTCCAGGTGAATGTGATTCCCTTTTCCAACAGTTTGGTGAGAGGTCTCGAGATCTTGGAGAATCCCTCAATAAACCGTCGATAGTATCCAGCCAATCCCAAAAAGCTTCGAACTTCCCCGACATTTTCAGGGGTCTTCCACTTCTGGATATCCTCGATTTTGGCGGGATCTACGGAGATTCCTCCCTCCGAGATTATATGTCCTAAAAAGGGAACTCTCTTCAGCCAAAACTCACACTTGCTCAACTTGGCATATAGTTGGTGTTCTCTCAGCCTCTGTAACACCAACCTTAGATGTTTCTCATGTTCTTCTTCATCTTTGGAGAAGACGAGAATATCATCTATGAAAACCACCACAAATTTGTCCAGATATTCCATGAATACCTTGTTCATGAGGTACATAAAATATGCCGGGGCATTGGTTAGCCCGAAAGGCATGACAGTGTATTCATACAGTCCGTACCGAGATACGAAAGCTGTCTTGGGAATATCAGATTGCCTTATCTTGAGTTGGTGGTATCCCGACCTGAGATCAATTTTCGAGAACACACAAGCTCCCCTCAACTGATCAAACAAGTCTTCAATGCGAGGCAATGGGTACTTGTTCTTAATGGTTTCCTCATTCAAGGCACGGTAATCCATGCATAACCTTTGGGTTCCGTCTTTCTTAGGCACAAATATCACCGGAGCTCCCCATGGTGAGGAACTAGGGCGAATATACCCCTTCTCCGTCAATTCTCTCAAATGATCCTTGAGCTCTTCTAGCTGCTTGGAGTCCATTCGATAAGGTCTCTTGTATATCGGGGCTGTTCCCGGTACTAGCTCAATTGCGAATTCCACGTCACGGTCGGGAGGCATACCTGGCAATTCCTCCGGAAAAACATCTGGATATTCCCTGATAGTCCTGATTTCCTCAACTTTCACCTCCACTTGATTTAATTTAATGTCCCTCCTAGGCTCGTGTATCGTTATGAACTTTACTCTTGTGCCATTGGGGTGAGTTAGTTCCACCGTTCTGGTCGAACAATGGATGATTCCTTTATGTTTGGTCAACCAATCCATACCCAAAATAATATCTATCCCTTGTGAATCTATCACTATGAGGTTAGCAGTAAATACTACCCCATTAATGTCTAGGCTCACTTTGGGACACACTTGTCTTGTCCTTATTTCTCCACCTGGAGAGTTTACCGCTAGCATATGGTTCATTTGTGTGGTTGCTAAGTCATACTTCTTAACAAACCCTTGAGCAATGAACGAGTGGGTAGCACCAGAATCAAACAGCAGAGTTGCAAGGTGTAAATTGGCAGGAAACTTACCAACTACCACGTCGGGTGCCTCTTGTGCTTCCTCCATAGTGTCGTGGTTCACCCGTCCTCTCATTACATTCTGCTGTTGTGGCGGCGCAGGCTTCTTCTTTGGGCATTTATGGGCGTAGTGCCCCACTTCACCACAGCTGAAACATTGCACCCCAATCTTAGTTGTCTGGCCTTTGTTGTCTTGGGGTTGGTTTGGGGGTCCTTGCACTGCTGGTCGAGGTGGATATGCGGGGCGAGGCTGCTGCACAAACTGACGTGGCGGCTGTGCAGGTGCTGCGGGTGGCCTGTAGTTTGGGTTGTACCCTCTTGGTGCTGAATAGGGTACCGCAGCACGGCTCGTCTGCCCCGTAGGTTGCTGCATCATACGTGGGCGGGTGTTGCTCCCTGAGGCTTGATGTGACCATCCCGCCTTCCTCTTATTCTCATTTTCCAGGGCCTTTAGCTTCCTTTCCACCACAAACGCTCTGTCCACCATCTTTTGAAAACTTTCATACTCATTGGAGGACATGGCACACTGCATCTCTGCGGTAAGTCCTTCCACGAAACAATCTTGTTTCTGCTCATCAGTCTCTATGTCTCGTGGAGCATAACGGGATAGTTGAGTAAATTTAGTGAGGTATTCCCTCACCGTCATGTTTCCCTGCTGCAGTCCCAGAAACTCTTTCCTCTTGTTTTTGAGTTCACCTCTTGGGATGTAGTGGTTGCGGAAGCTATGCTTGAACTCTTCCCAAGTGATGTTCTCAGGGTCATGATGGGCGGCCACGTAGGCGGTCCACCAATCAGCAGCAGGTCCATGCAATTGATGAGAGGCAAACAGCACCCTCTCATACCCTTGGCATTGTATAATCCTCATCTTACTTTCAATGGTCTTCAGCCAATCATCTGCCTCCAGAGGTTCAGCAGCACTTGCAAACTTTGGAGGTTGAGTTCCTAGAAACTCACTCAACCTTGGTTGGCGTGGTGCCGCTTGTGGAGGTGGAACTTGATGCAAGTTGGCCACCAATTGAGTCAAGTTCTGGATAAGCTGATTTTGATTCTCCAGCATTTGGTGGAGAGGGTCAACTTCTTCACGGCGACCACCCCTGTCCTGGCCTCCAGAAAGATGAGGGTTGCATGCCTCATCGTTGTTGTTGGCGGGGTTGGCAGCACGTCCTTTTCCTCTTCCGGCCATCTAGCAGAATCAACAAATGTTAATTTGATACCATTTGGTATCATCTTACTACTTTCATTTGTTGGTACTTTAAGGTGTTGAGGCTTTGTTAAAATTTTACGAGGGTTTATATCTCACACCAAATAAATGCACTATTATTTCCTGTGGGTTCACACACCAAGCAAAACAATCTGAAGACGAGGCTGTGGACAATTGCTCATGGCTTCCACAACTCACGTCACACACCAATCATTATCACACCATTAACTACGTAACGACTCGACTACTCGACCTCTTGCTAGCTAGGGGAAAGACTCTACACTACTCGTCCTCTTGAGCTGGCTCCTCGGGATCTTCCTCCTCATTTCGGCTACCTTCTGACTCTGCTTTGGGTGGGGAGGCTGCTGGTGGAGAAGTGCGACGACGCCTGATCGCTCGGCGATCCGGGGAGTCGGGAGTCCATGGATCACTCACGGTGACACACAGTTCATTCCCATCTCCTCTTTCTCTCGCCTTTAAGCAAGCTCGCAGCAACGCCTCCGTTTCCTTCAGAGTGTCTCGGACATCCTGAAGCTCTTGTTGACACTCCTGCAGTCGAGTGCTGAGCATAGCAGCATCCTCCAAGCACAAGTCCATGTGCTCATGGGAAGTCCCTTGCTGCACCGGTGGGTACTTGTACTCTGTGGTACCACTCTCACGTTGGAGGACATACATGTACTCCGTTTTGTCCAAGTGGCGACGATAGATGTGACTCTGGCAGGTGATGGCCTCCCAGGTGACATCTTTCTCCGCGTCAACTTGTGTTGCTCGACAAGCTGGAGAGTGGTGAATCTTAAGCAGCTGATTCTCGTGTATAATCCTCATCTCCGAACTCCATTCTTCCCTCTTCTCATGGATGGTCCTGGTGGAGTTATAGTGGATGATTAGCTTGCCCGTATTGCCTGCGGCTTCGAGCATACGTCGAAGACGGCGCAACAAATCTCCTACTGCCAATCCGTAGGAAAGGTACGTCACTGGACGACTCTCCTCTCTTTCGGCAAGGGCAACTACGGGAACTCTCTCTCCTGTGGACTTACGAGCGGTGCGAATCATGCGAACCATCTAAAACAAAAGAATTTAAAATTAGGTTAGATAAATTCTCAAATAAAAATCCTATTTTGAATGAAAGTTGGGGTAAGATGAAGAAAATGACTCCTTTAATAACACTTTTTCCACCCACACCTTGGAAAATAGTTTTTAAGAAAATAGGGCCCTTAAATACGTCCATTTCTACCTAGATCCACGTTCCTACGGGCAACCTTGGCTCTGATACCACCTCTGTCACACCCGGTTTTTCCGAAGAAACAACCAAGTGAATATCACATGTATGCCAGGATCATTTTCTCATACATGTGATGACAAATAGTGAAGCATCATTTATTACAAGCCAGGTGTCGAATATAAATAAGTCTTACATCGCAAATGTCTCAATGGACACTAATGTTTCATCACAAGTAAATAAACTAGCAGCGGAATATTATTCTTTTAGGGCTCCATCACAGGCGTTGCCCGGGGGTCTTCATGAACCTAAAAACCTTCCTCGGGTCCAAAGTCTTGGTCATTATACACCACCTCATTATCTTGACCTGAGCATCAATATAAACCAACAAATATGCAAGGTTGAGTACCAATGGTACTCAGCAAGTGTGGGAAAATTATATGATGCATGGCTAGAACAAGGAGAGGTTGAACTCATGGTTAAAGCACTACGCAATTGATACCTATCACCTTAGCTTATTAAGCACCTACATTACTACACAGGTGAAATGGTCCCAATCTCCCATCCCATCATCATAATCCAATAACCATAACATCATTTCCAATATTAAGCTCCCCGCTTAACTTCCAAAACCATCAATCCTCTAATCATGAATAAGTCCAGGCCGCTCTTAACCGTGAGCACGGCTGTCAAGACAGTTTTGACTCTGCAGAGTTTGTACCACTGTACCCACATGTAGTGATTTCATCCCCCGTTTTCGGGTGGACTAAAAGAACCTCCATTATGCCAGTGGCTACGATCCACATTCACACTTCCCAGGTGTGCAGCCAGGAGATCACTACGAAGCCTTTACAAAGGGATTCCCGACGAGCGTGGGCCCACTGAGGTTTCACCCCTAACAGCATACAAGAGGCTCCAACCCCGCTGCAGTGGCCCCCTCTTGAGCCTTGCGGTTCATATGGTAGTCCAGCTGACACCTACTCCCCGCACCATCCAACACACCCATACTACGCCGGGGATACACCTAATTAATTGGCCAAGCTGCCCCATCTCAGCATGTGGTTGGCACTGTAAAGCCGGGTTACATGCTCCATGAACCGGTCCTTAGAATCCAGGCAAGTACTAAACACAAACCCAAGTCTCGTGCACCCAGCACACAACCAAAACATCCAACTTGCCTTGATCCCTACCTCTACATAACTCACAATAACTCATTCAAGAGTATGGTAAAATAAATTGATGATCTCATATCCAAATATCCCATTCTAAGCATGGCTAAGCATATGCATGTAAATAAATGACATGACAAAATAAATCCCAACCCAAGCTTCAAGGAAACAAGGTAATGCAATTCTAGGGAAACTTCCTAGCATGGGTTTCATAATTATCTTGACAATGCAAATAATTCTATCTACACATCCTAGCATAGGATCAAAGTGGTCAAGGACACTTGCCTCCTTCTTGCTCCTCTTGAAATGGGTAGTCCTGATCTTGGAAAGAAATAACTTGCTCTTGAACAGGTTCTACTTCATACCATCACACATAGCAAAAGAAAAACAACAATCCATAAGACATAGTTCACACCTCTACTTCATACAAACCACACATTCATATTTATGAAATTCATTCACCATTATATGTGTTGTGTTTCAGTTTTAAATAAATTCCTTACATTAAACTACCAAGTATGTATGGAAAGTATTTTTCTTCTCCATATGTGCCTTCACAACTTCTATCAACCCTAAACTGAACTCTTTGGATTTTAGAAACTCCATTTATCATTTACTAGTTCCTATATTTTCAAATTTATATTCCTATGCATAATTGTGTATTTTATTATTAAATTAGTAATACACATCACCTAAACAGAATAGGTTCTGGTCCTAAATAATTTAAAGTCATATTTTGACCTTGGCTTCTGATGTAGACTATTTCATAATTATTTTCCCTATTTTTCTATAACTATTCTTTACTTAAAAATGTGTCCTTATACTAAATAATGTGAATAATTAAATGAAACAGATTCATTTCAGTCAAAAAATATATTTTTACCTCACTCCAAAGTTTTCTAAGTACTGAGAAAGTCTTTAATTAATTTTGACAATTATGTTTGTCCCACTTTTTAATTTTTAAACACTAGTTACATATTCAATTTTCTACATTAATTACTAAACAGGGCTAAAATAATGAACTCACCCCATTACAGGGTCTATAATATTATTTTCATAATTTCCAGGGGTCTAGCTACACTTATCAGAGGTGTTTTTCCTAATTTCTATTAAGTCCAGGGGCTAAAACTGACTTTTAAATGAATTTACATGATTTTCTGGAGTTCCAGGGGCTAGATCTTAAGTTTCCGGGGCTAGCTCTCAATTCCAGAGAACCCCAGGGGGTAGCACGTAAGAATTCCAGTCTTTATAACGTGGGGCTGACGTGGACCGTCCGATTTTAAACCGACGGCTGAGATTATAACATCGAACCGGTACGCGGGGATTTAAACCCTACCGTGCGATTTAAAATAAACGGCGCACAAGCGGCCACGTCGCTCTGATCGAGCGCGGGCGGCGCTGCCGGCGGCGCACGGCGGCGGGAAGCGGCGATCTCGCCGGAAAGTTTCGGATCCTCGAGAATTCTGCCTAAAACTGTGATCTTATGGCATAGATCGGTAGAGGGGAGGTCAAGGATCTCACCTCGGGGGTTTTCTCGAGCTCGGGGGTCCTGGAAAGTGATCGGCGGCGAGGTCCGAGGCAAAACCACGGCGAAGCTCGTCGGCGCTGTGTTTACACCGTAAGTCTCCGAGTTTTCTGCACCTGCAAAGCTCCCCGGAGGCGGTGGATCAAGACCAGCGAGTTAGATCAGAGTTTCCGAGCTTAGATCGGCCAGAATTCATCGGCGAAGTCTCGGTGCTCACCGGAGTAAAAATCGGCGATCGCGTGGGAAAAACTGATCGGGGCTGCGGTTTTTATAGCCGGGGGAGGGCGGTGGGTCTGTTGTGATCTTGTTGGAGTCCTCTGGGACCAGAATTCGGGCGACGGGACGCGGTTTCCGGTCGGTTGCGATCGCGCGCGCTCGGGGGAAAAGTCCGGGGTCGCGGGGGCTCAGGGTTAGGGATGACATGTGAGTCCCACCCGTCGGTGAGAGGCAACGCGGCGCGCGCGGGGGCGGGCTGGCGCGGGGAAGCTGGGCCGGCTGGCGGGTTTCGGCCCACTGGCCGGTTTTTTCCCGTTTTTCTTTTTCTTTTTCCATTTCTTTTCTGTTTTGAGTATAATTTGAATTCCAGTTTGAATTTGAATTTTTTGCAAAACATGCAACATGTCCAAAAAATTTTAAATTCCCCTATGAACATGGTTTAGGGTTTTAAATCAAAATTTGGGGTGTTACATGCTAGGTGCACGAGACTCGGGTTTGTGTTTAGTACTTGCCTGGATCCTAAGGACCGGTTCATGGAGCATGTAACCTGGCTTTAGCGTGCCAACCACATGCTGAGATGGGGCAGCTTGGCCAATTAATTAGGTGTATCCCCGGCGTAGTATGGGTGTGTTGGATGGTGCGGGGAGTGGGTGTTAGTTGGACTACCATATGAACCGCAAGGCTCAATAGGGGGCCACTGCAGCGGGGTTGGAGCCTCTCGTATGCTGTTTTGGGTGAAACCTCAGTGGGCCACGCTCGTCGGGAATCCCTTTGTAAAGGCTTCGTAGTGATCTCCTGGCTACACACCTGGGAAGTGTGAATGTGGTTCGTAGCCACTGGCATAATGGAGGTTCTTTTAGTCCACCCGGCAACAGGGGATGAAATCACTACATGTGGGTACAGTGGTGCAAACTCTGCATAGTCAAAACTGTCTTGACAGCCGTGCTCACGGTCAAGAGCGGCTTGGACTTATTCATGATTAGAGGACGATGACTTTGGAAGTTGTGGATGTTAAGCGGGGAGCTTAACATCGGAAATGATGTTATGGTTATTTGATTATGATGATGGGTTGGGAGATTGGGACCATTTCTCCTATGTAGTAATGTAGGTGCTTAATAAGCTAAGGTAATAGGTATTAATTGCGTATTGCTTTAACCATGAGTCCAACCTCTCCTTGTTCTAGCCATGCATGACATAACTTTCCCACGCTTGCTGAGTACCAATGATACTCAAACTTGCATATTTGTTGGTTTATATTGCTGCTCAGGTCAAGAGAATGATGTGGTGTTCAATGACCAAGACTTCAGACCGGAAGAAGGATTCTGGGTTCATGGAGTCCCCCGGGCAACGCCTGTGACGGAGCCCACAAGAATAATATTCTGCTGCTATTTTATTTACTTGTTATGAACTTATTATCGTCCACCGAGACATATGCTATGTAAGACTTATTTATATTCGACACCCGTCTTGTAATAAATGATGCTTCACTATTTGTCATCACATGTATGAGAAAATGACCCTGGCATACATGTGATATTCACTCGGTTGTTCTTCGGAGAAACCGGGTGTGACAAGGGGTCCAAGGACGAGGTGATGCCCCCCTCGGGGTACACGGCCGAGCTGGAGCCCTGCACGCCGCCGTGCTCCATTTTCATGCTGCTAGTATGTAGCGTCCCCGGGCTGGACGGCTGCACTTTTGCGTAGATAGGATTAGAGAGTAGCTATGTATATACTTCCTCTGTACAGTTAAGTTTTTGTAAAAAAGACTTCCGCTGTTGTATATCAAATAAATGTTTGTATGTTGTTCTTAAATCTTTTCGTGTGTGCTGTTGGGTGCCGCATCGCATGGCACCACCCTCTGCGATCCCGGAGTGGGTGAACCACGGGGTGGTCCCCACAACAATGTGCTCAGAAGATCGTGCAGTTGATGTAACACCCCAAAACCAGCTAAAGAGGGGAATTTAAAAATTTTTGGACGTATTGCATGTGGTGCAGAAATTCAAATTCAAACTGGAATTCAAATTCAAATCAAAACAGAAAAGAAAAGGAAAAAGGAAAAGAAAAAGAAAAACCTCAACCGGCCAGTGGGCCAAAACCTGCCAGCCGGCCCAATCCCCCGCGCCAGCCCAAGACCTCACGCCCCCTCTCTTCCTCTCACTGACACGTGGGGCCCGCGTGTCATCTCCTTCCTCCCGCGCGCCAACCGACCCGGACTCTTCCCCCGTGCCCGATTGAAACTGATCTACGGAAACCCGCGCCCCCAGCCCGATTTCCGGTCCCAGACGCCTCCAACTCGATCTCAACAGACCGCCGCCCTCCCTCGCCTATTTAAACGCCGACAATCGCCCTGTTTTCCCCCTGATCGGCCGTTCTTCTCTCCGGTGAGAACCGATCATCTCCCACCGAAAAACCTTCGGATATCTTCGTTTTTCGTTGGACTAACGAGCTCGCCGTGCTCCACCGCCTCCAGGGAGCCCTGCAGGTGAAGGAAGCGACAAGTTTCGCGCCCTAGCATCGGCTCCGACGAGCACCGAGGAGCGGCTTCAATCATCGTCGTCGCAGAGCCGAATTCCGACCTCCCTAAGCCCGAGAAACCCCTAGGTGAGCTCCCCTACCCTTCCGCAGTCGATCCAGGTGAAAAACTGCAAGTTTTAACGTATAGCGGCAAGGAACCGAAGCTGCGCCGGCGAGATCGCACCCCCGCCGCCGCACGCACGGGCGAACTCCGGCCAGGAGCGACGTGGCCTCTTGTGCGCCGTCTATTTTAAATCACACGGTAGAAATAAAACCCACGCGTACCGGTTCGGCGATCTAATCTAAGCCGTCTGTTTTAAATCAGACGGTCCACGTCAGCCCCGCGTTATAAAGGCCAGGATTCTTACGCGCTACCCCTGGGGATCTCGGAAAACACAAGCTAGCCCTGGAAACTTCTGATCTAGCCCCTGGACTTTCAGAAATTCATGTAAATTCATTTAAAAATCAATTTTAGCCCCTGGACTTAATAAAAATTAGGAAAACCCCTCTGTTATGTGTAGTTAGACCCCTGGAAATTTATGAAATAGTAAATTAGACCCTGCAGTAGGGTGGATTTACCTTTTTGACCCTATATGATATTAAATTCAGAAATTTGAATATGTGACTAGGATTTAAATTTAAAAGGGTAAGGCAAACACATGTGAAAATTCAAATTTAAACTCTCCTAGCACTTGGAAAACTTTAGAAAGAGTTAAAAATAGATTTTAGGCTGAAATGAAATCTGCCTAAGTGTTGTTCATATTTATTAGTTCTAGAAACAAATTTTTAGGCTAGGAAATAATTCTGAAAACTGATAAAATAAATTTAAATTAGTTCACATCAGAGGAGAAGTTCAAAAATATATTATTTAATATTTTAGATCAGAACCTATTCTGTTTATATGATGTGTCTTACTATTTTCATAATAAAGTTCACTTTTAGGCATAGAAAATAAATCTGAAAAATATAGGAAAATAAGTATGCATAATTAGAAAAGGATAAATGAGTTCTCCAAATCGAAAAGCTCCAATTTAGGATTTTGTAGAAGATCTGAAAACCTATTTGGAGTAGGAAACTACCTTTCATGCAAACTTGGTAGCTAAGAAGTGTATTAATTAAATATAAAGAATTTGTTCAAATTGGAAATTCATATATAGTGTGCAAACATAAATCTGAATACAAAAGCCTAGAAATCATATACATATGTTTAAAAGTGCATGTAGGCCAAAAATCAACACATGTAAAGTAACCACAACACTTAGAAATGTGAATGACTTTCATAGGTATGTATGTGTGGTTTGTATGAAGTGAAAGTGTGAACTATGTCTTATGGATTGTTGTTTTCTTTTGCTATGTGTATTGGCATGAGTAGAACCTGCCCTACAGCAAGTTCTCCCCTTCCAAGACCAAGATTTTCCATTCCCAAAGCAGCAGGAAGAAGGCAAGTGTCCTTGACCACTTTGATCCTATGCTAGGATGTGTAGATAGAATTATTTGCATTGTCAATTGAAATATGAAACCCATGCTAGGAAGTTTTCCTAGAATTGCATTATCTTGTTTCCTTGTAGCTTGGGTTGGGATTTGTTTTATTATGTCATTCATTCATATTACTTATGCTTAGCCATGCTTAGAATGGGATAAGTGGGATATGATATCATCAACTTGTTTACCTTACTATTGAATGAGACATTATGTGTTACTGTCACACCCGGTTTCTCCGAAGAACAACCGAGTGAATATCACATGTATGCCAGGATCATTTACTCATACATGTGATGACAAATAGTGAAGCATCATTTATTACAAGCCAGGTGTCGAATAAGTCTTACATAGCGTATGTCTCGATGGACAATAATCAGTTCATAACATGTAAATAGAATAGCAGCGGAATATTATTCTTGTGGGCTCCGGCACAGGCGTTGCCCGGGGGACTCCATGAACCTAGAATCCTTCTTCGGGTCTGAAGTCTTGGTCATTAAACACCACCTCATCCCCTTGACCTGAGCAGCAATTTAAACCAACAAATATGCAAGTTTGAGTACCGGGGGTAATCAGCAAGTGTGGGGAAGTTGTGTCATCCATGGCTAGAGCAAGGAGAGTTTGAACTCATGGTTAAAGCACTACGCAATTAATGCCTATCACCTTAGCTTATTAAGCACCTACATTATTACATAGGTGGAATGGTCCCAATCTCCCATCCCATCATCATAATCAAATAACCATAACATCATTTCCAATGTTAAGCTCCCCGCTTAACATCCACAACTTCCAAAGTCATCATCCTCTAATCATGAATAAGTCCAAGCCACTCTTGATCGTGAGCACGGCTGTCATGACAGTTTTGACTCTGCAGAGTTTGCACCACTGTACCCACATGTAGTGATTTCATCCCCCGTTGCCAGGTGGACTAAAAGAACCTCCATTATGCCAGTGGCTACGAACCACATTCACACTTCCCAGGTGTGTAGCCAGGAGATCACTACGAAGCCTTTACAAAGGGATTCCCGATGAGCGTGAGCCCACTGAGGTTTCACCCCTAACAGCATACAAGAGGCTCCAACCCCGCTGCAGTGGCCCCCTCTTGAGCCTTGCGGTTCATATGGTAGTCCAGCTGACATCTACTCCCCGCACCATCCAAAACACCCATACTACGCCGGGGATACACCTAATTAATTGGCCAAGCTGCCCCATCTCAGCATGTGGTTGGCATGGTAAAGCCAGGTTATATGCTCCATCAACCGGTCCTTAGGATCCAGGCAAGTACTAAACACAAACCCGAGTCTCGTGCACCCAGCACCAACCAAAACATCCAACTTGCCTCGATCCCTACCTCTCCATAACTCATAATATCTCATTCAAAAGTATGGTAAATAAACTAATGATCTCATATCCCAATTATCCCATTCTAAGCATTGGCTAAGCACAAGTAATATGAGTGAATGACATAATAAAACAAATCCCAACCCAAGCTACAAGGAAACAAGATAATGCAATTCTAGGGAAACATCCTATCATGGGTTTCATATTTCAATTGACAATGCAAATAACTCTATCTACTCATCCTAGCATAGGATCAAAGTGGTCAAGGACACTTGCCTTCTTCTTGCTGCTCTGGGAATGGATAGTCCTGATCTTGGAAGGGAAGAACTTGCTCTGGGGCAGGTTCTACTCATGTCAACACACATAGCAAAAGAAAACAACCCATAAGACATAGTTTCACACTTTCATTCCACACATACATACATATGAAAATCATTCACATTTCTATGTGTTGTGTTTACTCTACATGTGTTGATTTCTGGTCTATATGCACTTTTAAACATATGTATATGATTTCTAACTTTTGTATTCAGATTTTTATTTGCACACTTTATATATGAATTTCAATTCTAAACAATTTCTTTATATTGAATTAACACACCCTTTAGCTACTAAGTCTGCATGGAAGGTATTATCCTACTCCAAATGGGTTTTTCAGATTTTCTATCAAACCCTAAACTGAAGTCTTTTGTTTTGGAAACTTCATTTATCATTTCCTAGTTATGCATACCTATTTTCCTATATTTTCAGATTTATTTCCTATGCCTAAATGTGATTTTTATTATGAAAATAGTAAGACACCTCATCAAAACAGAATAGGTTCTGTTCTAAAATATTAAATGATATATGTTTGAACTTCTCCTCTGATGTGAACTAATTTAAATTCATTTTTCCAATTTTCAGAATTATTTCCTAGCCTAAAATATGTTTCTATACTAATAAATATGGACAATCAACTAGACAGATTCATTTCAGCTTAAAATCTACTTTTAACTCATTCTAAAGTTTCCCAAGTGCTAGGAGAGTTTAAATTTGAATTTACAATGTGTTTGTCTCACCTTTTAAATTTTAAATCCTATCACATATTCAAATTTCTAAATTTAATATCATATAGGGTTAAAAAGGTAAACTCTCCCCACTCCAGGGTCTATTATATTATTTCATAAATTTCCAGGGGTCTATCTACACATAACAGAGGGGTTTTCCTAATTTTTATTAAGTCCAGGGGCTAAAACTGATTTTTAATTGAATTTACATGAATTTCTGAAGTTCCAGGGGCTAGATTAGAAGTTTCCGGGGCTAGCTCGTATTTTCCGAGATCCCCAGGGGGTAGCGCGTAAGAATCCCGGTGTTTATAATGCGGGGCCGACGGGGACTGTCCGATTTAAAACAGACGGCTCAGATTAGATCGCCGAACCGGTACGCGCGGGTTTTAATTCCACCGTGCGATTTAAAATAGACGGCGCAGAAGCGGCCACGTCGCTCTGGCCGAGCGCGGGCGGCGCTGCCCGGCGGCGCGCGGCGGCGGGAGGCGGCGATCTCGCCGGAAAACTTCGGATCTTCGTCTATTCTTCCTAAAACTGGGATTTCATGGCATAGATCGGTAGAGGAGAGGTCAGGGATCTCACCTCAGGGTTTTTCTTGAGCTCGGAGGCCCTGGAAGGCGGTCGGCGACGATGTCCGAGATGTAACAGCGGCGATGCTCGTTGGAGCTGTGTCTAGGGCGCAATCTACCGAGTTTTCTGCACCTGCGTGATTCCCCGAAGGCGGTGGAACAAGATCAGCACGTTAGATCAGAAATCCCGAGCGAAGATCGAGAGAAAATGGCCGGAGAAGCTCTGGTTCTCACCGGGAGGAAAAACAGCTGATCGTGGGGGAAAAACGGGGCGATGCCGGCGTTTTTATAAACGAGGGAGGGCGGCGTGTTTGTTTAGATCGAGTTTGAGTCGTCCGGGACCAGGAGTCGGGCTGGGGGATGCGGATTTCCGGGTTAGTTACGATCAGGCGCGCGCGGAAGAGTCCGGCGGTTGGCGCGAGTGGGAGGTTAGGGATGATAGGCGGGCCCCGTGTGTCAGTGAGAGGGAGAGGGGGGTGCGCGGCTGCGGGCTGGCGCGGGGTGGGTGGGCCGGCTGGTGGGTTTCGGCCCACTGGCTGGGGTTTTGTTTTTTTCTTTTTCTTTTCTGTTTTGAGTTGAATTTGAATTCCAATTTGAATTTGAATTTCTGCACCACATGCAATACGTCCAAAAATTTTTAAATTCCCCTCTTAACAGGTTTTGGGGTGTTACAGCTCTACCCCCCTTAAAAGAAATCTCGTCCTCAAGATTGGTGGTTCTAGGAAAACAATTCTGGAAACTGTGTCTTAAGCTCGTCTTCTCGCTCCCAGGTGGCTTCCTCTTCCGAGTGATGCTTCCACTGCACCTTGCACATCCGGAATCTTTTATTTCTTGTGGGGCGTTCCATTGTCTCCAAAATCTTGAATGGTTGCTCGGCATAAGACAGATCCTCAGCTACGTCAACCTCATTCATGGGTAACATCTCTTCAGGCGTCCTCAGACATTTCTTGAGCTGTGACACATGGAATACGTCATGCACATCTGATAGGCGAGCCGGTAGTTCTAGTTGATATGCCACTTCGCCTTTCCTCTCCAGAACTTGAAAGGGTCCGATGTATCAGGGTGATAATTTCCCTTTCACCTTGAACCGATGAAGTCCTCGGAGAGGGGACACCTTGAGATAGACATAGTCTCCCACGTTGAAAACGAGCTCTCTTCTCCGTACATCGGCATAGCTCTTTTGTCGTGTTTGTGCTATCCTCAAGTTGTGGCGGATTTCCCTCACTTTCGCCTCGGCTTCTTGTAGTACCTCGTGCCCAAACACTTTACTTTCCCCTGTTTGGTTCCAAAATAGGGGAGTTCTGCACTTCCTCCCATACAAAGCCTCAAATGGTGACATCTTCATACTAGTCTGATAACTGTTGTTATAGGAGAACTCCGCATATGGTAAGTTCTTATCCCAACTCCGATTGTTTTTGAGTGCACATGCTCTCAGCATACCCTCAAGGATCTGATTGGTTCTTTCCGTCTGCTCGTCGGTTTAGGGATGATAGGCAGAACTAAAATTCAGATTAGTTCCCATGGTTTCATGCAACTTCTGCCAGAACCTTGAGGTGAACTGCGTCCCTCGATCTGACACTATCTTCTTTGGTACTCCATGGGAACACACGATCCTTGACATGTACAATTCTGCCAATTTGGATCCGCTGTAGCTTTCTTTCACGGGAATGAAATGAGCTACCTTGGTTAGCCTGTCATTGATGACCCATATCGAATCATATCCTGATTGGGTCCTGGGTAGTCCCACTATGAAATCCATACCGATTTCTTCCCATTTCCATTCAGGCACTTTGAGTGGTTGCAATAATCCCGCGGGTCTTTGATGTTCTGCTTTCACCAACTGACATGTGTCACATAGGGCAACATGTTCCGCCACATCTCGCTTCATGCCATACCACCAATACCTGCTCTTGAGGTCATGGTACATCTTCGTACTCCCAGGATGAATGGAATAGTCGGAATCATGAGCCTCCTTCAAAATCAATTCACGGATCTCCTTCACCTAAGGCACACAGATTCTTTTCCCGTGCCACACCGTACCATGTTCATCCTCTCTGAAACCAGGGGCTTTATTATCCTTGATGAGTTCTCTGATTTCTTGTATCTTCTCATCATTCTTTTGACCATCGCGTATGTCTTGCTCTAATGTGGAGTCCACTTCCATGGCGATGGCCTCACCACTATTCACCAGACCTAGATTGAGTTTTATAACATATTCCTTCAATTCTGTAGGCATGTCCTTTGTACTCAACATGTTGACCTGCACTTTCCGGCTTAAAGCATCTGCCATGATGTTCGCTTTCCCAGGATGATAGTTGATGCCCACATCAAAGTCGTTGATTAGCTCTAACCATCTCCTTTGTCTGAGGTTGAGATCTGGCTGTGTGAAAATGTACTTTAAGCTCTTATGATCCGTATATATCTCTGTCCTCTTTCCCATCAAATAATGCCGCCAAATCTTCAATGCGTGTACCACTGCGGCTAGCTCTAGGTCATGTGTAGGATAGTTCTTCTCGTGTTTCCGGAGCTGCCGGGACGCATAAGCCACGACATGCCCCTCTTGCATGAGAACACATCCCAACCCGTTTCCAGAGGCATCGCAGTACACCGAAAAGTTCTTCTGCATATCTGGCATAACTAGCACTGGGGCTGTTGTCAATCTTTTCTTCAGTTCCTGGAAACTCGTCTCGCACTGCGGCGTCCATGTGAAAGTGATTCCCTTCTCCAACAGTTTGGTGAGGGGTCTCGAGATCTTGGAGAAACCCTCAATAAACCGTCGATATTACCCAACCAATCCTAAGAAGCTTTGAACTTCCCCGACATTCTCAGGGGTCTTCCACTTCTGTACATCCTCGATCTTGGCGGGATCTATGGAGATTCCTCCCTCCGAGATTATATGTCCTAAGAAGGGAACTCTCTTCAGCCACAACTCACACTTGCTCAACTTGGCATATAGTTGGTGTTCTCTTAGCTTCTACAACACCAACCTTAGATGTTTCTCATGTTCTTCTTCATCTTTGGAGAAGACGGGAATGTCATCTATGAAAACCACCACAAATTTGTCCAGATATTCCATGAATACCTTGTTCATGAGATACATGAAGTATGTCGGGGCATTAGTTAGCCCGAAAGGCATGACGGTGTATTCATACAGTCCGTACCGAGATACGAAAGCTGTCTTGGGAATATCAGTTTGCCTTATCTTAAGTTGGTGGTATCCCGACCTGAGATCAATTTTCGAGAACACACAAGCTCCCCTCAACTGATCAAACAAGTCTTCAATGCAGGGTAATGGGTACTTCTTCTTGATGGTTACTTCATTCAAGGCACGGTAGTCTACGCATAACCTTTGGGTTCCGTCCTTCTTGGGCACAAATATCACTGGAGCTCCCCATGGTGAGGAACTAGGATGAATGTACCCCTTCTCTGTCAACTCTCTTAAATGATCCTTGAGTTCTCCCAGCTGCTTGGAGTCCATCCAATAAGGTCTCTTGTATATCGGAGCTGTTCCAGGCACTAGCTCAATCGTGAATTCCACTTCACGATCGGGAGGCATACCTGGCAACTCCACCGGAAAAATGTCTGGATATTCCCTGATAATCCTGATCTCCTCCACTTTCACCTCAACTTGATTTAATTTAATGTCCCTCCTAGGCTGTTGTATTGTTATGAACTTTACTCTTGTGCTACTAGGGCGAGTTAGTTCCACCGTTCTGGTCGAACAATGGATGATTCCCTTATGTTTGGTCAACCAATCCATGCCCAAAATAATATCTATCCCTTGTGAATCTATCACTATGAGGTTGGCGGTAAATACTACCCCATTAATGTTTAGATTCACCTTGGGACACACTTGTCGTGTCCTTATTTCTCCACCTGGAGAGTTTACTGATAGCATATGGTTCATTTGTGTTGTTGCTAGATCATGCTTCTTAACAAACCCTTAGGCAATGAACGAGTGGGTAGCACCAGAATCGAACAACAGGGTTGCAATGTGTAAATTGGCAGGGAACTTACCAACTACCACGTCGGGTGCCTCTTGCGCTTCCTCCATGGTCACGTGGTTCACCCGCCCTCGTATCACATTCTGCTGTTGCGGCTGCACGGACTTCTTCTTTGGGCACTTATGGGCGTAGTGCCCCACTTCACCACAGTTAAAGCATTGCACCTCAACCTTAGGTGCCTGGCCTTTTTGGTCTTGGGGTTGGTTTGGGGGTCCTTGTACTGCTGGTCGAGGTTGATATGTGGGGCGAGGCTGTTGTACAAACTGACATTGTGGCTGTGTTGGTGCTGACGGAGGCCTGAAGTCCGGGTTGTACCCTCTCGGTGCTGAGTAGGGTACCGCAGCACGGCTCGTCTGCCCTGCGGGTTGCTGCATCAGACGTGGGCGTGTGTTGCTAGCCGAGGCTTGGTGTGACCATCCCGCCTTCCTATTGTTTTCATTTTCCAAGGCCTTTAGCTTCCTTTCTACAACAAATGCCCTGTCCACCATCTTTTGGAAGCTTTCATACTCATTGGAGGACATTGCACACTGCATTTCTGCTGTAAGTCCTTCCACAAAGCAGTCCTGTTTCTGCTCATCAGTCTCGATGTCCCGTGGTGCATAACGGGATAGTTGGGTGAATTTAGTGCGGTACTCCCTCACAGTCATGTTTCCTTGCTGCAGCCCCAAGAACTCCTTCATCTTGTTTTTGAGTTCACCCCTTGGTATGTAATGGTTGCGGAAACTGCGCTTGAACTCTTCCCAAGTGATGTTCTCAGGGTCATGATGGGCGGCCACGTAAGCGGTCCACCAATCAGCAGAAGGTCCATGCAATTGGTGAGAGGCAAACAGCACCCTCTCATACCCTTGGCATTGTATGATACTCATCTTGCTCTCAATGGTCTTTAGCCAATCATCTGCCTCTAGGGGTTCAGCAGCACTTGCAAACTTTGGAGGTTGAGTCCCTAGAAACTCACTCAACCTTGGTTGGCGTGGTGCAGCTTGTGGAGGTGGAGCTTGGTGCAAGTTGGCCACCACTTGAGTCAGGCTCTGGATGAGCTGATTCTGGTTTTCCAGCATTTGGTGGATGGGATCAACTCCTTCCCGATGACCACCCCTGTCTTGTTCTCCAGAAAGATGAGGGTTGCCTGCCTCATCGTTGTTGTTGGCGGGGTTGGCAGCACGACCCTTTCCTCTTCCGGCCATCTATAATGATCAACCAAATGTCAATTTAAAGCAATACGTGTTAACTTCCCAATTTGCTTGTTTAAACTTAAAATTTTGAGGCCTTATTATATTTATATTTGTATTTTCTGAGAGTTTCACGTCTCACGCGAAAATTAATGCACCCTTAATTCATAGGGGTTCACATATCAAAGAAAAACAACCTGAAGACGAGGTTGTGGACAAATGCCCATGGCTTCCACAACTCACGTCACACACCAAACATTAACACACCATTAACTAAGGTAACGGCTTGACTACTCGACAACCTGCTAAACTAAGGGAAAGGACTCTACACTACTTGTATCACTGAGCTGGCTCCTCGAGATCTTTCTCGTTATTGCGGCTGCCCTCGGACTCCGCTTTGGGTGGGGAAGCTGCTGGTGGAGAAGTGCGGCGACACCTGCTTGCCCGGCGATCTGGGGAGTCAGGAGTCCATGTGTCATTCAAGGTGACACACAGTTCATTCTCATCCCCTCTTTCTCTCGCCCGCAAGCTGGCTCGAAGCAGTGCCTCAGTCTTCTTCAGGGTGTCACGAACATCCTGAAGCTCCTGCTAACACTCCTGCAGTCGAGTGCTGAGCATAGCAGCATCCTCCAAGCACAGGTCCATGTGCTCATGGGAAGTCCCCTGCTGCACTGGCGGGTACTTGTACTCCGTTGTACCACTCTCACGCTGGAGGACATACATGTACTCAGTCCTGTCTAGGTGGCGACGGTAGATGTGACTCTGGCAGGTGATTGCCTCCCAGGTGACATCCTTCTCCGCATTGACCTGTGTCGCTCGACAAGCTGGAGAGCGGTGGATCTTGAGCAGCTGATTTTCGTGGATAATCCTCATATCTGAACTCCACTCTTCCCGCTTCTCACGGATGGTTCGGGTGGAGCTGTAGTGTATGATTAGCTTGCCCGTATTGCCGGCGGCTTGGAGCATGCGTCGAAGATGGCGCAACAAGCCTCCTACTGCCAATCCGTAGGAGAGGTACGTCACCGGACAGTCCTCCACTCTCAGGGCGAGGGCAACTACGGGAACTCTCCCTCCGGTGGACTTTCGAGCGGTGCGGATCATGTGAACCATCTAAAACATAAAGCATTTAAAATTAAGTTAGATAAGATTTTAAACAAAAATCCTATTTTGAATAAAAGTTGGGGTAAGATGAAGAAAGTGACCCCATTAAATAACACTTTTCAACCCACACCTTGTAAAAATAGTTTTTAAGAAAATAGGGTCCTTAAATACGTCCATTTCTACCTAGGTCCACGTTCCTACGGGAAACCTTGGCTCTGATACCACTTCTGTCACACCTGGTTTCTTCGAAGAACAACCGAGTGAATATCACATGTATGCCAGGATCATTTTCTCATACATGTGATGACAAATAGTGAAGCATCATTTATTACAAGCCAGGTGTCGAATAAGTCTTACATAGCGTATGTCTCGATGGACAATAATAAGTTCATAACATGTAAATAGAATAGCGGTGGAATATTATTCTTGTGGGCTCCGGCACAGGCGTTGCCCGGGGGACTCCATGAACCTAGAATCCTTCTTCGGGTCCGAAGTCTTGGTCATTAAACACCACCTCATCCCCTTGACCTGAGCAGCAATTTAAACCAACAAATATGCAAGTTTGAGTACCGGGGGTACTCAGCAAGTGTGGGAAAGTTATGTCATGCATGGCTAGAGCAAGGAGAGTTTGAACTCATGGTTAAAGCACTACACAATTAATGCCTATCGTCTTAGCTTATTAAGCACCTACATTATTACATAGGTGAAATGGTCCCAATCTCCCATCCCATCATCATAATCAAATAACCATAACATCGTTTCCAATGTTAAGCACCCCGCTTAACATCCACAACTTCCAAAGTCATCATCCTATAATCATGAATAAGTCCAAGCCGCTCTTGACCGTGAGCACGGCTGTCATGACAGTTTTGACTCTGCAGAGTTTGCACCACCGTACCCACATGTAGTGATTTCATCCCCCGTTGTCGGGTGGACTAAAAGAACCTCCATTATGCCAGTGTCTACGAACCACATTAACACTTCCCAGGTGTGTAGCCAGGAGATCACTACGAAGCCTTTACAAAGGGATTCCCAACGAGCGTGAGCCCACTGAGGTTTCACCCCTAACAGCATACAAGAGCCTCCAACCCCGCTGCAGTGGCCCCCTCTTGAGCCTTGCGGTTCATATGGTAGTCCAGCTGACACCTACTCCCCGCACCATCCAACACACCCATACTACACCGGGGATACACCTAATTAATTGGCCAAGCTGCCCCATCTCAGCATGTGGTTGGCACGGTAAAGCCAGGTTACATGCTCCATGAACCGGTCCTTAGGATCCAGGCAAGTACTAAACACAAACCCGAGTCTCGTGCATCCAACACCAACCAAAACATCCAACTTGCCTCGATCCCTACCTCTCCATAACTCATAATATCTCATTCAAAAGTATGGTAAATAAACTGATGATCTCATATCCCAATTATCCCATTCTAAGCATTGGCTAAGCACAAGTAATATGAGTGAATGACATAATAAAACAAATCCCAACCCAAGCTACAGGGAAACAAGATAATGCAATTCTAGGGAAACATCCTATCATGGGTTTCATATTTCAATTGACAATGCAAATAACTCTATCTACTCATCCTAGCATAGGATCAAAGTGGTCAAGGACACTTGCCTTCTTCTTGCTGCTCTGGGAATGGATAGTCCTGATCTTGGAAGGGAAGAACTTGCTCTGAGGCAGGTTCTACTCATGTCAACACACATAGCAAAAGAAAACAACCCATAAGACATAGTTTCACACTTTCATTCCACACATACATACATATGAAAATCATTCACATTTCTATGTGTTGTGTTTACATGTGTTGATTTCTGGTCTATATGCACTTTTAAACATATGTATATGATTTCTAACTTTTGTATTCAGATTTTTATTTGCACACTTTATATATGAATTTCAATTCTAAACAATTTCTTTATATTCAATTAGCACACCCTTTAGCTACTAAGTCTGCATGGAAGGTATTTTCCTACTCCAGATGGGTTTTTCAGATTTTCTATCAAACCCTAAACTCAAGTCTTTGGTTTTGGAAACTTCATTTATCATTTCCTAGTTATGCATACCTATTTTCCTATATTTTCAGATTTATTTTCTATGCCTAAATATGAATTTTATTATGAAAATAGTAAGACACCTCATCAAAACAGAATAGGTTCTGTTCTAAAATATTAAATAATATATTTTTGAACTTCTCCTCTGATGTGAACTAATTAAAATTCATTTTTCCAATTTTCAGAATTATTTCCTAGCCTAAAATATGTTTCTATACTAATAGATATGGACAATCAACTAGACAGATTCATTTCAGCTTAAAATCTACTTTTAACTCATTCTAAAGTTTCCCAAGTGCTAGGAGAGTTTAAATTTTAATTTACAATGTGTTTGTCTCACCTTTTAAATTTTAAATCCTAATCACATATTCAAATTTCTAAATTTAATATCATATAGGATTAAAAAGGTAAACTCTCCCCACTCCAGGGTCTATTATATTATTTCATAAATTTCCAGGGGTCTATCTACACATAACAGAGGGGTTTTCCTAATTTTTATTAAGTCCAGGGGCTAAAACTGATTTTTAATTGAATTTACATGAATTTCTGAAGTTCCAGGGGCTAGATCAGGAGTTTCCGGGGCTAGCTCGTATTTTCCGAGATCCCCAGGGGGTAGCGCGTAAGAATCCCGGCCTTTATAACGCGGGGCCGACGTGGACCGTCCGATTTAAAACAGACGGCTCAGATTAGATCGCCGAACCGGTACGCGCGGGTTTTATTTCCACCGTGCGATTTAAAATAGACGGCGCAGATGCGGCCACGTCGCTCTGACCGAGCTCGGGCGGCGCTGTCCGGCGGCGCGCGGCGGCGGGAGGCGGCGATCTCGCCGGAAAACTTCGGATCTTCGTTTATTCTTCCTAAAACTGGGATTTCATGGAATAGATCGGTAGAGGAGAGGTCGGGGATCTCACCACGGGGTTTTTCTTGAGCTCGGAGGCCCTAGAAGGCGGTCGGCGACGAGGTCCGAGATGGAACAGCGGCGATGCTCGTCGGAGCTGTATCTAGGGCACAATCTACTGAGTTTTCTGCACCTGCGTGATTCCCCGGAGGCGGTGGAACAAGATCAGCGCATTAGATCAGAAATCCCGAGCGAAGATCGAGAGAAAATGGTCGGTGAAGCTCTGGTTCTCACCGGGAGGAAAAACAGCTGATCGTGGGGGAAAAACGGGGCGATGCCGGCGTTTCTATAAACGAGGGAGGGCGGCGTGTTTGCTTAGATCGAGTTTGAGTCGTCCGGGACCGGGAGTCGGGCTGGGGGACGCAGATTTCCGGGTTAGTTACGATCAGGCGCGCGCGGAAGAGTCCGGCGGTTGGCGCGAGCGAGAGGTCAGGGATGACAAGCGGGCCCCACGTGTCAGTGAGAGGGAGAGGGGGGCGCGCGGCTGCGGGCTGGCGCGGGGGTGGGTGGGCCGGCTGGTGGGTTTCGGCCCACTGGCCGGGGTTTTGTTTTTTCTTTTTATTTTTCTTTTTCTTTTCTGTTTTGAGTTGAATTTGAATTTGAATTTCTGCACCACATGCAATACGTCCAAAAATTTTTAAATTCCCCTCTTAACAGGTTTTGGGGTGTTACAGTTATGTAGAGGTAGGGATCGAGGCAAGTTGGATGATTTGGTTGCTGCTGGGTGCACGAGACTCGGGTTTGTGTTTAGTACTTGCCTGGATCCTAAGGACCGGTTCATGGAGCATGTAACCTGGCTTTACCGTGCCAACCACATGCTGAGATGGGGCAGCTTGGCCAATTAATTAGGTGTATCCCCGGCGTAGTATGGATGTGTTGGATGATGCGGGGAATAGGTGGCAGCTGGACTACCATATGAACCACAAGGCTCAAGAGGGGGCCACTGCAGCAGGGTTGGAGCCTCTTGTATCCTGTTAGGGGTGAAACCTCAGTGGGCCCACGCTCGTCGGGAATCCCTTTGTAAAGGCCTCGTAGTGATCTCCAGGCTACACACCTAGGAAGTGTGAATGTGGTTCGCGACCACTGGCATAATGGAGGTTCTTTTAGTCCACCCGGCAATGGGGGATGAAATCACTACATGTGGGTACAGTGGTGCAAACTCTGTAGAGTCAAAACTGTCAGGACAGCCATGCTCACGGTCAAGAGCGGCTTGGACTTATTCATGACTAGAGGATGATGAATTTGGAAGTTGACGATGTTAAGCGGGGAGCTTGACATTGGATATGATGTTATGGTTACTTGATATTGATGATGGGTTGAGGGGTTGGGACTATTTCACCTGTGTAGTAATGTAGGTGCTTAATAAGCTAAGGTAATAGGTATTAATTGCGTAGTGCTTTAACCATGAGTTCAACCTCTCCTTGCTCTAGCCATGCATGACATAACTTTCCCACACTTGTTGAGTACCCACGGTACTCAAACTTGCATTTCTGATGGTTTATATTGCTGCTCAGGTCAAGAGAGTGATGTGGTGTTTAATGACCAAGACTTTGGTCCTGAGGAAGGATTCTAGGTTCACGGAGTCACCCAGGCAACGCTTGTGACAGAGCCCACAAGATTTACATTCCGCTGCTGTTTTATTTACATGTTATGAATATATTATCGTCCATCGAGATGTATGCTATGTAGGACTTATTTATATTCGAACACCTGGCTAGTAATAAATGATGCTTCACTATTTGTCGTTACATGTATGAGAGAATGATGCTGGCATACATGTGATATTCACTCGGTTGTTCTCTGGAGAAACCGGGTGTGACAGAAGTGGTATCAGAGCCAAGGTTGCCCGTAGGAACGTGGACCTAGGTAGAAATGGACGTATTTAAGGACCCTATTTTCTTAAAAACTATTTTACAAAAGTGTGGGTGGAAGGTGTTATTTAATGGGGTCACTTTATTCATCTTACCCCAACTTTTATTCAAAATACAATTTTTGTTTAACTCTTATCTAACTTAATTTTAAATGCTTTATGTTTTAGATGGTTCGCATGATCCACACCGCCCGCAAGTCCACCGGAGGGAGAGTTCCTGTAGTTGCCCTTGCCCTGAGAGAGGAGAACCGTCCGGTGACGTACCACTCCTATGGATTGGCAATAGGAGGCTTGTTGCGCCGTCTTCGGCGTATGCTCCACGCTGCCGGTAATACGGGCAAGCTAATCATACACTACAGCTCCACCCGGACCATCCGTGAGAAGCGGGAAGAATGGAGTTCAGAAATGAGGATTATTCATGAAAATCAGCTGCTCAAGATCCACCGCTCTCCAGCTTGTCGGGCGACACAGGTCGATGCTGAGAAGGATGTCACCTGGGAGGCCATCACCTTCCAGAGTCACATCAACCGTCGCCACCTGGACAGGACTGAGTACATGTATGTCCTCCAGCGTGAGAGTGGTACAGCGGAGTACAAGTACCCGCCAGTGCAGCAGGGGACTTCCCATGAGCACATGGACCTGTGCTTGGAGGATGCTGCTATGCTTAGCACTCGACTGCAGGAGTGCCAGCACGAGCTTCAGGATGTTCATGACACCCTGAAGGAGACTGAGGCGTTGCTTCGAGCCAGCTTGAGGGCGAGAGAAAGAGGAGATGGGAATGAACTGTGTGTCACCGTGAATGACACATGGACTCCTGACTCCCCAGACCGCCGGGCGAGCAGGCGTCGCCGCACTTCTCCACCAGCAGCTTCCCCACCCAAAGCGGAATCAGAGGGCAGCCACAATAATGAGGAAGACCCCGAAGAGCCAGCTCAGTGATACGAGTCGTTTAGAGTTCTTTCCCTTAGTTCAGCAGGTTATCGAGTAGTTGAGTCAATACCTTAGTTATTTGTGTGTTAATGTTGGTGTGTGACGTGAGTTGTGGAAGCCATGGGCAATTGTCTACAACCTCGTCCTTAGGTTGTTTTGCTTTGATGTGTGAACCCCTATGAACTAAGAGTGCATTGATTTTCGCGTGAGACGTGACTCCCAAAGATCTACGTGAAACCCTCAGCAAATGTTTAATATTTAAGGCCTCAAAAGTTTATGTTTAACAAGCAAATTGGGAAGTTAATACGTAATGCTATAAGTTAACATTTGGTTGATCATGATAGATGGCTGGAAGAGGAAAGGGTCGTGGTGCCAACCCCACCAACAACAACGATGAGGCCGGCAACCCTAATCTTTCTGGAGGACAAGACAGGGGTGGTCGCCGTGAAGGAGCTGATCCTATCCACCAGATGCTTGAAAATCAGAATTAGCTCATCCAGGGTCTAACTCAAGTGGTGGCCAACTTGCACCAAGCTCCACCCCCACCAGCTGCACCACGCCAACCACGGTTGAGTGATTTTCTGGGAACTCAACCTCCAAAGTTTGCAAGTGCTGCTGAACCTCTGGAGGCAGATGACTAGCTAAAGACCATTGAGAGCAAGATGAGGATCATACAATGCCAAGGGTATGAGAGGGTGCTGTTTGCCTCTCACCAATTGCATGGACCTGCTGCTGATTGGTGGACCGCTTACGTGGCAGCCCATCATGACCTCGAGAACATCACTTGGGAAGAGTTCAAGCGTAGTTTCCTCAACCATTACATACCAAGGGGTGAACTCAAAAACAAGAGAAAGGAGTTCTTGGGACTGCAGCAAGGAAACATGACTGTGAGGGAATACCTCACTAAGTTCACCCAACTATCACGTTATGCACCATGGGACATCGAAACGGATGAGCAGAAACAAGATTGTTTTGTGGAAGGACATACTATGGAAATGCAGTGTGCAATGTCCTCCAATGAGTATGAAAGCCTCCAAAAGATGGTAGACAGAGCATTTGTCATGGAGAGGAAGCTGAAGGCCTTGGAAAATGAAAACAAGAGGAAGGCGGGATGGTCACACCAAGCCTCAGGTAGCAACACACGCCCACGTCTGATGCAGCAACCCGCAGGGCAGACGAGTCATGCTGTGGTACCCTACTCAGCACCCAGAGCGTACAACCCGAATTTCAGGCCTCCGTCAGCACCAGCACAGCCACAACGTCAGTTTGTACAGCAGCCTCGCCCCACATATCAACCTCGACTAGCAGTACAAGGACCACCGAACCAACCCCAAGACAACAAAGGCCAGGCACCTAAGGTTGGGGTGCAATGCTTGAACTGTGGTAAAGTGGGGCACTACGCCCATAAGTGCCAAAAGAAGAAGCCCATGCAGCTACAATAGCAGAATGTGATACGAGGACGGGTGAACCACGTGACCATGGAGGAAGCGCAAGAGGCACCTGACGTGGTAATTGGTAAGTTTCCTGCCAATTTACACATTGCAACCCTGTTGTTCGATTCTGGTGCTACCCACTCGTTCATTGCTCAAGGGTTTGTTAAGAAGCATGATCTAGCAACAACACAAATGAACCATATGCTAGCAGTGAACTCTCCAGGGGGAGAAATAAGGATAAGACAAGTGTGTCCCAAGGTGAATCTAGACATTAATGGGGTAGTATTTACTGCAAACCTCATAGTGATAGACTCACAAGGAATAGGTATTATTTTGGGTATGGATTGGTTGACCAAACATAAGGGAATCATCCATTTTTCGACAAGAACGGTGGAACTAACTCACCCTAGTGGCCCAAGAGTGAAGTTCATAACTGTACAAGAACCTAGGAGGGACCTTAAACTCAATCACGTTGAGGTGGAAGTGGAAGAGATCAAGATCATCAGGGAATATCCAGATGTTTTTCTGGAGGAGTTGCCAGGTATGCCCCCCGATCGTGAAGTGGAATTCGCGATTGAGCTAGTGCCTAGAACAACTCCAATATACAAGAGGCCTTATCGGATGGACTCCAAACAGCTGGAAGAGCTCAAGGAGCATATAGGGGAATTGACGGAGAAGGGGTATATTCGTCCTAGTTCCTCACCATGGGGAGCTCCAGTGATATTTGTGCCCAAGAAGGACCGGACCCAAAGGTTATGCGTAGACTACCGTGCTTTGAATGAAGTAACCATCAAGAACAAGTACCCATTACCCCGCATTGAAGACTTATTTGATCAGTTGAGGGGAGCTTGTGTGTCCTCAAAAATTGATCTCAGGTTGGGATACCACCAACTTAAGATAAGACAAACCGACATTCCAAAGACAGCTTTCGTATCTCGGTACGGGCTGTATGAATACACCGTCATGCCTTTCGGGTTAACTAATGCCCCAGCATACTTCATGTATCTCATGAACAAGGTATTCATGGAATATCTGGACAAATTTGTAGTGGTTTTCATTGATGACATTCTCGTCTTCTCCAAAGATGAAGAAGAACATGAGGGACATCTAAGGTTGGTGTTGCAAAAGCTGAGAGAACACCAACTATTATGCCAAGTTGAGCAAGTGTGAGTTTTGGCTGAAGATAGTTCCCTTCTTAGGACATATAATCTCGGAGGGAGGAATCTCCGTAGATCCCGCCAAGATCGAGGATGTGCAGAAGTGGAAGACCCCTGAAAATGTCGGAGAAGTTCGAAACTTCTTAGGACTGGCTGGGTATTACCGACGGTTTATCGAGGGTTTCGCCAAGATTTCGAGACCCCTCACAAAATTGTTAGAGAAGGGAATCACATTCACATGGACACCGCAGTGTGAGACGAGTTTTCAAGAACTGAAGAAAAGATTGACAACAGCTCCAGTGATAGTTATGCTAGATATGCAGAAGAACTTTTCAATGTACTGCGATGCCTATGGAAACGGGTTGGGATGTGTTCTCATGCAAGAGGGGCATGTCGTGGCTTATGTATCCCGGCAGCTCCGGAAACACGAGAAGAACTATCCTATGCATGACCTAGAGCTAGCCGCAGTTGTACACATGTTGAAGATTTGGCGGCATTACATGATGGGGAAGAGGACAGAGATATATACGGACCATAAGAGCTTAAAGTATATTTTCACACAGCCAGATCTTAACCTCAGACAAAGGATATGGTTAGAGCTGATCAACGACTTTGATGTGGTCATCAACTATCATCCTGGGAATGCGAACGTCGTGGCTGATGCTTTAAGCTGGAAGGTGCAGGTCAATATGTTGAACTTAAAGGACATGCCTACAGAATTGAAGGGAGAGGTTATAAAACTCAATCTATATCTAGTGAATAGTGGTGAGGCCATCGCCATGGAAGTGGACTCCACATTAGAGAAAGACATACGCAATGGTCAGAAGAATGATAAGAAGATACAAGAGATTAGAGAACTCATCAAGGATAATAAAGCCCCTGGGTTCAGAGAGGATGAACAAGGTACGGTGTGGCACGGGAAAAGAATCCGTGTGCCTGAAGTGAAGGAGATCCGTGAATTTATTTTGAAGGAGGCTCATGATTCCGACTATTCCAGTCATCCTGGGAGTATGAAGATGTATCATGACCTCAAGAGCAGGTATTGGTGGTATGGCATGAAGCGAGATGTCGTGGAACATGTTGCCCTATGTGACACATGTCAGTTGGTGAAAGCAGAACATCAACGACCCGAGGGATTATTGCAACAACTCAAATTGTCTAAATGGAAATGGGAAGAAATAGGTATGGACTTCATAGTGGGACTACCCGGGACCCAATCGGGATATGATTCGATACGGGTCATCATCGACAGGCTAACCAAGGTAGCTCATTTCATCCCCGTGAAAGAAAGCTACAGCGGATCCAAACTGGCGGAATTGTACATGTCATGGATCGTGTGTTTCCATGGAGTGCCAAAGAAGAAAGTGTTGGACCGAGGGACACAGTTCACCTCAAGGTTCTGGCAGAAGTTACATGAAACCATGGGAACTCATCTAAATTTTAGTTCTGCCTATCACCCCCAGACTGACGGGCAGACGGAAAGAACCAATCAGAACCTTGAGATATGCTGAGAGCGTGTGCGCTCAAGAACAATAGGAGTTGGGATAAGAACTTACCGTATGCGGAGTTCTCCTATAACAACAGCTATCAGGCTAGTATGAAGATGTCACCATTTGAGGCTTTGTATGGGAGGAAGTGCAGAACTCCCCTATTTTGGAACCAAACAGGGGAAAGTAAAGTGTTTGGGACCGAGGTACTACAAGAAGCCGAGGCGAAAGTGAGGGAAATCCGCAACAATTTGAGGATAGCACAGACCCGACAAAAGAGTTATGCCGATGTACGGAGAGAAGAGTTTATTTTCAACGTGGGGGACTGTGTCTATCTCAAGGTGTCCCCTATCCGAGGACTTCGTCGGTTCAAGGTGAAAGGGAAATTATCACCTCGATACATCGGACCCTTTCAGATTTTGGAGAGAAAAGGCGAAGTGGCATATCAACTCGAACTACCGGCTCGCCTATCGGATGTGCACGACGTATTCCATGTGTCACAACTCAAGAAATGTCTGAGCACGCCTGAAGAGATGTTACCCATGAATGAGGTTGACGTAGGAGAGGATCTGTCTTATGCCGAGCAACCGGTCAAGGTTTTGGAGACAATGGAACGCCTCACGAGAAATAAAAGAATCCGGATGTGCAAGGTGCAGTGGAAGCATCACTCGGAAGAGGAAGCCACATGGGAGCAAGAAGACGAGCTTAAGGCACAGTTTCCGGAATTGTTTTCCTAGAACCACCAATCTCGAGGACGAGATTTCTTTTAAGGGGGGTAGAGTTGTAACACCCCAAAACCTGCTAAAGAGGGTAATTTAAAAATTTTTGGACGTATTGCATGTGGTGCAGAAATTCAAATTCAAACTGGAATTCAAATTCAAATCAAAACAAAAAAGAAAGGAAAAAGAAAAAGAAAAACCCCAACCGGCCAGTGGGCCGAAACCCGACAGCCGGCCCAATCCCCCGCGCCAGCCCAAGACCGCGCGCCCCCTCTCTTCCTATCACTGACACGCGAGGCCCGCGTGTCATCTCCTTCCTCCCGCGCGCCAACCGACCCGGACTCTTCCCCCGTGCCCGATCGCAACTGATCTCTAGAAACCCGCGCCCCCAGCCCGATTTACGGTCCCGGACGCCTCCATCTCGATCTCAACAGACCGCCGCCCTCCCTCGCCTATTTAAATGCCGACAATCGCCCTGTTTTCCCCCCGATCGGCCGTTCTTCTCTCTGGTGAGAACCGATCATCCCCCACCGAAAAACCTTTAGATATCTTCGTTTTTCGTTGGACTAACGAGCTCGCCGTGCTCCACCGCCTCCAGGGAGCCCTAGAGGTGAAGGAAGCGACAAGTTTCGTGCCCTAGCATCAGCTCCGATGAGCACCGAGGAGCGGCATCAGTCATCCTCGTCGCAAAGCCGAATTCCGACCTCCCCATGCCCGAGAAACCCCTAGGTGAGCTCCCCTACGCCTCCGTAGTCGATCTAGGTGAAAAACTACAAGTTTTAACGTATAGCGGCAAGGAACCGAAGCTGCGCCGGCGAGATCGCACCCCCGCCGCCGCGCGCCGCCGCGCGCACGGGCGAACTCCGGCCAGGAGCGACATAGCCTCTTGTGTGCCGTCTATTTTAAATCGCACGGTAGAAATAAAACCCACGCGTACCGGTTCGGCGATCTAATCTGAGCCGTCTGTTTTAAATCGGATGGTCCACGTCAGCCCCGCATTATAAAGGCCGGGATTCTTACGCGCTACCCCTGGGGATCTCAGAAAACACGAGCTAGCCCCGAAAACTTCTGATCTAGCCCCTGGACTTTCAGAAATTCATGTAAATTTATTTAAAAATCAGTTTTAGCCCCTGGACTTAATAAAAATTAGGAAAACCCCTCTGTTATGTGTAGTTAGACCCCTGGAAATTTATGAAATAGTAAATTAGACCCTGCAGTAGGGTGGATTTACCTTTTTGATCCTATACGATATTAAATTCAGAAATTTGAATATGTGACTAGGATTTAAATTTAAAAGGGTAAGGCAAACACATGTGCAAATTCAAATTTAAACTCTCCTAGCACTTAGAAAACTTTAGAATGAGTTAAAAATAGATTTTAGGCTGAAATGAAATCTGCCTAAGTGTTGTTCATATTTATTAGTTCTAGAAACACATTTTTAGGCTAGGAAATAATTCTGAAAACTGATAAAATAAATTTAAATTAGTTCACATCAGAGGAGAAGTTCAAAAATATATTATTTAATATTTTAGATCAGAACCTATTCTGTTTAGATGATGTGTCTTACTATTTTCATAATAAAGTTCACTTTTAGGCATAGAAAATAAATCTGAAAAATTATAGGAAAATAAGTATGCATAATTAGAAAAGGATAAATGAGTTCTCCAAATCCAAAAGCTTCAATTTAGGATTTTGTAGAAGATCTGAAAACCTATTTGGAGTAGGAAACTACCTTTCATGCAAACTTGGTAGCTAAGAAGTGTATTAATTAAATATAAAGAATTTGTTCAAATTGGAAATTCATATATAGTGTGCAAACAGAAATCTGAATACAAAAGCTTAGAAATCATATACATATGTTTAAAAGTGCATGTAGGCCAAAAATCAACACATGTAAAGTAACCACAACACTTAGAAATGTGAATGACTTTCATAGGTATGTATGTATGGTTTGTATGAAGTGAAAGTGTGAACTATGTCTTATGGATTGTTGTTTTCTTGTGCTATATGTATTGGCATGAGTAGAACCTGCCCTAGAGCAAGTTCTCCCCTTCCAAGACCAAGATTTTCCATTCCCAGAGCAGCAGGAAGAAGGCAAGTGTCCTTGACCACTTTGATCCTATGCTAGGATGTGTAGATAGAATTATTTGCATTGTCAATTGAAATATGAAACCCATGCTACGAAGTTTCCCTAGAATTGCATTATCTTGTTTCCTTGTAGCTTGGGTTGGGATTTGTTTTATTATGTCATTCATTCATATTACTTATGCTTAGCCATGCTTAGAATGGGATAAGTGGGATATGATATCATCAACTTGTTTACCTTACTCTTGAATGAGACATTATGAGTTATGTAGAGGTAGGGATCGAGGCAAGTTGGATGATTTGGTTGGTGCTGGGTGCACGAGACTCGGGTTTGTATTTAGTACTTGCCTGGATCCTAAGGACCGGTTCATGGAGCATGTAACCTGGCTTTACCGTGCCAACCACATGCTGAGATGGGGCAGCTTGGCCAATTAATTAGGTGTATCTCCGGCGTAGTATGGGTGTGTTGGATGGTGCGGGGAATAGGTGGCAGCTAGACTACCATATGAACCGCAAGGCTCAAGAGGGGGCCACTGCAGCGGGGTTGGAGCCTCTTGTATCCTGTTAGGGGTGAAACCTCAGTGGGCCCATGCTCATCGGGAATCCCTTTGTAAAGGCCTCGTAGTGATCTCCTGGCTACACACCTGGGAAGTGTGAATGTGATTCGTGGCCACTGGCATAATGGAGGTTCTTTTAGTCCACCAGGCAACGGGGGATGAAATCACTACATGTGGGTACAGTGGTGCAAACTCTGCAGAGTCAAAACTGTCATGACAGCCATGCTCACGGTCAAGAGCGGCTTGGACTTATTCATGATTAGAGGATGATGAATTTGGAAGTTGAGGATGTTAAGCGGGGAGCTTGACATTGGATATGATGTTATGGTTACTTGATATTGATGATGGGTTGAGGGGTTGGGACTATATCACCTGTGTAGTAATGTAGGTGCTTAATAAGCTAAGGTGATAGGTATTAATTGCGTAGTGCTTTAACCATGAGTTCAACCTCTCCTTGCTCTAGCCATGCATGACATAACTTTCCCATACTTGCTGAGTACCCACGGTACTCAAACTTGCTTTTCTGTTGGTTTATATTGCTGCTTAGGTCAAGAGAATGATGTGGTGTTTAATGACCAAGACTTTGGTCCCGAGGAAGGATTCTAGGTTCACGGAGTCCCCCGGGCAACGCCTGTGACGGAGCCCACAAGATTTACATTCCGCTGCTGTTTTATTTACATGTTATGAACTTGTTATCATCCATCGAGACGTATGCTATGTAAGACTTATTTATATTCGAACACCTGGCTTGTAATAAATGATGCTTCACTATTTGTCATCACATGTATGAGAGAATGATCCTGGCATACATGTGATATTCACTCGGTTGTTCTTTGGAGAAACCGGGTGTGACAGTTGACGAGTGAGCACGGTACTCGTAATGAGTTCGAGGCAGCCCAACCGGCAACCGAGAAGGCAGTGCTGAACCACATCAGAGAAGTGACATTGGAAAGCATTCCGGTGGTTCAAGAATATTCAGATGTGTTCCCAGAAGAACTTCCAGGTATGCCACCTAACCGGGACATTGAATTTGCCATTGATTTAGTACCCGTCTCTGCACCTATAGCGAAGAGGCCATATAGGATGCCTGCTAATGAATTAGTGGAGCTCAAGAAGCAAATTCAGTAGCAGCTAGATAAGGGTTTTATACGCCCAAGCTCGTCACCATGGGGAGCCCCCGTGCTCTTCGTAGACAAGAAGGATGGGACCCAAAAGATGTGCGTGGATTATAGGTCTCTCAGTGAGGTGACGATTAAGAATAAATACCCGCTGCACCGTATAGAGGACCTGTTCGACCAAATGAAAGGTGCCCTAATTTTCTCCAAGATTGATCTTCGGTCGGGATACTTCCAGCTGAAGATTAACCCCTCTGACATACCCAAGACTGCATTTCGAACACGGTATGGTTTGTATGAGTATTACCGTTATGTCTTTTGGGTAAACAAATGCACCCGCATACTTTATGTACCTCATGAAAAGGTCTTCATGGAGTACTTGGACAAGTTCGTCGTGGTTTTCATCGACAACATCATGGTGTATTCAAAGAGCGAGGAAGAACATGAAGAACACTTGAAGTTAACATTGCAGAAACTGTGAGAGCATCGATTGTATGCTAAGTTCAGCAAGTGTCAATTTTGGCTAAAGGAGATATCGTTCCTAGGCCACATCATCTCCAAGGGAGGAGTATCGGTTGATCCTGGAAAAGTGGGAGACGTTTTAGAGTGGAACAAACTACAGAATGTGAGAGATATTCAGAGTTTCCTTGGGATGACTGGATACTACCGCCGGTTCATCAAGGATTTCTCCAAAATAGCAAAGCCTATGACTGAATTGCTAATGAAGGGAACAGCATTTCAGTGGACACCAGCGTGTCAAGAAAGCTTTGAGGATCTCAAGAAGAGACTAACCACAACGCCGGTTTTGGTATTGCTGGACGTGAGCAAAAGCTTCGACCTATATTGTGACGCATCAATACAAGGGCTTGGATGTGTGCTCATGCAATAAGGACAAGTGGTAGCCTATGCGTCGAGACAACTAAAGAAACATGAGCTGAATTACCCCACGCATGACTTGGAACTTGCAGCCGTGGTACATGCCTTGAAGATTTGGAGGCATTATATCCTTGGCCACTGATGTGAGATATATACGAATCACAAAAGCCTCAAGTATATATTCACGCAAACGGATCTGAATTTGAGGCAACGTCGATGGTTGGAACTCATCAAGGATTATGATGTTGGAATCAACTATCACCCCGGAAAGGCCAATGTAGTAGCTGATGCGTTGAGCCGAAAGGGAGCATGTCACGAACTCACAGTTCGGGAGGTGCCACCCGAGCTGCGCAAGGAGTTCGAACGGTTACATCTCGGGTTATTGAACGAGATGGAGGTGATAGAACTGAACTCCTCGCTGGAACAAGAGATACGAGATGGCCAAGCGACGGATGAGGAAATCAAGGAAATAAAGGAAAGAATCTGACAAGGCATAGAAAAGGATTTCAAAGAAGACGAGAAAGGCACGTTTTGGTTAGGGAAAAGGATTTGTGTGCCTAACATGAAGCACATCCGCGACACGATACTAAAGGAGGCACATGACTCATCTTATTCCATACACCCCGGCTGTACGAAGATGTACAAGGATCTGAAAACTTGCTATTGGTCGGATGGTATGAAAAGAGACATAGCTGAATATGTTTCCTTATGCAACACATGCCAACGAGTGAAGGCCGAACATCAAAGACCCGTTGGATTGTTGCAGCCATTGAAAGTACCCGAGTGGAAGTGGGAAGACATCAACATGGATTTCATAGTTGGATTGCCACGTACTCAGTCGAGTTACGACTCTATTTGGGTTATTGTGGACCGATTGACGAAAACAGTCCATTTCCTTCCTGTTAGAACCAAGTACAGTGTCGCACAACTAGCCGAGCTATATATGGAGCAAATTGTTTGTCGTCATGGAGTTCCGAAGAGGATAGTTTCAGATCAAGGTTCTCAATTTACCTCTAGGTTCTGGAAGAAGCTGCATGAAGCCATTGGTACACGGATGAATCTTAGCTCCGCTTATCACCCGCAAACCGACGGGCAAACTGAGAAAACAAATCAAATTTTGGAAGACATATTGAGAGCTTGCGTCTTGAAACATGGGCGTAGTTGGGATTGGAGCTTGCCGTATGCTGAATTCTCATACAACAACAGATCAAGCCAGCTTGAAGATGTCACCTTTTTGAAGCATTGTATGGTAGATGGTGTAGAACACCTGTGATACCCTCAATTTCATATTCACGCATGCATGCATATTTCATATAGAGAAACATTTTAAAAGAAGTAGAAACGAAGAAAGAATCAGAAAGGTAGCCAAAAAGAGCCAATTCTTGTTCGTCGAGGAGCGCTGTAGACACTTTCCGCGGCCCGCTGGCCACGTGGCGCCTTTGGAGCTCATTTCCGCGGAAGGGGATGAGGTCCAGCACTACTGGCTACGTGGCAGGCTCAGAGCTTGCCTCTGCAGAAGGGGCGAGGTCCGGCCCGTGGGACACGTGTTTCCTCCGGAGCTAGCCTCTGCGGAGAAGCGAGGCCTGCCCCGCAGGACACGTGTTGCCTTCGGAGCTAGTCACTGCGGAGAAGCGAGGCCCAGCCGCGCGGGACGCGTGTCACCCTCGGAGCACAACTCCGAGAGGCCCAACCCCGCTAGACACGTGGAACCCTCGGAGCTCGCCTCCGAGAGGTCCAACCCTGTGGGACACGTGTCGCTTCCAGAGCTTACCCCGCGGAGGGACTGAGGTCCCGTCCCAATGGACACGTGTCATCCTCGGAGCTTACCTCCGAGGAGAAGGGAGGTTTGACGCTGTTGGACACGTGTCGACCTCGGAGCTTGTCTCTGAGGAAAAAGGAAGTCCGACGCTACTGGACACGTGGCACTCTCGGAGCTCGCCTCTGAAGAGAGGGGAGGTCCGGTACTGACACATGGCGTACGCGGAGCTCGCCTCTGAGGGAGAGGAAGGTCCCGCCCACCAGACACGTTGTGCACGCGGAGCTCATCTCTGAGGGAGAGGGAGGTCCCGCCCGCCAGACACGTGGCGCACCCGGAGCTCGTCTCTGAGGAAAAGGGAGACCAGGCCCCTGTTGGACACGTGGAGCCTCCAAAGCTTATCCCTGCGGAAGGACGAGGTTCCTAAGTGGTTTTCCCCTGTGCGCGATTGCCCGGTATGGAGGAAACCGACACGAACTCTTCTACGTTGATACTGCAACCAAATCGATTAGAGATAAACTGTTAAGATCTAAAACACATTGAATAGGACTCTTATTTGAACTAATCAGAGTAGGACTCTTTTCTGACCCCTTACAAATAGAACTGAAAACCTCTAGCCGCAACCACGTACCTATTCTTTCCCTCCCGAGTCGGCGATTTGAAGATCCTAGCTCCCAACTCACCGAGTTAACCCCCTTAGCCGGAGATTAGTCGACGTTGAGACCGCCGACGAGCCCCGACACGCTCGCCGTCGCCGGAAGAGAGCCGACGATCTGCCATTGCTAGAGAAAGACCTCAACACCGAGGAGAAGTAAGGTAGGTCTTCGTTATCACCTTACGATATCATCGCGGTTTTTCTTCGCATCTGTTTTCTTTGAACAGAAGCTTTTCCATGTGGACAGATCACGTGTTGATCGGTTTGATCTAGATCTTGAGACAAGATCATCACAACGTCCACATTTGATCCTTACACCCTTGTTCATCGTAAAACCCCATGCAAGTCTATTAAAACATGCAAGAAAACGTACAAACTAAACTGCACCATAGGATTAGCATGCATATGCACCATTGCATCTTGAGTAAAGTTTGTGCATGATGATTGATTGTTGTGAATCTTGTATGTGCGTGATCGTGAGTAGAAGGACAAGCTCAGGAAGCTATCTACGACGAACTACAACAACAAGACATCGAGATCCGTGAGCAACCAAAGCCACAGGAACAAGGCAAGTGACCCGTGACCATATTAATCCCATGTTTTTGAAACTGTTTTGTTTGCGAAAATGTGTGTATGCTTGAGTCAACTTGATGGGAAACCCTTTCATAGGAGTTTACTAGTTTTGTTAACCACCCTTGTCGCCGGGAAAGGTAATGAGTCGGGTATGGTCGTTTTTGCTTTTTGCTTCGTTGAGTCCACGGGATATGGGAAGCGAGATAGAATGTGTCTAGCTACTGCACTCATATGACTAAAGATAATGAGAACTTGATGTTGATAATGAACATGAATCGGGGGAGATCTAGGCAAGCTTGGTTTGTGGATGAGGTAGAATGAGATGGTGGTTTACTTGCCGTAGATCTAATGACCGGTTCATGCCAGCACATGCCAGGAATACAGTGCCACCACAAGGCAAAATATGGGTGCGTCTTAGCTGACTAATTAGGTAAGTTACTAGATTGTTATGGACCTAGAAGGCGCGGGGAATGGGAGTCGAGAGAGGACTACCCTGGGAACTGCATGGCCCAAGAGGGGGCATGTAGGTGGGAGAATGGTGTTTCGAGCCTGCTGGTGAAACCTTAGTGAGTCCATACATCTAGTTCCTCCTTTGGAAATGCTATTTTGTGATCTCTTGGCCATACACTGATGGTTGTGTACTGGTATAATGGAGGTTCTGCAGTCGCCGACGGGTGATGAAATCACAAACTTGTGGGTAAAGTGGTGCCACCTCTGCAGAGTGTAAAACTATCATGATAGCCTGGCTGACTTACATGATTAGATGGGATGGTTTTTGGCATGGTATTTGGTTTGGTTATGGTTTAGTATTTGCATTGGGTTTTGGAGACTGTTGAGTCTTGGTAATAAGATTGGGACTGTTGAGTCGTGATAAATGAGCTTTGGTCCCGGTTATGAGATGGATTGAATATGAGATGAGATGGTCATGAATATGAGATGGTATTCATGAGTATGAGACAGAAAGTTGAGAAAGATAAATGTCTGGATGAGAAATGAAAAGAGGTGAATCATGATGGAGGTATGTTACTTGGGTATATGTTGGGATTACATTCACTTAAAGCTAGTTGATGTTTCTATCATGTTTGTGAGATGAACTTTGCTTTCTGCAATGAGCCTTTTTATACCTACCTTGTTGTAAACTACATGTCATACTTCCCGCACTTGCTGAGTACGACATGTACTCACCCTTGCATTATCATACATCATCAGCAACAGGAGAAGTGTACTTCGAAGAGCATGTGGAGTACTAGGTGTGTGATCCACCGTCAACTTGCCTGCAAGAATGGAATGGAGTAGGAGATGGAGCCGCTGCTGCTGCTTAGTTGCTTCCGCAATAGTTTAGAAGACTTCCGCTGCTAGAATAAGACTTCCGCTGCTAGATTGAGTTAGAGACTCATGAGACATTGTAATAAAACCCTATTATTCGTGGTTATATATTCTGAATTCAGTTTGTGGATTACATGTGTATGTGTGATGAATATCCTAGGCACACATATGCATCAGCTAGGTTATGTGTTTTACAGAACCGGGGCGTCACAGATTGGTATCAGAGCCACTGTTGACCGTAGGTCGCAAGCCTAGATAGGATTCACAGATTGGCATTAGAGCCACGCAGACCATAGGACGTAAGCCTTGGTAGAATGCATAGATTGGCATCGAACCACCTTGACCATAGGATGCAAGCCTAGGAAGAAGTCACAGATTGGTATCACCCTAAAAACACATAGGACTCCCATTGAATAAACTTGAATATGATTGGTGTGAACTTTTGTGATGATTGCTTGTGTTTGAGTGCTTAGTGTGAGTTGTAGGACGTTTCAGCATTGTCCATATCCACACATAGTAGAGATGTGAGATGCTTCAGCACTTGTTCACATCCTCATATAGGCTAATATATTTAGCCCATCCACCTTGATGCATATAGTTGGGGGGATCAATCTAAACTTCTAACTTCTATTAACTCTCTCTCACAGATGGTGAGAGAAAACGCTAGCCGTCAAAGGAGGAACGTCCGTGGCAACCAGGAACCACAATAGGATGACCACGTCAAAGTTCCTGAGAATGTTAACCCTGGGGCTGGTGCAAACAACCTTGAACGGTTGATGGCTATGCAGAACCAGCTCATGCAAACCATGATCCAAACTTTGGGTCAGCTGCAAGGCAACAACAACAACAACCCCGTTCCTGCACCACCACCACCACACCGCCACCACCGCCGGTTCATAACCGATTGGGAGAGTTCATGAGGACTCGACCGCCTACCTTTGCACAAGCTAATGATCCCATGGAGGCCGATAATTGGTTGAAGTCCATGGAGAAGATGCTTGCCATAGTTCAGTGCAATGATCAAGAGAAAGTTCTCTTCGCATCGCACCAACTTATGGGAGCAGCCATTGACTGGTGGGACGCTCTATGCAACGCTCATGTCAACCAGGAGACTATCACTTGGACGGAGTTCAAGGAGAGTTTCCGCTCTCATTACATCCCTGCTGGAGTCATGATGATCAAGAGGAAAGAGTTTGAAGGTCTCCGCCAAGGCAAGAAGAGCTTGAATGAGTACCTCAACAAGTTCACGCAGCTTTCAAGGTATGCCCCCGAAGATGTCAACTCACATCAACAGAAGCAATACTTGTTCATGAGAGGGTTGAACAATGAGATCCAAGTTCAGCTTCTCAACACTGACTATGCAAACTTCCAGAAGCAGTTGACAAAGCTATAGTGGTTGAGAGCAAGATCTGAGAGATCGAGCAAGAGGGCAAAAGAAAGATGCCATACCCGCCACAAGGGAGCAATGTACGCCCCTGGTACATGCCACCAGCTGCACCACAGTATGTCTTGTCCACCTCTACTTTTCGCCCTAACCAACCACCACAGCAACGTTCCGTTATGCAAGCACCTCGTGTGCCTTTGCCTCCAGCGCTCCGTCCAAACATGGGCGCTTATGCCCAAAACCACCCTCGCCCTAACGTTCCTGCTGTCTTGGGCAACAAGGCATGCTTTGCATGCGGAGAGACGGGACACTTTGTAAGTCGGTGCCCGAGAAAAGGTCTTGGACAGCCAAGCAATGCGCCCAAGCAGAACCCACGGCCGAACGGAGGAGCTACGCAAGGTAACCGTGGACAGCAGAACTATGTGTGTGGCAACGTGAATCATGTCTCTGCTGAGGAAGTGCAACAGGCTGAGGATGTCGTGATTGGTATGTTCCTTGCCAACTCCAACCCAGCCACTATTTTATTTGATTTCGGAGCATTGCATTCATTCATAACATCCAAGTATGTTGCCAAGTATAATCTACCCATATCACACTTGAAATATACTATGTTGGTTAATTCAACCGGTGGAGAGATAAGGACTAATATAGTATGTTCGAAAGTAAACCTTAAAATAAGGGGGGTAGACTTCCTTGCCAACCTCATTGTCTTGGATTCCCAAGTGCTTGACATAATACTCGGAATGGATTCGTTAAGCAAGCACAACGGAGTAATCCAATGTGCTGAGAGGACCGTGCAGTTGACAAACGAGCACAGAACTCGTATTGAGCTTGGGTCAGCCCAACCGGCAACCGAGAAGGCAACGTTGAACCACGTCAAAGAAGCAACATTGGAAATCATTCCGGTGGTTCAAGAATTCTCGGACGTGTTCCCGGAAGAACTTTCAGGTATGCGACCAGACCGGGACATCGAGTTTGCCATTGACTTAGTACCTGGAACTGCACCTATAGCAAAGAGACCATATAGGATGCCCGTTAATGACTAGTGGAGCTCAAGAAGCAAATTCAGGAGCAACTGGAAAAGGGTTTTATACGCCCAAGCTTGTCACCCTAGGGAACCCCCGTGCTCTTCGTGGACAAGAAGGATGGGACCCAAAGGATGTGTGTGGATTATAGGTCCTTCAATGAGGTGACGACCAAGAATAAATACCCTCTGCCCCGTATAGAGGACCTATTCGACCAAATGAAAGGAGCCCGAGTTTTCTCCAAGATTGATCTTCGGTTGGGATACCTCCAGCTGAAGATTAAGCCCTCCGATATACCCAAGACTGCCTTTCAAACAAGGTATGGTTCGTATGAATATACCGTCATGTCTTTTGGGTTAACGAATGCACCTGCATATTTCATGTACCTCATGAACAAGGTCTTCATGGAATACTTGGACAAGTTCGTCGTGGTTTTCATCGACGACATCATGGTGTATTCTAAAAGTGAGGAAGAACATGAGGAACATTTGAGATTGACCTTGCAGAAACTGCGAGAGCATCAATTGTATGCCAAGCTCAGCAAGTGTCAATTTTGGCTAAAGGAGATATCGTTCCTAGGCCACATCATCTCCGAAGAAGGAGTACCAGTTGATCTCGAAAAAGTGGGAGATGTTCCGAAGTGGAACCAACCGAGAAACGTGAGAGATATTCAGAGTTTTTTGGGATGGCTGGATACTACCGACGCTTCATCAAGGACTTCTCCAAAATAGCGAAGCCTATGAAGGAGCTACTAATGAAGGGAAAGGCATTCCAGTGGACCCCAGCATGTCAAGAAATCTTTGAGGAGCTCAAGAAAAGACTAACCACAGCACCTGTTTCGGTATTACCGGACGTAAGCAAGAGCTTCGACATATATTGTGATGCATCCAGACAAGTGCTTGGATGTGTTCTCATGCAAGAAGGGCATGTGGTAGCCTATGCGTCAAGACAGCTAAAGAAACACGAGCTGAATTACCCCACATATGATTTGGAACTTGCAGCCGTGGTGCATGCATTGAAGATTTGGAGACATTATATCCTTGGCCACCGATGTGAGATCTATACGGATCACAAAAGCCTCAAGTATATATTCACGCAAACGGATCTGAATTTGAGGCAACTTCAATGGTTGGAACTCATCAAGTATTATGATGTTGGAATCAACTATCACCCTAGAAAGGCCAATGTAGTAGCTGATGCATTGAGCCGAAAGGGAGCATGTCACCAACTCATGGTTCGGGAGCTACCGCCCGAGCTGCGCAAGGAGTTCAAACGGTTACATCTCGGATTTTTGAACGAGATGGAAGTGATGGAACTCCACTCTTCGCTGGAACAAGAGATAAGAGATGGCCAAGCAACGGATGAGGAAATCAAGGAGATCAAGGAAAGGATCTGACAAGGCACCGAAAAGGACTTCAAGGAAGATGAGAAGGGTGCGCTTTGGTTAGGGAAAAGGATTTGTGTGCCTAACGTGAAGCACATCCGTGACACAATATTAAAGGAGGCACATGACACACCTTATTCCATACATCCCGGAGGTACCAAGATGTACAAGGACCTGAAAACTTGTTATTGGTGGGATGGTATGAAGAGGGACATAGCTGAGTATGTTGCCTTATGCGACACATGCCAACGGGTGAAGGCTGAACATCAAAGACCCGCTGGACTATTGCAACCATTGAAGGTACCCGAGTGGAAGTGGGAATACATCAGCATGGACTTCATCGTCGGATTACCACGTACTCAGTTGGGTTACGACTCCATCTGGGTTATTGTGGAGCGATTGACAAAAACAGCCCATTTCCTTCCTGTTAAAATCAAGTACAACGTTGGGCAATTAGCCGAGCTGTACATGGACCAAATCGTGTGCCGTCAAGGAGTCCCGAAGAGGATAGTTTCAGATCGGGGTACTCAGTTTATCTCTAGGTTCTGGAGGAAGCTGCATGAAGCTATGGGTACATGACCGGATTTTAGCTCCGCTCACCACCCGCAGACTGATGGACAAACCGAGAGGACAAACCAAATTTTGGAAGACATGTTGAGAGCTTGCGCCTTGAAACATGGGCGTAGTTGGGATAGGAGCTTGCCGTATGCCGAGTTCTCGTACAACAACAGCTACCAAGCCAGCTTGAGGATGTCACCTTTTGAAGCATTGTATGGTAGACGGTGTAGAACGTCGTTGTTTTGGAATAAGACCGGAGAGAACCAAGTGTTTGGACCAGAAGTGCTGCAAGAGGCTGAACTTGAAGGCTTCTTAGTCACGACAAAAAGGCTATGCGGATAATAGGCGAAGAAAGTTGACTTTCAAAGTAGGAGACTTCGTATATCTTAAGGTATCACCTATAAGAGGCCAACGACATTTCAACGTCAAAGGCAAGTTAGCACCTCGCTACATCGGACCATTTAAGATTTTCGGCAAGCGAGGAGAAGTAGCCTATCAACAGAGCTCCCAATGTACCTCTCCAACGTGAATGACGTGTTTCACGTATTCCAGCTCAAGAAGTGCTTGAGAGTACCGGAAGAACAAGTACCAATGGATGAACTTGAACTTCAAGAGAATCTGACCTATGTAGAGCACCCGGTCCGAATTTTGGACGTGAAGGAAAGGGTCATGAGGAACAAAGTGATCCGTTGGTGCAAGGTACAATGGAGACATCATATGGAAGACGAAGCTACATGGGAGCGTGAGGAAGACATCAAGGCAGAATTCCCTCATCTATTCTCCACTCTATCGAATCTCGAGGGCGAGATTCAATTTAAGGGGGTTAGGTTTGTGACACCCTCAATTTCATATTCACGCATGCATGCATATTTCATATAGAGAAACATTTCAAAAGAAGTAGAAACGAAGAAAGAATCAGAAAGATAGCCGAAAAGAGCCAATTCCAGTTCACCGAGGAGCGCTGTATAGACACTTTCCACGGCCCGCTGGCCACGTGGCACCTTCGGAGCTCATTTCCGCAGAAGGGGATGAGGTCCGACACTACTGGCTACGTGGCAGGCTTGGAGCTTGCCTCTGCAGAAGGGGCGAGGTCCGGCCTATGGGACACGTGTTGCCCCCGGAGCTAGCATCTGTGGAGAAGCGAGGTCAGCCCCGCAGGACACGTGTTGCCTTCAGAGCTAGTCACTGCGGAGAAGCGAGGCCCAGCCGCGCGGGACGTGTGTCACCCTCGGAGCACACCTCCGAGAGGTCCGACCCCGCTAGACACGTGGAACCCTCGGAGCTCGCCTCCGAGAGGTCCAACCCCGCGGGACACGTGTCGCTCCCGGAGCTCACCCCGCGGAGGGAGTGAGGTACCGTCCCGATGGACACGTGTCATCCTTGTAGCTTACCTCTGAGGAGAAGGGAGGTTTGACGCTATTGGACATGTGTCTACCTCGGAGCTCGTCTCTGAGGAAAAAGGAAGCCCGACGCTACCGGACATGTGGCACTCTCGGAGCTCACCTTTGAGGAGAGGGGAGGTCCGGAACTGACATGTGGCACTCTCAGAGCTCCCCTCTGAAGAGAGGGGAGGTCCGGTACTGACACGTGGCATACGCGGAGCTCGCCTCTGAGTGAGAGGGAGGTCCCGCCCATCAGACACGTGGCGCAGGCGGATCTCATCTCTGAGGGAGAGGGAGGTCCCGCCCGCCAGAAACGTGGCGCACCCGGAGCTCGTCTCTGCGGAAAAGGGAGACCAGGCCCCCGCTGGACACATGGAGCCTCCGGAGCTTATCCCTACGGAAGGACGAGGTTCCTAAGCAGTTTTCCCCTGTGCGCGATTGCCCGGTACGAAAGGAACCGACACGAACTCTTCTACGTTGATACTGCAACCAAATCGATTAGAGATAAATTGTTATGATCTAAAACACATTGAATAGGACTCTTATTCGAACTACAATCAGAGTAGGACTCTTTTCTTACCCCTATAAATAGAACCGAAAACCTCTGGCCACAACCACGTACCTATTCTTTTCCCCCCGAGTCGGCGACTTGGAGATGCTAGCTCCCAACTCGCCGAGTTAAACCCCTTCGCCGGAGATTAGTTGCCGTTGAGACCGCTGACGAGCCCTGACACGCTCGCCGTCGCCGGAAGAGAGCCGATGATCTGCCATTGCTAGGAGAAAGACCCCGAAGCCGAGGAGAAGTAAGGTAGGTCTTCGTTACCACCTTACGATATCATCGTGGTTTTTCTTCGCATCTGTTTTCTTTGAATAGAAGCTTTTCCGTGTGGACAGATCACGTGTTGATCGGTTTGATCTAGATCTTGAGACAAGATTATCACCACGTCTACATTTGATCCTTACACCCTTGTTCATAATAAAACCCCATGCAAGTCTATTAAAACATGCAAGAAAACGTACAAACTAAACTGTACCATAGGATTAGCATGCATATGCACCATTGCATCTTGAGTAAAGTTTGTGCATGATGATTGATTGTTGTGAATCTTGTATGTGCGTGATCATGATTAGAAGGACAAGCTCAGGGAGCTATCTACGATGAACTACAACAACAAGACATCGAGATCCGTGAGCAACCAAAACCACAGGAACAAGGCAAGTTCCCCATGACCATATTGATCCCATGTTTTTGAAACTGTTTTGTTTGTGAAAATGTGTGTATGCTTGAGTCAACTTGATGGGAAACCCTTTCATAGGAGTTTACTAGTTTGGTTAACCACCCTTGTCACCGGGAAAACTAATGAGTCAGGTATGGTCGTTTTTGCTTTTTGCTTCGCTGAGTCCACGGAATATGGGAAGCGAGATAGAATGTGTCTAGCTACTGCACTCATATGAATAAAGATAATGATAACTTGATGTTGATAATGAACATGAATCGAGGGAGATTTAGGCAAGCTTGGTTTGTGGATGAGGTAGAATGAGATGGTGGTTTACTTGCCGTAGATCTAAGGACCGGTTCATGCCAGCACATGCCAGGAATACAGTGCCACAAGGCCAATATGGGTGCGGCTTAGCTGACTAATTAGCTAAGTTACTAGATTGCTATGGACCGCGGAAGGCGCGGGAATGAGAGTGGAGGGAGGACTGCCCTGGGAACTGCATGGCACAAGAGGGGGCACGTAGGTGGGAGAATGGTGATTCGAGCCTGCTGGTGAAACCGTAGTGAGTCCATACCTCTAGTAGCCCCTTTGTAAAGGCTATTTTGTGATCTCTTGGCCATACACCGACGGTTGTGTACTGGTATAATGGAGGTTCTGCAGTCACCGACGGGTGACGAAATCACAAACTTGTGGGTAAAGTGTTGCCACCTCTACAGAGTGTAAAACTATCATGATAGCCGTGCTTCCGGTCACAAGCGCCTGGCCGACTCACATGATTAGATTGGATGGTTATTGGGATGGTATTTGGTTTGGTTATTGGTTTGGTTATGGTTTGGTCTTTGGATTGGGTTTTCGAGACTGTTGAGTCTTGGTAATGAGATTGGGACTGTTGAGTCGTGATAAATGAGCTTTGGTCTCGGTTATGAGATGGAATTGAATATGAGATGAGATGGTCATGAATATGAGATGGTATTCATGAGTATGAGATAGAAAGTTGAGAAAGATAAATGTCTGGATGAGACATGAAAAGAGGTGAATCATGATGGAGGCATGTTACTTGGGTATATGTTGGGATTACATTCACTTAAAGCTAGTTGATATTTTTGTCATGTTTGTGAAATAAACTTTGCTTTCTGCAATGATCCTTTTTATACCTTCCTTGTTGTAAAGTACATGTCATACTTCCCGCACTTGCTGAGTACGACATGTACTCACCCTTGCATTATCATACATCATCAACAACAGGAGAAGAGTACTTCGAAGTGCATGTGGAGTACTAGGCATGTGATCTACCGTCAACTTGCCTGTGGGAATGGAATGGAGTAGGGGATGGAGCCGCTGCCGCTGCTTAGTTGCTTCCGCAATAGTTTAGAAGACTTCCGCTGCTAGAATAAGACTTCCGCTGCTAGAATGAGTTAGAGACTCATGAGACATTGTTATAAAATCCTATTATTTGTGGTTATATATTCTGAATTCAGTTTGTAGATTACATGTGTATGTGTGATGAACATCCTGGGCACACATATGCATCAGCTAGGTTCTGTGTTTTACGGAACCGGGGCGTCACAACACCGCTGTTCTGGAATGAGACCGGAGAAAGCCAAGTGTTTGGAGCCGAAGTGATGCAAGACGCCGAGAAGCAAGTCCAAACGATACGAGAAAACTTGAAGGATGCTCAGTCACGACAAAAAGGTTATGCGGACAATAGGCGAAGAAGATTGACCTTCAAAGTGGGAGACTTTGTGTATCTTAAGGTATCGCCTGTCCGAGGCCAATGACGGTTCAACGTCAAAGGCAAGTTAGCACCTCGCTACATCGGGCCATTCAAGATTTTGGGCAAGCAAGGAGAAGTAGCCTATCAACTAGAGCTGCCAATGCACCTTTCTGACGTACACGACGTGTTTCACGTATCCCAACTCAAGAAGTGTTTAAGAGTACCGGAAGAACAAGTACTGATGGATGAGCTTGAACTTCAAGAGGATCTGACCTACGCAGAGCACCCCATCAAAAATCCGTTGGTGCAAGGTACAATGGAGCCATCACACGGAAGCCGAAACCACATGGGAGTGTGAGAAAGATCACAAGGCAGAATTACATCATCTATTCTCCACTCTATCGAATCTCGAGGACGAGATTCAGTTTAAGGGGGGTAGGTTTGTAACACCCTCAAATTCATTTCCATGCATTGCATACATTTTTCATGTAGAGAAGCATTATAAAAGAAGTAGAAATGGAGAAAGAACCCTAGAAATGGAGAAAGAACCATAAAAATTGAGAAAGGACCATAGAAATGGATAAAGAACCACAGGAATGGAGGAAGGAACCATAGAAATGGAGGAAAAACCACAGAAATGGAGAAGGGAATATAGAAATGGAGAATGGGGCATAGAAATGGAGAATGGAAATGTAGAAATGGAGAATGGGACATAGAAATGGAGAGGGGAATGTAAAAATGGAGAATGGGACATAGAAATGGAGAGGGGAATGTAGAAATGGAGAATGGTACATAGAAATGGAGAGGGCAATGTAGAAATGGAACAAATGACATAGAAATGGTGAGGAATGGGAAAAAGATAGCTGAAATGAGCCATTCCCGAAATTCCCCAAATTTTCCAAATTTCCCAATTCCACAAAAGGGGAATTTTCCCCACATTTGGGGGGGTAAAATCTCCAAGGCTGCCGCACCCAACAAGAGGGGATAAGTTTGTTAAGATCCAAATTGAGTAGGATTCTTATTTGAGTTCCAAATGGAGTAGGACTCCTCCCTCCCCCCTTATAAATACAACCCCAGCCCCCCCCCCCCCCCACTTTGGCCGCAGCCTCCCCCCCCCCAAGTCGGCGACTTGAGCCCTTCCCCCCTCCAAGTCGCCAAGTTGGCACCCCTCGCCAGAGTTTAGTCGCCGGTGAGCCCCGCCGGTTAGCCCTGCCGACGAGCCCCGTGGTCGAGCCCAGCCGTCAAGCCCATCATCGAGCCCGCCGTCGAGCCCCACCGTCGAGCCCCGCAGTCGCCGGAGAAGAAGCCCGACGATCTGTCCTACCAAAATTTTCCATAGAAAAATTCCCCGCTGCTGCCATTGCTAGGAGGAAGGCCCTGCCACCAAAAGAAAGTGAGGTAGGTCTTCATTACCCATCTTACGACGTCGCCGCTGTTTCTACGCATCTGTTTTCTTCGCCTACTTTGAGCAGAAACTTTTACATGTGGACAGATCATGTTTTGATTGATTTTTGATGGTAGAATTGGTCTAGATCTTGAATTAAGATCATCACCACGTCCACACTTAATCCCTACACCCTTGTCCATTATAAAACCCCATGAAAGGCCATTAAAACATGCAAGAGCACGTACAAACTGGTTTAATAAAACAGCACCACAGGATTTGCATTCATCTACCCCATACATCTTGAGTAAAGTTTGTGCATGATGATTGATTGCTGTGAATTTTGTATGTGCGTGATCTTGAGTAGAAGAACAATCTCAAGAGGCCATCTACGAGGAACTACAGCACCAAGACTTCGAGACGCTCGAACAACAAGAGCCACGGGAGCAAGGCAAGTGCCCCTTGACCATATTGATCCCATGTTACAAAACTGTTTCGTTTGCGAAAACTCGTATGATTGAGTCAACTTGATGGGACACCCTTTTATAGGAGTTTACTAGTTTTGTTAACCATCCTTGTCACCGGGAAAGTTGATGAGTCGGGTATGGTCGTTTTTCCTTTTTGCATCGCTTAATTCACGGGATACGGGAATCTGAAATAAAACATGTCTAGCTACTGCACTCATATGAATAATGATGATGAGATCTTGATGATGTTAATGGGCATAGAATCGGGGAGATCTAGGCAAGCTTGGTTCATGGATGTTGCTGGATCAGATGGTGGTACTTGCCGTAGATCTAAGGACCGGTTTATGCGAGAATATGCCAGGAAAACAGTGAGACCACAAGGCCATGTATGGGTGCGGCTTAGCTGGTTAAGTAGGTGTGTTGCTAGCTTGTTATGGACCGTGGATGGCACAGGGAATGGGAGTCGAGGAGGACTGCCCTGGGAACTGCATGACACAAGAGGGGGCCCGTGGTGGGAGAATGGTGATTCGAGCATGCCAATGAAACCTCAGTGAGTCCATACATCTAGTAGCCCTTTGTAAAGACTATTTTAAGATCTCTTGGCCATACACCGACGGTTGTGTACTGGTATAATGGAGGTTCTGCAGTCGCCGACGGGTGACGAAACCACGAAGTTGTGGGTAAAGTGGTGCCACCTCTGCAGAGTGTAAAACTATCATGATAGTTGTGCTTCCGGTCACAAGCACCTGGCCAACTTCCATGATGAGGGAAAAACATGGGATGGTTATTCGGTATGTTTATGGTGTGGTCATTGGGATTGGTTTTAGGACTGTTTTGAATCATTACGATGAGTTTGGTTTTGGTTATATGAATATGAGATGGATATTGTGACGCCCTCAATTCTGTGGAAAACCACGGAACCGAGAACTGATGCATATGTGTGCCCAGGATGTTCATCACACATATATACATCATCCACAAACTGAATTTCAGAATATATATGACCACGAATAACAGAGTTTATTACAATGCCTCATGAGTCTTGGACTCATGCTCACAGCGGAAGTCTTAGTCTAACAGCGGAAGTCTTTATTCCTATGCAGCGGAATTTTTCGAACTAATGAGGAAGCCATCTAAGCAGTAGCAGCTCCATCTCTACTTCATCCCCACAGGCAAGGCTGAGGACAGATTTACACGCCTCAATGCTCCACCTGATCTTCATAGTAATCTTCTCCTGTTTCTGATGATGAAACAATGATGCAAGTTTGAGTACAATGATGTACTCAGCAAGTGTGGGAAATATGATATGTAGCTCACAACAAGGTAGGTATAAAAAGGCTCATTGCAGAAAACCAAAATTATTTATGAAAAACCACGATAAAACAGCAACTTGTCTTTAAGTGAATGTAATCCCAACATGTACTAAAATACCAATCATACCTCCATTATGTTCATTACCTTCCATGTCCCAACCAGATATTAATCATCCTCATTCGTGCTCACAAATACCTTTTCGTATTCGCTAACATCTCACGAATACCATCTCGTATTCGCTACCATTTCTTCTCATAAACAGTTTCGTCTCACACCGAGACCAACCTCGTTACCATGACTCATCAGTCATGCAACCCATCTTATCACCCGGACTCACAGTCCCGAAATCCAAACCAAAACCAAACCATCCCAAAATAACCATCCAACTAATCATGGAAGTTGGCCAGGCGCTCGTGACCGTAAGCTCGGCTATCATGATAGTTTTAGACTCTGCAGAGTTTGCACCTCTTTACCCACAAGTTTGTGATTTCGTCACCCGTCGGCGACTGCAGAACCTCCATTATACCAGTACACAACCGTCGGTGTATGGCCAAGAGATCACAAAATAGCCTTTACAAAGGGGCTACTACATGTATGGACTCACTAAGGTTTCACCGGCAGGCTAGAATCTCCAATTCTTTCACTCACGGGCCCCCTCTTGTGCCATGCAGTTCCCAGGGCAGTCCTCACTCGACTCCAATTCCCCGCGCCTTCCACGGTCCATAATAATCTAGCAACTTACCTAATTACTCAGCTAAGCCGCACCCATACTTGGCCTTGTGGTGGCACTGTTATCCTGGCATGTGCTCGCATGAACCGGTCCTTAGATCTACGGCAAGTAAACCACCATCTCTTTCTACCTCATTCACAAACCCAGGCTTGCCTAGGTCTCCCTCCGATCCATGTTCGTTAACAACATCAGTTTCTCATTAATCTTACGAGTGCAGTTAGCTAGACACATCTATCTCGCTTCCCGTAATCCCATGGACTCAGCGAAACATAAAAGTAAAAACCATACCCGACTCATAAACTTTCCTGGCGACAAGGGTGGTTTAGCCAAAACTAGTAAACTCCTATAAAAGGTTTTCCCATCATGTTTGACTCAGCACACACACCTTTTCGCAAGACAAAATAGTTTTCCCAAAAACATAGGATCAATATGGTCAAGGGTGTGACACCCTCATTTTTGGCTTCTGCATGTATTCATGTTTCATGTAGAACAACATTTTTAAATAAGCTGAAGCAGAGAAAATATAAAAAAGATACCCAAAAAGAGTCGAATCCAATTCATCAAGAATGCCGAAGACAACTCCCGCGGCCCGCTGGCCACTTGGCGCCTTCTGAGCTCATCTCCGCAAATGGGGAGAGGTCCACCGCTAAACTGGCTACGTGGCAGGCTCGGGGCTCATCACTGCGAAAGGGGGAGAGGTCCGCCCCCGTGGAACACGTGTTGCCCCCAGAGCTAGCCTCTGCGGAGAATCGAGGTTAGTCCCGCAGGACACGTGTCACCGCGGAAATTAGAGGACCAGTCGCGCGGGATACGTGTCAATCTCGGAGCTCACCTCCGAGAGGTCCGGTTCTATTGGACACGTGTCACCGCCGGATCTTATCTCCGGGAGGTCCATCACTGTTGGACACGTGTCAACCTCGGAGCTCATCTCTGAAAAGAAAGGAAGTCTGGCGCTGTTAGGACACGTGGCACACCCGGAGCCACCTCCGAAGAGAGGGAAGGTCTGGCACTGACACGTGGCGTGCGCGGAGCCACCTCTGAATAGAGAGGAGGCCCCGACCGCTAGGATACGTGGCGCGCGCGGAGCTCACCTCCGAAGGAGAGGGAGGTCTCGCTCGATTGACATGCGGCACAACCGGAGCTCGTCTCTGCGGAAAAGGGGAGACCAGGCCCCGGTGGACACGTGGAGCTTCCGGAGCTCATCACCGCGGAGGTAACGAATTCTGGAGCGGTTTTAGCTTCTGTACGCGTGGAAATACCGGTACGGAGAGGAAACCGACATGAATTCCACAATGTTACCGCACCAAATCAATCTAAGATAAATTTTTTTGAAAATCTAGGAAACAATTTGAATAGGACTCTTATTCGAGATCCAATCAGATTATGACTCTTCTCTTCCCGATTATAAATATAACCCAGAACCCTTGGCCAAAACCACGAACTTCCTTTCCACCTCCTGAGCCGACGACTCAGAGCCCTAGCCCCAACTCGCCGAGTAAACCCATCGCCGGAGTTTGGTCGAGAGAGATCGCCAGAAGAGAGACCCAACGATCTGTCTGATAAAAGAAGGACCCCGAGACTAAGAAGAACATAAGGTAGGTCTTCCATACCACCTTACGACATCGTCGCGTTTTCTTTGCATCTGTTCTTTGATTCCTTTCGAACAGAAGCTTTTTCGTGGACAGATCACCTGTTGATCTAGATCTAAAGACAGGATCATCGCCATGTCCGCATTTGATCCGAACATCACTGTTTATCGTAAAACCATGAGCACGTACAAACTGATCATAGGATAGCATGCATATGCATCATCGCATCTAGTTAAAGTTTGTGCATGATATTGATTGTTATGAATCTTGTATGTGTGATCACGAATAGAAGGACAAGCTCGGGGAGCTACTTACGACGATCTACAACAACAAGATTTTGAACAACCAGAACAGCCAGAACAAGGCAAGTGCCCCTTGACCATATTGATCCTATGTTTTGGGAAACTGTTTTGTTTGAAAAAGGTGTGTGTGCTGAGTCAAACAGGATGGGAAACCCTTTTATAGGAGTTTACTAGTTTTGGTTAAACTACCCTTGTCGCCAGGGAAGTTTATGAGTCGGGTATGGCTTTTTGCTTTTATGCTTCACTGAGTCCATGGTATTGGGAAGCGAGATAGATGTGTCTAGCTAACTGCACTCGTAATGATAAAGAGAAAACTGAAGTTGTTAATGAACATGGAGGCAAGACTGGGTTTGTGAATGAGGTAGCATGAGATGGTGGTTTACTTGCCGTAGATCTAAGGACCGGTTCATGCCAGCACATGCCAGGATAACAGTGCCACCACAAGGCAAAGTATGGGTGCGGCTTAGCTGACTAATTAGGTAAGTTGCTAGATTGTTATGGACCGTGAAAGGCGCGGGGAATGGGAGTCGAGTGAGGACTGCCCTGGGAACTGCATGGCACAAGAGGGGGCCCATGGGTGGGAGAATTGGAGATTCTAGCCTGCCGGTGAAACCTTAGTGAGTTCATACATCTAGTAACCCCTTTGTAAAGGCTATTTTGTGATCTCTTGACCATACACCGACGGTTGTATACTGGTATAATGGAGGTTCTGCTGTCGCCGACGGGTGACGAAATCACAAACTTGTGGGTAAAGAGGTGCAAACTCTACAGAGTCTAAAACTATCATGATAGCCAAGCTTACGGTCACGAGCACCTGGCCAACTTCCATGATTAGTCGGGATGGTTATTGGCTATGGTTATTGGTTATGGTTTTGGATGGTTTGGTTTTGGTTTGGTTTTTGGGACTGTGGAGTCCGGGTGATGAGATGGGTTACATGACGGATGAGTCATGGCAACGAGGTTGGTCTCGGTGTGAGACGAAGTTGTTTATGAGATGAAATGGTAGCGAATACGAGATGGTATTCGTGAGATGGTAGCGAATACGAGAAGGTATTCGTGAGCAAGAATGAGTTTGATTAATGACTGGTTCGATCATGGAAGGTAATGAACATAACGGAGGAATGTCGGTATGTAATACATGTTGGGATTACGTTCACTTAAAGATAAGTTGTTGTTTTATTGTGGTTTTAATAAATAACTTTTCTTTCCGCAATGAGCCTTTTTATAACTAACTTGTTGTGAGCTACATATCATATTTTCCCGCACTTGCTGAGTACGTCATTGTACTCAAACTTGCATTATTATTTCATCATCAGCAATAGGAGAAGATTACTATGAAGATCAAGTGGAGCATTAGGTGTGTAATCTGTCCTCAACCTTGCCTGTGGGGATGAGGTAGAGATGGAGCTGCTGTTGCTTAGATTGCTTCCGCATTAGTTAGAAAACTTCCGCTGCATAGAAATAAAGGCTTCCGCTGTTAGATTAAGACTTCCGCTGTGAGCATGAGTCCAAGACTCATGAGGCATTGTAATAAACTCTGTTTTTCATGGTCATATATATTCTGAAATTCAGTTTGTGGATTATGTGTATATGTGTGATGAACATCCTAGGCACACATATGCATCAGTTTTCGGTTCCGTGGTTTTCCACAGAATTGAGGGCGTCAAATATTGGTATCAGAGCCACGGGTTGACGGTAGGTTACACGCTTAGATAGATCACAGATTAGTGTCAGACGCAGATTGGTAGCTAAGCCACGCTGACCATAGGATGCAAGCCTAGGATGCATATATTGGCCTTGAAACTACCTTGACATAGGATACAAGCCTAGGAAAGGCCATAGTTGGATCGCAGATTGGCAACACCCTAAGCCATATAGGACCCCCCATTGAACAAGCCTTGAATAGGAGTTGTGTGAGCCCTTGTAATGATTGTTTGTGATTGTGTGCTTAGTGTGAGTTGTGGGACGTCTCAAAGCGTTGTCCATATCCACACATAAGTAGAAAGAGGTGTGAGATGCTTCGGCACTTGTTCACATCCTCATATGGGCTAATATATATAGTCCAATCCACCTTGATGCATATAGTTGAGGGGATCTATCTAACCTTCTAATTTTATATTCTATTTCGTTCTCTCTCACAGATGGTGAGAGGAAACGCCGGCCGAAGGAACGTCCGTGACAACCAAGAGGATGGCCACGATAAAGTTCTTGTTAACCCCGGAGCTGGTGAAAACAACCTGGAACGGTTCATGGCCATGCAGAATCAACTTATGTAAACCATGATCCAAACTTTTGGTCAGTTGCAGGCCAACAACAACAACCCCGTTCCGGCACCACCGCCACCACCACCGCCGGCTCATAACAGACTGGGTGAGTTCATGAGGACTCGACCACCTACCTTTGCTCAAGCTAACGACCCCATGGAGGCCGACAACTGGTTGAAATCCATGGAGAAGAAGCTTGCCATAGTGCAGTGCAATGACCGAGAAAGGTTCTTTTGCGTCGCACCAACTCATGGGAGCTGCCACTGACTGGTGGGATGCCCTATGTAACGCTCATGTCGACCCGGAGACGATCACTTGGACTGAGTTCAAGGAGAGTTTCCGCTCTCATTACATCCCTGCTGGTGTAATGATGCTCAAGAGACAGGAGTTTGAAGGTCTCCGCCAAGGACAGAAAAGCGTGAATGAGTATCTCAACAAGTTCACACAAATGTCCCGATATGCCCTCGAAGACGTCAACTCGGACCAAAGGAAGCAGTACCTGTTTATGAGAGGGTTGAACAATGAGATCCAGGTTCAGCTCCTCAACAATGACTACGCAAGCTTCCAGAACCTTGTTGACAAGGCTATAGTAGTTGAAAGCAAGATTCGAGAGATTGAGCGAGAGTGCAAGAGGAAGATGCCATACCAGCCCCAAGGGAGCAACGTATGACCTGGGTACATGCCCCCAGCCGCACCACGGTATGGATCGAACGCTCCTACATACTGCCCTAGTCAGCCACCACAACAACGACCCGTTGCACAAGCACCTCGTGTGCCCTTGACTCCTGTGCCCCGACCCAGCATGGGCGCTCCTGTTCAAGAAGCCCGCCCCAACGTACCTGCTGCCGTGGGCAATAGGGCATGCTTCGCATGCGGGGAAACAGGACACTTCGCGAGCCAGTGCCCGAGGAGAGGCCCTGAACAGCAAGGCAATGTGCCCAAGCAGAACCCGCTACCGAACGGAGGGGACAATCAAGGAAACCATGGACAGCAGAACTATGCTCGCGGCAACGTGAACCATGTCTCTTCTGAGGAAGCACAACAGGCTGAGGACGTCGTACATGGTATGTTCTTTGCCAACTCCAACCCAGCCACCATCTTATTTGATTCTGGAGCATCGCATTCCTTCATATCATCCAAGTATGTTGCCAAGCATAATCTAACCATATCACACTTAAAATGTGCTATGTTAGTTAATTCTCCCGGTGGAGAGATGAGGACTAATATAGTATGTCCAAAAGTAAGCCTTAAAATAAGGGGGGTAGACTTCCTTGCCAACCTCATTATCTTGGATTCCCAAGGGCTTGACATAATACTCGAGATGGATTAGTTAAGCAAGCACAACGGGGTAATCCAATGTGCTGAAAGAAGCGTGCAGTTGACAAACGAGCATGGTATTCGTGTCGAGTTTGAGTCAGCCCAACAAACAACCGAACGGGCAATTTTGAACCACGTCGAAGGAGCAACATTGGACAGCATTCCAGTGGTTCAGGAATTCTCGGACGTGTTTCCAAAAGAGCTTCCCGGTATGCCACCAGATCGGGACATTGAGTTTGCTATTGATTTGGTACCCGGAACTGCACCCATAGCAAAGAGACCCTATAGGATGCCCACCAATGAACTAGCGGAACTCAAGAAGCAAATTCAGGAGCAGTTTGTGAAGGGTTTTATACGTCCAAGCTCGTGAGCATGGGGAGCCCCCGTGCTCTTCGTAGACAAGAAGGATGGGACCCAAAGGATGTGCGTGGACTATAGGTCTCTCAACGAGGTGACAATCAAGAACAAATACCCTCTGCCCCGTATAGAAGACCTATTCGACCAAATGAAAGGAGCCCGAGTGTTCTCCAAGATTGATCTTCGGTCGCGATATTTCCAGCTGAAGATTAAGCCCTCCGATACACCCAAGACTGCCTTTCGAACACGGTATGGTTCATATGAATATACCGTCATGTCTTTTGGGTTAGCAAATGCACCCGCATACTTCATGTACCTTATGAACAAGGTTTTCATGGAATACTTGGATAAGTTCATCTTGGTTTTCATCGACGACATTATGGTGTATTCAAAAAGTGAGGAGGAGCATGAAGAACATTTGAAATTGACCTTGCAGAAAATGCGCCAGCATCAATTGTATGCCAAGATTAACAAGTGTCAATTTTGGCTAAAGGAGATATCGTTCCTAGGCCACATTATCTCCGAGGAAGGAGTATCGGTTGATCCCGGAAAAGTGGGAGATGTTCTGGAGTGGAACCAACCACAAAACGTGAGGGATATTCGAAGTTTTCTTGGGATTGCTGGATACTACCGACGCTTCATTAAGGACTTCTCTAAGATAGCAAATGATAGGAGGATGAGTCCCGATCTTCCGAGAGGTAGGGTAAACTTGATTGGGTGTAGATCTCGACGTTGATGATCCAAGGCTCCGAACGAATGAAACCCCGCAATCACTACACCACTGCTCCGTTGGTTATCACCCGTGTCGCACGAATGACCTTGCTACCAAGGCTTATCCCTGCAAGCGCAATCAAGAACACAAACAAGAAGAGAGAAGTCACAATCAAAGCTGAATTGATCACGAATTTGGGGTCTCACAACCGATGATCGGTGACACTGTTCAATGACAGATTGTAACTAAGCAAAACCCGACCCTAATGTGGTGATGGCTGCTGTATAAAAAGGAGTTTAGGGGCGTGCAAGACCCCTGGACGCAACCCTAATGGGCTTCCACACGATACACGGGCCAGCAGCCCAAAAGGTGGTGGCGCAGCACCAGACAGATTCTGGACGCCCACTTGTTTCTCTGATTCCCGTCAACTTAGAAGGAATTTTGAGGTGGGGCTGGTTCCATTGGAAGCTTTATGAAATCACGGTTCCAACCATATATAGAACGTCCAAATCTGACTCTGTATGTGTCCGGGACGTCAGTTTTGGTGAAGGCAGCTCCTGGAATCCGAGGTGGAGTCAAAGTTGAGTTGTACTTGGGCTCCTCCTTGGTGTGCACGTCCTATCTCCTCCTCCTTGACTCCTTGGACTCCTCCAAACCCTTGCTGGTCCTCTCCATTGTTCCTAATCAATAAAACATGCATGGAAACATGCGTAAGTTCTGAAAAACAATTGACAAGGTTAGAACGTACCTGGAGATCCTATTGTCGTGCATGTGCTCTAGTGATCGGTCCTTGCATTGTATGCAAAGGAGAGATGTCCTCATCATCCTCCCCCTCTTGAATTGGAGTCGTCCTCGACTCAAGATCATCTTCCTCACCCAAGTATGGCTTCAAATCTGAAATGTTAAATGTGGGACTAACCCCAAACTCGGGAGGCAACTCAAGTTTATATGCATTGTCATTTATCTTCTCAAGAACCTTAAAAGGTCCAGCAGCACGTGGCATGCGTTTGGACTTTCTCAAATCCGGGAACCTATCTTTTCTCAAATGAACCCACACCAAATCACCGGGTTCCAATTTTACCTCCTTCCTACCTTTACTAGCAGCAATGCGATACTTTTCATTCATTTTTTCAATTTGTAACTTAGTAGTTTCATGCAACCTAAGAATAAATTCATAACGTTGTGTAGCATCTAAGTTCACAATTTCAGTATGTGGTAAAGGTAGCAAATCAATTAGAGCACGAGGATTAAAACCATAGACTACCATAAACGGACTTAACTTGGTTCTGGAGTGAATAGACCTGTTATAAGCAAACTCAATATGTGGCAAACACTCCTCCCACAACCTCAAATTGTCTTTCAAAACAGCCCACAACATAGTAGATAAGGTACGGTTAACTACCTCCGTTTGCCCATCAGTTTGTGAATGACAAGTAGTAGAAAACAGCAACTTTGTTCCCAATTTACACCATAAAGTTCTCCAAAAGTGACTCAAAAACTTAGCATCCCTATCAGAAACAATAGTATTGGGAACACCATGCAAATGCACAACCTCATTAAAGAACAAATCAGCAACATGTGAAGCATTATCGGTCTTGTGGCAGGGTATAAAATGAGCCATTTTAGAGAAACGATCAACAACCACAAAGACACTATCCCTCCCCCTCTTTGTTCTAGGCAATCCTAAAACAAAGTCAATAGAAATATCCTCCCAAGGTGCACTAGGAACCGGAAGAGGCATATAAAGACCATGTGGGTTAAGTCGAGACTTAGCTTTGTTGCATGTCGTGCAACGTGAAACGTAGCGCTCCACATCACGCCTCATTCATGGCCAAAAGAAGTGAGCGGCCAGCACATCCTCTGTCTTTTTAACACCGTCCCATCAAACCACCTCCATGCGCTTCCTGCAACAACAAAAGACGAACGGAGCTAGCTGGAACACACAGCTTGTTAGCACGGTAGAGAAGGCCTTCACGCAGCAGGAATTTTTGTCACGTTCTTCCCTATCTACAATTTGCAAAGGCATATTTGAAGTCCAAATCAGTAGCATATAACCTCTTTATGGTTTCCAAACCAAAGATTTTATGAGAAAGTTGGGACAGATGGTATAACGTCTAGATAAAGCATCGGCAATCACATTGTCTTTCCCTTTCTTATGTTTAATGATGTAAGGAAATGATTCTATGAACTCAATCCATTTAGCATGACGTTTGTTTAGATTAGCTTGTCCTTTAAGATACTTCAAAGACTCATAATCTGAATGTATGACAAATTCTTTAGACCATAGGTAATGTTGCCAAGTTTGCAAGACACGCACTAAAGCATAAAGTTCTTTGCCATATGTAGAATAATTCAGCGAAGGCCCATGCAATTTTTCACTAAAGAAGGCAACAGGTTTACCTCCTTGAATTAGCACTCCTCCAATGCCAATGCCGCTCGCGTCACATTCAAGCTCGAAGGTCTTCTCAAAATCAGGAAGTTGCAGCAATGGTGCTTTTGTGAGCTTCGACTTGAGAACATCAAAAGCTTGTTGTTGTGCTGGTCCCCATAGAAACGGCACTCCATGCTTTGTCAACTCGTTGAGAGGTGTCGCAATGGTGCGGAAATCCCGCACGAAACGCCGGTAGAAACCTGCGAGACCAAGAAAACTCCGAACCTGTGTGACCGTAGTCGGAAGTGGCCAGCTCGTGATGGCAACAATCTTTGCCTCGTCCACCTCAATGCCCTGCGAAGTAACAACATACCCAAGAAAAGACACATGATCGGTGTAAAAGGTGCACTTCTCAAGGTTACCATATAAACGTGCATCACGCAAGACATTAAAAACAGCACGCAAATGTTCAAGATGCTCATCATATGACTTGCTGTAAATAAGGATATCATCAAAGTAAACCACCATAAATTTACCAATGAAAGCACGTAAAACCTCATTAATCAACCTCATGAAAGTGCTGGGTGCATTAGTTAAACCAAATGGCATGACTAACCATTCATAAAGTCCGAATTTAGTTTTAAAAGCAGTTTTCCATTCATCACCTAAAGTCATACGAATCTGATGATACTCACTACGCAAATCAATAATGGAGAAAATAACAGAACCACTCAACTCATCAAGCATGTCATCCAATCTAGGAATAGGATAGCGATAATGGATGGTAATGTTACTGATGGCTCTACAATCAACACACATGCGCCAAGTGCCATCTTTTTTTGGAACCAAAAGAACAGGAACAGAACAAGGACTAAGGCTCTCACGAATGTACCCGCGGTCCAGAAGATCTTTGAATTGTCGCTGGATTTCTTTAGTCTCGTTGGGGTTGGTCCTGTAGGCAGCACGGTTTGGCAAGCTCGCCCCTGGAACCAAATCAATCTTGTGCTCAATGCCTCGCACAGGTGGTAATCTAGGGGGTATCTCTGATGGAAAAACATCCATATATTCCTGCAAAAGGTTAGCAACAGCAGGTGGCAAGACAATGGATGTATCCTCAATGGAATATAAAGCATGTTTGCACACTAAAGCATAGCAAGTTCCACTAGAGGCATATAAATCATCAAGATCAGATTTAGTTGCAAGCAAAATAGGATTTTTCAACTTAATAGGTTGCTGAATTTCATAATTGAAAACACCCTTTTGCTTAGCGTTATTCTTTTTCTCCTGCTCAAATTGTACAATTTCAGTGGGACTCATAGGAAGCAACACAATTTTCTTGCCCTTATGCATGAGAGTATACTTATTAGATCGACCATGGTGAATAGCATCAGTATCAAACTCCCAAGGACGTCCCAACAAAAGAGAACAAGCATCCATAGGTACCACATCAAAATCAGCAAAATCATGATAAGAACCAATGGAAAAATGTATCCTTGCTGTTTGTGTTACCTTAACCTTACCATTGTTGTTAAACCATTGAATGTGATAAGGGTGGGGATGCTCCCGTGTGGTCAAGTCAAGCTTCTTGACCACCTCAACATTCACCAAATTGTTGCAGCTACCACCATCAATGATGGTATGTACACGGCAGTCCTTGACGACGAGAAACATGTTGAAAAGGTTGTGACGTTGGCGATTGTTGTCCTATCGAACCGTGGCACTCAAAGCTCGCTGCACAATCAAAGTCCTATAGTTGTTTGTCGCAGATGTACCAAGAACCTCCTCAGCACCATCATCCGAAACTGAAATGTTAGTTGCAATAATATTTTCATCTTCAATATCAGAAGCACTAACATACCCACCATCTACAGTGGCAATGATCGCCCGTTTGCTGTGGCAATCTCGTTGCATATGGCCAAGTCCCTGGCAGCGGTGGCACTTGATGCCGGAGCTGCGACTTGTCGAAGTGTTGGGTGCAGCCGCCTTTGCTGCAACACCTGTAGGCATCTGGGACTTGCTGTTATCTTGTCCCCGTGATGTAGGTGTGATGCTGCTGCGTACAACACCCGTGGAGGGTGGTGTAGAAGCACGTACGCTCGAGGAGGGTGCTGCTTTGGATGGCACCAGAAATTGTCATGGCGTGAAGGTGTTGTTCCGCCGCTGCTGTTGGCGACCCTGCACTTCTTTTTCTGCTAACGTAGCAAGTTGAAGTAAACGTTGAATAGAATGATATTCCTTGTAGTCAACTATGTCCTGGATCTCACGCCGCAAGCCCCCATAAAACCTAACAATTTGGTCTTCCTGATCCTCAACTACCCCACAACGAAGCATACCTTTCTGCAACTCTTGGTAGTACTAGTACTTGGACAGTCATGTCACCCTGATCAAAGCATTGCAATTTCTTAAGAAGATCACATCTATATGAAGGAGGAACAAACCTAGCGTGCATCTCTTCTTTTAACGCAGCCCATGTATGTGGTGCATTACGTGTATTGACAAGTTCATTCCACCAAATTATAGCAAAATCTTTAAACTCACTAGTGGCTTGTCTAACTCTATGTCGCTCAGGAACAAGATGAGAGCTAAATTTTTGTTCTACCGTCATCTCCCAATCCATGTAAGTCTCAGCATCATAAGATCCATAAAATGTTGGAATAGAAAACTTAATCTTAGCATAAGGATCATTATCTTGTTCAGGAGCATGAGGACGAGGTCTACCTCCCATACCTTGACGATTTCGTCGAGGGCGACGGCGCTGCTGTGCATCAACCTCATCGTTATTGAAGTCATCCTCTGTGTCGTAGTGAGCATGTGCATCACCATCAAGGATGATAGAGGGTGTAGCTTGTTGGGGAAGATGAGTCTCCATCTCGTCCAACCGTGTGGTCAGACCAGCAACACTTGTATGGAGCCTCCGAAAGGTGGCTGTTGTAGTGGTCTGGTAATTGTTGAAAGCTTCGGTCATTGCCCGCATCATGTCCCTTAGTTCCATATGGGACACGCACTCATCATCATCCGGAGGTGTAGAACCAGAGATCTTATCCATAGGCTTCTTTCCTGTCATTGTTAGTACAAAACAGAAACGAAGACAAATAGATCGTGAAGAACCCTATTACTACACTCTCCGAAGTGGGTGGAAAATCGATCAGTAAGATGCGTCTTACCCCGCTCTTACAAGTTTCTTACCAGCACTGCAGGTGGCCAACGGTGACCGGTGTGAAGCAAGCAGAGAGTGGGTGTGATTGCAAAGGTTACCTATTCTGCTCGAGAGAAGGTGGAGCTTGGAAGGCTCAAATGCAGTATATGTATGTGGCACACAAGTTAGTAACAGATAGCAATGCTGAATAAGTGTCCAAAGAATTTCACCTAGTTGCTGGCCTAAGAATGTATTAGAACAGTTGTGGCAACAAGCAAGGACAAGGATGAATGATGATGAACAACAAGGATAATATCAGCAAGTATCCATCACTCACACAGAAATAGCACAACTAGAAAACCCCTTAGCCTCCTGTTTTTGTCTTGAAGCACTAGTAGAAATCAAAATCTTTTTTTTTTCTCTTTATTTTTTTGATATTTTTTTCAACCAGGGGCACAAGAATAGAAACAAAACCAAGTATTAGCTCAAACCGATGAAAGATGAGATCGGCACAAATTCAGGAGCGATTGGAAAAACTGGCGTTGTAACTTCGGAGTTCGAAACGAGGGCCTTCTTAATTTTTTTGAAAACGCCGTGACCGGCGTAGCTGGTGTATTGTATGTGGACTTTTTCGAGACCTTTCCGGGAAAAAAAATGCTCCTCAATCGGAGTTACGAGCGAAAAGTTATGCCCGTTTTAAGGAGGATACCCCGAATCAGGTTTTGGTGGTGGTGGAAACTGCAACAGAAACGAATCGGTGGATGGAATTTTTTGTAGATTGGTTTTTTGTAGATGGCAGCGGATGGAAGAAACAAAACTGAACCAAAACAAATCTAAACCAGCAACCAGACTCAACCTAGGACACGAACTTAGAACTACGGACTCCGAAACTAAATTGTGCAAAAGGTTGAGTGGGGGTTGTAGATCAGGGAAACTAATTTTTTTTGTGGCTTTTTGTGGACATAGGACTGAAACAAAATAAATCTAAAGGACACACAAGTATACCTCACGGTGAACCTGGAAATCTGATACCAATTGATAGGAGGATGAGTCCCGATCTTCCGAGAGGTAGGGTAAACTTGATTGGGTGGAGATCTCGACGTTGATGATCCAAGGCTCCGAACGAACGAAACCCCGCAATCACTACACCACTGCTCCGTTGGTTATCATCCGTGTCACACGAATGACCTCACCACGAAGGCTTATCCCTGCAAGCGCAATCAAGAACACAAGCAAGAACAGAGAAGTTGCAATCAAAACTGAATTGATCACGAATTTGGGGTCTCACAACCGATGATCGGCGACACTGTTCAATGACAGATTGTAACTAAGCAAAACCCGACCCTAATGTGGTGACAGATGCTGTATAAAAAGAAGTTTAGGGGCGTGCAAGACCCCTGTACGCAACCCTAATGGGCTTCCACACGATACACGGGCCAGCAGCCCAAAAGGCGGTGGTGCAGCACTGGACAGATTCTGGACGCCCACTTGTTTCACCGATTCCTGTCAACTTAGTAGGAATTTTGAGGTGGGGCTGCTTCCATTGGAATCTTTATGAAATCACGGTTCCAACCATATATAGAACGTCCAAATCCGACTCCGTATGTGTCCGGGACGTCAGTTTTGGTGAAGGCAGCTCCTGGAACCCGAGGTGGAGTCGAAGTCGAGTTGTACTTGGGCTCCTCCTTGGTGTGCACGTCCTATCTCCTCCTCCTTGACTCTTTGGACTCCTCCCAGCCCTTGCTGGTCCTCTCCATTGTTCCCAATCAATAAAACATGCATGGAAAAAAGCGTAAGTTTTGAAAAACAATTGATAAGGTTAGAACGTACTTGGAGATCCAATTGTCGTGCACGTGCTCTAGTGATCGGTCCTTGCATTGTATGCAAAGGAGAGATGCCCTCATCAGCAAAGCCTATGATGGAGTTGCTAACAAAGGGAAAAGCCTTCAAATGGACACCAGCATGCCAAGAAAGTCTTGAGGAACTCAAGAAAAGGCTAACCACAGCGTCGGTTTTGGTATTGCCGGACGTGAGCAAGAGCTTTGACATATATTGTGACACATCCAGACAAGGGCTCGGATGTGTGCTCATGCAAGAAGGACATGTGGTAGCCTATGCCTCACGACAATTAAAGAAGCACGAGCTTAATTATCTTACACATGACTTGGAGCTAGCAGCAGTAGTGCATGCGTTGAAGATTTGGAGACATTATATCCTTGGTCATCGATGCGAGATCTATACAGATCATAAAAGCCTCAAGTACATATTTACACAAACGGACTTGAATTTGAGGCAACGTCGATGGCTGGAACTCATCAAGGATTATGAGGTTGGAATCAACTACCACCCTGGAAGGGCCAATGTAGTAGCTGATGCATTAAGCCGGAAGGGAGCATGTCACCAACTTACGGTTCGGGAGATACCACCTGAACTACGTAAGGAGTTCGAACGGTTACACCTCGGATTCTTGAACAAGATGGAAGTGATGGAGATCGATTCTTCATTGGAGCAAGAGACAAGAGATGGCCAAGCAACGGATGAGGAGATCAAGGAGATCAAGGAAAGGATCTGACAAGGAATAGAGAAGGATTTCAAAGAAGATGAGAAGGGTACGCTTTGGCTAGGAAAAAGGATTTGTGTACCTAACGTGAAGCACATCCGCGACATGATATTAAAAGAGGCACATGATTCACCCTATTCCATACATCCCGAAAGTACCAAAATGTACAAGGACTTGAAGACATGTTATTGGTGGGATCGAAGGGACATAGCCGAATACGTTGCCCTATGCGACACATGCCAACGGGTGAAAGCCGAACATCAAAGACCCTAGATTGTTGCAACCCTTAAAGGTACCCGAGTGGAAGCGGGAGGACATCAGTATGGATTTCATCGTCGGATTGCCACGAACTCGGTCGGGTTATGACTCCATCTGGGATATCGTGGACCGATTAACTAAAACAGCCCATTTTCTCCCTGTAAGGGCCAAGTACAACGTTGCACAATTAGCCGAGTTGTACATGGAGCAGATCGTGTGCCGTCATGGAGTCCATAGGAAGATAGTCTCAGATCGAGGTTCTCAGTTTACCTCTAGGTTTTGGAGGAAGCTGCAGAGAGCCATGGGTACACGATTGGATTTTAGCTCCGCCTATCACCTACAAACCGATGGACAAACCAAAAGGACAAACCAAATTTTGGAGGACATGTTGAGAGCTTGCGCCTTAAAACTTGGGCGTAGTTGGGATAGGAGTTTACCGTACGCCGAATTATCCTATAACAACAGCTATCAAGCCAGCTTGAAGATGTCGCCTTTCGAAGCATTGTACGGTAGACGGTGTAGAACACCGCTGTTTTGGAACGAAACCGTAGAGAACCAGGTGTTTGGACCCAAAGTGCTACAAGAAGCTGAAAAGCAAGTCCAAACGATACGGGAGAACTTAAAGGCTGCTCAGTCACGACAGAAAGGCTATGCGGACAATAGACGAAGGAAGTTGACCTTCAAAGTAGGAGACTTCATATACCTTAAGGTATCGCCCATCCGTGACCAACAACGTTTCAACGTCAAAGGCAAGCTAGCACCTCGCTACATCGGACCATTTAAGATTTTGGACAAGCGAGGAGAAGTAGTCTATCAACTAGAGCTTCCAACATATCTCTCCGACGTACATGACGTGCTTCATGTATCCCAACTCAAGAAGTGCTTGAGAATACCAGAGGAGCAAGTACCAATGGAAGAGCTTGAACTTCATAAGGACCTGACTTATGCGGGGCACCCTGTCCAAATTTTGGACGTAAAAGAAAGGGTCACAAGGAACAAAGTGATCCAATGGTGCAAGGTACAATGGAGCCATCACACCGAAACTGAAGCCACATGGGAGCGTGAAGAAGACATCAAGGCAAAATTCCTTCATTTATTCTCTACTAACGAATCTCGAGGGCGAGATTCAATTTAAGGGGGGTAGATTTGTGACACCCTCATTTTTGGCTTCTGCATGTATTCATGTTTCATGTAGAACAACATTTTTAAATAAGCTGAAGCAGAGAAAATATCAAAAAGATAGCCAAAAAGAGCCAAATCCAATTCACCAAGAATGCCGAAGACAACTCCCGCGGCCCGCTGGCCACGTAGCGCCTTCTGAGCTCATCTCCGCAGATGGGGAGAGGTCCACCGCTAAACTGGCTACGTGGCAGGCTCGGGGCTCATCCCCGCAAAAGGGGGAGAGGTCCGCCCCCGTGGAACACGTGTTGCCCCCAGAGCTAGCCTCTGTGGAGAAGCGAGGCCAGTCTCGCAGGATACGTGTCACCTTTGGAGCTAGTCACCGCGTTAATCAGAGGACTAGTCGCGCGGGATACGTGTCGATCTCGGAGCTTACCTCCGAGTGGTCCGGTTCTATTGGACACGTGTCACCGACGGAGCTTATCTTTGAGAGGTCCATCACTGTTGGACACGTGTCAACCTCGGAGCTCATCTCTGAAAAGAAAGGAAGTCTGGCGCTGTTAGGACACGTGGCACACCCGGAGCCACCTCCAAAGAGAGGAAAGGTCCGGCACTGACACGTGGCGTGTGTGGAGCCACCTCTGAATAGAGAGGAGGTCCCAACCGTCAGGATACGTGGCACACGCGGAGCTCACCTCCGAAGGAGAGGGAGCTCTCGCTCGGTTGACATGCGGCACAACCGGAGCTCGTCTCTGCGGAAAAGGGGAGACCAGGCCCCAGTGGACACGTGGAGCTTCCGGAGCTCATCACCGCAGAGGTAACGAGTTCTAGAGCGGTTTTAGCTTCTGTACGCGTGGAAATACCGGTACGGAGAGGAAACCGACACGAATTCCACAATGTTACCGCACCAAATCAATCTAAGATAAAGTTGTTGAAAATCTAGGAAACAATTTGAATAGGACTCTTATTAGAGATCCAAACAGATTATGACTCTTCTCTTCCCTATTATAAATAGAACCCAGAACCCTTGGCCGAAACCACGAACTTCATTTCCACCTCCTGAGCCGATGACTTAGAGCCCTAGCCCCAACTCGCCGAGTAAACCCATCGCCGGAGTTTGGTCGAGAGAGATCGCCGGAAGAGAGCCCCAATGATCTGTCTGATAAAAGAAGGACCCCTAGACTAAGAAGAACATAAGGTAGGTCTTCCATACCACCTTATGACATCGTCGCGTTTTCTTTGCATCCGTTCTTTGATTCCTTTCAAACAGAAGCTTTTTCGTGGACAGATCACCTGTTGATCTAGATCTAAAGATAGGATCATCGCCATGTCCACATTTTATCCGAACACTACTGTTTATCGTAAAACCATGAGCACATACAAACTGATCTAATAAACGAATAGAAGGACAAGCTCAGGGAGCTACTTACGACGGACTACAACAACAAGATTTTGAACAACCGGAACAGCCAGAACAAGGCAAGTGCCCCTTGACCATATTGATCCTATGTTTTGGGAAACTGTTTTGTTTGCGAAAAGATGTGTGTGCTAAGTCAAACAGGATGGGAATTCCTTTTATAGGAGTTTACTAGTTTTGGTTAAACCACCCTTGTCACCAGGGAAGTTTATGAGTTGGGTATGGCTTTTTGCTTTTATGCTTCGCTGAGTCCATGGGATTGGGAAGCGAGATAGATGTGTCTAGCTAACTGCACTTGTAATGATAAAGAGAAAACTGAAGTTGTTAATGAACATGGATCGGAGGGTGATCTAGGCAAGACTGGGTTTGTGAATGAGGTAGCATGAGATGGTGGTTTACTTGCCGTAGATCTAAGGACCGGTTCATGCGAGAACATGCCAGGATAACAGTGCCACCACAAGGCAAAGTATGGGTGCGGCTTAGCTGACTAATTAGGTAAGTTGCTAGATTGTTATGGACCGTGGAAGGCGCGGGGAATGGGAGTCGAGTGAGGACTGCCCTAGGAACTGCATGGCACAAGAGGGGGCTCGTGGGTGGGAGAATTGGAGATTCTAGCCTGCCGGTGAAACCTTAATGAGTTCATACATCTAGTAACCCCTTTGTAAAGGCTATTTTGTGATCTCTTGACCATATACCGACGGTTGTGTACTGGTATAATGGAAGTTCTGCAGTCACCAACGGGTGACGAAATCACAAACTTGTGGGTAAAGAGGTGCAAACTCTGCAGAGTCTAAAACTATCATGATAGCCGAGCTTACGGTCACGAGCGCTTGGCCAACTTCCATGATTAGTCGGGATGGTTATTGGCTATGGTTATTGGTTATGGTTTTGGATGGTTTGGTTTTGGTTTGGTTTTTGGGACTGTTGAGTCCGGGTGATGAGATGGGTTGCATGATGGATGAGTCATGACAATGAGGCTGGTCTTGGTGTGAGACGAAGTTGTTTATGAGATGAAATGGTAGCGAATACGAGATGGTATTCGTGAGATGGTAGCGAATACGAGAAGGTATTCGTGAGCAAGAATGAGTTTGATTAATGACTGGTTCGAACATGGAAGGTAATGAACATAACGGAGGTATGTCGGTATGTAATACATGTTGGGATTACGTTCACTTAAAGATAAGTTGCTGTTTTATTGTGGTTTTGATAAATAACTTTGCTTTCCGCAATGAGCCTTTTTATAACTACCTTGTTGTGAGCTACATATCATATTTTCCCGCACTTGCTGAGTACGTCATTGTATTCAAACTTGCATTATTATTTCATCATCAGCAACAGGAGAAGATTACTATGAAGACCAAGTGGAGCATTAGGCGTGTAATCTGTCCTCAACCTTGCATGTAGGGATGAGGTAGAGATGGAGCTGCTGTTGCTTAGATTGCTTTCGCATTAGTTAGAAAACTTCCGCTGCATAGAAATAAAGGCTTCCACTGTTAGATTAAGACTTCCTCTGTGAGCATGAGTCCAAGACTCATGAGGCATTGTAATAAACTCTGTTATTCGTGGTCATATATATTCTGAAACTCAGTTTGTGGATGATGTGTATATGTGATGAACATCCTGGGCACACATATGCATCAGTTCTCGGTTCCGTGGTTTTCCACAGAATTGAGGGCGTCACAAAGGGGCACTTGCCTTGTTCTGGCTGTTCCGGTTGCTCAAAATCTTGTTGTTGTAGTCCGTCGTAGGTAGCCCCCTGAGCTTGTCCTTATATACATAATCACGCACATACAAGATTTACAACAATCAATATCATGCACAAACTTTAACTAGATGCGATGATGCTTATGCATGTTAATCCTATGGTGCAGTTTTTATTAGATCGGTTTTTTCGTGTTCTAGCATGGATTGCATGGTTTTACGATGAACAGTAATGTTCGGATCAAATGTGGACATGGCGATGATCCTGTCTTTAGATCTAGATCAACAGGTGATCTGTCCACGAAAAAGCTTCTGTTCGAAAGGAATCGAAGAACAGATGCAATGAAAATGCGATGATATTGTAAGGCAGTATTGAAGGCCTACCTTACGTTCTTCTGGGTCTCGAGGTCCTTCTCCTATCAGACAGATCGTAGGGGCACTCTTCCGGCGATCTCTCTCTCGACCGAACTCCTGTGAAGGATTTATTCGGCGAGCTGGGGCTAGGGCCTTAAGTTGTCGGCTTAGAGAAGATGTTACGACTAAGGGGTTTGTTTTGGGTTCTATTTATAAACAGGAAGAGTCCTAATCTGATTGGATCTCGAATAAGAGTCCTATTCAAATTGTTTCCTAGATTTTCAACAACTTTATCTTAGATTGATTCGGTGCGGTAACATTGTGGAATTCGTGTCGGTTTCCTCTCCGTACCGGTATTTCCACGCGTACAGAAGCTAAAACCGCTCCAGAACTCGTTACCTCCGCGGTGATGAGCTCCGGAAGCTCCACGTGTCCACCGTGGCCTGGTCTCCTCTTTTCTGAAGAGACGAGCTTCGGTTATGCCGCGTGTCAAGCGAGCGAAACCTCCCTCTCCTTCGGAGGTGAGCTCTGCGTGCGCCACGTATCAGTGCCGGACCCTCCCTCTCTTCGGAGGTGGCTCCGGGTGTGCCACGTGTCCTAACAGCACCAGGCTTCCTTTCTTCTCAGAGACGAGCTTCAAGGTTGACACGTGTCGAACAGTGATGGACCTCCCGGAGGTAAGCTCCGGTGGCGACACGGGTCCAATAGAACCAGACTTCTCAGAGGTGAGCTTTGAGATCGACACGTATCCTACGCGACTGGTCCTCTGATTTCTGCGGTGACTAGTTCCAAAGGTAACATGTGTCCTGCGGCTGGCCTCGCTTCTCCGCAGAGGATAGCTCCGGGGTCAACACGTGTCCCACGGGGTCGGACCTCTCCCCATTTGCGGAGATGAGCCCCGAAGGCACCACGTGGCCAGCGGGCCGCGGGAGTTGTCTTCGGCATTCTTGGTGAACTGGATTTTGCTCTTTTTGGCTATCTTTTTTATTCTTTCTCTGTTCCCATTTCTTTTAAAATGTTTTCTCTACATGAAACATGAATACATGCAGAAACCAAAAATGAGGGTTTCACAGATATGAATATTTATGAGCATGAGATGAACTTGAGAAAGATTAATGGCTAGTTGAGACTTGATAAATGGTAAATTATGATGAAAGAATGTTGCTGATTACTTGGTTATTTTGGAATTTAATTCATCTAGACCTAGTTGCTGTTTTTACCATGTTTGTGAAAAAAAATTTGCTTGCTGCAATGAGCCTTTTTACTCCATACCTTGTTGTAAGCTACATGTCATACTTTTCCCGCACTTGCTGAGTATGATATTTACTAAACCTTGCATTACCACATATACAGCAGCTACAGAAGATGAGTACTTCGAGGACCATGTGGAGTACTAGCTGTACGAACTACCGTCAACATGCATGTGGAGTCAAAGAGGGAGCCTGCTGTCTTTAGTCACTTTCTGTTGTCGTTAGAGTCTTCTGCTGCAAGAATAAGTTATATATTCATGAGTGAGACATTGATTCATTGTAATAAATTACTTAAACACTATTTATTCGTGGTTATATTCTGAATTCAGTTTGTGGATTACATGTGTATGTGTGATGAACATACTGGGCACACATATGCATTCACTTGGTTCTATTTTCGGAACCGGGTGTCACAGATGGGTATCAGAGCCAAGTTGACTGTAGGACGCAAGCCTAGGTAGAATGGACACTCTAAAACAGATAGGAACACCCCTCTAAACTGCTATTTTCGAAAATTGCTTGCTGCTGCACTTTACTTGTCAATTCAGCCACCGCAAAGTGCTATTTTCAGCCTCTCTTTTCTCTTGCTTTGGATACCAACACTTTTGCTTTCTTGGTTCATTGCTTCTGAAGTTTTGGAGTGTTTTCTTCTTCTCCAAAGATTCTCATGTCCTATTTATAGATGCCGGTGATCAGGAGCACAGCACGCATAAGGACTCGTCCACCTTCACGTGGGAGTGCACTTAACCCAATTAGGTGTCCGATGGACCATATTGGTAGGAAGTGAAGACATAACCTCATGATGAAGATGAAGTCAATAGCTCTATGCATGAGGAAGAGTACCCGGAAGAGGTGGAACCATTCGAAGATGATATGGAGGATGATCCACAAGAACGGCATTGGTACGCACCTCAGGAGGAGTTTCACGCGGGCTTACACCCTGTGGAGCCTCATGAAGCTATGATGGGAGGAGATGAACCCCGAGGAGGAGCCACCCCTTGCTGAGACCAGTAATGAAGGTGATGAATGGGCCAACCATTCAGTTCAAGAATTTCGGTCCGACGGAATAGAAGGAGGGCACATATCTAGGGAGCTCAAAGAATTTCTGGATTGCTGCAGCCTATATCCAGAATATCTTCTCAAGAAAGTCCCTCGTCTCGGACATGAAGAGTGGAAGGCTGAAGTAACCATCCTATCTAATGGTAGGGTTGTCACTTGGCACTTCACACCCACATGGAGAGCTACAAGGGCAGAAGCTATCGATGATGCTGCATGGGAAGCATTCACCGGACTGTGCTACACCTTCCATGAGCAGCTTGAGGACACAACTTTTTAGCTGCACCCATATCGGAAGAGTGGTCCAAGGGATACCATTGGACCCCATGTAACAGCTCTTTCCAACCCACAAGCTGCTGACAAGTCTCAGAGGTTGCTCGTGGAGTTAGGAAACCGCTACGCAAGCGCACAAGAAGAGATCTGTTACCTCTGGAAGAAGCTATATTTGCTGGAAAAATAGGAGGAGACTCGTGCTGACACGGGAGCAAATGGAGCACCAGCGTCATCTATCCCTACATGGACTGCCGACTCACCATGGCGTGCGCCCATGTATGGACCACCCCCGTCATACGGCGAGAACAACACCGGTTCTCACGATTAAGTTTAGGTTTCCATTTAATAAAGCTGTAATAGGAACATTTAGATCATAGTAGCTTGAATAAGAGTGGTGTGCTGAATTTTTGTGATGATTTCTTGTGTTTATGTGCTTGGTGTGAGTTGTGGAACGCTTCGGCGAATGTCCATATCCACACATAGTAGACAGATGTGAGATGCTTTGGCACGTGTCCACATCCTCATATAGGCCTATATTAATAAAAGAAGTTGCTTAGTTCATACACCTTGATGCATATAGTTGGGGAATCACTTCTTTTAATTCTAAATTTTATTCCGAGAGTAAGCCTTAAAATAAGGGGGGTAGACTTTCTTGCTAACTTTATTGTCTTGGATTCCCAAGGGACTGAGATAATACTTGGAATGGATTGGCTAAGCAAGCACAACGGAGTGATTCAATGTGCTGAGAGGATTGTGCAGTTGACGAGTGAGCACGGTACTCGTATTGAGTTCGAGGCAGCCCAACCGGCAACCGAGAAGGCAGTGCCGAACCACATCAAAGAAGAGACATTGGAAAGCATTCCGGTGGTTCATGAATATTCATATGTGTTCCTAGAAGAACTTCCAGGTATTCCACCTGACCGAGACATTGAATTTGCCATTGATTTAGTACCCGGAACTGCACCTATAGCAAAGAGGCCATATAGGATGCCTGCTAATGAATTAGTGGAGCTTGAGAAGCAAATTCAGGAGCAGCTAGATAAGGGTTTTATACGCCCAAGCTCGTCGCCATGGGGAGCCCCCGTGCTCTTCGTAGACAAGAAGGATGGGACCCAAAGGATGTGCATGGATTATAGGTCTCTCAATGAGGTGATGATCAAGAATAAATACCCGCTGCCCCGTATAGAGGACCTGTTCGACCAGATGAAAGCTGACCGAATTTTCTCCAAGATTGATCTTCGGTCGGGATACTTCCAGCTGAAGATTAACCCCTCCAACATACCCAAGACTGCATTTCGAACATGGTATGGTTCATATGAGTATACCGTTATGTCTTTTGGGTTAACAAATGCACCTGCATACTTTATGTACCTCATGAATAAGGTCTTCATGGAGTACATGGACAAGTTCGTCGTGGTTTTCATCGACGACATCATGGTGTATTCAAAGAGCGAGGAAGAACACGAATAACACTTGAGGTTAACATTGCAGAAACTGTGAGAGCATCGATTGTATGCTAAGTTCAGCAAGTGTCAATTTTGGCTAAAGGAGATATCGTTCCTAGGCCACATCATCTCCAAGGGAGGAGTATCGGTTGATCCCGGAAAAGTGGGAGACACTTTAAAGTGGAACCAACCGCAGAATGTGAGAGATATTAGGAGTTTCCTTGGGATGACTGGATACTACTGCCGGTTCATCAAGGATTTCTCCAAAATAGCAAAGCCTATGACTGAATTGCTAATGAAGGGAAAAGCATTTCAGTGGACACCAGCGTGTCAAGAAAGCTTTGAGGAGCTCAAGAAGAGACTAACCACAGCGCTGGTTTTGGTATTTCTGGACGTGAGCAAAAGCTTCGACATATATTTTGACGCATCAAGACAAGGGCTTGGATGTGTGCTCATGTAAGAAGGACAAGTAGTTGCCTATGCGTCGAGACAACTAAAGAAACATGAGCTGAATTACCTCACGCGTGACTTGGAACTTGCAGCCGTGGTACATGCCTTGATGATTTAGAGGCATTATATCCTTGGCCACCAATGTGAGATCTATACAGATCACAAAAGCCTCAAGTATATATTAACGCAAACGGATCTGAATTTGAGGCAATGTCAATGGTTGTAATTCATCAAGGATTATGATGTTGGAATCAACTATCACCCCAGAAAGGCCAGTGTAGTAGCTGATGCGTTGAGCTGAAAGGGAGCATGTCACCAACTCACAGTTTGCGAGCTGCCACCCGAGCTGCGCAAAAAGTTCAAACGGTTACATCTCGGGTTCTTGAAAGAGATGGAGGTGATAGAACTGAACTCCTCGCTGGAATAAGAGATACGAGATGGCCAAGCGACGGATGAGGAAATCAAGGAAATCAAGGAAAGAATCTGACAAGGCATAGAAAAGGATTTCAAATAAGACGAGAAAGGCACGCTTTGGTTAGTGAAAAGGATTTGTGTGCCTAACGTGAAACACATCCGCGACACGATATTAAAGGAGGCACATGACTCACCTTATTCCATACACCCCGGCTCTACAAAGATGTACAAGGACCTGAAAACTTGCTATTGGTGGGATGGTATGAAAAGGGACATAGCTGAATATGTTGCCTTATGCGACACGTGCCAACGAGTGAAGGCCGAACATCAAAGATCCGTTGGATTGTTGCAGCCATTGAAAGTACCTGAGTGGAAGTGGGAAGACATCAGCATGAATTTCATAGTTAGATTGCCACGTACTCAGTCGGGTTACGACTCTATTTTGGTTATCGTGGACCGATTGACGAAAACAGTCCATTTCCTTCCTGTTAGAACCAAGTACAGCGTCGCACAACTAGCCGAGCTGTATATGGAGCAAATTGTTTGTCGTCATGGAGTTCTGAAGAGGATAGTTTCAGATCGAGGTTCTCAATTTACATCTAGGTTCTGGAAGAAGCTGCATGAATCCATTGGTGCACGGCTGAATTTCAGCTCCGCTTATCACTCGCAAACCGACGGGAAAACTGAGAGGACAAATCAAATTTTGGAAGACATGTTGAGAGCTTGCGCCTTGAAACATGGGCGTAGTTGGGATAGGAGCTTGCCGTATGCTGAATTCTCATACAACAACAGCTATCAAGCCAGCTTGAAGGTGTCACCTTTCGAAGCATTGTACGGTAGACGGTGTAGAACACCGCTGTTCTGGAATGAGACCGGAGAAAGCCAAGTGTTTGGACCCGAAGTGCTGCAAGACGCCGAGAAGCATGTCCAAATGACACGAGAAAACTTGAAGGCTGCTCAGTCACGACAAAAAGGTTATGCGGACAATAGGCGAAGAAGGTTGACCTTCAAATTGGGAGACTTCGTGTATCTTAAGGTATCGCCTATCCGATGCCAACGACGGTTCAACATCAAAGGCAAGTGATTACCTCGCTACATCGGCCATTCAAGATTTTGGGCAAGAGAGGAGAAGTAGCCTATCAACTAGAGCTGTCAATGCACCTTTCCGACGTACATGTCGTGTTTCACGTATCCCAACTCAAGAAGTGTTTAAGAGTACCGGAATAACAAGTACCGATGGATGAGATCCAGCTTCAAGAGGATCTACCTACGCGGAGCACCCTGTCAAAATTTTGGACATGAAGGAAAGGGTCACGAGGAACAAAGTGATCCGTTGGTGCAAGTTACAATGGAGCCATCACATGGAAGCCAAAACCACATGGGAGCGTGAGGAAGATTTCAAGGCAGAATTCCCTCATCTATTCTCCACTATCGAATCTCGAAGGCGAGATTCAGTTTAAGGGGGGGGGTAGGTTTGTAACACCCTCAAATTCTTTTTGATGCATTGCATACATTTTTCACGTAGAGAAGCATTATAAAAGAAGTAGAAATGGAGAAAGAAACCTAGAAATGGAGAAAGAACCATAGAAATGGAGAAAGGACCATAGAAATGGAGAAAGAACCATAGAAATGGAGGAAGGATCCATAGAAATGGAGGAAAAACCACAAAAATGGAGAAGGGAATATAGAAATGGAGAGTGGGGCATAGAAATGGAGAAGGGAAATGTAGAAATGGAGAATGGGACATAGAAATGGAGAGGGGAATGTAGAAATAGAGAATGGGACATAGAAATGGAGATGGGAATGTAGAAATGGAGAATGGTACATAGAAATGGAGAGGGGAATGTAGAAATGGAACAAGTGACATAGAAATGGTGAGGAATGGGAAAAAGATAGCTTAAATGAGACATTCCCAAAATTCCCCAAATTTTCCCCAAAATTTCCAAATTCCCCAAGTCCATAAAAGGTGAATTTTCCCCACATTTGGGGGGATACTCCAAGGCTGCCGCACCCAACAAGAGGGGATAAGTTTGTTAAGATCCAAATTTAGTAGGATTCTTATTTGAGTTCCAATTGGAGTAGGACTCCTCCCTCCCCCCTTTATAAATACAACCCCAGCCTCCCCTCTTTGGCCGCAGCCTCCCCCTCCCTTCCCCCCTCCCAAATTGGCGACTTGAGCCCTTCCCTCCTCCAAGTCGCAGAGTTGGCACCCCCCTTGCCGGAGTTTGGTCGCCGGGGAGCCCCGTCGTCGAGCCCCGCCGTTGAGCCCTGTCGTCGAGCCCCGCCGTCGCCGGAGAAGAAGCCCGATGATCTGTCCTACCAAAATTTTCCATAGAAAAAGTCCCCGCTGCTGCCATAGCTAGGAGGAAGGCCCTGCCACCAAAAGGAAGTGAGGTAGGTCTTCTTTAACCATCTTATGACGTCGCCTCTGTTTCTACGCATCCGTTTTTATTGCCCCTTTCGAGCAGAAACTTTTACGTGTGGACAGATCATGTTTTGATCGATTTTTGACGGTGGAATTGATCTAGATCTTGAGTCAAGATCATCACCACGTTCACACTTGATCCCTACACCCTTGTCCATCATAAAACCCCATGAAAGCCCATTAAAACATACAAGAACACGTACAAACTGGTCTAATAAAACAGCACCATAGGATTTGCATTCATCTACCCCATTGCATATTGAGTAAAGTTTGTGCATGATGATTGATTGCTGTGAATTTTGTATGTGTGTGATCGTGAGTAGAAGAACAAGCTCAAGAGATCATCTACGAGGAACTACAGCACCAAGACTTTGAGACGCTCGAATAACAAGAGCCACGGGAGCAAGGCAAGTGCCCCTTGACCATATTGATCCCATGTTTCGAAACTGTTTTGTTTGCGAAAACTCGTATGCTTGAGTCAACTTGATGGGACACCCTTTTATAGGAGTTTACTAGTTTTGTTAACCATCCTTGTCGCCGGGAAAGTTGATGAGTCGGGTATGGTCGTTTTTCCTTTTTTTGCTTCGCTTAATTCACGGGATACGGGAAGCTGAAATAAAACATCTCTAGATACTACACTCATATGAATAATAATGATGAGAACTTGATGATGTTAATGGGCATGGAATCGGGGAGATCTAGGCAAGCTTGGTTCATGGATGTTGCTGGATGAGATGGTGGTACTTGCCGTAGATCTAAGGACCGGTTCATGAGAGAATATGCCAAGAAAACAGTGCCACCACAATGCCAAGTATGGGTGCGTCTTAGCTGATTAATTAGGTGTGTTGCTAGCTTGTTATGGACCGTGGATGGCGCGGGGAATGGGAGTCGAGGAGGACTGCCCTGGGAACTGCATGACACAAGAGGGGGCCCGTGGGCGGGAGAATGGTGATTCGAGCCTGCCGGTGAAACCTCAGTGAGTCCATACATCTAGTAGCCCCTTTGTAAAGGCTATTTGTGATCTCTTGGCCACCGACAGTTGTGTACTGGTATAATGGAGGTTCTGCAGTCGTCGATGGGTGACGAAATCATGAACTTGTGGGTAAAGTGGTGCCGCCTCTGTAGAGTGTAAAACTATCATGATAGCCGTGCTTCCGCTCACAAGCACCTGGCCAACTTCCATGATTAGAGGGAAAAACTTGGGATGGTTATTCAGTATGTTTATGGTATGGTCATTGGGATTGGTTTTGGGACTGTTTTGAGTCATGACAATGAGTTTGGTTTTGGTTATATGAATATGAGATGAATATGAATATTTATGAGCATGAGATGAACATGAGAAAGATTAATGGCTAGTTGAGACTTGATAAATGGTGAATTATGATGAAAGAATGTTGCTGATTACTTGGTTATTTTGGGATTTAATTCATCAAGACTTAGTTGCTGTTTTTACCATATTTGTGAAATAAAATTTGCTTGCTGCAATGAGCCTTTTTACTCCATACCTTGTTGTAAGCTACATGTCATACTTTTCGCGCACTTGCTGAGTACGACATGTACTCACCCTTGCATTACCACATATACATCAGCTACAGGAGATGAGTACTTCGAGGAACATATGGAGTACTAGGTGTGTGAACTACCGTCAACATGCCTGTGGAGTCGAAGAGGGAGCCTTCTATCTTTAGTCACTTTCCGCTGTCGTTAGAGTCTTCCTCTGCAAGAATAAGTTAGATATTCATGAGTGAGACATTGAGTCATTGTAATAAAGTACTTAAACACTATTTATTCATGGTTATATTCTGAATTCAGTTTGTGGATTACATGTGTATGTGTGATGAACATCCTGGGCACACATATTCCTAAGGCCGTACAAGATGGCGCCAAAGGAGTTGGCAGAATTGAAAACGCAGTTGACGGACCTGCTGGAGAAGGGTTTTATTAGGCTGAGCTCCTCGCCATGGGGCTATTCGGCATTATTTGTGAAGAAGAAGGATGAGACGTTGCGGCTTTGCGTGGACTATCATCCACTAAACGCCGTAACCATCAAGAATAAGTACATGTTGCCACGGATCGACATGTTGTTTGACCAGTTGGTCGAAGCAAAGATCTCTTCCAAGATGGATTTAAGATCCGGTACCATCTGATTAAGATACGGGCTGAGGACATTCCAAAAACGGCTTTCTCGAAGAGGTACGGGCTTTATGAGTATCTGGTCATGTCCTTCGGCCTCACCAATGCTCCAGCTCACTTCATGTACTTGATGAACTCGGTATTCATGCCAGAGCTGGACAAGTTTGTCGTGGTCTTCATCAACGACATAATGGTATATTCCAAGTCTTGCAATGGCTGCGGGATCACAAACTATACGCGATATTCAGCAAGTGCGAATTCTGGATATCGCAAGTGACTTTTGTCGGTTATATTATCTCAGCTGAGGGCATAGCTGTAGATCTGAGTTGGTGAGGACATCACAACAGTGGATACTCACATTGATATACAAGGACCAATCACAAGAGCACGAACACGGTTACTAAATATGCAGGTGAACTCGTTCCTAACTTCCTACCCATGTGAGTTTGAGAATGGATTGCTATTTAATAATTTAATTGTTATTAGAAACCATGGAAATGATCACAAGTAAAGGGAGGAGGATTTAGGGACGTGGAGAACCAGATGGGACGTCCACAAGTTGATGGAAACAGTCGCCAACTCGGACTCAAGTTCAACTCGGAGTCCAAGAGCAGTCCATCTTAAAACGGACGCCCAGGATGTATACGGACTCTGTTTTCGACGTTCTACATATCCATGGAAAGATGAGAAGATAAACTTTCCAGTGGTTCTGGTCCCACATTAAAATTCGCCAGGAGTAATTGGAAATTGTCGGAACAATTTGAATTCAGAGTTCTGTCCGGTGCTGCACCACTGTATTGGGCTTTTGGGCCTTGTATCCCGTATGAGTCCATTAGGGACGTGTCAGGGTCTTATGGCCAAACCCTAGCCTTTAAATACTGTATCCGCCAGCCATATTCGGTGGGTTTTGCTTAGATTAAACAATTTCGCCGTTCCACGGTTTGTGAGACCCCAATTTCGCAATTTCAGATTGCATCTTCATCGTTCTTGCTTGTGTTCTCGGTTGCACCTGCAGGGATAGTATTCTTGACGAGGTCAAGCGTGTGAAGCATGGTTGATAACCATCAGAGCAGGGGTGTAGTGATTGCAGAGGTATTCGGGTCTCCTCGAGTGCCTCGGATCATCAACGTCGAGATCTCCACTTCAATCGACCTACCTTTCAGAAGATCGGGACTAAACTACTCATCAATTGGCATCAGATTTCACGTTGCCCTGAGGTACTTTGATTTTCCACTATATTAGTTTTGTTTTTCATACCTAGAGTCCACAGAAAAAGCCACAAAAAACATATCGTGTTTACCGATTCCTAGACCATAGTGCCTGCAAGTTTCTTTTTTCAGTTTGCATTGTTGAGTTTGCATTTGTGTGATCGAGTCTTGTTGCTGGCTTAGCTTTGTGTTTCTTGGGTCGTAGTTATCGTTTTTCTTCCTTGTTTTTCTTGCTGCTCACCTATTCCACAATCCCAAAACAACAAACTGATCCACCACGATCATCGGTTTTCCCTAGCTAGCCGCCTTGTGTGAACTCCCGCATCGCCAGCCCTAGAACAGGTGACAAACCATTATGCCGGTCCTCCTTGATTCATCACACAACATACCATTAGTCGCCGTTGCTAAATTCCAATTTTTTCCACATCCTATTGCGAGATCTGTTTCAAAAACGAGTTCGAATCAACATAAAAAAACAGAAACTCGGATAGCCTACTATAAAATGGCCATAACTTTTGCCTACGAACTCGAAATCTGGCGATTTTTTTTTAAATTGATCTACTCAAAAATTCGCAACTGATTTTCTGCATCTTCACTGTGTTCGGCAAAATTTGTTTGGCAAAATTCTTCTCGGAATATAGACTATCTGCCCTTCAAAGTTTCAGCACGAATTTTAAAGAATCTTCCTAATTTTTGTATAGGCCACATCTTACATCCAATTGAGCTGTAAAGTTGTGTGCTTCCTATTTTCGTGCTCTCGAATAAACAAAAAATATCAGAAAATATTAAAAAAATAGTGAAGAGAGCACAGATATTAAAGCATTGACAACACACACTTGAAAACAGTTGGCCTATAGATTGGTGCTGTACTTGTTGGTTATATCTTTCTGATCTTCTATTTGCCTTTCTACTGCCTTGTATTGTGCTAGGCCTATAACACTTGTTAACCAGCAACAGTTTCTACATTGAATACTTATTCAACTTTGTTTTGTTGTTAACGATTTTTTGCTTATTAGCCACCATATTGTGCCATCCAACCTCCACTTTCCCTCTTGAGCAGAACAGATACCTTTGCAATCACTCCACGCTTCATTGGTTCTCACTGTCCACCGTTTATCACCCGCTGTGTCGGTAAGAACACTTGTAAGAACATGGTAAGACGCTTGAGAGAGAGAGAGAGATTGTTTCCTTCTTTCCACTTTTCACATTACCACTATCCTTTGTAGTTGATAGGGATAACATCTTTTTGTTGTCTTTTATTTACTACTAACAATGGCAGATGATAAAAGTGATGATGAATGTGTTCAAAATGCTAAGTTGCGTGACATGATGAGGGAAATGACATATATGTTCACCTAAACCCACGCATCAACAGAGGCGTCATTGACGACCTTGAATCACCAACTTGCTGATCTTGTTGTTCGGATGGATACTCTTGAGGCGCGGCTGCCTCTCATTGAAGAACGTGAAGACGGTGCTTATAATATGGAAGATCATAACAATCAACCACGACTTCCACTTTATGTATGAGGTATGGGAGGTAATAATCGTTATAATTACAATGATCGTCATAACAATTTTAATCGCCCTCTTGATGATCCTTTTGCTAAAGTCAAATTTACTATACGCTCTTTTTCTGGTGCTTATGATGCTGAGGCATATCTTGATTGGGAGATGACAATAGAGCAGAAATTTAATGCCCACCTTGTTCCCGAACAATATAGAGTTCGTCAAGCCACTAGTGAGTTTAAGGATTTTGCTATCATATGGTGGAATGAACATGTTAAAACTAGAACTGATCCTCCAACATGGGATAGATTAAACGAATCTATGCGTGTTCATTTTGTCCCTCCTTTTCAGCGGGACTTTCGCAAAAAATTGCAGCGCTTAGACCAAGGTAACATGTCCGTAGAGGAGTATTATCAAGAGTTACAAAAGGGTTTTTTGCGCTGTGGGGTAGTAGAGGACATGGATGATAAAATAGCTCGTTTTTATGGGGGGTTGAGGCGTGAAATTCAAGACATTTTTTATTATAAGGAATATGATACTATTAACAGATTATTTTAGCTGACTATGTTGGTAGAAAAAGAATTGCAAGGCCGCCAACAGCAGCAACAACACACGAGGAGCACCTTCACACTGCGTTCGACATCTACACCATCCAAAACAGCACCATCTTCGAGTTTTCGTACAGCCACTACACCATCCAATGGTGGCCAACGAACTTCACCTACTGCTCCACTTCCTCGCGCGCCGGAGGGCAGCAAGACAACACCATTCAAGCCTACGTCTTCCACTCCTTCCACAAGTCAAACTTCAGACATTAAGTGTCACCACTGCCAGGAAGTTGGTCATGTGATGAAAGATTGCCCTAGCAAATGAGCATACACAGCACGAGATGATGGTGGGTATGATAGTACTTTGGATGTTGAAGATGAATATTCTCTTGCTACTAACGTTGCAGGACCAAAAGATGACCACTATAGAACATATGAAAAGGTACTTGGCACTGCAGCAATGGAAAATTATAGAAGCATAATTGTGCAGCGTGCTTTGAGCTCCAAAATTGTGGCGGATGACAAGCTACAACGACATAATCTTTTTCACATGTTTCTCATCGTCAAGGACTGCCGTGTACACACTATAATTGATGGAGGCAGCTGCAATAATTTGGTGAACACGGATGTGGTCAAGAAACTTGGGTTGACAACAAGAGCACACCCTCATCCATACCACATTCAGTGGTTCAACAACAGCGGTAAGGTTAGGGTAACACAAACAGCGAGAGTACATTTTTCGATTGGTTCTTACCATGATTTTGCTGATTTTGATATCGTACCTATGGATGCTTGTTCTCTTTTGTTGGTACGTTCTTGGTAATTTGATACGGATGCTATTCATCAAGGTAGAACTAATAAATATACTCTGATGCATAAAAAAAAAGAAAATCACTTTGCTTCCTATGACTCCTGCTGAAATTGTGCATTTGGAGAAAAGTAAAACACGTGATGATAAGGCAACAAAATCACTAGACTCTGAAAAACAGCAAGTAATTAAGTTAAAATCACCTTCGTTGCTCACAACTAAATCTGACCTTGCTGATTTATTTAATACCAAGGGGATGTACTATGCTTTAGTATGTAAAGAAGCCATGTTTTCACTTCATGAAGTGTCCATTGCATTGTCCCCTGCTGTTGCTAACCTTTTGCAGGATTTTGCGGATGTGTCCCCCCCCCCCGAGATATCCCCTGGATTACCACCTATGAGGGGCATTGAACATAAGATCGACTTGATTCTAGAGGCAAGTTTGCCAAATCGTGCGGCGTACAGGGCGAATCCGGAAGAGACAAGGGAAATTCAGCGACAAATTCAAGATCTTTTGAACCGCGGGTATATTCGTGAAAGCCTTAGTCCTTGTTTTGTTCCTGTTCTTTTGGTTCCTAAGAAAGATGGTATAGCTCGCGCATGTGTGTTGATTGTAGAGCGATTAATAACATCACCATTCGATATCATTATCCTATTCCTCGCTTAGATGACATGCTTGATGAATTAAGTGGTGCTATTATTTTCATAAAAATTGACTTGCGTAGTGGTTACCACCAACTTAGAATGGCACTAGGAGATGAATGGAAAACTGCATTTAAAACCAAGTTTGGACTTTATGAGTGGCTAGTCATGCCTTTTGGTTTAACTAATGCACCTAGCACTTCTATGCGATTACTGAACAAAGTTTGAGATGCTTTTATTGGAAAATTTGTGGTGGTTTACTTCGATGATATCCTCATTTACAGCAAGTCATATGACGGACATCTTGATCATTTGCGTGCTGTTTTCAGTGTCTTGAGAGATGCACGTTTGTTTGATAACCTCAAAAAGTGCGTCTTTTGCACCAATCTAGTTTTGTTTCTTGTATATGTCGTTTCATCGCAGGGAATTGATATGGATGAGGCAAAAATTGTGGCAATCACTAGCTGGCTAACTCCATCGACCGTCACGCAGGTGCGTAGTTTTCTTGGTCTTGCAGGTTTTTATCGACGCTTTGTGTGGGATTTCAGCACCATTGCAGCACCTCTCCATGAACTAATGAAGAAGAGATTGCCGTTTCGATGGGGCGAACAGCAGCAACAAGCTTTTGATGTTCTCAAATCAAAGCTTACACAAGCACCATTGCTACAACTTCCTGATTTTGACAGGATATTTGAGCTACAATGTGATGCAAGAGGCATTGGTATTGGAGGTGTTCTCATACAATGAGGTAAACCCACTGCTGGTCCTTTTAAGATTGTTGAAAAGATCAATGACAATGCATATAAGCTTGAGTTGCCTCCCGATTTTGGAGTTAGTCCCACATTTAACATTTTAGATTTACGACCATACTTGGGAGAAGAAGATGATCTTGAGTCGAGGACGACTCCGATTCAAGAGGGGGAGGATGATGAGGACATCACAACAGTGGATACTCACATTGATATACAAGGACCAATCATAAGAGCACGAGCACGGTTACTAAATCAGCAGGTGAACTCGTTCCTAACTTCCTACCCATGTGAGTTTGAGAATGGATTGCTATTTAATGATTTAATTGTTATTAGGAACCATGGACATGATCAACAAGTAAAGGGAGGAGGATTTGGGGACGTGGAGAACCAGATGGGACGTCCACAAGTTGATGGAAACAGTCGCCAACTTGGACTCGAGTTCAACTCGGAGTCCAGGAGCAGTCCATCTTAAAACGGACGCCCAGGATGCATACGGACTCCGTTTTTGACGTTCTACATATGCATGGAAAGATGAGAAGATAAAATTTCCAATGGTTCTGGTCCCACATTAAAATTCGCCAGAAGTCATGGGGAATTGTCGAAATAATTCGAATTTAGAGTTCTGTCCGGTGCTGCGCCACCGTATTGGGCTTTTGGGCCTTGTATCTCGTATGAGTCCATTAGGGACGCGTCTAAGGGTCTTATGGCCGAACCCTAGCCTTTAAATACTGTAGCCGCCAGCCATATTCGGTGGGTTTTGCTTAGATTAAACAATTTTGCCATTCTACGGTTTGTGAGACCCCAATTTCGCAATTTCAGATTGCATCTTCATCGTTCTTGCTTGTGTTCTCGGTTGCACCTGCAGGGATAGACTTCTTGGCGAGGTCAAGCGTGTGAAGCACGGTTCATAACCATCGGAGCAGGGGTGTAGTGATTGCAGGGGTATTCGGGTCTGCTCGAGTGCCTCGGATCATCAACGTCGAGATGTCCACTTCAATCGACCTACCTTTCGGAAGATCGGACCTAAACTACTCATCACGAGTAAGATTACACAAGTGCTGAATTGGAAGTCCCCGAGAACTGTTCATGAGTTACGGAGTTTCCTTGGACTCACGGGATATTATCTGAGGTTCATTCCGAACTTCTCGAAGATTTCCAAGCCTATGACCGAGCTGCTGAAGAAGGCTACCAAATATGTTTGGAGTCCAGCATGTAAAGCAGCGTTCAAGGCATTAGCGAAGCACTTAACATCAGCACCGGTTTCGGTGCAGCCAGACACAACAAAACCATTCGATGTGTGCTGCGATCCATCCGGCATTGGGCTCGGATGTATGCTGATGCAAGACCGAAGGGTGGTCGCGTATGGATCAAGGAAGCTCAGGAACCATGAGCAAAATTATCCAACTCATGACTTAGAGCTCGCTGCCATGGTACTCGCACTTAAAATGTGGAAGCACTACCTACTCGGTAACCTCGTGCATTTATATACCGACCACAAGAGCCTCAAGTACATATTCACTCAGAAGGAGCTGAACATGAGGCAACGAAGATGGTTAGAGTTGATAAAGGATTATGAAATAGAGATCCATTATCACCCCGGCAAGGCAAACATAGTGGCGGATGCGCTGAGTCGCAAGGCACACATTAACAATATGACCATCATACCGTTGGAAGAGGGCGAGCAACCATTGCATGTGATTCCACATGGGGCTCTCTACAACTTAGCTTTGATCCCCACCATCCGTGAAGAGATAGTGGCAGCTCAAAAACATGACAAGGGCATGTCACATTTGCGGAGACATGTAGACAGTGGGGATCTGAAGTGTTTCCGGAAAGACAGAGACGGCGTCCTATGGTTCAAGGACCGGATCAACGTACCCCGTAACCCGGAGTTGCGGAAGAAAATCTTTGATGAGGATCACTTGTAAAAGTTTTCTATTCACTCCGGCAGCAACAAGATGTATCAAGAACTCAGAAACAAGTTTTGGTGGACACGGATTCACTTGTCAAAGTTTCTTATTTGATTGCAGCTCTCTTATGTGCCTTAGCGTGAGGTTATCCACAACTTGCTGCTAAAACTTGAAAGTAAGGAACAACTATTTAGGCGAGTCCTTTGCATCTTACATTCCCATTTACACATAATCCAGCATGTAGAAGTTATGTATAGGAGAGACGGGTGAGTCTTGCTGAGCCATCATGCTCGCTGCTTGTGTTTGAAGCTTTTGCAGGGTTTTATGAGGAGGAGACTCCCGAGGAGGAGACGGATACCCAAGAGGGAAACCCCGTCGAGTGGGAGTCATGCACGCCGCCGTGTTAGTATGTGTGTGTGCTAGAGGGGACACGTTCATGGGCTGAACGTGAACTCTATGCATAGTCTACGCCCGTGAGTGTGGACTGAACATATTTTGTTGTAAACATGTTCATAAACTCCTTTATGTAATAAAATTTTGCTTCCGCTTTGTACCTTTTATGTGTGTTATCCAGTGCTGTGCAATGCAGCACCCCTCAGCGTGATCCTGGCTCGTCGGGGCCATGAGGCCCTCGCAGACGGCGTGCCCTCGGTGCCCACGGCGCCAACTAACGCTACTTCATGGTGGCCCTCTACCCCCACGATGGCAACGGTGCCACCACATCCAAGCCCGGAGAGCACGCTGGAAGCAGCACACACCCTTCTCCACAATCCACCAGGCGAGGGCACTACCCCATAGGCGGAAGAGCAATGGAGACACGACGTCGACCACCTCGTCGCTGCCGCCATGGACACGCCTGCCTACATAAGGAAGAAGGTCGATCCCTCAGGCCCAGTCGCGTACGCTTACAATGGACCGCGGGACGGCTGCCACGCATGTGACGACCATGGACAGACAGGCCACGGCCTAACTCAGGGTCGAGCTAAACTGTTGCCATGCAAGAAAAGATGGACGGAGGCTCCATGTTATGTACGAAAGCTCCTCTGACATTTCGTCCTGGCGAGATGTCAAGACCCTGCGTCGAGCGGTGACAGCAGCAGCTCCAACACCCGGGCTGGCGCCACACCGCAAGTGGATGGAGACGCTGATCAGCTTCGACGCCTCCGACTGCCCCAAGAACATGGCAGGCACCATGCAGCTGCCGCTCCTTGTCGCCCCGACCATCGCCAACGTGAAGCTCCACCACGTGCTGATCGATGGCGGGGTGTCCCTCAACGTTATTAGCCTTGCAGCTTTCAAGAAGCTGCAAATCTCTATGTCCCAGCTCACACCTTAATGTGCATTCTCAGGGGTGGGCCGGGTGTGACACCCTCAATTTCGTAATCATGCATGAATTCATATTTCATGTTGAGAAACATTTTTAAAGAAGTAGAAACAAAGAAAGAATCAGAAAGATAGCTAAAAAGAGCCAGTTCCAGTTCGCCGAGGAGCGCTGTAGACACTTCCCGCGGCCGCTGGCCACGTGGCGCGTTCGGAGCTCATCTTTGCAGAGGGGGAGAGGTCCGCCACTAAACTGGCTACGTGGCAGTTTCGGAGCTTGCCTCTATGAAAGGGGCGAGGTACGACCCCGTGGGACACGTGTTGCCCCTGGAGCTAGCCTCTGTGGAGGAGTGAGGCCAGCCCCGCAGGACACGTGTCGCCTTCGGAGCTAGTCATTGCGGAAAAGAGAGGACCAGCCGTGCGGGACACGTGTCGGTCTCGGAGCTCGTCTTCGAGAGGTCAGACCCGCGGGACACGTGTCGCTCTTGGAGCACACCTCCGAGAGGTCAGGCCCCGCTAGACACGTGTCACTCTCGGATCTTACCTCTGGGAGGTCCGGTCCTACTGGACATGTGTCATCCTCGGAGCTCACTTCTGAGAAGACACTGCAGGACACGCGTCAGCCTGGGAGCTCGCCTCCGAGAGGTACCGCCCTAAGGGAGATCCGACACTGTTGAACACGTGTCACCTCCGGAGCCCACCTCCACGAGGTCCAACGCTATTGGACACGTGTCAACCTCAGAGCTCATCTTTGAGTAGAAAGGATGTTCGACGCTGTTAGGACACGTGGCACTACCGGAGCCCACCTCCGAAGAGAGGGGAGGTCCGGCACTGACACGTGGAACTCCCGGAGCTCACCTCCAAAGAGAGTGGAGGTCCGGCACTGACACGTGGCGTACGCGGAGCTCGTCTCTAGAGAGAAGGGAGGTCCTGACTCACCAGACACATGGCGCACACGGAGCTCACCTCTGAGGAAGAGGTACGTCCCGACCCGCCAGGACACGTGGCACATGCAGAGCTCGCCTCGGAGAAGAGGGAGGTCCCGCCCGCCTGACACGCGGCACAACCGGAGCCCGCCTCTGCGGGGAAGGGAGACCCGGCCTCCGCTGGACACGTGGAGCCTCTGGAGCTCATTACTGTGGAGGTGACAATATCTGAAGCGGTTTTTCTTCTGTACCCGCAGGAATACCGATACGGAGGAAAACCGACACGATTTCCACATTGCTACCGCACCAAGTCGATTAGAGATAAGTTGTTAAGATTCAAAACACAAATCAAATAGGACTTTTAGTTGAAATCCAATCAGAGGAGGACTCTTCTTTTTCCAGTTATAAATAGAACCCAGAACCTTTGGCCGCAACCACGTACTTATTTTCCACCTCCCAAGTCGACGACTCGGAGCCCTAGCCCCCAACTCGCTGAGTTAACCCCCTTCGCCGGAGTTTAGTAGCCGGAGAGCCGCTGACGAGCGCCGTCACGATCGTCGGAGGAGAGCCAACGATCTGTTTTGCTAGAGGAAGGACCCGAAGGAAGTAAGGTAGGTCTCCAGTACCACCTTACGACATCATCGCGATTTCTTTGCATATGTTTCTTCGATCCCTTCGAACAGAAGCTTTTCATGGATAGATCACGTGTTGATCGGTTTGATCTAGATCTTGAGACAAGATCATCACCACGTCCACATTGATCCTTTCATCGTAAAACCCATGCAAGCCATGCAACCATGCAAGAACACGTAAAAACTGATAGTACCATAGGATCAGCATGCATATGCACCCCTGCATCTTGAGTAAAGTTTGTGCATGATGATTGATTGCTGTGAATCTTGTATGTGCATGATCATGAGTAGAAGGACAAGCTCAGGGAGCTATCTATGACAAACTACAACAACAAGACTTTGAGATCCGTGAGCAATAGAAGCCACAGAAACAAGGCAAGTGCCCCTTGACCATATTGATCCCATGTTTTGAAACTGTTTTGTTTGCAAAAACGTGTGTGTGCTTGATTCAACTTGATGGGAAACCCTTTCATAGGAGTTTACTAGTTTTGTTAACCACCCTTGTTGCCGGGAAAATTGATGAGTCGGGTATGGTCGTTTTGCTTTTTGCTTCGCCGAGTCCACGTGATATGGCAAGCGATAGAATGTGTTTAGCTACTGCCCTCATATGAATAAAGATAATGAGAACTTGATGTTGATGATGAACATGAATCGGGGGAGATCTAGGCAAGCCTGGGCTGTGGATGAGATAGAATGAGATGGTGGTTACTTGCCATAGATCTAAGGACCGGTTCATGCAAGCACATGCCAGGAAAACAGTGCCACCACAAGGCCAAGTATGGGTGTGGCTTAGCTGATTAATTCGGTAAGTTACTAGATTGTTATGGACCGTGGAAGGCGCGGGGAATGGGAGTCGAGTGAGGACTGCCTTGGGAACTGCATGACACAAGAGGAGGCCCGTAGGTGGGAGAATTGGAGATTCGAGCCTGCTGGTGAAACCTTAGTGAGTCCATACATCTAGTAGCCCCTTTGTAAAGGCTATTTTGTGATCTCTTGACCATACACCGACGGTTGTGTACTAGTATAATGGAGGTTCTGCGGTCGCTGACGGGTGACGAAATTATAAACATGTGGGTAAAGTGGTGCCACCTCTGCAGAGTGAAAAACTATCATGACAGCCGTGCTTCCGGTCACAAGCGTCTGACCAACTTCCATGATTAGATGGGATGGTTTTTGGGATGGTTTTTGGATGGTTCGGTTTTGGTTATTGTGATGGTTTGGTTTGGTTTGGTCTTTGTAATTGGTTTCGGGACTGTTGAGTCCGGGTAATGAGATTGGTTGCATGACTGTTGAGTCATGGCAATGAGATTTGATCTCGGTTATGAGATGGAATTGAATATGGGATGAGATGGTAGTGAATACGAGTTGGTATTCATGAGCATGTGAAAAGTTGAGAAAGATAAATGTTCAGATGAGATATGAAAAGTGGTGAATCATGATGGAGGTATGTTGATGTTTAAATACATGTTGGGATTACATTCACTTAAAGCTAGTTGCTGTTTTTATCATGTTTTGAGAAATAAACTTTGGTTTCTGCAATGAGCCTTTTTATACCTACCTTGTTGTAAGCTACATGTCATACTTCCCGCACTTGCTGAGTACGTCATGTACTCACCCTTGCATTATCATACATGATCAGCAACAGGAGAGGAGTACTTCGACGAGCATGTGGAGTATTAGGCGTATGATCTACCCTTAACCTTGCCTGTGGAGTAGGAGATGGAGCCGCTGCTGCTGCTTAGTTTGCTTCCACAATAGTTTAGAAGACTTCCGCTGCTAGAATAAGACTTCCGCTGCTAAGATAAGACTTCCGCTGCTAGAATGAGTTAGAGACTCATGAGACATTGTAATAAAACCCTATTCATTCGTGGTTATATATATATATTCTGAGTTCAGTTTGTAATTATAAGTGTATGTGTGATGAACATCCTGGGCACACATACGCATCAGTCTCAGTTCCTAGAGGTTTTTTTCTCGGGATAGGGGTGCCACACCGGGACCCAATCTACTCGTGCGGTAGCATCTCCCTTCTGGTGACATTTGGGACGCCTGAGAACTACCGTACGGAGAGCGTCCTCTTCGACGTTGCGGAGGTCAGCCTCCCCTTCAACGTCATCATCGGCAGGCCTGCCCTGTACCGATTTATGGCAGTAGCCCACTACGGTAACTTGGTCTTGAAGAGGCCGACCCTGGAAGGCGTCCTCAAGATCTGTGGAAACCGCACTGCAGCCCTCTCAGTGCTGGAGAAGCTCAAGGCATTGGCAGCGACGCAGGAGGCTGGTTCCGGTCACGCAGAAGCTAGCCGGCCGCCTCCAAGCATGCGTCAGCGACGGATGATACCTGCACCTCGTGTGCAGCCCTCAGACGGCGAGGACATCCCCGTCAAGGTCGTCTAGGTTGGCTCCAATGTCGCCCAGACCACCCGAATCGCCAGGGGCCTGGGTGACAAATAGGAAGACGCGCTCGTCACCTTCCTCCGGGCTAACGTCGACGTATTTGCATGGCAACCGCCGGAGATGACAGGGATCCCTAGGGAGGTGATTGAGCACCATCTGAAGATCTACCCCGACGCCACGCCGGTCCAACCGAAGCCTAGCAAGCAATCCATCAAGCAGCAAGACTTCATCGGTGAAGAAATCAAGAAGCTGCTTGATGCCGGCTTCTTCCGAGAGGTCCACCATCCGCGATGGTTGGGCAACCCTGTTGTCATCCACAAGGCTGGCGGGAAGCTTCGGATGTGCATTGACTACACCACCCTCAATAAGGCATGTCCAAAGGATCCATTCCCTCTCCCCCGTATAGACCAAATAGTGGATTCTACATCCGGCTATGACCTACTGTGTTTCCAAGATGCGTACTCAGGTTTCGGCCAAATACCTATGTTTAGGGAAGATGGAGAGCATATTGCCTTCATCACAGTAGATGGTCTATACTGTTATGTATCCATGCCTTATGGTCTTAAGAATGTTCGTCCCACCTTTGTATACGTGATGCATAAAACATTTGGGAACCTCATATGGCCTAGTAGAGGTGTATGTCGATGACAACGTAGTAAAGGTTAAGTCGCAAGCATCTCTGCTCGACAACCTGGCCCTAGTCTTCGATAGACTGCTTTTGACACGCACGAAGTTGAACCCAGTCAAATGTGTCTTTGGGGTCTCTGCCGGTGTAACACCCTCAAATTCATTACCATGCATTGCATACATTTTTCATGTAAAGGAGCATTGTAAAAGAAGTACAAATGAAGAACCCTAGAAATGGAGAAAGAACTATAGAAGTGGAGAATGAACCATAGAAATGGAGAAGGAACCATAGAAATGGAGGAAGAACCATAGAAATGGAGAAGGGAATATAGAAATGGAGAATGGGACATAGAAATGGAGAATGGGACATAGAAATGGAGAGGGGAATGTAGAAATGGAAAAAGGGACATAGAAATGGTGAGAAATGGAAAAAAGATAGCTGAAATGAGTATTCCCAAATGTCCCCCAAAATTTCCAAATTCCCCAATTCCCCAAAAGGGGAATTTTCCCCACATTTGGGAGAATTTTTATCCCCAAGGCTGCCGCACCCAACAAGGGAGAAAAGTTGGTTGAGTTCCAAATTGACTAGGACTCTTGGTTGAGTTCCAATTGGAGTAGGACTCCTCTCTTCTCCCCCTTGTAAATACAACCCCCAGCCCCCCCCCCCCTTTTGGCCGCAGCCCTCCCCCTCCCCAAGTCGCCGAGTTGGAGCCCCCCTCCAAGTCACCGAGTTGGCCACCCCTCTGCTGGAATTTGGTCGCCGGTGAGCCCCGCCGACAAGCCCGGCCATTGAGTGAGAGGGTCCCCACGATCACGGGGCCGTGCCGCTCGCCCGGGAATCGCATTGGGTGGTGCCGTGTTATGCGGCACCCAACAGCACACATATAAGGAGAACTGTATTACATAAATCAAAAGCGGAAGCTTGCAATTGTTCTTTGTAAATAATTTACATAAATTAACTACAGCGGAAGTCTATAAAGAGCTCACGTCGAGTAACTAAGAAGCACCCGAGAAGATGTCCAGCTCGCGGACTCCTCTCGCTAGCAACACGAAGACATGGCAGCGGCTAGGTCCTCCATGTGTAACATGACTCGGAAGTTTCCGAGTCTCACCGGACAACCTTCTTTATATGCATCGATATTAACCTGCAAAACCACTCATATAGCAAGAGTGAGCACAAAGGCTCAGCAAGACTTAACCGTCTCTCCTAAGACATGCAACTCTACATGAAAGTAACCTAAGACTTAAACAAGTCATTTGCGAAAAGACTCGCCCACGAGTTCATCCTTAACTTTCAGATTTTAGCATAATAGTAGTGACCTTGCGCCCAGCAACATTGGAACTCCACAATCAAACAAGAAACGCTTCATTCCAATGTTACTTGTCCCAAGGTAGAAAATAACTTTAGTTTGCTCTATCTCTACTTCAAACAGGGTTTTCATGCAATTTACAATAATCATAGCAGCAATTAAAACTTTGCAAATTGTTTCCACACAAGTTGATTACTACGTCACAACATGGGAGCAAGCGGTACTCAATAACCGCGAGGGACGGTGATTCGAATCAAACACTGCCCGGATAGCCTGACACATACGCCCGCCTATGAAGACCCAAATCTGGCGTCATTCATTACGTCGTATGCGGCAACCTTTCGCAGGACACTCGACTGTAGAACCGGTTGCGCCGTCTCGGGCTCATAGGTCTAACAAGACGATGTGGTATGCCTCTACAATCCAGTTAACCTGGTACATCGGTTTCCTGGGTCCCATATAGCAGTAAGCCTCTGGTACACAACTCAATACTTGCTCCTGGATGCGGCACACGCATCGGTCCTTAACCGACAAAAGCAGAGCTACTCGACCAAGACCCCGTCTTGTCGCTGCCTAACCCTCCTGCCCGGTCTCATCTTTAGAAATTTAAACTTTAGTTTACCTCTTTTCCAACCACACTTATGTAATCCTGAACTATAGCTCGCGAGTAGATTCCAACTACTCGGCTTCTACCGGATATCCTAGCCTATTTAGCACGGCCTTATTCTACATCGATGACACCTTTCTACCCTTGACCTCAGGGTTCATTTTTGGTTATGCATGTGGAATATAAAACACCCTTGACCTAGTGCACATACAAACTTTGACCCATAGTAGTGAACAAATGAAAAACTTTATAAAAAAACTTAAATGCAAGCCGGAGTTTGCCTTGGTTTTGCAGGTGACTAAAGTCAGATAATTATGAAGTTAGTTGATGATGACTTGAATCTTAATCACTGGCCTTCTTGCTCCTTGATCCAAACTTCACTCCTTCTCCACCTTTCCACGTTTAATCACTACACGTTATGAATATGGACATATGTTTAATTGTAAAACTTTTGCTAACAAATCCTAAAGACAAGTTTAAAACTGGAACCCTGTTTAAGAGTTTAAAATGACACTGGTGCTAGTGGTTTGGGTTTGGGTTAAAGTACTATGCTCAAGTGAGATGTGTGTTTCCTCACTTGTGTGTTGATTATCTAAGAGGTTAAACAGAACAGTGCTGATCCAGGGCTCCAATGGAGCTGAAAATTTTCTTGTGAGTTCCTTGTCACAAGGAAGTCATCTGGACCAATATTCGGAACTCTTCAATGAGTAGATCACTCAGAACAATTCCCTAAGCATTTAGATAAAAAGGAATTAATTCTGAATAAACTTGCACTTTCATGCAACTTCAAGTGAACTACCATTTCAAACATGGCTCAGGGAGCATGCATGAAGTTTCCTAGGATTTTTGGAGCTAAGAACTGCCCAGAACTGAATTTCCAAATTTTGGAAATTCTCTGAATTGTTTCTGTGTTCATTTGAACACAGAAATTTGATTTTAGAATTACCCTAAATAAATCAACTCCAATTGAGCTGAAACTTTTACAGGAGTTCCCTATCATCCTAAAGAATATTCTGGCAAACTTTGGGGATTTTTGGATGAACCAAACTCCCTCTAAAATTCTTTTGCTGAAAAGCTTTAAAGAATTTTCCAGAATTTTTTATTGATTTCATACAAATTGGGTAGCATATTTGGATAGAGTTTTTCATCCTGAATCCAACCCAATTTCAATCACTAAAGTTGGAGCTTCCTAGCAAAAGTTATGAGGTTCCAAAGTTTGAACTGAATTTGGGGATTCAAATAAATCGGAAATTGTTTAAACTCTGACCATGGGTCCAGGGGCCACGTGTCAACCGGTGAAACCAAGCCACACGGGGCCAAAGAACCTTTCCCGCGCAGCCACAAGGGATCCCAGGGCCGCAGCCGATCAGCAAATCAAATTTTTGGTCACTGCCACGCGGGGCCCGCCCGATCGTCTTCCTCCTCAGGCTGTTTTTCCCTCCCGCGCTGCCCCCTCTCAGGACTCCCACCGGAGCTCACCGGAGTCGGTTTCCTAGCTGCCTCTCGGCTCGGTACTCGCCGCCTGGGGGTTTCCAGCTACGAGAAAGCCATTGATGCGGTGCTCTCGGGCTGCCGGTGACCGGAAATCGGTCGGCAACGTGCGGCGGCATTCGGTGGAGCTCGGCGCTGTCATCCGGTACTTCTAGCCTGCCAAACACTTGACGAAACCACTCTAAAGCACCAGTGGGGGATGAGCAAACTCGACATGGCCTCAATATCACGGAAACGGCGGCAAGTTGATGTTCACCGTGTGCCCGAGCGTCCCCACCATGGCCGTCGATGGAAAAACTTGAAATTAGCCGCTAACACGGGTTTTAAGCTAGGGTTGCGAAGTAAAATCAATCGCCATTGAGTCTAGATCATCTGTGCATGATTTCATGATCTAGGAACGAAGAACAAGTGGGAATTTTGGAATTTCGTACCGGATCATCAGTTTGTGGCCGCCGGCATACTTTTCCCAAATTCTCACTCAGTTGTCCACGGCTTTGCTTGTGATTTGGAGGTAAGCAGCACGATTCAACAGCGTGTCCGGGAGCGCTGGTACTTGGCCGTGACAAGCGCTAGACTCAGCTGTCCACGGGAGCTTCCTCCTCGGTTCTCTTTCGGCCGCCGCGCGGACATGGCGCCCTTGGGGTAGGGAGGCCAAACCTCGGTCGTTTTTGTGTCGGGGGAATGAAGAGTGAGCACGCGGTGCTATTCAGCAGCTCGGAAGGAAGCTGTGCACGGGTTTTTTCTGGGTTCCAATGGAGCATCAGGGAGCGGCGGTGTGGGGAGGTTTCTGTCCGGCTGTTGCTCGTGAGGAGATAGCGAAGAGCAACCAGCTCGGTGTAGCGCGGAAAGGATCACGCTGAGGAACAGAGAACCACATACACGGCGCCAGCGCGAGGGAATTTCAACGAGGAGGCGGCGGCAGCGCCCTCGGTGGCGTTCGGTGCAGACCCGGTTGTGTTCGAGTCAAAACAGAGAAGGTGACTTCGAGTGCAAGTCTTCAGTAGCTCACTGACCAGTGGGTCCACCCCTCTTCCTCCCAAAGGATCTCCCAATTTTTGGCACAGTGCAAACTTCAGCTATGAGGATTTCAAATTCAAAAGACATTTGGCAATTTGACATGTTTTGCCTCAGTTTCAATTTGAATTCAATTTTGATTAAATTTACAAGTCTCTTTGATATACATATCAAAGCACCTCCAAATTTGCTCAAAATTTGCCTTCCTCCTAATTTGGACCTGAAGAATTTGATTATGCCCTCTGATCTTCGAGTTGGCCACTGCAAATACAAATTTTTAAACAACAGTTTGGATTTCCTTTTTGGAAATGGCCTTCTTTTCCTTGAAGTGAACCATTTAATTCAAACTGAATATTTAAGTCCGCTTTTGTGATGACCTATTTGAATTTGGGTGAAAAACTTTGGTTTGCTCCTAGCCCATGCTGGATCAATCTTGGTCCTAATCTGAACCTCACAAGTTCAGTTTGACTATGCCCCTCAAATTTGAATTCGAAGGTGATCTCAAATAATGCTTTGCCCAAATGGTATATGAGCTCAAAATTTCTCCTAATTTAGAACTTAAGCTCTTTTATACCTGAGGAATGCAATGGTCATCTCACATATAGGCCTTTGGACAAGCTAAACATGAATCCTTTACAAAGATTCTCAATTGGGTTAAAATTTCTTCCCCTCTACTCATAGAAGATGTGCACATGAGTTAGATTTTTGGGAGTGAAATTCTTTCCCTGGTTTAACATGTGTTCAGTATGAGCTAAAGAACATTTTAGCTTTCCCCACATGTCCATGTTTGAGTTTGTCATTTCATGTGACATAACTCAAGTCATTCCCTTGCCTTAACATGTTTGCATTCAGAACGAATTCAAACATGATCATAATTCACTCCTCTCTCTAGCTCGCCCTCAAATCAAAAGTTTGCCACCATCTCTCCTCACCTTCAAATGTGTTAGGTTCCATGTGTGTTCAAAAATTTAGCGGCACCTTGAGGTGAGCATTTGGGTATAAAGATCTTCTTTTAATTCTTTCTCGTGCACATGTATGATTTATACATGAGTTTAACTCCACCTTGGTCCAACACATTCAAATGAATGCTTGAACCCGTGTGGTTGAACCTCACGTATGCCATCCCATGTAAGAAAGTTTTTTGCAAGTCCCCTTTTCCATGAACCCGAAACACAATGGCGTTCAATCATCCGCTTCTTTGCATTCATGTTTTTGGGACTTTTATATTGATCCCCGCCGTCGAGCCCCATCGTCGAGCCCCATCGTTGAGCCCCGTCGTCGAGACCCGCTGACGATCCCCGTCATGCCTCGCCGTCACCGGAAAAGAAGCTGACGATCTGTCCTACCATAATCTTCCATAAAAAATTCCCCGCTGATGCCGTTGCTAGGAGGAAGGCCCTGCCACCAAAAGGAAGTGAGGTAGGTCTCTATTACCCATCTTACGACGTCGCCGCTGTTTCTACGCATCCGTTTTCTTTGCCCCTTTCGAACAGAAACTTTTGCATGTGGACAGATCGCGTTTTGATCGATTTTTGACGGTGCAATTGCTCTAGATCTTGAGTCAAGATCATCACCACGTCCACACTTGATCCCTACACCCTTGTTCATCATAAAATTCCATAAAAGCCCATTAAAACATGCAAGAACACGTACAAACAGGTTTAATAAAACAGCACCATAGGATTTGCATTCATCTACCCCATTGCATCTTGAGTAAAGTTTGTGCATAAAGATTGATTGCTTTAAATTGTGTATGTGTGTGGTCGTGAGTAGAAGGACAAGCTCAAAAGGCCATCTACGAGGAACTACTTCACCAAGACTTCGAGACGCTTTGTGACGCCCTGGTTCCAAGAGAAAACCTCTTGGAACCGAGACTGATGCGTATGTGTGCCCAGGATGTTCATCACACATACACATATAACCACAAACTATATTTCAGAATAATACCACGAATGACAGGGTTTTATTACATTGTCTCATGAGTCTCAAACTCATGCTAGCAGTGGAAGTCTTTAATCTAGCAGCGGAAGTCTTCTAAACTATTGCGGAGGCAAATTAAGCAGCAGCAGCGGCTCCATCTCTACTCCACAGGCAAGGTTAAGGGTGCCTCACACGTCTAGTACTCCACATGGTCTTCAAAGAACTCCTCTCCTGTTGCTGATGGTGTATAATGATGCAAGGGTGAGTACATGACGTACTCAGCAAGTGCGGAAAATATGTCATGCAGCTTACAACAAGGTAGGTATAAAAAGGCTCATTGCAGAAAGCAAGATTTATTTCTCAAAACACAATAAAAACAGCAACTTAGCTTTAAGTGAATGTAATCCCAACATGTATTTAAACATCAACATACCTCCATCATGTTTCACCACTTTTCTTCTCAACTTTTCATGCTCATGAATACCATCTCGTATTCCCTACCATCTCATGAATACCATCTCGTATTCACTACCACTTCATCTCATACTCAAATCCGTCTCATACCGAGACCAAATCTCATTGCCATGACTCAACAGTCATGCAACCAATCTCATTACCCGGACTCAACAGTCCCGAAAACCAAATCCAAAGACCAAACCGAATACCATCCAAACCATCCAAAAAACCATCCCAACTAATCATGTGAGTTTTCCAGGCGCTCATGACTGTAAGCTCGGCTATCATGATAGTTTTACACTCTGCAGAGTTTGTACCACTTTACCCACACGTTTGTGATTTCGTCACCCGTCGGTGACTGCAGAACCTCCATTATACCAGTACACAACCGTCTGTGTATGGTCAAGAGATCACAAAATAGCCTTTACAAAGAGGCTACTAGATGTATGGACTCACTAAGGTTTCACCGGCAGGCTAGAATCTCCAATTCTCCCACCTACGTGCCCCCTCTTATGCCATGCAGTTCCCAGGGCAGTCGTCACTCGACTCCCATTCCCCGCACCTTCCACGGTCCATAACAATCTAGCAACTTACTTAATTAGTCAGCTAAGCCGCACCCATACTTGGCCTTGTGGTGGCACTGTTATCCTGGCATAGTCGCCGACGGGTGATGAAATCACGAACTTGTGGGTAAAGTGGTGCCACCTCTGCAGAGTGTAAAACTATCATGATAGTCGTGCTTCCGGTCACAAGCACCTAGCCAAATTCCATGATTAGAGGCAAAACTTGGGATGGATGGTTATGGTATGGTCATTGGGATTGGTTTTGGGACTGTTTTGAGTCATGACAATGAGTTTGGTTTCAGTTGTATGAATATGAGATGGTGATGAATATTTATGAGTATGAGATGAACTTGAGAAAGATTAATGGCTGGATGAGACTTGATAAATGGTGAATCATGATGAGAGAATGTTGCTGAATTACATGATTATGATGGGATAAATTTCACTTAGAAATAGTTGCTGTTTTTATCATGTTTGTGAAATAAAATTTGCTTGCTGCAATGAGCCTTTTTATTCCATACCTTGTTGAAAGCTACATGTCATACTTTTCCCGCACTTGCTGAGTACGACATATACTCACCCTTGCATTATCACATATACATCAGCTACAGGAGATGAGTACTTCATGGACCATGTGGAGTACTAGGCGTGCGAACTACCGTCAACATTCCTGTGGAGTTGAAGTTGGAGCCTGCTGTTTTAGTCATTTTCTGCTGTCATTAGAGTCTTCCGCTGCAAGAATAAGTTAGATATTCATGAGTGAGACGTCGAGTCGTTGCAATAAAGTACTTAAACACTATTTGTTCATGGTTATATTCTGAATTTGGTTTGTGGATTACATGTGTATGTGTGATGAACATCCTAGGCACACATATGCATTCACTTGGTTCTATTTTCGGAACCATGTGTCACAGCCGGGAAGCTACTTGGTTTCTTTGTCTCACACCGAGGAATTGAGGCTAACCCAGAGAATGCTTACCGGATGCGCCCACCTGCCCACATCAATGATGTACAAAAGCTTACCGGATGCTTAGCTGCGCTCAGTCGGTTTATCTCTAGACTGGCTGAGCAGGCTCTTCTGTTTTTCAAGCTACTCGCAAATCTGGTCCATTCATATGGACCAAGGAAGCAGATGAGACATTCCAGGAGCTGAAGAAGTTCCTCACAATGCTGCCGATCATGGTGGCCCCGGAACAAGGCGAGCTTCTTCTCCTCTACATCGCTGCAACAATAGAGGTTGTGAGTATCGTCCTGGTCGCAGGGCGGCCAGAACTCCATCGACCTCAAGTCCCAGACGAGTCCCCTGCTGCCGTTGGTTCAGAGTCCCAGGACTCGGACTCCGCAGGAGACCTAAGGGAAAGAGAAACAGTCAGGTCTAGGCCTGCCGGACCTGAAGATCAATGCATATCCAGGACCTCCCCAAGAATAGCTAGTCGGGCTCCAGCCAGCTGGACCTGACGACCAACACACACCTGGGTCCCAGCTCCCAGGGTGTAGTCCCCCATCCCCCGAGTCCCAGACCTCTCCAAGAGGACTCACCGGACCCCTCTGGGAGGGTCTGAACCATCCAGTGTCTGGTCTACTTTATCAGCGAGGTCCTCCATGATGCCAAGACAAGATATCAGGAGGTGCACAAGCTGCTCTACACAGTTCTCGTTGCATCAAGGAAGCTGCGCCACTACTTCCAAGCTCACAAGATCTTGGTGGTCACCTCGTACCCACTGAGAACCGTTCTCCACAGCCCCAATGTGAATGGGAAGATAGCCAAATGGGTTGTGGAGCTGGCAGAGTTCGAGCTAGACTTCATAGCGTGCCATGTAGTGAAGAGCCAGGTGCTAGCTGACTTTGTGGCAGATTGAACACCACCACCGTGCCACCCAGGGGGCAAGACACCAGTGAACCTGAGCCCAGAGCTCCGGTCTTCACTGGGCCTCATTGGACTCTCTTCTTCAACGGCTCCTCACGCAAGCAAGGTGCCAGAGCGGGGATTCTGCTTCTCAGACCAACTGGTGAGCAGTTCAAGTACATGGTGTGACTTAACTTCAAGGCTACCAACAACATGGCAGAGTATGAAGCCCTCATCTTCGGATTAAAGACCGCGCTGTCCCTCAGTGTCCAGCAGTTTTTGGTCAAGGGTGATTCTCAGCTGATCATCAAGCAAGTCAAGGGAGAGTGTTGCTGCAACGACCCACAGCTTGCAGCCTATCTCCTCCAAGTACAGGAGTTGGAGAAGTATTTATTATCCTTGGATTTGGTCCATGTTCCCGGTGCCAACAACACAATAGCCGACGACGTGTCAACGAAGGCTTCCGCCTGGGCTCCGGTGCCTGAGGGGGACTTTGAAAGGAAGTTGTTGCGACCTACTGTGTAAGGGCCTAAGTTTTTTGTACATATTCAAGTGTTCATCACACCACACACACACTTCATTTGAAGGAAATTGATGAACACATTTGAAGAGCAAGTAACCACCATCAACATGATCATTAGAGAACAAACTCACACAATGCAAAAGTGGCATTTCCCACATGCATCATCTAAGGGCTGGGCATATGAAAACTCCTACACCTTGCTAGGAATGTCCATGCCAAGTTTCACCCAAATTCAAAACCTTTTTGAAGTCCTTTTGGGTATAGCTAGAAAGAGGGTGGCTTGAACTCAAATTCAAATTCAAACTGTTTTCATCCCATGAATTCAAAAGTGGGAGGCATATTCTTATTCAGCACATTTTTGTGAGCTCACACACCAATTTTCACTCCATTTGGAGTTGATCTTGGCATGAGCTAAGTTTAGCAAATTCAAACTTTATTTGAATTTCAAACTGAATATATGCTGAAATTTAGTCAAACCAAACCCAATTTGAATTCTAAACAATTCAAATGGCTTAGGGGGTAGATAATTCAAATCACCATGGATATAATGGGGATTACTGTTTACAACAGTAAGAGGGAGTTAAGTTCAGGGGTTAAAAGGGAGATGGGACCCACATGTCAGCCACTAAAGCAAAAACAACCGACTGAAAACCCAGCTCGGTTACTTGCGCGCGATGCAGCGGCCGCCACGGCGAGAGGTCGGTCGGGACAGCAGCTGCTTGCCGCCCCGACCTGCTGAACCGCCTCGCGGCCTTCCTATCTCCGCAGCCACCATGATCGGAGGAAGAACCGCTCAATTTTCTGCTTCCCCACACCAGAAACACCACCCTCGCTGCCGAGCGCTCGGAACTGATCAGAGAGCCGTGATTACAGCCCCTCCACTCCCTCCAAAGCTACAACAAGGTACTAAGGACTCCCCTTCTCCTTCCCTGTTGCTAGAAATTGGCTGAACTCGGACGATCTCGGCTATACCGAGAGTTCTTCTTAGTGACCTAAGTCTGCCGCACTTTGGGCTCCTGCGGAAAGCCCAAACGGGAGGTTGTTATGCCCGAGCTAAGGCGTCCCTGGATGCGTTAGGGATCGGTGTTGCTCACCCCCGAGCCACAGCCCGAGTGCTTGATCGCCGGTGTTGAATTTCCGTTTCCCCTTTCACTCGGTGCAGACCGACCTTCGGGTACGGCTCTGCCGAATTCACACTCCAGAAAGGTTTAGAGAGTCTCAATCCGTTCCTACACAGACTAGACTTGGTGGCGCACATGTTGCCTTCACAACCTTTAGCATGAGAACCCCTGTACCCGGCGTATTTCGAAACTTGCCAACGGTGGATCCTGCGGGAAGCATCGGGCGCACGGTGGGAGCCTACTTCGGACCTCTCCCGAGCTGCTTCGAGCCCAAGCCGAGATTCCTTAGGGACCACTGATGCTTTCCGGCCTTTTGCTCAGTCGGTTGGGGTGCTAGGAAGATCGGCCGACACGGCCGAAGTTCTTCCGAAGCTGCCGCTCGTTGCCGACCGTGTGCCGGCAATTTTTATGACGAGCTGAGCCCAGAATCATGTTCCCTGAGTGAATTTAGGCAGGGACGGCCAGAATCATGAAGTTTGGAGCACCACAGAGGCCACCGGCGAGCTCTCCGGCGAGGTATCGTGGCGGCGGAGCGCGGGAGGCGGGAGGAAGACGAAGGGGGTGGGTCCCGGCTGTCAGCGGCAGATATTTTAAAACCGGGATCTGCTGTGGCACGGATCGGGTGTGGCTGCGCGCGAAGGAATCTGTAGCCCCGTGTGTCGACCGCTGAGAAGTTGACACGTAGCCCCGGGTCCCACGCACAGTGATTTAAACTTTTCCCGATTTTCAGATTTTGTTCAAACTTCAAACCCACATAACTTGGGCTAGGAAACTCCAAATCGAGTGAACCAAATTTTAATGGATTCAGCTCTCTGAGTGCTTTCCAACAAATCACATTTCACTTCATGAAAATCCTTATTTCCCCAGAATTAATTCTTCAAAATTTAAACTGTTTGGAATTTTAACTGGAGAATCCTTTGCAAGAAAATTCTGTAATTTTGCTGGGATGTTCACCAAAATATCCCTGAGGTACCATAAAAATTTCAGATCTATTTGAGCTCATTTGATCCACCTAATGGTGTGATTAATAAAACTGTTCCAGAGAAAATAGAAAATGTTCAGAAACATTTTCAGAATTTCTCTGAAATTGTTTAGCTCATATCTTTAGCTAGGAACCTTCAAATTAAGTGAAACCAACTCCATTAGAACCCCCTGAAAATCTAGTTTTCAGAAAGTCATAGCTTGCTCCATGAAAGTTCCTAGAACACCCTAAAAGCTCCAATTAAGTTCAAGTACATAATTATTTGTGGAGAGCTCAAATGAGCTTTGCTGCAACTAATGTGGCGGACCGGGATCCGCTCATCCAGGATCGCAGAGGGTGATGCCGCACGATGCGACACCCGACAGCACACGTCATAAGGACACAATATATTACATGGGAAATTAACTGAACTGTACAAACAGGTAAAAACTTCAGTTACAGACTATTGTTTATATTACACAGCGGAAGTTTCTTTTATACAACTCACGCCCGCCTATCTAGCAAAAGTCGGTTGCCCAGCCCTAGGGCAACCCACACTAGCTGCACTCCTCAGCTCAGCGCGGCGTGTACGGCTCCCACTCAGCTGTGGTCCCCGACGGAGGGTAACCCTCGTCGGTGGACTCGTAACCCGAGTCCGTGGGTGGCTCCTCACCTGAAAACCACTTAAGCAGCAACCGTGAGCACGATTGCTCAACAAGACTTAACCGACTCACCTAGGCATGAAACTCTACATGAGGTGTACAATGAACATAGGATAGTAACACTGCATCAAATGGACACGCCTACAAGTTCATCCTTAGTTCATCTTTTAGCCACAAGTTAACAGTTCGGGAATCTAAAATTTAGTAAGCAATATTTGGTGGCACACATGTAGCAATACAATTATATCATAACAGCAATATTGAATCATAATATTCCCTAAATTATCTATGTTACGATGCAGTGAACAAGCGGTACTCGTCACCGTGAAGGACGGCGAATCGACTCGATATACACCTGCAGGGATACCCAAAGAGCACGTCACGTACGCCCACCCGTGGAGCTGTACAGCACGCTCACTCGATGTCATACGGGACAGCCTTTCACCCAACAGCCCAAACGTCGAACCGGTAGCACCGAAACGGACAGGAGGTTCCCTACACGGAGCATCTCTCTATGTCCGTTAGCAGATTTCCACCTTGCTGCCCTCAACCTACACCTATAAATCGGTGTGCTATGCCTCGACGCCCGGAGGTTTAGGCTACATCGGTTTACCGGGCCCATATATCCGATACGCCTTCGGTACGTTCAATACTTGTTCAGCAGGGCCGCACACGGATCGGTCCTCAATCGACACGGACAGGGCTGCGCACACAAGACTTCCTCTTGCTGCGCCCTAGCCCCTGCCTAGTCTCATTTTCATTACTAAAGTGATCTCACATCACTCGAACCGAACCCGTGTGTCCCAATCCTAACTCGCGAGTAGATTCCAACTACTCGACTTGTACCGAAGTCCTATGAATCATTAAGCATAGCCTGTCTACTCGAGGTCTTAGACACTACCCTCACTCTTAGGGAAAAATTCTGGTTATGCAAGTGGGGTTCCATTCATCCTACACCTAATGCACATTCATACTTCACACTAGACATGTGAACAACGCAAAACTTTATAAAGGAGGTTAATGCAAACCGGGGGTTGCCTTGTTGCTACTGGTCAGGGGTTAGGTCTTCGTCCGGAAGGAGGAAGTCGAGCACTTCCGGAGTGTCTTCAGCAACTACACGTTAATGAAATACTACATGTCAATTTAAATGCAATGTGTAAACTTGAATACATAATTACTAATACCGACACCGACACCCTTTTTAGGTTATGCGTTAGAAACGTCTGGTTTTGCGTTACCCAAAACATAAAAATAAGTATCCAATTATAGGTGTGTTTTTGTTGGAGTCAGCCTTAGCCAATCCAACCACCACGCAAGCAGAGCGGGCCCTCAAACATGCACAGTCAGCACCTCCCCCGGTCCACTCTCGGTGAACATGGTCCACTAGACTGTAAACGCGCCCAATCCCATGCACACAGTCACGTGGACTGCAGACACATACACCCCGGTCTAAATAACAAATAATTACTACAACCACACAACCATTGTGCAAGAAGCATGTGAAACCATTGTTACTACAGATATTTTCTTGAAAATTCTTAAAAATACAAAGTGTCCATTAGAACATACTTCAACCCTTCCCTAGCCAAACTGAACCACAAAAATTCATAATTAAAAGTTTTCTTTTCATATCCATTTAAATTCTTCCTTAAGTTGAAACTTACACAATGAAGCTCCAATTTAATTGATTCCTTCACCATAATTATTTAAAAAATAAATTATTTATCATAAGTTTTGTCTGAGTGTGAGCTGCAACACTCCTCCCGGCCTGCTCAAAAGTACCCCACGAGGTTCCTTTTTCCAGAGGGGGCTTGGCGCCCTACATGACCTAGGCTCAAGGGAGCGGATGAACACCGAGATTTACGTGGTTCGAGCCGCCGGAGCATAATACCCTACGTTCACGGGAGTGCTTGCTGTCTTGTTTGCTTGTATGTGCGTAAGAGGGTGCTGGGTGCGACCCCCCTTTGTAGGGTGGTCACCCCGGTCCTTTTATAGTTCAAGGCCGGGGTGGTTACAATGTGGCTTAGGGCCCGACAGGTGGCCCCAATGCTATGCGTATCCTATACATGATCTAAGGCTTCGTCCTATGAGTAGAGTTGGTCGACGGAGATGTTAAATCCCTCCGTCCGGCGCGCTGAGCGCCCCTGACCGCATGTCAGGTGATGATGAAGACACCGTCTTGTCACCGTGTCTTCTCGCCCTGCTTGGGCGGCTTCGTGCCGTTGGACGGCACTATGCTGCTGTCACGCCTTGCCGTCTTGTGTTCTCACCGTAATGGCAAACGGGCAGGGGATGAAAGCCCTGCGTAGTGCGCCATGCTTCTGGGGAAGGCACGAGCCTTGAATGTGAAGTCTGACAGCATACTTCCTTTTTGACTTCGTCGAACCACGGCCCACGATGGATAATGGGGAACGTGGTGGCTCTGGAGCTCTTATCGATGGGTTTGGTACCAAGGGACACGTGGCAGCTCCGGGCCTCACTTCAGCAGGTAGGCTCGGGCCGGAGTCCAGGGCACGTGTCAGCGCCGGAGCTGTCCTTAGCAGGGAGTTAGCTCTGAGCCAGGGGACACGTGACAGTCCCGGACCTTACCCCAACGGGGGGGGGGGGGGGGGGGGGGGGGGGGGGAGACCGGAGCCCTAGGCATGTGTCAGCACCGGAGCTGTCCTCAGCAGGGAGGTGGCTCGGAGCCAGGGGACACGTGGCAGCCCCGGACCTCACCTCAGCGGGGAGGCTCAGGCTAGGGCCCAGGGCACGTGTCAGCTCTGGTGTTGTACTCGGCGGGGAGCCGGCTCTGAGGCAGGGGACACGTGGCAGCCCCGAACCTCACCTCAGCGGGGACACTCGGACCGGAGCCCAGGGCACGTGTCAGCTCCGGAGTGCAAGCGCACATGGCAGCCCCAGGGCTGACCATGGGTCCAAGGGCACGTGGCTACCTTGGGACCCGCCTCAGCGGGGAGACGGGGTCCAGGCTGTCTCTTACCCACTACGTGGGGGTACCCTGTCTGCAGGGAACCGACAGTGGCCCCCGGGCCCATCTTGAGGGAGGCATCAATCCCGTAGGTGGGGCCCCCATCTCTCCCGCGTGGTGCTTTTGAACCTGCACTTTGGAGAACAAAGCGGCGGCGAGATTTTTGCGTAGTGGACGAGTGGTTGTACCTGGGAGGCAAAAAGGTTGCACGTCCTTCATGTAGTGGATGTACTTTCCAGTTGAAGCGGCAGCGTGTTGTTGTGTTCATTATTGATTGATGGGTCACGACGCATTCGAGGGGTCGCCTTAGGGTAATTACTGCTACAACCCATAGGTCGCATTCATACCGCGCCGCCCTCCTCGGGAACCACCGGGCGTTCCCGAGACGTTACACGCCTGATCCCCAGCGTCTGACCGGTGGACCTGGGCCCTACCGATCATTGAGGGGGGGTGCCAAGGCGACATGTTCGAGGGGTTGCCTCAGGGAAATTATTGCGGCAACGAACGGATTGATTACCACAACTCCACCGTGCCGCTCTTCTGGGGAACCGTCGGACGTTCCCGAGATGTTACTCGCTTGGCCCCCAGTGTCTGACAGATGGATCTGGATCCCACTCGTCGTTGGAGGAAGCGAATAACCCATGGCGTGTGGAGGTGGAAGCCCAATTGTCGCACCTGTTGCCCTGCCAGAGGTGGCAGTTGTGTATAAAAGAAGGCCTTTAGGTGTTGGATGGCACCTTCCCTCATCATGTTGCCTTTGTTCTCCTCTTGCGCTCTGGAAGCATCCGCTTCCCAGCACTCTCGCCCACCAGGTGCTCTTTCATCGGTAGCTGTCTTCGTCCACTTTTGCGAGATGTTCGTGTGTGTACGGCCTTCTAGGGCGTTCTTCTCCTTGATGGTCCCGGATAGAAGCACAAGCCATCCTGATGGTAAGGGAGGTCGTCGGGGATAGGATCCTTGAGCTGCAGGGAGTCTCCACACCAGTGTCGTGTGGGGCATGTCCTCTAGGCGCCTTGATGGAGAAGGGTGGTCTGCCGGTATCGGAGGAAGGTTAAGTCCAGAGTGATCAATCCTTCCTCCAGGTACTGTTGTGGACAACCAAATCTTCCATAGATGGCGTTTTGGCCCACATGACATTGGATGTCACCATTGCCTTGATCCAGTATGAGTGGATGCCGTCCTCGGTCTCATAGTAGGTGACTGTCTCCCAACAAAGAGAACGGTATGGGGGGCAACCAAGTATGCCATGTAGCAGGCCACTGCTCGACTTGTATCTGCTAGGTTCCTTAGTTGTCTTGTATCCCCTTTTGTACACCAGAACTCTGTTATTAATGAAAGTCCTTTATTTCAAGTCTTCCATTGTCCTAAGTTGTTATCGTAGACTTCGGACCTTTGGCAGCGCAAAGATCCGGAATGACTTGGCCGACGTGGGTAGCTCTTTGCCGATGTCTTGAGCTTGCTCCTTGGATTCTTAGTAGCGTTAGGGCCCGGGGCGCTCCAGCAGTGCTGCTACCACTCCTTCCGGGTTCTTAGCAGCACAAGGACTCGTTGGAAGTTCGGTCGTTGCCTTCAGCTTGTCCTAGTGGGGACGCATGACAGCTCTGAACTTCACCCCAGCGGGGAGGCGATGGACCGAAGCCCAGGTCACGTGCGAGCTCCGAAGCTGTTCTCAGTGGAGAGGAGTCTCTGAGCCGGGTGAGGCGTGGCAGCTCTGGGTTCCAGCACAGCGAAGAGGCTTCGGATTGGAGCCAAGGGCATGCGTCGGCTCCGGAACTCAAGCTCACATGGGGACCCCAGGGTTGACCTTACGGCCAAGGCCACGTGGCTTGCCCGTTTACAGTTGATATGCATAAGCAAGCACAAACTGTAAAGGAAGAGTGCACAGGGCACGTGCGAGCTCTGGAGCTATCCTCAGCGGGGAGCAGGCTCTGAGCCAGGTGAGGCGTGGCAGCTCCGGGTTCCATCTCAGCGGGGAGGCTTCGGACCGGAGCCCCGGGGCACATGTCGGCTCCGGATCTCAAGCTCACGTGGCAGCTTCAGGGCTGACCTTAGGGCCATGGGTATGTGGCTTGCCTGTTTACAGTTAATATGCTTGAGGAAGCACAAGCTATCAAGGAAGAGTGCACAGGGCACGTGCGAGCTCCGGAACTATCCTCGGCGAGGAGGAGGCTCTGAGCCAGGTGAGGCGTGGAAGCTCCGGTTTCCACCTCAGCAGGGAGGCTTTGGACTGGAGCCCAGGGCACGCGCCGGCTCCAGAACTCAAGCTCACGTGGCAGCCCCAAGGCTGACCTTAGGGCCAAGGGCATGTGGCTTGCCCGTTTATAGTTGATATGCTTGAGGAAGCACAAACTGTAAAGGAAGAGTGCACAGGGCACGTGCGAGCTTCGGAGCTATCCTCAGCAGGGAGGAGGATCTGAGCCAGGTGAGGCGTGGCAGCTCCAGGTTCCACCTCAGCGGGGAGGCTTCGAACCAGAGCCCAGGGCACGCGTCGGCTCCGGAACTCAAGCTCACGTGGAAGCCCCAGTGCTGACCTTAGGGCCAAGGGCACGTGGATTGCCCGTTTACAGTTGATATGCTTGAGGAAGTACAAACTGTAAAGAAGAGTGCACAGGGCACGTGCGAGCTCTAGAGCTATCCTCAGCGGGGAGGAGGCTCTGAGCCAGGTGAGGCGTGGCAGCTCCGGGTTCCACCTCAGCGGGGAGGCTTCGGACCGGAGCCCAGGGCACGCGTTGGCTCCAGAACTCAAGCTCACGTGGCAGCCCCAGGGATGACCTTAGGTCTAAGGGCACGTGGCTTGCCTGTTTACAGTTGATATGCTTGAGGAAGCACAAACCGCACAGGGAGAATGCACAGGGCATATGTGTGCTCCGGAGCTATCCTCAGCGGGGAGGAGGCTCTGAGCCAGGTGAGGCGTGGCAGCTCCAGGTTCCACCACAGCGGGGAGGCTTTGGACCGGAGCCCAGAGCACACGTCGGCTTTGGAACTCAAGCTCACGTGGCAGCCCTCGAGCTGACCTTAGGGCCAAGGACACGTGGCTTTCCCGTTCACAGTTTTTATGCTTGAGGAAGCACAAACTGCAAAGGGTGGGCGAACAGGGCAAGGCAAAACTTTCTCACTTCAGGTTCCCTTCATAGGAGGAGACAGGCCGTACTAGAGGACAGCGACCCACCCCGGCTGTCGAGGGTAGAAGGACTCCTCCGGGGCTTAGCTGTTCTAAGCACTGTTCCTAGACACTATGACACCTTTTCAGAGAAAATAAAATCCTACAGCTGCACTAAGGATAAAATTTATGGAGGTGTTCTATGTTCCACAGATTGGGTAGAGGTACCCCACCCTCTGTGGCTAGGTGCACACATCCGGGACAACATACTTGTGTCACCCCGAAGGGGCCCTCCCAGCTTGGGGAGAGTTTGTTCCCCCCTTCTTGAGAAAGTAATCACCGAAGCACCAGGTTGCCCACCTCAAGCTGTCTACTCCACATGAACCGCTGCTGATAACGCCGGAGCGCTTGACGGTATCGCGTGTTTCGGACAGCCGCTTGCCACCTTAGCTCATCGACAAGGTCGATATCTTCACGCCGGAGCTGGTCCTGCGTGGCTTCTTCGTACGCTCAGACACGGGATGAGCCCATGGTTATTTCCGGAGGGAGGACGACCTCAGCCCCATACACCAGGAAGAAGGGTCTTTCCCCTGTCGAGCGACTGAGGGACATCCTGCTAGCCCACAGTGCAAACGGAGGCTCTTCAACCCAATTGGCACCGTGCTTCTTCAAGTTGTTGTAGATGTGCGTCCGTAGTCCCTTGAGTATCTCGGCGTTTGCTCTTTCGGATTGACCATTACCCTATGAATGAGCAACAAAAGCATAGCAAACTTGGATACCAATGTCTTCGCAGCAGTCTTGGGGTACTGCACTGGTGAACTGTGTCTCGTTGTCGGTGATGATTCTGTTCGGGGCCCCGAACCGGCAGATGATTGACTTGATTAACTTGATTGCTGATTGCTTGTTGATGGTTACTACAGTGGTAGCTTCCAGCCACTTGGTGAACTTGTATACAGCGACATAGAGGTACCGGTACCCTCCGATGGATATGGGGAATAGTCCCAGGATGTCCAGCCCCCACACAGCGAAGGGCCATGAGGGCGAGACCATCTGCAGCGTCTGCGCTGGTGTGTGGATCTGCTTAGCGTGGAACTGGCACGCCTTGCATCTCTTGACCAGGTCGACGGCATGTTGGAGAGCTGTCGGCCAGTAAAAGTCATGCTGGAAGGCTTTACCGACCAGTGTGCAGAGACATGCATGGTTCCCACACTCGCCTCCATGGATCTCTGCGAGAAGGTCGCAGCCCTCCTCCCGGGTTATGCACCGCAATAGGACACCATTATCGCCACACCGGTAGAGATCCCCTTCTACCAGCGTGTATCTCTTAGCCAACCGAGCGATCCATTCAGTGGATACACGTTCATCAGGAAGGAAATTGTCTTTCAAGTAGTCCCAGATCTCCGTGATCCATGCATCAGGACCTACTTGAGCACTTGTATCTCTTAGCCAACCGAGCGATCCATTCAGCGGATACACGTTCATAAGGAAGGAAATTGTCTTTCAAGTAGTCCCAGATCTCCGTGATCCATGCATCAGGACCTACTTGAGCACTTGGATCTTGAGCGCCGAGTTGCACAGTCCCCGGTGACGCTTACGATCCTTTGCAGGCGCCATGGTAACATGGCTGCTAGGACCGCCAGCTTCGAGGTGCTGGTCCCGGCCCCTTCACTTGGTTCGGCCGTCTAGGCGGTAGGTCGCAGCAACTTCCTTTCAAAGACACCCTCAGGCACCGGAGCCCAAGTGGAAGCCTTCGTTGACAGGTTGTCGGCTATTGTATTGTTGGCATGGGGAACATGGCACAAGTCCAAGGATAAGAAGTCCTTCTCCAACTTCTGTACTTGGAGGAGATATGCTGAAAGCTATGGGTCGTTGCAGCAACACTCTCCCTTGACTTGCTTGATGATCAATTGAGAATCATCCTTGACCAACAACTTTTGGACGCCGAGGGACATCGCAGTCTTTAACCCAAAGATGAGAGCCTCATACTCTGCCATGTTGTTGGTTGCCTTGAAGTCAAGTCGCACCATGTATTTGAACTGCTCTCCGGTTGGTATAATGAGCAGAACCTCTGCTCCAGCACCTTGCTTCCGTGAGGAGCCGTCAAAGAAGAGAGTCCAGTAGGGCCCAGTGAAGACCGGACCTCTGGGCTCTGGTTCACCAATGTCCTGGCCCCCTGGCTGGCATGGTGGTGGAGTCCACTCTGCCACGAAGTCAGCTAGCGCCTGACTTTTCACCGCATGGCATGGTAAGAAGTCTAGCTTGAACTCCGCCAACTCCGCAGCCCATTTAGCTAGGTTTCCAGTGGTGTTGGGGCTGTGGAGGACGGTTCTCAGCGGGTATGAGGTAACCACCGAGATCTTGTGAGCTTGGAAGTAATGGCACAACTTCCTTGATGCAACGAGGACTGCATAGAGCAGCTTGTGCACCTCCAGATATATTGTTTTGGCGTCATGGAGGACCCCGCTGATGAAGTAGATCAGACGCTGGATGGTCCGTACCTTCCTGGAGGAGTCCGAAGCGTCTTCTTGTAGGGGTCCGAGATGCAGGGGCCCCCGACCCCTGGGTCCGGAACAGCACTCCGGCAGCTCGGACCCAGATGCACACCGGTCGTCGGGTTTAGATGGCCGAGACCTGACTGGTTCATCTTTGGGAGGTCTGGGACTCGAGGCCCCCAGGCCCCCGGGTCCGGGACTGCATTCCAGGAGCTTGGACCCGAATATGCATTGATCATTAGGTCCGCCTATGTGGGATCTGATTACTACACATCCCAAGGATTTCCTGTGGAGTCCGAGCCCTAGGGCTTTAGACCAACGGCAGCAGGAGCCTTCTCTGGGACTTGAGGTCGATGGAGTTCTAGCCGCTCCGCAACCAGAACCATGCTCACAACCTCGGTTGTGGCAGCAATGTAGCGGAGTAGTGGCTCGCCTTGTTCAGGGGCCACCATGATTGGTAGCGTTGTGAGGAACTTCTTCAACTCCTGGAATGCCTCATCCGCCTCCTCGGTCCATACGAATGGACCAGATTCGTGCAGAAGCTTGAAGAATGGAAGAGCCCGCTCAGCCAGTCTAGAGATAAACCGACTGAGCACAGCCAAGCATCCGGTAAGCTTCTGCACATCTTTGATGCAGGCAGGGGGCCGCATCAGTTTTATCGCCTTAATCTTCTCTTGGTTAGCTTCGATCCCTCAGTGTGAGACCAAGAAACCGAGCAGCTTTCAGGCAGAAATCCCGAAGACGCATTTGTTTTGGTTCAACTTTGTGCGTGTCGAACAGTCTGTCGTGGACTAGGGCTAGGTTGTCGAGCAGAGATGCTTGCGACTTAACCTTTACTACGATGTCATCGACATAAACCTCGACCAGGTCCCGAATGAGGTTCCCGAACATCTTGTGCATTGCACGCACAAAAGCAGGAAGGACATTCTTAAGACCATAAGGCATGGACACATAGCAGTATAGAACATATACTTTGGTGAAGGCGGCATGTTCTTCATCTTCCCTAGGAAACCTAAATATGCGTCTAGGAAACACAGTAGATCACAGTCGGACGTAGAGTTGACTATTTGGTCTATATGGGGGAGAGGGAATGGATCCTTTGGACATGGCTTATTGAGGGTGGTGTAGTCGATGCACATGTGTAGCTTCACGCCAGCCTTGGGGACGACAACAAGGTTGGTCAACCATCATGGATGGTGGACCTCTCGGATGAAGCTAGCATCGAGCAGCTTCTTTAATTCTTCACGGATGAAGTCCTGCCGCTCGATGGATTGCTTCCGAGGCTTCTGTTGGACCGGCCTGGCTCGGGATGGATCTTCAATTGGTGCTCAATCACCTCCCTGGGGATCCCGGGCATTTTTGACGGTTGCCAGGCAAACACGTCGACATTGGCCCGGAGGAAGGTGGCGAGCGCATCTTCCTATTTGCCCCCAGGCCCCCAACGATTCGGGTGGTCTGGATGGCATCAGGACCGACTTGGACGACCTTGACCAGAACGTCCTTGCCATCCGAGGGCTCCACACAGGGTGCAGATGTCACCCCTCGCTGACGCATGCTTGGAGGCGTCCGGCTAGCTTCAGCATGACCAGAAGCGGCCTCCTATGCTGCCGCCAGTGCCTGGATCTTTTCCAGTGCTGAGACAGCCGCGGATTTTGAGGACGGAACTCGGGGTCAGCATCTTCAAGACTAAGTAGCCGTAGTGGGCTACTGCCATGAATCGGTACAGGGATGGCATGCCGATTATGGCATTGAAGGGGAGACTGACCTCCGCAACGTCGAAGGCGACGCTTTCTGTACAGTAGTTCTCAGGCATTCCGAATGTCACTGGGAGGGAGATGCTACCACACGTGAAGATTGGGTCCAGACCTAACCCCAAGAATGGTCTCAAGGGGGTAAGCTGGGACATAGGGATTTGCCGCTTCTTGAAAGCTGCAAGAGTGATGACGTTGAGGGCTGCCCCGCCGTCGATCAACACGTGGTAGAGCTTCACGTTGGAGATGGTTAGGGCGACGAGCAGAGGCAGCTGCCCGGTGCCTGCCATGTTCTTGGGGCAGTCGGAGGCGTCGAAGCTGATCGGCGTCTCCATCCATTTGCGATGTGGCGCTGGCCCCGGGACTGGGGCGGCAGCTGCCACTGCTCGATGTAGGGTCTTGACGGCTTGCCTGGACGAGACATCTAGAAGAATCCCCCGTACATCACACAGAGTGCGCCGGCCGTTTGGCTGCCGTATTGGCCAGACCTACCCGCTCTGGAGTGGGGGTAGCCTCGTCGTCTCTCGCCTGGAGACAACAGCGAGTCAGGCGAGCAGGCTCGCCATGGGAGGTGATGTTCACCATGATCGCATGGAGAGCGCGGAAAGCCCCCTATCTGGTGCGCGAAATGTCGGAGCTGCGACACTCCTCCCGCCCTGCTTGGAAGCAGCCTGCGAGGTTCTTTTTTCGGAGGGTGCTTGGCGCCCTACGCGGCCTGAGCTCGAGGGAGCGGATGGACACCGAGGTTTATGTGGTTTGATCTGCCGGAGGGTAATACCTTACATCCACAGGAGTGCTTGCTATATTGTTTGCTTGTATGTGCGTGAGAGGGTGCTGGGTGCGAACCGCCTTTGTACGGTGGTTACCCCGGGCCTTTTATACTTCAAGGCCGGGGTGGTTACAATGTGGCTTGGGGCCCGACAGGTGGCCCTAATGCTATGTGTATCCTATACATGATCTAGGGCTTTATCCTCTGAGTAGAGTTGGTCAACAGAGGAGTTAAGTCCCTCCGTCCGGCGTGTTGAGCACCCCTGACCATGTGTCAGGTGATGATGAAGACGCCGTCTTATTGCCACGTCTTCTCGCCCTGCTTGGACGGCTTTGTGTCATTGGGTGGCACTGTTCTGCTGTCACGCCTTGCCGTTCTGTCTTGTCACCGTAATGGCGAACGTGGCAGAGGACGAAGGCGTGCGTAGTGCGCCATTCTTCTGGGGAAGGCGCGAGCCTTGAATGCAAAGCCTGACAACGTACTTCCTTTTTGACTTCGTCGACCCACGGCCCATGATGGATCGTGGGGCACGTGGCGGCTCTGGAGCTCTTATCGACGGGTTTGGTACCAGGGGACACGTGGCAGCTCCGGGACTCACCTCAGCAGGGAGGCTCTCGGGCTGGAGCCCAGGGCACGTGTTAGCGCCAGAGCTGTCCTTAGTGGGGAGGTAGCTCTGAGCCAGGGGACACGTGGCAGCCCTGGGCCTTACCCTAGCGGAGGGGGGGCGCACCGGAGTCTAGGGCACGTGTCAACACTGGAGCTGTCCTCAACAGAGAGGTGGCTCGGAGCCAGGGGACACGTGGCAGCACCAGACATCACCTCAGCGGGGAGGCTCGGGCCGGAGCCTAGGGCACGTGTCAGCTCCGGTGTTGTCCTCAGCGGGGAGGCAGCTCTGAGCCAGGGGACATGTGGCAGCCCCGGACCTCACCTCAACAGGGAGACTCGGACCGGAGCCTAGGGCACGTGTCAGCTCCGGAGCTCAAGCGCACGTGGCAGCCCCAGAGCTGACCATGGGGCCAAGGGCACGTGGCTACCCTGGGACCCACCTCAGCAGGAAGGTGGGGCCCATGCTGTCTTTTACTCACTACACGGGGGTACCCGGTATGCAGGGTGCGAGGGCCCCACGGCCTCGTCGAGCCAGAATCACACTGAGGGGTGCTGCGTTGCACCGCACCGGATAACGCACATCAAAGATACAAAGCGGAAGCAAAGTTTTATTACATAAACCAGTTTATGAACGTTTTTACAACAAAATAAGTCTAGTCTACACTCATGGGCGTAGACTATGCATCGAGTTCACGTTCAGCCCCTGAACGTGTCCCCGCTAGCACGCATACACACTAACACGGCGGCGTGCACGACTCCCACTCGACGGGGTTCCTCTCCTGGGGTTCCGTCTCCTCCTCGAGAGTCCCTTCCTCATAAACCCCTGCAAAAGATTCAAACACAAGCAGTGAGCACGATGGCTCAACAAGACTGACACATCTCTCCTATACATGAAACTTCTACATGAAGGGTATAGGGTACATGAGGTAAATAATTTACAAAGGACTCGCCTAATTATTTGAACCTTACTTTTAGGTTTTAGTGGCGGGTTGTGGAGAACCTTACGCTAAGGCACATGAGAGAGCCGCAATCAACAAATGTGTTTCTCTCATGTACATTGCCCAAAGTTGAAAAGAACTTTAATTAGCTCTAAGCTACAACAAGACATTAACAATCAAAGTATAACTCTCAAATCAGCAAACTTTTAACATGTATCTGGCCTGTGCTTTCTATGTCATGGTATAGTGAACAAGTGGTACTCACTGACCACGAGGGACGGTGATTATAATCGATTTACACCTGTAGGGTTACCCGAATAACCCGTCACGTACACCCGTACTCGATGTTGCCTACAGCAACCATAACGGACGTCATACTCAACCACCTTTCACCCGTTAGCCAAATGTCGAACCGGTCCTATTGTCCCGAGCAAGAGGTCTCTGCGCGCACATTCACAGTGCCGCCAGCCGATTTACACCTCAAGCTCTCAACCTACTCTCTGGACGACAAGCAATGCCTCAACACCCAGCTACCCGAGTTACATCGGTTTCCCGGTTCCCATGTAGCCGGTAGGTCTTCGGTACTGTTCTAGCATGTCCAACAGGCCCGCATACGGCTCGGTCCTCAATCGACACAAGCAGAGCTATAGCACCCAGGCCCCAAAGTCCTGCTGCCCTTACTCTCCGCTCGGTCTCATTTTTCTTGCCATGTGTTTCATTTGCTATCTTTACCCGAGCGATGTGCCTCTAGCCTATTCCCGCGAGCAGTTCCAACTACTCGACTTGTACCGAAACCTACACTATCTTAGCATTGCAGTAGCTAAACGGGGTTTTCAATACTAATCCCAACCCAGGGTTTTCTTGGCTATGCAATTGGGTTTCAAACAAGACTCTAATGCAAGAATTAGGTGGGTGCTCAAAGTAAGTTCTCAAAACAGTAAAAATTTGAAAAAGGGTTAATGCAAACCGGAGCTTGCCTTGCTGCTCTTGGTCGTAGGCTAGCTGTTCTTCCGGAGTGACGAAGTCTAAGACTTCGGGTTCCTCCTCAACCTTAGCAACTACATATGAGAAATACATATATGTGTCAATTTATATGCAATTGAATTGAAGTTAAACTTGTGAGAGTTATAAGTCTTGCTAGACAGACCCAATGACTCTGAAATTTTTACTGTGGTTTGGATACAACCTAAACAGGGATTTGGCCAAGTTTCATCTGCAGCAAAGCTCAATTGAGCCCTCCAAAAATAGTTATATACTTGGCTTTAATTGGAGCTCCTAGGGTGTTCTAGGGATTTTCATGGAGCAAGCCATGATTTTCCGAAAACTAGATTTTCAGAGGGTTCTAATAGAGTTGGTGTCACTCAATTTGAAGGTTCCTAGCTAAAGATATGAGCTAAACAATTTCAGAGAAATTCTGAAAATGTTTCTGGACATTTTCTATTTTGTCTGGAACAGTTTTATTAATCACACTATTAGGTGTATCAAATGAGCTCAAATGGATCTGAAATTGTTATGGTAGCTCAGGGATATTTTTATGAACATCCCAGCAAAATTTCAGAATTTTCCTCCGAAGGGTTCTCCAGATAAAATTCTAAACAGTTTAAATTTTGAAGAATTAATTATGGAGAAATAAGGATTTTCATAGAGTGAAACTTGATTTGTTGGAAAGTACTCAGATAGCTGAATCCAACAAAATTTTGTTCACTCGATTTGAAGTTTTCTAGCCAAAGTTATGTGGGTTTGAAGTTTGAACTAAAACTGAAAATCAAGGAAATGTTTAAAACACTGCATGTGGGTCCCACGCACAGTGTCATCGTCTACCTCCCACCAGCGCGTGATGCCCAGCGATGGTGGTGTGGTTCGTTCTCGGCCGTTACTGCCTAATTTTCGACACGGTTTCTTCCTACGTGATCCTTGGAGCACGGCACACACGCCGGGCAACCTCTCAGACCTCGACATCACCGGAAATCTAGTCGGCGACGGCGGAGGCGGAAGATGAGCTCGGGTCCGATGGTGCTAGCTTGTCTCGGCGGTGAACACAATCAGCCAATGGGTTGCAAAGCATCACTGGGGCACGGGGAAGCTAACCCGGCCCTCCTCTTGGCCGGAGATCGCCGGGAATGTAGACTTCACCGGGGACCCGAGCCGTTTTCACCGGTGGTGGCCAAACTCCGGCGCTAAGAGGGACCTAGGGAGTTCAGGGAGAGCTACTAGACTTTGATGCTAACCTCAGAGACACGTTTGTCACGCTGGAGAAGCTTAGAGCTGCTCGGACGATGGCGTCGAGTCGGAGGAGCTCTCGGGTTGACAGAGCGATGGAAGATCGGCTCAGACAAGCTCAACCGAAGCTGATCACGAGCATCTGAGGGCTGTAACACGTCGAGCAAGGACCGGCGGTACCGTTTTTGGCCTTAGCTCGTGGCGGAAGGAACTGTTTTGCCGGTCGACGGTGAGGTAGCGTGGTCGAACTGAGCGGCGACCGGCTCGGGTTTCTCAGCGCTGGAAACGTTGAGGCGGCGTGAAATGGGCTGCTGCCGGCTGCAGCTCGCAGCTAAATAGCTGGGGACATCGGTTCGTGGCTCTGATCGGCGACCAGGAGGTGGCAGCGGTCGACAGCGCCGTGGCACTCGCATGGTCGCACGCAAGAACCGAGCTGCGGTGATTTGAGTCGGTTAAACACTTAGTGAGGCTGACATGTGGGTCCCACTCCGGTTCTAACCTCTGAAATTGAATTTTTTTCCCACTGCTCTAAACAGTAGAGACCCAAATAACCCTGGTCATTTGAATTATCTACCCTCTGGCCATTTGAATTGGATAGAATTCAAATTGGGAAGTGTTTGAATATATTTTCAGCACATATGCAGTTTGAAATTCAAAAAGGAGTTTGAATTTGCTAAATTTAGCTCATGTCAAGATCAACTCCAAATGGAGTGAAATTTGGTGTGTGAGCTCACAAAAATGTGTTGAGTAAGAATATACCTCCCACTTTTGAACTTATGGAATGGAAGTGGTTTGAATTTGAATTTGGGTTCAAACTAACCCTTTTCTAGTTATACCCAAAAATTCCTCAAAAAGGTTTTGTATTTGGGTGAATTTTGGCATGAGCATTCCTAGCAAGGTGTTGGAGTTTTTCATATGCTCAGCCCCTAGATGATGCATGTGGGAAATGCCACTTTTGCATTTTGTGAGTTTCTTCTCTAGTGATCATGCTGATGGTGTTTACTTGCTCTTCAAATGTATTCATAAGGTTTCCTCAAATGAGGGTTGTGTGGTGTGATGAACACTTTGAAGATGTTCCGAAAACCTAGGCCCTTACATTCCTTACCCCTTAAAAGAATCTCGTCCCAAGATTATAAGGTGAAAATGAGAGAGAGGACAGTGGGAAATTACCATATATGCGACGTGAAAATGTCGGGGTAGTTGGCGCGAAGAAATCCTTCGCTCTCCCGTGTCGCTTCATATAAGGAGTGATTACTCCATAGAATCTTGTAGAACCACAACGTACAGTTGCGTGTGGTTCGGCCCTTTTCATCAAGGATCTGAACCGGTTCCTCCCGATACGTGAGATCCGGTTTCAGTTCTTCTAGATCCTCCAGCTGAATGGTAGTTGATAGCTTGAGAAACTTCCTCAGCTGGGAAATGTGAAAGACGTCGTGCACACTGGAAAGTGCTTCTGGTAATTTCAGCCGGTATGCTACTGATCCACATATTTCGGTAATCTTAAATGGACCGATGAATCAGGGTGCCAACTTTTCCCTCACCCCGAATCTTTTCACGCCCTTCATTGGAGATACACGTAGATATACGTGATCCCCGACTTTGAATTGTAGAGGGCATCTTCTCCGATCCACATACTGTTTCTGCCGGGATTGGGCGGCTTTTAAGTTCGCTTGAATCAGCCAAACTTTTTCCTCTGCGTTGTTGACAAGATCAATCCCGAAGGTGACCCTTTCACCGGATTCACACCAATTCAGTGGTGTGCGACATTTTCTCCCATATAGCGCCTCGTAAGGCACCATCTTGATGCTGGCTTGGTACCCATTGTTGTACGAGAACTCGGTCAACGGTAAGTGATCATCTCAATTCTTACTGTGGTTGATAGCACAAGCTCGTAGCATATCTTCTAAAATTTGGTTTACCTGCTCAGTTTGCCCATCCGTCTGCGGGTGGTACGCTGAGCTACGGATCAGCTTCGTTCCCAATGCAGTGTGTAGCTGCTCCCAAAAACGGGACACAAATAAAGTGCCCCGGTCCCATATGATGGTGTGGGGTACACCGTACAGGCATAGGATCCGTGAGATGTACAGTTCAGCATAATTCTTGGCGTTGTAGTTTGTGTTGACCGGGATAAAATGGGCAACTTTGGTGAGCCGGTCGATGATCACCCACACAGAATCATGCTTCTGAAAAGTGGTGGGTAAACCGACGATGAAGTCCATGCTCACATCCTCCCACTTCCAGGCAAGAACGCCCAGTGGTTGTAGCAGTCTCGGTTTCCTCATGGGATCTGCCTTCACCCTTCGACATGTATCACACTCGGACATGTACTTTGCGATCCCCCGCTTCATCCGTGTCCACCAAAACTTGCTTCTGAGTTCTTCATACATTTTGTTGCTGCCGGGGTGAATAGAAAACTTTGATAAGTGAGCCTCATCAAATATTTTCTTCCGTAACCTCAGGTTACGGGGTACGATGATCCGATCCTTGAACCATAGGATGTCGTCTCCGTCTTTCCGGAAACATTTCAGCCCCCCACTGTCTATACGTCTCCGCAAATGCGACATGCCCTTGTCATGTTTCTGAGCTGCCGCTTTCTCTTCACGGATGGTGGGGATTAAGGCTAAGTTGTAGACAGCTCCATGTGATGGTCAGATTGTTGGCGTGTGACTTGCGACTCAGCGCATCCGCCACTACGTTTGCCTTGCCGGGGTGATAATGGATCTCTATTTCGTAATCCTTTATCAACTCTAACCATCTTCGTTGCCTCATGTTCAGCTCTTTCTGAGTGAATATATACTTGAGGCTTTTGTGATCGGTATATAAATGCACGAGGTTACCGAGTAGGTAGTGCCTCCACATTTTAAGTGCGAGCACCACGGAAGCGAGCTCCAAGTTTTGAGTTGGATAATTCTGCTCATGGTTTCTGAGCTGCCGTGATCCATACACGACCACCCTTCGATCTTGCATCAGCACACACCCGAGCCCAATGCCGGATGCATTGCAGTACACATCGAACGGTTTTGTTGTGTCTGGCTGCACCAAAACTGGTGCTGATGTTAGGTGCTTCACTAATGTCTTGAACGCTGCTTCACATGCTGGACTCCAAACATAATTGGTAGCCTTCTTTAGAAGCTCTGTCATAGGTTTGGCAATCTTCGAGAAGTTCGAAATGAACCTCCGATAATATCCCGCGAGTCTAAGGAAACTCCATACCTCATGAACAGTTCTCGGGGACTTCCAATTCAGCACTTGTGTGATTATATTCGGTTCTACAGCGATGCCCTCCGCTGAGATAATATGCCCAAGAAAAGGCGCTTGCGATATACAGAATTCGCACTTGCTGAATTTCGCGTATAGCTTGTGATCCCGCAGCCGTTGCAAGACTATACGCAGATGCTTCTTGTGTTCTTCTTCCGACTTGGAATATACCAATATGTCATCGATGAAGACCATGACAAACTTGTCCAGCTCCGGCATGAATACCGAATTCATCAAGTGCATGAAATGAGCTGGAGCATTGGTGAGGCCGAAGGACATGATCAGGCACTCATACAGTCCGTACCTCGTCGAGAAAGCCGTCTTTGGAATATCCTCAGCCCGTATTTTAATCTGATGGTACCCGGATCTTAAGTCCATCTTGGAAAAGATCTTTGCTTCGACCAACTGATCAAACAACATGTTGATCCGTGGCAACAGGTACTTGTTCTTGATGGTTACGGTGTTTAATGGACGATAGTCCACGCAAAGCCGCAACATCTCGTCTTTCTTCTTCACAAATAATGACAAACAGCCCCATGGCGAGGAGCTCGGTGTGACACCCGGTTTCTCTGAAGAACAACCGAGTGAATATCACATGTATGCCAGGATCATTTTCTCATACATGTGATGACAAATAGTGAAGCATCATTTATTACAAGCCAGGTGTTGAATATAAATAAGTCTTACATAGCATGAGTCTCGATGGACGATAATAAGTTCATAATATGTAAACAAAACAGCAGCGGAATATAAATCTTGTGGGCTCCGTCACAGGCGTTGCCCGGGGGACTCCGTGAACCTAGAATCCTTCCTCGGGACCAAAGTCTTGGTCATTAAACACCACGTCATTCTCTTGACCTGAGCAGCAATATAAACCAACAAAACAGCAAGTTTGAGTACCGTGGGTACTCAGCAAGTGTAGGAAAGTTATGTCATGCATGGCTAGAGCAAGGAGAGGTTGAACTCACGGTTAAAGCACTACGCAATTAATACCTATCACCTTAGCTTATTAAGCACCTACAATACTACACAGGTGAAATGATCCCAATCTCCCAACCCATCATCAAAATCAAGTAACCATGATATCATTTCCAATGTTAAGCTCCCCGCTTAACATCCTCCACTTCCAAATTCATCATCCTCTAATCATGAATAAGTCCAAGCCGCTCTTGACCGTGAGCACGGCTGTCATGACAGTTTTGACTCTGCAGAGTTTGCACCACTGTACCCACATGTAGTGATTTCATCCCCCGTTGCCGGGTGGACTAAAAGAACCTCCATTATGGCAGTGGCCGCGAACCACATTCACACTTCCCAGGTGTGTAGCCAGGAGATCACTACGAAGCCTTTACAAAGGGATTCCTGACGAGCGTGGGCCCACTGAGGTTTCACCCCTAACAGCATACAAGAGGCTCCAACCCCGCTGCAGTGGCCCCCTCTTGAGCCTTGCGGTTCATACGGTAGTCCAGTTGACACCTATTCCCCGCACCATCCAACACACCCATACTACGCTGGGGATACACCTAATTAATTGGCCAAGCTGCCCCATCTCAGCATGTGGTTGGCACGGTAAAGCCAGGTTACATGCTCCATGAACCGGTCCTTAGGATCCCGGCAAGTACTAAACACAAACCCGAGTCTCGTGCACCCAACACCAACCAAATCATCCAACTTGCCTCGATCCCTACCTCTACATAACTCATAATGTCTCATTCAAGAGTAAAGTAAACAAGTTGATGATCTCATATCCCACTTATCCCACTCTAAGCATGGCTAAGCATAGTAATATGAATGAATGACATAATAAAAATAATCCCAACCCAAGCTACAAGGAAACAAGATAATGCAATTCTAGGGAAACTTCCTAGCATGGGTTTCATATTTTAATTGACAATGCAAATAATTCTATCTACACATTCTAGCATAGGATCAAAGTGGTCAAGGACACTTGCCTTCTTCCTGCTGCTCTGGGAATGAAAAGTCTTGGTCTTGGTCTTGGTAGGGGAGAACTTTCTCTGGGGCAGGTTCTACTCATGCCATACACATAGCAAAACAACAATCCATAAGCCATAGTTCACACTTTCACTCATGCAAAACATACATACATACATATGAAAGTCATTCTCATTTCTAAGTGTTGTGGTTACTCTACATGTGTTGATTTTTGGCCTACATTCACTTTTAAACATATGTGTATGATTTCTAACTTTTGTATTCAGATTGCTGTTTGCACACTATATATGAATTTCCAATTTGAACAAATTCTTTATATTTAATTAATATACTTCTTAGCTACCAAGTTTGCATGAAAGGTAATTCCCTACTCCAAATAGGTTTTCAGATCTCTTACCAAATCCTAAACTGAAGTTTTTTGGATTTGGAGACTTCATTTATCCTTTTCTAATTATGTATACTTATTTTCCTATATTTTCAGATTTATTTTTTATGCCTAAAAGTGAACTTTATTATGAAAATAGTAAGACACATCCCCTAAACAGAATAGGTTCTGATCTAAAATGTTCAATAATATATCTTTGAACTTCCTCTCTGATGTGGAACCAATTAAGTTTATTTTACTAGTTTTTAGAATTATTTCCTAGCCTAAAATGTGTTTCTAGAACTAATAAATATGAATATCATTTTAGACAGAATTCATTTCAGCCTAAAAATATATTTTTAACTCATTCTAAAGTTTTCCAAGTGCTAGTAGAATTTAAATTTGAATTTGCACATGTGTTTGCCTTACCTTTTAAATTTAAATCCTAGTCACATATTTAAATTTCTGAATTTAATATCATATAGGGTCAAAAAGGTAAATCCATACTACTGCAGGGTCTAATTTATTATTTTATAAATTTCCAGGGGTCTACCTACACATAACAGAGGGGTTTTCCTAATTTTTATTAAGTCCAGGGGATAAAACTGATTTTTAAATGAATTTACATGAATTTCTGAAGTTCCAGGGGCTAGATCAGAAGTTTCCGGTGCTAGCTCGTGTTTTCCGAGATCCCCAGGGGGTAGCGCGTAAGAATCCCGACCTTTATAATGCGGGGCTGATGTGGACCGTCCAATTTAAAATAGACGGCTGAGATTATAACGCGAAGCGGTACAGGTTAGATCTAATAGGAACCGCACGATTTAAAATGGACGGGCCTCAGGGGGCCACGTCGCCCTGGCCGTGCGCGGGCGGCGCTGCCCAGCGGCGCGAGGCGGCTGGAGGCGGCGATCTCGCCGGAGAACTTCGGGTTTTCATCTGTACTTCCTAAAACTTGGATTTCTTGGCATGGAACGGAAGAGGGGAGGTAGGGGATCTCACCTCGGGGTTTTTCTTGAGCTCGGAGGCCCTGGAAGGCGGTCGGTGACGAGGTCCGAGGTGAAAACGCGGCGGTGCTCGTCGGAGCTGTGTCTAGAGTGCAAAACACTGGGTTTCCTTCACCTGTGAGATCCCCCGGAGACGGTGGAACATGATCAGCGCGTTAGATCAGGAAATCCGAGCGAGGATCGAAGGAAAATGGCGGTAGAAGCTTCGGTTCTCACCGGGAGGAAAAACAGCCGATCGGGGGGGGGGGGGGGGGGGGACAGGGCGATGCCGGCGTTTATATAGACGAGGGAGGGTGGCGGTCTGTTAGGATCGAGTTGGAGATGCCCGGGACCGAAATTCGGGCTGGGGCGCGGGTTTCCGGAGGCGGTTTGGATTCGGGTGCGAGAAGAGTCTTGGGGTCGGCCGAGCGCGCGGGAGGTGAGGGATGACATGCGGGCCCCGTGTGTCAATGAGAGGAATAGAGGGGCGCGGGTTTGGGGCTGGCGCGGGGAGATTGGGCCGGCTGGTGGGTTTCGGCCCACTGGCCGGTGGGGTTTTTCTTTTTCTTTTTCTTTTTCCTTTTCTTTTCTGTTTTGATTTGAATTTGAACTCCAATTTGAATTTGAATTTCTGCACCACATGCAATACGTCCAAAAAAATTTTAAATTCCCCTTTTAACAGGTTTTGGGGTGTTATAGCTCTACCCCCCTTAAAAGAAATCTCGTCCTCGAGATTGGTGGTTCTAGGAAAACAATTCCGGAAACTGTGCCTTAAGCTCGTCTTCTTGCTCCCATGTGGCTTCCTCTTCCGAGTGATGCTTCCACTGCACCTTGCACATCCGAATTCTTTTATTTCTCGTGAGGCGTTCCATTGTCTCCAAAACCTTGACCGGTTGCTCGGCATAAGACAGATCCTCTCCTACGTCAACCTCATTCATGGGTAACATCTCTTCAGGCGTCCTCAGACATTTCTTGAGCTGTGACACATGGAATACATCTTGCACATCCGATAGGCGAGCCGGTAGTTCTAGTTGATATGCCACTTCGCCTTTCCTCTCTAGAACCTGAAAGGGTCTGATGTATCGAGGTGATAACTTCCCTTTCACCTTGAACCGACGAAGTCCTCGGATAGGGGACACCTTGAGGTAGACATAGTCCCCCACGTTGAAAACGAGCTCTCTTCTCCGTACATCGGCATAGCTCTTTTGTCGTGTCTGTGCTATCCTCAAGTTGTTGCAGATTTCCCTCACCTTCGCCTCGGCTTCTTGTAGTACTTCAGGCCCAAACACTTTACTTTCCCCCGTTTGGTTCCAAAATAGGGGAGTTCTGCACTTCTTCCCATACAAAGCCTCAAATGGTGACATCTTCATACTAGCCTGATAGTTGTTGTTATAGGAGAACTCCGCATACGGTAAGTTCTTATCCCAACTCCTATTGTTCTTGAGCGCACACGCTCTCAGCATATCTTCAAGGATCTGATTGGTTCTTTACGTCTGCCCGTCAGTCTGGGGGTGATAGGCAGAACTAGAATTTAGATGGGTTCCCATGGTTTCATGTAACTTCTGCCAGAACCTTGAGGTGAACTGTGTCCCTCGATCTGACACTATCTTCTTTGGCACTCCATGGAAACACACGATCCTTGACATGTACAATTCCGCCAATTTGGATCCGTTGTAGCTTTCTTTCACGGGGATGAAATGAGCTACCTTGGTTAGCCTGTCGATGATGACCCATATCGAATCATATCCCGATTGGGTCCTAGGCAGTCCCACTATGAAATCCATACCGATTTCTTCCCATTTCCATTCAGGCACTTTGAGTGGTTGCAATAATCCCGCGGGTCGTTGATGTTCTGCTTTCACCAACTGACATGTGTCACATAGGGCAACATGTTCCGTGACATCTCGCTTCATGCCATACCACCAATATCTGCTCTTGAGGTCATGATACATCTTCGTACTCCCAGGATGAATGGAATAGTCGGAATCATGAGCCTCCTTCAAAATCAATTCACGGATCTCCTTTACCTCAGGCACACAGATTCTTTTCCCGTGCCACACCGTACCTTGTTCATTCTCTCTGAACCCGGGGGCTTTATTATCCTTGATGAGTTATCTGATTTCTTGTATCTTCACATCATTCTTTTGACCATCGCGTATGTCTTGCTCTTAATGTGAAGTCCACTTCCATGGCGATGGCCTCACCACTATTTACCAGACATTGATTGAGTTTTACCACCTCTTCCTTCAATTCTGTAGGCATGTCCTTTAAGCTCAACCCATTGACCTGCACCTTCCGGCTTAAAGCATCTGCTATGATGTTCGCTTTCCCAGGATGATAGTTGATGCCCACAACAAAGTCGTTGATTAGCTCTAACCATCTCCTTTGTCTGAGGTTGAGATCTGGCTGTGTGAAAATATACTTTAAGCTCTTATGATCCGTATATATCTCTGTCCCCTTCACCATCAAGTAATGCCGCTAAATCTTCAACGCGTGTACCACTGCGGCTAGCTCTAGGTCATGCGTAGGATAATTCTTCTCGTGTTTCCGGAGCTGCCGGGACGCATAAGCCACGACATGCCCCTCTTGCATGAGAACACATCCCAACCCATTTCTAGAGGCATCGCAGTACACCGAAAAGTTCTTCTGCATATCTGGCATAACTAGCACTGGGGCTGTTGTCAATCTTTTCTTCATTTCTTGAAAACTCGTCTCGCACTGCGGTGTCCATGTGAATGTGATTCCCTTCTCCAACAATTTGGTGAGGGGTCTCAAAATCTTGGAGAAACCCTCGATAAACCGTCAATAATACCCAACCGACCCTAAGAAGCTTCGAATTTCCCGGTCATTTTCGGGGGTCTTCCACTTCTGCACATCCTCGATCTTGGCGGGATCTACAGAGATTCCTCCCTCCGAGATTATATGTCCTAAGAAGGGAACTCTCTTCAACCAAAACTCACACTTGCTCAACTTGGCATATAGTTGGTGTTCTCTCAGCTTTTGCAACACCAACCTTAAATGTCCCTCATGTTCTTCTTCATTTTTGGAGAAGACGATAATGTCATCAATGAAAACCACCACAAATTTGTCCAGATATTCCATGAATACCTTGTTCATGAGATACATGAAGTATGTCGGGGCATTAGTTAGCCCGAAAGGCATGACGGTGTATTCATACAGTCCGTACCGAGATACGAAAGCTGTCTTTGGAATATCAGTTTGCCTTATCTTAAGTTGGTGGTATCCCGACCTGAGATCAATTCTCGAGAACACACAAGCTCCCCTCAACTGATCAAACAAGTCTTCAATGCGGGGTAATGGGTACTTGTTCTTGATGGTTACTTCATTCAACGCACGGTAGTCTACGCATAACCTTTGGGTGCCGTCCTTCTTGGGTACAAATATCACTGGAGCTCCCCATGGTGAGGAACTAGGATGAATGTACCCCTTCTCCGTCAATTCCCCTATATGCTACTTGAGCTCTTCCAGCTGTTTGTCCATCCGATAAGGCCTCTTCTATATTGGAGTTGTTCCAGGCACTAGCTCAATCGCGAATTCCACTTCACGATCAGGGGGCATATCTGGCAACTCCTCTGGAAAAACATCTGGATATTCCCTGATGATCCTGATCTCTTCCACTTCCACCTCAACTTGGTTGAGTTTAATGTCCCTCCTAGGCTCTTGTATGGTTATGAACTTTACTCTTGTGCCACTAGGGTGAGTTAGTTCCACCGTTCTTGTCGAACAATGGATGATTCCCTTGTGTTTGGTCAACCAATCCATACCCAAAATAATATCTATCCCTTGTGAATCTATCACTATGAGGTTTGTAGTAAGTACTACCCCATTAATGTCTAGGTTCACCTTGGGACACACTTGTCTTGTCCTTATTTCTCCCCCTGGAGAGTTCACTGCTAGCATATGGTTCATTTGTGTTGTTGCTAGATCATGCCTCTTAACAAACCCTTGAGCAATGAACGAGTGGGTAGCACCAGAGCCAAACAACAGGGTTGCAATGTGTAAATTGGCAGGAAACTTACCAATTACCACGTCAGGTGCCTCTTGCGCTTCCTCCATGGTCACGTGGTTCACCCGTCCTCGCATCACATTCTGCTGTGGTGGCTGCATGGGCTTCTTCTTTGGGCACTTATGGGCGTAGTGCCCCACTTCACCACAGTTGAAGCATTGCACCCCAACCTTAGGTGCCTGGCCTTTGTTGTCTTGGGGTTGGTTCTGTGGTCCTTGCACTGCTGGTCGAGGTTGATATGTGGGACGAGGCTGCTGTACAAACTGACGCTGCGGCTGTGCTGGTGCTGATGGAGGCCTGAAATTCGGGTTGTACACTCTGGGTGCTGAGTAGGGTACCACAGCACGGCTCGTCTGCCCTACGGGTTGCTGCATCAGACGTGGGCGTGTGTTGCTACCTGAGTCTTGGTGTGACCATCCCGCCTTCCTCTTGTTTTCATTTTCCAAGGCCTTCAGCTTCCTCTCCACAACAAATGCTCTGTCTACCATCTTTTGGAAGTTTTCATACTCGTTGGAGGACATTGCACACTGCATTTCTGCAGTAAGTCCTTCCACAAAGCAGTCATGTTTCTGCTCATCAGTTTCTATGTCCCGTGGTGCATAATGGGATAGTTGGGTGAACTTAGTGAGGTATTCCCTCACAGTCATGTTTTCTTGCTGCAATCCCAAGAACTCCTTCCTCTTGTTTTTTAGTTCACCCCTTGGTATGTAATGGTTGCGGAAACTACGCTTGAACTCTTCCCAAGTGATGATCTCGGGGTCATGATGGGCTGCTACGTAAGCGGTCTACCAATCAGCAGCAGGTCCATGCAATTGGTGAGAGGCAAACAGCACCCTCTCATACCCTTGGCGTTGTATGATCCTCATCTTGCTCTCAATGGTCTTTAGCCAGTCACCTGCCTCCAGAGGTTCAGCATGGGTTTCATATTTTAATTGACAATGCAAATAATTCTATCTACACATTCTAGCATAGGATCAAAGTGGTCAAGGACACTTGCCTTCTTCCTGCTGCTCTGGGAATGGAAAGTCTTGGTCTTGGAAGGGGAGAACTTGCTCTGGGGCAGGTTCTACTCATGCCATACACATAGCAAAACAACAATCCATAAGCCATAGTTCACACTTTCACTCATGCAAAACATACATACATACATATGAAAGTCATTCTCATTTCTAGGTGTTGTGGTTACTCTACATGTGTTGATTTTTGGCCTACATTCACTTTTAAACATATGTGTATGATTTCTAACTTTTGTATTCAGATTTCTGTTTGCACACTATATATGAATTTCCAATTTGAACAAATTCTTTATATTTAATTAATATACTTCTTAGCTACCAAGTTTGCATGAAAGGTAATTCCCTACTCCAAATAGGTTTTCAGATCTTTTACCAAATCCTAAACTGAAGTTTTTTGGATTAGGAGACTTCATTTATCCTTTTCTAATTATGTATACTTATTTTCCTATATTTGCATATTTATTTTCTATGCCTAAAAGTGTACTTTATTATGAAAATAGTAAGATACATCATCTAAACAGAATAGATTCTGATCTAAAATGTTCAATAATATATCTTTGAACTTCCTCTCTGATGTGGAACAAATTAAATTTATTTTACTAGTTTTTAGAATTATTTCCTAGCCTAAAATGTGTTTCTAGAACTAATAAATATGAATATCATTTTAGACAGAATTCATTTCAGCCTAAAAATCTATTTTTAACTCATTCTAAAGTTTTCCAAGTGCTAGGAGAATTTAAATTTGAATTTGCACATGTGTTTGCCTTACCTTTAAAATTTAAATCCTAGTCACATATTTAAATTTCTGAATTTAATATCATATAGGGTCAAAAAGGTAAATCCACACTACTGCAGGGTCTAATTTATTATTTCATAAATTTCCAGGGGTCTAACTACACATAACAGAGGGGTTTTCCTAATTTTTATTAAGTCTAGGGGCTAAAACTGATTTTTAAATGAATTTACACGAATTTCTGAAGTTCCAGGGGCTAGATCAGAAGTTTCCGGGGCTAGCTCGTGTTTTCCGAGATCCCCAGGGGGTAGCGCGTAAGAATCCTGACATTTATAACGCGGGGCTGATGTGGACCGTCCGATTTAAAATAGACGGCTGAGATTATAACGCGAAGCGGTACGGGTTAGATCTAATAGGAACCGCACGATTTAAAATGGACGGGCCTCAGCGGGCCACGTCGCCCTGGCCGTGCGTGGGCGGCGCTGCCCGGCGGCGCGCGGCGGCGTGAGGCGGCGATCTCGCCGGAGAACTTCGGGTTCTCGTCTGTACTTCCTAAAACTTGGATTTCTTTGCATGGAACGGAAGAGGGGAGGTAGGGGATCTCACCTCGGGGTTTTTCTTGAGCTCGGAGGCCCTGGAAGGCGGTCGGCGACGAGGTCCGAGGTGAAAACGCGGCGGTGCTCATCGGAGCTGTGTCTAGAGCGCAAAACACCGGGTTTCCTTCACCTGCCAGATCCCCCGGAGGCGGTGGAACATGATCAGCGCGTTAGATCAGGAAATCCGAGCGAGGATCGAACGAAAATGGCGGTAGAATCTTCGGTTCTCACCGGGAGGAAAAACAGCCGATCGGGGGGGGGGGGGGGGGGGGGGGAACAGGGCGCTGCCGGCGTTTATATAGACGAGGGAGGGCGGCGGTCTGTTGGGATCGAGTTGGAGACGTCCGGGACCGAAATTCGGGCTGGGGCGCAGGTTTTCGGAGGTAGTTTGGATTCGGGTGCGAGAAGAGTCTCGGGGTCGGCCGAGCACGCGGAAGGTGAGGGATGACACGCGGGCCCCGCGTGTCAGTGAGAGGAAGAGAGGGGCACGGGTTTGGGGCTGGCGCGGGGAGATTGGGTCGGCTGGTGGGTTTCGGCCCACTGGCCGGTGGGGGTTTTCTTTTTCTTTTTCCTTTTCTTTTCTTTTCTGTTTTGATTTGAATTTGAACTCCAATTTGATTTGAATTTCTGCACCACATGCAATACGTCCAAAAAATTTTTAAATTCCCCTCTTAACAGGTTTTGGGGTGTTACACTCGGCCTAATGAAACCCTTCTCCAACAGGTCCGTTATTGTGTCTTCAGTTCAGCCAATTCCTTGGGCGCCATTTTGTACGGCCTCCGGGATATTGGCATGGATCCGGGGTGCAAGTTCAATCTTGAACTCCACCTCACTGTCGGGTGGCATCCCTGGTAAATCATCCGGGAACACATCAGGGAACTCACGGACTACTGGAATGTCTTCCAATCTGATGGTTGTGGACTGATATACACTTGGAAGTTTTATTTCTGGACTGTCCAGAAATAATGAATGTGACTCGTGCATTTCTGGGTGTAAATGCACGACTCAGAGGATGGTGTCTAAAACAGCACCGTTGCGGGTTAACCACGACTTCACTAAGATGACATCGACCTTCTGTCCCTCTAAAATTATGAGAGACGTAGGATACACTCTACCCGCTAAGCATAATGGCGCTTTTGGAACCATGATGCTTGCTGAAATTTTCCCACCCGGTGAACAAATCAAGTATGGACTATCTGTGGGTAGTATTTGCAAGCTGTATTTAGCAATGAAAGCGTGGCTAATAAAATGTGTGTGGCGCCTGAATCAAATAATACTATGGCGGGATGCTAGTGGAGTTGGAACATACCCGCAAGGATCGGCTCTCCCTTCGGCACGTCCTCTATGGCAAGTTGATGGACGGTGTCGGGCCTAGGGTTTGCCCGCCGTGCACTAGTGGGGTTCCGGGGCTGATTCCTCCCCGGAAGTTGCGGTGCAACTGCACCGCCTTGCCTCTCAGGACAATTGTTGGCGAAGTGTCCTGGACGGCTATATTTATAGCATGTGGCTGCTGCTTGACCGGTGCTTGGGGGATGAAAGCCCGGCATGCGCTGCTGAGGTGCATACGCATGCGGCATCGTCCGCTGTTGCTGTTGTTTCTGCGGAGGTTGTACTGGCAGTGCCGGCCTGAATGCCAGTGGAGAATAGGGCCGACTGCGGAATGGCATCGGTCTCTGTGGTGGTTGCCAGCGTGGAACCGATGGTGGGCGATTCACCATTCAATATTTTTGGGAAGGGCCACCTCCTTCTCCGCTACTTTGCGGCACGCTTCACTTTCTCTCCACTGCCGCTAACTCCTTGCTGGAGTCCTCCTGAACAATCGCAGCATGAATAATATCGTTGAGGCTGTCGTGATTGAACATCGCCAGCTTGTCCTTCAGGAGCGGGTTAAGCCCCTGGTAGAAATGATCCCACCTCTTCTCGTCGGTATCGGCGTGATACGAAGCGTATAGCGCAAGATCATTGAATGCCCTGGAGTATGCCAGCGCGTTCCGGCTTCCTTGCTGCAGGCGTAAGAACTCCTGCGTCTTCCTCTTCATAAGACCCGGCGGTATGTGATAGGCCCTGAAGGCCGTCCGGAATTCCACCCAGGTCATAACTCGCTCGGTGGGCTGTGAAGCACAGTAGTTCGCCCACCAAGCGCTCACGGATCCTTGAAGCTGTTGGACCGCAAACTGAGTTTTGCGCTGCTCACTCACTTGGAGCAGCCCGAACTTCATCTCCATCGTGCGGAGCCAATTGTCCGCATCGAGGGGTTCATCCGCCCTTGAAAATACCGGGGGATGAGTAGCCAGGAAATCGGAGTAGGAGCTTTGTTGGCGCTCCTCGTGATCTTGACGCCTCTCTGGTCGAGACATATTTGCAATGAGGGTTTGCAGCAACTCGGTGTGCTGCTGATGAGAACCCGCCATCGCTGCCACGATGTCAGCCAAAGTAACCGTTGGCGGTGGTGGTTGTTGCTGTTGCTGTCCCAAGGAATCCTCGGGAGACAGTTGGAAGGTCTCTCCCCCCTGACTGGAACCCCCAACGTCTGGGTTGGCACGGGTGCGAGTCATTCTGAAATTCAAAACAGCAGCGACCAGCACATGTCATACTTAAAATTCCATATGAAACAGTAGGTATTGAAGTGACACATGAATAATTTGCACAACATTGACATATATTGATAAAGCATAAACTTTATACAAGATACATTATTCTCGGGTCCCCGAGAAGTCGTGCTCATGTCGTCACTACCTATACATACCCTACTGTCTACACGACATGTCACCGATTACAAAAGTTTTCCTTACACCCCCACGCTGCCCTACTTGGCAACGGTAACCCACTACTCAGAGTAGAACTCGATCTCCTGTGGGTCCTCCTCCTCCGCTACCTCTACTGATGGCTCTGGATCCATGACCTCCTCTTCCAGTTCAGGTTCTCCCATTGCTGGAAGACCCAAAACCACAGGTACGGCACCCACTATTGGTAATGCCCATTACCAGAGGTATGAGGTCCTGCAACGCGTGCACCTCATCCATGGCCTGGTTGTAGTCCTCTTCCCAACCTTGCCCCTCCTCAATAGCGTCATCCCGCTCTTGAGTGAGTACCTCATTTTGCTGGGTCAGGGCCTGCACTTGTTGTTGTAAAGCTGTGATGTCGACGTGGCTTTTGTTTTTTGCCTTTTTCAGACGATGCAACTGATTGTGTTGCTCATTCAGTCGCTTGATCGTCGGAAGGAGAACATTGCGGAGTGCGCTGTGAGCACTCTCGAAATGATCTCCATGGATGGTGCTCTCCTTGAGCTTTGCAGCAAGACAATCCATATGAACAGCTTGGTTGTCCATCACGGCTTTCCCTGCCCTCAACTGGAGGCTGAGGTTCGCCTCCACGGGGTTGTACCTTTGGCAATCCGGATTTGTTGCCTCTATGTACCTTTGCCCCCACACATGATCAGCTCGTCCCTCCACCGGAATGAGCGTATGGAGTGTTCTACATATCCCTCACGTGTAGTTGGCAGAAAAGCGACATGGTGTCGCGGGCTGCCACTTGCCACATTTCCTCCGGCTGTCTACCTCTCACTGTGACGGTGAACGGCGCCCAACCGGGTGGCCTAGGTCCTGCAGGAACTTCGACATGGATCGTCCATGTCTTGTTCCCCTCCTAGCCTTCTTCCTTGGCGAGGTACTGCAGCATCTCGACGTACCCAAAATATTGAAGCATTTGCTTCAACACTTCCGGATAACCGCTGTGGTGAGAACAGTGGGACACCACCCACACGTTCTCCAACTGTCTATCCGCTGTCATCTGTAAAAACATATTTGAAAAATGTCAAATGTTTATTTGAACAGTAAACCATTGAGTTATAACATAAAACATGTCATTGAACTCATAAAACTTGGAAACATAGTATAAACTTAAACAAGTTTGACTGCTGATCTGCTGTCCACTATGACAGCCCTGACCAGTTTCCATTTCAACCTGATTTAGACCATGTTAAAGGCAAAACCAATTCTGGAGCTTAACATCAAAGTTAAAGTTAACTTCAATATCTTTCCATAAAGTGTTTGCTTGGCCTAAGATTTGTTTTGTTTAACAGTTATGAGATTTTAAAGTTGACAGAATTTCTGGAGAAAATTGGACAGCACCTCCCTGCTTGAGGTACTGATTTGATCCAAGAATTCCAGTTAATGCTACACCAAATCTGACAAAACTTTCTGTTACAAAGTTGTAACCCATCTCATAAAATTTCCAGAACTACCTCATTTCCATTTTTGGATTTTTATGCAGGAAGTTATGCTCAATTTATAGAGTTACAGAGAGTGTTTGCTCTGCCCTGTTTTCTGGACAGTTTCAACTCTACTGCAATTTCGTTTGGTTAGGGGATGAAACACCTATGGACATCAATATAAAAGTTGTACAGATCTTCCAAAGATTTCCAGAAATGTATCATATGACCCCAATCTCGAAAGAACTCAACCTCTAACCTCTGATTAACTTCAGCCTTAATTCAGCTGAAAACAGGGGACTCTGTCCTTATTATCCTATAAGTTGAAAACTTGTTAACATTGAATGTCCTAGTTAAGGGAAGGAGTTACATCAAAATTTTAGTGCTCTAGATTGAAACTTTTCAGTTTTACAATGAAGTTTCTCATTTAGTGGGGTGTGACGTCGACGTGTCACCAGATCATGTCGGTACTACGTCCTCACAAAGAAAAACCTATACCGGACTTAGCCGGCTTCATTAGTTAAGTGGCACTAAGCGTCTCTCGCACATGGGTGCTACACGTCTACAGTTTCATGGTTAGACTACCTGCAAATAACTCATACAATCATCAAACTCGGCTGCACACCGAGCCCGGTATCCATACAGTTCATACACCCGGCCATCATCACTCGCTCAGATGTTCTCAAGCCAAACACGCCTTGAGCTACGTGTTCACGTTACTGACCACGTGACGGGGTCTCCCAAATTTCCCAAAGCACGCCAGGGACAGACGTTGCTCGAATACCCCAAACGATATGAAGAGTCATAGAGGATATTAAAGCGGGTCGGGTTACCTGCCACCCATGGGGCTCGACCCTTCAGCTTGTGCGCACTGGTTGACAGCGCTTACATGCACCCCCCAAGACATGATGCATCCCGAGATGCACGATTTTCCAACATAAGCAAATAGGTTAGTATGCCACTTTCTATACACTAGTAACATCCTTATATGGGCTACTAACTCGTACCTCACCAAATTTTTGAAAAAGATGACCTTTTCAGTGCGTTAAACCTCAAGCGAGCTCTGATACCATGCTGCGAGGGCCCCACGGCCTCGTCGAGCCAGGATCACGCTGAGGGGTGCTGCGTTGCACAACACCGGATAACGCACATCAAAGATACAAAGCGGAAGCAAAGTTTTATTACATAAACCAGTTTATGAACATTTTTACAACAAAATAAGTCCACTCTACACTCACGGGCGTAGACTATGCATCGAGTTCACGTTCAGCCCGTGAACGTGTCCCCGCTAGCACGCACACACACTAACACAGCGGCGTGCATGACTCCCACTCGACGGGGTTCCCCAACTGGGGTTCCGTCTCCTCCTCGGGAGTCCCTTCCTCATAAACCCTGCAAAAGCTTTAAACACAAGCAGTGAGCACGATGGCTCAGCAAGACTGGCCCGTCTCTCCTATACATGAAACTTCTACATGAAGTGTATAGGGTACATGAGGTAAATAATTTGCAAAGGACTCGCCTAATTATTTGAACCTTACTTTCAGGTTTTAGCGGCAGGTTATGGAGAACCTTATGCTAAGGCACATGGGAGAGCCACAGTCAAACAAGAAATGCATTTCTCTCATGTACTTTGCCCAAAGTTGAAAAGAACTTTAATTATCTCTGAGCTACAACAAGACATTAACAAGCAAAGTATAACTCTCAAATCAGCAAACTTTTAACATGTATCTGGCCTGTGCTTTCTACGTCACGGTACAGTGAACAAGTGGTACTCACTGACCACAAGGGACGACGATTATAATCGATTTACACCTGCAGGGTTACCCGAATAACCCGTCACGTATGCCCGTACTCGATGTTGCCTACAGCAACCATCATGGATGTTGTACGCAACCACCTTTCACCCGTTAGCCAAATGTTGAACCAGTCCTATCATCCCGAGCAAGAGGTCTCTGCGCGCGCATCCGCAGTGCCACCAGCCGATTTACACCTCAAAATCTCAACATACTCTCTGGACGACAAGCAATGCCTCAACACCCAGCTACCCGAGTTACATCGGTTTTCCGGTTCCCATATAGCCGGTAGGTCTTCGGTACTGTTCTAGATTGTCCAACAGGCCCGCACACGGCTCGGTCCTCAATTGACATAAGCGGAGCTATAGCACCCAGGCCCCAAAGTCCTGCTGCCCTTACTTTCCGCTCGGTCTCATTTTTCTTGCCATGTGTTTCATTTGCTATCTTTACCCGAGCGATGTGCCTCTAGCCTATTCTCGCGAGCAGTTCCAACTACTTGACTTGTACCGAATCATACACTATCTTAGCATTGCAGTAGCCAAACGGGGTTTTCAATCCTAATCCCAACCCAGGGTTTCTTGGCTATGCAATTGGGTTTCAAACAAGACTCTAATGCAAGAATTAGGTGGGTGCTCAAAGTAAGTTCTCAAAACAGTAACAACTTGAAAAGGGGTTAATGCAAACTGGAGCTTGCCTTGCTGCTCTTGGTCGTAGACTAGCTGTTCTTCCGGAGTGATGAAATCTAAGACTTCGGGTTCCTCCTCAACCTTAGCGACTACATATGAGAAATACATATATGTGTCAATTTATATGCAATTGAATTGAAGTTAAACTTGTGAGAGTTATAAGTCTTGCTAGACAGACCCAATGACTCTGAAATTTTTACTGTGGTTTGGATACAACCTAAATAGGGTATTAGCCAAGTTTCATCTACAGCAAAGCTCAATTGAGCCCTCCACAAATAGTTATGTACTTGACCTTAATTAGAGCTTCTAGGGTGTTCAAGGGATTTTCATGGAGCAAGCCATGAGTTTCTAAAAACTAGATTTTCATAGGGTTCTAATAGAGTTGTCTCACTCAATTTAAAGGTTCCTAGATAAAGATATGAGCTAAACAATTTCAGCGAAATTCTGAAAATGTTTCTGGACATTTTCTATTTTCTCTGGAAAAGTTTTATTAATCACACCATTAGGTGGATCAAATGAGCTCAAATTGATCTAAATTTTTTATGGTAGCTCAGGGATATTTTGGTGAACATCCCAGCAAAATTTCAGAATTTTCCTCCGAAGGGTTCTCCAGTTAAAATTCTAAACAGTTTAAATTTTGAAGAATTAATTCTGGAGAAATAAGGATTTTAATAGAGTGAAACTTAGTTTGTTGGAAAGTACTCAGAGAGCTGAATCCAACAACATTTTGTTCACTCAATTTAAAGTTTTCTAGCCAAAGTTATGTGGGTTTGAAGTTTGAACTAAAACTGAAAATCGAGGAAATGTTTAAAACACTGCACGTGGGTCCTACGCACAGTGTCGTCGTCTACCTCCCGCCAGTGCCCGAGCGCTCTACGCCCAGCGATGGTGGCGCGGTTCATTCTCGGCCGTTACTGCCTAATTTTCGACACGGTTTCTTCCTACGTGATCCTTGGAGCACGGCGCACACGCCGGGAAACCTAGTCGGCAACGACGGAGGCGGAAAATGAGCTCGGGTCCGACGGTGCTACCTCGTCTCAGCGGTGAACACGATCAGCCAATGGGTCACAAAGCATCACTGGGGCACGGGGAAGCTAACCCTGCCCTCGTCTTGGCCGGAGATCACCGGGAAAGTAGATTTCACCGGCGACCCGAGCCGTTTTCACCGGCGGTGGCCAAACTCCGGTGTTCTGCTCACTGGGTTGATCATCACCACTAGGATTTGGCTGAGGTGACCTTGAGGTGCTACTCTAGCTTCAGCTCGACCAGGATTCCCAGTGATCAAGTGATCAAGATGAATTTTGAGTTTTGGTTCTCGGTGTTCTATCCGGCGATCATCGGGAAAATTGAATTACAGCTAACCGGCACTAAGAGGGACCTAGGGAGTTTGGGGAGAGCTACTAGACTTCGATGCTAACCTCAGAGACACGTTTTTCGCGCTGGAGAAGCTTAGATCTGCTCGGACAATGGCGTCGAGTCGGAGGAGCTCTCGGGTTGATAGAGCGACGGAAGATCGGCTCGGACAAGCTCAACCGAAGCTGATCAAGAGCAGCTGAGGGCTGTAACACGTCGAGCAAGGACCGGCAGTGCCGTTTGTGGCCTTAGCTCGTGGTGGAAGGAACTGTTTTGGCCGGTCGACGGCGAGGTGGTGTGGTGGAACTGAGCGGCGATCGGATCGGGTTCTCACCGTTGGAAACGTTGAGGCGGCGTGAAAACGGTCTGCTGCCGGCGGCAGATCGCAGCTAAATAGCTGGGAACATCGGTTCGTGGCTCTGATCAGCGACTAGGAGGTGGCAGCGGTTGACAGAGCCGTGGCGCTTGCGTGGTCGCGCGCAAGAACCGAGCTGCGGTGATTTGAGTCGGTTAAACACTTAGTGAGGCTGACATGTGGATCCCACTCTGGTTTTAACCTCTGAAATTGAATTTTTTCCACTGCTCTAACCAGTAGAGACCCAAATAACCCTGGTCATTTGAATTATCTACCCTCTGGCCATTTGAATTGGATAGAATTCAAATTGAGAAGTGTTTGAATATATTTTCAGCACATATGCAGTTTGAAATTCAAAATGGAGTTTGAATTTGCTAAATTTAGCTGATGTCAGGATCAACTCCAAATGGAGTGAAATTTGGTGTGTGAGCTCACAAAAATGTGCTGAGTAAGAATATACCTCCCACTTTTGAACCTATGGAATGGAAGTGGATTGAATTTGAATTTGGGTTCAAACTAACCCTTTTCTAGTTATAGCCAAAAATACCTCAAAAAGGTTTTGGATTTGGGTGAATTTTGGCATGAGCATTCATAGCAAGGTGTTGGAGTTTTTCATATGCTCAGCCCCTAGATGATGCATGTGGGAAATGCCACTTTTGGATTTTGTGAGTTTCTTCTCTAGTGATCATGTTGATGGTGTTTACTTGCTCTTCAAATGTATTCATAAGGTTTCGTCAAATGAGGGTTGTGTGGTGTGATGAACACTTTGAAGATGTGCCAAAAACCTAGGCCCTTACACAGGGTACCGACAAGTTCTATTTGGATTCTATGGGATTTATTTTACTATTTTATACTAGTTACTTATTAGTCGTAATTGTGTTCTGTAGCGAACCAAAAGTTTGAGGACAAATAGGAAGACCTAGATTACGTGGAAGAGCTCAACAAAGTGTGTGAAGGCAAGTAGTAACTTCTTTGATCATATTGTACCTATGTTTTGTAATCACACATACTAGGCCTGTTTTCACTACTATGTTGCTTGATTATTTCAATGCTCCTGGTACCTATAACTTTGTTGGTATATGGTAATGATATCGATATTAGTTACTTGATATTGATATCAATTTTCTAGCCCCACCTTGTATATTGATGACACTTACCTTGCTAGCTTAGGCATTCCAACATTACACTCACTACAGGAAACACGGAAATTTACGATGGCCAAGTATATTTACGACGGTTATAGTGTTGGCCGTCGTAAGTAATATTATTTACGACGGCCAGGTTGAGCCGTCAGAAATAATAGCTTATTTACGACGGTCTGACCTAGGCCGTCGTAAGTTAGCCATTATTTACTACGGCCTGGATTTGGCCATCGTAAATAAGCTTAGTTACAACGACCGGTGTCTAGGCCGTCGTAAATAGGAGCCTTATACCTTGGCCCGAGCCCCATGCCCATCTCTTTCCTTGGCCCGCTCCCGACCGCACTCTTCTTCCTCGCGCCGCCGTCGCGGTTTCTGTGCCGTCGCAGCTTCTCACCGGCCCTGCCGCCACAGCGCCCCCCCTGGCCGACGCCGCCCCACCCCGGACGCGGGCCCCCCAGACGTTGCCGCCCCGCTCCGGACGCCCGCCCCTCTGGCCACTCCTCTGACCCCGACGGCCCTCGGTGCCCTCCCCAGACCCCGGTGGCCTCCAGAGCCCTTCCCCGACCCTGGCGCCCCGCCCCCCGGCCCCGAGCTTCCGTGGCATCGAGCCCTGTCGCACCCATCAAAAAAGTAATTTTTTTTAAATTAGTAGAAAATTGTAGATAGAAAATTACTGATTAGTAGTTTGTAGGTTGAAATTTTGTTGAGAATTGTCAAAAAGTTTAGTTTAGCTAGTCTACTTACTAAACTTTAATTTAAGTTTCTCACTTTCTTTAATTGCGATGATAATTAGAGTTACTTTAGTTAATTTAGTTTTTAGTTAGTATTATTGTTAATTTTTTTGTTTAATTATTCTTTTAGTTAGTATTATTGTCACCCGCGTCGACCCTGAGCCCGCGCGCCGCCTCCCTCCGTCATCCGCGCCCGCCGCCTCCGGCCCCCACGGCCCCGTGCACCGCCACGCCCGGCTCCCAGCCGTGCCGCCCTCGCTGCCCCCGGCCGCCGCCCGCCCGCCCCCATCGACCCGTGCGCCGCCAACCTCGACAGCCCACCCCACCCGCCGTCGGCCGGACTTCGCTCACTCTCGAGTAATTTTTTAATAATTATGTTTTATTTGTTAATTACTTGCGTGAAAATTGTTTAAAAATTGAGTATTAGTTATTCGCTACACGACGGTTAGCTATATACACCGTCGCGAGAGCATGTAGTACAATAATTAATAGTAGGACATATGTCGAGCCGGGCTTCAAGGTGAACGGTGCTGGTGCGGACGCGAAGCGCTCATTGGAACACGACAGTGTACATGAGACATACACTGGCGACCTTTGCCTTTCTTTCTCTATTTCTTTCCTCTGTCTCTCATTGGAACAAAGGAAAACCATCGTAAATATGTTTTTTTACGATGATATTGAATGAATCAGAACTGAGTAACATAACCTATGCGTCACTCATTTTGAACTGGCACGTGTCACTTGCGCTACGGACGTGACATGTGTAGGTTCAAAATTGTCCCCTTTTTGGACAGCTTCGGAGTGACTGAGAGATCTTGCTTATGGAGAGACGCGAAGGATCGGATCCTGATGAAGTTTTGGTTGTATAACTCTGATGTTCTTTGCTGCACTATTTCAGGCGTGCAGTTGGAGAACTGCGGGGTTATGCTGCCAAAATTTTATCAGGATCCGGACCCCGCGTATTGTTGTAAGCAAACTCTCTTGGTTACTCTTGGGTGAGTTTGGGACACACCCTTCCTAATATAGGGGTAGACGCGTGATATCTGACGTTGTTAAATTTGGTTTGTATGCTCAGATATGGGTGAAGATCGTAGTTGGATGTATACTCCGGTGACGATAGCTCGACTAGTGAGTCCTCGAGTTGATTTATGTTATTTATAACTAACATTGCTATTGACACATTTTATGTATTGCTTGTATTTATAGGAGAAGTATGGGGAGGAGACGGTTAAGGTTCACGGCGAAGACTACGATTGGCACAATGCACCAATCGACGTCAACGCCGTGTATGCGAGCGGTGGCAGTAAAGCGAGTGGACGGTGAGATGGTAGCTATTTTTCTTTCTAACAATTCGATCTATATTATCTTACTCTTAATCTTTTTTATAGTTTTGCCATATTCGATGGAGTGATTGACTCGAGGGAGGCAAGATCTTTGAGGGGTTTCTACTCGCAGTCTTTGTCCGCTAGACCCAGCTGGCGGATGTCGTAAAGGGACCTGGAGCTCTAGAGTGTCTAGAAGGAGCTACGCCTTACACAGGAGAAGCTTCATAAGCAAGAAGCGCTTGCCAAGGCCAGAGAGGAGTATCAAGCTAGCTACTTGGCACAGATGCAAGCGGCGATACAGGTAAGAACTTAAAATACTAAACAGCTATATCATTTAATTATTATTAATGTGCTAATGCTTTGCTATCACAGGCCTTAGCCCAGCAGCATGGGCACCACGTTGCCATTCCCTCATGGCAGCCGCCAATGGAGCCACAGGTGTCGGCTGAGTCACAGATGCCTTCTTCAGTGGCACATGTAAGCAACACTTCTTAAAATGAACAAAATTAGATTACTATAGAAAAATGAGCCAAAATTAGTCAAACATAGCCAAACATTGACAAACTTAGCAATATTTAGGATAGTTTAGCAAACCATAGACAAACCTAGCGAGACTTGCTCAATTCTACCTTGTCATAAGCAAAGTTAGTGAAACATACACTTTTGAAGCTAAAACTTTCTTCACAACACTTGTACATCACAGGGATCGGCGGTGGAGGCTCACACTGCATCGTTGCAGCTATTGACACCTGGAGCACGACGCGAGGACGACATCCATGCTCCGGAAGTAGCGTACGTGGGAGTGTGTAGCATCGTGACTCTTATATTTGAAACTATTATAATGTGAATGCCTATGATGTTATATGTTTATTTTTATATCTGTCTATGAGCTGGCCATCGTGCCAGGTTACTATTTTTTATTTTTTTAAAAAAATTATATTCCTTATTTACGACGGTCTGCAGGTGGCCTTCGTAAATAAGCCTATGTTATTTACTATGGCCAGCTACAGGGCCGTCTTAAATAAGTCTGTGTTATTTACGACGGCCTGTTCCTCACCGCCGTAAATAACCTACTAAAGGGTGTCAGCTGACACTCTTTCTGTAAGTTACGACGGTCTATTTAGGCCGTCATAAATAACTTATTTACGATATTGGCCATTGTAAATAATCTTATTTACAGTCAATCACTTGTGACGGCCGGATGCCATCGTAAATAAGAAAAATCGTTGCAAATAAGTTAATGACAACAGTTAGTGGCTTCATTATGACGGTTTGGGCCGTCGTAAATGTGGCAACTTGGTGTAGTGACTATAGTAGTGCTTGATGGGCCCCATTATTACTAGAATTCTCTAGAACCTCCGTGATGTTCAAATTGCTACACCCTACTGTCGAAGTGTTTGCTTCGACACTCCCCCCGGTCTGCTACTAGAGCAGCCCGCGGAGGTTCTTTGATTGGAGGGGCTTGACGTCCCTAGAGCGATCCAACTCAAGAGAGTGGGTGAAAACAAGGATTTACGTGGTTCGGACCACCGGAGCGTAATACTCTACGTCCACGGGAGTGTTTGTTGTATTGCTCGCACGTATGTTGCTAGGGTTGTTAATGCGTGGGAACCAACCCCTCGTCGGATGGACACCCCGGTCCTTTTATAGTTCAAGACCGGTGTGGTTACAATGTGGCTCGGGGCCCAACACGCGGCCCCAAGGCTGTCCAAACCCTAAGTAGAGTAGTTGGTGGAGTGTTTAAGTGCAGCCGCCTAAAGCGCAGAGCATCCCTGTCCGTGTGGCAGGTGATGATGAAGAAGCCACCTTGTCGCCGCGTCCTCTCGCTCTACTTGGGTGGCTCTGTGCTGTTAAGCAGCACTGTACCGCTATCACGCCTCGCCGCCCTATCTTGTCACCATAATGGTGAATGAGCGGAGAACGGAGGCGTGCGCCGTGCACTATGCTTCTGGGGAAGGCGCGAGTCTTGAATGCACGGCCTAACAACGCACTTCCTCCTTGACTTCGCCGACTCACAGACCACGGTGGATCGTGGGACACGTGGCGGCTTCAGAGCCCTCCTCAGCGTGGAGGAGGCTCAAAGCCCGGACACATGTGGCAGCTCCGGACCTCATCTCAGCGGGGAGGCTTGGTCTGGGGCCAAGGGCACACGTCGGCTCCGGAGCCCTCCTCAGCAGGGAGGAGGTTCAGAGCCCATCAACACGTGGCAGCTTTGGACCTCACCTCAGTAGGGAGGCTCGGACCGGAGCCAAGGGCACGTGTCGGCTTCGGAGCCCTCCTTAGCAAGGAGGAGGTTCAGGGCCCACCGACACGTGGCATCTCCTGAGTGACCTCAACGGGCAGGCTCGGACCAGAGCCAAGGGCACGTGTTGGCTCCGGAGCCCTCCTCAGCAAGGAGGAGGTTTAGGGCCCACCAACACATGGCATCTCCGGACTTGACCTCAGCGGGGAGGCTCGGACCGGAGCCAAGGGCACGTGTAGGCTCCAGAGCCCTCCTCAGCAGGGAGGGGGTTCAGAGCCCACCGACACGTGGAAGCCCCGGACCTCACCTCAGCATGGAGGCTCGGACCGCAGCCAAGGGCACGTGTAGGCTCTGGAGCCAAAGCGCGCGTGGCAGCTGCAGGGATGACCCCGGGGCCAAGGACATGTGGCTACTCTAGCGCCCGCCTTAGCGGGGAGGCGGGGCCTGGGCTATCTTTTTCCCTTCACGCGGGGTACCCGATCTGCATGGTACCAACACCTACAATCGTAACATTTGAAGATAAGTAAAAACATATTTCGTGGCATAGGTAAATAAAGTGGGATGGGTGAAGTGAGTTGTCCTAGTATAGCTGAGGCAAGATATAGTGAAAGTGGTTGTGTGCTTTGGTATAGTCCACCTGTCATGGGATAGATGAAGCTCGCCTCGGTAATATAAGGACCTGTTAGTTAGACCTCAACCTAGTGCCGTCATTGGTTATGACTCGCTTTATTATGCCACCTAGAGGCTGATAGAAGCAAAGCATAATACCAGAAGAAGACACGAGGGACTAATCACACGTTGTCTGGCTGGGAGAGTGCTTTCCCTTAAAACCATTGGGTACATTTTGAGGTGGAAGTGTGGGGTCGTCACTTCTTAGAGATAAATGGAGTGTTATGCCACTCCCTTATAAATAGTATATAGTTTATATGTAAAGTATGCAACCTCTACATAGTAATAATCTACGAGCTCTCTCAGTTACTAGCCTCTTACAATCCCTTCATTGTTGTGTGTGTTGGTTGTGGACGCCTGTGTTTTGGAAGAGTTAGATGGACGCCGGAATCAGCAGGACCACATGTCCAAAGGCTCGCCCAAAACTTAGGATCTAGGAGGATGGATTGGATCTCCCCTAGGGATAAACAATTAAAACAATATCTTTAACTTCTTCTCACCTCGACTATATTCAGATCACTTAATAAAGTAAACCCATGCATCAAAATTTGCTAGTTGCAAACTAAGCCTTACGACCTCTTCTAGCTAGAATCAGAATGCATTAATTTCTCCATGAGTAGTCTTAGAGCTTACGGAGTATCTTACTCACCCTTGCTTTGTATCTCAATTCAGAAGACGAGGATGATGATTAAGGCTTTATCTTATGCTCAACGAGTGTTCGAGGGCACGAGGCAAGCACATTTCCGTTGTACTAAAGCTTTCTGGAGGCCAACCTACTGGTCATTTTGTATTGTAATAAAAAAATTGAATGTAACATATATGGCATTGTAATTATTCGATGTATAGATCAAATGTTATTTTGTAGTGTGTACCAACTATTAATTTAGGGATTGATACGGAAAGCAATGTACATTCTAGATATGGGGTCTGACAGCTTGCGACATCTCTTGGGCTATTTGGTTGTGTCACAATGATCTTGTGTTTGACAAAACAACTATATCTTCACACATGCATGTAGTCAGAGGGACTTGACTTGTTGTTGGTCCGTACTTCAGAAGGAGGAGGTTCGCCCAAACCGTTGAAGATGGCGTGCAGAATGTATGAAACTGCGAGATCTTCACAATAGTCAATGACGCTTGTCCAACATAACCACTTCCTAGCCTTTTGTTTATCTCCCGCATGAGATCAATGGCACATACATTTGTTTTTTCTAATTCCTCGCCTACTGGTTTGTGCGGGAGTTTCTAACAAAGAACAGATTCATGTATCTGTCGATACAACTGCTGTGATATTTGTTAATTACTCCCTTTTTCTAAAGAACATGGTGAATTAATAAAAAAAATCAACCCTGGCGAACCACAATTGGGTGGACTGATAAAGCAAACAACTATAATATCACACATTGCCTCTAGATCTTCTTTTCCAATGCCTATCATCACCATTTTGAATTGTGTAATTCTTTTTATGGCTCGCTCATCACCAACACCTAAGCACAAAAGGCAGGTTGTTCAGGCCCAGTATGGGGAGTTCAGCTGGATCGATTCCCTTTTTGCCCCCTTCGCGAAGATATAGATCACCTCCTCCTCAGCGAATGTTTTGACGACTATTGATCTCTCTCCGTTCTAGACAGCAGAACACACATGAATTTGATCTTGCAGCAGCTAAAATCCGCAGCTCTGTTCTTATTTACATTACGTGGAACATTTGGAATTTGGAAACGCGGATGCTAGCTCGTACTGTGTAGGTTTGGTTTTGTTGCTTCCCCCCCTCCCCCGTTTGTAAATCCAATCATGTATTCATCATTTTTGTGCCAATATGTACTTTGTTGTAAATGCAATAAAAGTTCAGGCAATTCCTAAAAGGGTTCGTCGTAGCATCCTTAAAAAATTAGGGTTGTGTAGTAATTGAATCTCTCTTTTTTGTTTTCAATTCCTGAGCACGTTGGAGAATCTCGCACATTTTCGCAACGCACTTGTCACGTGAAATTAGCATGTGCTGTAGGGGTCGCTGCTGCCTGCTGGTCTCTGAGTTACACCAGTCAGAGCGGATTGCAACTCGTCAGTGAGCCAGAATTGATGATTAGGGCTATCCAGGAGCGTGTCCTTTCATCACAAAACGAAGCAGTAAAATAATTCATGACATATACCACCTAGTTCTGTAAATATAACAGCGTATGCATATGTGGACGAGCACCTTCTATATCTAACCATGGATGCAGTGGCGCAACCATGATCTTTTCGCTGGGTATGCACTTAAATGTTTTGCCTGTAAATTTGGCAGGAGAAGTATAAAAATTATCAAAATTTAGTATATAATTTCTGGTTCAAATTTAACAAAAGTTTTTAGACAAATGAACATGCATCATTATGATACTAATTTAGCTTCGTCAATTCGCCGGACACCGAAACGTATATTCCATGTTCGTTTGATCAGGAGAAACCGAAACGTAACGACTGACCAGAGTGTTGATCTGGTCTGGTCCTAGGGGCAATTGGCTATCTGTGGAATCGCCTTGGTCCGCCCCTGCGTGTATAAATATGAAACAACACCTTATAATTCAGGGAAAAAAGACGAGAAACACTACCAGCACGGCAGCACGCAAATAAAACTCATGAGCTGCTTTCCCTTGCTGCCTCCTCATTTATAATTCTATGTAGGAGTATTTGCTCCTGCATTAAACATGGTCTATATATGCAGCGTTCAGCATAGGACCATTTACACGCAGGGTGATAATAAAGAGACACTTCTCCTACCACCACGCGCATTTTTTTTGTGTCCATGTCTCTTAACCTTTGGTCATCTACGTAACATAAAGCAAGCTTACAACTTACATATATATCGTGAGTGTAACCATACAATTTGCAACTTTGAGGGACGCCTCGACAGTAGATCGTATCTGGGTGGTGCCACGTACTGCGACACTGGCTTGCATATATTATATAAAGATTTTAAAAATATTCGCATCAACATATCATATTGTCTTTACATCAGAGTGCAAAGTCGAGAAAAGAAGTTTTAAAATATACAGAAGCAATACACACAAGTTACATAAATTACACAACCGCTAAGCGAATAAAGCAAGGGTGAAGTAGTAACCTGCTCAAGATACTCGACACAAGCTACAATCATAAATTGGCAACGGCGAGAAGAGCTTTCCAGGGGTTGTTTAGGCCTCATGGGATGTACATGTCCATAGGTAGCTCTCACACAAGGTGGTATCATCATAAACATAAGTAGATGAAAAAGAGTTAACAACAAACACTGAACAACTAATACTCAGCAAGTCTTATCGGCCCGTCAAGTACTCCACTAATACTCTACCTAACATTAAGTGGTATTAGGTGGCTAATTAGCATGAATATATATAGCCTACAAATAAATCCTTATTTCTCAATTTCAGCAAGTATTTTAGTTGTACAAGAAAGGTGAACTTAGTTAGCAGTTGAACGCATACATACAAGTTTCACTACAGGAAAAAGCACCATTTATGACGGCTAACATAATTTACGACGGCCTTAGTGTTAGCCGTCGTAAGTGTGCCACATTAGTGTAGTGTTTGTAAGCAAGAATTTTAATGAAAATTCAGGTATGATCACAATCGTCACAATTTTTAGTTATTACTATGATGCAACGTAGTGAATAAGCGGTACTATAACCGCGAGGGACAGTGATTCAAAGCGATTTACTTCTGTAGGGAAAATCCGAGTGCATGACACATATGCATTTCCAGGAGCCGTATCAGACGAACTTCTCGGATGTCGTACGCAAAAACCTTTCACTAAGCACCCAAGCAACAAACTAGTCCCGGGCAGAGGGGGTCCCCACAACATGTCCCGTTGGAACAACTGCTAGCGACTGCCACAATGCCCTCCCGACACCACCGTAAAGACAATTATATAAGTTTTGACATTGAGGTGAACAAGTTATATTGCTTTACTCATGCCCATATAACTAGCATGTAAACGGTACGTTCAATACTTGTTCAACAGCGCCAACAACGAACGGTCCTCAACCGGTAAGGACAGGGCTATAAGTCCATCTGTCAACATCGACCTCGCCTTTTCGGCTCGGGCCCAATATGGTCACAGTCATTGGTCTCTCCTTACCAGCCAAGAACAGAGCCTTGCATGCACCAACCTACACAAAATTAGACCCCCGTCCAGTCTCCAATTATTGTCAAGTGATCTAAGAACTACTTACATATTTTAGTTTTTCCTCAAAAACCTACAACTCGCGAGTAGATTCCAACTACTCAACTTCTACCGTTAATTGAGCTAATTAGGTGTAGCATTCTAATCATGTTGCCGCCCTACTCTACTCAATAACCAAATGGGATAATTTCAGCCATGCACGTGGGTGTCAAACAAATCCTAGTACCTAATGCACAATCAAGACAAAAGCTATTATAACAGTGGATAAAAAATAAAACACTTGTAAAACGGTTAATATGCATTTGGGGCATGATTTGACGTGTCAGTGTTAACCTCGCTAACAATGGGGTCCAAGTTAGTGCACTTCCCCTCCGGGTTCATCTCCTCGGCCAACTCCTTGGTTACGTAATCTACCGACATGCAGAACATAATGCAGCAATTAGCAAAAAATGAAAAGTCTAACTAATGAGTATCACACACATAGTTGTAAAAATAAAGGTCTTAGCACTCGATTAGATGTTTTGGTCAGAGAAGGTTCTAAGCACTTTATCTTTAAATTAGAGGATTCCTGCTATTTAAAAAGTGGAAATATTATTAACTAGTTAAGTGAAATTAGACATTAACTACAGTCATATTATGGGCTTGTATGATTTATCATGGGTGGAGGATATGTGAAGGAAATTGTGACCAGGTTTGGAAGTTTATTGATCCTCTTTTGTATTTTCTATAAATTAAATGGAAGATGGCAATTAGAGATCGATTTTCTAGCTCAATCTATAGGTTAAATTAAGCTGAGAGTTTTACTATGTGATATGGTATATACATTTAAGCATTATGCAAAATATTGGATTTTATGATGGCTAGATCTTTCACAATTTAATTTCCAAGATTTCTACTTTAGTGTAATTTCTGACAAGGTACAATACACTTTCATATAAAATAAACATGTTCATTATGTTGATATGGGTACATAGAATACAACAAAATTGGTTTCATATTTTTCTGAATTTCTGTAGTTTTCTACGCATTTTGCAAGTTGCATAGCATTTTTCAGAAATTATTTAACACCGAATTTTTTTGGAAAATTCCTACAGCCACTCAGGTACGAGCCAAACTGCATGATGCAGGCTTGGCCACATGGAATCCCGCTGCACAGGGGATCCCGTGCCTGAGAAGCTTGGCTCGCCGACCATGGAAGCAGGGTGGCCGCTGGCGGCCCACCGGAGTAATCTTAACAGAGGCGAAACGCGTTGTTCCCTGCACCAAAATGCTCTATGGGACGAGTGCGAAACGCGTTGTTCCCAGCACCAAAATGCTCTATGGGACGAGTCGAACTCACTTGGGAGGTTGGCAAGCAGCAACTCGCACCGGAGATAGGCCAGCAGTGGTGGTGGGGCTCGTCGCAGCTCCGGCGACAGTTTTCTACCGATGACGCAGACCACGAGGAGGGTCGAAGCTCTGTCGGTGAGTTTCAAGGGGACCTGAGGAATGTTAGGAAATAAACCCGGCGCTCAGGCTGGATCATGTTCGTGTGTGGTCTGGCTACATACATCTTGGGCTTGTATGTACGTGCGTGCGGCGTGTGTGCGTCAACGTCGTGGGTTAGTACGTGAACGGGTGGTTAGGCACAACATAAATATGCATGGGTCCTGGTGGCTGTTAGAAGCAGCTGCATGCAGCAACAATAACTCCGATGGTGGTGGTTCCATGCAGATGAGAAGTGGACGTGGAGCATACGGATAGCTCGGCCATAGTGTTGCATGTATGCTGCATGTACGGGAGAAGTGGCCGGAGTATTTGTTGCACGTTAGGGAGATGTGCGGCAACCGAGTCAAGGAGTTGTTACTCTATGCGTATGTGGGCTGGCTATATATGTGTACTCCTCTTTTTAAAAAATGAAAGTGAAAAGGACACAGCGTTTGGACGCTGTGGGTGTGAGTGTATGTGCACCATTTGCGTGAGCCTGCATGCCAACTGTGATTCATCCTCCTCCCGTCTCCCTCTGTTCTTTGAGTTCATTTCTCCGGTGAGCGTTTGAGTCACTACAGGAAAAACGATCATTGACGACGGCCAGATTTATTGTCGACGGGGCCGTCGTCTTTAATTTTATTGACGACGGCTAGGAAAAGCCGTCGTCAATAACATAGTTATTGACGACAGCTGAGCGAGTGCCGTCATCAATAAATAATTGACGACGGTGCCCGTCGTCTTCAACTTAATTCGGGCCCACCCGAGGAGTTATTGACGACGGTGACCTAGCACCGTCGTCAATAACACAGTTATTGACGACAGCTGAGCGAGCACCGTCGTCAATAAATAATTGACGACGGTGCCCGTCGTCTTTAACTATTATTGACGACGGTGACCTAGCACCGTCGTCAATTACCGGACATATAACCCGTGCGCGAGCCGGGAGGCGGCCACAGTGCCGCCTCCCGACTCGCGCCGCGCGATCAGTCGTGTCGCCCTCCCCGCCGTTCCCCGCCGCTGCCGCCGGTCGCCGCCGCCGCCGGTCGCCGCCGCCGCCGCCGGTCCCCGCCGCCGCCGGTCCCCGCCGCCGGTCCCCGCCGCCGGTCGCCGCCTTCCATCTCGCACCGGTCGCCGCCGCCGCCGTCCCCCGGTCGCCGCCGCCCGTCCCCGCCACCGCCGCCGCCCGTCTCCGGCCGAGGTAAGTCCCCTCCCCTCCCCTCCGGCCTCTCCCCGAGTTTGATACCGCAATAAGCGCAATGAGGGCATGCATCACGCCGGCCGGGGCTTCATATGATCTAAAATACAAGTGGTTGATCAATTGACTAATAAATCAAATGCCAACCCATTATCTGGTTGCAATTTAAAAACATGAAGTGACAACATTTGGCCAGACTAGTTTGACAGGAAATTTGAGGTGCTTTAGTACTACTATCTACAACTTTACCTTTTCAGAGAGGAATGTTCCCAGCAAAGAGCCACCAAGAAGCTGCAGCAAGTGCTGTACACGTATACGAATGTACAGTCAAAGTTCAGTATGCTCATAGATTTTTCACAATTTATAATATATAGTTAGGGGTTGTACCAATTGTAGAGAAAAATGATTTATCACCCCATTCAGCAACGAAAACCAAGACAAATGTGCTAGCAAATGTACTGGCAGCAGACACGACCCCTGCCCCATTTCCAGAAAATTTGGAAACTGCTAGCTCAGCCTGCAATTTCATATCTCGAAGGCGTACTATAAGTTGCATCCGGACGAGGGTGAGCCGGGGCAGTTTAGGGATGTGGCGGACAAGTACTTGACGGAGGCACAGTACGCAGAGGTAAATTCTTTATTTTACTTTGCTTCATTATCCAATTTTCATCAATGTTTTCATCCAACAACAAATGTGTGCAGGTCAGCGTACCGTGGCTTGAGTCCTGTCCGGACGCCTACAGTTCCCTGTGTGCTCGTTGGGCGAGCCAGGGCTTCCAAGGCGTGTCGATGACCCGCCGACAGAGTCGAGGGACGGACGGGAAACACCGTCTTGGCGGGGACGGCTACGTACGCCTTGCTAAACGGATGGTAAGTGATACTCGAATTATATTCTAGTTAATTTCTATCGCTACCATTATGCTAACACGTATCGATAGGAGCGCGAGATCGGTCAGGAGCCGACCGCTATCCAGGTGTGGAGGAGGGGTCACATGGGAAGTGACCCCTCACAGCCTGATCAGCTGTCTTCTCAGACAGCGACAGAGACGTTGGTGAGTTCTTTAGTTGACTTAATTGTATTATCTTTAAAACTTCTGATGACTTTAATTTTCTGTATTTTCAGGAAAAGTATGGGGAGGAGGTGCGGAGGCTTCGAGGCGACGATTACGATTGGCAGAACTCGCCGATCGTACCTGAAGCCGCCTATGCAAGCGGTGGCGGTAAACCTCACGGCCGGTGAGTTCTGTTGTTTTCATTTACTTTCATTAACTTCGAGATATGAAACTTTAATACTCTTACTTCGTTGTGTAGGTTGGCCATCTTCGATGGAGTAGTAGACTCGAGGGAGGCGCGGTCTTACTCGAGGGCCTCTTCATCGCAGGGTGGATCCAGCAGGCGTGGCAGCCGTGATCTGGAGCTCCAGAGTGTCCAGGAGGAGCTCCAGAGGACGCAGGAAGCGCTGAGGCTCGCGAACGAGAGGCAGGCAGCCGAGCTCCGGGCTAGGGACGAGTATCAACACTCGTACATGCTACAGCTGCAAGCTGCCATGCAGGTAAGTTCAGATCAATGTACTCAACGTTTCTAATATATAAATGACATGTATAATAATTTACTTCATATTTGCAGGCTATGGCCACAGGACAACCCGTTGTCTTTCCTCAGTGGGCGCCGCCACCGATACAGCTACCACAGGGGCCGACGTCAGGAGCACAGGTACAAAATTTCTCATAATAGCTGCAACTAGTTAAATTTGCTCAAATTTAGTTGAATTTGATCAAACTTACTTAAACTTAGAGAAAACTAGTTAAACATCCTCAAACTTACTCAAACATAGCCAAAACTTTTTGAACTAGCTCAAACACAAACACTACTAGTCCATACTTCTCAAACTTAGTAAAATATGAGCAAACTTACTCAAACATAGCCAAATCTAGCTAACTTGCTCAATTTTAACTTGTAATGAGTTTATTTAATCATATACACATTTGTGAACTTCTAATTTGTCTACCTATACATGTACATCATAGGGATCGGCGACACGGGCTCAGGAAACTCCATCCCCTCAGCAACCAGCGTTTGGACGAGCGCACGACGACTTCCTGGACTCCGGTGGCAGCGGTCGGGGTAGCGTAGGGTAGTGTGGCGTGCGTATAGTGTTTTTGTGCCTGCCTGTGATGTATGTTTTAATTGCCTGTGATCTGGCCATCGAGCCAGGGCTGGCCTCGAAGCCAGGGCAGGATTTTCTGTTTTTTTAAAAAAAATTGAAAAGCTTATTGACGACGGTTTCTGGTACTTGGCCGTCGTCAATAAGCCACTAGTATTGACGACGGCCAGGTACCAGAAACCGTCGTCAATAAGCAATTGTTATTGACGACGGCCTAGTGTAAACCGTCGTCAATAAGCCTCGGTTACTGACGACGGTTTCCTGGCCGTCGTCAATAAGCTTATTGACGACAGCCTAATTTAGCTGTCGTCAATAAGTTTATTGACGACAGCTAGATTTAGCTGTTGTCAATAAATTTATTGACGACGGTTACCGTCGTCAATAAACTTATTGACGACTAATAATTGACGACAGCTCAAAACCGTCGTCTATAAGCTTTTACCGTCGTCAATAACTTATTGACGACGGTAGTGCCCTTATTGACGACGGTTTCCGGCCGTCGTCTATAGTCCCGATTCCTGTAGTGAGTGATCGCTGCTGTTCCAACAAGGAACACCGACGTGAATCAAGCTTTGGACGAGGAGGCTTGGAACAGGGGGAGCGACTGTCGGGGCGTGTTGGTCCTAGCCGGCAGCGGGGGAAAACTCGAAACCCGGTGAAGTATTCAACAAACCTGCCCAAAGGAGAGGTGGGACGGAGAGTAGACAGGGGGCGCGACTGCTGGGGCGCGCAGGTGCAGCAGTGCTCTGTGCAACACTTGCAGCATCTGTACAGCACTTGGTACAGCAGCTGGCGCCTCCTGGGCCCATGTAGTTGACATATAATGTGTAGTCATTCGAAGTCATCCTCCAGTGCTCCTCATCAAACACCACATCACACGTCACATACACACATTGACCAACCGCACTGTACATCCGGTATACCTTTAACGCTGCTGCATAGCCAAAACAAAACATGGGTGTACACTCTAATCCTTTAGCTTTTTGAAATTAGGACGCAACATGGGTGTACACTCTAATCCTTTAGCTTTTTGAAATTAGGACGCCTGTTCTTGACATACGACATGCACTCAAAGGTATCAAAGTAGTGGACGGTTGGCCGCTTCCGGTACCAAGCTTCATATAATGTTTTACCATCAAGGCTGCCCGTGGAGGATTGATTTAGGATAAACATAGCCGTATAGACTGTTTCACCCTAAAATACTCCAAGAATGCCCTCCTGTAGGAAAATAGGGATGTGCTACTATAGCAATTCGATGGTATCACCCAGGAAACATGCGAGTAAGAAGGTCATGGATCGTTACCACTAGACGCGCAGCGCAGCGGATCGTAGATGCGCGTCGTAGCTGATCAGCGCAGCAGTAACAGCAGCGCCTCCACGGAGTCCACACGTACAGGGAGGAACGCCGTGCGTCGGTGTGCTAGCACCGTGCGCGCGGCAGGGGTTTCGGCGGCTGACCTGTGAAGGGCGGCGGCTGGGACTGCTATCTGGTGGAGACCACTGTCCCTAACCCTACCCCTCATATTTATAGGCGCGCTAATGGGCTTTTAGGTCACAGGCCCATTAGTACCCTAATTTCATATGGATCAAATATCCATCAGGTCTTTATCCGAATTGTTATGATTGCCTCTTGGGCATATCACCAACAATCTCCCACTTGCACTAGAGACAATCATATAGCCAAGTTTTTAAATATTCCATCCCCTTAAGTGTGTGACCCGTTAAGTTCATGTACAGTCGGTTGTGAATGAAAACCGTTTTCAAACACAAGTCAGTAGAGGTACCTAGCAGGACATACTGACTCCTGAATGTACATAAAGATCATATCGGCTGAACCTAGATACATTCACTTGCTAATTCCTTTGCCACACGATACCAGTCAAGCTCAAGGCGAGATACGTGCCATCCTTGTGATAGCTCGACCATTCACTCGATCAAATAGTGGATTCAATCTATGACTATGTTTCAGTCATAATGATTAACTCTTTAATCATTTTGGCATGGCCATGCACTTTCAATCCAACTATCTCGAGGGGCCTAGAGATATCTCTCCTGTTATTTAGGAGGGGCAAATCCCATCTTGATCCGCACACATCTCATTCCATGCTTCATCATGCACTTGAAGACTATTTTTATGACCACCCAGTTACGGAGTAGCGTTTGATAGTTTCAAAGTGCACAACTACACATAGTGAGAAACAGTGGCGATCTCAGGTCAAAGAATCTAGCAGGTGTATCACTCAAGACCAACTGATGGCACATATGTAAATAACAATCCCAACAGTGTCTCGGAATGGGTCTATCTAACACCATGTTCACTAACATGTGTTCACATTATTAATTTGATATCTCCATATCTATGATTCGTGAAACGTGATCATCAATTAATACATGTGCTAGTCTGCGTACTATCATTATCTCATATAACGATGTAGACTAGGGATCATTTTGAGTAACATTATAATTAACAAAGAGTCTCACGAACAAGTCACATACTTGATGATCAATGTGAATAATAGTTACTCAAATAGTACATAAACATAGCTATGACACATGTCTCCCACTACACACTAGGATTACTGATGTAAGTATCTAATACCCATAGATCTCGTGTGCGTCTCATGCTTTGATTGTGGAAGAGGCTTTGTCAACGGATCTGCCATATTCAAATCCGTATGCACCTTGCATATATTCACATCACCTCGGTCGATAATCTCTCGAATCAGATGATAGCGTCGTAGTATATGCTTGGATCTTTTATGTGATCTAGGCTCCTTTGCCTGTGCAATGGCTCCATTATTGTCGCAATAGAGATCCACAGGTCCGGACGCACTAGGAACAACACCCAACTCAGAAACAAATTTTTTGATCCAAACAGCTTTCTTTGCAGCTTCAGAAGCTGCAATATACTCCGCCTCCGTCGTTGAATCTGCTACTGTGTCTTGCTTGAAACTTTTCCAGCTCACTGCCCCTCCATTGAGGCAGAACACAAAACCGGATTGTGATCTAGAGTCATCCTTGTCTGTTTGGAAGCTAGCATCAGTGTAACCTCTTACAACGAGCTCTTCTTCACCTCCAAACACTAGGAATACATCCTTAGTTCTTCTCAGGTACATAAGAATGTTTTTGACAACTGTCCAATGAGCCTCACTATAATCTAATTGATACCTGCTCGTAACACTTAGAGCATAAGATACATCTGGGCGTGTACACAACATGACATACATGATAGATCCAATAGCCGAAGCATAAGGAATCGCTCTCATCCTCTTTTGCTCATCAGGCGTCGAAGGACACTGACTTTTGCTTAGAGTGATGTCATGTGACATTGGCAAGAAACCTTTCTTAGAATCTTGCATATTGAACCGATTCAATATCTTGTCAATATATGTGTCTTGTCTTAATCCAATTAACCTTTTAGATCTATCTCTATAGATCTTTATGCCCAAAATGTACGCTGCCTCTCCTAAATCCTTCATTGAGAAACTTTTCCTTAATGAGGATTTAACAACATCTAGTACTGGAATGTCATTTCCGATCAACAATATGTCATCTACATATAGGACCAGAAATATAAGTGCGCTCCCACTAACCTTCTTGTAAATACAAGGTTCTTCTACGTTCTTGATGAAACCAAACCCTTTGACCACTTCATCAAAACGTAGATTCCAACTCCGAGATGCTTGCTTCAATCCATAGATGGACTTTTGAAGTTTGCATATTTTTCTAGCATTTTTAGGATCGACAAAACCCTCAGGTTGTGTCATGTACACATCCTCAGTCAGACTCCCATTAAGAAAGGCTGTTTTGACATCCATCTGCCATATTTCATAATCAAAATATGCAGCAATTGCTAGGAGAATCCGAACAGACTTTAGCATAGCGACGGGCGAAAATGTTTCATCATAATCAACACCTTGAATTTGTTTGAAACCTTTCTCCACCAATCGTGCTTTATAGATGTGAACTTTTCCATCCATATCAGTCTTTTTCTTGAAAATCCATTTGCAGTCGATCGGTCTCACACCATCGATTGGATCAACCAAGTTCCAAACTTGATTCTCATGCATGGATTCTATTTCGGATTCCATGGCTCCAAGCCATCTCTCAGAGTCGGGTCCCATTGTTGCTTCAGTGTAGGTCACAGGCTCATTATTGTCCAACAATACCATGTCCTGTGGTTCCGTGGTTAGGAGTGTCAACTTTTCAGTTGCACGACGTACTCTTGTAGACCTTCGTGGGGCTGGTGTTTCATGAAGTGGTTGTACAACATCTTGTACATGCTGTATAGGATTAGAGGGTGCCGAAACATTTTCAGATATTTCTTGAATTTCTTCAAGATGCACCTTGCTCCCACTAACTCCTTTTAAGAGAAACTCTTTCTCCAAGAAGACACCATTGCAAACAGTAAATACTTTACCCTCCGTTTTATTATAAAAATAATATCCTTTGGTTTCCCTAGGATATCCCACAAAGAAGCATTTGTCTGATTTGGGAGTAAGTTTGTCTGACGTCAAACGTTTGACATAAGCATCACATCCCCAAACTTTGAGGAAAGACAATCCGAGACGTTTCCCGGTCCACATCTCATATGGTGTCTTCTCAACAGACTTAGTTGAGACTCTGTTTAGTGTAAACGCAGCAGTTTCAAGAGCATAACCCAAAAGGATAGTGGAAGATCAGTCAGGCTCATCATCGACCTAACCATGTGTAAGGATCGAAACGCCCAAGAGGGGGGGGGGTGAATTGGGCTTTTTAAAATTTTAGAGCAATTTAAAACTTTAATGGTTGAAGCCCAATTCCCTATGCAAACTAAGTACGCAAGTAAGAGAGTTAAGTGCGGAATAGTAAAAGCGTAATAGTAAGGAGTGAGGAGAGAAATGCAAACTCCCGCGGAGACTCGGAGACACGGCGATTTTTCCCGTGGTTCGGTAAGATCATAAAAATCTTCCTACATCCACGTTGTGGCACCCACCAAAGGGTATGGCCACACCCAAGTCACCAAGACAAGGGAATCCACTATCTTTCTCCGTTCGCCCTCTCCGGCAAGGTGGAGCTCAAGCCTTGTACAACGGTGATCCTCCGGGCTTCCACAAACACCTTGGTAAGCTCCGGAGTGATCTCTTCTTCCTCCAACGTTTACAAGGTGAGAGAAGTCACCAAGACACTCTCTCTCACTAGTCTAGAGATTCCAATCACCAAGAATGGACGCACACAAGCTTCTCTCTAGCTAGATATAACCTATAGTTGGATTACAAGAGGTTTTGGAGTGTGGAAGTGATAGCTCTTGGTCTTGAATGCTTGAGAATGTGTAGTGAGGCTCAGAAGATCAAGACTTATCGAAATGGCCGGTTGGAGGGGTATTTATAGCCAGCCCACACGAGATAGCCGTTGGAAAAGTGGGCAGACTTTGTCAGTTAACATCGGATCCTCCGATGCACCCCTTTATATGATCATCGGTCGAATTCCAAATTAGCTGATGTCATGTGTCAGATGTGACCGTTGGATATAACCGTTGGATTTTTTAATCGACCGATGTTACTTCAATTTATCATCGGATGATCCGGTGAGTTGATCTTCAGAATTGGGTCAGAAATATTTTCTCTGTTGAATTTGACCGATGTACACTTACTTCATCATCGGATGATCCGGTGTGTATATCTTCAGAGTAACTCAGATATCATCCTTCGGGTGAACTCAACCGATGTGCCACTTCCTTCACATCGGATGATCCGGTGTGTACTGGGCTCTGAGGTCTTCTTCTTCTGCCAACTCAAACTCGACCGATGTAGTCATTTTGCAAGACATCGGATGATCCGGTGAATGCAACTTGTTTGCTTCGAGTTGTTTTGAGTTGATCTTTTAGAATCCTCTCGAGTGACCTCTTTGATACTTGTTTGAAATGATATTACGATGAGGTGTGAGCTCCTTGTGTTGCCAATTTTGATAAAGTGGAGTCGTTGTATGATTTCTTCATTTAGTTTTTATGAGTATCGAATAACCCCTTAGAATGGATCATTGAGGGGTCTTCATTTGTATCCAATGAGCAGTAGATGGTGTGAATAGATAGTTCATTAACGGTTGATGTGATATATGTGAACCCTCGCATCCACAAACTCATTAGTAATAACGAACGGTTGTCATTAATCACCAAAACCATATCTCACGGGGGCCTAGATGCTTTCAATCTCCCCCTTTTTGGTGATTGATGACAACACAACGAGTAGAGCATATAATTGAATTAAAACATAATGCTCCAAAAGAAATATAACAGGTACAAATTGCAACACAAGTGGCTCGAAGGCTCAAATAATAAACGATAAGGCGTAAGAGCACAGAGTAGCACACGGAGTACAATAATAGCAAATAATAATAACGGTCAATCTCAAACAAAGTAGCAAAAGGATGGACAATCTCAGATATAGTAGCAAAAGTATAGACATAGACACTCCCCCTAGAACTGAGCTAACCCTCCCCTGACTCTAACTCTTCTCCCCCTTTGGCATCAAGACACCAAAAAGGAAAGTCGAGTGCCTACGACTCAGGCGCGCTCCTGGCGATGGTGAAGCGGTCGGCGTCGACGGTGCTGTCGTCGGAGCTGCTGGAGGTAGAGGTCGCTGGTGCTGGAGCTGGAGTGGGAGCTGGAGCTGGAGCTGCTGTGGGGGCTGGAGCTGGAGCTGGAGCTGCTGGGGGATCCGCTGAGGCTGCAGGCGCCGGTGGAGGTACTGCCGGAAGAGGTGAGGACTGGAACGGCGTCGGTGGCAGTACTGGAGCTGGCGCTAGTGACGGTGCACCTGGAACCTGACCGAGTCCTGAGTGCTGAGGTGGAAGAGCGACTCCTGTCTGCTGATAGAGGTTGGTGACCAACCCCAGGATGCCCAACAGCATCTGCTGAGTCTGCTGCTGCTGGTCCAGAGTGCGTCTCGTCATCTGATCGACAAGGTTGGTGAACCTGTCGGTGTCCTCTCGCCTCTGACGGGCGATCTCCAGCTGCATCTCCTGCTGCTGCCTCTGAAGCTCCTCCTGTCGAGCTGCCTGCTGCTCCTGCTGCTGAGCCATCCGCTGAAGTAAAGCAGTGAGCTCTGACGGCTGAGTCACCTGAGCCTCTGACACTGGAGGAGGTGAAGGTGGTGGAGCAGCTGAGCCTCCTGCCTCTGCGTCGTGCTGCCTCGGTGAGGGAGGAGCAGGAGGGAAGTACTCCTCGACACTGTCGCTGGTGTCGCTGTCCGACCACACGTGCTGTAGGTCTCCTCCCTGAGCTTCGGCCTGTGCCAGCTCTGCGTCCTCCTGAGTCAGCTCTGCCCAGTCCTCCTCGGACAGTCTGGCTCGTACCTCACGCTCGACGGGACGGCCAAGGCGGCGGTCTCCCGGAGTGGGGACTCGGTAGTGGCTGTACCGGGTCACGTGCATCTCTGTCAGCTGAGAGACTCCTGGAGTGTCCTCTGGAACCAGCTGGTGAAGAAGGTGACAGATCCAGTGACCAAAGACCAGCTGTCGTAGCATCCCAACTCCATCGGTGATCACGTCCTCCATCTCGCAGATTAGAATGTCTACTATGTCGAACTCCATCCCGTTCATCACATAGAACAGGATGGTCTGCTGAAGGCTCGTGAATCCCTCCAAGTAGCCGGACCTCGGCAGCAGGGTACGCCTGAGGACGTGGTGAACTGTCCGGGCTGCTGGGGTGAGAAGAGCTGGCACCCTCGGCTGGTCAGGAGTGAACGTCTGAGTGAACAGACCTCTGATCTCCTCGAAAGGTGGTGCCACTCCTCCAGTCAGTGGCCTCCTCGGCGGGTCTGCGTCTCCGTAGACTATCTGGTGCAGACACGTAGTAGAAAGCTCCACACCGAGCAGTCTGCCCAACAAGTCGCGAGACACGTCGTGGATCCGCCCCATGAACATGAAGTGGATCGAGCGACGGCCCTCAGAGACATAGAGTGTCGCGTAGAACACCCTGACCCACTCCTCGACGTAGGCACTCCTCTGGTGTGAGAGCAAATCCACAAGTCCTCTGTATCTCTCAAAGAGGGGCCTGATCCCTTGTCCTGCTGCCACTGCAAGCTGATCCCAGTCAATGCTGTTATGCTGGAATAGCTTGTGACCCCGACGCCTGTAAGTCTCGTACAAGGACGCCTGTGTCAGGGTCCAGAAGCGGGAGTCAACTCGAGAGTCCCTAGGCCGCGGGAACCACTCCTCAAGGATCACTGACCATCTGAGCTTCTTCAGTTGCCTAGCCTTCGTCTTCCTGTAGTCGGTGAGTCTGACATCCTCGGTGACACGGACAGCTGTGTCCATCAGGTGGATGGCCCTTTCGGCCTCTCTGTCCTCGGCGCGGTCAGCTGCAGAGGGACGTCGATTCGCCGTAGGGGTCTGTCCACCCCCACGAGTCCTCGGGGTGCGCCGGCGGATGAGTGGCGGCACCTCGGTCTCCTCCTCGTCGGAACCCTCGGGAGGCACCGGCTGGATCGGAGGCTGCTCCTGCCTCTGCCGGGACTCGCGGATCCGTAAGGAACCGCGATGGCCGCGCTCACGCTCCTCGGCGGCGCGAGCGGCCAACTCCGCACGACGAGTGTCCTTGGACACTTTGCGCTTCTTCGCGGCGGGCTCCTCAATAGCCTTGCCCTTTCCTTTGCGATCGCGACCCATCTTGATGCAATAAAGAGCTAGGGTTAGCGACGGTGAAGGTGCACGACGAAAACAACGAAAGGCGTCGCGCGTCACGGAGCAAACCTTATCGTCGAATCGGTGAACCACGGCGGAACTCTAGCGGAGAGGGTGATGCGTGCCCGCGGCGAGTGGTGGAGGAGAGACGGCACACGCGGGAGGCGGCGTGCGCGGGAGACAGCGGAGGCAGCACCTGGGAGGCGGCGGCTGCGGCAGGGAGACGGTGGCAGCTGCGGCGGGGAGGCGGCGGCGGCTGAAGGGCGGCGGCTGCGGCAGGGAGGCGGCGGCGGCTGCGGCAGGGAGGCGGCGGCGGCTGCGGCAGGGAGGCGGCGGCGGCGGCGGCGCCTGGGAGCCGGCGGCGGCGGCTGGGAGACGGCGGCGGCGGCTGGGAGACGGCGCGGCGCGGGAGAGGTGGTGGCGGCGGCGCAAGCGTCGGGCGGCGGCGGAGCTCGGGGAAAGGAAAAGAAAAAACCGGAAGGGCGGCCGAACCGCCTTTTAAACTGTACGGGCAAACCCTAGCCGCGCATAAAACACCGGATGAACCGATGATCATCGGAGGATGCATCGGTCGAGTTCAACAGAGAGTTGTTCCAAAAACTCTCTTTGAACACCGGATGGACCGACGTTGAGGTGGCGATCATCGGTCGATTTCTGCAGGGCACCAGGAAAACTGAACACCGGATGCTCCGATGTCTTCTGAAATGAACTCATCGGTTGATTTGTGACATCTGACTTGAACTGAAGCACCAATTGATCCGATGATCTGCTGGCCCCGGCATCGGATAATCCGATGACTACAGAAAACCTAAGACTGCCCATATATGTCCTTTGACTTAAGCACACAAAGATAAGGATTGGTCTTAGGACTTTTTGGGCAACTCCTAATCTCTAATATAGGGCCTTAAATATAATGCCACATATTGGCTAAGCCCTTAAGCAAGGAGAACACACAGGGTTAGGAGTGAAACCATGAAAATGTAAGGCCCATGCTTTGTGAGCTAGAGTGTAGAGAATTTCTATCTCTTTAAAGCATGTACCTTTAGAATTTTGCTTTATCCACATCATATGAGTTGAGTTATTGCATTTTGAACAAGTCTCCTTCTCATGATGTGGTTCCCCTTTGTGACAATCTACCGTATGCAATGCCAACCAAACTGATGCAAGATATTGAATGAGTGCAAGTCTATATGACAGGAATCATGCAAGGCATAATGTAAATCTATCTTGCCAAGTTTAAACCTGCCAAAGGCTTCCTCAGGAAAAGCTATTTCTAGCTTGCCCCTATCCTTTGGGAGTTAGACAAGACCTATTTGATATGCAACCTTACATGAACATGGCAACTTACATGACGTTAGATGCATCTAGCACATTTAATTCACTTCTTAGTCTAGAAAAAGTTTTCTCGTCAAGTGGTTTAGTGAAGATATCCGCCAATTGTTCTTCGGACTTTACACCTTGCAAAGAGATGTCTCCTTTAGCCTCATGGTCCCGCAAGAAGTGATGGCGAATATCAATGTGCTTAGTGCGGGAGTGTTGAACGGGGTTTCTAGTTATCTTAACCGCACTTTCATTGTCACAAAGGAGAGGCACACAATCAAACTTAATTCCAAAGTCCAAAAGGGTTTGCTTCATATATAGAATTTGGGCACAACATGCGCCGGCCGCTATATACTCTGCCTCCGCGGTGGACAAAGCCACGGAGTTTTGCTTTTTGCTCGACCAAGATACTAGGGAACGCCCAAGTAAGTGGCACCCACCGGATGTACTCTTGCGATCCACACGGCATCCGGCAAAGTCCGAATCCGAGTAACCCAAGAGATGAAAACTAGCGTTCTTGGGGTACCACAAACCTACACTTGGGGTATGCTTGAGATACCTAAGTATCCTAAAGACCGCCTTACGATGCGATTCTTTAGGTGCTGCTTGAAAGCGAGCACACAAGCACACACTAAACATGATGTCGGGCCTAGATGCGGTAAGATATAGTAATGAACCAATCATGGAACGGTAATGAGATTGATCAATAGGTTTACCGTCCATGTCCGCGTCGAGATGACAATTTGTTGCCATTGGAGTGCTTCTTGAGCTGCAATCTTCCATTTCAAACTTCTTCAAGAGGTCTTTGGTGTACTTTTCTTGGTAGATGAAAGTCCCCTCTTGAAGTTGCTTGATTTGAAATCCTAGGAAGAAATTGAGTTCTCCAATCATTGACATCTCGAACTCCCTAGACATCATGGTGCCAAACTCAAGACTGAGAGATTTGTTAGTTGAGCCAAAAATAATGTCATCAACGTAAATTTGACAAAGAAATAAATCCCCGTTGATGTCCTTGGTGAAAAGTGTAGTATCCACCCTCCCGATCTTGAATCCTTGCATGACTAGGAAATCCCTAAGACGTTCATACCATGCCCTAGGTGCTTGCTTGAGCCCGTAGAGCGCCTTGTGTAACCTATACACATGGTTAGGATTCCTCGGATCTTCAAACCCGGGAGGTTGCTCAACGAAAACAAGCTCGTTAATATAACCATTGAGGAAAGCACTTTTCACATCCATTTGATAAAGCATAATATTGTGATGTGAAGCAAAAGCTAGGAGTATACGAATAGCTTCTAACCGTGCGACCGGGGCAAAGGTTTCTCCAAAATCTAGTCCTTCTACTTGTGAAAAACCCTTGGCCACAAGCCTTGCCTTGTTGCGGACCACCACGCCATTCTCGTCTTGTTTGTTGCGGTATACCCACTTCGTTCCGATGACGTTCTTGTCCTTAGGTCGCTCCTCCAGTACCCAAACTTTATTGCGGGTGAAGTTGTTAAGTTCTTCTTGCATAGCCATCACCCAATTTGGATCTTGGAGTGCTTCCTCAATATTTGTGGGTTCTACACACGAAACAAAGGAGTAGTGCTCACAAAATGAAGCAACATGGCGAGAACGAGTACTTACTCCCCGTGACGGACTTCCGATGATTTGATCCATCGGATGTGCCTTGGAGATGCGCCCATGCCTCATAAGAGGTTGTGAGGCACTTGGTGGTGGTGAGGCATCTTGCTCGTCTTGTGGTTGGACTTGACCTTGGACTTCTTCTTCTTCTTGGTGTTGTGTGGCATGTGAATCTTGCATTGGCAATGGATCATTTTTCTCTTCTTCTTCATCAATTTGAGGCGCCATGGAGGTGTTGATGTTGGAACTTGAGGCTCCCCCTTGATCATGGCTCTCCTCAACTTCGGGCTTGATGTCTCCTATGGTCATGTTCTTCATAGCTTCTCGTAGAGGCTCATCATCTATATCATCATGACCAAAACCCTCCTCTTGGGAGCCATTAGTCTCATCAAACTCAACATCACAACTTTCTTCAACTAATCCGGAGGTTTGGTTGAATACTCGATATGCTTTTGAGTTTGACGCATAACCAAGAAAGATACCAACATCACACCTTCTTTCAAACTTACCGAGCCTTTTCTTGCGGTAGATGTAGCACTTGCACCCGAAGACTCGGAAGTAGGAGATGTTGGGCTTTCTCCCAATGAGGAGCTCATATGGGGTCTTTTGAAGTAGTCGATGAAGGTAGACCCTATTTGCAGCATGGCACGCCGTGTTGATTGCTTCGGCCCAAAACTTCTCCGACGTGCCATAGTCATCAAGCATTGCTCTTGCAAGGGTGATGAGAGTCTTGTTCTTCCTTTCAACGACACCATTTTGTTGAGGGGTGTATGTGGCCGAAAACTCGTGCTTCACGCCTTCACGATCACACCACTCCCCAATGTTGTAGTTCTTGAACTCGGTGCCGTTGTCACTCCGGACCTTGATGATGGGAAGTTGAAATTCCCTTTGAGCTCGTTTAGCGAAGATCTTGAAGATTTCCGGAGTTTCACCCTTGTCGCCTAGGAACAATGTCCAAGCATAGCGAGAGTAGTCATCAACAATAACAAGACAATAGAGGTTACCGCCAAGGCTTTGATACGTGGACGGTCCGAAGAGGTCCATGTGAAGTAGTTCAAGTGGCTTGGAGGTTGACACCATTGTCTTTAACGGATGGTGTGAGGCAACTTGCTTCCCGGCTTGACATGCGCTACAAAGCTTGTTCTTCTCAAATATGACATCCTTCACGCCGGTCACCATCCCAAGCTTGAATGACTTCTTGAGCTTGCTCATCCCAATGTGAGCAATGCGCCGATGCCATAGCCACCCCAAACTAGTCTTGGTGAAAAGACAAGTGGTCAAGCTAGCATCCTTGTTGGAGAAGTCCACCAAGTAAAGATGTCCATGCCGAAACCCTTTGAATATTAGTTCTTTACTTGACTCACTAGTCACCACAACACCATTCTTGTCAAATGTGCATGTTAGTCCAAGATCACATAATTGTGCAATAGAAAGTAAATTGAAGCTAAGAGACTTAACGTAAAGCACATTAGAGATGGACAAATCATGAGAAATAGCAATTTTACCCAAACCAATTACCTTCCCCTTTGAGTTATCACCAAAGGTGACTTGTTCATGATTGCCGGGGTTTTCTATGGAGGTGAACATACCATCATTGCCGGTCATATGTTGAGTGCACCCACTATCGAGTACCCAATGCTTTCCTCCGGCTTTGTAGTTCACCTACACACATGAAGTTAGTTTTTGAGTTTAGGAACCCAAGCCAACTTAGGTCCTTGTATGTGTGATACAAGTGATTTTGGAACCCAAAGTTGCTTGGGGAGCTTCCCCTTCATGCCCTTGATGTCTTTGCCGATGAACCTTGCCTTCACCTTTCCACCTACTTTGCTCAATAGATAGTGATAATCATTGAAAGTAGATTTGTAGTTAGGAGGCAATTTGGGAGAAGGACGGTTGGGAAGAGGACACTCCCTCGTGTGATGTCCGGTGACCTTACAATGTTGGCAATATGACCCAACTTCCTTGATGAAGCTTGTCCTAAGCTCCGGTGAGGGCACCTTTCCTTTGTTGGGTACCGGGAAGGATCCAAGTCCTCTCTTGTTGAAGCTTTTCGCTTGTTGGTAGAGGATTTCCTTGTGCTTATCCTCCCCCTTAGAGAGTCTTGCCACACTAGTGCGAAGACTTTCAATTTCGTCCATTAACTCCTTCTCCCTAGGGCTTGCTTTCAAAGGCAAAGACTTATCCAAAACATTAGTGGCATGTGAATTAGATGATATTTTGCCATCAAGGGTTTCTTTCTTTGTGTTTTTCAATTTAAGTTTAATAGCTTCATAAGCATGGTTAAGCACTTCATGTTCTTGAACCAACTCATTGTGCTTTGCCAAGAGTGCTAAGTTAGCTAAGTCAAGCTCATGATACTTAAGCTTGATTGTAGCATTTTCATCCTCGATTTGTTTGACATTTAATTCGAGCGTGTCATGCTCTTTAAGTATGGTTACATACTTGTCATGCAAATCGAGGTTAGCACTTTCAAGCTTAGCACGAGCTAGCTCAAGAGCCTTAACCTTAGCCTTTTCCCTTTTTATCATGGCATGATATTCACTAATCATGGATGCTAATTCATCGGGTGAAAGCTCCTCATCATCATCGCTAGAGTCTTCACATACCTTTGAGTTACCTTTCGCCATTAGGCACATAGGAGGTGGACGAAGAGGGGAGTCATTCTTGTTGACGATGACGAGGCCCGCCAAGTTTTCTTCATTTTCACTTTCTTCGTCGCTTGACTCTTCATCCGTGATCCACTCATTTGCTTCACACATGAAGACCTTTTGAGGCCCTTTTCTTTTCTTTGGAAAGAGCTTGGTTTTCTTGCCTTTGTCAAATTTCTTCTTTCCAAAGGAGCGCTTGGGATTGACCTCCTCTTCATCATCACTTTCTTCTAGCTTGTGATGCTTGCCAATTTCCTTTCTTTTGTCCGGTCTTGGGCAGTCATATGATATGTGGCCTAGATCACCACAATTGTAGCACGTCTTGTTTTCATCTTTTCTTGGCAAGAAGGCTTTCTTTTTGGGATCAAAAGAGTATCCCTTCTTTGCAATCTTAGAGTTGAGGCGTGAGAATTTTCTCATCATCAAGGCAAGCTCATCATCATCATCTTCACTTGTTTCTTGCTCTTCTTCACTTGAGCTAGGCTCAACCATTTTCTTCTTCTTGGGAGTTGTCTTCTTGGTTGACGCCTTGAGAGCAAAGGTTTTTGATGATGACTCCTCCATCATTCCAAGTACGCTCATTTCATGAGCATGAATTTCTCCAATGAGCTCCGAAACTTCAATGTTGTCTAGTGACTCCTTTTGGAGCATTGAATTGATAATGTTGTACTTGGGCTTGGGTAGAAGCATGAGGATTTTGCGATTTATAAGTCCCTTGCCAAGAGAAGCAATATCAAGTGCGTTAATTTCCTCAATGAGCACATTTAAACGAGAAAACATTTGATTAACGTTTTCATGAGGAAGCATCTTAAATTCATCATATTTTGATTTAAGCATGTGATATTTGAGTTCTTTGACACGAGATGAGCCCTCATGTATTTCAACTAGACATGCCCAAATTTCACATGCCTTTTCCTTGCTAGCAATCCTAGCAAAAACATCTTGACTAATGCATTCATATATGGCATTTCTAGCCTTAGCATCCCATTTTAATTGGTCTCCAACATAGTCAAGATTTCCAAACCCCGCATGGGTCGCTTCCCACACTTCGGGAGCAATTGCCTCAAGATAAGCGCGCATGCGTGCTTTCCAATAAGCAAAATTCTTGCCCTCGAAGGTAGGAACCGAACCCCCATTCTTGGCCATTTTTGCTCTCTAGCGGTGAAGCTAGAATGATCCAATGAGCAACCAAGCTCTGATACCAATTGTAAGGATCGAAACGCCCAAGAGGGGGGGGGTGAATTGGGCTTTTTAAAATTTTAGAGCAATTTAAAACTTTAATGGTTGAAGCCCAATTCCCTATGCAAACTAAGTACGCAAGTAAGAGAGTTAAGTGCGGAATAGTAAAAGCGTAATAGTAAGGAGTGAGGAGAGAAATGCAAACTCCCGCGGAGACTCGGAGACACGGCGATTTTTCCCGTGGTTCGGTAAGATCATAAAAATCTTCCTACATCCACGTTGTGGCACCCACCAAAGGGTATGGCCACACCCAAGTCACCAAGACAAGGGAATCCACTATCTTTCTCCGTTCGCCCTCTCCGGCAAGGTGGAGCTCAAGCCTTGTACAACGGTGATCCTCCGGGCTTCCACAAACACCTTGGTAAGCTCCGGAGTGATCTCTTCTTCCTCCAACGTTTACAAGGTGAGAGAAGTCACCAAGACACTCTCTCTCACTAGTCTAGAGATTCCAATCACCAAGAATGGACGCACACAAGCTTCTCTCTAGCTAGATATAACCTATAGTTGGATTACAAGAGGTTTTGGAGTGTGGAAGTGATAGCTCTTGGTCTTGAATGCTTGAGAATGTGTAGTGAGGCTCAGAAGATCAAGACTTATCGAAATGGCCGGTTGGAGGGGTATTTATAGCCAGCCCACACGAGATAGCCGTTGGAAAAGTGGGCAGACTTTGTCAGTTAACATCGGATCCTCCGATGCACCCCTTTATATGATCATCGGTCGAATTCCAAATTAGCTGATGTCATGTGTCAGATGTGACCGTTGGATATAACCGTTGGATTTTTTAATCGACCGATGTTACTTCAATTTATCATCGGATGATCCGGTGAGTTGATCTTCAGAATTGGGTCAGAAATATTTTCTCTGTTGAATTTGACCGATGTACACTTACTTCATCATCGGATGATCCGGTGTGTATATCTTCAGAGTAACTCAGATATCATCCTTCGGGTGAACTCAACCGATGTGCCACTTCCTTCACATCGGATGATCCGGTGTGTACTGGGCTCTGAGGTCTTCTTCTTCTGCCAACTCAAACTCGACCGATGTAGTCATTTTGCAAGACATCGGATGATCCGGTGAATGCAACTTGTTTGCTTCGAGTTGTTTTGAGTTGATCTTTTAGAATCCTCTCGAGTGACCTCTTTGATACTTGTTTGAAATGATATTACGATGAGGTGTGAGCTCCTTGTGTTGCCAATTTTGATAAAGTGGAGTCGTTGTATGATTTCTTCATTTAGTTTTTATGAGTATCGAATAACCCCTTAGAATGGATCATTGAGGGGTCTTCATTTGTATCCAATGAGCAGTAGATGGTGTGAATAGATAGTTCATTAACGGTTGATGTGATATATGTGAACCCTCGCATCCACAAACTCATTAGTAATAACGAACGGTTGTCATTAATCACCAAAACCATATCTCACGGGGGCCTAGATGCTTTCACCATGTCTAACAAGGTTCGGTTCCTCTGCTCGGACACCCCATTCCATTGGGGCGTTCCAGGTGGAGTCAAATGATCATAAAATTCATGGCTCAAATATTCACCCCCATGATCAGATCGTAGAAGTTTAATTGTCTTGCCCAACTGTACTTCATTCTGAAATTCTTTGAACTTTTCAAAAGATTCAGACTTGTGCCTCATTAGATAGACATATCCATATCTACTAAAGTCATCGGTAAAAGTAATGAAATACTGAAAACCATCTCTAGCTACCGAACTCATTGGTCCACATACATCAGTATGTATTAGTCCCAACAAGTCACTTGCCCTCTCACTTTGACCAGTGAAGGGTGCTTTGGTCATCTTCCCAAGCAAACAAGACTCGCATGTGTCAAGTGATTCAAAATCAAATGAACTTAACAAACCATCTTTATGGAGTTTCTCAATGCGTTTCTCATTTATATGACCTAAGCGACAATGCCAAATAAAAGTGGGATTTAGATCATTTCGTCGAGCCCTTTTTGTATTAATGTTATAGACTGTTTTATCCTCAAGATCAAGAACATATAATCCATTCACTAATGGACATTGAGCATATAAAATATTATTATAATAAATAGAACAACATTTGTTCTTTATTATAATCTCATAACCATTAACTTCTTTCAAACATGAAGAAGATATAATGTTCTTGCTCAAAGAAGAAATGCAATAACAATTATTTAATTCCAAAACTAATCCTGAGGGTAATGACAAGTGATAAGTTCCGACAGCTATGACAGCAACCTTTGCTCCATTGCCGACCCAAACATCCAACTCGCCTTTTGCAAATCTTCTAGTCTCACTTATACCCTGTAACGATTTGCAAGTGTGAATCATTGATCCGGTATCAAATACCCATGATTCACTATAAGATGTAGCAATATTGATTTCTATAACATTTATACCTGAAGTGGAAGTCTCACTCCCTTTCTTCTTCTTATCCTCCAAGTACTTCTTGCAGTTCCTAGACCAATGCCCCTTAGCATGACAGTGGAAGCATTCATCATTAGGAGAAGGGCCTGATTTGCCCTTTGGCTTTGAGCTTGAAGATTCATTGGGAACCTTTCCCTTGCCTTTAGGATGCATCACACGCTTCCTCTTTTTATTCTCCTTTTGAACCATCATCACATGAGTGGTGTTTTTCTTAATGCTTTCCTCGGCTGTTTTAAGCATCCCATGCAATTCAGCCAACGTTTTCTCCATGCCATTCATTTGATAATTCAATATAAATGCCTCATAGCTCGGTGGGAGTGGCTGGAGAATAACATCAATAGCCAGATCATCCTTGAGTTCAGAACCAAGTTTGTCCAAAGTCTCAATGTAACCAATCATCTTGATTACATGGGGACTGACCGGGCTACCTTCTGCCAGCTTGCATGAGAACAAGGACTTTGAGATGTTGTACCTCTCAGCCCTTGCTTGGTTCTTAAACATTCCACGTAGTCCCTGAATCATAGAATAAGCATCTGCATGCTCATATTGTTTCTATAGATCAGGGGACATTGTGGCAAGCATGAGGTAGCTTGCATTAAGCGCATCATCGCAGTGCTTCTCATAAGTCCTGCGAGTTGCGGCATTTGCATCATCGGGGAGGTCATTGGGGTATGGTTGCTCAAGAACATACTCAATTTTCTCTTGCCTGAGAACAATTCTCAGGTTGCGGTACCAATCAATAAAGTTAGCTCCATTGAGCTTTTCTTTCTCAAGCACAGATCGCAAATTGAAACCGGAATTGTTACTAGCAGACATGATCTACAATAGAAAATAAATATTCAAGGTTTTAGCACTATGTTATGTACCAATTTTTTATTAACAGTTTAATAAAAGACACCACCACTATATGAGCATCGTCCTCCCTCTAACGACATATAGTGGTCCAAGATCCATATTCACTAATTCCTAGTGAGCTTTGGCTTCACTGCTAGAAAATTAGTGACATAGGTAAACAACCATTGTTAATCATATCTCTATATGATTCTTGTTTGTTGGGTGACATCCAATGCCCCGGCTCCCAACACTATGCCATAAAGCCCAAAACCGTTTTGATAGCTTTGTTGAGTAAACCAATACTATGCATGTGAATGTCCAATATTCACCCTATTCATTATGATAGATGACGGTATTTTGCTTTGGCAAACATACCATACAACGATCAAAACAACATAGGTGCATATATAGGTAAATGGCATCAAATACTCAACTTTTCCGAGGGAAGCTATTCTATCATGACAAAACATCCACCATATGAAAAGCATGAAAAGAATAGTAAAACATCACAGGCATACGATCATATCATATATGTGATATGGCCTTTAGGATCATAGTGGTCTCCATCACCATGGTTCCATCATGATCTACACTGCCATGTCTCCCTTCTTATGGTGATCACCATCGCCATCATGCTTGAGTTTTTTCATTGAATATAAAAGAAGCTAATACATCTAATAGCTATCAAATAAATTACATGAGAGATCAGGCATCACAGGGCGACACGCAGGTCGTTATACAAATATGTGACAACCTCAACCTGGTTGTGTTAAATTTGCAACACGCAGGTTGCACGAATTTTACACACAGATTATCACATCATATTTAGGCCATACCATTCACATCATTCCCTGCAAAAACAAGTTAAGCGTAGAACGATGTCTATCGCGAAACAACTTAATGATGTCACTATAGCAGATAGCAACGGTGGTCCCTGAACACCAAACGGAATTACATAGATCGCATCTATGAAATCACTATGAAAATCTCATCGAATTGATCAGATCAACCAGAATCTGAGCCATTCAGAATGCCTCAATTTTCATTGCGACTGGTTATCCACGAGAAGATCGCGACACATGACCGTGATCTATTGGCTCAATCTGTCAGCTATGTACACTATTAGTCCCGATGGTGATTCCAGCCGGTAGGGACAGGTTGCGCACACAGCAGAGAAGGAGCACGAACTAATCCTTTAGTCATATGATGGCAATCTACTCTAACCAATTCCAAACCCCAAAAGCCGAACTATAAAAATTCATCATATGAACTTGTCTGCAGTAGATCGCATCTAAGATCCAGACCAAAAACTACACAAGTCGGCTCTGGTACCACTGTAGGGAAATAGGGATGCGCTACTCTAGCAATTCGACCGTATCACCCAGGAAACATGCGAGTAAGAAGGTCATGGATCTTTACCACTAGACGCGCAGCGCAGCGGATCGTAGATGCGCGTCGTAGCCGATCAGCGCAGCAGTAACAGCAGCGCCTCCACGGAGTCCACACGTACAGGGAGGAACGCCGTGCATCGGTGTGCTAGCACCATGCGCGCGGCAGGGGTTTCGGCGGCTGACCTGTGAAGGGCGGCGGCTGGGACTGCTATCTGGTGGAGACCACTGTCCCTAACCCTACCCTTCATATTTATAGGCGCGCTAATGGGCTTTTAGGTCACAGGCCCATTAGTACCCTAATTTCATATGGATCAAATATCCATCAGGCCTTTATCCGAATTGTTATGATTGCCTCTTGGGCATATCACCAACATTCATCACTTTGTATCATGCTAACCGATGTTTTGTTATGTCGCTCTACAACTCCATTCTAACGTGTAGGGGGTTTGAGGTGGTGTTGAATATCATGTTGGGAGCAATATGCTCTAAACTCCACTAAAGTGAAATCCCCTTCACAATTAATGCGAAGTAACTTCAGCCTACTTCTAGACTCACTACAAGAAACACGACCATTTACGACGGTCAAAACCATCGTAATTAAAACAAAAGTCATAAATAACTAATTACGACTATAATGGCATATTTACAACAGCAGTCGGCCGTCACAAGTTTGAAGTCGTAAATAACGTTATTTACAACAGCCACCGTCATAAATAAGTTATTTACGACCGTCTGTACCGACCATCATATATTATGGAGACGTGCCAACTGGCACCCTCTGAAAGCTTATTTAATACCGTCAGGAACAGACCATCATAAATAACACAGACTTATTTACGACAGCCAGCTCGAGGCCGTCGTAAATAAGAGATTTCATTTTAAAAAATTAGAAAAATGCTAACCTGGCACCATGGCCAGCTTACAGGCAGATACAACAACAGATATATAACATCACATACATTTCATATTACAATAGTTTTAAATATAAGACATGACACTACACACTCCCACGTCCGCTACCTCCGGAGCTCATAATGTTGTCCTCGCGTCGTGCTCTAGGTCTCGATAGCCGTGGCAATGGAGTCTGAGCCTCCACCACTGATCCATGTGAGAAAAGTGTAGTTAGAGCATATGGCTAAGTTTGGCTATGTTTGAGCAATTATGGCTAAGTTTGGCTATGTTTAAATAGTTATGGCTAAGTTTGACTATGTTTGAGCAACTATGGCTAAGTTTGGCTCTGTTCGAATAATTATGGCTATGTTTGGATATGTTTGAACGATTATGGCTAAGTTTAGTTATGTTTAAGCAAATATGACTAAGTTTGGCTATGTTTGAGCAATTATGGTTAAGTTTAGCTATGTTTGACTAATTTTAGTTTAGTTTATTATAGTAATCTAATTAATTTAATTTGAAGAAATATTGCTTACCTGTGCTGCTGAAGAAGTCACCTGTCGCTCCGCCGGCACCTGTGGCTGCATCGGCGGCTGCCATGAGAGAATGACAACCTGCTGCCCGTTCTGCCGGGCGAAGGCCTGTGATAGCAAAGCATTAACACGTGAATAGTAATAAAATGATATGACTAGTTTGTATTTCAAGTTATTACATGTATCGCCGCTTGTATTTATGCATTGTAGCTGGCTTGATACTCTTGTGTGGCCTTCAATAGCGCTGCTTGCTCCTGGAGCTTCTCTTGTGTTAGGCGTAGCTCCTCTTGGACACTTTGAAACTCTGGATCCCTCTGCGACATCCGCCGGTTGGGTCCAGCGGACGAAGACTGCAAGGAGAAGCCCCTCGAAGGCCTTGCCTCTCTCGAGTGAACCCGTTCTATCGAAAATGGTAAAATTACAAAAAAAAATTAAGAGTAAGATAATGTAGCTCGAATTGATAAAAATAAAAACAGCTAGCATCTTACCGTCCATGAGCTTTTCCGCCACCGCTCACATACATGGCTTTGACGTCGATTGGAGCGTTGTGCCAATTGTAGTCTTCGCCGTGAGTCCTCACCGCCTCCTCCCCATACTTCTTCTACAATAGAAGCAATATATGAAAACATGTCAATAGCAATATTAGTTACAAATAACATAAAGCAACTCGAGGAGACACCAATTGAGCTGCCGCAACCGTAGTGCACAACTAGCCGAGCTGTGAAGGGTCACTTGCCCTGTGACCTCTCTTCCACACCTGAATATCGCTTGGTCGTTCACTGAGCTCATTTTCCTGTAGGTACGAGTCAGTAGCATAAATATACTATAAATATAGTTTCATAGGTATTTTCCTTACCATTTTCTTAGCCAGACGTAGATGTTCATCCGGACCATATGTATGGCATCCGGTAGACCCTCTGCACTGTCAAGCCCTCTTGGACTTGCCGACAAAGTACGCGTTGGACCACAACCGATAGAGGCCTGGTAAGCCTCCGGACCGTCCTTCAACCGAGAAATCCCCACCTTCATGCATTTACTAATTGATTGACATAACATTGACATTACAAAATAAGAGCCATATTTAAAACACTACTAGTTTACCTCAGCGTACTGCTCCTCCGTCAAGTACGTGTCAGAGCCGTCTCTAAATGCCGCTAGATCCTGCCCTTAATACCTCTTCAAATAGTCGTTTGTTGCTCGAATCCAGGCATAAGACATTGCTTGCGTAACAAGCTTTCTGGCTTTCTTGTTGAAGACGGCTCTCGTGTGCTCGACATCCACTGGATCCACCAAACGGAACCGTCTCTAAGAGAAGACAGAAACATAAGTTTTATTACACATTCTAGTTATTGAAGAAATAAAATTCAAATAATGTATTAAACATACTTACTCAGAAATCAGCCCATACTGCACCCTAAACAGTTCATACGTTAGGTCAGTAGCACGAGCGTAATCATCCCATGATTTCGCTGGGATACGCTCGTCACCGCTGCTAGGGAGCTCACCAAGTAGTGCAAACGCACGAGGTTCCCTAAGACAACGTTGAATTGTCTCTGACATCCTATACCCTTGACGGTAGTGTCCTCCCATCCACTGCAAAACAATTGTTCATGAAAGAGTTTTAGCACTACATAATTTTCTAAAGCTAGAATGTAAGGGCTTCTTACCTATCTCCAACAGGGCCAATAGCCGGTAGTGTTGCTTCGTCTCTAGGAACCGGAGGAGGAGCCACATAATGGCCTCTAGTCTGTCACCTTCTTTGCGCCTCCGTGTCCTCGAACGATCCGGAAGGCTGGTCCGTCGACCCGGAAGGCTGGTCAGCTGAGCCAGAAGAGTGGTCAGCTGACTGTGGTTTAGGAGAGGCCTCGACCTCGGCCTCGGCCTCTGACTCTGAGTCATCCTGCAATGTTATATTAGTTTTAAGGATAAATATATTAATTTATAATGTAATAGAATATGATTGATAACTAAAATTACCTCGGCCCACATTGTACTGCATCGTAGAAGCATTGATATTATTTTTCTATGCAAAGTAAACACTTGATAAGTATCCTACCTCCTTAAGAGTAAATACTTCAACGATGCAAATTTCAACTCTAGCCCTATTGCCAACCAGTGGTTTAAGAAATCTTAGCGCTCTTTCTATGTGATACATCAGCCTATATTGCACAGGGGCGCCTACTTTAGCTTCATACGATAGATGGATAAGGAGATGTTGCATTAGATTGACAAACCCTAGAGGAAATATTTTTCCATCTTACATAAAAGAACTGGTATCTCCTTCTCTAACTTCTCTATCATCTCTATGATGATTTCTTTAACACAGAGGTGCCTATAAAAATACCTAAGCTCGGCATACGCTTTCCAAATTGCATCATCAAGGTAGCACCAAAACATAAACGACACAAATCTTTTCATGATTATGTGATAATCATGACTATTAACCCGGTTAGTTTTCCCGTTTTGACATTAACAGCTCGTATCAAGCTAGCAGCGTAAGCATTGGGAAATTTTAACCCTTTCAACCAATTTAGAACTTCTTTCTTCTGTTTAAGTTTAAGACAAAAAGAAGCACGTGGCTTACCACCACTTTTAGAGAGCTCAAAAGTTAGGCGATTACAAAGCTCTGCCAAATCTTTTTGAGCCTTTATATTGTCATGTTTTGCCAGGCATATCCATGCACGTGCTTATGATGCATTCGCTCATGTTACTCTCCTGGTGCATGACATCAATATTGTGCATTAAAATCAATGAATTGATATATGGTAGGTCCCATAGTCCACATCTATGAATCCAATTATGTACCTCTCCGTAACCTATAAAAAATCCCGGATGATCTTTGTCTACCACAAGTTTATCCAAGATATCAACAATTTCTGACCCACTAAAAATGCTTCATCGGTCTCTTCGTCACAATGTTGTTCTTTTTAAAAGCATTCTTTTGTTGCCTAAACACGTGATTCTAGGGCAACCAACGTCTACAACAATCAAAGTAGCAGATCTTACCACCGTGAGTGAGACGAAAATAATCTGTGTTCGAAGCACATATCGGACATGTCAAACATCATGATGATCCATCCATCAAACATGACGTATGCCAGGAAATCATGGACTGACCACAAGTACGCATCTCGAAGGTTGAATTTTTGCTTCTTGTAATAGTCGTACGCTTCTACTCCTGTCCATAACCGTTTCAACTCTTTGATTGGCGGTTGCAACATCACGTTCACACTTGGACCAGAATGATCTGGTCTAGGTAGAATGAGGCAAAGGAACAATAACTGATATTTCATACAAAGAGCAGGCGGTAGGTTGTACGGAATAGCAAAAATGGGCCAACATGAGTAAAGTGTGGCATTTGTACTAAAAGGTGAGAAGCCATCCGTCGCTAACCCGGTGCGGATATTTCTCGCATCACTAGCGAAGCCTGCATCGAAGTTGTCTAGCGCCTTCCATGCACTACAGGAATACAGAACACTTACGACGGCCAAAAGCCGTCCTAAATAAAGAAAAACCGTCGTAAGTTAGTTATTTATGACGGTTCTATGTTATTTACAACAGTTTCTGGCCGTTTCAAGTTTTTAGTCGTAAATAATTTTATTTACAATGGTTACCGTTAAAAATAACTAACTTACTACGGCTGGGAATGGTGTAACACCCCAAAATCCTGTTAAGAGGGGAATTTAAAAAATTTTGGACGTATTGCATGTGTTGCAAAAATTCAAATTCAAACTGGAATTCAAATTAAACTCAAAACAGAAATGAAAAAGAAAAAGAAAAAGAAAAAATAAACCTTCCCGGCCAGTGGGCCGAAACCCACCAGCCGGCCCACCCAAACCCCTCGCCAGCTCGCAGCCGCGCGCCCGCGCACCTCTCGCAGACAGGCGGGACCCACCTGTCATCCCCGAGCTCCCGATCGCGCTGACCCCGGACTGTTCCCCGCGCGTGCGCGATCATAACCGACCGGAAAACCGCGCGTTCCCAGCCGACTCCCGGCCCCAGAAGACTCCAGCTCAATCTAAACAAACCCGCCGCCCTCCCCCGTCTATAAAAACCCCGGCATCGTCCCGTTTTTCCGCCACGATCCGCCGTTTTTCCTCCCGGTGAGAACCCGAGCTTCTCCGGCAAATTCTGCTCGATCTGCGCTCGGGAATTCTGATCTAACTCGCTGGTCTTGATCCACCGCCTCCGGGGAACCGCGCAGGTGCAGAAAACTCGGTGGTTTACGGCTCAAACACAGCGCTGACGAGCCTCGCCGTGAATTCACCTCGGACCTCGTCGCCGACCGCTTTCCAGGACCTCCGAGCTCAAGAAAACCCCCGAGGTGAGATCCCCGACCTCCCCTCTACCGATCTATGCCATAAAATCATAGTTTTAGGAAGAATTGACGAAGATCCGAAACTCTCCGGCGAGATCGCCGCCTCCCGCCGCCCGCGCTCGATCAGAGCGACGTGGCCGCTTGTGTGCCGTCTATTTTAAATCGCACGGTAGAATTTAAATCCCCGCGTACCGGTTCGACGTTATAATCTCAGCCGTCTGTTTTAAATCGGACGGTCCACGTCAGCCCCGCGTTATAAAGGCTGGGATTCTTACGTGGTACCCCCTGGGGTTCTCGGAAAATACGAGCTAGGCCCGGAAACTTCTAATCTAGCCCCTGGAACTTCAGAAAATTATGTAAATTCATTTAAAAATCAGTTTTAGCCCCTGGACTTAATAAAAATTAGGAAAAACCCCTCTGTTATGTGTAGTTAGACCCCTAGAAATTCTTAAAATAATATAATAGGCCCTGTAGTGGGGTGAGTTTACCTTTTGAACCCTATGTGATATTAAATTTAGAAATTTGAATATATGTTTAGTATTTAAAATTTAAAAGATGGGACAAACATATTGTCAATTCAAATTAAAAACTTTCCTAGTACATGGAAAACTTTGGAGTGAGATAAAAATAGATTTTTGGCTGAAATGAATCTGTCTAATTAATTATTCACATTTATTAGTTATAGGGACATATTTTTAAGTAGAGAGTAATTCTGAAAATTAGTAAAATAAATGTAAAATAGTTCACATCAGAGGAGAAGTTCAAAAATATATTATTATATATTTTAGACCCAAAAACTATTCTGTTTAGATGAGGTGTCTTACTATTTTTATAATAAAGTTCACATTTAGGCATAGGAAATAAATATGAAAATATAGCAAACTAGGTATGAATAACTAGAAAATGATAAATGAAGTTTCCAAAATCCAAAGAATTCAGTTTAGGGTTGGTAGAAGGTCTGAAGACACATATGAAGTAGGAAAATACCTCTCATGCATACTTGGTAGCTAAAAGGTGTAGTAATTGAATATAAGGGATTTATTTAAATTGGAAACTCATATATAGTATGCAAACATAAATGAGAATACAAAAGTAGAAATCATATACACATGTTTAAAAGTGCATGTAAGCCAAAAATCAACACACATAGAGTAACCACAACACATAGAAATGAGAATGGCTTTCATAAATGTGAATGTGTGGCTTGTATGAAGTGGAAGTGTGAACTATGTCCTATGACTTGTTGTTTTCTTTTGCTATGTGTGATGGTATGAGTAGAACCTGCTCCAGAGTAAGTTCTTCCTTTCCAAGATCAGGACTACCCATTCCAAGAGCAGCAGGAAGGAGGCAAGTGTCCTTGACCACTTTAATCCTATGCTAGGATATGTAGATAGAATTATTTGCATTGTCAATTGAAATATGAAACCCATGCTAGGAAGTTTTCCTAGAATTGCATTATCTTGTTTCCTTGTAGCTTGCGATTGGGATTTATTTTATCATATCATTCATTTACATGCTTATGCTTAGCCATGCTTAGAATGGGATAATTGGGATATGAGATCATTAGTTTATTTACCATACTCTTGAATGAGATGTTGTGAGTTATGTAGAGGTAGGGATCAAGGCATGTTGAATGATTTGGTTGGTGCTGGGTGCACGAGACTCGGGTTTGTGTTTAGTACTTGCCTGGATCCTAAGGACCGGTTCATGGAGCATGTAACCTGGCTTTACCGTGCCAACCACATGCTGAGATGGGGCAGCTTGGCCAATTAATTAGGTGTATCCCCGGTGTAGTATGGGTGTGTTGGATGGTGCGGGGAATAGGTGTCAGCTGGACTACCATATGAACCGCAAGGCTCAAGAGGGGGCCACTGCAGCGGGGTTGGAGCCTCTTGTATGCTGTTAGGGGTGAAACCTCAGTGGGCCCACGCTCGTCGGGAATCCCTTTGTAAAGGCTTCGTAGTGATCTCCTGGCTACACACCTGGGAAGTGTGAATGTGGTTCGTAGCCACTGGCATAATGGAGGTTCTTTTAGTCCACCCGGCAACGGGGAATGAAATCACTACATGTGGGTACAGTGGTGCAAACTCTACAGAGTCAAAACTGTCATGACAGCCGTGCTCACGGTCAAGAGCGGCTTGGACTTATTCATGATTAGATGAGTGATGGTTTTGGATGTTAAGGATGTTAAGCGGGGAGCTTAACATTGAAAATGATGTTATGATTATTTGATTATGATGATGGGATGGGAGATTGGGACCATTTCACCTGTGTAGTAATGTAGGTGCTTAATAAGCTAAGGTGATAAGTATTAATTGCGTAGTGCTTTAACCATGAGTTCAACCTCTCCTTGCGCTAGCCATGCATGACATGACTTTCCCACACTTGCTGAGTACCATCGGTACTCAACCTTGCATATTTGTTGGTTTATATTGCTGCTCAGGTCAAGATAATGAGGTGGTGTATAATGATCAAGACTTTGGACCCGAAGAAGGTTTCTAGGTTCATGGAGTCCCCCGGGCAACGCCTGTAGCGGAGCCCACAAGAATAATATTCCGCTGCTGTTTTATTTACTTGTTATGAACTTATTATCGTCCATCGAGACATATGCTATGTAAGACTTATTTATATTCGACAACTGGCTTGTAATAAATGATGCTTAACTATTTGTCATCACATGTATGAGAAAATGATCCTGGCATACATGTGATATTCACTCGGTTATTCTTCGGAGAAACCGGGTGTGACAAATGGTCGTCGTAAGTAAACGACCGTCTCCGATCACGGCACCACGTGGCGGGCTGGGCACCTTACTTACGACAGCCTAGGTACCGGTCGTCGTAAGTTAGTTAGGTTAACTTACGATGGCCTTGCCCTTGCCATCGTAAGTTAACTAGATTAACTTACGACGGCCTGTATAGCTGGCCATCGTAAATAAGGTTTTCAACCTTAAAAAACAGAATTAGGATAACATGACACGATGGTCAACTCACAGAACAGTTTATATAAACATGCAAAATATAAAACATCCAAAATATTAAACAAAAAAGAGATCCACTCCGTAAACTCTACCCCTTCTACTCGTGGATCTAGTCGCTCCTCCACTCACTCCAGAGCCGAACAATCCACCTCCGCGACCTTCTCCCAGTGCCGATAGATGTGGCGGTGGAGTTTGAGTCTCCGTTGCCGATCTCTACAATTTAAATAAATAGGTAAAGTGAGTTTGAGCTTGTACGGCTCTCTCCCCACTATTATCACTCCCTCTCTCTCCCTCCCCCGCACTCTCACTTTCTTCCTCGCCCTCTCCCTCCCCCTCTATCTACGACTCCCTCTCTCTCTCACCCCCTATTTCTACCACTCCATATCTCTCTCCCTCCCTCTCTCCCTTTTCACTCTCACTCTCTCTCCCTCTCCCTCCTCTTATCTACCACAATCTCTTACTCTCACTCCCTCCCTCTCCCCCCTCTCACTCTCACTTTCTCCCTCGCCCTCTCCCTCCCCCTCTCTCTACGACTACCTCTCTCTCACACCCCTACCTTTACCACTCTGTCTCTCTCCCTCCCTCTTTCCCTTTTCACTCTCACTATCTCTCCTTCCCCCTCTCTACCACTATCTCTTATTCTGACTCTCTCCCTCTCCCCCCTCACTCTCATGCTCACTCTCTCCCCTCAACTACACTAAGTTTTTCTTAGATTAGAAAAAGGCAAATAAAAACATATTACCTGGACATCTGAATGTGCATGTTGTGGGGGAACTTGTGGCGGGGCAAAATCTGACGGCTGCCACATCGGGATCGAGATCTGCTGCCCACTCTGTCGAGCTAAGGCCTGTAATTGCAAAATATTGAAACAAATAAAATAATGCAATGTTAGGAATTTAAATCAATTTGTATTCAAATACATACCTCCATCATCGCCTGCATCTGAGCCATGTAGTTTGCCATGTAGGCGGCCTGCTGCTCCCTCTCCCTCTAGAGCTCCTCCCTCTCTCTCCGGATCTCTTCTCTCTCCCTAAGGAGCTCATCTATCTGGCTCTGTGAGGGGCAACGACTTGTATGCCCGATGGAGTGACGATCGAAGGTCGCGCTACCCTCAAGTCGACAACTCCACCGAAATGGCAAACCTACAATGAAAAAAAAAGAATAATAATTAGAAGAAGCAAGTTTTTACAGAAATAAAGAAAATAAACAACTTACCGTCCATGTGCCTTCTCGCCTCCGCTAGCGTAAACGTCTTGAGGGTCAATTGGCGCATTTTCCCAATCGTACCCTTCGCCGTGTATCCTCACGGTTTCTCACCCATACTTTTTCTAAAAGGAGTAAAATTGCGTATTAGTAACAACAAATTAGTAACAACTAAATTGATAAGCTTTGATAACTTACCAGTCGTTCAGCCGTGACCTGACTGCACTCCCCAGGCTGGGATGGGTCCTTATGACCCCGCTTCTAGACGGTAGTGTCGGTTGGTACCTGACCGGTCTCGCGCTTCTGTAGATATGTGTTAGTATGCTAATTATATTATAAAAATATACAAAGAAAGGTTATTATTCTTACCATGCGTTTCACTAAACGCACATAGCCATCGAGACCATAGGAGTGCTTTGAGTCTGAACCTCTGCATCCACGAGCCCTCCTGGACTTAGCGATAAAAGCATCGCTAGCCCACATCTGGCAGAGAGCTCGGTCCGCTTCGAGCCGACCCTCTAGCCAGGAAATACTGACCTGCATATATTTATTATGTCATTGAAATATCTTTTACATAACTAAGTACTGAAATAATTGAACATAAACAACTTACCTCCGCATACTGCTCCAACGAGTGCTTCGCGTCTGCACCAGCATCGTTCGCCTCAAAGCCCGACTCTCACGACGGTGTATATAGCTAAACGTCGTGAAGCAAATAATTATCACTCAATTTCCACGCAAGTAATTAATAGACAAAACATAATTATTAAAAAATGACTCAAAGAGGGCGCAAACGAAATACGCAGCGGCGGGGTGGGATGCCGGGGGCTAAGGGGGCCCGCTGGGGGCCAGGGGAGTAGCGGGGGCCGGGGACGGCGCGGCGACTTGGAGTCAAGTGAGGGCGGGGCGCGACGGCGGCCATGGGCAGTAGCGACAGAGGGAGCCGGGGGCGGCGGCCGACGGTGGAAGCGGCACGGCGGACGGTAGGCGCCGATGGAGGCAGGGGCAGAGGACAGCTTGGGGGAAGGGCTAAGAGGCGGGCTCAGGCTCGGGGGCGTGAGGCGTCGACTGTGGCGGCGCGAGGGCTGGACGCCTAGGCGTCGCTATGAAAACACTAAATTGCCTAGGAACTGGGGCGGCGAGGCCGGGGAGTAAAGCAAAAATTAAATATGTAAAATAACTAAAATCAATCAGCTAATAAATTGACTTAATTAAACAACTAATCAATCAATTAAACAACTAATGAATCAATTAACTAAATTAAATAACTAAAATCAGAAACAATTTCTAAAATAACTAAAATCAATCAATTACTAAATTAACTAAATTAAACAACTAATCAAATAATTAAACAACTAATGAATCAATTAAACAACTTAAATAACTAAAATTGCTTAAATTGAACAAATAATCAATTAATTTTGGACCATGTTCACCTTATCCAAGTAGGATGTGGCGTGGTGGCTGCGGCGGGGTCGGCGGAATCCGGTGCGGCGGAGGCCGGGGCAGCTGCGGACGGGGTTGCGGTGGCTGGGGCGGCTGGGCCGGGGTGGAGGGCGAGGCGGCGGCGGCAGAGGCCAGGGCGGTGGCGGCTGCAGGCGGGACGGCGGTAGACGGGTGGAGGGCAGGGCGGCGGCGGTTGGGTGGAGGGCGGGGCGGCGGCGACCGGGGAGGCGGCGAAGGGCGGGGCGGCGGGCGGCGCTCGGGTGCGACCGCGGGGGCTTGGGTCGGCACGGGCGTGAATGCCCACGCCGACCCGAGCCCACGGGTATATAAGACTTATTTACGACGGCCCCTGGTCTGGCTGTCGTAAATAAGCTTATTTACGACGGCCAAGCCTTAGCCGTCGTAAATAGAAAATTATTTACGACGGCCTAGGTCAAGCCGGCATAAACAATATTTTATTTACGACGACCAGAGTTGGCCGTCGTAATTAACTTAACTTTCGATTGCCAACCCTAGAGCCGTCGTAAATTAATCTGGCCGTCATTAATTGTTGTGTTTCCTGTAGTGATGCCTCACCATCAGACGAGTGTACCATGACCCGATTGTTGTCACGCACACCTTTTTTGTGCCACCTCATGTATCTGACAATTATTCTAGAGAGGAACAATCACTTCAACCGAGGTGTGATGAGCAAGTAATGAAGTTGCTTATGAGCTACTTCTGTCATCACCTTGTCACCGTCGTCATTAACAACATCGACAGACCTCAATTTACCATACTTTAAGCTTTTGTTCTCTTTGCCATTCCCTTTCTAGAAAAGCATGCAATTGTCCGGGAACACATCAATCTTCTCATATTTCATACCGAGACCAGAAACCATTTTCTTTGACTGGTACATGTCTTTAGACATTTTATGAGGCTTTGGAAGAATATCATTGATCAATTTGACAAGATCGATGTAGCGGTTATTTGATAAAAAGTACTTATACTTATTTGCCATAAGTCATTTCATGAATGAAATGAGGATCACTTTTGTGTGCTCATGTAGCGGCTCTTTTGAGGCTCTCAGAAGCTTGAAGAACTCTTCAACCTCCATTGTAAAAGAATCTTTGTTAAAGTCCAGTAGTATAGATTCAAGCATCTCGTCCATCATATCACCCCCATGCAATAAACATCCCCTTCCTCTTTTTCTATTGATTTAGGCGCTGATTCGTTGTGAAAGATCCACACCTCATAATGTGGCACGAAATCGTATCAGCACAAGTCTATTTAAAGAGGTTTCTTATCTAAACGCCTCATATTTTGTCATCTGATACATGGACACCTCATCTTATTTATCTTGGCTAATGAAAAAGTACGGTTCACAAAAGTCGTAGTCTTGGTCACCCACTCATCTGAGTGACTTCCATTCTTGTTCTAACCAGTATACATCCAACTACGATCTTCACCCATATTTGGGCCTACAAACCAATTGTAGACAAGTCAACATTAGCTATCATGCGTCTACATCTATTAGGAAGGAGGTGTACTAAACCCACCCAAGAGTGACTGAGAGAGCTTGCTTACAACGAGACGCGGGGTCCGGATCCTGATAAAATTTTGGCAGCATAACCCCACAGTTCTCCAACTGCACGCCTGAAATGGTGCAGCAGAGAAGATCAGGTTATACAACCGAAACTTCAATCAGATCCGAGCCTCTCACGTCTCGCTATAGCAAGCTATCTCAGACACTCCATGGCTGTCCAAAAAGGGACAATTCCCAACCTACACATGTCACATGTGTAGTGCAAGTGACACGTGCTGGTTCAAAATGGGTGAAGCATAGGTTACGTTACTCATTTTTTATTAATTCAATACCGTAGTAAAAAAGCTTATTTACGATGATTTTCATATGTTCTAATGCGAGAGAGAGGAAAGAAATAGAGAAAGAGAGGGAAAGGTTATGAGATGGCCGTGAAACAGGGGGGTGGGCTGAGAGGGCGACTAAGCTCGTCAAACTATTGCCGCGGCTCGATTGCTCGTGTCGTGTCGTGTTCTATATCGCGCTTGTACTACCGTGGTTTATTCCATCAGTACTAATGAGATGAAGAATTGTTGGGAGTGTAGATGTTCACTACAAGAAACGGGACCGCTTACTACGGCCGGAACCGTTGTAATGAAGCCATGGAAAACAATCTAATTACGACAGTAATTGCTAAAACGATTGATCAAACAAATTACTTAATTAAATAACTAAATAAAAACTAATTATGAAATATAATAAATAATTAACAATGTACAAAAGTAAAGCATAAACAATGTACTTAAATAACTAATCAAACAATTTCCTTAATTCACCAACTAATTAAAGAACTAATTACGCAAATATAATAAATATTTAACAATGTTCAAAAGTAAAACATAAACAACGTACTTAAAAAAACTATTCAAACAATTAACTAAATTAAATAACTAAATAAAGAACTAATTACTAAATTCAACCAAATAATTAACAATTAAACTAATTATCAGCTAAAACATACAAATTAATTAAGTATTTAACATTATATCTAATCTCACTAAGAACTAATTACTAACCTCAACAAAATAGTTAACAATTAAACTAATTGTCATCTAAAAACATACAAATTCTTAAGTATTTACGATTATGTCTAAGTTAACTAACAACTAATTACAAAAATTAAAAAAATTGCTTCTTTCGGTCGATGGAGGTGACGATGGTGTCAGCGGCAACGGCGGCCCGTGGGAAGCCGGGGCGGGGGTGGTGTGGCTGGGGGCGACGACGATGGCGGCGGGGCCTAGGGCGGAGGTGACCGGCAGCAGCGGCGGGCAAGGGTGGCGGCTCGGGCTCGGGTTCGGCTCGGGCGTAAATGCCCGCGCCGGCCTCGGGCCGTATATAGTCCTAATTTATGACGGCCGGAACTTGGCCGTCGTAAATAAGGATTATTATGAATGTGACGGACCGAAATCCGTACAATCTAGAATCGCAGAGGATGATGCCATACGATGTGACACTCGACATCACACAAGATAAGGAAACCAAGTATTACATTCAAACTTACTGAATTTATACAAAAATAGTACAAACCTTCAGTTTACATCTACTTTACAGAGTTTACTGCAGCGGAAATTATTATACAACTCACGCTAAATCCTAACTAGCAAAAATCAGTTGTCCAGCCCTACAGACAACCCACACTAGCTACATTCTAGCTTCAGGGTGGTGTGCACGGCTCCCATACGCCTACAAGTTTATCCTTACTTCATCTTTTACCCACATGTTAACGGTTCATAAATCTGGAATTTAGTGAGTAATATTTGGTGGCACACATGTTGCAATACAATTTGTTCTTAACAGCAGTAATGCATCACAATCATTCCATATATTTACTACGTCACGATACATTGAACAAGTGGTACTCATGACCACGAGGGACAGTGAGTCGACTCGATATACACCTGCAGGGATACCCGAATAGCACGTCACGTACGCCCATCCTCGGAGTTGCAACGAGGGACAGTGATGTCGACACGTTGAAATCGAGTGAGTAGTTGGCGTTGCTCGTCCCATATCAACATTACTCCTCTGTGTATGCTTGTGTTGTAGCCTTTCTCATCTCACTGGCTGATGCTGATGAGGATGGTGTCGAGAAGCGGTATGAGGTAGACGCTGGTGAGCCTCCTATGCTCACCTTTCTTGCAAGCGAACAATACAGTGCCTCTCCTTTTTTGTCCAACTCAAAGAAGACGACATACAAACCAGTCATATGGTTGCATCCGTGTTGAGGTACCAAAAGGCATTGCCAGAGCTGTCATTGCTGCCACGATGCATGAAGACATGTCCCTCCATCTCCACTGGGCAAGCAGGAGGTTCCATAGATGGGCACACATGCACCGAAGACACCTGCGCCATCATCATGCTCCTCATCCGCCTCAGCTATGTGTGCCTGCACTTGCTGCCGCTTGGGCTTGGAGCGACACTCTCTCATCAAGTGACCCTTCTTATCACACTTACTACACTCGTCTTGGGCTATCTCCAAGTCCGAATCAGCTATGTTGCCACTGTCGCTTGACATCCTGCATTGTGGGTGCCTCTAGCGGTCACCCGTCTTTGACAAACCAATGGACTTGGCAGCCCACTCCTTTTTCTGCACCTTCCACTCCTCTCGAGTGAGGTACAACTGGTTGTCATGATGACATCCCTTGCTTTTGTGATGTGTTGAATGCGTTCTCCGCAACCATCAACCTTCCACCTCAGAAAGAGTGAGACATGACACGTCCAACTAGTGTCGTGATCACCATGACAATCTATTGGAAGCACTGTGGTATGCTACGCAATAGCTTCTCGATGGCCTTTGACTCTCCTACCACCATCCTGACGTCACAAGGTGAGACACCATACCGCTCAGATGGAGTGAGAAGCCTTTCACACTCTCATAGTTTGAAGCTGGCGGCATCGAACTCCTGACTTAATTTTTGTGTCGTACTCTTCTCCACGTGGTCTTCTCTGACCCGCATGACCGTGATACTCGCCCATGTATTCTTGGTCGTCTTATTCTCAACGATCTGGTGATGATCTCCATTGGGACGTGCTGACCAGAATGTCCAATGCCGTCATGTCTTCCCATTCATTCACGCCACCCTTCTCCACTGCCATCCACACTAATTGCACCTTCAACTTGACCTTCATCATGTTAGAATCAGACGACAAGAAAGTGTAGATCGAAATAGAGGAGTCACAGATTTTAACGTGGAAAACCCCTCCAAGTCGAAGGGGAAAAAACCACGGGCGCTGGCCGGCAAATATCACTATATCAGGAGGTTTACAATCGTGGGAGATTACAATCCTTTTTCATGCCTCTCCCGGCGGCTCACAAGCCTCCCGGCAACGGGCCTCCGCTTCGCTACGGAAATCCTGCCTCTTTTATCTTCATTAGAATTTGGATCATCAATCAGCACATCATAATCACCCACTGCGTGTAGTTGGTCTTAGTAAGCACGGGGTAGCTAGCCCGGTTGCTCACCTTACAAGGTACATGAAGGTTGTCTGCGGTGTTTTTGATGGTGTTCGTGGACGTAGACATCTTGATCAACTTTTCATCAGGGTCAAACAACGCTCTGGTACCATGATTGTTAGAATTTTGATGTGCTAGAGGCCCAAACTGTCGGTTCCTAACTTGAGATCGAAAACGAGTAAAAACGTCGGCGAGAAGAAAAAAAATGCAAACTAAACAGAACAAACGAGGATTTGTTTTCTGAACTTTTGCTCCTATTTCTTATTTCGTTTCTTCTCTTTATATAGACTCTTTATAATTTGTTTTCACGTCCAACACGACTCATAATCCGAGTCCAACACAACGTGATCTGTATTCGGTTTAAGACTCTAACACTTCCTTAACTGTAAACTCTGATGAACTGAAGAACGCAGCTACTGTTCATAACCCGACAAAACCCCGACAACAGACGAGCTTACCCAACAATCACCTCCTTAAGCTTGTCTAACCTTTATTTATTAAATTTCTATCTTGTCCCTTGTTTCTTAAAAGTTAGGACGACTCAGTGATTTTGTCAGAATATCTGCAAATTGATTGTTCGTCCATACATGTTGTACATAAATTTTCCCATCTTCAACACATTGTCTTATAAAATGAAAACGTGTGATGCTTGCTTCTTTCATGCAGTACAGGATTCTTGCACAAATAAATAGCAGACTGATTATCGACTTGAACCAATACTGGTTCTTCCTCCTTTTCTTCAATTAGTTGAGCTAGTAATATCCTTAAAAACACTTCCTGACCAGCAGCTGCACTTGCTGCTATGTATTCTGCTTCACAAGAAGATAACGCTACTACCTTTTGTTTCTGTGAACACCAGCTGATTGGATTTGAACCAAGGAAGAAAATCATTCCAGAAGTGCTTTTACGAACATCTAGATCTCCAGCAAAATCACTATCTGAATACCCATGAAGCCTCAATCCTTCTTTGCTATGTCTATACATAATCCCAAAGTTCAGTGTTCCTTTAATATACCTTAGCACTTGTTCAACAATAATATAGTGTTCAGTAGTAGATTTTTCCATAAATTGACTTACAATACCAACTGAGCAAGCCAACTCAAGTCGTGTGTGAGTTAAGTATCGTAAGCTTCCCACAATGCTTCGATATTGTGTACTATCAACAGGGGAACTTGTACTTTCTTTTCTTAACCTTCACCGAGTGTCCAAAGGAATCTGGGTTAGATTGCAATCTTGCATACCACATTTTTCTAACACCTTCTTGACATAAGCTTGGCATAAGCTGTTTGATTTAATATATCATAGCTGAGTAAACCCAAGTCACTGATGCTAAACATTTTCTTCATTTGTATTTGAAAGCATCAAATTCTCCAGCACTATCTCCCGTGATTATTAAGTCATCAACATAAACACCAATCAGTAGTCTCATCCCCTGATGACTTCTTTTGCATACTACATGTTCTAAAAGACATTTCTTAAAATCTAGAGAAACAAATGTTTTATCCAGCTTTGAGTTCCATGCCCTCGGTGCTTGTCTAAGCCCATATAAAGCCTTAGATAGTCTTATTTCTTTATCTTCCTCCACTTTTTTTCCATATCCAGGTGCTTGTGTTACATACACCTCCTCAATTAAGTCTCCATTTTAAAATGCTGACTTAACATCCATATGGTGGCCCCATGTGTCAGTGACTGTTTATAGTGCCCGGGATCGGCTGTGGCTACGGGATCCTGTGTGGCTACGCGGATAATTCAGTGGGCCGCTGTGTTGCTTCAACTGAATCGTCCATTTGAAACCAGTGGACCGGGCGGACTGTTTAAACTTTTCTAGTAGAAAAATAATTCCAGTTTGCGAGGTAACTTTATAAATTCATAACTTTCAGTAGGATTATCCAAATCCTCAAACAAATTTTTTAGGTTACTTGTGGCCAGTAATTTCCAGCAATACCATTTAATTGGTATGAAAGTCAGTGGAATTTTCTCCATAAATCCATTATCTTAGATCTTTGGAAATTAATCCAGATAATCTACTATAGGGATAAATCCCAATTTTAGCCAGAACCTTCCTTTTAATTTCATTTAAATTCAATACAATTTTCAGCTTCATTGGACATGTATACGTGGGATAAATAATGGGACTTTGCCCTATGTCCATGAAAATTCTAAAAATTACAGAAACAATATGAGAAAATCATAGAAACTTGTAAAATACATATATTCTCGTAGAGTAATTAGAAAAATATGAGACCAACTGTGTTGGACTCCCTAAGACCAGCACTGCATTAAATATACTTTGCTACATGTGAAAGCCCTAAATTTTCTTTGGAATTTCAGAGATATTAAAGCGTTAAGGATTTAATTTAAACACATACTTAATTAAGATTTCATGAAACTTGGCTAGAAGGTCATCTATGATATATGTTAGCTACTATAAAAATCTAAGGGGGCATTGGAGTTCATTTGCAACAAAGTCCAGTTATACACATAAATTCTATTCATAAAGACTGAATTATTCATTTGCATCTGTTTTCGTATCGTTTAGTCACCAAGCTTGAGGAGACTCAGGAGACCATCAACATCATCACTTCGGATACTGACTTTAGTTCCTCACAGCAACAAGGCAAGCCTCGGTTTACATTTAACAACGTTTATAAAGTTTTACTTTGTATCACATTATGTATTAGAACATGATTGTGCATTAGGTCTACAATGTGTGATACTCCACTTGCATTACCAAAGAATTCCATGCTAAATGTTAAATGTTGTATAGGATTCTGTACAAGTCGAGTAGTTGGAATCTACTGGCGAGTAAAGGAATTTGGGTCACACGGGTATGGTTTTCGAACATGATACAGTTAAATGAAATTGAGACGGGGCAGAGGTGTAGGGTGCAGCAAGATGAGCAGGCCTTGTGTGCCTAACTCTGCTTATGTCGATCAAGAACCGTGCTGTGTGCGGCCCCGCTGAGCAAGTTTGAATGTACTGAAGGCATACTAGATATATGGGCCCCAGTAAACCGATGTATTATGTATCTCTGGGCGTTGAGGCATAACCCACCGTCTTATGTGTATGTTGAAGGTAGCAAGGTGTAAATCCGCTAACGGGCAACGTTGAGGATGGGTGCTCCGTGTAGGGGCCTCCTGCTCGGGATGGTGGGACCGGTTCGACGTTTGGCTGTTTTATGAAAGGTTGTCTCGTACAACATCAATGGATCGTGTTGTGTAGTTCTAAGTATGGGTGTACGTGATGTGCTATTCGGGTACTCCTACAGGTGTATAGCGAATCGAGTCGCCGTCCCTCGTGGTTATTGATTACCGCTTATTCACTGAGTCGTTACATAGTAAATACTAGTTGTTGGAAATGAGGATATGAATATGATTAGAACTATTTTTTGTATTACAACTTGTGTGCCATAGAAATAATGCTCACTAAATCTATGATTCATGAAACCTTAACCTACTGCTAAAATATGAAAGTAAGGATGAACTATTAAGTGAGTCTATTTATGCAAACTACTATCGTAGTTTATAGTCTTATCCCACATATAGAGTCCATGATAGTGGAGACAGTTAAGACATGTTGAGCCATCGTGCTCATGGTTGTTGCAGAAATTTTTTTTGCTGGTCACCATGACTTTGAGGTTGGAGAGGATGAAGGAAATGACTAGTGGACTTGAAAAAAGGATCACTTGAGGAGGAACGACACGAGGTTGAACTCTTCTCAGAAGTGATTCGGGATTTTCAATGTATTTTGTTGGCAAGTGAAAACCGGTCATACAGTACCCTTTTTCACATCAAAGGAATGCGAAAACAAGTTGGGTTATCCTACTAGGTATCTACTAGAACCCTAATCTATAGTAAGCAATCTTACAATACTTCTGTGCCTCCCCCCGCAACGGCGCCAAGAATGCTTGTTGGTATTTCTTAACGTCTACAGTTCATCCAGGTGATAGATTGCAACAATGCTTATGACAACTAGGCTAACCTAGGGCCAACACAAGATGAGTTCCGCAAGTGCACGGAAGATACCGTTGTAGAATTTCACCAAGAGTATTTCCTACGGTATCGTATAATCCCAAGGAAGGTGAATGGTAGTAAGATGATGGATAGGATAGGGTGTTCTAATAGGAAGCCAAGTAGGACAGATAAAAAGGGTATCAATAGGTAGTGTGACACATACTAAGCGACTACTCTAAAGATAAGATAGTCCTAGTGAAAGTTAGGCTAAGGCAAGGGACTGTTCCTAATGTGCTTCTAGTATATATATGCATAGCCTAATAGTGTACCTATGGGTATGCTAGTAGTGAATACTAGGGATTAATGGTCCAACATATTAGGAACGGACTTACCCCTGGTAATAGCAGAGCGACTCCTGCCAAGAGCCTATGGCATAGCCGAACATGGAGGATTATGATGGACTGACAGGGTTGTCACCACCCGCCACATACCCCTTCAATCTGTGGGTCTACGAGACATCTAACACTACTTAACTATCCGAGCACCACGCTTGCATGCTAAGTAAATATCTTAGGAGCTGCAGTACAATTACCATCCTAAGACAATGACTAACCTAAGCATGGTTGAACTAATGTTGGGACCAAGCATTATATTATTCATACTGACATATTCATATAATAACTGATTAGACTATAGTGGAGTCCTATGGTGTTTATGATAACATAATAACAATGTTACTATACTATCATAAAAACAACTAAACCTACCACTTGCATGAACTCCACAATCAAACAAGAAACGCTTCATCCAAGCATATGAGTAAAATAAGGCTAATATTATAATTAAGAATAGAGTCACAAATACAAGAAAAGATACTTGAGCCATAACTTTCCCAACTTGGACTTGGGAACTAGAGGGTCCTCCCTACATCCTAAACTCCACTAGGGACTTGGATAGAGTGTGGATACAAGAGAGTATTACTCAAGTGGTGTGTGGAGAAGTGAGGGGTATGGAGTCCTATTTATACATGAGTTGAGGTCGGTTCCCGCTAGAATATGCGCGTGAATCCACCAGAACCGACTTCAGGGAGCCACATGGAGTCGACATGCGGAAGATGACTGAGTTTGGGGGCAGGACCAGGTCGGCCGAACCCTTGGTTCAGCCGACCCTAGGGTGCCTCCAAAGTTGGTATGTTTCTTCCGAGTGGCTGCCAGGTGGGCCCTCAGGTGTTTCCAGGGTGATAATCCGTTGGATTCCCTAGGATACTCCTGTAGGTGGGCCATTGGATTTGTGGACTGCCACATGTCATCATCCTCTGATTGGCTGGAAGTGTATAATTTAGTACTGCTCCCCAAAATACTCCTCAATTCTGCATATTTTCTCTGCATGCGCAATTATTTCCATGTACATGTGGAACTACGTTATTTGTAAGGATAATGCAAGCAAGAAATGTTCATCCTTTCACATAATTGAGTTATATTGATGATCGAAATTGACATTTAATGACCGTCAACAAACTCCCCCAAGTTTAACCTTTGCTTGTCTCGAAGCAAAGATAAAGACTTAGGTTGTTGATCAGGAGTTGCTACAATGTTCTACTGTTCAATAGTAACAAGTGCATAAAAAAATGTTCTACCTTGTATTGAATAAAATGGCAATGGTATCACCCTTTACCTTAGTCAATATGGTTGAAAGATAGAACAACAAATCAAGCATGCATCACCTAAATTCTAAGTTCCACTTAAATTTAGGAGAGTTTCAAATGGATTTCAATTTCCTCAATTAATACTCTCAATCACTCATATTTGTAAGTGGAATTTTCCTCACCAAGCCAATGTCTCTTTTGATCCTACCTCTAAAAATGGCCTTTGTGGAGCTTGGTAGGGAACAAGAGTAGTCATATTTGCATCACATATTTTGCTAAGTCAAAATAGTAAGCCTTAGGATAAAACAAACCATACTCTAGACCAAGATGTGCATGTGTGATGGATGATATGTGGAAGTGTAAGATAACTCCTTTTTGTGAACTCTCTTTATTGTAAGGATGAAACATGGATACTTTATTTTCTCTTTTTTTTTTCTCATGGTCATGTATTGTGAGCATGCACTTTCTTTTTTTCTTGTAGCCATGTATTCTACCCCTTTTCAATTAATTCTAAGAGAGTGTTGACATGGAAAATATGGAGTATCTTTTGTTGTGGAGTGGTATGATGGATAATTTTGCTAACTTCTAGTGTAGAAGTTTAGCATATGCACGTGATATGTTGATAGAAGTATGAAAGAATCTCACATTGGTCTATATTAGTTTGACTAGGCTCAATGTGAAAGCAAATAGCATATGCTAAGGTCTTACCTAGTGATAACATCATATGGCTTTGGTAGGAAGTTCTAATCAAGTGAGGGAACCTTCCAATTTGAACCAATTTGTATTTCTCCGGATATTAAGTTTCAGTTTGATTTGGATTTAGCATCTCTAATTGCTATATCATATCTCACAACAACCTAGAACTAGATACAAGCTTATGCTACCCACAAATTCTAAGTTCAAGGAAAAGTTACTCAAAACCAATAAACTCAATAGTTGGAGAATACTAAGTTATATACTAGGGACTAAAGAGAAATAAAACAGAGCAACTATTCATCACTTCAACTTATGCAAAAGTATAACATTCTTATCGCACATCTTTTATTTAATTCAAATCCTATTCTAAGTTTTTTTAAATGCAATGTGATGTGGAGAAGAAAATGGTATTAAATGCAGTACGATACAAGTTACCTCAAGTGGGGGTCCTCCTCCAAGCTTGTTCTTATCAATTCCCGTGATAAGGGTTGATTACGGAAATAGGCCAGGAGGTCGGCCTATTTTTGTTGCAGTGTGGCGTTGACGTTGTTGAACTTAGTGTCGATGTGTTGCTGCAAAGCATGGGTGACTTGAATGTGATCTTGAAGTGTGTTGAGGATATCTCCCGTCCTCACTTCATGGTCTCCCATCCATTGACTGAGATCCGTCATTCCTTGGCTAAGGTCATGATAACCTCTAGCCGAAAAGGAACGTTGGACACTCATTGGTGGAGGAGCAAGGTGCTTGAGCTTGGGTGAGAACCATATGGTTCCCATCCTCCTCTATTGGCCCATTGGTCACTGGATGTGGATTGCCACGATGATCCTCTTGCCTCATATGGTTGAGGTTGGGTCCATCCAAGTGTATCCCCTGATGGATCCATTTCCTCTTGGTACTCATGGGCAGGAGTATATCATGGTGGCATCACCATAGCTGCATTTCTTGATCGACTCCTTGTGATCCTGCCTGAAATATTACTCCTGCGGGCTTCTTTGAGAGGTCGACGAGCAATGGTTATCTCCCGACACTTATATAAATGAAGATATGGGTTAGGTAACCGGATTTCATTTACATAGTTGGGGAGGAAGAACAATAAGGATACATCGGGTCCATGTTTTTAGGGTGTGTCCTTGAACAAGATAATCCTCATTGAAGTTGGGATGTAAGCAATAGATGCATTTTCTAAGGCTCCTATTCTTATAGCAATGCAGGTAATTAATGATGTGCACTCTATGGGACTCGTGGTCTTAAAAATTTCTAACCATCGGTAAATTATAGCCTTTAAGGAAGCAATTTTTATATTTTTAATCATGAAAAAAGGATCCCTAGTTCATCTTCTCCAACAATCCTAACATCACCTCAAGGGACACATAGTCATAGCCACCCATCTATGCATGAAGCGTAAAGTAGGATTTTATAGATGGCTATTCCTAGGAGCCCTACATGCTTCCTCATTGGTAATTTCTTGCCAAAAGCTTTGTTTATTAAATTTAGGCATAGAGTCTAAATCTATTAAACAATGCCTATGGAAGCCTAGGTGCTCACTTAATTCTTTCCATGAACGGAAGTATTCTTTTTGGAAAAAACCTAAAAGAAATACCTTCATTTCCATGTATAAGGGTGCATAGGAATTGAATGTTGAGGAGGCGTGAACCATCCTCATCAATTTGAGCAAAATTATCCCATCCTAATGCATTTCAAACAGTAGAGAATTCAGAGTTCATACCTATTTTGGAGAGTAGCTCGGGACCGTAGGCCTTCGTATGAGAAAACTCACGATCTCGGATGAGGTTGTAGGCTTGTTGCTCAACTTCTCTTTCCAGGTCATTGTCGCTGAGAAGTTGGGATGTAGCATCACTCCCTCCATCGATACATCGTCTTGCACATTCCTCCAATGTCGACTTGGTGTAGGCTCGGAGGAGATGTATGTGCTAGAGTCCTCCATCCGATGGCTTGAGCTTGATTAAGCATCCTTCTTCTTCCTAAACAACCTCTTAATTCCTTTCTCTATGGCTGCACAATTGTGATGACACAAAAACAACGCAAAACTCGAATAGGTTTATTCGAATTATTTGGCGCCGGTTAGTTCATTAGTGACACCAAAACGAAACCTTCAACGGGTTGCCTTGCTTAGCTTAAGAGCAACATGTAAATGCAATCAAAGCAAATGTTTTTGGTTTGGAAATGGAAGAAGTAGTTCGATAAAGACCAATAAGACAAGTTGAGCAAGGATGTGAGAGTGTTGGAGAAGCGAAAATGAGGTGGAGTGTGAAGGAACACTCTCACCCGGGCACCAATTTCTAGTGCTTCACTCTCCAATGGTCACAAGGGAAAGGAATATAGTCATTGGAGGAGGAAGGGCCAAAATGGCTCTTCCCTAAGCCGGCCGAACCAGGGGTTCGGTCGCACCTGCATGTGGGCCCCCCTGGTTCCCTGTTTTGCATGTAGCTCTTCAACGGCTATATTTCTATCCGTTGGGTGCAATGGCCACAAATTTTGCTCAGAAAATTGTTTTCCAAATAATACTTTTCTCAAATCCAATTTTTCAAAAAAAAAATTGGTTGATAATTTAAAATTCTCAACATGCAAATAAAAATCAAAACATGCTGTTGAAAATGTGAACTTAATGGGGAAAATAAAATTGCGATTGAAAAAACAAATATGGGATAACTACCAATTACTCTATTGGCAAGGTCTCACCCATTTTTTTAAAGTCCGGTGAGAGAGACTTTCCTCCGTCTCATTCAGCTCGATGTGTTTCCATCCGGTCCTGGAGATGAAGACTCGGACAACTTCTCTTGCTTCTTCCACCATTCTCTTCTTGGCGGTTTTGTGGACTTGGGCCGTTGAGATAGCCTGCCTTCTCCGTCGGCTTGAATTGTCTTCTTGAGCGTCATGATGGTGATTCTCATATAGTAATTTCCTCATGGATGCAATGAGGCTTTTCACTGGCGAGGGTGCACTTCAAATTCTCTGATGTGTTTGTCATTCGGGCCGTACTTGATTTTGGTCAAAAGTCAAACTTTTCTTCCTTGCCATTGATATAGAAGCGGATTTCTCTGGCTCCCACATCGATGCGAGGATCCGCAGTGCTAAGGAATGGTCGCCCAAGGATGAGCGGCATTTCCTTCTTGACCTCCATGTCGAGGACCACGAAATCCACGGGGATGAAGCAGTTCCGGATTCTCACTGGGACATCTTCAGCAACTTCAGTAATAAGGCTGGTCTTGATGTCGAAGTTCACGTCACCCATGTCTACAGTGGGGGCCAATGGACACATTGGCAGTAGAGGGAGCGGATAACTCGTGAAGAGTCTTTTGATCCATCAACATGAAGCCTTATGGTTTGGGAATGACTGGTCGACTTGCCAAAAGGATCACCTCAGGAGGAATGACATGACGTTGAAGTCTTCTCAGAAATGATTCGGGATATTCAACGTGATTTACCAGCAAGCAGAAATCGGTCATCCACTACCCTGTCTTGACATTAAAGGGCTTTAATGCAAAAACAAAGCAAGGTTATCCTACAAAATAACTACTAGGATCCCTAACTACCTAGGGTAGTTATGTTATACTTTTGTGCCCTACCCGGCAATGGCGCTAGAAATGTTTGTTGGCACATGCTAAGCTACATTAATAAAACATCCATGACAATGGCGCTAGAAGGGCCAATAAACATTCTAATAATGCACCTTAGAGTTTGTCAGTATTTTTAATGACTACAGAAAGGATCCGCAAGCACACGAAAAATACCATTGCATCATTTCACCCATCAGTATTCCTAAGGGTATCGTATTTATCCCAAAGGAAGGCGGTGAAGTATGACATAACTACCTGTATGGATAATAAAGGGCTTTCCTAATGAGTTATTCAAGTAGGAGGGTAAATGGTGATAATGGGGTAGTGTGACACGCACTTAAGCACCTACTCTAATTAAGATATTTTAGTGCTAATGAGAGTTAGAATAAGGGGGAGTTGTTACTATTGGACTTCTAATATACATATGCAGCCTAATAGTGTACATGTGAACATGCTAGTGATGAGTCCTAATGTTTAATGATCCAATCATATTGGACATGGGCTTACACCTGGTGTTCTAGTTGATTCCTGCTAAGAGACTGTGGTGTAGCTGAACGTGGGGGATTATGAAAGACGGACAAGGCTGTCACCACCTGCCGTCTACCCCTACAACCTGTGGGTCTACGGGGCATCCAATGCTACTTAAGTATCCAAACACCAAGTTTGCACACTAAGTAGGTACCTTAGAAGTCATGGTACAAATATCATTCTAAGGAAATTAGTAACCCAAACATCATCGAACCAATGATGGATCTAGACACTAAATACCTTACACAATTAGAGTAAAGTGGAGTCCTATAGTGTTTATGATAAAATAATAATAGCATTACTATATTATCATAATAACAACTAGTCCTACCACATGTATGGAATCCACAATCAAACAAGAAACGTTTCATCAAAGCATATGAATATAGCATAAAGTCACGAATAAAAGAAAAGATACATGAGCCATACCTTTCCCAAAATAGACTTCGGAAACTAGAGAGGCTCCTCTCTACAATCTAAACTCCACTAAGGACTAGGAGAAGTGTGTATACAAGGAAATGATGCTCAAATAGTGTGCGCTCTAATGAGTGCGGGGTCCTATTTATACTAGTTTCAGAGTCGGTTCCCGCTATAATTTGCGTGCAAAGCAGTCATCACCGACTTCAGGGCACCCCAAGGAGTTAACATGTGGAAGGAGACCGAATTTGGGGGGAACGCCAGTGGTTCGTCTGCACCCCCATGTGCTCCTTTTGGCGTGTGCTTTCTCCTATAGATTGGTAGGTGGGCCCTCTAATCCTACCTGACTTTGACCCCCTAGGAAGAAGAGGGAAAACATCCTAGGAAGGATGACAAAGGAGTAGGCCCAAGCCCGAGCTCGAGAGAAGGCGGAGCGAATAGGACAGGGAGCCCGGGTCCGACCCTTGGGCGGAACGCAAGACCTGCCCTTATGGTACAGATCGTAAAAAAAACCCGAAAGGAAGGCCCGAGCCCGACCTCGGGTAGAAGAGAAGCAGGTGGTCTTCAATGCGGAGCAGGCACCGTCCAGGCCAAGTGGGGAGGCACTCGAGTGCCGTCCCAGGCTATGGCATTGAATGCCCGTCACCTCCGACGGAACCCAAATGGAGTAATACGCGGGGTGCGCCTACACCCTATGGTCAGCTCAGGCGACAAGATGAGAGCAGGTGCAGCTGCAGGCTACAAACATGAAGACACCATCAAGTGCCCTGCCAAGCGTACGACGGGACAATCGGTTCCTGTAGCCACAACTTTCTTCTCACTTGCAAAATGAGAGAAGGCGAGAGAGAGAGAGAGGATAAAAATAGGAGCCGGTCGAACCCTTCGTGGACAGGCTCTCGCACTTGTAAGAACCACCCCTATTCTTGAGTAAGAATAAGCGAGACACCCCGGCTGGACGTAGGGCACCTTGCCCGAACCAGGATAAATCCATTGTGTTCTTAGCTAGGCTACCTCGAGATAGAATGTGCGACACATTCGATTACTAGTCGGAAATCAGAACATCGACACTACCCGAGTGATTTTCCATTGGGTTCCCTCATATACTCCTCAAAGTGGGCCATTGGATCCATGGACTATCACTTGTCAGCCCGTGATTGGCTGGAAGTGTAGTTTTAAGGATTACACCCTTGATTCTCCTCATTTCTATAGTAAAATACCTACATGCCCAATTTCTTTAGGTACAAGTTGAAACATGTTAAATTTAAAGGTAATGTGTGTAAGAAATATTTACTCATTCACATAATTGAGATAGATTGATAGTCAAAAATGGAACTTAACGACCATCAACAGTGTCACAAACAACATAGTCTATTTGTGCCGCTCTTGAATCATGAGTTGTTTTAACTGACTCAAGCGCGCAGTATGGACTTTGAGTCGGTTGGTGACTTCAACATGTCATAGATTCGTAGTTATCAACTCAAACATGTCATGAACTCGAAATCGGTTGTCGACTCGACATGAACTCGGAGTCGGCTGCTGTAACCGACTCGAACAAATGAAATGGACTCAGAGGTGAGTGAAGGACGCTAGAAAATACAACTTATCGTGATTCAGGTTGTGCCTCCTCTCACTACTTCTGCGCCACTCGTTGTTGGGACCCTACACCGTCACATGACTGCTTACATTCATCAGCACACATCATCCTCCATCTAATCTAGTGGTACTACTTCACGCTGTCTTCGTTATTTTCTTTGATCGGTTTGACCGCATCACTACTGCAACCTATCTTGGGATCTCCTATGATAGAGATCGATATCAACTCTTTTAATATGGATATTGTTGCATGTGTTATGCTTCCATTCCTGCTCATGTTTATTAGTAGTTCTATCATGATTTATTTTATGTAATTAATAAAAAAAATGTCTAACCTTTCTAACTATCAAAAATCTTTACTATAGACAATTTTCTAAATTTATCTTGGCTAGTTTAGCCGATGCATTGAGGGCAAAAAAGAATTACTGATGTGCACATCAAGAGCAAGGTCATGTTCTGGCTTACTGTTTTGAAAATATTCTAGGCATCCAAAGGCAAGCCTCAAGAAACTATGTCTGATGAAGATCAAAGAAAGTTTGTAGAAGTAGTTCTATTTTGAGATATGTATTCTGAGCATTTGTTACAACCGTTTGCGTGATGTATACGTAAACATAATAAAAGAAAATGAGTTTTGAGAAGCACTAAACACTATGCACTGTTGCAAAATTGTCTCCTACATGGAAGAACTTCGCCACAACAGTCAAACACAAAAAGATAAAAAATAATAGTTGAAAATATGATAACATCTCTTGGTGTTGAACAAAAGATTCTAGTTAAGGTGATAGTGAGAAAGAAGATAATCAATTATGATGCAGAAACTCAATGTGAAGAATGAAGAGAAGAATAAACCCTCGTTGAATAAGGTAATGTTTAGAAAATCACTACTGTTTACAGCTGAGTAGATTTAATAAACTATTTTGATAGGCATTTTGTTAATTCAGCAATATATCTATCAAGATATTATTTTCCAATTATAGGCCAAAAGAGCCATAGGTTCATAAGAATTGTATCTCTTTAGAATTTATTATAAAATTTCAGGGGCATAAAAGTGTCTGATCAGAACATTCTTCAAAAACTGGATATCACCACCCAAATTTAGTACGACCGAGAACCTCATCTGCAATATCAGAAGACATGATGCGACATGATATATTCAACATGTCCACGGCTGCTCCACTCGATCCTTTTGTTTGTTATAGCTGATAAACCAGAACAGAAAATAGCAAACTTAATTTAGTTAGTTATTATTTTTTGTTGTCGTTGATTACCATTTTTTCCTTTTCCTGTTGTGAGACTGCACATGTATCCACATGTTAAAATATTACAATTTAGTACCCTCAAATTTTCTGCGCACTCATCTGTGTTCTCGTTCATTTCCATGGCATTGTTGTTTCACTGTGACAATATACCAAGAAAAGAAATAGGGCATGCATGTCGTAGAGCTGTGTTCCTAGTGTATTTCTACAGTGTTCGACATTTACAACATTCTGCTGCCCAACAGGGAGAAGGAATTCGCCAGGAGAATATGTAGCCCAATATGATGCGTGCAAAATGTTTTTGCAAATCATGTTGCAGCATATTAGAGAAAATCATTAGGCTTTCCAATCTTAATGTTCTGCTCCTGCAAGTAGCTCGTAATGGCGTTCTTCTGCCAGCCTTTGAAGCTCCTACAAAGCAGAGCTTGAATATAAGATAGTGATACTAGAATAGTTTCAAGCAGAATCAGAAAGTGTTCTTACCATCAGAAAAATCTTAGTCATGGTTATAAAAGGATGTTTCCAACAGAGTAGTTCATTATATTTAAGCCAGATAACAACAAATTAGAACAAGGCAATTCTCATCCAAACCAAGGTTTGAAATGAGCCCAGAGGCCTAGGCGTGGTTTGAAATGAGCGCCCAGACGCCTAGGCGCGCCTAGGCATCCGGCCAGGCACGGCGGCGGGGGCGGCAGGCGGTGGTGGAGGCGGAGTCCGGCGGGGACAGGGGCGGCCCGAGACGGAGTCGGGCGGGGCAGGCAGGGGCGCAAGCGGCTGAGGAGGTGGGCTGAGTGAGGAGCGGCGGTAGGCTGAGAGCCCAAATAACAAGAACCGTCGGATGAGATCATGGGATGTATAAAATACCCCCCCCCCCCACCCTAACCCTACTCATTTTCCTCCCCCACCCCTCTCTCTCCTCTCCAAACCAGGCGGCTGCGGCCAATCCAGGCAGTGGCGACGCAAGGGACTGGGGGGGTGGCGGCCGGCGAGGCAAGCAGAGGCAGCACGATGGGGCCAGGCGGCGGTTCCGGTGACCTCGGTGGCGGCGGATGGAGGCGGCGCCGACGGCGGCAACGGCCAGCCAGGTGAGGCGAGGCTCCATGGCGTCCTCCCGCCACCGACTGGACGCCTAGGCGCCGCCTAGGGTCGATGCCTCAATAATGCTGATCCAAACATTACATTATAGTAAAAGAATATTAGAACAATGTGGCATTCTGTCATTAAGCACAAGTATCTACAAAAAACTACACTAATTCAGCTGCAAATATTGAACTTCGGTAAATAAAGTAACACCTCATTTTAACTTTGCTGTGATGGAATTGGGTGTGAAAGTGACCCTCGCCAAAAGCAGCTGGTGCTTTTAACTGATCAAAGCTTGACTTTTGCATTCATTTAGCTCTATAGGGAAGTGTGGAGGCCTCCTCTAGACATAAATGATAGAAGCGTATATCAAGTACAATATACTCCCTCTGTTCTCAATTATTTGACGTTAGGACAGGTTGTTTAGTTCAAAATTGAACTAAAAATCCTGTCATAACGTAAAATAAAAGAGAACGGAGTGAGTAACAGAAGAGTGTTATGGATAGTAGATGGCCTTCTCTGAGCCACCATTGTAACTCTCGAAGTCTAAGAAAAAGAATATACTAAATACTACTCAGAGTCTCCAAGTAATGACGAGTTACTAACAGTGTTTTCAAATCGGATGACTAATCATGATTAGTCGCGATTAGTCGTCCTTATCGCTAGGTGGCGTCCGATCAGGGCATCCGACGCGATTTGCTCGACTAGAAAACTAGTCGTCCGATCAGGACGACTAGTTATTTTGGGCGATCAGGACGATTTGCAATTTTTTTGGGGGCAACTGGCCAGCCCATTAGGGTTTCTTCTATTATTCACTTTTGACGTCAGCCCATTAGGGTTCCTTCCATTATACACTTACCCCCTAGCGCCTATTTCCTCAGCAGCCGCCAACCTCCACAACGCCTCGCCCGCTCCCTTCTGACGCTGGCGACGCCCGCGCTGTTCCCCTCTCTTGCTCCTGTGTCGGTCGAACCCCTCCCCTGCGGCGCCGAGCACCTCTCTGCGCCGCCCGAGCAACTCCCTGGCGCCGGCCGCCGAGTCATGCCTTTCTCTGACTGAGCTGCTGCCGCTCTGCTGACGCCGCCCTCCTGCGCCGACCTCCACAGCGCCTCGCCCGCTTCCTTCTAGCGCCGGCGCGCTGCCCGCGCCGTTCCCCTCTCCTGCTCCTGCGCCGACCGAGCCCCTCCCTTGGGCCGGCCAATCTGGTATGTAATTTCTATTTTCTAACCTTATTCTGCTCTTAAACTGTTGCTGATATGATCTTCTAAAGGTTTGTTTGCTAATTACAATGCTCAATCTGTGCTACTGAATTGTTGTATATATGTGTGTGTATGTATATATGTTGATATATATAAGCATCGACTAGAAACTGTTATAAAATAATGTTGGACGACTAGGACCTCGACTAGAGGTCAACTAGGGGCGACTAGTCACCCTAGTCGACGATTAGTCGCCCTAGTCGACCCTAGGCGACTTGAAAACATTGGTTACTAAATCTATCTTGCTAATTATTTCTCTCATAATCTCAACTGCAGTCAAAATGGTTGGTTAGATTACAACGACACCGCAACTAAAACAAACAGGACTCAAAATCAGACCTCTTACCTCTCAGCCAGCGAATTTATTCATGTCCTATCTACGCAGGTTCCAAGGAGATCAACCTTCAGCAAGCTATGAGCAATACAAACCAGATCACCCAAGAACATGGACGTCTGCTCTTCTTTTATAATAGAACCCAATCTGCACTCCATGACTTTCTTTAAGAGAACAACAAACATGACATCAATAAACGAAACACGCATGGTGGCCCTGAAACAGTAAGTGCTAGAAAAAACTCAAAAACACATTTTTAAGCTTAGCACGACCATGTTGCAGTTAAACATACTTAGCTGCAGGCCGGCCTGCTGAAGTAACCAGAACAGTACCACTGTTGCTGAAGAGGAGACTGGACGAATGTGTTCACTTACAATGTCGGCTCAAGCCTACTCTCCGCTTTTGCCAAATTCCTCTCCTTTTCCTACATTTCTCAAATTTGGTAATTTTCTGTAGTCACACACCGATTCTCCAGGTCACTTCCCGAATACCCATCACTGGAATTGGCAAGAGACTCCATAACAAAATCCGATTGCAACTCTTCCTTTGCCATAATTACTTTCAATATTTTCTATCTATTTGACACATCAGATAAGTTTACCATTAACCTATGAGGGAACCTCCTAATCATAGTATCGTCCAGATCAAAAGGTCTATTTGTAGCACCAAAACCAATACATGCTTTTATCTTTAGTGCACAATCCATCACAGTTTACTATGAATTCATTTTTTTCCTTCAGCATTGCTTCAAGCTCCCCTGGATTTTGTCTCCTTCCTAGCATACTTTCAACTTCATCAATAAGAATAACGTTTGGGGCTACTTTACTTGCAAAGGAGAAAACAATCTACATATTTCTCTCCACCAAATCACTTCGCCGTAATGCTTGACATTGATGTGTTGATCAAATTAGCACCCGCTTCAGTTGCTACAGCTTTAGCAAGCATCAATTTACCAGTGCCAGAGGGCCAAAAAGCAATATTCCCATGCAAGGCGTGTGCACAAGGCCGCACTCGCCGAGGATAGCTACCAAGAGGTCGTCTCCGTTGAAGCCCTTCGCACCCATGCTGATGTTGGATCCCAGGATGCACGGCGACTCCATGAAGCAGCAAAGCCCGTCGATGCCTGCAGCTGCAGAAGTCGCAGCGCCAAAGGTGGGCGAGTGAGGCCCTGGAGCGAGAGCGCGATGGCGTGACAGTTCTTGGAGGCAGCAGCTATGGCGCTCTTCCACACCACATAGTTTGCTCTGGCGACGGCCATAATGGTGGCGGGCGGGATGGCAGGTGGGGCGAGAATAATAGCATCTTGCTGTTGACGCCACCTCCCCGACGGTGCAGCCATAAGCAATGCCTGCTTTGGTACTGCAGCAAGCACTGTTGTCGCTGCAGCTGCAGAATCTATTTTCTTGCTTGACTTCTAGAATACATAATGACCCTCTTTATATAGAGGAGGCTAACCTAGAACACTAACCTTAACTGCGCTACAGTATCATGCCAGCCCACAAAAGTCCATCTACTACCCATAACAAAAAACAATTATTCTTTTGACAGTTTGTTGCACATGAGCTTTGAACGTGCTAATGGAAATTGCATTAAACCACACTGAATAAGGGTTTTCGGCCATAGGCAACATTACCATCTCATTTGTGTTCTATACAGGAACAGCAAACTATGTAATTTCAGTATAGACAGCCAAGAGCTGAATATAAAGGTTTCGAACTGACATTACAAATTCCTGCAACCTATTACATTCAAGGTATCAGATCAAAAACTATGAATCTAAAGGCGGGGCTAGCAATGCCAATCTATGAACTAACACTACAAATGAATGCCTGCAACCTATTACATTAAAGGTATCAGATAAAAAACTATGAATCTAGAGGTGGAGCAAGCAATGCCAATTTATAAACCGACACTACAAATTCCTGTAACCTATTTCATTGAACATCAGACTAAAAATTATGGGTGAATCTATTTTGCAATCCAAATTTATTGTACCAGTATTGATGCAATAAACGTGCATATATTTTATACAATTAGGTACATCAGAAAAAGTTGGTTGAGACACTTACTTGTGATCAAGATGTGCTATAATCTCACCCTCGGGAAATGCAGCCTTCGTGGATTCATATGAAGCTTTAATGGAGTGCTTCCACATTCCACCAACCTCGCCAGAAGCCTGCAAATTTATTTTGGTTGGTGCTTCCATCGGCAAAGAATAACCAGAGAGCAAATGGCCCACCCAGACGCCGTCTTTGCTGAAGTATTTTGAGAATATGAAACTACATTAGACTATACGAATTCAAGTGCATGTAAACATATTCAATTTTATGCCCTTTAGTAAAGCAAACATAGCATTAATCGAGAAAGAAAACATGAGATAGTAGTAGTATTGACAAGTCATGCCAGTCAAACTGATAAATACTCTTTTCTAGAGAGCCATTGCACTTTGTGTGATCAATAGGGGGACTGTTAGACTGTGTAATTAGTGGAATAATCAGGGACAGTTTAGTCTTTTGGATATGATTAGGGTTAAGGGCTTAATAGTCTTTTTCCTCCCCTAATCTCTCTATATATTATAACCTTGATCCCTCTGATTAATCATCCAATCGACTCTCCTCTAATATGGTATCAAAGCTATAGATTAATTTAGGATTAGGGCTTAACCCAAACCCTAGTGGCATAGCCGCCGCCACCTTCGGCCGCCGCCCACGATACCGCGCCGCCACCTTGGGCCGCCGCCCCCGCCACCGCGCCCCACCCTGCTGCTGCCGCCGCTGGCGCAGGTGTCACCGCCAGCCACCGATGGGCGCCACACCCGGCCAGCGCGCAGAGAGGGCCGCCGCTGCCGCCTGCAGGCGTTTTACTCGGGGGGGGGGGGGGGAGGGGGGGCAAGGGAGGGGTTGGCACGCCCCTCCCTCGGCCGGCCATTGCCTTTGTTCCGGGGGGTGCTGCCACAACCACCGTGTCTCCGAGGACCGGACGCCAGTGGGCCTCTTGTAGATACCACCGGCAAACCCGCCACCTCTGTCGTTTTCGTGGCAGTTACTACCTACGGGCCACACGATTCCACTGCCACGTCTACCGGCCTCGACATCGACAGGAGCACCACGACCACCGTCCCGCCGGTGATCCCGTTCCCAGCCGCTGGCGCCGTTGCTAACAGCGTGGCTACTGCCTCCTTCTACAGCATCGACACAACGGACACCTCTGGGATTGCTGCAGCCCTGGTGTGATGGCTCTCTAGGATCATAGACTGGCCCCACATACCACCACTCGTCTTTTCTGCGCACTTTGTCCTCACTCGTGCGCACCCGAGAAAACTTCCGGGTCGGTCACCCATCCCCAAATTCCTCTGGGCCAAGCACACTTAACCCCGGAGTCCTATGCAGGTGGGCTTCCAGAAAAGAAGGTATACTTTGGTGATATGAGTACTCTATTGATCCTATTAAGCCGGGAGTCAGGATATCACACAATCCGCCCCACTTAGAATACCGACGTTCTCGTCGGTCAATGCCAAGACAGGAATGTCCCCTCTTAGCCACGTCCGTACGTTCAGTACTAGCATACGCATACCGCACGTCCGGTTAGCAGCATATGTACCATATCGTGTCCCACACAAAGGACCCACGCCTCATACGTACATACCTGCGTCCCTGACCAGTACGTTACCGTATCCTTGTAACTGACACGTATACACCCGTGAAACTGCGAGGGTCGGCTCTGATACCATTTCTGATGGCTCTCTAGGACCATAGACTGGCCCCACATACCACCACTCGTCTTTTCTGCGCACTTTGTCTTCACTCGTGCGCACCTGGAAAAACATCCCGGTCGGTCACCCATCCCCAAATTCCTCTAGGCCAAGCATGCTTAACCCCGGAGTCCTTTGCAGGTGGGCTTCCAGAAAAGAAGGTATACCTTGTTGGTATGAGTACTCTATCGATCCTATTAAGCCGGGAGCCAGGATATCACACAATCATTTATATTACACAGCAAAAGCTAAATTTATACAACTCACGCCCTTCTATCTACCAAAAGTCGGTTGCCCAGCTCTAGCGCAACCCACACTAGCTGCACTCCTCAGCTCAGCGCGGCGTCCGGCTCCCACTCAGTCGTGGTCCCCGACGGAGGGTAACCCTCGCCGGTAGACTCGTAACCCGAGTCCGTGGGTGGCTCCTCACCTGAAAAACACTTAAGCAACAAACATGAGCACGATGGCTCAACAAGACTTAACCGACTCACCTAGGCATGAAACTCTACATGAGGTGTACAACGAACATGGGACGGTAAAATTTCAGCAAACGGACGCGCCTACAAGTTCATCCTTAGTTCATCTTTTAACCATAATTTAACAATTCATGAATCTGAAATTTAGTAAGCAATATTTGGTGGCACACAAGTAGCCATACAATTTTATCATAACAGCAATATTGAATCATCACATTTCATATATTAATCTACGTCACAACTCAGAGAACAAGCGGTACTCATCACCGCGAGGAACGGCGAATCAACTCGATATACACCTGCAGGGATACCAAAAGTGCACGTCATGTACGTCCACCCGTGAAGCTGCACAGCACACTCACTCGATGTCGTACGGGACAACCTTTCACCCAACAGCCCAAACGTCGAACCGGTCGCATCGAAACGGACAGGAGGTTCCCTACACGGAGCATCTCTCTATGCCCGTTAGCAGATTTCCACCTTGCTGCCCTCAACCTACACCTATAAATCGGTGTGCTATGCCTCGACGCCCGGAGGTTTAGGTTACATCGGTTTATTGGGGCCCATATATCCGATATGCCTTCGGTACGTTCAATACTTGCTCAGCAGGGCCGCACACAGATCGGTTCTCAATCGACACGGACAGGGCTGCGCACACAATACTTCCTCTTGTTACGCCCTAGCCCCTGCCTAGTCTCATTTTCATTACTAAAGTGATCTCACATCACTCGAACCAATCCCGTGTGTCCCAAGCCTAACTCGTGAGTAGATTCCAACTATTCGACTTGTACCGAAGTCCTATGAATGATTAAGCATATCCTGTCTACTCGAGGATTTAGACACTACCCTCACTCTTATGGGAAACATCTGGTTATGCATTTGAAGTTTCATCCACCCTACACCTAATGCACATATACATACCTCATACTAAGTATGTAAACAAAGCAAAACTTTGTAAAACGGGTTAATGCAAACTGGGGTTTGCCTTGTTGTTGCTGGTCAGTTGTTAGGGATTCGTCCGGAAGAAGGAAGTCGAGCACTTTCGGAGTCTCCTCGCCTTCAGCGACTACACGTTAACGAGATACTACAAGTCAATTCGAATGCAATGTTTAGAATTGAATGAGTAATTACTATAACTCTAGCTAGCCCTCCCCTTTGGCTCTGAAATTTTTATGGTGGCTTGGTAAGGTCCTAAGACTGCTCGCACTCGTGGACCTCTACATCAAAACTCTAAAAGAATATTCTTAGCTTTTTACAGTCAACTCTAAAATATTTTTACATTTACAGTCCAATTCTCTGCACTAGTTCACCTCTAAATCAAACCTCTATATATTATTTTATATTACATAACACAACTAACTCATATTTTATATAACTAAATTTATGCTAATAAGATTATATTTACAAATTATAAAAAGTCATCAACTTTTTTCATTTTATTCTCTTTTCTTCTTATTTTCTCTTTTTCACATTTCTCTCTCTTCTTCTTTTTCTATTTTTCCCTTTTCTTTTCACTTTTTCTCCCCCTTTCTTTTTCTTTTTTCCTTTCCATTTTTCCTTTTTTCCCTTCTCTTTTTTCTTTCCTTTCTTCCTCCTCTCTTTCATTCTCTCTCTTCTCTTCCCCGCGCTACAACCAAAAGTTGCATTTCCCGTAATGCTGTAGCAATCGCTAGTTTATAGGGCCGGTACCAGTCCCCGCTGCGAGCACCCGCTACCGCGGCAGCCGCTGCATTTGGTGGCGCGGCGCCGGTAGCTGGTTGCGCTGCGAGCAGCCTAACCAGAGTCTTGACCAAGTTTCATTTGAAACAAAATTCATTTGAGCCTTGTAAAAAATAAAAGCCTATTTGGTCAATATTAGAGCTTATAAGTGATTCCAGGGGTTTTCATGGCTCCAACACTTACTTTCTGGAAATAACATTTAAGATGGTTCTAATGAAATTGGTTTCATGTCATTTGAAGGATTCTAGAGGGAGTTATACCCTAAACAAGATTTGAGAAAATCTGAAAAATGTTTCTATACATTTTTCTATTTTCTCAGAGCAGTTCACTTAATCATACCATCAGGGGGACTAAATGAACTTGGATGGGTCTGAAAATTTTACTGTGACTACAGGATTTTCCAATGAACTTCTCAGCCAAATTTCAGAATTTTTTATAAAGTAATTCTTCAGATAAAATTCCCAACAGTTTAAACTTTAGGGAATTAATTCTGAAAAACTATTCAGTTTCATGAGCTGAAACTTGTTTTGCTGGATAGTACTCAAAGAGATGAATCCAACAAAATTTGGTTCACTGAATTTGGACACTAATAGCCAAAGTTATGAATTTCTAAAGTTTGGATTGATCCCTGAATTATTTTCCTACAGAAAATCGTCTCCCACGCTAAACCGAAGGCTGACAGCGGGGCCCGCCCGTTTAATTTAAACTAACCGCGCGCTCGCGCGCGCTTAACACAACGGCTGACACGTGGGACCCGCGCCTTCGTCTACCTCCCGCCGCCACCGCCCCGAGCCGCCGGAGCTCCGACGAGGTTGGCGTTCCCGGCGACCTAGCTCGGCGGCGACGGTGAGACTTGCCGCCCCCACAGAATTTTGGACACTGAACACGTTGGACATCATGCCGCCGTCGGCTAACCGTCGTAGCTCGCCGGCGACGAGCGCTATGTCTCTGTGCAACATCGGCAACGTGTTCCTGTTCTCCTGACCACCCCCTTCGCGCGCTAATCGCGTCACCACGTCTAGGGAAGCCTCGGGCAACTTGGCATGACCTTGGTTGGGACCTATACGGCCGGCGACCTGGACCTCACCGGCGACCCTCCTTTCCGCTGGACTGTTACCGGTGAAACTAGAGTTTGGATTGGTTGTTCTTGCGGGTTCTTGCTCGGAGAGACGCGCACGGGTGTTTAGAACGTGTGTGAGCTGCAGCTCGACCGACGGTTGCTTCTATGCTACGAATTTCGCCGACGACCGATTGCTAACCCTAAGGTGCACCATGGGAGAAAACTCGGAATTCTCGCTCTACCCTGCATGAAACGGTGAAAGGTTTCCTCCTACAACTTCCTCACACGCGGGCGCACCTTTTCTTCTCTGGTGGTGGCGTGTGATGCCGCAAGGATCGGCCGGTCACCGGTGATCACAGAGCGGCGGTGAAACACTCGCGAGCGGAAGCAACTGCTGGGTGGGAGAGCGTCGGTTCAGCCGGGGCACAGCGAAAATGACCGAGTGAGTGTCGTGCTGGCGCTGTGACTCGCGATTTTCACCGTGCGGTGTCCTCTTCCACTCGGGCGCGGGAGCAGGAGCTGTCACGTGGTGAACGTCGGCTGCCGGATACTCGCCCGAACTGACTTCGGTTCTAAGCCTTCTGAACGTCGGCTGCCGGATATTCCCCTCTAATTCTCTTCTGCTGTTGTGCAAATATCTCAACTACTCAAACGTGAAAGGGAAACTTAGCCACCAATTCAGAGGAGGAATTTGAATTCATCAGTTTGAAACTAGTTTGGCCAAATTCCCTCCACATTTGAATTTGAAATTTCAAATTCAGTTTGAATTATTTCAAATTTGGCTCCCGACAAGATGAGCTCCAATGGAGATGAAAATTGATGGACTACAACAACAACCAAGCCTTTATCCCAAGCATGTTGGGGTCGGCTAGACATGAAACCCAATATCAATGAAGTAAAAGAGAGGAAGAGATATAAGAACAAGGAAAAAAGAGAAAAGAAAAAAAAGAAGAAAAAAGAAAAAAGGGAAACGAAAAAAGAAAAAAGAAAAAAAGAAAAAAAAAACAAGACTACGATTCTGGCACATGAATTGCTACTTTCCATGCAGTCCTATCATGAGCTAAGTCTCTGGATACATTCTAATCTCTCAAATCTCGTTTTACCGCCTCCTCCCAGGTCAACCTTGGTCGTCCTCTACCCCTTCTAATATTTTCTATACCTCTTAAAATCCCTAACCGGTGCTTCTGTAGGTCTCCGTTGGATATGTCCAAACCACCTAAGTCGACGTTGGACTAACTTCTCTTCAATCGGCGCCGCCCCTACCCTATCACGAATCGCCTCATTCCTTATTCGGTCTCTTCTCGTGTGCCCGCACATCCACCGTAGCATGCGCATCTCTGCGACACTCATTTGTTGGACATGTTGCCGTTTAGTTGGCCAACATTCCGCCCAATAGAGCATCGCGGGTCTGATCACCGTCCTATAGAACTTCCCTTTTAGCTTTTGTGGGACTTTCCTATCACAAAGGATTCCAGAGGCTTGTCGCCATTTCATCCACCCTACCTTGATCCTGTGGCAAACATCCTCATCAATATCACCATTGCTTTGTAACATTGATCCTAAGTATCGGAAAGAGTCCCTTCTAGGCACTATTTGTCCTTGTAGACAAACATTTCCCTCTTCACGACCAACATCACTAAAGTCACACCTCATATACTCGATTTTGGTCCTACTTGTTAGACACTGTAATTAGGGGTGTGACACAGGGGTATATTAGTTATTAGAGAGGGATTAGGGTTAGGGGTAGTTTAGTCTTTTCTCCCCTCCTAATCCCTCTATATAATCACACCTGTACCTCAGCTTTTCAATCATCTCAATACAATCATCATTAGTCCTCTTTCATGGTATCATTAGCTAGGAATAATCAGGATTAGGGCTAACCCTAATCCTAATGGGCCAGCCGCCGCCGCAGCCCAGGGCGCACGCCGCCGCCACCCCACCCTGGGCCAGAACCACCGCCGCCCCTGAGCAGCCGCCCGCCGCCGCCCCTGGTGCGCCGCCCGCCGCCGCCAGGGCACCGCCAGCCGCCGGATCTGGGCTGCGCACGCAGGGGGGGGGGGGGAGCGCCTCCTCTGGAGGACAGCGCGCGGAGGCCGGAGCCGCCACCTCCGGATCCGGGGCCGCCGCGCCCTGGATCGGGGCGGCCCCGCCCGGATTCGGGCCGCCCCCATCCGGATTGGGGCCGTGCGCGCACGGGGGGGGGGGGGGGGGGGGGGGGGGGGGGGGGCGTCACCGCCCCTGTCTGGGCCGCCGCCGCCCCTGGGTGCTCCGCCCCTGGGGGGTCCGCCGCCCCCCCCCCTGGAGGGAGTGCCGCCCCCTGGCTTGCCTGGGCCGCCACCGCCCCTGGGAGGTCCGCCAGCCCCACTGGAGGGGGCGCCACCCTCTGGACTGCTGAAACTAGAGGAACAGCAGCCTCTGGAGGGGGCGCCGCCTTCCTAGGAGGAGCCACAGCCCCCAGGCCCCTCGCTGCTGGTTCTGCAGCCGCCCCCTCCTTCTCGAGAACCGGTCCAGCCGCCGGTGAACCCCTTGTCGGTACCTCCAGAAACCCCGCCACTGCTGTTACCTTCATGGCAGGTACCTCCATGCTACGGGACGCCACCGGCCTCGACATCGACGGGAGCACCACGGCGATCCCGCCGATTCCGTTCCCAGCCGCCGGTACTACTATGGAGAACACAACTTCTTCCTACGGCACCGACACTGCGGAGACATCTGACATCGCCGCAGCACTGGCCGCCTCTCGCGAGCGCGAGCGGGCACTCGCCCTTGCCCTAGAGCAGGAGCGTGCCTCCGTGGCATCACTATCCCACCAACTTGAGGAGAGTGCTCGCCGATCAACGAGTGCTATCCATGAGCCTCCCTCGGACGCTGGTACGTACTCGACTTCGCTTGTGGCCGCTCTTCATGCACAGGCCAAAGGGATTCAGAACATCCGGACGCTCGTGCCGGTTATTCTCAGTTCCGAGTCCACCTCATATGCCCGGTGGCGTGATATGGTGCTCCTCACGCTGAGGCGCTACTGCCTCGATGACCACGTCCTCCAGGATGAGTCTTCAGTACAGGTGTCCTGGATCAGCATGGACAGCCTGGTACTATCCTGGATCCTTGGCTCCCTGACAGAGGAGCTACAGGACATCGTCAGGCAGCGCAGTGGCGGTACTGCTCGACAGGCTTGGCTAGTACTCGAGCAACGGTTTCTAGGGAACCGTGCGACTCGAGCCCTCCACATAAGCACTCGGTTCCAGAACACCGTCCAGGGGGATCGTTCCATCTCCACCTATTGTCAGGAGATGAAGGGCATGGGGGATGCCCTACGTGACCTTGGTGAGACGGTCACTGACAGCGCTCTTGTCCTTCGGGTCCTTCAGGGCCTGAACGAGCGCTATTGTCACCTACGGACATGGCTACTTCGACTGGAGCCACTACCTACCTTCGAGAAGGTATGGTCTGATCTTGAACTTGAAGAGATCACTGTAGGAGGCTCTACTGGCTCTGGATCTGCCACAGCTTTCTATGGCTCCGGGCAGTCCCCGCGTCCACCCTTACCAGCAGCTGGTGGACCGTCCACCTTCTACTCCTACCAAGACAGAAGGAGGAAACCGTCGTCGCCGAGGAAAGAACGGCGGCCGTGGTGGCAGCAGTGCAGGCAGCACCCCCACGGCTTCGACTACTGGAAGTAGTGGTGGTACCGGCCAGGGAGGTGCACCCTGGCCCACACCCTACAACCCGTGGACTGGCCAGATCTACATGTGGCCTGGACCGTCCCCAGGTTCTCAGCCTCCACGACCACCGCGTCCTCAGTCGGCGTTCGCGGCTACCCCCGGCTACAGTGGACCAGCCCACAGTGCTGGTAGGCCGACAACTCAGGCCTATAGTGGGCCTGGATACTCTTCAGGCGGGCAGTCAGCCCCGACCTACGGAGGCACTGACTACCCTGTTGGGAACTCGGAGCCATCGGCACCCCTTCAGGAGCCACCGTCGACGTGGGATCGACAGTCGCTTGCTTCCTCCTTCAACACCATGCACCTTACACCACCTGGTGCCGACTGGGTAGTTGATTCCGGAGCATCATACCATACCACTCCTAATTCCGATATACTCTCTTCCACCCATCCTCCCAATCCCACTTTTCCTTCATCTATCGTTGTTGGAAATGGGTCCGTTCTTCCGGTCACCTCAGTAGGTGATTCCGGTCTTCCGGGTAGTTTCCAGCTTAAAAACATTCTTGTTGCTCCGGATATCATTCAGAACTTACTTTCTGTTCGCCGTTTTACCACTGACAACAATGTTTCCATTGAATTTGATCCTTTTGGTTTGTCTGTGAAGGATCTTTCCACCCGGCGACCTCTTTTCCGATGTGATAGCTCGGGGCCCCTATACACACTTCGGCTTTCTACTTCCGCTGCATCACCGCCATTTGCTTTGACTACGACAGCTTCATCTACCATCTGGCATCGCCGGCTTGGCCACCCTGGTGCAGATGCTATGTTGAAGCTGTCCAGTAGCTCAGTTATCTCGTGTTCTAGGGGTACACATGACTCTCTATGTCATGCCTGTCAACTTGGTCGCCATATTCGCCTCCCTTTTCCCACATCTGTGACTCATGTTGAGCACTCATTCGATCTTATACATTGTGATTTGTGGACTTCTCCGCTCCAGTATATCGGGCTTTAATTACTATTTGGTGATAATTGATGATTTTTCTCACTTCTCCTGGACTTTTCCATTACGATTGAAGTATGAAACTTTCGTCACTCTTTCTCACTTCTTCGTTTGGATTTCTACTCAATTCGGGCGTACCATTCGAGCTGTCCAGTGCGATAACAGACGAGAGTTTGATAACTCTGCGTTTCGTAATTTTCTCTCCGCACATGGGGTACAACTACGCATGTCTTGTCCGTATACCTCTCCTCAAAACGGCAAGGCAGAGCGCTTGATTCACACCATTAATGATGTCATACGCTCCCTGATGTTCCAGGCATCTATTCCAGCCTGATACTGGGTGGAGGCTCTTCATACCGCCACACTTCTGATCAATCGTCTTCCCACCAAAGCGATTCGTGCCTCCACCCCCCACTTTGCTCCATATGGCACCGATCCTCTTTATGATCACCTTCGAGTTTTCGGATGCGCTTGCTACCCTAATCTTTTCGCCACCGCCCCACATAAGCTTGCGCCCCGCTCGACACGGTGTGTTTTTCTCGGGTATTCCCTTGATCATAAGGGTTACCGATGCTTAGATCTCACTACCCACCGTCTTTTGATCTCTCGGCACGTCGTCTTCGACGAGTCATCTTTTCCTTTTTCCACCACCTCTTCTGATTCCACCACAGAGTTGGACTCCCTTTTTCCTACTGACCCCGAGGTTGCCTCCCAGTTGCCTTGGCCTATTTCTTCTGTAGGATCGACACGAGCTACGTCCCAGACGCCCTCGACACCGATTGCTGCACCTCGTGTGGCATCGATGTCTCAGGCGTCACCCGCTGCACCCCGTGTGGCATCGACGCCTCCGACGTCACCTGCTGCGCCACACGCGGCCTCGGCTTCCCCGACACCATCTACTGTACCCCAGGAGCCCTCAGCGTCTCCAGCTGTACCACGTATGGCACCAGCGGCACCACCAGCTACCTCCCCGACGTCACCTACAGCGAGTACGAGGCCACCAGCCGCGCCACGCGCGGCACCAACGACGTCTTCTCGTTTTGCTGACCCCGCACTTGTCTACCAGCGACGAGCGCGGGGAGAGGCTCCTGCGCCGACGACGCCACGCGCGGCATCGAGACCCACTCTCGTCTATCCACGACGAGAGAAGATGGTTGTACCCGACCGGCCGGTGTACAACCCCCCTCTACTTCACAGGGATCCTGGTTACGTCCACCCGATGGTGACTCGACGTGCGTCTGGGAGTCTTCGACCAGTGGAGCGGTTCGATAGTACCGCTTTCTCGTCGACAACAACTCCACCAACCGAGCCTTCTTCGATCTCGCCCATACCTACTTCCGTGCGTAGCGCCCTCGCCGACCCTAACTGGCGCCGCGCTATGGAGGAAGAGTATGAGGCCTTGCTTGCCAACCGGACCTGGGACCTGGTTCCCCGTCCGGGTCGTGGCAATGTTGTCACAGGCAAGTGGATATTCACGCATAAGAAGAAGGCGGATGGCACCTTGGAGAGTTACAAAGCTCGTTGGGTACTCCGGGGCTTCACTCAGCGCCCTGGAGTTGACTACGACGAGACTTTCAGCCCGGTGGTGAACCGGCGACAGTTCGTACCGTACTGTCGCTAGCTCTCTCACGTTCTTGGCCTGTCCACCAGTTGGACGTCAAGAACGCATTCCTCCACGGTACACTGACCGAGACGGTGTACTACAGTTAGCCGGCAGGATTTGTAGATTCAGCTCACCGAGACATGGTCTGTAAGATGAACAAATCCCTGTACGGACTGAAGCAGGCACCGCGAGCCTGGTACAGCCGGTTCGCCTCTTTCTTGGTCTCACTGGGGTTTGTTGAAGCTAAGTCGGACACTTCGCTGTTTGTCTATCGACGGGGCAGTGACATAGCTTAACAGCATCCAGTCCGACTCTGCTTCAGCGAACCATTTCTGCCTTACAGCAGGAGTTCGCTATGAAGGACCTGGGCCGTCTCCACCACTTCCTGGGTATTACGGTCGAGGACCGACCAGGCGGCCTATTCCTTCACCAGCGACAGTACTGTCTGGATATCCTTCAGCGGGCAAGCATGGCTGATTGCAAGCCGTGCTCCACTCCAGTGGATACTCAGGCGAAGCTCTCCGCCACCGACGGGACACCCGTCTCTGACCCCACTTCTTACAGGAATCTTGCAGGTGCTCTCCAGTACCTAACCTTCACCAGGCCGGATATCTCATATGCGGTTCAGCAGGTGTGCCTCCACATGCATGACCCGAGGGAACCGCATCTCACCGCTGTCAAGTGGATTCTTCGGTACCTACGAGGCACCCTCGACTACGACCTCCTTCTTCGGCGTGACACGGCCTCCGAGCTGGTCGTGTACACAGACGCTGACTGGGCAGGCTGCCCGGACACACGACGCTCTACTTCTGGGTACGCCGTCTTCCTGGGCGGCAACCTTGTCTCCTGGTCCTCGAAGCGACAGCCCGTAGTGTCGTGCTCGAGTGCAGAGGCGGAGTATCGCGCCGTGGCTAACGACGTAGCTGAGGCCTCCTGGCTTCAGCAGCTACTTCAGGAGCTCCACACTCCCGTCATCAAAAGCACCCTCATCTACTGCGACAACGTCAGCGCCATGTACCTCTCCACCAACCCGGTCCAGCATCAGCGCACGAAGCATGTGGAGATTGACCTTCATTTTGTTCGTGAGCGGGTAGCACGGGGCGAGGTTCGGGTACACCATGTCCCGACGACGACGCAGTTCGCCGACATCTTCACGAAGGGCCTCCCGTCGTCGTTGTTCTCCGAGTTTCGGTCCAGTATCAACACCTGCAGCGGCTAGATGTTGTGACTGCGGGGGAGGGGGGGGGGTGTTAGACACTGTAATTAGGGGTGTGACACAGGGGTATATTAGTCATTAGAGAGGGATTAGGGTTAGGGGTAGTTTAGTCTTTTCTCCCCTCCTAATCCCTCTATATAATCACACCTGTACCTCAGCTTTTCAATCATCTCAATACAATCATCATTAGTCCTCTTTCACTACTAAGTCTAAACCCCTTGGACTCTAAAGTTTGTCTCCATAACTCTAATTTCCTATCAACACCATCTCTATTTTCATCTACCAGCACTACATCATCAGCAAAGAGCATGCACCAAGGGATATCCCCTTGTATATCCTTCGACACCTCATCTATCACCAAGGAAAAGATGTATGGGCTCAAAAAGCTGATCCTTGATGTAGTCCTACCGTGATAGGAAATGCATCAGTCTCACTATCACTTACGCGCACACTTGTCCTAACATTATTGTACATATCCTTGATAAGGGTAATGTACTTTGTTGGCACTTTATGTTTCTCTAGTGCCCACCACATGACTGACCTTGGTATCTTGTCGTACGCCTTCTCCAAGTCGATGAACACCATATGCAAGTCCTTCTTCTGCTCCCTATATCTCTCCATAAGCTGACGAAGCAAGAAAATTGCCTCCATTGTAGACCTCCGAGGCATAAAATCAAACTGGTTTTTAGTGACATTGGTCACTTTCCTCAGGCGGTGTTCAATCACTCTCTCCCAAAGCTTCATAGTATGACTCATAAACTTAATATCTCGATAATTAGTACAACTTTGAATATCTCCTTTATTTTTAAAGATAGGTACTAATATACTTTTCCTCCATTATTCAGCCATCTTGTTTGACTGAAAAATGTGGTTGAATAGCTTTGTGAGCCATACTATTGCCACGTCCCCAAGGCATCTCCACACCTCAATAGGGACATCGTCAGGACCGAGGACCTTTCATCCTTTTTAATACCTTCTTAACCTCAAACTCGTGTATCCTCCGCACGAACCGCCTGTTGGAGTCATCAAAGGAGTCATCCAACTCAACCATAGTGCTCTCATTCCCATCATTGAATAGCCCATTAAAGTAATCAAGCCATCTATTCTTAATCTCTTCATCCTTCACTAGAATGCGGTCAGTCTCATTTTTTATGCATTTAACTTGATTGAAATCCCTCATCTTTCTCTCACGGATTTTTGCTACCTTGTATATGTCCTTTTCACCTTCTTTTGTCTCTAGTCTCTCATATAACTTATCATAAGCCTGTTCTCTTGCCTTACTCACAGCCCGTCTTGCATTCTTCTTAGCCTCTTTGTACTTAAGCATGTTGCTTGCGCTTCTATCATTATGCCAACTCTTGTAACACTCCTTCTCCTTAATGGCCTTTTGTACATCCTCATTCCACCACCAAGTATCTTTATCTACAAGTTTCTTTCCTTTTGTCACACCGAACACCTCACTAGCTACCTTCCTAATGCAAGTTGCCATCTTCACCCACATACTATCTACATCTCCATTTTCTGCCCAGGGTCCTTCTGTGATCACCCTATTTTTAAAGGATTCTTGTGATTCTCCCTTCAACTTCCACCACTTTGTTCTTGTGATTTTGACACCTTTGTCCCGCAAAGAACAGGTATGGAAGCGAAAGTCAGCTACCACAAGCTTATGTTGTGTCACAACACACTCCCCCGGGATCACCTTACAATCTAGACACTCCCGTCTATCCTTTCTCCTAGTGAGGACAAAGTCAATCTGGCTAGAGTGTTGGGCACTACTAAAGGTCACTAGGTGAGATTGCCTCTTACTAAAGAGGGTGTTAGCTACCAACAGATCATAGGCTACAGCAAAGTCTAGGATGTCCTTACCCTCTTGATTTCTATCGCCGCATCCAAAGCCTCCATATACTCCCTCAAATCCTAGGTTAGTTGCACCCACGTGACCATTGAGATCTCCCCCTATGAGGAGTTTCTCGGTTATCGGTACACTACTAACCATATCCTCCAAGTCCTACCAAAATTGCCTCTTAGCACTCATGTTGAACCTAACTTGTGTAAGCACTAATGACATTCAAGACAATGTCCCCTGAAAATTGATGGACTAACTCAGAAAAAAGTGTTGAGTTTGAATATGAAGCCAACTTTTGAATTTAAGTGATGAAAGTTGATGCAATTTGAATTTACCTTCAAATTGGATTTGCATGAACTTTGGCCTGAGCCTTCCCAAGACTATTTAAGATCTAGGGTGAGCTCAATCTTGCATGTTCATGTGTAGAAATCCTACTTTTTGGAAGTTAGGGCTTCCCCCTCTAATCACCCTTTTGACGGTGGTTACTTGCTCTTCACAAGTATTCACAAGATATCCACAACAAAAGTTGTGGTGTTGTGAGGTGATGGAAAATTTTTGCAAGTCACTTTTCTTGGGCTTTTACACCTGGCTGCCTCTCGCTAGCGTGAGCGAGCACTCGCTCTCGCCCTGGAGCAGGAGTGTGCCTCTGTGGCCGCTCTATCTCACCAGCTCGAGGAGAGTGCTCACCGATCGGTGAATACCGCCTACGAGCCTCCCACAGACACTGGTACGTACTTGGCTTCACTTGTGGCTGCTCTTAATGCACAGGCCGCCGGGATTTAGCACATCCGGACGCTCGTACCGGTTGTCCTTAGTTTTGAATCCACCTCATACGCACGGTGGCGTGACCGGGTGCTCCTCATGTTGAGGCGCTTCCGCCTCAATGACCACGTCTTCCCGTATGACTTCGGTGGAGGTCTCCTGGGTCAGCATGGACAGTCTGGTCCTGTCCTGGATCCTTGGCTCCCTCTCTGAGGAGAGCAACAGGACATCGTCGGGCAGCGCGGTGGCGGGACTGCTCGTCGTGCCTGGCTGGTCCTTGAGCAGCGTTTTCTAGGGAAGCGCGCGACTCGAGCGCGCGGTTCCAAAACACCATCCAGGGTGACTGCTCCGTATCCGCTTATTATCAGGAGATGAATGGCATGGCAGATGCTCTACGTGACCTTGGCGAGCCGGTCACTGACAGCGCTCTCGTCCTTCAAGTCCTTTAGGGCCTGAACGAGCGCTACTGTCACCTACGGACGTGGCTCCTCCGTCAGGAGCCACCACCTACCTTCGAGAAGGTATGGTCTGATCTCGAGATTGAGGAGATCACTACAGGAGACTTTACTGGCTTCGGGTCTACCACAGCCTTTTACGGTCTGGGTAGTCCCCTCGTCCACCTTCGTCAGCTGCTGGTGGACCACCGTCACGACCACCCACCACCCCAGGCACTCCTGCTAGCACTGGGGTGGTAATCGTCACCGCCGAGGTAAACGTGGTAGCCGTGATGGAGGTAGCAGTGCACGCGGCACTCCTACATCCACTACTCCGGCTACTGGTGGTAGTGGTGGTACCGGCCGAGGAGGTGCACCCTAGCCCACACCCTACAACCCGTGGACTGACCAGATCTACATGTGGCCTAGGCCGTCTTTGGGTTTTCAGCCTCCACGACCACCGCGTCCCTAGCTGGCGTTCGTAGCCACCCCGGGCTATAGTGCACCAGCCTACAGTGGTGGTGTGCCACCGACTCAGGCCTACAGTGGGTCTGGCTATCCTTCTAGCGGACAGTCGACCTCGACCTACAGAGGCAACGACTACCCTGTTGGGTACTCGGAGCCGTCGGCACTACACCAGAAACCACCCTCGACGTGGGATCGCAAGTCGCTGACCTCCTCCTTCAGCACCATGCATCTTACTCCACCAGGTGCCGACTAGATAGGTGACTCCGGAGCGTCATAACATACCACTCCTAACGCTGGTATACTCTCTTCCACCCACCCTCCCAATCCCTCTTTTCCTTCATCTATTGTTGTTGGGAATGGGTCTGTTCTTCCGGTCACCTCAGTAGGCGATTCTGGTTTTTCGGGTTCCTTCCAGCTTAAAAACATTCTTGTCGCTCCGGATATCATTCAAAATTTGCTTTATGTCCGTCGTTTTACCAATGACAATAATGTTTCTATTGAGTTTGATCCGTTTGGTTTGTCTGTGAAAGATCTTTCTACCCGACGACTTCTTTTTCAATGTGATAGCTCGGGGCCCCTGTACACACTTCGACTTCCTACTTCCACTGCATCACCACCTTTTCCTTTGACTACGAGAGCTTCATCCATCATTTGGCATCGCTGGATTGGCCACCCTGGTGCAAATGCTATGTCGAAGTTATCTAGTAGTTCTATCATTTCGTGTACTAGGGGCACACATGACTCTTTATGTCATGCTTATCAGCTTGGTCGCCATGTTCGGCTCTCTTTTCCCACTTCTTTGACTCATGTTGAACCTTTAATCTTATTCATTGTGATTTGTGGACATCACCTATTACCAGTGTATCGCGCTTTAATTATTACTTGGTGATAATTGATGATTTTTCTCACTTTTCAAGGACCTTTCCATTACGATTGAAGTGTGAGACTTTTGTTACTCTCACTTCTTCGTTTGGATATCTACTCAGTTTGGCCGTACCATCCGAGCTGTCCAGTGCGATAACGGACACGAGTTCAATAACTCGGCGTTTCATCACTTTCTCTCCGCACATGGAGTACAACTGCGCATGTCTTGTCCGTATACCTCTCCTCAGAACGGCAAGGCTGAGCACATGATTCGTACCACCAACGACGTCATGCGCTCCCTGATGTTTCATGCATCCATTCCTGCCCGACACTAGGTAGAGGCTCTCCACACTGCCACTCTTCTGATTAATTGCCTTCCTACCAAGGCGATTCGTGCCTCCACCCCCTATTTCGCTTTATATGGAACCACTCCTCTTTATGACCACCTTCGAGTTTTCGGTACGCTTGCTACCCTAATCTTTCCGCCATCGCCCCACATAAGCTTGCGTCCCGCTCGACACGGTGTGTTTTCCTCGAGTATTCCCTTGATCATAATGGTTACCGATGCTTAGATCTCACCACTCACCGCCTCTTGATCTCTCGACACGTCTTCGACGAGTCCTCCTTTCCCTTCTCCACCTCTTCCGTTTCCACCATAGAGTTGGATTGTCTTTTTCCCACTGACTCCGAGCCTGCTCCCCAGCTACCTTGACCTCTTTCTTCTGCAGGTTCGAGACGCGCTACGCCATGCGCGGCACAGGTGCCCCCGACGTCACCTACTGCACCACGAACGGCATTGTCGCCTCCAGCGTCACCTGCTGCACCTCGGGTGGTCCTGACGTCACCAGTTGCGCCTCGTGCGGCATCGGCGTCTCCGGCGTCGCCCGCTGCACCTCGGGTGGCCCCTATATCACTAGATGTGCCACGCGCGGCCCCGACCTCCCCGATATCATCTGCAGCGAGCCGACGTCACGAGCCACACTAGGCGTGACCCCGACTACGACTACGACTTCTTGCTTCACCAACCCCGCACTTGTCTACCAACGACGAGCATGAGATGGTGCCCTAGCTCCAGCTGTACCACGCGCGGCACCGGAGCCCTCCACGCCAGTCGCCGCGCCACGCGGGCCACGAGACCCACTATCGTCTATCAACGACGGGAGCGGAGTGCTCCCGCTTGCTCCGAGCGCCCGGTGTACAATCCTCCTTTGCTCCACAGGGACCCTGGTCACGTTCACCCGATGGTGACTCGGCGTGCGTCCGGGACTCTCCGGTCGGTTGAGCGCTTCTTCGAAGTTGTCTTCTCGATGATGACATCTCCACCGCCCGACTCTACTTTGATCTCGCCCATACCGACTTCCGTCCGTAGCACCCTCGCCGACCCTCACCGACCCTCAGTAGCATCGCGCTATGGAGGAAGAGTATGCGGCCCTGCTTGCCAACCGGACCTGGGACCTAGTTCCCCACCCCGGTCGTGGCAATGTTGTCACGGGCAAGTGGGTATTCACACATAAGGAGGACGGTACGTTGGAGAGCTACAAGGATCAGTGGGTACTTCGAGGCTTTACTCAGCGCCCTAGAGTCGACGAGACCTTCAGTCCAGTGATGAAGTTGGCGACGGTTCGTACCGTTCTATCGTTGGCTCTCTCGCGTTCTTGGCCCGTCCACCAGCAAGACGTCAAGAATGCCTTCCTCCACGACACACTGACAGAGACGGTGTACTGCAGTCAATCGACAGGGTTTGTTGACTCAGCTCATCCAGATATGGTCTATAAGCTGAACAAATCCGTGTATGGTCTGAAGCAGGCACCATGAGCCTGGTACAGTCGGTTCGCCTCTTTCTTGGTTCCGACGACGTTTTCGTCGAGCTGGGAGAAGACGGCGTGCGTACCCGTCATGTGGTTGGTCGCGGCCGTGTCGAGGTACCAACGAGTGTCGTCAAAGTCGTCGTCGTTGCTGCGGTGAGTGAAGACACGTCCCTCCATTATCTCCAGTGGGCGCGTAGGACGTTCCTGTACAGGCTCCTCCTGTTCAGAGGCCACTCTTGTCATAAACAAGGCGCCCTCCTCCTCCGCCTTCGCCACGAAAGTCTGCTGCTGCGGCTCCTCCTTAGGCTTCGACCAACACTCCCTGGCCCAATGGCCCTTCCCCGCACTTCCTGCACTGGTCCCGCATAATATCCTTCCCGGAACCTCCCTTCTCGCCTTCGTTCTTCTTGAGCAGGCCCTTTCGGCCGCCCCTCTTAGAAGAACCCGCGGACTGGGTAGACCGCTCCTTCTTCCGTTGTGCCTCCCACTACTCCTGAGTGAGGTACAGCTGGCCGTCGTGTACTCCTCCCTTCCGCTGCATCGAGTCGAAGGCGTTCTTCGTCGCCACGTCACCGCCGACAAGGTGAGGGTCGACACGTCCAGCAGTGTCATGATCGTCGCCACGATCTGTTGGAAGCGTTCTGGAACGCTTCGCAGGAACATCTCCACGGCCCTCTCTTCTCCTATCTCCTCCCCTAGCGACGCAAGCCGTGATAGCATGCCACTCAGGTGGAGGGAGAAGTGCTCCACGCTCTCACCATCCTTGGAGACAGCGTCTTCGAACTCCTTCCGGAGTTGTTGTGGTGTCGTCTTCTTCACGCGGTCGGCCCCGAATCGCATGATGGCAATCGTGTCCCATGCCTCCTTCGTCGTCCTCTTTTCTCCGATCGTCGTGATCATCTCCGGCGGGACAGCGCTGACCAAGTTGTCAAGCGCCATCATATCTTCTTGCTCGCTCACGCTGCCCTCCTCCACGGCCTTCCAAACCAGCCATGCTTTCAGCTTGGTCTTCATCATGACAGCCCACTCCGCGTAGTTGGTCTTGGTGAGCACGGGGAACCCCGTCCCGGTGTTCACCTCACGAGCTGCCGGTGAGGGTGTCGCATGGCTGGTGGCGCTGCCACTGCTTGGAGGTATGTACGACATCGTGCAGAATTCAACCTAGGGTCGAAACCGGCTCTGATGCCACGAATGTTGCAATTCCGGTGCTTTGATCACACCAAAAATTGCCCTGTTCCAGACAGTTCAGCACCTCTCCTAGGTGTTGTTCTTGCTGATCTGTTCTAGCAGATCTGTACAAGGGAAGAACAGATTGTTGCAGCCTATTTCTAGAGGTGGAGACGCAGAACAGAAGAGGGAATAGAGGGCGCAGAGGAGGAAGATCAGCACGGCGGCGGCTAGGGCTGCTAACCTAGGTGGCCGCAGCTGCAGAGCCTAGGAAGGGACTAGGGCAAAGGCTGGGCGGCAGCTAGGGCAGAGGCTGGGCGGCGGCTAGGAAAGAGGGAGGGGAACTATTTTCTTCATTGATCTCATCTCAAACTGGGGTGTTTTGACTTGTTTATATAGCCCCCCCCCCTTACAAGAGTCCTGATCTATTACAATAGGAGAAAATCTAAATATTTACTAAACTAGGGTTACCGCCTAGACTTGGTGCAGCCGCACCACATAGGGCAGACCAACACCTGACCTAGGCGCGCGCGCACAAGGGGGGGATCAGGGTTCGCCCCCCCCCCCTGTTCTGGCCGCCCAGGCCCAGCGGTAGGTCATCCCACAACGGCGGCTAGGGTTCCAGCCCCTGGTGGGCGGCGGCTCCAAGAGAGGGAGAGAGAGGCGGTGGCTAGGGTTAGAGAGGTGGAGTAATTTTATGTATTGATCTCTTCTAAAACTGGTGTTTTTTGCCTTCTTTATATAGCCCCCCTTACAAGAGTCCTGATCTATTACAACTCAATGTTTAGTCTATTTTTAATTCTATCTCTAAGAATACTAAACTCTAATATCTTCTAGAAGGGGGATCTGGCCCTGTTCTGGCCGCCCATGGGCCAGCGGGCAGATCAGCTCACATTCTCCTCCTGATCCTGACACTGGCCCACGTCTAGGATCCGGATCCTTCTTCTCATCTCCACGAACTTCTGTCTTTCAAGGGCCTTGCTCAAGATGTCCATCATCTGGTCTTGGATGGAGATTTGCTCAAGCACAATAGTATCGCTATCCATACACTCCCGTATGTAGTGGTACTTGACATCAATGTGCTCGCTTCTGTCATGGTCTAACGGGTTCTTGCTCAAGTCTATGGCTGACTTGTTATCAACCCGTAGCACCGGCGCATTCGATTTTTCAACTAAGTCCTCCATCAGTCGTGCCATCCATACACCTTGGCATGCACCTTGAGCTGCTGCGATATATTCTGCTTCACATGAGGACAAGGCCACCACCTTCTGCTTGCAGGACTGCCATGAAACGAGGTTGTTTCCAAGACAGAACAGCACCCCGCTTGTGCTCTTGCGGTCCTCCACGTCTCCCGCATAGTCACTACCCGAGTACCCAATAAGCTCCATGTCTCCTCTTGCATAGAAGACTCTATAGTTGATTGTACCCGCTATGTAGAGTACAATGCGTTTGACTGCAGCAAAGTGCTCCTCCTTAGGCTCCTCCAGAAACCGACTCACGTACCCGACCGAGTAGGTGAGATTGGGACGTGTTTTCACCAAGTATCGCAGCCCTCCCAAGCTCCTATAGTTCGTTGCATGCACCAACGGACTATCACTTGTCTTGTAAAGCCTTGCTTCATGGGGAATGCATAGGGGTTGCATCCCTCCAGGCCAGCTTTAGAGAAAAGTTTGGAAGCGTAGGCCATCTGCCCAACGCTTATCACTGCATCAGCTTGCCGCATCTCCAAGCCAAGATAATATGATAAGAGAACCAAGTCGCTCATTCATCATCTCCCCCTTGAACTTCTTGAGGTCGCCCCCTCCTGTGATCACAAGATCGTCGACGTACACACCGACGATGAGCTTCTCATCTTCAGCTCCACGAAAATAGATCCCGTGCTCGTTCGTACTCTTCTGAAAACCAAGCAATAGCAAGCTATCGTTGAGCTTAGCATTCCAGGCCCAGGGCGCCTGACGAAGTCCATATAAAGCTTTCTTGAGACGATACACCTTATGTTCGGCTCCGTCGATGATTAAGCCAGCGGGTTGGGAGACGTACACCTCCTCTATCAAGTAGCCGTTCAGGAAGGCGCTCTTCACGTCCATGTGGTGTACCTCCCACCCCTTGTGCGCAGCAACTGCAAGGAGCAAGCGAACAGATTCGAGGCGAGCTACAGGAGCAAATACCTCGTCAAAATCTATTCCTTGTTGCTGGACATAGCCTTTAGCCACCAACCGAGCCTTGTGCTTCACCACCTCCCCATGCTCGTCCCTCTTCACCTTGAACACCCATTTGAGGCCAATAGGCTTGTGTCCTGCAGGAAGAGCAATAAGTTGCCAAGTCTTGTCTTCTTCTATAGACTCCATCTCCTCGAGCATGGCCCGTCTCAAGCACGGGCGTTCCTCTGCATCGGCGAAGGACGTGGGCTCCTCCGCAGTGGTGAACATGAGCTCCCCCTCCTCCAAGCTTGGCGGGCGCTCAGCCCGACCAGGAGGGGTGAGGGTTCCAATCACGTTGCGCATTGTGCGGAACCGTAGTTTCGCGTCGTCGTCATAGTAGGCGTCGATGACGTTGTTGTCGGGGTCCGACAGCGGTGTGGCGAAGCGGATGGCCCGTGGAGGATTTCAAGGCGTGACGAAGGTGCAAGAATCTTCAAATCTGGAACCCCCCGCTGCTGTTGACCCCCGTGCAGGACTGTCCCAGCCCTGATCTGCATTGGACAGTCCCTGCAGGAGGCTTTGGGGCGACGTCGTGGGTGTTGGACCCCCTCCAGCAGGTCTGGAGGCTGGCGCAGGAACTCCTAGGGTCTGGACAGACCCTTTTGTGCCCCTCCTGGGCACTCCGGAGGTGCTGTTCGGCCCCTCCAGACCCTGCAGCACCTCTCCGGATGCTGGAACAGCAGGTCCAGCAGGTGCTGGACCTAAGGAGTCGACGTGGAAGACGGTGTAGTCCTCTTCACCTGCTCCTTCTCCTCAGTCCCACTTGGCTGCCTCGTCGAATATCACGTCATGTGATATGTGTGTGCGCACATCAGCCTGATTATACATCAGGTAGCGCTTCGTCCCTACAACATAGCCAAGTAAAATTATCGGATTACTCCAGACTTGCAACTTTTTTAGGTGGGGCGCGTGTTCTTGACACGCCCCACGCACCCAAAAGTTTGGAAGTAGTTGACAGTCGGTCGATCTCCATGCCAAGCTTTATATGGCGTCTTCCCGTCGAGGCCGCGTGTGGGGGGTCGATTTAAGATGTAGACAATCGTGATAACTGCCTCACCCCAAAGAATCTCGGACATACCCTTCGTCTTCAACATACTCCTCGCCATGCCGACCACCGTCTGGTTACGCCGCTCCACAACCCCGTTTTGCTGCGGCGTATACGGGGCTGTGAGTTGACGATGTACTCCGTGTTGAGCGCAGTACTCGCCGAACTCTCGTGAGGTGAACTCCCCTCCGCGATCAGTGCGGAGTAGCTTCAGCTTCCTCCTGGACTCTAATTCAGTCGTTGCTTGGTATTGCTGAATTAAGTCGGGAGCCTGGTCCTTGGTTGCTAGAAGATAGAGCCACATATAGCGGATCATGTCATCCACTAGCAACAAGAACATCTTCTTGTCGCCTGGAGTCGTCGGCGCGATAGGCCCAGAGATGTCGCCGTGGACGAGGTCGAGCGCGCCTTCCCCGCGCCGCCGAGCTTGCTTGGGGAAGCTGGAGTGTCTCTGCTTCCCGACCAAGCAAGCTTCGCACAATTGATCGACGTGATCAATTTGCGGAAGCCCGAGCACCATCTCCTCTCGTGCCAACTTCCGAAGCGCCTGGAAGCCGACGTGTCCGTAGCGTTCGTGCCAACGCCACGCAACATCATCACGCCTCGCGGTTAGGCAAACCGGACATGTGATGTTGAGCCTGATGGAGTACAGCTTGATGTCATCGCGTTAAACCCGTGTGAGGAGACGCTGCTGCTGCTCATCCCTTATGTGCATCACTCCTTCATGCACCGTGATGATGTAGCCATCCTCATCCAGTTGGCCGACGCTGATGAGGTTGGTGGTGAGGCGCGGGATGAGGTAGTATGATATCCTGGTTCCCGGCTTAATAGGATTGATAGAGTACTCAAACCATCAAGGTATACCTTCTTTTCTGGAAACCCACCTGTAAAGGACTCCGGGGTTAAGCGTGCTTGGCTCGAAGAAATTTGGAGATGGGTGACCGACCGGGAAGTCTTCCCGGGTGCGCACGAGGACAAAGTGCGCAGAAAAGACTAGTGTTGGTATGTGGGGCTAGTCTATGATCCTAGAGAGCTGCCACAAATGGTATCAGAGCCGACCCTCGCAGTTTCACGGGTGCGTATGGGTCAGTGAGAAGGATAAGGTAGCGTACGGGTCAGGGACGTGGGTACGTACACATGACGCGTGGGTCTCTGTGAGGGACACGGTATAGTATGTACGCTGCTAACAGGACGTATGCAAGTACTGAATGTACGGACAAGCCTAAGAGGGGACGTTCCTGTCTTGGCGTTGACCGACGAGGACATCGGTCTTCTAAGTGGGGTGGATTGTGACATCCTGGCTCTCGGCTTAATAAGATTGATAGATTACTCATACCATCTGAAAGCTCACCTACAAAGGACTCCGGGGTTAAGCGTGCTTGGCTCGGAGAAATTTGGGGATGGGTGACCGACCGGAAAGTCTTCACAGGTGCGCACAAGCGAGGACAAAGTGTGCAGAATAGACTAGTGTTGGTATGTGGGACTAGTCTATGATCCTAGAGAGTTGCCACAGGTAGACGCCGGTGAGCCTCCTGTGCTCACCCGTCTTGGCAGCGAATTGGACCGTACCCTTCCCTTGGATACGCACGACGGAGTTGTCGTCGAACTTGATGGTTCCGACGACATTTTCATCGAGCTCGGAGAAGACGGCGCGTGAACCCGTCATGTGGTTGGTCGCGCCTGTGTCGAGGTACCAACGAGTGTCGTCAAAGTCGTCGTCGTTCCCGCGGTGAGCGAAGACACGTCCCTCCACTATCTCCAGTGGGCGCGTAGGACGTTCTTGTACAGGCTCCTCCTGTACTGAGGCCACCCTTGTCATGAACAAGGTGCCCTCCTCCTCCGCCTTCGCCACGAAAGCCGGCTGTTGCGGCTCCTCCTGCTTAGGCTTCGACCGACACTCCCTGGCCCAGTGGCCCTTCTTCCCGCACTGGTCCCGCGGCATATCCTTCCTCGAACATCCCTTCTTGCCTCCGTTCTTCTTGGGCGGGCCCTTTCGGCCGCCCCTCTTAGAAAAAACCACGAACTAGGTAGACCGCTCCTCCTTCCGTTGTGCCTCCCACTCCTCCCGAGTGAGGTACAGCTGATCGTCGTGTACTCCTCCCTTCCGCTGCGTCGAATCGAAGACATTATCTGCCGCCCTGAGACGCCCCGTCACCTCCGACAAGGTGAGGGTCGACACGTCCAACAATGTCGTGATTGCCACCACGATCTGTTGAACGCTTCGTAGGAGCTTCTCCATGGCCATCTCTTCTCCTATCTCCTCCCCTAGCGATGCAAGCCGCAATAGCATGCCGCTCAGGCGGAGGGAGAAGTCCTCCACGCTCTCGCCATCCTTGAAGGCAGCGGCTTCGAACTCCTTCCGGAGTTGCTATGTCGTTGTCTTCTTCACGCCGTCGGCCCCGACCCGCATAATGGCGATCGTGTCTCATGCCTCATTCGCCGTCTTCTCTCCGATCGTCGTGATCATCTCCGGCGGGACTGCGCTGACCAAGATGTCAAGTGCCATTATATCTTCGTGCTCACTTAAGTTGCCCTCCTTCACGGCCTTCCAAAGCAGTCGTGCCTTCAACTTGATCTTCATCATGACAGCCCACTCCGCGTAGTTGGTCTTTGTGAGCACGGGGAACCCCGTCCCGGTCTTCATCTCACGAGTTGCCGGAGAGGGTGTCGCATGGCCGGGGGGCGCTGCCACTGCTTGGAGGTGTAGACGACATCTTGTTGAATTCTACCTAGGGTCGAACCGGCTCTGATGCCACGAATGTTGCAATTCCGGTGCTGATCACACCAAAACTACCCTGTCCCAATAGCAGTTCAGCACCCTACCTGGGTGCTGTTCTTGCTGCCTTAGGAAAACAGAGAGGGAGCAGAGTAATCTATTCTGTTCTTGGGGTAACAGAACAGCCGCTGGTTCATCCAGCCCCTGATCTTGCACTGGACAGAGGGAGAGAGAGAGAGGGTCACGCCTGATCTGTCCCAGCATATCAGAACAAGGGAAGAACAGATGGCTGCCACCTGATCTATTATGCGGGAACAGCAGGCGCAGAGCAGAGAGATCAGGGGCGGCGGCAGCTCCAAGAGAGGGAGAGAGAGGCGGTGGCTAGGGTTAGAGAGGTGGAGTAATCTTTTGTATTGATCTCTTCTAAAACGGGGGTGGTTTGGCTTCTTTATATATCCCCCTTACAAGAGTTCTGATCTATTACAACTCAATCTTTAGTCTATCTTTAATTCTATCTCCAAGAAGACTAAACTCTAATATCTTCTAAAAGGGGGATCTGGCCCTGTTCTGGCCGCCCATGGGCCAGCGGGCAAATCAGCCCACAGTAGACGGCTTTTTTTTGGGGGGGGGGGGGGGGGGCAGACATGTAGCAACTCGAAAATAGTCGACAGTTGGGACTGTCAACCGCTTGTGGGTGCCCCCTCCATCGTCGAGCTAGAGGGACTCATTGGGTGACCTTCACTGGTGGAACCCCACAGCTGAGAGCTACCCGCTGCAACTCCTCGATCGAGACCTGAGGATAAGGAATGATTGCATGGTCAAGGTTATCCACGAGGAGAATTTGACTAGACCGTTGAAGCTGAGGGGAAGAAGAAGGGGTTTTACCCTATTGAGATGAGAAAGAAGGGGTCTAGCTACGACTCGGGCCGACAGAGGTGTTCTACATCGTTCGACGGCCAGCAGAGCATGCACCGATACGGGGACTCTTTAGTGATTTCTATGAAAGGGGAGCGCGAGAGGAACTGATGCGATAGCGAATGGGATGATCCACCAATGGAGGTTGATCTAAGCCAGTGTGAGGAACAGAAGAGACCCGATTAGTGGGGGACGGTCGGCGAGAGGTGTTCCGCCCAGATCGGACTGGGGCAGGGGCCTCGTTGGGCATCTCCCGGATAACCACCGACGATGAAGTGGCTCTGGGTTAGCCGCCAGGCTGAGGGAGGAGCCCCTAGGAAAGCAAACGCCAACATTTACCGGAGGGATGGGGAATCAAACGCCTAGAGCCAGGCAGGCTGCTGGGAAGCACTAGGGCTTCAAGGGTGAAAGAAGTTCAGCGGCTCGGGGGTCCTCCGTCTGCAGCAGGTGTTGCTTGATGACTCTGAAGCGGAGGAGATTGCGCTTAGGGCCTTGGAGTCCCCCTGAAACTCCTTGGGGGGGGGGGTGATGGTCTTGAGCAGGGAGAGGTTGGTTTTGCTGCTGCTGCTGAATTTGCTGTTGCTGTTGCCATGCTTGGTTGTGGTGCTCTGCTTGGGCAGCAGCGTCCCAAACTGGGTCTGGGTTAGGATTTGGGGGTTGGTGAAAGGCAGGTTCTTCCGCGATGGGTCCTCAGGATCCACACCGGGGAAGGGGTGGGGGTTGCCGCCTGGAGGAAAATCGTCCTCTAGTGCTGGTGGCCGAGGAGGTGTGCGCCACTGAGGACGTGGACAGAGCATGTTCAGGAATAGGACAAACACAGAGGGTGTCCCTGCCGAAGGACGATGTTACGAGGGACTGACTCCACGCCGTTGTACAGGCATTTCATCAGCACCTGCCCCAAGGCTCCGTGGGGGTTATGCCAGGTTAGCAGTTTCCCAAAGACTGACTACTCGACGGCGAGGTAGTCCAGAGGAAACCCCAGAAGCAAGATCCACCCCGCGTGGTTGTAGTTCCTCGAGCGTCTATTGATGTCAGAGTCATGTCGTGCGAAGTGGATGTTGACGCCCTCCACTGCTGGAACAAGTTTTGTAGTCCTTTGGTCTTTGGTCCCCTAGTCCCTTGTACCCTAGTCCTTTAGTTTGTTGCACTTTAGTCCTTGGTCCTTGGTCCTTGTTGTACTCTAGTCCTTTAGTCTTTGTGGCCCCAATTAGGACAGCATCTAAGGACACTAGGACAGCATATTAAGGACACTAGGACAACATCTTAGTGTCAGCCAAGGACAGCATATTAGAACAGCATCTAAGCATCTTAGACTAGCATCTTTGTGGCATATGCTTGGCTGCCATGGCAGCTATAAATATGTAGCCTCAACCCCTTGGGTTGGCATGGCATTGTGTGAGAAATAGACAAGAAAATTGCCCCAACTCCTAGTGTCATCCTCTCTTCCAATGAGAGTAAGAATTCAACTACTAACATCAGGTATCAGAGCCGTTCTATCCTGCAGCTTAAACATCTCCTGCTCATCCCCTTCCCGCACCTCTCTCTGTCCGCAACCGGCAGCAGGAACACCGGCTGTTCCAGCTCATTCCTCTCCTGCACAGACGAGCAGCAGTTTGTCTTCCACACACAACAGCCCTTCCCCACTAGTGTGCCATGTCCGACGGACAGTCTCAGCGCTCGGTCGCCTCGAGCGCGCGGCAGACGGAGGTCGCCGCGGCAGAGGAGCGCGAGCGAGCGGCGGCAGAGACTGCGGCGACGGCGCCAATGGCGGCAAGGTTGGCGGCAGCGGAACTGGCAGCAGCAAGGGCGGAAGTGGAAGCAGCGGCGGCAGCGACTGTAGCGCGTGCGGCGGCAGCGGAGCTGGAGGCTCTGCGCGGCAGTAGCTCCAGCAGCTCTGTCGACGGCGGCGTCGACGATGAGCTCAGGCCGGTGAGGGAGGCGGCGCGAGCACGAGAGGTGCAGCGAGCAGCCACGCGCCCCCATGGGCGTGACAACCGCAGCCCAGGCGGGCGCGGACGCGCCGGTGGCGCTCCCGGCGGCGGCGGTTGGGTCGACGGAGAACGCGGCCATTACAGGCGGCGCGGTTCTCCCTCCCCAGACAGCTACCATGGACACCATGGGGTCCAGGCCATTGTCAGGGACGTCGGTCCCGGCGGTGGGTGGCCTACCCTCACCAAGACCAACTACGTCGAGTGGGCCGCGGTGATGAGGGTACGGCTCCAGATGCGACACATGTGGGAAGCAGTTCAGTACGGCGACGTCGACTACTACGAGGATCGACGGGCGTTGGATGCCCTCATTGCTGCAGTCCCGCCCGAGATGCAGTTCTCGCGTTCCAAGAAGCGGAGTGCTAAGGAGGCATGGGATGCCATCGCTGCGGCACGCATCGGCAGCGACCGCGCCCGCAAGTCCACACTGCAGGCGCTTCGCAAGGAGTAGGAGAACCTGGCCTTTAAGCCAGGTGAGGACGTTGATGACTTTGCTCTCCGTCTCAACACTTTGTTGCAGAAGTTGGTGCAGTTCGGCGATGACACCTACAACGAAGAGAGAGCTGTCGAGAAGCTCCTTCGGTGCATCCCCGAGAAGTACAAGCAGATCGCTCGCTCGATCGAGTCTCTGCTGGACCTCTCCACGATGTCGATCGAAGAGGCGATAGGTCGCCTCAAGGTCGTCGACAGCGACGAACCACAACCTCTCTCGGGGCCTATCACCATTGGCGGGAAGCTTCATCTCACTCGCGAGCAGTGGGAGGCTGGCCAGGGTGACCGGAAGAAGGGGGAGTCCTCTTCCTCGACAGGCGGCCGCAAGCACGGCAAGTCGAGCAAGGGGCACGGAGGTACCCAGGCCGGGGCACGCGGATGTACCGAGGGTGGCGCCCGCGGAGGCGCCCAGGGCGGCACCGTCGGCAACCACAAGCCGACACGAGACGACACCTGCCACAACTGTGGCAAGCTTGGTCATTGGGCCAGGGAGTGTCGACAGCCACGACGTGGCCAGGCCCACGTGGCACAAGTGGAGAAGGAGGCCCACGTGGCACAGGTAGAGGAGGAGCCAGCTTTGCTTCTGGCACACGGAAGCATCAAGCCACCTCTAGTGGCATCGACCGCAGCGGCTCTCCTTCATCTTGATGAGCCAAAAGCACACGCTTTCCTCGGCGACGGCTCCAGCAACGACAAGACTGACGGGTGGTGCCTCGACACCGGCGCCACCCATCACATGACCGGTCGACGGGAGTTCTTCGTTGAGCTTGACTCCAATGTCTGAGGCTCTGTCAAGTTTGGTGACGCCTCCGGCGTGGAGATCAAGGGTGTCGGCTCCGTCATCCTCACCGCCGAGTCTGGTGAGCACAGGTTGCTCGTTGGAGTCTACTACATCCCCGCGTTGAGAAACTCCATCATCAGCCTGGGACAGCTGGATGAGAACGGTTCGCGCGTGGAGATTAAGGATGGAGTCATGAGGATTTGGGATCGCCATCATCGCCTTCTTGCCAAGGTAACTAGAGGCACCAATCGACTCTATGTCCTTCACGTGAAGGTAGCACAGCTTGTCTGCCTTGCCACTCGTCAAGACACGAGGCATGGCAGTGGCAGGAGCGCTTTGGGCATCTTCACTTCGAGGCCCTAAAGCAGCTCAGTGCCAAGGAGCTGGTGCGAGGCATGCCATGCCTTGACCACGTGGAGCAGCTCTGCGACGTCTGCGTATTGACGAAACAGAGGCGGCTTCCTTTTCCCCAGCAGTCGAGCTTTCGAGCTAAGGAACGGCTCGAGCTCGTTCACGGGGACTTGTGTGGCCCGGTGACACCGGCTACATCAGGAGGACGACGCTACTTCCTGCTGCTCGTCAACGACCTCTCCCGCTACATGTGGGTCGTGGTCCTTGGCAGCAAGGGAGAGGCTGCGAACGCCATCAGACGCGCGCAGGCCATTGCGGAGGCGGAGTGCGGCCGCAAGGTGCGTGTGCTGCGCACCGACAACGGCGGCGAATTCACAGCGGCTGAATTCGCGTCGTATTGCGCGGATGAGGGTGTTCAGCGCCACTACTCCGCGCCCTACAGCCCGCAGCAGAACGGCGTCGTCGAGCGGCGCAACCAGACGGTTGTGGGGATGGCTCGGGCCCTCCTCAAGCAGAGGGGAATGTCGGCTATCTTCTGGGGAGAGGCGGTGGTGACGGCTGTCTACATCCTCAACCGCTCGCCTACCAAGGCTCTCAACGGCAGGACGTCGTACGAGGCTTGGTATGGGCGCAAGCCGGCGGTCTCTCATCTACGGGTCTTCGGCTGCCTCACGTTTGCCAAGGAGCTTGGCCACATCAGCAAGCTCGACGACAGGAGCACTCCGGGGGTGTTCATCGGCTACGCGGAGGGCTCAAAGGCCTACCGCATTCTCGACCCAGAGACACAGCGTGTGCGCACGACGCGCGACGTTGTGTTCAACGAAGGGCGAGGATGGGCATGGGACAAGGCGGTGGATGACGGTTCGACCTCGACGCACGACGACTTCATCGTCGACTACGTCCACTTCAAGGGAGTTGGGGGAGTAGGCAACTCTTCTCCACCGAGCGTGTCTACCCCAGCCCCCGACCGTCCACCTCTACCTCAGCTAGCGACCCCACGCACTCCAGCACAGACGGCCACTCCTCCGGGCACGCCCACTCCATCCCCAGCTCGTGTCGAGCACGACCCAGTAGAGTTTGTTACTCCACTCTCCCACGACGAGGAGCGCCTCGACGGGTGCTACGACGGCGAGCAGTTGCGGTATCGCAAGATGGAGAACATTCTCGGCAACCAGCCGGTGCCGGGACTAGCCTCTCACGATCTGGATGATCAAGATCTGGAGGCGCAGTTGCACCTTGCGTGCGATGACGGCGAGCCTCGGTCTTTTGCGGAGGATGAGAGACACGCGGCATGGCGTGCCGCGATGCAGTCGGAGATGGAAGCGGTTGAGACGAACCGCACTTGGGAGCTTGCTGATCTCCCTCGCGGTCACCGTGCGAACACCCTTAAGTGGGTGTTCAAGTTGAAGAGGGATGAAGCCGGCGCCATCGTCAAGCACAAGGCTCGCTTGGTGGCACGCGGCTTCGTGCAGCAGGAGGGGATCGACTTCGACGATGCTTTTGCCCCCGTGGCACGGATGGAATCCGTGCGACTCCTTCTTGCACTCGCTGCCCAAGAAGGCTGGCGTGTACAGCACATGGACGTCAAGTCGGCGTTCCTCAACGGCGACTTGAAGGAGGAGGTCTACGTACACCAGCCGCCGAGGTTTGTGGTCCCTGGCAAGGAGGGCAAGGTGTTGCGCCTGCGCAAGGCCCTCTATGGCTTGCGTCAGGCACCAAGGGCGTGGAATGCCAAGTTGGATTCCACACTCAAGAGGATGGGCTTCGGGCAATGCCCGCACGCGGCGGCTATCTACCGGCGGGGCAATGGAGGAAACACCCTACTGGTGGGTGTCTACGTCGACGACCTGGTGATCACCGGCACCAAGGATGCGGAGGTGGCAGCGTTAAAGGAAGAGATGAAAGCCACCTTCCAGATGAGTGACCTAGGATCTCTCTCCTTCTACCTTGGGATTGAGGTGCACCAGGCCGACTCCGGGATCACACTTCGACAGACCGCCTACGCCAAGCGCATTGTTGAGCTAGCTGGGCTCACAAACTGCAACCCAGCTCTCACTCCGATGGAGGAGAGGCTGAAGCTGAGCCGCGACAGCACGGCGGAGGAGGTGGACGCTACGCAGTACCGGCATCTTGTGGGGAGCCTTCGCTACCTCACCCACACACGGCCGGACTTGGCGTTCTCCGTCGGCTACGTTAGTCGGTTCCTGCAACGACCGACGACGGATCACCAGCAGGCTGTTAAGAGGATCATCCGCTATGTTGCGGGGACTCTCGATCACGGCCTCCACTACCCGAGGTGTCCTGGGGAGGCACACCTTGTCGGGTACAGCGATAGCGACCACGCCGACGACATCGACACCAGCAAGAGCACGAGCGGGATCCTCTTCTTCTTCGGCAAGTGCCTCGTTAGCTGGCAGTCGGTCAAGCAGCAGGTGGTGGTCCTGTCCAGCTGCGAGGCCGAGTATATAGCGGCCTCCATCGCTTCGACTCAGGCGCTCTGGCTTAGTCGACTGCTTGGTGATCTCCTCAGCAGAGACACTGGAGCGGTCGAACTCAGGGTGGACAACGTGTCCGCTCTGGCCCTGGCAAAGAATCCCGTTTTCCATGAACGGAGCAAGCACATCCGGGTGAGGTACCACTTCATCCGAAAATGCTTGGAGGAAGGGAGCATCAAGGCGAACTACATCAACACCAATGACCAGCTTGCGGACCTGCTCACAAAGCCCCTTGGGAGGCTCAAGTTCATTGAACTTCGCACCAAGATCGGGATGGTCCAACCTTCTCAGAAGACGACGTACAAGACTTAGGGGGAGAATGCTGGAATAAGTCTTGTAGTCCTTTGGTCTTTGGTCCCCCAGTCCCTTGTACCCTAGTCCTTTAGTTTGTTGCACTTTAGTCCTTAGTCCTTGGTCCTTGTTGTACTCTAGTCCTTTAGTCTTTGTGGCCCCAATTAGGACAGCATCTAAGGACACTAGGACAGCATATTAAGGACACTAGGACAACATCTTAGTGCCAGCCAAGGACAGCATATTAGGACAACATCTAAGCATCTTAGACTAGCATCTTTGTGGCATATGCTTGGCTGCCATGGCAGCTATAAATATGTAGCCTCAACCCCTTGGGTTGGCATGGCATTGTGTGAGAAATAGACAAGAAAATTGCCCCAACTCCTAGTGTCATCCTCTCTTCTAATGAGAGTAAGAATTCAACTACTAACATCCACATTGATGGGACTCATGTCCAGGAGGGGATCGACGAAGACACTTGACTCCATGGCGTATAGAGCGATACCCAAGGGGGTGATGTGAGGAGAGGTGACAAGGAAGTCCAAGTCATTCTCCAGGACTTGCCTGATGCGGTTTCGGAAGAATTCAAGCTCCTGCTAGTCGATCACCACCGCTAGATCATGGGTGATGATGTTAGGCTGAACAAGTCGCTATATGGTCTGAAGCAAGCACCTAGGGCATGGTACAGCAGATTTGATTCCTTTTTTGTCTCGCTCGACTTCGTCGAGGCCAAGTCGGACACCTCCCTCTTCGTCTATCGAAGCGGGGGGAGCGGGCACTATGTACCTCCTGCTATATATTGATGACATTGTCCTCCCAGCATCCAGTTCGACCATCTTATAGTGCACTATCTCAGCCTTACATCCAAGAGTTTGCTATGAAAGATCTGTGCCAGCTACACCACTTCTTGGGTATTACAGTTGAGCGACGACCCGATGGCCTATTCCTTCAACAGAGAGAGTACAGCGTTGAGATCCTTGAGCGGGCTGGCATGGCAGATTGCAAGCCGTGCACTACTCCGGTCGACCCCCAGGCAAAGGTCTCCTCGGGAGATGGTGCTCCTGTCAGTGATCCCACTGCCTTAAGGAACCTTGCAGGCGCTCTTCAGTACCTCACATTCACCAGGAATAAACAATTTCTACGCGGTTCAGCAGGTGTGTGTCGAAGTGTTCCGTCGACACTTCCCCCGGGCCTGCTCAGGGCAGCCCGCGGATGTTCTTTTTCGGATGGGCTAGTCCTCTCGAGAGGGTCGCGTTGGATGAAGAAGGACTGACACAAGGATTTTTACGTGGTTCGGGCCGCCGGAGCGTAAAACCCTACGTCCACGGGAGCTGTGTTCTTGATGTATTGCTTGGAGCTTAGAACCGGAGTTCTAAGCTTGGTGGTGAGCAGAGTTGTCCTAGGCGCTAGAGGGAGTTGAGACAAATGCCGAATCCCCTGCAACGTTGCCTACCCGAGCCTTTTATACTCCAAGGCTCGGGCAGCTTACAAGGTGGGCCCTGGGGCCCGACAGGCGGCCCCGGGGTGATTTCCTGTCATCTACCATATCTTCGTAGTGAATGCTGGTAGTTGTCTTCTGGCGATGGCTTCTTGGTCGTCGTCCTGCCGTCCTGCCCATGCTGTAAGCTAGGCGTAGTGGTTAGCTGTGGCAGGGACGGCAGGGCATGTCTTGTCGCTGTATTTATTGGTCTACAGCTCCTGACATGGTGCGTCTGCCTTGACTGTGACTGGTCACAGTGCCTCCTGACAGGCGTGCGCCGCGCCTCCGCGTCTTGGGAAGGTGCGGGTCTTGAATGTCTTGTACGGACAAGGCATGGCGTGCCTTTACTCCTGCTGCCTGCTGCGTCGGGGTGGGCAGCGCGGCACTGCTAGCCATGTGGCAGGCACAGAGCTTTCCTCTGAGGAGAGGGGAGTCGGGCTCTGCTGGTCACGTGGCACCTTCGGAGCTCGCCCTTGCGGAGGGGGCGAGGTCCAGCTCTTTCGGCCACGTGGCAGGCCCGGAGCTCTCCTCTGAGGAGAGGAGGAGCCCCGGCCCTGCTGGACACGTGGCGCCTTCGGAGCTCGCCCCTGCGGGGGCGAGGTCCGGCTCTTCCGGCCACGTGACAGGCCCGGAGCTCCCTTTTGAGGAGAGGGGGAGCCCCGGCCCTGCTGGACACGTGGCGCCTTCGGAGCTCGCCCCTGCGGGGGCGAGGTCCGGCTCTTCCGGCCACGTGGAAGGCCCGGAGCTCCCCTCTGAGGAGAGGGGGAGCCCCGGCCCTGCTGGACACGCGGCGCCTTCGGGGCTCACCCCTACGGAGGGGGTGAGGTCCAGCTCTTCTGCCACGTGGCAGGCCCGGACCTCTCCTATGAGAGGGGGAGCCCCGGCCCTGCTGGACACGTGGCACCTTCGGAGCTCACCCCTACGGAGGGGGTGAGGTCTGGCTCTTCTGCCACGTGGCAGGCCCGGAGCTCTCCTCTGAGTAGAGGGGGAGCCCCGGCCCTGCTGAACACGTGGCGCCTTCGGAGCTCACCACTGCGGAGGGGGCGAGCTCCTTAGGCATTTTATCCTGTGCGCGGGGGTACCTGGTATTGAGGGTAACGACAGTGGCCCCCGGGCTCATCTCGGGGGAGATAACGATCCCGGGGTGGGGCCTTCTCCTGGTCTGCCCCGCGCACTTTCTTTGTCTTGAGTGATCCCTGTGCTTGTAAGGTCTTGTCTTTTTTGGAGTTCAGCCCTGCGGAAGGGGGAGGTCCGGCATCGGGGCTCAGCCTCTGAGGAGAGGGTGAGGGCCGACATCGGAGCTCAGCCTCTGAGGAGAGGGCGAGGTCCGGCATCAGAGCTCGCCTCTGAGGAGAGGACGAGGTCCGGCATCAGAGCTCGCCTCTGAGGAGAGGGCGAGGGCTGGCATCGGAGCACGCCTCTGAGGAGAGGGCGAGGTCCGACATCAAAGCTCACCCCTGTGGAGGGGGTGAAGTCCGGCATCAAAGCTCGCCTCTGAGGAGAGGGCGAGGTCCGGCATCAGAGCTCACCCCTGTGGAGGGGGTGAAGTCCGGCATCAGAGCTTGCCTCTGAGGAGAGGGCGAGGTCCGGCATCAGAGCTCGCCTCTGAGGAGAGGGCGAGGGCTGGTATCGGAGCACGCCTCTGAGGAGGGCGAGGTTCGGTACTACCGGCCACGTGTCAGGCCCGGGGCTTGCCTCTGAGGAGAGGGGTGGCCCGTCCCTGTTGGACACGTGGCGCCTTCGGAGCTCACCCCTGCGGAGGGGGTGAGGTCCGGCTTCGGAGTTCACCCCTGCAGAGGGGCTGTTGTGCGGCTTCGGACCTTAGCCCAGTATAGGGCGCAAGATCCGGCTTCGGTGTTCACCCCTGCGGAGGGGGTGATTACCGGCTTCGGAGCTCACCCCTGCGGTAGGGGTGTTGTCCGGCATCAGACCTCAACCCAGTGTAGGGCGCAAGGTCCGGCTTCGGTGTTCACCCCTGCGGAGGGGGTGATGACCGGCTTCAGACCTCACCCCTGCGGTAGGGGTGTTGTCCGGAATTGGACCTCAGCCCAGTGTAGGGCGCAAAGTCCGGCTTCGGTGTTCACCCCTGCGGAGGGGGTGATGACCGGCTTCGGAGCTCACCCCTGCGGTAGGGGTGTTGTCCGACATCGGATCTCAGCCCAGTGTAGGGCGCAAGGTCCAGCTTCGGTGTTCACCCCTGCGGAGCGGGTGATGACCGGCTTCGGAGCTCACCCCTGCGGTAGGGGTGTTATCCGGCATCGGACCTCGGCCTAGTGTAGGGCGCAAGGTCCGGCTTCGGTGTTCACCCCTGTGGGGGGGTGATGACCAGCTTTGGAGCTCACCTCTGAGGAGAGGGAGAGGTCCGACATCGGACCTCAGCCCAGTGTAGAGCGCAAGGTCCGGCTTCGGTGTTCACCCCTGCGGAGGGGGTGATGACCGGCTTCGGAGCTCACCCCTGCGGAAGGGGGAGAGGTCCGGCACTGAGTAGGAAACGGTAATCCTGTCCAGAGGTCTTTCCTTCCCTGCCTCTTAGTCTTTTTTGGCTTACTGTCCTGGGCCGGTATACGGGGCTTAGGTAACTCTGTGCGCTCAGTCGGAGGTCCGGCTCCCTCCTTGGTCAGGGTGCAACTGTCCGACCCCTAGTACTAGACCGTAGCGCTGGGGAGGTAGAGTGCGCACACTTTGGGTACAGGACCAGGCAAAGCAGGTTGCGCACCTTGGACCTCCCGGGCGGCAGAGTGCGCACGCTTTGGGTACAGGACCAGACAAAGCAGGCTGCACATCCTGGACCTCCCGCTCTGGCGTAGATCTTTCTTGGAGGAGACCAACTGGCGTCACAGGACCCTAACAGGGGGAAGTCCGAGAGGCCCCCAGGCCTTTGGCAGGTACCTCAAGCACAACCGCCTTCGGCAGGATGGCAAATGCTGACTAGGCACGAGAGTGGGAAAGGAGAGCTGAGTGTACGATGGGCGTACACTGCCTAGAGCTCGGGGAGGTGATCATATAAATTAATGCGTAATTTAAATGAACACATAAGTAAGCGTGATAGGACAGGGTTCTTTTCATTCATGTAAGTCCATAGGAGGAAGACAGGACGTACATGGAGGCAACGACCCGCCCCATTGTAAAGGGGGTCCAGGACCAGACTAAGTCGGACGCAGTACTAGACCACCCCCTGGGGCTTAGTTGCTCCGGGCGCTGCTCCTAGGCTCTATGGGATCTGTTACAGTAAGAATAAACCTGTCCTATCACTGCTGTAGGGGCAGAACTTACGGTGGTAGCGCTGGAGCGTCTGCCTTGAGCTCCCATGCACGGACCTCTGGTGGTAGCGCCGGAGCGTCTGCCCGTGTCGTGCGATTCGGAGTGTTGCTTGCCATCTTGCCTCGTCGACAAGGTCGATGTCCTCACGCAGGAGCTGGTCCTGCGTGGCTTCATCGTGCGCTCGAAAACGGGGGGACCCCCATGGTGATCTCGGGGAAGCACGGCTTTGGCCCCGCATACCATGAAGAAGAGTGATTCCCGTGGCCCGGTTCAGGGACGTCCGGCTGGCCCCCGACGTAGAGGAGCCGGTATCCCCCGACAGCTCTGGGGCTCGCCTCTGAGGAGAGGGGTCGTCAAAGTAGATCGTTCAGTGAGGCTCGGTGCAGACCGGTGCTCGGGGCTCCGGTTCTCCACCTTCAAGGCCCCCTGGGTTGCTTGGCGATGGCGTCCACTCGGCCACGAAGTCAGCCAGTGCTTGGCTCTGGACTGCTTGACTCGGGAGACTGTCGCGGTCCTTTGTCGGGGCGTGGCCCCCGAGCTCCGTCGGGTGCCGCGGCTGCAGCAACGGGAGCTCCGAGCTACCGTCCTGCTTCGGAGGCTGGCCGAGTGTGCCAGTTACGCCCTTCTGCTGCTCTGGCGCACTTGTCCGCCACGCTGAAGAGCTCCGAGACGTCTCGCACCTCCCTGGTGGCCAACTTCTCGAGCATCTTCTTGTCCCTCACACCCTGTCGAAATGCGACAACGACTGATGCGTTCTGGATGTGAGGGATGGTGTTCCGTACTTGGGAGAATCTCTGGATGAAGGAGCACAGTGATTCCCACGGTTGCTGTCGCATGGCGTGGGAACGTGTGTAGGAGCTGCTGAAGTTCGCCGTGAACTGTCGGGATAGCTCCCCTAGGAAGTTATGGAACCCTGGGATAGGTTCATGAACCATGACCACGTCAGGCCGGTCAAGTGACGGGGAAGTAATTGGCCATGATGGCCTCATCCCCTCCTGCCGTGAGGACGGCAGTAGAGTAGATCTGCAGGAACTCCGCCGGGTTGACGCTTCCGTCGTACTTCTCCGGCAGGTGTGGCCGGAATTTGCGTGGCCACACTGCGAAGCGGAGGTGTGACGCCAGGGCCGCACACCCCGTCTCTGCTGCTGCAGATCTTGGTGCCTCGAACCCCTGGTCTGCTGTTGGCACAAAGTACCCCGGCATAGGGAATGGCACACCATATACCAGGGGCGCCGACTGCTGGGCATATGGTTGCTGCATATGCTGCATGGCGTACGCCTGGGGCAGAGGTCGCATGGCGAACGTCTGAGGCCCAGGCTGAGTCGAGGCAGTCGGCGTGCTGTAGTCGGCCTCGCGGATGCGACACCTTTGCCGCTGTCGCTCGATGGTCACGCAAGCATCTTCTCCCAAGCGGCGTCGCTCCAGCTCTATCCTCAGGTCTGTCATTGAGAGCTTGGTAGAACGGGAGTTTGCCGTCTACCTGTCAACCGTTGGTGTGCGCGACAGCGACACATCTGGTTGACCGGGGTGTCGTCCCCGCCGCAGCGGAGGGTTGACGGCAGCAGCGACGAGGTAGTTGACGTCGCGGATCCACTGTTGGGCGGCCCCCTGGGGAGCGTCTTCAGCAGACGGATTATCCAGGAGCGCTTGTGCGGCGGCTAGTGCACTTGCTTGAGTAGCACTCTACGCCGCAGCAGATCTTGAGGTTGAAGGGGCTCACCGTGAATGATGGCACGAAGAGCTTGCCTCTGAAGGAAGCTTGGACGTCTTTGTTGGTGTAGACCCGTCTTGAGGGAGAAAACCCCCTACCTGGCGCGCCAAATGTCAAAGTGTTCCGTCAACACTTCCCTCGGGCCTGCTCAGGGCAGCCCGCGGAGGTTCTTTTTCAGAGGGGCTAGTCCTCTCGAGAGGGTCGTGTTGGATGAAGGAGGATTGACATAAGGATTTTTACGTGGTTCGGGCCGCTAGAGCGTAAAACCCTATGTCCACGGGAGCTGTGTTGCTCGATGTATTGCTTGGAGCTTAGAACCGGAGTTCTAAGCTTGGTGGTGAGCAGAGTTGCCCTAGGCGCTAGAGGGAGTTGATTCAAATGTCGAACCCCCTGCAACGTTGCCTACCCGAGCCTTTTATACTCCAAGGCTCAGGCGGCTTACAAGGTGGGCCCCGAGGCCCGACAGGCGGCCTCGGGGTGATTTCCTGCCATCTACCATATCTTCGTAGTGAATGCTGGTAGTTGTCTTCTGGCGATGGCTTCTTGGTCGTCGTCCTACCGTTCTGCCCATGCTGCAAGCTAGGCATAGTGGTTGCCTGTGGCAGGGACGGCAGGGCATGTCTTGTCGCTGTATTTATTGGTCTGCAGCTCCTGACATGGTGCGCCTGCCTTGACTGTGACTGGTCACAGTGCCTCCTAACAGGCGTGTGTCGCGCCTCCGCGTCTTGGGAAGGTGCGGGTCTTGAATGGCTTGTACGGACAAGGCATGGTGTGCCTTTACTCCTGCTGCCTACTACGCCGGGGTGGGCAGCGCGGCACTGCTGGCCACGTGGCAGGCCCGGAGCTTTCCTCTGAGGAGAGGGGAGCCCCGACCCTGCTGGTCACTTGGCACCTTCGGAGCTCGCCCCTGCGGAGGGGGCGAGGTCCGGCCCTTCCGGCCACGTGGCAGGCCCGGAGCTCTCCTCTGAGGAGAGGGGGGGCCCCGGCCCTGCTGGACACGTGGCGCCTTCGGAGCTCGCCCCTGCGGGGGCGAGGTCCGGCTCTTCCGGCCACGTGGCAGGCCCGAAGCTCCCCTTTGAGGAGAGGGGGAGCCCCGGCCCTGCTGGACACGTGGCGCCTTCAGAGCTCGCCCTTGCGGGGGCGAGGTCCGGCTCTTCCGGCCACGTGGCAGGCCCGGAGCTCTCCTCTGAGGAGAGGGGGAGCCCCGGCCCTGCTAGACACGTGGCGCCTTCGGAGCTCACCCCTGCGGAGGGGGTGAGGTCCGGCTCTTCTGCCACGTGGCAGGCCCGGAGCTCTCCTCTGAGGAGAGGGGGAGCCCCGGCCCTGCTGGACACGTGGCGTCTTCGGAGCTCACCCCCTGCGGAGGGGGTGAGGTCCGGCTCTTCTGCCACGTGGCAAGCCCGGAGCTCTCCTCTGAGGAGAGGGGGAGCCCCGGCCCTGCTGGACACGTGGCGCCTTCGGAGCTCGCCCCTACGGAGGGGGCGAGGTCCTTAGACGTTTTCTCCTGTGCGCGGGGGTAACCGGTATTGAGGGTACCGACAGTGTGTCTTCACATGCATGATCCACGAGAGCCGCACCTCACCACTTTGAAGATGATCCTTCGGTACCTTCAAGGTACACTGGACTACGGCCTCCTTCTCAGACGATCCTCAGCATCTGAGTTGGTCGTCTACACTGACGCTGATTGGGCGGGTTGCCCGGACACGCGTAGGTCCACCTCTGGCTACGCCGTGTTCCTAGTGGCAACCTCGTCTCCTGGTCGTCAAAGCGGTAGCACGTCATCTCGCGCTCGAGTGCTGAGGCCGAGTACCTACGCCCTTCTTTACGCACCTCCTCCACTAGTCTCGAGCGCCCTAAACCCTAGCAAACGCCGTTGTCTAGAGGCCTATGTTGTGCACACCCCTGGCGGTCGCCCGTCTTCGATGATCCAACAAACTTGGCAGCCCGCTCCTACTTCTGTTGCGTCTCTCACTCCTCCCAAGTAAGGTACAACTAGCCGTCGTGAAGCCCTCACTTGCGATGAGACGTGTCGAAGGTGTCCTCCGCTGCCCTCAGCCTTCCCGCACCTAAAAAGGGTGAGAGACGACACGTCCAACAACGTCGTGATCAACATCACGATCTGTTATGAAGCGTTGTGGCAAGCTCCTCGGCAGATCCCCGACGGACATTTGTCTTCTACCACCTCGAGCGTCAGAAGTCGAGACACCATGCCGCTCAGACGAAGAGAGAAGTCTTTCACGGTCTCGCCATCTTTGAAGGTGGTGACATTGAACTCCTAACGCAATTTTGTGTCGTACTCTTTCACGTTGTCTGCTCCGATCCGCATTCGCGTGATACACTCACATGCTTCCTTGGTCATCTTCTTCTCACTAATCATGGCCATCTCTGTCGAAACGGCGCTGATTAGAATGTCCAGCACCATCATATCGTCTTGCTTGCTCACGCTACCCTTCTCCAACGCTGTCCACAACAACCAAGCCTTCAACCTAATCTTTATCATGATTGCCCACCCCATGTAGTTGTTGTTAAACGCGAAGTAGTTAGTCCCGCTACTCGCCTCACGAGCTACACGAAGGTTGTCTGCGATGCTGTTGACATGACAGTGTTCGTGGTCGTAGACATCTTAAGCAACGCTTCAGGGTCGAACACGGCTCTGATACAACCATTAATGCAAAACCGATGTGGACCAATTTAGCTATTGTACTCCTTGCTGATGATATCCAGCAGCAACACATCACCCCTCCTGAGTGTTGCTTGTACTTGCGTGAAGAACACATACCAACAGAGCATAGCAGATCAAAGTCTGAAAGTAGACTTGGAGATCACCAGGGCTGCAGATGTGAACCTCTGCTAGGGCTGGCTCAAGAACATAAAGAAAGGACAAGGGTTGGCGCACGATAGAGAAAAAGCTCTCTTAATGCAAGGAAAAACTAGAGCAAATAATCGCAAGGTATGATTTACTAAATTCTGTTCTGATCCAAAACAGAACTGGACCAAACTTGATTTGTCTCGTAATCTAAACAGATTGAACAGCTTGATCCTCCTGCCCATCCCTGGTCATGCTCCCCACAGGTCTGAATTGGACTATTGCTGAGCTGGCCTGAGCGTAGGGGCAAGATGACACAGTCATAATACATGTTGATCCCAGGAATCAGACCAAGGTGACCCGAGGTTCTGCGCCACTGATGGCGCAGAGTACTGTGCTGAGGGCGGCAGGTGGTAGTGCTGCTGCTACAGGGGAGATGCCAGCGACGTGAAGGGAGACCCGACTGGTAGCCCGTATGGGGTTGCAGCAGCCAACAGTGTGCTGCTGCTGCTGGTGCGCAAGGAAGACAGGCCTAATGTGATCTCCGGGGTGCCGGTGCGGTGAACACTGTTGCAGAGCTCCTGAAGTCGGTCTACTGGTCTATGGGTTGTAGACGGACAGCCAGGGAGTGCCACCTATTTTGTTCTTGTTCCGACGTCGGCAATGGTCGGAGCCAGCATTGTCGGTGGAGCATGTGGGAGACCACGGCCATGGCTGGAGCTCAGGGGCAACGGTACTGTAGTAGTGGTACTGTAGCAGTGATCATGGTTAGAGTCAAGGGTTCAAGGTTAGGAGTGGAGCGGAGTAACAGGATCGAGACGGCTTCGATACCATACAACAACAACAAAGCCTGGACAAAGCACGTTGGGTAGGCTAGACATGAAACCCAATATTTTTTTCTTGAGAAATGAGGTAAAATAGAGGAGAAGATATGAGTATATATAACTATGTAAAAAACTAAGATATTGGCACGTGAATAACTACTTTCCATGCAGTCCTATCATGAGCTAAGTTTCTAGATACATCTCAATCTCTTAAGTCTCGTTTTATCACCTCCTCCCAAGTCAACCTTGGTCATCTTTTGCCCCTCCTAATATTTTTCGTACCCTTTAAAATTCCACTGTTAACCGGTGCTTCTGGAGGTCTCCGCTAGATATGGCCAAATCACCATAGTCAATGTTGAATTAGCTTCTCTTGAATCGGTGTCACCCCTACCTTATCACGAATCATCTTGTTCCCAGTGTTTTCAAATCGGACGACTAATCGCGATTAGTCGCGATTAGTCGTCCTTATCGCTCGGTGGTGTCCGATCAGGTCATTCAACTCGATTTGCTCGACTAGAAAACTAGTCGTCCGACTAGTCGTCCGATCAGGGCGACTAATCGGGCGACTAGTGATTTTGGGCGATCAGGACGATTTGCAAATTTTTTTGGGCCAACTGGTCAGCCCATTAGGGTTCCTTCTCTTATTCACTTTTGCACACTTAACCCCTAGCACCTCTGTTTCCTCAGCTGCCGCCGACCTCCACAGCGCGTCGCCCGCTCCCTTCTGGCGCCGCCCGCGCCATTCCTCTGCCCGGACGAGCCCCTCTCCTGCTCCTGCCGGTGCCGCCGCCCTCGCCCCTCCCCTGCGCCGCTTGAGTCCCTCCCTGTGGCGCCCGAGCACCTCCTTGCGCCGGCCGCCAGGTCGCGCCCTTCTCTCCTAATGCCACCCTTTTGCGCCCTTCTCTCTTGACGCCGCCCTCCCAGCGCCCCCACCCAGCTCTCTGACTGAGCTGCCGCCGCTTGTGAGTTGTGAGCTGCCGCCCGCCCTGTGTTCTGAGCCTCTGACTATGCTTCGTGACTGAGATGACGCCGGCAAGATGACCTCCTCCTCAGATGAAGGTATAGCTGTGGCAGTCCTTCTTCCTCCTTAGATGACCTCTAAGCTTATTCTGCACTTAAACTGTTGTTGGTATGATCTTCTAAACGTTTGTTTGCTAATTACAATGCTCAATCTGTGCTACTGAACTGTTATATATATGTGTGTATATATATATGTCGATATATATAAGCATCGACTAGAAACTGTTATAAAAAAATGCTGGACGACTAGGACCTCGACTAGAGGTCGACTAGGGGCGACTAGTCGCCCTAGTCGACGACTAGTCGTCCTAGTCGACCTAGTCGCCCCTAAGGCGACTAGGGTCGACTAGGCGACTTAAAAACATTGCTTGTTCCTAGTTCGGTCTTTTCTTGTGTGACCGCACATCCACCGTACCATACACATCTCCGCGACACTCATTTGTTGAACATGTTGCCTTTTAGTTGGCCAACATTCCGATCCATATAGGATGTGTTTGGTTTGAAGTCAAACTTGGATTGGATAGGGCCATCCATATTTTTTTGTACTAGATCATCCAAGTTAATGTTTGGTTGGATGGATTGTATGATCCAGTTTTTTGTCTGGTAGGTTGGATGAAAGATAGATGGATTGGACCATCCAAATTGATGTTTTCACATGATACTAATTATTATATATTAATTATCATATTACTAGTGCATATTAATATTAATATTAAAATAATTACTAATCAATGACAAAATAGACTAATTATCACTAATTGCGCTACTAACAAGTATATTTAGACAAGGTGGATGAGCTCATCCAGCAAATATTTCTAAACCACTCCATCCAGCATCTATAGCGAATATTCCCCGAAGCTGGATGACTGTACAGGTGACTGTGAAACAAACACGGGTCTGGATCATCCAATCCAATCCAATCAAATACAATACAGTCAAACAAACACATCCATAGCATCACACGTCTGATCAACGTCCTATAGAACTTTTTTTTAGCTTTTGTGGGACCTTATCACACAGGATTTCAGAGCCTTGTCGCCCTTTTATCCACCCTACCTTGATACTGTGACAAACATGCTCGTCAATATCTCCATTACTTTGTAACATTGCTCCTAAATATCGAAAGAAATCTTTTGTAGGCATTATTTATCCTTGTAGACTAACATGTCCCTATTCACATCGAACACCACTAAAAAGACTCTAAGGTTTTTTTATAGCTCTGATTTCTTATCAACATCATCCCTAGTTTCATCTACCAGTATTACAACATAGGCAAAGAGAATGCACGAAGGGATATCCCCTTATATATCCTTCGATACCTCATCCATCACTAACAAAAAGATGTATGGGCTCAAGGCTAATCCTTGGTGTAGTCCTATCGTGATAGAGGATGTACCGGTCTCACTATCACTTATGTACACACTTGTCATAGCATTATTGTACATATCCTTGATAAGGTTAATGTAATTTGTTGGCAGTTTATATTTTCATAACCAGCCATGGTATCGTCACATGCCTTCTCCAAGTCAACGAACACCATACGGCTTTGATACCATGATAGAATAAAAACTAGATAGATGTATTGCAGGACGATGGCAGGACTCTGTAGGAAAGTCCTAATAGGGCTGACAAACTAGATCACTCACCCATGTAGATCAGAATAAGCATGCAGCTGAAGTGGGCTTAGACTTGGCATAAAATAACAAATGTGATGTTGTCCCCCGCAGATACCTCAGTATACAAAGTAATTTTGCGTAGTGAGCTAAGGTAGGTTTACTAACATACTAAGCATATGAACAGCATGAGCAATGTCCAATCTAGTAACCGTCAAATAAATAAGACTGACAACACAAGAAGAGACCAAATAAGGACCTAGGTGATTCGTGATAGGGTAGGGGTGGAAACGATTGAAGAAAAGTTAGTCCAACATCGACTAATATGGTTTGGACATATCCAGCAGAGATCTTCAAAAGCACCGGTTAACAATGGGATTTTAAGAGGTAGAGAAAATATTAGAAGGGGTACAGGACGACCAAGGTTGATCTGGGAGGAGGCAGTAAAACGAGATTTGAGAGATTGGAATGTATCCAGAGACTTAGTTCATGATAGGACTGCATGGAAAATAGCAAGTCATGTGCCAGAATCTTAGTCTTTTTTCTTTTCTTCTTCTTTTTTCTTGTTACTCTTATGTCTCTTCCTCTCTTTCACTTCATTTAAAAAAATTAATAAAAGGTTTCATGTCTAGCCAACCCCAACATGCTTGGAATAAAGGCTTAGTTGTTGTTGTTGTTGTTGTGGCAACAATAGAGCTATACGGAGAAGGATAAGCAATAGGAGAGCCATCAATAGGTCCGATTGAAGATGAAGCTCCATAGGTGAAGATGTCGTCCAAGTATCTATTAGTCCCAAGCAAGTCATGAATATGCTTTTGTTGAGACATAGCAACCATCAGATATGGATGTAATACGAAGTAACCATTAGAAGGTCATCACAGATCCTTCAAGCTTTTGCTTCTTTATCGGCAGCATCTGGTGGGTCGATAATTAGATGCAATCCAGCTGTTTGATGTAGCATTCTGACAGAGTGCCCATTCTCTGTAATTTAGACCAGTGAGCTTGATGTCCAGGACAGGTGCACCAAAAGTGGCGGGTGTTAAAGTAGTACCGGCAGATGATGACATGTTAGAACCAGAAGCTGCAGACCATGACATGGTCCAAGTTCAATAGATTTAATACCGATCACCAAATAGAGATAGCAGCAGAACCTACAGCTGACAATGAGTCAATGAGATGGACGGGCATGGGAGGAAAAAAAAAAGAGGCAACAACAAGTCACAATCCTCTTGCTGCACTAGCAGATGGAGGTCACCAAACCATTGCAGTTGCCAGAACAGAAGGCTTGACTGCAGGAGCACTTCCCGTTCCCCATGTGCACTCTGGTGGCAGGAAAGTAGAGCAGCAGCTCAAGCAAACAGGAATGAGTGCACCTCCCCCCGAAACGTGACCGGATCCAAACTAGTGAGGATGGAGGTGGAAGGAGACAATGACTTATTGCTCCTCTTGCTGGTAAGGTGGACACAAATAAACCAAAATCTGTCGTTGGTTGCAACAATTCAAGGTTGAAAGTGGATGCAGGGGAAGCTATGATGAAGGTCGGGTCACTCCCACAGCGCCCAAAGCGGCGGCAGCTCACCCTCGGCGATGCTGGGTGGAGGACGGCGGCAATACAGAGGCCCTCATGCCATGTAACAATTGAGAGAAGAATATCTAGACTATTCTATTCTAAATTAGGGAACTAATACATATCCATAAAGATGGGGCATATGGGCTAGGCCTACTGGGCCAGATAATATCTTACATCTATCTATATATGCATATACATTTATATACTGTGGGTTGATCTGCCCCTGGCCTAGGGGGGGCAAACAAGGACCCCCCCTGTCAGGCGCGCGCCAAAAACAGGGCCGGATCTCCTTCTAGAAGATATTAGAGTTTAGTCTTCTTAGAGATAGAATTAGAGATAGACTAAAAGATTGAGTTGTAATAGATCAGGACTCTTGTAAGGGGGGCTATATAAACAAGCCAAAACACTCTAGTTTTAGATGAGATCAATAAAACAAATTTCCTCCACCTCTTCTGCCCTAGCCACCTCTCTCTCTCCCCTTGGAGCCGCCGCCTCCCACAGGAACCCTAGCCACCACCACGCTAGAACCAGCCGCCGCCGCCCTGATCTCATCTGTTCTGCGCCTCCCTCAACAGCAGAACAGACCTGCAGCTGCTGATCTCCCTCTGTTCTGTTCTGTCCAGCGCAAGACCAAGAGCAGAAACAGATTCAATCCAGCAGTTGTTCTGTTCTCCCAAGAACAGAACAGATCTATCTACTCCCTCACCGTTTTCCTAATTCAGCAAGAGTAGCACCCAGACAGGGTGCTGAACTGACTGGAACAGGGCAGTTTTTGGTGTGATCAAACACCGGAATTGCAACATTCGTGGCATCAGAACCGGTTCGACCCTAGGTTGAATTCTGCACGATGTCGTCCACACCTCCAAGCAGCGGCAGCGCCACCAGCCATGTGACACCCTCTCCGGTAGCTTGTGAGGTGAACACCGGGATGGGGTTCCCCATGCCCACCAAGACCAACTACGCGGAGTGGGATGTCATGATGAAAATCAAGCAAAAGGCACGGCTACTTTGGAAGGCCGTGGAGGAGGGCAACGTGAGTGAGCAAGAAGATATGATGGCGCTTGACATCTTGGTCAGCGTTATCGCACCGGAGATGATCACGACGATCAGAGAAAAGAGGACGGCGAAGGAGGCGTGGGACACGATCGCCATCATGCGGGTCGGGGCCAACCACGTGAAGAAGACGACGGCACAACAACTCCGGAAGGAGTTCGAAGCCGATGCCTTCAAGGATGGCGAGAGCGTGGAGGACTTCTCCCTCCGCCTGAGCGGCATGCTATCACGGCTTGCGTCGCTAGGGGAGGAGATAGGAGAAGAGAGGGTCGTGGAGAAGCTCCTGCGAAGCGTTCCAGAACGCTTCCAATAGATCGTGGTGGCAATAACGACACTGCTGGACGTGTCGACCCTCACCTTGTCGGAGGTGACGGGACGTCTCAGGGCGGCGGAGAATGCCTTCGACTCGACACAGCGGAAGGGGGGAGTACACGGAGGCCAGCTGTACCTCACTCGGAAGGAGTGGGAGGCACAGCGGAAGGAGGAGTGGTCTACCTAGTCCGCAGGTTCTTCTAAGAGGGGCGGCCGAAAGGGCCCGCCCAAGAAGAACAGGGGCAAGAAGGGAGGTTACGGGAAGGATATTCCGCGGGACCAGTGCAGGAAGTGCGGGAAGAAGGGCCATTGGGCCAGGGAGTGTCGGTCAAAGCCTAAGCAGGAGGAGCCGCAGCAGCAGGCTTTCGTGGTGAAGGCGGAGGAGGAGGGCGCCTTGTTTATGACAAGGGTGACCTCAGTACAGGAGGAGCCTGTACAGGAACGTCCTACGCGCCCACTAGAGATAGTGGAGGGACGTGTCTTCGCTCACCACGGCAATGACGACGACTTTGACGCCACTCGTTGGTACCTCGACACGGGCGCAACCAACCACATGACGGGTTCGCGCGCTGTCTTCTCCGAGCTCGAGGAAAACGTTGTCGAAACCATCAAGTTCGGCGATAACTCCGCCGTGCGTATCCAGGGGAAGGGTACGGTCCTATTCGCTGCCAAGACGGATGAGCACAGGAGGCTCACCGGCGTCTACCTCATCCCGCACCTCACCACCAACCTCATCAACGTCGGCCAGCTAGATGAGGATGGCTACAGCATCACAGTGCATGGAGGAGTGATGCACATACGGGATGAACAGCAACGTCTCCTTACACGAGTTCATCATGACGACACCAAGCTGTACTCCATCAGGCTCAACATCACACGTCCGGTTTGCCTAACTACGAGGCGTGATGATGTGTGGCGTTGGCACGAACGCTACGGACACGTCGGCTTCTAGGCGCTTCGGAAGTTGGCCCGAGCAGTCTTTTTGAGGCGCCGCCCAGGCGTCCAGTCGGTCTGGAGGCGACGCCTGGACAGGTCGCCTCGCCTGGAGGCCGCCGCCGCCAACCCTCGCCGCCGCCGCCATTGGTGGAGAGGAGAGTGAGGATGAGAGGGATTCTGTTTAGGGTTAGGGTGGGGTGGTATGTTATATGTGCTGACGTGGAAAGATCACCGTTGGATTAGATCCGACGGTTCAGAGAGCCTGCCCGCTGCCTCCGCCTCCGCTGCCCCTGGCCCAAACAGGGGGGCCGAACCAGGACCCCCCTATTAGGCGCGCGCCCAAAACAGGGTCGGATCTCCTTCTAGAAGACATTAGAGTTTAGTCTTCTTAGAGATAGACTAAAAGATTGAGTTGTAATAGATCAGGACTCTTGTAAGGGGGGCTATATAAACAAGCCAAAACACCCTAGTTTTATATGAGATCAATAAAGCAAATTTCCTCCACCTCTTCTGCCCTAGCCGCCTCTCTCTCTCCCCTTGGAGCCGCCACCTCCCTCAGGAACCCTAGCCGCCACCAGGCTAGAACCAGCCGCCCCCCCCCACCTGATCTCCTCTGTTCTTCGCCTCCCTCAACAGCAGAACAGACCTGCGGCTGCTGATCTTCCTCTGTTCTGTTCTGTCCAGCGCAAGACCGGGAGCAGAAGCAGATTCAATCCAGCAGTTGTTCTGTTCTCCCAAGAACAGAACAGATCTATCTACTCCCTCACCGTTTTCCCAATTCAGCAAGAGCAGCACCTAGGTGGGGTGCTGAACTGACTGGAACAGGGCAGTTTTTGGTGTGATCAAACACCGGAATTGCAACATATACTTGATAGGGCCTTCAACATCATGTACTTCACCACCACGAATCATCTTTTGCTGAGTGGTGAAGACGATTGTCAAGAAAGTTCAGAAAGACTTGAACGAACTGAACACACTTATCATTTTGGGAGCCTAGGTAATCTAGAAGCATCATAATTCTTGTGTCCAGCCAAATGACTGAACAGACAGAGAGCATTAGTAACGCGCAGAGGGCTCCTGTTATGGTCCAAATGGCGCCTGGCCATCTTGGTCAAACCCAACTCAGAGGCAGCCTGTAGAGCAAGGGCAGCAACTGCACCCTTTCCCTCTATCTAGATTTGAGAATAAAGAGCCCTAGCAGATCTTGTTTAATAAATTAGAAAAAGAAGTCTTGTTAAGATCGGAAGTTGTGATAGTACTGAATAAGAGTCATTTAGGAGTTTGCTTGGAAGTAGAGTGCGTCCTTTTGAGGATCGTAACCAGATTTTATTAAGCAGGACAAAAGGTGTATTCCTCAAAGCTCGTTATATCTCACTAGCCTGTTGTGCCACTACAACCATAGCCACCACCCCTACCCAAGTCTAACCACCAAGCCCAATAGTGCCTGTACATCTGGTACCAAGAAACCAGCCTTGATCATCACCGTCACCACCACATTCTCCAACAGCCGCAGCTATTGCATCTAGTTCATAACAATGGCCTTTATGTTTCATCCGTCACCCTGCTCCTAAAGAAAAAAGATGCCAACACCTTCTCACACCACCATCAACCCCCACATGGCAACATTTTGAAATATCTACAAGGGCTTCTAGGCGGATATTTCCTCCAGGTTCACCGGTGAAGTGGTTCTCAATAATAGTCCCTTATTGCCATAAGTTGTCGTTCTATGACAGCAACGACCCCCTTCCATGGCTAAGCAGGTGAGGTGGTTCTTGATATATGGTCTTTTCTCTTGCCTGGTGAACGAAGGAGTTAGGCCACCCACTCCCGTCAACCCTCTTGCTGAGCTCGTGACCTTGCGTAGTACTGGCATCGTGGTTGACTACACCGAGAAGTCCCTGGCATTGGCGGCTCATGCCAAGGACAACGGTAAATATACGTGCTATTAGTTTACAGGTTCCGCTAAAGACGAAGATGGAGTTGGGTCAGTCAACCGACATAGAGGAGGTCAAGGAGGTGTTTGGGAATCAAGCCAAGGCCACCATCCGCGAGGTTATCGCAGACTACTACTCAGGACACCAAGAAAGTATCTAACGACTTCATCAGCGATGTCTTTGCATTAAGACACAAGCCATTTATGATGAGGACTGGGGTAAGTCTCAAGATCCTAGATCATGTAGGTGCTCGGGCTTGGTGGATAGGGCAAGGAGGGGGCGACGATTATGGTGGTGGCAACAGTTGAAGAGAGGTGCATGAGGTTAGAGAGAGGAAGAGCTTTGAAGAATAAATCTCCTTTCTTGCTAGAATCCATCTGAACACCCCCCCCTCCCAACCAACAAATTATATAGAGGGAACTCAACTTGACTTAAGCCAACTCCTACTCGAAAATTACTATCTATCATATTATGAACTCCTATTAAGAGCTGGAGTCCTAATAGAATTACCTAAATCTGATTAATAGTCCTAATTAGCCACTCCGAAAGGTGCCCACACATGGCTCTCGTCCTCGCGACACTTCAGGGTGCCAGCAGCCCTAACCCTAAAGGCATTTTTAGGTTACCAGGGATGTAAGGGCCATTTAGCCCATAACACTACCATTTTATCTAGGTACATAAAACACCTTGTGTTGATGCCATATAAATTAGTAGTTTCATCAAAAGAACACTAGAAATAACGAGACATATGTTGATACTATAAAACTTACAAAACACTAACAGATGCAAAGGGAAAGGGTACAGGAGACAACACATCACAAGAAATTGCCTGCAAGAATAACTTCACCTCGGCACTTACATGACAATATCCATATGACGAGGAGCGTAGTGACCACCGCCTATACCCAGTAGAACTTTTTCACCACTCCTGCATAACAAAATGAGATTTTTATGCTTAGTTATTAGATGGAAAGGCTTGGAAGGTAACCTGTTAACTATTAAATAAAGAAAAAGATCAAATCTTCGAGTAGATAAAACCAGAAACTATCCAAGAAACACGCAAACTGTTTGGGGAAGTCCAGCAGATCGTCCAACAGTCTAAGATGTGAATGTTAACTCTGTAATTGTGTGTGTGGCACAAGGGTATATTAGTCATTAGTGAGGGGTTAGGGTTAGTGGTAGTTTAGTCTTTTCCCCTCACCTAATCCCTCTATATAATCATCCATGTACCCTCATTATCATTATCATCTAATACAGCCTCTATTAGCCCTCTAATATGGTATCAGCTAGGAATTGATTAGGATTAGGGATTAACCCTAACCCTAATGGCCTAGCCGCCGCCACCGCCCTCGCCGGTGCGCTGCCCATCGGAGCCGCCGCCGCCCCCGCAGGCGCGCCGCTCGTCCACGCTGCCGCGCCTCACGCCGCCACCGCCGCGCCGTGGGTCGTGCCCGCCGGTGCCGCCACCGCCGCCAGCGCCCAAGCCGGCTCCGCCGCCAGCCACCACGCCACCGAGCCCTAGGCTGCCGCGGCCCCGGCTGGATTTGTGCCGCCGCCTCCGCCCGGATTCAGGCCGCGCGCGCACGGGGGAGCCGCCGCCGCCCCTGGAGGGGCCGACGCGGCCGCTGCTGCCCCTGGTCCACCGCATCTAGAGGGGCTGCCGCGGCGGCCTCCGCCCCCGGATTCACCGCCACTTGGCCTGCAGCCGCCGCTGCTGCTGAAGGCTCCGCCACTACCGCCGCCGCCCCCTGGTCCGCTCGACCATCCATGTTTTTGGTCCCTGGAGGTGCTACCGCCCCTCCTATGACTCCAAAAACCGGTCCGGCTGCCGGTGGACCTCTTGTAGGTGCCACCGGCAAACCCGCCACCGCAGTCGTTTTCATGGCAAGTACCTCTATGGGACTCTACCGCCACCAGCCTCGACATCGACGGGAGCACCACGACTACTGTTCCACCAATTCCGTTTCCAATCGCTGGTGCCGCTGCTGATAACGCAGCTACTTCTTCCAAGGGCACCGACACAACCGGCATCGCCTCAGCACTAGCTGCCTCTCGTGAGCGCGAGCGGGCACTTGCTCTCGCCCTAGAGCAGGAGTGTGCCTCCGTGGCGGCACTATCTCACCAGCTCGAGGAGAGTGCTCACGTAACGATGAGTGCTGCCCACGAGCCTCCCTCGGACGCCGGTACGTACTCGGTTTCACTTGTGGCCGCTCTTCATGCGCAGGTCGTCGGGATTCAGAACATCCGGACGCTTGTGCCAGTTGTTCTCAGCTCCGAGTCCACTTCATATGCCCGGTGGCGTGACCTGGTGCTCCTCACGTTGAGGCGTTACTGCCTCGACGACCACGTCCTCCAGGACGATTCTTCAGTGGTAGTCTCTTGGATCAACATGGACAGTCTGGTCCTATCCTGGATCCTTGGCTCTCTGACGGATGAGCTACAGGACATCGTCAGGCAGAGCGGTGGCGGCACTGCTTGACGGGTCTGGCTGGTCCTTGAGCAGCGGTTTCTAGGGAACCGCGCGACTCGAGCCCTCCACATCAGCACTCGGTTCCAAAACACCGTCCAGGGTGACCGCTCTGTCTCCACCTACTGCCGGGAGATAAAGGGCATGACGGATGATAGCGCTCTTGTTCTTCGGGTCCTTCAAGTCCTGAATGAGCGCTATTGTCACCTACGGACGTGGCTACTCCGACTAGAGCCACTCCCTACCTTCGAGAAGGTATGGTCTGATCTTGAGCTTGAGGAGATCACTGCAGGAGGCTCTACTGGCTCTGGGTCTGACACAGCCTTTTATGGCTCTGGGCAGTCCCCTCGTCCACCCATACCAGCTACTGGTGGACCACCGTCACGACCACCTTCCACCCCAGGCACTCCTGCCAGTATTGGGGGTGGAAATCGTCGCAGCCGAGGCAAGCACGACGGTCGTGGTGGAGGTGTTGCAATTCCAGCCCCAAAACTTCTTTGTTCTTGCTGTACAAACTGATCTGCACTAGCAGATCAATCTGAACTCAGGCTTTGATGGTGTTGAACCAAACCTGATGGCGGCTAGGGTTTAGGAGGCAGGCAGCAGCTGGGGAAGATGATGCCCTAGGTGCCGGCTGGAACAGCAGGTGGCTGGAACAGCAGGCTGCGGTGGAGAGAACCTAGGCGGCGGCTGGAAACCCTAGGCAGCTAGGGTTCCTGAGAGGGAGGCACAGACCTGGGAGAGGAAGAGGGGGGCGGCGGCTGCAGCAGGGAGAGAGAGGCGGCTAGGGCAGAAAAGAGGTGGAGGATTTTTTCTTTTTTGATCTCTCTCTACTTTTGGGGTGTTTTGGCTTGTATATATAGCCCCCCTTACAAGAGTTCTAATCTATTACAAAAGGATCTTTTAGTCTATCTCTAAGAAGATTAAACTCAGATTCCTTCTAAAAAGTGGGGCCCGGCCTGGGCCAGCGCTGACCAGCCCACTTGGCCCAGTTCTGGCCGCCCTGGGCCAGGGGCAGATCAGCCCACATTCTCCTCCTGATCCTGACACTGGCCCACGTCTAGGATCCCGAGCCTTCTCCCCATCTCCACGAACTTCTGTCTTCCAAGAGCCTTGGTCAAGATGTCCGCCATCTGGTCTTGAGTGGAGATTTGCTCAAGCACAATAGTACCGTTGTCCACACACTTCCGTATGTAGTGGTACTTGACGTCGATGTGCTTGCTCCTGTCATGGTGTACCGGGTTCTTGCTCAAGTCTATAGCTGACTTGTTATCAACCCGCAGCACCGGCGCCTTCGATTTTTCAGCTAAGTCCTCCATCAGCCGTGCCATCCATACACCTTGACATGCCCCTTGAGCTACAACAACAACAACAACCAAGCCTTTATCCCAATCCTGTTGGGGTCGGCTAGACATGAAACCCAATATCAATGAAGTAAAACAGAGGAAGAGATATGAGAACAAGGGGGAAAAAAGGAAAAAAAGAAAAAAAAAGGAAAAAAGAAAAAGGAAAAAGAGAAAAGAAATAAGAAAAAAGGAAAAGAAAAAGAGAAAAGAAAAAAGAAAAAAACAAGACTACGATTCTGGCACATGAATTGCTACTTTCCATGCGGTCCTATCATGAGCTAAGTCTCTGGATACATTCCAATCTCTCAAATCTCGTTTTGCCGCCTCCTCCCAGGTCAACCTTGGTCGTCCTCTACCCCTCCTAATATTTTCTCTACCTCTTAAAATCCCACTGTTAACCGGTGCTTCTGGAGGTCTCCGTTGGATATGTCCAAACCACCTAAGCCGATGTTGGACTAACTTCTCTTCAATCGGCGCCACCCCTACCTTATCACGAATCGCCTCATTCCTTATTCGGTCTCTTCTCGTGTGCCCACACATCCATCGTAGCATGCGCATCTCTGCGACACTCATTTGTTGGACATGTTGCCGTTTAGTTGGCCAACATTCCGCCCCATAGAGCATCGCGGGTCTGATCACCGTCCTATAGAACTTCCCTTTTAGCTTTTGTGGGACTTTCCTATCACATAGGATTCCAGTGGCTTATCGCCATTTCATCCACCCTACCTTGATCCTGTGGCAAACATCCTCATCAATATCGCCATTGCTTTGTAACATTGATCCTAAGTATCGGAAAGAGTCCCTTCTAGGTACTATTTGTCCTTGTAGACTAACATTTCCCTCTTCACGACCAACACCACTAAAGTCGCACCTCATATACTCGGTTTTGGTCCTACTAAGTCTAAACCCCTTGGACTCTAAGGTTTGTCTCCATAACTCTAATTTCTTATCAACACCATCTCTAGTTTCATCTACCAGCACTACATCATCAGCAAAGAGCATGCACCAAGGGATATCCACTTGTATATCCTTTGACACCTCATCCATGACCAAGGAAAAGATGTATGGGCTCAAAGCTGATACTTGATGTAATCCTACCGTGATAGGAAATGCATCAGTCTCACTATCACTTACGCGCACACTTGTCCTAACATTATTGTACATATCTTTGATAAGGGTAATGTACTTTGTTGGCACTTTATGTTTCTCTAGTGCCCACCACATGACTGACCTTGGTATCTTGTCGTACGCCTTCTCCAAGTCGATGAACACCATATGCAAGTCCTTCTTCTGCTCTCTATATCTCTCCATAAGCTGACGAAGCAAGAAAATCGCCTCCATTGTAGACCTCCCAGGCATAAAACCAAACTGGTTTTAGTGACATTGGTCACTTTCCTCAGGCGATGTTCAATCACTCTCTCCCAAAGCTTCATAGTATGACTCATAAGCTTAATACCTCGATAATTAGTACAACTTTGAATATCTCCTTTATTTTTGAAGATAGGTACTAATATACTTTTCTCCATTCTTCAGGCATCTTGTTTGACCGAAAAATATGGTTGAATAGCTTTGTGAGCCATACTATTGCGACGTCCCCAAGACATCTCCACACCTCAATAGGGACATCGTCAGGGCCAAGGGTCTTTCCTCCTTTCATCCTTTTTAAGGCCTCCTTAACCTCAAACTCTTGTATCCTCCGCACGAACCGCCTGTTAGAGTCATCAAAGGAGTCATCCAACTCAACCATAGTGCTCTCATTCCCATCATTGAATAGCCCATTAAAGTAATCACGCCATCTATTCTTAATCTCTTCATCCTTCACTAGAATGTGGTCAGTCTCATCTTTGATGCATTTAACTTGATTGAGATCCCTCATCTTTCTCTCGCGGATTTTTGCTACCTTGTATATGTCTTTTTCACCTTCTTTTGTCCCTAGTCTCTCATATAACTTATCATAGGTTTGTCCTCTTGTCTTACTCACAACCCGCCTTGCATTCTTCTTAGCCTCTTTGTACTTAAGCATGTTGCTTGCGTTTCTATCATTATGCCAACTCTTGTAACACTCCTTCTCCTTAATGGCCTTTTGTACATCCTCATTCCACCACCAAGTGTCTTTATCTATAAGTTTCTTTCCCTTTGTCACACTGAACACCTCACTAGCTACCTTCCTAATGCAAGTTGCCATCTTCATCCACATACTATCTGCATCTCCATTTTCTGCTCAGGGTCCTTCTGTGATCACCCTATTTTTAAAGGATTCTTGTGATTCTCCCTTCAACTTCCACCACTTTGTTCTTGTGATTTTGACACCTTTGTCCCGCAAAGAACAGGTATGGAAGCGAAAGTCAGCTACCACAAGCTTATGTTGTGTCACAACACACTCCTTCGGGATCACCTTACAATCTAGACACTCCCGTCTATCCTTTCTCCTAGTGAGGACAAAGTCAATCTGGCTAGAGTGTTGGGCACTACTAAAGGTCACTAGGTGAGATTGCCTCTTCCTAAAGAGGGTGTTAGCTATCAACAGATCATAGGCTACGGCAAAGTCTAGGATGTCCTTACCCTCTTGATTTCTATCGCCGCATCCAAAACCTCCATGTACTCCTTCAAATCCTAGGTTAGTTGCACCCACATGACCATTGAGATCTCCCCCTATGAGGAGTTTCTCGGTTATCGGTACACTACTAACCATATCCTCCAAGTCCTCCCAAAATTGCCTCTTAGCACTCATGTTGAGCCCAACTTGTGGGGCATAAGCACTAATGACGTTCAAGACAATGTCCCCAATTACTATCTTGATTAAGATGATCCTATCCCCTCGTCTTCGAACATCCACTACTCCATCCTTAAGACTCTTATCTATTAGAACACCTACGCCATTTCTAGTCCCAGCCGAACCAGAATACCAAAGCTTGAAACCGGTATTCTCGACTTCTCTCGCCTTTTGACCCGCCCATCTAGTCTCTTGTACACAAAGGATATTTACTCGTCTCCTAATGGCAACATCTACTAACTCACGTAGCTTCCCCGTCAAGGATCCTACATTCCAACTACCCACCCGAAATCTATGTTCCTCGGCTAGCTTCCTTACGCTTTGCACCCGTCGAGTAAGATGCAAAGACCCTTGCTCACTTATCACTACATCCGGGCGATGATGTAGCGCGCCACTAAGGTGATGGCGATCCGGCCCTTGCTCATTTAACACCATATCCGGGTTCCGATATGGCGCGCCACTAAGGCGGTGGCGACCCGGCCCTTGCCCACTTAACACCATACCCGGGTTCCAATATGGCGCGTCGCTAAGAGGGTTACGCCCCAACGAATTTCTATTGGGTTTCATTTCCATGAGAGTGGCTAAGTGTAGTTGTTGGCTCGCCAAGCCTATCACAACCCCCTCCTCCTTTACCCGGGCTTGGGACCGGCTATGTCATTACAACATAGGCGGAGTTGACATGCCCCTTGAGCTGCTGCGATATATTCTGCTTCACATGAGGACAAGGCCACCACCTTCTGCTTGCAGGACTGCCATGAAACGGGGCTGTTTCCAAGACAAAACAGCACCCTGTTTGTGCTCTTGCGGTCCTCCACGTCTCCCGCATAGTCACTATCTGAGTACCCAATAAGCTCCATGTCTCCTCCTCTTGCATAGAAGACTCCATAGTTGATTGTACCCGCTATGTATACAATGCGTCTGACTGCAGCAAAGTGATCCTCCTTGGGCTCCTCCAGAAACCGACTCACGTACCCGATCGAGTAGGCAAGATCGGGACGTGTGTTCACCAAGTATCGCAGCCCTCCAACCAAGCTCCTATAGTCTGTTACATGCACCAACGGGCTATCACTTGTCTTGCAAAGCTTGAGGCCTTGCTCCATGGGAAATGCACAGAGGTTGCATCCTTCCAGGCCAGCTTTAATGACAAGTTTGGAAGCGTAGGTCGTCTGTCCAACGCTTATCCCTGCATCAGTTTGCCGCACCTCCAGGCCAAGATAATATGACAAGAGACCCAAGTTGCTCATCTTGAACCTCTTCATCATCTCCCCTTTGAACTTCTTGAGGTCACCTCCTCCTGTGATCAAAAGATCGTCGACGTACACGCCAACGATGAGCTTCTCATCTTCAGCTCCACGGAAATAGATCCCGTGCTCGCTCGTACTGTTCTGGAAACCAAGGGCACCTGACGAAGTCCATATAAAGCCTTCTTGAGCCGATACACCTTGTGTTCGGCTCCGTCGATGATGAAGCCAGCGGGTTGGGAGACGTACACCTCCTCCATCAAGTCGTCGTTCAGGAAGGCGCTCTTCACGTCCATATGGTGTACCTCCCACCCCTTGTGTGCAATAACTGCAAGGAGCAAGCAAACAGATTCGAGACGAGCTACAGGAGCAAATACCTCGTCAAAATCTATTCCTTGCCATTGGACATAGCCTTTTCCCACCAATCGAGTCTTGTGCTTCACCACCTTCCCATGCTCGTCCTTCTTCACCTTAAACACCCATTTGAGGCCAATGGGCTTGTGTCCAGCAGGAAGATCAACAAGTTGCCAAGTCTTCTTTTCTTCTATGGACTCCATCGAGTCTTGTGCTTCACCACCTTCCCATGCTCGTCCTTCTTCACCTTAAACACCCATTTGAGGCCAATGGGCTTGTGTCCAGCAGGAAGATCAACAAGTTGCCAAGTCTTCTTTTCTTCTATGGACTCCATCTCCTCGACCATGGCCCATCTCCAACACGGGTGTTCCTCAGCATCGGCGAAGGACGTGAGCTCCTCTGCGGTGGTGAACATTGTTAGACACTGTAATTAGGGGTGTGACACAGGGGTATATTAGTCATTAGAGAGGGATTAGAGTTAGAGGTAATTTAGTCTTTTCTCCCCTCCTAATCCCTCTATATAATCACACCTGTACCCCCGCTTTTCTATTATCTCAATACAGCTATCATTAGCCTTCTTTCATGGTATCATTAGCTAGGAATAATTAGGATTAGGGCTAAACCTAATCCTAATGGCCCAACCACCGCCGCAGCAGCCCTGGGCGCACGCCGCCGCCAGAGCCACCGCCGCCCCTGAGCCGCCGCCCGCCGCCGCCCCTAGTGCGCCGCCCGCCGCCGCTGGATCGGGGCCGCACACGCAGGGGGGGCCGCCTCCTCTGGATGAATGCACGCGCAGGAAGGGGCCGCCGCCACCCACCCTGGGCGTAGGGAGGGGCCGCCGCCACCCCACCTTGGGCCGCCGCCGCATCTGGATCCGGGACCGCCGCGCCCTGGATCGGGGCGGCTCACGTGGGGGGGGGGGGGCACCTCCCCTGGAAGGGCCGCCGCCGCCCCCCCTAGAGGGGCCGCCGCCCTCTGGTCTGCCGAATCTAGAGGCAGAGCAGCCTCTGGAGGGAGCGCCGCCTCCTTAGGAGGTGTCGTAGCCCCCAGGCCCCTCGCTGCTGGAGATGCCGCCGTCCCCTCCTTCTCGAGAACCGGTCCAGCCGCCGGTGGACCCCTCGTCGGTACCACCAGCAACCCCGCCACTGTTGTCACCTTCATGGCAGGTACTTCCGTGCTACGGGACTCGATCGGCCTCGACATCGACGGGAGCACCACGGCGATCCCGTTGATTCCGTTCCCAGCCGCCGGTGCTGAGAACACAGCTTCTTCCTACGGCACCAACACTGCGGAGACCTCTGACATCGCCACAGCACTGGCCGCCTCTCGCGACCGCGAGCGGGCACTCGCCCTTGCCCTAGAGCAGGAGCGTGCCTCCGTGGCATCACTATCCCACCAACTCGAGGAGAGTGCTCGTCGATCGACGAGTGCTGTCCACGAGCCTCCCTCGAACGCTGGTACGTACTCGACTTCACTTGTGGCCGCTCTTCATGCACAGGCCACAGGGATTCAAAACATTCGGACGCTCGTGCCGGTTGTTCTCAGCTCCGAGTCCACCTCATATGCCCGGTGGTGTGATATGGTGCTCCTCACGCTGAGGCGCTACTGCCTCGATGACCACGTCCTCCAGGACGAGTCTTCAGTACAGGTGTCCTGGATCAGCATGGACAGCCTGGTACTATCCTGGATCCTTGGCTCCCTAACAGAGGAGCTACAGGACATCGTCAGTCAGCGCGGTGGCGGTACTGCTCGACAGGCCTGGCTAGTCCTCGAGCAACGGTTTCTAGGGAACCGTGCGACTCGAGCCCTCCACATAAGCACTCGGTTCCAGAACACCGTCCAGGGGGATCGTTCCATCTCCACCTATTGTCGGGAGATGAAGGGCATGGGGGATGCCCTACGTGACCTTGGTGAGACGGTCACTGACAGCGCTCTTGTCCTTCGGGTCCTTCAGGGCCTGAACGAGCGCTATTGTCACCTACGGACATGGCTACTTCGACTGGAGCCACTACCTACCTTCGAGAAGGTATGGTCTGATCTTGAACTTGAGGAGATCACTGCAGGAGGCTCTACTGGCTCTGGATCTGCTAAAGCCTTCTATGGCTCCGGGCAGTCCCCTCGTCCACCCTTACCAGCTGTTGGTGGACCACCGTCACGACCACCTTCTACTCCTACCAGTACAGGAGGTGGAAACCGTCGTCGCCGAGGAAAGAACAGCGGTCGTGGTGGCAGCAGTGCAGGCAGTACCCCCACGGCTTCGACTACTGGTGGTAGTGGTGGTATCGGCCAGGGAGGTGCACCCTGGCCCACACCCTACAACCCGTGGACTGGCCAGATCTACATGTGGCCTGGGCCGTCCCCGGGTTCTCAGCCTCCACGACCACCACGTCCTCAGCCGGCGTTCACGGCTACCCCCGGCTATAGTGGACCAGACCACAGTGCTGGTGGGCCGACAGCTCAGGCCTATAGTGGGCCTGGATACTCCTCTAGCAGACAGTCAGCCCCGACCTACGGAGGCACTGACTACCCTGTTGGGAACTCGGAGCCATCGGCACCTCTCTAGGAGCCACCGTCGACGTTGGATCGACAGTCGCTTACTTCCTCCTTCAGCACCATGCACCTTACTCCACCAGGTGCCGACTGGGTAGTTGATTCCAGAGCATCATATCATACCACTCCTAATTCTGGTATACTCTCTTCCACCCATCCTCCCAATCCCTCTTTTCCTTCATCTATCGTTGTTGGGAATGGGTCCGTTCTTCCGGTCACCTCAGTAGGTGATTCCGGTCTTCCGGGTACTTTCCAGCTTAAAAACATTCTTGTCGCTCCGGATATCATTCAAAACATACTTTCTGTTCGCTGTTTTACCACTGACAACAATATTTCCATTGAATTTGATCCTTTTGGTTTGTCTGTGAAGGATCTTTCCACCCGGTGACCTCTTTTCCGATGTGATAGCTCGGGCCCCTATACACACTTCGGCTTCCTACTTTCGCTGCATCACCGCCATTTGCTTTGACTACGATAGCTTCATCCATCATCTGGCATCGCCGGCTTGGCCACCCTGGTGTAGATGCTACGTCAAAGTTGTTCAGTACCTCAGTTATCTCGTGTTCTAGGGGTACACATGACTCCCTATGTCATGCCAGTCAGCTTGGTCGCCATGTTCGCCTCCCTTTTCCCACATCTGTGACTCATGTTGAGCACCCATTCGATCTTATACATTGTGATTTGTGGACATCTCTCATTTCCAGTATATCAGGCTTTAATTATTATTTGGTGATAATTGATGATTTTTCCCACTTCTCCTGGACTTTTCCATTACGATTGAAGTCTGAGACTTTCGTCACACTTTCTCACTTGTTCGTTTGGATTTCTACTCAATTTGGGCGTACCATTCGAGCTGTCCAGTGCGATAACGGACGCGAGTTTGATAACTCTGCGTTTCGTAATTTTCTCTCCGCACATGGGGTACAGCTACGCATGTCTTGTCCGTATACCTCTCCTCAAAACGGCAAGGCAGAGTGCATGATTCGCACCATCCATGATGTCATACGCTCCCTAATGTTCCAGGCATCTATTCCAGCCCGATACTGGGTGGAGGCTCTTCATACTGCCACACTTCTGATCAATCGTCTTCCCACCAAGGCGATTTGTGCCTCCACCCCCTACTTTGCTCTATATGGCACTGATCCTCTTTATGATCACCTTCGAGTTTTCGGATGCGCTTGCTACCCTAATATTTCCGCCACCGCCCCACATAAGCCCTCGCCCCGCTCGACACGGTGTGTTTTTCTCGGGTATTCCCTTGATCATAAGGGTTACCGGTGCTTAGATCTCACTACCCATCGTCTTTTGATCTCTCGGCACGTCGTCTTCGACGAGTCATTTTTTCCTTTTTCCACCACCTCTTCTGATTCCACCACAGAGATGGACTCCCTTTTTCCTACTGACCCCGAGGCTGCCTCCCAGTTGCCTTGGCCTATTTCTTCTGCAGGAACGACACGAGCTACGTCCCAGATGCCCTCGACACCGACTGCTGCACCTCGTGTGGCATCGACGTCTTAGGCGTCACCCGCTGCACCCCGTGTGGCATCGACGCCTCCGACGTCACCTGCTGCGCAACGCGCGGCCTTGGCTTCTCCGACGCCACCTACTGTATCTCAGGTGCCTCTGTGTCACCAGCTGTACCACGTACGGCACCAGCACCTGCGGCATCACCAGCTGCCTCCCCGACGTCACCTGCAGCGAGCACGACGCCACCAGCCGCGCCACGCGCGGCACCGACGACGACTTCTCGTTTTGCTGACCCCGCACTTGTCTACCAGCGACGAGCGCGGGGAGAGGCTCCTGCTCCAGCGACGCCACGCGCGGCCTCGAGACCCACTCTCGTCTACCCACGACAAGAGAAGATGGTTGTACTCGAGCGGTCGGTGTACAACCTCCCTCTACTTCACAGGGATCCTGGTCACGTCCACCCGATGGTGACTCGACGTGCGTCCGAGAGTCTTCGGCCAGTGGAGCGGTTTGATAGTGCCGCTTTCTCGTCGACGACATCTCCACCGACCGAGCTTTCTTCGATCTCGCCCATACCTACTTTCGTGCGTAGCGCCCTCGCCGACCCTAACTGGCGCCGCGCTATGGAGGAAGAGTATGAGGCCCTGCTTGCCAACCGGACCTGGGACCTGGTTCCCGTCCTGGTCGTGGCAATGTTGTCACGGGCAAGTGGGTATTCACGCATAAGAAGAAGGCGGATGGCACCTTGGAGAGATACAAGGCTCGTTGGGTACTCCGGGGTTTCACTCAGCGCCCTGGAGTCGACTATGACGAGACTTTCAGCCCGGTGGTGAAGCCGGCGACAGTTCGTACCATACTGTCGCTAGCTCTCTCACGTTCTTGGCCTGTCCACCAGCTGGACTGGACGTCAAGAACGTCTTCCTCCACGGTACACTGACCGAGACAGTGTACTGCAGTCAGCCGGCAGGATTTGTAGATTCAGCTCACCCAGACATGGTCTGTAAGCTGAACAAATCCATGTACGGACTGAAGCAGGCACCGCGAGCCTGGTACAGCCGGTTCGCCTCTTTCTTGGTTTCACAGGGGTTTGTTGAAGCTAAGTCGGACACTTCGCTGTTTGTCTATCGACGGGGCAGTGACACAGCTTACCTCCTACTGTACGTCGATGACATTGTACTAACAGCATCTAGCCCAGCTCTGCTTCAGCGAACCATTTCTGCCTTGCGGCAGGAGTTCGCTATGAAGGACCTGGGCCGTCTCCACCACTTCCTAGGTATTACGGTCGAGGACCGACCAGGCGGCCTATTCCTTCACCAGCGACAGCACTGTCTGGATATCCTCCAGCGAGCGAGCATGGCTGATTGCAAGCCGTGCTTCACTCCAGTGGATACTCAGGTGAAGCTCTCCGCTACCGACGAGACACCCGTCTCTGACCTCACTTCTTACAGGAGCCTTGCAGGTGCTCTCCAGTACCTCACCTTCACCAGGTCGGATATCTCATATGCGGTTCAGCAGGTGTGCCTCCACATGCATGACCCGAGGGAACCGCACCTCACCGCTGTCAAGCGGTTTCTTCGGTACCTACGAGGCACCCTCGACTACGGCCTCCGAGCTGGTCGTGTACACAGACGCTGACTGGGCAGGCTGCCCGGACACACGACGCTCTACTTCTGGGTACGTCGTCTTCCTGTGCGGCAACCTCGTCTCCTGGTCATCGAAGCGACAACCCGTAGTGTCGCGCTCGAGTGCTGAGGCGGAGTATCGCGCCGTGGCTAACGGCGTGGCTGAGGCCTCCTGGCTTCAGCAGCTACTTCAGGAGCTCCACGCTCCCGTCATCAAGAGCACCCTCATCTACTGCGACAATGTCAGCGCCATGTACCTCTCCACCAACCCGGTCCAGCATCAGCGCACGAAGCATGTGGAGATCGACCTTCATTTTGTTCATGAGCGGGTTGCACGGGGCGAGGTTCGGGTATCCATGTCCCGACGACGACGCAGTTCGCCAACATCTTCACGAAGGGCCTCCCGTCTTCGCTGTTCTCCGAGTTTCGGTCCAGTCTCAACATCTGCAGCGGCTAGATGTTGTGACTGCGGGCGGGTGTTAGACACTGTAATTAGGGGTGTGACACAGGGGTATATTAGTCATTAGAGAGGGATTAGGGTTAGGGATAATTTAGTCTTTTCTCCCCTCCTAATCCCTCTATATAATCACACCTGTACCCCAGCTTTTCTATTATCTCAATACAGCTATCATTAGCCTTCTTTCAAACATAAGCTCCCCCTCCTCCAAGATTGGTGGGCGCTCAGCCCGACCAGGAGGGGTGAGAGTTCCGAGTATGTTGCGCATCGTGCGGAACCGTAGTTTCGCGCTGTCATCGTAGTAGGTGTCGACAAAATTGCTGCCGGGGTCCGACATAAGTGTGGCGAAGCAGATGGGCCGTGGAGAATTCCAGGCCGTGACGAAGGTGCTGGAATCTTCAAGTCTGAAACCCCACACTGCTGCTGACCCCCGTGCAGGACTGTCCCAGCCCTGATTTGCGCTGGACAGCCCCTGCAGGAGCCCTTGGGGCGACGCTGCAAGTGCTGGACTCTCTCCAGCAGGTCTGGAGGCTGGTGCAGGAACTCCTAGGGTCTGTACAAACCCTTCTGTGCCTCTCCTGGGCACTGCAGGGGTGTTGTTCGGCCCCTCCGGACCCTGCAGCACCTCTCCGGGTGCTGAAACAACAGGTCCAGCACCTGCTGGACCTAAGGAGTCGACATGGAAGGTGGTGTAGTCCTCTTCTCCTGCTCCTTCTCCCCAGTCCCACTTGGCCACCTCGTCGAATATCACGTCACGTGATATGTGTGTGCGCCCATCAGCCGGATTATACATCCGATAGCCCTTCGTCCCTGCAGCATAGCCAAGAAAAATCGTCGGAGTACTCCGGTCTTCCAACTTTTTCAGGTGGGGGCGCGTGTTCTTAACATGCCCCACACACCCAAAAGTTCAGAAATAATTGACGGTTGGTCGCTCTCCATGCCAAGCTTCATATGGCGTCTTCCCGTCGAGGCCGCGGGTAGGGGATCGATTCAAGATATAGACAGTCGTTATAACTGCCTCACCCCAAAATATCCCGAGCATACCCTTCGCCTTCAACATGCTCCTCGCCATGCCGACCACCGTCTGGTTGCGCCGCTCCACAACCCCGTTTTGTTGCAGCGTATACGGGGCTGTGAGCTGACGTTGTACTCCGTGCTGAGCGCAGTACTCGCCGAACTCCTGTGAGGTGAACTCCCCTCCGCGATCAGTACGGAGTAGCTTCAGCCTCCTCCCAGACTCTAATTCAGCTGTCGCCTTGAATTGCTGAATTAAGTCGGGCGCCTTGTCCTTGGTTGCTAGAAGATAAAGCCACATACAGCGGCTCATGTCATCCACTAGCAACAAGAACATCTTCTTGCCGCCTGGAGTCGTCGGCGTGATAGGCCCGCAGATGTCGCCATGAACAAGGTCGAGCGCGCCCTCCGCGCGCCGCCGAGCTTGCTTGGGGAAGCTGGAGCGCCTCTGCTTCCCGATCAAGCAAGCTTCGCACAATTGATCGACATGATCAATTTGCGGAAGCCCGAGCACCATCTCCTCTCGTGCCAACTTCCGAAGCGCCTGGAAGCCGACGTATCCGTAGCGTTCGTGCCAACGCCACACAACATCATCGCGCTTCGCAGTTAGGCAAACCGGACAAGTGATGTTGAGCCTGACGGAGTACAGCTTGCTGTCGTCGCGCTGAACTCGTGTGAGGAGACGCTGCTGCTCATCCCGTATGTGCATCACTCCTCCTTGCATCGTGATGTTGTAGCCATCCTCATCTAGCTGGCCGACGCTGATGAGGTTGGTGGTGAGGCGTGGCATGAGGTAGACGCCGGTGAGCCTCCTGTGCTCACCTGTCTTGGCGGCGAATAGGACCGTACCCTTCCCCTGGATACGCACGACGGAATTATCGCCGAACTTGATGGTTCCGACGACGTTTTCGTCGAGCTCAGAGAAGACGGCGCGCAAACCCGTCATGTGGTTGGTCGCGCCCGTGTCGAGGTACCAACGAGTGTCGTCAAAGTCATCGTCGTTGCTGCGGTGAGAGAAGACACGTCCTTCCACTATCTCTAGTGGGCGCGTAGGACGTTCCTGTACAGGCTCCTCCTGTACTGAGGCCATCCTTGTCATAAACAAAACGCCCTCCTCCTCCGCCTTTGCCACGAAAGCCTGCTGCTGCGGCTCCTCCTTAGGCTCCGACCGACACTCCCTGGCCCAGTGGCCCTTCTTCACGCACCTCCTGCACTGGTCCCGCGGAATATCCTTTCTGGAACCTCCCTTCTTGCCTCCATTCTTCTTGGGCGGGCCCTTTCGGTCGCTCCTCTTAGAAGAACCTGCGGACTGGGTAGACCGCTCCTCCTTCCGTTGTGCCTCCCACTCCTCCCGAGTGAGGTACAGCTGGCCGTTGTGTACTCCTCCCTTCCGCTGCGTCGAGTTGAAGGCGTTCTCAGCCGCCCTGAGACGCCCCGTCACCTCCGACAAGGTGAGGGTCGACACGTCCAGCAGTGTCGTGATCGCCACCACGATCTGTTAGAAGCGTTCTGGAACGCTTCGCAGGAGCTTCTCCACGGCCCTCTCTTCTCCTATCTCCTCCCCTAGCGACGCAAGTCGTGATAGCATGCCGCTCAGGCAAAGGGAGAAGTCCTCCACGCTTTCGCCATCCTTGAAGTCAGCGTCTTCGAACTCCTTCTGGAGTTGTTGTGTTGTTGTCTTCCTCACGCGGTCGGCCCCGACCCGCATGATGGCGATCATGTCCCATGCCTCCTTCGCCGTCCTCTTTTCTCCTATCGTCGTGATCATCTCCGGCGGGACAGCGCTGACCAAGATGTCAAGCGCCATCATGTCTTCCTGCTCGCTCACGTTCCCCTCCTCCACGGCCTTCCAAAGCAGTCGTGCCTTCAGCTTGATCTTCATCATGACAGCCCACTCCGCTAGTTGGTCTTGGTGAGCACGGGGAACCCCGTCCCGGTGTTCACCTCACAAGCTGCCGATGAGGGTGTGCCATGGCTGATGGCGCTGCCGCTGCTTGTAGGTGTAGACGACATCTTGTAAAATTCAGCCTAGGGATGAAACCAGCTCTGATGCCACGAATGTTGCAATTCCAGCCCTAAAACTTCTCTGTTCTTGCTGTACAAATTGATCTGCACTAGCAGATCAATCTGAACTCAAGCTTTGATGGTGCTGAACCAAACCTGATGGCGGCTAGGGTTTAGGAGGGAGGCAGCAGCTGGGGAAGATGATGCCCTAGGTGCCGGCTGGAACAGCAGGCGGCTGGAACAGCAGGCTGCGGTGGAGAGAACCTAGGCGGCGGCTGGAAACCCTAGGCAGCTAGGGTTCCTGAGAGGGAGGCGCAGACCTGGGAGAGGAAGAGGGGGGCGGCGGCTGCAGCAGGGAGAGAGAGGCAGCTAGGGCAGAAAAGAGGTGGAGGAATTTTTCTTTATTGATCTCTCTCTACTTTTGGGGTGTTTTGGCTTGTATATATAGCCCCCCTAGAGTCCTAATCTATTACAAAAGGATCTTTTAGTCTATCTCTAAGAAGATTAAACTCACTTCTTAAACTCACATTCCTTCTAGAAAGGGGGGCCCGGCCTGGGCCAGGGCTGACCAGCCCACTTGGCCCAATTCTGGCCGCCCTGGGCCAGGGGCAGATCAGCCCACAAGAGGTAGCAGTGCAGGCGGCACTCCTACATCCACTACTCCGACTACTAGTGGTAGCGGTGGTACCGGCCGGGGAGGTGCACCCTGGCCCACACCCTACAACTCGTGGACTGGCCAGATCTACATGTGGCCTGGGCCGTCTCCGTGTTCTCAACCTCCACGACCACCACGCCCCCAGCCGGCGTTTGTAGCCACCCCGAGCTACAATGGACCAGCCTACAGTGCTGGTGGGCCGCCGACTCAGGCCTACAGTGGGCCTGGCTACCCTTCTGCGGACAGTCAGCCTCGACCTACGGAGGCACCGACTATCCTATTGGGTACTCGGAGCCGTCGGCACCTCTCCATAGGGATGGCAATCGCACCCGCGGGTGCGGGTACCCGACGGGTTTTGCACCCGATGGGTGCGGGTACGGGTGGGATTTTCCACCCGCAGGTCTAACCCGCACCCGACCCGACTTGTCGCGGGTGCGGGTTTTATTTTGCACCCCCCGGGTACCCGACGGGCACCTGAAATGATTTATGTTTATATTTTTAAAGTCAAATTCGATTGTGTTATATTATTTAATTGTTTCATATTACTTATCAAGACCTATATTTATAATCTTTATAAGTAACTTAATATTTTTTGTTGTATTGTCATTCAAAATGGATGATTTTTTAGACTTATTTTATTAAATGTTTTAGTATGTTTATAAAAAAAGTCAAACCCGACGGGTGCGGGTGCGAATTTTCACCCGCGGGTGCGGGTCTCAAATTCCACCCGCAACCTTTTTTGTTTCGGACGGGTTTTTGCTCCACCCGACCCGAACCCGACCCATTGCCATCCCTACCTCTCCAGGAGCCACCCTCGACGTGGGATCGACAGTCGTTGGCTTCTTCTTTCAGCACCATGCACCTTACTCCACCAGGTGCCGACTGGGTAGTCGATTCCGGAGCATCATACCATACCACCCCTAATGCTGGTATACTCTCTTCCACCCACCCTCCCAATCCCTCTTTTCCTTCATCTATCGATGTTGGGAATGGGTTTGTTGTTCCTGTCACCTCAGTAGGTTTTTTTGGTTTGCCTGTGAAGGATCTTTCTACTCGGCGACCTTTTTTTCTATGTGATAGCTCAGGGCCCCTATACACACTTCGACTTCCTACTTCCGCTGCATCACTGCCTTTTGCTTTGACTACGACAGCTTCATCCACCATTTAGCATCGCCGGCTTGGCCACCCTGGTGCAGATGCTATGTCGAAGTTGTCCAGTAGTTCTGTTATCTCGTATTCTAGGGGCACACATGACTCCCTATGTCATGGTTGTCAGCTTGGTCGCCATGTTCGGCTTCCTTTTTCCACTTCTGTGACTCATGTTGAGCACGTTTTTGATCTTATACGTTATGATTTGTGGACATCACCAATTATGTATCGGGCTTTAATTATTACTTGGTGATCATTGATGATTTTTCTCACTTTTCTTGGACTTTTCCATTACGATTGGATTTTGAGACTTTCGTTACTCTTTCTCACTTCTTCGTTTAGATTTTCACTCAGTTTGGGCGCACCATCCGAGCTGTCCAGTGCGATAATGGACGCGAGTTTGATAACTCTACGTTTCGTAACTTTCTCTCCGCACATGAGGTACAGCTACGCATGTCCTGTCCGTATACCTCTCCTCAAAACGGCAAGGCAGAGCGCATGATTCGCACCACCAATGATGTCATGCGCTCCCTGATGTTCCAGGCATCTGTTCCAGCCCGATACTGGGTGGAGGCTCTCCATACTGCCACACTTTTGATTAATCGTCTTCCTACAAAGACGATTCGTGCCTCCACCCCCTACTTCGCTCTATATGGCACCGACCCTCTTTACGATCACCTTCGAGTTTTCGGGTGCGCTTGCTACCCTAACCTTTCCGCCACTGCCCCGCATAAGCTTACGCCCCGCTCGACATGATGTGTTTTTCTCAGGTATTCCCTTGATCATGAGGGGTATCGGTGCTTAGATCTCACTACTCACCGCCTTTTGATCTCTCGGCACGTCGTCTTCGACGAGTCCTTTTTTTTCTCCACCACCTCTTCTGGTTCCACCACAAAGTTGGATTCTCTTTTTCCCACTGACTCCGAGGCTGCTCCCCAGCTGCCTTGGCATCTTTCTTCTGCAGGTTCGACACACGCTACGCCTCAAGTGCCCCGGGCGTCACCTGCTGCACCACGTGCGGCACCAACGTCTCCGGCGTCACCTGCTGCACCACACGTGGCACCGACGTCTCCGGCATCGCCTGCTGCGTCTCGGGTGACCCCTACATCACCAGTTGCGCCACGCGCGGCCTCGGCTTCCGTGACGTCACTTGTTGTACCTCAGATGGTCCCGACATCACCAACTGCTCCACGCGTGGCCTCGACTTCCCCGACGACACCAGATGTACCAGGCGGAACACCGACGACGACTTCTCGCTTAGCCGACCCCGCACTTGTCTACCAGCGACGAGCGCGGGATGGGGTCCCTACTCCAGCTGCGTCACACGCGGCCTCGAGACCCACTCTCGTCTACCCACGACGAGAGAAGGTTGTTGTACCCGAGCGCCCGGTGTACAACCCTCCTCTTCTGCACAGGGATCCTGGTCACGTCCATCCGATGGTGACCCGACGTGCGTCCGGGGGTCTCCGGTCAGTTGAGCGCTTCGACAGAGCTGCCTTCTATCCCCACTGGCGCCGCGCTATGGAGGAAGAGTATGAGGCCCTACTTGCCAACCGGACCTGGGACCTGGTTCCCCGCCCCGGTCGTGGCAATGTTGTCACGGGCAAGTGGGTGTTCACACATAAAAAGAAGGTGGACGGTACCTTGGAGAGGTGCAAGGCTCGGTGGATACTTCGGGGTTTCACTCAGCGCCCTGGAGTCGACCACAACGAGACCTTCAGCCCGGTGGTGAAGCCGGCAACGGTTCGTACCGTTCTGTCGCTGGCTCTCTCGCGTTCTTGGCCTGTCCACCAGTTGGACGTCAAGAATGTCTTCCTCCACGATACACTGACCGAGACGGTGTACTGCAGTCAGCCTATAGGATTTGTTGATTCAGCTCATCCAGACATGGTCTGTAAGCTGAACAAATCCCTGTACGGTCTGAAGCAAGCACCGCGAGCCTGGTATAGCCAGTTCACCTCCTTCTTGGTCTCACAGGGGTTCATCGAAGCTAAGTCGGACACTTCGTTGTTTGCCTATCGACGTGGCAGTGACACTGCTTACCTTCTACTGTACGTCGATGACATCGTACTGACAGCGTCTAGCTCGACTCTGCTTCGGCGCACCATTTCTGCTTTACAGCAGGAGCCTCCACCACTTCCTGGGTATTGCGGTCGAGGACCGACCAGGCGGCTTGTTCCTTCACCAGCGATAGTACTGTCTGGATACCCTCCAGCGAGCAGGCATGGCTGAGTGCAAGCCATGCTCCACTCCAGTGGATACTCAGGCAAAGCTCTTCCTACCGACGGGACACCCGTCACTGACCTCACTGCTTACAGGAGTCTTGCAGGTGCTCTTCAGTACCTCACCTTCACCAGGCCGGATATTTCCTATGCGGTTCAGCAGGTGTGCCTCCACATGCATGACCCGAGGGAGCCGCATCTCACCGTTGTGAAGCGGATTCTTCGGTACCTACGAGGCACCCTCGACTACGGCCTCCTCCTTCGACGTGATGCGGCCTCCGAGCTAATCGTGTACACCGACGCTGACTGAGCAGGCTGCCCGGACACACGCCGGTCTACCTCTGGGTACGCCATCTTCCTGGGCGGTAACCTCGTCTCCTAGTCCTCGAAGCGACAGCCCATGGTGTCGTGCTCGAGTGCTGAGGCGGAGTATCGCGTCGTGGCTAACGGCGTGGCTGAGACTTCCTGGCTTCAGCAGCTGCTTCAGGAGCTCCACACTCCCGTCACCAGTAGCACCCTGATCTACTACGACAACGTCAGCGCCGTGTACCTCTCCACCAACCCGGTTCAGCATCAACGAATAAAGCATGTGGAGATCGACCTCCACTTTGTTCGTGAGCGGGTTGCATGTGGCGAGGTTCGGGTACACCATGTCCTAACGACGACGCAGTTCGCCGATATCTTCACGAAGGGCCTCCCGTCGTCGCTGTTCGCCAAGTTTCGGTCCAGTCTCAACATCTGCAGTGACTAGATGTTGTGACTGCGGATGGTGTTAGACTCTGTAATTGTGTGTGGGACATAGGGGTATATTAGTCATTAGTGAGGGCTTAGTGTTAGGGGTAGTTTAGTCTTTTCCCCTCACCTAATCCCTCTATATAGGCCCTGTTTGGTTTGGCTTAAAATCGGATTATTGGTCAGATTAAGCAAAAATCCCATTCAAACAGTCTGCTTAAAAATAGATTATCTCCTAAGTCGATTATTTGAGAAGCCCCAAAACAACAGAAAACTCGATTTTGTGAAACGCGGCCCATCCATCGCGTTCTACAGAATCCTCGGCGGTTTCCTTCGCTACCCTTCGGGCTCGGTCCTCAGATGCCGCCGCAGCTTCCTGCCGCCTCTCCTGCTGCAGCCGCAGCTTCCCGCGGCCTCTTCTCTGCCACAGCCGCTACTTCCTGCGACCTCTCCTCCCGCCACGAAGAGCAAGAAGCTGCTCCTCTCGCCACCAGCTCCCGTACAGGTTGCTCCTGCAGCTGGTTCTCCCTGCCGTCGTTAGCTTTCCTCTGGTTTGCATCTGTACGCTGGTTGTTCTCTGCAAGCAGCTGCTCCTCCGGCCAGGTCGCGCGCCCATCCTCTAGCTTCCCATCTCGCAGCGCAGGTTCCCGGACCGAAGGCCCCCACTGCCATCTCCTGAGGATTCGTGTTGAGCTGCCGCCATGACGATAGATGTTTGATAGTACTGGGATTTCATTGCTATCAATACTAGTATTTTAAGATTGCAGTGAACTCCCGACAATTTATGCTTGCATTGCTTGTGATTTCAGAGCATATTAGGTTGATTGTAGTGTGGGCTGATCTGCCCCTGGCCCAGGCCGGCCCCTCCCTAGCCCAGGGCGGCCAGAACTGGGCCAAGTGGGCTGGTCAGCCCTGGCCCAGGCCGGGGCCCCTTTCTAGAAGGTTTTTGAGTTTAATCTTCTTAGAGATAGACTAAAAGATCCTTTATAACAGATTAGGACTTTTGTAAGGGGGAGCTATATATACAAGCCAAAAACACCCCAAATTGTGAGAGAGATCAATACAGAAAATTTTCTTCCACTTTTCTAACCCTAGCCGCCTCTCTCCCTCCTGCCCTAGCCGCCGGCCTAGCCTCTGCCCTAGCCACCGCCCAGCTGCTGCCCTAGCCGCCGCCTCCCTCTGCCCTAGCCGCCACCAGGGGCTAGAACCAGCCGCCGCCCCTGTTTCCCCCTCTGTTCTGTGTCTCTTCAACAACAGAACAGATCGGGCATCTCCTGATCTCTCCCCTGATCTGTTCTCCCAAGAACAGAATCAATCTGCTCAGTTTTCTGCACCAGAACTGTTCTTCTCCTTGTTGTTATTCCTCTGTTGTTGGCTGAAGAATTTTTCTGGTCTGTCTTCAAGGAAGACAGATCGATCTGCTAGGGCAGATCGGTTTATTCAGCAAGAACAGGGACAGTTTCAGCGCCGGAATTGCAACATTCGTGGTATCAGAGCTGGTTTCAACCCTAGGCTGAATTCTGCAAGATGTCGTCTACACCTACAAGCAGCGGCAGCGCCATCAGCCATGGCACACCCTCACCGGCAGCTCGTGAGGTGAACACCGGGACGGGGTTCCCCGTGCTCACCAAGACCAACTACGCGGAGTGGGCTGTCATGATGAAGATCAAGCTGAAGGCACGGTTGCTTTGGAAGGCCGTGGAGGAGGGGAACGTGAGCGAGCAGGAAGACATGATGGCGCTTGACATCTTGGTCAGCGCTGTCCCGCCGGAGATGATCACGATGATCGGAGAAAAGAGGACGGCGAAGGAGGCATGGGACACGATCGCCATCATGCGGGTCGGGGCCGACCGCGTGAAGAAGACGACGGCGCAACAACTCCGAAAGGAGTTTGAAGACGTTGTCTTCAAGGATGGCGAAAGTGTGGAGAACTTCTCCCTCCGCCTGAGCGGCATGCTATCACGGCTTGCGTCGCTAGGGGAGGAGATAGGAGAAGAGAGGGCCGTGGAGAAGCTCCTGCGAAGCGTTCCAGAACGCTTCCAACAGATCGTGGTGGCGATCACGACACTGCTGGACGTGTCGACCCTCACCTTGTCGGAGGTGACGGGGCATCTCAGGGCGGCTGAGAACGCTTTCGACTCGACGCAGCGGAAGGGAGGAGTACACAATGGCCAGCTGTACCTCACTCGGGAGGAGTGGGAGGCACAGCGGAAGGAGGAGCGGTCTACCCAGTCCGCGGGTTCTTCTAAGAGGGGCGGCCGAAAGGGCCCGCCCAAGAAGAACGGAGGCAAGAAGGGAAGTTCCGGGAAGGATATTCCGCGGGACCAGTGCAGGATGTGCGGGAAGATAGGTCACTGGGCCAGGGAGTGTCGGTCGAAGCCTAAGGAGGAGCCGCAGCAGCAGGCTTTCGTGGCAAAGGCGGAGGAGGAGGGCGCCTTGTTTATGACAAGGGTGGCCTCAGTACAGGAGGAGCCTGTACAGGAACGTCCTATGCGCCCACTGGAGATAGTGGAGGGACGTGTCTTCGCTCACCGCAGCAACGACGATGACTTTGATGACACTCGTTGGTACCTCGACACGGGCGCGACCAACCACATGACGGGTTCGCGCGCCGTCTTCTCCGAGCTTGACGAAAACGTCGTCGGAACCATCAAGTTCGGCGATAATTCCGTCGTGCGTATCCAGGGGAAGGGTACGGTCCTATTCGCCGCCAAGACGGGTGAACACAGGAGGCTCACCGGCGTCTACCTCATCCCACGCCTCACCACCAACCTCATCAGCGTCGGCCAGCTGGATGAGGATGGCTACAGCATCACGGTGCAAGGAGGAGTGATGCACATACGGGATGAGCAGCAGCGTCTCCTCACACGAGTTCAGCGCGACGACAGCAAGCTGTACTCCATCAGGCTCAACATCACACGTCCGGTTTGCCTAACCGCGAGGCGTGATGATGTTGCGTGGCGTTGGCGCGAACGCTACGGACACGTCGGCTTCCAGGCGCTTCGGAAGTGGCGCTTCGGAAGTTGGCGCGAGAGGAGATGGTGCTCGGGCTTCCGCAAATTGATCATGTCGATCAATTGTGCGAAGCTTGCTTGGTCGGGAAGCAGAGGCGCTCCAGCTTCCCCAAGCAAGCTCGGCGGCGCGCGGAGGGCGCGCTCGACCTTGTCCACGGCGACATCTGCGGGCCTATCACGCCGACGACTCCAGGTGGCAAGAAGATGTTCTTGTTGCTTGTGGATGACATGAGCCGCTATATGTGGCTCTATCTTCTAGCAACCAAGGACAAGGCGCCCGACTTAATTCAGCAATTCAAGGCGACAGCTGAATTAGAGTCCGGGAGGAGGCTGAAGCTACTCCGTACTGATCGCGGAGGGGAGTTCACCTCACAGGGGTTCGGCGAGTACTGCGCTCAGCACGGAGTACAATGTCAGCTCACAGCCCCGTATACGCCGCAGCAAAACGGGGTTGTGGAGCGGCGCAACCAGGCGGTGGTCGGCATGGCGAGGAGCATGTTGAAGGCGAAGGGTATGCCCGGGATATTTTGGGGTGAGGCAGTTATCACGGCTGTCTATATCCTGAATCGATCCCCTACCCGCGGCCTCGACGGGAAGACGCCATATGAAGCTTGGCATGGAGAGCGACCAGCCGTCAATTATTTCCGAACTTTTGGGTGCGTGGGGCATGTCAAGAACACGCGCCCCAACCTGAAAAAGTTGGAAGACCGGAGTACTCCGATGATTTTTCTTGGCTATGCTGCAGGGACGAAGGGATATCGGATGTATAATCCGGCTGATGGGCGTACACACATATCACGTGACGTGATATTCGACGAGGCGGCCAAGTGGGACTGGGGAGAAGGAGCAGGAGAAGAGGACTACACCGCCTTCCACGTCAACTCCTTAGGTCCAGCAGGTGCTGGACCTGCTGTTTCAGCACCCGGAGAGGTGCTGCAGGGTCCGGAGGGGCCGAACAGCACCCCTGCAGTGCCCAGGAGGGGCACAGAAAGGTCTGTACAGACCCTAGGAGTTCCTACGCCAGCCTCCAGACCTGCTGGAGAGGGTCCAGCACCTGCAGCGTCGCCCCAAGGGCCCCTGCAGGGACTGTCCAGCGCAAATCAGGGCTGGGACAGTCCTGCACGGGGGTCAGCAGCAGCGGGGGATTCCGAGACTGAAGATTCCAGCACCTTCGTCACGCCCCGGCACCCTCCACGGCCCATCCGCTTCGCCACGCCGCCGACAGACGTCGGCAGCAACGTCGACGCCTACCACGACGACAACGCTGCACTTCGGTTCCGCACGATGCGCAACGTGCTGGGAACCCTCACCCCTCCTGGGCGCCCACCACGCCCACCGAGTCTGGAGGAGGGGGAGCTTATGTTCACCACCGCGGAGGAGCCTACGTCCTTCGCCGACGCCGAGGAACACCCTTGCTGGAGACGGGCCATGGTTGAGGAGATGGAGTCCATTGAAGAAAACAAGACGTGGCAGCTTGTTGACCTTCCTGCAGGACACAAACCCATTGGCCTCAAATGGGTGTTCAAGGTGAAGAGGGACGAGCATGGAGAGGTGGTGAAGCACAAGGCTCGACTGGTGGCAAAAGGCTATGTCCAACGGCAAGGAATAGACTTTGACGAGGTATTTGCTCCTGTAGCTCGTCTCGAATCTATTCGCTTGCTCCTTGCAGTTGCTGCACACAAGGGGTGGGAGGTACACCACATGGACGTGAAGAGCGCCTTCCTGAACGGCGACTTGATGGAGGAGGTGTACGTCTCCCAACCCGCTGGCTTCATCATCGACGGAGCCGAACACAAGGTGTATCGGCTCAAGAAAGCTTTATATGGACTTCGTCAGGCGCCCAGGGCCTGGAATGCCAAGCTCAACGATAGCTTGCTATCGCTTGGTTTCCAGAAGAGTACGAGCGAGCACGGGATTTATTTCCGTGGGGCTGAAGATGAGAAGTTCATCGTCGGCGTGCACGTCGACGATCTTGTGATCACAGGAGGAGGCGATCTCAAGAAGTTCAAAGGGGAGATGATGAAGAGGTTCAAGATGAGCGACTTGGGTCTTTTGTCATATTATCTTGGCCTGGAGGTGCGGCAAACTGATGCAGGGATAAGCGTTGGGCAGGCGGCTTACGCTTCCAAACTTGTCTCTAAAGCTGGACTGGAAGGATGCAATCCCTGTGCATTTCCCATGGAGCAAGGCCTCAAGCTTTGTAAGACAAGTGATAGCCCGTTGGTGCATGCAACGGACTATAGGAGCTTGGTTGGAGGGCTGCGATATCTGGTGAACACACGCCCTGACCTCGCCTACTCGGTTGGGTACGTGAGTCGGTTTTTGGAGGAGCCAAGAGAAGATCACTTTGCCGCAGTCAAGCGAATCGTACGCTATATAGCGGGTACGATCCACTTCGGAGTCTTCTATCCAAAAGGAGGCAACATGGAGTTGATTGGCTACTCGGACAGCGACTTTGCGGGAGACGTGGAGGACCGGAAGAGCACGAGCGGGGTGCTGTTTTGTCTTGGAAACAGCCCCGTTTCATGGCAGTCCAGCAAGCAGAAGGTGGTGGCCTTATCCTCGTGTGAAGCAGAGTACATCGCAGCAGCTCAAGGAGCATGTCAAGGTGTATGGATGGCACGGCTGATGGAGGACTTAGCTGAAAAATCGAAGGTGCCGGTGCTACGGGTTGATAACAAGTCAGCTATAGACTTGAGCAAGAACCCGGTACACCATGACAGGAGCAAGCACATCGACGTCAAGTACCACTACATACGGGAGTGTGTGGACAGCGATACTATTGTGCTTGAGCAAATCTCCACTCAAGACCAGATGGCGGACATCTTGACCAAGGCTCTTGGAAGACAGAAGTTCGTGGAGATGAGAAGAAGGATCGGGATTCTAGACATGGGCCAGTGTCAGGATCAGGAGGAGAATGTGGGCTGATCTGCCCCTGGCCCAGGCCGGCCCCTCCCTGGCCCAGGGCGGCCAGAACTGGGCCAAGTGGGCTGGTCAGCCCTGGCCCAGGCCGGGGCCCCTTTCTAGAAGGTTTTTGAGTTTAATCTTCTTAGAGATAGATTAAAAGATCCTTTGTAACAGATTAGGACTCTTGTAAGGGGGGGCTATATATACAAGCCAAAAACACCCCAAATTGTGAGAGAGATCAATACAGAAAATTTTCCTCCACTTTTCTAACCCTAGTCGCCTCTCTCCCTCCTGCCCTAGCCGCCGGCCTAGCCTCTGCCCTAGCCACCGCCCAGCTGCTGCCCTAGCCGCCGCCTCCCTCTGCCCTAGCCGCCACCAGGGGCTAGAACCAGCCGCCGCTCCTGTTTCCCCCTCTGTTCTGTGTCTCTTCAACACCAGAACAGATCGGGCATCTCCTGATCTCTCCCCTGATCTGTTCTCCCAAGAACAGAATCAATCTGCTCAGTTTTCTGCACCAGAACTGTTCTTCTCCTTGCTGTTATTCCTCTGTTGTTGGCTGAAGAATTTTTCTGGTCTGTCTTCAAGGAAGACAGATCGATCTGCTAGGGCAGATCGGTTTATTCAGCAAGAACAGGGACAGTTTCAGCGCCGGAATTGCAACATGTAGTTTATGCATGTAGTACTTTGGATAAAAAAGTGGCATAAAAAAGTTCAGATCCTACAAATTGTTGCAGTGTAGATATCATGGTGTACTCTTGATTGGAATGTTTGAATGTGGAACTGTGGATAAAAATGTTGTTTAATGGTACATTGCATGTAGAACTGTGGATAAATAATACTAATGGGTGTTTTGCGCGATGCTATTGCTGCTGCTATGTGTGAGAAATAAATATAATAAAAAAGCTTTTATTATATAAATAATTTTTTCTTTGCTAATTATTTGTTGATTATTACCATCTTGTGTGCATTAGCATAGTAAATACCAAAATATACAATATTTTAAACAAAATATCTTTCATTAATATTGTAACTACTAGAACGTACACATTTAAGTAATAAAATTAAGCTATCATGAGTCTTAGGGGCATAATAGTCAAAGGCTCCAACATTAAAAAAATTAGACAGTTTTACCCCTGTTTTTGCAGAGACTGATTTACCTCAGGATACAAGTGGAGACATATTACCACTAAGCTAGATCCGCCCTTCAATTTCATACTAGGACTGTATGCCCCTGACTGTTTGATAAATCATTTTCATACTAGGACGATTTTGCAATTCTAGCAGAATTCACCATAACACAATTGATATTAATCTTTTGGTTTGATGTGGTTATGACAGATAGAATACAACCAGTTTGCACCTATCTATGGATCCCTTTAGAAGTTTAGTGTGATAAAAAATTTTCACTGGTAAACAAATTTCATTGGCTGGGTTTTCTATAAAATTGCTTGAAAAAAAGTCTCTCTCTGCAAAAAAAGGGTAAGGTTGTCTAGATATAATCATTCGCCGGACCCCACAATGTTTGAGAGCCTTCGATACTGGGTACGCCTTTTTTGCTTGAAAAAAGACTAATAGCAAATATTTTGCCGGCTATAATTGTGAAACTTGTACAAAGGAACCACTATGGTTTTGTTACAGGACTATTGAAGATTGTTTTCTTTCTACTATGGGTCATATATGTAGTAATAGGAAGTCCAAAAAAATATCAAACTGGATTTAGAGAACAATCTGATACACTGGAAATGAGGAAATGTTGAAAGTATAATTCACAAAATTAAACTAAAATGCGGTCCTGGGAGGCAGCAGCGGGTGGCGGCGGCAACCTCGAAGGCAGCAGGCGGAGGCGACCTAGGAGGAAAGCGGCCTGAGATTGGGAGACGGGGACGGAGGCAGCGGCAGCATTGGGACTGGGAGGCGGCGGTGGCCTGGGCAACGGCCGGCCATGCGAGTCAACCGAGGCGGTGACTAAGCGATGCCTTATAAATGCTGCCGCCAACACTAATACACCATCCATCCTTTTTTCAACCAAAAAAATTCAGTCACCCCACTAACACAAAGACAATAAAGAAAAACATCCAAGTTTCCAAATGCCGACAACACCACGGCTCGGGAAGCAACTTGTAGAGACATACCTCTGCCAACTTCCAACAGTGTTCCCATCCTCAAGACCAAGACCTTTCCATAGGACCTGTGGAAATTGAAAAGCTCAGTTCTAGCCTTTCCCATATTGCCTCCTTTTACAAAACATATGCTGTCTAATGAAAAGTTAGATTAATTTTCACATGATACACAACTTGGTGCGTGTTGAGTTAAAAGTAATCAAAGGCTGCCCACCAAGAGTAACAAAGTTAAGTTAATAATATAACAAAAGGGTAAAACAACATTTGGCTGCAAGGGTCATTAGCAAATAGAGATGCAGAAAAATGGAGTGAGAGACAGAGGACTCACTAGAGCAACTGCCCGTGCAGCATCTTGTCTGCCCCAATACTCTTCTGTACTTCCTGACATTTTGTATACCTATTAGTTCAACGGCAGGAGTGGATTGCTGGGCTCAGGCTATACAAACAACAACAACAATAACCAAGCCTTTATCCCAAGCATGTTAGGGTCAGCTAGACATGAAACCCAATAATTATATATATATATAATATATATATATACAACAAACAACAACCAAGCCTTTTATCCTAAGCATGTTGGGGTCAGTATATATACATATATTAATGAAGTAAAAGAGAGGAAGAGATATAAGAGTAACAAGAAAAAAGAATAGGAAAAAAGACTAAGATTCTAGCACATGAATTGCTACTTTCTGTGCAGTCTTATCATGAGCTAAGTCTCTGGATCCATTTCAATCTCTCAAATCTTGTTTACCGCCTCCTCCTAGGTCAACCTTGGTCGTCCTCTACCCCTCCTAATATTTTCTCTACCTCATAAAATCCCATTGTTAATCAGTGCTTCTGGAGGTCTCCGCTGGATATGTCCAAACCACCTTAGTCGATGTTGGACAAATTTCTCTTCAATCAGCGCCACCCCTACACTATCATGAATCGCCTCATTCCTTATTCGGTCTCTTCTCGTGTGCCCGCACATCCACCGTAGCATGTGCATCTCTGCGACGCTCACTTGATGGACATGTTGCCGTTTAGTTGGCCAACATTCCGCCCCATATAGCATCGCGGGTCTGATCACCGTCCTATAGAACTTCCCTTTTAGCTTTTGTGGGACTTTCCTATCACATAGGATTCCAGAGGCTTGGTGCCATTTCATCCACCCTACCTTGATGTTGTGGCAAACATCCTCATCAATATCGCCATTGCTTTGTAACATTGATCCTAAGTATCAGAAAGAGTCCCTTCTAGGTACTATTTGTCCTTGTAGACTAACATTTCCCTCTTCACGACCAACACCACTAAAGTCACACCTCATATACTCGGTCTTGGTCCTACTAAGTCTAAATCCTTAGACTCTAAGATTTGTCTCCATAACTCTAATTTCTTATCAACACTATCACTAGTTTCATCTACCAGCACTACATCATCGGTAAAGAGCATGCACTAAGGGATATCCCCTTGTATATCCTTCAACATCTCATCCATCACCAAGAAAAAGATGTATGGGATCAAAGTTGATCCTTGATGTAGTCCTACCGTGATAGGAAATGCATCAGTCTCACTATCACTTACGCGCACACTTGTTTTAACATTATTGTACATATCCTTGATAAGGGTAATGTACTTTGTTGGCACTTTATGTTTCTCTAGTGCCCACCATATGACTGACCTTGGTATCTTGTCGTACGCCTTCTCCAAGTCAATGAACACCATATGTAGGTCCTTCTTCTGCTCCCTATATCTCTCCATAAGTTGATGAAGCAAAAAAATCACCTTCATAGTAGACCTTCCAGACATAAAACCAAACTGGTTTTTAGTGACATTTGTCACTTTCCTCAGGCGGTGTTCAATCACTCTCTTCCAAAGCTTCATAGTATGACTCATAAGCTTAATCCCTCGATAATTAGTACAAATTTGAATATCTCCTTTATTTTTGAAGATAGGTACTAATATATTTTGCTTCATTCTTCAGACATCTTGTTTGACTGAAAAATGTGGTTGAATAGCTTTGTGGGTCATACTATTGCCACGTCCCCAAAGCATCTCCACACCTCAATAGGGACATCATAAGGGTCGAGTGTCTTTCATCCTTTCATCCTTTTTAAGGCCTCCTTAACCTCAAACTCTTGTATCCTCCACACGAACCCCCTATTAGAGTCATCAAAGGAGTCATCCAACTCAACCATAGTGCTCTCATTCCCATCATTGAATAACCCATTAAAGTAATCCCGCCATCTATTCTTAATTTCATAGTCATTCACTAGAATGTGGTCAGTCTCATCTTTGATGTATTTAACTTGATTGAACTCGCTCATCTTTCTCTCGCGAATTTTTTACTATCTTGTATATGTCATTTTCACCTTCTTTTGTCTTTAGTCTCTCATAATACTCATCATAGGTTTGTCCTCTTACTTTACTCACAGCCCGCCTTGTATTTTTTTAGCCTCTTTGTACTTCAGCATGTTGCTTGCGCTTCTATCATGATGCCAACTCTTGTAACACTCTTTCTTCTCTTTAATGGTCTTTTGTACATCCTCATTCAACCACCAAGTGTCTTTATCTACAAGTTTTTTTTTGTCACACTGAACACCTCAGTAGCTACATTCCTAATGCAAGTTGTCATCTTCACCCACATACTATCTGCATCTCCATTTTCTGTCCAATGTCCTTCTGTGATCACCCTGTTTTTAAAAGATTCTTGTGATTCTCCTTTCAACTTCCACCACTTTGTTCTTGTAATTTTGACACATTTGTCCCGCAAAGAACATGTGTGAAAGCGAAAGTCAACTACCACAAGCTTATGTTGTGTCACAACACACTCCTGGCTATACAAACGCCATTAGTAAATTCATATGAAACCACTGTGAATGCAAAATGGTAGGCTCGATGGAGAAACTAAAACAAAAGATGTCTGCTTGCTTGCATCATCTTCATCCTAGCCATGTTTTTGGCAGTATCTTTGGAACACCTGAATATTCTATTTCCTCAATTTGAATGTTGCATGCAAGATTTCTTAAGCTGTTGTTTGCTTTGTCTACACTTTGTTGCATGGTTTCCATTAACACTCAAAGGGAAAGAAAAACATTTTTCAAAATCCTCATCATCAATATGACAATTAATGTTTTATTTTAGTCGTGTCTATCGAAACATGTTTAAAAGATCCTTGTTCATTATGACATCCATAATTATGCTAGCAATTTTGAAGGAATAGAATGTCCTGTAAACTCTAGCATATGTATAGCAGCCGAGTATGATGTACTAGGCAAAGAAAGAATTTATTTTACTAGTCAAAAAAGTCTTCCAAGTTTAAGTAGTTTTTGAAACCGTTAGAAACACGCAAGCAGAAGTGCACCCGGAGGCTGTGTGTTGATTTGCTGATTGTACACAGGAGGTGTACGCGATATGGAGGGTAAATCAATAGCACTGCAGTATCCCTTATTAACGAAGACCAATTATAATACAGCATTGCCTATTAAGATAAAAGTTTTTTTAAGGCACGGGGGCGTGGGAAGCTATAGAGGTGGCGAAGAACAATGTTGACCCAAACCAAGATCAGATGGCTCTTGCGGCCATCTATCATGCTATTGATGAGACACTCATGCCCGAGGAGCAGACAACGAGAGAAGCAAGCTTGGGTGAGGAACACGTGATGGAAGAAAGAATATCCAAAGTCTTCAGTATGAGTTTGATCTGATGCGCATGAATAAAGGAGGCTCCATCGACGACTTTGCCATAAGGGTGATCATCATCGTCACAAAAATTCGTGGTCTTGAAGAAAAGTTGAAGAAAGCTACATCGTGAAAAAATGTTGCATGCTCTGCTTTTAAAATTTCTTCACATTGCATCCACCATTGAGCAATTTGTGAACTTGAAGGTGATGACTGTGGAGGAACTTGTTGACAGACTCAAAGCACATAAGGAATGTGTACATGGCTTCAACAACCAAGAGCATGAAGGAGGACTCCTGTTAACAAGATGGAGAGCAAGAGAGGCAAAGGGTGGAGAGAAGCTTTGGGGAGAGTGGAAAGCTCAAGATGGTGATCAAAAGAAAAAGAATTTGACAAATCGAAGATTCGATGCTCTAATTGTCAAAATCTTGGGCACTTTGCCAAAGTATGCTCAAAGAACAAAAAGAAAGATGAGATATCACTTCTTGCGTCAGAAGGAACTTTGTTTTGATCTCACGAGAGAGGTGTGCTCGAGATGAAGATGTGAGCATCTCGAGCGTGTGTGTGTGCTCGAAATGAAGATGTGTCTATTCAGAGATCGAGTGCGGGATGAAGATGAGCACATCCAGGGGTTGAAGATGTGCCCAACCCAAATTTGTGCGAAGGGTGAAGATGTGACTATCCTGGGAGTGTAGATGTGTCCATCTTAAAATTGAGTAATGTAGGATGAGGATGTGACTATCCTAAGAGTGTAGTTGTGTCCATCTCAAAAGTATGTAGGATGGAAATGTGTCTCCATCCTAATTACTGTGAGTGTGATCTAGAACAACAGGATTTGTGGATGATTGTTAGAGATAGCCGGTCCCAAGCCCGGGTAAAGGAGGAGGGGGTTGTGATAGGCTTGGCGAGCCAACAACTTACACTTAGCCATTCTCATGGAAATGAAACCCAATAGAAATTCGTTGGGGCGTAACCCTCTTAGCGACGCGCCATATCGGAACCCGGGTATGGTGTTAAGTGGGCAAGGGCCGGGTCGCCACCGCCTTAGTGGCGCGCCATATCGGAACCCGGATATGGTGTTAAATGAGCAAGGGCCGGATCGCCACCACCTTAGTGGCGCGCTACATCATCGCCCGGTTGTAGTGATAAGTGAGCAAGGGTCTTTGCATCTTACTCGACGGGTGCAAAGCGTAAGGAAGCTAGCCGAGGAACATAGATTTCGGGTGGGTAGTTGGAATGTAGGATCCTTGACGGGGAAGCTACATGAGTTAGTAGATGTTGCCATTAGGAGACGAGTAAATATCCTTTGTGTACAAGAGACTAGATGGGCGGGTCAAAAGGCGAGAGAAGTCGAGAATACCGGTTTTAAGCTTTGGTATTCTGGTTCGGCTGGGACTAGGAATGGCGTAGGTGTTCTAATAGATAAGAGTCTTAAGGATGGAGTAGTGGATGTTCGAAGACGAGGGGATAGGATCATCTTAATCAAGATAGTAATTGGGGACATTGTCTTGAACGTCATTAGTGCTTATTCCCCACAAGTTGGGCTCAACATGAGTGCTAAGAGGCAATTTTGGGAGGATTTGGAGGATATGGTTAGTAGTGTACCGATAACCGAGAAACTCCTCATAGGGGGAGATCTCAATGGTCATGTGGGTGCAACTAATCTAGGATTTGAGGGAGTACATGGAGGTTTTGGATGCGGCAATAGAAATCAAGAGGGTAAGGACATCCTAGACTTTGCCGTAGCCTATGATCTGTTGATAGATAACACCCTCTTTAGGAAGAGGCAATCTCACCTAGTGACCTTTAGTAGTGCCCAACACTCTAGCCAGATTGACTTTGTCCTCACTAGGAGAAATGATAGACGGGAGTGTCTAGATTGTAAGGTGATCCCGGGGGAGTGTGTTGTGACACAACATAAGCTTGTGGTAGCTGACTTTCGCTTTCATACATGCTCTTTGCGGGACAAAGGTGTCAAAATCACAAGAACAAAGTGGTGGAAGTTGAAGGGAGAATCACAAGAATCCTTTAAAAATAGGGTGATCACAGAAGGACCCTGGGCAGAAAATGGAGATGCAGATAGTATGTGGATGAAGATGGCAACTTGCATTAGGAAGGTAGCTAGTGAGGTGTTCGGTGTGACAAAGGGAAAGAAACTTGTAGATAAAGACACTTGGTGGTGGAATGAGGATGTACAAAAGTCCATTAAGGAGAAGGAGTGTTACAAGAGTTGGCATAATGATAGAAGCACAAGCAACATGCTTAAGTACAAAGAGGCTAACAAGAATGCAAAGCGGGCTGTGAGTAAGGCAAGAGGACAGGCCTATGATAAGTTATATGAGAGACTAGAGACAAAAGAAGGTGAAAATGACATATACAAGGTAGCAAAAATCCGCGAGAGAAAGATGAGGGATCTCAATCAAGTTAAATGCATCAAAGATGAGACTGACCGCATTCTAGTGAAGGATGAAGAGATTAAGAATAGATGGTGTGATTACTTTAATGGGCTATTCAATGATGGGAATGGGAGCACTATGGTTGAGTTGGATGACTCCTTTGATGACTCCAACAGGCGGTTCGTGCGGAGGATACAAGAGTTTGAGGTTAAGGAGGCCTTAAAAAGGATGAAAGGAGGAAAGGCCCAAGGCCCTGACGATGTCCCTATTGAGGTGTGGAGATGTCTTGGGACGTGGCAATAGTATGGCTCACAAAGCTATTCAACCATATTTTTCGGTCAAACAAGATGCCTGAAGAATGGAGGAAAAGTATATTAGTACATATCTTCAAAAATAAAGGAGATATCCAAAGTTGTACTAATTATCGAGGTATTAAGCTTATGAGTCATACTATGAAGCTTTGGGAGAGAGTGATTGAACACCGCCTGAGGAAAGTGACTAATGTCACTAAAAACCAGTTTGGTTTTATGCCTGGGAGGTCTACAATGGAGGCGATTTTCTTGCTTCGTCAGCTTATGGAGAGATATAGGGAGCAGAAGAAGGACTTGCATATGGTGTTCATCGACTTGGAGAAGGCGTACGACAAGATACCAAGGTCAGTCATGTGGTGGGCACTAGAGAAACATAAAGTGCCAACAAAGTACATTACCCTTATCAAGGATATGTACAATAATGTTAGGACAAGTGTGCGCGTAAGTGATAGTGAGACTGATGCATTTCCTATCACGGTAGGACTACATCAAGGATCAGCTTTGAGCCCATACATCTTTTCCTTGGTGATGGATGAGGTGTCGAAGGATATACAAGGGGATATCCCTTGGTGCATGCTCTTTGCTGATGATGTAGTGCTGGTAGATGGAACTAGAGATGGTGTTGATAAGAAATTAGAGTTATGGAGACAAACCTTAGAGTCCAAGGGGTTTAGACTTAGTAGGACCAAAACCGAGTATATGAGGTGTGACTTTAGTGGTGTTGGTCGTGAAGAGGGAAATGTTAGTCTACAAGGACAAATAGTACCTAGAAGGGACTTTTTCCGATACTTAGGATCAATGTTACAAAGCAATGGCGATATTGATGAGGATGTTTGCCACAGGATCAAGGTAGGGTGGATGAAATGGAGACAAGCCTCTGGAATCCTATGTGATAGGAAAGTCCCACAAAAGGTAAAAGGGAAGTTCTATAGGACGGTGATCAGACCCGCGATGCTCTATGGGGCAGAATGTTGGCCAACTAAACGACAACATGTCCAACAAATGAGTGTCGCAGAGATGCGCATGCTACGGTGGATGTGCGGGCACACGAGAAGAGACCGAATAAGGAATGAGGTGATTCGAGATAAGGTAGGGGTGGCGCCGATTGAAGAGAAGTTAGTCCAACATCGACTTAGGTGGTTTGGACATATCCAACGGAGACCTCCAGAAGCACCGGTTAACAGTGGGATTTTAAGAGGTAGAGAAAATATTAGGAGGGGTAGAGGACGACCAAGGTTGACCTGGGAGGAGGCGGTAAAACGAGATTTGAGAGATTGGAATGTATCTAAAGACTTAGCTCATGATAGGACCGCATGGAAAGTAGCAATCCATGTGCCAGAATCGTAGTCTTGTTTTTTCTTTTCTCTTTTCTCTTTTCTTTTTCTTTTTTTTTCTTTTTTCTTTTCTCCTTTTTCTTTTTCTTTTTTCTTTTTTTTTCTTTTTTTTTCTTTTTTTCTTTTTTTTTCTTTTTTTCCTTGTTCTTATAACTCTTCCTCTCTTTTACTTCATTGATATTGGGTTTCATGTCTAGCCGACCCCAACAGGCTTGGGATAAAGGCTTGGTTGTTGTTGTTGTTGTTAGAGATAATCCTATTTTTCTAGATTAATTAGAGTAAGAGATAGAATCCAAGTCTATCTCAATTTAGAGTAGGAATCTAGGGGTGGTATTAGACTAGGACTATGTACCTGGGGCTATATATAACCAATCATACTTTGAGGAATAGATCAAGAGAGTAATTAGAAGAAAAAATCAGAGATTAATCTCTCGGAATTACAACAACTTGTATGATGATTGCCAAACATTTTGCAGCAATGGACGATAACATACCAGAAGTAAGAAAAATATAAGAAAAGTAATGATATAACCTCTTACCTATCTCAATAAACATGGTGGGTGTGTTGGTAACTGGCCCATGGTGAGTAGCCTCAAGTGTAATCTTTTCAGACAAAAGCAATCATTATCAAAATCATTTGTCACAGAAAAATATTTATCAATGATGGAAAAAAATGGTACCTCAAACTCTGGAATAAGACCTTGGTCTGCTGCAATCTTTTGCATCAACCGGAGCCAGGGGCCAATTCGCGGGTTCGGCAATGCTGCCCATCCAGGAATCCCTCCTTGAGGAGGGACCTCATCCAACCTCAGATGTGGCACGCCTTCAGTTGAGTATTTAATAATAAGTGCACCATGTTCAATAGCAAGCAAATTGATGATTAAGGAAATAAAAACCATCAATATTCTAACATATCAATGGATGGCATGCATGCTACTAAAAGAACATGAATATGTTGCTAGTTGACTTTACACTATAACCAACTTAAGTAGGTTTTCAAGTTTATAGAGGACACGTACATATATGATACATCATTTAACTAATAGTGTGCACAAAAAATGAAACACAGAAACCCAAGAACTTGACTGTGGCATACTTGGAATGGGCCAAAGAATGGGAGAAAGAAGCATATGAGTGGCAAACGTACCAATGGGATGGACAGTGAGTGCAGGGCGGTTGGAAACAGCAGTGTGTTTGCTGAGGAATATGACCTCCAGAACGACCTCTCCAGTGGCCTCCTGCCACCTGTAGTCAAGATTATCCTCAGCGGTAATGCTTCGTTCATGCTTCAATAACCGAACATCACAATTAGTAAAGCTCTGCATCCCCTCCTACAAAACAAAAGTCAGCAGATAGCTGGTCAGTCTACTTAATAAATTTCAAAGGTACAAGCGAACACTGTTTGTACGCATTGAACTTAATTGAAAACCAAACTTAATAACCGTTACACATATGTGAATGTCTTAAGATCCGAGTCATTAGTATGGCCATGAGATGTGGTTTCTTATACGAACAATGTGTCTGATCCCCCAGAAAATACTAGAAACATGTCCATTGAAGTAGTTCATTTCTGGGAAATGGGACCTTAGTTCAGCCACTGTGTATCCGGTGTGCTGCTAGGTCATGCAGTTAGAAGGTTAGGAGTACGCGAATTGACCTCGCCTACTGAATACCAGTCTTCCATGAAAATCAGTATTGATGCAATAGGCATTCATACATACATCCAAAGTTATTAACATATGGTTGCCTAAACGGCTAAACCCACATTGGGTCATCGAGAAAATCTCCTCTGCATCCCAACCAGGCACCCTAAACACCAGGCGTGATATCAGACCGCAACGGGATGCCGAGTGGAGCACAGTTAATCTTGGGTTTGGACGCATGGGATCGAGATGTATGGGGGATCAGATTGAAGAGGTAGCGCGACTGCTTACGGCAATGGGCGGACCAGGGGACCATCCGGGCATGGCGAGGAAGGCGGCGGCGGGGCCGACGGACGCCGGATCCGACGTCGTCGCGACCACCAGAATCACCATCGCCGAGCGCTCTTTTCCGCGTCCGAGCGCCGCCAATCCCGTCCTCTCCTCGCCGGCGCTACGCTGCTTAGTACCGTTAGGGAAGCACGAGAGATTGATGAGATTCGACGATTCCACGGCTCTCTTTTAACAGCGGCGGCAAGACTCGACCAGCGCGCGGCGGCAAGACTCGACCAGCGCGCGGCGGCGCGTCCTCGAGTCAGAATCTGCGGGCGGGCGGGCGGGCGGGACCTGTGGGTTCACAAATCAGAAGTAGTGTGCGGGCGGGACCTGTGGGTTCAGAAATCAGAAGTAATGTGTAGGGATGGGTAACGGATAAAATATGCGTGGATATTGAATAATATCCGTATCTAATTACCTGTAACGGTAAAAAAATATTATTCTTATTCATTACTCGCGGATATTTTATCCGCGTGCATATTCATTAGCCGTTCTTTAAGTCTTACTCATGTGAGTAGTCTAATTAAGTAGCCAATGTTCATGATTAAATAGTAAAGAAAATACAATCTTGTTAGCTCTAAAATAATAAACAGTAATGCTCGAAAAAAAATAGTTTCTTTTTTCTATGATAATGAAAATTTAGTTTGTTTATTAATCCACATGTACATAGAACCTACATGTTATTATTCGGGTACGGGTAACCGGATATAGATATTACGTTTTCTTACCCGATAAAAATTATCCATCGGGTTTTATATGTTACTCGAACCCGTACCGTGGTATAAATTCCTACCCAAATCCGTACCCGTCAGGTCGGATATTCACGGGTAAGCGGATAATGGATATCCATTGCCATCTCTAGTCGTGTACTGCGGTCTCCCAGTTCCGTTCTCCGTTGATGGGTTCAGGCACGTACCGCACGGTATGTTCTTAGACTTTTTCTATTATAAACCTTTGCTGAAATGGTCTTTTTTTAAATTATTATACCAAAAGTTATACATAAGGTAATTATACCATTATTTTGGTATCATTTGGCCGCTTGATCTCTTATCGTGTACTCACTCATTAGAATTATTAGTATAGGCCAAAAGTAATAATCTTATCAAGGTTTGGCAACAAACTAAATGCTAGCAAAATTACTAATACCATATTTTGGTAAACTTAGCATAAAAATGAGTCTCTATATTGTGTTGATTAAAAGACACGATATTTACATTGACATTTTTTGTATCGTTTTGTTTGATAGTGATATCACCAATATTCTTCTGTAGGTGGGCTTATGTTACATTGAAAGGCGAGACTTAGATATATAAGCTCAGGGTGTAGGTTATCTCGCAAATACCTTTGTGATGATTTGAATTATTATATCTGATGGATGTATATTTTAGTGTTGTCTCTTACACCCATCCAGAGTCTTACATTGAGCTGATTACGTTTTGTCACCCTTCCTATTGATATATGCACATTATACTCAACTAATATTTGTTGTAAATGTTATAAAAAAGCTTTTTTGTGAAATATGCGTGTAGACAAATATGAACGTCCAACTTCCCCTACCCTTGGTTCAAAAATTGAACGATTCGAAGTTTGATTTTGTATTGCTTTAAAGATATCATAATAAATGGCGTGACTTATCATTTATCTTCTTCCACTGGACTTAAAAATTGATTTTTCTTTTATGTGGCGGTCATAGAAATGCATTCTCCTTTTTCCTGTTGCACGAAATGAGCATTACTATCTTACTGATGTGAATTGCAAGGAGATCTATAGAAAGTTGGAATAAGATCCGGAGAGACTTAAATTTAATAAAACTAGATGAATGCCCCACGAGTTGCTGCTGGAATTCTAGAGGTGTTAATGTAGGACTAAACTTAGAGGTAGAAGGGTAATGTAAAATAGAGTTACTTAAAAATGTAGGAATCGCAACGTAGAGTTCATAATGACGGGTGACATTCACATCACAATGCAACATTGAGAAATATTTTATTTTTGCCCTGAAGCCACACTTTGTGTTAATAAAATGTAGAAAATGGCACATACTCAACTTTTCTGAAATTTGAGTATAACAAAAATGTAAGGATATTTTGAAAAAATACCAAAGTGGAAGGAAGGCGTAGTAATTCATGAGAAATGTAATGCAAATTAATTCAAATGTTAAAAACTGATGCCATTCACTACTACAGAAAAAAATAGTGACATTCAAAAAAACACTATAGTAGCAGGAATAGAGCACAAAGGTAGAGCAGCAAGAACTAATAATGGCCTTACAGTTTCTAAACAGGCAACAGGTGCAAATACTTCTTCAAAATCAATGCCTGGTCGTTGCACATATCCTTTTGCTACTAATCTTGCTTTATGCTTTACTATCCCTCCTTTGTTATCTTTATTCAATTTAAAAACCCATTTCAAATCGATAGCTTTCTGTCCAGCAGGCAACTTTGTCATTGTCCAAGTATTATTCTTCTATTTTGATGACAATTCTTCTTCCATGGCTTGCCTCCATTTTGGTTCAGCGCTTGCCTCCTGAAACTTGTTGGTTTCCATTCCATATAAACACAAACCTAAGTATCCAAGGTCCATCAGAACAGTCTCTCTATATATTGAAGGAATGTTTCTCATTTGTTGTGGCCCTTCATCTGATATTAAGTCCGGGGTCTCATTTGCAACTGGTGTTCTTGGTGACCCAGGTGAATTATGTGCAGGGGTTTCTGGAGCATTATTTTCAGCTTCATGCTGTCCTGGGTCTCTACGTAGTGTCTCATCACTTTGAGTTCTTTCTGTATTAATATGAGAGTAATACTCAACAATCAGCGGCTCACTAGTGGATTCTTTAGAAGATGAAAGATCATCTTCCCAATCTCACGCTTTGCTTTCTTCAAATACAACATCTCGTGAGATATGCACTATCTTAGTCACAGGATCATACATTGTAAGCTTTGGAATGAGCACCAATTTCATACCCTATGAATACCATTTTTATACTACGATCTTCGACTTGCTGAGGTGTGGTGTAGTTCTTTTAACATGGCCCCACACAACCAAATACTCTCAGTGCTTCATATGGTGTTCTGCTTAGTATTACTTTTGTTGGAGATCTGTTAAGAATGTATACTGCCATTGTAACTGCTTCACCCTAAATTTTGTTTGGCATATTCTTGCTTTTGAGTAGACTGTGAGTCATTTCAACAATATTTTGATTTCTTCTTTCTACCACATCGTTCTGCTGTGGTGAGTAAGGTGTTGTGACATATCTTTTTATTCCTTTGTCCTCACAATAATAACTCTCTTGATTTAAATTCACCACCTCGGTCAGTACGCAATGAAGAAATTTTCAAAGACGGTTTTAGTTCCATAGATGTCTTAAGTTTCAGATATTCTTCAAGAGTCTCATCTTTGCTAGATAACAGCCTAATCCACATATAGCAACAAGGAGAAGAAAGTTCCTTTTACCTGCATTAGTTGCTGGCGAGATTTGAACACATAAATCTCCATGTAGCAACTCTGAAAGCTGAGAGCAGGAAAATTACACTCAGAAGGGAAAGGTTTCTTGTGCTACTTTCCTACAAGACACCCATCACAGACATGTTCTATATGATCAATCAGAGGTATTCCTTTTACCATGTTTTTTCTTGCAATCTCTTCAGAGCATAAAATTTATATGGCCATATCTAGCAATGCCATAACCATGATTCTTCAGTTAATCTTGCTAACCAACATTCAGGCCTTGTCTGTTTGAGGTTCAGAGTATATAGACGGTTCCTTGACTATTTTACTCTTGCAAGTATATTTCTTCCTCTATCCCAGAGTGTCATTGCACCATCTTCAATCATCGTTTTGCAACCATTTCATTAAGCTGACCAATACTTATTATATTACTCTTTTTAGTTCAGGTATATAATATACCTCAGTGGGCACTCGGTGTTCTCCGTTTTGTCTTCAAATAAGACAGAACCTTTTCCACAAATCCTTACTGTGGAACCATCTTCAAATTTAATAGAGCCTTCAACCTTTGTATCCATTTCAAAACAAAAAAAATTCTCTGCAATGTGTCATATGGTTGGTTGCACTTGACTTCACCTCCTTTTTGTCCTGGGAACACCTTTTTCTCCATTAACAACACCTTCTCTTCTGAACCTGGTGTTAATTGATCTGAATTGCAAGATTCAAGCATTAGTAGGTGTGTCTCTTCATCATCTATTTTTCTAACAAGATTTGCTTTTGCTCTGAATCTTCTATCTGGTTTTTTACAACTGTTTGCAAAATGTCCCTTCTCATTGCAGTTAAAACACTTCACCTTTGAAATGTCAAAACCAGATGGCCTCCTTTCATAGACAAAGAATTCACTATTATCACGACCTCTACCATGTGAGTGTCCTCTGCCACGACCTCTGCTGCTCCCCTGGCCATCATTTTCTTATTGCCAATACTTTCATACTTCTTCCTTTCCTTTGCAATCCGTGCTTCCATATCAGCATGTAAATATAGAATCTTGTCACTATTACTTGTCACTATTATCTTTTGTCTCCTTTCTCCATTTCTGATTTTCTTCATGCACTCTTAACCTTCCAACAGCCTCAGGTATTGTGATCTTGGTTATATCACTAGATTGTTCGATTATTCTGATAATGTTAGTGAACTTACCAGTGACAGAAGAGAACAATTTCTCCACTGCTTCAGTCTTTGTTACAGAGCCTCCAAGTGACCTGATCTCACTAATCAAGTTTGTGATCCTCACAACATATACAACAATTGTTTCTAACTGAGACATCACAAGTTTATACAACTGCCGTTTGAGCACTTGCGCACAGGCATGTTTCATCCTGTCTTCTCCCACTCTCATCTCTTTAATAGCCTCCCAAGCTTCCTTTCAACAACAACAACAACCAAGCCTTTATCACAAGCATGTTGGGATCGGTTACACATGAAACCCAATAATTATATATATATATATATATAATCATATCAATGAAATATGAAGTAAAAGAGACGAAGAGAAATAAAAACAACAAGGAAAAAAAAAGAAAAAAACAAGATTAAGATTCTGGCATATGAATTGCTACTTTCCATACGGTCCTATCATGAGCTAAGTCTTTGGATACATTCGAATCTCTCAAATCTCGTTTTATCGCCTCCTCCCAGGTCAACCTTGGTCGTCCTCTACCCCTCCTAATATTTTATCTACCTCTTAAAATTCCACTGTTAACCGGTGCTTCTGGAGGTCTCCGTTGGACATGTCCAAACCACCTTAGTCGATGTTGGACTAACTTCTCTTCAATCGGCGCTACCCCTACCCTATCACGAATAGCCTCATTCCTTATCCGGTCTCACCCGCACATCCACCGTAGCATGCACATCTCTGCGACACTCATTTGTTGGACATGTTGTCATTTAGTTGGCCAACATTCCGCCCCATAAAGTATCATGGGTCTGATCACCGTCCTATAGAACTTCTCTTTTAGCTTTTGTGGGACCTTCCTATCACATAGGATTCCAGAGGCTTGTTGCCATTTCATCCACCCTATCTTGATCCTGTGACAAACATCCTCATCAATATCGCCATTGCTTTGTAACATTGATCCTAAGTATCGGAAAGAGTCCCTTCTAGGTACTATTTGTCCTTGTAGACTAACATTTCCCTCTTCACAACCAACATCACCAAAGTCACACCTCATATACTCGGCTTGGTCCTACTAAGTCTAAACCCCTTGGACTCTAAGGTTTGTCTCCATAACTCTAATTTCTTATCAACACCATCCCTAGTTTCATCTACCAGCACTACATCATCGGCAAAGAGCATGCACGAAGGGATATCCCCTTGTATATCCTTCGATACCTCATCCATCACCAGGGAAAAGATGTATGGGCTCAAAGTTGATCCTTGATGTAGTGCTACCGTGTTAGGAAATGCATTAGTCTCACTATCACTTACGCGCACACTTATCCTAACATTATTGTACATATCCTTGATAAGGGTAATGTACTTTATTGGCACTTTATGTTTCTCTAGTGCCCGCCACATGACTGACACCTTCTCCAAGTCAATGAACACCATATGCAAGTCCTTCTTCTGCCCCCTATATCTCTCCATAAGCTGACGAAGCAAGAAAATCACCTCCATTATAGACCTCCCAGGCATAAAACCAAACTGGTTTTTAGTGACATTGGTCACTTTCCTCGGGCGGTGTTCAATCACTCTCTCTCAAAGCTTCATAGTATGACTCATAAGCTTAACCCCTCGATAATTAGTACAACTTCGAATATCTCCTTTATTTTTGAAGATAGGTACTAATATACTTTTCCTCCATTCTTCAGGCATCTTGTTTGACTGAAAAATATGGTTGAGTAACTTTATGAGCCATAATATTGCCACGTCTCCAAGGCATCTCCACACCTCCCAATCTTCCTTTGCCGTGGCATATTCAGCAAGGGTCAAAACCATCATGTCTGGAACAGATTGAGCCAATGCTGCAATTGCATCTTCGTCAATTTCCTCATCGACTTTGCAATCACCTTCTATAGCTTTCCAGATTCGGAGATTACGCAGGATAAACTTCATCTTTGTAGCCCATACGTTGTAGTGTGTGTCATTCAACATCGGATATTGAATCGGCACTAAACATGTTCTTGGCATCATCATCGGACATCTCTCGCCACCTTCAGCCTCCGATTCCCCCTTCTTTCCTTTTGCATCGTTCGACATTATTTTCTTCTGCTTGATCCAGCGTTTGCACCTCGTTCAGACTCTGGTACCACTTGTCGGTTCCTAACTTGAGATCGAAAACGAGTAAAAACGTCGGCGAGAAGATAAAACGCAAACTGAACACGACGAGTATTTGTTTTCTGAACTATTGTTCCTATTTCTGCTTTTGTTTCTTCTCTTTATATAGACTCTTAAAATTTGTTTCCACGTCCAACACGACGTGATCCCTATTCGGTTTAAGACTAACACTTCCTTAACTGAAAATTCTGAAACTTTGACAAACTGAAGAACGTGGCTACTGTTCATAACCCGACAAAACCCCGACAACAGACAAGCTTACCCAACACAAACTCCTCTGTTCTTCTTCCTGGCGAAGTTTAGAAGCTGCTAAACACCCCTCTTGGGCGCTGCAACTTGCCTCAACTTGCTGCTATGAAGAACAGATGGATCACAGGGACTCGACAATGATCACGTGCAACGGGAACTTCCAGAGGTGTGCAGCAGCTAGGGCTAACGCAAGCAACAAACAGAAACAAGTTTCTGAGTTAGGAAATAATTGGGGAAGGTATGCTTATTCCTTTAGAATAGACCAAAACAAATAGAATTGAATAATTAAATTGACAATATATATAAATAAATCTAGACTCGAACTGATTTGAACTGAATCAGATCAAACCCTATCTATTCCTATCTGGTTATGTTCTCATCTGAACATAATCCAAACCTACTCCAACTCCTCCCCCTTCCAAGCGCCCCCTCCTGTGGTGTGACTTGAACCTGGGCTGGGTCGGGCCTGGACGTGCAGGGGAGAGATTATGTCACCTAAATTTTTTTATCAATTTAATGTCACTGTTAGAGAATAAAAATTGGATTCCGTAACTGATGGGGTGCCAAGGATACATATACAGGAGTACAAGACCTGAGGTCCAAGTGGCCTAATGGCTAATGACCATATCATTCTCTAACCCTAATACATATATTCTAACACCTCCCGCAGTCACAACATCTATCCTCGGCAGATGTTGATACTGGATCGAGACTCCCAGAACACCAACGAAGGAAGCCCCTTGGTGAAGATGTCGGTGAACTGGGAGGTCATACGGACCTGGAGCACCCGGGCACCACCGATGGTGACACGCTAATGAACGAAGTGAAGGTCGATCTCCACATGCTTTGTGCGCTGGTGTTGAACAAGGTTGGTTGAGTAGTAGACCGAACTAACGTTGTTGCAGTAGACAAGCATGCTCCGAGTGAGAGGACTGTGGAGCTTCAGAAGCAGCTGCCGAAGCCAACAAGCCTCTGTCACGCCGTTGGCCACGGCGTGGTACTCGGCCTCGACACTCGAGCGAGAGACGTTGTGCTGCCGCTTCGACGACCAGGATATGAGGTTGCCACCCAGGAACACGACGTAGCCAGAGGTGGACCTACGCGTGTCCGAGCAATCTGCCCAGTCAGCGTTAGTGTAGATGACCAACTCGGATGTCGAGGACCGGCGAAGAAGGAGGTCGTAGTCGAGGGTACCTGAAGGTGTCGGAGAATCCGCTTTACAGCGGTGAGATGTGGCTCCCGTGGATCGTTCATATGCAAACACACCTGCTGGACCGCGTAGAAGATGTCCCGTGAAGGTGAGGTACTTAAAAGCGACTGCAAGGCTCCTGAAAGCAGTGGGATCACTAACAGGGGCACCATCTCTCGAGACCTTTGCCTAGGTGTGGACGGGAGTGGTGCACGGCTTGCAATCAGCCATGCCAGCCCCGCTTAAAAATCTCAACATTGTATTGTCACTGCTGAAGGAACATGCCATCAGGTAGGCGCACAACTGTAATACCAAAAAGTGGTGTAGCTGGCCTCGATCCTTCATAACAAACTCCTGTTGTAAAGATAAAATAGTGTGCTATAAGATGGGAGCTAAATATAGTTACATTTTCTAAAAAAGATCGACCAAGAGCTCTCTAACCATATCTCTGATCTTATGGAATGGTACCTGATGTTGTGATAGCAGGCCAAACGAGACAATAACCCAATCCTCATGCGTAGCGGAAGGTCCGCTTGTTACTTCTGTGGCCATGAGTTGTTGATGTTGAACTTGCACATGGTCGAAGCCACTGGGGAAGGAACAGACGATGGGGCTTCTGGCAATGGCGTCTCCGATGGTGGCACTTGGTTCGGCAATTTGGTGTTAAGGTAGGTTTTGAAATTGTGATCGAGGGTTGCACTGTTGACGCCAAGCTCCAGAGTTATTTCTGGCGAGGAAAGCTAAGGGTTGCAGCTTTCATGTTCCCCAGCAATGAGCATTTGTCTAAAGTCATCCCACGACCAAAACGTTTTAGATCCACCGGCTTTGTTTGGGGGTTGAATCTCGTTTCCTTTTCTAGGCTTGTAGACGATGGCACCATATGGCCCATCTGCTTGCAACGGTGACACCTTATCAGGTTTTAATAGAAAAATCTTTGGCCCTGTTTGGCACATCTGAAACTTGTTGAGAAGCTAGCTTATTTCTACCTGTTTTGAGAAGTAGCTGGCTGGAGAAGCTAGGTGTTTTGCAGTATGCGTTTTGAATGTGTTGGTTTGCTATTTCAAAGTGAAAAATATTTGAGTTGTCCATGATGGCTTTCTGACTTGTATATAAACTAACCTTGGGTTACTTTCTGTGTTGTATTTTACTTGTCACGGGATTGGAATTATTTAACATTCATATACATGATAAAATAATAAGATATAAGTTATGATAGCGTAAAAAATAAAGTTCATCAAATGAATAAAATACGTGAATAATTACACCATAAAGACATACTTCTAATATCAAGGGTCTATTCTATCACATCATCACTACCCTTCCACCAATCCTGCTGCAATAGCATCATGTAGGTATCCCATATCTCCTTCATCTGTATCATCAGTAAGGTTAGGGTTAGGTTTGATATCACCATCAACATATGCCACATCTGATACGAGAGTATCAAAATCCACATCTCTCAAATTACTATCTCTAATAAAATTATGTAATGCCATGCAAGAAATTATGATCTATTTTTGCTTTTCAATTGGGTAGCTCGCACATTACGGAGAATGCGCCATTTCATTTTTAGGACACCAAATGAACGTTCATTGGGTTTGCATTTGCATACCAATGTGCATTGGGTTTCCTGGGCTTTGAGGCGTTCTCCATCTACAAACACTTTGTCTAAGCACACCATCAAGCACTATTTGACATGTAGTTGTATTATTACATTACCAATGTCATATGAAAGCATCTAGGCCCCCGTGAGGTATGGTTTCGGTGATTAATGACAACCGTTCGTTATTACTAATGAGTTTGTGGATGCGAGTTTTCACGTATATCACATCAAACGTTAATGAACTATCTATTCACACCATCTACTGCTCATTGGATACAAATGGAGACCCCTCAACGATCTATTCTAAGGGGTTATTCGATACTCATGAAGACTAAATGAAAAAACTCATACAACGACTCTATTCTATCAAAATTGGCAACACAAGAAGCTTACACTTCATCAAAATATCATTTCAAACAAGTGTCAAAGAGGTCACTCAAGAAGATTCCAAAAGTTCAACTCAAAACAACTCGAAGCAAACAAGTTTCACTCACCGAATCATCCGATGTCTTGCAAAATGACTACATCGGTCAAGTTTGAGTTGGCAGAAGAAGAAGACCTCAGAGCCCAGTACACACCGGATCATCCGATGTGTAGGAAGTGGCACATCGGTTGATTTCAACAGAAGGATGATTTCTGAGTTATTCTGAAGAAATACACACCGGATCATCCGATGATGAAGTAAGTGTACATCGGTCAATTTCAACAGAGGCATTATTTCTGAACCAATTCTGAAGATCAACTCACCGGATCATCCGATGATGAAGTTGAAGTAACATCGGTCGATTAAAAGATCCAACGGTTATATCCAACGGTCACATCTGACACATGACATCAGCTAATTTGGAATTCGACCGATGCTCAAATAAAGGGGTGCATCGGATGATCCGATGTTCACAGAAAAAGTCTGCCTACTTTCCCAACGGCTATCTCGTGTGGGCTGGCTATAAATACCCCTCCAACCGGCCATTTCGTCAAGTCTTGATCACCAGAGCCTCACTACACATCCTCAAGCATTCAAGACCAAGAGCTACCACTTCCACACCTCAAAACCTCTTGTACTCCAACTATAGGCTAGATCTAGCTAGAGAGAAGCTTGTGTGCGTCCATTCTTGGTGATTGGAATCTCTAGGCTAGTGAGAGAGAGTGTCTTGGTGACTTCTCTCACCTTGTAAAAGTTGGAGGAAGAAGAGATCGCTCCGGAGCTTACCAAGGCGTTTGTGGAAGCGCGGAGGATCACCATTGTACAAGGCTTGAGCTCCACCTTGCCGGAGAAGGCGAACGGAGAAAGATAGTGGATTCCCTTGTCTTGGTGACTTGGGAGTGGCTACACCCTTTGGTGGGTGCCACAACGTGGACGTAGGTAGATCTTTGTGATCTTACCGAACCACGGGAAAAATCGCCGTGTCTCCGAGTCTCCGCAGGAGTTTGCATCTCTCTCCTCACCCTCTTACTATTACGCATTTACTATTCCGCACTTAATACTCTTGCTTGCGTAGTTAGTTCGCATAGGGAATTGGGTTTCAACCATTAAGTTTTAAATTGCTCTAAAATTTGAAAAAGCCCAATTCAACCCCCTCTTGGGCGTTTCGATCCTTACAATTGGTATCAGAGCAAGGTTGCTCATTGGATCATTCTAGCTTCACCGCTAGAGAGCGAAAATGGCCAAGAATGGGGGTTCGGTTCCTACCTTCGAGGGCAAGAACTTTGCTTATTGGAAAGCACGCATGCGCGCTTACCTTGAGGCAATTGCTCCCGAAGTGTGGGAAGCGACCCATGCGGGGTTTGGAAATCTTGACTATGTTGGTGACCAATTAAAATGGGATGCTAAGGCTAGAAATGCCATATATGAATGCATTAGTCAAGATGTCTTTGCTAGGATTGCTAGTAAGGAAAAAGCATGTGAAATTTGGGCATGTCTAATTGAAATACATGAGGGCTCATCTCGTGTTAAAGAACTCAAATATCACATGCTTAAATCAAAATATGATGAATTTAAGATGTTTTCTGATGAGAATGTTAACCAAATGTTTTCTCGTTTAAATGTGCTCATTGAGGAAATTAACGCACTTGACATTGCTTCTCTTGGCAAGGGACTTATCAATCGCAAGATCCTCATGCTTCTACCCAAGCCCAAGTACAACATTATCAATTCAATGCTCCAAAAAGAGTCACTTGACAACATTGAAGTTTCGGAGCTCATTGGAGAAATCCATGCTCATGAGATGAGCGTACTTGGAATGATGGAGGAGTCATCATCAAAAACCATTGCTCTCAAGGCTTCAACCAAGAAGACAACTCCCAAGAAGAAGAAAGTGGTTGAGCCTAGCTCAAGTGAAGAAGAGCAAGAAACAAGCGAAGATGATGATGATGAGCTTGCTTTGATGATGAGGAAATTCTCACGCCTCAACTCCAAGATTGCAAAGAAGGGATACTCTTATGATCCCAAGAAGAAAGCCTTCTTGCCAAGAAAAGATGAAAACAAGACGTGCTACAATTGTGGTGATCTAGGCCACATATCATATGATTGTCCAAGACCAGACAAAAGGAAGGACAATGGCAAGCATCACAAGCTAGAAGAAAGTGATGATGAAGAGGAGGTCAAGCCCAAGCGCTCTTTTGGAAAGAAGAAATTTGACAAAGCCAAGAAAACCAAGCTCTTTCCAAAGAAGAGAAGAGGGCCTCAAAAGGTCTTCATGTGTGAAGCCAATGAGTGGATCACGGATGAAGAGTCAAGCGACCAAGATAGTGAAGATGAAGAAAACTTGGCGGGCCTCGCCATCATCAACAAGGATGACTCACCTCTTCATCCACCTCCTATGTGCCTAATGGCGAAAGGTAACTCAAAGGTGAACTACAAAGCCGGAGGAAAGCATTGGGTACTCGATAGTGGGTGCACTCAACATATGACCGGCAATGATGGTATGTTCACCTCCATAGAGAACCCCGGCAATCATGAACAAGTCACCTTTGGTGATAACTTAAAGGGGAAGGTAATTGGTTTGGGTAAAATTGCTATTTCTCATGATTTGTCTATCTCTAATGTGCTTTACGTTAAGTCTCTCAGTTTCAATTTACTTTCTATTGCACAATTATGTGATCTTGGACTAACGTGCACATTTGACAAGAATGGTGTTGTGGTGACTAGTGAATCAAGCAAAGAACTAATATTCAAAGGTTTTCGACATGGACATCTTTACTTTGTGGACTTCTCCAACAAGGATGCTAGCTTGACCACTTGTCTTTTCACCAAGACAAGTTTGGGATGGCTATGGCATCGGCGCATTGCTCACATTGGGATGAGCAAGCTCAAGAAGTCATTCAAGCTTGGGATGGTGACCGGCGTGAAGGATGTCACATTTGAGAAGAACAAACTTTGTAGCGCTTGTCAAGCCGGGAAGCAAGTTGCCTCACACCATCCGATGAAGACAATGGTGTCAACCTCCAAGCCACTTGAACTACTTCACATGGACCTCTTCGGACCGTCCACATACCAAAGCCTTGGCGGTAACCTCTATTGTCTTGTTATTGTTGATGACTACTCTCGCTATGCTTGGACATTATTTCTAGGTGACAAGGGTGAAACTCCGGAAATCTTCAAGACCTTCGCTAAACGAGCTCAAAGGGAATTTCAACTTCCCATCATCAAGGTCCGGAGTGACAACGACACCGAGTTCAAGAACTACAACATTGGGGAGTGGTGTGATCATGAAGGCGTGACCACGAGTTTTCGGCCACATACACCCCTCAACAAAATGGTGTCGTTGAAAGGAAGAACAAGACTCTCATCACCCTTGCAAGAGCAATGCTTGATGACTATGGCACGTCGGAGAAGTTTTGGGCCGAAAGCAATCAACACGGCGTGCCATGCCGCAAATAGGGTCTATCTTCATCGACTACTTCAAAAGGCCCCATATGAGCTCCTCATTGGGAGAAAGCCCAACATCTCCTACTTCTGAGTCTTCGGGTGCAAGTGCTACATCTACCGCAAGAAAAGGCTCGGTAAGTTTGAAAGAAGGTGTGATGTTGGTATCTTTCTTGGTTATGCGTCAAACTCAAAAGCATATCGAGTATTCAACCAAACCTCCGGGTTAGTTGAAGAAAGCTGTGATGTTGAGTTTGATGAGACTAATGGCTCCCAAGAGGAGAGTTTTGGTCATGATGATATAGATGATGAGCCTCTACGAGAAGCTATGAAGAACATGACCATAGGAGACATCAAGCCCGAAGTTGAGGAGAGCCATGATCAAGGGGGAGCCTCAAGTTCCAACATCAACACCTCCATGGCGCCTCAAATTGATGAAGAAGAAGAGAAAGATGATCCATTGCCAATGCAAGATTCACATGCCACACAACACCAAGAAGAAGAAGAAGTCCAAGGTCAAGTCCAACCACAAGACGAGCGAGATGCCTCACCACCGCCAAGTGCCTCACAACCTCTTATGAGGCATGGGCGCATCTCCAAGGCACATCCGATGGATCAAATCATCGGAAGTCCGTCACGGGGAGTAAGTACTCGTTCTCGCCATGTTGCTTCATTTTGTGAGCACTACTCTTTTGTTTCGTGTGTAGAACCCACAAATATTGAGGAACCACTCCAAGATCCCAATTGGGTGATGGCTATGCAAGAAGAACTCAGCAACTTCACCCGCAATGAAGTTTGGGTATTGGAGGAGCGGCCTAAGGACAAGAACGTCATCGGAACGAAGTGGGTGTACCGCAACAAGCAAGACGAGAATGGCGTGGTGGTCCGCAACAAGGCAAGGCTTGTGGCCAAGGGTTTTTCACAAGTTGAAGGACTAGATTTTGGAGAGACATTCGCCCCGGTCGCACGGTTAGAAGCTATTCGCATACTCCTTGCTTTTGCTTCGCATCACAATATTATGCTTTATCAAATGGATGTTAAAAGTGCCTTCCTCAATGGTTGTATTAACGAACTTGTTTTCGTTGAGCAACCTCCCGGGTTTGAAGATCCGAGGAATCCTAACCATGTGTATAGGTTACACAAGGCGCTCTACGGGCTCAAGCAAGCACCTAGGGCATGGTATGAACGTCTAAGGGATTTCCTAGTCATGCAAGGATTCAAGATCGGGAGGGTGGATACCACACTTTTCACCAAGGACATCAACGGGGATTTATTTCTTTGTCAAATTTACGTTGATGACATTATCTTTGGCTCAACTAACAAATCTCTTAGCCTTGAGTTTGGCACCATGATGTCTAGGGAGTTCGAGATGTCAATGATTGGAGAACTCAATTTCTTCCTAGGATTTCAAATCAAACAACTTCAAGAGGGGACTTTCATCTACCAAGAGAAGTACGCCAAGGACCTCTTGAAGAAGTTTGAAATGGAAGATTGTAGCTCCAGAAGTACTCCAATGGCGACAAATTGTCATCTCGACGCGGACATGGACGGTAAACCTATTGATCAATCTCACTACCGTTCCATGATTGGTTCATTGTTATATCTTACCGCATCTAGGCCCGATATCATGTTTAGTGTGTGCTTGTGTGCTCGCTTTCAAGCGGCACCTAAAGAATCGCATCGTAAGGCGGTCTTTAGGATACTTAGGTATCTCAAGCATACCCCAAGTGTAGGTTTGTGGTACCCTAAGAACGCTAGTTTCCATCTCTTGGGTTACTCGGATTCGGACTTTGCCGGATGCCGTGTGGATCGCAAGAGTACCTCCGGTGAGTGCCACTTACTTGGGCGTTCCCTAGTATCTTGGTCGAGCAAAAAGCAAAACTCCGTGGCTTTGTCCAGCGCGGAGGCAGAGTATATAGCGGCCGGTGCATGTTGTGCCCAAATTCTATATATGAAGCAAACCCTTTTGGACTTTGGAATTAAGTTTGATTGTGTGCCTCTCCTTTGTGACAATGAAAGTGCGGTTAAGATAGCTAGAAACCCCGTTCAACACTCCCGCACTAAGCACATTGATATTCGCCATCACTTCTTGCGGGACCATGAGGCTAAAGGAGACATCTCTTTGCAAGGTGTTAGGTCCGAAGAACAATTGGCGGATATCTTCACTAAACCACTTGATGAGAAAACTTTTTCTAGACTTAGAAGTGAATTAAATGTGCTAGATGCATCTAACGTCATGTAAGTTGCCATGTTCATGTAAGGTTGCATATCAAATAGGTCTTGTCTAACTCCCAAAGGATAGGGCGAGCTAGAAATAGTTTTCCCTGAGGAAGCCTTTGGAAGGTTTAAACTTGGCAAGATAGATTTACATTATGCTTTGCATGATTCCTGCCATATAGACTTGCAATCATTTAATATCTTGCATTATTTTGTTTGGCATTGCATACGGTAGATTGTCACAAAGGGGAACCCACATCATGAGAAGGAAACTTGTTCAAAATGCAATATCTCAACTCATATGATGTGGATAGAGCAAAATTCTAAAGGTACATGCTTTAAAGAGATAGAAGTTTTCCATACTCTAGCTCACAAAGCATGGGCCTTACATTTTCGTGGTTTCCCTCCTAACCTTGTGTGTTCTATTTGCTTAAGGGCTTAGCCAATATGTTGCACTATATTTGAAGCCTTCTATTAGAGGTTAGGAGTTGCCCAAAAAGTCCTAGGACCCATCCTTATCTTTGTGTGTTTAAGTCCAAAGACACATATGGGCAGTCTTAGGTTTTTTGTAGTCATCGGATTATCCGATGCTAGGGCCAGCAGATCATCGGATCAATTGGTGCTTCAGTTCAGTGCTCAGATCAAGTCAGATGTCACAAATCAACCGATGAGTTCATTTCAGAAGACATCGTAGCATCCGGTGTTCAGTTTTCTGGTGCCCTGCAGAAATCGACCGATGATCGACACCTCAACGTCGGCTCATCCAGTGTTCAAAGAGAGTTTTTGGAACAGCTCTCTGTTGAACTCGACCGATGCATCCTCCGATGATCATCGGTCCATCCGGTGTTTTGTGTGCGGCTAGGGTTTGCCCGCACGGTTTAAATAGCGGTTCGGCCGCCTCCACCTCTCCCCGACCTCCGCCGCCGCCCGCTTCTCTCACCGCCTCCCAGTCGCCGCCGCCTCCCAGGCGCCGCCGCCGCCTCCCAGTCGTCGCCGCCGCCTCCCAGGCGCCGCCGCCGCCGCCTCCCAGGCGCCGCCGCCGCCTCCTCCCAGGCGCCGCCGCCGCCGCCCTTCGGCCGCCGCCGCCTAGGCGCCGCCGGTGCCCGCGCCGCCGCCTCTCCCGCGCGCGCCACCGCCGTTCCACCGCGCCGCCACAGCTCCCTCCTCCGCCGCGCCTCCCTCGCCGTCTCCCCTCCACCACCAGTCGCACCACCACTCGCCGCCGGCTTCCACCACTGCGCATCACCCTCTCCGCTAGGGTTTCGCCGTGCTTCGCCGTTCGTCGCTAAGATGGGTCGCGATCGCAAAGGAAAGGGCAAGGCTATTGAGGAGCCCACCGCGAAGAAGCGCAAGATGTCCAAGGACGCTCGTCGTGCGGAGTTGGCCGCTCGCGCCGCCGAGGAGCGTGAGCGCGGCCATCGCGGTTCCTTACGGATCCGCGAGTCCCGGCAGAGGCAGGAGCAGCCTCCGGTCCAGCCGGTGCCTCCCGAGGGCTCCGACGAGGAGGAGACCGAGGTGCCGCCTCTCATCCGCCGGCGCACCCCGAGGACTCGTGGGGGTGGACAGACTCCTACGGCGAGTCGGTGCCCCTCTGCGGCTGACTGCGCCGAGGACAGAGAGGCCCAAAGGGCCATCCACCTGATGGACACAACAGTCCGTGTTGCCGAGGATGTTAGACTCACCGACTACAGGAAGATGAAGGCAAGGCAACTGAAGAAGCTCAGATGGTTAGCGATGCCTGAGGAGTGATTCCCGCGGCCTAGGGACGCTTGAGTTGACCCCCGCTTCTGGACCCTGACACAGGCATCCCTGTACGAGACTTACAGGCGTCGGGGCCACAAGCTCTTCCAGCATAACAGCATCGACTGGGATCAGCTTGCAGTGGCAGCAGGACATGGGATCAGGCCACTCTTTGAGAGATACAGAGGACTTGTGGACTTGCTCTCGCACCAGAGGAGTGCCTACGTCGAGGAGTGGGTCAGGGTGTTCTACGCGACACTCTACGTCTCTGAGGGCCGTCGCTCGATTCACTTCATGTTCATGGGGCGGATCCACGACGTGTCTCGAGACTTGTTGGGCAGACTGCTTGGTGTGGAGCTCTCTACTACGTGCCTGTACCAGATAGTCTACGGAGACGCAGACCCGCCGAGGAGGCCACTGACTGGAGGAGTGGCACCGCCTTTCGAGGAGATCAGAGGTCTGTTCACTCAGCCGTTCACTCCTGACCAGCCGAGGGTGCCAGCGCTTCTCACCCCAGCAGCTCGGACAGTTCACCACGTCCTCAGGCGTACCCTACTACCGAGGTCTGGCTACTTGGAGGGCTTCACGAGTCTTCAGCAGACCATCCTGTTCTATGTGATGAACGGGATGGAGTTCGACATCGTGGATATTCTGATCTGCGAGATGGAGGACGTGATCACCAACGGAGTTGGGATGCTTCGACAGTTGGTCTTCGGTCACTGGATCTGTCACCTTCTCCACCAGTTGGTTCCAGAGGACACTCCAGGAGTGTCTCAGCTGACGGAGATGCACGTGACCCGGTTCAGCCACTACCGAGTCCCCACTCCGGGAGACCGCCGCCTTGGCCGTCCCGTTGAGCGTGAGGTTCGAGCCAGACTGTCAGAGGAGGACTGGGCAGAGCTGACTCAGGAGGATGCAGAGCTGGCACATGCAGAGGCTCAGGGAGGAGACCTACAACATATATGGTCGGACAGCGACACCAGCGACAGTGTCGAGGAGTACTTCCCTCCTGCTCCTCCTTCACCGAGGCAGCACGACGCAGAGGCAGGAGGCTCAGCAGCTCCACCACCTACACCTCCTCCAGTGTCAGAGGCTCAGGTGACTCAGCCGTCAGAGCTCACTGCTTTACTTCAGCGGATGGCTCAGCAGCAGGAGCAGCAGGCAGCTCGACAGGAGCAGCTTCAGAGGAAGCAGCAGGAGATGCAGCTGGAGATCGCCCGTCAGAGGCGAGAGGACATCGACAGGTACACCAACCTTGTCGACCAGATGACGAGACGCACTCTGGACCAGCAGCAGCAGACTCAGCAGATGTTGTTGGGCGTCCTGGGGTTGGTCACCAACCTCTACCAGCAGACGGGAGTCGCCCTTCCACCTCAGCACTCAGGACTCAGTCAGGCTCCAGGTGCACCCCCACTGGCACCAGCTCCAGCACCGACCTCGTCGATCCCCAGCTTCAGTATACCACCTGTGCTCGCCTCGACAGCGCCCGTTCACTCGACAGTACTGTCGCCGACGTCGTTCCAGTCCTCACCTCTTCCGGCAGTACCTTCTCCACCGGCGCCAGCAGTCTCAGCGGATCCCCCAGCAGCTCCAGCTCCAGCTCCAGCTCGCCCCGCTCCAGCTCCAGCGCCAGCGACCTCCACCTCCAGCAGCTCCGGCGACAGCACCGTCGACGCCGACCGCTTCACCATCGCCAGGAGCACGCCTGAGTCGTAGGCACTCGACTTCCCTTTTTGGTGTCTTGACGCCAAAGGGGGAGAAGAGTTAGAGTCAGGGGGAGGGTTAGCTCAGTTCTAGGGGGAGTTTTTGGTTTTAGGGGGAGTGTCTATCCTTTTGCTACTTATTGTTATCTATTTGAGATTGCCTGTTATTATTATTTGCTATTATTGTACTCCGGGTGCTACTTTGTGCTCTTGCGCTTTATTGTTTATTATTTGAGCCTTCGAGCCACTTGTGTTGCAATCTGTACTTGTTATATTTATTTTTGAGCATTGCGTTTTAATTCCATTAATTCTATGCTCTACTCGTTGTGTTGTCATCAATCACCAAAAAGGGGGAGATTGAAAGCATCTAGGCCCCCGTGAGGTATGGTTTCGGTGATTAATGACAACCTTTCGTTATTACTAATGAGTTTGTGGATGCGAGTTTTCACGTATATCACATCAAACGTTAATGAACTATCTATTCACACCATCTACTGCTCATTGGATACAAATGGAGACCCCTCAACGATCTATTCTAAGGGGTTATTCGATACTCATGAAGACTAAATGAAAAAACTCATACAACGACTCTATTCTATCAAAATTGGCAACACAAGAAGCTTACACTTCATCAAAATATCATTTCAAACAAGTGTCAAAGAGGTCACTCAAGAAGATTCCAAAAGATCAACTCAAAACAACTCGAAGCAAACAAGTTTCACTCACCGGATCATCCGATGTCTTGCAAAATGACTACATCGGTCGAGTTTGAGTTGGCAGAAGAAGAAGACCTCAGAGCCCAGTACACACCGGATCATCCGATGTGTAGGAAGTGGCACATCGGTTGATTTCAACAGAAGGATGATTTCTGAGTTATTCTGAAGAAGTACACACCGGATCATCCGATGATGAAGTAAGTGTACATCGGTCAATTTCAACAGAGACATTATTTCTGAACCAATTCTGAAGATCAACTCACCGGATCATCCGATGATGAAGTTGAAGTAACATCGGTCGATTAAAAGATCCAACGGTTATATCCAACGGTCACATCTGACACATGACATCAGCTAATTTGGAATTCGACCGATGCTCAAATAAAGGGGTGCATCGGATGATCCGATGTTCACAGAAAAAGTCTGCCTACTTTTCCAACGGCTATCTCGTGTGGGCTGGCTATAAATACCCCTCCAACCGGCCATTTCGTCAAGTCTTGATCACCAGAGCCTCACTACACATCCTCAAGCATTCAAGACCAAGAGCTACCACTTCCACACCTCAAAACCTCTTGTACTCCAACTATAGGCTAGATCTAGCTAGAGAGAAGCTTGTGTGCGTCCATTCTTGGTGATTGGAATCTCTAGGCTAGTGAGAGAGAGTGTCTTGGTGACTTCTCTCACCTTGTAAAAGTTGGAGGAAGAAGAGATCGCTCCGGAGCTTACCAAGGCGTTTGTGGAAGCCCGGAGGATCACCATTGTACAAGGCTTGAGCTCCACCTTGCCGGAGAAGGCGAACGGAGAAAGATAGTGGATTCCCTTGTCTTGGTAACTTGGGAGTGGCTACACCCTTTGGTGGGTGCCACAATGTGGACGTAGGTAGATCTTTGTGATCTTACCGAACCACGGGAAAAATCGCCGTGTCTCCGAGTCTCCGCGGGAGTTTGCATCTCTCTCCTCACCCTCTTACTATTACGCATTTACTATTCCGCATTTAATACTCTTGCTTGCGTAGTTAGTTCGCATAGGGAATTGGACTTCAACCATTAAGTTTTAAATTGCTCTAAAATTTGAAAAAGCCCAATTCACCCCCCTCTTGGGCGTTTCGATCCTTACATCATAAGAATGGTTGCACCTACACTTCCCAAATAAGGCATGACATTTTTTACCTTTTGAAAAATAGGTCTTCTAGCTTTCTTGTATGTCAATGAAATCACATGAATATTCTCAAACCTACATATTGTTCATAGTGTAAGAACAACACATTCAAATCAATAGCAATGTTTAACCCTAAAACCTGCATATTGTTTAACCTTGCATATTGTTCATATTGCTCAAAACCTGCAGATTGAACTTTACAGTAGATGGAAGCAGAGGGGGCATGGCCACCGATCGTTGGGAGGCACCTCTGCCATGGCCGCGGCAGGTGGAGGGGCATGGGGGATGCGTCTACCATGGCCGGCGAGTGGGGATGGGGAAGAGATGCTTCTGCCAAGGCCGGCGAGGGGGGGGGGGGGGAGAAGCTTGTGCCATGCCAGGTGAGATGGGGTGGGGAGATTCTGCCACGGCCGGAAGGGGGGCACGGAGCTTCTGCCATGGTCGGCGGGAGGGGGGCGCAGGGAGCTTCTGCCATGGCCGCCCGCCGGGGACACATCAAACTTGGGGGCCAAATACCAGGGTTGACACATCAGGGAGGGAAGGGAGGGGAGGGGCGCATACCTAGCCGCCGCCGGGATCGCCTTAGTCGTGTCCTTCACTGGGGGAGGGGATCAGGCGACGCAGGGGGAGGTCGGCGGGGCAAGGGCGGAGGCGACGCCTTGGGAGCTCACGGCGCAGGAGAATCAGGACGGGCCGGGCCGATTGGAGGCTGGACAGACAATTTATATGATGTCAGTTGCAGGCAAATATCGTTGAACTTTAGGGGTATTTTCGTATCTGTGATGCGCAGAAGCGGTGACAAGGCGGCAGGAGGTTGCTTTTCCCTCACGTGGTTTGATAGTTCATTTAGAGAAGCATTTTTAAGGAGTTGGATGAAAAGCTAGGTGTTTGGAGGTTTAAGTGCTTAAATTTGATAAAAAGCTAGCTGAGAAGTTGTCCCAAACAGGTCGTTTGTGTCCTACATAGAAGCAGCGCTAACAGAATGCGCCAGTTTCTCTTCGTTCTCCTGATTGGTGTGCCCTTGTGCCACTGTCTTTTTGGAATCCACTTCCACTTCAACTTACGAAGGGCTGCTATGATTTGGATTAGAATAGTGAGACCCATGTTTACCGCTTTCCATAGCTGTCATCACGTTCTTCTATGCATCATGAGCGACAGAATGGAGATCTCCTAATCGATACTCGACTCGTACGTCATCTTGTGAGTTGAGGCGCTCAAAGACAGAAACCCGAGGAAAGGCGTCTCGCTCAAAAACTTAGGATTTTTCTTTGGCACGCTGTTGTTAGAGATGTAGGGATACATTTGTAATTTCCTTTTTTGCATAATTGTTATCCTTGTACATCTATTTATAGAGGCCTCTGGCCTCCTCAATAATACACGCATCATTTGTAACATGGTAACATAGGCAAGAAATAGTGTTTTATTTTTACCTAGCCCGCGGTTTGTTTCTGCCGCGCGGTGTTTTTTTTCTACCCCCGCCATTTTTTTCCTGGCATCGCCTGCTTCTGCGCCGCCCTGAGCTACGTTGCTGCCGGTAGGACCCATCTGCCTTCCCACGTGCCTGCCACTGCTTTCCTGTGATCTGCACTTTGCCTGCCGCCAGTAGGACCCACCGGTCCTCTGCTTGCCCGTGGTCTGCGCCTGGTAGCGCTGCTCTCCTGCTCTGCCCTTTATGCAGAAAGTGCTCGTGGGACCCGCCACGTTTCTGATAAGATCCCCTGCTGCCCGCGCGCCTCTGGCCAAGCGATCCTGCGCGCGCTGGAGCTTTGCCCTGTGCCCGGCGCGTCCTTGGTTCCTGGCGCCGCCACTTTTGGCCGCTGTAAGTTGACTCTAGTTTAGGGTTTCAACCAAAAAAGAAAAAGAAAGAAAGAAAGAAAAAAAATTGCAACTTGTGCCGCTTTTTTCTTGCACTCTGGTCGTCGCCCGCCGCTTCTTATTTTGCACCCTCGCTGTCGTCAGTTATCCTATTAGGATGACTTTTTTTTGGGCGGGGTCCCAGTTGTGCGATGTCCGGTGCTTTTCAATGGCACTAATTACCGCGACTGGGTTCCTCGCATGCGTTTGCACATGTGTGGTCTACGACTTTGGGAGTATATCACAGGTGATCTCAAATGTCCGCCTTGCCCCGTGGTTCCTTCCCAGTCTGTTATTTCAGATAAGGCTACTGATGATAAGAAGAAGTTGCTTGCGGATTATGAGACTCGTCTATCTACGTATGAGTCTCACTTCAGCTTATACAGGACTTGGTTGGATGATGATGCTCGAGCTACTACTATTCTTGTTGCCAGTATGGAGTGTGAGTATGCACACCAGATGTGGGATTTTCTACGCTCTCGTTACGAGCCGACTGGACAGTCTACCTACCTTGCTGCTATTTGTCAGGAGCAGTTGTTATAGCAGGAAGATGCTATAGTGGAGGAGTTCTTGGGTCAGATGTCTGCTATTTGGCGTCACCTTGATGATCTTGGTCCTCGATTGTCGACAGATACTTGTCAGTCTTGTTAGAGTCAGAAGGCTGCACTTGAGCTTCGGCGTACTTATGATTTTCTGACCGTCTTAGTGCCGAATTTGACCCTCTTCGTGCTCATCTACTTGCTCGTCACCCCTGTGTCTCTCTTATGGACGCGCTGACGAGTGTTCGTAATGAGGAGACTCGTCTTCAGGCTGTTGGGTTACTGCTTACTTCTTCGGTGTTGATGGCTCGCTCTACGACACCTATGCACACGACTCTTCCACCGATCGTCCCGTCTTCAGTTGCCCCTCCTTCTACGGCTGGGGGCCGTGGTGCTCTTCACTGTGATTATTGTGGTAAAGATGGTCATGTGGAGGCATATTGTTTCAGGAAGAAGAAGGCTCAGGCTCGTCGGTCTTCACAAGGTGCTGGTGGTGCTAGTACTGGAGGATCTCAGGGGAGTTATGCTACTACAGATGCACATTTTCTCATGCTTCTACATCGCCTCGCTACTTCTGCACCATCGGGAGCTGTTGTCTCAGTGACTCAGTCTTCTGCACCTTCGAGTACTGTTGCTGCTTCTTCGTATTCCACTGAGGGAGCACCTCCTACTTCTGCTCCAGGTACTTGTCCATGGATTCTTGATTCTGGTGCTTCGTTCCATATGACTCTTTATCGTACCAGTTTGTCTTCCTTGAGTTCTTCTTATCGTTCTTCTACTGTTCATACTGCCGATGGTTCTCCTCTTTCGGTTGTTGGACAGGGCACTCTTTTATTTGACTCTTTTGTTGTTTCTGATGTCTCCTTCGTTCCTGGACTTACAATGCATCTTATATCCGTTGGTCAACTCACTGATAATGATTCTTGAGTGATTCTTGATCATGATCTTTGTTACGTTCAGGATCGTTGCACGGGTCGCCTGGTTGGTACTGGTCGTCGGCGTCGTGATTCACAACATCTTTGGGAGTTTGACTGGCTTCGTCTTCCTTCCGCTGCGCCTGCCAGTTCAGTTGGCTCCAGTCTTGCTACTTCTTCCACTTCGATGTTTGCTCAGTGGCACCACCGTTTGGGTCATCTTTGTGGCTCTCATCTGTCCGTTCTAGTTCGTCGTGGTGTTTTAGGATCAATCTCTAGTTCTGAGTCGTCTTTAGCCCATTGTGAGGGTTATTGGTTAGGGAAGCAGATTCAACTTCCTTATTCTTCTAGTGATTCAGCGTCTGAGCGTCCTTTCGATCTTATTCATTCTGATGTATGGGGCCCTGCTCTTTTTTCTTGGAAAGGAGGACATCAGTATTATATCATTTTTATAGATGATTTTTCTCGCCACACATGGGTTTACTTTATGAAACATCGTAGTGAGGCGTTATCTATCTATAAGTCCTTCTCAACTATTTACCGCACTCACTTTGATACTCATATTCGTATTTTTGAGCTGATTCTGCTGACGAGTATCTCTCTGATGCTCTTCATAAGTTTCTTTCTAAGCAAGGTACTCTTGCTCAATTTTCTTGTCCAGGTGCTCATGCTCAGAATGGCGTAGCTGAGCGCAAGCATCGTCATCTCCTTGAGACAACTTATACTCTTCTGATCGCTTCTTCTGTTCCACCTCATTTTTGGGCCGAGGTTGTTTCTACTGCCACTTAATTAACATTCAGCCTTCATCTGCTCTTAGTGGTGGGATTCCTTTTGAGTGCCTTACAGGCAAGTTACCTGACTAGACCAGTCTTCGTCTCTTTAGCTGTGTGTGCTACGTGTTGTTCGCACCACATGAGCGACTGCTCATTCTGTCGAGTGTGTCTTCTTAGGGTACGGTTCAGAGCATAAGGGATATCGTTGTTGGGATCTGATTGGTCGACGGATGAGGATTTCACGGGATGTTGTCTTTGATGAGACACACCCTTTCTATCCTCGACCATCTTTAGATACTTCTTCTATATCTGTGGTTGATCTTATTTCGTTCTTGTTCCATCCTGATGCTCCAATTGTGATTGTACCTCCTTCACAATTAGTACCTCGTTCCATGGTTCCCCCCTCTTTGGAACCTTCTTCTTTAGTTCTCGATTATACGTTGAAGGTTCCTGTGACGCAGGTCTATACTGGACAAGTTGTTTCTCCCTCAGATGTGCCATCTTCTTCTGATGAGTCGTCTACTCCAGCTCAGTCTGCCTCTCCTGGTACACCTTCTTCTCCTGAGGTATCATCTCCTTTCGATGACTCTTCTCCTGAACAACCCCTTGGATGTGGTCATCGTCCTCGACATCCTCCTGATCGGTTTTCTCCTTCTAGCTTTGCTGCTACTGCTCTACCTGAGCCGGCTACGTATCGTGATGTCGTTCCTCATCAGGAATGGCAATATGCGATGACCAAGGAGATTGCTGCTCTTGAGCGTACCGACATGTGGGAACTTGTTCCCTGTCCCGCACGTGTTTGCCCTATCACCTTTAAGTGGGTCTATAAGGTTAAGACCCGCTCTGATGGATCACTTGAGCATTATAAGGCTCGACTAGTCGCTCGTGGTTTCCAGCAGGAACATGATCATGACTATGATGAGACCTTTACTCCTGTCGTTCATATGACCACTGTTCGCACTCTACTTGCTGTGGCCTCTGTTCGTGCCTGGTCCATCTCTCAGCTTGATGTGAAAAATGCATTTCTTAATGGTGAGTTGCGAGAGGAGGTTTATATGCAGCCACCACCTGGGTATTCTGTTCCTGAGGGTATGGTTTGTCGCCTTCGTCGTTCTCTTTACGACCTTAAGCAGGCTCCTCGTGCTTGGTTTTAGCATTTTGCGTATGTGGATACTGTTGCTGGTTTCTCTGTCAGTGCTCATGATCCCGCACTCTTTGCGCACACTTCGTCTGGTGGTCGCACTCTTCTACTTCTCTATGTTGATGACATGATCATCACCGGAGACGATTCTGAGTACATTGCCTTTGTGAAGGCCCGTCTCAATGAGCAGTTTCTTATGTCCGATCTTGGTCCTCTTCGCTACTTTCTTGAGATTGAGGTTTTCTCCTCCTCTGAGGGAATTTATCTATCTTAGAAAAAGTACCTTCAAGATCTTATTGATCGGGCTTCACTTACTGATCACCGAACTGTTGAGACTCCCATGGAACTCAATGTCCATCTTTGTGCCACCGATGGTGGGCCTCTTGATGATCCTACTCGTTACCGTCATATTGTTGGGAGTCTAGTATATCTTGGTGTCACTCGTCCTGATATCTCTTACCCTGTTGACATTCTGAGTCAGTTTGTTTCGGCTCCCACCCAGGTCCACTATAGTCACTTGCTTCGTGTCTTGTGTTATCTTCGTAGGACTATCTCTAGTTCTTTCCATGCTCTAGTTCTTTATAGCTCAAAGCAATACTCTGATGCTACTTGGGCTAGTGATACCTCTGATCGTCGATCTATTTCTGCCTATTGTGTTTTTCTTGGTGGTTCCCTCATTGCTTGGAAGACTAAGAAGCAGGTAGTAGTTTCTCGTTCGAGTGCAGAGGCTGAGTTGCGTGCTATGGCTCTTGTGAGTGCAAAGGTTACTTGGTTGCGGTAGTTGCTTGAGGACTTTGGTGTTTCTGTTGGTATATCGACTCCTCTTTTTTCTGACGGTACAGGTGATATCAGTATTGCTCGTGATCCGGTCAAGCATGAGCTTACCAAGCATATTAGTGTTGATGCTTCTTATACATGAGCATAGGTATATGATGGTGTTGTTGATCTTCCCGTTGCTTGTTGATCATGACTGAATTGGCCCTAGAGAGTGGCACCTTCTTGACTCCCATCTGCAAATGATAGCTTCCGATGCTTCTTCCTAGTTACATGGGTCCAAGAATTTTCCTATCATAGAACATAATCCTTCGATTCTCTAGGCCATTGGGCACCACCTTGCCCCTAGAGATTGAAGTACAATTTGAAAAGATCACATTCATACGATATGCAGTTGCAAATGTGAAGACCCACCTCTTTGAAAACTCTATCACTGATTTGCTCAATGAAGAATGTCACTGTTGCACCACCAAGAGTTGCGTGCACGAGAAGACCCACAATATCCTCATTTAGTTGAATCTTACATCGTCTAATTGACACCACCATGAGGCTCTAGGGACAAGCAGAAAAGCTCCCACAACTAAGGGAAATTGAAAGAGTACAATCTCACACCCTTCCATACAGGAAGCACCAACAGCGGGGGGCAGAGGCAAAGCACAGACTAGATTAGCAAACTCAGACACAGAAGTGGAGCCCCTTTACCTACATTATCAGAAAGAAGATGTGAAAAGGGCCACTTCAAGATGAACCAATGAAATTAGAGGTGGAATTGCAGACTGAAGAAAAGGAAGGAAATTGTTACCCCATAGCCAACCATCCGGAGCAGAGAGACTAGGGGCCTGAAAACGAGCAGGGAAGCGGGAAGTCTGAACATGATCAACAACTCACCCACCCACCCCAGCATAAGGAACAGGAGCACCAAGCGGAAGAGGGAGGAGACACGGGAAAGACTCTACTGGCGAAGATCATCAAGCCAGTACTAAAAGCCATATTGCAGTCACCAGAGAAGAGTGAAAAGATAAGTGAAGTACAAATCAGAAAAAGCGGAGGCCTGGCTGGAAAACAGGTTCCCCAGGAGCAAAGAATGCAGAAATGAGAGCCCAAGAAGTGCTAGCCAGGAAGCTGGGACTGACAGCAACCAATGGACTACTCACAAAGGATGTGAAAAACAGCTTCACAAGAGTCTTGAACCTACCACTATCTGAGGAAGCAATTGGGGCAATGGAGAGCCTGATGAAGGCAATGAACATTGATGTCAAGAAGAAAGCCAACCCAATGTTGAAGACGAAGTCTAATGCAGAAAAATGAGAAAAGATATGCCCTGCATAATGCAGGCCAGTCGGGTGCGCTGAGGCAACGCTTTGTGTTATTTCTTACCTGCATCGCCTTCATCTTTAGTTGTGTCATCATGTAGTCCAAGTCAAACAGGGTAGAGGCTCGATTGAACTAGCTCCCTGGAGCCAGTAGCCACCTTGGTGATCGGGGAGGCCTCTCCAGCATGGTTGTTATGAAGTCGCTTAACACTTAAGCGCTAAGGCTCCCAGGGACCATAAGACATCCCTGTCGCCTTAGATCCAGCGTAAGGGGACCATGCGTGGGGGAGATCAGCCCGGGAAAGAGGGGGGCGCCGCCGGTGGAGGAAGCCAGCGCCGCAGGGAAGAAGGGAAGGGGGCAGGGGAGATCCAATGGGGGGGGGGGCGGGCGCATTGACCTATGCGTGGGGAAGAAGCGCCGTGCATGGGGATCGGTTTGGGCGCCGCGGAGGAAGCCGTCGCCGCAGGGAAGGGGATGGGGAGGTCCAATCAGGGGGGCGGGGGGAAGGGCGATGAGGGAGGCGAGCAGAAGGTGAGCGCTGCCGCCGTGTCAGTGGGGTGCGGTTTGTGTGGGGGGGGGGATTGGGTGCGGTGGCTGGTGAGAAGGGTTGAGGGTGTGGAGTTGGCCGGGGCACTGGTCGATGGGCCTAGCTGGGTGGTGGACTTTAAGCAAGTCCTTCTGTTTTTCAGTTATTACAATACAATTGTTAATATAAAATGATATTGTTGGTAATTTGTAAAAACTGTTGAAGAAGACGTGTATTTACACTAACAAAATGGTAGGCCACATGTGCATTTTCCTATATTTATATATTACTAAGGCGTCACCTCGCGTTACTCCTTATTGCTTAAAAGGTAAAAGGGGGCAAGTCACCTTATGTTGCCTTACCGCCTTAATAACTATGCTCCCCAATTTCCCACTTCATAGTGGCCCAAGATCGCTGTGAAAAGGGAAGATGACTTTCATGGCCCTTCCAGCATTTGTACCCCATCCATGCACTGAATACAGCGAATTGGTATCTGAGTTCAACATGTCACAAAGAAATGTAAAATTTTTATGCTGGAATGTAAGTGGGCTCATTGCGCAAATCAGAAGGATTCAGTGAAAGAAACAGTAAAGGAAACTAAGGCAACAATAGTTTGCCTCCAAGAGACAAAGTTGCAAACAGTAGATGACCAGATAATTGCTCAAACACTAGGAACAAATTTCACCTGCAATTACTCCTACATCCCTGCTAACGGAACCAGGGGGAGTTGTTATAGCTATATCTGACAGATATTTCAGACTGGTAGCCAGTTCAGAACTTGCAATACTCTATCGGTTATAATTAACATGTTGGAGGAAGGTTAGTATTAGAGGGCTAATTGTGGCTGTATTGGATGATTAAGATAATGAGGATACAAGGATGATTATATAGAGGGATTAGGTGAGGGAAAAAGACTAAACTACCCCTAACCCTAATCCCTCACTAATGACTAAACTACCCTTGTGTCCCAGACACAATTACAGAGTCTGACCCCCCCTCCGCAGTCACAACATCTAGCCACTGCAGATGTTGAGACTGGACCGAAAATTCGGAGAACAGCGACGACGGGAGGCCATTCGTGAAGATGTCAGCGAACTGCGTCATCGTCGGGACATGGTGTACCCGAACCTCGCCACGTGCAACCCGCTCACGAACAAAATGGAGATCGATCTCCATATGCTTTGTGCGCTGATGTTGGACCGGGTTGGTGGAGAGGTACACGGCGCTGACGTTGTCGCAGTAGATTAGAGTGCTCCTAGCGACAGGAGTATGGAGCTTCTGAAGCAGCTGCTGAAGCCAGGAAGCCTCAACCACACCGTTAGCTATGGCGCGATACTCCGTCTCAGCACTCGAGCGTGACACCACGGGCTATCGCTTCGAGGACCAGGAGACGAGGTTACCGCCCAGGAAGACGGCGTACCCAGAGGTAGACCGCCGTGTGTCCGGGTAGCCTACCTAGTCAGCGTCGGTGTACACGTTCAGCTCGGAGGCCGCGTCACGTCGAAGGAGGAGGCCATAGTCGAGGGTGCCTCGTAGGTACCAAAGAATCCACTTCACAGCGGTGAGGTGCGACTCCCTCAGGTCATGCATGTGGAGGCACACCTGTTGAACCGCATAGGAAATATCCAGCCTGGTGAAAGTGAGGTACTGAAGAGAACCTACAAGACTCCTGTAAGCAGTGGGGTCAGTGACGGGTGGCCCGTCGGTAGCGGAGAGCTTCGCCTGAGTATCCACTGGATTGGAGCACGGCTTCCACTCAGCCATGCCCACTCGCTGGAGGATATCCAGGTAGTACTGTCGCTGGTGAAGGAACAAGTCGCCTGGTTGGTCCTCGACCGCAATACCCAGGAAGTGGTGGAGGCCGCCCATGTCCTTCATAGCGAACCCCTGCTGTAAAGCACAACCGGACTAGACGCTGACAGTACAATGTCATTGACGTACAGTAGAAGGTAAGCAGTGTCACTGCCACGTCGATAGACAAACAGCGAAGTGTCCGACTTAGCTTCGACGAACCCCTGTGAGACCAAGAAGGAGGCGAACCGGCTATACCAGGCTCGCGGTGCCTACTTCAGACCATACAGGGATTGGTTTAGCTTATAGACTATGTCTGGGTGAGCTGAATTAACAAATCCTGTCGACTAACTACAGTACACCGTCTTGGTCAGTGTACTGTGGAGGAAGGCATTCTTGACGTCCAACTGGTGGACATGCCAAAAACGCGAGAGAGCCAATGACAGAACGGTACGAATCATCGCCTGCTTCACCACCGGGCTGAATGTCTCATCGTAGTCGACTCCAGGGCGCTAAGAGAAACCCCGAAGTACCCACCGAGCCTTGTACCTCTCCAAGGTACCGTCCGCCTTCTTCTTATGTGTTAACACCCACTTGCCCGTGACAACATTGCCAAAACCGGGGCGGGGAAGGCAGCTCCGGCGAAGAGCTCAACTGGCCGAAGACTCCCGGACGCACGTCGAGTCACCATCGGGTGGACGTGACAAGGATCCCTGTGGAGAAGAGGAGGGTTGTACACCAGGCGCTCGGGTACAACAACCTTGTCTCGTCGTGGATAAACGAGAGTGGGTCTCGAGGCTGCGCGTGGCGCAGTTGGAGTAGGGGCCCCATCCCGTGCTCGTCGCTGGTAGACAGGTGCGGGGTCGGGGAAGCGAGAAGTCATCGTCGGTGCTGCGCTTGGTACGTCTGGTGACGTCGGGCTGGCCAAGGCCGCGCGTGGCTTAGCTGGTAACGTAGGGGTCACTCGAGGCGCAGTAGGTGACGCCGGAGACGCCGATGCCGCGCGTGGCTCAGTTGGTGATATCGGGGCCACCCGAGGTATAGCAGGTGACGTTTGGGAGGCCAAGGCCGCGCATGGCGCAGCTAGTGACGTAGAGATCACCCGAGGAGCAACAGGTGACGTTGGAGGCGTCGGTGCCGCACGTGGTGCAACAGGTGACTCCGGAGGCACCTGAGGTGTAGCGTTTGTCAAACCTGCTGAAGAAAGAGGCCAACACAGCTGGGGAGCAACCTCGGGGTTAGTGTGAAAAAGAGAATCCAGCTCTGTGGTGGAACCGGAAGAGGTGGTATAGAAAGGAAAGGAGGACACGTCGAAGACGACGTGCCGAGAGATCAAAAGGCGGTGAGTAGTGAGATCTAAACACTGGTACCCATTATGATCAAGGGAATACATGAGAAAAACACACCGTGTCGAGCGGGGCGCAAGCTTATGTTGGGCAGTGGCGAAAAGGTTGGGGTAGCAAGCGCACCCGAAAACTCGAAGGTGATCGTAAAGAGGATTGGTGCCATATAGAGCAAAGTAGGGGGTGGAGGCACGAATCGCCTTGGTAGGAAGGCGATTAACCAGAAGTGTGGCAGTATGAAGAGCCTCCACCCAGTATCGGGCTAGAACAGATGCCTGGAACATCAGGGAGCGCATGACATCATTGGTGGTGCGAATCATGCGCTCTGCCTTGTCGTTTTGAGAAGAGGTATACGGACAAGACATGCGTAGCTGTACCCCATGTGCAGAGAGAAAGTTACGAAACGCAACGAAAGTCTCAGACTTCAATCGTAAAGGAAAAGTCCAGGAAAAGTGAGAAAAATCATCAATGATCACCAAGTAATAATTAAAGCCCGATACACTGGTAATGGGTGATGTCCACAAATCACAATGTATAAGATCAAAAACATGATCAACATGAGTAACAGGCGTGGGAAAAGGAAGCCAGACATGGCTACCAAGCTGACAAGCATGACATAGGGAGTCATGTGTGCCCCTAGAACACGAGATAACAGAACTACTGGACAACTCCGACATAGCATCTGCACCAGGGTGGCCAAGCCGGTGATGCCAAATGGTGGATGAAGCTGTCGTAGTCAAAGCAAAAGGCGGTGATGCAGCGGAAGCAAGAAGTTGAAGTGTGTATAGGGGTCCGGGCTATCACATCAAAAAAGAGGTCGCCGGGTAGAAAGATCCTCACGGACAAACCAAAAGGATCAAACTCAATAGAAACATTGTTGTCAGTGGTAAAACGATGGACAGAAAGCAAGTTTTGAATGATATCCGGAGTGACAAGAAATTTTTTAAGCTGGAAAGAACCCGGGAGACCGGAATCACCTACTGAGGTGACAGGAAGAACAGACCGATTCCCAGCAACGATAGATGAAGGAAAAGAGGGATTGGGAGGATGGGTGGAAGAGAGTATACCAACATTAGAAGTGGTATGGTATGACGCTCCGGAGTCAACTACCCAGCCGACACTTGGTGGAGCAAGGTGCATGGTGCTGAAAGAAGAAGCCAGCGACTGTCGATCTCCGTCATGGGTGGCTCCTGGAGAGGTGCCGACGGCTCCGAGTACCCAACAGGATATTGGGTGCCTCCGTAGGTCGAGGCTGACTGTCCACTAGAAGGGTAGCCAGGCCCACCGTAGGCCTGAGTCGGCGGCCCACCAACACTGTAAGCTAGTCCACTATAGCCCGGGGTGGCTACAAACGCCGGCTGGGGGCGTGGTGATCGTGAAGGCTGAGAACCCGGAGACGGCCCAGGCCACATGTAGATTTGGCCAGTCCACGTATTGTAGGGTGTGGGCCAGGGTGCACCTCCCCGATTTGTACCACCGCTACCACGAGTAGTCGGAGTAGTGGGTGTAGTAGTGCCGCCTGTACTGCTACCTCCACCACGACCGTCGTGCTTGCGTCGGCGGTGACGATTTGCACCTCCATTACTGGCAGGAGTTCCTAGGGTGGAAGGTGGTCGTGATAGTGGTCCACCAGCAGCTGGTAAGGGTGGACGAGGGGACTGCCCAGAGCCATAAAAAGCTGTGGCAACCCGGAGCCAGTAGAGCCTCCTGCAGTGATCTCCTCAAGCTCAAGATCAGACCATACCTTCTCGAAGGTAGGGAGTGGCTCCAGTCGGAGTAGCCACGTCCGTAGGTGACAATAGCGCTCATTCAGGCCCTGAAGGACCCGAAGAACAAGAGCACTTTCGTTGACCGGCTCACCAAGGTCACGTAGAGCATCCGCCATGCCCTTCATCTCCTGGCAGTAGGTGGAGACAGAGCGGTCACCCTCGACGATGTTCTGGAACCGAGTGCTAATGTGAAGGGCTCAAGTCGCGCGGTTTCCTAGAAACCGCTGCTCAAGGTCCAGGCAGGCCCGTCGAGTAGTGTCGCCACTGCGCTGCCTGACGATGTCCTGTAGCTCCTCCGTGAGGGAGCCAAGGATCCAAGATAGTACCAGGCTTTCCATGCGGATCCAAAAGACCTCCACTGAAGAATCGTCCTGGAGGACGTGGTCGTCGAGGCAGTAACGCCTCAACGTGAGGAGCACCAGGTCACACCACCGGGCATATGAAGTGGACTCGAAGCTGAGAACAACCGGCACGAACGTCCGTATATTCAGAATATTGGCGGCCTGCGCATGAAGAGTGGCCACAAGTGAAGCCGAGTACGTACTAGCGTCCGAGGGAGGCTCGTGGGCAGCACTCATCGGTCGGTGAGCACTCTCCTCGAGCTGGTGAGATAGAGCCGTCATGGAGGCACGCTCCTGCTCTAGGACGAGAGCGAGTGCCCGCTCACGCTCGTGAGAGGCAGCCAGTGCTGCGACAATGTCGGAGGTGTCGGTGCCGTAGGAAGAAGTAGCTGCATTATCAGCAATGGCACCGGTGACTGAAAACGGAATCGGCGGGACAATAGTCGTTTTGCTCCCATCGATGTCGAGGCTGGTGGAGGTAGAGTCTCGTAGACTAGAGGTACCTGCCATGAAAACGACAGCGGTGGCAAGTTTTCCGGTGGTACCTACAAGAGGTACACCGGCGGACGGACCGGTCTTCGGAGTTATAGGAGGGGCGGCAGCACCTCCAGGGACCGAAAACATGGATGGCCGAGCGGACCAGGGGGCGGCGGCGACAGTGGTGGTGCTTCAGCAGCAGGGCGGCTGCAGGCCAAGGGGCGGCGAATCCGAGGGCGGAGGTGGTCGCGCCATCCCCTCTAGAGGCGGCGGCGGTGGCTGCGGGCCAAGGGGCGGCGGACCAGGGGGCAGCAGCGGCCGCGCCGATCCCTCCAGAGGCGGCGGCGGCTCCCCCGTGCGTGCACCAATTCGGCCCCAATCCGGGCGGCGGCGGCGGTGCAGATCCAGCCAGGGCCGTCGCGTCCCAGGGCGCGGCGGCGTGGTGCGTGGCGGTGGGGGCGCTGGCGGCGGGGGCAGCACTGGTGGGCACGGCCCAGGGCGCGGCGGTGGCGGCGTGAGGCGCGGTAGCCCTGGGCGCGGCGGCGTCAGCGAGCGGTGCGCCTGCGGGGGTGGCGGCGACTCCGGCGGGCGGCACGCCGACGAGGGTGGTTGTGGCTCCGGCGGTCGGCGCACCGGCGAGGGCGGCAGCGGCGCAAGCCCAGGCTGACGGCGGCGGCTGGGCCATTAGGGTTAGGGTTAAGCCCTAATCCTAATCAATTCCTAGCTAATTATACCATACTAGAGGGCCAATTGTGGCTGTATTGGATGATTAAGTTAATGAGGGTACAAGGATGGTTATATAGAGGTATTAGGTGAGGGGAAAAGACTAAACTACCCCAAACCCTAGTCCCTCACTAATGACTAAACAACCCCTGTGTCCCATACACAATTACAAAGTCTAACAGATAGAATGGACACTATCATGAGTATATGGGCCCCAAAGCCGGCAAGAAAAAGTCCTCTTTGTTAGAATGTTGTGTGTGTGTTTAGGGGCATTTTATTTATTGTGGTTGTGGCTTCTTAGCCCTCAAGTAATGTAACCCTATATGTACCCCTGTTACAGGTTAATGGAATATACTTTATTTTATCCTCCATTATGGTATCAACTTATCCTAACCCTAGCCCCCTCTCTCTCCTCCTCTCTCTCTCCCCTACAGACGCTACATGGCTGGCGCCGCCGGCGTGCCGCCGGGCCTACATGCCACCGCGGTTGCCTCTCAAGTCGGCACCCCCATCCCCGCGGCCGCCTATCTGGCTGATGTCCCTGCGGCCGCCTCTCTAGCCGACGTCCCCACGGCCGCCCCTGCTCCCACGGCCGCGCCTCCTCTGGCTCGCGCCCCCATCCCCGCGGTCGTCCCCCTAGCCGGCGCCGCCTCTGCTCCCTTCACCGCGTCCCGCCCCTCCCCATGGCTGCCGCCATGCCTCCCCAACACACTGTCACGCCCGGGATTGGGGGCACCACCTCCTCCTCCCTCTCCTCCGGCGCCGCGACGGCCAGACTTGGGGGGCGCCGCCCCCTTCTCCTCGAGCGTAGCCCCCCTCTCCCTCTCCTCCGATGCTGCTGCGCACATGGCCGCCGCCCTAGGAGTCGCCGCTGTCTCCCCCACTTTTGCGGCACTGGATCTGGGCCGTCCTTTCTCCTCTCCAGCCGCGCCTCCCCATGTTGCCACTACTGCACCTTCTCCGTTCGTCACCGGCATGCCGCCAGCTGCCACCGCTTTGCTGTCGTATCGTTCTCTGATGACTCGGGATCCGCTGCTGACGTCCCGTTCTCTGGTGCGCTGCCTCTTGGACGCGCCGGTCAGCCACCGCCGCCGGTTTCCCCCTTGGGTGCACCGCCGATCACCACCACCCCGGGATCCCCTCCACTTTGGAGTGCTCCGTCCTCCCCGTTCGCCGTTGTTGACGATTCGGGGGATCCTGCTAGTGGTGGTGGACACCTCTCTGCAACCGCTTCTGCTGTCGCCGCAGCCCTCATCACCTCCCATGAGCGGGAGCGCGCTCTCGTTCTCGCCTTGGAGCAGGAACGGGCGTCCATGACGGCTCTCACTCACCAGCTCGAGGAGTCCCCGCACCAGCAATAGAGTGCCACCCACGATCTCCCTCCAGGAGCTGGAGTTGCTTACAACACCTATGCGGCTTCCCTCATCGCCGCCCTCCACGCTCAGGCTACTGGTATCTAGAACATCCGAACTTTCGTTTCGGTTGTTCCCAGCTCCGACTCCACCACCTACGCCAGATGGCACAGCCTGCTTCTCCTGACGTTGAGGAGGTTTTGTCTTGACGACCACGTCCTACGGGATGATTCCCCATTGGACGACTCCTATATCAACATGGACAGTCTTTTTCTTGCTTGGATCCTTGGGTCTCTCTCTTTGAGGAGCTGCAAAACATCGTCGCCCAGCGCGGTGGAGGTACTACTCGTCAGGCGTGGTTGATCCTTGAGCAGCGCTTCCAGGGGAACCACGCGACTCGAGCTCTTCATATCCGAGCTCGGTTTGGCACCACCGTCCAGGGCGATCTCTCCATCTCTGCCTACTGTCGTCAGATGAAGGGTACGACAGATGTCCTTCGTGACCTTGGAGAGCCCGTCCCGGACAGCTCCCTCGTCCTTCTGGTCCTTTAGGGTCTGAACGAGCGCTACACCCACCTTCGCTCATAGCTCCTTCCCGAGACGCTGTTCACGACCTTCGAGAAGGTCTGTTCAGATCTTGAGCTTGAGGAAATCACCTCTGGCGGCTCCGTCGCTTCCTCTCTTGCCACGACCTTCTACGGCTCTGGGTCATCCTCACGCCCTCCCCCACGAGTCGCTGCTTCTGGGGGACAGCCTCCACATCCACCTACCACCCCAGGGGCTCCTGCTACCTCTGGTGGTGGTAATCATCGTCACGGAAAGCGCGGTGGCCGTGGTGGTGGCGGTGGTGGTGGAGGCACTACTGGTGGCAGTAGCGGTGGTACGGGTCAGGGTGGTGTGAGCTGTCCGACACCCTACAACCCGTGGACCGGCCAGATCTCCATGTGTCCTGGACCGTCTCCGGGTCTTACTTCACCACGTCCGTCGCGTCCTCAGCCGGCCTACATGGTCACTCGGTCTTATGGCGGATCTGTCTACACCGCTGGTAGACGGTGGACTCTGACCACTGGCAGGCTGAGCTACTCTGCGGCCAGGCCGTCCGCTCTGGCCTATTGGGCTTCTGGGAACCCAGTCGGCCAGCCTGAGTCTTCGGTGCAGCACCACGACTCACCTCAGGCCTAGGACCAGCAGTCGCTCGCGTCCTCCTTCAGCACTCTAGGCCTCACACCTCTTGGTCTTGACTGGGTCGTGGACTTCGGAGCTTCGTACCACACCACCACTGACGCTAGTATTCTCTCTTCTACCCACCCATCCCACCCTTCTCATCCTTCATCTATCGTTGTTGGGAATGGGTCTGTTCTTCCGGTCACCTCAGTGGGTGACTCGGCTTCGCCGGGTTCTTTTTAGTTTCGTGATGTTCTTTTGCTCATAACATTATCCAACACCTTCTTTCTGTTCATCGTTTTACTACTGGCAACCATGTTTCCATTGAGTTTGATCCTTTTGTTTTATCTGTGAAGGATCTTACTACCCGACGTCTTCTTCTCCGCAGTGAGAGTTCGGGGCCCTGTACACGTTTCATCTTCCTGCTTCCACTCGGCCTGCGCCTTTTTACTTGGCTACGACAGCTTCTTCGACCACCTGGCATCGTCGGCTTGGCCTCCCCAGTGTTGATGTCATGTCAAAGTTGTCTAGTAGCTCAGTGATTTCGTGTACTAGCGGTACTCATGAGTGTATGTGCCATGCTTGTCAGTTAGGTCGCCATGTTCGGCTTCCTTTCCCACACTCTATCACTCATGTTGAGCACATTTTTGATCTGATTCACTTTTATCTTTTGACATCACCTATTCTCAATGTTTCCGACTATAAGTATTAGTTGGTGATTGATGATGATTTTTTACACTATTCGTGGACTTGGCGCAGCGGTAAAGCTGTTGCCTTGTGACCATGAGGTCACGGGTTCGAGTCCAGAAAACAGCCTCTTGCAGAAATGCAGGGAAAGGCTGCGTACAAAAGACCCAAATGGGTCAGACCCTTCCCCGGACCCTGCGCAAGCGGGAGCTACATGCACCGGGCTGCCCTTTCTTTTTTTTATTCGTGGACTTTTCCCTTGCGATAGAAGTCTGATACGTTCGCCACTCTTCCTCACTTCTTTGTTTGGGTGTCCACCTAGTTTGGGTGCACGATCAGGGCGGTTCAGTGCGACAACGGACGCGAGTTTGATAACTCAGCGTTCCGTGACTTCTTGCTCTCTCATGGGGTTCAATTGCGCATGTCTTGCCCTTACACTTCCCCCAGAACGGCAAGGCTGAGCGCATGATTCGGACCACCAACGATGTCATGCGCTCCCTGATTTTCCAGGCCTCCACCCTGCTCGTTACTGGGCGGAGGCTCTTCACACCACCACTTTCCTCATTAATCGCCTTCCTACTAAGACGATTAGTGCTCCTACCCCTCACTTCACTCTGTTTGGCACCACTCCTCTTTACGACCACCTCCAAGTCTTCGGGTGCGCTTGCTACCCTAATGTCTCTGCCACAGGTCCCTAGAAGCTTGCACCTCGCTTGACTCGTTGTGTATTCCTTGGGTACTCCCCTGACCATAAGGGGTACCGGTGCCTCAACCTTACCACCTGTCGTATCTTGGTCCCTCGACACGTCGGTTTCGACGAGTCTTCCTTTCCCTTCTGCACTTCGTCCTCTGACTCAGTCACTGAGTTGGATTCCCTTTTTCTCTATTGACCCTGAGGCCGCTTCTATACAACGACCTTATTTTTTACCTCCTGCGGGTTACCCACTTGCGAGCGTGGTCCCGGTGTCCTCGACACCGTCTGCCGTGCCTCCCGCAGCCCCGGCAGTCGTGCCTCCCGTGGCCCCAGCATCCTTGACGCCACCGGCTGCGCCACCCGCGGCCTCGACGTCCCCGACGTCATCCCCTGCGTCACTGGCGGCTCCGGCGTCACCTGTTGCGTCGTGCGTGGCCCCGGCGTCCCCGACGTCGCCCGCTGCACCGTGCGCGGTCCCTGCGTCCCCGACGTCGCCCGTCACACCACACACGGTCCTGGCGTCTCTGACGTCGACTACTGCACCACACGTGGCTCCTTTGTCGTGGTATGCCAACCCCTCTCTTGTCTGTCAGCAGCGAGCGAGGGTTGGTGCACAGGCCTCTTCCCGCCCAGATCCTCCGGTGTACCACCCTTCTTGCTCCACCGGGACCCAGTTACGTTCACCTGATGGTGACCCGACGGGCCGCTGGGGTTCTCCGGCCGGTTGAGCGGTTCTTCGGGGTCGTCCTCTCCTCGACGACCTCCCCACCGCCTGCCTCTTAACCCATCTCGCCTATCCCCGCCCTCCTGATCCCTGTACGGGCTGAAGCAGGCGCCTCGGGCTTGGTTCAGCCGGTTCGCCTCCTTCCTAGTCTTACTCGGCTGCGTCGAGGCCAAGGCGGACACCTCGCTCTTCATCTACCGGCGTGAGGGTGACACTGTCTACCTCCTCCTATATGTCGACGACATTGTTCTCACGACGTCCAGTCCAGCCCTCCTTCAGCGCACGATCTCTGCCCTGCAGCGGGAGTTCGCGATGAAGGACTTTGGCCAGTTACACCACTTCCTGGGTGTTGCGATCGAGCACCGACCGGGCGCCTTGTTCCTCCACCAGCGATAGTACTACCTGGACATCCTCCAGCGAGCGGGTATTGCTGATTGCAAGTCGTGCTCTACTCCGGTGGATACCCAGGAGAAGGTTTCCTCTGCCGACGGCGCTCCTATTGCTAACCCCACCGCTTACAGGAGTCTTGTAGGTGCCTTGCAGTATCTCACCTTCACCAGACCGGACATCTCCTACGCGGTTCAGCAGGTGTGCCTCCACATGCATAATCCGCGGGAGCCGCATCTCACGGCGGTGAAGCGGATCCTTCAGTACCTGCGGGGCACCCACGACTACGGCCTTCTTCTTCGTCGTGACTCCGCCTCCGAGTTGGTTGTCTACACTGACGCTGACTGGGCGGGTTGCCCGGACACCCGTCGGTTCACCTTCGGCTGCGCCGTCTTTCTGGGTGGCAACCTCGTCTCCTGGTCCTCGAAGCGGTAGCACGTGGTGTCCCGCTCGAGTGCTGAGGCGAAGTACCGCACCGTGGCGAACGGTGTGGCTGAGTCCTCTTGGCTTCAGCAGCTGCTTCAGGAGCTTCACTCCCCCTCGCCCGGAGTACGTTGGTCTACGCGACAACGTCAGCGCCTTCTACCTCTGCACTAACCCGGTGCATCATCAAGGCACCAAGCATGTGGAGATCGATCTTCACTTTGTTCGTGAGCGGGTGGCTCTCGGGGAGGTCCGAGTTCTCCACGTTCCGACGTCGTCGCAGTTCGCTGATATCTTCACGAAGGGTCTGCCTTCGTCGGTGTTCACCGAGTTTCAGTCCAGTTTCAACATGTGCCGTGGCTAGATGTTGGGACTGCATGGGTGTTAGACTCTTGTGTGTTTAGGGGCATTTTAGTCATTGTGGGTGTGACTTCTTAGCCCTCAAGTAACCCTATATGTACCCCTCTTATAGATTAATGGAATATACTTTATTTTATCCTCCATTACTGTTCCTAGAGAAACTGAAAAAACTGAAAAACTGCAGGCCTGCATGGGGAAATAGATGGCTGTTGATTGGAGATTTCAACATGATATACAGGGCACAAGATAAAAAGCAGGGGCCTGCTAGACAGGAACCTGATGGAAAGGTTTAGAGCAACAATTAACAGACTCGAAATAAAAGAACTAAACCTGCAGGGGAGGAAATACACTTGGTCAAACGAACGAGACAATCCTGTTATGATCAAAATTGATAGATTTTTCTCAAACGTTGAATGGGAAGAAGTCTTTCCAAACACAAATTTATGAGGACTACCAGCCATCCTGTCGAGACCATACGCCCCTACTGCTGACGGGAGAAATATCCTCCCCCAAGCCAAAACTGTTCCATTTTGAGGAATTCTGGATCAATATGCTTGGGATCTGGGAGGTGGTGAGAGATGAATGGAGTAGGCAAATCACAGCAGCTAACGCGATGAGAACAATGCATATCAAAATAACAAGAACAGCAAAGGCCCTTAAAAAGTGAGAAAAAGAAACGATAGGAAATATGAAACTGCAGATTGCAGTGGCAAAAGAGATAACTGCAAGATTAGAGGAAGCACAAGAGCAAAGACAACTGACAGAAGAAGAACGGCAATTTAAAGAGAAAACAAAACTCAAATACCTCGGCCTCCTTGCCATTGATAAGATCAAGGCTAGGCAGAGAGCAAGGATCATGTCGATAAAAAGCAATGATGCGAACACAAAGTTTTTTCATCTCAAAGCAAATGGGGGGAAAAGAAGAAATTATATCAAATCGCTTCAGACACCCTCTGGCTGGGTAACTGCACACAATGAGAAAGAAGAAGAAATATTTAACCACGTCAACCAGCAGATAGGAACAAAAAAAAAACAGACTTCACGCTAAACTGGGAAGAGCTCAACTTGCAGCGATTCAACCTTGAGGACCTAGAAATTGATATAACAGAAAAAAGAAAGGGTAGCCCGGTGCATGTAGCTGCCGCTTACGCAGGGTCCGGGGAAGGGTCCGACCCACTTGGGTCTTTTGTACGTAGCCTTTCCCTGCATTTCTGCAAGAGGCTGTTTCCAGGACTCGAACCCGTGACCTCATGGTCACAAGGCAACAGCTTTACCGCTGCGCCAAGGCCCCCCTTCTAGAAATTGATATAACAGAAGAAATAAAAAAAGGCGGTGATGGAACTTCCAAAAGAAAAGGCTCCAGGCCCCGATGGATACACCGCTAGTTTCTTCCAGAAATGTTGGAACATGATAAAGCCTGAAATGATCACTCTTCAAACATATTTCACAACTGAGGGAAAGGTGTTACAATCTTCGGAACACAGCAAATGTGATCCTAATACCAAAAAAGAGAACTCCTTCAAGGTGGCAGACTTCAGGCCCATAAGCTTAATTCACAGCATAACAAAGATTTTTTCAAAAAATTTAGCAAACAGACTGACGCCCAAACTGGAGGACGTGACCTCCCCAAGCCAGTCTGCTTTCATAAAAAAAAAGATGCATCCATGACAATTTCATCTATGTGCAGAACCTGGTGAAAGATCTCCAGACAAAGAAGAGAAAAGCAATGTTCATCAAAAGTTAGACATAAGAAAAGCTTTTGACTCCGTAAGTTGGGAGTACATTGTAGAATTACTAGAGGCTAGAGGTTTTGGAGTAAAGTGGAGAGAATGTATAACGATCTTGCTTGCATCGGCTTCAACAAGAATACTGCTGAATGGAGCACCGGGAAGACCGATCCACCAAAAAAGGGTACTGTGACAAGGAGACCCCCTCTCACCTACGCTATTCATACTCACCATTGACCCGATAAAGAGAATAATGGACCTGGCCACAGAACAAGGAATCCAGCTACCAGCAACGGGGAGATCAATAACCAGTAACATGTCTATGTACGCTGATGACGCAGCGATTATCATGAACCCTACGGCAGAAGGCATGCTTGCTATGAAAAACATTCTAGGATGGTTTGGAGATGCATCAGATCTAGAAGTGAATCCTAGCAGCAACCAGCGACCTTCCGGGGCAGGTAGCAAATTTCCTCTGCAAATACCTAGGACTACCATTGCATGTTAAAAAACTCAGAAGAGATGATCTACAACCGCTGATTGACAAAGTGGTAGGAAAACTGCAACATTGGAAAGGAAAACTCATGAGCAAAGCTGGGAGTCACACTGACAAAAACAGTCCTTTCGGCAACGGTGATCTTTTTTGCAACAGCCATTGTGCTCCCAAAACGGGCAATAAAGAGAATTGATGCCTTCAGAAGAAAGTTCATCTGGAAGGGGGAATTAACGGAAGGAAACAAGGGAGGGGCTAGTCTAGTAAATTGGAGTGTGGTTTCCAGACCGAAAAAATAGGCGGGCTAGGCGTTAATTATAGACCTCCAAAGTTTCTGTAAAGCACTCAGGCTGAGGTGGATGTGGCAATCGTGAGTGACCAACAACAAGATTTGTGCTGGAATGTTACTGCCTTGCATAGAAGCGGACAAAGAGCTATTTGCAGCCTCCAGGATCATAACCGTAGGAAATGGCCGGAAAATGCACTTCTGGCAGGAAAGATGGCTTGGCGAAATGGAGTTTAAACGCTTGGCACTTGAGCTGTATGCTGCAGTAAAGAGGAAAAATTAGAACGGTGCAGCAAGAACTAACAAACAACAATTGGCTAACATCTTTGAGACAACTGGTGAATGCAACACAGGTAGAACAACTACTTAAGATTTGGAGTGTGGTGCAAAATATAACACTAGAAGTGGAAGGGCAGGACTCTATAAGATGGAAATGGACAATAAATAGGGAATACACAACCAAGTCTGCTTATGACATTCAGTTCGAAGGGACATTCTGTCCAATCTACACAAAATGGCTTTGGAAAGCTAAGATAGAGCCAAAGGTTGCAATCTTTGGTTGGACACTAATGTACGAGAAGGTCCTATCTACGGATAACCTAGAGTGAAGAGGATGCGAAAATAACATAATCTGCCCCTTGTGCCTCCAAGAAGAAGAGACGGTTAACCACCTTTTCTTACAACGCAATTACACAATGTTGGTGCAGGAAAAGGTGGAAAGATGGTACCGGCTAAAAAGGAGCCGAGCGGTCACATGCACAAACACAATGAAGATAACAGAGAGAATTCAAAATATAGCTGTGGGTATGACCAAACAGAAAAGAAGTGAGCAAGTGACCACCTGTTGCTGCTATGGTGGAACATATGGAAAGAAAGAAACATGCGCGTCTTCCAGTGAATAGAAAAAGACCAAGAGGAAGTGGCAAGGCTCGTCAAAGAAGACCTCATTTGGCAAATCACTCGGCCCAAGAGATTACAGCCCTCCTTCCCTCTCAACGAGTCAATTACTATTTTAGAACTCTAATCGAGCGGCTTCAATGAAATAACACTTATCATCGTGGGCTTCGATAAAACGATACTTTTAATGTTGACGTACCATTAAAATAGAACTAATGTTTAATTAACTCCTTTTAACAATTTTTATTTTCTTTTCTTATTTTTAGAGCATCTAAATTGATAATATTACCCCTGATTTAAGTTCTAAAATAGCGATCGACTCTCCCAGCATTCACCAGCTAATCGCATCACGCGCCGCCCTGGGACTGGAAGGTCCGACCCGCATAGAGAGGGAGAGAGCAAGCGCCGGACATGCAGCGCCTCGCCTCCTCCCGGAGGCTCCTCCAGGCCGCGCTCGCCCCTCGCCAGGCGAACTCCAGCCTCTCCGCCGCGGTTGCCGTCGGAGCGTCGGAGAAACTATTCGCCGCCGCCATATGACGGGCCGCATTTCGACTCAGAAGTAAGGTGTAATATGTTAATCATAGAGTCAAGCTTTGTCCCACGACACCCTTCCGAATCTCTAATATCCACAATTTCGCATCGCAGGCATAATCTCCAAAGATGCGACGTCGTCACGGTTGGTGCGGTGGTTTGGGTACTGTAGAGAGCCGCGGCGCAGACGCGTCGCCGGTGGCCGTGGCCCGGTGAGCCGGTCAAGGCCATGTTGGAATAATTTGGGCTGGGCCCATTGATTACCCAAATTAATCCTATTAATTTGAAGGCCCACATTAATGCTATGTGACTAAATTATTTAGTCCCACATGGGTAGTTGAAGAGGATTCTAACCAACTTAAATAGGTGGACTATTCCTCTCTATTTAAGAAGTTGGAAAGAAGATAAGGGAGTGCCACACGCGCGCCGAGCCGTGCCGTGCGCGACGCGCACGCGTCACGCGCATTTTCGCGTGAGAAAATCGCGTGACTTGTGACTTGCGACGAGCGGCGTGTGCGTGTGTGGAGAAATTGCTGCATCATTCTTATTGCGCCGAGTTAAATATTTTTACCGTTTCTGAGTATTGAATCAACTCAATTATGACGGTGAATTAAATACAAACATTATTAGTAACCGACGTATTAAAACAGACGTTACTAATAACTGACGTATTAAAACAGAGAATTAATCTCGCGCAATAAAGCTGATTCAGTATGGCTCAGCCTATATAAGGCACTCCTCATTCACCCTGGAATACATACTTCACTACTATCGCTGCGCACTCTGCATTCCCATCGCAAGTCTCTGCGCGCACAGAACTTGCGAGAGCAGGCCTCCGAAACTTCGTCTAGCTGCGATATTTGCACGGGTAGGCGGACGATCAAGTTTTTGGGAAGCGCAACTCTACGCGACTGCTCGCTTGTACGAACGACTGCTACCTGGTGAAGGACGTTCGTGGGACTTCACTGCTTCCAATCTTCCTGTCTCAACTAACGATCGACTACTTCAAGCAGCTCAACATGTCAACTGTTGGGAACGGCACCGCCGGTGCCTCCGGCACTGGTCCTGCCTCAGGGTACAACCTGATGCTTTCACATTCATTTGTTGTGTTCTTTCTGTTCCTATACAGATTAAGCGTGAACACAAACAATCCTTATGAAGCCATAATATTGCTTATTTTCAATTATATCATGATTATCTTTATTACTTTTGGAATTAAAATGTACCGTAAAATGCCTAAATATCTAACAGGCCAGAGGCGGCATGCAAAGCGAGGAACGAGACGAAGAAAAAAAAGGGCCGGCCAACGTCGCCGCGGCCTTGACGGCCAACTTTCTGAAACCATCGACCGAGGATAAAATGATAGGAGCATTTTATGAAACTGATTTCGGTAATGCCACACATTTCATGAAAAATGATACACGCACTATAAAAAAGACAAATTTACGACGACCAAAGTTATTAATGACGGTACCGTCATTAATTAAAATATTCACGATGGTGTCCAACGACCGTCGTAAATAAAGACATTATTCACGACGGTTGACCTAGACCGTCATAATAAGCACCTTATTTACAACGGTAGGCCCTGACCATCGTGAATAAGTTCCTTATTTATGACAGGACCAGTTCTCGTCGTAAATAACACCTTATTTAAGACGGTCAGCTCCCTGACCGTCGTAAATAAGGGATATATACCCGCTCGGGCCGAGGTCGGCACGAGCATTCACGCCCGCGCCAACCCCGACCCGTCCGCTGCCGCCGCCTCTCGCGTCACTGCCGTCGCCGTCGTGCGCCCCGCCTCCCTATCGGGCCGCCGCCGTCTCGCGCCGCCGCCCTCTCGGAACGCCGCCACCCTCTCTCGCCGCCGCCGCCGTCCTCGCTCGCCGCCGCCGCCTCCCTCGCTGTTCGCCGCCGCCGCCGAACAGCGCCGCCGCCACGTCCTGCCCGGCCCGCGCGCCCCTGCCCTCCGCGCCCCTGCGCGCCCGGCCGTCCACCCGCCACCGGCTCCGCCCCGACCAGGCGCCGCACCGCCCCTGCGCGTCCCGGCCGGCCACCCGCCATCGGCTCCGCCCCGACCCGGTCGGCCCCGACCGCCCCGCCGCGGACCCGGCGCCGTGCCGCCCCGACCCGAGTTTTTTTAATTAGTTTTAATTAATTAACGTATTTTACTTTACTAGTTGTAATTAGGTTGTTTTAATTACTTTAGTTGATTTTATAATTAGTTTAGTTTGTTTGTAAGCATGCTTTAGTTAGTTTAGTTAGTTTAATTACTTTAAATTAGTTTAGTTTCGCTTATTCAACCCGCCGGGGTCGGCGCGGGCATTCACGCCCGCGCCGTCCCCGACCGGTTCCACCGCCTCCGCCGCCCACCCCGGCCTACCCGTGTGCCGCCGCCACCCACTCTGGCCTCCCTGCGCGCCTTTGCCGCCAGCCACCTCGGCCTCCCCGCGCGTATTTGCCGCCGCCCACCCCGGCCTCCCCGTGCGCCTTTGCTGCCACCGCCCCGGCCGACCCTCCCGCCCCCGACCGCACCGCCACCGCCTCGCCCCGTCGGTCCCTCCTCTGCCTGCCCCGCTCGCCGGGTCCCTCCCCTGCCCGCCCCGCCTGCCAGCTCCTTGCCCGCCCTGCCCGCTAGTTTACTATTGTTTAAATTATTTAATTGTTTAGTTTGTTTCGAATTCTCAATTAGATTATAATTAGTTATTTGATTGATTATGAGTGTGCACTTTTTATACGTATATTAACGGGTTTCGAGCCAGTCCGACCCAGCACGGCCCAATCCGGCCCGACCTGGCACGGCCCAATCCGGCCCGACCCAACAAGGCTGTTGACCGCAGATGCTTCGAAATTTGGAGCTCCAGGTAGGGGGATTTTTCCTCTCGCGACGGGTCTGCGCCAGTGAAGATGTCCAACCTTCCTTCAACAGCTGGCTCTTCGCACCGTCGTTCCCGGCGAACGACAACCTCAAGGTCTGCTACGGCGCAGAGTGCCTTTCAAGCAAGTGCACTAGCCGCCGCACGAGCGCTCCTGCGCAATCCGCCCGCTGCGGACGCTCCCTAGGGGGCCACCCAGCAGTGGATCCACCACATCGACCGCCTTGTCGTTGCTGCTGCCGTCAACCCTTCGCTGCAACGAGGACGACGCCCCGGTCAACCAGCTGTGTCGCTGTCGCGCACACCAACAGTTGACGGGCAGACGGCAGACTCCTGCTCTACCAGGCTCCCAACGGCGGACCTGAGGACAGAGCTGGAGCAACGTCGCGCAGGAGAAGATGCTCGCGTGACCATCGAGCGACAGCGGCAAAGGCGTCGCGTCCAAGAGGCCGACTACAACATGTCGACCGCCTCAACTCAGCCTGGGCCGCAGACGTTCGCCATGCGACCTCTGCCCGGGCGTACGCCATGCAACATAGGCAGCAACTATATGTCCTGCAGTCGGCGCCCCCGGTATATGGTGCACCAATGCCCATGCCGAGGTACACCATGCCAGCAGCCGTCCAAGGGTTCGCGGCACCAGGATCTGCAGCAGCTGGAGCAGGGTGTGCGTCCCTAGCGCCCCACCTTCGCTTTGCAAGGTGGCCGCGCAAGTTCCGGCCATACCTGCCAGAGAAGTACGACGGAAGCGACAACCCGACAGAGTTCCCGCATGTCTACTCCACCGCCGTCTTCGTGGCAGGAGGGGATGAGGCTATCATGACCATCTACTTCCCCGTCGCCTTGACCGGCCTGACGCGGTCATGGTTCATGAACCTGCCCCAGGGTTCCGTAACCTCCTGAGGGGAGCTATGCCGACAGTTCACGACGAACTTCAGCAGCTCCTACACGCGTCTCGGCACGGAGCTGGACCTCCACGCCATACGACAACAACCGGGAGAATCACTGCGCTCCTTCATCTAGCGGTTCTCCCAAGTACGGAACACCATACCTCACATCCCGGATGCATAAGTGGTGGTCGCATTCCGACAGGGCGTGAGGGACAATAAGATGCTCGAGAAGTTGGCCACGAGGGAGGTGCGAGACGTCTCGGAGCTCTTCAGCATGGCGGACAAGTGCGCCAGGGCAGCAGAAGGGTGTCACTGGCACTCACAGCCAGCCTCCGAAGCCGGAGGACATCCCAAAGATGGCGGAGTTCAAGCTGAACCTCCTTCCACATCAAGCAACCAAGAGCCAAGCACTGGCCGACTTTGTGGCCAAGTGGACGCCATCACCAAGTAACCCAGGGGGGCTCTGAAGGTGGGGAGTCGGAGCCCCGATCACCGGCCTTCACTGAGCCCCACTGGACGTTCTACCTCAACGGCCCCTCGCGGAAGCCGGGGCCGGAGCCGGCGTACTGCTCCTCATGCCAACGGGGGAGCAGTTAGGGTACATGGTGTGCCTCAACTTCAAGGCAACCAACAATATGGCCTTGGACCTGTGCCATGTACCGCGCACCGACGACACCGTCGCCAACAACCTGTCAACGAAGGCCTCCACCGGAGCCCCGGAGCCCCAAGGAGCCTTCGAAGGGATGTTGCCGCGACTCACAGCCCGACCTGCTGACCCGGGCGAAGGGGGCGAGCCAGCACCTCGAAGCTGGCGGTCCCGGCGGCCCTGCAGCCATGGTGCCCACCAAAGTATCGTATGCGCCATGGGGACTCCGTGCTACCCAGCGCCCAAGATCCAGAAGCTCAAGTAGCTCCGATGCATGGACCACGGAGGTTCGGAATTTCTTGAAAGACAACATCTGTCCTGATGAACGTGCATTCGCTGAACGGATTGTGGGGATGGCTAAGTGCTACGCGCTGGTATCTTTACTGGTGTGGCGCCACGACATCCTATTGCGGTGCATAACCCAGGAGGAAGGCTACGACCTGCTCGTAGTAATCCACGGAGGCGAGTGCTGGGAACGCTCATCATCCCACACACTGGTCGGTAGAACCATCCGGCATGACTTCTACAGACCGACAGCCTCCTAGACGCCGTCAAGCTGGTTAGGAGATGCAAGGCGTGCCAGGTCCATGCCAAGCAGACCCACACAACCGGTGCAGACGCTGCACCCAAAATCGTCGGGGGATACCGACTCCTCTACGTCGGGGGCCAGCCGGACATCCTAGGGCCGGGTCACGGGAATCACCCTTCTACATGGTATGCGGGGCCGAAGCCATGCTTCCCTCGAAGACTACCATGGGGGTCCCCCCGTGTCCGAGCGTACGACGAAACCACACAGGACCAGCTCCTGCATGAGGACACCTACCTCGTCGACGAGGCAAGATGGCAAGCAAAGCTCCGAATCACACGGTACCGGCGGGAGCTCCGGCGCTACCACTGGTCCGTGCATGGGAGCTCAAGGCAGGCGCTCCGACCCTACCTTTGTAAGTTCTACCCTTAGAACAGTGGTAGGACAGGTCTATTCTTCCTGTAACAGATCCCATGGAGTCTAGGAGCAGCGCTCGGAGCAGCTAAGCCCCAGGGGGTGGTCCAGGACTACGTCCGGCTTAGCCTGGTCCTGCACCCTAAGCACGTAGGCTCTGCCCCCCTTCGCAATGGGGCGGGTCGTTGCCTCCATGTACGACCTATTTTCCTCCTATGGACTTACATGAATGAGAAGAACCCTGTCCTATCACGCTTACTTATGTGTTCATTTAAATTACGCATTAATTTATATGATATTCTCCCCGCGCTCTGGATAGTGTACGCCCATCATACACTCAGCTCTCCTTTCCCACTATCATGCCTAGTCAACATTTGCTATCCTGCCGAGGGTGGTAGTGCTTGAGGTACCTGCAAAAGGCCCGGGGGCCTCTCGGACCTCCCCCAGTTGGGGTACTGTGATGCCAGTTGGTCTCCTCCAGGAAAAGACCTACACCAGAGCAGGAGGTCCATGAGCCTTGCTTTGCCGAGTCCTGCACCCAAAGCACGCGCACTCTGTCTCCCCAGCGCTACGGTCTGAGTACTAGGGGCCGGACGGTTACACCCTGATTACAGCGGTAGCGGACCTCCGGGACCGAGTGCACTGGATTGCCCAAGACCCGTATACTGGCCCAGGACTGTAAGCCAAATAAGACTAAGAGACAGGGAAAGAAGGACCTCTGAGCAATACCGGACCTCACCCCCTCAGCAGGGGTGAGCTCCGAAGCCGGACCTTGTCTCCCTCTCCTCAGAGGCGAGCTCCGAAGGCGCCACGTGTCCAACAGGGCTGGGCCTCCCCTCTCCTCAGAGGCTAACCCCGGGCCTGACACGTGGCCGGCAGTACTAGACCGCACCCCTTCAGCAGGGGTGAACTCTGATGCCGGACCTCACGCCCTCCGCTGGCCTGAGCTCCGATGCCAGCCCTCGCCCTATTTTCATAGGCGAGCCGTGATGCTGGACCTCACGCCCTCCGCTGGCCTGAGCTCTGATGCCTTCCGGACCTCACGCACTCCGCTGGCCTGAGCTTCGATACCTTCTGGACCTCACGTCCTCCGCTGGCCTGAGCTCCGATGCCAGCCCTCGCCCTCTTTTCAGAGGCGAGCCCTGATGCCGGACCTAACGCCCTCCACTGGCCTGAGCTTCGATTCCAGCCCTCGCCCTCTTCTCAGAGGGAGCCCTGATGTCGGACCTCACGCCCTCCGCTGGCCTGAGCTCCGATGCCTTCCGGACCTCATGCCCTCCGCTGGCCTGAGCTCCGATGCCTTCCGGACCTCACGCCCTCCGCTGGCTTGAGCTCCGATGCCTTTCAGACCTCACGCCCTCCGCTGGCCTGAGCTACGATGCCTTCCGGACCTCACGCCCTCCGCTGGCCTGAGCTCTGATGCCTTCCGGACTTCACGCCCTCCGCTTGCCTGAGCTCCGATGCCGTCCGGACCTCACGCCCTCCGCTGGCCTGAGCTCCGATGCCTTCAGGACCTCACGCCCTCCTCTGGCCTGAGCTCCGATGCCTTCCGGACCTCACGCCCTCCGCTGGCCTGAGCTCTGATGCCTTCCGGACCTCACGCCCTCCGCTCGCCTGAGCTCCGATGCCTTCCGGACCTCACGCCCTCCGCTGGCCTGAGCTCCGATGCCAGCCCTCGCCCTCTTCTCAGAGGCGAGCCCTGATGCCGGACCTCACCCCCTCCGCAGGGTTGGGCTCTGAAGAGGGCAAGACCCTACAAACACAGGGAACACTCAAGAAAGTGCGCGGGGAAGACAAGGGGAAGGCCCCACCTCGGGATCGTTATCTCCCCCGAGATGGGCCTGGGGGCCACTGTCGGTAACCTCAATACCGGGTACCCCCGTGCACAGGGTGAAACCGCCAAAGGACCTCGCCCCCTCCGCAGGATGAGCTCTAAGGGCGCCACGTGTTCAGTAGGGCCGAAGCTCCCCTCTCCTCAGAGGATAGCTCTGGGCCTGCCACATGGCCTAGAAGGCCGGACCTCGCCCCCTCTGTAGGGGCGAGCTCCGAAGGCGCCACGTGTCCAGTAGGGCCGGAGCTCCCCCCCCCCCCCCCCCGCTCAGAGGACATCTCCCGGCCTGCCACGTGGCCCAGAAGGCTGGACCTCGCCCCCTCCACAGGGGCGAGCTCCGAAGGCGCCACGTGTCCAGTAGGGCCGGGGCTCCCCTCTCCTCAGAGGATAGCTCCGGGCCTGCCACGTTGCCCAGAAGGCCGGACCTCGCCCCCTCCGCAGGGGCGAGCTCCGAAGGCGCCACATGTCCAGTAGGGCCGGAGCTCCCCTCTGCTCAGAGGACAGCTCCGAGCCTGCCATGTGGCCCAGAAGGCCGAACCTCGCCCCCTTCGCAGGGGTGAGCTCCGAAGGCGACACTCCAGCGGGGCCGAACCTCTCCTCTCCTCAAAGATGAGCTCCGGGCCCGCCACGTGGCCAGCAGAACCGCGCTGCCCACCTCGGACCAGTAGGCAGCAGGAGTAAAGGCACGCCATGCCTTTACCGTACAAGGCATTCGAGATCCGCACCTTCCCAAGACGCGGAGGTGCGGCGCACGCCTGCTAGGTGCCACTATGACCAATAACAATCAAGACAGGCCACACCTTCCCAAGGCGTGGAGGCGCGGCGCATGCCTGCTAGGCGCCACTGTGACCAGTCACAGTCAAGACAGGCGCGCAGTGTCAGAAGCTGTAGACCAATGAATACAATGACAAGACATGCCCTGCCGCCCCTGCCATCATCAACCACTACGCCTAGCCTGCGGCATGGGCAGGGCGACAGGACGATGACCTCAAAGCCATCGCCATAAGATTGCACGGCAAGACTCGGTAGATGGTAGGAAATCACCCCAGGGCCACCTGTCGAGACCCGGGGCCCACCTTGTAAGCCGCCCGAGTCTTGAACTATAAAAGGCTCGAGTAGGCAACGTTACAAAGGGTTCAGCTCATTTCTACCCTAACTCCATACTCAGTTCATCACCAAGCTTAGAACTCTGGTTCTAAGCTCCAAGCAATACATCGAGCAACTCTGCTCTCGTGGACGTAGGGTTTTACGCTCCGGCGGCCCGAACCACGTCAAAATCCTTGTGTTCATCCTCTTCCAACTCACGCGAGACCCTCCGAGAGGACTAGCCCCTCCGAAAAAGAACCTCTGCGGGCTGCCCTGAGCAGGACTGGGGGAAGTGTCGACCGCAGACGATTCGACAAAGGCCCAATCCGGCCTGACCCAGCACGGTCCTACCCGGTCCTACTCGGCAAGACCCAATCCGGCGTGACCTGGCACGGCCCAATCGCGCCCCGACCCGGCATGACACAACCTGGCCCAACCTCGCAAGGCCCAATCTGACCCGACCAGGCACGGCCCAATCCTGCCCTGACCCGTCACGCCCGAGATGGTTTTAGTCGCAACTTATGTGTCTAGACGAGCACGAAGGCGAACGGTGACATTGAATTGTAACTTTCAATGGTTACGCATCGCCCCTTTGAACTTTCAACTCTGACCAACTTACCCCTCTTTCTCGTTCTTTCCTATCTTGTAAATGATTGAATATGAAAATGAGTAACATAACCTATAGAAATTTATTACCCGCTTCGAATCTATACGTCTCACATGCGATAGGCATGTGAGGCATGCAGGTTCGGAATTGTCACTTTTTGGATAGCATGAGAGTGACCGAGGACGTGCTTTTGATGAGTTAGGTATGGGGTCTGGATCTGGATGTGATTTTGACAACATAACCCTAATGTTCTCCGCTGCACCATTTTTAGGCGTGCAGTTGGAGAACAGCGGGGTTATGCTGCCGAAATTTCGTCCAGATTTGGACACCGTGTCTCTTCATAATCACGTTACCTCGGTCACTCTCAGGTGGGTTTAGGACCTATCTGCCTAGTTGTAGTGGCGGGGAGAAGACATAAAAATATAATAATAATGATTTGACCGCCTTGAAGATATAACCTCAGACATGGCTGAAGACCGAACTAGGATGTATTTTGGTTGGAAAAATAATTGGCATCACTCAGAGGAGTGGTTCACCAAGACAAATGCTTTTATACAACGACATTTTTCGTTGTGCAACAACAACAAGGTGCGGTGCCCATCTACCAAATGTCAGAATGTGAAATTTTTCGACAAGGTGACGTTGACGTTTCACTTGTGTCGAAACTGTTTCATGCAAAAGTATGAGGTATGGTACTTTCACAGTGAGACACATTCTAAAGCTGTAGAAGATGAAGTGGTGGATGATAGTATGGGAGTCGATAGGATGGACGAGATGCTTGAAGCCATAGATCCTAAGTTGACGGAGTATGCTCCTACAACGGAGGTTCAAACGTTCTTTGAGCTTATCAAAGCTTCATAAGAGCCGCTGCATGAACACACAAAAGTGACTCTTCTTAATTTTATGACCAGACTTATGGTCGATACTACGTCAATGTTTTTCGATTCCGTTCGACTGAATTTTAAGTTGTTCGTCCACTTGCGGCATCTTGTAATACCAGTGTCGTGACTACGGCTGTTGATGTCGAAGGACGGGAAACTAATTATTATGGGACCATTAAAAATATCCTTGAATTCAGTTTTACCGGGAATAAGGAGCTTAAAGTAGTCTTCTTTGACTGCGAATGGTTTGACAACAATAACGGAACTCGACATAACCAATTTGGCATGATAGAAGTCAAACACAACGAATGGCTACGAGGCCACGACACCTTTGTCCTTGCTTATCAAGTCCAGCAAGTGTATTATTTACATTATCCATGCAAAAAACTACACGCTTGGTGGGTTGTACACAAGGTGAATACTCGTGAGCAGTTATATACACAAGATGATGTTGGCTACCAAGATAATTTGTTGAACGTTGAGATTGATGAGGTTCACCAAGAACAAGAGTTGCCAGACTCTTTTATTATTGAACCTGGTGTAGGTCTCGATGAGTTAGTTGGAGATGCTCAAGATTTAGAGACTCGTGAAATAAGAAAACGAAAACTAAAAACAATCACGACAGAAGATCGGTGGTTCGGATTAAGGAGTAGATTTCATGGTTGTGATACTAATGAATTTTGAAACAGATTTTGAGTAACGTCTTATATCTCTTCTTTCGTCTTATATATTTTTCTTTACATTCATTAACAATTTTTCATTCAATAGGATGTCGTCGAACAGTGACAGAAAGGGAAAGGCGAGGAGCCTAGCTAGAGGTTTCTTGCGTAGGGCAGCTGACGTCTTTCAGGGCAGTGCGTCTAGCAGACTTTCTTCTAGACGGACTGCTTTGATGAGTTAGCTACCGGAGCTGAGAGGCGCAGCAGTCGCCTTACAACGGCAAGACGAGGTAAATAACATTTCATGAATCTTATAATGCCAATAATTACTTCATTCATCTATACTACGGCTCTTTTAAATTGTCCAGGAGGACTCTAGGTCCGATGACTCACAGAGGAGAGGTCCTCTACAGCCAGCAGAGGCTGACCACCATTCGGGGTCGGGTAGCCAGCCTGTGGACCCGCCTGTGGACTCTTTCGGTGACCACTCCTCTAGGTCACCTGACGTGGAGCCACCTCAGAGTCGTCGGACTAGGAGGAGTCACTATGTGGCTCCTTCTCCGGTTCCTGCAAACCCAGAAGACCGGATAGTTATTCGTCCGGTTGGCAATATGTAAGTAAATCTCTAACTCTTCAATTTAGATTATTTAAGCGATGTAGATGTATTGATTTATCATTCTTTATAAGGTCTTGGTACGATGACTCGTTCACGGGTCAAGGACGCCACAAACAAGTGAATAGTGTCCTCGGGCGGCTTATCCATGTGCACTACCCCAGTGTAGTGAACGGTGTCCCCGCCATGTCGTGGGACGATTACGCCACCGCCCAGCATGTTGCTCACGACAACCACTAGGAGGCTGTGTGGTTCAACTTTATGGTAAGCATCAATTTTTCTGTAATACAAGTCTATAATATGGTTAATACCAATGATGTATAAATATTTTTTTAGGCACGGTACCGTTTGGAGGACGAGACCAAGGTGGACTACGCCCGAGCCGTGTTCCAGAAGAACGCTCGGAAGCTCGTTACACAGTCGCTATCGAACGCAAGAATTCAAGCTACGAGAGCGTACATGAAGCTGCATCCGGAAGGGGGCGATCCGGGGGCATTCAGAAACGTGGCTTCGAGGTACTTGACGGCGGAGCAGTACGCAGAGGTAATTTGTAAAATATTTATTTTAAAATATGGAAGAATCACAATAGGTAAATAGTCTATAACCTAATAATAAATGTATGCAGGTCGGTGTAGCGTGGTTAGACGGCTGTCCGGAGGATACCATGCCCTGTGTGCTCTGTGGGCGAGTCAGGGGTTCTAGGAAGTTTCTAGGACCCATCGACAGAGCAGAGGGACGGATAGGAAGCACACGTTTGGTGCGGACGGCTACTTACGTCTGGCTAAACGCATGACAAGTGTGATTACTATTGTTTTGAAATATGTTAAAATTATCCATTGAACTAACACATATACATAGGAGTGCGAGAGCGGTGAGGAGCCGACTTCGATTCAGGTCTGGAAGAGGGGTCATAGAGGAAGTGACCCGTCACAGCCTGACCAGCTGTATTCTCTGGCGGTGTCAAACGCACCGGTGAGTTGTTTTGTATTTGTATTGAGTCTTCTTAAATAGTTTTGATGATATTATCTTTCCATCTTTATAGGCAAGGTATGGGCAGGGGGCGGAGCGGCTGCTCTGCCGCGTATGCAACCGGAGGTGGGAAACCTCACGGACGGTAAGTTCTCTCTTTTATTATTTAATATTAATAAATTTGAGATTTGAAAGATTAATAATATTTCTTCTTTCGTAGGTTCGCCATCTTCGATGGAGTTGTCGACTCGAGGGAGACACGATCTTCCTCGAGTGGCTCTTCATCGCGGAGGCGGGATCGAGACAGCCGAGCTCCCTGGAGCTCTAGAGTATTAAGGATGAGCTCCGCAGGACACAGGAGGAGCTCCGGCTAGAAAAGGAGCAGCTTCGGCAAGAAAGGGAGCGTCAAGCTACGGCAAGCAGTGCTCGGGATGAGTATCAAACCTCGTTCATGCTACAGATGCAAACGACAATACAAGTATGTAATGGTCGTTTAATTTAATATTTCTAACATATCAATGATGGTTGTATGATAATGTTTTCTATTCACAGGCTATGGCGGCAGAGCAGCCGGTCATCTTTCCGCAGTGGCAGCCCGCACAGGAGCCACATGCCCCGTTTACAGGAGTTGAGGTACAAACATAGCCACATTTGATGAAAGTTAGCCAAATTTATTAGAATATCACCAAACTTAGTCAAACATAGCCAAAACTATTTTAACTTGATCAATTCTACATTATAATAATCTCACTTATGCAAATATATATTTTAAAACTTATAATTTGTCTAACTACACTTATACATAACAGGGCTCCGCGACCGAGGCTCACACGCCATCACCGCAGCTACCGGGAGGATGAAGGCCGGAGGACGAGTTCCCGAGTTTTGGAGGTAGCGCACGTGGTAGGATGTAGTGTGTTGTGTGTCTATCTAGTGTAGATATTTATAATATTTTTGCTACATATTGTTGTTGTTATTGTTGATTGCCTGTGTGAGTTGGCCATCGAGCTAGGGCTGGCCTCGAAGCCAGCGCAGTATTTTTTTTAAAAAATTTACCAAACTTACGGTTTCCTGGTGCTGGCCGTCGTAAATAAGCCACTACTATTTACGACGGCCAAGACGAGCCGTCGTAAATAAGCCACTACTATTTACGACGGCCAAGAGCAACCATCGTGAATAACTGCTATATTCACGACGGCCAAGATCAGCCCGTCGTGAATAAATCCCCTCAGCCACGTGGCAGTCGGAGGAACTTATTCGCGACGGTATTATTTAGCCGTCGTAAATAATCTTATTTACAACGGGAGTCGTTGTTAACAATCTTATTTACGACTATTTATCGGTGACGGTCGAAAACCGTCGTGATTAAGGCTTCCCGTCGTGAATAACTTATTCATGACAATTTTACCTTTATTAATAACGGTTACCAGCCGTTGTTAATTGTTCAGATTTCTGTAGTCACTTGACTTGAAACTGATCTGTGAAATGTTGCGCAAGCGACGCTCCAATCATGGCGGCGCGTGGGCTCCGACCTCGGCGGCGAGGATGCTCACGTGCATGGCGTGCTCGAAGCAGCAGTTTGTCACCGGCGTGCTCATCACCTTCCTCTCACCGACGCAAGGTGACAACGACCTCAAACGCATTCGATTCAGGTGCCTTCTTTCGGTACTTGGAATAATTGTCGTTCTTAGTTTCACAGGAGAACAGAGAAAGTGGGAAAAATAGATTAGAAGTAATATGATCCAATTCTATTTTAACGGTTTGTCAACCTTGAAACTGTCGTTTTAGCGAAGCCCACAACGTAAATGTTATTTCGTTGAAATTAGAGTTTTAAAATAGCAATTGGCTCCCCTCAACCCAACCTCCACAATTTCTAACCTCTGCATGGGGCAACCCCAATCCTGTTTTTTTGTTTATTCCTACTTTAATGAAAAGGCAGTATCCTGCCATCTTTGGTCAAAAAAGAAAAAGAAATTCCTTCATCCCTCGGTTGGGGGTGAAATTGATGGGGTGCATGAACTTTTTCCAGACGTCAGCTTAGAACTGAGGGTCCGGCTTTTAGATCCAAATTATGAAGATCCATGGGCGGAGGAGGTAGATGGAGGTCATACCATGTAGATCAGGGGACGGAGAGATGATTTCTTGATGAGATCAGGGGGATCCATGGTGGATCAGCGAGATCACCTGGGAGTTCGCCCGGGTCGCCCTAGGTGGACTCGCCATTGCAATTTGCAAGGCAAAGATTTCGTTCAGAAGTGGTCTCCGAAAAGATCGTATTCGTGTGTTCCAACAGACGGGGAGGAAAAAACCATGGTCATTTTACTTTATAATAAGAAAAAGAAAACAGGTAACATGTTTGGTGCACTGCTACCCGGTAGAGATGGCAACGGATAGAATTGTAACAATCCATATTTCTAATGACACAAAATCATTTGAAGGATTCAAGATTTAATTCTAATTTTGAATGTGACTCAAATCACCAAAACAAGGCAAAATATAAGATTCCAAATTTACGGGCGTGAACTAAATTTCCCACATGAAATAATATTCACCTTAGGAATGTATAAAACTCTCTATTTTAAACATATAATATAAGTTCTGGTGATTATGAGCTAAACAATTGTTTGTCAAAGAAAATTTGTAATTTATTATTTTCTTGAACAAATTTGAATCTGATTTCACCAAAATGGAGAATATATCGGGTGGAACCGTCCTGCAAAATTTTATCATTTTTGGAGGCCCCTAGGTATTTCTTTTCCAATTAGAAAGATGGTGCAAGTTTGAAATTCGAAGAAATAGAAAGACTGCGGGTCCCACATGTCAGTGCCATCTTCCTTCTCCACTGTCATCCCCGAACAGCGCCTGCTGCATGCTCGCCAGAGCACCATGCGTGCAGGGAGCAGCAGCGGCCATTCCAGCGATGCCTTAACTCCTCTCTTCCTACTCTTGCATCGCTATTCACTCACTGCCACTCTATTGTTTCACGCCACACCATCGTACTCTATTGGAGTGGAGCGCGGAGCCCCACCCCGTTGAGCCTCCACAGCATCTCACTGCCCCTCTGCTGCTACCCAGTGGCAAGGTGCCCTGGACGCTGCAGTTCGGCTGGGCTCCTCCCCAGTGCCGAGCGCCGCTCCGGCAAGGCTCCGGCCAACTTCCGGTGAGGAGCAGCCATGCCAGCCATGGCTGGTTGAGCTCCAGCCGGGATCTGGTGTGGCCACTGTCAGATCGTGCTCCCAGGCCACCTCGTGGCTCGGTGTGGAAGGCTTAGCCATTTTAACATTCCAGGAAATTGCCCCCACTTTCAAAATTCATAGAAAATTATAGGAAACTCTAAAAATGATGAAATAAATTTTGTTGAGTTCGTAAAATCCTTATTTATAAGGCTGTGATCTTTTTATATCATAAAACCTATAATATTTTCTGGGTAATTTAATTTCTCTAAACACCATTATCCCAATTGTGGGCCCTCTATTGCTTTGATTGAGCCCAAATTTTGCCAGAATGCTCCACCTATATATGCTAGGTAACCATACAAATTTCAGCTTCATTGATCTTTCATAACTGTATTAATTGTAACCGTGGCATAATAAGACATATTTGCTTATTATGTTTACTGTGGATCCACACTTAGGTGGTTTGACCTCAAAGTTTGCAAGAGCTCTTTTAATAATCCCGGAAGCTTTACATAAAAATTTCAGCTCCATTGCCCATGTAAAACTATTTTAATTCTAGTATTTGCATAATGACACATAAACACTAAAGTGAGAACTATATGCATGTTTAATATGTTATTTCTTAAACCTTACTACCAGATTTTATATTCGATCATCATGTTGATAAAATATCTTAAATCACACTAAGTTGATGCTTAGGTCATAATTGCACCTTATCCACCTATACGATATGCTAGCGTTTAATTTTATTTTTGCAAACATGGCATAAAATAGAGGCCGAGGAGTTCGAGGAGGTACAACAAGAGGAGAAGAAAGCTCAGCTGAACCTTAACTTAAGCACTAACATAGATCAAGACAATCTCTGATTTTACTCATAATTCTTGGATTGAGTCCTTTTATATAATCTCATGTGCAGATGTTTTATTTGTTTTATGTGCATTACGTTTAGGTGTTGTATGAAACCTACTTGCATAACCATAAAATCTTGGGTCCGAATGGGATTTAAAACCTACCCATGCTGCGCTAATCACTAGGTTCTACCACTAGGAATGAGTAAGTGGGGACTACTCATGGGGGTATGACATCCACATGAGGGTTTATATAGATTAATCATCCTTTAATGAAGTTTGAGACCGTGCGAGCATATAGGGCAGGGGCACATGGGTGTCGTATGCATAGGCTTGCTCGTGTCGATTGAGGACCGTGTCGTACTCGGCCCCTTGAACAAGTATTGATTTTGTACCGGAAGGATGCTAGTATTATGAGAACTAGTAAACCGACATACCATGGAACCTCGTGTCAAACGATCTTGCGACCGACCTTGGTCAGGCGTTGAGAGGATAATAGGTAATCCTGCACGGGGTATGTCTCGGACATCACGTGAGGAACCCTTTGTCCGGGCCGGTCACCTTTTTTCGACATTGGGTAAAGTGAGAAATGTTGCCACATACGAATTGAGTGAGCGCGCCGTGTGTCTTCAAAAGTGTGTATGTGTCATTTTCAGGGTTATGTTCTGCAGAATAAAATCATTGCTTCGAATCGCCGTTCACTCACGGTAAAAATGAGTCCGCTTGTTTAAGTCGTCGTCGCGTAGTAACAACTGGCATAATATTAAGATTTGATGATTGTGTGATTAATAATTCCAAATTTGCTTGCACCCTTATATGTTTAGTTATAGTTGGTAATTAAGTTTACACTTCTAGTAATTGTTAACTTGAGGCTAAAATATGACCACCCTCCTAATGTTAATGTTTCTAAGCTATCCACTATCCTTTGAATTAAGCACTTGAGCCTTGCATACTAGTATGGTCTAGAAATTATTTTCATAGGGTAAGTCTTGCTAACCTTAGTAGCTTACGAGTTTGTTGATCCTATTTTTCATGTGGGTCTCTCCTTTATGAGCATGATACATATGAGGGCTTCCCTAAGATTACACCACCGCCCGAGGGATGGGTGGCACAATGGGAGCCCGAGTCGCCGCCGACTTGATTTCTGTGTTGCTAGTACGACATACCATTGGGCTATGGCACGCTGTTTTGCTAAATGTCGTTATGAGAGAATACTTCATTACTACTCGTATTTTGCTACTCTCATGTATTTTGCAACGTTTAACCTATGTACGACACTTTAAAACTTCATCTATGTCGCTTGTATATACAATTGGCAGTGATGCATCGCGTGTCACCATCCAGTGCAAAGATCCCGTGGCATGATTGTGTCAGTTGCTTCTGCCGTCACAGCGTGGCATCAGAGCAGGCCGGGAACAATTGCATAATTTAAAAGTGACTTATTTTCGAAAACAGAACGTTACAGTGAGGATTAGTATTAACCTCACATAAGGATGTTATTATAATATATGGAAGGTGGCAAAGCTAACATTTTTTTCATACTTGCAACTACGGATATCATTGGAGTAGGAAGGTAAATTAGGTTGGTTGATGAAGTGATTTCTCGGTGTTTACTTATTTTATTGTTGGTGCTCTTTTAGTATAATTAGGTTGTGAGTGTATCTTTATTTAGTTGTTGGGGATATTATGTTATGGATTATTTTTGGGTCTTCATTCGCCTATGAGTTTTATGTAATGTTTATGATATGTTTAGTAGATTTTTAGGAGTTGAGGTGAAGAATCTGTTAATGTGATCCATGTTCTGCATGTACGCTAACTAAGGTAGTACGTATAGAATGCGCTTGTGAGAGACCGATTAAGTGCCACTGATATGCGTATGTCGGGTCTAATCCGGACTAGAATTTTTATTTTGAGAGGGTAGGACCGATATGTTCATTTATAAATTATGAACCTCCTGACATGCATAATTATCATTATGTAAAAAATAATAATATGCATATATTATCAATGGTATTAAAAATCAAGTCTTTTATCAAATTTGGCCTAAACAACCAGTCCGAGCCTCTAACCTTCTCATGGACCTTGATACTATAAAAAGTATTCGACCTTGTAATACCCTCCTATATTTTTTTCTTAAAAGGGGACCACCTTGGTTACCGCTGTTTTATGCTTATGAAAATAGGGCGAACTTCGTTTTCATAACAGATATTTAGTCCGACTTTAACAGAGCACAACTTCTAATGCATTTAACCAACAGGGGTGTGTTGTACATTTTTAAAAAGATATGGAAGTCATTTTCAACTCTTATTTTGATGTCGAAAACGGAATTCCATCCCAAGTTGGTCGAAATGCCCCATTTCTACAGACTGTTCCAGAATCAGCACTGAGGAAAGTGCCTCTGGATGTTCCTGTATTTTGGCCATATTTCCTTGTAGAAAACTGAATTGGGGTCATACCATACATCAATGGAAAGCATGTGAGATACTCTACAACTTTGTAATTTTTAGTATTTGCACATTCTAATCAGAACTGTCTGGAAAATGACCACGAAGTCAGGTACCTCAATGGACGACCTGCTGCAGGAATTTTTCAGACTAGCTGTCAACTGTAGAATCTCAAAACTCTCGACTCTTAAACTATCTTGGTGCATATTTTTTATCGTTAGAAAGGTATTTATGTTGCCTTGAAATTTAATGTTCATTCCGAACTCAGATAATGCTCTTAAGTCACCTTAAACTGATGATCTTTGACCCACGGTGCTGCCTACAGTAAAATAGTCATCCGTTTTCACCTTGAGCTGTCGGGCTTGCTTGTGACTAACACTACTCTTCTTAAGTCTTATTGTGCTTATGTCACTTAAGAAAATATATTTGTGGAAATTAAATTTTGATGCCTTTTTCAAAATTCTTTCCACAGATGGCCAATGACATGGTGAGGTTCGACAATGGATGGTTCATGTCCGAACGACTCCATTGCCCCGGACTTCCCCTCATGTTTTGGAAGATCCTTCGAACCTTTGGTTACATCAAGCCACCCGCATATGTGGGGCAGGAGATCGATGATTATGGGAAACCCTCGTACGCCATGAAAGTGTGCGTGTGTGAAGGACCTTATCCTCCAGGATGGGCACCCTTCACGGTAGAGGTGGCTGCACCAAACTTGGAGATTGCCTACGAGCTAGCTGCTCAAAAGGCGATGACTATATTCTGCGAGCTCCATGCGGTGGACGTGGAGAGCACCCCCTATGCTCTTCCTCCCCTTCGCGACTCCTCAAGCTTTGTGTGGATGCATCGCCGACTTATGGTGCAGAACTGGACGCACCCACACTACGACCCACGAGTCAAAGTGTTAAGCGACTACACCACCTACATCTACTCCCCGTGTCAAGCCCAAGCAACACACAACCTCATCATGATGGAGTCGGTGAGGGCATCCTATATGCAGGGGAAGGATGATGAGGCTTTGATGGAGATGTTGGAGGATCAGAAGGATGGTTTAAGGCAGCGCCTACAGGGGTGCCAGGCCGCGTTGCTGCAAAAAGACGTGGTGATCCATCAAAAGAACATGGAAATTCAAGAGAAGGAGGTGGTAATTCAGCAGAAGGATGAAATGATCGAAGAGCTCATCATTGAACATGATAACAATCAGGCTGATGCTGAGTTCTTTGAGGGAGAGATGATAGCTGCCCAAGACGACTTGGCGGATTTTCTAGCCAATCACCCACAGTCGGGCGATGCGGCCGATGCCATAAAGATACCCCTCGTGCATGGGCAGCCAGCTACTACTCCCATCGCGCCGGCACCGGATGAGGGAGGACCGTCGAACGAGTAGACTTCATGTTCGTGTGTCATTGTGCATATGCGTATATATGCCACGTAGTAGGACGATCACTTTTGTACAACACTATGTATGCATAGCCGCGATATTTTGTGGGCTATGTATGGATGCTTTTGGAAACTAGTCACCGTGTTGTGTAGTCATGAGAAATTTAGATGTGATGCTACCTGGTGCTAATATTTCTCATGTTAGTATGATGATGTGGCTATTAGTGTGATGGTGCTTTTGTAAGTGGTCATCGTGTGGTGTACCCTTGGGCTGAAATGAGTTGTAACATGCTAATGCGAAGTTGTTGCTGCTCGTATAGATGTGATGTGATTACTATGGCTATTAATGTTGAGAGATGCTTATTATAGGACAAATCTTATAAATTAACCATGTGTTCATCATTTCTTATACAGGATGCCTCGTATGATTTCCATGAACGAGCTCATTGGCACTAGCGGCGGTGATGATGACTCTTCGCAGCAGCAGCCACCACATCAACCGCAACAGCCACAGTCCTCACAGCAGCGACAGCAGTCACATCAACCGCATGAGCAGAAGCAACAACAGCCAAAAGGAGAGCAACAGCAGCCCCAGTAGGAGCCACCGCAGCCGCCGCCACCCACCTTGGCGGAGGCGATTCTGACTATGTTGGGATCGCATCAAGAGAACATTGAACTCCTCCGTGCCCTTGTGCAGAACACTGCTACCAGGCATCGTCATGAGGGTGCTCCTCGTCAACCTCAAGGGAGCACCTATGCCGACTTTCTCGCAACTCACCCGCTCATGTTCACCGAGGCAGCTGAACCACTTGAAGCGGACAACTGGTTGAAAACCATTGAGTCAAAGTTTGGTCTTCTTCAATGCTCCGAAGTCCAAAAGACACTCTTTGCATCACAACAACTCCATGGTTCCACGGGAGCTTGGTGGGCGAACTATATGGCCACGGTCCCCGCCGGTCATCAAGTGACCTGGGCTGAATTTCGCGAAGCTTTCCATGCCCATCACATCCCTAGGCGTGTTATGCAAAAGAAGCTTCAAGAAATTCTCAAGCTAAAGCAAGGGAGCAAGAGTGCACTTGAATACTCGAAGGCGTTTAACCACTTGGCCCAATATGCACCAGAGTACGTGAATACTGACGCCAAGAAAAGAGAATTCTTCTTCCGTGGTCTCAACACCAAGTTGAGGGATAAGCTTGCCTTACACCATGGTGGGTCTTTCCTCGACCTTGTGAATGCAGCGATCATTCAAGAAAAGGCACACCCCACTCATCAAGCTGAAAAGAAAAAGCGGAGTATTGCTCAGAGTGGATTCGGTGGTGGCAGCTCTAGTGGACCACCACCAAAATACCGGTTGGTTTATCGCTCCCTGATCGGGCAGAAATTCAAGGCAATGCCAAGCCCACAACCGGGCCGATTTTTCCGGCCAAACTACTCCTCAATTTAGCCCCAATAACAATACTTGCCACAACAACACCAGCAGCCTGCCCGTATGATTCCTACTGCTTACCCGCAGCAGCAAGGCACCAATGAAAATCGTCCACCTCAGGGCGCCAAAAGCCAGAGCCGGCAGTGCTATACTTGTGGGCAGCCAGGCCATTTCTCACGTGATTGCAGGCAGGCAAAACGTCCTACTGTGGCCACTCAGTCCGCTCAGGGATCCAACTCGTCTGGTGCTGCACAAAGGAAAGTCACCTCAAAATTAGGATGAGTAAATTATGTTGAAGCCGAGGAAATTCCTGAGGGAGAACCGGTACTTGCGGGTATCTCGGTCTTTGGTCACCCCACCCTCATTCTTTTTGATTCTGGAGCAACTCATAGTTTCATTAGTAAATCTTACACTCAAAGGCTTGAATTGCCAACAATCATAGTGGGCTCTTCCTTTATTATTCACTCTCCTGGTGGTACAATTTCAGCAAACCATATGGTTCTTAGGGCCCCAATTCTCTTGAATTATAAAGTCTATCCTACTAATCTTTTGGTGTTGGAAGGTCAAGGGATAGATATCATACTCAGTATGTCTTGGATGACTCAACATAAGTTTTTTTTAATGTTGGGTTATGTATTCTCCGATTAAATTCTTCCGAACATGGCCTTCAATTCATATCTCTTCCAGAAACTTCTCATAAAATTTCAGTGGCCTATCACATCGAAGGAGCTCGAATTGAAGACATCCCGGTCGTATGTGAATATCCCAATGTCTTCCCCGATGACCTTCCAGGTATGCCACCTGATCCAGAGGTCGATTTGGTACCACGAACTACTCCTATCTCATGGAGACCGTATAAAATGGCGCCTAATGAGTTGGCCGAATTGAAGGAGCAACTCAAAGGGCTCATGGAGAAGAGATTTATCCATCCAAGCTCTTCTCCTTGGGGTTGTCCGGCTTTATTTGTCAAGAAGAAAGATGAATCATTACGGCTATGTGTGGACTACCGCCCACTAAACGTCGTCACCATCAAGAATAAATATACTCTACCTCACATCGACATTCTCTTCGATCAACTCGTTGGTGTCAAGGTATTCTCGAAAATTGATCTCCGATTTGGGTATCATCATATCAAAATTCATCCCGAAGATGTTCCAAAAACGGCTTTCTCAACTAGGTATGTCCTATACGAATATCTGGTGATGTCATTTGGACTTACTAATGCACCGGCTTATTTCATGTATCTCATCAATTCGGTTTTCATGCCGGAGTTGGACAACTTTGTCGTGGTCTTCATTGGCGACATTCTTGTGTATTCTAAATCGGAGGAGGAACATTCTCAACACCTTCTCATTGTTCTCCAACGCCTTCGTGATCACAAGCTTTATGCCAAATTTAGCAAATGTGAGTTTTGGCTCACATCGGTTCCATTCCTTAGACATATCATTTCCGCCGAAGGGAATTCCGTAGATCCTAGTAAAGTGAGGGATGTTCTCAAGTGAAAATCTCTCACCTCAGTCCATGAAATCTGAAGTTTCTTGGGATTAGCCAGATATTCCCGAAGGTTCATTCCCAACGTCTCAAAAATCTCCGAACCTATGACTGAGCTATTGAAGAAAGGTGTCAAATATTATTGGAGTGATGAGTGTGAGCAAGCCTTTCAAACTCTCAAAAGGCATCTCACCACCGCGCCAGTTCTAGCTCAACCGGACATCTCTAAACCCTTTGATGTATATTGTGATGCATCGGGCACGGGACTAGGTTGCGTGCTCATGCAAAATGAAAGGGTGATTGCCTATGCCTCTCGTCAACTTCGAAGGCACGAGCAACACTATCTCACTCATGATCTCGAGCTTGCCGCCGTAGTTCTTGCTCTTAAAATATGGCGTCATTATTTACTCGGGAACCTTGTTCATGCGTATCTGATCACAAAAGTCTCAAATACTTCTTCACTCAAAAGGACCTCAACATGAGACAACGACGATGGTTGGAACTTATCAAAGATTATGAACTAGAAATCCATTATCATCCGGGAAAGGCCAATGTTGTAGCCGTTGCTCTAAGTCGTAAGTCTCATGTTCATCACCTCTATATCACTTCCAATGCAAATTCAGAACCTAGTATTCATGTACTTCCTCATGGGAATCTCTACAACCTTGCTCTTGTACCAACCATAAGAGAAGAAGTTGTGGCAGCTCAAAGGAGTGACAAGTGCATCTCTCATATTCAAAGACGAATAAAAGAAAGTGAAGCCAAATGCTTCCGGAGGATGAGGAAGGTGTCGTATGGTTCAATTACCGACTTGTGGTGCCAAAGAATATGGATTTGAGAAAGAAAATCCTAGATGAGGCTCATATGTCCACATACTCTATTCACCCGGGGAGTAATACAATGTACCAAGACTTGAAAAGAAGGTTTTGGTGGACTCGTATGGAAAGAGAAATTGCAAGATACGTGGCTGGGTGTGATGTGTGTCGACGGGTGAAAGCCGACCACATCAAGAAGGTTGGGTTATTGCAACCACTAAGTGTACCAGAGTGGAAGTGGGATGATATTAGTATGGATTTCATCGTCGGACTACCTCTCACCTTCCGCAAACATGATTCCATATGGGTTATTGTAGACCGTCTCACAAAGTCAGCTCATTTTATTCTAGTCAATGCACGATATAGAGTAAAGCAATATGCAGAATTGTACATATCTCGAATTGTATGCATCCATGGAATTCCTCGAATGGGGAGCCTTTCGTATCTCGGTTTCTGGGAATAGTTGCAAGAATCACTTGGTACTAAGCTCATTCGAGGAGCCGCATACCACCCTCAAACGGATGACCAAACCGAGAGGGTTAATCAAATCTTAGAAGATATGCTTTGATCTTGTGCTCTTGTTCATGGTAAGATTTGGGATGATCACTTACCATTAGCAGAGTTCTCATATAACAACAGTTATCAATAAAGTATCAGGATGGCCCCTTACGGAGCCCTCTATGGCCGCAAGTGTCGGACTCCATTAAATTAGTGTGAGTCTGGCGAAAGAGTTATATTTGGGGTTGATCTTGTGAAGGAGGCCGAAGAACAAGCAAGAATCATCCAAGACAATCTCCGGGCTGCGAAGACAAGACAAAAGAGCTATGCGGACAAGCATCACCAACCGCTTTAATTTGAGGTCGGGGACCATGTTTACCTACGTGTGTCTCCCATGAAAAGAGTTAACTGATTCCGGGTCAAGGGCAAACTAGCATCACGGTTCATCAGACCATTTCCTATTGTGGAGAAATGTGGAGCCGTGGCATATCGGTTGGAACTACCCATCTCACTATCCAGAGTCCATAATGTCTTCCACATCTCACAACTTCAAAAGTGTCTCAAACGACCATCCGAGGTTCGTATAGAGGAGCTGGAAATTTTTCAACCTGATCTCTCCTATGTTGAGCATCCCAACAAATTATTGATGAGAAGACAAGGGAGACTCAGAACCACACTCTCGGGTTCTTCAATGTGGAATGGACTAATCACTCCGCGGAGGAGGGCACTTGGGAACAAGAAAGATACCTCCACGAGCACTACCCGGAATTGTTGGACTCATATCTCAATCGGTAATACTCTTCCTCTCCTTTACTCAGCTCCACATTCTCCGAAATCTCGGGAAGAGATTTCTTTAAGGGGGGAGGGCTGTAACAATCCATATTTCTAATGACACAAAATCATTTGAAGGAATCAAGATTTAATTCTAATTTTGAATGTGACTCAAATCACCAAAACAAGGCAAAATATAAGATTATAGATTTACGGGTGTGAACTAAATTCCCCACATGAAATAATATTCACCTTAGGAATGTATAAAACTCTCTATTTTAAAAATATAATATAATTTCTGGTGATTATGAGCTAAACAATTGTTTGTCAAAGAAAATTTGTAATTTATTATTTTCTTGTACAAATTTGAATCTGATTTCACCAAAATGGAGAATATAACGGATGGAACATTCCTTCAAAATTTTATCATTTTTGGAGGCCCCTAGGTATTTCTTTTCGAATTATAAAGATGGTGCAAGTTTGAAATTTGAAGAAATAGAAAAGACTACAGGTCCCACATGTCAGTGTCATCTTCCTTCTCCACTGTCATCCCCGAACAGCGCCTGCTGCATGCTCGCCACGGCACCACGCGTGCAGGGAGCGGCAGCGGCCGTTGCAGCGACGCCTTAACTCCTCTCTTCCTGCCCTTGCATCGCTATTCACTCACTGCCCCTCGGTTGTTTCATGCCACACCATCGGACTCCATTGGAGTCGAGCGCGGAGCCCCACCCTGTTGAGCCTCCACAGCATCTCGACCCCGTGCGAGCTCTCCATTGAGCGCGCCAAGGCCCCTCCGCATTTTCCCCACCTGAGTCCCCCCTGTTCCCGAGCTAAACGACCGGATTTTGCGTCTTCCCTTCAAGCCCGGCCACCGGACCTTCATCGCGTCGCCGGCTTAATTCGTGCTCTCCGGTGAATGTGAGTACAATTCCTTTCTTGAATGGCTTCCTAACTCACGTGTGCACGTCCCTAAGCACTTCATTCGGTAGAAAAACGGAAGCTTGAGCCGGATTTTGATGTTTTGTCGCTGCCGGCCATGAACCACCTCAAACCTCACCGGTGTGCCCCCATCTACAGCCGATTTTCGCACGAACCAACCACACGCTGGCCTTCCTTACCTCGAGGTGAAGCTCCACGTGCCATTTCCTCCATATCTCTCCCCAAGGAATGAGCGGAAGCCGCCGCCGAAGTTTGGTTCCATGGAGAGCTCGTCGCCGGCGTGCTGCAGCCCGCCCCGGTGCTGCTGCTACCCAGTGGCGAGGTGCCCTGGGCGCTGCGGTTCGGCTGGGCTCCTCCCTGCTGCCGAGCGCCGCTCCGGCGAGGCTCTGGCCAACTTCCGGCGAGGAGCAGCCACTCCAGCCCTGGCAGGTCGATCTCCAGCGGGGATCTGGTGTGGCCAGCGCCAGATCCGTGCGCCCAGGCCACCCTGTGGCTCGGTGTGGCAGGCTCAGCCACTTTAAAATTCCAGGAAATTGCCCCCACTTCCAAAATTCATAGAAAATTGTATTAAAATCCAAAAAAAATGAAACCAATTTTGTTGAATCCATAAAATCCTCATCTATAAGGCTGTGATCTTTTTATATCATAAAAACCTATAATATTTTCTGGGTAATTTAATTTCTCTAAACACCATTATCCCAATGGTGGGCCCTCTATTGCTTTGATTGAGCCCAAAATTTTCCAGAATGCTCCACATATATATGCTAGATAACCATAAAAATTTCAGCTTCATTGATCTTTCAGAACTGTATTAATTGTAACCGTGGCATAATAAGATATATTTGCTTATTATTTTTACTGTGGATCCACACTTAGGTGGTTTGACCTCAAAGTCTGCAAGAGCCCTTTTAATAATCCCAGAAGCTTTACATAAAAATTTCAGCTCCATTGCTCATGTAAAACTGATTTAATTCTAGTATTTGCATAATGGCACATAAACACTAAAGTGAGAACTATATGTATGTTTAATATATTATTTCTTAAACCTTATTACCAGCTTTTATATTTGATCATAATGTTGATAAATATCTTAAATCAAACTAAGTTGATGCTTAGGTCATAATTGCACCTTATCCACCTATACGATTATGCTAGCGTTTAATTTTATTTTTGCATACATGTCATAAAATAGAGACTGAGGAGCTCGAGGAGGTACAACAAGAGGAGGAGGAAGCTTAGCTGAACCTTAACTTAAGCACTAGCATAGAGCAAGGCAAGCCCCGATTTTACTCATAATCCTTAGATTGAGTCCTTTTATATAATCTCATGTCTTCAGGTGTTTTATTTGTTTTATGTGAGGTGTTGTATGAAACCTACTTGCATGACCATAAAGCCTTGGGTCCGAATGGGATTTAAAACCTACCCATGCTGCGCTAATCACTAGATTTTACCACTAGGAATGAGTAAGTGGGGACTACTCATGAGGGTATGGCGTCCACATGAGGGTTTATATGGATTAATCATCCTTTAATGAAGTTTGAGACCGTGCGAGCATATAGGGCAGGGGCACATGGGTGTCGTATGCGTAGGATTGCTCGTGTCGATTGAGGACCGTGTTGTAGTCGGCCCCTTGAACAAGTATTGATTTTATACTGGAAGGATGCTAGTATTATGAGAACTAGTAAACCGACGTACATAGAACCTCGTGTCAAATGATCCTACGACCGACCTTGGTCAGGCGTTGAGAGGACAATAGGTAATCCTGCACGGGGTATGTCTCGGACATCACGTGAGGAACCCTTTGTCCGGGCCGGTCACCTTTTTTCGACATTGGGTAAAGTGAGAAAGATTGCCACATACGACTTGAGTGAGTGCGCCGTGCGTCTTCAAAAGTGTGTATGTGTCGTTTTTCCGGGTTGTGTTCAGCAGAATAAAACCATTGGTTCGAATCGCCGTTCACTCGCGGTGAAAATGAGTCTGCTTGTTTAAGTCGTCGTCGAGTAGTAACAACTGGCATAATATTGAGATTTGATGATTCTGTAATTAATAATTCCAAATTTGCTTGCACCCTTATATGTTTAGTTATAGTTGCTAATTAAGTTTACACTTCTACTAATTGTTAACATAAGGCTAAAATGTGACCACCCTCCTAATGTTAATGCTTTTAAGCTATCCACTATCATTTGAAACAAGCACTTGAGCCTTGCATACTAGTATGGTCTAGAAATTATTTTCTTCAGGTAAGTCTTGTTAAGCTTAGTAGCTTACCGGTTTGTTGATCCTATTTTTCAGGTGAGTCTCTCCTTTAAGCATGATGCATATGAGGGCTTCCCTAAGATTGCACCACCGCCCAAGGGATGGGTGGTACAATGGGAGCTCGAGTTGCCGTCGGCTTGATTTGTGTGTTTCCAGTACGGCGTACCATTGGGCTATTGTGCGCTGTTTTGCTAAATGTCGTTATAAGAGAATACTCCATTACTATTCGTATTTTGCTACTCTCATGTATTTTGCAACATTTAACCTATGTACGATACTTTAAAACTTTATGTATGTTATTTTTAAATTATGTCGCTTGTATATGTAATTGGCGGTGATGCATCACGTGTCACCATCCCATGCAAAGATCCTGTGGCATGATTGTGTCGGTTGCTTTTGGGCATACGGTCGTCACAAGAATATCCGCGGATATTATGCTCATATATCCGTACCCATTAGATAATATCCATAACCGAATCCATATCCGTTATCCGCAACAGGTAAGAAATGTTACCCTTACCAGTTATCCACGGGTATCCATTACCCGCTCTTCAATACTTACTAATATAAGTAATCTAATTAAGTAACCAATGTTTACAATCAAATAGTGACGGGAAATATATAATCTTGCTAGCTCTAAAATATGTAAATATTAATGCCTACAAACATTGGTTTTTTCTATGATAATGAAATTTTAGTTTATTATTAATCCACATGTTACATGAAACCTACATGTTAGTATCCGGGTACGGGTAAGCGGGTATGGATATGGAGTTTTCTTACGTGATAAAAATTATCTATTGGGTTTATTTCGTTATCCGAACCCATACCCGCGGGTACAAATTTCTACCTAAACCCATACTCATCGGGTCGGATGTCCGTGGGTATATGGGTAATGGATATCCATTGCCATCTCTACACCCCGGTGACACACCCAGACACTTAATACAAACCAGACAAATTGGAAGAAAAATCAAACAATATTTGTTTTGGAGACAGATAGGGGTCATCCTCGAAGAGGGATATTCCTCTCAGATATGGGACGAAACGATCCCTCGGAAAACAGGTGGACGAGTCCGTCCCACCTCCCGCGAGCAACGCGTGGGCTCTCTGGTCACCGCCTCCACCACAGACGAGTCAAAGAGGACAAAAAAAACACAACCACGCGACGAGTGTCCAGAGGTGGCGATGAGCGCTCCCCCCCCCCCCCCGAACCCGTAGCGGCGAGCGCCTCCCCCCTCCCTTCCTGCGGCGGGGACTCCTCCCCCACAATTCGGCAGCGCAACAAGAACGGTCCAGTGGCTCAACACAAGAATCTCATATTCAAACAGGAGATAGGACCATTCCATCCCACATTATCTCTCGAACCAAATAGAAAACAGGGATCGTTCTATCCCACAATACACAAAAAAATGGGACCATCCCATCCTTAAAAACTAGGATGGATCCAACCCATCCTATCTTATCTCCGAACCAAACACACCCTTAGTGTCGCACTTTCAGCCAGACGGGAATCCATTTTGTTTCTCTATCTACACTGAAAAGTCACATAATAGTGTGTACGTGCTAGAACTCAACATTTGGTGTACGTTAAGTCCTCACCGAGAGAATATATTTGACGTATTACTTCAGTTGCAACCACCTCTGCTTACAAAATTTACAGAACATGATCGTAATTAAATAGCTTGAAGGAGTATTTCTATAATCACCCCACAATTGCAACATAATTCATTCTGCATGTGCTTGCTGAAAACAGTCAGAGGCAAAACAGTTGATCGATGGTAGCTCTAAAATAATGTACAGTTTGGATCGGAGGGTGTTTTCCTCTGTTCCTTCTATGTATCAATATATATCAGCTTCAGCTAAGATTTGTAATGACAACTAATTTTTATGAACCTGAAAATTCCACGAGTAGTTTATACCACGCCATTTCTAGACAATGGAAAGTATTCCGGCTTCTACATTGTTTCTACCACGGCATAGTGCAATTAAAGATTGTATTTTGGACACGGTCCATATTCTAGCATATGATCAATGAATCTAATAGTTTTACCGCTTCAGTTATCTATATGCTCCTGCGATGAAAACCAAAAAAACCAAAATTAAACTTGTTCATTGTGGCGTTGGTCTATACTGTGTACGTTGTTTGCACATTCCATTTGTACGAAGGCAATCCGGTCACTGAAGGGAAAGAAGAAAACAGCATTTTCCGATCTGTCGACCGTGCATCAGGGATGATAAGCAAGGAATTTCACGCCTCAGCTTGCCGTCAGTTGGGATCCGTTGGACAGCAGTGTTTCCTTGGACTCGTCAGCCGAGCCATACCCTCCGCCATGAATCTGGTCTGCAAGTTATGGGCATTGTTTCCCATGTACCGGTCGTTCCCTGTGATAAGGTACGATCACCATTGTATTTGTACCTAGTAGAGGCAGCAAAATCGTGCATTGTTCTTCTGCTAAAATCTCATGTATTATCTCCCTGTCAACTTGTTACTTTGGATGCCTCTAGACTCTGTGATGGATTGACCATGAGAGAAAATACGTCTACATACATAGATGGACGCAAGAGCTTCTTCCAGAACAGTTTGTGTCAGTGAGTAGGTAATGTGTTACATTTTTGACAATAACTACTTTGAACGTGAGGTTGCTCCTCGAGGCCTATAAATAGTTGATGTCTACTGAGTTACTGCTCCACATTAGTTCCCTGTAATGTGTACTAAGTATATCTCCACATTGTTAAGCTACTATGCACCGACTAGTTAACCGCAAAAGCTAAGCTGATGAGTAAGGGTGGGCAATTCACTTATATTTTAATATACTTTAATACTCTCCCTCACGTGCAGGCTCTTTTAACCCACAGACGTGGAATTAGAGTCGGCTGCAGTTTTATTATAATCTTTTTAATAATTACGCCTGCCATGATTCGAGACCTCTGGCTTTGGTACCATGTTAATTAGGATGAATTGCCTGCCTTGATAGGTCACGTCATCTTGTATTTATAGCCTCAAATGATTACATATTTGACAGGAGGTTACATATTTGGCAAGAGATTACAAGCGTGACGTGCATACCACAAACAGAGACGCAGCTCCCTAATATGAGAAGATTAGTTACCTAAAATAGATGAGAGATTCTATCTTTAACACACATTAGTGTCAGCTATATCTCCACATTACCGTTCCACATAAGTGCCTTTATAAATTGCAGACTCATGTTTCCTTCTATATACAGCCAGGCGGTGTAGTAGCGTCGAGGTATGCATTTTCCACCTCGGTTAATCATAAAAATGGTCGGCATTAGGAAGAGAAATCTTATTATTAAACGCGTTCCAAGTGATGCAAAGGAACACTTGCATGTTTATCTTTGTTTTTGTTCGAAAGCATCCACCAAGTGATGGCCATAACTTTTCATAGTATAGGCCTCCTCGTTGATGAATGGTAGAGAAAGTTCAACGATCCATCTTGTAGAGATAAAATATGGTGTTGTACAGGAGTCGAATAGAACCAAATCATGTAGTAGTTAGTGTTGTTGATAGCTTTGTTGTTGTAACCAAATATTAGTTTAGATTGACTTGGTGATAACCAACAGGGGTATTCCCATCTCATAATAAACAGAACAATGTGGCTTCCTACAGGAGGTGAGATCGCTTCTATAATTTCATAATTGTTTACATCTTCACATGTTGTAGTCCAGCATAACTGTCATTATTTCTTGAGCACAGAATCAATCGAACTATGATCTATATAGTTCCATCTACCGACAACCTACTGTTACACAAGCACAAAGAACTAAGCAAAAATTTTTGCCCCGTTCTTGTTGTATATGGATTTTCAGAATTCAAGAAACATCTTTTGAGAAACCACCAGGGGGTATTGCTCTGCTGAAGCAGACTTTCCGAGTTAAATTACAATCCGAATTTCTCCATGTATCTACACCCCCAAAACAAGAAAAGATAAAACATGTTTTCAGCATTTGTTTAAAGTGAAATGGCAGGCCCTACAGAAGTTCACAATGAAAGTTCAGAACTTCAGATGCTGCCTGACAGAATGACCTAGCTAGCAGCACTATAGACACAACCAAAGTTTAAATTGAGATCGGCCAGATACGAAAGATTAGAATTATACTTCCATTGACTGATACTCCACTTGTTCTGGTATGTCGATAAGCTGCACTCCTGGAGCACTTTTCCTCCTTTGTTTTCGTCAGACTTTCAGTTCAGTTGCAACTTTCATTTTTTACGATCTGATTTTAAGTGATCTTTTTCTCTGCAAGGAAATACAATTTGTTGAAGTTTACTGTTTGATCTTTCTGTAGGCTGCTTATACTCCGAAACGTTCAGCTATTAGTCGAGAAGTTTGGTGACATATCGGAGTGTTTATGGGTCCCAGGATGTTACAGTGGCACTTCAGTCTACATGTGTTTCCTAAAAAGTTTACTCCTCTTCAGTCGACTAAAATGGAGCGATCTTTCAGTGGACGTTCAAATCTAGCAAGCTTTCGGGTTCGAGGTTTGTAGGTCTCCATAGGTGGTTTTTTTTCTTTCCAAAATAGTATTATTTAAATTGTAAATTTCAAAAGAGGATCCCGTTTCAAACAATTGAAGAAACGGGTAAAAGACGTGCTTTAGAGAGGGGGACTCATCTACTGTAGCGATCAGCACTCACCGGGTCACTTATCGGTACAAGTGATGAGTCATCCACCCAGAGGGCGACTCATCCTATGGAGGGGCTGCACGCAAAATTGGCGACTCGTCCACTATTTAATATGGGTTGCCTAGTTGGACGGCGACTAATGAACAAACATTTTTTTAAATATGTAATTAATAAATATTAAATAATTGGAACTGAAAAACAAAATAAGCAATATGATAATTTCAGAAGACAAATTTGATACAAGTCAATAAGAAGTACATGGCAATGATATAACTAATACAGTCTGGGTCCCATGGTCTCTTACTCCTACCCCTACTCTGTGCTCATATGTGGTCCTCCGAGTGTGAATCTATTCGCTGGTCACGTCTGACAGAGTGCACGAAGCAATAAAGCTGGTGTGGTGAACGCCGCATCTTGAGTCTATAGAGGGGGTGTGTTGCCTAACTGTGAAGGATAAATGACATCGGCGTAATTGTCAGTAAGGTTGTCAGCCTCAAAGCTAGTGTCATGCAACAACGTTGTACCGGTGAAACATGAGGCCATGAACAATATTGATATAAATGAATTATTTTTTTATAAAATTTAAACATAGTTAAATGAAAGTGGATATAGAAGTTACCAGCCCCAAAGAGATGAGATGATACGGCTAGGATGGTCCGGCGCCTACAGTCTCAGTCGTGGAGTACCACCTCGCATCTAGGAGTGCCGGTGAGAAGCTACTTTGTCCCTGTCTGATGCTCGTCGATGGTCTAGTCGTATAACAATTGTCGACGCTTACGAAGAACCATGCTACAAATCATCTATGGACGGACAAACTAATGGCGCACAGGACTTGACGTACCTTGTCTCGAATCCTTGTGTAGCATCTTTGTACTTATTACTTATTAGCCAAATCCCACTAGCCATCCTTGCTAGTTGGGACGTGACACCTACCTTGACCTGCCTGGTTCAACGATGACAATTGACATACCCGTTGGTCCATTTAAGCAACACGTTTGTAGGTACATTAGAATAGTAAACGACACCGCTCCAAGTCTGACCTCTGATTGCGATGTACCAGACAAGAGTCCTGCAAAGATGTGATGTGCAACTCCTCGACAGCTACATCTGTCATGTAAGGCTGAGTACGTGAAGGAACCACCTGAGGTATGCCTTGTAAGAAGGCATTACTGTGCGGACACAACTCTTCAACCGCTAGCTTTGTTAGCCGCTTCGAACCAGGCTTAGACATAAGGCTACATGCACGGAGTCCATAGGGTCGTGGAGGCCATTTCCTACAGGTCCACCTGTTAGAACCATATAGAGTTTTGTACAACAGATTTACACGTACTAAATATAGTAAGAAACTTGTGTTTGAATCTAGCCAAAGTTGTGGGTTCGAAAAATTGCTTGCGAAAACATGTAAAAAACATATTTAATCCAGAGTAACTAGCTCCTATTATGTAAACCATTCATAATAAAGTTCAAAATGCCATTAATTATCAAATATACTATAAGCCTGAAACTTAATCAGCATCAGTGCCACTCTCAGAGCCTGGAGCTGCTTACCGAGCATCCCTACTCACCCGATTACGTTACTAGGTGGTCATACTACTCGATCGCCAAAACTCAATGAGGGTTTGAACCAAGATGTTCACACACTTTGGGCCAGTGTAAGACCTAGGTGTTCAATATATTGGCAATGGAGTCTTATAGTGAGGTTCATGTTAAGTTTTGAGCATTCACGTGGTGTTTGACGTGTGGATTGACATGGAACGTGTTAAGTTCATCTTTAACGTGTAGGAGAGAATGCTTTGTGTTTATCGAATGAATTCTTGATGTATTTTGGTGATTCATGGTTGGTTGAGGTGTACAACATGCTTGTGTGAGGTGCTCACACAAGGTGTTGTAGTGTTTGGACTAACGAGAGTCAAGTTGTGGACTTGTGATCACATGGATTGGTTGTTTGCTCATGTGCAGTTGTTGCTTTAGGTCAAGACATGGCTAGTGATAGTGATCGTTGAATTAAACTTAGAGAGAAGTTGAGGCTCAATAACCAAATTCAGGAGGAATTGTGGTTGAGGCAATCAAACGTGTCATGCAACATGTTTGGTTCAAGAACGATGCATATTACGGTACTTGAGAAGTGTCAAGTGATGTTGCAAACATGTTTGGAAGTCATGGGCACAAGTGCAGGAATGGCACGAGGTTGTGTGTGATTCTAACATGTTTGGACGATGAAAAGAAAATGATGAATGTGTTTGGAAGGTGTTCACATGTGTAAAGAGTGCATGGATATGGCAACATGGTTCCAAGGCGTGGTGAAGGTGTTTGAAATTATGTGGAGGTTGTAACAATTTCGTGGTGTGATTCCAGCATGTTCGGATGTGAGAATGTTGGCTTTAGGTAGGTTCAAACGTGAATCCGAGTTGTAGTCGGAATCAGGTGGTCCGGACGCGCGTTTTGTTAGGAAATCAGGCTGTTTGGCCAGAAAACATCTGATTCCGAGTTGGGTGCGAGTTTGGGCTGAAGAGTCCTAGTTACAGATGGATTTTGAGTTGTTTGTGTCATAACCTCTTGTGGCTGCGCCCAAAGAGTTTTGGAAGGTTAGGACTCTAATATATGTGCCAATAGATAGAGTCCAAGTAGGTTAGGAAGTGTCTTATTTGAGCAGGGCTCCTTTGAAGGTGTCCTAGCACTACAAGGATTCGACGAACTTACGACGGCTAAGGCCGTCATAATTAAGTCATAGACCGTCGTAAGTTAGTTACTTATGATGGTATTTCTTTACTTACGACGGTATATAGCCGAGGTAATTACCGGATCGTAAATAACCTAACTTATGGGCTACTGTCGTAAATAACTTAACTTACGACGGCGTCGCGCATCCATCGTAAGTCACGGCCCAGGCCACGTGGTGGCCCAAGGCACGTTACTTACGACGGTTTTGGTGACCGTCGTAAGTAGCAGAAGCTAACTTACGACAGTTCTGGTGACCGTCATAAGTAACAGAAGCTAACTTACGACGGCTTCTGGGCAGTAGCCGTCGTAAGTTATGTTTGTAATTTAAAAAAAATGCACTAACCTGGCTCGATGGCCAGCTCACAGAACAAACACTTATGAAACAGGAGTAAACAGTCATAAAACAGTTCATATGCATCACACACAACACAAATTACAAACGGGCTACACATTACCCCCTCGACTACCTCCGGAGTCGAAGATATCATCTCCACGCGTCTCTCTTGGAACCGGTAGCTGTGGCGATGGAGTAGAGGACTCCGTCGCCCAACCCTACAAATCACATGAGTAGTTACGATGGTTTGGATTTAGATATCAATGTATTTATCTTTTTTCTCACTCTCTTCCTCTTTCTGTACTATTCATCCCCTCTTTATGTTATTCTCACTCACACCCTCTCTCGCACTCTCTCTCTCTCCCTCTATTGCAACACTCCATCTCTCCATCTCACTCTCACTCTCTCTCGCACTCCCTCTCTCCCTTCTGTACCACTCTACATCTCCCTCTCTCCTTATGTTAGATGAAAAATACAATATTAAAGAGTTTATTACCTGTACCGGAGGCACCTGGGCTCCGGGCTCCTGTGACGGGGTCACCTGTGGCGGCTGCCACGAAGGAATCGTGATTTGTTGGCCGTTTTGTCGAGCTAAGGCCTATAATTGGAAAATATTATAATATATGTATTACTGAAATGTTATGAAAGTAAACTACAGTAATTGAAATTACTTACCTCCACCACTGCCTGCATCTGGGCCATGTAGTTAGCTTGGTACTCCTGGATGGCCCTCGTCCTGTCAAGCTCCTCCTGGGTCCGTGTCAGCCTCTCCTGCATGGCACGGAACTCCATGTCCCTCTGCGAGGGACGGCCACTCGACGGCCCAACCGACGAAGCCTACGTCGATGAAGTGCCTCTCGCAGGTTGCGCCGACCTCGAGTCGACAACTCCATCGAAAATGGCAAACCTACAAAAGAAAGAAAAATAATAAGTAAAAGAAGGAAGATTGGAAAACTAAATCAAAGAAATCAACTCACCGGCCATGGGCCTTCCCGCCGCCGCTTGCATACACGGCTTGAGGGTCGATTGGCGCGTTTTCCCAATCGTACCCTTCACCGTGTATTTTAACGACTTCCTGCCCGTACTTTTATTAAAAAATATAGAAATGGTGTTAGTGTGTCAATAATAATATTAGTTATAATTAAATTGAATAATTCTGTAAACTTACCAATCGATCGGTCGCGACCTGACTGCACTGCCCCGGCTGCAACGGGTCACATCCCCTCTGACCTCTCTTCCAAACCTGGATCGCGCTAGGCTCCTGGCCGGTCTCTCGCTCCTGTAGATGCGTGTTAGTAGGATAAATATGTTATGAACACATAAAAAAACTTATAATACACTTACCATGTGTTTAGCCAAACGCAAATGACCATCGGCGCCATAGGTGTGCTTCGCGTCGGACCCTCTGCATCCTCGAGCCCTCATGGACTTTGCTTTGAAGTCATCGCTAGCTCAATACCGACAGAGAGCTCGGTATGCGTCGGGTTGGCCCTCTAACCAGGAAATACTAACCTGCACATATTTAGTATATCATTAACTGTTAACATAAATAACTATTGAGTTTTTTTAACAATTAGAACTTATCTCTGCGTATTGATCCTCTGTCAAGTACGTGTCGGAGTCCCTTCTAAAGGGACCCCGTTCCTGCTGCTGCTGATGTCGTTTCTGGTAGTCGTTAACGGCCTGGATGCGGGCGTACGACAACGCCTGCGTCACGAGCTTCTGAGCGTTTGTGTGGAACACGAGTGTCGCGTGCTCCATCATGCTCTCGCTCGTTTCCTCTAACTGGTACCTCAACTTTAAGAAAACAAACATTTAATCAATATGCATTAACAATTTAAATGAGTTGAAGAATGTAAACATTTAAACTTACCATAAAATCATTCCATACGGCCTCCTGAAGAGTGTCGTGCACCTCGTGCGAGACACGAGCGTAGTCGTCCCACGACAAAGCAGGGACACCATCATTGACACCGGGATAGTGCAAACGCACTAAATCCCCGATGACACCGTTAACCTGCCTGTGGTGTCCCTGGCCTGTGAACGAACAATCGTACCGAGATATGCAAAATTTGTTATCTCAGTAAGTATCTGTAGACATCATGGAATATGTATCAAGTATATGATTTTTTTACCTGTCTCCAACTGGACGAATAGTGACCCGCTCACGAGGAACAGGAGGAGGAGCCGCAAAGTGGGTCCTCCTCGTCCGTCGCCTCTGCGCCACGTCCGGTGACCCGGAAGGCTGGTCACCACTAGAGCCCGAAGGCTCCACGTTCGCCGGCTCCGAAGGTAGGGTAGCCGGCTCCGAGGGCTGGCTAGACTGTGGCGGCGCCCTAACCTCTTACTCTGAATCTGACGACTGTGGGTCAGACTGCAAAATTAAAGGATTGATAAGAATAAATTATTTATAAGTGCAATTTAAAATAACGTGATTGACAACTAAAATTTACCTCTGTGCGCTGTAAGGCCAGAGCCCGGCCCGCGAAGTCTGGTAGGTGCCTCATCAGCTGAGAGCGTCTGCTCGCACCTGACGAGCTACCTGAGAAGAGGTCCCGTGACCGACTGAGGAACCCTCGTGCCCTCTTCTTCCCGCTCCCCTTTGATGACGACAAAATTCATGTTAAGTTAGTGAAGAAAACGTTACATCATCAATTTCAAAATTCATCAACGTCATGATCATGTACCCTACTCCTTAAACCAGACCATCGATCTTCTTTCGTGAGCGTATGAACTGGATTTCGTTTCCGTTTATGCATATCAGAAGTCTCGACATCTTGAGCGTCTCCAACTAAGTCATCGAGTCCTACACCAGGCTCGATGATAAACGAGTCTGGCAACTCTTCTTCTTGCTAAACCTCATCAACCTCGTCAGTATCATGGTAACCATCCTCTCCTGGAGTGTATAACCACTCACAAGGATTAACCTTATGTACAACCCACCAAGCTTTGAGTTTTTTTTGCATGGATAAGATAGGTAATACACTTGCTCCACTTGGTGTGCAAGAACAAATGAATCGTATCCTCGTAGCCGTTCGTTGTGTTTGACTTCCACCATGCCAAATTGGTTTAGTCGAGTTCCATGATTGATATCAAACCAATCACAGTCAAAGAATACTACTCGAAGATCCTTATTCCTGGCAAAAGCAAATTCAAGGATTTTATTAATGATTTCATAATAATTAGTTTCACGTCCTTGAGATTCGAATGCCCTCGTCACAACTCCGGTATTAGATGTTTCCGCGAGAGGACGAAAAGATTCAAATTGAGTTGTACGGAATCGGTAGCCATTGACGTCATATCGATCATAGCTCCTAACTTTAATCAATCCATAGGATAGTTGTCGCAAGTCTTCATGGAGGTCGGCATATTTCATGCACTGTTATAAGAAAACTTTGTAAATACTCATAAGTTATAAAAATACTTTGTAAATATTGCTAAGTTAACGAGAAAATGTTACATGATCTCAAAACCAGGATAGGAAATTAGGTCCTCCGTTTATTCCTTCCCATCGCATCACTTCTACTTATTTGCTCGTAGGTTGATGCCTATGTGTCCAATTTTTCTTGTGTAATTCACTGTACGAAAAGAAAACTTTTTAGAATAGATGTGTTACAAAATACGCCGATTAGTATAAATGTAAGACAAACACTTACTCGAAATATTTGTCCATCTCATCTATATTCACGTACATGTAAAGGAAAGCAACACCCCTTTCTTCTGCGGTAGAGTTGTAGGAAGTGTAACTACCAACAGTAGTGCCTCTTGTTGTAAAAATAGAGAGATCGCTACAAGGAGATTGCTCATCCACATTGTACCGCATTGCCGAAGTGTTGACATTGTTTTCCTCTGCAAAGTAAACACTTGAAAAGTATCCTACTTCTTTAAGAGTAAATGCTTCGGCGATGCATCCTTCTACCTTTGCCCTGTTACGAACCATTGGTTTCAGATATCTTAGTGCTCTTTCAATATGATACATCCACCTATATTGCACGGGACCTCCAACTTTAGCTTCAAATGGAAGATGGATGAGGAGATGTTGCATTGGATTGAAGAACCATGGAGGAATTTTTTTTTCATCTTACATAATAGTACCGGTATCTCCTTCTCCAATTTACGCATCATATCTATCGTGATTTCTTTTGCACAGAGTTGTCTATAGAAGTGACTAAGCTCGGCTAGCACCTTCCACACCGCATCATCAAAATAGCCCCGAAACATAACAGGTAGAAGTCTTTCCATAATTATGTGATAATTATGACTCTTCAACCCTGTCAGCTTTCCCGTTTTGATATTCACGGCTCGTTTTAGACTAGCTGCGTAACCATCTGGGAATTTCAAAATTTTCAACCATTTGAGTACTTCTTTCTTTTCTTTAGGTCGAATACAGAAAGAAGCACGTGGTTTAGCACCACTTTCATAGAGCTCAAGAGTTGGACGGTTACAAAGCTCTGCCAGGTCTTTTCGAGCTTTTATATCGTCTTTCATTTTGCCCGTCATGTCCATACATGTGCTTATAATACATTCGGCCATATTACGCTCTTGATGCATTACATCAACTTTATGCATTAGTATCAACGACTTCACATATGGTAGCTCCCATAGTCCACATATATGAGTCCAATTGTGATCCTCTGCGTAATCGATAAAATATCCAGAACATCCTTTATCTGGCACCAGTTTGTCCATCATATCAGATATTTCAGATCCGTTTAGATGTTTCGGTGGTCCTGTAGTGACAACGGTGTCTTTTTTAAATACATTCCTCTGTTGCCTAAACATGTGATTCGGAGGCAGCCAACGTCTGTGACAATCGAAGTAGCATATCTTTCCTCCATGAGTAAGTCGAAAACAGTCCGTGTCAGAAGCACAATTGGACAAGTCAAACGACCGTGAGTGCTCCATCTAGAAAACATACCCTATGCCGGGAAATCATGGACGGACCACAAATAAGCAGCTCGAAGGTTGAATTTCTGCTTTTTGTAACAGTCGTACGCTTCAACTCCTGTCCACAACATTTTTAATTCTTCGATCAGCGGTTTCAACATCACGTTGAGACGTGGCCCAGGATGATCCGGCCCAGGTATAATGAGGCTAAGGAACATAAACTCGTACTTCATGCAAAGAGCTGGTGGTAGGTTGTACGGAATGACAAAGACAGACCAACAGGAGTATGGTGTGGCATTTGTACTGAACGGCGAGAATCCTCTGTCGCCAACCTGATGCGAACATTTCTCGCATCACGACTGAAATCTGGATCAAACCGGTCAAGCGTCTTCCATGCCTCACCGTCGGCCGGGTGTATCATGACTGCTTTGTTCTCACGTACACCTTCCTTGTGCCATCTCATGTGTCTGGCCGTTCTTTTTGATAGAAACAACCGCTTCAACCGAGGTGTCACGGGTAAGTAACGAAGTTGCTTACGTGCGACTTCTGTCATCACATTATCACCATCGTTATTAACAACTTCGACAAACCTTGATTCACCATATTTTAAGCATTTCTTCTCTTTTGCATGCTCTTTCCAGAAAAGCATGCAATTATCTGGACACACATCAATCTTCTCATATTTCATACCAAGACCGGAAAATAATTTCTTCGCCTGATACATATCTTTAGGTACTTTATGAGGCTATGGAAGTATGTCACTGATCAATTTGATGAGGTCATTGTAGCAGTTATTAGAAAAGAAGTACTTAGACTTAATTGCCATAAGTCCAGTCATGAAAGTGAGGAGGGTCACTTCAGTGTGTTCATGCAGCGGCTCTTCTGAAGCTTTGAGAAGCTTGAAGAACGCTTCAACCTCCGTTGTAGGAGGATCCTCCGTAAACTCTGGTTGTATAGATTCAAGCATCTCATCCATCCTATCAACCCCCGTGTTATCATCATTTTCCTCTTCCACTTCTTGTACAGTTTGAGAAGTTGTCTTGCCGTGGAAGGTCCACACCTCATAATGTGGCGTGTAACTGTTTTCGACACAAGTGTATCGAGACCATCATTTTATCCAAAAACTTGGTATTCCGACATTTCGTACATGGGCACCGCACCTTATCGATCTTTGACAATGAAAAAGCTCGATCTACGAAAGCATCTGTCTTGGCGAACCACTCATCCGAGTGACCACCAGAACTGTTCTTCCAACCGGTATACATCCAACTACGGTCCTCACCCATGTTTGAATCTGCAGTTTAATGTCAAGGAAATTATAGGTACTTTATAATTTATTTATGTCACGGCTCTACATCTATTGGAAAGGATAGGTCCTAAACCCACCCAAGAGTGACCGAGCGGAGCATGCTCATGACGAGACGCGTGGTCTGGATCCGAACGAAATTTCAGCAGCATAACCCCGCTGTTCTTCACTGCACGCCCGAAAATGGTGCAGCAGAGAACAACAGGGTTATCCGTCAAAATCTCGTCTAGATCTAAACCCGCGTCTCATCACAAGCCACACCCCCTCGGTCACTCCCAGGCTGTCCAAAAAGGGACAATTCCAAATCGACACGCCTCACATGCGTAACACATGTGAGACGGGCCGGTTCGAAACGGGTGACGCATGTTGTATATGTTTACGTCAATCTTTTATTTTTGAGTCATTTAAAAGAGAGAGAGGAAAGACGAGAAAGAAGGAAAGAACGAGAGAGAGACAAAGAAGTGGGCCAGCCATCTTAAGTTATGCCCCGCTGGGGCCTGCCATTATATTACGACGCCTTTAGGGTTAGCCGTCGTACATTATGCCCCGTCGTAAGTGGGTCAAAGATGAAACCGCCCCGTCAGGGCCCGCCGTCCACGCGCGGGGGCTTGCCGTCCTCCGTGCCTATATCGACTAATACATTACCACTAAATGGGCCGTGACAGAACCTAAATGGGTCGTGTCAGGCCGGACCGGGCCGAAACCCATTTATTTACATATAGTAACTAATCACGCAATCAATCAAAGTATTAATTCAACAATAATCAATTACAATACTAATTAAACAATTAATCAACTAAGATCAAATTAAACATGTAATCAACTAATTCAACCATTTAAACAACTAATTCACACATAAACACGGTGTCGGTTCACACATACACACGGTGTCGGTTCACGGCGCCCATGGCGTCGGGAGGCGGAACAGCGAGCATGGACCTGGCGGCGCGGCGAGCAGGAGCTCGAAGCGTGGCAAGAAGGGGCTCCAGGCAGCACGGCGAGCAGGGGCCGGGCGAGGCGGGTCGGGCGGCACAGCAGGGCGGGGCTCGAGGCGGGGCGGGGCGAGGCACGGGGCGCCATGCTGCGACGGGGCGGGGCGCGGGACGGCGGTGCGCGGTGGGGCGGGGCGCGGGACGGTGGTGCGCGGCGGCAGGGCGTGGCGGCGGAGACGTCGCGGCTCGGCGAGGGCGAGGCGGAGCGGTGCGGCGGTAGTCGCCTGATCGCGCGCGTGAGTGGGCCGCGCACGCGGCCCACGAGATGTAGAGTTATGTTTTTTATTTACGATGGCTTCTTTACTTACGACAGTTTAGCTTTTAGCTGTCGTAAATGGTACTTAAATTCCGTCGGTCCTTTTATTTACGATGGCCGAGAGCCAGCGACCGTCGTAAGTTTGTAAACTTACGACGGCTACCACACGCCGTCGTAAGTACGTTAATTTAAGACGGCTGACCCACGTAAATAAATTCAGCCGTCGTAAAATGTTGATTTTCCTGTAGTGAAGCGCCGCGGCTGCGGCTGGCGGCCGTCGGTGGAGGCGGCGGCGGCGAGCGGCGATGGAGGTGGTGGCGGAGGTCAGCTCGGGACAGGGCTGAGAGTCTGGCTCGGGCTGAGCAGCCCAAGTGTCCATGACCGTCGGTTCTAATCCGACGATCCACGCGTTCTACGAGGGTCATGAAAAACGTCCCACAACCCTAATACACTCATTTTCATCCCCCTCCCTCTCTCCTCTCCAGAGCACGGGGGGCCGGCGGCGCCTTGCAGCGACGGCGGCGGGCGGAGGCGGCGCCGGCATCGGCGACGCTCGGCCAAGCGAGGCGAGCCGCCCAGGCATCCCCCTGCCACCGACTGGACGCCTAGGCGTCGGTACGCTGTCGATGGCGGGGGCTGGTGGCAGCGGGGCCGGGGATAAAGCAAAAACAATGTGCTTAAACAACTAATCAATCAATTGACTAAATTAAATAACTAAAATCAGAAACAATTACTAATTTAAACCAAATAAATAACAACTAAATAATTATCTACTAAATACATTCAAATTGATTAAGTATTTAAAATTTTATCTAATCTAACTAACAACTAATTACAAATACTAAAAAAACTACTTGATTCGGTTTGGCGACGACGGCAATGGTTGTGGCAATGGAGGCGGCGGCGGTCCGCGGGAATCAGGGGGTGGGGGCCGCGGCCGGCAGCGGCGAGGTTGGGACCGGAGGCAGCGAGGCGGCGCCGGGTGGCTCGGAGCGGGACCGGGGCGGCCCGGGGCGGCTCGGGGCGGGGCCGGTGGCGGCTCGGGCGGTGCGGGCTCGGGTTCGGGCGCCGGGGCGGCGGTTAAAACCATCTACTTACGACCGTCGTAAATAACAGAAGCACTATTTACGACGGTAGAGCCACCCCGTCATAAATAATAGGCACTTATTTATGACGGTACTGTATAAATAACCGTCGTAAATAGGGTTTTTTATTTTTTTAAAAACAGAAAATGCTGACCGCTGGCTCTATGGCCAGTTCACTGGCTCGATGGCCGGCACACAGGCAGTCATATAGACGATACACGGTCACAATCATAGAAAGTGCCACGATACACGATCACAATCATAGGCAGTCATATATCACAAGTCCATCACAAGCAATCACATGACATTATACACACCAAGCTAAACATTACTATCACGACCGCTACCTCCGGAGCCCGCAAAATTATCCTCGAGCCGTCTACCCACTCGTGGCACGTGCGGCGATGGAGTGCGAGCCCCTGTCCCTGATGCATGTCATGTTCAAGCATATATTACTAGAATTAAGCAAGTTGAACTAGTTTTGACTTAATTTGAGCAAGTTTAACTATATAAGGCTATATTTGAGCAAGTTTAAAGTGTTTTGGTTATATTTGAGAAAGTTCAACTATGTTTGTCTATAATAGAGCAATGTTAACTAAGTTTAGTTATATTTGAGTAAGTTTAGTTATAATTGGCCAAGTATGTATAAATAAACTCAAGAGAGTTTCGTTTTTACCTGAGCTCCTGTAGTCGGCACCTGTGGCTGCTCTGGCTCGATCACCGGTGGTGGCTCCCACCGTGGAAGCTCAGCCTGTTGTCCAGCCATCATAGCCTGTGAATACAAACTATTAGAATATTTTTATATTTATTATTTTGAAACATATACATATTTGAACGATAATTACTTACCGCCATTGCCGCCTGAAACTGTAGCATGTACGAGTTTAGATACTCATCCCTGGCCCTAGTGGTTGCGGCCTGTCGCTCTCGCTGTTGTCGGAGCTCCTCGTGAGTCCTCTCTCTCTCTCTCCGGAGCTCCTCCTGTGTCCGGTAGAGCTCCTCCTGGACACTATAGAGCTCCAGCAAGCTAGACCGGCTGTAAGAGCTAGCCTGCTGAGAGGAAGAAGACCTGGAGGGTCGTGCCTGCCTGGAGTCGACCACTCCTTTGAAGATGCCGAACCTCCATAAAGAAGAAAGTTTATTAGATTTTCATGGACCACTCCAACAAAGTCGTAGATAGTAATTATAGAAGATGAAACTCACCGACCATGAGGTTTTCTGCGTCCACTTGCGTACGCGACTTCTGGGATGATTGTTGGCGCGTTCTACCAATCATACTCCTTACCGCAAAGCCTCCGTGCCTCCTGGCCATACCTGGTCTATAAATAATAAAACAAAAGAACATCAGCTAATTTGATTAAGAGAATTCAATACATGTGATGAGACAACTCACCAGTGCCTCTGTCGCTGACTGAGAGTAGAGCTGGTCGGGCTGTGACGGATCACTTCCTCTGTGACCTCTCTTCCACACCTCAATCGGTGGGGGCTCCTGACCAGTTGCGCGATCCTATGGATGCACGTGTCAGCACAATGAAAATATGAAAAATAAACAAACATTATACTTGTTAAGTTACACTTACAAGGCGTTTATTTGACCGCAAATACCCGTCAGCAACAAAAAAGTGAGGCGGGTCCGTCCCTTTGCTTTCTCGACGACTGCGGGAGAGGGCCTGGAAATCCTCACTCCCCCACCGTAAGCAAAGGGCCTTGTACGCCTCCGGCCTGCCTTCTAGCCATTGGACTCCTCCACGACCCTACACAAATGTCTTATTAGTTGAAAGCACTTTAAATAGAATGAGATAATTGAATAAAATAAAATTGAGAATTTACCTCCATGTATTGCTCCATAGTCAGGTACGTGGAAGACGCCGCCCTGAAGTGGCCCAACTCTTGCTCGCCCGGATGTAGATTGAAATATTTGTTGGTAGCTTGAATCCGGGCGCTCGAAAGGGCCTGAGTCACGAGCTTCCTAGCGTTGTGGTGGAAGACTAGCCGGGCGTGGTCCACCACGCCCTCGTCCTCCAAACGGAACCGTGCCTTGCACAACAAATTTATAAGTAATCGTATTTAACGTATTATATACTACATTTGATATGCTTACCATGAAGTCGGACCATACAGCCTCCTAGTGGTTGCCATGAGTCACGTCCTGTGCGGTTGCGTAATCGTCCCATGACGTGGCGGCGACACCGTTTACTACACCTGGGTAGTGCAAACGGATCAGAACACCCAGGACACGGTTCACCTGCTTGTGTCATCCTTGACCCGAGAAGGAGTCATCGTAACCAACCCCTAATACAGAATTATGTATATATATATAAGCTTAGAAAAATCTAAATTGAAGTGTAAGATATTTACTTACATATCGCCAACCACACGGATAACTATCCGATCTAATGGGTTTGATGGAGCAGGAGGAAGACTCACAAAGTGACCACTCCTAGTCTTGCGCACCCGACGAGGCTCCACATCAGGTGACAAGAAGAGTGGTCAGCTGAGGAACCTCCTGGCTGAGAACCACCGGACCTAGAAGCTGACTGCGAAGGGTGGTCAGCCACTAGTGGCTGCTGTGAACCACACTCCTCGGAGTACTTGGACGAAGAGTCGTCCTAGAAATTGTATATATATGCATATAGTACTTATGCAATTTAAGAACTTAAAAAAATTGAAGAAGATGCTATTTACCTCTAAAGACCGCATTACTGCCACATTTCTACCTTGCAGCTCTAGTACCTGGCTCAACAACACAGCCCTCCTACTAGCGCTGAGCTGGCTACCCCAAAAAGCCTCGCTCGAGGCGGTGGGCAGAAAACCCCTCGCCAGTGGCTTGTCCCACTTGCTCTTTCCCTTTCTCCTACTTGACGACATCCTGTTAAATAAACAATTATTATTTATTGAATTCAATTAATAATAAGGAAGATAATAGAAAAGAAGATAATAGAATTCAACCGTGACTGGTTTTCGTTTTCGTGTCTCACGAGTCTTTATATATTGAACATCTCCAACTAACTCATCAAGTTCTAGACCTGGCTCGATGATAAATTGATCCGGTAACTCATCTTCTTGGTAAATCTTATCAATCTCACCGTTCAACGATAACAAAGTATCATTATACTCATCATTGTCTGGTGTAGATAACTGTTCACGAGGATTCACCTTTTGTATAACCCACCAAGCACGTAGATTTTCGCAAGGATAATTTAAATAATACACTTGCTCGACTTAGTTTGCAAGGACGAATGTGTCACATCCTCGTAGTCGTCCATTGTGTTTCACTTCTACCATGCCAAATTGGTTTTGTCGAGTTCCTGTATTATTATCAAACCAATCGCAGTAAAAAAGACTACATTTAGCTCTTTATTTCCGGCAAAACTGAATTCAAGGATTCTTTTAATAATCCCATAGTAATCCGTTTCCCGTCCTTCGGCATCAAGAGTCGTATTCACAACTCTAGTGTTACATGTTGCCGTTAGAGGTCGATGATCTTCAAAATTAGTTGTACGAAAGCGAAACCCATTGACATCGTATCGACCATAGCTTCTAACTTTAGTAGATCCGTATGACAATTGACGCAAGTCCTCATGGACATGTGCATCATTTTTGCACTGTTCGAAATATAGAAATTAGAAGGTTTTTTAGCCCCAAAATCGTTAATCATAGAAGGAGAGAAAGAAAAGAAATTGTTACATGTTCTCTAAACCAAGATTGAAAGTTAGGCCCTCCATTTACTCCAATACGTCGCATCGTTAGTACTTGCTTGCTCGTAGGTTGATGCTTATACTTCCAATTTTCTCGGTCAAACAGGCTAAATAAAGAAAAAAAACAGGGTCATTATTGTATATTCAGACATGCGTGCTATTTAGTATACATGGTGAACAAACACTTACTGAAAATATTTGTCCATCCTATCTATATTTGCGTACATGAGCAATGCCGCTGTCTTTTCTTCTGTTGTAGCATCGTAGCTCGTGCTACTACCAACGGTGGTGCCTCTTGTTTGAAAAATTGAGAGGTCGCTACAAGTAAGTGCTTTATTCATATTGTACCGCAGCGTTGGAGCATTAACATTATTTTTTTCTGCAAAATAAACACTTGAAAAGTATCCCATCGCCTAAAGTGTAAAATCTTCGGCAATGCATCCTTCTACCCTTGACCTATTGCGAACAATTGATTTCAGCATTCTAAGTGCTCTTTCAATGCGATACATCCACCGATATTGAACAGGGCCGCCCACTTTAGCTTCATATGGAAGATGTATTAGGAGATGTTGCATTGGGTTGAAGAAGTCTAGAGGAAAAAAAATTTCCATCTTACATAACAACACAGGTACCTCTATTTCCAATTTTTCCATCACCTCCTTTGTGATTTCTTTAGCACAAAGCTGTCTATAAAAAAAGCTAAGCTCGGCTAACACCTTTCACACTGCATTGTCAAGATAGCCCCGAAACATTACCGGCAAAAGTCGTTCCATGATTATGTGATAATCATGGCTTTTCAACCCAGTGAGTTTTCCAGTCTTCACATTCACAGCTCGTCTCAGGCTAGCAGCATAACCATCTGGAAATTTCAACTTTTTCAACCAATTAAAGACTTCTTTCTTTTCTTTACCTTTAAGACAGAAAGATGCGCGAGGTTTGCCACCGGCTTCAGTGAGTTCAAGACTTGGACGATTACAAACTTCTGTCAAATGCTTTCGAGCCTTTAGATTGTCTTTTGTTTTGCCCATCATATCCAAACATGTACTTACAATGCACTCGCAAATGTTACGCTCGTGATGTATGACATCAATGTTGTGCATTAGAATTAAGAACTTCACATACGGTAGCACCCATAATATACATACATGAGTCTAATTGTGGTCCTCTCCGTAACCAACAAAATATCCTGGACGAGTTTCATCTGGCACAAGTTTGTCCAACAATGCAGAAATCTCTGACCCATTCAAACGTTGCAGTGGTCCTTTTATGATAATAGTGTAAGATATCTTGCCACCATAACTCAGGCGAAAACATTCTGTGTCTGCAGCACATATCAGACATGTCAAACGACCATGAGTGCTCCAGCTAGAAAACATGTCATATGCTGGAAAGTCATGAACGGACCATAAGTACGCAACTCGAAGGTTCAATTTCTGTTTTCTATAACAGTCATACACATCGATTCCTGTCCATAACATTTTCAACTCCTCAATCAACGGCCTCAACATCACGTTGAGTCGTGAACCAGGATGATCTGGTCCAGGTACAATGAGGCAGGAGAACATAAACTCATACTTCATACACAAAGATGGTGGCAAATTGTACTGAATAACGAACACGGGCCAACATGAGTATGGGGTGGCGTTAGTACTGAACGGTGAGAAACCATCCGTCGCTAACCCGATGCGGATGTTTCTTGCATCGTTGGCAAAATCTGGATCGAAGCGGTCCAACGCCTTCCATGCCTCACCGTCGAACGGATGCACCATAACTCCACTGTTCTCACGTACCTTCTTTGTGCCATCGCATATGTCTGGCGATTCTTTTCAAAAGAAACAAACGCTTCAACCGAGGTGTAACAGGGGCGGGCCGTGCCGGGTCGGGGCATGTCGTGCCGTGCCTGGTTGGGCCGTGCAGGGTCGAGCTGTGCCGGGTCGTCGGTCCATGCCGTGCTAGGGGTTGGGCCGTGTGCCGAGTCGAGCCGCGCCGTGCTGCCGGATTGGGCCGTGTCGGGTCGGGCCGTGTAGGGTCGGGTCATGCCGGGTTGGGCCGTGTCGTGCCTGGTAAGGCCGTGCAGGGTTGGGCGGTGACGGGTTAGGTCGTGCCATGCTGGGGGTTGGGCCGTGTGCTGGGTCGGGCCGTGCCGTGCTGCCGGGTTTGGCCGTGCCGGGTCGGGCCGTGCCGTGCCAGGTTGGGCCGTGACGGGTCAGGTCGTGCCATGCTGGGGGTTGGGCCATGTGCCGGGTCGGGTCGTTCCGTGCTGTCGGGTTTGGCCGTGCCGGGTCGGGCCGTGCCGTGCCGGGTTGGGCTGTGCCAAGTTGGTCTGTGCCGTGCCGGGTCGGGCCGTGCCAGATCGGCCCGAAACCTATTAATATACGTATAATGAGTAAACACTCACAATCAATTAATTAACTAATTCAAAACTAATTGAACATTTCAAAACTAAATAAATAATTAAATACTTCAAACTAATAAACTTACGAGACTAATTGAACAATAAAAAAAGTAATCAAACAATTATATACTAGTTAAACAGACTAATTATAAGCTAAACTAAATAAATAATTAAACAATTTAAACTAATTAAGTAATCTAATTAAATTTTTACAGTCTAATTAACCAATTACAATCTAAAGTAAACAATTACAAACTATTTAAAAAATCTTATCTAATTAAACAAACTAATTACAATCTAATTATAATCTAATTAAACAATTACAAACTAGACTAAACTATTTAATTTAAACTTTTACAAACAAAACTAAATAACTAATTAAACTAAAAAAACTAATTACAAACAAACCTTAATAGGCAGGGGTCGCGCTGCGCCGGGTCGGGGCGGCGGCGGAGGGCTGGCCGGGGCCGGCAGGGGGCGACTGGGTCGGGGCGGCGGCGGAGGGCATGCCGGGGGCGGCCGAGGGCGGCCGGGAGCGACAGGGGGCGGCCGGGAGTGACAGGGGGCGGCCAAGGGCGGCCGGTGGTGGCCGGGTGCGGCCGGGTGCGACCGGTGGCGGCAGGGGGCGGCCGGCGGGGGCGGGGGCGGGCGGCGTTGGCGGCGGTCACGCGCGTGGGAGGGAAGCGAAACCGCTCCTCTCCCGCGCGCGGCTGTATATTTATGTCCTTATTTTCGAGGGTTCCCTGCGCCGTCGTAAATAAGCTACTTATTTACGACGGTTAGGTCAACCGTCGTTAATAAGGTCATTATTTAACGACGGTGACCATTAACCATCGTAAATACGTCGCTTATTTACGTTGGTTAGGTTAACCATCGTAAATAATGGTCTTATTAACGACAGTGTTTTTTCACCGTTGTTAATATACTTATTAACAACGGCACCGTCGTAAATAATTTCCCCCCTTGTTAATTTACTAGTTTTCTGTAGTGTGCTTCCAGTCTGTGGATCAATGGTTTATGGTGATTGGAGGTATGTTTCCCTTATACCTCTCATTCCAATGGAAATTTTGGATGAGTTCTATCACCCAAAGGAAATGTTGGATGGACCTATATAGCTAAGTTACACGCCTGGCTTGTTGCTACGCATATATATTGATATAAGAAGGAGAAAGGACTAGCATCTAATCTAATGATAAAAACAATAGCTGTGTAACTTAGATGGTGCGGTGTTAAGTATAGACAACTGGACAACTAGTATGAGAGTAATGATATATGCACAAATGACAAAAAATATTCCTACCATCATCATACGGATGAAACTGTTAGCATGATGAAATGATTAATTAAAAAAGGAAAAGGTGTTTGACGTATTTACGAGAGCTTGCATCACGGTATTACTAATTTTTGAGAAATTTATTAAATTCTTAATTCTGTATCAGGCAAAATGAATGAGTGCCTGCTTCGTATCGCAACAAAGTTTTCGATTCAGCCGGCCGCTTTAGATGTGGACATATACCCATTTAATAACGGAAGACAAGGCATAGCATTTATCGTCTCAAGTCAAACTGAAGCTAGAACACACAGTCTTAGGACAACGGCTACATTCACTCCGCGTAAACTGCTGCTTCCTCCGGTCTCCTTTATATATATAATTCGCTAGAAGCATCATTTCCTAACAATTTAGCAAGCAGCATGTCCATATGGACATTCATGATTCAATATGGGCACTTTAAAAGCTGCAATTTTTAAGTGGGTTGTTGTGTGGTATTATAATCGTGTGTTCACCATTTTTACACAATTTACCATGGGTATGAGAGGCAATAGGAATAGAAGATTTAGTGACATGCATCGCCTATGAAAAGGGCTTCACCTGGTAGGATGAGATTTATTTGGTCCGATGTCATTCCCCTAATGTTGTTCTAGGTGTTGATCACTTTTTTGTGGCCGGCCAGTGTATTACTTATGACTGGAGCAGGCGCTCTGCTCTCTGTCTTGATGAAATTGTCCTTTATAGCCATATATGGGCTGGTTTTAAGTTTAATCTGATTAGATGAAAAAACTAGTCTCATTGTTATTAAATTACTGCTGTTAATTAAATTTATAATTGTAATCTAGTTTTAAATTAAATTTATTTATTTAATGACACCAACTTAAAAATATAGAAAGTATGTGTTTGCATTTGTTTATTACCTTTGCGTGAATAGATAATCTATAATCTTAGGATAGGTCATACAAGACAGTACTTTATGGCCTACATGCGTGCATGCATGTAAACTCATACAGTACATTATGGCACCGTAAACACTAAAAGACATTAAGATTCGTATCCTTTTCATACCATGGCAAAACACAGGTTCCTGTTTTATTTCTTTCACGCTACGTGTTCGTATATTCCATATATATTGTGATCGGATGAACAGGTACTGTGTATTTGTTGGTCGTGCAATATACTGTAGTATACATATATATATGACCGTTCTCTTCTGAAATTTCATCGAAGCCGATCCAGACATCCAGCCATGAGCTATGAGCCCATGACAAAAAAAAGTTCATTATTTGTCATGCATTAAAGCCTTGTATCCGACTGGTCGATTAGCGTTGTAGCAGTAGGCACAAGGCAGAAGTAGATGCACACCTACTTGCATGCATTAGAACGTCTGCAATTGTTGATAGTCTACAATTTGCCACTTTACACACCACCACCAGTTATCGTGGGCTCCACACATGTCCGAAGAAATGCCAACACAAAATATACGCTTTTTTGTCACAAGCCAAAATGAAGAAAATGACCGCATGGAGGGGATCGATGGCCGGCGGCCAGTCTTGGCTTGATGGGTGTTGGTGACCATCTCATGTGATCAATTTTGTCTAGTTCATGGTTTATTTTACAAATTTCGTGGCCTCGGCCTCAGCGGAGCGCCTGCCCCGGAGAGAGGCGCGCGCGGATCGTGGTCGTCTCGTCGAGCCGGCACCAGGCGTCGGCCATGCACCGGATCTTGCCCACCTGCGCTGCCGCCAGCACCCGAGTGTTCGCCTTGATCTCGTCGATCGCCACGGCAAGGCTCTTGCGGCCGGCGAAGTGGTCGCCATCTCGCCGAGCTCCGAAATGTCGATGGCCATGCCTAGCCCCGCGTGGAAGGCGCGCTCGGACTCGGAGGCTAACGTTGGGGCATAGTACTCGCGGAGCTCCTCGATCGTGCCCTCACGCACCATGGATGTCGTCTACGCGCAATGGGCGGCTGCGGCTGACTTGGACTTTCGCCACCGCCGCTCCCATGACCGGATCTGTGACGTCATTATACCTCTCCTCGCTGCACGGGAGATCCATCACCATCCTGCTCCTCCCTATTGTTCTCATGGCGGTTGCTGCCTTTGCAATTGGAATGATCAAGGCCAGAATAAGGCGGTGACAGTCGGTCTATGGCGTGCCTCAATCATATCTCGTAGCACATCACAGCGACGATAGCCACGCTTGGGCATCTCTCAAATCAAGTATCCTCAGTCTCAACTCTCAACTTCTTGCATATGGTGTGAGGATGTTAATGATTACTTCACCTTACGGTAGGTGAGAACAATGACGCCTGAATGCGTTACTAACCTCTATCAGGTGTTGTCTTGGTGCTAATGTCTCGCTGAATACTTCAGTTAAAATATAATCTAATAATTGGTGATGGTGTCACATTTGTGTCGCATACACTCTGGAGTATATTCTTGGAGATCTCCGGTGAACTGTCTTAGGACTATCACTACAGGAAACGTAAGTAGCCCACCAAAATAGCTAGGAAGCCCACAAAAATAGCTATTTTCGTAGGTTTTGGCCGTATTTTCCTGGGCTTGGGGCCCACGAAAATAAACTGTTAAAAATAAAAGTATTTTCATGGGCTGCCCATGAAAATAACGTCATTGTCGTGGGTCTCCATCGACACACGAAAATAGCCAAGGCACACGAAACTAGCTACTAAGCCCATAACAATAGCTATTTTCGTGGGTTTTGGCCGTATTTTCTTGGGCTCGGGGCCCTTGAAAATAAAAGTATTTTTGTGGACCGCCCACGAAAATAACGTTATTGTCATGGGTCTCCATCGGCAGACAAAAATAATGGTATTGTCGTCGGCCACACAGGCACACGAAAATAGCAACGAAGTATTTTCGTCGGCCACCTAGAGTCGAAAATATCCATGACTTATTTTCGTCGGCTCCCTAGGCACACGAAAATATCCCCAAACTAATTTTGTGAGCCACTCCTAGGCACAAGAAAAATAATCCCGAGTTATTTTCGTGGGCCAAGCCCTGGCCCATGAAAATAAAATAGCATTATTTTTGTGTGTTTTTCTGTGGCCCACAAAAATAACAATATATTACAGTCAATAAATAGAATACAACACATTCCTCACATAAATAGAATATAACACATAAACAGAACAACCACGTAAACATAATTCATTTCACCATTGAAGCACTAAATCAAACCAAATTCACATCCGTCCAAACATTATTTAGCATACGCAACATTCACGAGCACGCATACATAGTCAATACAATAGTTTTTACAAATTAATCATTATTTTGAGTTTTACAAACAGCCCAACAAACTGCCTCTAAACCCTAATCTTCCCGCTCATCAATTTACTTGTATCAAGCCAAAATGTTAGCATGACTGGATAAAATACAAATGAAAAATACAATGATATATATATATATATTCTTTCGATGGTTTCAAAAATTATCCTCTATAGGGAAGAAATGCAAATGCAATCTGATCTAAAAATTATCCTTTTTTATGAGTATGCATTTTGTTTCCTCTAAAAAGTGACTACCTTAAGAAATGCATTAAAATAAGAATAGTAAACATTCAGTGAACAAGTTACCTAGTTGCTAGAGCTAGAGCAAAGAACTGATCGATACAGTCGTCTTCTCCACCCTGTCCTCCGGAAGACGGAGTTTGCAAATTCAAAACAGGTGAACTCTGCAGGTTTTGTGCCCTTGACGATGATCCCTTACAATAAAAAATGATACATGTTAAAAGTATACTAAAAATTTACAATAAAAATAAAGGAGAACCTAAGGAGTATATATATACCTGTGTTCCAGGGGTAATAGGCAGTGTATACATCGGTTGCGAGAAATACGCCGGTAACCGTGGAGGCATCGGTAGCGATGGCATGGCGCCATACAGTCTAAGCTAAGAAAAGTATCCATAAAATGTTGCAAAACTGTTTAGCACAATTCTTCTCTAAATTCTCTATATAAATACTTGAACTCTGAGTACATACCTGCATCTGTTGTTGTCCTGTTGCGATATTTGAGAAGTAGTCATTTTGCGCTTTTATGCACTCTTCTTGTCGTCTCATTCGAGCCTCCATTTTTTGAACCGAGACTCATCTTCGGAACGCGTACGACGTGAAGAACTTTGTCCGCTCGGTGTTGACCTTGACTCCGAGAGAACCACATCAGAGTTCATTATACCATTGAACATTGAATACCTACAATCATAATTACAAGGTTGACACTTAAAAATAATTTATAAGAATGAAAGAATAAAAGAGATATAAATTCACCTCCCGTGAGGCTTTTCCACCACTGGATTGGTATAAAGCAACGACGTCGACATCGTTCTTTCTCCAATCGTAATCATCTCCATAGCGTCAGACTACCTCTTTACCATATTCCTCCTACACCAAAAAATATGTGTAAACAAAATATAAAACAATGTTATTGTTTTATCATGAACTTCAGTAATATGACGCAACAAGTTCTGAGTGGCTGCCGGATTGCATAGTTGAAGTGTCGTCGATGCCTCATTGTCCTTTTATATAATTATCGATGAAAGAGGGTTCCTCGTCACTTTCAGAAGCCTACCATCTCCAACATAATGATGAAGAACTTGACCACCGGCCTCACGATTGATTCTTTTTGAGGTAGATTTCTCTTGATACTCTCTCGATGCCCAATAAGCACATAAAGCATAGTAAGCGTCAGAGCATTTAGCCATCCACATAATCATTACCTGACGATATTAATCCTCCTCTAAATAAGATTTGAAGCTCCCAGATGCTTGTTCATCATTTGTCCAAGTTTCTCCTTATAATACAGGCACACAACTGTGATTCGTGCATTAGATATCATGGCATTCACAACTTTGTGCGCTGCTCTATGAAATACTTTACGTGCTTGTGACTCTAGAGCAACGTCATGGTCATCAGACAAACGAAATCATTTCTTCAAAAACAACGTTAAAAAATATTATTAAGTAAAGATGATGCATTATAAGAAAATTGTACCTAAAAATCGTGCCAAACGGCTCCGGCCACATTTTCCATGTACGGGATGTGGAGCAATTTTGTAGTGCTCCCAATTCATTGCTGGTTTTTCTTCGTTTTTTATAGTCACAAGACCTGGATAATGGTGACGACATATAGCACACAACACTACATTAGGCTGCCTACGATGTCGTTTACCATTCCAATCCAAGTCATTGCCTGCATGTAGTTTTAAAAAGATATTACATTTGTGAAAAAAATATGTATCACCAATTCATAGTTAATTATATATTTATTAACCAGCCACCGAAAGGAGTGATCCTTATTCTCTGTTGTGGAGGCACAAGCAACGGTAGAGTATTTGAAGATCGATATCTGAATGATGGTGCCAAGTCTCCCATATCCCTGTCTCCCCCCTCGTCACCCTCCTCATCATCATCTGAGCTTCCTCCTCAATATAGTCTCTTACCCCAGGTTGTTGCTCTTCCCACGCAGAATCCACTCCCCTAAATCTTCCTGACGTTCCTCATGACCCTCCGCCTCTTGGATCTCCTGCTCCACCTGTAATTAGAGAAATTAGTTTCACATGATAAATTTGATAATACAATAAAATTATAGAGACACAAACCTGTTCGTTAGCTTCTTACATGCATCTTCTAAATGCTTCTCGTCTGCTACTATTTGAAGCAATACCCAGGAAAAGAGAGTCGTGACTACGAGAGGAGCTTGTGGATCGGCTCCCAGACTTGCTTGAGGAGCCAAAAATGCCCTTACCGATATTCTTCAAACCACGTGCTGTTGAAAACAAAAATTAGTAATAAATAAATATATAGAACATAAAGTAATAAAAGTAAATAGAATTACAACATAAAATATTTACATGATTAAAATTCATCATGATGCGAAGTTCCTCCGGAAACATTTAGCCTACCAACTTTCTTCTTTTGTCGAAACCTAACTTTTTTAGTTCTTTGTCGCTTTCTTTTATCCACTAAAACCTCCGTCTCTTCATTGTCTTCAACATTGCCTACTAATGTATTGAGACTTATACCATCATCAATATTAAAAGATAGTGGAACATCATCTTCTTGATAAACATCATCCTGTTCGTCTCGAGAACTAACATCACTCGGGGCATATAACTGTTCTCGTGGATTAACTTTATACACGACCCGCCAAGCATTCAACTTTGGACAAGGATATGGTAGATAGTAAACCAACTCAACTTAATGAGCAAGCACATAATTCTTGCACCCATGAAGTCTTTCTTCATGTTTCACCTCAACTATACCAAATTCATCCTGTCGTGTTCCCCTGTTATTGTCAAACCAGTCGCAATGGAAGTAAGTAACTCTAAGGTCTTTAGAACCACTAAATTTGAACTCTACAATGTTTTGGATAATCCAATAGTAGTTCGTTTCTTGTCCCTGTGCATCACATGTTCTATTCACAACCCCACTATTTGTCGTGACCACAAGAGCTTGTTTTGCTTCAAATTTGGCTGAACGAAATCGGAACTCATTTACGTCGTAACGCTCGAAACTCTTTGTTGTTATTGTACCTTGAGAAAGTTGTCGTTGGTCCTCATGAACGTTTGCATCTACCATGCACTTGAAATTTAACAAAATATTAGTTCTATTAATCTAGTTGTCGTAGGAAGGATACAAATAACATGTAAGAAGAGAATGTTACATGCTTTTGAAATCAATTGACAAAGTTAGACCCTCCATGAAGACCATCACGATGCATTTTGGCTAATTGTTTACTTGTTGGTTGACGCATGTACTTCTAATATTGTTTGTCGAACTTGCTGCATAATGAAAAGTATGGGTACGTTACAACCTACTAGAGTTTGAGGTTTGTAGCCTTGCAATACTTAAAAAAAGACTTACATAAAATATTGATCCATCTCTTCAATGTTTGTGTACATGTATAACATACATGAATTTCATTCTTCTTTTAGAACCACATGCTTACTACTGCCACCAACTGTTTTTCCATTTCATCCAAAAATACTTAGATTACCGCATGGAGTTTCTTCATCTATGTTGTACCGCATTATGAGAGCATATACATTGTGTTCGTCTGTAAAAAATATACTTGAGAAGTATGTTACCTATTTTAGAGCAAAATGCTTCTATAATACACCCTTCTACTCTTGCTTTATTCAAAACCGTTGCTCCAAGTTTTTTAGTGTCCTTTCAATGTGGTACATCCATCAATATTGCACGGGACCACAAACTTTAGCTTCATAAGGCAAATGGACAAGTAGATGTTGCATTACATTCATAAATCCTAGCGGGAATACCTTCTGTATTTTGCATATGAGTAAATATACTTCTTTCTCCAATATTTCCATCATTTAAACTGTAATTTCCTTTGCACATAATTGTCTATAAAAAAACTAAGTTCCGCAAGGACTCTCCTCACATCCTGATGCACATATCCACAGAACATTATGGGAAGAAGTCTTTTCATGATTATATGGTAATCATGGTGTTTAAGATTATTTAATACCTAATTTTCAAGATTTACTGTGCGCCTCAACCCAACACAGTAACCGTTTGGAAACTTCAGTTGTTGCAACCAGATCAGCACCTCTTTCTTTTCTTTAACTTTAAGGCAAAACGGAGCACGTGGCATTCTCTGCTTACCACTACCATCTTGACTGATTTCTTGGGTCGGACGATTACAAATTTCTGCTAAATCTTTCTAAGCCTTCAGATTATATTTTGTCTTTTTCAAATTAAATCATGTGTTGATGATGCTTTCGGATACATTGCGTTACTGGTGCATGACATCAATGTTGTGCAGAAGTAACAACGACTTAGCACAAGAGAGATCCCATAAGCCGCATATGAGTCCAGTTGTGCTCTTGACTAAAACCAACAAACCCATTATCTGTAAGGACAAGTTTATTGAGCCATTCAACAATCTCACTACTAGACAAACGTTTTGACGGATCCTTTGTTCTAATAGTATCCTTTCCGGAATGTATTGGCTTGACTCCTAAATTGGTGATTTGCTGGAAGAAAACGTATGTGACAATAAAAATAAACACTTTGCCCCCTGAGTAAGTCTAAAATAATTAGAGTCTGACCAACAGATTGGACAACAGAGTTTGTCGTGTGTGCTCCATCCCAAGAAAACCTAGAAAATCATGAACTGACCATAAGTATGCAACTCGTAAGTTGAAGTTCTGTTTTTTGTAGCTATCATACGCTTCTACTCCGGTCCATAATTCTTTTAATTCCTCAATCAATGGTTGAAGAATAGGGATGACAATGGGTGGGGTTCAGGTCGGGTGGAGCAAAACCCACCAGAAACAAAAGAGGTTGCGAGTGAAATTTGAGACCCGCATCCGCTGGTGAGAATTCGCACCCGCACCCATCTGGTTTTGGGTGCCAGTCGGGTTTGACTTTTTTATAAACATACTATAATGTTTAATAAACAATTCTAAAAATCATCAATTTAAAATGGCAATGTAAAAAAAAATTAAGTTGCTTATAAAAGATTATAAATATAGTCTACAATAAGAAAGACGAAACAAATAAATAATATAAAATAATTAATTTTGCCTTTAAGATTACAAATATAAATTATTTTGGGTACCCGTCGGGTACCCGCGAGTGCAAAAGAAAACCCGGACCCGCGACAAGTTGGGTCGGGTGTGGGTTAGATCCGTAGGTGGAAAATCCCACCCGCACCCACGAGTGGGATTGCCATCCCTACGACCCCGGGTACGGATCTGCTCCAAGCCGGCGGTTGCAGCTTGGAGGGGAGTGTGGCGATGCACGCGGACGTCCATCCTTTAGCCTCTGTCCCATTTTATTTTTAATTATTATTTTTTACCTTCGATTTTTAGTGACAGACATAGGGATGAAAGCGTCTGGTTCGTATGATAAAAGGCTAAATCGTTTTCATATTCATATACTAATTTCAGAATCGAAATCGGAGTCGGAAATAGTATCATCAGAAACGGATTCGGTATCGGGTATGTTGAATATATCAAGAATGGATCAATGGGATCGAAAAATACATCGATATCAAACACAGTCGAAAATTTATTTCGGAAATAACTTTTTGCATATCACATACAAAATAGAACTTAATATCAAAACTCATCATATTAGATAATAGACGGCAAAATATATGTGAATTAACACTTAATATTAATACATTGTCACGACCATAAATAACATATGTAATTAAGTTTTCTAAAAAAGCTAACACATAGTCGATAGTCCAAACACCAATATTTCAAACAGTCACACAGGACACATGACAACTGTCGGTACCCTCAATACCGGGTACCCCGCGCACAAGGTGAAACTTCCTAAGGACCTCACCCCCTCCGCAGGGGCAAGCTCCGAAGGCGCCACATGTCCAGTGGGGCTGGAGCTCCCCTCCCCTCGGAGGATAGCTCCGGGCCTGCCACGTGGCCTGGAAGGCCGGACCTCGACCCCTCCACACGGGCGAACTCCGAAGGCTCCACGTGTCCAGCAGGGCCGGAGCTCCCCTCCCCTCGGAAGATAGTTCTGGGCCCGCCACGTGGCGAGCAAAGCTGGACCTCTCCCCTTCGCGGGGGCGAGCTCCGAAGGCTCCATGTGTCCAGCGGGGCCGGAGCTCCCCCTCTCCTCACAGGAGAGCTCCGGGTCCGACACGTGGCCAGCAGAGCAGCGCTGCCCGCCCGGCGCGGTAGGTAGCGGGAGTAAAGGCACGTGCATGCCTTTACCGTACACAGCATTCAAGACACGCGCCTTACCAAGACGAAGAGGCGCGGCGCACGCCTGTCACGAGGCGCTGTGACCAGTCACAGTCAAGACAGGCGTACAGTGTCTGAAGTTGCAGACCATTGAAGGCAACGACAAGACAGGGACAAGACAGACCCTACCGACCGTGCCATCGCCAACGGCTACGCGCTACACCTAGCCTGCGGCAGGGGCAGGGTGGCAGGACGACCTCGAAGCCAGCGCCTAGACATAGTAGCTGGTAGGAAATCACCCCGGGACTACCTGTCGGGTCCCAGGGCCCACCTTGTAAGCCGCGCGAGCCTTGGACTATAAAAGGCTTGCATAGGCAACGTTACAAGGGGTTCAAGCATTTTCAAGCTTCGGACTCCAGGGGATTCGGCACTTTGCCCAGCTCCCTCTAGGTCATCCACACACTCAAGGAAACCAGTGCTCCGAGCACTCCCGTGGATGTAGGGCTTTACGCTCCGGCGGCCCGAACCACGTAAATCCTCGTGTCAAACCACCTTCACCTTCCTTCCATCATTCATTCCGGCGAGACCCACGTGAGAGGACTAGCCCCGCCTAAAAAAGAACTTCCGCGAGCTGCCCAGAGCAGGCTCGGGGGAAGTGTCGACCGCAGACGCTTCGACATTTGGCGCGCTAGGTTGGGGGTTTTCGCTCTCCGATGAGTCTACGCCGACGAAGATGACCAAGGCTCCGTCAGCGGCAAGCTCTTCGCCCCGACGCTCCCGGCGAACTCCATCAATCTCAAGATCTGCCGCAGCGCAGAGCACCACTCAAGCAAGTGCGCTAGCTGCCGCAGAAGCGCTCCTGGACAGTCCACCTGCTAGAGATGCTCCCGAGGGGGCCACCCACCAGTGGATCTACGACGTCAACTACCTCGTCGCTACTGCCGCCAACCCTCCGCTGCGGCGGGGACGACACCCTCCTCAACCTGGTGTCTCACTGTCACGCACACCAACGGTTGACGGGCAGACGAGAGACTCCCGCTCTACCAGGCTCCCAATGGCGGACCTGAGGGAAGAACTGGAGTAACGTCGCCGGGGAGAAGACGCTCGCGTAACCATCGAGCGACAACGATAAAGGCGTCGCATGCAAGAGGCCGACTACAACATGTCGACCGCCTCGACTCAACCTGGGTCGCAGATGTTCGCCACACAACCTCTGCCCCAGGCATACGCCATGCAGCATATGCAGCAACCATATGTCCTGCATATGGCGGCCCCGGTGTATGGCACACCTTTGCCCTTGCCGGGGTGTACCGTGCCAGCAGACGTCCAAGGTTTCGCGGAACCAAGACCTGCAACAGCAGCGACCGAATGTGTGGCCCTAGCTCCACACCTCCGCTTCGTAGTGTGGCCACGCAAGTTCTGGCCACAACTGCCGGAGAAGTACGATGGAAGCATCAACCCGGCAGAATTCCTGCAGGTCTACTCTACTGCCATCCTAGCGGCAGGAGGGGATGAGGCCATCATGGACAACTACTTCCCTGTCGCCTTGACTGGCCCGGCGCTGTCGTGGTTCATGAAACTGCCCCAGGGTTCCATAACCTCCTGGGCGGAGCTATGCAGACAGTTCACGGCGAACTTCAGCTGCTCCTACACGCGCCCCAGCACAGAGCTGGACCTCCACGTCGTGCAACAACAACCGGGAGAGTCTCTCCGCTCCTTCATCTAGCGGTTCTCCCAAGTACGCAACACCATCCCCAACATCCCGGATGCATCAGTCATGGTCGCATTACGATAGGGTGTGAAGGACAAGAAGATGCTTGAGAAGTTGGCCACCAGAGAGGTGCAAGACATTTCAGAGCTCTTCAGCCTGACAGACAAGTGTGTCAGAGCAGAAGAAGGGCGTCACTAGCATGCACAGCCAACCTCCGAAGCCGGAAGACAGCCCGAAGATGGTGGAGTTCAAGCTGTACTCCTGACCACGTTAGATAGTCAAGAGCCAAGCACCGACTGACTTCGTGGTCAGGTGGTTGCCACCACCAAGCATCCCAGGGGGCCCCTGAAGGTGGGGAACCGAAGCCCCGAGCACCAGTCTTCACCGAGCCCTACTGGACGTTCTACCTCGACGGCGTGCCGCTCCTGATGCTAACGGGGGAGCGGTTTGGGTACCTTGGACCTGTGCCATGTACCGCGTGTCGTTCGCCAACAACCTGTCACTGAAGGTCTCCACTAGAGCCCCGGAGCTCCAAGGAACCTTTGAAGGGACGTTGCCGTGACTCACAGCCCGGAGTGCCGACCGGGCGAAGGGGGCGATACCAGTACCTCGAAGCTGGCTGTCCCGGCGGCCATGAAACCATGGTGCTAGCCGAAGGATCATATGCGCCTTGGGGACTCCGTGCTACCCAGCGCCCAAGATCCAGAAGCTCAAGTAGTCCCGATGCATGGACTACGAAGGTTCGGGACTCCTTGAAAAACATCCTTCCCGATGAACGTGCACTCGCTGAACGGATTGTGCGGATGGCTAAGTGCTACACGCTGGTATCTTTACTGGCATGGCGCCATGGCATCCTATTGCGGTGCATAACCCAGGAGGAAGGCTGTGACCCGCTCGCAGTAATCTACGGAGGCGAGTGCTAGGAAGCTCATCTTCCCACAAGCTGGTCGGTTAAGCCATCCAGCATGGCTCCTTCCGACCGAGAGCCACCTGGACGCCGTCAAGCTAGTTAGGGGATGCAAGGTGTGCTAGGTCCACGCCGAGCAGACCCACACAACCGGTGCAGACGTTGCACCCAGATCCGTCGGGGGATACCGACTCCTCTATGTCGGGGGCCAGCCGGACATCCCAGGGCCAGGTCAATGGGAATTACCCTTCTACATGATATGCGGGGCCGAAGCCATGCTTCCCCCCTAGATCGCCATGGGAGTTCCCCCGTGTCCGAGCGTACGACGAAGCCATGCATGACCCGCTCTGCGTGAGGACATCTACCTCGTCGACGAGGCAAGATGGCAAACAACGCTCCGGATCGCACGGCCCTGGCGGGAGCTCTAGCGCTACCACCGTCGGTTCATGCATGGGAGCACGAGGCAGGCGCTCCTGCCCTACCTTTGTAAGTCCTACCACACTTACTCAGGTGTTCTTTTAAATTACGCATTGATTTATATGATCACCTCCCTGAGCTCTAGATAGTGTACGCCCTCTGTACACTCAGCTCTCCTTCCCTGTCCTCATGCCTAGTCGACATTTGCTATCCTGCTGAGTGCAGTCGCGCTTGGGGTACCTGCCGATGGTCCGGGGGCCTCTCGGACCTCCCCCAGTTAGGGCACTGTGACGCCAGTAGGTCTCCTCCAGGAAAAGACCTACGCCAGAGCGGGAGGTCTAGGAGCCTTGCTTTGCCCGGTCCTACACCCAAAGAATGCGCACTCTGCCTCCCCAGCGCTACGGTCTGAGTACTAGCGGCCGGACTGTTACACACCGACTACGGCGGGAGCTAGACCTCCGGGACCAAAGGCACTGGATTGCCCTGGGCCCCGTACACTGGCCCGGGACTGTAAGCCAAATAAGACTAAGAGGCAGAGAAAGGAGGACCTCTGAGCAGTACCGGATGTCACCCCCTCAGCGGGGGCGAGCTCCGAAGCCGGACCTCGTCTCCCCCTTCTCAAAGGAAAGCTCCGATTATCTCCGGACCTCACGCCCTCCGCTGGCCAGAGCTCCGATGCCGGTCCTCGCCCTCAGAAGCGAGCTCCGAAGCTGGACCTCGTCCCCCTCTTCTCAGAGGCGAGCTCCGATGATCTCCGGACCTCACGCTCTCTGTGGGCCTGAGCTCCGATGCCGGTCCTCGCCCTCAGAGGTGAGCTCCGAAGCCGGACCTCACCCTCTCCTCAGAGGCTGAGCTCCGATGACCTCCGGACCTCACGCCCTCCGCTCGCTTGAGCTCCGATGCCGACCCTCGCCCTCTCCTCAGAGGCGAGCCCCGATGCCGGACCTCACCCTCTCCACAAAGGCTGAGCTCCGATGACCTCCGGACCTCACGCCCTCCGTTGGCCTAAGCTCCGATGTCGGCCGTCGCCCTCTCCTCAGAGGCGAGCCCCGATGCCAGACCTCTACCTCTTCCCAGAGGCGAGCTCCGAAGCCAGACCTCCCGCTTCCACAGGGCTGAGCTCCGATGCCAGGCCTCACTCCCTCAGCAGGGGTGACCTCTCATGCCGGTCTTCACCACCTCCACATGGGTGAACCCCGAAGCCGGACCTCTACCTCTCCTCAGAGGCGAGCTCCGAAGCTAGACCTCCCCCTTCCACAAGGGGTGAGCTCCGATGCCAGGCTTCACCCTCTCCTTAGAGGCTGAACTCCGAAGCCGTCGAGACCCTGCCAGCATAGGGAGTAATCAAATCAAGGAAGTGCGTGGGAAGAAGAAGGCCCCACCTCGAGCTCGTTACCTCCCCTGAGATGGGCCCGTGGGCCACTGTCGGTACCCTCAATATCGGGTACCCCTGCGCACAAGGTGAAACTGCCTAAGGACCTCGCCCCCTCCGCAGGGGCGAGCTCCGAAGGCGCCACGTGTCCAGCGGGGCCGGAGCTCCCCTCCCCACGGAGGATAGCTCCGAGCCTGCCACGTGGCCCGGAAGGCCGGACCTCGCCCCTCCACACGGGCGAGCTCCGAAGGCTTCACGTGTCCAGCGGGGCCGGAGCTCCTCTCCCCTCGGAAGATAGCTCCGGGCCCGCCACGTGGCGAGCAAAGCCGAGCCTTCCCCCTCCGCGGGGGCGAGCTCCGAAGGCTTCACGTGTCCAGCGGGGCCGGAGCTCCCCCTCTCCTCACAGGAGAGCTCTGGGCCCGATACGTGGCCAGTAGAGCAGCGCTGCCCGCCCGGCGCGGTAGGCAGCGGGAGTAAAAGCACGCCATGCCTTTACCGTACAAAACATTCAAGACCCGCGCCTTCCCAAGACGAAGAGGCGCACGCCTATCAGAAGACGCTATGACCAGTCACAGTCAAGACAGGCGTACAGTGTCTGAAGCTGCAGACCATTGAAGGCAGCGACAAGACATGGACAAGACATGCCCTACCGCCCCTGCCATCGCCAACGGCTACGCGCTACACCTAGCCTGCGGCAGGGGCAGGGTGGCAGGACGACCTCGAATCCAGCACCAAGACATAGTAGCTGGTAGAAAATCACCCCGGGACCACCTGTCGGGTCCTGGGGCCCACCTTGTAAGCCGCCCGATCCTTAGACTATAAAAGGCTTGGGTAGGCAACGTTACAAGGGGTTCGAGCATTTTCAGGCTTTGGACTCCAGGGGGTTCGGCGTTGGAAATCCGTGGATTAATTCCTCTAATCTGTTCTCTTGATCTATTCTCAATGGGGGGGACCTGTATATATAGCCCGAAATTACAGAGTCCTAATCTAATACTACCTAGACTCCTACTCTTATTTGACTTGGACTCTATCTCTAACTCTAACTACTCTAGAAAAACGGGATTATATCTAACAATCACCCCCTAATCTTGTTTTTCTAGATCACACTCACACTAATTAGGATGAAAACACACTTCCACCCTACACACGCATTTGGGGTGGACACTACACCCCCAGGATGATTACTTCACCCTGCACACACCAGAGGATGGGCACTACATCCCTCTGAGATGGGCACTACATCCCGGACACGAATTTGGGTTGGACACTACAACCTTGGAGTGGGCACTACCCTCCTCAGGTGGGCACTACACCTCGAACACTCAATTTTGGGATGGGCACGTCTTCATCCCCAAGATGGTCGCAACTTCATCCTGCACACAAATTCGGGTTGGTCACATCTTCAACCCTAGAATGGGCTCATCTTCATCCTGCACTTGATCTCGGAATGGACGCATCTTCATTCCGACCACATACTCGAGATGGTCACATCATCATCTCGAGCACACCTCACATTGGCCTGCTTTTTCTCACGTGACAGAGCACCCATTATTCTACTTCTTCACCTTCATCGTCGTGGTGATAGCACCTTGGGTCAATGATCTCGTACTCCTCCAAGATCCATCCCGTGCTACGACGCTTTCTGAGTTCTCCGTGCATGTAGAAGCAAAACTTGAACATACGCCATTGCACCACAACTCCCATGTTGGAAATTGAATGTGCACACTTGGTCGCGCGATGCTTCCAGATGCCGCCGCCGGACCGCTGTACTCGAGGCTTGCTCCGCCTGCGCAACGTGAAGAAATATCCCAAGTCACGCAGGTCGTAGTTTGCCAACAGGTCCCACGGCGTCACATCATAGAAGTCCGCTTCTATCACAATGCCTGCCTCACGCGGTGGAAAACCACGCAGCTGTGGCCGGAGAAAGTGAAGGACCAACTCATCTTGTGTGTAGAAGGGCCCAGCCCATCACGGCCTGTAGCGTGTTCTTTTACTGTTATCAACAAAACAGGCCCGGTGACCACCCCAACTGAACCACGCCGAACTGGCCCACTTAAAAACCCTAACCCTTCAGCCTCTCTCTCCACAGCTGCCGCTTCTTCCTCCTTTCTCTGGCAGCAGCCGCCGACACCAGTCTCCTCGCGCCACCAACGAGCTTTCACGCTCGTGCCCGCCTCACCCTCCTTCTGGATCCGGCTCGACCACCGCGCGGGACCGATCCTGGCTGCGCTCGTGCTGCCCTTGCTGCGAGCGCCGCTAGCGCCTGCCCTAGCGGCGCTCGTGCCGCCTTTGCCGCGCGCGCCGCTGGTGCCCGGCCCGCGCTCCTCGTGCCCGCCCGTTGGCCGTGCGTCTTGCCCTGCCCCTTGGCTCTTCCGCCCTGCGCCCCTCGTGACGGCAGATGTTGCCGAAGCACAGCCGTAGCCCACTCCTCTGCGCTCTGGCGAGCCCTCCTGCCTATCTTCTTTCCGGCGATGGATCTCTTGTGCCCTCGACGCCACGCAACGGAGACGCCGACAGCCTCGGCCACTGCCGCCTCCCATCCGTCGAGAACACCCTGATCCACAGCGGCGCCGCCTCGATTCGATGAAATCGTGCCGCCTTGCCTTGGATCTTAATGGGAATCATGTCGATCCGGGCGCCTCCAACTGTGCACGAGGTTGCTAGCAGCATTCCCGAGCTCGGCGGTTGCGGCCGCATCCTCCTCATCAGCCACTAACGTGCGGAACCCTAGTTGCGCGTTTCTCACCTCGTGCCCCTCCAGGAGTACGTCCTCCCGAGGGCAGCGGTTGATCCCAAACCTAGGCTCTGATACCAAATGTTAGAAATCCGTGGATTAATTCCTCTAATATGTTCTCTTGATCTATTCTCAATGGGGGGCTGTATATATAGCCCCAAATTACAGAGTCCTAATCTAATACTACCTAGACTCCTACTCTTATTTGACTTGGACTCTATCTCTAACTCTAACTACTCTAGAAAAACGGGATTATATCTAACATTCGGCACTTTGCCCAGCTCCCTCTAGGTCATCCACACACTCAAGGAAACCAGTGTTCCGAGCACTCCCGTGGACGTAGGGTTTTACGCTCCGGTGACCTGAACCACGTAAATCCCCGTGTCAAACCACCTTCACCTTCCTTCCGTCATCCATTCTGGCGAGACCCACGTGAGAGGACTAGCCCCGCATAAAAAAGAACCTCCGCGGGCTGCCCAGAGCATGCCCGGGGAAGTGTCGATCGCAGATGCTTCGACAACAACCCTGTGGCCAATGTCGACGGCAAGGACATCTGGAATGTGGAGCTGGTAGCTTGATCAAGTGGAACCCTGTGGTCAATGTTGACGGCAAGGACATCTGGACCTTCCTGAGGACGATGGACATCCCTGTGAACACCCTGCATGCTCAGGTTCTGTTCCAGACTTTCAATTCAGCTTCCAAGAAATGCACATGTAAGTGATATTTGTTCCCTGGACTGTAGATTCCAGAGTTACCTGTCCATTGGTTGTGAGCCGTGCACCAGGCCGGTCCTACCCGGGCAGCACGAGAGGGAAGGCCGTTGGTGGTGGGAGGATGCCACAAGGCCAAGGAGTGCGGCCTCCATAAGGTGACAAGGGCAACATCGAGAAGGAAGACCAGGCCGCGCGCAAGGCCAACGGCGCCGGCACCGCTGCGGACATCCTCCAGAGCCATGCCGTTGTCTCCCTCACCCGCACTGGGATCCAGAACCTCCTTCGGCTGGAGAGCCGCTCTGAGCCGTGGCTCGTGGTCCTCTACGCGCCATGGTGCCCGTCCTGCCAGGCGATGGAGGCCTCGTACGTGAAGCTGGCCAAGAAACTTGCGGGTTCCGGCGTGAAGGTGGCCAAGTTCCGCACCGAGACGGCGAGCAGAAGTTCGCACAGGCGGAGCTGCAGCTGCAGAGCTTGCCCACTACAGTAGAGTAGTGGACGGGATCACGGGAAGGTGGCTGGTGGCGCAAAAGGAGACCTAGCCCGCCGAGCAGGCGAGAAGAGGGCGACGGGCGATGTTGTGGCGATGCGCTCCGGCGAGGGCGGGCTGCGGCCAGAGGGAGGAGCCGAGGCCGAGTGGTAGCAAGCCAGCAGAGAGCATGGATCGAGCTCGCTCGGGCAAGCGGCAGGAGGCGTCGAGCGGCAGCAGGCAGTGGGTTCTGGATCAAGCTGAAAGTGGGGCGGTCAGTGGGGTAGCCGGCACACCACCACTCTGACCCAATATTATATAGCAGGATCAGCGGGCTCCAACAGGATTATAAAGGCTGCCTGCTAGAGTTTAGTGGGCTTTACAGTAAGATACAAATTGATTTGTGGGTGCCGCAGGTATTACAAAGCAAGCAACGTTACTTCAAAAACGCAAACTCTAATCCAAATTCACATGTTATAACTTTAGTAAAACTAACATTTTCTTAAAGATTCCTCACCAGATATTCTGGTTCTCATGTGGAACGACCATTGGTTAAACACACATGTATCTTCAGTAATAAAATCATATGTATCTCCAGTAATAAAAACACATATATCACTGACAATCAAAGGCATATGTATCTTCAGCAATAAAAACACCCGTATATCAAATCTGTCCTATCCTAAGCTCGAGTTACAACTCACAACATTATCAAATCAAAATGACACCATGTCACTGTTTATTCCTGCAGCTCTCGCAGTTTCACGGCGTGAATGTCAATGTTTCTCTACCTGTTAGCAAGTGTTTTGCCACATCAGTTTTGCTAAGGACTGAAATGGAACTGGCCACGAGACCACACATGGTTGAGTTGATCGCTCCATACAGTTCTAGGCTCTAAACAGAGCGCCCCTGTCTCTCTTTTCCTCAGCGTTCCAGTGTCTAAGCCTTGAACTGTTAGAGGAAATTCGCAAGCTAAAATAAGTAGCTGTCCTCTGTGTCTAGAACGTATATTTCCCGGGGATCTGATGAGTGTTCGAGGAACAGCTGCTTGGCTCACTGAGCACGCAAGCAACTCTCTCCGGCCATTGGCGCGCGCTAACGATGGTAGCAGAGAGTGAGCCATAACGAGCGCTCTTTCTTTTTTTGAAGTGGTGATCAACCAGGGATTTAGAACTTGGCGGCAGAGAGAATCTCGTGTGGTTTAGCATCCAGTTTTGTGGTTGGATCGAACAGCAACGGCGAGAACTTAATTTGTGGACCGGAGAACATTGCAACGGTAAATTCAACAAACTGCTGCAGCATGACCAGGACACTGAAACTGTAATTTGTGGAAGGGAGGGGGCGGCTGGGAGACCGATTTGCTCATTTGTTCTGTGGAAGCCCGAGATTGCTAGAGCTCAGAATCCACCAAGCACATGAGCGGGCGTTGTGGGCATATGTGGGTGTTGTGGGCTTGAGCGGCGAGGTCACAGCATCCAGCGGGCTAAACGATGAAGCCTACTTCGTGCCACCGATAAATATGTGGGCTGTCGCTATGCCCGCTAGCATATTTTTAGTGGGGCGGGTCTAGTGAGTTTGTGGACAAACCCACACCACTTACAGATTGAGTTCTGGACACGGGAGCAGCGGGTTTGGGCAGCGGCAGGTCGCGGGCAGCAGCACAGGGGTGGCAGGCAGCGGCGAGCTCGGGGTCGGGGGTTCGTCTGTGGCGGCGTGGAATCAGGGTGGGGCACGGAGCCGGTTACTAGGCTAAGGCCAAAATGTGTATTTGGGCTGGTTCAAATTCGGATTTTATATGGACTCTATTCGGATATCTGATTAAATACGGATGTCCGAAAATTCGGTTCGATATCAGACTAAACCGTTTCCAATCCGATATCCGAAAAGGATGGTCTGAATATCCGACCGAATCCAAATAATATCCGATAAAAAACGGATATGGATTAGATATTTAAAAAAACCGATAACGGATGGTTCCGAAAATATTCTATCTATTTTAATCCCTAGACAGACATACATTTGTCACTAGTCTTCTTAATTGTTTCTTGTGGATTTATAGTGGTGGGTCTCTTCACTAATATAAAAGGGTTTATTATGTTTACACCATCGGTTGTAACTCTAATTATGATTTTACCCTTTAAAATTAAGATTTGTGATTTTACCCTTTCTTTTTTGAAACAAAGTCAAAGTATACCCTATTTCGTTATGGGTTGTTAACGGTGTTAAATATGATGAGAAAAAGACAAAAATACTTTTGTGATTTTACCCTAGTTTAATCACTACTTGTGATCTTACCACTATTTTGCATAAACACAAATTAATCTATGATTATATTAAAATAGGGTAAAATCATAAATACATATTTAAAAGTAAGAGTAAAATCATAAGGGTATTTCTGTCTTTTCTATTATAATTTAACACCGTTAACAACCTATAACCGAGTAGCAGTATACTTTGGCTTCGTTTGAAAAAAACATGGGTAAAATCACAAACTCTAATTTTGAAGGGTAAAATCACAATTGGATTTTCAACCAAGGGTATAAACACAATAGCCCCAATATAAAAAGGTTATGTGAGCGAGAGCAGTTAAGTGGACGGTTGTGGTGCTTTAAGTGTGTATTTAAATGAAGAGGATGAAAATTGTTCATGAGGCCAGGTGTAAGAGAGAGGAAAGAAAATAGAGATATGATAATAAAATAAATAGTGATATGTCATCATCTAAGTGTACCGTTATATAGGTAAAGCCAACTCTAAAACTGATCTAGAGGGTTATTTAGACATTTTGGATAATTTAGACATAGAATATCTTATTTTATACTTGAGAGGGTGAAGTAGATGAACATCAATATGTGAGGGGGGTTAAGCCATTTCTATGTAATGGGAGGTTTCCACATCGTCCAATGCCTAACCTGCCGCAGTGCCAGGGACAACTCCTCTCGCCGCCGCCTAGAAGCGGCTCCGAGTCTACGAGCACATCTGGCTCGGGGAGCTGGTGTCACCATAGCACCAAACCGAGTGTGACGAAGTCCGTTCGTTCGAACCAGAGGGAAAGCGATGGATGGAGCAGGCGAGCCTGCACAGCATCTCCGGCGTCTGCGGGCAGTGCTCAGGGTGCCCCCAGCCAATCCATGGACGACGTAAGTGAATCCACACGCGATGGGGCAATCGGCAGCCACAACGGCAGACCATGGCGTCGTCGTAGCCGGGTCTCGGTACCCTGGTGACGTTAATGTCGCGTTTTTTATGTCTAAATGGCTAGCTAATAAAAATAAGAATTTATACTGGTTTGGACAGAATGTCCTACGTCCAGTTCGTGGAGCCGGCTTATATTAACTTGGCGGTTCGTGGAGCCGAGAGTTACAAGGAACGCTTCCTCGTGCATGGGGAGCCTAAGTGTTGTGCGTATCTGTGGGCGTGAAGTTGTCCCTGGGGAGATTTCGGGCCTCCCCTTTTATAGACCGGACGATTCCACTTATCTGCTGGCTCCTCATAAATAGGGCGGGGGTTTACCTGGTGTGTCAGCACCTAAGGCGGTCCAATAAGCTACAGGGGTGATGAGTACACCTGCTCCCGTCTCGTCTACGTCTACTTTTGGTGTCTGTACACCCGTGCCGAACGGGACAGGGCGGATGGTGATGATGGTCGGCATCGCGGCCTCCCACTCCGTCTTGAAGTCCCCCCTGACATTCCTTCACGTCAGCATTGAAGTCTGATGCCTGCCTTCGACCCAAGCTTTAGCCCGCATTGCTCCTTCTTCCGGCCTCGACGGCCAGGGTCCGAGGTTGGACACTGCTTCTGAACCTCGGCGGTCGGTTATTGCACCTTGACCTGGCGGTCAGGGGGTCGGTTGCTTGTGCCCCGACCTCGAGGTCAGGACTTGTAGTGGCGTCATCCAGAGCCCGGGCCCCGAGTCAGGACCTTGTGCTCGCACTTCTCGCGCAGCTTAGTCGGAGCCAGCAGAGCCATGTGGCTCCATACGATAGGTTGATCGGTTGCCTCTGGGGTACCTAGGGTACGTCACTCCGTCACCATCCGTATAATGTCTTGCTTCATCAAAAATCATCGGGCATGTCAGCACTAATTACAATGATGTAGCGTGAAGTGGGGTCGGTTGCAGCGTTGGGAGAGGTCTACAAGGCCTCGAACGTAATAATTTTAATCTCAATACTCATGTCGAGTTCGACAAATTCAATTTGGAAGGGGATTCTGATGATTTAAGGATCAATAATTTTTTATCCTTTTTTATTCCTTTTGGGCTGTGTGTATCTATGGCGTCTTGATTTTCTATTGGCATTATGTTTTTACACTATCAGATGTAACATAATGTAACAATCACAAAATTCAGGGGAATGAAAAATTGCTTCAAATTTGAAATTGAAATCGAAACACAAATGGAAGAAAAAGAAAAAGAAAAACTTAACCATTTTCCCTCAGTCGGCTCATTGTTTTTTCCCTTGCACGGCCCACTTCTCCCTCTCCCCCTCTCTCCTCGCGCAGCCCAGCCAGCCCGACATTGTGCTTCTTCCCTCTGCTTCCTGCGCTCTCGAGCTGAACCAGCGCCGCGCCACCCGCCGGAAATCTCTGTTATGGTAGGTCTTCCCGTAACATCGCCGCGCGCCACTCACCGCCGCCTCCATCGCAATAAACCGCCATGCCTCCTCCCCGAAACCTGGCCACCCCTTAACCGCGCGCAAGAAGATATCCCCACTGGCACCGCCTTCGGCCACCGCCTCTTCCAGGCTATAAAACAGCCTCCGCTTCACTCTTAACGAGCGCCCGACCATCCTCGCACTCTCACACACCCAATTGAGTGAAGCCCGACCACCCCGAGCAAAAGTTCAGAGCCTCAGCCCCCTTCCATGTCGTTGGCCACCGCCACGGCACTACTCTGGTAAGCCACAAGACCACGATTTCCCGTGCGTGTAGCATCTTCATCAACCCCTCTAGCTGCCCCGCAAGTTACTTTGCGCTGCGGATCATCATAGTGAGCTAGCGCCACTACCGCTCCCCGTCGCCGGCCACCGTGGGGTACTCCCCGATTCGGCTGAGCCCTCTAGGATGCTCCCACCGGCTCGGTGAACGTGGGTAGCGCCCCAAATGGGTGGAAAGCGACCACACACCCAAGGGAAAGCAACCACCGCCAGAGGACCCCCTATGGCTTGACCAAGCCCCGTAACAGTTTCCCCACATGCCCACGAATCTGTAGGAGCGACCAGACCCGAGGGAAAGCAAGCGCAATGGCTTCTCCGTCGAGCACCACCACCCCGAGCAACACTGGCAAACTGCCGACACTGTTCCGGTGAGTTAGACCGACTAAGGACCGCACCACTAGGCTCCCCACAACTAGATGAAGGCTGACATGCCATAGAATAAACCCGAAAAGAAATCTGCGTGATTCCGGCTAGCTGTCGGCCGCCCTCGACGCGCCAGTATCCGCTCCGGCCTCCCTGCTTACGTGGCAGCCAAGTGGTAGGCCACGTGAGCAGACGCGCGGGCGTGGTAGCTGACTTAGCGCCACGCGGGCGCAGCCCAACCGCACACCTGCCTGGGCCACCGTGGGCTTGGTCCTTGTGGACCAGAGCGTCCATAAAACAGTGTTCTGGGAACCCACTACTACACTGGGCCTACCTGTCAGCCGCTGTAGCCAAAGAAAAATTGCTAAAGCCACCCGCTAGTGTACACAGAAACTTATAAAATGCATTTCTCGGTGTAGAAAATTCCACAAAATTACCAAAAAATAAAAATAGACTATTAGGGCATGGTAGAGTGAAGAAATATCCTAAATAAAGTCTAGAAAATTATTTAATTGATAATAAATGTCCTAAATCACTTAATTGATTAATGAAAAGTAGGTATGTCTAGTAAGTGGTCTCCAAAATAGTCATAACACCCCAATAACAGTGATAGAGACCATTAAAATACTTCTTGGCCCCTAGGACACAATACAAGTAATAATTTCCCAAAATAGACTTTCATAATCATTTAAGTTACTAAACAAATATCAAACAAATCATACAATTGCCCTAAAATAAGCCCCTAGAAACCTTCTAATAATTGCTAGTGTGGGTGCTGGAGTTTTGTCTAAATTTCTTGAAGTTCTTTTAGATCTAGCACTTATCCTTGCAAATTACGTACTATAGCAAACGAGGAATTCGATAAGGAATTCGATGACCCGGACTACGAAGAACTTCTAGAAGCTTGTAAAGGCAAACTCTAACTCCTTGATCATGTTGTTCCTATGATTTTGCAAATGCTCCTATTAGCCTGTTTTTACCATGCATGTTTTCGTGAGTATTTTAAATATTGTGATAGCATATACACACTTGATTAGTGGTAGTGTCATTATGTGAGTAGCCTGGCCGACGAGATAGTTTTATAACTTCATGATGATGAGTTGATATTGATGGTGGTTACTTGCTCTTTAATAATGTAGCTCGATGTCATCACCAATCAAAAGGAATCTTGTCATCGGCTAGCCGTTATGTTAGCATGTAGCATGCTAGTCTATCATCATCTAAGGCCAGAGGAGTGGCATAGTGACAATCACATGTAAAATATGTGAAATACCACACACCCCTCCTTGATCTTGATGACTTTACCCCCTTGATATCCTAAGGATCCGTCATCACACTATGAAGTGGTGATGCGTATGCCCCTTGGTAGTAGAGGTGCTTAGGAACCCCTACGATGTTATCATCGCAACCTGGTACAACTAATTCACCGGATTTGCAAAAGGTGTCTTGGTGGAATGAGTTAGGAAGTGGGATGAGGGGACTATGGCAAACAACTGGTGTTAGGCGGAGCGGGGGAAAGAGATGGCTGAGGCGGGATATGGTGAATTAGTAGTTGTGTGCTTTGGTGTAGTCCACCTGCCGTGGACTTGATGGAGCTGCCTCACCAACATAAGGACCGGTTCATATGACCTCATCACAATGATCTCGTACAAACATAGAACCTATATGGGCATGACTCCCTCTATTTTCTTGGTGACTTCCACATGAGCCATCTAGCAGCCAGTAGGGCACGGGGGACTAGGAAAAGACATGGGGGAGTCATTATCAGTGATCCAGCTGGGAAATTAATTGCCCGAATAGCCCCTAGGTTCGTCACAAGGTATGATTGTGGGGTTACTCGGAGAAGATGAGGCGAACGATGCATTACTCTCTTGCTAGGAGTACAAGACCTGTGGGCAAAGTGTACAACCTCTGTAGAGTGTTAAAATCTATATAATCATTGTCACGGTCATTGGTACACTATGTTTTGGGCTCCTGTTGATTAGTCTTAGTACGTTTCCTTGATTTAGATGGTGCGGCAGTACTTGCCGTGTTTTGGATATTATGGATGTGTGCCAGATGTAGTAGGGCCATGGGCTCGAACACTCGTAGAAAACTTAGGGAACTGGCGGGATGGAGTTTAACTCCCCTAGGTCCCACCAACTAAAATCATGACTCAATTACTCTTCTTCGTATAAAGAACTTTCAAAGAGAACCCTACATGAAATGCTTTTGGGAAACTCTAAGCCGTATGCTCATGCCTTGCTACAACCTCTTGCATGAAACACTTCTTCTTGTGTAGTGTTAGGGCTTGCTGGGTACCGTCCGTACTCACTCTTGCTTATTTCACAACCCCTAGAGGATGGAGAAGAAGAGGACGAAGAAGGCGAAGCACGTATCGATGACGAGTAGGTCTAGTCCTACACCCAAGGCTGCCTAGGGGGCAGGGTGCCACTTGTTTCGCTGTTGTTCAAATCTTTTGTTTTTAGTGGCCTTGCAGGCCACACGGATTGTAATCTAAGACATGTTTGTAAGACCTTAATGGTCCTGTTGAGAATAAAGTGATGTATGAAACTCAATACATTCTGTTGGGCATACCAACTACTGATCTAGGGACTGGTGTGGAAAGCACAAGTGGGACCCAGTAAAGGTGGGTCCTCACAGAGTGGTATCAGAGCCGTACTTGGCCATAGGACAAAACCCTAGAGACGAATCACTGAAACACGTATTTATAAAACTATAAACTATATGCAAAATTATGTCCTTACCACTACCCCTACTAGACTTATTCTGCTCTTATGTTTAAATTATTTTTACTAAAAGTAACACTAACCCTTTTACTATTGCATCGACAGATGGAGGACGGTTGGGCTGAGGGTACATGCCAGGACCTGACTGGGTTCCCGCGGGTGCTCATATGCACCTTGTACAGGCTAGGCTACACGAGGTTCCCGTACTACCGTTGGAGGGAGTATAATGAGGACAGGGTACCTCGCTGTGAGGCAGAGGTCCACATCACAGAGACATCAGGACTCTATGGCGTGTAGCCCTACACGCTGTCCTTCACTAGGGCTCACTACGCGGACTCCGTCAGAGCCGTCGCATGGGAGACACTGCTTGAGCTCAGCGACATGTGTACAAAGCAGACTGGGCCCCTGCCCATCCGCTACTTCTCCTGCGTCACGAGGACAGCTACCTTTGGTGGCACCAAGTTATGGCGCTAGAGGGGGCTACTAGGACCGTGGAGGACACCACCTTGGCGGAGACCGCCAGGTACCTGCTTGCCCTGGAACAGTGTTGCGAAGACGCCCTCACGGAGTGGAGGGCAGAGGCTGCTCGCACCAAGGACATGGAGGCCAGGTGAGAGGCCTGTAGGTCCAGCTGGACCAGGCCCACGCAGAGACTACACGAGCTCGAGAGGTGACAGAGGCTCTTCGGGTGGAGCTTAACCAGAGGATTACAAACCACGTCAGGGAGTTGGACTCCCTCTACCAGGCCGGAGCCCACTCAGAAGGAGCACGAATTCGGATCACTGCTCGTAAGAGCACCTTGGCAGTGCAACAAGAGAGTGGCCCGCAGGCTGTGCCTGTGCCAGCTATACCCCACCTGACTCCCGTCGTCCGAGCCACTATGACCATGGGTGCTGGACGCTTCAGCTGAGGCAAGGACATACGGCTGGTTGATCAGTTGCGTGGGGGTCGCACTAGGAGCACGTAGACGTACTATGACTCCAACGATGACACTGGAGACAAACCAGAGGAGTACCCATAGGGAGGCGACGGCTAGGAACTGAGCATCGAGATCCTGGAGGAGGCGGCTAGTTGTGGTGGACCCAACCAGGGGACCTTTGGACGCGTGCTAGGCAGTTCCCCTTCAGCATTGACGATCCGTTCCATGACGGGATCGACTTAGGACGCGAGTGGTGCCAAGACCACGGTATGGAGGACGTGGTGCCGCCACCGTTTCTCCCACCGTAGTCACTGGGAGTCAGCAGACTGTAGCACCATGAGTAGCCCGACGTAGTGTATGTGTACCGTGTGTTAGTGAGCGATCAACATTATAGTCGTTATATGTAGCGTGTGTGTGTTGCAAGGTCATAGACTTTCTATGTGTTGTGCCATGTAATGCTTGTACTCTATTAATGGATGATGTGATTAGCCGGTATTAGATAATCATTTGTGTGGTAAAATATACTAATTAGCAAGGGTGAATGCTCAAGTAAAAGCACACACTTGGATAAAGACGCATGCTTAGCGCGTGAAACTACTATAAAAAGCACGTAGACCTGCATGTAGACTAGAGGACATACTAGAGTAAACGTGAACCTGAAATAAGTAAAAGAAAGCACAAAGAACATATAGCAAGTCTAACTTCTCATCCTCTTGCACCCCATAGATGCCCCCCAAGAGATCAGCTAGTGTCTAGACACCCCAAGAACATGCCACATGTGGGACCTAGGCACCTGTAGAGCGCGCACCCAGAGGCAGACCCGCCCAGAGGGGTAGGGGTGCAAGATGCCGCGCGCCGACTCAGGCCCCGCGAGCTACGGCTACAAGAAGGAATGAACCTAACAAGGCAGACAACTCTTAGGAAGAAGTTGGGGAGGTCAACCCTGAAGAGGTCGCAACCGCTGAAGAAGAAGTGGTGCCCCTGCCACCACTTGCAACGTTGGCCGATGTAATGGCCGTTCAGACCCAACTACTGAAGACAGTGTCCCAGGCAATGCAACGACAGTGGGGTCCCGGGGCATCTCTTCCCTCTAAGATGTCGGAGTTCATGGGACTCCGGCCCCCTGTCTTTGATGGCACTGACGAGCACCCATTGATAGGCGATGACTCGTTGTGTAACATAAACAAGAAACTCAACATAGCAGTTGCTGGCGAACAGGAGCGATTCATGCTAGCCTCACACCAGCTAGTGGGAGCTGTCGGTAAATGGTGGGACAACTACTGCGAAGCGACAACTGAACCAGACACAGTGAGCTGGGACGGATTCCAGCAGGCCTTCCGAGGCTATCACATACCCGAAGGGATCATGGAGATGAAGGCGTACGAGTTTCGCCGTTTATGACAGGGAGCCATGACCGTCAACCAATACATTAACAAAATTCTGAAGTTGGTCGCTATGCCTTCAGCGAGATTAACACCGATAAGAAGAAGCACCACCGTTTTCGTAAGGGACTGAAAGGCGCCATGAGGGCACAACTAGTTACCCATATATATCCGGATTTTGACACCCTTATGAATTAGACTATACTACTGGAACAAGCACGTTTCGAACTGGTTGGGGAACAAAAGAGGAAATTTCAAGTACATAAATTCAAGCAGCAGGAGCGTTTCCAACGGGCAAGGCCCAGCTTACCACCACCACAGTACCGACCCACGATGCAATTCCGCACCTCAGGGTCCAACCTGCAGCAGCCCATGCAGCAGTATCAGCCACAGAGCACCAACATTCCACAACAGGGCAACACTAACACAACCCGTATAGCAGGTGTGGGCAGGGCATGTTTTCATTGCCGCGATCCAGGACACTTGATTGCAAATTGCCCACTCATGAGGAAACAAAATGACACCCCAACCAACTCTGGAATCAAGACAGTTGGGTCCAACAACGGGCACAACCCTCTACAAACATCAGGGCCACAAAACGGGGCCTAGCCTTTCGGACGCGGTTGTTGTTGGTGTTTCTTACATCTACAGGTTATCCTAGCAATGGATGCCAGCAAGGCTTATGACAACTAGGCTAACATAGGGCCAAAGGAAAATGAGTTCCGCAAGCACACAGAAGATGCCGCTATAGTATTTCACCCAAGAGTATTCCCTAGGGTATCGTATTTCCTAAAGGAAAATGAAGGGTAGCAAGATGAAGGATAGAATAGGGTGTTCTAGTAGGAAACCAAGAAGGATTGTAAAAAGGATAATGATGGGTAGTGTGACACACACTGAACAATCTACTCTAAAGATAACATAGTCCTAGTGAGAGTTAGATTAAGGTAAGGGGCTGTTCCTAATGTGCTTCTAGTATACATATGCATAGCCTATATAGTGTACACATGCATATGCTAGTAGTGAATACTTGGGCTTAGTGGTCCAAAATATGAGGCACGGGCTTATCCCTGATAATACCAGAGCGACTCCTGCCAAGAGCCTGTGGCATAGCCGAACGTGGGGGATTACAGTGGACGAACAGGGTTATCACCGCCTGCCCGCCTACCCCTACAATCCGTGGGTCTACAAGACATCCAACGCTACTTAACTATCCAAGCACCATACTTTCATGCTAAGTAAATACCTTAGGAGTCGCAATACAAATATCATCCTAAGGCAATGACTAACCTAAACATCATTGAACCAGTATTGGGACCAAGCACTATGTTATTCATACTAACATATTCATATCATACCTAATTAGACTACAGTGGAGGCCTATGATGTTTATGATAACATAATAACAAGGTTACTATACTATCATAACAACAACAACTAAACCTACCACATGCATGGACTCCATAATCAAACAAGAAACACTTCATCCAAGCATATGAATAAGAGAAGACTACTATTATAAATAACAATAAAGTCATAAAAAGGAAAATATACATGAACCATACCTTTCCTAAAGTAGACTTGGGAACTAGAGGCTCCTTCCTACAGCCTATACTCCACTAAGGACTTGGATAGAGTGTATATACAAGAGAGTATTACTCAAGTGGTGTGTGTGAGAAGTGAGGGGTATGGGGTCCTATTTATACTTGAGTTGAGGTCGATTCCCGCCAGAATATGCGCGTGAATCCACCAGAACCGACTTCAGGGAGCTATAGGGTGTCGACATGAGGAAGATGACCGAGTTTGGGGGCAAGACAAGTTCGGCCGAACCAGGGGTTTGGCAGACCCTCGCTTGGTCCCCATCGTCCTGGTTTTCCTCTCGGTGACTGCCAGGTGGGCCCTGAGGTGTTTCTCAGGTGATACGCCATTGGATTCCCTCGGATACCGCTAAAGGTGGGCCATTGGATCCATGGACTGCAACGTGTCATCCTCTGATTGGCTGGAAGTGTATGTTTTAGGATTGCTGCCCCAAGTCCTCAATTCTGCATACATTCCCTACATGCACATTTCTTTCTAGGTACAAGTGGAACTACATTATTTGTGAGGGTAATGCGTGCACGAATGTTCATTCCTTCACATAATTGACTTATATTGACGGTTAAAATTGGTACTTAATGACCGTCAACAAACACCCCCAAGTTTAACCTTTGCTCGTCCCCATAGCTAGATGAAGGCCAGCATTGCCTTAGAATAAACCCGAAAAGAAGTCTCTGCGATTCCGGCTAGCCGCTGACCACCCCCTCCGCGCATGTATTCGCTCCTGCCACCCCGCTCGCGTGGCATCCAAGTGTCAGGCCACGCGAGCGGACGCGCGAGCTTGGCAGCTGACTCAGCGCCACGCTGGCGCCAGCCCACCTGCGCGCTAGACTGGGTCGCCGTGGACACAGTCCTTGTGGACCAAAGACCCAGCGGCTGTGGACCGAGCCCAGTGTCCACGAAATAGTGCCCTGGAACCCACTGCCACCCTGGGCCCACCTGTCAGCCTCTGTAACTGAAGAAAATTGCTAAAGCCACCCACTAGTGTACATAGAAACTTATAAAATGCATTTCTCGGTGTAGAAAAATTACCAAAATTTTCCAAAAAAATAGAAATTGACTATATTAGCGCATGGTAGAGTGAAGAAATAGCCTAAATAAATTCTAGAAAGTTTATTTATTTGCTAACAATTGTGCTAAGTCACTTCATTAATTAATGAAAATTAGGGAAGGCTAATAAGGGCCTCCGAAATGGTCATACCATCCCAATAACAGTGATAGATACCATTATAATATTTCTTGGACCCTAGGACACAATACAAGTAATAATTTCCCAAAATAGACTTTCATGATCATTTAAGTAACTAAAGAAATATCAAATAAATCATACAATATCCCTAAAATAAGCAATCTCCCCTAAAACCTTCTAATAATTGCTAGTGCGGGCAATGCTGAGGTTTTTTATGAATTTCTTAAAGTTCTTTTGGATTTGGCACTTATCTGGGCAACTTACGTACTATAGCAAACGAGAAGTCTGAAGATTAATGTGGCCGATGAGTTAGTTTTATAACTTCATGATGATGAGTTGATATTGATGGTGGTTACTTGCTCTTCAATAAAGTAGCTCGTTGTCAGCACCAATCAAATGGAATATTGTCATCGGCTAGCCGTTATGTTAGCAAGTAGCATGCTTGTATATCATCATCCAAAGCCAGAGGAGTGGCGTAGTGACAATCACACGAAAAATATGTGAAATACCACACATCCCTCCTTGATCTTGACGACTCTATCCCCATGATATCCTAAGGACCCGTCATCACACTATAAAGTGGTGATGCGTATGCCCCTTGGTAGTAGAGGTGCTTAGGAACCCCTGCGATGTTCGCATCACAATCTGGTACAACTAATTCATCGGATTTGCGAAATGTGTTGAAAGGTGTCTTGGTGGTGTGAGTTAGGAAGTGGGATGAGGATACTATGCCAAACAACTGGTGTTAGGTGGAGCAAGGAAAGAGATGGCTGAGGCGGGATATGGCGAATGAGTAGTTGTGTGCTTCGGTGTAGTCCACCTGCCGTGGACTTGATGGAGCTGCCTTACCAACATAAGGACCGGTTCATATGACCTCATCATAATGATCTCGTACAACCACAAAACCTATATGGTCAGGACTCCCTCTATCTTCTTGGTGACTTCCACATGAGCCATTTGGCAGCCAGTAGGGCATGACGGACTAGGAAAAGACATGGGGATGTCATTACCTGTGATCCGACTGGGAAATTAATTGCCCGAATAGCCCCTAGGTTCGTCTCGAGGTATGATTGTGGGGTTACTCGAAGAAGATGAGGCGAACGTTGCATTACTCCCTTGCTAGGAGTATAAGACATGTGGGTAAAGTGTACAACCTCTGAAGGGTGTTAACATCTGGATAACCGTTATCACGGTCATTAACACACTATGTTTTGGGCTCCTGTTGATTAGTCTTAGTATGTTTCCTTGAATGGATGGTGTGGCAGTACTTTTCATGTTTTGGATATTATGGCTGTGTGCCAGAGGTAATAGGGCCATGAGGCTCGAACACTCTATAAAACTTAGGGAACTGGCGGGATGAAGTTCAACTTCCTTAGTTCCCACCAACTAAAATCATGACTCAGTTACTATTCTTCTTACAAACCACTTTCAAAGAGAACCCTGCATGAAATGCTTTTGGGCAACTCTAATCCACATGGCCAAGCCTTGCTACAACCTCTTGCATGAAACACTTCCCCTTAAGTAGTGTTAGGGCTTGCAGGGTAACTTCGGTACTCACTCTTTCTTATTTCACAACCCCTAGAGGATGGAGAAGAAGAGGATGAAGAAGGCGAAGCACGTATCAATGACGAGTAGGTCTAGTCCTACACCCAAAGTGATGTACGAAATTCGGTACATTCTATTGTGCGTACCAACTTGATCCAAGGATTGGTACGGAAAGAACAAGTGGGCCTCGTTAAAGGTGGGTTCTCACATATATGCCCTTTATCAAAAAAAAAATATATTTTCTAGAGTTGTGTAGATATTTTTACCACCGGGTAGTAATCGAATGCTTCATATTTTATGTCTGGATGGCTAGCTAATAAAGACAATGATTTTTACTGGTTTGGGCAACTTGTCCTTCATCCAGTTTGTGGTGTTCGTCAGTCTTGTATTAGCTCAGGTGGTTCGAAGAACCGCGGTTATAAGCGAGGTTATCCCGCGTGTGAGAGCGAAGAGAAAGCTTAAGTATCGAGCGTGTGCATGAGCTGTGCTCGCCGTGCAAGTGGAGGTTCTAGGCCTCCCTTTTTATAGCCCGGATGCCTGTACCTACCTGTTGACTCCTTATAAATGGGATGGGGGTTTACATGGTGTGTCAGCGCCTAAGTTGGCCCAAAGCGGTACAGGGGAGATGAGTACATCTGCTCCCGTCTAGTCTACAGTCTACGTCTACTTTCTGCCCACACGCGTCGAGTGGGAAGTTACGGGTGGTGATGATGGCCCAGTGTCATGCTTGTCTTGTCGCGTGTGGCCTCCCACTTCGTCTTAAATCCTTTCTGTCGTTCTGTCGCGTCGTCACTTAAGTTTTCCGCCTGCTCCCGGTCTGGGCTCTAGCCCTGATTGCTTCTATCTTCCAGCCTTGCCGTCCGGGCTTGGAGATTGGTTGTCTCTCCCGTCTCATGGGTCGGTCTTCGATAGCGTCCCCTCGAATGTGCACCCCTGATCGTGGCCCATGAAGCCAAGTGTCCTCGTGCAGCTGGTTGGTTGACTATTTTTTGGGTACCCGGGGTACGGTACCCCCATCAAGTTGTTTATCTACTTGCATTTCAAAATATGGACCCAAATATTTGATATGTTGTCAATATAAGAGACTAGTTACAACTACAACACACACTTTCTTAAACAATGTAAATTGTTGATGAACGCTGCCTTTCAAAATAGTTCTGTTAGAACGGCTTACATTCTTCCCAAAATCATGCCATTATAGATAAGCTTCTAGTATCTATTGCCAATATGTTTTCAACATTGTCGTTTTCACAAAACTAAAAAAGACCAAGCATCAGTGTTCCAACCCAGCAGATATAGAACCCAGGCTGCCAACTGTCGTCATCAACCTATCATGCCACTTGCTGAAATGGGAATCTTCTGTCTACAACACCATTCCACACGAACACTCAGTGAAATAAAAAAGGACAACAGCTACAGAACAACATGCTTTGCATCCATGGTATAAAGCACAATCAATTCCAAAGGGAACCAGCTATAAAATGTAAACGAAAATCCCGAGACCTGAGCAAAAATGAAAATCTGAACTTGCCCAAATGCCAAATTAGAAAATTTTAACAAGAGCCAGATTTTATGCTAGGCTTCTCGGTTACTATCTTCAAATTTTAACAGTGAACCAGCAAAAATAGTTCACTGCCCTGGAAATAATGTTTAACATGCCGAACTGTCAAATAAAAATTGACACTTGCATTACCACTGCCCTGGAAATAAGTACGCTTAAAATTGACTTACAATACCGAACACTGTAACTTTTTGATGATTTAACACAAAAATCAAGAAACCTCACGAACAATGCTTCTGTCGTGCCATCTCTCAAGATACCGGAAGAATCCAAAAGCAAAGCACGGTGGCCGAGTTGTCAAAGCATTGCAAAATTAAGGCCCATCAGTCATCACGCATGCAATCCCAACAAAAAAAATGCAGAAGAACAGACACCACAAAGTAAATTATTGGACCAATTGACAACTCAGTTTTAATATATTCAAATTTTCAGGTATATAGTAAGCAAATATTAACCAGATATCACAAAAAATTTAAAAGTAGAAAGTAATATATTTTTTCTAAAACAATAATAAGAATACGGTGAAGATAACCAGGTAGATCAATGATATATCCAGCATTTCATATCATGTCTCATGAACTTGTCACACTTGTGGTGCTCACAACATCAGGTCCCAAAATGCATAGCACCTCTGCAGTGACCTTGTTGGGCATGGATTGAATTCCACTACATGCTGCACAGGTGCTCTGCTCCAACCCACAGCTCTGTTTTGGTTCATTTCCTGGTGTCACCTATTCCCTCCATGTATATTAATTTGTCACCTTTAGAATACTCTTCTCTTGCATCTCTCAATCAAGATGTATTGCAAATGCTTCCTTGAAATGATTGGTCGGCATATATATAAAGCAAAGAAAAAAATGTCCGTGCATGCTAGTGGGTGCGACCATAACTGCAGCAGTCATTGCATGTAGTACAGTAGTATTATCTTCTTCGGTGTCTATACATTCTATATGGACACATTCGATATGAGCTGTAGAAATTTATTTATATGTTAGAGCCCTTGAACAGAGTAAGATCTAGGTTTTTAAACTGTAACTTGATTTGTTAACCTAATATGCAGCAGCAGTTAATAATGGGCCCTAGCCGGTCACCCCTGTGGGAGAATGATCATCGATAATATTCATCGGTGGAACTGATACAAATAAGAGACGAGCAGCACTGGATGAGAGGCCGAGCCTCAACGGACTCACGCGCTACGCGCGCATGCAACGGACGCAGGCGCCATGCAGCGCGTAACGCGCGCACGCCGCAACGGACGCAGCGCTCGGCTGTGATCCGAAAATATCGTCCAACACCCCCCCTCAGTTTATGCCCTATTACACGTTATGCATAAGCTGTTCCTAAGATCTTCAAACACCGATGTAGGCAATCCTTTGGTCATGATATCTGCGAATTGCATCTTTGTTGGCACGTGCAAGACGCGAAGCTGCCCGAGTGCCACCTTCTCCCGTACGAAATGAATGTCAAGTTCAACATGCTTTGTGCACCGATGGTGTACCGGGTTCTGACTGAGGTAGACCGCGGAGACGTTGTCACAATACATGATGGTGGCCTTCGGGATGTCGATATGCAACTCGTGTAGCAGTTGTCGCAGCCAAGAACACTCGGCTGTTGCATTTGCGACAGCTCTGTATTCAGCTTCTGCAGACGAACGAGACACCGTTGTCTGGCGCTTCGACGACCAGGAGACTAAAGAGTCCCCCAAGTAGACGCAGTACCCTGAGGTGGATCTGCGAGTATCCGGGCAGCCGGCCCAGTCAGCATCCGAGTACGCGGTCAGAGTGTTTGTCGACGAGGAGTGTAGCTGTAGCCCGTGGTTGATGGTCCCTTTGATGTAGCGCAGGATTCTTTTCACAAGATTCCAGTGCACATCTCGTGGAGAATGCATGTGTAGACAGGCTTGATTGACGGTATACGCGATATCTGATCGCGTTAGCGTCAGGTACTGCAGCGCACCCGCGATACTTCTATAGAAAGAACCATCTTGCACCGGGTTGCCGTCGTGTGCAGAACTTTTCGGCTTGGTGTCGACAGGTGTACTGGATGGCTTGCAATTAGACATCCCGGCACGCTGGAGGACATCTTCTGCATATGATGACTGATTGAGGAAGAACCCTGATGCGGTCCGTTGCACCTGAATGCCGAGGAAGAAGTGCAACGGCCCAAGATCCTTCATCGCAAAGTTTGTGCTGAGCCTCTGTACAAAGCTTTGGAGCAGTACCGCGGAGGATGCGGCAAGTACAATGTCATCGACATATAATAGCAAATAAGCCATGTCGTTGCCGCACCTGTACACGAAGAGCGACGAGTCTGAGCCGGTGCTTTTGAAGCCGATCGAATGTAGCGCCGCGGCAAAGGTTTGAAACCATGCCCGCGGTGCTTGCTTGAGGCCGTATAGTGACTTCGACAGGAGACAGACGTAGTCGGGTCTGTCGTTGTCGATGAAGCCTGTTGGTTGAGTACAGTACACCCGCTCTGACAATTCACCATGCAAGAAGGCATTCTTCACGTCGAGCTGGTGTACAACCCACCGCCTGGCCGATGCGAGGTGGAGTACCGTGCGAATAGTCGCTGGTTTCACGACAGGGGAGAATGTTTGGTCGAAGTCGATCCCCGGTCGTTGGTGAAACCCGCGGACAACCCATCGTGCCTTGCATCGTGCAAGGCTACCGTCGGCAGCTAGCTTGTTTTTGAACAGCCACTTGCCGGTGATGACATTGACGCCGGCTGGTCGTGGAACCAAGGTCCAAGTCTTGTTGTCGCACAATGCCCGGTTCTCTTCCTGCATGGCAGCTTTCCACTCGGGATCGCGCATGGCAGCGCGGACGGAGGTGGGAGGCGGTGTTGGCTGAGTTGTGGCAGTGGCGGCGTACTTGGGGTTTGGGAGGTGGATCCCGGAGCGAGCGCGTGTTATCATTGGGTGCCGGACAGGAGATGGGCGTGCAGCTTGGGAGGGAATTTGAAACGCGGCAGGATCGGGATGCATGTGTGCAGCTGGAGCGGTGGAGGACAACGGAAGTGCTGGACTTCCGTGTGATGCGTTGGATGAATTTGTGATAGGCAGGGGAGTGGGAGCTGCATGCGGATGAGGCGCAGCAGTTAGTTGGGTCTCGCACGACGCCCGTGCGGCATGCGAGGAGGAATCGCACGCTGCCCACTGATGGCCCGTGTTTGTATGCGGTTCGTTGGCAGGAACCGCGCGTGTTGCATGGGACCGGCGCTCCGCATGCACACGTCCGATGCATGCAGGTTCGTTGGCAGGAACCGCGCGTGCTGCATGGGACCGGCGCTCCGCATGCACACGTCCGCTGCATGCAGGCATCGATGAACGAGCCCTAGATGCAGGAGCTGTTGGTGCTGAGGCGGAAGGTGCCGCAACTGGGTCCGTTGCACCTGGCGCACGAGTAACAGGAGCTCGTAATGGACCAGACGGTCTGGGCGGCAGGAATATTGGATCAGATACCTGCAGCCGTCCAGGATCGTCCGATGGCACCACCTGCACATTGGTTTTCTGATCCCTGAAAGGAAAAGAAAACTCATCAAAAGTAACGTGCCGCGAAGTGATGACACGCCGTGAGGAGGGATCGTAGCAGAGATACCCCTTTGTGTCGATGGGATAGCCAAGGAAAATGCACGACAGGGAGCGTGGTGCGAGCTTATGAGGCATGGTGGACGATGTGTTAGGGTAGCACAAACATCCGAATACCCGAAGATGGTCATAAGACGGTGGTCGCCCAAGAAGAATTTTGTGTGGTGTCATATTGTTGCGCATGCGACATGGTCGAAGGTTTAGGAGATACGTGGCTGTGGCGAGTGCGTCCGGCCAGAATATGGGTGGGACGGAGGCATGCAAAAGCATGGTACGCATGCTGTCATTGAGGGTGCGGAGAATGCGCTCCGCGCGACCATTCTGTTGGGAAGTGTATGGGCAAGTGAGACGCAAGATGATGCCGTGGTTCGCGAGGAAGCGGCGTGCAGCCATGTTGTCGAACTCCTTGCCGTTGTCAGTTTGGATACAAGATATGGGCTGGCGAAACTGTGTTTGCACAAAGGCATGAAAGGTTATTAGCGAGGGTAGGACGTCGGACTTGTGGCGAAGTGGGAAAGTCCAAGCAAAATGTGAAAAATCATCAAGAATGACAAGATAATATTTGAAACCCGAGTTGCTTGGGATGGGTGACGTCCATACATCACAATGTAACAATTGGAAAGGAAATGTGGACATGCTACTAGAATGTTGGAAGGGTAGCCTTACGTGCTTGCCAAGCTGACATGCGCTGCACGTGTGACTATCGGCCTTCGAACATCGAAAATTAAATGAAGACAGCACGCGCTGGAGATGACCATGTCCGGGATGTCCCAAGCGAGCTCCGAAGCTGGACCTCGTCCCCCTCTTCTCAGAGGCGAGCTCCGATGATCTCCGGACCTCACGCTCTCTGTGGGCCTGAGCTCCGATGCCGGTCCTCGCCCTCAGAGGTGAGCTCCGAAGCCGGACCTCACCCTCTCCTCAGAGGCTGAGCTCCGATGACCTCCGGACCTCACGCCCTCCGCTCGCTTGAGCTCCGATGCCGGCCCTCGCCCTCTCCTCAGAGGCGAGCCCCGATGCCGGACCTCACCCTCTCCACAGAGGCTGAGCTCCGATGACCTCCGAACCTCACGCCCTCCGTTGGCCTAAGCTCCGATGTCGGCCCTCGCCCTCTCCTCAGAGGCGAGCCCCGATGCCAGACCTCTACCTCTTCCCAGAGGCGAGCTCCGAAGCCAGACCTCCCCCTTCCACAGGGCTGAGCTCCGATGCCAGACCTCACTCCCTCAGCAGGGGTGACCTCTCATGCCGGTCTTCACCACCTCCACATGGGTGAACCCCGAAGCCGGACCTCTACCTCTCCTCAGAGGCGAGCTCCGAAGCTAGACCTCCCCCTTCCACAAGGGGTGAGCTCCGATGCCAGGCTTCACCCTCTCCTTAGAGGCTGAACTCCGAAGCCGTCGAGACCCTGCCAGCATAGGGAGTAATCAAATCAAGGAAGTGCGTGGGAAGAAGAAGGCCCCACCTCGGGCTCGTTACCTCCCTTGAGATGGGCCCGTGGGCCACTGTCGGTACCCTCAATATCGGGTACCCCTGCGCACAAGGTGAAACTGCCTAAGGACCTCGCCCCCTCCGCAGGGGCGAGCTCCGAAGGCGCCACATGTCCAGCGGGGCCGGAGCTCCCCTCCCCTCGGAGGATAGCTCCGAGCCTGCCACGTGGCCCGGAAGGCCGGACCTCGCCCCTCCGCACGGGCGAGCTCCGAAGGCTTCACGTGTCCAGCGGGGCCGGAGCTCCTCTCCCCTCGGAAGATAGCTCCGGGCCCACCACGTGGCGAGCAAAGCCGAGCCTTCCCCCTCCGCGGGGGCGAGCTCCGAAGGCTTCACGTGTCCAGCGGGGCCGGAGCTCCCCCTCTCCTCACAGGAGAGCTCCGGGCCCGATACGTGGCCAGTAGAGCAGCGCTGCCCGCCCGACGCGGTAGGCAGCGGGAGTAAAAGCACGCCATGCCTTTACCGTACAAAACATTCAAGACCCGCGCCTTCCCAAGACGAAGAGGCGCACGCCTATCAGAAGACGCTATGACCAGTCACAGTCAAGACAGGCGTACAGTGTCTGAAGCTGCAGACCATTGAAGACAGCGACAAGACATGGACAAGACATGCCCTACCGCCCCTGCCATCGCCAACGGCTACGCGCTACACCTAGCCTGCGGCAGGGGCAGGGTGGCAGGACGACCTCGAATCCAGCACCAAGACATAGTAGCTGGTAGAAAATCACCCCGGGACCACCTGTCGGGTCCTGGGGCCCACCTTGTAAGCCGCCCGATCCTTAGACTATAAAAGGCTTGGGTAGGCAACGTTACAAGGGGTTCGAGCATTTTCAGGCTTTGGACTCCAGGGGGTTCGGCGTTGGAAATCCGTGGATTAATTCCTCTAATCTGTTCTCTTGATCTATTCTCAATGGGGGGGACCTGTATATATAGCCCCAAATTACAGAGTCCTAATCTAATACTACCTAGACTCCTACTCTTATTTGACTTGGACTCTATCTCTAACTCTAACTACTCTAGAAAAATGGGATTATATCTAACAATCACCCCCTAATCTTGTTTTTCTAGATCACACTCACACTAATTAGGATGAAAACACACTTCCACCCTACACACGCATTTGGGGTGGACACTACACCCCCAGGATGATTACTTCACCCTGCACACACCAGAGGATGGGCACTACATCCCTCTGAGATGGGCACTACATCCCGGACACGAATTTGGGTTGGACACTACAACCTTGGAGTGGGCACTACCCTCCTCAGGTGGGCACTACACCTCGAACACTCAATTTTGGGATGGGCACGTCTTCATCCCCAAGATGGTCGCAACTTCATCCTGCACACAAATTCGGGTTGGTCACATCTTCAACCCTAGAATGGGCTCATCTTCATCCTGCACTTGATCTCGGAATGGACGCATCTTCATTCCGACCACATACTCGAGATGGTCACATCATCATCTCGAGCACACCTCACATTGGCCTGCTTTTTCTCACGTGACAGAGCACCCATTATTCTACTTCTTCACCTTCATCGTCGTGGTGATAGCACCTTGGGTCAATGATCTCGTACTCCTCCAAGATCCATCCCGTGCTACGACGCTTTCTGAGTTCTCCGTGCATGTAGAAGCAAAACTTGAACATACGCCATTGCACCACAACTCCCATGTTGGAAATTGAATGTGCACACTTGGTCGCGCGATGCTTCCAGATGCCGCCGCCGGACCGCTGTACTCGAGGCTTGCTCCGCCTGCGCAACGTGAAGAAATATCCCAAGTCACGCAGGTCGTAGTTTGCCAATAGGTCCCACGGCGTCACATCATAGAAGTCCGCTTCTATCACAATGCCTGCCTCACGCGGTGGAAAACCACGCAGCTGTGGCCGGAGAAAGTGAAGGACCAACTCATCTTGTGTGTAGAAGGGCCCAACCCATCACGGCCTGTAGCGTGTTCTTTTACTGTTATCAACAAAACAGGCCCGGTGACCACCCCAACTGAACCACGCCGAACTGGCCCACTTAGAAACCCTAACCCTTCAGCCTCTCTCTCCACAGCTGCCGCTTCTTCCTCCTTTCTCTAGCAGCAGCCGCCGACACCAGTCTCCTCGCGCCACCAACGAGCTTTCACGCTCGTGCCCGCCTCACCCTCCTTCTGGATCCGGCTCGACCACCGCGCGGGACCGATCCTGGCTGCGCTCGTGCTGCCCTTGCTGCGAGCGCCGCTAGCGCCTGCCCTAGCGGCGCTCGTGCCGCCTTTGCCGCGCGCGCCGCTGGTGCCCGGCCCGCGCTCCTCGTGCCCGCCCGTTGGCCGTGCGTCTTGCCCTGCCCCTTGGCTCTTCCGCCCCGCGCCCCTCGTGACGGCAGATGTTGCCGAAGCACAGCCGTAGCCCACTCCTCTGCGCTCTGGCGAGCCCTCCTGCCTATCTTCTTTCCGGCGATGGATCTCTTGTGCCCTCGACGCCACGCAACGGAGACGCCGACAGCCTCGGCCACTGCCGCCTCCCATCCGTCGAGAACACCCTGATCCACAGCGGCGCCGCCTCGATTCGATGAAATCGTGTCGCCTTGCCTTGGATCTTAATGGGAATCACGTCGATCCGGGCGCCTCCAACTGTGCACGAGGTTGCTAGCAGCATTCCCGAGCTCGGCGGTTGCGGCCGCATCCTCCTCATCAGCCACTAACGTGCGGAACCCTAGTTGCGCGTTTCTCACCTCGTGCCCCTCCAGGAGTACGTCCTCCCGAGGGCAGCGGTTGATCCCAAACCTAGGCTCTGATACTAAATGTTAGAAATCCGTGGATTAATTCCTCTAATCTGTTCTCTTGATCTATTCTCAATGGGGGGCTGTATATATAGCCCCAAATTACAGAGTCCTAATCTAATACTACCTAGACTCCTACTCTTATTTGACTTGGACTCTATCTCTAACTCTAACTACTCTAGAAAAACGGGATTATATCTAACATTCGGCACTTTGCCCAGCTCCCTCTAGGTCATCCACACACTCAAGGAAACCAGTGTTCCGAGCACTCCCGTGGACGTAGGGTTTTACGCTCCGGTGGCCTGAACCACGTAAATCCCCGTGTCAAACCACCTTCACCTTCCTTCCGTCATCCATTCCGGCGAGACCCACGTGAGAGGACTAGCCCCGCATAAAAAAGAACCTCCGCGGGCTGCCCAGAGCATGCCCGGGGAAGTGTCGATCGCAGACGCTTCAACAACAACCCTGTGGCCAATGTCGACGGCAAGGACATCTGGAAGGTGGAGCTGGTAGCTTGATCAAGTGGAACCCTGTGGTCAATGTTGACGGCAAGGACATCTGGACCTTCCTGAGGACGATGGACATCCCTGTGAACACCCTGCATGCTCAGGTTCTGTTCCAGACTTTCAATTCAGCTTCCACGAAATGCACATGTAAGTGATATTTGTTCCCTGGACTGTAGATTCCAGAGTTACCTGTCCATTGGTTGTGAGCCGTGCACCAGGCCGGTCCTACCCGGGCAGCACGAGAGGGAAGGCCGTTGGTGGTGGGAGGATGCCACAAGGCCAAGGAGTGCGGCCTCCATAAGGTGACAAGGGCAACATCGAGAAGGAAGACCAGGCCGCGCGCAAGGCCAACGGCGCCGGCACCGCTGCGGACATCCTCCAGAGCCATGCCGTTGTCTCCCTCACCCGCACTGGGATCCAGAACCTCCTTCGGCTGGAGAGCCGCTCTGAGCCGTGGCTCGTGGTCCTCTACGCGCCATGGTGCCCGTCCTGCCAGGCGATGGAGGCCTCGTACGTGAAGCTGGCCAAGAAACTTGCGGGTTCCGGCGTGAAGGTGGCCAAGTTCCGCACCGAGACGGCGAGCAGAAGTTCGCACAGGCGGAGCTGCAGCTGCAGAGCTTGCCCACTACAGTAGAGTAGTGGACGGGATCACGGGAAGGTGGCTGGTGGCGCAAAAGGAGACCTAGCCCGCCGAGCAGGCGAGAAGAGGGCGACGGGCGATGTTGTGGCGATGCGCTCCGGCGAGGACGGGCTGCGGCCAGAGGGAGGAGCCGAGGCCGAGTGGTAGCAAGCCAGCAGAGAGCATGGATCGAGCTCGCTCGGGCAAGCGGCAGGAGGCGTCGAGCGGCAGCAGGCAGTGGGTTCTGGATCAAGCTGAAAGTGGGGCGGTCAGTGGGGTAGCCGGCACACCACCACTCTGACCCCAATATTATATAGCAGGATCAGCGGGCTCCAACAGGATTATAAAGGCTGCCTGTTAGAGTTTAGTGGGCTTTACAGTAAGATATAAATTGAGTTGTGGGCGCCGCAGGTATTACAAAGCAAGCAACGTTACTTCAAAAACGCAAACTCTAATCCAAATTCACATGTTATAACTTTAGTAAAACTAACATTTTCTTAAAGATTCCTCACCAGATATTCTGGTTCTCATGTGGAACGACCATTGGTTAAACACACATGTATCTTCAGTAATAAAATCATATGTATCTCCAGTAATAAAAACACATATATCCCTGACAATCAAAGGCATATGTATCTTCAGCAATAAAAACACCCGTATATCAAATCTGTCCTATCCTAAGCTCGAGTTACAACTCACAACATTATCAAATCAAAATGACACCATGTCACTGTTTATTCCTGCAGCTCTCGCAGTTTCACGGCGTGAATGTCAATGTTTCTCTACCTGTTAGCAAGTGTTTTGCCACATCAGTTTTGCTAAGGACTGAAATGGAACTGGCCACGAGACCACACATGGTTGAGTTGATCGCTCCATACAGTTCTAGGCTCTAAACAGAGCGCCCCTGTCTCTCTTTTCCTCAGCGTTCCAGTGTCTAAGCCTTGAACTGTTAGAGGAAATTCGCAAGCTAAAATAAGTAGCTGTCCTCTGTGTCTAGAACGTATATTTCCCGGGGATCTGATGAGCGTTCGAGGAACAGCTGCTTGGCTCACTGAGCACGCAAGCAACTCTCTCCGGCCATTGGCGCGCGCTAACGATGGTAGCAGACAGTGAGCCAGAACGAGCGCTCTTTCTTTTTTTGAAGTGGTGATCAACCAGGGATTTAGAACTTGGCGGCAGAGAGAATCTCGTGTGGTTTAGCATCCAGTTTTGTGGTTGGATCGAACAGCAACGGCGAGAACTTAATTTGTGGACCGGAGAACATTGCAACGGTAAATTCAACAAACTGCTGCAGCATGACCAGGACACTGAAACTGTAATTTGTGGAAGGGAGGGGGCGGCTGGGAGACCGATTTGCTCATTTGTTCTGTGGAAGCCCGAGATTGCTAGAGCTCAGAATCCACCAAGCACATGAGCGGGCGTTGTGGGCATATGTGGGTGTTGTGGGCTTGAGCGGCGAGGTCACAGCATCCAGCGGGCTAAACGATGAAGCCTACTTCGTGCCACCGATAAATATGTGGGCTGTCGCTATGCCCGCTAGCATATTTTTAGTGGGGCGGGTCTAGTGAGTTTGTGGACAAACCCACACCACTTACAGATTGAGTTCTGGACACGGGAGCAGCGGGTTTGGGCAGCGGCAGGTCGCGGGCAGCAGCACAGGGGTGGCAGGCAGCGGCGAGCTCGGGGTCGGGGGTTCGTCTGTGGCGGCGTGGAATCGGGGTGGGGCACGGAGCCGGTTACTAGGCTAAGGCCAAAATGTGTATTTGGGCTGGTTCAAATTCGGATTTTATATGGACTCTATTCGGATATCCGATTAAATACGGATGTCCGAAAATTCGGTTCGATATCAGACTAAACCGTTTCCAATCCGATATCCGGAAAGGATGGTCTGAATATCCGACCGAATCCAAATAATATCCGATAAAAAACGGATATGGATTAGATATTTAAAAAAACCGATAACGGATGGTTCCGAAAATATTCTATCTATTTTAATCCCTAGACAGACATACATTTGTCACTAGTCTTCTTAATTGTTTCTTGTGGATTTATAGTGGTGGGTCTCTTCACTAATATAAAAGGGTTTATTATGTTTACACCATCGGTTGTAACTCTAATTGTGATTTTACCCTTTAAAATTAAGATTTGTGATTTTACCCTTTCTTTTTTGAAACAAAGTCAAAGTATACCCTATTTCGTTATGGGTTGTTAACGGTGTTAAATATGATGAGAAAAAGACAAAAATACTTTTGTGATTTTACCCTAGTTTGATCACTACTTGTGATCTTACCACTATTTTGCATAAACACAAATTAATCTATGATTATATTAAAATAGGGTAAAATCATAAATACATATTTAAAAGTAAGAGTAAAATCATAAGGGTATTTCTGTCTTTTCTATTATAATTTAACACCGTTAACAACCTATAACCGAGTAGCAGTATACTTTGGCTTCGTTTGAAAAAAACATGGGTAAAATCACAAACTCTAATTTTGAAGGGTAAATCACAATTGGATTTTCAACCAAGGGTATAAACACAATTGCCCCAATATAAAAAGGTATCTTCCAAATAAGATAGTTTTAGTGTCCTATACTGAATAACGGACAGTATAACCATCACTGTAGTGGCTTATGACCCATTGTTAAAAACTATTTTAGTAGTGAAAATTAAATGTGCTAACATATGTAAAATGAAACGTGCTTTGGTAGAATGTGAGCTAAATTGTGTTAGACACGTACCGTAGAAATTTCAGAGATGCACACAATTAATTTACGAGTGTATGAAATTGATTGAAATGGTAGCAATAGTACGAGGAACGCCGGGTGTGTGCACCTTGGTCTGCCTGTTTGCCGAGCCGACCAAGGGACGAAATTTGCTAAAGTGTAATATATCAACATGTTGATCATAGCATGTTTCAGACACGTGATGCAGGGCACGAAATTTCAATCGTCGTGACCATATTCTCTAGTGTGCTAACATCAGAGAAGGGAACTAGATCGTTTCTCTCTCAACCGTATCTACTCTGCTGAGATCCTGCGACATCCCTCTATATCCTTAAGGCAGGGACGTTTTCTGGGATTCACTGTAACCGGTGGAAGTGAATTAGATTTCCAAGGGAATAAGTCCACTTCACCTCTCACTTATTGAGGCGTGTCTACTTAATCCTCTCATCTATGAAAGCAGGTTTTATCTCTCATTACATGTGGACAGTGATATGACAAACTGTCAATGATACTTTAAAAATAATTCTAAGCTAATAAGAGGGCTACCATACTTAAAAAATATTGATCATATAAGTAAGAACAATTAAAAGATTTTATAAAGAATAGAGTAGATAAGAAGAATTTTTGGATCATGTTATGTGAGCGAGAGCAGTTAAGTGGACGGTTGTGGTGCTTTAAGTGTGTATTTAAATGAAGAGGATGAAAATTGTTCATGAGGCCAGGTGTAAGAGAGAGGAAAGAAAATAGAGATATGATAATAAAATAAATAGTGATATGTCATCATCTAAGTGTACCGTTATATAGGTAAAGCCGACTCTAAAACTGATCTAGAGGGTTATTTAGACATTTTGGATAATTTAGACATAGAATATCTTATTTTATACTTGAGAGGGTGAAGTAGATGAACATCAATATGTGAGGGGGGTTAAGCCATTTCTATGTAATGGGAGGTTTCCACATCGTCCAATGCCTAACCTGCCGCAGTGCCAGGGACAACTCCTCTCGCCGCCGCCTAGAAGCGGCTCCGAGTCTACGAGCACATCTGGCTCGGGGAGCTGGTGTCACCATAGCACCAAACCGAGTGTGACGAAGTCCGTTCGTTCGAACCAGAGGAAAAGCGATGGAGGGAGCAGGCGAGCCTGCACAGCATCTCCGGCGTCTGCGGGCAGTGCTCAGGGTGCCCCCAGCCAATCCATGGACGACGTAAGTGAATCCACACGCGATGGGGCAATCGGCAGCCACAACGGCAGACCATGGCGTCGTCGTAGCCGGGTCTCGGTACCCTGGTGACGTTAATGTCGCATTTTTTATGTCTAAATGGCTAGCTAATAAAAATAAGAATTTATACTGGTTTGGACAGAATGTCCTACGTCCAGTTCGTGGAGCCGGCTTATATTAACTTGGCGGTTCGTGGAGCCGAGAGTTACAAGGAACGCTTCCTCGTGCATGGGGAGCCTAAGTGTTGTGCGTATCTGTGGGCGTGAAGTTGTCCCTGGGGAGATTTCGGGCCTCCCCTTTTATAGACCGGACGATTCCACTTATCTGCTGGCTCCTCATAAATAGGGCGGGGGTTTACCTGGTGTGTCAGCACCTAAGGCGGTCTAATAAGCTACAGGGGTGATGAGTACACCTGCTCCCGTCTCGTCTACGTCTACTTTTGGTGTCTGTACACCCGTGCCGAACGGGACGGGGCGGATGGTGATGATGGTCGGCATCGCGGCCTCCCACTCCGTCTTGAAGTCCCCCCTGACATTCCTTCACGTCAGCATTGAAGTCTGATGCCTGCCTTCGACCCAAGCTTTAGCCCGCATTGCTCCTTCTTCCGGCCTCGACGGCCAGGGTCCGAGGTTGGACACTGCTTCTGAACCTCGGCGGTCGGTTATTGCACCTTGACCTGGCGGTCAGGGGGTCGGTTGCTTGTGCCCCGACCTCGAGGTCAGGACTTGTAGTGGCGTCATCCAGAGCCTGGGCCCCGAGTCAGGACCTTGTGCTCGCACTTCTCGCGCAGCTTAGTCGGAGCCAGCAGAGCCATGTGGCTCCATACGATAGGTTGATCGGTTGCCTCTGGGGTACCTAGGGTACGTCACTCCGTCACCATCCGTATAATGTCTTGCTTCATCAAAAATCATCGGGCATGTCAGCACTAATTACAATGATGTAGCGTGAAGTGGGGTCGGTTGCAGCGTTGGGAGAGGTCTACAAGGCCTCGAACGTAATAATTTTAATCTCAATACTCATGTCGAGTTCGACAAATTCAATTTGGAAGGGGATTCTGATGATTTAAGGATCAATAATTTTTTATCCTTTTTTATTCCTTTTGGGCTGTGTGTATCTATGGCGTCTTGATTTTCTATTGGCATTATGTTTTTACACTATCAGATGTAACATAATGTAACAATCACAAAATTCAGGGGAATGAAAAATTGCTTCAAATTTGAAATTGAAATCGAAACACAAATGGAAGAAAAAGAAAAAGAAAAACTTAACCATTTTCCCTCAGCCGGCTCATTGTTTTTTCCCTTGCACGGCCCACTTCTCCCTCTCCCCCTCTCTCCTCGCGCAGCCCAGCCAGCCCGACATTGTGCTTCTTCCCTCTGCTTCCTGCGCTCTCGAGCTGAACCAGCGCCGCGCCACCCGCCGGAAATCTCTGTTATGGTAGGTCTTCCCGTAACATCGCCGCGCGGCACTCACCGCCGCCTCCATCGCAATAAACCGCCGTGCCTCCTCCCCGAAACCTGGCCGCCCCTTAACCGCGCGCAAGAAGATATCCCCACTGGCACCGCCTTCGGCCACCGCCTCTTCCAGGCTATAAAACAGCCTCCGCTTCACTCTTAACGAGCGCCCGACCATCCTCGCACTCTCACACACCCAATTGAGTGAAGCCCGACCACCCCGAGCAAAAGTTCAGAGCCTCAGCCCCCTTCCATGTCGTTGGCCACCGCCACGGCACTACTCTGGTAAGCCACAAGACCACGATTCCCCGTGTGTGTAGCATCTTCATCAACCCCTCTAGCTGCCCCGCAAGTTACTTTGCGCTGTGGATCATCATAGTGAGCTAGCGCCACTACCGCTCCCCGTCGCCGGCCACCGTGGGGTACTCCCCGATTCGGCTGAGCCCTCTAGGATGCTCCCACCGGCTCGGTGAACGTGTGTAGCGCCCCAAATGGGTGGAAAGCGACCACACACCCAAGGGAAAGCAACCACCGCCAGAGGACCCCCTATGGCTTGACCAAGCCCCGTAACAGTTTCCCCACATGCCCACGAATCTGTAGGAGCGACCAGACCCGAGGGAAAGCAAGCGCAATGGCTTCTCCGTCGAGCACCACCACCCCGAGCAACACTGGCAAACCGCCGACACTGTTCCGGTGAGTTAGACCGACTAAGGACCGCACCACTAGGCTCCCCACAACTAGATGAAGGCTGACATGCCATAGAATAAACCCGAAAAGAAATCTGCGTGATTCCGGCTAGCTGTCGGCCGCCCTCGACGCGCCAGTATCCGCTCCGGCCTCCCTGCTTACGTGGCAGCCAAGTGGTAGGCCACGTGAGCAGACGCGCGGGCGTGGTAGCTGACTCAGCGCCACGCGGGCGCAGCCCAACCGCACACCTGCCTGGGCCACCGTGGGCTTGGTCCTTGTGGACCAGAGCGTCCATAAAACAGTGTTCTGGGAACCCACTACTACACTGGGCCTACCTGTCAGCCGTTGTAGCCAAAGAAAAATTGCTAAAGCCACCCGCTAGTGTACACAAAAATTATAAAATGCATTTCTCGATGTAGAAAATTCCACAAAATTTCCAAAAAATAAAAATAGACTATTAGGGCATGGTAGAGTGAAGAAATATCCTAAATAAAGTCTAGAAAATTATTTAATTGATAATAAATGTCCTAAATCACTTAATTGATTAATGAAAAGTAGGTATGTCTAGTAAGTGGTCTCCAAAATAGTCATAACACCCCAATAACAGTGATAGAGACCATTAAAATACTTCTTGGCCCCTAGGACACAATACAAGTAATAATTTCCCAAAATAGACTTTCATAATCATTTAAGTTACTAAACAAATATCAAACAAATCATACAATTGCCCTAAAATAAGCCCCTAGAAACCTTCTAATAATTGCTAGTGTGGGTGCTGGAGTTTTGTCTAAATTTCTTGAAGTTCTTTTAGATCTAGCACTTATCCTTGCAAATTACGTACTATAGCAAACGAGGAATTCGATAAGGAATTCGATGACCCGGACTACGAAGAACTTCTAGAAGCTTGTAAAGGCAAACTCTAACTCCTTGATCATGTTGTTCCTATGATTTTGCAAATGCTCCTATTAGCCTGTTTTTACCATGCATGTTTTCGTGAGTATTTTAAATATTGTGATAGCATATACACACTTGATTAGTGGTAGTGTCATTATGTGAGTAGCCTGGCCGACGAGATAGTTTTATAACTTCATGATGATGAGTTGATATTGATGGGGGTTACTTGCTCTTTAATAATGTAGCTCGATGTCATCACCAATCAAAAGGAATCTTGTCATCGGCTAGCCGTTATGTTAGCATGTAGCATGCTAGTCTATCATCATCTAAGGCCAGAGGAGTGGCATAGTGACAATCACATGTAAAATATGTGAAATACCACACACCCCTCCTTGATCTTGATGACTCTACCCCCTTGATATCCTAAGGATGCGTCATCACACTATGAAGTGGTGATGCGTATGCCCCTTGGTAGTAGAGGTGCTTAGGAACCCCTACGATGTTATCATCGCAACCTGGTACAACTAATTCACCGGATTTGCAAAAGGTGTCTTGGTGGAATGAGTTAGGAAGTGGGATGAGGGGACTATGGCAAACAACTGGTGTTAGGCGGAGCGGGGGAAAGAGATGGCTGAGGCGGGATATGGTGAATTAGTAGTTGTGTGCTTTGGTGTAGTCCACCTGCCGTGGACTTGATGGAGCTGCCTCACCAACATAAGGACCGGTTCATATGACCTCATCACAATGATCTCGTACAAACATAGAACCTATATGGGCATGACTCCCTCTATCTTCTTGGTGACTTCCACATGAGCCATCTAGCAGCCAGTAGGGCACGGGGGACTAGGAAAAGACATGGGGGAGTCATTATCAGTGATCCAGCTGGGAAATTAAATGCCCGAATAGCCCCTAGGTTCGTCACAAGGTATGATTGTGGGGTTACTCGGAGAAGATGAGGTGAACGATGCATTACTCTCTTGCTAGGAGTACAAGACCTGTGGGCAAAGTGTACAAGCTCTGTAGAGTGTTAAAATCTATATAATCATTGTCACGGTCATTGGTACACTATGTTTTGGGCTCCTGTTGATTAGTCTTAGTACGTTTCCTTGATTTAGATGGTGCGGCAGTACTTGCCGTGTTTTGGATATTATGGATGTGTGCCAGATGTAGTAGGGCCATGGGGCTCGAACACTCGTAGAAAACTTAGGGAACTGGCGGGATGGAGTTTAACTCCCCCAGGTCCCACCAACTAAAATCATGACTCAATTACTCTTCTTCGTATAAAGAACTTTCAAAGAGAACCCTACATGAAATGCTTTTGGGAAACTCTAAGCCGTATGCTCATGCCTTGCTACAACCTCTTGCATGAAACACTTCTTCTTGTGTAGTGTTAGGGCTTGCTGGGTACCGTCCGTACTCACTCTTGCTTATTTCACAACCCCTAGAGGATGGAGAAGAAGAGGACGAAGAAGGCGAAGCACGTATCGATGACGAGTAGGTCTAGTCCTACACCCAAGGCTGCCTAGGGGGCAGGGTGCCACTTGTTTCGCTGTTGTTCAAATCTTTTGTTTTTAGTGGCCTTGCAGGCCACACGGATTGTAATCTAAGACATGTTTGTAAGACCTTAATGGTCCTGTTGAGAATAAAGTGATGTATGAAACTCAATACATTCTGTTGGGCATACCAACTACTGATCTAGGGACTGGTGTGGAAAGCACAAGTGGGACCCAGTAAAGGTGGGTCCTCACAGAGTGGTATCAGAGCCGTACTTGGCCATAGGACAAAACCCTAGAGACGAATCACTGAAACACGTATTTATAAAACTATAAACTATATGCAAAATTATGTCCTTACCACTACCCCTACTAGACTTATTCCGCTCTTATGTTTAAATTATTTTTACTAAAAGTAACACTAACCCTTTTACTATTGCATCGACAGATGGAGGACGGTTGGGCTGAGGGTACATGCCAGGACCTGACTGGGTTCCCGTGGGTGCTCATATGCACCTTGTACAGGCTAGGCTACACGAGGTTCCCGTACTACCGTTGGAGGGAGTATAATGAGGACAGGGTACCTCGCTGTGAGGCAGAGGTCCACATCACAGAGACATCAGGACTCTATGGCGTGTAGCCCTACACGCTGTCCTTCACTAGGGCTCACTACGCGGACTCCGTCAGAGCCGTCGCATGGGAGACACTGCTTGAGCTCAGCGACATGTGTACAAAGCAGACTGGGCCCCTGCCCATCCGCTACTTCTCCTGCGTCACGAGGACAGCTACCTTTGGTGGCACCAAGTTATGGCGCTAGAGGGGGCCACTAGGACCGTGGAGGACACCACCTTGGCGGAGACCGCCAGGTACCTGCTTGCCCTGGAACAGTGTTGCGAGGACGCCCTCACGGAGTGGAGGGCAGAGGCTGCTCGAACCGAGGACATGGAGGCCAGGTGAGAGGCCTGTAGGTCCAGCTGGACCAGGCCCACGCAGAGACTACACGAGCTCGAGAGGTGACAGAGGCTCTTCGGGTGGAGCTTAACCAGAGGATTACAAACCACGTCAGGGAGTTGGACTCCCTCTACCAGGCCGGAGCCCACTCAGAAGGAGCACGAATTCGGATCACTGCTCGTAAGAGCACCTTGGCAGTGCAACAAGAGAGTGGCCCGCAGGCTGTGCCTGTGCCAGCTATACCCCACCTGACTCCCGTCGTCCGAGCCACTATGACCATGGGTGCTGGACGCTTCAGCTGAGGCAAGGACATACGGCTGGTTGATCAGTTGCGTGGGGGTCGCACTAGGAGCACGTAGACGTACTATGACTCCAACGATGACACTGGAGACAAACCAGAGGAGTACCCATAGGGAGGCGACGGCTAGGAACTGAGCATCGAGATCCTGGAGGAGGCGGCTAGTTGTGGTGGACCCAACCAGGGGACCTTTGGACGCGTGCTAGGCAGTTCCCCTTCAGCATTGACGATCCGTTCCATGACGGGATCGACTTAGGACGCGAGTGGTGCCAAGACCACGGTATGGAGGACGTGGTGCCGCCACCGTTTCTCCCACCGTAGTCACTGGGAGTCAGCAGACTGTAGCACCATGAGTAGCCCGACGTAGTGTATGTGTACCGTGTGTTAGTGAGCGATCAACATTATAGTCGTTATATGTAGCGTGTGTGTGTTGCAAGGTCATAGACTTTCTATGTGTTGTGCCGTGTAATGCTTGTACTCTATTAATGGATGATGTGATTAGCCGGTATTAGATAATCATTTGTGTGGTAAAATATACTAATTAGCAAGGGTGAATGCTCAAGTAAAAGCACACACTTGGATAAAGACGCATGCTTAGCGCGTGAAACTACTATAAAAAGCACGTAGACCTGCATGTAGACTAGAGGACATACTAGAGTAAACGTGAACCTGAAATAAGTAAAAGAAAGCACAAAGAACGTATAGCAAGTCTAACTTCTCATCCTCTTGCACCCCATAGATGCCCCCCAAGAGATCAGCTAGAGTCTAGACACCCCAAGAACATGCCACATGTGGGACCTAGGCACCTGTAGAGCGCGCACCCAGAGGCAGACCCGCCCAGAGGGGTAGGGGTGCAAGATGCCGCGCGCCGACTCAGGCCCCGCGAGCTACGGCTACAAGAAGGAATGAACCTAACAAGGCAGACAACGCTTAGGAAGAAGTTGGGGAGGTCAACCCTGAAGAGGTCGCAACCGCTGAAGAAGAAGTGGTGCCCCTGCCACCACTTGCAACGTTGGCCGATGTAATGGCCGTTCAGACCCAACTACTGAAGACAGTGTCCCAGGCAATGCAACGACAGTGAGGTCCCGGGGCACCTCTTCCCTCTAAGATGTCGGAGTTCATGGGACTCCGGCCCCCTGTCTTTGATGGCACTGACGAGCACCCATTGATAGGCGATGACTCGTTGTGTAACATAAACAAGAAACTCAACATAGCAGTTGCTGGCGAACAGGAGCGATTCATGCTAGCCTCACACCAGCAAGTGGGAGCTGTCGGTAAATGGTGGGACAACTACTGCGAAGCGACAACTGAACCAGACACAGTGAGCTGGGACGGATTCCAGCAGGCCTTCCGAGGCTATCACATACCCGAAGGGGTCATGGAGATGAAGGCATACGAGTTTCGCCGTTTATGACAGGGAGCCATGACCGTCAACCAATACATTAACAAAATTCTGAAGTTGGTCGCTATGCCTTCAGCGAGATTAACACCGATAAGAAGAAGCACCACCGTTTTCGTAAGGGACTGAAAGGCGCCATGAGGGCACAACTAGTTACCCATATATATATCCGGATTTTGACACCCTTATGAATTAGACTATACTACTGGAACAAGCACGTTTCGAACTGGTTGGGGAACAAAAGAGGAAATTTCAAGTACATAAATTCAAGCAGCAGGAGCGTTTCCAACGGGCAAGGCCCAGCTTACCACCACCACAGTACCGACCCACGATGCAATTCCGCACCTCAGGGTCCAACCTGCAGCAGCCCATGCAGCAGTATCAGCCACAGAGCACCAACATTCCACAACAGGGCAACACTAACACAACCCGTATAGCAGGTGCGGGCAGGGCATGTTTTCATTGCCGCGATCCAGGACACTTGATTGCAAATTGCCCACTCATGAGGAAACAAAATGACACCCCAACCAACTCTGGAATCAAGACAGTTGGGTCCAACAACGGGCACAACCCTCTACAAACATCAGGGCCACAAAACGGGGCCTAGCCTTTCGGACGCGGTTGTTGTTGGTGTTTCTTACATCTACAGGTTATCCTAGCAATGGATGCCAGCAAGGCTTATGACAACTAGGCTAACATAGGGCCAAAGGAAAATGAGTTCCGCAAGCACACAGAAGATGCCGCTATAGTATTTCACCCAAGAGTATTCCCTAGGGTATCGTATTTCCTAAAGGAAAATGAAGGGTAGCAAGATGAAGGATAGAATAGGGTGTTCTAGTAGGAAACCAAGAAGGATTGTAAAAAGGATAATGATGGGTAGTGTGACACACACTGAACAATCTACTCTAAAGATAACATAGTCCTAGTGAGAGTTAGATTAAGGTAAGGGGCTGTTCCTAATGTGCTTCTAGTATACATATGCATAGCCTATATAGTGTACACATGCATATGCTAGTAGTGAATACTTGGGCTTAGTGGTCCAAAATATGAGGCACGGGCTTATCCCTGATAATACCAGAGCGACTCCTGCCAAGAGCCTGTGGCATAGCCGAACGTGGGGGATTACAGTGGACGAACAGGGTTGTCACCGCCTGCCCGCCTACCCCTACAATCCGTGGGTCTACAAGACATCCAACGCTACTTAACTATCCAAGCACCATACTTTCATGCTAAGTAAATACCTTAGGAGTCGCAATACAAATATCATCCTAAGGCAATGACTAACCTAAACATCATTGAACCAGTATTGGGACCAAGCACTATGTTATTCATACTAACATATTCATATCATACCTAATTAGACTACAGTGGAGGCCTATGATGTTTATGATAACATAATAACAAGGTTACTATACTATCATAACAACAACAACTAAACCTACCACATGCATGGACTCCATAATCAAACAAGAAACACTTCATCCAAGCATATGAATAAGAGAAGACTACTATTATAAATAACAATAAAGTCATAAAAAGGAAAATATACATGAACCATACCTTTCCTAAAGTAGACTTGGGAACTAGAGGCTCCTTCCTACAGCCTATACTCCACTAAGGACTTGGATAGAGTGTATATACAAGAGAGTATTACTCAAGTGGTGTGTGTGAGAAGTGAGGGGTATGGGGTCCTATTTATACTTGAGTTGAGGTCGATTCCCGCCAGAATATGCGCGTGAATCCACCAGAACCGACTTCAGGGAGCTATAGGGTGTCGACATGAGGAAGATGACCGAGTTTGGGGGCAAGACAAGTTCGGCCGAACCAGGGGTTTGGCAGACCCTCGCTTGGTCCCCATCGTCCTGGTTTTCCTCTCGGTGACTGCCAGGTGGGCCCTGAGGTGTTTCTCAGGTGATACGCCATTGGATTCCCTCGGATACCGCTAAAGGTGGGCCATTGGATCCATGGACTGCAACGTGTCATCCTCTGATTGGCTGGAAGTGTATGTTTTAGGATTGCTGCCCCAAGTCCTCAATTCTGCATACATTCCCTACATGCACATTTCTTTCTAGGTACAAGTGGAACTACATTATTTGTGAGGGTAATACGTGCACGAATGTTCATTCCTTCACATAATTGACTTATATTGACGGTTAAAATTGGTACTTAATGACCGTCAACAAACACCCCCAAGTTTAACCTTTGCTCGTCCCCATAGCTAGATGAAGGCCAGCATTGCCTTAGAATAAACCCGAAAAGAAGTCTCTGCGATTCCGGCTAGCCGTTGACCACCCCCTCCGCGCATGTATTCGCTCCTGCCGCCCCGCTCGCGTGGCATCCAAGTGTCAGGCCACGCGAGCGGACGCGCGAGCTTGGCAGCTGACTCAGCGCCACGCTGGCGCCAGCCCACCTGCGCGCTAGACTGGGTCGCCGTGGACACAGTCCTTGTGGACCAAAGACCCAGCGGCTGTGGACCGAGCCCAGTGTCCACGAAATAGTGACCTGGAACCCACTGCCACCCTGGGCCCACCTGTCAGCCTCTGTAACTGAAGAAAATTGCTAAAGCCACCCACTAGTGTACATAGAAACTTATAAAATGCATTTCTCGGTGTAGAAAAATTACCAAAATTTTCCAAAAAAAATAGAAATTGACTATATTAGCGCATGGTAGAGTGAATAAATAGCCTAAATAAATTCTGGAAAGTTTATTTATTTGCTAACAATTGTGCTAAGTCACTTCATTAATTAATGAAAATCAGGGAAGGCTAATAAGGGCCTCCGAAATGGTCATACCATCCCAATAACAGTGATAGATACCATTATAATATTTCTTGGACCCTAGGACACAATACAAGTAATAATTTCCCAAAATAGACTTTCATGATCATTTAAGTAACTAAAGAAATATCAAATAAATCATACGATATCCCTAAAATAAGCAATCTCCCCTAAAACCTTCTAATAATTGCTAGTGCGGGCAATGCTGAGGTTTTTTATGAATTTCTTAAAGTTCTTTTGGATTTGGCACTTATCTGGGCAACTTACGTACTATAGCAAACGAGAAGTCTGAAGATTAATGTGGCCGATGAGTTAGTTTTATAACTTCATGATGATGAGTTGATATTGATGGTGGTTACTTGCTCTTCAATAACGTAGCTCGTTGTCAGCACCAATCAAATGGAATATTGTCATCGGCTAGCCGTTATGTTAGCAAGTAGCATGCTTGTCTATCATCATCCAAAGCCAGAGGAGTGGCGTAGTGACAATCACACGAAAAATATGTGAAATACCACACATCCCTCCTTGATCTTGACGACTCTATCCCCATGATATCCTAAGGACCCGTCATCACACTATAAAGTGGTGATGCGTATGCCCCTTGGTAGTAGAGGTGCTTAGGAACCCCTGCGATGTTCGCATCACAATCTGGTACAACTAATTCATCGGATTTGCGAAATGTGTTGAAAGGTGTCTTGGTGGTGTGAGTTAGGAAGTGGGATGAGGATACTATGCCAAACAACTGGTGTTAGGTGGAGCGAGGAAAGAGATGGCTGAGGCGGGATATGGCGAATGAGTAGTTGTGTGCTTCGGTGTAGTCCACCTGCCGTGGACTTGATGGAGCTGCCTTACCAACATAAGGACCGGTTCATATGACCTCATCATAATGATCTCGTACAACCACAAAACCTATATGGTCAGGACTCCCTCTATCTTCTTGGTGACTTCCACATGAGCCATTTGGCAGCCAGTAGGGCATGACGGACTAGGAAAAGACATGGGGATGTCATTACCTGTGATCCGACTGGGAAATTAATTGCCCGAATAGCCCCTAGGTTCGTCTTGAGGTATGATTGTGGGGTTACTCGAAGAAGATGAGGCGAACGTTGCATTACTCCCTTGCTAGGAGTATAAGACATGTGGGTAAAGTGTACAACCTCTGAAGGGTGTTAACATCTGGATAACCGTTATCACGGTCATTAACACACTATGTTTTGGGCTCCTGTTGATTAGTCTTAGTATGTTTCCTTGAATGGATGGTGTGGCAGTACTTTTCATGTTTTGGATATTATGGCTGTGTGCCAGAGGTAATAGGGCCATGAGGCTCGAACACTCTATAAAACTTAGGGAACTGGCGGGATGAAGTTCAACTTCCTCAGTTCCCACCAACTAAAATCATGACTCAGTTACTATTCTTCTTACAAACCACTTTCAAAGAGAACCCTGCATGAAATGCTTTTGGGCAACTCTAATCCACATGGCCAAGCCTTGCTACAACCTCTTGCATGAAACCCTTCCCCTTAAGTAGTGTTAGGGCTTGCAGGGTAACTTCGGTACTCACTCTTTCTTATTTCACAACCCCTAGAGGATGGAGAAGAAGAGGATGAAGAAGGCGAAGCACGTATCAATGACGAGTAGGTCTAGTCCTACACCCAAAGTGATGTACGAAATTCGGTACATTCTATTGTGCGTACCAACTTGATCCAAGGATTGGTACGGGAAGAACAAGTGGGCCTCGTTAAAGGTGGGTTCTCACATATATGCCCTTTATCAAAAAAATATATTTTCTAGAGTTGTGTAGATATTTTTACCACCGGGTAGTAATCGAATGCTTCATATTTTATGTCTGGATGGCTAGCTAATAAAGACAATGATTTTTACTGGTTTGGGCAACTTGTCCTACATCCAGTTTGTGGTGTTCGTCAGTCTTGTATTAGCTCAGGTGGTTCGAAGAACCGCGGTTATAAGCGAGGTTATCCCGCGTGTGAGAGCGAAGAGAAAGCTTAAGTATCGAGCGTGTGCATGAGCTGTGCTCGCCGTGCAAGTGGAGGTTCTAGGCCTCCCTTTTTATAGCCCGGATGCCTGTACCTACCTGTTGACTCCTTATAAATGGGATGGGGGTTTACATGGTGTGTCAGCGCCTAAGTTGGCCCAAAGCGGTACAGGGGAGATGAGTACATCTGCTCCCGTCTAGTCTACGGTCTACGTCTACTTTCTGCCCACACGCGTCGAGTGGGAAGTTACGGGTGGTGATGATGGCCCAGTGTCGTGCTTGTCTTGTCGCGTGTGGCCTCCCACTTCGTCTTAAATCCTTTCTGTCGTTATGTCGCGTCGTCACTTAAGTTTTCCGCCTGCTACCGGTCTGGGCTCTAGCCCTGATTGCTTCTATCTTCCAGCCTTGCCGTCCGGGCTTGGAGATTGGTTGTCTCTCCCGTCTCATGGGTCGGTCTTCGATAGCGTCCCCTCGAGTGTGCACCCCTGATCGTGGCCCATGAAGCCAAGTGTCCTCGTGTAGCTGGTTGGTTGACTATTTTTTGGGTACCCGGGGTACGGTACCCCCATCAAGTTGTTTATCTACTTGCATTTCAAAATATGGACCCAAATATTTGATATGTTGTCAATATAAGAGACTAGTTACAACTACAACACACACTTTCTTAAACAATGTAAATTGTTGATGAACGCTGCCTTTCAAAATAGTTCTGTTAGAACGGCTTACATTCTTCCCAAAATCATGCCATTATAGATAAGCTTCTAGTATCTATTGCCAATATGTTTTCAACATTGTCGTTTTCACAAAACTAAAAAAGACCAAGCATCAGTGTTCCAACCCAGCAGATATAGAACCCAGACTGCCAACTGTCGTCATCAACCTATCATGCCACTTGCTGAAATGGGAATCTTCTGTCTACAACACCATTCCACACGAACACTCAGTGAAATAAAAAAGGACAACAGCTACAGAACAACATGCTTTGCATCCATGGTATAAAGCACAATCAATTCCAAAGGGAACCAGCTATAAAATGTAAACGAAAATCCCGAGACCTGAGCAAAAATGAAAATCTGAACTTGCCCAAATGCCAAATTAGAAAATTTTAACAAGAGCCAGATTTTATGCTAGGCTTCTCGGTTACTATCTTCAAATTTTAACAGTGAACCAGCAAAAATAGTTCACTGCCCTGGAAATAATGTTTAACATGCCGAACTGTCAAATAAAAATTGACACTTGCATTACCACTGCCCTGGAAATAAGTACGCTTAAAATTGACTTACAATACCGAACACTGTAACTTTTTGATGATTTAACACAAAAATCAAGAAACCTCACGAACAATGCTTCTGTCGTGCCATCTCTCAAGATACCGGAAGAATCCAAAAGCAAAGCACGGTGGCCGAGTTGTCAAAGCATTGCAAAATTAAGGCCCATCAGTCATCACGCATGCAATCCCAACAAAAAAAATGCAGAAGAACAGACACCACAAAGTAAATTATTGGACCAATTGACAACTCAGTTTTAATATATTCAAATTTTCAGGTATATAGTAAGCAAATATTAACCAGATATCACAAAAAATTTAAAAGTAGAAAGTAATATATTTTTTCTAAAACAATAATAAGAATACGGTGAAGATAACCAGGTAGATCAATGATATATCCAGCATTTCATATCATGTCTCATGAACTTGTCACACTTGTGGTGCTCACAACATCAGGTCCCAAAATGCATAGCACCTCTGCAGTGACCTTGTTGGGCATGGATTGAATTCCACTACATGCTGCACAGGTGCTCTGCTCCAACCCACAGCTCTGTTTTGGTTCATTTCCTGGTGTCACCTATTCCCTCCATGTATATTAATTTGTCACCTTTAGAATACTCTTCTCTTGCATCTCTCAATCAAGATGTATTGCAAATGCTTCCTTGAAATGATTGGTCGGCATATATATAAAGCAAAGAAAAAAATGTCCGTGCATGCTAGTGGGTGCGACCATAACTGCAGCAGTCATTGCATGTAGTACAGTAGTATTATCTTCTTCGGTGTCTATACATTCTATATGAGCTGTAGAAATTTATTTATATGTTAGAGCCCTTGAACAGAGTAAGATCTAGGTTTTTAAACTGTAACTTGATTTGTTAACCTAATATGCAGCAGCAGTTAATAATGGGCCCTAGCCGGTCACCCCTGTGGGAGAATGATCATCGATAATATTCATCGGTGGAACTGATACAAATAAGAGACGAGCAGCACTGGACGAGAGGCCGAGCCTCAACGGACTCACGCGCTACGCGCGCATGCAACGGACGCAGGCGCCATGCAGCGCGTAACGCGCGCGCGCCGCAACGGACGCAGCGCTCGGCTGTGATCCGAAAATATCGTCCAACACCCCCCCTCAGTTTATGCCCTATTACACGTTATGCATAAGCTGTTCCTAAGATCTTCAAACACCGATGTAGGCAATCCTTTGGTCATGATATCTGCGAATTGCATCTTTGTTGGCACGTGCAAGACGCGAAGCTGCCCGAGTGCCACCTTCTCCCGTATGAAATGAATGTCAAGTTCAACATGCTTTGTGCGCCGATGGTGTACCAGGTTCTGACTGAGGTAGACCGCGGAGACGTTGTCACAATACATGATGGTGGCCTTCGGGATGTCGATATGCAACTCGTGTAGCGGTTGTCGCAGCCAAGAACACTCGGCTGTTGCATTTGCGACAGCTCTGTATTCAGCTTCTGCAGACGAACGAGACACCGTTGTCTGGCGCTTCGACGACCAGGAGACTAAAGAGTCCCCCAAGTAGACGCAGTACCCTAAGGTGGATCTGCGAGTATCCGGGCAGCCGGCCCAGTCAGCATCCGAGTACGCGGTCAGAGTGTTTGTCGACGAGGAGTGTAGCTGTAGCCCGTGGTTGATGGTCCCTTTGATGTAGCGCAGGATTCTTTTCACAAGATTCCAGTGCACATCTCGTGGAGAATGCATGTGTAGACAGGCTTGATTGACGGCATACGCGATATCTGGTCGCGTTAGCGTCAGGTACTGCAGCGCACCCGCGATACTTCTATAGAAAGAAGCATCTTGCACCGGGTTGCCGTCGTGTGCAGAACTTTTCGGCTTGGTGTCGACAGGTGTACTGGATGGCTTGCAATTAGACATCCCGGCACGCTGGAGGACATCTTCTGCATATGATGATTGATTGAGGAAGAACCCTGATGCGGTCCGTTGCACCTGAATGTCGAGGAAGAAGTGCAACGGCCCAAGATCCTTCATCGCAAAGTTTGTGCTGAGCCTCTGTACAAAGCTTTGGAGCAGTACCGCGGAGGATGCGGCAAGTACAATGTCATCGACATATAATAGCAAATAAGCCATGTCGTTGCCGCACCTGTACACGAAGAGCGACGAGTCTGAGCCGGTGCTTTTGAAGCCGATCGAATGTAGCGCCGCGGCAAAGGTTTGAAACCATGCCCGCGATGCTTGCTTGAGGCCGTATAGTGACTTCGACAGGAGACAGACGTAGTCGGGTCTATCGTTGTCGATGAAGCCTGTTGGTTGAGTATAGTACACCTGCTCCGACAATTCACCATGCAAGAAGGCATTCTTCACGTCGAGCTGGTGTACAACCCACCGCCTGGCCGATGCGAGGTGGAGTACCGTGCGAATAGTCGCTGGTTTCACGACAGGGGAGAATGTTTGGTCGAAGTCGATCCCCGGTCGTTGGTGAAACCCGCGGACAACCCATCGTGCCTTGCGTCGTGCAAGGCTACCGTCGGCAGCTAGCTTGTTTTTGAACAGCCACTTGCCGGTGATGACATTGACGCCGGCTGGTCGTGGAACCAAGGTCCAAGTCTTGTTGTCGCACAATGCCCGGTTCTCTTCCTGCATGGCAGCTTTCCACTCGGGATCGCGCATGGCAGCGCGGACGGAGGTGGGAGGCGGTGTTGGCTGAGTTGTGGCAGTGGCGGCGTACTTGGGGTTTGGGAGGTGGATCCCGGAGCGAGCGCGTGTTATCATTGGGTGCCGGACAGGAGATGGGCGTGCAGCTTGGGAGGGAATTTGAAACGCGGCAGGATCGGGATGCATGTGTGCAGCTGGAGCGGTGGAGGACAACGGAAGTGCTGGACTTCCGTGTGATGCGTTGGATGAATTTGTGATAGGCAGGGGAGTTGCTGGCGATGCATGCAGTTGGTTAGAAGCTGGAGTCATGCGGATGAGGGGCAACTGAGGGAGCTGCATGCGGATGAGGCGCAGCAGTTGGTTGGGTCTCGCACGACGCCCGTGCGGCATGCGAGGAGGAATCGCACGCTGCCCACTGATGGCCCGTGTTTGTATGCGGTTCGTTGGCAGGAACCGCGCGTGTTGCATGGGACCGGCGCTCCGCATGCACACGTCCGATGCATGCAGGTTCGTTGGCAGGAACCGCGCGTGCTGCATGGGACCGGCGCTCCGCATGCACACGTCCGCTGCATGCAGGCATCGATGAACGAGCCGTAGATGCAGGAGCTGTTGGTGCTGAGGCGGAAGGTGCCGCAACTGGGTCCGTTGCACCTGGCGCACGAGTAACAGGAGCTCGTAACGGACCAGACGGTCTGGGCGGCAGGAATATTGGATCAGATACCTGCAGCCGTCCAGGATCGTCCGATGGCACCACCTGCACATTGGTTTTCTGATCCCTGAAAGGAAAAGAAAACTCATCAAAAGTAACGTGCCGCGAAGTGATGACACGCCGTGAGGAGGGATCGTAGCAGCGATACCCCTTTGTGTCGATGGGATAGCCAAGGAAAATGCACGGCAGGGAGCGTGGTGCGAGCTTATGAGGCATGGTGGACGATGTGTTAGGATAGCACAAACATCCGAATACCCGAAGATGGTCATAAGACGGTGGTCGCCCAAGAAGAATTTTGTGTGGTGTCATATTGTTGCGCATGCGACATGGTCGAAGGTTTAGGAGATACGTGGCTGTGGCGAGTGCGTCCGGCCAGAATGTGGGTGGGACGGAGGCATGCAAAAGCATGGTACGCATGCTGTCATTGAGGGTGCGGAGAATGCGCTCCGCGCGACCATTCTGTTGGGAAGTGTATGGGCAAGTGAGACGCAAAGACGATGCCGTGGTTCGCGAGGAAGCGGCGTGCAGCCATGTTGTCGAACTCCTTGCCGTTGTCAGTTTGGATACAAGATATGGGCTGGCGAAACTGTGTTTGCACAAAGGCATGAAAGGTTATTAGCGAGGGTAGGATGTCGGACTTGTGGCGAAGTGGGAAAGTCCAAGCAAAATGTGAAAAATCATCAAGAATGACAAGATAATATTTGAAACCCGAGTTGCTTGGGATGGGTGACGTCCATACATCACAATGTAACAATTGGAAAGGAAATGTGGACATGCTACTAGAATGCTGGAAGGGTAGCCTTACGTGCTTGCCAAGCTGACATGCGCTGCACGTGTGACTATTGGCCTTCGAACATCGAAAATTAAATGAAGACAGCACGCGCTGGAGATGACCATGTCCGGGATGTCCCAAGCGTGCATGCCAAATGGGAGACGTCAGCGAGGCCACCATGGAATGATGGTGCTGGGTGTTATTCTGTGGCTAGTGGAAGGAGTACAGGTCGCCGGTAGAATCACAGCGGAGCAGAGTCGTCCCCGTACGAAGATCCTTGATAGTGAAACCAACAGAGTCAAAAATAACAGCAACGTTGTTGTCACGCGTAAGAGCGCGAACAGAAATTAAATTTTTGACTAAGTTGGGTGAGAGCAGGACATTGCGAAGATGTAAAGCATTGCGATGTGTGGGAATAGTAGCATGTCCGATTCGTTGAACGGGCAAGGTAGCACCGTTACCAACGACGATCGTGGAATCGTGCTGTGGAGGTGCGGAGGAAGAGAGTATACCAGGATGATTGACCATATGCGAGCTGGCACCGGTATCGAATACCCAGTCAGTCCCGGAGTATTGGCTCGGTGGAGGCACGCCGTTGAGGGCTGTGAGAAGACCAGCAGGCGCCACTGCCTGGAGCTGCTGACCAGACATGTTCATGTCCTGGAATGCTGGCGTGGTCGTGGCGTGGAACGCCTGCTGCGGAGGGACTCCTGGGCGGGGACCGAGCAGACCCGAGTTGGACGGGCGCCAGAGCGGCATCTGCCACGCTTGGACGACGCCCGTCCACGGGTTGTACGCAGTTTGCCACGGAGGCCGTGGGGCACTGTTTCCGGTGCCGTTGGTCGTGGCTGCATTGGGGACGCCAGATGCTTGCGCACTGGAGTTACGGCCGCCTTTTTTCTTGCGACGACCACGACGGTCGCCACCACCGTTGTTGCCGGATGGTTGCTGCATGTTGCTGGGGAACGCAGCCGTGGCAGGCGGCTGTGGTGTGGAGTTGGCAGTCGACTTGCCAGTGGCCAAAAGTGCGGTGTTGGCCTCCATCTTGGCCGTGTGCGCCTGGCGAGATTCATCTTGAAGAAGATAGTTACGGACGTAGAGAAACGTCGGCAGCGGTTTCGATGCAGTCAACACCGAGATAGCGTGGCTGAATTTGGATGACAGCCCGCGGAGTGCGTTGATGACCATCGAAGAATCCGAAACGGGCACCCGACATCGCGGAGGAGGTCAGCGAGCTCTTTGAGGCGACTGAAATACGCCAAGATTGTGAGATCGCCTTGAAAGAGCCCATGGAACTCCTGGAGGGCGTAGACGGCACGTTGATCCGAGTTGTCCAGGAAGAGACCCCGGATCGCCGACCACAGCAGATACGCCGTCGGGTGTGGTACTTTGACCATTTTCATGAGATCCGGAGTGATCGAGTTGTAAAGCCACGACACAATGCACTGGTCAATCTGAAGCCAGTCGGTATTGTGCCACATGCTTTGAGCATCGACGGTGCCGTCAATGTGGTTGATCAATCCGAATTTTCGAAACGTGGCGTCAAAGAACACACTCCAGATCGAGAAGTTCGACTCACCGTAGTCTAGGATGATCGGAACATGTGAACGGATGTTCACATGCTGTAGAGTTGCGGCAGAAACAGGGGTAGACGAATCAGCAAATGGATTAGAGTGTGTGGAGGCTGAGGAGCCGGCGATGGAAGACGTCGGGCTAGCAGCCATGTCAGAGAGGCGGAAGCGGAGGATAGAAGGATCGATGTTAGCTGATACCATGTGGGAGAATGATCGTCGATAATATTCATCGGTGGAACTGATACAAATAAGAGACGAGCAGCACTGGACGAGAGGCCGAGCCTCAACGGACTCACGCGCTACGCGCGCATGCAACGGACGCAGGCGCCATGCAGCGCGTAACGCGCGCGCGCCGCAACGGACGCAGCGCTCGGCTGTGATCCGAAAATATCGTCCAACAACCCCTCCGGCCTAGCCCCAGAGCCGGCTCCGTGTATATCTCAAACCTCAAGCAGCCAAATCACCTCAATCGTTTCAACCATCCGACCAGATGTAATATTGCGTGTTTCTTTGGGCCATTGGATGCATTATCTTCGCTTCCTGTTTAATCTGCACTCCGACTGAGGCTGAAACTGCCAAACCCACACACGCCATATGAATTAGAACTGTCAAACGTGCACTTCATTGCGCACCTCCTCCATCTATTACTCTTCTGCAACTGTTGTGTCCATGACAATTATTGGATTTCTCTATCAATTGTGCATTCACATTCCTCTTCCATTGTTTGCACGCAATCGGGAACCTCTTACGCTTGCCAATGCTCATCTTTTTTGTTGAGTTTACTGCACCATCCGTGCTCCTTCCGGCACACAGCATGGTTATCTGCCTCCACAAACCAGAACTCAAAAACCACACATCACGTACGTTGACGACCTTTCATAGAATCATTTAGCTCCATTCAATTTCTTAGTTCTATTTAAGAATGCATCGCATTCAACCGGATCGTGTGTGATAAAAAGGCCACAAAAGCTAAAATAAAAGTTTTATAGAGCGGTGATCAGAATTGCGATGCTATATGGGGCGTAATATTGGCCAACTAAAATGCAACATGTCCAACAAATAAGTGTTGCGGAGATGAGTATGCTACAGTGGATGTGTGGTCACAGAAGAAAAGATTGAATTTGTTATGAGTTGATTCGTGATAGAGTAGTGGTGACACCAAGCTATACTAAAAGAAAATAATAAATCTACAACGAATAAAGTTATTTACGACGGCCAATGACACAACCATTGTAAAGAAACTTGTTTACGATGTACAGACGCGACCGTCATAAACATAATGTTAACTTACGATCGCCTAAGTCTCTATATGCTAGATGACACAACCTTCATCTATTATAAATCTCTTTACAAATAGAACCTTACATAAAATGCTATTAGCAAAACTAAGCCATATAAACTGTCGAAGTGTTTTCTGCGACACTTCCCCCGGTCCACTCTGGAGCAGGCTGCGGAGGTTCTTCTTTAGGAGGGGCTTAGTGGTTTTGAGCGTCGTAGCACGATGGCGAGATGAACACGGAGATTTATGTGGTTCAGGTCGTCTGAGCGTAATACCTTACGTCCACGGAGTGTTGGTTGTTCTTTGTTGCCTGAGTTTGAGGGTGGCTCGAGCTTGCGAGCTTACAATGGTATTCGAAGACTGAGACTGTGTTTGAGCTAGAATGAAATTTGAATGGAGTTGTCCTTGCCCGTTGGCTGCTTGGACCTTTTATAGTTCAAGGTCAAGCAACCTTACATGTGGGTCCGGAGCCTGGCTGGTGGCTCAATTATGGGCAGTTGACTCTACTTCGGGTAGTCTGCTCCCTTCTAGTAGTAGCGCACTTGATCGCGCCATGGAGCACGTCGCCCTGTCACGTCGGCTTCCTTAAATGTTGTCTGATGAAGTCGGTAGGAAAGCGTCTTGTCCTGCAGCGCTGCACTGTAGCTCCGTCAGGGCGCCGCGCGACTGGTCTCTACTGCCAGGCACGTCTGTACCGAGATACGCTGGATTGCTTGGCTGGGGAACATGTGAACTTTAAATGCGCGATAGGATAGCACACCTTCCTCTTTACTCCTTGGCTATCTGCCCGTTACTTGTCGGCGCGGCGTCTAGGTGGCTAGCCCCCGGGACGCGCGTCGTCACCGGAGCTGTCTTGCAGAGTAGCGAAGGGTCCGGAGTCGTTAGACACGTGGCAACGCCAGAGCTCTCCTTGGCAAGAGGGGAGGTCCGGAGCTGTCATGCACGTGACCGCACCGGAGCCCTCCTTGGCGAGAAGGGACGCCTGGAGTTTTTGCCTACGTCGCAGCACCGGAGCCCTCCCATGCTGGAGGTCGGGCCCGGAGCCATAGGACACGTGGCATCTCCGGAGCTCTCTCCGGTGAAAGACGTGGCTTGGAGATTTCGGACACGTGGTAGTGTCGGAGTCCTCCCTAGCGGGGGTCGGGTCCGGTACCATCAGACATGTGGCGGCTCTGGAGCTATCCTCGACCGGTAGTGAGACTCAGAGCCTGCAGACACGTTGCAGCCTCGGAGCCCTCCTTAGCAGGTGGTCGGACTCGAGACCTAGGACACGCGCCTTCTCCTGGGTGCTCCCTAGCTGGCGGTTGGGCCCAGCCTGCAGGCTGGGTCCACGTGCTGACATATGTCTTCTTTTGCTCTTAAACGCGGGGGTACCTGGTCTTGAGGGTACCAACATAAAACCTCCTTGTTAAGTGCCTCATGCATAAACCACCTTCGTTGAGTAGTGTCAGAGCTTCCTAAATACCTTCCACACTCACTCTTGCTATATGTGGATAATCAGAAGAAGACCAAGACGGTTAGTACGTGGATGACGGTTAAGACCTAGTACTATGCTCAAGTCTGCCTGGTGGGCATGATGCGAGCACTCTGCTACTTTTCAATCCATTGCCTTTTCAGTGGCCCGTATCAGACCACATCGATTGTAAGCTAAACATGATTGTAAGACCTATAATGTATTGTAGGAAAGGGGGCATATCTAGTGTAAATGAGACTTATGATGGTAATTTGCTATTATACATTTGGTCATCAAATCTATCACTAGTGGCTAGGATTAGAAGAAGTGGAGGTGTAACAAAGACATAATATAATTTTTTCAAGGACTTCTATTGTGGGTGAATTGTAACTCCAGCCTCCCCTAATCTTAGTCGTTGGTGATTTTTCAGATAACCATAGATATGTTTTAACATGTTAGCACCATAAACCTATTTACACTAGATATGTCCTTCATAAGAAATATTTGTTCTCTGTATTTTGTTTCATTCTGTTCTGCGTAGCAACTACTGATTCAAAAATTGATACTGGAAGTACAAGTAAACTCCGGTGAAGAGGTCCGACACTTTTTCTTGGCATGATGCAGGGTGAGAAAGGAGACAGACACAGCTGGGATCTTCGCCAGAGAAAATATTTTTAGTGGCAAACATGTTATTTGAACAACAAAACAATGGTGATGATGCAAATTGCTTAAAAATTAAGGGGGGTGTAAATGGAGCATCAATGTTTTAAAAATGTATTGGAGCTCTCAAAATTGTTAATGATTACCATGCTAGCAGAACTGGTTTTGTATAGACTCCTGGTGGGAAACCAGAGCAGTTACACAACATAAGAGAGATGGATGACGCGGACAAGGAGAGCATCTTTCGCGCACTCAAGAAAGCGATCGACATGGGCGGACATCCTCAGCGGTAAGGGGTACGCCGAGATCATCAATGATATCGACGAGTAGAAGATAACTAGCTAGATGGTAGCTGTGGCAGTTGTTCGATTAGTTATGATCGTCCTATGTTTTAGTAGGGTTAATATCCACGCAATGGTCCTGCAGTCATATATACATAAAAATATTATTTTTATAGTTATTTCTGCACTTTTAAGTATACGTTAATGGGACTGATCTTTGGCTTCCAACCTGGCCAGTGGCATGGGTTTACATGCACGTTAGACACCGGCTGTTTTCTTTTACAAAGTGGAAATACTTTCTATTGTATAGAAACAGGAGGGGCCGGCCCCTACTGGTTAATATATATATTATAAAGCAAAAAAGGTTCAAAGATTATTTCTAAATGATACAGGAAAAGAAAAGGAAAAAGGAGCACTGAGCAAATGATTCTAGCCATTTTTCTATCACTGGTAAGTATTTCTTTTTAGCCCTTTGCAAAAGAAGCTTGAATTCTCTCACAAACTTTGCCTTGCAATCATCAACCACCGGACCAATGTTGTTCAACAATCTTGCTGTCCCGATACACCATGCGACGAGTACAATTATTTCCATGTAGAAGGGGACGTTGAGTGTCCTTTTAAAGAATTTGAAAGCCTGTAGAAGCCGACAGCGTCTATTTATGTGGATACCAATTGTAGCCCAACAGTTTCTAACAGAACTGAAATTTAGAAACAAGTGCTGCAATGTCTCCTCTGTTGGACTTTACCCGGTCGTTGCTCAAGCAGCAAGTAAGTAGGAATGTAGAGCTCACGCCATGCACGTTGGTTGCCATGAGCGCGTCTAATGACCAGCCATGCAGGGCGACTTTTGGGCCGGAAATAACGTGCGGTTCATGCACAAGGTTGTTAGCGTTAATTGTAGATCGTGAGTTAGCACGTATCCAGGGTCCAACGTTTTATTTTCCTTGTAATCATCGGTTGTAATCGGCATGTGAGGAACTGAACAACAGAGTTGTCTTGCGTTCTCCTATCTCCTTGCATACACGAACAACCACCGAAAAACACTTTCTCTCTCGATCAACATCCTCCCTCTGTCTGATACATAACTCACAATCATAAGATTCTAGCTCCATGTTTTTCTTAAAACAAAAGATCTGGACTGCAGAGATAAGACGACCCGGACATTTTTTCATAAGAAGACTTTCTCACGCACACTATGTGGAAAAATATTAAACAGCGATGACCCAATCGGGTCTACAGCTTTGTATTTATAATCCGATGAGGTGTTACAATAAAGAAAAGTCTAGAGTTTGAGTCGGTTACAAATAAGAGATAGAATCAGAGATGGAATCAGCCTTCTAATATATTACTTCTTATCTATAGCTTGTTTAACACGCCCCCTCAATTGAAACTTAGCCACTGTATAAGTTGAGATTGATCTGAAATTTCTTGAATTGTTGTCCAGCTAATGATTTTGTAAAACCATCAGCAACTTGATCTTCAGAAGAAATATGCCTTATCTCAACGAGTTTCTTTTGCACCCTTTCTCGCACGAAGTGATAATCAACCTCTATGTGTTTGGTCCGGGCATGAAAAACTAGATTTGCAGTCAAATATGTTGCACCAATATTATCACACCACAAGATTGCAGATGAAGGATGTGGTACTGATAATTCTTGAAGTAAAATCTGAATCCAAATAACTTCAGCAGTAGCATTTGCTAAAGATTTATATTCAGCTTCATTGCTAGACCTGGATACAATGACTTGTTTTCTTGAGCTCCAAGAAATTAGATTTTGGCCAAAAAGTACTGCAAAACCCCCTGTAGAACGTCTATCATCTGGACAACAAGCCCAATCAACATAGGAGAAGGCACTCACAAGCAAGGATTTTGAAGGTTTAAGAGTTAATTCGAGATAAAGATTATTGTTCAAAAAACTTAGAATTCTTTTAACAGCAGCCCAATGCAACGTAGTTGGATTTTGAAGGAACTGACATGCCTTATTAACAGAAAAAGCTATGTCTGGACGAGTCATTGTTAAGTACTGAAGAGCTCCTACTATGCTTCGATAATTAGTAAAATCATCTGGATCAAGTGGAGTACCTTTGTATTTTTATAATTTATCTGTTACTGACAAAGGTGTTGAGACAGGTTTGCAATCTTTCATACCAACTCGTGCCAACAAATCCGAAGCATATTTTCCTTGAGATAAAATAAGTCCCTTGTTGTTCCTTGTAACTTCAATGCCCAAAAAATAATGAAGATCACCAAGATCTTTAAGTGCAAACTCAGATTGTAAATCAGCTAAGAATGCATCAACTGCTGCCGAATTTGAGCTGACCAAGATAATATCATCGACGTAAATAAGTAAGTACATGGTTACCCCATTCTTCATGTAAAAGAAAAGAGTTGTATCTGCTTTAGATGCAATAAAACCAAGCATCACTAGTTTATTGCTCAACTGAGAATACCAAGCACGTGGGGCCTGCTTCAATCCATAGATTGCTTTGTTGAGTTTGCACAGAAAATGTGGTTTTGATTTATCAATATACCCAGGAGGTTGGCGCATATAAACATATTCTTCTAAGATGCCATGAAGAAATGCATTTTTCACATCTAACTGCCGAATCAACCAATTTCTAGACACAACCAATGAGAGAATGACCTTATAGTTGCCACTTTAACCACAGGACTAAAAATGTCTTCATAATCAATGCCATAACGGTGTTTAAATCCTTTTGCCACCAATCTAGCTTTATATCGGTCAATAGATCCATATGATTTCTTTTTTATTTTATAAACCCAATTAGAATCAATAACATTGATTCCTGCTTTTGGAGGTACAATATGCCATGTCTTATTATGCATTAGAGCCCTGTACTCATCATCCATTGCTATACGCCATTTTTCTTCTAGGAAGGCTTCCCTCCAATCTGTTGGTTCATTAGTGATAAGCACACCATATTTCACCTTGCCTCTTTTAACCTCATATCGAACCGTTCCATCAGTTGAAACCCGAGGCTGTCGAATACCCTGAGACCGCCTCGTGCGAGGCCTCGACTCATTTTCATTAGTGGCTGTTGCTTGATCAGAAAGTGCTAGAGTATAATCCAGATTTTGTTGATTTTGCATATCAGAGAGTATTCCTCCTCTTGCCACAGAAGATCCTCCCAACACACACTGATCAGAATCGTGCTGCATAGAGGTGATGTGCACCGATCTCGACTCAGATTCGACTGAGTCTGACTACTGTACAGACTGATGACAACCAGTACTCAGTATATCTCTTTTGTTTTTAGTGCCCAGGTTGTCGTCACTTGAGTTTGATTTCTCTCTAAATACTTGCTCATTTTCATTCAAATTTTCACCATATTCTTCTTGTATCTGTACAACATTGTTCTCAGAAATCTCATCAGCGGGATTAACTGAAAAATCACTCACATTTGTATGATCTATCATATCCCTTCGTAATACACATGGGTTTAGGAGGAAAGTTGGAAGAAGATAGGTTTCTGATTTCAAAGGTTAGCCAACATTTTTGTTGAGTTTGGGGAAGGGAAATACTCTTTCATCAAAGGTAACATCTCTTGATATATAGACATGGCCGGTTGACACGTCTAAGCATTTATAGCCTTTGTGAAGATTACTATAACCAACAAATACACATTGTTTGGACTTAAACTGAAGTTTGTGTTGATTGTAAGGCCTAAGATTTGGCCACCATGCACAAGGGGTGTATCAAAGCTAAGTAGTCAGGCTATGTAGTCAGGCTTTTCTTAAGGCTATGTAGTCAGGCCTAAGATTTGATACACTCTTAAGGCTATGTAGTCAGACTTTTCTTTATACAGACGCTCAAGGGGTGTATCAAAGCTAAGATCCTAGATGGCATTCTGTTTATTAGATAAGCAGCAGTTAGAAAAGCCCCATCCCAAAATTTTAGAGGCATGGATGCTTGATCTAGGATAGAGAGACCTACTCTAACAATGTGCCTATGTTTTCTCTCGATTAACCCATTTTGTTGATGGGTATAAGGACAAGACACACGTTGGGTAATTCCTATTTTTTGAAAGAAGGTAATGAGCTTTTGATACTCACCCCCAATCAGTTTGCATTGTGACAATTTTCTTGTTGAAAAATCGTTCAACAAGCTGTTGGAATTTGAGAAAGACATGGAAAACACCAGACTTCTTTTTCAAAAGATAAAGCCATGTGTATCTGCTATAGCTATCAACAAAACTTACATAGTATTTGTGTCTCCCTATTGATTGAGGGGCAGGACCCCATACATCTGAACAGATAAGTTCTAAAGGAGCACTAACAATACTATGAGAATGTTGATAGGGAAGCTGATGACATTTAGCTTTTTGACACGAGTCACAAACTAAATCATGCTCAAACTCTTTATGAATTGAAATATTATTTCTAGAAAGAACTTTCTGGATTATGACTGACGAAGGGTGACCTAGACGCTCATGCCAAAGACTTGGTGAACTCTTGACTGTATTAAGGCTTTGTTTTGCTTGGAAAGGAATTGGATATAGGCCATCAATGCATCTGCCGGATAGAAGAATTTTCTTCGTGGTTCAGTCCTTAAAGCAGAAAAAATAAGGATGAAATTCAGCAAAGGCGTTATTGTCAGTAGTAAGACGATGAATAGATATTAGGCTCTTCTTTGCATGTGGCACTCGAATGATGTTATTGAGATATAAACTACTTGAGGGAGTATGAAAAGAAGCATGATCAACGTGTGTGATTTTCATACCTGCCCCACTAGCAGTTTGCACTTGATCATTACCACCATATTTCTATCTTGTAGTAATCTTGTCAAGTTCTCCTGTTATATGGTCTGTTGCACCGGTATCCGAGTACCAGTTTGTGTCAGCACCATAAGAGGGGGTTGTGACCGATCCAGCAAAACTTCTCTGAAAGTTGTCTTCCGAGAAATTTCCTGTAAAATTTCTGTCAAAGCGCCTTCTGCATGTTTGAACAACATGTCCTTTGTAACCACAAAGTTGGCACGTGATTCTCGGTCCATCACCGTTACGTCCACCACGTCCTCCTCTATTATCAAAACGTCCACGGTTTGATCTACCACCATGACTCCGACCACGGTTCATTATTTTGAGATTCCAATCTCGCTTCAAAGGACAATAATTGTGCATAGAGTTCACTAATCTTGAGTTCAACTTCTTGAGTCATTGCTGACACAAACGGGTTGTAATCTGCGTCCAAACCAGTGAGAATATAGGAGATGATTTCCTCCTCTTCTAGTGGTTTACTAGCAGCCACAAGTTCATCAACATATGCTGTCATCTTGGCAAAATATGTTGATGCTGATTGATCACCCTTTTGTTCCCGAGCTAATTGTGATCGGATCTGAATGATGTGAGATTTTGAGACAGAGGAGAAATACCGGTGAGACAACTCCAAACTTCATGAGCAGTTTCAAAACGCACTACTTGGGCGATCACCTCTTTTGATAGAGTTGAATTTAGATAGCCAAGGACAATCTGTTTCTGAGCAATCCAGTGAGCGTACTCAGGGTTATCAGCTTCTTCCCTGTTCTTGTCGCTATTCTTGATGATGATCTTTTTGGGTGGCGCGACCTTTGATCTGTAACAACTCTAGGATCATAGATTGTCCCCACATACCGCCACTCGTCTTTTCTGCGCAATTTGTCCTCACTCGTGCGCACCTGGGAAAACTTCCCGGTCGGTCACCCCTCCCCAAATTCCTCCAGGCCAAGCACGCTTAACCCCGGAATCCTTTGCAGGTGGGCTTCCGGAAAAGAAGATATACCTTGATGGCATGAGTACTCTATCAATCCTATTAAGCCGGGAGTCAGGATATCACACAATCCACCCCCCCCCTTAGAAGACCGACGTCCTCGTCGGTCAACACCAAGATAGGAACGTCCCCTCTTAGCCACGTCCGTACGTTCAGTACTGGCATACGCATACCCACGTCCGGTTAGCAGCATACGTACCATACTGTGTCCCACAAAGAGGACCCACGCGTCATGCATACGTACCTACGTCCCTGACCCGTACGCTACTGTATCCTTCTCACTGACCCGTATGCACCCGTGAAACTGTGAGGGTCGGCTCTGATACCATTTGTAACTGCTCTAGGATCATAGACTGTCCCCACATACCACCACTCGTCTTTTCTGCGCACTTTGTCCTCACTCGTGCGCACCCGGGAAAACTTCCCGGTCAGTCACCCATCCCCAAATTCCTCCAGGCCAAGCACGCTTAACCCTGGAGTCCTTTGCAGGTGGGCTTCCGGAAAAGAAGGTATACCTTGATGGTATGAGTAATCTATCAATCCTATTAAGCCGGGAGTCAGGATATCACATGATCCATCAAGATAACCTGTCAGTTGTGCACCACGAATAGCAGGTAATACCTGAGCTTTCCAGACTAGGAAATTTTCCTTGGCCATTTTTTCAGACACGGGGTTTCCGATGATCTGCATGGGAGCAGGGTTCATTACGCCAGACATCTTGATCGCGACTAGAATACGTCGGGACTAATCTGCTCAAAACGTGAATACGCCGAAACTGATCTGCTCGATACTACACGAGCAAAGTCGGCGACTAGATGGCACACAATACGGGTGGCTTTGTTACCATGTGGAAAAATATTAAACAGCGATGACCCAATCGGGTCTACAGCTTTGTGTTTATAATCCAATGAGGTGTTACAATAAAGAAAGTCTAGAGTTTGAGTCGGTTATAAATAGGAGATAGAATCAGAGATGGAATCAACCTTCTAATATATTACGTCTTATCTATAGCTTGTTTAACACACTTGTCACACCCGGATATTCCACGGAACACCCGAGTGACTCCCACATGTATGCCAGGATCATTTTCTCATACATGTGATGACTAATAGTGAAGCATCATTATATTACAAGCCAAGTGTTCGAATATAAATAAGTCTTACATAACGTCTCGATGGACGATAATATGTTCACAACATATAAATAAACCAACAGCTGAAGTTAAGTCTTGTGGGTCCCATCACAGGCGTTGCGTGGGGGACTCCGTGAACCTAGAATCGTTCTTCGGGTCCAAAGTCTTGATTGTCGTACACCACGTCATTGCCTTGGCCTGAGCAGCAATTTAAAACCAACGAAAAGCAAGCTTGAGTACCATAGGTACTCAGCAAGTGTGGGAAAGTTATGTCATGCATGGATAGAACAAGAAAAGGTTGAACTCATGGTTAAAGCACTACGCAATTGGTACCTATCACCTTAGCTTATTAAGCACCTACATTACTATATGAATGAAATGGCCCCAATCCCTTAAACCATCATCAATATCAAGTAATCACAACTTCATTTCCATTGTTAAGCTCCCCGCTTAACATCCTCAACTTCCCAATTCATCATCCTCTAATCATGAATAAGTCCAAGTCGCTCTTGACCGTGAGCACGGCTGTCATGACAGTTTTGACTCTGCAGAGTTTGCACCACTGTACCCACATGTAGTGATTTCATCCCCCGTTGCCGAGTGGACTAGAAAAACCTCCATTATGCCAGTGGCTGCGAACCACGTTCACACTTCCGAGGTGTGTAGCCAGGATATCACTATCAGGCCTTTACAAAGGGATTCCCGACGAGTGTGGGCCCACTGAGGTTTCACCCCTAACAGCATCCAGGAGGCTCCAACCCCCACTGCAGTGGCCCCCTCTTGAGCCTTGCGGTTCAAATGGTAGTCCAGCTGACACCTATTCGCCGCACCATCCAAACACCCATACTATGCCGGAGATACACCTAATTAATTAGCCAAGCTGCCCCATCTCAGCATGTGGTTGGCACGGTAAAGCTATGTTACATGCTCCATAAACCGGTCCTTTGGATCCACGCAAGCACTAAACACAAACCCGAGTCTCGTGCATGCAGCACCAACCAAAGCATCTAACTTGCCTAGATCTCTACCTCTACATAATTCATAATATTCCATTCAAGGGGTAAAATAATCAAGGTGATGATCTCATATCCCATTTATCCCATTCTAAGCATGGCTAAGCGTGAGTAATATAAATGAATGACATAATAAAATAACTCCCAACCAAGGCTACAAGGAAGCAAGATAATGAAAATCTAGGAAAACTTCCTAGCATGGGTTCCATATTTCAATTGACAATGTAAATAATTCTAACTATACATCCTAGTATAGGATCAAAGTGGTCAAGCACACTTGCCTTCTTTCTGCTGCTCCGGAAATTGAAAGTCTTGGTCTTGGAAGGTGAGAACCGGTTCTGGAGCTGGTTCTACTCATGCCAACACACACATAGCAAGAAAAAACAATATTCCATAAGAAATCATCAACACATACACTCATGCAAGTCATACATACATACACATTAAAGTCATACACATAATTAAGTTTTGTGTTTACCCTAGATAGGTTGCTCCTATGCATGCATGCACTTTTAAACATATATATTATTTCTAACTTGATATTCAGATTTCTAAGTGCACACTACATGTGAATTTCAGACTTTACTAATTTTCTATATTAGATACTTCACTTCTTAGCTACAAAATTTGCATGAAATGTGAATTTCCACTCCAAATTGGTTTTCAGATCCCCTACACATTTAATTTGATGTTTTGGATTTGGGGACCTCATTTGGCATTTTCTAATTATGTATACCTATTTTCCTATATTTTCAGATTTATTTTCTATACCTAAAAGTGAACTTCAATACTAAAACATCAAAATATATCACCTACATAGAATATATTTTGACCTAAAATGCCCAACAAAATATATTTTGGCTTCCTATCTGATGGGATCAATTTAAATATATTTTTACCTATTTTTCAGAATTATTTCAAGCCTAATGAATTTTCAGCAATAATAAAAATAAATAACCCTTAGTCAGATTTCCTTGCAGCCTAAAATCAGTCCTCAAATCATTCTAAACATTCTACAGGTGCTAGAAAAAATTTAGCTGCATTAGCATATGTATTTGCACCCCTATTTGAATTTAAATTCTATTCAAATGTTTAAATTCCTGAATTTGATATTCCTTAGGGGCTGATGTGCAAATCCACACTACAGTGAGGTCCAATTTCTTATTTTCTAAATTTTCAGGGGTCTAAGTGTGCAAAACAGGGAGGTTTTCTTAATTTTAAAATTGATCAGGGGCTAAATTAGTGTTATACACGAGTTTGCCTAATTTCCAGAGAGCTCATGGGGTAGAACAGAAAAACTTGGGGGCTAGCTCTTCTTTTCCCAGAACCCCAGGGGGTAGCGCGTAAATTCCTCAGGCAGGAACTGGTGGGTTCGATGTGAACCGTCGGATTTAAAATTGATGGCCGAGATTATAACGTGAAGGGGTACGGGGGAGATCTAATTGTGGGGAGTTTCACGAAAACTCGTCTACCGGCCCTAGACCTCCGTTTTCTGTGCACAATTCGAAGGAGGAGGAGTAGGGGAAGCTCACCAAGGGATTTTCTTGGCCCCGGAAGGGTTGGAATCGGCTCTGCGACGGAGACGGGCAGCGGAGTTCCTCGGTGCTCGATGGAGAAGCGGTTTGGGTCGGCGATCCTTCGAGTTCTCCGGTCGTGAGGCTTCCCTGTGGTTAGCAGAGGGTGTACCGAGGGTCAGAAAGGGTCGCGGTGCGGAAATTCCGTGACTTCAGAGGTGACCGACGGCTAGACCTCACCTGAGCTCGACGACGTCGGTTTTCTCGGCAACAAATCGTTCCGGAGTGAGCGTTACCGGCTAGTGCTCGATGCTGCGATGAAGTAGAACCGGTTAGATTGACCAGGACGGCGTTGTGCCGAGGGGAATTCGAAGGTTGGGCGGCGGTGCTCACCGGTGGCGGAAGTTTGCGAGCGAGGTGGAGAGCAGAGGGGGTTTGCGGGAGTTTAAATCGGCCTGAGTCCCGGGGTGGGTACGTGCGTGCGGAACTGGCACTCGTGGGGGCGGATCAGTCGGTTGCGAGCGTGGAATTCTGCCGGCGGCGTGCGATCGGGCGCGGGAAATGCGTGGCGGTTGGGGGGCGGGGAAGGTGATGACATGCGGGCCCGGCTTGTCAGCGGGAAGGAGGGTGGGAATGAACGTGGGCCGGCTGGCCGGTTTGGTGGGTTTTGGCCTACTTGCTCTTTCTCTTTTTGTTTTCCCTTTTTCTTTTTCTGTTCTGCCTTCAAATTCAAATTCCAATTTAAAATTGAATGTTTCCTCAACATGCATTACATTCATTTGCTTACAATTTGAGTTTACAATTTTTTTGGGATGTTACAACAATCAACTCTCAAATCACTACCCCAACCTTACACAACAGCTAATAGACCATGTGAGAACGATCAACGCGAGCCAATATTTAAACCTGTGCTTTGGTTATGATACAGACGAGGAGATATTTTAACCACCGTCTAAAATTCGCTCCTATGAAAAGTCAAACCCAAGAACTAAGAGGTGCTAGTCAGGGTACTTCACTACTTGACTAAACCCCCCTTCGCATGTTTTTCCTTTTAAGAAGCCCTCTAGTATCGACTCTGTCTTTGAGAAGCAACGAGAACAAAACCTTGTGCTTTAAATGACAAGTTGAGCTCCACAACCAGTTGTATATGGGGTGAAAACCTTGTGCTTGACCAGTCATTGCTATGTAAGTTTTAACTGACGTGTAATTCAGAGAGCTCCATATATATGTCCACAACACGTTCTGGTCCTTTCTTCCTAATCGGAGAGAGCTGCCAAAATTTTAGACGACACGGGAATAATGAATGGTGAATTGGACAAAAGAGATCCTGACATCATGCAGGTTCCTTGTCATGTTTAGTGGGTTCGCACACTAGAGTACAATACTAGATCGTCGGTGCAGAATACACGATAGACGCTGCATATGAATTGATACTGAGTCATACGAATGCAACAGATCCTCCCATGGCCCCAGCTTGTGTGGTTGTCCATGCTTCAGTGGAAATTAGAGCTGAGAGATGGGCCGGGCCAATTCCGGGCGGGCCGAGGCCGAAGCCCGACGGGCCGGCACGGCCCAGGCACAAAATTGGCCTGAAATAGACTCGGGCCAGGCTGGCCCGGCACGGTATTTCAGGCCGTGCCGTGCCCGGGTTCGGAGGCTTCGGGCGGCCCAACACGAAATAGAGTTTCGGGCCGTGCTCGGGCCAGCCCGGCCTGAAAACGGCCCATCGGCCCAAAAAAGCCCGAAACGCCCGAAAAAGCCCGAAAAGTTTTGGAATTATTTGGAATTTTCTCTGGATTTTTTTGGATTTTTTAGATTTATTTGGAATTTTTTGGATTTTTTATAGATTTTTTCGGTTTTACAGATTTTTTAGATTTTTTTATTTTACAGATTTTTTTTAGATTTTTTCGATTTTACAGAATTTTTTGGATTTTTTTGAATTATTTGGGTTTTTTTGGATATCCGGGCCGTGCTTGGACGGGCCCGGCCCGAAATAGGCCCGCCGCGCCGCGTGCTGTGCTCGGGCCGGCGATTTCCTAATTTGGGCCAGCCGACCCGAAATGGCCCGTCGTGCTTTCGGGCCGTGGGCCGAATCGGCCCGAAGCACGAAAATTCCGGGTCGTGCCGGCCCGGCCCGACTCCCACCTCTAGTGGAAATATGACCAGTCTCTGTCACAGTATTAGCATCGATGTCCTGATTCAATATGCGCAGCTTCTCAATTTGCGAGACACTGCCAGGGCAATTAGTTTACGTTGCCAATTTGGATGCAAGTAAATATATTGTTCAATCAAAAGTTGTTGCACTTTTCGGTCACAAAACTGAATAAGGGTCTCGAACAGGATGCTCCCACGCTTCGGGGCAGAATTGGAGTTATTCTACACTAATGAGGAGTCCCATGCGGTCTTCATTAGAAAAACATGCCCAAAATATTGGCTGATTTTTTCCTTGGTGTTGCCAGTTGCATCTCCGGAGTACCGTACATTTGATCCAGGTGACCCGAGGAGTGCTTCCCTCTATGCCACTCATTCCCATGGCAAATTTGCGATGAGTTCTATGACCCTGTGTGTGGCTAGCCAGAGGAAATGAGTCAACTAGATAGAAAAGGCTCATGCCTGGCTACACAATATATATTGAAAGATGGAGAAAACCAACACCTAGTGATAACAACAACAACTGTGCAACTAAGGGTCCTTTTGGTTTAGTTGCACCAACCAGATTCTCTATCAAAAATCAGAAATCTAAACCAAAAGTGTTTCGATGAGAATCAGATTCTTCATAATCTACAGATTTTCCTAGTGCAGATGAAAATCTGTCAGGACCCCAGATTTTTCATATTGCTCTTCCATTTTTTTTCAGAAACCACCCATCATGCCACTGATTACACAACCTAAAACATTATTTTCTTTATAGCACACATTTATATTACAAAATCCACAATTAACAGGTTTTTCCAGTCAAACAAATTTTAGCTTCACCACAGCTCTCAACCCACAACAGTTTTCTCACAGCTCAAAGCTAGAATCAGATTTTTAGAAATTCATAGCTGAACCAAACACACCCTAAGTAAGAGCTATGTTAAGTAAGAGTAATGCTATGTGCCCATGTGCATACTAACAAAGATATTCTTTGTTTTCAAAGCAAAGTAACAAAAAAATTCCCACCAGCATCAAATTCTTAATCAAGATAACTTACAATGTTTGGTGTATTTGTCAGAGAATGAACGAATGCCTACTTCATATGGTACGATAGACTTCATATACAATTCACCCGGCCTCTTTTGCTGTGCATTTAAGCTCATTTATTAACGGAAGACGGGACGTAGGATTTACCTCCTCAAGTTACATGAACCGAGTATCCATAAAAGACGGTAGTTGTATCTATGGCACGGGCCAGCCCGACCGGTTTATATATATAGTGTTGTACTCCTTTTTACTTTATGGTTTTATTCTCATGTAGTTTAAATGAGGTTTTACTTAAAAATTTTTAATAAAGAATCCACTTTTATAATTTGTAACACTATTTAGTTCTTTTAAATGCTTGGTGATCCACTGATTTGTGATGTGAAATCTATTATTTTTATATTAAAATCTGTCATATTACGCTGTTTTCATATGCAATAAGGTGTTAATATGTTGACCGGCTCGGACCGGCTCAGCACGATCGACTCGACTTAGACTAAGCACGGCATGACCCATGTAAAAGTAACACGGGTCGTGCCTGGGCCAAGGCGCAGGCTGTCGTGCCGGCATGGCTCATTCTGGTGCGTCTTCCGTGCCATGCTGAGTTGACGCTTTCAAAGGCCAAACCCGGCCGAGCTTAGACCGTGCCAGACCAGCCCGACCCATGACCACCTATAGTTGTAGCTCTCTGCATATAAAGACAGCTGCTATGTTTTTACGAAATCGACTGTGATACAATCACCCTTTTACTGTCATCATGAAAACTCTTCACGTTGCAATGGTGTTCATACTTTATTTTTTCTTTTCAATTTACGTTGTCAAATAGAGAAACTTAAGCAAAAAATATATATAGTGACCGTAGTATGGAGATAGTGTAGACTTGAGAAATTGCGTACACAGTTACACTAAAATGGTGAATTGCTGCTTGATCGGTCTCTGTCAAGCCGCCCTTTTATGGTAGTTCCAAGGGTGTTGTAAGATGAGAATTGAATCTTGCCGCTTAATTTATTGTAACAGCACTAAATAAAAATATGATAGAAAATGTGATAACTCCGCGCTCACCATTATTTTCTTCCCTGATTCACATATTTCTTTTCTATCTCGCATTCTACAGAAAGAAAAAAGTCAAGATTCTTATCTCATCGGTATGTTAGGCTGACTCTAACAGTGGATTTGGTAAAATGAGTATATAAATAGGTGTTTGAGTGTCTAGTTTCAGGTATCCCTAGCTTTCGTCTCTAACAACACATCTATTTTGTCTCGCGTGAGAAGAGCACTCAATTTTGGTATTCAATGTCCTGCTTATCTATTTTGCCAATCCTTTTATGTCCTTTATTGAAGACATTTTCTAAGTGTTGGCAACCCATTTTACAAATGGCTATGCATCTGGGTCTCTCTTTGAGTCAGCCTAATGTTTTTTCTTTTAACTGAATCAATTTGGTCACTTCTATAATTGATTCACGCACAAAAACGTACAAAAGGTGCCTGGTACTCACACACAAGTATGTCTCATCACGCACAAGCACATCTATTAATGACTCACGTGTTACGTACAAGAAAGGTGTCATGTTTTCACAGTTGTTACCAAAAAATCTCACTGGAAATGAAAGTCTGTCAAGTTTTTCCTGTAGATCAATTGTCACATCCGATTTTTTTAATATCAACCAAGTGATTCTCACATGTATGTCAGGTTCATTTTCTCATACATATTGCGACAAAATAGTGAAACATCATTAAATTATAAGTCAGGTGTTCGAATACATCAAAAGTCTTACATAGTGTCTCAAAGGACTAATAAATACTTAAAGTTCATCTTAAACAAATACAGCGGAAAAGAAATTTGTGGGCTCCAACACAGGCGTTGCCCGGGGGACTTCGTGAGCCTAGAACCCATCTTCAGGACCAAAGTCGTCGTTGTTGTACTCCACTTCATTACCTTGGCCTGAGTAGCAAGTAGAACCAAGAAAAGCAAGCTTGAGTACCAATGGTACTCAGCAAGTGTGGAAAAATAATGTTATGCAGGCTAGAACAAGGGAAGACTTAACTCATGGTTACTGCACTACACAATTAGTTCCTATCACTTAGCTTATTAAACACCTATTTTACTACATGAGTTAAATGGTCCCAATCCCATCACCCCTTCATCAATGTCAAGCTACCCGCTTAACATGCCCAACTTCTCTCTTCATCGTCCTCTAATCATGAAGAAGTCCAAGCTGCTCTTGATCGTGAGGATGCTTGCCTAGACAGTTTTGACTCTGCAGAGTTTGTGCCACTTTACCCATAAGTAGTGATTTCATCCCCCGTTATCGGATGGACTAAGAACCTCCATTTTGCCTGTGGTCGCGAACCACGTTCACAATTCCCAGGGTTGTAGTTAGGAGATTACTACGAGGCATTTACAAAGGGATTCCCAACGAGTATGAGCCCACTGAGGTTTCACCCTAACAGCATCAGGAGGCACCAACCTCCACTGCAGTGACCCCCTCTTGAGCCTTGCAGTTCCTATGGTAGTCCAGCTGACACCTATTCCCCGCACCTTCCAAGCACCCATACTACATCGGAAATACACCTAATTAATTGGCCAAGCTGCCCCATCTCAGCATGTGGTGGCACGGTAAAGCTAGGTTAAATGCTCCATGAACCGGTCCTTAGAACCGAGGCAAGCACTAAACACGAACCCGAGTCTCGTGCACACAACACCAACCAATTCATCCAGCTTGGCTAGATTCCTATCTCTAGCATAATTCATAATATTTCATTCAATGGTAAATAATTAAGGTGATGATCTCATATCCCAATTATCCTACTTTAAGCATGGCTAAGCATGAATATGAATAAATAGCATAATGAGAAATTCTCAACCCAGGCTACAAGGGATAAGACATGAAAAACTAGGGAAACATCCTAGCAAGGGCTTCATAATTCATAACTCAATGCAATTAATTCTAACTAAGCATTCTAGCTTAGGTTCAAAGTGGTCAAGGACACTTGCCTTCTTCTTGCTACTCCAGGAATGGAATGTCTTGCTCCTGGAAGTTAAGAACAGGCTCTGGGGCTGGTTCTACTTGTGCAATCACATACATAGCAAAAACAAACAACACTCCATAAGCATTCATTCACATATACACTCACACAAGTCATACATGCATACACATTGCTTCCATTTATTTATTTAGCCTAAAATTAGGTGTCTCATGGTGAAATTCTTCTTTTTAGTTTCCTATAACATCTTAAACAAAATTTGGTGTGTATGTGTGCATATATATTACATTTTAAACTTGGCTTTTAGCCAAATTTCACACTAGAAGGGTTGTTTCTATGCATACATACACATTTTAAACACATATATTGTTTGTAAATTTGATATTTGGATTTTAAATGCACACATAAAATGAATTGTCAATTTAAACTAATTCCTATATTACATACCACACTTTTTAGCTACAAAACTTGCATAAAAGTGTATATTCCAACCCTAAACAGAATTTCAGACTTCCTAATCAACTTTCAAATTGAAACTTTATGTTCAAAAACCTTACATGAACATTTCCTAAGTGTTTGTTATTTTTCATACATTTAGATTTAGTTCTATGCCTAAAAAGTGGATTTCAGAAATAAAACAGCATATAAATCATGTTTTGAGAATTTTTCTACCACCTAAAACTAAATTTCAGAATATTCTAAATGTTTTCTAGATATTAGAACAATTTAAACTGAATTCACATGATTGTTTGCATTTCAATTAAATTCAAATGACTATTTTCAAAAATTAAGTGTTTTACAGGATTTAAATTTCAAATATATATTCTGCAGGGTCCAAAATCCTATTTTCCCAAAGTTCAGGGGTCTAGACATCAAATCCAGAAAAGTTTTCCCTAATTTCTATTGAGTCCAGGGTCTAAATCATCTATTTCTACCATTTTTCGGAATTTTGGAAGACTACAGGGGTAGCTCCGAAGATTCTGGGGTTAGATCCAAATTTCCTGGCGTGCCAGGGGGTAGCCCACAAATCCTCCAGCTATTACAACGCGGGATGGATGTGGGCCGTCAGATTTAAAATGAAGGGTCTAGACTAAATGAAACGAAGGGGTAAGACTGATTTATTTGTGACCTTACGATTTAAAATGAACGCTCCGTAGCGGGCCATGTCGCCCCGTCGGGAGCAGGCGGCGCGATCCGGTGGCGGGAGGATGCGAGCTCGCCGGATTTCTGCGAAAACCCGTCTACAAGCCTTAGACCTCCACTTTCTTTGCACAATTCGAAGGAGGGGGAGTAGGGGGTCTCACCTCGGCGGTTTTCTTGAACCCAAAAGACTTGGAAGGCGGTCGGCGGCGACGTAGACCGGCGAAGCTCGTTGGTGAGCGTTTGGGGTGTTTCTTGCTCGAGAGCTGCGTGACAACACACCAAGGCGATCTGGAGGATCAGCAAGGGAAGAGGGGTAGGATTTCGGCGATGCAACGACGAGGGGCGGCGGTTGCTCACCGGTGTGCGATGGTATCGAGTCTTCTGGCAAGGATTCTTCATAAAGTCGGCACTGAGGGGTCGAGGGAGTTCCTGTGAAGCGAGGTGGCAAGTTAGACTTGAAGGAAAGGCAACAATAGAGGCGAATTTTAGACTTCGGCGGCAGCACCCACCGGCGGGATGCGGTTACGAGCGGAGAGGATCCGAGGGGCTTTCGTGGTTTATAAAACCGATGGAGCTGGGGTTGGGGAGGTTGGAGACGTGCGAAACGAGCGCAGAAAATCCGAGATCGTGGCCGAGATCCACGAATTTTGGACGCGGGAGGCGGCGTTCTGGCGCAGGAGACTCGGTGACGGTTGAGGGAGAAGAATCTGACAGCTGGGGCCCGTGCTGCAGTGAGAGGAGTAGGGGGTGCGAAGCTGGGCCGGCTACTGGGCTGCACCGAGGATTCGGCCCACCGAGACTTTTTCTTTTCTTTTCTCTTTCCTGTTTCTTCTTTCAAACTTCGAATCCATTCAAAAGTTCAAATTTCCAGACATGCATCACGTCCATTCTTTTCAAAATCTGATTTGCCAAATTTTGGGTGTTACATCAATCATCCAGTGTCGAGTTCATTTGGTTCTTGTTGGTTTCCTTGTGATAATCCAGACCTTCATGTCAGTTACTTTCCAAAACAAAAACTAATTACCGAACCATCACGTGGGTTAGTTTCGAAAACAAACAAATTACTTCCTAAAAGGAAAAACATAGAGAATATTTGTTGTGGGTGAACTATTACTCGTAGGAGGTAATAGAATAGACCACATTGGTCCTTAATTAAGATCTACTCAAATGAACGGTCCACAATTATTTGGGAACTCAATCCACAACTGTTACTTGTTTATCAATGTTTTTAATACACATAACTGAACAATACTAAGAACTTTGATCTTTCCAATGCATACTAAATTACTTTTAACACACATGTAGCAATTATTTGTAACTTGCTTGCATGATATACTTCTCACATTCATCCTTTTCAAAGCATAAACACACTCATGAAATATGAGTAAATGACACATTCAAATGGATGATCAACCATGTATTTTAAATAATAAGTAATATCTCACCAACCTAGTATTCGCAAACAAGCAGTTTTCAATACTAAAAGCGCATGCATTATGGACATCAGCTATGATAAGGAATAACTTGTGAACTCCTCTTGCTGTCACCTGTTGAAAGTATGGCTGATCGACATGGTTGGCCATACTATGATCTTTCAAGTGTCCTCTTTACTATCAGTGGGCAGTTGTTCCCCAATACCTCTCACTCCCATGGTAAGCTTTTCGTTCGATTAATTCCGATCAACGTTTTGCCTGGAAATACAAAGAACAATCTTCTTTTTATTTATATCAAGTCGGTAGTGGAAGGGGAATCAAAATCATTGAAACATGTTATATTTGCAAACTGCTCTGCTATATATGGCAAATTTTCTACCTGGCTGCTTAAGAAATGAAGGCCATATATTGACATATAGAGGGGAACAGGTAGTTGGAAAGGCCAGCAGATACTACGAGCCTTCAGGTAAGTTAGTTAGTACTTGTGGTGTTAAATGCAAGCAACTACGTGAGAATTTCTGGGAACATTTTTTTCTATCGTCATCCCGGCTTTAGCAATTTCTCCAGTAAAAATAAATACCAACTAGCAATGCTAACGAGTACAAAAAGCAATGTCAAAGATATTTAGGTTTGTTCGAAAGTAACTAAATGTTCTACAGCAAAACTGATATAAACTCTGCGGACTTAGACAAAGCCCGATGTAAACTCAAGGCTATCGAACTAATCACTCTGTTGATGACATGACACCACCCCACGGGCACGTCCACCAATAAAATGAAACTCGCTCTCCAGTCCGTCCTTCATCAATCAGCATGACCGGCAGCCGTAGAGGTAACCATCCACACATAAATCACCAATCTCCCTCGGATTTCTGGTAGCGGTGGCACGGAAAGATTTCTTAAAGTCAATCATTTGTACATCGATGCAATCTTTCCTATTAGCTAGTCTCCCCAGGAAAAAAGCAACATGATTTATCTTGACGGAGCAGTGACAATAACAAGGTGAAGATTAACTGAAGAGGGATGACTTCACCATTCTCCTAAAGCTTGTTTGGATATAATAAATCGCTGTCCATAGAACTGGAATGAAGTGAAAAATGAACTAAATTTTACTTCAATCCCCTCAATCCACTCCGAATACAGAGTATTTAACTCTATCCAAATAAAGCCTTACATGTAATTAAATTGGTCACCCTTTCAAACTCACAAAGCCTTAGATGTGATTAAATTGGTCACCCTTTCGAACTCACTGTTCTCTTCCATCGATCAATATGTAGCCGTATGGCAAATTAAAGCTCCAGCGCCTTGGTGGCCAAGAAGACCATGGCTGCTAGAGCTGCCTGGGTCTGTCTTAATCATCTGCACATACTTCAGTCCAACCATGTGGCAACCATATGTTCATTGGTCGACCAACCCAGCAAGTCTTGAGGCGCCGTTACCACGTGCATATGGCAACCGATGCCTTTTAAAAAAATAGAAAATATTCTTTGGCCTCTATATTATCGTACATTGTCTTCGAATTATTACAAACTTTTAACTTTATCGCTGATTACAAAGAGGACAAACTCAAGCAAATTCTATGTCTCAAAAGTCTATTATTATGTTTTCATTTATAATTGACAAGCAACTCCAACACATTGATCTCCAATGATGTGCTTGACTTATGAAATATTTTCATTTGTCTTCTCATTGTGCCGTAGCAGCATCCAAAACCGCAACCTCTACATTCTCTTAAAAACAACCTGCACAAATGAAGAGTATTTGTCATTACCAAAAATTATATGATTTCAACATCTCCAAATAGCCCAACATAGAGCAATTGTCCCAACCAGAATATTTTCCTCTCATTTATATCAAAACTATGTAATCAATTTCCTAGCATATATGAGATACCGATCTTGGTAGGTTTAATCTAGTAGCTATGTAGACATTTCTCCATAGTGGCTTTGCATGATGACGGTCAAAGGGAAGGTGCTTAGATGTTTTGTTGTAATTACAAAAATAATATTCCTCACTGCCCTTCTAATTCTTCCTCACAAAATTATAATTGGTTACATTTACATTACTTTGGAGGTATTAAAGGAATATCTTGATCTTTAAAAGAATATTTATCTTCTAAACAAATTTATGATAGAAAGGAGTATCTCGGTTCATCATATGAAGATATATCAAACAGCAGTGAATTGTTGAGTTTTATAAACATTCCAACGGAAATTATCACTCCCTTCCGTTAAATTTATATGAGTTATTTTGGTAATTGTTGCCTAACTTGCTTAGAGTATACACAGCTAAGACCAATTAACATTAAAGCCAAATAAGCTCCAATAAGTCTAACAAAATTTCAGGAACATGATTATTAGAACTTTGGTGATTATTGGTGAAAATATTATTTAATATAGTTCCATATATTTGATTTTCCGGATTTATGGTTAATAAAATTTTTTTGGAAGGCTATAACTAATCTATAGAATTATATAAATTCTTTTGGCTTAATATAACTTGTATTTTGTTCTGGATGCCAAGTATTTCTTTCAGAAAAAATCTGAACTTTTCTTGTGTTTAGAAATGCACTTTATTTTATTTTTGTATACTTTCTATGTGGATTTAGCAATTATGTATGTGCACAGGGGCTGACTAGTGGGCCCGAGATGGCAGTGGCTCTGTGACCACTGTTTATGGACTAACAGTTCTCTAAGGCTAGAGGTTCTCTGATCCATGTGAACTGAGTTCACCGAAGATAACCATGTGTGTGTGTGATGGTGTGGGCTGAGGTGGCGCAGGCGTGCCCGCCCGCATAGCTCACCACCTTGCAGCCACGTGCGCTAGGCAGCTGAGGTGATTACTATGGTTTGGTCTCCCAGGGGCTAGTCGGCACGCTCGAACTCCATTTTTGCATGCAGTTTAGGTAGGGTTGCTAGGCATCTATGCTTAGAGGTGGTGGCTAATGGCCAAGACCGGCGTCGGAGTGGTGACGATGGTGGTGCTATGCAACATTTCATGCACATGCAAATTTCTTCGGTCTAAGGGGTCTAATGGGTGTGGTTGTGCAATGAGTGTGTTCACGTGTCTTCACAAGCCGGAGCAGCTCTGATAATGGTCGGTGGTGAGTTTTGGTGGATGCGGGACTCAGAAAGTTGTGTGTTCTCTCGATTTCTAATCAAATTCATTGGTCTAGCACGCAATTGGGACCATTTAGGCCTGGTAAAGGGCTTCTGCCCATGGGCCCTTCATAAATTACTTCATCCTCTAGGGGTGAGAAGGCAGCATATTGCCATGCTTGGCTGAAGGAAGAGAGGCGAGCGGGCCGTGCGGGAGAAAGAGAATGGAAGTGAGGGTCAGCTGAGTCATGTGCTGGAGAGAAGAAGGGAAGTAAGCCTGCAGGAAAATTTGAAAGAGAGAAAGTCGATCCGACAAGAGGGGAAGGAAGTGAACTTGCCTAGAAAAGGGAGAGCAAAGACAGATTTTTCAAAAGTAGTACTATTGTATTTAAAATTTAGAAAAATGGTTATCTACATTCCAGTAACCGGGTGAACCATCCTCCAAGTGGATGATTCGCCCAGCCACCAAGCGGCCCATTTGATTCGCCCAGTGGTCTAGAGGCTCGTTCACTAGGGGCCTCAGCATAAAATTTGGTTTTTGCGCTAAGCCCCTATGAATGAGCCGCCCGGTGGCTGGGCAAATCATCATCCTAGACGATGGGTCGCCTAGCCACCATGCGGTCCATTCCTTGCCATCCTTCGATATTTTGAATCATAATAAATGATTAAGTTTGTGTTCATAACATATATATTTGCAACATATGAAATATAAAATAAGATAGAATTGACACATACTGTAGTTATTTACAGCCAGAGTTCAAAAGTTACAAACATATTACAAATAGAGTTCGATTGAATTCTGTCGAAGTGTTTTCCCGTGACACTTCCACCGGTCTGCTCGGAAGCAGCCCGCGGAGGTTCTTTTTTAGGAGGGGCTAGAGGTTTTCGGAGGTCGGAGCACAATGGCAAGGGTGAACACGAGGATTTACGCGGTTCGGGCCGTCGGAGCATAATACCCTACGTCCACGGGGGTGCTTGTTGTCTTGCTTGCGTGTATGAGTGTGGGAGCGTGTTAATCGAGAGCCAGAGTTGCAACTTGCAAACCCTTTGCCCGGAGGCTGCCCCAGTCCTTTTATAGCCCAAGGCTGGGGCAGTTACAATGTGGCCTAGGGCCCGACAGGTGGCCCCGCAGCTATCTGTACCCTATACATGAGCTAGGGTATTTACAGCTATATGTAATGTCGCTGTCGGAGGAGTTAAGGCGCGCCGCCTGACACGTCGGGCGCCTCTGAACAGGTAGCCAGTGATGATGAAGTCCTCGTCTTGTCGCTGTGTCTCCTCGCTCCATAGAGCAGCTCTGTACCGTTGGACGGTGCTGTTCTATATTCACGTCTCCCTGCCCTGCCTCGTCACCGTAATGGTGAACAGTCAGAGGACGGATGCATGCGCCGCGGATCATGCTTCAGGGGAAGGCGTGAGCCTTGAATGAATGGCGTGGCAGCACACCTTTTTCTCTACTCCTTGGCTATCTGTCCGTTGCTTGTCGGCGCGGTGTCCGGGTGGCTGGCCCCCAAGACACACGTCGCCACCGGAGCTGTCCTGCGGAGTAGCGAGGGGTCCGGAATCGTTGTGTACATGGCAGCACCGGAGCCCTCCCGCGCTGGAGGTCAGGCCCGAGGCCGCAGGACACGTGGCACCTCCGGAGCCCTCCTTGGAAGGATGGTACGCCTGGAGTTGTTGCCCACGTGGCAGCACCGGAGCCCTCTCACGCTGGAGGTCGGGACCGGAGCCGTAGGACACGTGGCACTTCCGGAGCTCTCTCTAGTGAGGGACGCGGCTCGGAGGTTCTGGACACGTGGCAGTGCCGGAGCCTTCCCTGCCGGGAGGTTGGACTCGGCGCCATTGGACACGTGGCGGTTCCCGAGCCTTCCTCGGCCGGAGGTAAGGCCTAGAGGCCGAAGACACGTGGCAGCTCCGTACCTCCCCCTAGCAGGGAGGCTCGGACCTCACCCTAGGGCTGCCTATGGGGCCCAGGGAACGTGGCTTATGTCGGTGCCCGCCTCAGCAGGAAGAAGGGGCCCAGGATGTCTTTCTGCCACTACGCGGGGGTACCTGGTCTGCAGGGTACCGACAGTGGCCCCTGGGCCCATCTCGGGGGAGGCGTTGAGCCTGCAGGTTGGGCCCCTATCTCTCCCGCGTGGTTGCTTTGGACCTGCGATTTGGGAGTCAAAGCGGTAGTCGAGATTTTCACGTAGTGGACGAGTGGTTGTACATGGGAGATGAAAAGGTTGCTTGTCTTCGGCGTAGTGGGCGCACCTAGTCAATGCAGCAGCATGTCGTCGTGTCCACTCCTGATTTGACCGGTCGCGGCGTTGTAGTCGAGGGGTTGCCTCGGGGCAATTACTGTGACGGCTCGTGAACCATTGGAGTACTGTGCCGCTTCCTTCGGGAACCGCTAGGGTTTCCTAAGTTTTTACTCGCCTGCCCCTCTAGTGTCTGACTGGTGGATCTGGGCCCTACCTGTCATTGGTGAGGGATAAGGCGGTGCACTCGAGGGGTTGACTCGGGCCATTTACTGCAGCAACCAATGAGTTGGTCGCACAGCTCTCCTCAGGAACCGCCGGGCGTTCCCGAGTGGTTATCCTCTAGGCCCCCAGTGTCTGACGGGTGGACCTAGATCCAGCCCATTGTTGAGGGAGGTGAATAGACCACGACGTGCAGTGGTGGAAACCCAAACGCCGCGGATGGGTATAAAACGAGGCCTTACGGTGTAGGATGGCACTCCCCCTCACCATGTGGCCTTTGTTTTCGTCTTGCTCGCTGGAAGCCTCTGCTTCTAGACACTTTCGCCCACCAGATGCTTTCTCCCTGGTAGCCGTCTTGGTCCACTTCTATGAGATGTTAGTGTGTGTGCGGCCTTCGGTAAGGTTCTCTGGTGCATCCCTCTTCCTGACGACCTCAGATAGAAGCACAAGCCATCCTGACAGCGTCCCGATGGTTGGGGAGGCCGTCGGGGACAGGGTCCTCGGCTCGTAGTGAGCCCCTACACCAGTGTCGAGTGGGGCATGTCCTCTAGGCGCCTTGCCGAAGGAGTGCTGCCTGCCATTTTCAGAGGAAGGTTAGGTCCAGAGTGATCAAGCCTTCCTCCAGGTACTGTTGTAGACAACAAAATATGTCATAGATTGCCTTTGGACCACGCGACACTGGATGTCACTGTTGCCTCGGTCCAGCATGTGTTGCTGCCGTCCTCGGTCTAACAACAAATGACCGTCTCATTGCGCAGAGATCAGCTCGGGGGATAACCAAGCAGGCCACGGAGCAGGAGACTACTCGACCCGTAGCTGCTGAGTTCCTTAGTTGTCTTGTGTCCCCTTTTGTATGATAGAACTCTGTTATTGACGAAAGTATCTTTGGTTCAAGCCCTTCATTGTCTTGTCTTGTATTCTTGTGTTGATGAATGAAAAATCCTTCTATTGGTCTTCTATTCTTCAGGCACTCGGCGTAGGGTCCGGTAGGAAGGACCACTTTTAGCTTTCGCGAGGCCCCCTAGTCCTTGATGTCGCAAGGACCAGAGGCTCTCTGATTTGCCAAATTAGTTTATGCTTCCTTGCTGCTTGCTGTAGATGTGTACCCGCTTCCTTCTTGCGTGTTGCGGGGGTCCGGCCATCTTGCTTGCCTTGACCAGTTGTGATGGCCCCCTGGCAGGTATGCCCAAGTGTTTGGGAACGCCTGCCAAAATAGCACAAGACAGCAGCTCTGGAGCCCTCGGGAGACGCCAGCTTTGGGGTTCCGAGAGTGGCCACCTGAGAAAGTTGGCTATTCCAGTACTAGCCCCACGGAGCGGAGCTCTGTGGCCTGCATAGACACTAGAAGAAAAGGGGTGATCGTGTCATGTAGTTGTATTTTCTCTGCTCGCTGGCCCCATTATGGCTTATGGACTTTTGCTAAGCTTTGGGACCTGGGTAATTCGGTGCAGCAGTGTCCGGACCCTGGTTACCATCCTTCCCACGGTGGTGTGCCATCTGGACCCCCATCAGTTAGGTGTTGCGCTGAAGAGGCAGAGTGTGCACGCTTAGGGCACAGGACCAGGCTAAGCAGCTACACACCCTGGACCTCCCGCTGGCTAGGCACTCCGAAGAGGAGGTGTCCTTCCGGCGCCTCCAGACCCGAGGAGGAAGGTAACCAAGGGGGTCCGGAGACAACGCAGGTGTCTCAGGCGTTTCCGTCTTGTAGCAGGACAACATAACTTTGGCCAAGAGCAAGACAGAGAGACACAACTATATACACGTCAAGAGACATGCTAAAACATAGGCAAGCTTGAAAGGAAAGCTGCATAAATGTAGACGTGCATAAGGCAAGAGAGCAGAAAAGTACAGAATGACTTAGCTGATGTGGGTAGCTCTTTGCCAATGTCCCAAGCTTGTCCCTCTGGGCCCTTAGCGTCGTAGAGACCCAGGGCGCTCTAGCAGTGTGGGTACCACTCCCTCCGGGTCCCTAGCAACGCAAGGACCCGAGAGAAGTTCAGCCCTTGTCTTCAGCTTGTCGTAGCTGGCGCTTCAGGTTTTCTGCTTGCTGCCGCAGGGGTCCGACGCCCACAGGATGAGGTAGGACATCAGCATCGGGCCCCCATGGAGGTCCGAGTCGCCAGGGACCTGTGCATACCTGCTGGCATGACAGAAAGAGGGAGTAGTCGTGCTCTCTGGTCACTTTTCCTTTTTTGGTAGCGTTACTGTGGCTTATGGTCCTTAGCCGAGCTACAGGGCTTGGGTAATTCGATGTGGGTCGTCCGGGATATGGTTGAAGACTTGCTTAGCGGTATGAGCCGTTCGGTTTCCCGGTACCGAGCTGTAGCACTGGAGAGGCAGGATGCGTACGCTAAGGGTACGGTACTAGACCTAGCAGGCTACACACCCTGAACCTTCTGCTGGCGTAAGCCTTTCAGGAGAGGGCCATTCGACGCCAAAGGGCCCCCGAGCAATGAGACAACAATAGGTCCCCGGGTACGCCACATATACCTCAAGCAGGCCTGCCTGCAGCAGGATAGAACAACTCCTGCTATGGTTGAACACAGGAAAGTGTGACTAGCCACACGGCCGGAGCGGTATGGAAAGAAAACACGCAGGGAGTATTGGGGCAATGTTTGGGGTCCGGTTACTTCTTTTGTCCGTAGGCGTATTCTTTCCGGCCCCCGAGTACTCAGTTGCAGCGTTAATGAGGCAGGATGTGCACGCTACGGGTTTGGAACCAGGCATAGCAGGCTAAACATCCTAGACCTCTCGTGGACGTCAACCTTTCCGCGAGGAGACCTTCCAGTGGAACGGGACCTAGGACAAATGTGTAGGACGGGCTCCAGACATACCGTTTACAGTTGACATGCACGAGCTAGCACAAGCTGTAAAAAGGTGCGCAGGGTAGGATACGCTTTTCTTATTTCCAGCTTGCTTCGGGCAATATGAGGTAACAAACCGTGTAAGAAGGCAGCGACCCGCCCCGGGTAACAAGAGTAGTTGGACCCTTCTGGGACCCTAGCTGTTCTAAGCACTGTTCCTAGACACTATGACACCCTTACAAGAAAGAGAAAAAGAAAAATCCCCTACCACTGCGCTAAGGGTAGAACTTACAGAGGTGTTCTATGTCCTGTGGACTGGGTAGAGATACCCATCCACTACATCCAGGCGGGCGCACCTAGGGCGGCATACTTGTACTGGTCGGGAGGGTCCCTCCCAGCTGGGGGGAGGCTAGTCACCCTTCCTCGAGAAAGCATTGGTCGAGGCACCAGGTAGCCCTACCCTGGGCTGCCTACTCTTCACGCAGAAGATGATCCTGCGTGGCTTCGCCGTATGTCTGGACGTCGGGTGAGCCCTTGTCGCACAGCGGTGGGGAGAGAACGCCTGGTCAGGCGTGGAGCATCTTGCATCGCTCGCTATGCTCGGAGTCAGAGCTCTCTCCTTGGTCATAGATGACCTTCAACGCCTGCTTGGCGTCTTGGAACTCCATCTCTTGGTCGTTACTGACCTCCGGGTCAGCCTTTTGCTTGCCCTCCTGCTGGCAGAATGGCGCGCCATCCTGGCGCTGCTGTCGGAGCTCTCGGAAGCGCTCTGTCGAAGTGTGCGATCGACACTTCCCTCGGGCCTGCACTGGGCAGCCCGCGGAGGTTCTTTTTTCGGTGGGGCTAGTCTCCTAGCGGAAATCTTGCGCGGATGGACGAGTTAGCGAGAGCTTGACACGGCGAGTTTTACGTGGTTCAGGCCGCTGGAGCGTAAAACCCTACGTCCACGGCGAGCTACGGAGCTCGCTGTATGGCTTGCTGCTCAGGACCGGAGGCCTGAGCTTGGGGGTGAGTTACAGCTTGAGAGTGTATGGCTAGCGTATGAGTTGCAAAGTGCGAACCCTTGCTACCGACGCCTGCCCGAGCCTTTTATAGTCCAAGACTCGGGCGGCTTACAAGGGGAGCCGGGACCCGACAGGTGGTCCCGGGAAGATTGCTTGTTATCTACCGTATCTGTAGTTACGCCGGTAGCTGCCTCTGGTCGAAGGCTTCTGAGTCTTCATCTTGCCGCCCTGCCCATGCCGCGTGCTAGTCGTAGTGGTTGATGACGGCGCAGGCGGCATGGGATGTCTTGTCGCGGCGTTTATTGGCTGGCAGGTTCTGACACCGCGTGCCAGTCTGTGATGCGACTGGGCGCAACGGCACCTGACAGACGCGTGCTCCGCGTTTCCGCGTCTTGGGAAGACGCGGGCCTTGAATACCTTGTACGGGCAAGGTGAGGAGCGCCTTTACGCCCGCCGCCTACCGCTCGAGGGCAGGCAGCTCCGTTCTTCTGGCCACGTGGCGGGTCCGGAGCCTCCGGACCTCTCCCCGCGGAGGGGGAGGCCCGGCCTCTGTATGCCACGTGGCGAGCCCGGAGCTCTCCTCTGCGGAGAGGGAGGTCCGGCCCCGCTGGACGCGTGGCGTCTTCGGACCTCTCTCCCGCGGAGGGGGAGGTCCGGCTTCTGTATGCCACGTGGCGGGCCCGGAGCTCTCCTCTTAGGAGAGGGCCCCGCCGGACGCGTGGCGCCTTCGGAGCTCTCCCTGCGGAGAAGGGCGAGTACCTTAGGCATTTTACCCTGTGCGCGGGGTTACCCCATATCTCAGGTACCGACAGGGCCCCGGGCCCATCTCGGGGGAGATAGCGAGCCCGAGGTGGGACCTCCGTCTCTTCCGATCCGCGCACTTTCTTTAAGTCCCGAATTGGCCGCTGCCGGAGCACGAACGGCCGCGGGGTCGTGAGAGCGTGCGCTCACTTGATGATTGCTTTTACTGCGGCGGTTCCCAAGGCTGCCACTTCTGCACGTTGCGGCGCTTTCTTCGGGAACCGCCGAAGTGCCTTGCGGGCTCATCTTCTCAGGAGGCTGACTCCTTGACCCCACCGCTTTAGCTAAGCGGTTTGGGCCCACCCGTCATCGGCATTCGGTCTAGGAACCGGAGCGGTTGCCGGTGCGGGATATTCGAAGAGTTCCGAATCGCTTGGAATTGCACCGGGAAGCTTTTTAGAGGAGGTCTTACCCCCATTGCGGCTTCCCTTCGCACTTCTCAGCATTTCTTCCCGGACTCTTGTGCTTTTGAGTTCTCCCTTGCCATGGCTTCCAACCCGCTGCCAGAGAAGAAACGCGCTCGATCTCCTCCAGCAACGGCGTCGGTGCCAAGTCGGGATTCCGGGGTGCCTGACACCCCCTCCGGTGGCGACTCGAAGAGGCCCCGGGTTGATGCGCTGGAGGAAGCCTTTGGGGCGTCCCCTGTTCCGCCAGTCCAAGCGACTGCGGAGCGGTCGTCGGCGACGGTTGCGGGCTCTGGAAGTCCTACCCCGGCTCGGAAGTCGGGGTTCAGAGCCCGCTGGAGTGTCCGTGCTTCCCGGCCTTCCCCGTCTTGCGGGGAAACTGCGCCGATGCGCTCGGAGCCAGGGGCAACTGCCGCGGCCCCCAGGCCAGCGCGGACTTCTCCTGTTCCGGTGTGCCCGGACTCCGCGGCGGCGTCGTCTCTTCCTGCCGAGACGGCAACCGCGGCCCTCGAGCCAGCACAGGTTGATCCTGCACTAGGCGGTCTGGCTTCTTCTCCAGCACCGCCTTCCCCGGCTCGTCCCTCTCCTCAGGTCAAGGAGCCAGAAGCTGAAAAGAGCCCGGCTGGTCTGGCTGCCAGAGCCACGGAGCCAGCTTCTCCTGATTGGCGTCTCGTCTCAGCTGTTGGTGCGTCGGCTCTTCCTGAGGACGAGGTAATGGAGGAGGTCGGAGGGACTGCCCCAGCCTCTGTTGCTCCATTGCCTCTGGCGGACGCCTTCGCGCTTGCCGAGTCGAGCGTCCGGCAGGTCTTGGCTGCACTAGGGCGCGAGCGGGAGGAGCATACGGTTGAACGGGACCGCCTCCTCGTCTGGGATAACCTTTTGCGGGAGAGGACCACGAAGGTTAAGAGCAAGCTCGACTCCAGGCGGGAGTTTCTCGACTTCAGGGAAGCGCTCGTCGACCGGATGAAGCGGGCTGTCGACCGCATGGACACCCAGTCGCGGCGGATCAACAGGGAGGCCCTGGAGGCACACGCCCGGGCCGAAGAGAGCCTCTCTGCTGCTGTGGAAATACGGCAGCGGTTGGAGCCCCGCGAACTCGCCGTTGATGAGCGGGAGCGTTCCGTGGCAGCTGAGGCAGAGAGGGTCGCCGCGCAGCTGGCCGCGGGCGAGGATGACCTCCGAGCTCGGATGGAGGAACTGGAGATTCTGAAGGCAGACCTTGACTTGAGGGAGGAACAGGTCTCCCATGATCGACGGGCGGTCTTGGACCGGGAGTTGACTGCCGGCTTCAAGGCCGCTGAGTTGGAGCGGCTAGCCAAGACTCTCCACCTTCGGGAGAGTTCCCTGGCGGCCAAGGAGAAGGAATTCTCCGAGAGGAACCTGGAGGCTCTGCAGGCGGCCCGCCGCGAGGTGGAGGAGCTCTCCGCCTTGCGGTCCTCCGAGGCCCTTGCGGTCTCAAGCTTCGTGGACCGAGCGGGGTCCGCCCTGATCCCCCTTGGCTTCAGTCCGGTGAGGGCCGCGACTCCCGCGCTGAAGGTGGCAGAGGTGATCCCTGCGTTGGAGTCGATCGGCGCCAAGCTGGACAGGCTCGACTCGGTGGTCGCCAGCAAGCTTGAGGCCGAGGGCCGCAGCTTAGCTTTAGAGGTCGCTTCGCATGTGCTAGCATGCTTCAAGAGCCGCGACCCCTCTTTTTCGCTAGAGCCAGCGAGAGAGGGCCCAGCCGCGGAGCAGGAGGAAGCTGCCAGGGCTGAAGTTGAGGATGTGGCCGCCCTTGTAGCCGCAAGGTTCCGGCGAGAGCCGGGAGGTCCTTAGGACTTGTTTCTCCCTTTTTTATCGAGTCTGTAGTCCAGCTCATGGAGCCTTGTTTAATTTGACTCACTTGGATACTTGTGTCTGTGATGCTTTTTCTCTCCTTCTTGGCTTTGCCTGGCTGAGTCCTTAGCTCCGCAAGGTACTCAGAGGCCATTTCCAATCTCGGAGCTTCGCACAGACACCCTCCCCGGGTCCTAACCGTGTTAGGGGCCCCCAGAGGTCTCCGAACCTCTCCCTATGGGGGGCTCCAAATCTGCCTGCCACGTGGCGGGTCCGGAGCTCCTCCTCAAGAGACGGGAGCTCTGGCCATGTTGGACACGTAGGGCTTCCGGAGCCCTCCCACTGAAAGGGGGGGGAGGTCTGGTTCCTGCCTGCCACGTGGCGAGCCCGGAGCCCTCCTCAAGGAAGGAGAGAATTCCGGGCCCGCTGGACACGTGGGGCCCCCGGGCCCCGCCCCTGCTGGAGGGGCAGGTCCCGGTCCTTCCAGTCCCATGCCGGAGTAGCTGGTAGCTCCTTTCCCCCCCGCTTCACGCAGTCCCTGTTGCCATAACCTGGAGGTCCTGCACACAGGTAGAGGAAACGTAATTCTCCTCGGGGGGTCCTCCCCTCCTGTCTCTTAGCCTTATTCATCTTATGGTCCTGACCCGCTGTACGGGGCTTGGGCAATTCTGTGCACGAGGCGCCGGAGCTCCGGCTCCCTCCGAGGTTCGGGTACGGCCGTCCGATCCCTAGTACCGGGCCATGCACTGGGGAAGCAGAGTGCACGCGCTTTGGGTTCATGACCAGGCAAAGCGGACGTACTCCCCTGGACCTCCGGAGGGCAGGATGCGCATGCTTTGGGCTCTGGGCCGGCTAAGCTGGATACGCACCCTGGACCCCCCATGCACAACACTGGCCTTTCCTGGAGGTGACCAACTGGCACCGCAACACCTGACTGGGGGAGGCCCGAGAGACTCACTCGGCCATCGGCAGGTGCCTCAAGCGCAGCCGCCTTCGGTAGGATAGCAAATGCCGACTATGGATGAGCGCAGGAGAGGGGGAGCTAGATGTACGATGAACATACATAGATAGTGCGATCATAAAATTAATGCATAATTTAAATGAGCGCATGAGAGAGAGCTAAGTAGAACAGGTATCTATATTCATACCCATAGGTGGAATTCTGGCTGTACATGGGGGCAATGTTCCGCCTCGTCTACAAGGGAAGCAAGACTCTACGCGCTTAGGGTCGGAACCAGGCTAAACTGGACGTAGTCCTGTACCGTCCCTTGAGACTTGGCTACCCCAAGCTCTGTTCCTAAATTCTATGGGGTTTATTACAGAAGTGGATAACCCTGTTCTACCGATGCTCAGTAAGTAGGACTTACAGTGTTGCTTCATGGCAAGGATTTTTTGGGAATGGATCCCACTCTCGGTTGAAAGGCATGTGTACCTGGGGCGGCAGCTCTCATGATTCGGAAGGGACCTTCCCTGCTAGGGGAGAGCTTATGGGTCCTTCTTGGAATATAGCGTGCCGCTTCACCAGGTTTCCTTCTTGCGGGCCCCCGTCGCGTTTGGTTCTTTGGCCGTAGTGCTTAGAGCATTAGCCGAGACCGTGCGTTGTGGGGTGTTCCCTGCAAGCCGAGTCTTGTCGAGGCTGTTATCTTCACGCTGGATCAGGCCCTGCGCGGCTTCTCTCGGGGGCCCCCGGGGAGTTCTCCCCTTCTGGCTAAGGCCTTCAAGGGGTAGGTGGACCCGGGCTCGCCTTGGATGACCTAAGGCGTCTTCCCCTTCTGGCAAGGCCTTCAAGGGGTTGACGGACCTTAGGCGGCTCCCGAGAGGTATGTTCGAGGCACGGAGGCGTGCTGTAGTTGGCTAACGCCCAGGCCCGTCACCGTCAGAACTGGAGTCCTCACCGCCATGCACTGTCTTTATGACACGTTGAGGCTCCTGGAACCCCACCTGGTGGGCAGCGGTGACTGGGGCATCGGCCTTCTGTTTGCCATCCCTCTGAGGGTAGGGCGGTGCTTCAGCCCTCTGCTGTCTTCCTTTGCGGAAGCGCTCTGCGAGCCTCTGGATCTCCCAGCACTCGGTAGCAGTATGGTTGCAGGCGCCATGCACGGGGCATAGCCCGCCTTGGTCACTGTCTAGGGCCGGTGACTGCCGCTGCCTTTTGTCAGGGCGTGGCCCCCGAGCTCCACTGGTCGTCGCAGCTGCGGCGACGGGGGGCGTGAATGGTGACTTCATCTTGCCACCCCCCCGGTTCTTGGTCTTCTTGCCACCCCCATAGGCAGCAGCACCGGACCCGGGCTGCCCTCCTGACTCGGAGGTCGGCAGTGCGTGCCAGTTCCGCCCTTCGGCTGCTCTGGCGCACTTGTCCGCCAGGCTGAAGAGCTCCGAGACGTCGCGGACCTCTCTGGTCGCGAGCTTCTCGAGCATTTTCTCGTCCCGGACACCCTGTCGGAACGCCACTACCACAGAGGCGCTTTGGATATGTGGGATGGTGTCGCGCACCTGAGAGAACCGCTGGATGAAAGAGCGCAGCGACTCCCCAGGTTGTTGCTTGACGGCGTGGAGGTCAAGCTCCGTGCCGGGACGGGTGTAGGAGCTGCCGATGTTGGCGACGAACTGCCGGCAGAGCTCACCCCAGGAGGTTATGGACCCCTGAGGTAGATTCATGAGCCAAGACCGGGCTGGGCCGGTCAAGGCGAAGGGGAAGTAGTTGGCCATGACGGCCTCGTCCCCTCCTGCGGCAAGTACGGCGGTGGAGTAGATCTGGAGGAACTCCGCCGGGTTGACGCTGCCGTCGCACTTCTCGGGCAGGTGCGGGCGGAACTTGCGTGGCCACCTTGCGAAGCGAAGATGGGGTGCAAGGGCCGCACATCCTGCACCTGTTGCGGCAGGTATAGGCGCTGCGAACACTTGGTTCGCACCTGGCGCTGCGTATCCTGGCATGGGCAAGGCTGCACCATAGACCGGGGCCGCTACTTGCGGCGCATATGGTTGTGGCATATGCTGTGCAGCATACGCCTGTGGCGGGGCTCGCATGGCGAAGACCTGCCCTTCTGGTTGTGTCGAGGCCGACGACATGCTGTCGCCTGCCTCCTGGTTGCGACGCCTTTCTCGGCGTCGCTCGAGGTACACCCGGGCGTCCTGCCCCAAGTGGCACCGTTCCAGTTCCCTTCGCAGGTCCGTCGACAGGAGCCTGGAGGAGCTGGAATCCGCCGTTAGCCCGTCAACCGTGGGTGTGCGCGTCAGCGACACAGCCGGTTGCCCTGGGCGTCGTCCTCGCCGAAACCAAGGGTTCGCGGCGGCGACGACGAGGCGGTCCACCTCGCGGACCCATTGCTGGGTCGCTGAATGGGGCGCATCCCCCGCAGGCGGGTTGCGCAGCAGCGCCCTTGCTGCAGCTAGCGCACCTCCATGGTGTACGCTCAGCGCTGCAGAAGACCTCACGCTGGTCGGGGCCTGCATAGCCGGAGTCGGCGTTACCGGAGTCGACTGCTGGCTGCCCGCTTGTGCCGACACACTCCGTCCTGAGTGTGTCGACATGTACTCCCCAGTGGTCACGGTTCGCTGTGAACGCGGAGGGGGAGAGTTTGCCGTTGAAGGAAGCTTGGTCATCTTCGTCGGCGGAAACTCATCGCGCTAGGGGAAAAGCCCCCTACCTGGCGCGCCAAATGTCGAAGTGTGCGATCGACACTTCCCCCGGGCCTGCACTGGGCAGCCCGCGGAGGTTCTTTTTTCGGCGGGGCTAGTCTCCTAGCGGAAAGCTTGCGCGGATGGACGAGTTAGCGAGAGCTTGACACGGCGAGTTTTACGTGGTTCAGGCCGCCGGAGCGTAAAACCCTACGTCCACGGCGAGCTACGGAGCTCGCTGTATTGCTTGCTGCTCAGGACCGGAGGCCTGAGCTTGGGGGTGAGTTACAGCTTGAGAGTGTATGGCTAGCGTATGAGTTGCAAAGTGCGAACCCTTGCTATCGACGCCTGCTCGAGCCTTTTATAGTCCAAGACTCGGGCGGCTTACAAGGGGAGCCGGGACCCGACAGGTGGTCCCGGGAAGATTGCTTGTTATCTACCGTATCTGTAGTTACGCCGGTAGCTGCCTCTGGTCGAAGGCTTCTGAGTCTTCATCTTGCCGCCCTGCCCATGCCGCGTGCTAGTCATAGTGGTTGATGACGGCGCAGGCGGCATGGGATGTCTTGTCGCGGCGTTTATCGGCTGGCAGGTTCTGACACCGCGCGCCAGTCTGTGATGCGATTGGGCGCAACGGCACCTGACAGACGCGTGCTCCGCGTTTCCGCGTCTTGGGAAGACGCGGGCCTTGAATACCTTGTACGGGCAAGGTGAGGAGCGCCTTTACGCCCGCCGCCTACCGCTCGGGGGCAGGCAGCACCGTTCTTCTGGCCACGTGGCGGGTCCGGAGCCTCCGGACCTCTCCCCGCGGAGGGGGAGGTCCGGCCTCTGTATGCCACGTGGCGGGCCCGGAGCTCTCCTCTGCGGAGATGGAGGTCCGGCCCCGCTGGACGCGTGGCGTCTTCGGACCTCTCTCCCACGGAGGGGGAGGTCCGGCTTCTGTATGCCACGTGGTGGGCCCGGAGCTCTCCTCTGAGGAGAGGGAGGTCCGGCCCCGCCGGACGCGTGGCGCCTTCGGAGCTCTCCCTGCGGAGAAGGGCGAGTACCTTAGGCATTTTACCCTGTGCGCGGGGGTACCCCATATCTCAGGTACCGACACACTCCACCACCTTCTGGATTTCCCGGCACTCGCTAGCGCTGTGTCGTTTGGTGTTGTGGACCGGGCACCTCTGGTCACCGTCGTCGCTGTCGGACGGCTGTCGTGGGCGCTTTTCGGTGCGCGTCCCCCGGCCCCTGCAGCCGCTACTGCTGCTGCAGTGTGGGCTCCGGCCAGCGGCTTGTACTTGCCGCCAGTCTTCTTCTTCTTACCCCCAGAGCTCTCCATGGCGGGCTCACTCCCCTTGCTTGGCGGTGTGTGCCAGTTGCGGACCTCTACAGCCCTGGCACACTTGTCTGCCAAGCTAAAGAGCTCAGAGACGTCCTGCACATCGTGCGTGGCCAACTTCTCGAGCATCTTCTTGTCGCGGACGCTGTGCCAGAAGGCGGCGACGACGAAGGCATTGGAGATGTGAGGGATGGTGTTTCTAACTTGGGAGAAACGCTGAATGAAGGACCGCAGGGGTTCTCCTTGTTGCTGTTGTAGGGCATGGAGGTCGGCCTCCGTGCCTGGCCGGGCGTAGGAACTTCCGATGTTGGCCATGAATTGTCGGCACAACTCTTCCCTGGAGGTTATGGACTCCTGGGGCAAGTTCATGAGCCATGACCGGGCTGACCCGGTCAAGGTCATGGGGAAGTAGTTGACCATGATGGCCTCATCCCCTCTTGCAGCTAGGATGGCGGTGGAGTAGATCCATGGGAACTCGACAGGGTTGACTGTCCCGTCGAACTTCTTTGGCAAGTGCGGCCGGAACATGCGTGGTCACACCGCCATATGAAGATGTGTGGCCATAGCCATGCAGCCTCCCAATGAGCCTGGGGAGATGGGGCTCTGGCCCGCGTAGATGGGCCGCATGGTACCCGGGGTATCATACTCCTCCTCGAGGTTGCGACGCCGCTCGCATTGTCGCTCGATGGCAACGCGGCCATCTTCTTTCTGACGGCAGCGGCGGTCCAGCTCGACCCTGAGGTCTGCGGTGGGGAGTCTGGAAGTCACCGTCGAGTGGGTTGATGCCGTCCTGTAATCCCTCGTTAGGGTACCTACCAATAGCTGTACCGTCTCTAGTCGTTGTCTTCGGTGGCATGGCGAGTTGAGCGTGGCGACAACCAGGTGGTCGACATCATTGCGCCACTGCTCTACAGCGGACGGAGAAGCTCTCACGCTTGGGGGGTTGTGTAGGAGTGCGCGTCGCCTGTAGTGCACTCTCCAGGCTGGCTTCGGGTGGTGCTTGCGACGCCGTCGCAACTGAAGGTTGTCGAGTGGCAACGGGCACCGTCGCTGTAGGGACAGGTGCCGGCGCGGTCATTCCTGCTCTGGAACGGAGTGAGGCTTCCTGCTACCTCTACTGCTGGTGACGAGAGGGGCGGGAAGAGTCTTCGAAGTACTGGATGTTCACCTTCGTGATCTTCACGATCAGCTCCAAAAACTAGAAACCCCCCTTCCTGGCACGCCAAATGTCAAAGTGTTTTCCTGTGACACTTCCCCCGGTCTGCTCGGAAGCAGCCCGCGGAGGTTCGTTTTTAGGAGAGGCTAGAGGTTTTCGGAGGTCGGAGCACAATGGCGAGGGTGAACACAAGGATTTACGTGGTTCGGGCCGCTGGAGCGTAGTACCCTACGTCCGTGGGAGTGCTTGTTGTATTGCTTGCGCGTATGATTGTGGGAGCGTGTTAATCGGGAGCCAAAGTTGCAACTTGTGAACCCTTTGCCCGGAGGCTGCCCCGGTCCTTTTATATCCCAAGGCCGGGGCAGTTACAATATGTCTCAGGGCCCGACAAGTGGCCCCACAGCTATCTGTACCCTATACTTGAGCTAGGGTATTTATAGCTATATGTATTATCGCTGTCGGAGGAGTTAAGGCGCGTCGCGTGGCACGACGAGCGCCTCTGACCGGGTAGCCGGTGATGATGAGGTCCCCGTCTTGTCATCGTGTCTCCTCGCTCCATATAGCAGCTCTGTGCCATTGGGCGGCGCTGCTCTGTTGTCACGCCTCGCTGCCCTGTCTCGTCACCGTAATGGTGAACAGACGGAGGACGGAGGCGTGCGCCATGGGCCATGCTTCTAGGGAAGGTGCGAGCCTTGAATGCATGGCGTGGCAGCGCACCTTCTTCTCTACTACTTGGCTATCTGTCCGTTGCTTGTCGGCGTGGCTTCCAGGTGGCCGGCCCCCGAGACACACGTCGCCACCAGAGCTGTCCCGCGGAGTAGCGAGGGGTCCGGCGTTGTTGGACACATGGCAGCACCGGAGCCCTCCCGTGCTAGAGGTCAGGCCCGGGACCACAGGACACGTGGCACCTCCTAAGCTCTCCTTGGCGGGATGGTACGCCTAGAGTTGTTTCCCATGTGGCATCACCAGAGCCCTCCCACGTTGGAGGTCGGGCCCGGAGCCGTAGGACACGTGGCACTTCCGGAGCTCTCTCTGGCGGGGGATGCGGCTCGGAGGTTCCAGACACATGGCAGTGCCGGAGCCTTCCCTGGTGGGAGGTCAGACTCGGCGCCATTAGACACGTGGCGGTTCCCGAGCCTTCCTCGGCCGGAGGTAAGACCCAGAGGCCGAAGACACGTGGCAGTTCCAGACCTCCCCCCAGCAAGGAGGCTCGATCCTCACCCCAGCGCTGCCTATGGGGTCCAAGGCACGTGGCTTATGTGGGGGCCCGCCTCAGTAGAAAGACGGGGCCCAGACTGTCTTTCTCCCACTACGCGGGGTACCCGGTCTGCAAGGTACCGACAAATTCAAACATTACAAATTATATTATAAATTGAAGCATCCCTACATGATTTTTTATTGAGTACCACGAGCATAGGACGTCTCGATGTCGTTGATGCCATTGGTGGAGATCTCCCATACGTTCCCTGTCCTGAACGACCAACCTCGACAGATGTAGACCCACCTGCATTTTTGTTACAAGTTATATAGTTGTGTCCAAACTCGTTACAGATACTGCAACGTCTCCTTCCTTGCTCATCTCTGACTCATCTATGTCATTCCAAATACGCCGTGTTTTACAGTGATCTTTCTTGACAGGTGTGGTTCTCGGGTCAGGAACGTATAAAACTCGTTCTGATGTCTCTGTGAATGTGCCTAGTGTACCGAATCCATATATGTATGTGCAATGAATTCCTTTCTAAAGTATGATGAAACATAAATTTCAGGAGGAATATTGCACCCCACGAAGGCGACAATGACATGGGAGCATGACTTGTGTAACAACCTTAGCTTGTAATATGTGCAAACTCAAGTGTCATCATTATTCAAGACGCACTCATGCACAACTCTTCCCCATCTCACGCCACGCATGTATCTATCTTTGCACGAAACCTCAAATATTTGCTCGTATGTACCACATGGAAGTGCTCAACGAAATTTGGTCTTCTATGACTTATCTTGCATGTTTTGCGCAAACATGTAGCTAAATATCAATTGACTGTTATTCATGAATGCTCGTGATGTGTTGAAACGCTCCCTGAAGTAACTGGTAGTCCCATAAAGGATAAAATCCACTATTGTTGTTAGTGGAAGTCTTGTACGCCACATATAACCTAGTTGTAAACCTCAGCTATGTTTGTGCTTATTATCCTGTGACGGCCACCATTCGTATCATATAGGAGTGACCACTTCTCTTTAGACTAGTTTTATTTAATCCAATGGGAGAAGGAACTTATTGTAGAAGCATACCTCTGTCTTATGTGTGTTGTATCTGTCGGCAGTAGACCAAAAGCTTGTGGACCTTCATCACTAGTACTTTGGGCCTTCTAAACGTGAATTTCAGTTTGCTTTGTGGTAAGCTCATCATAATTCTTGCATAGAGAATTAAATTTTCTTTGTTGGTTATCACCACATAGCAGCTTGAACATATTCATTAGTTGTTTGTATGAGGCAGACATCCGGCCTATTCCCCACGACAGCATGCTTACGTTCTAAGAACCAGTACCACCTTTCTATATTCCAAAACTCTCACAAAAGCAAAGGCCAATGAAATCACTTGAGTGTTGTCATCCACTATAACAGTTGTAAGTATTTATTTCTTATATTTCCCTATTAAGAATGTCCCATCAATGCAAAGTATAGGCCGACAGTGTTGAAAGGCCCTGATGCATGGACTCAATAAAAAACCCACACGGGAGGATTGCAGTAGAAATGAACTCGATGTGAGCACTTTTAATTTCATAATAAGTTTCTGAGTTCTTGTTCACTATGTTGGCCAGTAAACTAGGCAGGTTTTCATATGATGCTCTTATGTTCCAAACCTCATGTTCAACAAATTCCGTTTACCTCTCCATGCTTTCGCATAGCTGATTGTATACTTAATGTTTCTTGTATGTGTGACTACTGATTTTGGTTCACATGAGATGTTGTCACCAATCATCCCATACATCTCATTTGCAATGGATGTAGAAGTGAGATTTCAGTGAGACTTTTCCACACCTGGCAGATGACAGTTGTGATTTATCACTATAGTGCATTCCTAGAAGTTCTCTCAGGGATGATTCGCCCAGCCAACGGATGGCTCATTCCAAGAGGTCTCTGCGCAAAAATTAAATTTTGCGCTGAGGCCCCTCGTGGATGAGCCACCTGGCCACCGGGTGAATCAAATGGGCCGCTCGGTGGCCGGCAAATCATCCAGCTGAACACTACAGGAATCCGGACAATAGACGATGGCCAAAAACCATCGTCAATAATTTATTGACGACGGTAAAATGTTATAGACGACGGCCAATAAGCTTATTGACGACAGCTAACGTTGGTTGTCGTCAATAAGCTACAGCAGCTTGTTGACGACGGTCAGGGTTTGGCTCTCGTCAATAAGCGCTTATTGACGACGGCCAGGGTTTGTACCGTCATCAATAACGATGGCTTATTGACGACGGTGCCAGGTACCAGAAACCGTCATCAATACTAATGGCTTATTGACGACGGCCAAGTACCAGAAACCGTCGTCAATAAGCTTTGCAATTTTTTTAAAAAACAGAAAATCCTGCCCTGGCTTCGAGGCCAGCCCTGTCTCGATGGCCAGATCACAGGCAATCAAAAATACATCACAGACAGGCACAAAAATACTATACGCACGCCACACTACCCTACGCTACACCGACTGCTGCCACCGGAGTCCAGAAAGTCGTCGCGCTCTCGTCCAAACGCCGGTTGCTGAGGGGATGGAGTTTCCTGAGCCCGCGTCACCGATCCCTGTGATGTACATGTATAGTTAGACAAGTTAGAAGTTCACAAATGTGTATATGATTAAATAAACTCATTACAAGTTAGAATTGAGCAAGTTAGCTAGATTTGGCTATGTTTAAGTTATTTTGCTCATACTTTACTAAGTTTGAGAAGTATGAACTAGTAGTGTTTGTGTTTGAGCTAGTTCAACTAGTTTTGGCTATGTTTGAGTAAGTTTGCTCATATTTGACTATGGTTGAGTAAGTTGTACCATATTTTACCCAGTTTGAGAATGTTTAACTAGTTTTCCCTAAGTTTGAGTAAGTTTGATCAAATTCAACTAAATTTGAGCAAGTTTAACTAGTTGCAGCTATTATGAGAAATTTTGTATCTGTGCTCCTGACGTCGGCCCCTGTGGTAGCTGTATCGGTGGCGGCGCCCACTGAGGAAAGACAGCAGGCTGTCATGTGACCATAGTCAGCAAATATAAAGTAAATTATTATACATGTCATTCATATATTAGAAACGTTGAGTACAACGATCTGAACTTACCTGCATGGCAGCTTGCAGCTGTAGCATGCACGAGTGTTGATACTCATCCCTAGCCCGGAGCTCGGCTGCCTGTCTCTCGTCCCTAGCTCTGAGCTCGGCTTCCTACCTCTCGTTCGCGAGCCTCAGCACTTCCTGCATCCTCCAGAGCTCCTCCTGGACACTCTGGAGCTCCAGATCTCGGTTGCCACGCCTGTTGGATCCACCCTGCGATGAAGAGGCCCTCGAGGAAGACCGCGCCTTCCTCGAGTCGACTACTCCATCGAAGATGGCCAACCTACACAACGAAGTAAGAGTATTAAAGTTTCGTGTCTCGAATTTAATGAAAGTAAATGAAAAACAACAGAACACACCGGTTGTCAGGTTTACCGCTACCGCTTGCATAGGCGGCTTCAGGTACGATCAGCAAGTTCTGCCAATCGTAATCGTCGCCTCGAAGCCTCCGCACCTCCTCCCCATACTTTTCCTGAAAATACAGAAAATTAAAGTCATCAGAAGTTTTAAAGAGAATACAATTAAGTTAACTAAAGTACTCACCAACGTGTTTGTCGCCGTCTGAGAAGACAGCTGATCAGGCTGCGAGGGGTCACTTCCCATGTGACCCCTCCTCCACACCTAGATAGCGGTCGGCTCCTGACCGATCTCGCGCTCCTATTGATATGTGTTAGCATAATGATAGTGATAGAAATTAACTAGAATAAAATTTGAGTATCACTTACCATCCGTTTAGCAAGACGTACGTAGCCGTCCCCACCAAGACGGTGTTTCCCGTCTGTCCCTTGACTCTGTCGGCGGGTCATCGACACGCCTTGGAAGCCCTGGCTCGCCCAATGAGCATACAGGGAACTGTAGGCGTCCGGACAGGACTCAAGCCACGGTACGCTGACCTGCACACATTTGTTATTGGATAAAAATATTGATGAAAATTAGATAATGAAGCAAAGTAAAATAAAGATTTTACATCTGCGTACTGTGCCTCCGTCAAGTACTTGTGCACCACATCCCTAAACTGCCCCGGCTCACCCTCGTTCGGATGCAACTTATAGTACGCCTTCGTAGCCTGAATGCGAGCCGTTGATATCGGCTATGTCAGGAGCTTCCTAGCGTTGTTGTTGAAGACCAGGCGAGCGTGATCCAGCTGGGCTCGTCCTCCAAAAGGTAATATTTCTACAAGAAGAAATATACAAGTTAATGTATTTAACATATAATATGTTCACATTTAACGAATAGACGATTTACTTAGCATGAACTCATGCGACACATGCTCCTGGTGGTTGCCGTAGGTAATGTCCTGGGCCGTAGCATAATCGTCCCAAGACGTAGCAGCTCGTCCGTTCACTAGACCCGGGTAGTGACAACGGATGAGCTGACCCAGGACAGCGTTGACCTGGCGGTGGCGTCCCGTGAACGAGTTATCGGCCCAAGACCTAATACACGATTCTCAATTAGTACATATATAAGTGTTAAAATATCTAAATTGATTTGTTATAGATTTACTTACCTATCGCCAACCGGACGAATAACGACCCGATCTTCTGGCCGTGCAGGAACCGGAGGAGGAGCCACGTAGTGGCTCCTCCTGTAACGCCGCTGTGGAGTCGACTCCACATCAGGCTCTGTGGAAGGCTCCGAAGCAGGGTCTGAAGCCTGCGGTGCTGGAACCTGAAGAGGATCCGAAGCAGGATTTGGAACAGGCTCCGAAACCTGTGGTGTCTGAAGAGGACCCCTGGCATCCCCCGCCACCGACTCGACGCCTAGGCATCGGTACGTTGTCGGCGACGGCGGGGGCTGGTGGCAGCGGGGCCGGGGGTAAAGCAAAAACAATGTGCTTAAACAACTAATCAATCAATTAACTAAATTAAATGACTAAAATCAGAAACAATTACTAATTTAAACCAAATAATTAACAATTAAGCTAATTATCTACTAAATACATACAAGGCACGTCAAGGGAGAAAAAGAACAGAGAAAAGGGTCAATCACACGCTAGAACTGCATACACGACATAAGCTGGCCTATGCTCAGTTCAACTTAGTTCAAGGGTGGACAATAAATATGTAGGTAACATTAACAGAGGTATTTTGCACTCCTGGCATAAGTCCTGGCCATCTCTGTAGCTAAATATCCAAGTGACCAAGAGGCGTAAGCATTTCATGCCTTAATTTATATGGTTTAGACCAAAGAATGTGGAGTCATAGCCGTTGCTGCCGGCCTCCATGTTAAAACGAAGCAGATGAGACTGAGGGATGCAAACCATGTTAAAAAGACTAGGGGCAATGGAAGCATATTACTAAGGCGTTGCCTCGCCTTACGCCTTATCGCTTAAAAGGTAAAAAGGGGTAGGTCGCCTTATGTCGCCTTACCACCTTAATAACTATGATGTCATGCCATCCTGAAATGCCCATATTTAGGATGTGTTCTAGGCACAGTATCATTTGTGCTATTCCTGTGTCTTAAAAGTTACATTTTGGATGACATCAACTTGTATCAGCTAGAATAAACTTCAGATATCCAGTAGGGTGCAATATAAGTGGTTTCATGATGGAGTTTTTGTTTCAGGATACAGTAGGGTGCGTATGGGTGGCCCTGAAGCCATGCCACTAGAAGAGCCAAGCAAGATGCCTGTGAATAAATTAGGGGAACTCGAGGAGCTCTTGTTTGGCGAGACCCAGCGCCCCAGTTTTGTTGAGAGGGGCCATCTGAAGCTCCAGCCTGGAGATTCTGAGGCTCTTCGAATTTTTCTCACTCGGATGCAGGCCAAAAATGCAAACTTCTTCAATGTTATTGACATGGATGATGAAGGATGTCTCAGGAATGTTTTCTGGGTGGATGCACGCTCAAAAGCCATGTATGAGTATTATAATGATGTTATCACTCTTGATACTTCCTATGTGGTTAGTAAATATGATATGCCTCTCGCAACATTTGTTGGGGTTAACCATCATGGCCAAACAATCTTGTTAGGATGTGCTCTGCTTTCTGATGAGACAGCGGAGACCTATTCATGGCTATTTAAGGCTTGGATAGCATTGTATGCCTGGCAATCTTCCAAAGGCTATCATCACTGACTATTGTAGGGGCATCCAAAGTACTATTACTGAGGTTATTCCTGCAGCCCGTCATAGAATGTACTTGTTTTAGATAATGAGGAGGACTGCAGAACGGTTGGGTGGGCTGTCAGAGTACAGAGCTATCAACAAGGCAATGCAAAAGGCTGTATACGATTCTTTAACCATAGATGATTTTGAAGAAGATTGGAATAAGTTAATTACATATAACAGTGCACTTCAGAGTAGTGACTGGTTAAGATCACTTTATGAAGTTCGATCTTCATGGGTTCCTGTATTTATTAAAGATACTTTTTGGGCAGGAATGTCGGCCACAAAAAGGAATGAAACTATCATTCCTTTTTTTGATGGATGTGTGGAATTGAAAACCACTTTGAAACAATTTCTTGGCAAGTATGAGATGCCTTTGCAGAACAAATACGATAAAGAAGCACAAGGAGATTTTGAGACTTTTCATAAGAAACGTCCAGCAGTATCAAAATTCTATATGGAAGAGCAGCTCTCAAAGGTAAAAAAGTGCACATCTCCTTCATTTTTAGTGTTTAAAAAAGTGGCTCCTAGGCGCTAAGTGGTGCTCCAACGTGTCGATTTTGTAAAAGAGACCATTGTTAAACGGCTGAATGCTTAAGCGTTTAAAAGCGCACGTTTTGCCGCTTTCTTGTGTGGGTCTGCACCGCTGCTTTGCTGTCATATAAAACGAGCACCGGCCCAATTGCCCTAGCATTGCGGCTGCCTAAGTCCAGCAGCATGCGCTCGCGCCATCCCAATTTCCGCCCGCCGGCGGCCATCCGATAGTGGCCCCCTGTCTGCCATAGTCGAGTTCTCCTCTCCGGCAGTCGCATCAACTTCTCTCCGCAGGACACCATCGACAGCTCAGCTGTCCTCTCCATCTCAAATAAAGAAACACAAATAGTCACTCAAAATTTGTTACTCAAATCAAACGATCATGTTGCCAAGCCCTCCAAGGCTGATCAACAGCCAGCGAGAGAGAGAGGCACTGAGACGATGACGAGGAGGCAGAGGCACCGATCTGCTGCTGCTGCTCGGGCCGGAGGCCGGAGGGGGAGGGGGACTTACCTTGGGCCAGAGACGAGCGGCGGCGACGAGACGTCCGGCGCGAGTCGGGAGGCGGCACTGACCGCCTCCCGGCTCGCGTACGGGTTATATGTCCCGTTATTGACGACGGTGCTAAGAAACTGTCGTCTATAAGGACCTTGTTGACGATGGTGCTAGGTCACCGTCGTCAATAACTCCTCGGATGAGCCCGAATTAAGTTAAAGACGACGGACACCGTCGTCAATAATTTATTGACGACGGTACTCGTAAAGCCGTCGTCAATAACACTAAAGACGACGGGCCCCGTCGTCAATAAATTTAGCCGTCGTCAATGGTCGTTTTTCCTGTAGTGGAAGGATGGGTCGCCCGTTGGCTAGGTATCAACATCATTTTTGCAACTTTTTTCAAACGACATCTCAATTTTGTAAATGTTAAGTAAAATAATACTATTTTTAAAAAAATCAAGAAAGAAGAGCGGAAAGGTTTGTGAAAAATTGTAAATCTGTAAATCTTAAATTTGGATTTGAACTGATTTGCACTCAATTTGTTTGTGAGCCTCTTCATTTGATACTTTCATCTTTTATTTACTGTTGCAACTTAATTTTTGTATTGCCGCACATGTACGTAAATAAATATGTGTCAACTTTGTAAATTATTGTTGGTTTAAGATTTCTATAGAAATCAAATTTGTGGTGATTTTATTTTATTTGAAATTTAGGGCTGTTAACTCTTCTGTCTTGGTGCTAACCTAAAACAGATCTTGTTACATCACTAATACTTTGTTGTACATTATTCTTCATAATTTCCCCACCAACCACTAAATTTTATTTGCACGGATCTAAGAAAATTTCATTCTGGATCCAATGAATTCATTTCACGGGCACTTTGCCGTTCTACCACCATCCACAAAGAAGTATCAAATACGAGACATATCTACATCAAACAAGAAATAATTCTGCTGGTGTTCATGACAAACATAAAGAAGATCAGGAGGACCATTACAGTGTATTACATCTATTTTTTTTTATTTTTTACATAGTTAGCGTGGTATGTAGCTCAACCCCCCTCCCCTACATTGCCTGGTTCCGCCATTGGTCCCCATGGTGATGTTCTCAATGTGACCAAATGCACGTTATCGATGTTTCCACGCCATGACAATGGGTTGTACGCTCAACCAGCAGAGAATGTGTACCAATAAATCAGTTATGAGGGGTTTGCAGTTAGTCAGAATTAACAAATCTCAGACCTCAGAAGTCAATAATATAGCAGCATCGCATTTGAATGTTTGGTGTGGTTTTATATTGGAAAAGCAGAGAAACAAAGTTCAGACCTCAGCACTCTAGATGGATGAAGCTAGCAAAGCTTTTGGCTGCAACCCAAGCATAGTTGATTTATGCATCCTGGTACCATTTCTAAGGAGGCGGTCACCAAATGGAGCTAGACTATAAATAAGACAGGGAAATATTGGGGCAGAAGCCGTTCATATGTAGGCCAGCGGCTGGCGTTTCATACAAGTTACATGATGACGGCAGGAAGTCAGCTAAATTTGGATGCTAACTAGCAGCTGTACAACAGATATACAATATTCCTAACAAAGATCAAGACTGTTAAACATAGTAGTGCATCATCTATATTTAGCAAGGGATATATACGCATCATGTATATTTAGCAGGAGATAATTCTTGACTGGTGATGTATCTCCCTATTGCCGTGAGCCATGAGCCACGCATGTAATCATTCTTTGTATTAGCTGATTCCTAAACATCTATATAAATGTGGCACGCTGACCCACAAAGGTCAAGCTGCGCCATTTTCACCAACATGGTAACAGAGCCTGTCGTCTAATCATGTCAACAACAACTTCTTCTTCATCCTCCTCCTCTTCCTCCTCCTCTACACCTATCTCCATCCACCATGCTGTTACTATTCGACTTAGCAAAACCAACTACACATTATGGCGCACCCAACTTCTACCGTACCTTTGGAGCACCAAGCTGATCAGTTCCAAGCTGATCAGTTTCATTGACCGGAAGATCACCGCGCCAGCAAAGCATATTCCTGCCTCCACTGTCGAGGGTGCCGACCCCATCCCAAATCCCACCTATGGTGTCTGGTATGACCAAGATCAGCAATTGCTTAGTGGCCTCCTCTCCTCCATGTCGGAAGACATTCTCCAAGATGTCCTTACTGCCACCACATCCAAAGAAGCATGGGACATCCTCAAGAGGATGTTCTCTTCTGCCACTCGTGCCCATGTCGTCCAAATCCGCATTGATCTTGTTGTTGCCAAGAAAAATGATCTCTCCGCCGCCGGTTACTTTCGCAAAATCAAGTCACCCACGTCTGAATTGGCTGCAGCCGATGCGCCTCTCCGTGATGACGAGATCATCGCCTATCTTCTTGCTGGCCTACCCTCGGATTATGATTCATTTGTCACTTCCATGACCACCAAAATGGAGGCGTTGTCGCTTGACGACGTCTACTCCTATCTTTTGGCATACGAAGCTCGCCGATTGCAGTCTCAGGCCGAGACACAGATCCATATTGGCGCCCAGGCCAATTTTGCTGGTCGCGGCCATCCGCAGCGCGGACGTGGGCGCGGCAGTTTTCCTGGGCGTGGCGCTTCCCGAGGCCATGGTGGGCCGCACCTTCAGGGTCGTGGGCGTGGACTCGCCTCCTCGCCAGTCTCCCCACGCCCCTCTTGTCAGATATGTGGGCGCAAGGGTCACACGGTCATCAAGTGCTGGTACAGAATGGATGATTCGTACCAGGAAGATCCACCGTCCGCTGCGATGGCTACTACCTCTTCTTACAAGATCGACCCCAATTGGTACGTTGACACGGGGGTTACAGATCACATAACTAGTGATCTTGATCGCCTAGCCCTTAGGGAACAATATCATGGTGGAGAATCAGTGCAAATTGGCAACGGGCCAGGTTTGGATATTATGCATATTGGTTCTTGTTCATTTAATACTGCTACCCGTCCTATTGCTCTAAATAATGTGCATCATGTTCCTGATATATCCAAACACATCCTTTCTGTTCATAAACTTGCTCATAATAATAACATATTTTTCTGAATTTCATCCTTATCATTTTCTTATAAAGGACGAGTCAATGAAGCAAGTTCTTCTAAAAAGAAGATCTGAATCCGTCCTCTACCCCATCAAGCCCTCCGATGTTAAGTTCTTCAAGCAAGCCCTCCTTAGTGTCAAGGTGTCATCTGAACAGTGGCATGCTCGTTTTGGCCATCCTTCCACCCCCATCGTGCGATCCATTTTACATTTGAATAAACTTCCCCATGTCAAGGAGTCCAATTCCTTAGTTTGTCACGCTTGTCAATTAGGAAAGAGTCATCAACTCCCTTACACACATGCGGTTCATCGTTCTACTGCTCCCTTAGAGCTTATCTTTTCGGATATCTAGGTCCTGCTCCAGTATCTGTTGGTGGCTACAAATATTATATAAGTTTCATTGATGACTTTTACTAAGTTTACCTGGATATATTTGATGCATGATAGAACTGAGACTCAATGCATTTCTATTCATTTTCAAGCCCATGTTGAGCGACTCCTTGATACTAAAATCAAGCATGTTCAATCTGACTGGAGTGGAGAATATCAAAAGCTTCACAACCAATATTTTAAAAACTTTGGTATAGCTCATCATGTTTCGTGTCCGCATACACATCAATAAAATGGGTCGACCAAACGTAAACATCGTCACATTGTGGAAACTGGGCTTGCTCTCCTTGCTCATGCATCGGTTCCAATAAAATTTTGGGATGAACCTTTTCTCACTGCCACATATCTCATCAATCGTTTACCCACCCGAGTCCTTGACAACCTGTGTCTGCTAGAGCGCCTATTTAAAACTCCACCAAATTATTCTATGTTACGAATTTTTGGTTGCGCATGCTGGCCACATTTACGACCATACAATCAGCACAAACTGTCATTTCGATCTAAAGCTTGCGTGTTTTTGAGATATAGTGGTCTTCATAAGGGATACAAATGTCTTGACATAGATTCCGGTCGCATCTACATCTCATGCGACGTCATATTTGATGAAACAAAATTTCCCTTCTCTAATATTCCTTCATCCAATGTTGCACCCAACATGGACAGTAGCAGCGTTAATTTGAACACTAACCATATACATATATTCCCTGGTAATTTTATGCCTGCAGCAGAAAACCCTGGAGCTACTTCGATGGAAACCTTGGATTTGGCGCCGATCACTGTCGCACCTGATCCGGACACGAGTCAATATGGAACATCCGCCTCGGGATCTCAGCCTGACTCCCTGCGTCCGCAACCGTCTACGCCGACTTCGCCCGCGGACGCGCGCCAGGCTAGTCAAAGCTCTCCGTGCTCCCCGTCCGTGTCTCCTACGGCACAGACACCTATCGCATCAGGAGACCAGGCAGGCCCCAAGTCAATCCATGCCAAGCCTGAGCCAGACGCACAATCAGAAGCAGCTCCGCCAAATCCATGTTAGAAGTAGAAGGCAATTTACTCAACAATTCCGGAAGAACATGCAAATCCAACAGTGAGAAATACCGCTCGATAATCGGAACGAGAATATTTGCGTACCGATTGGAAGCCGGAGAAATCGTTGTAACTCTGACGACGACTTGTCGCTACAGGCGTTGGTGGCGTCGTTGGGCAGCAGTGCCTGATCTCGGCGGTAGACGATCCGTGATGAAGAACGCGAGCAGTCGCGTTACGAAGCACACCCGCTATTTATAGAGTCCTCAAGAGGCGATTCGGTTGCAATCCGGAGGATCCACATCTGAACCGACTCGGTTGTTGTAGACGCGTCCGTCTCCAATAGACTCAGCCCAATTCGAAGCCCAGAGTCCAACTCGTATTTCTTCTGCAGCAAAAATAAAAGTTGGGCTCGACTCGAGGCTCGAATTCACACGAACACACGCGCGCGCGCGCGTGTGCGGGGCGGGGCGAGCGAGGAGGAGGAGCGCGCGTGGGCCACCCCTCTCATCTCATGTTCTCACTCACTTAGGTAGTGGTAGAACAACCTCCCTTATATGTAGGAGTTGCTCCCCTCCAACTTCCCATGTGGGACTAAACACACAACACCACTCACTTTGGTACTAATGGGCCTTTGAGATTTATTTGGAATTATTTAGAATTTCTATTGGGCCTAGCCCTAAATTCCAACAATCCCCCACCAGATCTCAAAGCCATTAAGAGAGACATCATTCTTGTTCCTTGTTTGATATACTAGTGTTTCAGCAGAGACTGTTAAGTTGAACTTCTGCCTAGATCCTCAAGTTACATCAATTCACAACTTGAACAATGGACTACGCCTTGAATTGCAAGTTTTATGCGAACCAATTTCACTCAAAGACCATTACTAGTACTTGACTACCAGTAGTCTACCCCGCGGGTGGAGCATATGTGTCGTACTCCCTAGTCTCTTCATGAGTTTTTATAGAGATCACCCAAATCTCACAGACTGCGACGTTAGACAGTCGGAACTCATATAGGTGTGTTTCTTTCAAGATTTCCCTGTAGGACGACATCTTTGCTACACATAGCCAACAGAAACACATTAAGGCTTAGTACCAACCTTCCTTACAGTTTGATAGTATATTTGTGCATCTTCACATAGAGAGGGTCTCAAGGAAGTACTCTCCTCAGTGAACCACTAGCTTGTTTATCCCATATCCTAATTCACGGGATCTCCGATCACATAGGCTGGGTTACCACTATGGTGTCACATCCATGGGTCTCAAACCATCTCCCTCGATGCACTTTCTATCACATTACGTGATAGTCCCTTCATAAAGGGATCTGCCAGGTTTTTATCTGTTTGTATGTACGAAACAGTAATAACTCCGGAGTTCCTCATTTTCCTGACAGATTTTAGTCGTCTCTTGACATGTCTTGATGATTTTGCATTATCCTTAGAACTGTTCACTTTGATAATCACAGTCTGATTATCACAGTTCATAAGGATTACCGGCAATGGTTTCTCAACCACAGGCAAATCCATCAAGAGCTCTCGCAGCCATTCTGCCTCCGCAGTTGCTGTCTCTAAAGCAGTGAGTTCTGCTTCCATGGTTGACCTCGTCAATATGGTCTGTTTACAAGACCTCCATGATACAGCGCCACCAGCTAGAGTGAACACATATCCACTTGTGGCATAGAGCTCATCAACATCAGAGATCCAGTTCGAATCACTATAACCCTCAAGCACGGCCGGTTGCCCCGTATAGTGAATTCCATAACTCATCGTACCTTTCAAGTAGCGCATAACCCTTTCAAGTGCATGCCAATGATCTATACCCGGGTTTGACATGAACCTGCTCAATTTGCTCACAGCAAATGAGATATCGGGACGCGTTGCGCTTGCTAAGTACATGAGTGAACCGATCATCTGAGAATATTTAAGTTGATCTCTTGGCTCTCTCTTGTTCTTTCTAAGTATCATGCTGGGATCATAAGGTGTTGGAGAAATATTGCTATCCATAAAGCCGAAGCGACTCAAGATTTTCTCAACATAGTGGGATTGCGTTAAAGTAATTCCACTCTCATCCTTATTTAGCTTAATGTTTAAAATAACATTAGTTTCTCCCAGATCTTTCATATCAAAACACTTTGATAGAAACGACTTGACCTCAGAAATTATATTAATGCTCGTACCAAAAATGAGTATATCATCCACATATAAGCATAATATAACACTATCGCCCCCACCATGGCGATAATACACGCACCGATCAGCCTCATTAATGACAAAGCCTGCAGACGTTAAAGTACTGTCAAACTTCTCATGCCATTGCTTAGGTGCTTGTTTCAGACCATACAAGGATTTCAACAATTTGCACACCTTTCTCTCTTCACCCTTTACTACTTACCCATCAGGTTGTTCCATATAGATTTCCTCTTCCAACTCTCCGTTAAGGAAAGCTGTCTTCACATCCATTTGATAGATGATCAGACCATAAGAGGCAGCCAAGGAAAGTAGTACACGAATTATCGTCATTCTAGCGACAGGTGAATAGGTGTCAAAATAGTCTTCACCTTCCTTTTGAGTATAGCCTTTTGCAACTAGTCTCGCCTTGTACTTTTCGATAGTACCATCAGGCCTAAGCTTCTTCTTGAACACCCACTTACAACCTACTGGTTTGCACCCGTACGGTCATTCAGTTAGCTCCCAAGTTCCATTAGAAAGAATTGAGTCCATCTCACTATGAACTTCTTCTTTCCAGTCATCTGCATCAGGTGATGCATATGCCTTTGTTATGGATTTGGGAGTATCGTCCACAAGGTACACAATGAAATCATCACCAAAGGATTTTGCAATCCTTGATCTCTTACTCGACTGAGTTGTTTCATTGTGTTCCTCCTCCAGGACATTCTCAAATGTTTCAAGAAACTCACTAGTTGCGGTAGAATCAGGACAAATTTCAGATGAAATCCTAACAGTGCTATGCATATCTTTCATAGGAAATATATTCTCAAAAAATGTTGCATCACGAGATTCCATAATAGTATCAACATGCATATCAGGTATCTCAGATTTAACTACTAAAAATCTATATGCAATGCTCCGCTGAGCATAGCCTAGAAAGATACAATCCACTGTCTTTGGTCCAAGCTTGTGTTTCTTGGTAATTGGAATATTGACCTTTGCCAAACATCCCCAAGTACGCAAGTATGAAAGTGATGGTTTTCTCCCAACCCACTCCTCATAAGGGGTTTTCTCTTTATTCTTGTTTGGAACACGATTTAGGACATGACATGAAGTCAATAGAGCCTCCCCACCATGCCTTAGATAAACCAGAAGTGTCTAATATGGCATTCACCAAGTCACACAGTGTTCGGTTTTTCCTCTCGGCTACCCCGTTTGATTGGGGTGAATAGGGAGGCGTCCTCTCATGTATAATACCGTGTTCCTCACAAAATTCATCAAATATTTTGGGAAAATACTCTCCACCACGATCTGACCTAAGACGTTTGATCTTTCTCTCTAACTGATTCTCTACTTCATCTTTATAGATTTTAAAGTAGTCTAACGCTTCATCTTTAGTTTGCAACAAGTAAACATAGCAGAATCTGATAGAATCATCTATTAATGTCATGAAATATTTCTTTCCACCTTTTGTCAACACACCATTCATCTCGCAAAGATCAGAATGTATGAGTTCTAGTGGTGCCAAGTTTCTCTCCTCGGCTGCCTTGTGAGGCTTTCGAGGTTGCTTTGATTGCACACAACTATGGCATTTAGAACCTTTGACAATGGTGAATTCCGGAATTAATTTGAGACTAGATAGCCAATTCAATAAACCAAAATTAACATGACATAAACGAGAATGCCAAAGACTTGCATCATCATCAACACTGCCACAAATATGGTTTACTGACTTATTATTAAACTTCAAAAGAGAGAAGCGGAACAAGCCTCCGCACTCATAGCCTTTACCAATAAATTGTCCATGCCTAGACAAAACAATTTTATTGGACTCTAACACTACTTTAAACCCATCTCTACACAGAAGGGTCCCGCTAACAAGATTCTTGTTCATAGTAGGGACATGCTGCACATTCTTCAGTTGGACAATCTTTCCCGAAGTGAACTTCAGATCGACCGTGCCAACACCACGAACAGAAGCATGTGACCCATTCCCCATCAGCACGGAGGAATCCCGGACGAACTGGTAAGAAGTAACCATCGACATGTCAGAACATACATGAACATTAGCACCCGTATCAAACCACCAAGATGGTGTTTGAGAAACAGAAAGAGTAGTAAAAGAATTACCGTACTCATCTGCATTGCTAGATGTCACGATGTTGACATTCTTTTTCCCTCTACGGTCTGCCCTCTCAGGACAGTCCTTGGAAAAATGACCGTGCTCGCCACAGGTATAGCAGCCCTCATTGGCTTTGTTTGACTTCTTCCTTTTCTTGAAAGCAGTGGTTTTGTTTGGCTTGTTATTCCCTTTATTCTTGACATTGGGTCTCTGCACCATATTGGCGCTAGATTGACCGTCACCTCCTTTCTCAGTAGCGTCCTTAGCCCGAGCCTTCTCCTCAACATCAAGAGATGCTATCAGGTTTTCAACTGATATTTCCTGTCTCTTGTGTTTGAGAGTTGTGGCGAAGTTCCTCCATGAAGGAGGCAACTTTGCAATAATGCAACCAGCCACAAACTTATCGGGTAAAGGACACTTAAGAAGGTGGAGCTCTCTCGCGATGCACTGTATCTCATGAGCCTGTTCCACTACGGGACGGTTGTTAACCATCTTGTAGTCATGAAAATTCTCCATGATGTACAGTTCACCGCCTGCATCGGCTGCACCATACTTAGCGTTTAGTGCATCCCAGAGCTCTTTCCCATCTGTGACTGTCAGATAGACATCACAGAGTTTATTGTCAAGAACGCTTAAGATGCATCCTCTCAGGGCAGAATTGGCTTCCTCGAACTTTGTCTGTTCTTCAACAGTCAAAGGACCTTGAGGCCTGCCCTCGGTTACCCAGAAGATCTTAAGCGCCTGGAGCCAGAGCGTGACTTTAACTTGCCACCTCTTAAAGTGCACACCAGAGAACTTCTCCAGCCTCAGTGCATCGGCTAAAGTCATCATGTTCAACTCAGGAAATTGCCTAAATAAGGTTTTTGGATTGATAGAAGTAGAAGGCAATTTACTGAACAATTCCGGAAGAACATGCAAATCCAACAGCGAGAAATAACGCTCGATAATCGGAACGAGAATATTTGCGTACTGATTGGAAGCCGGAGAAATCGCTGTAACTTTGACGACGACTTGTCGCTGCAGGCGTTGTTGGCGTCGTTGGGCAGCAGTGCCCGATCTCGGCGGTAGACGACCCGTGATGAAGAACGCGAGCAGTCGCGCTGCGAAGCGCTTCCCAAAAACCTTATTCGCCATTTCCTGGTGCAGGATCGCAAGGGCGAGAGGTTCCGGAGACCTGCTCTCCCGATCGTCGGTGCACGACGGCGCTCGGGATGGAGTAGACTACAATGGCGGCGCAAGGAACTTGAACGTGGGATCGCTGGATCGTGGGATGCCTTTCCCTGCCGCGCACGCCCGCTATTTATAGAGTCCTCGAGAGGCGATTCGGTTGCAATCCGGAGGATCCGCATCTGAACCGACTCGGTTGTTGTAGACGCGTCCGTCTCCAATAGGCCCAGAGTCCAACTCGTATTTCTTCTGCAGCAAAAATAAAAGTTGGGCTCGGCTCGAATTCACACGAACACACGCGCGCGCGTGTGCGGGGCGGGGCGGGGCGGGGCGTGGCGTGGCGAGGCGAGCGAGGAGGAGGAGCGCGCGTGGGCCACCCCTCTCATCTCATGTTCTCACTCACTTAGGTAGTGGTAGAACAACCTCCCTTATATGTAGGAGTTGCTCCCCTCCAACTTCCCATGTGGGACTAAACACACAACACCGCTCACTTTGGCACTAATGGGCCCTTGAGATTTATTTGGAATTATTCAGAATTTCTATTGGGCCTATCTCTAAATTCCAACAATCCTCCTGCACATCCCCACAGCACAAGATTAAGTCATAATCTCCGGCAACCACAAATACGCACTGATGGTACAGTTACCTATTCTGCAGTCCGGACTACTGATGCAGTTCCCACATCTCATGTTACCGCTCTGGCAAATCCTCTGTGGCAGTCAGCAATGCATGAGGAATTCCAGGCTCTTATAAAAAACAAGACTTGGTATTTGATACCCCCACGCCATGGTCTCAATATAATTGATTGCAAGTGGATTTTCAAACTCAAGCACAAAGTTGATGGCTCTATTGATCGTTATAAAGCCTGATTGGTAGCCAAAGGATTTAAGCAACAATATGGAGTTGATTATGATGATACATTCAGCCTGGTTGTCAAACCCACCACCATCCGGTTGCTATTATCTCTTTCCGTCTCTCGTGGTTGGTCTCTTCGCCAGATTGACATTTAAAATGTCTTTTTACACGGCCATCTTGAAGAAGCTGTATGTATGAAGCAACCACCTGGTTTTATTGATTCGGCTCATCCTAACTTATATATGCAAACTTGATAAATCATTATATGGGCTCAAACAGGCCCCTCGTTCCTGGTTTTCTCGCCTGAGCGGCAAATTATTACAGCTTGGGTTTCATGCTTCCAAAGCCGATGTTTCTCTATTTTTCTTCAACAAAGGCGGTGTTCAGATGTATATTCTCATCTATGTGGATGATATAATTATTATGAGCTCCTCGTCATCAACTATGGATCGTCTCCTTGCTCAACTTGAGGCTGATTTCGCAGTAAAAGATCTTCGTAATCTTAGATATTTTCTAGGTATTGAGGTGCATCACACCTCCACTAGCCTCGTCCTGACACAACGCAAATATATCCAAGATTTGCTACAGCGCACAAACATGTCCTCTTGCAATGATGCTCCAACTCCTATGCTTCCTATTGAAAAATTATTTCTCAAGAGTGGCGATCCCCCTATCAAGTGAAGACACTACACATTATAGCAGTGTTGTTGGAGCTCTCCAATATTTGTCCTTGACTCGGCCGGATATCTTGTTCTCTGTTAATAGAGTGTGCCAATTTCTATCTGCACCAACAACAACTCATTGGACAACGGTTAAACACATCTTGCGTTACCTTCACTCTACTTTGGATATGGGGCTTTGCATCACCAAGACTGGGCCCTCCTTCTTGAGTGCATTCTCTGATACCGACTAGGCCGGCAATCTTGATGACCGGCGTAGTACATGAGGATATGCCATTTTCTTTGGAGGCAATCTTGTATCCTAGAGCTCACGCAAAGAACCCACTGTTTCAAGGTCAATCACAGAAGCTGAGTATAAGGCGGTCGCAAATGCCACCACGGAAGTTATATGGATTCAGGTCTTGCTACGCGAACTTGGGATTTCCCAGCCGCGCCCTCCTTCCCTATGGTGCGACAACATTGGTGTCACCTACCTCTCCGCCAATCCACTCTTTCATTGACGCACAAAGCATGTAGAGGTTGATTATCACTTCATTCGAGAACGTGTTGCTTCTCGCCAACTGTTCGATTCATTTCATCCAAGGACCAAGTCACCGACATCATGACCAAGCCACTACCAACTACTCCATACTGTAATATTCGGTGCAATCTGAACTTGGTGTTCCACTGTCCAGATTGAGGGGGGTGTTAAACATAGTAGTGCATCATCTATATTTAGCAAGAGATATATACACATCATGTATATTTAGCAGGAGATAATCCTTGATTGGTGCTGTATCTCCTATTGCTGTGAGCCATGAGACACGCATGTAATCATTCCTTGTATTAGCTGATTCCTAAACATCTATATAAATGAGGCACAATGACCCACAAAGGTCAAGCTGCGCCATTTCCACCAACAAAAACCTCCCCTGATTAATCCTTTTGTTGACCGGTGAATGCTGCTGCATAGCCGGGTCACACAGCCACGGAGAATCTATTGATGCTTAACTCTGCTCTGTTCTGCATGCGCATCATGGCAAAATGGGGTGGTGCAACAACTACTGGGAAAGTTATCAGCTGTATGCTGTTTCCTGTTGCCTTCCATCCATATAGAAGATTTCTGTCTTCCTTTTTATTTCTTGGCCCTCTGCTGCTTACTCTCTTTTCTTTCTGAGTGTCGCTTTTACTCGTGGTTCCATATTTACTCAAGCAAAGGCCTAGAGTTAGTCTCAAATATATATCAATACGAACTATACCCTTCGAGCAAGTGATGTGCAGAGTTATGGTCTGTCGATAAGTGGCAATGTGAGAATCATGTGAATGCATAACCGTTGCTTTCAATCACGCCATTACGTTATCCTCTAAGGCAAAGAGCGGCTCTATGGGAAGATGTGCTGCTGGAATTTGATGATCAGATCCGTTGGGATTTGCTGGCGGCGGGAGGAGATTTTGGGATTGGCTGCTGCTAGTGTTCTGCGATGGGAGATTTGGTGGCGGAGCGAGAGGGATGTGAGGAGACGTGGGGGTCAGGTCGCGACGTGGGGGTCAGGTCGCGGCAATTTTTCACACACGCGCCAAGATTTTTTTTTGGCCACTGCTCATGGAAAAGTTTCCCAATGAACCAGCGATGAAAAGTCTTAGGATATTCGCATTTGCTGTCAACCAGAAGATCGAGGCCTCGAGCAGAGTTTTGAGATCCACAGGTGAGTTGTGTCCAACTCAAGCCGAGCTCGAGCTAGTCTTGTTTGAACTGCTTGAAGATGGGCTCGAGTTCAACTCCGTGGAAGGTCAAATAGGCTTGAGCTAGATTCATGAAAGCTCGTTTATATAGGAGCTTACAATAGTTGTAAAAATTTTCATTGAATTCTCACATAGGTTGGTGGAGATAGGGCTTAAATTGTGTGAACTTATGACTTATTACTGACTTGGGGACGGTTAATTTGGGCTATGGAATTAACAAACTAGTTCATAAAATATAAAATGACTTAGTTGTTTTATCTAAACAAACCTTGTATAGCAATTTGAGCTCGAGCTCATCAGACTCACAAGCCTGCATTAGGCAGACTTGACTCGTTTATCTTTGACGCGTTTGAATTTGTTAGGAGAATATCTCTATTTATGTTAAGAGATTATATTTATTTATGTTTTTTCTTATATGAGATTATTCTCCATATTTGTACTCTTCCTGTACATCTATATATTTGGGTCACTTGCCCCCATAATAATACAAGCATCCTTCATAACATGGTATCAGAGCCATAAAACTAGGGTTTTAATCTCTACCCTACCGGCCACTTCTTTTTCTCGGCGCCGCCACCGGATCGGTGCTTTGCCGCTGCCTTTTTTCTAGCATCTGCGCATGCCAGCGTGCTCCTAGTTGTGCCCTCTGCTGCTCGACTGGGCCCGCCGGCCTGCTACAACGCATGGCCGCCAAGCCGCCTCTGGATCTCGGAGATACGTCTACACCCTCGGCGCGCTGCTGCCTGCCTCTCTGCTTCCAGTTCTGCTGCCTGCCCCCCACGTGCTTCCAGTTCTCATCTACGAAGGAAAGGTTGCAGACATGCCCTGATCTGCGCCCCTGGGACCCGCTCAAGCATACTTATTCTGCGCCCAAGTGCAGTGCCCGCGTGACTACCTTGAATCGGCCCCCATGCGACCTGCTGGCGCCTGCTTCTTTGCCTGTGAAACAGGCTAGGTAAAAAAAAGAAAAAAAAGAGAGAAAACTTGTAGCTTGGGTTTTTTCTCTTTTGCGCTCTCGCCGTCGCCTGCAGCCGCTTATTTTGCGCTCTCACCGCCGCCGGTTATCCTATCAGGATGACTTCTTCTTCGGGTGGGGTTCTAGTTGTGGGATGTCCGGTGCTTTTCAATGGCACCAATTACCACGACTGGGTTCTCCGCATGCGTCTGCACATGCGTGGTCTACGGCTCTGGGAGTATCTCACAGGTGATCTCAAATGTCCGCCTTGCCCGGCGGTTCCTTATCAGCCCGTTATTTCAGAAAATGCTACTGATGATGATGAGAAGAAATTGCTTGCGGATTATGAGACTCGTTTGTCTGCGTACGAGTCTCGTTTCAGCTTATACAGGACTTGGTTGGATGATGATGCTCGAGTTGCTGCTATTCTTGCTGCCAGTGAGGAGGATCGTCTTGCTGCTGATATAGTTGAGTTTGCGTATGCACACCAGATGTGAGATTTTCTACGCTCTCGTTACGAGCCTACTGGACAGTCTACCTACCTTGCTGCTATTCGTCAGGAGCAGTTGTTACAGCAGGGAGATACTACAGTGGAGGAGTTCTTCGGTCAGATGTCTGCTATTTGGCATCAGCTTGATGCTCTTGGTCCTCGATTGTCGATAGATACTTATCAGTCTTGTCAGAGTCAGAAGGCTGCACTTGAGCTTCGACGCACTTATGATTTTCTGACCCGTCTTCGTGCCGAATTTGAGCCTCTTCGTGCTCAGTTACTTGCTCGTCACCCATGTGTCTCCCTTATGGATGCTCTGACGAGTGTTCGTAATGAGGAGACTCGTCTTTAGGCTGCTGGGTTACTGCTTACTTCTTTGGTATTGGCGGCTCGCTCTGCGACACCTATGCACACGACTCCCCCACCGACCGTTCCGTATTCAGTTGCTCCTCCTTCTATGGCTGGGGGGCGTGGTGCTCTTCGCTGTGATTATTGTGGTAAAGATGGTCATGTGGAGGCGTATTGTTTCAGAAAGAAGAAGGCTCAGGCTCGTCGGTCTTCACAGGGTGTTGGTGGTGCTAGTACTAGAGGATCTCACGGGAGTTCTGCTACTACAGATGCACAATTACTCATGCTTCTTCGTCGCCTTGCTACTTCTGCACCATCAGGAGCTGCTGGTTCTGTGACTCAGTCTTCTGCACCTTCGAGTACTGCCACTGCTTCTTCGTCTTCCACTGAGGGACCACCTCCTACTTCTGCTCCAGGTACTTGTCCATGGATTCTTGATTCTGGTGCTTCCTTCCATATGACTCCTTATCGTACCAGCTTGTCTTCCTTGAGTCCTTCGTATCGTTCTTCTACTGTTCATACTGCCGGGGGTTCTCCTCTTTCGGTTGTTGGACAGGACACTCTTTTATCTGACTCTTTTGTTGTTCCTGATGTTTCCTTTGTTCCTGGACTTACAATGCAACTTATATCCGCTGGTTAACTCACTGATAGTGATTGTCGAGTGATTCTTGATCATGATATTTGTTATGTTCAGGATCGTCACACGGGTCACCTGGTTGGTACTAGCCCTCGTCGTCGTGATTCACAGGGTCTTTGGGAGCTTGACTAGCTTCGTCTTCCTTCCGCTGCATCTGCCAGTCTTGTTGCTTCGTCCACTTCAACGTTTGCTCAGTGGCACTACCGTTTGGGTCATCTTTGTGACTCCCGTCTGTCCGTTCTAGTTCGGCGTGGTCTTTTAGGATCAGTCTCTAGTTCTGAGTCTTTAGCTCATTGTCAGGGTTGTCGGTTAGGGAAGCAGATTCAACTTCCTTATCATTCTAGTGAGTCGGTGTCTGAGCGTCCTTTTGATCTTATCATTCAGATGTATGGGGACTTGCACCTTTTGCTTCAAAAGGAGGACATAAATACTATATCATTTTTATAGATGATTTTTCACGGCACACATGGGTTTACTTTATGAAACATCGTAGTGAGACATTATCTATCTATAAGTCCTTCTCTACTATGGTCCACACTCAGTTTGACACTCCTATTCGTATTTTTCAAGCCGATTCCGCAGGTGAATACCTTTCTGATGCTCTTTGTAAGTTTCTTTCTGAGCAAGATTCTCTTGCCCAGTTTTCTTGTCCTGGTGCTCATGCTCAGAATGGTGTTGCTGAGCGTAAGCATCGTCATCTTCTTGAGACGGCTCGTACTCTTCTGATTGCTTCCAATGTTCCTCCTCATTTTTGGGCCGAGGCGGTCTCGACTGCCACCTATTTAATTAACATTCAGCCATCGTCGGCATGTAGAGGGGGGGTTCCTTTTGAGCGTCTTACGGGTAAGACGCCTAACTACACCAGCCTTCGTCTTTTTGGATGTGTTTTCTACGTGCTGCTCGCACCTCATGAGCGCACTAAGCTGACTGCCTAGTCGATCGAGTGTGTTTTCCTTGGATATAGTTCGGAGTATAAGGGGTATCGTTGTTGGGATCCGATTGATTGATGGATGAGGATCACGGGATGTTGTTTTTGATGAGACACGTCCTTTCTATCCTCGTCCTTCTTTTGATACTTCTTCTGTATCTGTGGTCGATCCCATTTCATTTCTATTCTTTCCAGATGCTCCAGTTTCTGGTGTACCACCTTCATACTCGGTGTCGCGTTCCACGGTTTCTTCTCCTTCGGAGCCTGTTTCTTTGGTTCCTGATTATACTTTGAAGGCTCCTGTGACGCAGATCTATACTCGATGAGTTGTCCCTCCTTCAGACGTACCATCTTCTGATGGGCCGTCTACCCCAGTTGGGTCACCTTTTGATGATCCATCTTCTGCAGAGCAGTCTGCCTCTCTTGGTACGTCCTCCTCTCTTGAGAGATCATCTCCTTCCGATGATTCTTCTCCTGAGAAGCCTCTTGGACGTGGTCATCGTCCTCGACAGCCTCCTGATCGGTATTCTCCTTCTAGCTTTGTTGTTGCTGCTCTGCATGAGCTAGCTACGTATCGTGATGTTGTTCCTCATCCAGAATGGCAGCATGCGATGGCCGAAGAGATTGCTGCTCTCGAGCGCACTGACACGTGGGAACTTGTGCCATGTCCCCCACGTGTTCGTCCTATCACCTGTAAGTGGGTCTATACGGTTAAGACCCGCTCTGATGGTTCACTTGAGCGCTATAAGGCTCGTTTAGTCGCCCGTGGCTTCCAGCAAGAACATGGTCGTGACTATGATGAGACCTTTGCTCCTGTTGCTCACATGACCACTGTTCGCACTCTACTTGTTGTGGCCTCTGTTCGTGACTGGTCCATCTCTCAGCTTGATGTGAAGAATGCCTTCCTTAATGGTGAGTTGCGTGAGGAGGTTTATATGCAGCCACCACCTGGGTATTCTATTCCTGAGGGTATAGTTTGTCGTCTTTGACGTTCTCTTTATGGCCTTAAGAAAGCTCCTCGTGCTTAGTTTTAGCGTTTTGCGTCTGTGGTCACTGCTGCAGTTTTTTCTGCTAGTACTCATGATCCGGCGCTCTTTGTGCACACTTCGTCTCGTGGTCGCACGCTTCTTCTTCTCTATGTTGATGATATGATTATCACCGGAGACGATTTTGAGTACATAGCCTTCGTGAAGGCTCGTCTCGGTGAGCAGTTTCTTATGTCCGATCTTGGTCCTCTTTGCTATTTTCTTGGGATTGAGGTTTCCTCTTCCTCTAAGGGAATTTATCTGTCTCGGGAAAAGTACATTCAGGATCTTCTTGATCGGGCCTCTCTTACTGATCACCGGACTATGAGACTCCCATGGAACTCAATGTCCATCTTCGAGCCAGTGATGGTGATCCTCTTGATGATCCTACTCGTTATCGTTATATTGTAGGGAGTCTGGTGTATCTTGGTGTCACTCGTCCTGATATTTCATATTTCGTTCACATTCTGAGTCAGTTTGTTTCAGCTCCGACTCAGATTCACTACAGCCACTTACTTCGTGTCTTGCGTTATCTTCGTGGGACTATTTCTAGGCGCTTGTTCTTTCCACGCTCTAGCTCCCTACAGCTCAAGGCGTATTGTAATTCCACTTGGGCTAGTGATTCCTCTGATCGTCGATCTCTTTCAGCTTATTGTGTTTTTCTTGGTGGTTCTCTAATTACTTGGAAGACTAAGAAGCAGGTAGCAGTTTCTCGTTCGAGTGCAGAGGCTTAGTTGTGTGCTATGGCTCTTGTGACTGCAGAGGTTACTTGGTTACGGTGGTTGCTTGAGGATTTTGGTGTTCCTGTTTGTATGTCGACTCCTCTTTTATCTGACAGTACAGGTGCTATCAGTATTGCTCGTGATCCGGTCAAGCATGAGCTTACCAAACATATTGGTGTTGATGCTTCTTATACACGAGCACAGGTACATGATGATGTTATTGATCTTCAATATGTGCCTTTAGAGCTTCAGTTGGCTGATTTCTTCACGAAGGCACAGACCCAAGCTCAACATAGCTTTTATCTCTCCAAACTCAGTGTTCGCGGCTCACCTTGAGTTTGAGGGGGGTGTTAGCAGAATATCTCTATTTATGTTAGGAGATTATATTTATTTATATTTTTCCTTGTACGAGATTATTCTCCATATTTATACCCCTCCTGTACCTCTATATATTTGGACCCTTGTCCCATAATAATACAAACATCCTTCATAACAGAATTGAGCTTTTAGCAAGCCGAACTCGGGTAACTCTCGTGATTCTCAATCTTCTCTGATTATCTACGTCCACGGCACTTACATTGTGGCTGTGGAAACCCTCGCAACATATTTCTTTTCCTTTGGTTATTGTATCACGTTCTCGGAAAATAATCTTTCTCTAGTCTTGCTCGAATTTTTTAGAGAAAAAGGAAAAACGGTAGGTGAACTCTTTTATTCTAGTAGTGACTGAAGACGTGTGTACATGAGGCGCGAGTTTAGACCTAACTTGATACCAGATCGTGAGCTAGACCAGCATATAAAGGTCACTAAGAATCATGGCATCAACCTTAGCCTAAAACATTTTTTCAAAGAGACCACAAAAGCGTATTCATTATCTGGATTGCTTGCATCCAACTCGTCTGGCATGCATGTTTAAACTATAGAAAAATATTTACAGACCGGATTTGACTATGGATAGTATTCGAATCCATGGAACACTTAAATTGACGTCTACATGACGTTGGTACTAAGAATCAGAAGACACATAGTAAGACTGTTCCCAATAACAGTGATCATTTGTTTTATATTATCACTAGGAAACATCACACTTTACGACGGCCACGTTATTTACGACAGCTAGCCGTTCTAAGTGAACTAACTTATGACGGCTACGAGCCCATGGCTGTCGTAAGTTACTGGACCGTCGTAAGTTACAACACTGTCGTAACTTACGACGGCCGCAACCCTAAGCTGTCGTAAGTTACAACACCGTCGTAAACTAAGTGTAACTTATGACGGCCATAACCTAAACTGTCGTAAGTTACACGACCGTCGTAAGTGGATGGTTTTAACCACCGCCCAGACTCGGGCTCATTTAGCCTGAGCTCGAGCCCACACCGCCACCACCGTCCGCACCGCCGCCGCCAGCGCCCGCACCGCTGCCGCCGTCACCGAGGCCGCCGTCGCCCTACACCGCCCCTGCACCGCCGCCGCGCGCCGCCCGAGCCGCCGGCGCCGCCCGAGCTACCCGGCGCCGCTTCACCGCCCAAGCCGCCCGAGCCGCCCCTGCGCCACCGCCACTTTGAGGTATGTTTTATTTAGTAATTAATTTAGTTCATTTAGTTTATTTAGTAATTAATTTAGTTTATTTAGTTCATTTGGTAATTAATTTAGTTCGTTTAGTTCATTTAGTAATTAATTTAGTTTATTTAGTTTATTTAGGTCGTCTAAACGTTGTAAACAGGCTGAACCAAACAGTTTTGGGTGGGTTTAAAAGCTGTTTTGCCCCGTTTACGTGAAGTATATAAAACGAATACAAATTGGACCCTATCTGCACTCGTTAAGCGTCACCCAAATCGAGCATGCGCTGCAGCCCGCAGCCGAGATGCCTTCCGTGCGCCGCCGCCGCCGATCCCTTGCTGCTGCCGCCGCCGCTGCCCATCCCACGCTGCCGCCACCGCCACCGAGCCCGCGTTGCTGCCGCCGCCGCTGAGCTGCGTCACGCCCACGTGAATGCCTGCTGTCTGCCGCAATGTCCAACTAAGCTTCAAGCAGGCGCCATCACGGACCAAGCTGTCCCCCGCCCCCTCAGTCGCTGGATCTGCGCACTTTAGCCTCTTCTCTACCTCCACTACAGGAATCCCGATGATTTGCGACGGCCATGGCCGTCGCAAATAAGTGAAAAATCATCGCAAATAATCTAATTGTGACGGTTTCCATCTGTCGCTCGTATTTTGTCGCAATTAAGTTTATTTGTGACGACCACCGTCGCAAATAAACTTGTTTGCGACGGCCCGGCCGTCGCAAACAAGAGCCCGGGCCCAGCGGATAGGCCCGACACAACAATTTGCAACAGCAGGCGGTGGCCGTCGCAAATAAGAACCTATTTACGACTGCCTCCGTTGCAAATAACATATGTTAATTTGCGATGACCAGTAACCTTATTTGCAACGGTATTGTATAAAAGCCGTCGCAATTAAGATTTTTTATTTTTTTAAAAATATAACATTCTGCCCGGCTCGATGGTGAGAAACATATAGAGACAAAATATATAACAACACATAACAGCAGCAACAATAGTCATAAATGTATATCCAAAAGACAATATATAATATCTCCATCAATTACAACATAAAAGTGTCTCCCATCTCATCACAAGAATAGAAAAAGAAAGAAGAGAGGCTATCCGCTAGTGTTCACTACCTCCAGAGCCGCCAACGTCCTTGCCGCGCGTCAGTCTAGACGCCGGTATAGATGGCGGCGGAGTTTGAGCCTCCGTCGCCGATCCCTGCAACACATAGAAGTTGTTTGACATATTGAGTAGTTTAGAACCTCGTTTTTGACTAGAATTGATTAAATAAGCTAGAATTGATCATATTGAACTTACTTTAGTTAATTTGAGTTAGATTTGCTATGTTTGATTATTTAATACTATGTAAGACTACAATAGCTAAGTTGAATTAGATTTGCCTACATTTGATAAATTAAGTCTAAGTAAGAGCGTCTTTGATTACCTGAAAACCCGGAGAAATGTGCACCGGCGGCGGTAGCTCCAGTACTGGCAGTGGAATTGGCCGTAGCAGTGAAGGTAGCTCGAGGTGCAACCCCTAGACTTTGCAGCATTGAAGGAAACTTTGTCATTGCAAATGCTACAGGTTATTACATATTATTAATAATGTGATAAATTTAAATTACTTTAACTTACCGTCATCACCTGCCGTTGCATCTCCATCGTCCGCTGCATCTGCTCCATGCAGGATCGCTGGTAGGAGATAGTGGCCTCCATCGCTGCCCTCTGCGCCTCCATCGCCACCCTATGCGCCTCCATGTCCGACTGGTACTGCCCGCGACTCTCCTGGACCCGACGGGCGAGAGTCTCCACTAGCGAGACACGGCAACTCGGGCCCGCCGACAAAGACTGTGTGGAGCTACCTCTCGTGGGTCTCGCCGCCCTCGAGTCGTCAATTCCGTTGAATACGGCGAGCCTATAAAAAAAGAATCAGTAATATGGAATTGAAATATCTTGAATATTTTGAATTTAAAACGATAAAATGACTTATGAACTCACCTTCCGTAGGCTTTTCCACCTCCGCTTGAATACGAGGCTTGAGGATCGATTGGTTCATGTTCCCAATCGAAATCTGCACCGTGTATCCTCCTAGCCTCCTCCCCATACCTAGACTGAAAACAAGAAAACCGTGTAAGTTCATCAATCCATGTAGTTATCTTTACTATGAATGATTTCTACACTTCCCAACCGCTCGGCTGTGGTCTGACTACACCCCTGGGGCTGAGAAGGGTCCCTGTGACCTCTCTTGCAGATCTCAGCAGGGGTCGGCGGCACCCCCGTCTCGCGCTCCTGTCCATACGTGTTAGTACGGACAATATATTATGAATATATAAACATGAGTTAGATACACTTACCATGTGTTTAGCTAAACGCAAGTGGTTATTTTGGCCCTGTTTGTGCTTCCTCTCGACCCCTCTGCACCCTCGAGCCCTCTAGGACTTAGCCATAAACTCGTCGCTAGCCCAATACTGACAAATGGCCCGGTATGCATCGGACCGACCCTGCAACCAGCTCACGTGTGGTCCTGCACATAGTTGTAGGTCGTTAAAAATACCATTGATGCAGCTGCTCCATGCTCAAAAAAAATATTTACTACCCCATGTACCTGCGCGTACTCTTCCTCCGTCAGGTGCCTCTCGCTCTCCTGCCGGAAGTGTAGCACGTGGTGCTGGTTCGCCTTCAAGTGCTCATTGATAACTTGAATACGAGCATTCGACAAAGCTTGCCGAATCGCCTTCGCAGCGTTGACGTGAAACACTTTCCTCGCATCCTCAAACATGCGAGGGTCGTCCGGGTCCTCTAAAATATACCTTTCCTGTGATAAAGAATATATTGAAGAGATGTACATTAAATGAGTTTAAGAGTTAAAACTTAGAAACTTTATTTAACATACTTACCATAAAATCGACCCATACGGCCTCCTGAACGTTGCCGTGCTCCTGGTGATGGGCACGTGCGTAATCCTCCCATGAAGTAGCAGGCACCCCGTCGATGACCCCGGGATAGTGCAAACGCACTAAGGACTCGAGGACACCGTTCACTGATCTATGGTGTCTCTCACCCGTGAAAGACGCGTCGTACCAAGCGCTGCAAGACATTTATTAATTCATTACTTAACTAACAAAAAGAAACCAGAATTGAACACTACGATTTTATTACCTGTCTCTGACCGGACGAATCACGATCCTCTGTGAAGGGACTGCAGAAGGACTGACAAGTGAGTCCTCCTCGTCCTGCGCATCTGCTGGGGCACCACGTCTGGTGACCCAGAAGGCTCATCACCAGTCGAGTTTAAGGGCTCAGGAACAGAAGGCTCGCCAGCCAAGGGCTGGCTGCCCGAGGGCTGGCTCACCGAAGGGTAGCCAAGCTCAACTGGCGCCATAGCCACTGAGTTAGTCGGTGAGGACTACAACATTCAAAAGATTCATAAGTAAGTTTAATTGGAAATTGAATTTGAAGAATTTGTCAAAGAATAGTAAAATTTACCTGTGTGGACTGTTGTAACGAAGCCCTAGAGCTGCTCCGAATGTACCCTAGTAGCTGAGAGCGTCTGCTCCCGGTCGATGAGGCACCAGCAAAAGCGTCCTCAGCTCTAGAGGGGAAGAACTACCTCGTCGGATGCATCTTCTTACTTTTCTTTGACGCCATCCTGTTTTAATAGATAATCAGTAAATATGCAAATAAGATATACAAAATTCAAATTACTATCTAAAAGAAAACGTTACTTGTAATCACTTTCATCGTGATCTGTTTATCATGTGCCCTACTCCTTAAACCAGCCCAACGATCTTCCATCGTGACCTGTTTTAATTTCTATTTTTGCATATCATCTGTCTCTACATCTTCAACATCTCCAACTAATTGATCGAGTCCTGCACCAGGCTCGACGATAAAAGTGTCTGGCAACTCTTCTTCTTGGTACACTTCTTCAACGTCTTCACTATCATGGTAACCATCATCCCCAGGAGTATATAACCGCTCATGAGGATTCACCTTATATACCACCCACCAAGCACTGAGCTTTGTGCATGGATAAGATAGATAATACACTTGCTCCACTTGGTGTGCAAGAACAAACGTATCATAACCTCGTAGTCGGTCCTTATTTTTGACTTCCACCATTCCAAATTGGTTTTCTTGAGTTCCATAAGTGCTATCAAACCAGTCACAGTCAAAGAAGACAACTCAAAGTGTCTTATTTCCGGTAAAAGTAAATTCAAGAATTTTGTTAATGATCCCATAATAATCGGTTACATTCCCTTGAGTGTCAATTGCTCTCATCACAACACCGGAATTTGATGTTGTCGCGAGAGGACGAAGAGCTTCAAATGAGTTACGGAATTGAAAGCCATTTATGTCATATCAACCATAGCTTCTAACATTCACCAATCCATAAGATAGCTGCCGCAAATCTTTATGGACATTGTGAGTCCAGCACTGTCAAACATGATCGTAAGTTAAAATAATAAATTATTTAATAATAGTAACTTATAATATATAGAAGACGAGAAAGTATTACATAATCTCGAGAGAAGGATAGGAAACCCGGCCCTCCATTTATTCCTTCTTGTCGCATCCCTTCTACTTGTTTGGCTGTAGGTTGATGCCTATGTGGCCAACATTGTCCGTGGAACTCGCTGAACGTGAAAAAACAGTTTTTAGAATACATGTGTAGCAAAATATGTCGATTAGCATAAATGTAGGAGAAACACTTACTCAAAGTATTTCTGCATGCCTTCTATATTTGCATACATGTAGAGTAAAGCAGCAGTCCTGTCACGTTCGGGTAGGACGTAGGTCATGTAGCTACCAATGGTAGTGCCTCTCGTTCGAAAAATGGAGATGTCGCTTAAAGGGGGTGCTTCGTCCACATTGTACCGCATCGCCAAAGTATTGACATTGTGTTCATCTGCAAATTAGATACTTGAAAAGTATCCTACTTTCTTAAGAGCATATGCTTCATCTACAAATATATGATTCGAAGGCAACCAACGTCTGTGACAATGGAAGTAAGATATCTTGCCTCCATGAGTTAGTCGAAAGCAATCCGTGTCCGAAGCACATATCGGACACGTCAGACGACCGTGAGTGCTCCATCCGAAAAACATGTCGTATGCCGGCAAATCATGGACGGACCACAAATAAGCAGCTCGAAGGTTGAATTTCTGCTTCTTGTAACTGTCGTACGCTTCGACTCCTGTCCACAACACTTTCAATTCTTCAATCAGCTGTTTCAACATCACGTTGAGACGTGACCCAGGATGATCAGGTCCAGGTACAATGAGGCTGAGGAACATGAACTCGTTCTTCATACACAAGCCAGTGGCAGGTTGTAGGGAATGACAAAGACGGGCCAACAGGAGTATGGCGTGGCGTTTGTACTGAACGGTGAGAATCCGTCTGTCGCTAACCCGATGCGAACATTTCTTGCATCACGAGAAAAATCTGGATCGAAACGGTCTAGCGCCTTCCATGCATCACCGTCGGATGGATGCGTCAAGAATTCTTTGTTCTCACGTTTACCTTCTTTTTGACATCTCATGTGTCTTGCGGTTCTTTTTGAAAGAAACAACCGCTTCAACCGAGGTGTCACAGGCAAGTAACGAGACTACTTATGTGTGACATCTGTCATCACATTATCGCCATCGTCATTAACAACTTTGACATACCTCGGTTTACAACATTTCAAGCACATGTTCTCGTTGGCGTGCTCTTTCCAGAATAGCATACAGTTGTCTAGGCACACATCGATTTTCTCATAGTTCATACCGAGACCAGATATTCGGATCTTCGACTGATACATATCTTTAGGCGCTTTGTGAGGTTATGGAAGGATATCGCATATCATTTTCATGATATCATTGTAGCAGTTGATGGAAAAAAGTACTTAGACTTAATTGTCATAAATCTGGTCAAGAAAGCAAGTACGGTCACATCCGTGTGTTCATGCAACGGCTGTTGTGATTTCTTGAGCTCCTTAAAGAAATCATCGACTTCCTTTGTAAGAGGATCCTCCACTTCCAGAGCTTCTAGCATCTCATCCATCCTATCAACCCCCGTTATATCATCATCCTCATCCACTTCTACTGTGTCTCGAGATTTAGTCTCGCCGTCAAAGGTCCACACCTCATAGCTTGGCGTGAAACCGTTTCGGCATAAGTGAAATGAAAGTTCCAATCTGCTCAAAAACTTGGTGTTCCGGCATTTCGTACATGGGCACCACACCTTATCATCCGTTGACAATAAAAATACTCGATCCAAGAATTTATCTAACTTGATGTACCACTCATCTGAGTGACCACCAGTTCCGCTCTTCCAGCCAGTATACATCCAACTGCGGTCTTCACCCATGTTTGACTCTGCAGTATAAAGCCAAAGAAATTATCGTTAATATATGCAGTATTTATCCTGCTTTTGATGAGACATAATACCTGAAGCCCAATAAAATTTTGGCAGCATAACCTCGCTTGTTTTACACTGCACCCCCCAAAAATGATGCAGTTCTTCAAGCTTTGGGGTCAACTACCCAACAACAAGGTAGGAGGCGAGAAAATAACGAAAGGGGAGGAATGAACGAGAGAAAATCACCCGTCGGGGCCCGTCGTCTACGCACGGGAGCTTGTTGTAAGTAACAACATCCTGGGGACGAACGAACCGTAGCCAATTATGGCTTGGAGACTTTATTTGCGACGGTTACCATTGCGGTTCGCTTCCGTGCCATCTCAAAGCCGCCGCGTATGCCGCTCACCGGGGTCGCCGCCATGTAGTCGGGAGCGGCCTCGGGGTGTGTGAGACGGGGCCGGGTATATCATGTTTAGGGTTTGTCGTTGCAATTTATTTTACTTGCGACGCCTTTTTCTTTCGCCATCGCAAATAGGACTTTATTTGCGACGATCATTTAATTTGCGACGGCCCTAGGTCTGGTAGTCGCAAATCAATCTAATTACCAAATTAAATTATAAACACCCTAATTACCTAACTAACTACAAAAAACAATCTAATTACCAAATGCATGTAAATGGAGAAGGTTACCAAGGCGGCGATGGCGGCGGGAGGCGGGTGCGGCGGGAGGCGGCAGGCGCGGTGGGGAGCGGCGGCGGGAGGCGGGGGCGGCGGCCATGGCGGGGCGCGGTGGCGGGCGGCGGCGCGCGCGCGTCGGGGCAGTCGTCACAAATGAATCTAATTACCAAATTAAACTATAAACACCCTAATTACCTAACTAACTATAAAAACAATTTAATTACCAAATTAATTACAAATTACTCTAAAATAATATTCAATTAACTATACTCTTAACCAAATCTAACTAATAACAAGAAAAAATGAAAAAAATGCATGTAGATGGAGGAGGTTACCGAGAGGCGGCGATGGCAGCGGGCGCGACGGTGACGGGAGGCGGTGGGCGCGGCAGGAGGCTGGAGGCGGGGGCGGTCGGGTGCGGGAGGCGGGGCGCGTCCGGGCGCGGGGGGCGGGCGGCGGGGCGTGGCAGGAGCCGGCTGCGCGGCGGGAGGCGGGCGAGGTGGCGGTGGTAAAAGTTGTATGAGTCAGGACAGCGCTCGGCCGGGTTTATCCCGTTAATTTGCGATGGTTATTTAATTTGCGACGGCCCCAGGTCTGGTCGTCGCAAGTCAATGTCTGTTTGCGATGGTTGAAGTCGTAGCCGTCGCAAATAGATGCCTATTTGCGACGGGCTTTTTTTGCGACGGCATGGGGTTAGCCGTCACAATTTACCCTTTCTGCTGCCTCATGCATAAGGGTTACCTCCAGTCCTCCACACTGTGCCGCCCTCAACTCGCCGACCCCTTCTTCCGCCGCCCTCTCCTCACCCGCCCCTCCCCTGTCGCGCTCTCCTCGCATGCCCCTCCCAGGCCGGCTCGCCCTCTGCCCCCCCCCCCCCCCCCCCCGCCGCCGCCGTCGCCTCCCTGTGCGCGAGCGCCGCCGCCTTCCCCCGCCTTATGCTGGGATGTAAGGTGACCGGACGCCTTATCCTCCACCGACGCCTCGCTTAAGCGATGCCTTAACAACTTGGTATTATATTACTTAATTTTGGTTTAGTTGACTATTAAGTTAGTTTAGTATTTATTTTTAAATTTTGAGTTAGTTGATTATTAAGTTAGAAATTTTAGTTTAATTTCATTGCTTGAGTGTATAATATCGATATATAAATAATAAATGGGCTTAGGGCTGACACAGCCCAAATATGGCTCGACACGGCCCATTTAAAGGTCAATGGCCATGTCCATGGCCGCCGCCAAGACAACCGTCGAGAACCGTGTGGTTTTCGATCAAGAAGCGCCGTTGGTGCCATAGCCATGGCCATCATGCCGTAGCCAACTAATTTAGCGCTTCTTAGGTTACTGTGAAGTCAAATGATCATGTCCCAAGATTTTATGGTAAGTTTAAATTTTTGCATTTTTAACACTCAATTAAATTGTTAATGTGGATTAATCAAATTTCTGTTTTCTTAAAGTTGTGGTACCAGCTAGGGGACTTGAGCGAGAGCATGATGGAGCACGCGACTGCCGTGTTCCACAACAATGCTCGGAAGCTCGTGGTGCAGGCATTGTCGTACGCTCGCATCCAGGCGATCAACGAGTACAACAAGTGACATCAGCAGCAGCAGGGAGGGGGTCCATTTTGGAAGGATTCCAACACGTACTTGACCGAGGATCAGTACGCGGAGGTAAGTTATTATTGTTAACTATTTATAATAATTATTTATGCTAACAGTAGTTGATGAAATACTAAATATGTGCTGGTTAGTATTAGCTGGTTAGAGAGCCAGCCCGACGCATACCGAGCTCTTTGTCGGTACTGGGCTAGCCAGGACATCATCAGTAAGTCCACGAGGGCTCGAGCCTGCAGTGGAACAGACGACCAACACAACTATGGCGGTAATGGCTACGTGCGTATGGCTAAACGCATGGTAAGTATATTTTAATGTTCATTCATGTGTTGATAATATATTTCTTCAACTAACACGTATCTACAGGAGCGAGAAACCGGTCAGGAGCCGACACCGACCGAGGTTTGGAAGAGAGGTCAGAGGGGAAGTGACCCTTCCCAGCCTGGGCAGTGTAGTCAGGTCACGACCGAACGACGGGTATGTTTTCAAAATTAATTAATTTAATTATAAGTAATACTAGTACTGACACACTTGCATCGTTACTTTGTTTTTTAGGAAAACTCGTAGGAGGTGAAGAAGATACACGGCGAAGGCTATGATTGGGAAAACGCGCCAATCGAGCCTAGAGTCGTGTACGCAAGCGGCGGCGGGAAGGCCCATGGTCGGTGAGTTGGTCAACTGTTTCATTTTTTAAACTTCCTTCTTCTACTTATTATTTTTCTATCTTTCGTAAGTTTGCCATTTTCGATGTAGTTGTCGACTTGAGGGCGGTGCGGCCTTCGAGAGACACTCCATCTATGGAGGCTTCATTTGTTGAGTCGTAGAGTGGCCGTCTGTCGTAGAGAGACTTGGAGTTCCGTGCCATGGAGGATAGGCTTGCGCGGACCCAAGAGGAGCTCGACAAGACGAGGATCGTCCAGGAGTACCAGGCCGACCTCATGGCCCAGATGCAGACAGCGGTGGAGGTAAGTAATTTAAATTATTGTATTTTAAATTTCTAGCATTTTAGTAATTGTCGAAGTGTGCCATCGACACTTCCCCCGGGCCTGCTCTGGGCAGCCTGCGGAGGTTCTTTTTTGGAGGGGTTAGTCACTCGCGGAGAGCTTACGCGTTGGGGACGATGGAAGGAGAAAGCTTGCCACAGAGATTTTTACGTGGTTCAGGCCACCGGAGCGTAAAACCCTACGTCCACGGTGAGCAGAGGCGCTCGTTGTATTGCTTGGTGCTCAGAACCGGAGTTCTAAGCTTGAGGATGACCTGAGTGCTAGAATGCCTAGAGCGTAAGTGTGTAAGGAGCCGAACCCTTGCTAACGTCGCCTACCCGAGCCTTTTATAGTCCAAGGCTCGGGCGGCTTACAAGGTGGGCCTGGGACCCGATAAGTGGTCCCGGGGAGATTGCCTGCCATCTATCGTATACTGCAGTTACGCCGGTAGTTGTCTCTGGCGAAGGCTTCTGAGTATTCGTCTTGCCGCCCTGCCCACACCGCAAGCTAGGCGTAGTGGTTGATGATGGCAGGGGCGGCAGGGGATGTCTTGTCGTTGTGTTTATTAGCGTACAGCCTCTGACGCGGCATGCCAGTCTTCACTGCGATGTGACTGGGCGCAACGGTACCTGACAGAGGCGTGCTCCGCGTCTCCGCGTCTTGGGAAGGCGCGAGTCTTGAATACCTTGTACGGACAAGGTATGGCGCATCTTTACTCTTGCTGCCTACCGCGCGGGGGCAAGTAGCGCGGCTCTGCTGGCCACGTGGCGGGCCCGGAGATCTCCTCTGAGGAGACGGAGGTCCGGCCCCGCTGGACACGTGGAGCCTTCGGAGCTCTCCTCTGAGGAGAGGGAGGTCCGGCCCTGCTAGACACGTGGAGCCTTCGGAGCTCTCCCCGCGGAGGGGGGAGGTCCGGCTCTACTGGCCACGTGGCAGACTCGGAGCTCTCCTCTGAGGAGAGGGAGGTCCGGCCCCGCTGGACACGTGGAGCCTTCGGAGCTCTCCCCGCGGAGGGGGGAGGTCCGGCTCTGTTGGCCACGTGGCGGGCCCGGGGCTCTCCTCTGTGGAGAGGGAGGTCCGGCCCCGCGAGACACGTGGGCCCTCGGAGCTCTCCCCGCGGAGAGGGGCGAGGTCCTTAGGCAGTTTCCCCTGTGCACGGGGGTACCCCATATTGAGGGTACCGATAGTAATATACATGTGTTATAATATGTTGCAATGACAGGCTTTAGCTCGACAGAGTGGCCAGAAGCTCCCATTCCTTCGTGGCCGCAGCCGCCACAGGCGCCCTCGTCACAACCGCCCCCAGCATAGGTAGAAGCGAGAGAGTGAGAGAGAGAGAGCGAGAGAGAGAGAGAGAGAGAGAGAAGGGAGAGGGGGATGGGGAGAGGGACAACGAGTGCGAGAGAGAGAGAAGGGAGAGGGGGATGGGGAGAGGGACAACGAGAGCAAGAGAGAGAGAGAAAGGAGAGAGGGATGGGGAGAGGGACAATGGGAGCGAGAGAGAGAGAGAGAAGGGAGAGGGGGATGGGAGATGGACAACGAGAGGGAGAGAGAGAGAAGTGAGAGGGGGATGGTGAGAGGGACAATGAGAGCGAGAGAGAGAGAGAGAAGGGAGAGGGGGATGGGGAGAGGGACAATGAGAGCTAGAGAGAGAGAGAAGGGAGAGGGGGTGGAGATATGGACAACAAGAGCCAGAGAGAGAAGTGAGAGGGGGATGGGGAGAGGGACAACGAGAGTGAGAGGGAGAGAAGGGAGAGGGGGATGGGGAGAGGGACAACGAGAGCGAGAGAGAGAGAGTGAAAGATGAGTATTAAGAGTGAAAGAGGGAGGGAATGAGGGAGAGAGAATCATACATATATAACTTTTATTTACTTTGCAGGGTTCACCGACGGAGGCGCGGACTCCATCTCCGCAGCTACTGGCACCGGGAGGGACGCGCTCACGGCTCTGGAGGTAGTCATGAGGGGAGTGTGTAGCCGAGTGTTTTTAGATTTTCTTAGACTTTATGAATGAACCGTTGAATCTGTGTATTGTATCATTTTGTATGTGTGAATGCCTATTTCATTTATCTCGGCTGGCAACTGTGCCAGGGCAGCTAGTTTCAGTTTTTTTAAAAAAAATAAAACCATAACTTACGACGGCCTGTATACAGGCCGTCGTAAGTTAGTCCATATTACTTATGACGGCTGCTATAGTCATCGTAAGTAAGCCAAAATAACTTATGAACGACGACCGGGTTTCAGGCTGTCGTAAGTGGTATGGTCCAGCCCACCACGTGGCCTAGACACTTACATACGATGGCTACGGGCCGCCGTCATAAGTTGGCTAAAGCCGTCGTAAGTTGCCTAACTTACAACGGTGGCCGTCGTAAGTTACTTAACTTACGACCAAATCCCGATGATGGCTAGAAACCTTCATAATTAGCCATCATAAGTGAGTCGTATTGCTGTAGTGTGTGCTCCTAAAGAGCAAAAACAAAAAAAAAAGACTAGGAAATCATAAATTGATGTTTAGATTGTCACCAACCAAAGGCTGTAGACCAAAGTTTTTGTTCCACTTTTGATTGCATAGGATATAAAAAATGATTTAGTCAGCAAATTCACTGATGTCTGATGGTGCCTCTATCTTCTAGCCATATGTCGGTCTTAAATCAAATGGTGCCAAGATCTTGCAAGTGTAATTAACACTTTGCCATACTCTATTTTGATCAACTATCACGCATTAACATTTTTATAGAAGATAGTAGGAGAAGCCCCGACTATGGTATTACATTATATATTAAGGAAAATAAGGAAAAAGTTGTCGGCGGAGAGCTGACAAAACTCTGTGCAAGTGAGGACCAAAGGCCATGAAAAACATACTAAGAGGAACGGTTGTCCAACCAGGACAATGATTTTTCCCTAATCTCCGGTCTAAAATGGCGACCTTAAAGTTTGAGTGTGTTGTCGAAGCATTCTTTCCAGGATTGGAAAGATGGAACAACCGCTCCTGAAGATTTTTCTATTTCTCTGTTTCCAGATCTTCCAGGCCACAATAAAGAGCATTTCCATGAGGGAGGGTGGAAGGATGAATATCCACCTTGCATGTTGAAAGGTATCGAAGAGTTGGAGACAGTGACCCCATTATACCCCGACCATGTTCTTACATGTTGTGTTGAATAGGCATGTGAAGAAGATATGATAGGTTAGTTCCTCCATATTGAGGTTGCAAGGGACACAACTATAGTCAATGAACTACCACAGGTTAATTGTTAGCCACTATTGTTGCACCATAGCAGCATTAGAAAACAAATTTTCATGATGGTTGCATTTTTTACTTACAGACATCCAAAAATGAATCTGAAACTCACTATTGTAGTAGGGTGAGGGAAAAACATCGGTGGCGGCCAGCGCTAACATCATCAACCATGATTTTCTGTGTCGGGTTTTACTGGCGACACTGACCCGTCATAGGTATTTTCTCTTTTTTTAGTAACAAACCTTGCTGACATCAGCAACACAGTTGTGTTCTATTTTTAGTGATGGACATTGACGTCAGCAGTCCGTCACTGGAAATTGACTAGGCAAAACAATGTCTATCTCAACAGTAGGCTTAACCCAGTCTGAAGTAATGTATAAAAACAATTTTCAAAATCCTAGCCACCCGTTTATCTTTCTTTCTCTACAACAGACGCCTCGACCGCCTCTCTATGTCTCTCCCTCTTCTCATCTGCAGCAAGAGCTCTAACAAGCCTGGTTAGGTCGAAAAAGTACTCCCGCAAGGCCTCTACTAGGCTCCCAGTCTTTGATAGGCACAAAAATCACCCTCCCAAGCCCTCATTCAGGAACTCTTTCTCTAGCTATCCATTTGACAGTTAGCATGAACCCCACCATTTCCTTCCTATTTGTCCTTTCCCGTGTCACCGCTTGCCATACCTCTCTCTCTCTCTCTCTCTCTCTTCTCCCCCAGGTTCGAGCATGTTCGCCAATTCTGCCCTATCGGGGTGCCGCCCATGCTGTACGGTATTGGGTGATCCACGCATGCCCTGAATCTACCGAGTTGGGCCACTCATGGTCTGGTTTGGCACCACACGACGGTGGGGTGATCTCCTCAAGCTCCTTCCCGCTTTTGGGAGGGACGTCACCTCCATGCGACAGCTCTAGTGGCGACAACCTCCCCTTTTAGTTTTCCTACGACAACCCCATCTTTGATCAAGTACGAGAGAAACTTTTCTCTGTACCCTTCTATAATCACTCATCATATCTAACCTTATGGTGACACCCACCATATGCTATGGTGACTCCACGAATCTTGTCCTCAGATAACATTCTCTCTGTTTGACTCTACCAGACACTCATCATACTTTATAGTGATATCACCGTATCCTACGTAACTCCATTGATACTTTAGCACATAAACACTTCTTCTCTGGACAACTTCCTATATAGTATAGGTATCTTACAATGGCCACCATCATATCATATGGTGACTTACCTAAACCTGAAACATCATGTTTTCACCTTGACCTCATTTCCAACTTCACCAGCTTGGTTTCTTGATGTCTCCACTGTCACTTAAGTTCTTAAGAGACCAAAGAGCATCCAAAATGCCCTCGAACTAGTGTGACATAAGAAATACCGCTCAAATCCTTTGATAGTCTAGTTTTTCCTATACACTCAAAGCCTGATGAGATCACACACAATTGATACTAGCTCATCTTTAAACTTGATCTAATACTCGACTACGACATCCATAAAGATCAAGTCAACACTTGAAGTCATAACCAATCACCAAGACAACCAATCATCAAGATCATGTGACGATATAAGGTGATAAGACCTACATCCACAAGCATTAGTCACACTCATGATTCCTACTCAATCATCAAAACATTCATATACTAGAGTTTTCATACTCTAATGGCTATGAAGGTTACACTTGGCCTTACTTCCTTGCTGCAATATGCTGGGCTGAGGCAATGACCTCCTTGAGCTGGCACACTGAACGCCAAACACCCACACTCCACAGTACGCCGCCACCTCGAGCGTCTACGCCATGCCACTGTCGCCCTCCGTCAATTGGTTTCTCATGCGGGCGAGGCGGCGTGGGAGCAAACGCGGACCTTCCACAGCCTCCGCGAGGCTGCCGAGCTCCTGCCGGCTTCACTCCCCGTCACCGCAACCGCCTACGCTTCTCCAATCTCCCCTCTCCGCTCCTCGACTGCCCCGCCCTCACCAATGCCGCCACCTATAAAAGTCTCAAAATTGTAAATGAATAAATGGGAGGTTGAATGCCATTTGGTTTCAAGTTCATGAAAATAGGACTTACAAAAACTTTCTGCACGGAATGATACACATTAGTATCCAACCAAACGAGCTCCAAAGTTCATTTGAAATGTTTTAAGCCAATGTTCAATTAAACACCATGTGCAAAGTTCTCATGTGCAAGAGGAGGTTTTAAATTCATATTTTGAACTCACTTTGTAAAATCAGTTCTGGGCAACTCGTAGCTCCACAAATCCTTGGAAAATTCATGAGTGCTCCCTGAGATATGTTGGAAATTGTACTTCACTTGGTTTTGCATGAACATGCAAATTATTTCAGAATTAATTCCATTTAGCCTAAATGCTTAGGGAATTTTTCTGGATGAACTACTCAATGATAAGTCTATAATTTTGGTCCATAATACTTTCTTGTGACAGGGAACTCACATGAAAAATTTCACCTCCATTAGAGCTTGGATCATTACTTTTCAATATATTTTGCTTAGGTGAAAATAACACAATTAGAAGAAACACTTAGCACTTGATCACATTTGCTAAACCCCACTTCATCCACTAGGATCAGTCCAATTCCAACTCCTAATCATAAGTTCTGTTTTTAACTTTTCATTAGGCCTTGATAGAGAAATATTTACAATTAAATACATGTGCATGTTCATAACGTGTAGTGATTAACGTGGAGCTTCATTGAGAAAGTGGAGCTTGAACCAAGGGAGCAAGGAGATCAAGTGATTAAACGTCAAGTGATCAACACTAACTGAAATAAATACTATTAGTCACCTGCAAAACAGGAAACCCCCATTTGCATAGCAAGTTTTTATAAAGTTTTTCATTTATAGATACTATAGGTATGATGTGCTATTGTGCATTAGGTCTAGATGCTTGAAGCCCAATTGCATGACCAGATTTATCATGAGAAAATTGGATAGAATAGTACCTCGTTGAGGGAATTAGGCTACGCTTAATGTTCCTTTGGAAGGACCGGTAAAAGTCGAGTAGTTAGAATCTACTCGCGAGCTTAGGGCATGGGATCATATCGGTACGGGTTCATGAATAGAACATTGAGGAAAATTCACCAATGAGAATTTGAGAACGGGCATTGATGTAGATATGCAGCAGGACGAGGTTCGTGCGTGTGTAGCCCTGGCCTGTGTTGGTGAAGGCCCGTCCGTTCTTGGCCCTGTTGGACAAGTTTGAGTTGTGTACTGGGCGCATACTAGCTATATGGGACCCAGGAAACCGATGTACCTCATGAGATCCATATTGGAACTTTTCCGATCGTCTTTGGCTTTCGGCGTCAGTACAGCAAGAGCTAACTCGCTCAAGAACATCTCACAGGGGAGATGTACCTTGAGGGAGCTTGTTGTTCGGATCGATGGGACCGCGTCCGGTGTGGATGAACTTGGAAAAGGTGGTTGCGTGCAACATCAGTCAAGTGTGCCGACGGTAACTCGGGGATGGGTGTATGTGTCGTGCAGTCAGGGCGTGTCTTGGTTTGAATCACCATCCGCTCACGGTTATATGAGCATACTTGGACACTGAGTCTTGACGTATTAAGTGAAGTGAATTACTATAAATTGATAAGTCTTGTGTTATAAATTGTATTGCAACCATGTATGTATTAGAGGTAGTGCAAATTATGTTTATTTTACCTTGTGCGAGAAGCATAGTAACAAAGCGTTTTTTGTTTGATTGTGGAGTTGCGATGCTGTTCGGCTCAAGGTTTTAAAATGAGGCTTTAAAATCGGAAAGTTAAGGATCAACAGTAGGGGAATCCTTTATGCAAATTCAGCTACCATGTTCAATCCTTCGTGCATGTAGAGTTTCTTGTTTAGAGGAGACGGATCAGTCTTGCTGAGCTTATGTGCCCATGCTTGCTTTATTAGTGGTTTTGCAGGTCAACATATATGCTTATGAAGAGGTTGTCCAGTGAGACTCGGAGCCATCTAAGTCGGTTAACTCATGGAAACCCCTGCCGCTGCCGTATGTCTTCATGTTGCTAGCAAGAAGAGTCCGTGGGCTGGACGTCTTCTCGGGTGCTTAGTTTAGATATGAAATGCGATATGACTTGCCTTCCGCTGTAGTTTATTTTGATGTAAATTATTTACAAACTGAACTTGTAAGCTTCCGCATTGATTTTTGTAATATGATGCCCTTGTATGAGTGCTGTTGGGTGCCGCATCGTACGGCACCACCCAATGCAATTCCCGGGACACTGTGTGACCCCGGAAGGGGTGCCCGTGACAGCGTGGTATCAGAACCGCATTGAGGTTAACGCACGGAATAAGGATCGTATTATGATAAAAACTTAGAAAACGGTGAAAAAGTGGTACTAGGCCCACATAAGGACTACTATATTAGCATAGTATGAAGGTGGCAAGCTAACTTATGTGTCTATGTTGGAAATCATGCATCTCGGGACTTTCTATGTCTTGGGGGATGCATGTTTGCATTGTCCACCAGTGCGCACAAGCTTAAGGGTGGAGCCCCGCGGGTGGCAGGTAACCCGGCCCGCTCATATGTTCTCTACGACTCTTCATGTCGTTTGGAGTATGTGAGCAACGTCAGTCCCCGGCGTGCTGCGGGCAAGTAGGCGGAGACCCCGTCATGTGGTTGGTAACATGAACACATAGCTCAAGGCATGTTTGGCTTGAGAACGCCCGTGTGACTGACGATAGACGGGCGTACGAGAACTGTTATGGAGTCGGGTTCAGTGTGTAGCTGAACCTAATGATTATGTGTCTTATGAAGGGACATTAACCACGAAAACCATATTACGAGTAGAACATGTGTGCGAGTGAACCTTTTTAGTGCCACCTATTTTGACGTATATGCCGGTGTAATCTGGTTAGGATTTTCTTTTGATGAGGCGACGTAGTACCGACATCTCTCTTACGGTGAATCGACACTGTACTATACTTAATAACTTCTTTTCTCTTAAGCAATGGCTAATGAACTAACTTTCAACTAAAAATAGAAGTCTTGAGACCTATATTAGTTACGGAGCTCTTAATTTGAACTAATATTTAAATAAGAGAATGGCTAGGCTTCAAAGGTTCCAAAAACAGAGTGCTCTGTTTCTAGCAGAATTTTTTGCTGGACATTGACAGAGCATAACTCTGAGTAGATTTATCGATGGAGGTGTATGATACAGTTCTGGAAAGGTTTTTAAGTGCTCTACAACTTCTCTATAGATCTCCAGAGCAAAGTCACACGCCAAACTAGTTGAATGTCCAGTTGAATGCAAACTGTCCAGAAATAGGACAGAAGCAAAACCTCTCTGGATATTACTGTATTTTATCCATAATTTTCTGTAGAAAAATCCTTAAGGGTCCTATGATACACCGATGGAAAGGTTATGAGATGTGCAAAAATTTTGTAATTCAAATTTTGTTTAGAATTGTATTTTATTTTCAGATACAACTGTCATAAAACAGCCACATTCAGAGGAGATGCTGGTAAATTTTATCCAGGAATTCTGTCAACTTTGGATGATCATACTTTTTGATCCAGAAATGATCTGGAGGCATATAAATACTCATTGAAAATATATTGAAGTGAAATTTAACTTTCTTATTCAACTTGAGTTAAGAAAAAGCGATTAACGAGAATCTGGGTTAAGTGCAGACTGGCCTAGTCGGTCCAGAAAATTTGACTAGTTGAGCATACGTTTAGGATTTGTGTAAACATGAATGTTGTTACTGCTTTCATAAAGTTTTGACATATTTATGTTTTCTGATCTTCACATGCTGCAGAGTTCATTTTTGACTCATCTTGAAATGTATTTTTGCAGTATGGTGCGTACTCATTCTTCGAGTAAGGCCGGAAGTTCTCACCGAGACGGTGATGATTCAACTCCAACGCCGGCACCGCCATCCACGGGATGGATGTATATTATGACTCGTGTTGTCGAGTCTAATCAAGAGAACACCAGGCTACTCCAAGAGTCTACCCATGAAAATACTAGATTACTCCAAGCCTTGGTACAACAAGGCATGCTTTATCAAGTGCAACAAGCCTCGGAACACTTATTTGGATTTCATGGCGACTCAATCGCCAATCTTCACGGAAGCTACTAAACCCATGGAAGTGGATTAGTGGCTTCGTGTAATGGAGTCCAAATTTGCAGTCTTCGAGTGTGATGAAATTCAGAATACATTATTTGCCACTGAACAACTTCATGGAGCCGCCAGAAATTGGTGGGTTGAATATCTCACCATCATTCCAGAAGACCATCAAGTGGCATGGACGGAGTTTTGTGAAGTTTTCCGTGCTCGTCACATACCTGTAGGAATTATCATGACCAAGCGGGAGGAATTCTTGAAATTGAAGCAAGTGGATATGAATGTCCTCGAGTATATCAAAAGGTTCAACCATTTGGCACAATACGCTCCCGAATATGTGACGATAGAAGCGGCGAGGTGTGATTATTTCTTCTAGTGCCTGAGTGCCATATTACAGGAGAAATTAGCCTTGTTCAACAAAGGCAATTACACCGAGTTGGTCAGTGCAGCCATCATGCAAGAAAAGACGACACTTGAGTGTCAAGCTGAGAAAAGGAATAGGTGTGAGATACAGGAAAGCACAAGGTGCCCCAGAAATACCGTTTGGTAATACCGAATGCCATCCGGTGAAATATGGCGGCCTCCTGTACGAGCAACTCCTCAATTGTTTTCTGGTCAAGTGTCAAAACATGTACCACCTCCACAGCAGTAGCATCAGACGGTGGTATGTGCTCCATCGCTGCAGCCATGTGTACCTAGTTTCCAACCACAAGTCAGCGAAGAACCGGAGAAACATCCGTGTTTCACTTATGGTCGTATGGGCCATTATGCTAGGTATTGTCCGGAGGGAAATCAAGGTTGCGGGCTGTCATATTCTCCATATTCAGACCCGTACCTAAATCTACAGAAAAGAGGATAGAAAAGGGGCAGCATTAACTACACAGTGATTGATGATGTTCCGAAAGGAGAAGCCACGTTAGGAGGGATGTTTTCTCCTAGTCAGCTACCGGTGTTAATTATCTTCGATTCCGGTGCCATACATAACTTCATTAGCCAATCTTTTATGGCCCAACATCAGCTCCAAACCACTTACACAAAGAGCCAATACCCCATATCTTCACCCGGGGCAGCATTACTATAAGCGATGTTGTCTTCCGAGCACCTCTTTGTTTGGGGGTAGAATATATCCCACTACCCTCATCATTCTCGGGGATGTGAAGATCGACATAATCTTGGGGATGTCGTAGTTGAATAACCACAATGCGGTTCTCAACATCAGTTCCTGAACTGTTGAGCTCAACTCTCCACAGCACGGTCTTCATACATTTCTGGACGCCAGTCGGCAGAAGTTTGCAGCATTGAACCACTCGGAAACAGTGAAGCTAAAAGACATTCTGGTGGTTCATGAATATCTGGATGTGTTCCCTGAGGATTTACCATGCATGCCGCCCGAACGGGACGTCGAGTTCAAGATTGAACTGGCGCCGGGAACAACACCGATTTCACGAAGGCCATACAAGATGACACCCAATGAGTGAGCAGAATTAAAAGAACAGCTGAACGACCTCTCGAGCAAAGGTTTTATACGATTGAGTTCGTCACCTGGGGTTGCTCAGTGCTGTTTGTAAAAAAGGATGAAACACTATGGCTTTGTGTTGATTATCGTCCATTTAATACCGTTACCATCCAGAACAAGTATCCACTACCTCGCATTGATATGCTATTCGATCAATTAGTGGGTGCTAAGGTATTCTCGAAGATGGATCTTCGGTCTGGATATCATCATATCAAGATCCGGGCAGAAGATATTCCGAAGACGACATTCTCGATGAGATATGGTTTATATGAATATCTCGTCATGTCTTTTGAGTTGACCAACGCTCCGGCCCACTTTATGTACATGATAAATTTAGTGTTCATGCCAGAGTTAGATAAGTTCGTCGTGGTCTTTATCGACGGCATTTGGTGTACTCCAAATCATAGGAAGAGCATGCTGAGCATTTGCATATTGTGCTGCAAAGATTGCGAGATCACAAGCTCTATGCAAAATTCAGCAAGTGTGAATTTTGGATAAATCAAGTACCTTTTCTCGGACACATTATTTCAGCGGAGGGCATCGCTGTGGATCCGAGTAAGATTATCCAAGTGCAGAAATGGGAGTCATCGAAATCTGTCCATGAAATCCGAAGTTTCCTTGGTTTAGCGGGTTATTACCGGAGATTCATCCCGAGCTTCTCAAAAATCGCTAAACCGATGACGGAGCTGTTGAAGGAGAATACCAAGTATGTTTGGGGTGCTGCGTGTGAACAAGCTTTCAAGAAATCAGTGAAGCATCTCACAACAGCATCAGTTCTTGCTCAGCCGGATACGACCAAGCCATTCGATGTTTTTTTGCGATGCATCTAGCTTCGGTCTTGGTTGCGTGCTGATACAAGAAGGACGAGTGGTCGCATATGGATCTCGTCAACTCAGAAATCATGAGCAGCATTATCCAACTCATGACCTTGATCTAGCTGCCGTGGTCCATGCTTTGATGATGTGGAGGCATTACATGCTCGGAAATCTTGTGCACCTCTCCACCGACCACAAGAGCTTAAAATACATCTTCATTCAGAAATAACTGAATATGAGACAACGAAGATGGTTAGAGCTCATTAAAAATTATGAAATTGAAATTCATTATCATCTAAGACAAGCGAATGTGGCCGCCGATGTGCTTAGTCGCAAGGCGCATGCCCACAGCTTAACCATTGCTGAAATGGATGATGAAGAACCAAGTCTGCGTGTCATTCCGTATGTAGCGCTTTGACACGGCCCCACGGCCTTGTCGAGCCAGGATCACGCTGAGGGGTGCTGTGTTGCACAGCACCGGATAACGCACATCAAAGATACAAAGCGGAAGCAAAGTTTTATTACATAAATAGGTTTATGAACATTTGTACAACAAAATATGTTCCGTCTACACTCACGGGCGTAGACTACGCATCGAGTTCACGTTCAGCCCGTGAACGTGTCCTCGCTAGCACGCACACACTCTAACACGGCGGCGTGCATGACTCCCACTCGACGGGGTTCCCCTCCTGGGTTCCGTCTTCTCCTCGGGAGTCCCTTCCTCATAAACTCCTGCAGAAGCTTCAAACACAAACAGTGAGCACGATGGCTCAGCAAGACTGACCCGTCTCTCCTATACATGAAACTTCTACATGAAGGGTAATAGGTTACATGAGGTAAAATAAGTTGCAAAAGACTCGCCTAATTAATGGAACCTTACTTTCAAGTTTTAGCAGCAGGTTGTGGAGAACCTTACGCTAAGGCACATGAGAGAGCCGCAATCAAACAAGAAACACATTTCTCTCATGTACTTTGCCCAAAGTTGAAAGGAACTTTAATTAGCTCTAAACTACAATAAGACATTAACAAGCAAAGTATATCCTTCAAATCAGCAAACTTTTAACATGTATCTAGCCTGTTCTTTCTACGTCACGGTACAATGAACAAGTGGTACTCACTGACCGTGAGGGATGGCGATTATAATCGATTTACACCTGCAGGGTTACCCGAATAACCTGTCACGTACGCCCGTACTCGATGTTGCCTACAGCAACCATCACGGACGTCGTACGCAACCACCTTTCACCTGTCAGCCAAATATTGAACCGGTCCTATCATCCCGAGCAAGAGGTCTCTGCGCGCGCATACGCAATGCCGCCAGCCGATTTACACCTCGAGCTCTCAACCTACCCTCTGAACAACAGGCAATGCCTCAATATCCAGCTACCTGAGTTACATCGGTTTCCCGGTTCCCATATAGCCGGTAGGTCTTCGGTACTGTTCTAGCTTGTTCAACAGGCCCGCACACGGCTCGGTACTCAATCGACACAAGCGGAGCTATAGCACCCAGGCCCCAAAGTCCATATGTCCTTAGTCTCCGCTCGGTCTCATTTTTCTTGCCATGTATTTCATTTGCTATCTTTACCCGAGTCGAGTGCCTCTAGCCTATTCTCGCAAGTAGTTCCAACTACTAGACTTGTACCGAATCATACACCATCTTAGCATTGCAGTAGCTAAACGGAGTTTTCAATCCTAATCCCAACCCATGGTTTTCTTGGCTATGCATTTGGGTTTCAAAAAAGACTCTAATGCAAGAAGTAAGTGGGTGCTCAAAGTAAGTTCTCAAAACAGTAAAAATTTGTAAAAAGGTTAATGCAAACCGGAGCTTGCCTTGCTGCTCTTGGTCGTTGGCTAGCTGCTCTTCCGGAGTGACGAAGTCTAAGACTTTGGGTTCCTCCTCGACCTTAGCGACTACATGAGATAACATGTATATGTATCACTTTAAATGCATTTGAATTTAAACTTGTGAAGACTATAAGTCTCACTATACAGACCCAATGACTCTGAAATTTTTACTGTGGTTTGGATACAACCTAAACAGAGACTTGGCCAAGTTTTATTTGCAGCAGAGCTTATTTGAGATCTCCACAAATAATTATGTACTTGACCTTAATTGGAGCTCCTAGGGTGCTCTAGGGATTTTCATGGAGCAAGCCATGACTTTCTGAAAACTAGATTTTCAGAAGGTTCTAATGGAGTTGGTCTCACTTAATTTTAAGGTTCCTAGCTAAAGATATGAGCTAAACAATTTCAAAGAAATTCTGGACATTTTCTATTTTCTCTGGAACAGTTTTATTAATCACACCATTAGGTGGATCAAATTAGATCAAATGGATCTGAAATTTTTATGGTAGTTCATAGATATTTTGGTGAACATCCCAGCAAAATTTCAGAATTTTCCTCCAAAGGGTTCTCCAGTTAAAATTCTAAACAGTTTAAATTTGAAGAATTAATTCTGGAGAACTAAGGATTTTCATGAAGTGAAACTTGATTTGCTGTAAAGTACTCAGAGAGCTGAATCCAACAAAATTTGGTTCACTCGATTTGGAGTTACCTAGCTAAAGTTATGTTGGTTTGAAGTTTGAATTAAAACTGAAAATCGGGGAAATGTTTAAAACACTGCACGTGGGTCCCATGCACAATGCCTTCGTCTACCTCCCGCCACCGCCCGAGCGCGCGACGTCCAGCGACGGTGGCGCGGTTCGTTCTCGGCCGCTACTGCTTAATTTTCGACGCGGTTTCTTCCTACGTGATCCCTGGAGCATGGCGCACACGCCGGGCAACTTTTCGGACCTTAACATTGCCGGAAACCTAGTCGGGGACGGCGGAGGCGGAAGATGAGCTCGGGTCCGATGGCGCTAGCTCGTCTCGGCGGTGAACACGATCAACCAATGGGTTGCAAAGCACCACTGGGGCACGAGGAAGCTATCCCTGCCCTCCTCTTGGCCGGAGATCGCCGGGAAAGTAGACTTCACCGGCGACCCGAGCCGTTTTCACCGGCGATGGCCAAATTCCGGTGCTCTGCTCACTGGATCGATCATCACCGCTAGGATTTGGCTTAAGTGACCGTGAGGTGCTACTCTAGCTTCAGCCCGACCCGGATTACCAGTGATCAAGTGATCACGATGAATTTTGAGTTTTGGTCCTCGGTGTTCTATACGGTGATCCTCGGGAAAAGTGGAAATTTCGGTTAACCGGCGTGAAGAGGAACCTAGGGAGATCGGGGAGAGATACTAGACCTCGATGCTAACCTCAGAGACACGTTTGTCGCGCTGGAGAAGCTTTGCGCTGCTCAAGCGACGGCGTCGAGTCGTAGGAGCTCTCGGGTTGACAGAGCAATGGAAGATCAGCTCGGACAAGTTCCACTGAAGCTGATCACGAGCATCTAAGGGCTGTAACACGTCGAGCAAGAGCCGGCGGTGCCGTTTGTGGCCTTAGCTCGTGGTGGAAGGCACTGCTTTGGCCGGTCGACGGTGAGGCGATGCGGTGGGGTTGTGCGGCGATCAGCTCGGGTTTCTCAGCGCTGGAAACGTCGAGGCAGTGGGAAAATGGTTCGCTGCCGGCGGCAGCTCGAAGATATATAGCTGAGGACGTCGGTTTGGGGCTCTGATCGGCCACCAGAAGGTGGCAGCGGTCGGCAGCGCCGTGGTGACCTCGTGGGCGCGCGCAAGACCCGAGCTGCGGCGCCTTCAGTCGGTTAAAACACTGGTGAGGCTGACATGTGGGTCCCACCCCGGTTTTAACCTCTGAAATTGAATTTTCCCCACTGCTCTAAACAGTAGAGACCCAATTAACCTTGGTCATTTGAATTATATACCCTTTCGCCATTTGAATTGGATAGAATTCAAATTGGGGTTCGTTTGAATATATTTTCAGCACATATGCAGTTTGAAATTCAAATAAAGTTTGAATTTGCTAAACTTAGCTCATGTCAAGATCAACTCCAAATGGAGTGAAAATTGGTGTGTGAGCTCACAAAAATGTGCTGAGTAAGAATATGCCTCCCACTTTTGAATTCATGGGATGGAAATAGTTTAAATTTGAATTTGAGTTCAAACCACCCTCTTTCTAGTTATACCCAAAAGGACTTCAAAAAGTTTTGAATTTGGGTGAAATCTGGCATGAGCATTCCTAGCAAGGTGTTGGAGTTTTTCACAAGCTCAGCCCCTAGATGATGCATGTGGAAAATGCCACTTTTGCATTTTGTGAGTTTATTCTCTAATGAGCATGTTGATGGTGTTTACTTGCTCTTCAAATGTATTCATCAAGTTTCTTCAAATGAAGTGTGTGTGTGGTGATGAACACTTTGAATATGTGCCAAAAACTTAGGCCCTTACATCCCCCCTTAAAAGAATCTCGTCCTGAGATTATAAGGTGAAAATAAGAGAGTATGGTGGAGAATTACCGTATATGCGACGTGAAAAAGTCAGGGTATTTCGCGCGAAGAAATCTTTTGCTCTCCCATGTCGCTTCGTCTACGGAGTGATTACTCCATAGAACTTTGTAGAACCACAACGTATGGTTGCATGTGGTTCGGGCCTTTTCATCAATAATCTGAACCGGTTCCTCCTGATACGTGAGATCCGTTTTCAGTTCTTCTATATCCTCCAGCTGAATGGTAGTTGATAGCTTGAGACACTTCCTCAGCTGGGAGATGTGAAAGACATCATGCACACCAGAAAGTTCTTCTGGTAATTTCAGCCGGTATGCTACTGATCCACATCTTTCGGTAATCTAAAATAGACCGATGAATCGGGGTGCCAACTTTCCTCTCACCCCGAATCTGTTCACGCCCTTCATTGGAGACACACGTAGGTATACGTGATCCACGACTTCAAACTGTAATGGGCGTCTTCTCCGGTCTGCATATTGTTTATGTCGGGATTGAGCGGCTTTTAGGTTCGCTTGAATCAGCCGAACCTTTTCCTCCGCGTTGTTGACAATATCAATCCCGAAGGTAACCCTTTCGCCACACTCACACCAATTCAGTGGTGTGCGGCATTTTCTCCCGTATAGTGCCTCGTAAGGCGCCATCTTGATGCCGGCTTGGTACCCGTTGTTGTATGAGAACTCGGCCAACGGTAAGTGATCATCCCAATTCTTACCGTGGTTGATAGCACAAGCTCGTAGCATATCTTCTAGAATCTGATTTACCCGCTCGGTTTGCCCATCCGTCTGCGGGTGGTATGCTGAACTACGGATTAGCTTCATCCCCAACGCAGCGTGTAGCTGCTCCCAAAAACGGGACACAAATAAAGTGCCCCGATCCGATATGATGGTGCGGGGTACGCCATACAAGCATAGGATCCGTGAGATGTACAATACAGCATACTTCTTGGCGTTGTAGTTTGTGTTGACCGGGATGAAATAGGCAACTTTGGTGAGCCAGTCGACGATCACCCACACAGAATCATGCTTCTGAAAAGTGGTGGGTATGCCGACGATGAAGTCCATGCTCACATCTTCCCACTTCCAGGCAGGAATGCCCAATGGTTGTAACAGTCCCGGTTTCCGCATATGATATGCCTTCACCCTTCGACATGTATCACACTCAGACACGTACTTTGCGATCTCCCGCTTCATCCGTGTCCACCAAAACTTGCTTCTGAGTTCTTGATACATTTTGTTGCTGCCGGGGTGAATAGAAAACTTTGACAAGTGAGCCTCATCAAAGATTTTCTTCCGTAACTCCGGGTTACGGGGTACGATGATCCGGTCCTTGAACCATAGGATGCTATCTCCGTCTTTCCAGAAACATTTCAGCTCCCCACTGTCTATACGTCTCCTCAAATGTGACATGCCCTTGTCATATTTCTGAGCTGCCGCTATCCCTTCACGGATGGTGGGGATCAAAGCTAAGTTGTAGAGAGCTCCATGTGGAATCACATGCAATGGTGGCCTGCTCTCTTTCAACGGTGTGATGGTCAGATTGTTGACGTGTGACTTGCGGCTCAGCGCATCCACCACTACGTTTGCCTTGCCAGGTGATAATGGATCTCTATTTCATAATCCTTTATCAACTCCAACCATCTTCGCTGCCTCATGTTCAGCTCTTTCTGAGTGAATATGTACTTGAGGCTTTTGTGGTCGGTATATAAATGCACGAGGTTACCGAGTAGGTAGTGCCTCCACAATTTAAGTGCGAGCACCACGACAGCGAGTTCCAAGTTGTGAGTTGGATAATTCTGCTAATGGTTTCTGAGCTGCCGTGATCCATACGCGACCACTCTTCGGTCTTGCATCAGCACACATCCGAGCCCAATGCCGGATGCATCGCAGTACACATCGAACGGTTTTGTTGTGTCTGGTTGCGCAAAAACCAATGCTGATGTTAGGTTTTTCACTAATGCCTTGAACACTGCTTCACATGCTGGACTCCAAACATATTTGGTAGCCTTCTTCAGCAGCTCTGTCATAGGCTTGGAAATCTTTGAGAAGTTCAGAATGAACCTCCGATAATATCCCGCGAATCCGAGGAAACTCCGTACCTCATGAACAGTTCTCAGGGACTTCCAATTCAGCACTTGGGTGATCTAACTCGGGTCTACAGCGATGCCCTCCGCTGAGATAATATGCCCGAGAAAAGGCACTTGCGATATCCAGAATTCGCACTTGCTGAATTTCGCGTATAGCTTGTGATCCCGCAGCCGTTGCAAGAATATACGCAGATGCTTCTTGTGTTCTTCCTCTGACTTGAAATATACCAATATATCATCGATGAAGACCACGACAAACTTGTCCAGCTCCGGCATGAATACCGAGTTCATCAAATACATGAAATGAGCTGGAGCGTTGGTGAGGCCGAAGGACATGACCAGGTACTCATAAAGCCCGTACCTCGTCGAGAAAGCCGTCTTCGGAATATCCTCAGCCCGTATTTTAATCTGGTGGTACCCGGATCTTAAGTCCATTTTGCAGAAGATCTTCGCTTCGACCAACTGATCAAACAACACGTCGAACCGTGGCAACGGGTACTTGTTCTTGATGGTTACGGCGTTTAATGGACGATAGTCCATGCAAAGCCGCACCGTCTCGTCTTTCTTCTTCACGAATAATGCTGAACAGCCCCATGGCGAGAAGCTCGGCGTAATAAAACCCTTCTCCAGTAGGTCCGTTAACTGCGTCTTCAGTTCAGCCAATTCCTTTGGTGCCATCTTGTACGGCCTTCGGGATATGGGCATGGTTCCCCGTGCAAGTTCAATCTTGAACTCCACCTCTCTGTCGGGCGGCATCCCCGGTAAATCATCCAGGAACACGTCAGGGAACTCACAGACTACCGGAATGTCTTCCAATCTGATGGTTGTGGACTGATATACACTTGGAAGTTTTATTTCTGGACTGTCCAGAAATAAAGTGTGTGACTCGTGCATTTCTGAGTGTAGATGCACGACTCGGAGGATGGTGCCTAAAACAGTTCCGTGGTGGGTTAACCACAACATCCCTAAGATGACATCGACCTTCTGTCCCTCTAAAATTATGAGAGACATAGGGTACACTCTGCCCGCTAAGCATTATGGTGCTTTTGGAACCATCATGCTTGCTGAAATTTTCCCACCCGGTGAACAAATCAAGTATGGACTATCGGTGGGTAGTATTTGCAAGCTGTATTTAGCAATGAAAGCTTGGCTAATAAAATTGTGCGTGGCGCCTGAATCAAATAATACTATGGCGGGATGCTGGTGGAGTTGGAACATACCCGCAAGGATTGGCTCTCCCTCCAGCACGTCCTCTATGGCAAGTTGGTGGACGGTGCCGGGCCTAGGGTTTGCCCGCCACACTTTTGTGGGGTTCCGGGGCTGATTCCTCCCCAGAAGTTGTGGTGCAACTCCGCAGCCTTGCCTCTTAGGACAATTGTTGGCTAAGTGTCCTGGACGACCACATTTGTAGCATGTGGCTGCTACTTGGACGGTGCTTGGGTGATGAAAGCCCGGCATGCGCTGCTGAGGTGCATACGCACGCGGCATCGCCCGCTGTTGTTGTTGTTGCTGCGGATGTGGTACTGGCAGTGCCGGCCGGAATGCCGGTGGATAATATGGCCGACTGCGGAATGGCATCAGTCTTTGTGGTGGCTTCCAGCGTGGTTCCGATGGTGGGCGATTCACCATCCGATATTTCTGAGAAGGACCACCTCCTTCTCCGCTGCTTTGCGGCGCGCTTCGCTTCCTTTCCGTCGCTGCTAACTCCTTGCCGGAGTCCTCCTGAACAATCGCAGCATCAATTATGTCGTTAAGGCTGCTGCGATTGAACATCGCCAGCTTGTCGTCGGTACCGGCGTGATACGAAGCGTAGAGCGCAAGATCATTGAACGCCCTGGAGTATTCCAGCGCGTTCCGGCTTCCTTGCTGCAGGTGTAAGAACTCCTGCATCTTCCTCTTCATGTGACCCGGCGGTATGTGATAGGCCCTGAAGGCCGTCCGGAATTCCGCCCAGGTCAAAACTCGCTCGGTGGGTTGCGAAGCACAGTAGTTTGCCCACCAAGCGCTCGCGGATCCTTGGAGCTGTTGGACCGCGAACTGAGTCTTGCGCTGCTCACTCATTTGGAGCAGCCCGAACTTCATCTCCATCGTGCGGAGCCAGTTGTCCACATCGAGGGGTTCATCCGCCCTTGAGAATACCGGAGGATGAGTAGCCAGAAAATCGGAGTAGGAGCTCTGTTGGCACTCCTCACGATCTTGACGTCTCTCTGGTCGAGACGTATTTGCAATGAGGGTTTGCAGCAACTCTGTGTGCTGCTGATGAGAGCCCGCCATCGCTGCCACAATGTCAGCCAAAGTAACCGTTGGCGGCGGCGGTGGCGGTTGTTGCTGTTGCTGCTGTTGCTGTCCCGAGGAGTCCTCGAGAGGCTGTTGGGAGGTCTCTCCCCCCTGACTGGAACCCCCAACGTCCGGGTTGGCACGAGTACGAGTCATTCTGAAATTTAAAACAGCAGCGATCAGCACATGTCATACTTAAAATTCCATATGAAATAGTAGGTATTGAAGTGATGCATGAATAATTTGCACAACATTCACATATACTGATAAAGCATAAACTTTATACAAGACACATTAGTCTCTATCTCCGAGAATTCATGCTCATGTCGTCACCGATTACAAAAGTTTGGGTTACATCACCCTAGCTGCCCTACTTGGCAACAGTAACCTCCTACTCGGAGTAGAATTCGACCTCCTGCGGGTCGTCCTCCTCCGGTACCTCTGCTGGTGGCTCTGGGTCCACAACCTCCTCTTCCGGCTCGGGTTCTCCCATTGCCGGAAGACCCAAAACCACAGGTACAGCACCTACCACCGGTATGTCCATTACCGGAGGTACGAGGTCCTGCAACGCGTGCACCTCATCCATGGCTTGGTTGTAGTCCTCTTCCCAGCCTTGCCCCTCCTCAATAGCGTCATCCCGCTCTTGAGTAAGGACCTCGTTCTGCTGGATCAGGGCCTGCACCTGTTGTTGCAATGTCGCGATGTCGATAAGGCTTTTCTTCTTTGCCTTCTTCAGACGATGCAACTGATTATATTGTTCGTTCAGTCGCTTAATCGTCGGAAGGAGAACATTGTGGAGTGCGCTGTGAGCACTCTCGAAATGATCTCCACGGCTGTTGCTCTCCTTGAGCTTCACGGCAAGACATTCTGTATGAACAGCTTAGCTATCCATCACGGCTTTTCCCGCCCTTATCTAGAGGCTGAGGTTCGCCTCCGTGGGGTTATACCTTGGGCAACCCGGATCTGTTGCCTCCATGCACCTCCCTTCCCACACATGATTAGCCCGTCCCTCCACCGGAACGAGCGCGTATGGAGTGCCCTCCATAGCTCTTACGTGTAGTTGGCAGAAACGCGACATGGTGTCACGGGCTGCCACTTGCCACATTCCCTCCGGTTATCTACCTCTCACCGTAACAGTGAACGGCGCCCAACTGGGTGGCGTAGGCCCTGCAGGAACTTTGACATGGATCGTCCACGTCTTGTTCCCCTGCTCGCCTTCTTCCTTGGTGAAATACTGCGGCATCTTTCTGTACCCAAAATATTGAAGCATTTGCCTCAACGCTTCCGGATAGCCGCTGTGGTGAGAACAGTGAGATTCCACCCACCCGTTCTCCAACTGTCTATCCGCTGTCATACAAATTTGACTGCTGATCTGCTGTCCAACAAGACAACCCTGACCAGTTTCCATTTCAATCTGATTTAGACCATGCTAAAGGCAAAACCAATTATAGAGCTCAACGTCAAAGTTAAAGCTAACTTCAATAGCTTTCCAGAAAGTATTTTCTTGGCCTAAGATCTGTCCTGATTCAAAAGTTATGAGATGTCAAAGTTAACAGAATTTCTGGAGAAAATTGGACAGCACCTCCCTGCTTGAGTTACTGATTTGATCCAAGAATTCCAGTTAATTCTACACCAAATTTGACAAAACTTTCTGTTACAAAGTTGTAACCCATCTCATGAAATTTTCAGAACTACCTCATTTTCTATTTTTGGATTTCTATGCAGGAAGTTATGCTCAATTTACAGAGAGTTACAGAGAGTGTTTGCTCTGCCCTGTTTTCTGGAGAGTTTCAACTCTACTGCATTTTTTGATTGGTTAAGGGATGAAACACCTCTGGACCTCAACAGAAAAGTTGTAAATCTCTTCCAAAGATTTCCATAAATGTACCATATGACCCCAACCTCGAAAGAACTCAACCTCTAACCTTTGATTAACTTCAACCTTAATTCAGCTGAAATCAGGGGACTCTGTCTTTAGTATCCTATAAGTTGAAAACTTGTTAACTTTGAATATTCTGATTAAGGGAAGAGATTACATCAAAGTTTTAATGCTCCAGATTAAAAATTTCAAGTTTTACCATGAAGTCGATCATTTAGTGGGGTGTGACGTCGATGTGTCACCAGATCATGTCGGTACTATGTTCTCACAAAGAAAAACTATACCGGACTTTGCCGGCTTCGTTAGTTCAGTGGCACTGAACGTCTCTCGCACACGGATGCTACACGTCTACCGTTTCGTGGTTAGACTACCTGCAGATAACTCCAACAATCGTCAGACTCGGCTTCACACCGAGCCCGGTATCCATACAGTTCGTACACCCGACCGTCATCACTCGCCCGGATGTTATCAAGCCAAACACGCCTTGAGCTACGTGTTCACGTTACTGACCACATGACGGGGTCTCCCAAAATTGCCCAAAGCACGCCAGGGACAGACGTTGCTCGAATACCCCAAACGACATGAAGAGTCGTAGAGGATATTAAAGTGGGTTGGGTTACCTGCCACCCGTGGGGCTTGTAAGGGCCTCAGTTTTTGACACACATTTGCAGTGTTCATCACCACACCACACACCTCATTTGAGAAAGGATGATGAACACAAATGAAGAGCAAGTAACAATTATCAACATGCTCATTAGAGAACAAACTCACACATTGCCAAAGTGGTATTTCACACATGTGATATAAGGGGGCTGGACATATGAAAACTCCTATACATTGTTAAGGATGTCCATGCCAAGTTTCACCCAAATTCAAAACCTTTTTGAGGTCATTTTGGGTATAGTTAGGAAGAGGGCAGTTTGAAACCATATTCAAATTCAAACTGTTTTTATCCCATGAATTTAAAAGTGGGAGGCATATTCTTACTCAGCACATTTTTGTGAGCCCACACACCAATTTTCACTCCATTTGGAGTTGATCTTGACATGAGCTAAGTGGGACAAATTCAAACTTCATTTGAATTCAAAACTGCACTTGTGCTCAAATTCACTCAAACCAAACCCAATTTGAATTTTGATCAATTCAAATGGTTCATGGGTGAATAATTTGAATTACCAGGGGTAGTATGGGGTTCACTGTTTACAACAGTGATTAGGAGTAAATTTCAGAGGTTAAAATGGGGAGTGGGACCCACATGTCAGCCTCTACTTCAACACAAACCGACTGAAACACAGCTCAATCGGTTCCCGGGTGCAGTGTGCGCGCGCCACCGGGGGGCAGCCGGCGCCAGCTCCTGCTGCGCGCCCCGAGCCGGAGACCGGTCGCCGGGCTACTTATCCCCTCCCCGGCGTGCTCCGATCGCCCATTCCCCGAGCTGCCGACATACTCGGCCTGTTCTTCCACTGCAACCGCCGCCGCTCGAGCTCACGCTCGATCAAGCCCGATCACTCGCGAGCACAGCCTCCTCCACAGCAAAACGGCACTGGGAGATCATAAGCAACCTCCTAGGCACCGTGTTGGCCAGTGAGCAAGCGTCCTCGAGCTGTACCGAACCGTTTCTCCGGCGAACCAAGCATCGCCGCCGATCGGGCTCTCGTGGACAGCACAGCACAGCCGTTGTCACGTCCTCCTCTCTACACAAGAAAGGTGCGTGATTGTATGTAGATGGAGTAGCCGAAAGCCGTTTGGCGATTGATCAACCCTCGGCCGAGAATTTCCAAATTTACTCTTGACCAGTTCATAAGGACCGAGCTCACCTTCGGGTGAAATTCGTGCCCTATGCATGAGGGTTGGATGAGCTCGTTACCTAGTGGCTTCTACGCACGATAGCGCCCACGCTCGAACTGGAATTAGAGAAAACCATCGAGAATCGGCCATGATATGGCTGTTTTCCCCGCCGCCATGGCTGAACACCTCGGCTCACCGTCGAGAGCATAGTTGCCGGTATTCCTAGCTTCCACCCAGTCCGGGTTCGTGTTTCCCACGCTCTACTGATGCTCTCCGACCGATTCCCAGTCGATTTGGTGCACGGGAGAGCGGGACCGACCTCACCGGAACCCTAGCAGGTGCTGTCACCGGTGCGCACGGGTTTCCGGTCATCGCCGGCGGCCGGCGACCCCACCATCGAGTCCAGAGGGTCGGCAAAGGGGCAGGCGGCGAGTTTCGGGCCGGGGGGTGGCCGGGAACTCAGTTCCGGTGCAGGTCGCCGGAGATCGATGCCACCGCGCAGTTGGCACGAGGAGGGAGACGATGCACTGTGTGCGGGGCCCACAAGCCAAAGTTTAAACTTTTTCCCGAATTTCAGTTTCAGTTCAAACTTCAAATCCTCATAACTTTGGCTAGAAAACTCCAAATTGAGTGAACCAAATTTTGCTGGATTCAGCTCTCTGAGTACTTTCCAGAAAATCAAGTTTCACTTCCTGAAATTCCTTAATTCTCCAGAATTAAATCCTCAAAATTTAAATTGTTTGGAATTTTAACTGGAGAATCCTGTGGAGGAAAATCCTGAAATTTTGCTGGGATGTTCACCAATATATCCCTGAACTACCATACAAATTTCAGACCCATTGGAGCTCATTTGATCCACCTAATGGTGTGATTAATGAAACTGTTCCAGAGAAAATAGAAAATGTTCAGAAACATTTTCAGAATTTTCTCTGAAATTGTTTAGCTCATATCTTTAGTTAGGAACTTCCAAATTAAGTGAGACCAACTCCATTAGAACCCTCTGAAAATCTAGTTTTCAGAAAGTCATAGTTTGTTTCATGAAAATCCCTAGAACACCCTAAGAGTTCCAATTAAGGTCAAGGACATAACTAATTGTGGAGGGCTCAAATGAGCTTTACTGCAACTAAAACTTGCCCAAATCTTTGTTTAGGTTGTAACCAAGCCCCAGTAAAAGTTTCACAGTCATTGGGTCTGTCTTGCAAGGGTTATAGACTTCACAACTTCAAACTTAATACAAATGCATTTAAATTGATACATGTATTCCTTCCATCATGTAGTCGCTAAGGTCGAGGAGGAACCCGAAGTCCTAGACTTCGTAACTCCGGAGGAGCAGCTAGCCTACGACCAAAAGCAGCAAGGCAAGCTCCGGTTTGCATTAACCTTTTTATAAATGTTATTGTTTTGAGCACATCTTTGATTACTTTATTCTTTGCATTAGAGTCCTGTTTGGAAACCCAACTGCATAGCCAAGAAAACCATGGGTTGGGTTTAGGATTGCAAACCCCGTTAGCTACTGCAATGCTGAGATAGAGTAGGATTCGGTATAAGTCGAGTAGTTGGAACTACTCGCGAGCATAGACTAGGGGCACTCGACTCGGGTAGAGATAGCACATGATATACATGGCAAGAAAGATGAGACCGAGCGGAGAGTAAGGGCAACAGGACTTTGGGGCCTGTGTGCGATAGCTCCGCTTGTGTCGATTGAGGACCGAGCCGTGTGCGGGCCTGTTGAACAAGCTAGAACAGTACCGAAGACCTACCGGCTATATGGGAACCGGGAAACTGATGTAACTCAGGTAGCTGGGTGTTGAGGCATAGCTGGTCGTTCAGAGGGTAGGTTGAGAGCTCGAGTTGTAAATCGGCTGGCGGCACTGAGATGCGCGTGCAGAGACCTCTTGCTCGGGACGATTGGATCGGTTCAACATTTGGCTAATGGGTGAATGGTAGTTGCGTACAGCGTCCGTGATGGTTGTTGTAGGCAGCATCGAGTACGGGCGTACGTGACGGGTTGTTCGGGTAACCCTGCAGGTGTAAATCGATTATAATCGCCGTCCCTCGCGGTCAGTGAGTACCACTTGTTCACTGTACCGTGACGTAGAAAGAACAGGCTAGTTACATGTTAAAATGTTGCTGATTGAAAGATGGACTTGATTGCTAATGACTTGCTGTAGTTTAGAGCTAACCAAAGTTCATTTCAACTTTGGGCAAAGTACATGAGAGAAATGCGTTTCTTGTTTGATTGCGGCTCTCTCATGTACCTTAGCGTAAGGTTCTCCACAACCTGCTGCTAAAACTTGAAAGTAAGGTTCTACTAATTAGGCGAGTCCTTGCAAATGATTTTTTACCTCATGTAACCCATTACCCTCATGTAGAAGTTCCATGTTTAGGTGAGACGGGTCAGACATGCTGAGCCTTCGTGCTCACTGCTTGTGTTTGAAGCTTTTGCAGGGTTCTATGAGGAAGGGACTCCCGAAGAGGAGACGGAACCCCAGGAGGGGAACCCCGTCGAGTGGGAGTCGTGCACGCCGCAGAGTTAGTGTGCGTGTGTGCTAGCAACGGCACGTTCAAGGGCTGAACGTGCACTTGATGCTTAGTCTACGCCCGTGAGGGTAGACTGAACTTATTTTGATGTAAACATGTTCATAACTTGTTTATGTAATAAAATTTCGCTTCCGCTTTGTACCTTTGACGTGTGTTATACGGTGCTGTGCAACGCAGCACCCCTCAGCGTGATCCTGGCTCGACAAGACCAATGGGGTCGTGTCAGGGCTCCAACCTTCAGCTTGTGCGCACTGGTGGACAGCGCTTACGTGCACCCCCAAGACATAAAGCGTCCCGAGATGCACGATTTTCTGACATAAGAAAATAGGTTAGTATGCCACTTTCTATACACTAATAACATCCTTATATGGGCTACTAACTCGTTCCTCAGCGAATTTTTGAAAAAGATGACCTTTGTAGTGCGTTAAACCTCAAGCGAGCTCTGATACCACACTGACATGGCCTCACGGCCTTGTCGAGCCAGGATCACGCTGAGAGGTGCTGCGTTGCACAGCACCGGATAACGCACATCAAAGATACAAAGCGGAAGCAAAGTTTTATTACATAAACAGGTTTATGAACATTTGTACAACAAAATATGTTCCGTCTACACTCACGGGCGTAGACTACGCATCGAGTTCACGTTCAGCCCGTGAACGTGTCCTCGCTAGCACACACACACACACACTAACACGGCTGCGTGCACGACTCCCACTCGACGGGGTTCCCCTCCTGGGGTTCCGTATCCTCCTCGGGAGTCCCTTCCTCATAAACTCCTGCAAAAGCTTCAAACACAAGCAGTGAGCACGATGGCTCAGAAAGACTGACCCGTCTCTCCTATACATGAAACTTCTACATGAAGTGTAATAGGTTACATGAGGTAAAATAAGTTGCAAAGGACTCGCCTGATTAATGGAACCTTACTTTCAAGTTTTAGCAGCAAGTTGTGGAGAACCTTACGCTAATGCACATGAGAGAGCTGCAATCAAACAAGAAACACATTTCTCTCATGTACTTTGCCCAAAGTTGAAAGGAACTTTAATTAGCTCTAAACTACAATAAGACATTAACAAGCAAAGTATATACTTCAAATCAGCAAACTTTTAACATGTATCTAGCCTGTTCTTTCTACGTCACAGTACAGTGAACAAGTGGTACTCACTGACCATGAGGGACGGCAATTATAATCGATTTACACCTGTAGGGTTACCCGAATAACCCGTCACGTACACCCGTACTCGATGTTGCCTACAGCAACCATCACAGACGTCGTACGCAACCACCTTTCACCCGTCAGCCAAATATTGAACCGGTCCTATCGTCCCGAGCAAGAAGTCTCTGCGCGCGCATCCGCAATGACGCCAGCCGATTTACACCTCGAGCTCTCAACCTATCCTCTGAAGAATAGGCAATGCCTCAATATCCAGCTACCTGAGTTACATCGGTTTCCCGGTTCCCATATAGCCGGTAGGTCTTTGGTACTGTTCTAGCTTGTTCAACCGGCCCGCACACGGCTCGGTCCTCAATCGACACAAGCGGAGCTATAGCACCCAGGCCCCAAAGTCCAGCTGCCCTTACTCTCCGCTCGGTCTCATTTTTCTTGCCATGTATTTCATTTGCTATCTTTACCCGAGTCGAGTGCCTCTAGCCTATCCTCACGAGTAGTTCCAACTACTCGACTTGTACCGAATCCTACACCATCTTAGCATTGCAGTAGCTAAACAGGGTTTTCAATCCTAATCCCAACCCATGGTTTTCATGGCTATGCATTTGGGTTTCAAACAAGACTCTAATGCAAGAAGTAAGTAGGTGCTCAAAGTAAGTTCTCAAAACAGTAAAAAATTGTAAAATGGTTAATGCAAACCGGAGCTTGCCTTGCTGCTCTTGGTCGTAGGCTAGCTGCTCTTCCGGAGTGATGAAGTCTAAGACTTCGGGTTCCTCCTCGACCTTATCGACTACATGAGATAACATGTATATGTATCACTTTAAATGCATTTGAATTTAAAATTGTGAAGAATATAAGTCTTACTAGATAGACCCAATGACTCTGAAATTTTTACTGTGGTTTGGATACAACCTAAACAGATACTTGGCCAAGTTTTATTTGCAGCAGAGCTCATTTGAGCTCTCCACAAATAATTATGTACTTGACCTTAATTGGAGCTCCTAGGGTACTCTAGGGATTTTCATGGAGCAAGCCATGACTTTATGAAAACTAGATTTTCAGAGGGTTCTAATGGAGTTGGTCTCAATTAATTTGAAGGTTCCTAGCTAAAGATATGAGCTAAACAATTTCAAAGAAATTCTGAAAATGTTTCTGGACATTTTCTATTTTCTCTGGAACAGTTTTATTAATCACACCATTAGGTGGATCAAATGAGCTCAAATGGATCTGAAATTTTTATGGTAGTTCATAGATATTTTGGTGAACATCCCAGCAAAATTTCAGAATTTTCCTCCAAAGGGTTCTCCAGTTAAAATCTAAAGAGTTTAAACTTTGAAGAATTAATTCTGGAGAACTAAGATTTTTCATTAGTGAAACTTGATTTTCTGAAAAGTACTCAGAGAGCTGAATCCAACAAAATTTGGTTCACTCGATTTGGAGTTTCCTAGCTAAAGTTATGTGGGTTTGAAGTTTGAACTAAAACTGAAAATCGGGGAAATGTTTAAAACACTGCACGTGGGTCCTACGCACAGTGCCTTCATCTACCTCCCGCCAGTGCCCGAGCGCGCGACGTCCAGCTACGGTGGCGCGGTTTGTTCTCGGCCGCTACTGCCTAATTTTTGACGCGGTTTCTTCCTACGTGATCCTTGGAGCATGGCGCGCACGCCGGGCAACTTCTCGGACCTTGACATCGCCGGAAACCTAGTCGGCGACGGCGGAGGCGGAAGATGAGCTCGGGTCCGACGGTGCTAGCTCGTCTCGGCAGTGAACACGATTAACCAATGGGTCGCAAAGCACCACTGGGGCACGAGGAAGCTATCCCTGCCCTCCTCTGGGCCGGAGATCGCCGGGAAAGTAGACTTCACCGGCGACCCGAGCCGTTTTCACCGGCGATGGCCAAATTTCCTGTGCTCTGCTCACTGGGTCGATCATCACCGCTAGGATTTGGATGAAGTGACCGTGAGGTGCTATTATAGCTTCAGCCTGACCGGGATTACCAGTGATCAAGTGATCACGATGAATTTGAGTTTTGGTCCTCGGTGTTCTATACGGTGATCTTCGGGAAAAGTGGAAGTTCCCGTTAACCGGTGCAAAGAGGGACCTAGGGAGTTCGGGGAGAGCTAATAGACCTCGATGCTAACCTAAGAGACACGTTTGTCGCGCGGGAGAAGCTTTGTGCTGCTCGGGCGACGGCGTCCAGACGGAGGAGCTCTCGGGTTGACAGAGCAATGGAAGATTGGCTCGGACAAGCTCCACCGAAGCTGATCACGAGCAACTGAGGGCTGTAACACGTCGAGCAAGGACCCACGGTGCCGTTTGTGGCCTTAGCTCGTGGTGGAAGGCACTGCTTTGGCCGGTCGACGGCGAGGCGATGCGGTGGGGCTGTGCGGCGATCAGCTCGGGTTTCTCAGCGCTGGAAACGTCGAGGCAGTGGGAAAATGGTTCGCTGCTGGCAGCAGCTCGAAGATATATAGCTGGGGACGTCGGTTTGGGGCTCTGATCGGCGACCAGGAGGTGGCAGCGGTCGGCAGCGCCGTGGCAACCTTGTGGGCGCGTGCAAGACCCGAGCTGCGGCGCTTTCAGTCGGTTAAAACACTGGTGAGGCTGACATGTGGGTCCCACCCCGGTTTTAACCTCTGAAATTGAATTTTCCCCACTGCTCTAAACAGCAGAGACCCAATTAACCTTGGTCATTTGAATTATCTACCCTTTGGCCATTTGAATTGGATAGAATTCAAATTGGGGTTTGTTTGAATATATTTTCAGCACATATGCAGTTTGAAATTCAAATAAAGTTTGAATTTGCTAAACTTAGCTCATGTCAAGATCAACTCCAAATGGAGTGAAAATTGGTTTGTGAGCTCACAAAAATGTGCTGAGTAAGAATATGCCTCCCACTTTTGAATTCATGGGATGGAAATAGTTTAAATTAGAATTTGAGTTCAAACCACCCTCTTTCTAGTTATACCCAAAAGGACTTCAAAAAGGTTTGAATTTGGGTGAAATTTGGCATGAGCATTCCTAGCAATGTGTTGAAGTTTTTCACAAGCTCAGCCCCTAGATGATGCATGTGGGAAATGCCACTTTTGCATTTTGTGAGTTTATTCTCTAATGATCATGTTGATGGTGTTTACTTGCTCTTCAAATGTATTCATCAAGTTTCTTCGAATGAAGTGTGTGTGTGTGGTGATGAACACTTTGAATATGTGCCAAAAACTTAGGCCCTTACACGCTTCATATTCTTGATCTCATCCCTACAATCCGACAGGAGATTATTGAGGCTCAAAGAAAAGACAAGGGTATGGCTCACATACGACGAAGAATAGACAACGGAGAAATGAAGTGCTTCCGGAAAGACGAACATGGTACGTTATGGTTCAAAGACCGGATAGTAGTACCCCGGGATATGGGACTACAGAAGAAAATTTTGGATGAAGCTCATTTGTTTAGATTTTCCGTTCATCCAGATAGCAATAAAATGTACCAAGATCCCCGGAAGAAATTTTGGTGGACACGTATGAAACTGGAGATAGCCAAGTATGTCTTGGAATGTGATACGTGTCGAAGAGTAAAGGCCAACCATATGAAGAAGTTGTGCCTGTTGCAACCATTACAAATACCGGCATGGAACTGGGAGGATTTGAGTATGGACTTCATCGTCGGGTTGTTGGTGACCTCCCACAATCATGATTCGATTTAGGTAATCATTGACCGATTAACCAAATCAGCACATTTCATCCCTGTGCACACCGGTTACCATGCAAAGAAATATGTGTTGTTGTACATAGCACGGATTTTATGCTTACATGGAGTTCTCCGGATCATTCTATCCGACAGAGGATCACTATTCATAGCCCGTTTCTGGGAACAACTACACCCAGCATTGGGAACCAAATTAATCTGAAGCTCTGTATATCACCCTAAAACAGATGGCCAATTTGAGAGGGTGAATCAAATACTTGAAGACATGTTGAGAGCGTGTGCCGTCCACCACGGTAACAACTGAGATGATCACTTACCATTGGCGGAGTTCTCATACAACAACGGTTATCAAACGAGCATCAAAATGGCACCATATGAAGCTCTCTACGGCCGGAAGTGCTGTACACCACTTAATTGGTGTGAGTCTTGAACAAGTAACGTCCGGGATTGATCTTGTCAACGAAGCCGAAGACCAAGTTCGGATAATACAAGAGAACCTGATGGCTGCTCAATCTCGTCAAAAGAGATATGAGAATCAGAGGTGTCGACCACTGCATTTCGATATCGGAGAGCATGTGTATCTTCGTGTGACTCCGATGAAAGGAATTCATCGGTTCAGTATTAAGGGAAAACTCGCTCTCGCTTTATCGTTCCGTTTGCTATCACAGAGAAGTGTGGAACCATAGCCTACCGGCTGGAGTTACCGGCAAACCTTGCTGGTATTCATGACATATTTAACGTGTCACAGCTGCGGAAGTATCTCAAGTTTACCATTGCTGTCTGCACCGAAGGCATCGACGAGTTGAAACCGGATCTTACGTACACCGAGCAACCAGTGCAGATTGTTGATGAGAAGACCCAGATCACCCGGAACCAGACGTTGAAATTTTACAAAGTCCTATGGAGTAATCATACCGCGAAGAGGCGACGTGGGAAGCGAGGATTACATCCACAAGACCTATCCGAAACTCTTATCATTGTAGGCCGTGTAAATTACCCTCCCATCTCATTCTTCTTTTGTAATATCGGGACGAGATTCTTGTAAGGAGGGAGGAATATAAAGGTCCCAGAATTGTAAATGAATAAACGGGAGGTCGAATGCCATTTGGTTTCAAGTTCATGAAAATGGGGCATACAAAAACTTTCTACACATGATGATACACATGAGTATGCAACCAAACGAGCTCCAACGTTCATTTGAAATGTTTTAAGCCAAGGTTGAATTAAACACCATGTGCAAAGTTCTCAGGTGCAAGAGGAGGTTTTAAATTCAGATTTTGAACTCACTTTGTTCAACTCAAATTTCAAATGTCGGCATCACAAAAAAGAAATGCAAACTGTTGTGTTAAATACCCAATTTGCAGCAGCTAATTTAAAAATCAGATTTCATATTTGAATTCCTCAGGTCCAAATTAGTAGGATGGAAAAGTTTGATGAAGTTTGGAGATGCTTTCTATTCATTTCAAAGAGGACCTTAAATTGCATGTGAATTCAAATTCAAGTTTGAATTTGGAGTAAACTTTGCCAATTCTCCAAATGAAGTCCAGATTTGAGCTCCACATATTTGCATTGGATCATTTGCCAATTTTCAGAAATTTTGAGAGGATAAGAGGGAGTCTGGGGCCCATTGGTCAGCTTCACCCTAAATATAAAAAATTCAGTCGGTTCTCTTTTCCTCTCGAAGGCCACCGATGCAGACCGAGGGCTCACCGGGGGACACCAAGAGGCAATGCAGGGACACCTCCCAGCTGCTTGAGCCGCATTGGAGAGCAGCTTCGCGCCCTTATCACCTCTCAGCGTGACCATTTCGCCCACAAATTGAAACCCTGGCGCCTGTTTTCTCCCTCGCGCAAGAACTGAGCCGCAACCTCGCCGCCGCCTTCGGAGCAATCGCGAGATGGTGTTTTCTTGCGTGCAGTACCTCTTTGAGTAGAAAAACGGCACCGTGGACTCATCCTCAACCTCCTTGGTGAAAAGTTGAGGGGGGATCGGCCTCCCTAGAACGGCTTCAGCAAGCGGCGACCGAACAAGAACCGCAACTCGGGCGCATGTGGACAGCTCGACCCGAAGCCTTTCACGCCCGAGCAAGAGCACCCAAAGGAGCGTGGAACCTCGAGCCACTTCTCCCCAAACCGTGGCCTGAACCGTTGCTCATCGAGTGAGAATTTCGAGTTTTGCCTCCGGCCGGTGCAAACCGACCCTCCAGTAAGGATCCATGAAATTCTCGCTCAATCCTCAATTATGATTCTTCAAACTTTGCACACACGCTCTAGACTTGCTGGCGCACCTCCCCGCTCAAAGCCATAGCTAAAGATTGGATGTAGAAGCACTAATTCAAGTTTTCCCCACGGCTAATTGTTGGTACACCGTAGGGCGCGTGGTGACAACACACTTAGAGATTTTCCCGATCAGGTTTGTGTCCATGTTGAGAATCTACGTAATCCAATCTAGAGCCAATAAAACCAGAGTTTGGAAGACTAGGCAGTGCGGGCGACGTCGCCGGAGTGAGACCCGAGCCGCCGCACGTCGCGAGCTGTGTTAGGGACGTCGCCGGCCTGGGGAAACCTCTCCAGCGTGTTCCTCACGTGGGGTTGGGGGCTAGCGGCAAGTACTAGGCTGGAGGTCCGCCGGAAACCCGAGTTCCGAAGAGCTCCGGCGAGGGGGGAAGCTGCGCGCGGGAAGTGTCGGGAGAAAGAAGAAGAGTCCCGGGCCCGTTTGGCAGTGACACATTATTCCCCTGTAGGATTCTCTGTCGCTCCATATCAGAGTGTGGCTAAGCACATTTATCCCTGTGGCCCATGTGTCTTTCTCCCCGGTGGCGCCACGTCAACCATGGGCCCGGTGTCAGAGTTTAAACTTTTCACGGATTTATTTGAATTCCAGATTTCCTTCAAATTTTAGAAGCTCATAACTTTTGCTAGGAAACTCCAAATTTGGTGATTCAAATTGGGTTAGATTCAACTTGGAAAGATATATCCAAATGTGCAACCCAATTTGCATGAAAATCAATAACAGATTCTGGAAAATTCTTTTAATCTTTTCAGTAAAAGAATTATTGAGGGAGTTTGGTTCATCCAAAATTTCCCAAACTTCGCCATAATATTTATGATATTATTGAACTCCTGTTAAAATTTCAGCTCATTTGGAGTTTATTTGTATAGAAAGTTTAGAGTACAAATTGCTGTATTCAAAAAGTCCAGAAACATTTTTCAGAGAGGGCTTCCACTTTGTAAAATAAGTTCTGGGCAACTCTTAGCTCCAAAAATCCTAGGAAAATTCATGCATGCTCCCTGTGCTATGTTTGAAATTGTAGTTCACTTTGTTTTGCATGGACATGCAAATTATTTCAGAATTAATTCCTTTTAACCTAAATGCTTAGGGGATTGTTCTGGATGAACTACTCAATGAGAAGTCTTGAATTTTGGTCCAGAATACTTTCTTGTGACAAGGAACTCACATGAAAAATTTCAGCTCCATTAGAGCTTTGGATCATTACTTTTCAGTATATTTTGCTAGGTGAAAATACCACAATTAGAAGAAACACTTAGCAATTGATCACATTTGCTAAACCCCATTTCATCCACTAGGATCAGTCCAATTCCAACTCCTAATTATAAGTTATGTTTTTACTTTTCATTAGGACTTGATAGCAAAATATTTACAATTAAATACATGTGCATGTTCATAACTTGTAGTGATTAACGTGGAGCTTCATTGAGCAAGTGGAGTTTGGACCAAGGAGCAAGGACATCAAGTGGTTAAGCGTCAAGTGATCAACACAAACTGAAATATATACTATTAGTCACATGCAAAACAGGGAAACCCCGGTTTGCATTCAAGAAAGTTTTTATAAAGTTTTTCATTTATAGATACTATACGTATGATGTGCTATTGTGCATCAGCTCTATATTCCTGAAACCCAATTGCATGACCAGATTTACCCTGAGAAAATTGGGTAGAATAGTACCTCATGGAGGGAATTAGGCTACTCTTAATGTTCCTTTGGAAGGACCGGTAAAAGTCGAGTAGTTGGAATCGACTCGCGAGCTTAGGGCATGGGACCATATTGGTGCGGGTTCATGAATAGAACATTGAGGAAAATTTATGAATGAGAATTTGAGACTGGGCAGGGATGTAGAGATGCAGCAGGAAGAGGTCCGTGCGTGCGTAGCCTTGGCCTGTGTCAGTTAGGGCCCGTCCGTACTAGGCTCTGTTGGACAAGTTTGAGTTGTGTACCAGGCGCATACTGGCTATATGGGACCCAGGAAACCGGATGTACCTCGTGAGATCCATATTGGAACTTTTCCGATCATCTTAGGCTTTCGGCGTCAGTACAACAGGAGGTAACTCGCTCAAGAACATCTCATAGGGGAGATGTACCTTGAGGGAGCTTGCTGTTCGGGTTGATGGGACCGTGTCTGGTGTGGATGAACTTGGGAAATGTGGTTGCGTGCAACATCAGTCGAGTGTGCCGATGGCAACTCGGGGACGGGTGTACGTGTCATGCAGTCAGGGCGTGTCTTGGTTCGAATCACCGTCGCTCGTGGTTATAATGAGCATACATGGACACTGAGTCTTGACATAGTAAGAAGTGAAGTGAATTACTATGAATTGATAAGTCTTGTGTTATAAATTGTATTGCAGCCATGTATGTATTAGAGATAGTGCAAACTAAGTTTATTTTACCTTGTGCAAGAAGCATCGTAACAAAGCGTTTCTTGTTTGATTGTGGAGTTGCGATGCTGTTCGGCTCAAGGCTTTAAAATGAGGCTTTAAAATCTGAAAGTTAAGGATCAACCGTTAGCGAGTCCTTTATGCAAATTCAGCTACCATGTTCAATCCTTCATGCATGTAGAGTTTCTTGTTTAGAGGAGACAGATCAGTCTTGCTGAGCCTATGTGCTCACGCTTGCTATATTAGTTATTTTGCAGGTTAACATCTATGCTTATGAAGAGGTTGTCCGGTGAGAATCGGAGCCATCCGAGTCGGTTAACTCATGTAAACCCCTGCCACTGCCGTATGTCTTCATGTTGCTAGCGAGAAGAGTTCATGGGCTGGACGTCTTCTCTGGTGCTTAGTTTAGATATGAAACGTGAGATGAATCTAGTCTTCCACTGTAGTTTATTTTGATGACAATTATTTACAAACTGAACTTGTAAGCTTCCGCATTGATTTATGTAATATGATATCCTTGTATGTGTGTTGTTGGGTGCCGCATCGTACGGCACCACCCAATGCAATTCCCGAGATAGCGTGTGATCCCGAATTGGGTGCCCGCGACTCCACCTGCCGAGCGCCCCGCGGTGCAGCTCGCCAAAGTAGAGCCGACGCCGCCTCCACAGCAGCAGCAGCAGGAGAGGGCGCAAGCGCCGGTGGTACCGATGATACCCACGTGAAAGATGCCAGGCAGCGCATGTCCGCCATGATGAGCAGCGAGAGCGAGCTGGGCTCAGGCATGCTGAGGGGTACCAGGAGCGCCGCCGAGGGGCCGGAGGTCTTGCACCTCGGGTGGGGCCACTGGTTCACGCTCAGGGAGATGGGGGAGGCAACGGACGGGCTCGCGGAGGAGAACGTGATACAGGCGGGGGGGGCGCGGTGGCAGAGAAGAAGGCTCTAGAAGCCCCGGTGGGATGAGAAAGGAAATAAACAAAGGATAGAAGGAAAGAAATAAAGGAGAGAAGGAAAGAAATAAAGGAAAGAAGGAAAGAAAAGGGAAAAAAGAAAAGAAGAAGGAAATAAAAGAGGGGGAAGGAAAGGGAATAGAATGAAAAAAGAGGAAATAGAAAAGAAAAAATATAGGTGTATTTTTAAAACACATGTGTTTATAAATGGGAAGAAAAAATGATATAGTAAAAAATGGGTGATAGTTGATATGGAATATGCTTTTAGAGTACGACGAGTGCGGGAAACATGTACCGAAAAGCAAAGATTTTTTTGTAGTGTGTTGTAAATAAATGAGAATATACTTTTAAAGTAGAATTTTAAAGTATATGAGTGTCGATAGCCTCACCACCCCGTGCTGCCTGTCTCACACTCGAGTGCCTTCATACCCAAGCTCGACACCTTGCTCGCGCCACCGTGTCGCTGCACTACTCTCCCACCCTAAGGTCATGTCACTATAATGCTCTGACGTCATGCCGTTGTCCTTCTTGAACTCCATGATGGCAGCCGTGATGCCAGCGACAACAGTCCACACTAGTCACTGGCTTGCAGGTCCCACACATATGAGACATTTTAATTTGCTTCAATGACATGCGGCTCTATTTGTCGTACAAAAAATGGGAGCCTTGTTTCTTATGGCGCTGCTAAAGTTGATTGCAAAATATGGATAGTTAAATATAGGAGTCGATAAAATTATGTGAAGCGTGTTACCCCGTTAGGAGCCACAGGTGTTTATTTATATAACCGGAACACGTACAAGAAGAGTCAAGATTACATATGATAACATGCCAATTATATCTCTAATATTCTGTTAATATATTTGAACTACTCGGCTGAGTATCGTAACATGATATGACTATTACTATCTATTCATGTAGATATATTTTCTTCTTCTAACATCCCTCCTCAATCATAACATTATTAAGTTAAGATTATTGTGCCGAAATTTCCTTTGTAGCTGAGATGACAAAGCCTTGGTAAAGCCGCCTGCTACTTGATCCTTTGAAGATATATGTTGAACTTCTATTTGCTTATTAACTACCTTTTCTCTAACAAAATGGTAGTCGATTTCAACATGTTTGACTCTTCCATGAAATATTAGACTGGCTGTTAGATAGGTAGCACCCAGATTATCACACCATAAACATGGTACTCCACTTTCTTTTATTCCCAATTCTCTAAGAACACATTGCAACCATACTATTTCAGAAGTTGCATTAGCCATGCCTTATACTGAGCTTCAGTGGATGATTTTGGTACTGTAGGTTGTTTCTTGGCACCCCAAGAAATAAGATTCGGTCCAAAAAATACTGCAAATCCTCCGGTAGAGCGTCGATCATCTACACAAGCGGCCCAATCAGCATCCAAAAAAGCACTGATCTTGGTGGACATTGATCTTCGGAATAGAAATACAAGCTTAGCTGTTCCTTGAACAAACCGAAGGATTGTTTTTACTGCCATCCAATGAGTAGAAGTTGGTGCATGTAAAAATCGAGAGACTTTATTCACAGCATAGGCAAGATCAGGTCTAGTAATCATCAAATATTGTAAAGCTCCAACCACTTTTCTGTAGATAGTGCTATGTTCTACTCCCAATGGCTCACCACTGTAGGCCGAGAGTTTTTCAGAAACAACTAAAGGAGTAGGAACTGACTTGCATCTATCCATGTGTACTCGTTTGAGAATATCTTGTGAATATCTCTCCTGAGATAATATAAGTCCTTCTTGTACTTTCTTGACCTCGATCCCGAGAAAATAATGTAAATCTCCTAAATCTTTTAAAACAAAATTGCTTCTCAATTCCTTGAGTAATTTATTCACTGCTTCTTTGGATGAACTGGTTACTATAATGTCATCAACATAAATCAACATAAATATTGATATACCTTCTTTTTGAAATATAAACAATGAATGATCTGTCTTTGATGAGATAAAACCCAATTGTTACAATCTTGAACTTAACCTTGAATACCAAGCTCTAGGTGCTTGTTTCAACCCATATATTGCCTTTCTTAATTTGCACGCATGATCCGGATTATTTTTATTTTCATACCTAGGAGGTTGTTTCATGTATACTTCCTCTTCTAGAATACCATGAAGAAACACATTCTGCACATCTAGCTGCCTTAAACACCAGTTATTTGATATTGTAATAGATAAGACCAACCGAACTGTGGCAATTTTAACAACTGGACTAAATGTGTCTTCATAGTATATTCCATATCTTTGTTTAAATCTTTTTGTTACTAATCGTACCTTGTAACAATCAATTGAGCCATCAGCCTTTTTCTTTACCTTATAGACCCATTTGCAATCGACCCATTTGCAATCAATGATGTTGCTGCCTTTTTTTGGAGGGACTAAGCACCACGTATTATTATCTTTTAGAGCTTGAATCTCAACATTTATTGCCTGTTTCCAGCTTTCATGAGCTAAAGCTTCATGTAAGTCTTGAGGTTCACCTGTAGACGTTAAATACAAGTATCTAACAGTACCATCGGTGCATACTTTAGGAACTGATATACCTGATTGTTGCCTGGTATGGGGACGTTGTACAGGCTGAGCTACAATATTTCTATCCACATGTGATACCATGTCTTCACTCACCCGTGCGATACCGGTGAAGTCTTCGTCGGGTTGTGGACTCGTCCCCTCTCTGTCCGACACCTGTTCTATTCTGTCAGTGTTCTGTTGGACAGGTTGCCGCACAGGGGTCTGTACCCAATCTGACACCTGCACCAACGTTGGATCAGGAGCCCGATTCTCCTCGGTTTCAGCATCTGACGGACCTGTGCGATCTTGTACAGAAATGCTGAGTTCACCCACACTATTCTCCACAGAATCATTTTATTCTTCAATTGCATTCTCTTGCTCTTGTTGGCCTCCTGTTTCCTGTATTTCATCATTCTCAAGAACAACATCAGCAGCATTAGTCATATTAGCAGTACTTAATTTATCCCCAAAATTATTAAGGCTTGGATAAAGATTTTGTGGTAGAAGCAGCACTTCTTTCCTGAGCCTAGCCCCAGCATTATCATGGAGTTTTGAGAAGGGAAAAACTTGTTCATCAAGAGATGTATACTCATCCTGTTTTTGGTTCAAGGCACTTATATCCCTTATGCATAGGGCTATAGCCGAGGAAAACACATTGGACCGAATTGAAGGATAGTTTTTGGTTGTTGTAGGGTCTTAGGTTAGGCCAGCAGGCACATTCAAAGATTTTTAGATTGGTGTATACGGGTTTATGTCCAAGGAGAATTTCAGAGGGTGTTTTCATATTTATCATCCGAGAAGGAATCATATTTATGAGATATACAGCTTTTATGAACGCCTCATCCCAGAATTTCAACAGAATAGAGGCATTGCTAGAAGGGATAGCCCTACTTCCACAATGTGTCGATGCTTCCTTTCGGCCGTGCCATTTTGTTGATGTGCATGTGGACACGAAATGTGATGACTGATTCCTATTTTCTGGAAGGAGTTTAATTTCTCATACTCACCACCCCAATCAGTTTGAACTGTGAGAATTTTCTGATTGAGCTGTCTTTCAACAAGTCTTTGAAACTTAGAAATACTTGAAACACATCAGATCTGTTTTTGAGCAGAAAAATCCATGTAAACTTGCTAAAGTCATCAATGAAGCTCACATAATATTTGTTTCTGTTGATAGACATGGGGGCAGGTCCCCACACATCTGAGTGTACAAGTTCAAGAGGATGATGAGAGACACTAGATGAGTTTTTATACGGGAGCTGATGACTCTTAGCCTTTTGACAGGAATCACACACACTTCTACTATTGAAACTTCCTGAGAATGACAGCTCATTATTCCTAAGAACATGCTCAACAATTGCATAGGATGGGTGACCCAACCGGCTATGCCAGAATTCTATGGATGGTTTGATGGATGCTAGATTGTACTTGTGATTAGGCTTTACTTGGGGCTTGATCGGATAGAGACCTCCTTCACACTTGCCTTCAAGAAGTGTGTTTTTCATGACTCGATCCTTAATAAAAAACACCAAGGATGATATTCAAAGAACACATTATTATCTTTTGCAAGTTTTTGAACAGAACAAAAATTGATTTTTGAGCTAGGTACATGCAGGACATTATCAAGATGTATGCGAGGACCCGACGGTCTCAACTAGCCCGGATCACGCTGAGTGGTGCTGCGTTGCACAATACCGGATAGTACACATAAAAGGTACAAAGCGGAAGCAAAGTTTATTACATAAAAGAGTGTATAAACATGAGTACAGCCAAAATATGTCAAGTCTACACTCACGGGCGTAGACTAAGCAAAAGAGTTCATGTTCAGCCCGTGAACGTGTTCCCACTAGCACACATGCACACTAACATGGCGGCGTGCACGGCTCCCACTCGACGGTGTTTACCTCTTGGGTGTCCGTATCCTCCTATGGAGCCTCCTCCTCATAATACCCTACAAACGCTTCAAACACAAGCAGTGAGCACGATGGCTCAGAAAGACTAACCCGTCTTACCTACACATGAAACTCTACATGCTTGGTTTGCAGTGTATAATGGAATGTAAGTTGCAAAGGACATGCCTAAATAGTTGAACCTTACTTTCAAGTTTTAAGAACAAGTTGTGGAGAACCTCGTGATAATACACATAAGAGAGCCTCAATCAAACAAGAAACACATTTCTTTCACGTGCTTTGCCCAAGGTTGAAAAGAACTTTAATTAGCTCTAAACTACAACAATTCATTAGCAACCAAAGTACAGACTTCAATCAGCAATGTTTTAACATGACACTAGCTTGTTCCTTCTACATCACGGTACAGTGAACAAGTGGTACTCACTGACCGCGAGGGACGGCAATTATAATCGATTTAACCTGTAGGGTTACCCGAATAACCCATCAAATATGCCCGTACTCGATGTTGCCTACAGCAACCATCACGGAGGTCATACGCAACCACCTTTCATCCGCCAGCAACATGTTGAACCGGTCCTATCGTCCCGAGCAAGAGGTCTCCGCGCACGCATCCACAGTGCTGCCAGCCGGTTTACACCTCATACTCTCAACCTACCCTCCGGACGACAAGCAATGCCTCAACAGATCGCTACCCGAATTACATAAGTTTCCTGGTTCCCATATATCTGAAAGGTCTTCGGTATTGTTCTAGCTTGCTCAACAGGCCCGCAGACAGCTCGGTTCTCAATCGACACAAGCGGAGCTATGGCACCCAGGCCCCAAAGTCCTGCTGCCCTTACTCTCCGCTCGGTCTCATTTTTCTTGCCATGTGTTCCATTTGCTATCTCTAACTGAGTGGTGTGCCTCTAGCCTATTCTCGCGAGAAGTTCTAACTACTCGACTTGTACCGAATACTACACTAATTTAGCATTGCAGTGGCTACTCGAGGTTTAAAACCTAAGCCCAAAACCCTGGTTCTCTTCGCTATGCAATTGGGTTTTCAAATGAGACTCTAATGCACAATTAAAATGGAAACTCAATGTAAGTTCTCAAAACAATAAAGTTTATGAAACGGCTAATGCAAACCGGAGCTTGCCTTGCTGCTGGTCGTAAACTAGCTGTTCATCCAGAGTGATGAAATCTAACAGCTCCGGCTCCTCTTCAACCTTAGCGACTACAAGAGATAACCATATATGTGTGTCAATTTAAATGCATATGATTTTTGAAGTTGGTATTTTTAAGTCTATAATTATAGCTAGACAGTGCTAATGACTCTGAATTTTTACTTTGGTTTGGATACAACCTAAATAGAGACTTGGCCAAATTTCATCTGAAGCAAAGCTCATTTGAGTCCTGCACAAATAAATGTGTGTTTGTCCTCAATTATAGCTCTTAGGGTGTTCTAAGGATTTTTCATGAAGCAAGCCATAACTTTCTAGAAACTAGATTTTCAGAGGGTTCTCTAACGGAATTGGTTTCATATAATTTGAAGATTACTAGCAAAACATATGAGCTAAACAAGTTCAGAGAAAATCTGAAAAATATTTCTGAACATTTTTCATTTTCTCTGGAACAGTTTTATTAATCACACCATTAGGTGGATGAAATTAGCTCATATAGATATAAAATTTTTAAGGTAGCTCAGGGATACTATAAAAAAATCCTGACCAAATTTCAGAATTTTATACTAAAGGATTCTCCAGTTAAAATTCTAAACATTTTAAAATTTGAAGAATTAATTCTGGAGAAATAAGTATTTTTCATAAATTGAAACTTGATTTGTTGGAAAGTACTCAAAGAGCTGAATCCAAAAAATTTGGTTCACTCGATTTGGAGTTTCCTAGCCAAAGTTATGTGGGTTTGAAGTTACTAGAAACTGAAATTTAGGAAATGTTTAAATCCCTGTCGGTAGGTCCCACATGTCCGGCTTTCTTCTTCCTCGCGCCAAACGCGCCCAACGGTGGAGGTCTCCGGCGAGGCTCACCGAACCGAGTTCCCAGCCACCTCTCTAGCCGAAACTTGCCGCCCCCACGTACTTTCCCATGCTGAGCTCATCTTGAGGGTTGTCGGTGGCCGGAGATGCCCGGAAACGTGCACGCACCGGTGACAGCTGAACCTAGGGTTCTAGCGAGGTCGGTCTCGTGCTCCAAGACACTAAAATGGTCGGGAATTTCTCGGAGAGCATAAGTGTAGCACGAGGAACATGAAATGAAACATTTTGGAAGCTAGAAATGCCGGAAAACATACTCTCGATGGTGAGCCAGGGTGTTTTGCGTCGGCGGCGAGGAAAACGGCCATATCACGGCCGATTCTCGACGGTTTCCTTTGCTTCTTCCTCGTGAGTGTGCACTAGCATGTGTAGAACCTACTGACCAACGAGCTCGACCGACAAGATTACGTGGAATCCGAATTTCAATATAAAGTGAGCTCGGGCTAACTGAACTAGCTTTCGGTATACTTGGAAATTCCCGTTCTATGATAGATCAATTGCCAAACGGCTTTCGGCTACACCTTCTACACACGACGATGCACCTTTCTTGTGTAGGGAGGTGGAGGTGAGGGTGGTCGTAGTGTGCTTTCCACGGTGAGCCGCTTTCGGTTCCGCCGGGGTACCTCGGACGTCCGGCACTGTTCTTTAATTTGTGGCCAACAGCAGCCAACAACGCCGGAGTGGAAGAGGTAGCACGCAAGAGCACGCTGTGGCGGTCGTTTTTGCTGTGGAGAGCTCGTTCAGCCGAAGCTCGGTTGCGGTGTGCGATCAGGCGACACCAAGAGCGGATGGTGGTGTTCTTCGCGGGAGCAGAACAGAGAGTGAGTAGGCGCGTGAGAGCAGTGACGAACTCGACTTTGGGCTGCTCGGGGAGTGATAAGGGCACTGGAACGTCGAGAGCAGGAGCTGGCCGGCGCTGTGGCTCGGTGGCGCGCGCTGAACAGCCCGAGAAACCGAGCGCCGGCTCTTCAGTCGGTTTGATCACTTGGGTGACTGACAGGAGGGTCCCACTCCCCAGTTTTTAACCTCACAAATTAAACTTCTACTGCTCTTAATTTTGGGGACCCTAATACCCTTGTCCCTTTGAAAAATTCAACAAATGTCCATTTGGATTTGAATGATTCAAATGTTAAGTATTTGAAATAAATTTACAGCACATATGCAGTTTGAAATTCAAATTTGGTTTGAATTTGCTTAAATTATCTCATGTCAAGATCAACTCCAAACGGAGTGAAAATTGGTGTGCAAGCTCACAAAAATATGCTGAGTGTGAATATGAATCCCACTTTTAAATCCATGTGATGAAAGGAGTTTGAATTTGAATTTAAGTTCAAACTAACCCTTTTACTAATTGTACCCAAAATTATCTCAAAAGGTTTTGGATTTGGGTGAAATTTGGCGTGAGCACTCCTAACCAACTTTTGAGTTAAACATGTGCTCAGCCCCTATATGATGCATGTGGGAAATACTACTTTTGCATTTTGTGAGTTTATATCCTAATGAATTTCTTGATGGTGGTTACTTGCTCTTCAAATGTGTTCATATAATTTCCTCAAATGAGGTGAGTGTGGTGTGATGAACACTTTTATCAAATGAAAAACTTGGGCCCTTACAATGTAGATCTTTTTGGGGAGTAAATTAAGGATCTGCCAATGTGGCTAATGTTCATACCTTTGCCATTTGCAGTATGAATTTGGTCATGTCCTTGATTGTCTTTCATCATAAGATTGTCTAATTCTCCGGTGATATGATCCGTAGCCCCTGTATCTGTATACCAATTTGTATCAACACCATAAGATGGTACTTCTGCTCCAGCAAACTTTTCTTATTTTCTATAATCTTGATCGTAAACCTATGCCAGCAATCAACAACTTGATGATTTGGTTTGCCACATATTTGACAAAATATTTTATGATTCTGTCCAGGGTTCCCTTGATATGATCTCATACTGGATCCTTTTTTGTGTCCTTGATTTTGAGAGCGTCCGAAGGTACCTCTACGTCCTCTGCCAGAAGCTCTACCGTGACCACGCCCTCGCATGGCCGAGTTTGCAGATGAATATGTATGTTCTTCTTCTCCTTGAAGCATATCTTGTCGATGCTCATATCCTAAAGCCTGAGCATATAATTCATTCACTGAAATCTGATCTACTCTAGCCATAACAGAAGATACCAAAGGTGTATAATCTGAGTCAAGACCATTCAAGATATATGAGATAATTTCTTCATCATCAAGAATTTTTCCAATAGATGCCAACTCATCTGCGAATCTTTTCATCTTAGCAAAGTATTGAGCCATAGACATGTTACCTTTCTTTGTATTTGTCAGGGCAAACCTGAGATTGGCCACTTTGGCACGAGATTGCGAGGCAAAAGACTCTCGTAATGCCTTCCAAGCTTCTGCTGAGGTTTCTGCAGTTGCAACTTGTGCTAATACTTCTTTTGATAAAGAATTTAGCAAGTATGCTAATACCTGTTGATCCTGGGCGATCCAAGTCGCATACTCAGGATTAGTAGCTTCCACCTTCTTATCTTCTTTTTCAACGATAAGTTTCTCTGGTGGTGCCTTGATGCTTTCATCAAGATAGTGCATCAATCACGCACCCCTTAGTACTGGGAGGAATTGATCCTTCCATAGTAGGAAGTTCTCCCTAGTGAGCTTTTCGGCCACCGGTGGTCCAAGCGCCGGCATGATCATCGATGAACTCGCCGCCATGTTGATGAACTTGGCTAGATGAACTAGGCTAGATGTTGTAGAAGAGGCTGGTTCTGGTTACCATGATAAAATTATGTGAAGCGTGTTACCCAGTTAGGAGCCACAGGTGTTTATTTATATAACTGGAACACGTACAAGAAGAGTCAAGATTACTTACAATAACATGCCGATTCTATCTCTAATATTCTGTTAATATATTTGAACTACTCGGCTGAATATCGTAACATGATATGACTCTATTACTATCTATTCATGTAGATATAGTTCCTTCTTCTAACAGGGGTCAGCTCTGAAATAAAAAGGTGAGCTCCAGGCCGTGTGCATCGAAGCCCGACTGCTCGACGACTTAGAGACACGCAGATCTGAAACGTGGCGGCGCCGGGTGACGTGGATTGAGACATGACTGCTCTGGGTGGTGCAGATCGAGGCGTGATACCTTTGGTCAGCACAAATCGCACTGCTACAACAAGCTTCATCTCAGGAGGATCTAAACTATTATCACACGCGGTTTTTAAAAGCGCCTGAAGTGAAGAGTCTATGATAATCAGCAATTTTCAAACGGGGAAACTTAAACTGCCTGTGAAAAAAGTTATCACAGTTGGTCTTAACCTTTCGTGAAACCGCCTGTGAAGACGGTTTATCACAGATGGTTTGTAACGTAAGAGTATCCGCCTGTGATAATTCTATTATCGCAGGCGGTTCTTTACCTACAACTATCTGCCCGCGAAGAATTTTTATCATAGACAGTTTGTAATTTAAGAGTATCCACTTGTGATAACTCCATTATTGCAGGCGGTTCTTTACCTACGACTGTCCACCTGTGATAACTGCATTATCGTAGGAGGTTCTTTACCTACGGCTGTCCGCCTTTGAAGAATGTTTATCACAGGTGGATTGTAACGTAAGATTATCCGCCTGTGTAACTCCATTATCGCAGGCGGTTCTTTACCTACGACTAGCCGCCTATAAAACTATATTATCACAGGTGATTTGTTATCTACGATAAGCCGTCTGTCAAATTATATTATTATAGGCGATTTGTTAGGTATTACATGTTGTTATTTCTAATTTCCAGATCAATTTCATATGCACGTTCACACACCGCCTGACAAGCATCATCGACACAATATCACCAAAAAATCATCTCATATACATATGTAAGTACAGTACATCTCAATTCATAGTTTACAAGTTTTTCACTAAAAACCAAATTGACGCTTGGTACACTAACAAAGTTCTGGCACATTAGCTATTGCACCTGCGTCATCGAAGAACTGCCCTTTTCGGTGGAAAATTTCACGACGCATGAAGTGACACAGTCCACTCGTAATCTTCTCGACTCCTCCACCAGACATATCTCTAGAAACCGGCCATTCTTCGTCCACATTCGTGTGCTGCAATGAAACACATAACACGGTTTGAAATGTGTTGGTGACTATGATAATATAATAGTATTAAAATACGCTAGTTACAATGAAAATAAAACTCAAAAGTAAGAAACAATATTGACATTTAGGATAACTTGCATCATCACGATTCAATCTATATTCGCAGACGGTCCGAAGATGCTCACATACATAATACCCGCATAAGACGCTCCTACAAGGCTGCTTGGGACAAGGATAATATGTTGATATCTGCAATACATCCTTATTAGTAGGTCTCTGACCGCCAAGTTGTTTCGCGTAAAACCGCCAAGCGTTGTGATACAAGGAATGTCATATAAGAGTTGCCAACCGCATGTATATATATTAAAAGCATCGAATAACCGTGTGTTCCCAAAATGTCAAGGAAATATTCGTATGTATCTTGTGAATAATCGGTTGCGTCCAAGACCATTGCCAAACCTTGCGTTGGCTTGATGAAGATCATTATGTAGTGTTTACTGCACACGTACAAACACACGTGTTAAATTAAAAATTACCAATAATTGTTATTTCCATGCCATGTGTCAAACTTACTCGAAGTGGTACGGAGCCTTTACGATGTCCTTGCCATCTCTGACAAAGTTGAACATGACATGTCCTATGTAGGCTGCAACCTTTGTCTTTTATCCTTCTTTTGGCTTTCGGTTGATTTTTCAAATTGTTTTTTGTCATGTTCTTATACTGTTCTGATTCCCGTTGCACCTGAAAGACAAAATTTGACTTTGCAATCACTGTAGGGTCAAGGATACCTGTCTTGGAGTTCAACTTTTTATTATCCATGTATTGCATCCTATTGAATAAGTCCGAAATTGTTATAATCTCATGACATGTGTATGCGTGTAGTAAGAAAAGCAAATACGAAATATTAGAGGCACTTACAAGCACCAGACGAGTAGCAGGTTGATTCCGAGCATGCCTCGATAGAAAAGGCTCCGCGGATCTTCAAAGAGAATGGCTTGCTTATCTTCTCCAATGCTCCAGAATGCTTCTTTTGACACACAAAATGTGACGTAACAAATGTCATATTTTGTGCTGGCAGTGATGTACCACTCGTGCATTCTTCGGAGCGAGAAAGGTTGTTTGCTAAGCTGTGCCGATGTCATGAACGGCTCCCATTCTCATATTCAGGAGGAACATCCTGAATCTTGTATACCGGAACTCCTGGTTTAACTAAAGTCGTCTCCCGAGTATATTTCACACTGTCTTCTTCCCACTCCTCAATATTTTCTAATGTTGGCTCATGTGAAGCACGAGATGCATTAGATTTTTGTAATATTTTTCTTCATTTTTTCCAAATATTTTGACACTTCTTTAGAAGGTTCCTTATTTTCGTATGAGCTAACTTTCACAGGCACTGACCGAGGAGTAGTCGTCAGAAATTGGACATTGGCCTGTTGTTGAACCTGTTGTTCAACTAATTGCTCTTTACTACCAGCAGCTTGCTCTTGTACTGCTTCAAGTTGTTGTTCAACTGGTTGCTCTTGGTTATCTTTACTAGCAAGGTTACTATCATCATTACTGGGACATAGTGGGAGTGAATCTTCCTGTACTTTCGACGAAGAAGACGGGGCTGCAGTCTTTCGAGATGTGATGGGGCTAGACCTCGGCTCATCGTCCAACACGATATCGCGTCGGTGCCAAAGGATTAACTGGTTGACGGCCTGCCCTAGAGTAGTGATCCCCTCAGGTGTGATGTGGTCTATTTCATAATCTTCATAATCATTATCAATGATCCGAAGAACTTGCACCACGTCATAATACAACGAAAGTGAATTGCCGTTGAAGACACGATTCGGCTTTGCCATAGCAGTGGCAACCTGTTTTGTTTTGTTCCCTGCTCTGCCGATCGGGACAAGATGACGACAAGATGTGTCCTTAACAATATCATCGACAGAGAACTTATGGCTTGACCCTAAGCCTGGCGCAGAACCTATGCTGCTAGGGTAGGAAGTTGGAGATATCAAATGCTCCATTGCCATGGGAACCATTGCTCTATTCTGTGGCATTAACTGTCCTCATTTTGTAAGTTCATCTATTCTTTCTTTCACAAATGCTTTGACCTTTTGATCAATCGTATCTTCAATTGTCTTCTTGAACTTGTCATGTATTCTACATAACTCTTTATCGTTTGGGAAATCATCTCTCCAGAACATCTGAGAAGAGATTGCTCGAACCCGTCCACCGTGTTCAGGGTTACCTAGGATAGCGGTAAGTTGGTCATTCTCCCTCTTCGGCTTGAAGAGACCCTTCAATTGCTTTTCAATTACTTCTTTCAATTTTTGCTCTACTGGTTCACAGGGTCGGACTTTTCAAGTTTGCCCTCGCTGGTCAAACCTGACCGAGCTAAGACCCACCGCTTATTGTCCTTAACATAAGCATTCATTTCAATCTTCCAGCCACGAAACTTCTTGCTGCAAGAGACCAATGTTGCTTTCTTTACAGCTTCTTTCGTGCCTTTGGGAACTTGAATTGTTTCTTTAACTTCTGTCACAACTCATTCTTGTCCACCTCAGGGAATTTTCTCCAATTCTCGGTTGTGGTCAGCACGAGCTCTCTAACAAGACAACCGCATGCATTTTGTTACTTTGTAACTGAATCCAGTGGTTCTTGGGGAAGCTCACCTGGACTGACACTTGTTATGTATATGATGTGGCTCAATGGACCCTTATTGGGACCTCGTTGCCCTCATTTTCGCTTGACTGAATTTGAGGATTCAACCATTGGAGAACCTTCTGCGGTTTTAAGAGCAAAAGTCACCTCGTTGTCTTGGCAATTAAGCTAGGTAGAAAAGAATTATAAGACTTCATATACTTGACAACCAACATTAACTTAAACTGCTGGAGTTAAGATTAGTGATCCATAACTCGCCGGCAGGATCATATTCCAGGTCGAGATCATCTCAAGTCTTTTAATTTTTATATTTAGAAAAGGATCTGATAGACTATGATACGAGCCTAAACTGCTGGAGTCACTAAACTCAACATCGTCGACTTCATTGTTACTACCAGCACCAGTCTTCTTAGGGCTTTCCATGTTAGAACTTGAAAAGCAACAGAAGGGATTTCTTGTTATAGTACTCAGTGATTACAAAGACATCCTAATATGTAAAATCACATCCCAATATATAAAATAGAGTGAACATGGTGGATTTACAAAGACAACATGTATCCGTGTTATAGTACTCAGTGATTACAAAGACAACATGGACTACCTGTTAGCACAACAAGATTATCTCCTTTAACACAATAACTATTCTAAATAATTAATTGGTGCCCGTATGAACACACATAGAAAATGTAGAAGAAACAATTGAGCTAAATTTGCTTTGCTTTCTGATGTATGTGATATCCTTACTCCCGGCTTAATAGGATTTATAGAGTACTCATACCACCAAGGTATACCTTCTTTTCCGGAAGCCCACCTGCAAAGGACTTCGGGGTTAAGCGTGCTTGCCCCGGAGGAATTTGGGGATGGGTGACCGACCGGGAAGTTTTCTCAGGTGCGCACGAGTGAGGACAAAGTGCGCAGAAAAGACGAGTGGTGGTATGTGGGGACAGTCTATGGTCCTACGGTATGGTACGTATGTTGCTAACCGGGCGTACGGTATGCGTATGCCAGTACTGAATGTACGGACGTGGCTAAGAGGGGGCGTTCCTGTCTTGGTGTTGACCGGCGAGGACGTCGGTCTTCTAAGGGAGGTGGATTGTGTGATATCCTTACTCCCGGCTTAATAGGATTGATAGAGTACTCATACCACCAAGGTATACCTTCTTTTCCGGAAGCCCACCTGCAAAGGACTCCGGGGTTAAGCGTGCTTGGCCCGGAGGAATTTGGGGATGGGTGACCGACCGGGAAGTTTTCCCGGGTGCGCACGAGTGAGGACAAAGTGCGCAGAAAAGACGTGTGGTGGTATGTGGGGCTAGTCTATGGTCCTAGAGAGCCATCACAAATGGTATCAGAGCCGACCCTCGCAGTTTCACGGGTGCGTACGGGTCAGTGGGAAGGATACGGTAGCGTATGGGTCAGGGACGTGGGTACGTACACATGACGTGTGGGTCCTCTGTGTGGGACACGGTATGGTACGTATGCTACTAACCGGACGTATGGTATGCGTATGCCAGTACTGAACGTACGGACGTGGCTAAGAAGGGATGTTCCTATCTTGGCGTTGACTGACGAGGACGTCGGTCTTCTAAGGGGGGTGGATTGTGTGATATCCTGACTCCCGGCTTAATAGGATTGATAGAGTACTCATACCATCAAGGTATACCTTCTTTTCTGGAAGCCCACCTGCAAAGGACTCCGGGGTTCAGCGTGCTTGGTCCGGAGGAATTTGGGGATGGGTGACCGACCGGGAAGTCTTTCCGGGTGCGCACGAGTGAGGACAAAGTGCGTAGAAAAGACGAGTGGTGGTATGTGAGGACAATCTATGATCCTAGAGAGCCATCACAATGTAAACAATTAATTTTCTCTCTAAACAATTTGCTCTCTGGTCCACCTTCAAACAAAATCTAAACAATTAATCTAAGCAATTTTCAAGGTCTCTAAACAAGTAATCTAAACAATCTAAAAGGGGAGGGGTCGGCGCAGTGGAGAGCGCCGGCGGTGAGGGACGGTGGGGAGGGGGCAGCGCACGGTGGGGTTCGATGCCGGGAAGGAAGAGGCGGTGCGGGGAAGATTAAGGCAAGGGGGTGCGGCGGTGATGGTGCCGGAGGGGGACAGACAAGGGAGGAGGGAGGCGGCGGCGAGGGCGAGGACGACACTCGGCCAGCGGTGAGGGCAAGGAAGTAGGCGGCACGGGGAGGGGGGAGGGAACGAGGCGGTGTGGGGGACAGAAAAGGGAGGAGGGAGAAAATGTAGGAAAGAGGCGGGCATACATATATGGCAACGACCTTGGCGACGGTGACGAAGCTCGGCGGCGAGGACGGCGAGGATGAAGCTCGGCGACGAGGGCTTTGGCGGCGAAGGAAAATATTGGCAGCCTGACAGCGTCTAAGTGAAATCTTCAGGGTTGGGTTTTTTCGAGGAGACCGAGCGGCCTTATATAGGCGCAGATTTTCACAGAAGGCTCTTAGATAAACACCGCCTGTGAAGATGTATTAGTGCAGGCGGTTTGTAAATTGTAATTTAGAACCGCCTGAGTGGCCTTATATAGGCGCAGATTTTTTACATGCGGCTCTTAGTTAAACACCGCCTATAAAAAATGTTTAAATTATCTTGCCACTTCGCGCGCAGAGATAATAAATATGCATCGTTGCCACAATGAACATATATAACTTATGAACATTGCAATTCAGAGATAAACATTTGCAACTCAATGAACATTTCATAGTTTATACACATTGCGTGCCCTCAAAACTATACATTTCAGACTTATATTTCTTATGAAGCTCCCATCCATCGATCTAAACTGTACCGTCGAGCTTGCTCCCAAACACATCTCTTATATTCTTCTGGATCCTAAAAATAACATTGACATTCTTTAAATTAACAAATGTCAAATGAGGAATGATATATAACCTAGGTTGGTCACTAACACAAAGTTACTAACCTTGATAAGTAGATTATAGCAATAATTTTTCAACATCGGGCGCATTAGGCTGATGAAGCAAACGCTGAACTTCAAGTAGTAAATTTTTGAAAGTAATACGAGGACACCACCCCTATGAAATATCAATTTAAGCAACATAAGAAACGACTTCAAATAAGTTCGGCAACAATTACTAATTACTTGAGCAAAATAAGTCTATCTTACAATCTCTTGATCAAGAACCCCAAGACAGAGTGCTCCTGAGCGATGGACATTCGGGTGGAAGAAACCAGATGGAAAGGCGCATCTTGGAGGTACCAAGGGATAGTTCTCCGAGAAGGAGATTGTCGGTGGGTAGTAACCACCTTCCCAGTCAGTCTACAAAGGCAGTTCCTTAATAAGGGGATGATGGTTATACTGGATTGTGCTTATTCTTCATGTCTTACCCCTTCTTACCGGGGATGATGCACTGCCACTTCATTAAGTCTCCTGACTCAGGCTTCGCAAAGAAACCCTACGCAGATAAATTGGACAACAAGTGACAGAAATGGCGAGCCATGAAATTGCAAATACCAAAAACAAACAAGGCGGAAAAGCAAAACTACAGAGCGACTGGTGTGCCATATGTACATACATGGGGGTGGTTCTTGCGCCACGCCAAGCGCTCCTCCTTGAGTCGGGCACGCGCCAAGTCGATAACAAAGTTCTCAGCCATGAACGATGATGACGAAGACGTAGAATAGGAGGGAGTAGTGACGGCGACGATGACGATGGCGAACAGTGGACGGTAGGCGGATGTCGCACTAGAGTTGGTCGATCGCTAAGGGTTCGAAGAGAGAGCGGTTGGAGTTGAACGGAAGGGAAAAGTGTGGCCCAAGGAGGAGGGGGTGCAGAGGACTTAATTGCGGCCAGTGGTGCAGAGACAGGCGAGATCAAAGCGCGTCTTCTATTGTTGACAAAGGGAGATGAGCGGCCCGAGGAGGACGAGCTGCGGAGAACTTAATTGCGGCCGGTAGTGCAGAGAAGTGCGACCAGTGTGCGACCCTCCTCCTCCTCAAAGATGAATTAAACACCGACCGCGAAGATGTATTATCACAGGCGGTTTTTTAGTATAGAATTGCCTGAAAAAAAATTTACTATAGTTAAGATTAATTAATATTCTTGATCAAAATTTGAGAGCTTGTAAAAGCCCAAATTCCATGTTCTTGTAATATGATTTAGTGTCACAGGTGCCCATTGGATTTCATTTGGAAAAACCTTTCAAATTGGTTAGAACATAAAAAATAAATAAATAGGTTATTTGTCATTTTTATATCTTGCATAATACCATGATTTTGTGAGTGAATTTTTCTATGGGATTTTTCAGTCATCATACCAACCTCTATGATTTTCTTCAGATTTTTACAAATTTGTTTGAATCAATGTGGGTTCAAAATTTGAAGAATGCCTCATATGTATATGAGCATTTCATTAGAATGAAGGATAATTAGAATTTTGACATGTTGGATTGCAATATGTTCATACAAACAAACTTTCAGTGGAAGACCCATCTTTTAGGAGATATGAAAATCTAAATAATATGTGCATATAAATTAATTCTAGATTTACCAAAACATAACAATATTACCTATATAAGTTTTAAACTTTTTGTTCCATCTAGTAAATATTAATTTTTGAAGAATATAGAAAAAAGAATCATCGAGTTTGGACTTAATTTGCAGAATCTATACATGTTTGAGTATTTACATTGGAATCTAAATAAAAAATGAAGCAATGGAAGAAGAAACTGAAGAGCAGACCTATGATGTGGCAATTATCACAGACGGTTTTTTAATATAGAACCGCATGTAAAAAAAGCTTACTAAGTTTAGAATTAATTAATATTCTTGATCAAAATAAGGGGGCTTGTAAAAGCCCAAATTCTAAGTTCTTGTAATATGATTTAGTATTACATGTGCCCATTAAATTTCATTTAGAAAAACCTTTGAAATTGGTCAGAACATAAAAAATAAATAAATAGGTTACTTGTCATTTTTGTATCTTGCATAATACAATAATTTTTTAGTGAATTTTTCTATGGGACCTTTTAGTCATCATACCGACCTCTATGATTTTTTCAGATTTTTACAAATTTGTTTGAATCAATGTTTGTTCAAAATTTGAAGAATGCCTCATACGTGTTTGAATCAATGATGGTTAATTTGAATTTTGACAAGTTAGATTGCTTTAAAAAATATAAAAAATCATACATGTCAAAATAAGAAAATATGTTCATACAAACAAACTTTTAGTGGAAGATCCATATTTTTAGGAGATATGAAAATCTGAACAATATGTGCATATAAATTAATTTTATATTTACTTTTGGTACCTTGCGGACTAGGTACCCCCGCATAGTGGGTAAAAGACAGCATGAGCCCCACCTCCCAGCTGAGGCGGGCCCCAACATAAGCCACGTGCCCTGGGCCCCGTGGTTAGCCCCACTGAGTGAGGTCCGGAGCTGCCACGTGTCCCCAGGCTCCGAGCCACCTCTCCGAAGAGGACAACACCGGGGCTGGCACGTGTACTTGGCTCCGGCTTGAGCCTCCCTGCTGAGGTGGGGTCCGGAGCTGCCACGTGTCTCATGGCTCCGAGCCACCTTCTAGTTGGGGACAACTCCAGAGCAGACACGTGCCCAGGGCTCCGGCCTAAACCTCCCCGCTAAGGTATGGTCCGGATCTGCCACGTGTCGCCATGCACTAAGCCCGTCGACAAGAGCTCCAGAGCTGCCACGTACCCCATGATCCTTCGTGGGTCTTGGGTCGACGAAGTCAAGAAAGAAGTGCAATGTTAGGCTTCGCTTCAATGTCCGCGCCTTCTCCAGAAGCATGGCACACTACGCACACCTCCGCCCTCTGCCTGTTCACCATTATGGTGATAGAACAGGGTGAAGGCATGACAACGGTACAGTGCCACCCAACGGCACAAAGCCGCCAAGGCAGGGCGAGAAGACGCGGCGACAAGAAGGCATCTTCATCATCACTTGACACGCGATCAGGGGCACTCAGCGCGCCGGACGGAGGGACTTAACTCTCCTGCCGGCCACTCTACTCATAGGATGAATGTGACGCACCAGTTCTGTGAAAACAACAGAACCCGGACTGATGCATATGTGTGTCCAGGATGTTCATCACACATACACATTTAATCCACAAACTGAATTCAGAATATATAACCACAAATGAATATGTTCAAGTACTTTATTACATCAATCTCTATTGCAGCGGAAGTCTCTAATCTATTCTAGCAGCGGAAGTCTTCTAATGTTAGCGGAAGCAAACTAAGCAGCAGCGGTGGCTCCATCTCTACTCCATTCCATTCCCACAGGCAAGTTGACGGTAGATCACACGCCTAATACTCCACGTGGTCTTCATAGTACTCCTCTCCTGTTGCTGATGATGTATGATAATGCAAGGGTGAGCACATGACGTACTCAGCAAGTGCGGAAAGTATGACATGTAGCTTACAACAAGGTAGGTATAAAAAGGCTCATTGCAGAAAGAAAAGTTTATTTCACAAAACATGATAAAAACAGCAACTAGATTCAAATGAATTTAATCCCAATCATGTGACCAATTAAAACATCAACATACCTCTTTCATGATTCACCACTTTTCATATCTCATCCGAACATTTATCTTTCTCAACTTTTTCTTATGCTCATGAATACCATCTCGTATTCATTACCATCTCATCTCACATTCAATTCCATCTCATAACTGAGACCAACGCTCATTATCATGACTCAACAGTCCAATCTCATTACCAAGACTCAACAGTCCCGAAAACCAAATCCAAAGACCAAACCAAATACCATCCCAAAAACCATCCCATCTAATCATGGAAGTTGGCCAGGCGCTTGTGACCGGAAGCACGGCTATCATGATAGTTTTACACTCTGTAGAGGTGGCACCACTTTACCCACAAGTTTGTGATTTCGTCACCCGTCGGTGACTGCAGAACCTCCATTATACCAGTATACAACCGTCGGTGTATGGCCAAGAGATCACAAAATAGCCTTTACAAAGGGGCTACTAGATGCATGGACTCACTAAGGTTTCACCAGCAGGATCGAATCACCATTCTCCCACCTACGGGCCCCCTCTTGTGCCATGCAGTTCCCAGGGCAGTCCTGTAAGGGCCTCAGTTTTTGACACACATTTGCAGTGTTCATCACCACACCACACACCTCATTTGAGGAAGGATGATGAACACAAATGAAGAGCAAGTAACAATTATCAACATGCTCCTTAGAGAACAAACTCACACATTGCCAAAGTGGTATTTCACACATGTGATATAAGGGGGGGCTGGACATATGAAAACTCCTACATTTTGCTAAGGATGTCCATGCCAAGTTTCACCAGAATTCCAAACCTTTTTGAGGTCATTTTGGGTATAGTTAGAAAGAGGGCAGTTTGAAACCATATTCAAATTCAAACTGTTTTTATCCCATGAATTTAAAAGTGGGAGGCATATTCTTACTCAGCACATTTTTGTGAGCTCACACATCAATTTTCACTCCATTTGGAGTTGATCTTGACATGAGCTAAGTGGGAGAAGTTCAAACTTTATTTGAATTCAAGACCGAACTTGTGCTGAAATTCACTCAAACCAAACCCAATTTGAGTTCTACTCAATTCAAATGGCTCATGGGTGAATAATTTGAATCACCAGGGGTATTATGGGGCTCACTGTTTACTACAGTGATTAGGAGTAAATTCCAGAGGTTAAAACCCCGGGTGGGACCCACATGTCATAGAGGGAAGAAGGAGAAACTTTCACCCAAAGTCAGAGTCTCGGTGGGAAATTCCACCGAGCAGCTGTCGGCTGTGCCACCGAGCAGCTACCGGCGCCACCAGCTGCTTTCCTCTCCGCGCGCTGGCGCCCGGGGCGGCTTGCTCGTGCTTCCACGCGACCGGCACCGCCTCCACTGAGCAGGAGTCGGCCGGCTTTATCTTCTCGCGGGCAAACCCGAGCAGCGGCATTGTCTCTCGCCGCAGCTCTCTGCTCAATCGGGAAAACCAGCAAAACCATCTCCTCCTTCGTCCTTGAGCTGCTAGACAGCCACCTGAGGTCGCACTCCACCTCCCCAACGCCAGAAACCCCGAGCTCCGACCTCCTTTGCCTGAAAACGATCGCCACCGCGGCGACCTAGCCTCAGCCGAGAGTCAGGTGCCCGTGGGCAGCGTTCCACAGGCGTTTTCACGGTCCAGCGAAAGAGGCAACAGGAGCGCGCGACCACCGTGCTGCTCTCCTCCAAGTTTGGAAGCCAACCGTGAAGAATCCGCAGAGAATTTCCAGTTTTTGCTCCGGCGACCGTAAACCAAGCTTCCGGTACGGTTTCTTTAAATTCTCGCTCTATGATCTTTCGGAGGTCATCAAATCTTGCACATAGACGCTGGACTATCCGGCGATCAAGTTCTTTTCTGCATCCGTAGCGTGAAACTGTCTAGGAGTGACGAATTTCGAGCTCGATCAAGGGCGGTCATGGCGGGCACGATCGGTCACACGGTGCCGACCAACCTGCCGCCATCCCTGAACCCTTTTGACACCTTGTCGAGCTTCCTAGAGGTACGCTGATGCAGTAAGGCCGTTTGTTCGAGGTGTTGGCGGGTTTAGAAACCACGGTCGACGGTGCCGAACCTCAACCGACGCCGCGGCACGTCGCCGAGCTATTTCCGGTCACCCCCAGCCCGACCTGACACCATCGACGTGTTCCTCGACGTCGACAACCCCCTGGCGGCGAGTTTCAGACCATGGGAGGTCCGGCAGCGGCGAGCCGGCGAGCCCCGAGTCTGCTCCGGCGAGGTCAGCGGCGCGGGCGCGAGAGAACGGCGGGAGGAAGAAGAAGCCGGCTGGCCCATGTGTCAGCGGCTGAAGAATTTAAATCGGGATCGGGTGTGGCCGGGGATCGGCTGTGCTGGCGCGCAAATACCCTGTGAGCTCCGGTGTGCCGGACACCTCCGCGCTCTACACGTGTGGTATCCCCGGTGGGCCGGACACCTCCGCGCTCGACACGTGTCCCCACGGGCCCCGATAGTTTAAACTTTTCCCCGATTTTCAGAATTCATCCAAACTTCAGGTCCTCATAACTTTGGCTAGAAAGCTCCAAATTGAGTGAACAAAATTTTGCTGGATTCAGCTCTCTGAGTACTTTCCAGCAAATCAAGTTTCACTTCATGAAATTCCTTAATTCTCCAGAATTAAATCCTCAAAGTTTAAACTATTGGAATTTTAACTGGAGAATCCTGTGGAGGAAAATCCTGAAATTTTGCTGGGATGTTCACCAAAATATCGCTGAACTACCATAAAAATTTCAGATCCATTTGAGCTCATTTGATCCACCTAATGGTGTGATTAGTGAAACTGTTCCAGAGAAAATAGAAAATGTTCAGAAACATTTTCAGAATTTTCTCTGAAATTGTTTAGCTCATATCTTTAGTTAGGAACTTCCAAATTAAGTGAGACCAACTCCATTAGAACCCTCTGAAAATCTAGTTTTCAGAAAGTCATAGTTTGCTTCATGAAAATTCCTAGAACACCCTAAGAGTTCCTATTAAGGTCAAGGACATAATTAATTGTGGAAGGCTCAAATGAGCTTTGCTGCAACTAAAACTTGACCAAGTCTCTGTTTAGGTTGTAACCAAGCCACAGTAAAAGTTTCACAGTCATTAGGTCTGTCTAGCAAGGATTATAGACTTCACAACTTCAAAGTTAATACAAATGCATTTAAATTGATACATATATTGCTCTTATCATGTAGTCGCTAAGGTCGAGGAGGAACCCGAAGTCCTAGACTTCGTTACTCCGAAGGAGCAGCTAGCCTATGACCAAGAGCAGCAAGGCAAGCTCCGTTTTGCATTAACCTTTTACAAATTTTTATTGTTTTGAGCACATACATGAATACTATTGTTCCGTGCATTAGAGTCTTGTTTGAAAACCCAAGTGCATAGCCAATAAAGCCATGGGTTGGGTTTAGGATTGAAAACCTCGTTAGCCACTGCCTTGCTAAGATAGAGTAGGATTCGGTACAAGTCGAGTAGTTGGAACTACTCGCGAGCATAGGCTAGAGGCACTCGACTCGGGTAGAGATAGCACATGAAACACATGGCAAGAAAATGAGACCAAGCGGAGAGTAAGGGCAGCAGGACTTTGGGGCCTGTGTGTTGTAGCTCCACTTGTGTCGATTGAGGACCGAGCCGTGTGCGGGCCTGTTGAACAAGCTAGAACAGTACCGAAGACCTACCGGCTATATGGGAACCGGGAAACTGATGTAACTCGGGTAGCTGGGTGTTGAGGCATAGCTGGTCGTTCAGAGGGTAGGTTGAGAGCTCGAGGTGTAAATCGGCTGGCGGCACTGAGATGCGTGTGCAGAGACCTCTTGCTCGGGACGATTGGACCGGTTCAACATTTGCTAACGGGTGAAAGGTAGTCGCGTACGGCGTCCGTGATGGTTGTTGTAGGCAACATCGAGTACGGGCGTACGTGACGGGTTGTTCGGGTAACCCTGCAGGTGTAAATCGATTATAATCGCCGTCCCTCGCGGTCAGTGAGTACCACTTGTTCACTGTACCGTGACGTAGAAAGAACAGGCTAGTCACATGTTAAAATGTTGCTGATTGAAAGATGGACATTGATTGTTAATGATATGCTGTAGCTTAGAGCTAACTAAAGTGGTACTCACTGCTTGTGTTTGAAGCTTTTGTAGGGTTCTATGAGGAAGGGACTCCCGAAGAGGAGACGGAACCCCAGGAGGGGAACCCCGTCGAGTGGGAGTCGTGCACGCCGCAGAGTTAGTGTGCGTGTGTGCTAGCAAGGACATGTTCGAGGGCTGAACGTGCACTTGATGCTTAACGCCGGCGAGTGTAGACTAAACTTATTTTGATGTAAACAAGTTCATAAACCTGTTTATGTAATAAAATTTCTGCTTCCCCTTTGTACCTTTGACGTGTGTTATACGGTGCTGTGCAACGCAGCACCCCTCAGCGTGATCCTGGCTCGACAGGACCAATGGGGTCGTGTCAGCGTTGGTATCAGAGCTCGCTTGAGGTTTAACACAGTACAAAGGTCTTCTTTTTCAAAAATCCAGTGAGGAATGAGTTAGTAGCCCATATAAGAATGTTATTAGCCTATAGAAAGTGGCATATTAACCTATTTGTTATGTCAGAAAATCGTGTATCTCGGGACGTTTATGTCTTGGGGGGTACACGTAAGCGCTGTCCACCAGTGCGCACAAGCTGAAGGGTGGAGCCCCACGGGTGGCAGGTAACCCGACCCGCTTTAGTATCCTCTACGACTTTTCATGTCGTTTGGGGTATTCGAGCAACGTCTGTCCCTGGCGTGCGTGGTGCAACATGGGAGACCCCGTCACGTGGTCTAAAACGTGAACACGTAACTCAAGGCGTGGTTGGCTTGAGAACATCCGGGCGAGTGATGACGGCCGGGTGTACGAACTGTATGGATTCCGGGCTCGGTGTGCAGCCGAGTCTGATGATTGTTTGAGTTTCTGCAGGTAGCCTGACCACGAAACGGTAGACGTGTAGCATCCGTGTGCGAGTGACGAGTAGTGCCACTGAACTAACGAAGCCGGCTAAGTCCGGTATAGGTTTTTATTTGTGAGGACGTAGTACCGACATAATCTGGTGAGGCATCGACGTCACACCCAACTAAATGAACAAATTTATTTAAAACTTGAAAGTTTTGATCCAAAGTAGTAAAACTTGATGTAACTCCTTCCCTTGAACAGGATATTCAAAGTTTACAAGTTTTCAACTTATAGGTTGTTAAGGACAGAACACTCTGTTTTAGCTGAATCAAGACTGAAGTTAATCAGAGGTTAGAGGTTGAGTTCTTTCGAGGTTGGGGTAGTATGATACATTTCTGGAAAGCTTTGGAAGATCTTTACAACTTTTCTGTTGAGCTCCAGAGGTGTTTCATCCCTTAATCAATCGAAAAATGCAGTAGAGTTGAAACTGTCCAGAAAACAGGGCAGAGCAAACACTCTCTGTAACTCTCTGTAAGTTAAGCATAACTTCCTGCATAAAAATCCAAAAAATAGAAAATGAGGTAGTTCTGGAAAGCTTATGAGATGGGTTACAACTTTGTAACAGAAAGTTTTGTCAGATTAGGAACAGAAGTAACTGGGATTCTTGGATTAAATCAGTACCTAAAGCAGGGAGGTGCTGTCCAATTGTTTCCAGAAATTCTGTTAACTTTGACATCTCATGACTTTTGAACCAGGACAGATCTTAGGCCAAGCAAACACTGTCTGGAAAGCTATTGAAGTTAGCTTTAACTTTGATGTTGAGCTCCAGAATTGGTTTTGCTTTTTACATGGCCTAAATCAGGTTGAAATGGAAACTGGTCAGGGCTGTCATGGGAACAGCAGATCAGCAGTCAAATTTGTTTAAAATTTGAACTATGTTTCCAAATTTTATGGGTTCAATGACATGTTTTATGTTATAACTCAGAGGTTTACTGTTTAATAAATATTTGACAATTCTCAAATATATTTTTACAGATGGCAGCAGATAAACAGTTGGAGAACGGGTGGGTGGTTTCCCACTGTTCTAATCGTAGCGGCTACCCGGAAGCATTGTGGCAAATGCTCCAATATTTCGGGTACAACCAGATGCCGCAATACTTCGCCAAGGAAGAAGGCGAAGAGGGGAACAAGACGTGGACGATCCATGTCGAGGTTCCTGCAGGACCTACGCCACCCGGTTGGGTGCCATTCACCGTCACGGTGAGAGGAAGACAACCGGAAGGGATATGGCAAGTGGCAGCCCGTGACACTATGTCACGTTTCTGCCAACTACACGTACAGGCTATGGGGGGCACTCCATACGCACTCGTTCCGGTGGAGGGACGAGCTCAGCAGGTGTGGGAAGAGAGGTACCTGGAGGCAACGGATCCGAGTTGCCCAAGGTACAACCTCGCGGAGGCAAATCTCAGCCTCCAGATGAGGGCGGGAAACGCCGTGATGGACAGCCAAGCTGTTCATACGGAGCATCTCGCCACAAAGCTCAAGGAGAGCACAAGCCGTGGAGATCATTTTGAGAGTGCTCACAGCGCACTCCGCAATGTGCTCCTTCCGACGATCAAGCGACTGAATAAACAGCACAATCAGTTGCGTCGTCTGAAGAAGGCAAAGAAGAAGAGCCGTGTTGACATCGCGGCGTTGCAAGAGCTGGTGCAGACCCTAACCCAGCAGAATGAGGACCTTGCTCAAGAGCGGGACGACGCTATCGAGGAAGGACAAGGCTGGGAAGAGGACTACAACCAAGCTATGGACGAGGTGCATGCTTTGCAGGACCTCGTGCCCCCGGTGTTAGGCATACCGGTGGTCTTGGGTCTTCCAGCAATGGGAGAACCCGGAATGGGAGAAGAGGTGGTAGATCCAGAGCCACCAGCAGAGGTACCGGAGGAGGACGACCCACAGGAGGTCGAGTTCTACTCTAAGTAGGGGGTTACAGTTGCCATGTAGGGCAGCCAGGGTAGCGTAACCCAACTTTTGTAATCGGTGACATGTCGTGTAGACAGTAGCGTATGTATAGGTGGTGACGACATGAGCACGACTTCTCGGAGATCCGAGAATAATGTATCTTGTATAAAGTTTATGCTTTATCAATATATGTGAATGTTGTGCAAATTAATCATGTGTCACTTCAATACCCACTGTTGCTTATGGAATTTTAAGTAAGACATGTGCTAAGTGCTGCTATTTTGAATTTCAGAATGACGCGTACTCGTGCCAACCCTGACGTTGGGGGTACCAGTCAAGGGGGAGAGACCTCCCAACCACCTTCCGAGGACTCCTCGGGACAACAGCAGCAACAGCAACAGCAAACACCGCCACCGCCACTGCCAACGGTTACATTGGCTGACATTGTCGCGGCAATGGCGGGCTCGCATCAGCAGCACACAGAGTTGCTGCAGACTCTCATCGCCAATACGTCTCGCCCAGAGAGACGTCAAGATCGTGAGGAGCGCCAACAGAACTCCTACTCTGACTTCCTGGCGACTCATCCCCCTGTATTCTCAAGGGCGGATGAACCACTTGACGCGGACAACTGGCTCCGCGCCATAGAGATGAAGTTCGGGCTGCTCCAAATTAGCGAGCAGCGCAAGACTCAGTTCGCGGTCCAGCAGCTCCAAGGATCCGCGAGCGCGTGGTGGGCCAACTTCTGTGCTTCACAGCCCACCGACCGAGTGATGACCTGGATGGAGTTCCGGACGGCCTTCAGGGCCTATCATATACCGCCAGGTTTAATGAAGAGGAAGATGCAGGAGTTCTTGCACCTGCAGCAAGGGAGCCGGAACGCGCTGGAATACTCCAGAGCGTTCAACGATCTCGCGCTCTACGCGTCGTATCACGCAGATACAGACGAGAAGCGGCGAGACCACTTTTACCAGGGGCTTAACCCGCTCCTGAAGGACAAGTTGGCGATGTTCAATCGCGGCAGCCTCAACGACATCATTGATGCTGCGATTGTTCAGAAGGACTCCGGCAAGGAGTTAGCGGCGGCGGAGAGGAAGCGAAGCGCGCCGCAGAGCAGCGGAGAAGGAGGCAGTCCTTCTCAGAAGTTTCGGATGGTGAATCGCCCACCATCAGGTTCACGCTGGCAGCCACCACAGCGGTCGATGCCGTTCCGCGGTCGGCCGTACTCTTCACCGGCATTCCGGCCGGCACTGCCAGCACCACCGCAACAACAACAACAGCAGCGGGCGACGCCGCGTGCGTTTGCACCTCAGCAACGCATGCCGGGCTTTCGTCCACCGAGCACTCCACCAGCAGAGGCCACATGTTACAAGTGTGGTCGTCCAGGGCACTTCGCGAGCAGTTGCCCGGAGAGGCAAGTCGGCGGAGTGGCACCACAGTTTCCGGGGAGGAATCAACCCCGGAACCCTACTAATGCGCGGCGGGCAAACCCTAGGCCCGGCACCGTCCACCAGCTTGCCATTGAGGACGTGCCGGAGGGCGAGCCAATCCTTGCGGGTATGTTCCAACTCCACCAGCATCCCGCTATAGTACTATTTGATTCAGGCGCCACGCATAGCTTCATTAGTCAAGATTTCATTGATAAATATAGCTTGCAAATACTACCCACCGATAGTCCTTATGTGATCTGTTCACCGGGTGGGAAAATTTCAGCAAGCACGATGGTCCCAAAAGCGCCATTGTGCTTAGAGGGTAGAGTCTACCCTACATCTCTCATAATCTTAGAGGGACAAAAGGTCGATGTCATCTTAGAGATGTCGTGGTTAACCCGCCACGGCGCTGTTTTAGACACCGTCCTCTGAGTCGTGCACTTGAATTCAGAAGTGCACGAGTCTCACTCATTATTTCTGGACAGTCCAGAAATAAAACTTCCAACTGTCTATCAAGCCACAACCATCAGATTGGAGGATATTCCAGTGGTCCGAGAGTTCCCTGATGTATTCCCGGACGATTTGCCGGGGATGCCGCCTGATAGAGAGGTGGAGTTCAAGATTGAACTTGCACCGGGAACCATGCCAATATCCCGAAGGCCGTACAAGATGGCGCCCAAGGAGTTGGCTGAACTGAAGGCTCAGCTCACGGACCTTCTGGAGAAGGGTTTTATTAGGCCGAGCTCCTCGCCATGGGGCTGTTCGGCATTATTTGTCAAGAAGAAGGATGAGACGTTGCGGCTTTGCTTGGACTATCGTCCATTAAATGCCGTAACCATCAAGAACAAGTACCCGTTGCCACGGATCGACATGTTGTTTGATCAGTTGGTCAAAGCAAAAATCTTTTCCAAGATGGACTTAAGATCTGGGTACCATCAGATTAAAATAAGGGCTGAGGACATTCCGAAGACGGCGTTCTCGACGAGGTACGGACTTTATGAGTACCTGGTTATGTCCTTCGGCCTCACCAATGCTCCAGCTCACTTCATGTACTTGATGAACTCGGTATCCATGCCGGAGCTGGACAAGTTTGTCGTGGTCTTCATTGACGACATTCTGGTGTATTCCAAGTCGGAGGAAGATCACAAGAAGCATCTGCGTATAGTCTTGCAACGGCTGAGGGATCGCAAGTTATACACAAAATTCAGCAAATGCGAGTTTTGGATATCACAAGTGCCTTTCCTCGGGCATATCATCTCAGCGGAGGGTATCGCTATGGACCCGAGCAAGATCACTCAAGTGCTGAATTGGAAATCCCCGAGAACTGTTCACGAGGTACGGAGTTTCCTCGGACTCGCGGGATATTATCGGAGGTTCATCCCGAACTTCTCGAAGATTGCCAAGCCAATGACAGAGCTGCTGAAGAAGGCTACCAAATATGTTTGGAGTCCAGCATGTGAAGCAGCATTCAAGGCTTTAGTCAAGCACCTGACATCAGCACCGGTTTTGGCGCAGCCAGACACAACAAAACCGTTCGATGTGTACTGCGATGCATCCGGCATTGGGCTCGGATGTGTGCTGATGCAAGACCGAAGAGTGGTCGCGTATGGGTCACGGCAGCTTAGAAACCATGAGCAAAATTATCCAACTCACGATTTGGAGCTCGCTGCCGTGGTACTTGCACTAAAAATGTGGAGGCACTACCTACTCGGTAACCTCGTACATTTATATACCGACCACAAAAGCCTCAAGTACATATTCACTCAGAAGGAGCTGAACATGAGGCAACGAAGATGGTTAGAACTGATAAAGGATTATGAGATAGAGATCCATTATCATCCGGGCAAGGCAAACGTAGTGGCAGATGCGCTGAGCCGCAAGTCACACGTCAATAATTTGACCATCACACCGTTGGAAGAGAGCGAACCACCACTACATGTGATTCCACACGGAGCTCTCTACAACCTAGCTTTGATCCCCACCATCCGTGAAGAGATAGCGGCAGCCCAGAAGAATGACAAGGGCATGTCACATTTACGGAGACGTGTAGACAGTGGGGAGTTGAAATGTTTCCGGAAGGACGAAGACGGCGTCCTATGGTTCAAGGACCGGATCGTCATACCCCGAAACCCGGAACTACGAAAGAGGATCTTTGATGAGGCTCACTTATCAAAGTTCTCTATTCACCCCGGCAGCAACAAGATGTATCAAGAACTCCGAAGGAAGTTTTGGTGGACACGGATGAAGCGCGAAGTTGCAAAATACGTGTCAGAGTGTGATACATGTCGAAGGGTGAAGGCAGATCATATGCGGAAACCGGGACTGCTGCAACCACTGGGCATTCCTGCCTGGAAGTGGGAGGACGTGAGCATGGATTTCATCGTCAGTTTACCCACCACCTTACAGAAACATGATTCCGTGTGGGTGATCGTCGATCGGCTCACCAAAGTTGCCCATTTCATCCCGGTCAACACAAACTACAACGCCAAGAAGTACGCTGAACTGTACATCTCACGGATCCTATGCTTGTACGGCGTACCCCATACCATCATATCGGACCGGGGCACTTTATTTGTGTCCCGTTTTTGGGAGCAGCTGCACGCTGCCTTGGGGACGAAGCTGATCCGTAGTTCAGCCTACCACCCGCAGACGGATGGACAAACGGAGCGGGTAAATCAAATCTTAGAAGACATGCTACGAGCTTGCGCTATCGACCACGGCAAGAATTGGGATGATCACTTGCCGTTAGCTGAGTTCTCGTACAACAATGGGTACCAAGCCAGCATCAAGATGGTGCCCTACGAGGCGCTATACGGTAGGAAATGCCGCACACCTTTGAACTGGTGTGAGTCTGGTGAAAGGGTTACCTTCGGGATTGACCTCGTCAACAACGCGGAAGAAAAGGTTCGACTAATTCAAGCGAACCTAAAAGCCGCTCAATCCCGACAGAAACAGTATGCGGACTAGAGAAGGCGCCCATTACAATTCGAAGTTGGAGATCACGTATATCTACGTGTAGCTCCAATGAAGGGCGTAAACAGATTTGGGGTGAGAGGAAAGTTGGCACCCCGGTTCATCGGTCCATTCAAGATTACCGAAAGATGTGGACCAGTGGCATACCGGCTGACATTACCAGAAGCACTTTCCGGTGTGCACGACGTCTTTCACATTTCCCAGCTGAGGAAGTGTCTCAAGCTATCGACTACCGTTCAGCTGGAAGACATTGAAGAACTGCAACCGGATCTCACCTATCGGGAGGAACCGGTGCAGATTATTGATGAAAAGGCCCGAACCACACGCAACCGTACGTTGTGGTTCTACAAGGTTCTATGGAGTAATCACTCCATGTACGAAGCGACATGGGAGAGCGAAGAATTCCTTCGCACTAACTACCCCGAATTTTTCACGTCGCATATCCGGTAATTTTCCACAGTCCTCTCTCACATTTTCACCTTATAATCTCGGGACGAGATTCTTTTAAGGGGGGAGGAATGTAAGGGCCTCAGTTTTTGACACACATTTGCAGTGTTCATCACCACACCACACACCTCATTTGAGGAAGGATGATGAACACAAATGAAGAGCAAGTAACAATTATCAACATGCTCATTAGAGAACAAACTCACACATTGCCAAAGGGGTATTTCACACATGTGATATAAGGGGGGGCTGGACATATGAAAACTCCTACATTTTGCTAAGGATGTCCATGCCAAGTTTCACCCAAATTCCAAACCTTTTTGAGGTCATCTTGGGTATAGTTAGAAAGAGGGCAGTTTGAAACCATATTCAAATTCAAACTGTTTTTATCCCATGAATTTAAAAGTGGGAGGCATATTCTTACTCAGCACATTTTTGTGAGCTCACACACCAATTTTCACTCCATTTGGAGTTGATCTTGACATGAGCTAAGTGGGAGAAGTTCAAACTTTATTTGAATTCAAGACCAAACTTGTGCTGAAATTCACTCAAACCAAACCCAATTTGAGTTCTACTCAATTCAAATGGCTCATGGGTGAATAATTTGAATCACCAGGGGTATTATGGGCCTCACTGTTTACTACAGTGATTAGGAGTAAATTCCAGAGGTTAAAACCCCGGGTGGGACCCACATGTCATAGAGGGAAGAAGGAGAAACTTTCACCCAAAGTCAGAGTCTCGGTGGGAAATTCCACCGAGCAGCTGTCGGCTGTGCCACCGAGCAGCTACCGGCGCCACCAGCTGCTTTCCTCTCCGCGCGCTGTCGCCCGGGGCGGCTTGCTCGTGCTTCCACGCGACCGGCACCGCCTCCACTGAGCAGGAGTCGGCCGGCTTTATCTTCTTGCGGGCAAACCCGAGCAGCGGCATTGTCTCTCGCCGCAGCTCTCTGCTCAATCGGGAAAACCAGCAAAACCATCTCCTCCTTCGTCCTTGAGCTGCTAGACAGCCACCTGAGGTCGCACTCCACCTCCCCAACGCCAGAAACCCCGAGCTCTGACCTCCTTTGCCCGAAAATGATCGCCACCGCGGCGACCTAGCCTCAGCCGAGAGTCAGGCGCCCGTGGGCAGCGTTCCACAGGCGTTTTCACGGTCCAGCGAAAGAGGCAACAGGAGCGCGCGACCACCGTGCTGCTCTCCTCCAAGTTTGGAAGCCAACCGTGAAGAATCCGCAGAGAATTTCCAGTTTTTGCTCCGGCAACCGTAAACCGAGCTTCCGGTACGGTTTCTTTAAATTCTCGCTCTATGATCTTTCGGAGGTCATCAAATCTTGCACATAGACGCTGGACTATCCGGCGATCAAGTTCTTTTCTGCATCCGTAGCGTGAAACTGTCTAGGAGTGACGAATTTCGAGCTCGATCAAGGGCGGTCATGGCGGGCACGATCGGTCACACGGTGCCGACCAACCTGCCGCCATCCCTGAACCCTTTTGACACCTTGTCGAGCTTCCTAGAGGTACTCTGATGCAGTAAGGCCATTTGTTCGAGGTGTTGGCGGGTTTAGAAACCACGGTCGACGGTGCCGAACCTCAACCGACGCCGCGGCACGTCGCCGAGCTATTTCCGGTCACCCCCAGCCCGACCTGACACCATCGATGTGTTCCTCGACGTCGACAACCCCCTGGCGGCGAGTTTCAGACCATGGGAGGTCCGGCAGCGGCGAGCCGGCGAGCCCCGAGTCTGCTCCGGCGAGGTCGGCGGCACGGGCGCGAGAGAACAGCAGGAGGAAGAAGAAGCCGGCTGGCCCACGTGTCAGCGGCTGAAGAATTTAAATCGGGATCGATTGTGGCCGGGGATCAGCTGTGCTGGCGCGCAAATACCCTATGAGCTCCGGTGTGCCGGACACCTCCGCACTCGACGTGTGGTATCCCCGGTGGGCCGGACACCTCCGCGCTCGACAAGTGTCCCCACGGGCCCCGATAGTTTAAACTTTTCCCCGATTTTCAGAATTCATCCAAACTTCAGGTCCTCATAACTTTGGCTAGAAAGCTCCAAATTGAGTGAACCAAATTTTGCTGGATTCAGCTCTCTGAGTTTTCCAGCAAATCAAGTTTCACTTCATGAAATTCCTTAATTCTCCAGAATTAAATCCTCAAAGTTTAAACTGTTGGAATTTTAACTGGAGAATCCTGTGGAGGAAAATCCTGAAATTTTGCTGGGATGTTCACCAAAATATCCATGAACTACCATAAAAATTTCAGATCCATTTGAGCTCATTTGATCCACCTAATGGTGTGATTAGTGAAACTGTTCCAGAGAAAATAGAAAATGTTCAGAAACATTTTCAGAATTTTCTCTGAAATTGTTTAGCTCATATCTTTATTTAGGAACTTCCAAATTAAGTGAGACCAACTCCATTAGAACCCTCTGAAAATCTAGTTTTCAGAAAGTCATAGTTTTCTTCATGAAAATTCCTAGAACACCTAAGAGTTCCAATTAAGGTCAAGGACATAATTAATTGTGGAGGGCTCAAATGAGCTTTGCTGCAACTAAAACTTGACCAAGTCTCTATTTAGGTTGTAACCAAGCCACAGTAAAAGTTTCACAGTCATTAGGTCTGTCTAGCAAGGATTATAGACTTCACAACTTCAAAGTTAATACAAATGCATTTAAATTGATACATATATTGCTCTTATCATGTAGTCGCTAAGGTCGAGGAGGAACCCGAAGTCCTAGACTTCGTTACTCCGGAGGAGCAGCTAGCCTACGACCAAGGGCAGCAAGGCAAGCTCCGGTTTGCATTAACCTTTTACAAATTTTTATTGTTTTTAGCACATACATGAATACTATTGTTCCGTGCATTAGAGTCTTGTTTGAAAACCCAAGTGCATAGCCAATAAAGCCATGGGTTGGGTTTAGGATTGAAAACCTCGTTAGCCACTGCCTTGCTAAGATAGAGTAGGATTCGGTACAAGTCGAGTAGTTGGAACTACTCGCGAGCATAGGCTAGAGGCACTCGACTCGGGTAGAGATAGCACATGAAACACATGGCAAGAAAATGAGACCAAGCGGAGAGTAAGGGCAGCAAGACTTTGGGGCCTGTGTGCTGTAGGTCCACTTGTGTCGATTGAGGACCGAGCCGTGTGCGGGCCTATTGAACAAGCTAGAACAGTACCGAAGACCTACCGGCTATATGGGAACCGGGAAACTGATGTAACTCGGGTAGCTGGGTGTTGAGGCATAGCTGGTCGTTCAGAGGGTAGGTTGAGAGCTCGAGGTGTAAATCGGCTGGCGGCACTGAGATGCGCGTGCAGAGACCTCTTGCTCGGGACGATTGGACCGGTTCAACATTTGGCTAACGGGTGAAAGGTAGTCGCGTACAGCGTCCGTGATGGTTGTTGTAGGCAACATCGAGTACGGGCGTACGTGATGGGTTGTTCGGGTAACCCTGCAGGTGTAAATCGATTATAATCACCGTCCCTCACGGTCAGTGAGTACCACTTGTTCACTGTACCATGACGTAGAAAGAACAGGCTAGTCACATGTTAAAATGTTCCTGATTGAAAGATGGACATTGATTGTTAATGATATGCTGTAGCTTAGAGCTAACTAAAGTTCTTTTCAACTTTGGGCAAAGTACATGAGAGAAATGCGTTTCTTGTTTGATTGCGGCTCTCTCATGTGCCTTAGTGTAAGGTTCTCCACAACCTGCTGCTAAAACTTGAAAGTAAGGTTCTACTAATTAGGCGAGTCCTTGCAACTGATTTTTACCTCATGTAACCCATTACCCTCATGTAGAAGTTCCATGTTTAGGTGAGACGGGTCAGACTTGCTGAGCCTTCGTGCTCACTGCTTGTGTTTGAAGCTTTTGCAGGGTTCTATGAGGAAGGGACTCCCGAAGAGGAGACGGAACCCTAGGAGGGGAACCCCGTCGAGTGGGAGTCGTGCACGCCGCAGAGTTAGTGTGTGTGTGTGCTAGCAAGGACACGTTCGAGGGCTGAACGTGCACTTGATGCTTAGTCTACGCCCGCGAGTGTAGACTAAACTTATTTTGATGTAAACAAGTTCATAAACCTGTTTATGTAATAAAATTTCTGCTTCCGCTTTGTACCTTTGACGTGTGTTATACGGTGCTGTGCAACGCAGCACCCCTCAGCGTGATCCGGGCTCGACAGGACCAATGGGGTCGTGTCAAGTCCTCTCTCGACTCCCATTCCCCGCGCCTTCCACGGTCCACAACAATCTAGTAACTTACCTAATTACTCATCTAAGCCACACCCATACTTGGCCTTGTGGTGGCACTGTTTTCCTGGCATGTGCTGGCATGAACCGGTCCTTAGATCTACGGCAAGTAAACCACCATCTCATTCTACCTCATCCACAAACCAAGCTTGCCTAGATCTCCCCCGATTCATGTTCATTATCAACATCAAGTTTTCATTATCATTGTTCAAATGAGTGCAGTAGCTAGACACAATCTATCTCGCTTCCCATAATCCCGTGGACTCAGCAAAGCAAAAAGCAAAAACGACCATACCCGACTCATCAACTTTCCCGGCGACAAGGGTGGTTAACAAAACTAGTAAACTCCTATGAAAGGGTTTCCCATCAAGTTGACTCAAGCACACACACGTTTTCGCAAACAAAACAGTTTCAAAAACATGGGATCAATATGGTCAAGGGGCACTTTCCTTGTTCCTGTGGCTTCTGTTGCTCACGGATCTCGAAGTCTTGTTGTTGTAGCTCGTCGTAGATAGCTCCCTGAGCTTGTCCTTCTACTCTCGATCACGCACATACAAGATTCACAGCAATCAATCATCATGCACAAACTTTACTCAAGATGCAATGGTGTGGATGCATGCTAATCCTATGGTGTTGTTTTTGTTAGATCAGTTTGTATGTGTTCTTGAATGGCTTGCATGGGTTTTTTCGATGAACAAGGGCGTAAGGATCAAATACGGATGTGGTGATGATCTGGACTCAAGATCTAGATCAAATCAATCAACACGTGATCTGTCCATGAAAAAGCTTCTGTTCGAAGGGATTGAAGAAAAAGATGCAAAGAAAACCGCGATGACGTCGTAAGGTGGTAGCAAAGACCTACCTCGACTTCTCCTCGATCTCCGGGTCTTCCTCCTAGCAAGACAGATCGTCGGGGCTCTCTTCCGGCGGCGGCGAGGTGTGGCGGGGCTTCAACGGCGGCTCACCGGCGGCTAAACTCCGGCTAAGGGGTTAACTCAGCGAGTTGAAGGCTAGGGCTCCAATTCGTTGACTCGGGAGGTGGAAAAGAAGTTCGTGGTTGCGGCCAAAGGTTCTGGGTTCTATTTATAAGAGGTCAAAAAAAGAGTCCTACTCTAATCGGAATTCGAATAAGAGTCCTATTCAATTTGTTTTCGATCTTAACAACTTATCTCTAATCGATTTGGTTGCAATATTAAACGTAGAAGAGTTTGTGTCGGTTTCCTCCGTATCGGGTGCTCGCGTACAGGCAAAAACACTTAAGGACCTCGTCCTTCCGTAGCGACGAGCTCCGAAGGCACCACATGTCCAACGGCGGTCTGGTCTCCCTTTTCCGTAGAGACGAGCTCCGGTTGTGCCGCGTGTCAGGCGGGCAGGACCTCCCTCTCCTCAGAGGTGAGCTCCGCGTGTGCCACCTGTCCTGGCGGGTCGGGAACCCCCTCTCCCTCAGAGGCGAGTTTTGCGTGCGCCACGTGTCTGGTGGGTCGGGACCCCCTCTCCCTCAGAGGCGAGTTCCTTGTAGGCCACGTGTCAGTGCCGGACCTCCCCTCTTCTCAGAGGTGAGCTCCGAGAGTGCCACGTGTCAGTTCTGGACCTCCCCTCTCTTCGGAGGTGAGCTCCGAGAATGCCACGTGTCAAGTAGCGCCGATCTTCCTTACTTCTCGGAGGTGAGCTCCGAGGTCGACACGTTTCCATCAGCGTCGGACCTCCTAGAGGCGAGCTCCGAGGTCGACACGTGTCCGACACTAAACCCTAAACCCTAAACCCTAAAACCCTAAAACCCTAAACCCTAAACTCCCGAAGGCAAGCTCCGGAGGTGACATGTGTCCAACAGTATCGGACCTCCCGGAGGCGAGCTCCGGAGGTGACATGTGTCCAGTAGGACCGGACCTCTCGGAGGTTAGCTCCGAGAGCGACACGTGTCCCGCGGTATCGGACCTCTCGGAAGTGAACTTCGAGAGCGACACGTGTCCTGCGGGGCTAGACTTCGCTTCTCCGCAGAGACAATCCCCGGAGGCCACACGCGTCCAGCGGGTCGGACCTCGCCCCCACCACAGAGGCTAGCTCCGAGCCTGCCACGTGTCTGGTGGTGTCGGACCTCTCCCCACTCTACAGGGATGAGCTCCGAACACGCCACATGGCCAGCAGGCCGCGAGGAGTGTCTACAGCGCTTCTCGGTGAACTGGAACTGGCTCTTTTTAGCTATCTTTCTGATTCTTTCTTTATTTCTACTTTTTTTTTAAATGTTTCTCTACATGAAATATGAACGCATGCACGATTACGAAATTGAGGGTGTTACAATGAAGCCCTACATCATGTATAGGATTCACCCAGCTCTAGGGCCACCTGTCGGGCCCCAAGCCTCATTATAACCGCCCCGGCCTTGAACTATAAAAGGACCGGGGTGGCCACCCGGCACAGGGTTCCTGATTTCGCATCCCAGATCCCACAACACACAAGCGCTCACGCTCAAGCAATAGAACAAGCACTCCCTTGGACGTAGGGTATTACGCTCCGGTGGTCTGAACCACGTAAATCTTTGTGTGCATCCGCTCTCTCGAGCCCAGGTCGTGTAGGGCGCCAAGCTCCCTCCAAAAAAAAAAGAACCTCGCGGGCTGCTTCCGAGCAGGCCGGGATGAGTGTCGCAGCTCACACTCTGACATTTGGCGTGTCAGGAAAGGGGGCTTTACGCGTTCTCCTCACAACCTTGGTGAACATCACTTCTCATGGCGAGCCTCCTAGCCCAACTCGCCATCGTCTCCAGGCGGGATACGATGAGGTCACCCCCCACTCAGAGCGGGCAGGTCTGGCCAAGCCGGCAGCCAAGTCACCGACGCACTCAGTGTGATGTACGGGGGTTCTTCCAATGTATCGTCCAGACGAGCCGTCAAGACCCTCCGTCGAGCAGTGGCAGCCGCAGCTCCAGTCATAGGGTCAGCGCCACATCGCAAATGGATGGAGACGCCGATCAGCTTTGACGCCTCCGACTGCCCCAAGAACATGGCAGGCGTCGGGCTGCTGCCTCTCCTTGTCGCCCCACCCTCTCCAATGTGAAGCTCTACCACGTGTGGATCGATGGCGGGGCGTCCCTCGGCGTCATCAGTCTCGTAGCTTTCAAGAAGTTGCAGATCCCTATGTCCCAGCTTACCCCCTCGAGACCATTCTCGGGGGTAGGTCGGAATCGCATCTTCCCATGTGGTAGTATCTCCCTCCCCGTGACTTTCGGGATACCTGAGAACTACCGTACGGAGAGTGTCGTCTTCGACGTCGCGGAGGTCAGCCTCCCCTTCAATGCCATAATCGGCAGACTATCTCTGTACCGGTTCATGGCAGTGGCCCACTATGGCTACTTGGTCTTGAAGATGCCAACTCCGAGTGGTGTCCTCAAGATTTGTGGTCACCGCACCGCGGCTGGCAGCAGCACAGGAGGCCGTCTCCGGTCACGCTGAAGCTAGCCGGCCTTCTCCAAGCATGCGTCAGTGAGGGGTGACATATGCACCCTACGTGCAGCCCTCAGACATTGAATACGTACCAGTCAAGGTTGTCCAAGTCGATCCTGATGTCGCCCACACCACCTGAATCGCTGGGGGCCTGGGAGGCAAATAGGAAGACGCGCTCATCACCTTCCTCCGGGCCAGTGTCGACGTATTTGCCTGGCAACCATCGAAAATGCCCGGGATCCCCAGAGAGGTGATTGAGCACCAACTGAAGATCCACCCTGACACCAGACCAGTCCTACAGAAGCCTCGGAAGCAATCCAACGAGTTGCAAAACTTCATCCGTGAAGAAATCAAGAAGCTGCTCGATGCCGGCTTCATTCGAGAGGTCCACCATCCATGATAGCTGGCCAACCCTGTTGTCGTCCCCAAGGCTGGCGAGAAGCTACGTATGTGCATCGAGTACACCACCCTAAATAAGGCATGTCCAAATGATCCGTTCCCCCCCCCATATAGACTAAATAGTCAAATCCTACGTCTGGTCGTGATCTACTTTGTTTCCTAGACGAATATTCAGGTTTCCACCAAATACCTATGTCTAGGGAAGATGAAGAGAACACTGCCTTCATCACGGTAGATGGTCTATACTGCTATGTGTCCATGCCTTATGGTATTAAGAATGCACTTCCCTCTTTTGTGCGTGCAATGCACAAGACATTCGGGAACCTCATTCGGGACCTAGTCGAGGTTTATGTCGATGACATCGTAGTAAAGTTTATGTCGCAAGCATCTCTACTCGACACACTAGCCCTAGTTTTCGACATACCGCATTCCACACACACGATGTTGAACCCATACAAATGTGTCTTTGGGGTCTCTGCCGAGAAGCTGCTCGGTTTCTTGGTCACACATCGAAGGATCGAAGCTAACCCGGAGAAGATTAAGGCGATGGAGTTGATGCGGCCTCCTGCCCGCATCAAGGACGTGCAGAAGATTTTTGGATGCTTGGTTGAGCTCAGTCGGTTTATCTCTAGATTGGAAGAGTGGGCTCTTCCGTTGTTCAAGCTTCTGCGCAAAACTAGTCCATTCGTATGGACCGAGGAGGCGGATGTGGCGTTCCAGGAGCTGAAGAAGTTCCTCACTACGCTGTCAATCATGCTGGCACTGAACAAGGCAAGCCACTACTCCTCTACATCGCTGCGACAACCGAGGTCATGAGCATGGTTTTGGTCACAGAGCGGCCAGAACTCCATCAACCTCAAGTCCTAGAAAAGGCTCCTGCTACCATTGGTCTAAAGCCCCAGGGCTTAGACCCCGCAGGGAACCCTTGGGATGGGGAAGTAGTTAGGTCCCGAGCAGGCGGACCTGATGATCAAAGCATATCTGGGTCCAAGCTCCCGGAATGCGGTCCCGGACCCAGGGGCCTGGAGGCCTCGAGTCCCGGACCACCCCAAGAAGAACTAGTCGGGTCTCAGCCATCTAGACCCGGCAACCGGCGTGCACCTAGGTTCGAGCTCCCAGAGTGCAGTTCCGGGCCCAGGGGTCGGGGGCCCCCGAGTCCCGGACCACCCCGAGAAGAACTAGTCGGGTCTCAGCCATCTTGACCTGGCAACCGGTGTGCACCTGGGTCCGAGCTCCTAAAGTGCAGTTTCGGGCCCGGGGCCCCCGAGTCCCCGAACCCCTACAAGAAGACGCCTCGGACCCCTCCGGGGGGGGGGGTCCAAATGAAAGTGCATCTAGGCATCCCTTGTGGGTTTTGGTTGATTTATGACAAACAATTGAGACCCTAACAAAATTATTGAGATGAGCGCAGGTTTTTAAAGAAATTAGGAAGAAAGCGCAAAAAGAAAAGAGAACGAGGATCTAAAATGGTAAGAGCTGAGAAGCTGAAAAGATTAGATTACTTAGTATGGAGTGTGTTGGAGAAACACACCCCAAGAGCTCAAGTGAAAGAAATCACACTAACTGCACAAAAATTAGCATGTGTGGACTAGTCCGATATCAACCGGACTAGTCTGATTTCTCTCTGACTAGAAAACGGACTAGTCCGATATGATCCGGACTAGTCCGATTTGTCTGTGAGTAGACAACGGACTAGTCCGCACTCTACCGGACTAGTCCGATTTCCCTGTATTTGATAAATCTATTAAGTGTTTCAGGGATTAACAAAGAATCAAAAAGCCTATTCACCCCCCTCTAGGCTACATTCAATTGGTATCAGAGCCAAACTCTTCAAAAGAGACTCATCGCTCGAAGAGACGATGTCGGACATCAAGGATATAAACAAGAAGTTCGATGATGAAAAGAAGAAGAAAGGGGGTAGTCACACAGACTACTCCCGATATCCTTTAGATTATGAACGTTTGAATTCTAACAATAGTCATTACTTATCAATTCCTCTAGGGAAAGCACCTTACTTTGATGGCAATGACTATTCAATGTCGAGACAAAACATGAAAATGCACCTTATATCTCTTAACCAAAGTTTGTGGCATATAGTGTGTACAGGGATAGATATCCCGGATGATGATGAAGAGCTGACTCCAAGCCAAGAACAAGCCGTTCATCAGAATGCTCAAGTTGTAGTTGTGATCACGTCATCACTGAGTCGAGACGAGTTCACCAAGGTGGATGGACTCGAAATTGCCAAGGAGATATGGGACACACTACAAACTGCATATGAAGGTGACCGTCATGTACGCGAAGCCAAGATAGAAATGATTGAAGGTGAATTGGGAAGATTCACGATAGAAGAAGATGAATCACCACAAGATATGTACAATCGACTGAAGAATCTTATCAACAAAGTCTGAGCTTATGGGAGCAAAAAGTGGAATGATCATGAGGTCGTGAAGTTGATTCTCAGAGCATTTATGCCTCGCAACGTGACTCTTTGCTCTATGATTAGAGAAAGCCCCGGGTATCGGAAAATGACCCCAGACGAACTTCTTGGCAAGATCATCAACATTGAAATGATGGAGAAGCAAGCCAAGCATGTCAAGGAAATTGCCGATCTAACCTCGACAAAGAAGAAAGGAGTTGCTTTGAAGTCAATTTGTAAACCCGTATCAAAAGAAGCTCGAGAAGCTCATGGAGAAGACGACAATGATGATGAAAGTAGTGATATCGATGAAGAAGACATGATCTTGTTCATGAAGAAGTTCAAGAAAATTATGAGAAGAAGAAAGGGTAGCAGCTCAAATGAAGGAAGACAAAGGGACAAACAAAGACCCAAGATGAGACGGGCGTGCTACAACTGTGGAGAATATGATCACTTTATAGTAGATTGTCCATATGAAGAAAATAAGAGGAAGACTAAAGACAACAAGCCTCAACCAAAGAAAATGTTCAAGAAGAAAAAGCAATATGGCCAAGCGCATCTAGGGAAGGAGTGGGACTCCAATGATGAATCCTCATCCGAAGAAGAAGAGGAGATGGCCACCATAGCCATAAAGAAGACTACCAAGAAATCCACTCTCTTCCCAACCATAGGCGCATGGAAGGACACCAACAACACTTGTCTAATGGCAAAGGAAGGTAAAAGAAAGGTAACAACTAAATCTTACTTCTCGCATTCTTTTACTAGTGATAATTCTAGTGAGGATGATAGCAGTGATGAAAATGAATATATGCTTAGGGGTTTAGACAAAAAGACAGCTGCTAAGATGGAATTTCTATTTGATAAGCTTGTTGATATGGAGAAGTTAGTCAATCGTCAGGAAGACATGATCATCTCCCAAAAGGAGGAATATCTTGAGATTGAAAAGCTTCTTGAACTTGAAAAGGAGCGAAGTAAATCACTAGAACTTGAGTTAGCTTCAAGCAAGGAAGCTTGCTTGAAGTTAAAAGACTCAACGCCACCATCAAGGATGAACTTGCTAACTTAACCAAAGTTAACAAGATCCTTGAGGTACAAGTTGAGTCACTCAAGCCAAGTGGTTCTTCATCCACTTCAAGCTCACCTTCTCAACATATAAAATCTGAAACTAGTATTACTTGTGCTTGTGCCAAAAGTGACACTAACTTGAAGAAAAAGCCAAACTCGACAAAGGACAAGCAATTTTCTCAAAGTGGAATACTTGACAAGGAGAAGATCAAGTATGCACGCAGTGCATACTCAGTCACAAGACCTCCTAATGTCAAATATGGCATTGGATATTCTTATGGTGAAAAGCAAAACGCTAGAAGCCACAATAATAACAAGGGTTGCATTGCCTTTGTCAAGGGAAACTATTCTCAAGTTAGAAAACTTTATACTATTGATAAATTTAACACTGTGAACACATATGAACAACAACTTCTATTTATAACTTTTGATGCTTCATATGTACTTATGAAATGTAATCTTGGAAGAGTTTATGCTAAATATGTGGCCACGCCATGGGAACACCAAGTCTCATGTGTGGGTGCCCAAATCACTTGTGACTAACCTCAAAGGACCCAAGCAAGCTTGGGTACCTAAGACCAAGGCATAATTTGTCTTTTGCGGACCTATTCATCCGGTGGAGCAAAATGGGTGCTAGATAGTGGATGCACCAATCACATGACCGGAGAAAGAAGAATGTTCGTGGAATATGTAGAAAATGACGATCCAAGTGAAGGTATTTACTTTGGTGATAATAGTCAAGGAAGAGTGCTTGGTACCGGTAAAATTGCAATTTCATCACAACATACTCTCTCTCATGTTTTACACGTTGACTCCTTGGATTATAACCTTTTGTCCATATCTCAATTATGTGACAAGGGTTATAATTGTTTATTCACTAATGAGGGTGTGACTGTCTCTAGAAGAAGTGATAACTCAATTGCATTCAAGGGTGCGTTAAAATGAAAACATTATCTAGTTGACTTCAACAAAGATAAAGCCGAACTTGACACATGCTTGATTGCAAAAACCAACATGGGTTGGTTGTGGCATAGACGGCTAGCACATTGGTATGAGGAATCTTCAAAAACTCCTTAAAGGTGATCACATCCGAGGTTTAAAGGATGTTGTTTTTGAGAAAGATAGACCTTGTAGAGTGTGCCAAGCAGGGAAGCAAGTAGGAGCACCCCATCCCGCGAAGAATGTCATGACTACAACAAGACCGCTTGAGCTCCTCCACATGGATCTATTCGGTCCAATTGCTTACATAAGCATCGGCGATAATAAATACAGTCTAGTCATTGTTGATGATTTTTAACCCTTCACGTGGGTTTTCTTTTTGCATGATAAGATAGAAATTCAAGGAACCCTCAAGAAGTTCATCAAGCGTGCCCAAAATGAATTCTCATTGAAGATCAAGAACATACAAAGTGACAATGGGACAGAATTCAAGAACACCAAAGTTGAGGAGTATCTAGACGAAGAAGGGATAAAGAACGAATTTTCAGCACCATATACTCCTCAACAAAACGGAGTAGCCGAAAGGAAGAACAGAACTCTCATTGAGATGACGAGGACAATGCTCGATGAATACAAGACTTCGGACAGGTTTTGGGTTGAAGCGGTTAACACCGCTTGTCACGCCATAAACCGACTATATCTTCATCGGTTGCTCAAGAAAACTTCATATGAGCTACTCACAGGTAACAAGCTGAATATTTCATATTTTTGAGTTTTTGGTTCAAAATGTTATATTTTAAACAAGAAGACAAGAGCTTCGAAGTCCGATGAAGGTTTCTTACTTGGCTATGATTTGAACTCCTACGCTTATCGTGTCTTCAAAAAACCTTCGGACTTGTTGAAGTAGCACGTGACGTAGTGTTCGATGAAACTAACGGCTCTCAAGACGAGCAATTTGATCAATGTGCACTAGATCAAGAAGAAGCTCCATGTCAAGCATTGAGAAGAATGGCATTGGGCGATGTTCGACTACAAGTGCCACCTTCAAATGCGAATGAAGGAAATGAACCATAAGTGGAGGAAAATGATCAAGGGGGAGCTTCCATACAAGATCAACCTCAAGAAAATCAAGAAGATCAAAACATCAATTAGGGCAACAATCCAGGGGAAGAAGAAGATGATAATGAAGATTCAAGACCACAAGTGCCACATCCAAGAGTACACCAAAGCATCCAAAGAGATCACCCCGTCGACAATATAATCAGTGACATCCAAAAGGGAGTAATAACTCATTATCGCATAGCTAATTTTTGTGAACATTATTCTTTTATATCTTCTCTGGAAACATACAGGGTTGAGGATGCATTAAAAGATCCGGACTGGGTGATGGCGATGCAAGAAGAATTTAACAACTTCAAAAGGAACGAAGTGTGGGAGCTTGTTGAAAGACCCAAGTCCAATGTTGTCGGCACTAAATGGGTCTTCCGCAACAAGCAAGATGAACATGGAGTGGTAACAAGTAACAAAGCACAACTTGTGGCAAAAGGGTACTCACAAGTCGAAGGTTTGGATTTTGACGAGACTTTTGCTCCCGTATCTAGGCTTGAATCGATTCGTATATTACTTGCATATGCTACTCACCATGATTTCAAGCTTTATCAAATGGACATGAAAAGTGCCTTTCTCAACGGACCGATCAAGGAGGAGGTGTACGTGGAGCAACCACCCGGTTTTGAAGATCAAGAGTACCCCGACTATGTGTTCAAACTGTGTAAGGCTTTCTATGGCCTCAAACAAGATCTTAGAGCTTGGTATGAGTGTCTTAGAGATTTTTTGATTGAAAATGACTTCAAGATTGGAAAAGCTGATTACACTTTGTTTACTAAACACTTTGATGATGATCTCTTCATTTGCCAAATCTATGTTGACAATATTATATTTGGTTCAACTAACAAATCCTTTTGTCAAGAATTTAGTAAGATTATGACAGATAGATTTGAGATGTCCATGATGGGAGAGTTGAGGTACTTTTTGAGATTCCAAGTGAAGCAACAAAAGGACGGGACGTTCATAAGCCAAACAAAGTACACTCAAGACATTCTTAAGAAGTTTGGAACGGACAAAGCAAAGCCCATAAAGACTCCCATGGCGACAAATGGACACTTGGATCTCAATGAAGATGGACCAAATGCGAATCAAAAGGTATATCGTTCCATGATTGGCTCCTTACTTTATTTATGTGCATCTAGGCCTGATATCATGTTGAGTGTATGTTTGTGTTCAAGGTTTCAAGCCAATCCGAAGGAATGTCATTTGACAGAAGTTAAAAGGATCTTGAGATATTTAGTTCATACACCTAACCTAGGCCTTTGGTATCCCAAAGGTTCAAAATTCAATCTCATTGGATACTCCGATGCAGATTATGACAGATGCAAGGTAGATAGAAAAAGTACTTCCGTTACTTGCCAATTCCTAGGTAGATCCTTAGTTTCTTGGTCCTCCAAGAAACAAAATTCAATTGCCTTATCCACAGCCGGAGCAGAGTATGTTGCAGCCGGGAGTTGTTGTGCATAACTCCTTTGGATGCGACAAACTCTAAGGGATTACGGTTACAATATGAGCCGTATTCCACTCCTTTGTGACAATGAGAGTGCAATTAAAATTGCCCATAACCCTGTTGAGCACTCTAGAACCAAACACATAGATATCCGGCATCATTTTTTGAGAGATCACTCAATGAAAGGAGACATAGCCATTTCCCATGTCAACACTGAAAAACAACTAGCCGATATCTTTACCAAGCCACTTGATGAAAAACGCTTTTGTGAGCTCCGAAATGAACTAAATATCTTTGATGCTCGGAACGTGGCTTGAAAGCTTGCATACCTGTATGCCATCCTCAAAATCATGTTAATTGTGTTGAAAAATCATCTCTCTCTATTTTTTTCTAAAAACTATGTTAGTTACTTGATCTTGATGAATTATGGTCATAGCTTGATTGTTGTATGTTTACTGATCATATTCATCAAGAATATTTGTGTGTCTTTGTCCCCTATTCCTTATTAGGAACCATTGAATACATATATATAAGTGTTTTGTACTTTTCTGTACAAGGGACCACAGACTAGTCCGTGGTCACCCCGGACTAGTCCGCACATTGCAGACTAGTCCGCACTTGGTCTGCTAGACCGGACTAGTCCGGTTTGACCAAGGACTAGTCTGATATTTCGACTCCATAACCCTAGGGCCGGCTCAGACCTAATCTCCTTCAACCTCACAACTCCTCCCACGTTCTCTCTCCTCACTCAAGTGCTCCCAAGGCGGATTTGCGAGTTCTCCATCAAATCCACCCAAATCTCCGTGGAAATCGATCTCCACTGCAAGGGGATCGAAGACCCCGGACTAGTCCGCATCAAGAATTCCTTCAACGCCTCGAATCGAAGGATTTGGTAAACTTCTCTCCAAACCCTAGAACCTTTGATTTTCCTTGTTTTTGCTCAATTATCTTAGCTCCTCTAGTCAATACATGCTCTATTGATGTATTCCATGTACCCTAGATCATATTTGCATTGAATAACCTCAAATTTTGACAAGTTAGGATTTGAGCAGTCTCATAACGGACTAGTCCGTTTTTAGGGTGGACAAGTCCGGTACTCCGGACTAGTCCGACCCTGAACACCGGACAAGTCTGGTATGCCCTGATAAAAACCTTGGCTTATATCAATTCAATGCAATCCATTGTCATCCTTGCTTATTCATATCCTTTATACATTCCTTGTCAGAATCATGTCAGGATCGAATGAGAATATCTCCGACTGTGAAGCCTAGATGGATCAAGATGTGATGTCTCGTATTCTGGAGTCTCGCTCTAACAAGAGACAAGAGTGTGCTGCCGAGCCTTTGCCCACCCCACCTAGGGTGCGTCGAAAGGTTATAGTCAAGAGACCAACTTGAAAAGAAAATATGGTTGGTTCTAGCTCGGCGGCTCAACACCTAACCAAGGGCAAGGGAAAGGGACTTGCTTCCGGCCCGACTGGTCCCCTTAAGATGAGAGCTCCAAGACAGGGGAATAGGGATCCCTCGGAGGAGAAGTTCAATGGCAAGGGGAGTGATGTGGCATGGAAGCTGAGGAAGATTGACGCCTATAGCACTGGCAAAAAGGCAGCTGACAAGAGATTTTGAAGCAACTTTCACTCGGACTACTACAGTTCGCTGTACCTCCAAATGAAGACTCCAGTGGTCTGCAGCCAATGGGTCGACTGGACATATTTTGAAAGGAAGAGCTGTGAAGCCTTTGAGAAGGTAATAGAGGCTGCAGAGAGACACGGGCTCAAGGACTTGCTCTCCTTCAGATAAACCTGGAATGATGAGATCATCGCCCAGTTCTTTGCAACTTGCCACTTTGCCCACGATGAAGAAGACAGGGTGACTTGTATGACACATGGATCCAAGTACACAGTTTCCTATGTTAAGTTTGACAGACTGCTGCACCTTGAGGACACCGGCAGTAATGAGATTGTGATTCACAATCTTGGTGTTGTGGAGAAGGGCAAGATGGAATTCCTCTATGATATTCGACTCCCATACAATCCTCCCTCAACCAAGAACATGAAGCCCTTCTTCATTGTTCTCAACAGAGTGCTCCGGAAGACCATTGCTCCAAAGGATGGAGATGCCGGGAGTGTCCAAGGTTACTTAAGAACCTTGATGAAAGTAATCAGCAGGAGGAGAAAATTTTATACCTTCGATTACATTTGGAATGACATGGTGAACATATCCTGCACACCAAACCGTTCCTATGGCTATGCACCATACTTGATGTTCATGATTGAAAAAGCCACAGGAATTGAGTTTGGGAAGGATGTGGAGCACTCTGCTCTAAGGCCTTAGAAGCCTCCTCAAGCCTCTCTCCCAGCTGATCCCTCACCTGGCTCACCTGAAGAACATCCAGAGAGAGCTCAAGAAGATGCAAGGCCTTCATCCAAGACTAGGGCCCCTCCTCACAAAGGGTCCCCTAGTGGGATTATGAAGTATTTGGCTGCGATCTTTGGTTCTTGCCACAAAACTGAGGTGAAGCTTCATAACATGAACAAAGCAAGAAAAGAAGAAATGAGATACATGAAGGCCAATGTCAAAGCAATATGCCAAAAACTAGAGATTGAGCCCATTGGATCTCCAGTCATCTCAGAGGACTCTGCATCTGACTTCAAAGAGCTTCCTCCTCTCTCTCCATCAAAGTGTGCCTACTTTGGCTCCCAGGGCACAACGAGTGGTTCTTCTTCTCCTCCTCCTCCTCCTCAGCTTGATGATGAAGATGAAGAAAGGACCGACAGCGAGGAGTGAGTCGGCGACGACAAGTAGATCCCTCATCTCCTTCTTTTTGGTGCCTTGATGCCAAAGGGGGAGAGATTGAGGGGGAGTCTTAGGTCGTAGGTTCTTCTTTTTGTGTCCTAGTTTAAGAAGTGGGCTTTTGTAAGACTTATGTTATCATTATGCTTTCGGACATGTGTTGTGAAATGATGACTATGTTATGCTTATGATTAATGATGTACGTTTAAAACTGCTATGTAGGCTTGAGACTCTTGATGATATTATGATTATGCTTATTATGATATTCACATCAAAATTATTGCTCACACACATAGTTTTGCACCCCACCATAAAGAGTGCACATATGCTTTATGTCTACATTGCCTATTTTGCTCAAAGCTCATATGTGCACACTTTATGAAAATCTGGATTTTTTTATCATATTTGTGTGATCTCAATTGGTTGTCATCAATCACCAAAAAGGGGGAGATTGAAAGTGTATCTAGGCATCCCTTTTGAGTTTTGGTTGATTTATGACAAACATATGAGACCCTAACAAAATTGTTGAGATGAGCGCAGGTTTTTAAAGAAATTAGGAAGAAAGCGCAAAAAGAAAAGAGAATGAGGATCTAAAATGATAAGAGCTCAGGAGCTGAAAAGATTAGATTACTAAGTATGGAGTGTGTTGGAGAAATACACCCCAAGAGCTCAAGTGAAAGAAATCACACTGACTACACAAAAATCAGCATGTGCGGACTTGTCCGATATCAACCGGACTAGTCCGATTTCTCTCTAACTCGAAAATGGACTAATCCGATATGGACCGGACTAGTCCGATTTGTCTCTGAGTAGACAACGGACTAGTCCGCACTCTACCGGACTAGTACGATTTCCCTATATTTGATAAATCTATTAAGTGTTTCAGGGATTAGCAAAGAATCGAAAAGCCTATTCACCTCCCCTCTAGGCTACATTCACCGAACCATCCAGCGTCTGGTCTACTTCATCAGCGAGGTCCTCCACGATGTCAAGACAAGATATCTGGAGGTACACAAACCGCTCTATGCAGTCGTGATTGCATAAAGGAAGTTGCACCATTACTTCCAAGCTCACAACGCCACTGAAAATGTGGCTAAATGGGTTACGGAGTTGGCGGAGTTCGAGCTTGACTTCTTGCTGCGCCATGCGGTGAAAAGTCAGGCGTTAGCTGACTTCGTGGCAGAGTGGAATCCACCACCATGCCAACCAGGGGGCCAGGACATCGGTGAACCAGAGCCTAGAGCTCTGGTCTTCACTGGGCCCTACTGGACTCTCTTCTTCGACGACTCCTCACGGAAGCAAGGTGTTGGAGCAGGAGTTCTGGTCATTACACCAACCGGAGAGAAGTTCAAATATATGGTGCAACTTAACTTCAAGCCAACCAACAACATGGCTAAGTATGAGGCTCTCATCTTCAGGTTGAAAATCACACTATCCCTTGGCATCCAGCACTTGTTGGTCAAAGGTGATTCTCAGCTAATCATCAAGCAAGTCAAGGGATGGTGTAGCTGCAACGACCCATAACTTTCAGCTTATCTCCTCCAAGTACAGAAATTGGAGAAGGCCTTATTATCCTTGGACTTGTGCCATGTTCCCCGTGCCAATAACACAACAGCCGACGACCTGTCAACGAAGGTTTCCACTTGGGCTCCGGTGCCTGAGAGGTTCTTTGAAAGGAAGTTGCTGCAACCTACCGCCTGGCCGACCGAACCGAGCGAAGGGGGTGGGACCAGAACCTCGAAGCTGGTGGTCCCGGCGGCCATGTTACCATGGCGCCCGACAAGGATCGTAAGCGTCACCGGGGGCTCCGTGCGACCCGACACTCAAGATCCAAGTGCTCAAGTAGGTCCCGATGCATGGATCACGGAGGTCCGGGACTACTTGAAAGACAATTTCCTTCCCGATGAATGTGTATCCACTGAACGGATTGCTCGGTTGTCTAAGAGATACACGCTGGTAAAAGGGGATCTCTACCAGCGTGGCACTAATGGCATCCTATTGCTGGGCATAACCTGGGAGGAGGGCTGCAACCTGCTCGTAGAGATCCATGGAGGCGAGTGTGGGAACCATGCATGTTCCCGCACGCTGGTCGGTAAAGCCTTCCGGCATGCCTTTTACTGGCCGACGGCTCTCCGGGATTCCATCGACCTGGTCAGGAGATGTAAAGCATGTCAGTTCCACGCTAAGCAGATCCACACACTAGCGCAAACGCTGCAGTTGACCCCACCCTCATGGACCTTCGCTGTGTGGGGGCTGGATATCCTGGGACCATTCCCTAGATCCGTTGGAGGGTAACGGTACCTCTATGTCGCCGTAGACAAGTTCACCAAGTGGCCGGAAGCTACCCCTGTAGTAACCATCAACAAGCAGTCAGCAGTCAAGTTCATCAAGTCAATTGTCTGCCGGTTCGGGGTCCCGAACAGAATCATCACCAACAACGGGACCCAATTCACCAGTGCAGTATTCCAAGACTGCTGTGAAGACCTCGGCATCCAAGTTTTCTATGCTTCTGTTGCTCACCCAGAGAGTAATGGTCAAGCCGAAAGAGCCAACGCCGAGATTCTCAGGGGACTCAAGACGCGGACCAACAACAGCTTGAAGAAGCACTGGGTTGAAGAGCTTCCATGTACACTGTGGGCTAGCCGGACATCCCTCAATCAATCGACAAGGGAAACACCCTTCTTCCTGGTGTATGGGTGTAACACCCAAAATTTTGATTCAAAACCCTAAATCCTGTTAAGAGGGGGATTTAAAAATTTTTGGACGTGTTGCATGTTTTGCAAAAAATTCAAATTCAAACTGGAATTCAAATTAAACTCAAATCAGAAAAGAAATAGAAAAAGAAAAAGAGAAAACAGAAAAAAAACCGGCCAGTGGGCCGAAACCCACCAGCCGGCCCAGCCAGCGCCCGCGCCAGCCCGCAGCCGCGCGCGCTGCTGCCTCACACTGACAGGCGGGGCCCACCCGATCGTCATCTACCTCGCGCCAGCGCCGGACTCCCTCGCGCCCGAATCAAAACCGATTGGGATTTCGGCATATCCCAGCTGAATTCTGTTCGTAGGCGACGCGGACATGATCTAAACCACCCCGCCGCCCTCCCCCGTATATAAAAACCCCGGCCTCGTTCTGTTTTTCTCACGCGATCGGCCGATTTTCCTCCGGTGAGAACCAAGACTTCTCCGGCGAATTCTGGCCGATCTAAGCTCGGAAATTCCGATCTAACTCACTGGTCTTGATCCACCGCCTCCGGGGAACCTTGCAGGTGCAGAAAACTCGGTGACTTGCGGTGTAAACACAGCGCCGACGAGCTTCACCGTGGTTTCGCCTAGGACCTCGTCGCCGATCACTTTCCAGGACCTCCGAGCTCAAGAAAACCCCTGAGGTGAGATCCCCGACCTCCCCTCTACCGATCTATGCCATAAAATCACAGTTCTAGGAAGAATTCCCGAAGATCCGAAAGTTTCCGGCGAGATCGCCGCTTCCCGCCGCCGTGCGCCGCCGGCAGCGCCGCCCGCACTCGGTCAGAGCGACGTGGCCGCTTGTGCGCAGTTTATTTTAAATCGCACGGTAGGGTTTAAACCCCCGCGTACCGGTTCGATGTTATAATCTCGGCCGTCGGTTTAAAATCGGACGGTCCACGTCAGCCCCGCGTTATAAAGACTGGAAATCTTACGTGCTACCCCCCGGGGTTCTCGGAAAATAAGAGCTAGCCCCGGAAACTTCTGATCTAGCCCCTGGAACTCCAGAAAATCATGTAAATTCATTTAAAAATCAGTTTTAGCCCCTGGACTTAATAAAAATTAGGAAAAACACCTCTGATAAGTGTAGCTAGACCCCTGGAAATTCTGAAAATGATATTATAGACCCTGTAGTGGGGTAAGTTTAACTTTTTAGCCCTGTTTAGTATTTAATTTAGGAAATTGAATATGTGGCTAGTGTTTAAAAATTAAAAAGTGGGACAAACATATTGCTATAATTAAATTAAAAACTTTCTCAGTATTTAGAAAACTTTGTAGTGAGATAAAAATATGTTTTGGGCTGAAATGAATCTGTTTAATCTATTATTCACATTTAGGGACACATTTTTAAGTAAAGAATAGTTCTGAAAATAGGGAAAATAATTGTAAAATAGTTTACATCAGAGGAAAAGGTCAAAAATATATTAGTAAATATTTTAGATCAGAACCTATTATGTTTAGATGAGGTGTCTTGTTATTTTTATAATAAAGTTCACACTTAGGAATAGGAAATAAATCTGAAAATATAGCAACTAATAAATGATAAATGGAGTTTCTAAACTCCAAAGAATTCAGTTTAAGGTTGGTAGAAATTATGAAGACAATTATGGAGAAGGAAAATGCCTTTCATGCATACTTGGTAGCTAAAAGGTGTAGTAATTAAATATAAGGAATTTATTTAAATTGGAAACTCATATATGTATGTATAGTATGTAAGTATAAATGTGAACCCCAAAGTAGGAATCATATACACATGATTAAAAGTGTATGCAAGCAACAAATCAACACACATAGAGTAACCACAACACATATAATGGTGAATGACTTTCATAAATATGAATGAGTGGTTTGTATGAAGTGGAAGTGTGAACTATGTCTTATGGGTTGTTATTTTTCTTTTGCTATGTGTGGTGGTATGATGTAGAACCTGCTCAAGAGCAAGTTATTCCTTTCCAAGACCAGGACTACCCATTTCAAGAGCAGCAAGAAGGAGGCAAGTGTCCTTGACCACTTTGATCCTATACTAGGATGTGTAGATAGAATTATTTGCATTGTCAAATGAAATATGAAACCCATGCTAGGAAGTTTCCCTAGAATTGCATTACCTTGTTTCCTTGAAGCTTGGGTTGGGATTTATTTTATCATGTCATTTATTATAATGCATATGCTTAGCCATGCTTAGAATGGGGTACTTGGGATATGAGACCATCAGTTTATTTTACCATACTCTTGAATGAGATATTGTGAGTTATGTAGAGGTAGGGATCAAGGCAAGTTGGATGTTTTGGTTGTGTGCTGGGTGCACGAGACTCGGGTTTGTGTTTAGTACTTGCCTGGATCCTAAGGACCGGTTCATGGAGCATGTAACCTGGCTTTACAGTGCCAACCACATGCTGAGATGGGGCAGCTTGGCCAATTAATTAGGTGTATCCCCAGCGTAGTATGGGTGTGTTGGATGGTGCGGGGAGTAGGTATTAGCTGGACTACCATATGAACCGCAAGGCTCAAGAGGGGGCCACTGCAGCAGGGTTGGAGCCTCTTGTATGCTGTTAGGGGTGAAACCTCAGTGGGCCCACGCTCGTCGGGAATCCCTTTGTAAAGGCTTCGTAGTGATCTCCTGGCCACACACCTAGGAAGTGTGAACGTGGTTCGTAGCCACTGGCATAATGGAGGTTCTTTTAGTCCACCCGGCAACGGGGGATGAAATCACTACATGTGGGTACAGTGGTACAAACTCTGCAGAGTCAAAACTGTCATGACAGCCGTGCTCACGGTCAAGAGCGGCTTGGACTTATTCATGATTAGAGGATTGATGGTTTTGGAAGTTGTGGATGTTAAGCGGGGAGCTTAACATTGGAAATGTTGTTATGGTTATTGGATTATGATGGGATGGGAGATTGGGACCATATCACTTGTAGTAATGTAGGTGCTTAATAAGCTAAGGTGATAGGTATTAAGTGCGTAGTGCTTTAACCATGAGTTCAACCTCTCCTTGATCTAGCCATGCATGATATAATTTTCCCACACTTGCTGAGTACCATTGGTACTCAACCTTGCATGTTTGTTGGTTTATATTGCTGCTCAGGTCAAGATATTGAGGTGGTGTATAATGACCAAGACTTTGGACCCGAAGAAGGTTTCTAGGTTCATGGAGACCCCCGGCCAACGCCTGTGACGGAGCCCTCAAGAATAATATTCCACTGCTAGTTTATTTACTTGTGATGAACTTATTATTGTTCGTCGAGACATTTGCTATGTAAGACTTATTTATATTCGACACCTGGCTTGTAATAAATGATGCTTCACTATTTGTCATCACATGTATGAGAAAATGATCCTGGCATACATGTGATATTCACTTGGTTGTTCTTTGGAAAAACCGGGTGTGACAGAAGTGGTATCAGAGCCAAGGTTGCCCGTAGGAACGTGGACCTAGGTAGAAATGGACGTATTTAAGGGCCCTACTTTCTTAAAAACTATTTTTTTTAAGGTGTGTGTTGAAAAGTGTTATTTAATGAGTCACTTTCTTCATCTTACCCCAACATTCATTCAAAATAGGATTTTTGTTTGAGAGTTTATCTAACCTAATTTTAAATTCCTTTTTGTTTTAGATGGTTCGCATGATTCGCACCGCTCGCAAGTCCACAGGAGGGAGAGTTCCCGTAGTTGCCCTTGCCGAGAGAGAGGAGAGTCGTCCGGTGACGTACCTTTCCTACGGATTGGCAGTAGGAGGCTTATTGCGCCGTCTTTGGCGTATGCTCGAAGCCGCCGGCAACACGGGCAAGCTAATCATCCACTATAACTCCACCAGGACCATCCGTGAGAAGAGAGAAGAATGGAGTTCGGAGATGAGGATTATACACGAAAATCAGCTGCTTAAGATCCACCACTCTCCAGCTTGTAGAGCGACACAGGTCGATGCGGAGAAAGATGTCACCTGGGAGGCCAGCACCTGCCAGAGTCACATCTATCGTCGCCATTTGGACAAAACTGAGTACATGTATGTCCTCCAATGTGAGAGTGGTACCACGGAATACAAGTACCCGCCGGTGCAGCAAGGGACTTCTCATGAGCACATGGACTTGTGCTTGGAGGATGCTGCTATGCTTAGCACTCGACTGCAGGAGTGTCAGCAAGAGCTTCAGGATGTTCGGGACACCCTGAAGGAAACAGAGGCGTTGCTGCGAGCCTGCCTGAGGGCGAGAGAAAGAGGAGATGGGAATGAACTGTGTGTCACCGCGAATGATACATGGACTCCTGACTCCCCAGATCGTCGGGCGATAAGGCGTCGTCGCACTTCTCCACCAGCAGCCTCCCCACCAAAAGCAGAATCAGAAGGAAGCCGAAATGATGAGGAAGATCCCGAGGAGCCAGCTCAAGGAAACGAGTAGTGTAGAGTCCTTCCCTTAGTCAGCAAGATGTCGAATAAGCGAGTCGTTAAGTTAAGTTAATGGTGTGATAATGCTTGGTGTGTGACGTGAGTTGTGGAAGCCATGAGCAATTGTCCACAGCCTCGTCTTTAGATTGTTTTGTTTTGGTGTGTAAACCCACATGAAATAATATTGCATTTATTTTTATGTGAAAAGTGAACCCTTAGAGAAGAATAACAAAGCCTCAACACTTCAAAGTACAAACAAATGAAAGTAGTAAGATGATACTAAATGCTTTTAAATTAACATTGGTGGATTCTGCCAGATGGCCGGAAGAGGAAAAGGACGTGCTGCCAACCCCGCCAACAACAACGATGAGGCATGCAACCCTCATCTTTCTGGAGGCCAGGACCGGGGTGGTCGCTGTGAAGGAGTTGATCCCCTCCACCAAATGCTGGAGAATCAAAATCAGCTCATCCAGAACTTGACTCAAGTGGTGGCCAACTTGCATCAAGTTCCACCTCCACAAGCTGCACCACGCCAACCAAGGTTGAGTGAGTTTCTAGGAACTCAACCTCCAAAGTTTGCAAGTGCTGCTGAACCTCTGGAGGCAGATGATTGGCTGAAGACCATTGAAAGTAAGATGAGGATCATACAATGCCAAGGGTATGAGAGGGTGCTGTTTGCCTCTCATCAATTGCATGGACCTGCTGCTGATTGGTGGACCGCCTACGTGGCCACCCATCATGACCCTAAGAACATCACTTGGGAAGAGTTCAAGCGTAGCTTCCGCAACCATTACATCCCAAGAGGTGAACTCAAAAACAAGAGGAAGGAGTTTTTGGGACTGCAGCAGGGAAACATGACGGTGAGGGAATACCTCACTAAATTTACTCAACTATCCCGTTATGCCCCACGGGACATAGAGACTGATGAGCAGAAACAAGATTGTTTTGTGGAAGGACTTACCGCAGAGATGGAGTGTGCAATGTCCTCAAATGAGTATGAAAGCTTTCAAAAGATGGTGGACAGAGCGTTTGTGGTAGAAAGGAAGCTGAAGGCCTTGGAAAATGAGAACAAGAGGAAGGCCGGGTGGTCAAATCAAGCCTCAGGGAGCAACACCCGCCCACGTCTGATGCAGCAACCTGCCGGGCAAACGAACCGTGCTGCGGTACTCTACTCAGCACCAAGGGGGTACAACCCAAACTACAGGCCTCCGGCAGCACCAGCACAACCACAACGTCAGTTTGTACAGCAGCCTCGCCCCGCATATCCACCTCGACCAGCAGTGCAAGGACCCCCAAACCAACCCCAAGACAACAAAGGCCAGGCACCTAAGGTTGGGGTGCAATGTTTTAGCTGTGGTGAAGTGGGGCACTACGCCCATAAATGCCCAAAGAAGAAGCCTGCGCAGCCACAACAGCAGAATGTAATGAGAGGACGGGTGAACCACATCACTATGGAGGAAGCACAAGAGGCACCCGACGTGGTAGTTGGTAAGTTTCCTGCCAATTTACACCTTGCAACCCTGCTGTTTGATTGGTGCTACCCACTCGTTCATTGCTCAAGGGTTTGTTAAGAAGCATGACCTAGCAACCACACAAATGAACCATATGCTAGCTGTAAACTCTCCAGGTGGAGAAATAAGGACATGACAAGTGTGTCCCAAAGTGAACCTAGACATTAATGGGGTAGTATTTACTGCTAACCTCATAGTGATAGATTCACAGGGAATAGATATTATTTTGGGTATGAATTGGTTGACCAAACATAAAGGAATCATCCATTGTTCGACCAGAACGGTGGAACTAACTCACCCTAGTGGCACAAGAGTAAAGTTCATAACAATACACGAGCCTAGGAGGGACATTAAATTAAATCAAGTTGAGGTGAAAGTTGAGGAAATCAGGACCATCAGGAAATATCCAGATGTTTTTCCGGAGGAGTTGCCAGGTATGCCTCCCGATCATGAAGTGGAATTCGCAATTGAGCTAGTACCTGGAACAGCCCCGATATACAAGAGACCTTATCGGATGGACTCCAAGCAGCTGGAAGAACTCAAGGATCATTTGAGAGAATTGTCGGAGAAGGGGTATATTCGTCCTAGTTCCTCACCATGGGGAGCTCCGGTGATATTTGTGCCCAAGAAGGACGGAACCCAAAGGTTATGCGTGGATTACCGTGCCTTGAATGAGGTAACCATCAAGAACAAGTACCCATTACCCCGCATTGAAGACTTGTTTGATCAGTTAAGGGGAGCTTGTGTGTTCTCGAAAATTGATCTCAGGTCGGGATACCACCAACTCAAGATAAGGCAATCTGATATTCCCAAGACAGCTTTCATATCTCGGTACGGGCTGTATGAATACACCGTCATGCCTTTCGGGCTAACTAATGCCCCGGCATACTTCATGTACCTCATGAACAAGGTATTCATGGAATATCTGGACAAATTTGTGGTGGTTTTCATAGATGACATTCTTGTCTTCTCCAAAGATGAGGAAGAACATGGGAAACATCTAAGGTTGGTGTTGCAAAGGCTGAGAGAACACAACTATATGCCAAGTTGAGCAAGTGTGAGTTTTGGCTGAAGAGAGTTCCCTTCTTAGGACATATAATCTCGGAGGGAGGAATCTCCGTGGATCCTGCCAAAATCAAGGATATACAGAAGTGGAAGACCCCTAAAAATGTCGGGGAAGTTCGAAGCTTTTTGGGATTGGCTGGATACTATCGACGGTTTATTGAGGGATTCTCCAAGATCTCGAGACCTCTCACCAAACTGTTGGAGAAGGGAATCACATTCACCTGGACGCCACAGTGCTAGACGAGTTTTCGGGAGTTAAAGGAAAGATTGACAACAGCCCCAGTGCTCGTTATGCCAGATATGCAAAAGAACTTTACGGTGTACTGCGATGCCTCTGGAAACAGGTTGGGATGTGTTCTCATGCAAGAAGGGCATGTCGTGGCTTATGCATCCCGGCAGCTTCGGAAGCACGAGAAGAACTATCCTACACATGACCTAGAACTAGCCGCAGTGGTACACGCGTTGAAAATTTGGCGGCACTATTTGATGGGGAAGAGGACCGAGATATATACGGACCATAAGAGTTTGAAGTACATTTTCACACAGTCAGACCTCAATCTCAGACAAAGGAGATGGTTAGAGCTAATCAATGACTTTGATGTAGGCATCAACTATCATCCCGGGAAAGCAAATGTCGTGGTCGATGCTTTGAGTCGGAAAGTGCAGGTCAATAAGTTGAGATTGAAGGACATGCCTGCAGAATTGAAGGACGAGGTTATAATGCTCAATCTATGTCTAGTAAATAGTGGTGAAGCCATCGCCATGGAAGTGGACTCCACACTCGAGCGAGACATACGCGAGGGTCAAAAGAATGATGAGAAGATACAAGAGATCAGACAACTCATCAAGGAAAGTAAAGCCCCTGGTTTTAGAGAGGATGAACAAGGAACGGTGTGGCACGGGAAAAGAATCTATGTGCCAGAAGTAAAGGAGATCCGTGAATTGATTTTGAAGGAGGCTCATGATTCTGACTATTCCATTCATCCTGGGAGTACGAAGATGTACCAGGACCTCAACAGCAGGTATTGGTGGTATGGCATGAAGCGAGATGTCGCGGAACATGTTGCCCTGTGTGACACATGTCAGTTGGTGAAAGCAGAACATCAACGACCTGCGGGATTATTGCAACCACTCAAAGTGCCTGAATGGAAATGGGAAGAAATCAGCATGGATTTCATCGTGGGATTGCCTAGGACCCAATCAGGATACGATTAGATATGGGTCATCATTGATAGGTTAACCAAGGTAGCTCACTTCATCCCCGTGAAGGAAAGCTACAGCGGATCTAAATTGGCAGAATTGTACATGTCAAGGATCGTGTGTTACCATGGAGTGCCAAAGAAGATTGTGTCGGATCGAGGGACACAGTTCACCTCAAGGTTCTGGTAGAAGTTGCACGAAACCATGGGAACCCATCTGAACTTTAGTTCTGCCTATCATCCCCAAACTGATGGGCAGACGGAAAGAACCAATCAGATCCTTGAAGATATGCTAAGGGCATGTGCACTCAAAAACAATAGGAGTTGGGACAAGAACTTACCGTATGCGGAGTTTTCCTATAACAACAGCTATCAAGCTAGTATAAAGATGTCGCCGTTTGAAGCCTTGTACGGGAGGAAGTGCAGAACTCCCCTATTTTGGAACCAAATAGGGGAAAGTAAAGTGTTTGGTCCCGAAGTACTACAAGAAGCCGAGGCGAAGGTGAGGGAAATTCGCAATAACTTGAGGATAGCACAGACACGCCAAAAGAGCTATGCCGATGTGCGAAGAAGAGAGCTCGTTTTCAACGTGGGGGACTATGTCTATCTCAAGGTGTCCCCTATCAGAGGACTTCGTCGGTTCAAGGTGAAAGGGAAGTTGTCACCTCGATACATCGGACCCTTTCAAGTTCTGGAGAGGAAAGGCGAAGTGGCGTATCAACTAGAATTACCGGCTCACCTATCGGATGTGCACGATGTATTCCATGTGTCACAACTCAAGAAATGCCTGAGGACGCCTGAAGAGGTGTTACCCATGAATGAAGTGGACGTAGCTGAGGATTTGTCTTTTGCCGAGCAACCATACAAGATTTTGGAGACAATGGAACGCCTCACCAGAAATAAAAGAATCCGGATGTGCAAGGTGCAGTGGAAGCATCACTCAGAAGAGGAAGCCACCTGGGAGCGGGAAGATGAGCTCAAGGCACAATTTCTGGAATTGTTTTCTTAGACACACAAATCTCGAGGACGAGATTTCTTTTAAGGGGGGTAGAGCTGTAACACCCAAAATTTTGATTCAAAACCCTAAATCCTGTTAAGAGGGGGATTTAAAAATTTTTGGACGTGTTGCATGTTTTGCAAAAATTCAAATTCAAACTGGAATTCAAATTAAACTCAAATCAGAAAAGAAATAGAAAAAGAAAAAGAGAAAACAGAAAAAAACCGGCCAGTGGGCCGAAACCCACCAGCCGGCCAAGCCAGCGCCCGCGCCAGCCCGCAGCCGCGCGCGCTGCTGCCTCACACTGACAGGCGGGGCCCACCCGATCGTCGTCTACCTCGCGCCAGCGCCGGACTCCCTCGCGCCCGAATCAAAACCGATCGGGATTTCGGCGTATCCCAGCTGAATTCTGTTCGTAGGTGACGCGGACATGATCTAAACCACCCCGCCGCCCTCCCCCGTCTATAAAAACCCCGGCCTCGTTCTGTTTTTCTCACGCGATCGGCCGATTTTCCTCCGGTGAGAACCGAGACTTCTCCGGCGAATTCTGGCCGATCTAAGCTCGGAAATTCCGATCTAACTCGCTGGTCTTGATCCACCGCCTCCGGGGAACCTTGCAGGTGCAGAAAACTCGGTGACTTGCGGTGTAAACACAGCGCCAACGAGCTTCACCGTGGTTTCGCCTCGGACCTCGTCGCCGATCACTTTCCAGGACCTCCGAGCTCAAGAAAACCCCCGAGGTGAGATCCCCGACCTCCCCTCTACTAATCTATGCCATAAAATCACAGTTCTAGGAAGAATTCCCGAAGATCCGAAAGTTTCCGGCGAGATCGCCGCTTCCCGCCGCCGTACGCCGCCGGCAGCGCCGCCCGCGCTCGGTCAGAGCGACGTGGCTGCTTGTGCGCCGTTTATTTTAAATCGCACAGTAGGGTTTAAACCCCCCGCGTACCGGTTCGATGTTATAATCTCGGCCGTCGGTTTAAAATCGAACGGTCCACGTCATCCCCGCGTTATGAAGACTGGAAATCTTACGTGCTACCCCCTGGGGTTCTCGGAAAATAAGAGCTAGCCCCGGAAACTTCTGATCTAGCCCCTGGAACTCCAGAAAATCATGTAAATTCATTTAAAAATCAGTTTTAGCCCCTGGACTTCATAAAAATTAGGAAAAACACCTCTGATAAGTGTAACTAGACCCCTGGAAATTCTGAAAATGATATTATAGACCCTGTAGTGGGGTAAGTTTAACTTTTTAGCCCTATTTAGTATTTAATTTAGGAAATTGAATATGTGGCTAGTGTTTAAAAATTAAAAAGTGGGACCAACATATTGTCATAATTAAATTAAAAACTTTCTCAGTATTTAGAAAACTTTGGAGTGAGATAAAAATATGTTTTGGGCTGAAATGAATCTGTTTAATTTATTATTCACATTTAGGGACACATTTTTAAGTAAAGAATAGTTCTGAAAATAGGGAAAATAATTGTAAAATAGTTTACATCAGAGGAAAAGGTCAAAAATATATTAGTAAATATTTTAGATCAGAACCTATTCTGTTTAGATGAGGTGTCTTGTTATTTTTATAATAAAGTTCACACTTAGGCATAGGAAATAAATCTGAAAATATAGCAACTAATAAATGATAAATGGAGTTTCTAAACTCCAAAGAATTCAGTTTAAGGTTGGTAGAAATTATGAAGACAATTATGGAGAAGGAAAATGCCTTTCATGCATACTTGGTAGCTAAAAGGTGTAGTAATTAAATATAAGGAATTTATTTAAATTGAAAACTCATATATGTATGTATAGTATGTAAGTATAAATGTGAACCCCAAAGTAGGAATCATATACACATGATTAAAAGTGTATGCAAGCCACAAATCAACACACATAGAGTAACCACAACACATATAATGGTGAATGACTTTCATAAATATGAATGAGTGGTTTGTATGAAGTGGAAGTGTGAACTATGTCTTATGGGTTGTTATTTTTCTTTTGCTATATGTGATGGTATGATGTAGAACTTGCTCAAGAGCAAGTTATTCCTTTCCAAGACCAGGACTACCCATTTCAAGAGCAGCAAGAAGGAGGCAAGTGTCCTTGACCATTTTGATCCTATACTAGGATGTGTAGATAGAATTATTTGCATTGTCAAATGAAATATGAAACCCATGCTAGGAAGTTTCCCTAGAATTGCATTACCTTGTTTCCTTGAAGCTTGGGTTGGGATTTATTTTATCATGTCATTTATTATTATGCATATGCTTAGCCATGCTTAGAATGGGATACTTGGGATATGAGACCATCAGTTTTTTTTACCATACTCTTGAATGAGATATTGTGAGTTATGTAGAGGTAGGGATCAAGGCAAGTTGGATGTTTTGGTTGTGTGCTGATTTAGTACTTGCCTGGATCCTAAGGACCGGTTCATGGAGCATGTAACCTGGCTTTACAGTGCCAACCACATGCTGAGATGGGGCAGCTTGGCCAATTAATTAGGTGTATCCCCAGCGTAGTATGGGTGTGTTTGATGGTGCGGGGAGTAGGTGCCAGCTGGACTACCATATGAACCGCAAGGCTCAAGAGGGGGCCACTGCAGCGGGGTTGGAGCCTCTTGTATGCTGTTAGGGGTGAAACCTCAGTGGGCCCACGCTCGTCGGGAATCCCTTTGTAAAGGCTTCGTAGTGATCTCCTGGCCACACACCTGGGAAGTGTGAACGTGGTTCGTAGCCACTGGCATAATGGAGGTTCTTTTAGTCCACCCGGCAACGGGGGATGAAATCACTACATGTGGGTACAGTGGTACAAACTCTGCAGAGTCAAAACTGTCATGACAGCCGTGCTCACGGTCAAGAGCGGCTTGGACTTATTCATGATTAGAGGATTGATGGTTTTGGAAGTTGTGGATGTTAAGCGGGGAGCTTAACATTGGAAATGTTGTTATGGTTATTGGATTATGATGGGATGGGAGATTGGGACCATATCACTTGTAGTAATGTAGGTGCTTAATAAGCTAAGGTGATAGGTATTAAGTGCGTAGTGCTTTAACCATGAGTTCAACCTCTCCTTGATCTAGCCATGCATGATATAATTTTTCCACACTTGCTGAGTACCATTGGTACTCAACCTTGCATATTTGTTGGTTTATATTGCTGCTCAGGTCAAGATATTGAGGTGGTGTATAATGACCAAGACTTTGGACCCGAAGAAGGTTTCTAGGTTCATGGAGACCCCCAGGCGACGCCTGTGACAGAGCCCTCAAGAATAATATTCCTCTGCTAGTTTATTTACTTGTGATGAACTTATTATTGTTCGTCGAGACATTTGCTATGTAAGACTTATTTATATTCGACACCTGGCTTGTAATAAATGATGCTTCACTATTTGTCATCACATGTATGAGAAAATGATCCTGGCATACATGTGATATTCACTTGGTTGTTCTTCGTAAAAACCGGGTGTGACAATGGGGCTGAGGCCGTCCTCCCCCCAAATCACCATGGGCTCATCCCGTTTCCGAGCGTACAACAAAGCCATGTAGGACCAGCTTCGACGTGAAGATATCGACCTTGTCAATGAGCGAAGGTGGCAAGCAGCTGTCCGAAACAACCGATACCGTCAAGCGCTCCGGCGTTATCAGCAGCGATTCATGCGGAGTAGATTGCTCGAGGTGGGCAACCTCGTGCTACAACGGATACTTTCTCGAGAAGGAGGAAACAAACTCTCCCCCATCTAGGAAGGCCCCTTCCGAGTAATACAAGTATGCCGCCCTGGGTGCGTGCGCCTAGCCACAGGATGGGGTACCTCTACCCAATCCATGGAATATAGAACACCTCTGTAAGTTCTATGTTTAGCGTAGCAGTAGGGTTCTGTTTCCTCCAAAAAGGGTGTCATAGTGTCCAGGAACAACGCTTAGAACAGCTAAGCCCCGGGAAGGGTCCAACTACTCTTGTCATTTTGGGCGGGTCATTGCCTTCTTAAGATGGTATGTTTCCTCTTATGAAGAAAAGCCTGAAGTGAGAAAATTTTGGCTTGCCCTGTGCATTATCCCTTTATAGTTTGTGCTTCCTCAAGCATTCCAACTATAAACGGGCAAAGCTACGTGCCCTTGGATCTGAGATCAGCCCTGGGGCTGACATGTGCACCTGTGTTCCGAAGCCGGTGCGGGCCCTAGCCTCCGGTCTGAAGCCTATGTGCTAAGGTGGAACCTGGAGCTGCCCCACGTCTCCTAGCTCAGAGCCTCTTCCCCGCTGGGGGTAGCCCTGGAGCAAAACACACGTGTCGTGGGCATACCTCCCCTTACAGTTTGCGCTTACTCAAGCATGACAACTGCAAACGGGCAAGCCACGTGCCCTAGGCTCCAAGGTCAGCCCTGGGGCTACCACGTGCACATGAGCTCTAGAACCAACGCGTGCCCTGGGGTCCGGTCCTAAGCCTCCTTGCTGAGGTGAGGTCCGGAGCTGCCACGTGTGCCCTGGCTCCGAGCCGCCTCCCCGCTGAGGAGAGCTACGGTGCTGACACGTGCTTCGGGCTCCGGTCTAAGCCGCCTCCCCGCTAAGGACAGTTCCAGTGGTGACACGTACCCCGAGCTCCGGTTCGGGTCTCCCCACTGGGTGGGGTCCGGAGCTACCACGTGTCCCTAGGCTCCGAGCCGCCTCCCTGTGGAGGATAGCTCCGGTGCTGACACGTGCCCCAGGCTCTGGGCAGAGTCCCCCCATGAGGAAAAGTCCGAAGTTGCCATGTGTCTCCCTTGAAAGAGCTGGGGATAAGGGCCGAACTTCTTTCAAATCCTTGCGCTGCCATGGATCTGGAAGGAGTGGTAGACACACTGTCGGAGCGCCCTGGGTCTTTACGCTGCTAAGGACCCAGAGGAACAAGCTCAAGACATCGGCAAAGAGCTATCCACATTGGCTAGGTCATCACGGACCCTTGCGCTGCTAAGGGTTCAAAGTCTATATCAACGACATAGGACAATGAAAGACTTGAAACAAAGATGCTTTCATTATAACATAGTACTGCCATACAAAAGGGGATATAAGATAACTAAGGAACTCAACATCTACAAGTGGAGTAATCTCATGCTTTGTGGCCTGCTTGGTTGTCCCCTGGGCCAATCTCTGCGCAGTGAGACGGTCACCTGCTACAAGAGCGAGGACGGCAGCTACGCATGCTGGACCGAGGCAATAGTGACATCTAGTGTCGTGTGGGCCAAAACGCCATCCATGGCAGATTTTGTTGACCACAACAGTAATTGGAGGAAGGTTGATCACTCTGGACTTAACCTTCCTCTGGTACAGGCAGGTAGCCTTCCTTCGACAAGGCGCCTAGAGGACATGCCCCACTCGACACTGGCATAGGGACACATTGCGAGGCGAGGATCCTGTCCCCGACGGCCTCCCTACCAATGGCGCACCGTCAGGATGGCATGTGCTTCTATCTGACGCCATCAAGGGGAGGGATGCACCGGAGAGCCTCACCGAAGGCCACACACACATGAACATCTCGTAGAAGTGGATGAAGAGGGCTATCAATGTGAAAGTATCTGGTGGGTGAAAACACCAGGAAGCAGGGACTTCTAGAGCGCAAGAGGAGAACAAAGGCAACATGGTGAGAGGGTGCCATCCTACATTGGAAGGCCTCCTTTTATACTAAGCCATCACCTCTGGCAGGGCAACCGGCATGGCGATTGGGTTTCCACCTCTACACGCCGCGGGTTATTCGCCTCCCCCAACGATGGGTAGGATCCAGGTCCACCCGTCAGACACTGGGGGCTGAGAGGATAATCTCTCGGGAACGTCCGACAGTTCTCGAGGAGAGTGGTGCAACCAACTCATCTGTTGCCGTAGTAAATGACCCGAGGCAACCCCTTGGGCATGGTGCCTAGACACTCACCTCCCCCATAGATGGGTAGGACCCAGGTCGACCGGCTAGACATCGGGGGCTAGGTTAGTAACATCTTGGGGACGTCCGATGGTGCCCGATAAAAGAGGCGTGGTGGAACTGCAGCAACCAACCCGTTGGCTACCGTAGTAAGTGCCCCGAGGCAACCCCTCGAGTACGTTGCCTTAGCACTCGCCCCCACCAATGACAGGCAGGACTCAGGTCCACCAGTCAGACACTGGAGGGAAAGGGGAGTAGAAACTCGGGAACATCCGGCGGTTCCCGAGGGAGGCAGCGCGGTATTCCCGCGACCCATGTGCGGTCGCAGTAATTACCCCAAGGCAACCCCTCGAGTGCATCGTCGTGACCCATCAAGTCAAGAGTAAACACGACGCCGCGGTGCTTCTTTGACTCAATACGCCCACTATGCCAAAGACGTGCGGCCTTTTTGTCTCCCAGGTTCAACCACTCGTCGACTACGCGAAAGTCTCGCCACCACTTCGGTTTCCAAAGCACAGGTTCAAAACCACCACGTGGGAGAGATGGATGCCCCACCCGCGGGATCAATGTCTCCTCCGAGATGGGCTCGGGGGCCACTGTCGATACTTTGCAGACCGGATACCCCCACGTAGTGGGTAAAAGAGAGCCTGGGCCCCACCTCCCCGCTAAGGCGGGCCCCGGCATAAGCCACGTGCCCTGGGCCCCATGGTCAGTCCTAGGGCTACTACGTACACTTGAGCTCTGTAGCTGACACGTTCCCTGGGCGCCGGTCCGAGCCTCCCCGTTAAGGTGACGTCTGGGGCTGCCACGTGTCCCCGGGCTCCGAGCCGCCTCCCCGCTGAGGACAGCTCCGGTGCAGACACGTTCCCTAGGCTCCGGCCAGAGCCCCCCGCTAGGGTGAGGTCTAGAGCTGCCACGTGTCTCCTAGCTTTGAGCCACCTCCCCGAAGAGGACAGCACCAGGGCTGGCACGTCTACTAAGCTCCAACCTAAGCCTCCCCGCTGAGGTGGGATCCAGAGCTGCCACGTGTCCCATGGCTCCGAGCCGCCTTCCCGTTAGGGACTACTCCAGAGCAAACACGTGCCCATGGCTCCGGCCTAAACCTCACCGCTGAGGTAGGGTCCACGGCTTCCACATGTCCCCAGGCACTATGTCCGTCGACAAGAGCTCTAGAGCTGCCACGTGCCCCATGATCCTTCGTGGGCCGTGGGTCAACGAAGTCAAGAAGGAAGTGTGTTGTCCGGATTCGCATTCAAGACTCGTGCCTTCGCTAGAAGCATGGCACGCTGCGCACACCTCCACCCTCTGCCTGTTCACCATTACGGTGATAGGACAAAGCGAAGGCATGACAACGGTACAGTGCCACCCAACGGCACAAAGCCGCCCAAGCACAGCGAGAAGACGCAGCGACAAGATGACGTCTTCATCATCACCAGACACGTGGTCGGGGGCGCTCAGCGCGCCAGACGGAAGGACGTAACTCTTTCGCCGACCACTCTACTCAGAGGATGAAGTCCTAGATCGTGTATAGGATTCACATCGATCTGGGGCCACCAGTCGGGCCCCAAGCCTCATTGTAACCGCTCCGGCCTTGAACTATAAAAGGACTAGGGTGGCCACCCGGCACAGGGTTCCCGATTTCGCATCCCAGGTCCCACAATACAATAGAACAAGCACTCCCATGGACGTAGGGTATTACACTCCGGCGGCCCGAACCATGTAAATCTTTGTGTTCATCCGCTCTCCCGAGCCCAGGTCGCATAGGGTGCCAAGCACCCTCCGGAAGAAAATAACCTTGCGGCCTGCTTCTGAGCAGGCCGGGAGGAGTGTCGCAGCTCACACTCCGACATTTACCAAAACATAACAATGCTACCTATATAAGTTTTAAACTTTTTGTTCCATCTGGTATATATTAATTTTTGAAGAATATACAAAAAAGAATAATCAAGTTTGGACTTAATTTGCAAATCTATACATGTTTGAGTATTTACATTGAAATCTAAATAAAAAAAATTAAGCAAAGGAAGAAGAAACTGAAAAGCAGACCCATGAAGAGACAATTATCACAAGCGGTTTTTAATATAGAACCGCCTGTGAAAAAAGTTTGCTAAGTTTAGAATTAATTAATATTCTTGATCAAAATGAGGGGGCTTGTAAAAGCCCAAATTCCAAATTCTTGTAATATGACTTAGTATTACAGGTGTCCATTAAATTTCATTTGGAAAAACCTTTGAAATTGGTCAAAACATAAAAAACAAATAAACAGGTTACTTATCATTTTTGTATCTTGCATAATACAATGATTTTGTGGGTGGATTTTTCTATGAGACCTTTTAGTCATAATACCAACCTCTATGATTTTTCTTAAGATTTTTACAAATTTGTTTGAATCAATGTGTGTTCAAAATCTGAAGAATGTCTCATATGCATATGAGCATTTCATTAGAATGATGGATAATTTAATTTTGACATATTGGATTGCTTTAAAAAAATTAAAAAATATAGATGTCAAAACAAGACAATATGTTCATACAACCAACTTTTAGTGGAAGATCCATTTTTTTAGTATATAAAAATCTGAATAATATATGCATATAAATTAATTCTATATTTACAAAAATATAACAACGTTACCTATATAAGTTTTAAATTTTTTGTTCCATTTGGTATATATTAATTATTGAAGAATATAGAAAAAAGAATCATCGAGTTTGGACTTAATTTGCAGAATCTGTACATGTTTGAGCATTTACATTGAAATCTAAATAAAAAATGAAGCAAAGGAAGAAGAACTGAAGAGCAGACCTATTAAGAGGCAATTATCACATGTGGTTTTTAATATAGAACCGTCTGTGAAAAAAGTGTACTAAGTTTATCATTAATAAATATTCTTGATCAAAATTAGGGGGCCTGTAAACCCAAATTCCAAGTTATTGTAATATGATTTAGTACTACATGTGCCCATTAAATTTCACTTAAACACTTTTGAAATTGGTCAAAACATAAAAAACAAATAAATAAGTATTTGTCATTTTTGTATCTTGCATAATACAATAATTTTGTGAGTTAATTTTTCTATGGGACCTTTTAGTCATCATACCAACCTCTATGATTTTGTCAGGTTTTTACAAATTTGTTTGGATCACCGTGTGTTCAAAATTTGAAGAATGTCTCATATGTATATGAGCATTTCATTAGAATGATGTATATTTGAATTTGGACATGTTGGATTGCTTAAAAAAAATTCATATATGTAAAAATAAGACAATATGTTCATACAAACAAACTTCCAGTGGAAGATCCATTCTTTAGGAGATATAAAAATCTGAATAATATGTGAATATAAATTAATTCTATATTTACCAAAACATAACAATATTAACTATATAAGTTTTAAACTTTTTATTCCATCTGCTATATATTAATTTTTGAAGAATATAGAAAAAATAATCATCGAGTTTAGACTGAATTTGCAGAATCTATACATTTTTGAGTATTTACATTGGAATCTAAATAAAAAATGAAGCAAAGGAAGAAGAAACTGAAGAGCAGACCTATGATAAGGCAATAATTAGAGGCGGTTTTTTAATACAGAACCGATAAGTTAATATTCTTAATTAAATTAGGGGCTTGTAAAAGCTCAATTCCAAGTTATTGTAATATAATTTAGTAGTACAAGTGCTCATTAAATTTCACAAGGAAATTTTTTTATATTGGTCAGAACATTAAAACACAAATAAATAGGTTATTTCTTTTTTTGTATCTTGTATAATACAATGATTTTGTGAGTGACTTTTTCTATGGGACCTTTTAGTCATCATACCAACCTTTATGATTTTTTTAGATTTTTCCAAATTTGTTTGAATCAATGTTTGTCAATTTGAAGAATGACACATATGTATGTGAGCATTTCATTATAATGATGGATAATTTGAATTTTGATATGTTCGATTGCTTTTAAAAAATAAAATAATTCATAGATGTAAAAATAAGATAATATATTTATACAAATCAACTTTCAGTGAAAGATCCATTTTTAGAAGATATGAAAATCTGAATAATATGTGCATATAAATTAATTCTATATTTACCAAAACATCTATCCAAGTTTTAAACTTTTTGTTCCATCACGTATATATTAATTTTTGAAGAATATAGAAAAAACAACCATCGAGTTTGGGCTTAATTTGTAGAACCTATACATGTTTGAGTATTTACATTGTAATCTAAATAAAAAGGAAGCAAAGAAAGAAGAAACTGAAGAGCAGACCTATGATAAGGCAATTATCACAGATGGTTTTTTAATATAGAACCGTCTATGAAAAAGGCTTACTAAGTTTAGAATTAATTAATATTTTTGATCAAAATTTGGGGGCTTGTAGAAGCCCAAATTCCAAGTTCTTGTAATATGATTTAGTATTACAGATGTCGATTAAATTTCACTTGCAAAAATATTTGAAATTGGCCAGAACATAAAAAACAAATAAATAGATTATTTGTTATTTTTGTATCTTGCATAATACAATAATTTTGTGAGTTAATTTTTCTATGGGACTTTTTAGTCATCATACCAAGCTCTATGATTTTTTTAGATTTTTATAAATTTGTTTGAAACAATGTGTGTTTAAAATTTGAAGAATACCTCATATATATATATGAGTATTTCATTAAAATGATGGATAATTTGAATTTTGACATGTTGGATTGCTTTAAAAATTTTAAAAATTCATACATGTTAAAATAAGACAATATGTTCATACAACCCAACTTTTAGTGTAAGATCCATTTTTTAGGAGATATGAAAATCTGAATAATATGTGCATATAAACTAATTCTATATTTACTAAAACATAATAATTTTACCTATATAAGTTCTAAACTTTTTGTTCCATCTGGTATATATTAATTTTTGAAGAATATAGAAAAATAAATCATCGAGTTTGGACTTAGTTTGCAGAATCTATACATGTTTGAGTATTTACATTGAAATATAAATAAAAAATAAAGCAAAGGAAGAAGAAACTAAAGAGCAGACCTATGATGAGGCAATTATCACATGTGGTTTTTTAATATTAAACCGCATGTGAAAAAGTTTACTAAGTTTAGTATTAATTAATATTCTTGATCAAAATTAGGAGGCTTGTAAAAGACCAAATTTCAAGTTCTTGTAATATGATCCAATATTACAGTTATCCATTAAATTTCACTTGGAAGAACATTTGAAATTGGTCGGAACATAAAAAATAAATAGGTTATTTGTCATGTTTGTATCTTGCATAATACAATGATTTTGTGAGTGAATTTTTCTATGGGACGTTTTAGTCATCATACCAACCTCTATGATTTTTTTTGGATTTTTACAAATTTGTTTGAATCATCGTGTGTTCAAAATTTGAAGAATGCCTCATATGCATATGAGCATTTCATTAGAATGATGGATAATTTGAATTTTAACATGTTGGATTGCTTTTAAAAAAACTAAAAAAAATCATACAATTAAAAATACGACAACATGTTCATACAAATCAACTTTCAATGGAAGATCCATTTTTTAGGAGATATGAAAATCTGAATAATATGTGCATATAAAATAATTCTATATTTACCAAAACATAATAATGCTATCTATATAAGTTTTAAACTTTTTGTTCTATCTGGTATATATTATTTTTTTAAGAATATAGAAAAAAGAATCATCGAGTTTGGACTTAATTTGCATAATCTATACATGTTTGAATATTTACATTGGAATCTAAATAAAAAATGAAGCAAATGGAGAAGAAACTGAAGAACAGACCTATGAAGAGCTAATTATCACATGCGGTTTTAATGGACCACCTTAAAACCCGCCTGTGATAATGGACGACTATATCAAGCATTGTTCGGGCAGCGCAAAAACTTAACTCGGAAGATTTCACATCGGTGCTGCCAGACTGCCAAAAAATACATTTGCCCCTTGCCGCCGCCGCCATCTTGGTCGTCGCTGGCGCCGCCGTCCTCTTCCTCGCTGCCGAGCCCACGTCGCCGTCTTCGCCCTCGCCTCCAAGCACGCACACGTCGTCGTCCTCGCCTCCAAGTGCCATCACTGTAAACAATATTATTTGTTTCTAATATTTGTTTGTATGAACTTGCTCAAGAAATGGTTACTATCATATTTTTATTTTTACAGTTTGACATAGAAGATAGACCGCCGAGCGTGGATATACAACATGGCAAGACCTGATCCTATGTACATTCAAAATGTTGCAAACGTTATTGAAGCATCCAAGAGACATGTGGAGATGCAAAAGATAGATGACATATTATGTGCATGTATCGATTGTGAAAATAAGATTGCTTGATAGATACTACAGTAATGCAATCTCATTTGGTGAAAAGGGGTTTAAAAAAAAACTACAATATATGGACAGAGCATGGTCAGTTAGGTACACATGAGGTGGATAAAGATGATGAGAGATGTTCTGATGACGATAATTCTCATATCGATTATGGTAGTGAAATCAGGATGATGATGGTGATGATGATGATGACTTTGATTGTGAGGAGATATTGCATCACATCGAACCACATCTATTGATTTCTATGGGAGCAAGTAAAGGTTTAAGTAAAATGGAGACATTGTAGAATGCGGCGACGGAGCTCTTATATGACGAATCAAAGGGTTGTGATAAAAGAGTTTACTACATTACGTGCAGTTCTAGAACTACTAAAGTTGAAAGCCACACACGGATGGTCCGATTGTAGTTTCTCTGATCTTTTGAATCTTTTGGCAGAAATTCTTTCAAATCCCAATAAACTACCCAGAAACACTTATAAAGCGAAGAGACTTCATTGCTCTATGTCACTAGGTGTGACAAAAATACACGCTTGTGTGAACCACTGTATCATGTATCGCAAAGAGCATGAGCTCGCAATTAGATGCCCCATCTACGGGTCAGTAGATATAAGAAGTACTATAATCACCAGTATGTTACCAACATGAATAAGACCTAGAAGAATAATAAGAATATTATTGGCTTTGAAGGTGACGATGACTATACTTCTGACGATGCAGGCAGGAAGAATAAGAGAAAATTTTCTGCCTTAGTGATGTGGTACCTTCCAGTAATTGATCGCTTGAAGCGTTTGTTCTCAAACCATAGGGAGGCTAAACTTATGCGTTGGCATTTCGAGCAGCGCAAGAAGAATGAAAAACTTATTCGACACCCTGGTGATGTAACCCAATGGAAATTTTTTGATATTCAGTATCCTGAGTTTGCAAAGGAAAACAGAAATGTAAGGTTTGTCTTGGGTACAGACGGAATGAATCCGTTTGATGAAAAAATGAGCATACACAGCACATGACCCGTGGTCTTAACAATGTACAACCTACCGACGTGGTTCTGTCACAAAAGAAAATATGTTTTGTTATCTAATATTATACAAGGTCCGAAACAACCCGGCATCGAAATTGATGTGTTCTTGGAACCTCTAATAGAAGATATGGCGAAACTGTGGAATGAAGGGGTATGTTCATGGGATGAGTACAAGCGGGAGTATTTCACGCTAAGAGTAATGATATTCGTTACAGTGCATAATTATCCCAGACTGTTTACATTATCGGGACAAATGGAAGGGAAGAAAGGTTGTGTAAGGTGTGTGGATGGAACTAGATTTTTGTACCTCACTTCATCCAGAAAGACGATGTACATGAGACACCGGCGATTCTTGACACATACACACAAGTACAGGAAGATGAAAGAACAATTTGATAACGAAATTGAAAAAGATACTGCACCAAAACCACACAGTGGAAAGCTCATAGTCGAAATGGTCAAGAACATTCAGGTTGCTTTCAGTTAGGGCAAAAAATGTAAAGGAACAAAGAGAGAGAAAACTACATCTTTGGATGATATAACTGACACGATTTTTAAGAAACAATCATTTTTTCAAGTATCTTCCATACTGGAAATTTACTATAGTATTGATTTGATGCACGTTACAAAGAATATATTTGCACTACAGAAACAGAGCAACATACGACAGCCTGTATAACATACGACGGCTAGCTGTCGTATATAAACTTACATACGACGGTCAGCAGAGGCTGTCGTATATAAGTTTATATACGACAGTACAACCGTCGTTTAGTATATGGCTGTCGTATATAACTGTTATATACGAGAGCCAACCCTAGGCTGTCGTATATAGCGGTTATATACGACAGCCAAATCGTGGCTGTCGTAAATAAGCCTTATTTACGACGGCCCATGGTGTGGCCATCGTAAATAAGGCTTATATATCCGCGGGCCCGGGTCGGCGTGGGCATTCACGCCCGCGCCGACCCGAGCCCGAGCAGCCCTAAACGCCCCGGCCGCCGCCCGCCCGCCGCCGCCAGCCGCCGCCCCGGCCGCCCTCCCGGCCGCCCCCGCCAACCGGCGCCCGGCCGCCGCCCGCCAGCCGCCGCCCCGGCCGCCCCCCCCGGCCACCCCAGCGGCCGCAGCCCCGGCCGCCGCCCTGGCCGCCCCCCGCCCGCCAGCCGGGGCGCCCTGGCCGCCCCCCGCCCGGCAGCCGGCGCCCCGGCCGCCACCCCGCCCGCCAGCCGGCGCCCGGCCGCCGCCCACCAGTCGTCGCCCCGGCCGCCTCCCGCCCGCCAGCAGCCGCCCCGACCGCCACCCGCCCGCCAGCCGCCGCCCGGCCGCCGCCGCCAGCCGCCGCCCCGGCCACCCCCGCCAATCGGCGCCCCGGCCGCCACCCGCCCGCCAGCCGCCGCCGCCCCAGAGGTCCCCGCCCCAGCCTCCACCCCGCGCTGTTCACCGCCGCATCGTGCCGGTCCGCCTCCACGCCATCAGCTGCCCGCCTCACCGTGTGCCGCTCGCCGTGCCGCCTCCACCGTGAGGTAAGTCGCCCGCCTCCCTCCCCATCTAGAAAGTTTGGTTTTTTAATTACCAATTGTTTAGATTATGTTTGTTTGGTTTTTATTGTTTAGTGGATAATTTCTTAGATTTAGATGAATTGATATGCTTAGATTTAATTATTGCCCAGGTTTATTTGAATTGCTAGCTAGGTGTTTTTTTTAATTGCTTAGAATTGATAAGCTTGTTAACTACGGTAATTATGTTTGTTTAGATGAGTTGTTAATTGCTTAGATAATTAATGCATATGAGTTAATAGTGTAATTGATTATTGTTTCGATTGTTTGAGTGTTTAAAAGTACTATATGTACATAAATGGGCTTAGAGCCCGATACGGCCCATTTAGTGGTAATGTATACGTCTACAAAAGCACGATGTGAACAACCTAGGCCGCCTCGCCCTACCCCCCACCCCCCCTGCGGCGTTCGGCCTCCGATCCCCCATCCCCCTCCCCCCCCCCCCCCCCCCGCGGCTTAGCCAGCGCTCGGCCTCCGACACTCTGCCGCGGAACTGCCAATCCTTCGGCGCTCGGCCTCCTACGCCGTGGGACTGTCGATCTGCCGGCACTCGTCGGCCTCCATTGACCGGCTGTCGCGGATCTGCCAGCGCTCAACCTCATATGAACGCAAGATCCTGTGCGCGGGCGCCGCCGCCATATTCACCTGCCTTACGCCGGGATCTAAGACGATGGGACGCCTTACGATTCCCAGGCGCCTTACCGCTTAAGTGACGCCTTAACAACTATGGTTCTTTCCTTCTCTCTATTGTTCTTTCCTCTCTCTCTTTGAAATCACTCAAAAATGAAAGATTGACATAAACCTTTATAATATGCGTCACCCGTTTCGAACCAGCTCGTCTCACACGTGTTACGCATGTGAGGCGTGTAGGTTCGGAATTGTCCCTTTTTGGACAGCCTAGGAGTGACCGAGAGGGCGTGCTTATAATGAGACGCGGGGTCTAGATTTGGACGTAGTTTCGACAGCGTAACCCTAATGTTCTCCGCTGCTCCATTTTTGGACGTGCAGTTGGAGAACAGCGGGGTTATGCTGCCGAAATTTCGTCTGAATCTAGACCTTGTGTCTTGTTATAAGCATGTTCGTCTCGGTCACTCTTGGGTGGGTTTAGGACCTATCCTTTCCAATAGATATAGGTCCGTGATATAAATAAATAATAAACTAACTATAAATTCTTTGACTTAAAACTGCAGAGTTAAACATGAGTGAAGACCGTAGTTGGATATATATCGGTTGGAACAAGGCAACTGGTCACTCAGATGGGTGGTATGCCGGGACAGACGACTTTATTGATCGAGTGTTCTCGTTGTCTACGACCGATAAAGTTCGTTGTCCATGTGCGAAATGCCGGAATACTAAGTTTTTGGACAAACGACATTGTCATTACACTTGTGCAGAAACGGTTACATGCCATATTATGAGGTCTGGAGTTTCCACGGCGAGTCTGCTCCTCGAGCCGTTCATGTAGTGGAAGATGATGATGATTGTCTGGGTGTTGACAGGATTGATGAGATGTTACAAGATATACAAACGGAGGACCCGCCCACAAATGAGGCAGACGTATTCCTTAATCTCTTGAAAGCTTCTAAAGAGGTGTTGCATGATCATACTGAAATGACTCTTCTTACTTTCATGACCAGATTTATGACAATCAAATCTAAGTATTTCTTCTCTAATAATTGCTACAATGATATGATGAAACTTATCAGCGATGCTCTTCCACAACCTCATAAACTGCCCAAAGATATGTATCACTCAAAGAAATTACTATCTAGACTGGGTATGAAATATGAAAAAATTGACGTGTTTCCAGATAACTGCATGCTATTCGGGAAAGAGCATGACAAAGAGAAGAATTGTTTAAAGTGTGGAAAATCGAGGTTTGTCGAAGTTGTCAATGACGATGGTGATAAAGTAATGACAGAAGTTGCACATAAGCAATTGCGTTACTTGCCTGTGACACCTCGATTGAAGCGGCTGTTTCTTTCTAAAAGATCTGCTTGACACAAGAGATGGCACAAAGAAGGTGTGCGTGAGAACAAAGATGTGTTGACTCATCCATCGGACGGTGATGCATGGAAGTCTTTGGACTCTTTTGATCCTGCTTTTGCTAGTGATGCGAGAAATGTTCGCATCGGGTTAGCGACGGATGGTTTTTCACCTTTCAGTACAAATGCCACACCATACTCCTGTTGGCCCGTCTTTGTTATTCCGTACAACCTACCACCTTCTCTTTGTATGAAGTACGAGTTTATGTTTCTTAGCCTCATTATACCAGGACCAGATCATCCGGGATCACGTATCAATGTGATGTTGAAACCATTGATTGAAGAATTGAAAACGTTGTGGATTGGAGTTGAAGCGTATGACTGTTACAAGAAGCAGAAATTCAACCTTCGAGCTGCTTATTTGTGGTCTGTCCATGATTTCCCTGCGTACGGCATGTTTTCTGGATGGAGCACACATGGTCCTTTGTCGTGTCCCATATGTGCGTCTGACACAGAGTGTTTTCGACTTACATACGGTGGCAAGATAAGCTACTTTGATTGTCATAGGCGTTGGCTTCCTCGAAACCACCCATTCAGGCAACAGAGGAATGTCTTCACAAAAGATACTGTTGTCACTAAGGAACCACCTAAACGCCTAAGCGGGTGTGAAGTATCCGATGTGTTGGACTCACTAGTCCCTGATGAAGCTCGCCCTGGATTCTTTGTAGGTTACGGAAATGTTCACAACTGGACTCATGTATGTGGAGTTTGGGTGCTACCATATGTGAAGTCATTGATACTGATGCATAATATTGATGTAATGCATCAGGAGCGTAACATGGCCGAATGTATCATAAGCACGTGCATGGATATCATGGGCAAAACGAAAGACAACTTAAAGGCTCGAAAGGATTTGGCCGAGATTTGTAATCGACCTACTCTTGAGCTCTCTGAAAGCGGTGGTAAGCCACGTGCTTCTTTCGTGCTTCGACCTAATGAAAAGAAACAAGTTATGGAATGGTTGAAAACTTTGAAATTCCCAGATGGTTATGCTGCTAGTCTGAGACGAGCCGTGAATGTTAACACGGGAAAGCTCACTGGGTTGAAGAGTCATGACTATCATATAATAATGGAAAGACTCTTACCTGTTATGTTTCGGGGATATCTGGATGATGCGGTGTGGAAGGTGTTAGCTGAGCTATCATTATTCTATAGGCAGTTATGTGCCAAAGAAATAACGAAAGACATGATGAAGAAGTTAGAGAAGGAAATACCTGTACTTTTATGTAAGATGGAAAAAATATTTCCTCCTGGTTTCTTCAATCCAATGCAGCATCTTCTTATACATCTTCCATTCGAAGCAAAAGTTGGTGGTCCTGTGCAATATAGATGGATGTACCATATTGAAAGAGCATTGAGATATTTGAAAACTATGGTTGGCAACAGAGCAAGGGTTGAAGGGTGCATTGCCGAAGCATTTACTCTAAAGGAAGTAGGTTACTTTTCTAGTTTCTACTTTGTAGAGGAAAACAATGTCAATACTTCGGCAATGCGATACAATGTAGATGACGAACCACCAGTTAGTGATCTCTCTATTTTTAAATCGAGGGGAACTACTGTTGGCAGCAGCACATCATACGATTTTACTGAAGGAGAAAGGACTGCTGCTTTACTCTACATGTATGCTAATATCGATGGCATGGAGAAATATTTCGAGTAAGTGTTTCTCTTACATTTATGATGATTATTGTATTTACCAATACATGTATGCTAATGTCGATCACATATGTTTTGTGTGTATAGTGAGTTCCACAACCAAAACTGGAAACATAAGCATCAACCAACGAGAAAGCAAGTAGAAACGATGCGACGGGCTGGAATTAATGGAGGGCCTAATTTCTTATCCTGGTTTCGAGCTTATGTATTTGCGAACACAGACATCCATCAAGATTTACGACAACTATCTTATGGATTAGTGAAAGTTAGAAGCTATGGTCGATATGACGTAAATGGCTTCCGATTTCGTACAACTCAATTCGAAACTCTTCATCCTCTCGCAGCAACATCAAATTGCGGAGTTGTGACGAGAGCAATCGACTAACAAGGGAAAGAAACCAATTACTATGGAATCATTAACAAAATTCTGGAATTTACTTTCATTGGCAATAAAGAACTTCGAGTGGTGTTCTTTGATTGTGATTGGTTTGATAACAATCATGGAACTCGAGAAAATCAATTTGGCATGGTGGAAGTGAATCACAATGAACGCTTACGAGGTTTAGATACATACGTTCTTGCACATCAAGTGGAACAAGTGTATTATCTATCTTATCCATGTAAGAAGCTTAGCACTTGGTGGGTGGTATATAAAGTGAATCCTCGTGAGCGCTTGTATACTCCTGGAGATGATGGTTATCATAATAGTGGAGACACTGAAGAAGTTTACCAAGATGAAGAGTTGCCAGACTCTTTTATCGTTGAGCCTGGTGCAGGACTCGATAACTTAGTAGGAGACGTTGCAGATGTAGAGACATCTACAATGCGAAAGCGGAAACGTAAACAGCTCAAGATGACAGATCACGATGTTGATGATCGTGATGTTGATGATCATGATGTTGATGAATTTTGAAACTGATTACGAGTAATGTTCTTTTAAATGAAAGTGACATTAATTATCGCTTACATTACTTTTGAAACTGATTAGGAGTAATTACTTTTTAAACTGATTAGGATGTCGTCAAGCAAGGGTTCAAAGGGTTCAAAGGGGAAGAAGGCGCCGAGTGTGAGGGGTTTCCTCCCCTCGCAGGAGAGAGACGACTACTTCTACGGTTCCACTTACAGCGGGAGCAGACGCACTCAGCTGTTAAGTGCGTGTCCAGAGTTGCGGGACAGGGTTGTCAGTTTGCAGCGTACAGAGGTAAATTTTTCTACAATGCAAAAAATTATTAAAATCACTTTTTCAATTTCACTTACTTACTTTACCATTGTAGTCTGATTCGGACTATGAGTCTGAGGCCAGAGCGGCACCTCAGGAGACGAGTACGCAGCGCAGCGTGCCCTCGGGCAGCGAGCCCTCTGGTAGCGAGCCCTCCGGCAGCCACCCCCAGGGTAGTCTGCCCAGCGAGCCCGAGGCCACCCAGCCCGAGGACACGTCCGGTGACCAGCCTTCAGGGTCACCAGACGTGGTGCCGCAGCGGAGGAGACGCACGAGGAGGAGCAACTTTGTTGGTCCTCCACCTATTCCTAGAGAGCCGGTAATTATTCGTCCGGTTGGAGACAGGTAACACATTAATAAAGTATTTATTTCTATTTGTTCTCAAAGACTATGATCTTACTTAATGACTTAACAAACGACTTTTTAGTTCTTGGGAGGAACTCTGGTACGACGGGTAGAAACACCACAGGACGGTGAACGGTTGCATCGGGAACTTAGTGCGTCTGCACTACCCCGGTGCAATCGATGGACATGCAGCTACGTCGTGGGACGACTACGCGCGCGTTCCTCACCCGGAGAACGACAACCTACAGGGAGTCGTGTGGGCAGATTTTTGGGTAAGTAACTTTCATAAATATTTGAAGTTTCAATTCTTTATGTTCCTTCAAATATTAATGTGCGTATATGTCGAACTGTGTTGGCTTCCTACAGCTCAGGTACCGCCTTGAGGACCCGGCTGAGCAGATGGATCACGCCCGCTCGTGTTCGAAGTGAACGCTTGGAAGCTTGTTATGCAAATGCTTTTAAACGCTCGGAGTCAAGTAGTTAACGACTACTTAAAGCTCCACGACCACGAGGTTGGGTCGTTCAGAGACGCCTCCGACACGTACTTGACGGAGGAGCAATACGCAGAGGTAAGTTGCGTAATCTTTAAATTGTTCATATTAATTTTGCTAAGTAACACCTAATGAACTACGCATGTGTGCAGGTTAGTGTCCCTTGGTTACAGGAACGAACTGAAGATTACCGAGCCCTTTGCAGGTATTGGGCTAGCGATGAGTTTATCGCTAAGTACAAGAAGGCTCGAGATGCCAGAGGGAGCTCAGGGAAGCATGGTATGGGCGTCCAAGGTTTTGTGCGAATGGCTAAACGGATGGTAAGTTTCTTGGTAGTTTTTATTATATTCATAATGTAGTATTGTTCGTACTAACATATGTTCACAGGAAAAGGAGACCGGCGTGCGACCAAGTGCTACTGCGGTCTATAGGAGAGGTCATGCTGACCCTTTTCAGCCGGAGCAGTGTAGTCAGTACGCAGCGAAGCGCCTGGTAAGTTTCATGACCTCTGAAATTATTTGACACTATATATGTTGTTGAACTTACACAATTTCATTGTTTTTCAGACTAGGTATGGGCAAGAGGCTGTGAGGATACACGGCGAAGGGTTCGATTGGGAAAACTCCCCGAACATCGACCCTCAAGCCGCGTATGCAAGCAGAGGTGGAAAAGCACACGAAAGGTGAATTCATTTACTTTCATTGTTTTCAATTCAAGATTATTTAATTTTACCTTGAATTGATTCATTTTTTTAGGCTTGCCATATTCTCTGGAGTCGTCAACTCTAGGGAGGCACGACCTGCGAGAGGCAGCTCCTCGCAGTCTTCGGCTGCAGGCTCCTCCAGCCGGCGTGTCACCGAGAGAGATCTCAAAGTCATGGCGCTTCGGGAGAGCTTGGCTCGGCAGGAGGAGGCCATGGCGAGAGAGCGAGAGAACAACAGGGCTGCCATGGCGTACCATGCGTCCTATATGGCACAGATGCAAGCGGCAATGGAAGTAAGAAACATACAATTATAATTTAATTACATTGCATTTCAATTAGTTTTGTAAATTGTAATGTTTGAAATGACAAGCGCTAGCTCGACAGCAAAGGCAGCAAATCTAGATACCGTTGTGGCAGCCACCTCCGTTCGTGCTGGAGCCGTCACCACCACAGGAGCAGTTTCCTAGAGTACATGTATAAAAAGAAAGTTACATTAAGTAGAAGCCCCAACCGCTAAGAATCCTAATGAACCTAGAAAAACAATTGTAAACTTGTACATATGTCACTGTGTTTCGTAGGGATCAGGGACAGAGGCTCAGACTCCATCGCCACAGCTAAGGGCGCCAGGTTCGCCGCGGCAGGATGACTTCTTCGCCCCCGGAGGTAGTGGAGGGGCTAGTAATCAATAGATTTGTGATTTTGTTTTTATTTGTGTGGGTGTCAGACTTCGTGATTGTCGATGTATACTATTGCACTTTGTTGTGAATTTATATATCAAACTGTTTTGTTGTTGTCTATTGATTTGGATGTGTAGCTGGCCATCGAGCCAGATTAGCCATTTTCTGTTTTTTTAAAAAAAATGGAAAAGCTTATATACGACGGCCTGTATAGTTTATATACAACGGCCGCTATACAGGGCCGTCGTAAATAAGACTAAATTATATACGACGGCTGGGCCAGGCTGTCGTATATAAGCTCTTATATACGACAGCCAGGGTCCAGCGGCTGTCGTATATAAGCCCTTATATACGACAGCCAGGGCCCAGCCGTCGTATATAAAGGCCCTGGCCCACTGGGCCAAGTCTACGAAACGGGTCGTTGTATATAAGTGGCCGTTGTATATAAGTGGCCGTCGTATATATACTGTTATATACGACGGTGCCGTCGTATATAACTATATATATGACAAAATATATACGACGGCCACAAACCGTCGTATATAAACAACTGCCGTCGTATATAAACTATATACGATGACTTCTGCTTTATATACGACGGTCTTAGCCGTCATATGCTAACGGGAATCCTGTAGTGTTGACAACATCATTGGAACTTGCTAGACATGCCGAAGAAAACAAAGGACGGATTAAAATCACGTATGGACCTAGTAAATCTTGATATGAGACCAGAGCTTCACCCGATAGAAATTGCCAACGGGAAGCATTACCTTCCCCAGCCAGCTACAACTTGACACTACAGAATAAAAAGGCAATTCGCAAATGCTTACGTGGGATCAGAGTACCCACGAGTTTCTCATCCAATATTCTCAAACTAGTCTCGATGAAAGAGTTGTCTTTATTCAGCTATAATTCTCACGACTGTCAGATGATGATGACAATGTTCCTTGCCATTGCAATAAGGGTCATCAAACTTGAGCATGTAAAAGTTTTCATCACACGTTTGTGTTACTTCTTCAATGCAGTATCACGAAAGGTGATAGCCTGGGAATACTTAGACTATTTGAAAACGTACATCGTCGAGACTATGTGCAAACTTGAGATGTGTTTCCCACCATCCTTTTTTGATATGCAAGTACACCTAATCATATATCTTGTTGATCAGATAAAAGCATTGGAGCCACTATATTTATATTATATGTTTCTGTTGGAGAGATATTTATGAGTATTAAAGGGTTATGTGCGGAACTGTGCTCACCCAGAGGGTTCAATTATGGAAGGATACAATACCGAAGAAGTGATTGAGAGTTGCGTTGATTACATCAAAGATGGAAATACGATAGGTGTGCCTATATAGTACATGAGGATAGACTATGTGGGAGAGGCAAAGCGGGTAAGAAAATTTTTATCGTTCAGGATTACAAATTAGTACATTGTGCACATTTGGTGTACTACAACAGCTCGCAATAGCTGAGTCGTACATCGAGGAACACGAAATTGAGATTCGCAGAAAAACCAAGGCCATACATAGGACTGGATCATGAAAAAGCACAAAAGACGTTTCACTGAATGGTTAATGGATAAAAATATACCATATGGTAACTCTGATGAAGAGGCAACAATGAAGAAGTTAGCTTCTGACCCATCTGCTTTGGTGATATTATGGCAAGCATATGACATCAATGATTACATATTTTACACTAAGAAAAAAGACGGTAAGAGTATTGCACAAAATAGTGGTGTTCGTATAGAGGCTTATGATCCACAAGGGCAGAAGACCACATACTTCGGATTCATCGAGGAAATATGGGAACTTGATTATGACAAAAGAATGCAAATGCCCGTGTTTAAGTGTCAATGGGTCAAACGTCCTTATGGTGTGAAAGTGGACAACTACGGGCTGACACTGATAGACTTGAACAAATTAGGTTATAAAGATGACCCGTGGGTTCTCGCCGATTGTGTTGCGCAAGTTTTTTATCTACATGATCCATGAACTGAGAAGATGCATGTAGTTGTTTCTAGAAAGTAAAATATTGTTGGGTTGAGAATGTGGGAGATAATAAAGAGGAATATAATCCATATAAAAATATGTACCTTTTCACTGATCCAGAAAACATCAAGCGCGTAGAAAGAAGCATTAAAAAGGATTTGAAACCCTATATGCGAGAAGATGTCAATGCTGGAAAAAATATATGACATATATTTTAAATATTTGTAATATCGTAATGAAGCTTTAATATTTTAATTTGATAAAATTTTTTCTCTTTTTTATATTTGAATTTGACATGTTGGAATGCTTTAAAAAATTAACAAAATTCATATAGTGAAATATTGGCTTTGAGTTGTTGGTCATAGACTTCAACAGTGAAATACATTGCACTTGAAGCCATAATGGTTTTTTAGTAGTGTCGAGATGTGGTGCCTCCAGACAGCGGCGATAGTGGCGCAGCGACGGTGCTCGGCCTCCTCCATGCACGGGGATGGGCACAACCGCCTATGGTGTGGATGGTAAAAATGTCTATACAACTGTGTTGTAGATTCTTTGTTGTGCAACACTTCTTAGATTTTTAATCTTAATGCAAGAAAACAAACCTATTGATTGTTGCCTGCTATCCTACTCTTTATCTACTTTATAATGCAGGGATACGTGACAAAAATTTAAAAGATTTTACACATAAAAAATTTACAATACCGTTGCATAAAATTTATTTCATATAGCGACGGGCCTTGGCACATGTTGTATGCCACACCGGATAAAGAGATTCTCTTATGGACAAGAATATGAACACGTTTATAATGCAGCCAGAGACGTTATTCGAACATGTTTTCAGCAAGACTTGCAGTTTTGAGAAATGTAAATGTTGCATTATAGATTTCTTTGTTGAAAGATATTTCATGTTGCAAAAGTACGATTTTGTTTTGAAAAAGGTATTTTAATACTTAATTTATAAAAATGAGGTGCAAATCAAATAATTACAAACATAGGCACATATCACCATCTAGAGGGGCGATTCATCCACTATAGTTTATCGCCCATATCAGCCATTTTTCTAATTGTTTGAATTAACACCCATTTTTGTAAATTAGGTATTAATATAACCTTTTAAAAAAATCTCCAAAAGTAGGGCACATGGGCCATTCCGGCCTTCGTACGCTCCTGCGTGCAACACTCGGCCCATCATTCTCTCCGATCCATCTGTCGGATAAAAATCTTTCCGCTGCCGCTGCTCTCTGTAGCGGACGCGCACGACCGCCGGCGGCCGACGCCTGAATCGCGACCTAGCGCCGGAGCCGGGATGATTGCTGCGGCGAGAATGGTGTTCACCATCTGTACCCGCTTCCTCCCCTCCTCGCAGTCGCCTCTCATCCTCGTAAGGAATCGCGCCGGCGCCTGCTCGTTCTTGCCGCCGCCGCCGCCGTCGGCAGCAAGATCCACTAGGGGCATCGCCCTCTTCTGCTCACCATCGCCATCAATTTTTTCGTCCGACGCCGCCACGACGCCATCTCCGGCGGCCGCGGAGGGAAGGACCGAGAAGGCGGAGCCGACCGCGGAGGAGCTGGCGGGGCTCCTGGACATCCGGGTGGGGCGGGTAGTGAAGGCGTGGCGGCACCCGGAGGCCGACACCCTCTACGTGGAGGAGGTCGATGTTGGCGAAGAGGAGCCGCGCACCATCTGCAGCGGCCTCGTCAACTATGTCCCCATCGAACAGCTCCTGGTACAATGCTTTGCGAAATGCATCCACGACAATTGAATCACGCTGCTGGGTATCTAATTTATATTGATTCACCACGCAAGAAACAGTGTCCGATTCCAGCATCTTGCTTATAGTACGATGTCAATTTTGAGCAAGATCAACACCTCTACTGGGTAATATGTGCAACTAGTCAATGTCTCAACGACGACTTAGTTTGATTGTTGTTGCAAAGTACTGAAGTAGACATCAGAGAAAAGAAGAGAAATTAGCCCCGAGATCCTAATATCCATTCCATATTTGAACTCGATTGTAGTCAATTCACACTGAGATAAGATCTACATGGCCACCTCTTGGAGAATTTGGGGAGACGAATCGTATTGTTCAAACATGTACAGTTCGTAGTGTTTTTAGAGTTGTTTTATTGTAGTAGAGTCTAATCCATCCTTGTTTCATGTACTGAGTGCACTAGCTGTGAACGCGTGCAGGAGAGCAATGTGATTGTTCTTGCTAACCTCAAACCAAGAAACATGCGTGGCATTAAGTCAAATGGCATGCTCATGGCCGCCTCTGATTCTTCTCATGAGAATGTGGAGCTGCTCACCCCTCCCGAAGGTTCTATTCCTGGTGAAAGGGTATGGTTTGGCTCAGAAGATGAAAAGGATTGTCAGTCAGACCCTGCATCACCAAATCAGGTACCATTTAGCAGCACAAATTTGACATATCCCATAGGCTATTGGTACAGTTCCATTCAGTAATCTAGATACATTACACCTTAGATGCCTGAACTAAGTTATTTCATATGCATCACGTTTGTCTAGTGATAACATGTTTTTAACTCTGATGCAAGTGTGATATACATTCACATACAAATAAGTTCCCAGCTATTGTGAGTTGTGATAATCAATTGCTAACTTCCCATGTGTGATGTTTTGGGGCATGTACAATGGAGGTTCTTATGGGAAAGGACAAAAGGTTTATTTTTGGAACTAGGCCCTTATAGAAGAAGTGTGCTAAAGTTAGTACCTTATATTTGTGTTGTGTTGCAAGATGGTTAGACCTATTTAAGCACTCTTTTGCATCGTAGAAGAGAGTTATACAGGTGCTTAATAATTCTCTTTAATTACTTGTGCTAAGCCCTTATAGATCATATATTACAACAACAACAACAACAACCAAGCCTTTATCCCAAGCCTTATAGATCATATATTTTATATATATAATTAAAATTCTGGAAAGTCAAATATATGTTTGTTGAATTACTTTCAATAAATCTAGTGAACACAAATAACAGCAATAAAGGAGATATTCTCTTCAAGTATCTAAAAGCTCATAATCTTTTAGCAAAGTTGTTACTTCAAAAAGGTGTTGGAAACCCCTTCCTGCTGCATCAGGGTTCTGCCCTCTGAACCTTGTTGCTGAAGCTAACTAAGCTAAGGGACAGAACAGATGAAATCTCACACAGCTAGTAGACAAGCTTTTGGCGCTGGGAATTCCAGCTTTTCTGCTGTATATTGTTGAATACATATACAGCGTTGTTGAGGTGTCGCCTAGGCGTCCAGTCGGTGGCGGGAGGATGCTAGGGAGGCTTGCCTCACCTGGCCGGCCGTCGCCAGCGCCGGCGCCTGGCCATGCGCCGCCGTCGGCGCCTGGCCGTGCGCCGCCACCGCCTGGTGCCGCCGCCGCCGCGCCAGACTGCCTGCCTACCGCCGCCGCGCTTGGAGAGGAGAGGGGTGGGGAAGAAAATGAGTAGGGTTAGGGTAAGAGTACACTTTTATATATCCCATGTAAAACGTGGACTGTCGGATCTCATCCAACGGTTCGTGGTGATTGGGCTCCTCAACCCGAGCCCGCCCCCACCCCCGCCTCTGCCCCCGAGCCCGCCTCTTCAGCCCCTGCCGCCCCCTTCCTCCTCTGTCTCCGCCGCCTCCACCACCGCCCGCTGCCGCCATGCCTGGCTGGACGCCTAGGCAGGCGCCTGGGCGTCCAGGCGAGGATTTCAAAGCTTGTACATATACGGGTTACAAAAGCAGAGTCCTACTTGGACTTGAGGTCCCTAACCGACTAGGACTGAGTCCAAAGAAACTAGGAAACAAACCAAACTGCTCCTGCATGCCAGGAGACTTTTCCAACTCATATGGGACTCTACCTCAACTAGGACTCTTCTCTAAACCAACTAGGACTTCAACTCCAAACCTACTAGGACTACGACTTCGATACAGGCTCCTACTAGGACTCAGCCCAGCTGTAACGATCAAGCCGCTACTCTTCTAATATTTCAAAAAAGATTAACTCTAATAATTACTCCTTTAATCTTGTTCTTTTTTTTCATGACTGCAATCATGACACGTCCTGCACTCATCTTCATAGCCGCATCTTCGACTCGGCAATTACACACTTTATTCAGGATGATAAACACTCTATCATGCCACACTCTTGTACAAAATTTAGTATGGCGAACACACATCTTTCACGCTGCACTCAAACTTGGGATTTCACTTATCTTTACATCCCCTGCACTTAATCTCGAGATGACACACATCTTTACATGCCGAATGCACCTCGATATGAGATCGCAACAATGTTTCCCCCGATGCAAGTTGTGCCATCTCATCATCCTTTTTGTTATCAGGACACTCATTGGTAAAATGGCCAATTTTTGACAATTGTGTGCATCGAATCTGGTTTATCAAATTTCTTTTTCTTATGATCACCAGCCTTTGCCTCCCTTGCTCTCCACTCGACCTTTGTCAAGAGGATTTGCTGCTCATCATGCTCATTGCTACCGAAACCACGCACTCGTTGCTCATGCGCCTTAAGTCAGTCAATGAGTTCCTCCACACTCATGGTCTTCAAGTCACTAAACTGCTCAATATTAGATGCAACATAGAGAAACTTTGAAGACAAAGTATGCAAAGTTTTCTTCACAATGTAGATCTCTTCAATCTTTTCACCTAGTCCATGTATCTTGGTAATGGTGGTTGTCACACATGTGGCAAACTCATTGATGGAATCCCCTTCTTTCGCGTGCATCATATCAAGCTCGTACTGAAGAGCTTGAATTCTCGCCTCCATGACATGTCCCTCACCTAAGAACATGGTCTTGATCATATCCCAATCATCTTTCACTATCTCCTTCTCGAAAACTGGATGAGACTACTCTCATCAATAGCTTGATAGATGGTTGTAAGAGCCATTTGATCCTTACTCGCATCAATACTGCCTTTTGTGTCTTAGGCTTCCCACACTCTATGTGCCTTCAGGAAAACCTTCATCTTAATTGTCCACGTTGCGTAATTGATGTTCCCCAGCATCGGGTACTGCAACAACATGAGGCTTGTTGTTTTCCTCGTCGTTCTTCGTCATGTCTCCGATACCATATGTTAGAAATCCCTTCCTGCTGTGTCAAGGTTCTGCCATCTGGACCTAGATGCCGAAGCTACCTAAGCTAAGGGACAGAACAGATGCAATCTCACGCAGCTAGTAGACAAAATTTCGGTGTGGGGAATTCCAGCTTTTCTATTGTATATTGCTGAATCTATATAGGGGTTACAAAATCAGAGTCCTACATGGCCTTGAGGTCCCTAACCGATTAGGACTAAAGAGTCCAAACAAACTAGGAAACAACCAAACTGCTCCTGCACGCCGGAAGACTTCCAACTAGGACTCCAACTCCAAACCTACTAGGACTATGACTTGGATAGACTCCTACTAGAACTCAACCCAGCTGTTATGATCCAGCCGGTACTCAAACATTTTTATAATATCCTAACAACAAGACTAACTCTAATATAAGGTAATGTAAGCTAATAACTGTGATTGAATATCACAATCTTAAGGATGTACAAAAAGTTTGAATTTGGAAACATTATATCAATTCATAACCAGGGTGCTTCTTAAGTTCTGAATCCAACAATGCAAGTATGAAACGAAATGAACTTTGTGAACTAAACTAGGGGGTATTATTACTGTTTCTATTTGGAACAATGTAACTGATGCATCTTTATACTTTTGTCAGGTCCAAAAGAAAAAGATTTGGGAGTCTGTTCAGCCTCATCTTAGAACAACAGATGACTGCGTAGCATTTCTGGGTGAGCATCCCATGCGTACTAACACAGGCCTGGTTTTCTGCAAATCGCTGCAGGGTGCTAGAGTGTCATAAGTCTTATTAATTCGATAACTTTTCATAGAATTTTGTCCCCAACTGCTGTGTTTCAAACAACCTGCTTCCAGGACATTGTATTTACCTTTCTTTTTTCAACACATGGATGGATGTTCCAATTACATGAGACCACAAAATCGTAAGCCTGACAATTGTATGATGAGCTGCGGAGTGAGCGCTTGGGTGTCGTTGGGTGTAGCCATTCAGAATATTGTTTACTTGAAAAAAAATTGAAGTCATCTGTTGCCCCGCATCTAAGGTCTGTTTGGATCTCTGGTTTCTTAAAAACTAGATTTTAAAAACTGAAATAATTTTGAAAGATCCAGTTTCTTCTCTAGTTTCTAAAAATCAGATTCTCGGCTTCTTAAAAATAAAATGTTGGTATAACCTAGCTAAAATAAGTTTTTGCCTTCTTAGATGGGCATGCTAGTCACTAAATAGCAAAAAACTGGTTTATAGTTTTTAAAAAAACCAGGATTCAAACAGCTCCCCGGCAAGTTTTTTTTTAGAAATCAGTTTATAGAAACCATGACAAGAAACCAGTTTTTAAAAAGCTAAAACTGATCAACATAGCCTAAACATTGATCGTCGAGGAGACGTGGATGTAGGTGATTCGAGGCGGTGGTGGCAGCTCGGGAACACGGGGAGGAGGCTGCGCGTGCGACGAACGGGTGCTGGCGTGAAACCGGGTCATCGTCCGGGAACAACACCACAAGAACCACACACCGCGACCTCATGGAGCTCCTACCATGATCGTAGCTACCAAAGGAGACCTAGAGCATGGACACGGACGACATCTAGACCTAGAGGGGTTGTGGGGGGTGGACTCACTCGATGCCGAGGTTGTTAGACTGTGTGTATTGTGTGTGTCTAGGGTAGTTTGGTTATTAGCTAAGAGGACTCCTAAACCCTAGCTTGTACCCTATATATGTAACCCCTTAGTATTATCAATGAAGTGATTCCAGTTTATTCCACTCCTAATATGGTATCAGTAGACTAGGGTTTACTGGGCCTTCTCCTCCCACAGTGCTCTCTCTCCTCCCCTCTCTCTCCCACCACCACCAGCCGTTGTCACCTCCTCCATGTAGCAGGCGCCACCACGCCTCTGGACCCGCCGCAGTTGCGCCTCTGGCCGCCGCCGCCCCTGGCGCCTCCAGCGCGCATCGCCCCTGCCAGCCCCCCTCTCCTCTAGCCGCCGCTGCCGCGCCTTTCGCCGCCGGGAGAGCCAGCGCCGCCGCCATCGCAGGAGGCACGGCTGGATCCGTCGCCGTCATGCCTTGGCCGCCAGGGACCGCTAGATCCGCACCCCTGCCGACCTCCCTTTCCTCTGGCCACCGCCGCCGCGCCTCTAGCCGCTAGGAAAGCCAACACCGCCGCCACCACAGGATGCATGGCCGGATCCGAGCGCCGCCCCTTCCCCCTCCACTAGCGCCGCCGCGGTCGGGATTGGCGACGCCGCCCCCTTCCCCCTCTCCACCAGCGCCGCCGCGGCCGGAAATAGGGGCACCACCTCCTTCCCCCTCTCCTACAGCGCCGCCACCGTCGGATTTGGGCCCCCCTTCCCCCTCTCCTCCAGCGCCGGGGGCTGCTAGATCCGTGCCCGCCAGGCTCTGCCCGTCGGGGGCTGCTGTATTCGCGCCCGTGATGTGGCCGTTGGGGGCTCCTAGATCCGTGCCCGTCGGGGGCCCTTGGCACCGCGCCCGCCTGGTCCTGGTTGCTGGGGTTGCTAGATCCATGTATGGCGGGCCTCATGGCACCTCCGTCGCCCTGCACACCCCGCAGCCACCATCAACGAATCCGGCCTCTACGCATCCTGGTGGGTCACCGCTGGCTCGGGCCCCGCCCCTGTCGCCGGCCCTAGTGCCGCTGAAGTCGAGCCTTTGGCGTTGTCGGGACTGCTGTCGTCACCGCGCGCACCCTGCACCGTCGGCCTCACCACCCACGTCCTTGCCCTACTACCCCACGTTGCCGACCTTCTGCGCGCGTCTCTGCCCTCGTACCCCATGCGCCGGCCTCCGCCGCGCGCGTCCCTCCTCCTACCCACGCTTTGTTGGCCTTCGCCGCGCACGTCCCTGCTCCTACCCCGGGCTGCCGGACTTTCGCGTGTGTCCCTGTCCTCCTACCCCGTGCTGTCGGCCCCCGCCGCGTGCGTCCCTCCTCCTAACCCGCACTGCTGGCATCCCGCGCGCATCCCTGCCCTGCTACCCCGCGCTGCCGGCCTCTGCCGCGCGTGCTCCTCCTACCCCGCGTTGCCGGCCTTCCGCACGCGTCTTTGCCCTCGTACCCCGCGTTGTTGGCCTCCGTCACGCGTGTCCCTCCTCCTAACCCCGCATCGCCGGCCTCTGCCGCGAGCATCCCTCCTCCTACCCCGCACTGCCAGCCTTCCGCGTGCGTCCCTGTCCTACCACCTCGCGCTGCTGGCCTCCGCCACGTGCGTCCCTCCTCTTAACCCGCTGTCGGCCTTCTGAGCGCGTCCCTGCCCTCCTATCCCGCGCCGTCGGCCTCTACCGCGCGCACTCCTCCTACCCTGCGCTGCCGGCCTTTCGCGCGCGTCCCTACCCTCCTACCCCGCGTCGCCGGCCTCCATCGCGTGCTTCCCTCCTACCACGCGCTGCCGGCCTTCCGCGCGCATCCCTGCCCTCCTACCCCGCACTGCTGGCCTCCACCGTGCGCGTCCCTCTTCCTACTACTCCGCGTTGCCGGCCTTTCGAGCGCACCCCTACCGTCCTACCGCATACTGCCCGTGGCCCTCGTGGCGAGGTGTTTGCGGTCCACTCCATCCTCGCCACCGCTCGGGAGCGTGAGTGGGCTCTTCTACGGTATTCTCCGAGGAAGCTATTAGAGTGTGTGTTCACTCATGTATGTAGGGTCTTTTGGTCCAGTTTCAACATTTGCCACGACTAGATGTTGTGACTGCGAGGGGGTCTTATTAGAGTGTCTTTGTGTTTACTCTTGTTGGAAGTATGTTATTGTCTAGTCTCAACATCTGTCACAGCCAAAGTTTCGACCGCGTGGGGATGTTGGACTATGTGTATTGTGTGTGTCAAGGGTAGTTTGGTCATTAGCTAGGAGGACCCCTAAACCCTAGATTGTACCCTATATATGTAACCCCTTGGCATTATCAATGAAGTGATTCCAGTTTATTCCCCTTCTAATAGAGGCCATGCAAGAGCTGACAGTGACAGTTTGTGTGGCTCCTTGCCCGTGAGCAGGGAGGCGCGAGGACCGTTTTGCACAAGCGATGCAAAAGGTCAAAGACAGACGCACAAGCTATCTTACATGGGTCCGTGATGGCTCATCAGTAGACGGGAGAGCATGGCGTGGTAAAGGTGATCAAGGCAACTGGGTCATCATGAGCATTTAATTGAGGTGCCATCTCAAATTTGAGTGCACAGAGTCCCACCCCGCCGCCACCTCATCCACCCCCTTCCTTGCCGCGACGCTGCCGGAGCAAGCTGTCAAAAGTTGTGTGATGTGATGTCACGTGGCCAACAAGGAGTCGTCCCGCCGACTGACAAATCCATCTGCCGCGGCGGCGATGCGAGCGCGCGCGGGAAAAAGACGACGCAAGAGAAAACGAAATTGTGTTGGGGAAATTTTCTTTCTGCCTCTCCAGTTCACTGACCTCCCGTGGGTCGCAGCCCATGGGTCTGCCTTCACACACACCCCTTCGGCCCCACAGCGGCCTTACACAACTCACCGACGCTTCACCCACCCACGAGCCTACTCAGTGGCCTCCTTCTCATCCCCGAGCTCCTCCAATGGGTCCGCCGAAATCCTCGAGCTCTTCCGATGGCTCTTCTGTAACATCTCCCCCATCATATCTGGCTTGTCCCCAAGCCGCCAGATCAGTAAATGATTTGTGTAACACACACCAGTCTTCCCGTGTCAACGCCACCGGAGATGACGACCACTACACCGAGCTTGAGGTATGGCTCGATTCCCTTTCTTGACGAGACGGCGATTGACAATCTTGGGTGGCTTCAACTTCTCTTTGCTCAAATCCCCATTTTTTTGGCAGATCAGAGAATATAGGGGTGTAATTTTCCGTATAGGGTTTCAATTGCGAGATGTGGAACACTAGATGGATCTGAGCATGAGCAGTCTAGCTTGTAAGCTTGTTTCCCAATCCGCTCCAATACTTGATAGGGACCGAAAAAACTTGAATGCTAGCTTGGGGTTGGGTCGATTCACCATAGTAGTCTGAGCATAGGGTTGTGACTTGAATAACACCAGAACCTCCACTGCAAATTCACTACAAGAAACACGAACATTTACAATGGTCAAAACGTTCGTAATTAAGCTGATAACCATCGTAATTAACTTATTTACAATGGTTATTCTTTAGTTATGACGACATCTGACCGTCACAAGTGATTGGTCATAAATAACATTATTTACGATGACCACCATCGTAAATAAGTTATTTACGACGGTCAGGACCGTCCGTTGTAACTTATGGAGACATGTCAGCTGGCACCCTGTAGAAGCTTATTTACAACGGCCAGGAACAGGCCGTCAAAAATAACATAGGCTTGTCGTAGTAAATAAGAGTTTTTTTAAAAAAACATAAAAATACTAACCTAGCACGATGGCCAGATGGCCAGCTCACAGACAGATACAAAAACATGTATATCAAAATACAGACAGTTCACAATACAATAATATCAAACACAATACACGACACTAGACACTCCCACGTCCACTACCCCTAGAGCCTGGAATGTCATCCTCGCGTCGTGCTCCAGGTCTCGGTAGTTGCGGCGATGGAGTCTGAGCCTCCGCCTCCGATCTCTGTGATAGTAAGAGCAATTATGGTTATGTTTGAGCAATTATGACTAAATTTGGCTATGTTTGAGCAATTATGTCTAAGTTTTGCTATGTTTGAGCATTTATATCTATATTTGGCTACGTGCATATGTTTGACTAATTTTGTCTCAGTTTGCTATAGTAATATAATTTATGTTGATTTAGAGAAATGTTGCTTACCCGTGCCACTAAAGAAGCCACATGTGGTTGCGCTGACACATGTGGCTGCATCGGCGACGACCATGTGGGAATGACAATCTGTTGCTCGTGCTGCTGGGCTAAGGCTTGTGATATAAATGTATTAGCACATAAATAGTAATAAAATGATATGATTGGTTTATATTTTAAGCTATTACCTGTATCGCCGCTTGTATCTGTATATTGTAGGTGGCTTGATAGTCTTGTGTGGCCTTCAATAAGGTTGCTTGCTCCTGGAGCTTCTCCTACGTTAGGCGTACCTCCTCTAGGACATTTTGAAGCTCTAGCTCCCTTTGCGACATCCGCCATCCGCCGACTGGGTCTAGCGGAAGAAGACTGCGAGGAGAAGCCTCTCGAAGGTCTTGCTTCCCTCGAGTCAACCACTCCATCGATAATGGCAAACCTATAAAAAAAATTAAGAGTAAGATAATATAGCTCGAATTGATAGAAAGAAAAATAGTTAGCATCTCACCGTCCATGGGCTTTACCGCCACCGCTCGCATACACGGCGTTGGCGTCAATTGGTGCGTTCTGTCAATCGTAGTCTTCGCCTTGGATCTTCACTGCCTCCTCCCCATACTTCTCCTACAAATACAAGCAATACATGAAGACATGTCGATAGCAATTATTACAAATAACTTAAAGCAATTCTAGGACTCACCAGTCAAGTTGTCGCCACCGGAGTGCACAACTGGTTGGCTGTGAAGGGTCACTTGCCCTGTGACCTCTCTTCCACACTTGAACATCGCTCGGTCATTCACCGAGCTTGTTTTCCTGTAAGTACGAGTCAGTAGCATAAATATACTATAAATATAGTTCCGAAGGTATTTTCCTTATCATTCTTCTAGCGAGACATAGATATCCATCCGGACCATACATATGGCCTCAAATAGAGCCTCTTTACTGTCGGGCCCTCTTGGACTTGGCGACGAAGTCCTCGCTGGACCACAGCCGACAGAGGGCCCGGTAAGTCTCCGAACGGTCTCCAACCAAGAATTTCCCACCTGTATGTATTTAGTGATTTATTGAAATAACGTTGACATTACAAAATAAGTCATATTTAAAATACTACTAGGTTACCTCCGCGTTCCGCTCCTATGTCAAGTACGTGTCGGAGCCGTCTCTGAATGCCGCAAGCTCATGCCCTTGACGCCTCTTCAAGTAGTCGTTTGTTGTTTGAATCCGGGCATAGGAGATTGCCTGCGTAACAAGCTTCTCGGTGTTCTTGTTGAAGACGACTCTTGAGTGCTCGGCATCCGCTGGATCTACCAAACGGTACCGTCTCTACAAGAAGACAGAAACATAAGTGTTATTAAACATTCTAGTTATTGAAGAACTAAAATTCAAATAATGTATTAAACATACTTACCCAGAAGTTGGCCCACACTGCACCCTGAGCAGTCCCGTACATCAGGTCAGTAGCATGAGCATAATCATTCCATGACTTGGCAGGGATACTCTCGTCACCGCTACCAGGGACCTCACCCGTGTAATGTAAACACACGAGGTTCTCTAAGACAGCGTTGACCTATCTCTGACGTCCTCTACCCTCGAAGGTAGTGTCCTCCCATCCACTACAAGAACAATTATGAATGAAAGAGTTTTAGCATTATGATATTTTCTAAAGCTACAACATAAGGGCTTCTTATCTATCGCAAAGAGGGCGAATAGCCAACAATGTTGCTTCTTCTCTAGACACCTTCTTTATGCCACCTCATGTGTCTGGCAGTTCTTTTAGAGAGGAACAATCGTGTCAACCGAGGTGTCACGGGGAAGTAATGAAGTTGCTTATGTGCGACTTCTATCATCACCTTGTCACCTTCATCTTTAAAAACTTCGATAAACCTTGATTTACCACACTTTAAGCACTTGTTCTCTTTGCCATGCTCTTTTGAGAAAAGCATGCAGTTGTCTAGGCACACATCAATCTTCTCATATTTCATACCGAGACTAGAAAACATTTCTTTTGACGGGTACATGTCTTTAATCACTTTATGAGGCTTTGGAACAATATCGCTGATCAATTTAACAAGATCGTTGTAGCAGTTATTTGAGAAAAAAATACTTAGACTTAATTGCCATAAGTCGTGTCATGAAAGAAAGGAGGGTCACTTTTGTGTGCTCATGTAGCGGCTCTTCTGAGGCTCTTAGAAGATTGAAGAACGCTTCAACCTACGGTGTAGGAGAGTCTTTGTTAAAGTGTGGTTGTATAGATTGAAGCATCTCGTCCATCCTATAAACCCCAATGCTATAGACATCCTCTTACTCTTCTTCTATAGGCGCGGATTCGCCGTGAAAGACCCACACCTTATAATGTGGCACGAAACCGTATCGGCACAAGTCTAGTGACACTACTACAAAAACCATTATCACAGGCGCCTCATTTTTCAGACCCAAGCGGTTTGTAAAAAATGCGCCTGTCATGTCGAATGAATTAATAGCCGCCTGTGATGAAAGAACATCACAGACGGCTCGCAAAGGTAAACCACCTGTGTAAACATATCAATTTTCACAGGCGAACCGTGGAGTAGGAGCCGCCTGCAATATTGACCATTAATACAGGCGGTTGAATTGACCGGGCGTGCGCGACCTTTACGGTTACCGAGGGGAACACGCCTTTAAATTTAATTCAAAGCCACCAAACGATACAAGCGGATCGTGGAGTAGAAGCCGCCTGCAATATTGGCCATTAATACAGGCGGCTGAAGTGACCAGGCATGCACGCCTTTTTGGTTACCGAGGGGAACACGCGCAGTACATGCATCCTTTGAATTCAATTCGAAGCCACCAAATGATGATCGATATAAATACACACCCCCGCGATCGTCTTCTGCGTACAACCATAGTACTATTCTTTCTCTTCTTTCTCCGCCACGCCCAATCAACCTCCACACGAAATGGCAGACAACCAAACGCCGCCGCCAAGGGAACCAGCGGCTAAAGAGGGGAATTTAAAAAATTTTGGACGTAATGCATGTGATGAAGCAATTCGAATTCAAACTGGAATTCAAATCCAAATCAAAACAGAAAAAGAAAAGGAAAAGGAAAAAGAAAATGGCCAGTGGGCCGAAACCTGCTCTGCCGGCCCAAGACTGCGCACCATCCAGCCCAAACCAGCGCCCCCCTCTCTCCCTCTCTCTGACACGCAGGGCCCGCGTGTCATCCCTCTCCTCGCGTGCGCCCCAACCGACCCCGGCCCTCTCTCGCACCCGAATCAAAACCAACCTCCGGAAGCCCGTGCCCCCAGCCCGATCTTTGGCCTCGGACGCTGCTACTTATCCAAACCGATCCTCCGCCGCCTCTCCTCGTGCATTCCACGCAAGGAAACTCGCCGAATTCCCCATCGCCGCTCCTTTTTTTTCTCTCCGGTGAGAACCGAAGCTTTTGCCGCCGAGTTCCTTCGATCCTCACTCGAATTTCCTGATCTAACGTGATGATCATGTTCCACCGCCTCCGGGGAGTCTCGCAGGTGAAGGAAACCCGGTGTTTTGCGCTCTGGACACAGCTCCGGCGAGCACCGCCGCGTTTTCACCTCGGACCTCGTCGCCGACCGCGTTCCAGGGCCCCCGAGCTCAAGAAAAACCCCGAGGTGAGATCCCCTACCTCCCCTCTTCCGTTCTATGCCAAGAAATCCAAGTTTTAGGAAGTATAGACGAAAACCCGAAGATCTCCGGCGAGATCGCCGCCTCCCGCCGCCGCGCGCCGCCGGGCAGCGCCGCCCGTGCACGGCCAGGGCGACGTGGCCCCCTGAGGCCCGTCCATTTTAAATCGTGCGGTTCTTATTAGATCTAACCCGTACCGCTTCGCGTTATAATCTCAGCCGTCTGTTTTAAATCGGACGGTCCACGTCGGCCCCGCATTATAAAGGCCGGGATTCTTACGCGCTACCCCCTGGGGATCTCGGAAAACACGAGCTAGCCCCGGAAACTTCTGATCTAGCCCCTGGACCTTCAGAAATTCATTTAAATTCATTTAAAAATCAGTTTTAGCCCCTAGACTTAATAAAAATTAGGAAAAACCCCTCTGTTCTGTGTAACTATGACACGACCCCACGGTCTTGTCGAGCCAGGATCACGCTGAGGGGTACTGCGTTGCACAGCACCGGATAACACACATCAAAGGTACAAAGCGGAAGCAAAGTTTATATTACATAAAGTAGTTTATGAACATGTTTACAGCAAAATATGTCCAGTCTACACTCACGGGCGTAGACTACGCATCAAGTTCATGTTCAACCCTTGAACGTGTCCTTGCTAGCACACACACACACACTAAGTCTGCGGCGTGCACGACTCCCACTCGACGGGGTTCCCCTCCTGGGTTCCGTCTCCTCTTCGGGAGTCCCCAACCTCGAAAGAACTCAACCTCTAACCTCTGATTAACTTCAGCCTTGATTCAGCTGAAAACAGAGTGCTCTGTCCTTAACAACCTATAAGTTGAAAACTTGTTAACTTTGAATATCCTGTTCAAGGGAAGGAGTTACATCAAGTTTTACTACTTTGGATCAAAACCTTCAAGTTTTAAATGAAGTTGTTCATTTAATGGGGTGTGACATCGATGCGTCACCAGATTATGTCGGTACCACGTCCTCACAAAGAAAAACCTATACCGGACTTAGCCGGCTTCGTTAATTCAGTGGCACTAAACATCACTCGCACACGAATGCTACATGTCTACCGTTTCGTGGTTAGACTACCTGCAGAAACTCAAACAATCATCAGAATCGGCTGCACACCGAGTCCGGTATCCATACAGTTCGTACACCCGACCGTCATCACTCGCCCGGATGTTCTCAAGCCAAACACGCCTTGAGTTACATGCTCACGTTTCAGACCACGTGACGGGGTCTCCCAAATTGCACCACGCACGCCAGGGACAGACGTTGCTCGAATACCCCAAACGACATGAAGAGTCGTAGAGGATATTAAAGCGAGTCGGGTTACCTGCCACCCGTGGGGCTCCACCCTTCAGCTTGTGCGCACTGGTGGACAGCGCTTACGTGCACCCCCCAAGACATGAAGCGTCCAGAGGTACACGATTTTCCGACATAGACAAATAGGTTAGTATGCCACTTTCTATACACTAATAACCTCCTTATATGGGCTACTAACTCGTTCCTCACTGGATTTTTGAAAAAGATGACCTTTTTAGTGCGTTAAACCTCAAGCGAGCTCTGATACCAACGCTGACACGACCCCACGGTCTTGTCGAGCCAGGATCACGCTGAGGGGTACTGCGTTGCACAACACCGGATAACACACATCAAAGGTACAAAGCGGAAGCAAAGTTTATATTACGTAAAGTAGTTTATGAACATGTTTACAGCAAAATATGTTCAGTCTACACTCACGGGCGTAGACTACGCATCAAGTTCACGTTCAGCCCTTGAACGTGTCCTTGCTAGCACACACGCACACTAACTCTGCGGCGTGCACGGCTCCCACTCGACGGGGTTCCCCTCCTGGGGTTCCATCTCCTCTTCGGGAGTCCCTTCCTCATAGAACCCTGCAAAATCTTCAAACACAAGCAGTGAGCACGAAGGCTCAGCAAGTCTGACCCGTCTCACCTAAACATGGAACTTCTACATGAGGGTTGATAGGTTACATGAGGTAAAAATCATTTGCAAGGACTCACCTAATTAGTAGAACCTTATTTTCAAGTTTTAGCAGCAGGTTGTGGAGAACCTTACGCTAAGGCACATGTGAGAGCAACAATCAAACAAGAAACACATTTCTCTCATGTACTTTGCCCAAAGTTGAAAAGAACATTAATAAGCTCTAAACTACAGCAAATCATTAACAAGCAAAGTCCATCTTTCAATCAGCAACATTTTAACATGTAACTAGACTGTTCTTCCTACGTCACGGTACAGTGAACAAGTGGTACTCACTGACCGCGAGGGACGGCGATTACAATCGATTTACACTTGCAGGGTTACCCGAATAATCCGTCACGTACGCCTGTACTCGATGTTGCCTACAACAACCATCACGGACGCCGTACGCAACCACCTTTCGTCCGTCAGCCAAATATTGAACCAGTCCCATCATCCTGAGCAAGAGGTCTCTGCACGCGCATCTCAGTGCCGCCAGCCGATTTACACCTCGAGCTCTCAACCTACCCTCTGAACGACGGGTATTGCCTCAATACCCAGCTACCCGAGTTACATCGGTTTCCCATTTCCCATATATTCGGTAGGTCTTCGGTACTGTTCTAGCTTGTTCAACAGACCCGCACACGGCTTGGTCCTCAATCGACACTAGCGGAGCTACAGCACACAGGCCCCAAAGTCCTGCCGCCCTTCCTCTCCGCTCGGTCTCATCTTTCTTGCCATGTGTATCATATGCTATCTCTACCTGAGTCGAGTGCCTCTAGCCTATGCTCGTGAGTAGTTCAAACTACTCGACTTGTACCGAATCCTACACTATCTTAGCATTGCATTAGCTAACGGGGTTTGCAATCCTAAACCCAACCCATGGTTTTCTTGGCTATGCAGTTGGGTTTCCAAACAAGACTCTAATGCAAGAAATAAGGTATTCAAGTATGTGCTCAAAACAATAAAACTTTGTAAAAGTTAATGCAAACCGGAGCTTGCCTTGCTGCTCTTGGTCGTAGGCTAGCTGTTCCTCTAGAGTAACGAAGTCTAGGACTTCGGGTTCCTCCTCGACCTTAGCGACTACATGATAGCATAAGTACATGTATCAATTTAAATGCATTTGTATTAAGTTTGAACTTGTGAAGCTTATAAGTCCCACTAGACAGACTCAGTGACTGTGAAACTTTTACTGAGGCTTGGTTACAACCTAAACAGAGACTTGGTCAAGTTTTAGTCGCAGAAAGGCTCATTTGAGCCCTCCAAAATTAATTATGCACTTGACCTTAATTAAAGGCTTTTAGGGTGTTCTAAGGATTTTCATGAAACAAACTATGACTTTCTGAAAACTAGATTTTCAGAGGGTTCTAATGGAGTTGGTCTCACTTAATTTTGAAGGTTCCTAGCGAAAGATATGAGCTAAATAATTTCAGAGAAAATTCTGAAAATGTTTCTGAACATTTTCTATTTTCTCTGGAACAGTTTCACTAATCACACCATTAGGTGGATCAAATAAGCTCAATTGGATCTGAAATTTTTATGGTAGTTCAAGAATATTTTGGTGAACATTCCAGCAAAATTTCAGGATTTTCCTCCAAAGGATTCTCCAGTTAAAATTCCAAACAGTTTCAATTTTGAGGAATTAATTCTGGAGAAATAAGGGTTTTCATGAAGTGAAACTTGATTTGCTGGAAAGTACTCAGAGAGCTGAATCCAACAAAATTGGGTTCACTCGATTTGGAGCTTTCTAGCCAAAGTTATGAGTATTTGAAGTTTGAATGAAATCTGAAAATCGGGGGAAAAGTTTAAATCTGCCGGGGCCCGCGGGGACACGTGTTGAGCGCCGAGGCGACCGCACACTGCGGCCCACAGGGTCTTTGCGCGCCAGCACACCCGATCCCAGCCACACCCGATCCCGATTTCAAATTTTGAGCCGCGTGGGCCAGCCGGCTTCATCTACCTCTCGACGCGCCCGCGCCGCCGCCCCTCGCCGGAGCAGACCCGGAGCTCGCCGGCTCGCCGCTGCCGGCCATCCCATGGTCTGAAACTCGCTGCCAGGGGGTTGTCGACGTCGAGGAACACGTCGGTGGTGTCAGTTCGGGCTGGCGGTGACCGGAAATAGCCCGGCGACGTGCCGTGGCCTCGGTTGAGGTTCGGCGCCGTCGGCCGTGAGTTCTAACCCGCCAAAACCTCGAACAATCGGTCCTACAGCATCAGTGTACCTCTAGGAAGCTCGACAAGGTGTCAAAAGGGTTCAAAGATGGCGGCAAGTCGGTCGGCACCGTGTGACCGACCGTGCCCGCCATGACCGCCCTTGATCGAGCTCGAAATTTGTCACTCCTAGACAGTTTCACGCCACGGATGCAGAAAAGAACTTGATCACCGGCTAGTCCAGAGTCTATGTGCAAGATTTGATAGATAGAGAAGGATCATAGAGCGAGAATTTGATGGATCCGTACCGGAAGCTCAGTTTAAGGTCGCCGGAGCGAAAACTGAAAATTTGTCGGGGATTCTTCACGGTTTGCTTCCAAACTTGGAGGAGAGCAGCACGGCTGTTGCGCGCTCCTGCTGCTGCCCTTGCTGGACCGTGAAAACGCCTGTAGAGCGCTGTCCACGGGCGTCTGACCTTCGGCTGAGGCTAGGTCGCCGCTGTGGCGATCGTTCTCGGGCAAGGGAGGTCGGAGCTCGGGGTTTCTGGCGTTGGGGAGGTGGAGTGCGAGCTCAGGGTACCGTCTAGCAGCTCAGGGAAGGAAGAGGCGAGACGTTTTCATGGTTTTCCCGATCGAGCAGAGAGGCGGCAACCGGGGGCTCGGTGTTCACGGGAGAGGGGGAAATGATCGGCGCCTGCCTCGGTGGAGCGCCTTAAGAGGGCCCTAGAACTGCCCTTGGCTCGTGTGTGGGCGCGGAAAAGCAGCTGGTGGCACTCCTCCTCCTCGGTGGCGAGCGCAGCTGCTCCCGAGCGTTGAATCGACAGCTGCTCGGTGGAAGTTCCCACCGAGACTTGTGACTTTGTGTAACACCCCAAAACTTGTTAAGAGGGGAATTTAAAAATTTTTGGACGTATTGCATGTGGTTCAAAAATTCAAATTCAAATTGGAATTCAAATTAAACTCAAAACAGAAAAGAAAAAGAAAAAGAAAAAGAAAGAAACAAACCCCCCGGCCAGTGGGCCGAAACCCACCAGCCGGCCCACCTCACCACGCGCCAGCCCGCAGCCGCGCGCCCCGTTCTCTTTCTCACTGACGTGTGGGACCCGCCATCTTCTTCCTCCTCGCGCGCGCGCTCGGCCGACCGTGACTCCTCTCTCTCCCCCGAATCAAAACCATCCCGGATACTCGCGTATCCCAGCCGAATTTCGGTTCTGGACGATGCAAACTCGATCAAAACCGAACGCCGCCCTCCCCCGGCTATATAAACACCGGCATCTTCCCGATTTCCATCCGCGATCGGCTGTTTTTCATCCCGGTGAGAACCGAAGCTCCGATCACCGTTTTCTCTCGATCTCTGCTCGGGTTCTCTGATCTAACGTGCCGATCGTGTTCCACCGCCTCCGGGGAATCACGCAGGTGCAGAAAACTCGGTGGTTTGTGCTTCAAACACAGCGCCGACGAGCATCGCCGTGAATTCACCTCGGACCTCGTCGCCGACCGCCTTCCAGGACCTCCAAGCTCAAGAAAAACCCCGAGGTGAGATCCCCGACCTCCCCTCTACCGATCTATGCCATGAAATCGAGATCGCTGCCTTCCGCCGCCGCGCGCCGCCGGGCAGCGCCGCCCGCGCACGGTCAGGGCGACGTGGCCTCTTGTGCGCCGTCTATTTTAAATCGCACGGTAGAATTTAAATCCCCGCGTACCGGTTCGACGTTATAATCTCAGCCGTCTGTTTTAAATCGGACGGTCCACGTCAGCCCCGCGTTATAAAGGCCGGGATTCTTACGCGCTACCCCCTGGGGATCTCGGAAAATACGAGCTAGCCCGGGAAACTTCAGATCTAGCCCCTAGAACTTCAGAAATTCATGTAAATTCAATTAAAAATCAGTTTTAGCCCCTGGACTTAATAAAAATTAGGAAAACCCCTCTGTTATGTGTAGTTAGACCCCTGGAAATTTATGAAATAATATAATAGACCCTTTAATGGGGCGAGTTTGCTTTTTTAACCTTATATTTAGGAATTTGAATATGTAATTAAGATTTAAATTTAAAAGGATGAGGCACACACATTGTAAATTCAAGTTTAAACTCTACTAACAATTGGAAAGCTTTAGAATGAGCTAAAAATAAATTTTAGGCTGAAATGAAATCTGTTTGGGTGTGTTCATATTTATTAGATCTAGAAACACATTTTTTAGGCTAGGAAATAATTCTAAAAATTGGTAAAATAAATGTAAAATAGTTCACATCAGAGGAGAAGTTCAAAAATATAATATTTACTATTTTAGATCAGAACCTATTCTGTTTAGATGATGTGTCTTACTATTTTCATAATAAAGTTCACAATTAGGTATAGAAAATAAATCTTAAAATATAGGAAAATAGGTATGCATAACTAGAAAATGATAAATGAAATCTCTAAAATCCAAAGATTTCAGTTTAGGATTTGGTAGAAGATCTGAAAACCCATTTGGAGTAGGAAAATACCTTCCATGCATACTTGGTAGCTAAGATGTGTATAAATTGAATATAAGGAATTTGTTTAAATTGGAAATTCATATATAGTATGCAAACATAAATCTGAATACAAAAGTTAGAAATCATATGCACATGTTTAAAAGTGCATGTAAGCCCAAAATCAACACACATAGAGTAACCACAACACATAGAAATGTGAATGACTTTCATAAATGTGAATGTGTGGTTTGTATGAAGTGAAAGTGTGAACTATGTCTTATGGATGGTTGTTTTCTTTTGCTATGTGTGTTGGCATGAATAGAACCTACCCCAGAGCAAGTTCTTCCCTTCCAAGAACAAGACTTTCCATTTCCAGAGCAGCAGGAAGAAGGCAAGTGTCCTTGATCACTTTGATCCTATGCTAGGATGTCTAGATAGAATTATTTGCATTGTCAATTGAAATATGAAACCCATGCTAGGAAGTTTCACTAGAATTGCATTATCTTGTTTCCTTGTAGCTTGGGTTGGGATTTATGTTATCATGTCATTTGTTATCATGCTTATGCTTAGCCATGCTTAGAATAGGAAAGTTGGGATATTAGATCATCAATTTATTTACCTTACTCTTGAATGAGATATTATGAGTTATGTAGAGGTAGGGATCGAGGCAAGTTCGATGTTTTGGTTGGTGCTGGGTGCACGAGACTCGGGTTTGTGTTTAGTACTTGCCTGGTGTAACACCCCAAAAATCTTGTTAAGACCCTAAATCATGTTAAGAGGGGAATTTAAAATTTTTTGGACGTGTTGCATGTTTTGCAAAAATTCAAATTCAAACGGGAACTCAAATTAAACTCAAATCAGAAAAGAAATAGAACAAGAAAAAAAGAAAACAGAAAAAAAACCGGCCAGTGGGCCGCAACCCACCAGCCAGCCCAACCAGAACCCGCGCTAGCCCGCAGCCGCGTGCGCCCCTTTCCTCCCACTGACAGGCGGGGCCCGCCAGTTCTTCGTCTACCTCGAGCCAGCGCCGGACTCTCTCACCCCGAATCCAAACCGATCCGGATTTCCGCGAATCCAAGCCGAATTTCGCTCGGGGGCGACGCGAACTCGATCTAAACCACCCCGCCGCCCTCCCCCGTCTATAAAAACCCTGGCCTCGTTCTGTTTTTCCCAACGCGATCTGCTGTTTTTCCTCCGGTGAGAACCCAAGCCTTCTCCGGCGAATTCTGGCCGATCTACGCTTGGAAATTCCGATCTAACTCGCTGGTCTTGATCCACCGCCTCCGGGGAACCTTGCAGGTGCAGAAAACTCGGTGACTTGCGGTGTAAACACAGCACCGACGAGCCTCGCCGTGAATTCACCTCGGACCTCGTCGCCGATCACCTTCCAGGACCTCCGAGCTCAAGAAAACCCCCGAGGTGAGATCCCCGACCTCCCCTCCACCGATCTATGCCATAAAATCACAGTTCTAGGAAGAATTCTCGAAGATCCGAAAGTCTCCGGCGAGATCGACGCTTCCCGCCTCCGTGCACCGCCGGCAGCGCCGCCCACGCTCGATCAGAGCGACGTGGCCGCTTGTGCGCCGTTTATTTTAAACCGCACGGTAGTGTTTAAATCCCCGCGTACCGGTTCGACGTTATAATCTCAGCCGTCGGTTTAAAATCGGACGGTCCACGTCAGCCCCGCGTTATAAAGACTGGAAATCTTACGTGCTACCCCCATGGGTTCTCGGAAAATACGAGCTAGCCCCGGAAACTTCTGATCTAGCCCCTGGAACTTTAGAAAATCATGTAAATTCATTTAAAAATCAGTTTTAGCCCCTGGACTTAATAAAAATTAGAAAAACCCCTCTGTTATGTGTAGTTAGACCCCTGAAAATTCTTAAAATAATATAATAGACTCTGTAGTGGGGTGAGTTTATCTTTTAAACCCTATTTGATATTAAATTTAGGAATTTGAATATGTGGTTAGTATTTAAAATTTAAAAGAAGGGACAAACATATTGTCAATTCAGATTAAAAACTTTCCTAGTACATGGAAAACTTTGGAGTGAGATAAAAATAGATTTTTGGCTGAAATGAATCTGTCTAATTAATTGTTCACATTTATTAGTTATAGGGACACATTTTTAAGTAGAGAATAATTCTGAAAATTAGTAAAATAAATGTAAAATAGTTTACATTCAGAGGAGAAGTTCAAAAATATATTATTTAATATTTTAGACCCAAAACCTATTCTGTTTAGGTGAGGTGTCCTACTATTTTCATAATAAAGTTCCCACTTAGGCATAGGAAATAAATCTGAAAATATAGCAACTAATAAATGATAAATGGAGTTTCTAAAATCCAAAGAATTCAGTTTAGGGTTGGTAGAAATTATGAAGACACATATGGAGAAGGAAAGTACCTTTCATGCATACTAGGTAGCTAAAAGGTGTAGTAATTGAATATAAGGAATTTATTTAAATTGGAAACTCATATATATAGTATGTAAGTATAAATGTGAACACCAAAAGTAGGAATCATATACACATGATTAAAAGTGCATGCAAGCCACAAATCAACACACATAGAGTAACCACAACACATATAATGGTGAATGACTTTCATAAATATGAATGTGTGGTTTGTATGAAGTAGAAGTGTGAACTATGTCTTATGGATTATTGTTTTTCTTTTGCTATGTGTGATGGTATTATGTAGAACCTGCTCAAGAGCAAGTTATTCCTTTCCAAGATCAGGACAACCCATTTCAAGAGCAGCAGGAAGGAGGCAAGTGTCCTTGACCACTTTGATCCTATACTAGGATGTGTAGTTAGAACTATTTGCATTGTCAATTGAAATATGAAACCCATGTTAGGAAGTTTCCCTAGAATTGCATTATCTTGTTTCCTTGTAGCTTGGGTTGGGATTTGTTTTATCATGTCATTTATTATTATGCATATGCTTAGCCATGCTTAGAATGGGATATTTGGGGATATGAGATCATCAGATTATTTTACCATACTCTTGAATGAGATATTGTGAGTTATGTAGAGGTAGGGATCAAGGCAAGTTGGATGTTTTGGTTGTGTGCTGGGTGCACGAGACTCGGGTTTGTGTTTAGTACTTGCCTGGATCCTAAGGACCGGTTCATGGAGCATGTAACCTGGCTTTACAGTGCCAACCACATGCTGAGATGGGGCAGCTTGGCCAATTAATTAGGTGTATCCCCGGCGTAGTATGGGTGTGTTGGATGGTGCGGGGAATAGGTGTCAGCTGGACTACCATATGAACCGCAAGGCTCAAGAGGGGGCCACTGCAGCGGGGTTGGAGCCTCTTGTATGCTGTTAGGGGTGAAACCTCAGTGGGTCCACGCTCGTCGGGAATCCCTTTGTAAAGGCTTCGTAGTGATCTCCTGGCTACACACCTGGGAAGTGTGAATGTGGTTCATAGCCACTGGCATAATGGAGGTTCTTTTAGTCCACCCGGCAACGGGGGATGAAATCACTACATGTGGGTACAGTGGTACAAACTCTGCAGAGTCAAAACTGTCATGACAGCCGTGCTCACGGTCAAGAGCGGCTTGGACTTATTCATGATTAGAGGATTTATGGTTTTGGAAGTTGTGGATGTTAAGCGGGGAGCTTAACATTGGAGATGATGATATGGTTATTTGATTATGATGATGGGATGGGAGATTGGGACCATTTCACCTGTGTAGTAATGTAGGTGCTTAATAAGCTAAGGTAATAGGTATTAATGGCATAGTGCTTAACCATGAGTTCAACCTTCCCTTGTTCTAGCCATGCATGACATAACTTTCCCACACTTGCTGAGTACCATCGGTACTCAACCTTGCATATTTGTTGGTTTATATTGCTGCTCAGGTCAAGATAATGAGGTGGGGTATAATGATCAAGACTTTGGACCCGAAGAAGGTTTCTAGGTTCATGGAGACCCCGGGCAACGCCTGTGATGGAGCCTACGAGAATAATTATTCCGCTGCTAGTTTATTTACTTGTGATGAACTTATTATTGTCCATCGAGACATTTGCTATGTAAGACTTATTTATATTCGACACCTGGGTTGTAATAAATGATACTTCACTATTTGTCATCACATGTATGAGAAAATGATCCTGGCATACATGTGATATTCACTTGGTTGTTCTTCGGAAAAACCGGGTGTGACACCTGGATCCTAAGGACCGGTTCATGGAGCATGTAACCTGGCTTTACCATGCCAACCACATGCTGAGATGGGGCAGCTTGGCCAATTAATTAGGTGTATCTCCGGCGTAGTATGGGTGTGTTGGATGGTGCAGGGAATAGGTGTCAGCTGGACTACCATATGAACCACAAGGCTCAAGAGGGGGCCATTGCAGCGGGGTTGGAGCCTCTTGTATGCTGTTAGGGGTGAAACCTCAGTGGGCCCACGCTTGTCGGGAATCCCTTTGTAAAGGCTGTAACACCCCAAAATTTTGATTCAAAACCCTAAATCATGTTAAGAGGGAATTTAAAATTTTTTGGACGTGTTGTATGTTTTGCAAAAATTCAAATTCAAACTGGAATTCAACTTAAACTCAAACCAGAAAAGAAATAGAAAAAGAAAAAGAGAAAACAGAAAAAAACCGGCCAGTGGGCCGAAACCCACCAGCCGGCCCACCCAGCCCCCGCGCCAGCCCGCAGCCGCGCGCGCTGCTTCCTCACACTGACCGGCGGGGCCCACCCGATCGTCGTCTACCTCGCGACAGCGCCGGACTCCCTCGCACCCGAATCAAAACCGATCGGGATTTCGGCGTATCCCTGCTGAATTCTGTTCGTAGGCGACGCGGACATGATCTAAACCACCCCGCCGCCCTCCCCCGTCTATAAAAACCCCGGCCTCGTTCTGTTTTTCCCACGCGATCGGCTGTTTTTACTCCGGTGAGAACCGAGACTTCTCCGGCGAATTCTGGCCGATCTAAGCTCGGAAATTCCGATCTAACTCGCTGGTCTTGATCCACCGCCTCCGGGGAACCTTGCAGGTGCAGAAAACTCGGTGACTTGCGGTGTAAACACAGCGCCGACGAGCTTCGCCGTGGTTTCGCCTCGGACCTCGTCGCCGATCACTTTCCAGGACCTCCGAGCTCAAGAAAACCCCCGAGGTGAGATCCCCGACCTCCCCTCTACCGATCTATGCCATAAAATCACAGTTCTAGGAAGAATTTCCGAAGATCCGAAAGTTTCCGGCGAGATCGCCGCTTCCCGCCGCCGTGCGCCGCCGGCAGCGCCACCCGCGCTCGATCAGAGCGACGTGGCCGCTTGTGCGCCGTTTATTTTAAATCGCACGGTAGGGTTTAAAACCCCGCGTACCGGTTCGATGTTATAATCTCGGCCGTCGGTTTAAAATCGGACGGTCCACGTCAGCCCCGCGTTATAAAGACTGGAAATCTTACGTGCTACCCCCTGGGGTTCTCGGGAAATAAGAGCTAGCCCCGGAAACTTCTGATCTAGCCCCTGGAACTCCAGAAAATCATGTAAATTCATTTAAAAATCAGTTTTAGCCCCTGGACTTTATAAAATTAGGAAAAACACCTCTGATAAGTGTAGCTAGACCCCTGGAAATTCTGAAAATAATATTATAGACCCTGTAATGGGGTGAGTTTACCTTTTTAGCCCTGTTTAGTATTTAAATTAGGAAATTGAATATGTGGCTAGTGTTTAAAAATTAAAAAGTGGGACAAACATATTGTCATAATTAAATTAAAAACTTTCTCAGTATTTAGAAAACTTTGGAGTAAGATAAAAACATATTTTGGGCTGAATTGAATCTGTTTAATTTATTATTCACATTTAGGGACACATTTTTAAGTAATGAATAGTTTTAGAAAATAGGGAAAATAATTGTGAAATAGTTTACATCAGAGGCAAAGGTCAAAATATGTTATTAAATTATTTAGGACCAGAATCTATTCTGTTTAGATGATGTGCATTACTAATTTCATAATAAAGAACACATTTATGTATAGGAAAATAAATCTGAAAATATAGCAACTAGTAAATGATAAATGGAGTTTCTAAAATCCAAAGAATTCAGTTTAAGGTTGGTAAAAATTCTAAAGGCACATATGGAGAAGAAAAATACTTTTCATACATACTTGGTAGTGAAAAGGTGTAGTAGTTGAATATAAGGAATTTATTGGAAACTCATATATAAATAGTAGGTAAGTATAAATGGGAACACAAAAGTAGGAATCATATACACATGATTAAAAGAGCATGCAAGCCACAACTCAACACACATAAAGTAACCACAACACATATAATGGTGAAGGACTTTCATAAATGTGAAAGTGTGGTTTGTATGAAGTAGAAGTGTGAACTATGTCTTATGATTGTTGTTTTTCTTTTGCTATGTGTGATGGTATGATGTAGAACCTGCTCAAGAGCAAGTTATTCCTTTCCAAGACCAGGACTACCCATTTCAAGAGCAGCAAGAAGGAGGCAAGTGTCCTTGACCACTTTGATCCTATACTAGGATGTGTAGATAGAATTATTTGCATTGTCAATTGAAATATGGAACCCATGCTAGGAAGTTTCCCTAGAATTGCATTACCTTGTTCCCTTGTAGCTTGGGATTGGGATTTATTTTATCATGTCAATTATTATTATGCATATGCTTAGCCATGCTTAGAATGGGATATTTGGGATATGAGATCATCAGTTTATCTTACCATACTCTTGAATGAGATATTGTGAGTTATGTAGAGGTAGGGATCAAGGCAAGTTGGATGTTTTGGTTGTGTGCTGGGTGCACGAGACTTGGGTTTGTGTTTAGTATTTGCCTGGATCCTAAGGACCGGTTCATGGAGCATGTAACCTGGCTTTACAGTGCCAACCACATGCTGAGATGGGGCAGCTTGGCCAATTAATTAGGTGTATCCCCGGCGTAGTATGGGTGTGTTGGATGGTGCGGGGAGTAGGTGTCAGCTGGACTACCATATGAACCGCAAGGCTCAACAGGGGGCCACTGCAGTGGGGTTGGAGCCTCTTGTATGCTGTTAGGGGTGAAACCTCAGTGGGCCCACGCTCGTCGGGAATCCCTTTGTAAAGGCTTCGTAGTGATCTCCTGGCTACACACCTGGGAAGTGTGAATGTGGTTCGTAGCCACTGGCATAATGGAGGTTCTTTTAGTCCACCCGGCAACGGGGGATGAAATCACTACATGTTGGTACAGTGGTACAAACTCTGCAGAGTCAAAACTGTCATGACAGCCGTGCTCACGGTCAAGAGCGGCTTGGACTTATTCATGATTAGAGTATGATGACCTCGGAGGGTGTGAGTGTTAAGCGGGGAGCTTAACATTGGAAATGATGTTATGGTTATTGGATTATGATGATGGGATGGGAGATTGGGACCATTTCACTTGTGTAGTAATGTAGGTGCTTAATAAGCTAAGGTGATAGGTATTAATTGCGTAGTGCTTTAACCATGAGTTCAACCCCTCCTTGTTCTAGCCATGCATGATATAATTTTCCCACACTTGCTGAGTACCATTGGTACTCAACCTTGCATATTTGTTGGTTTATATTGCTGCTCAGGTCAAGATAATGAGGTGGTGTATAATGACCAAGACTTTGGACCCGAAGAAGGTTTCTAGGTTCATGGAGACCCCCGGGCAACGCCTGTGATGGAGCCCTCATGAATAATATTCCGCTGCTAGTTTATTTACTTGTGATGAACTTATTATTGTCCATCGAGACATTTGCTATGCAAGACTTATTTATATTCGACACCTGGCTTGTAATAAATGATGCTTCACTATTTGTCATCACATGTATGAGAAAATGATCCTGGCATACATGTGATATTCACTTGGTTGCTCTTCGGAAAAACCGGGTGTGACAGAAGTGGTATCAGAGCCGAGGTTGCCCGTAGGAACGTGGACTTAGGTAGAAATGGACGTATTTAAGGACCTTATTTTCTTAAAAACTATTTTTTTACAAGGTGTTTGTTGAAAAGTGTTATTTAATGAGTCACTTTCTTCATCTTACCCCAATTTTCATTTAAAATAGGATTTTTGAGAATCTATCTAACCTAATTTTAAATTCTTTTTGTTTAAGATGGTTCGCATGATTCGCACCGCTCGCAAGTCCACAGGAGGGAGAGTTCCCGTAGTTGCCCTTGCCGAAAGAGAGGAGAGCCGTCCGGTGACGTACCTTTCCTATGGATTGGCAGTAGAAGGCTTGTTGCGCCGTCTTCTGCGTATGCTTGAAGCCGCCGGCAATACGGGCAAGCTAATCATCCACTATAACTCCACCAGGACCATCCGTGAGAAGAGGGAAGAATGGAGTTCGGAGATGAGGATTATACACGAAAATCAGCTGCTTAAGATCCACCACTCTCCAGCTTGTAGAGCGACACAGGTCGATGCGGAGAAGGATGTCACCTGGGAGGCTATCACCTGCCAGAGTCACATCTATCGTCGCCACCTGGACAAGACTGAGTACATGTATGTCCTCCAACGTGAGAGTGGTACCACGGAGTACAAGTACCCGCCGGTGCAGCAAGGGACTTCCCATGAGCACATGGACTTGTGCTTGGAGGATGCTGCTATGCTCAGCACTCGACTGCAGGAGTGTCAACAAGAGCTTCAGGATGTCCGGGACACCCTGAAGGAAATGGAGGCGTTGCTGCGAGCCTGCTTGAGGGCGAGAGAAAGAGGAGATGGGAATGAACTGTGTGTCACCGTGAATGATACATGGACTCCTGACTCCCCGGATCGCCGAGCGATCAGGCGTCGTCGCACTTCTCCACCAGCAGCTTCCCCACCCAAAGCAGAGTCAGAAGGAAGCCGAAATGATGAGGAAGATCCCGAGGAGCCAGCTCAAGAAAACGAGTAGTGTAGAGTCCCTCCCTTAGTCAGCAAGATGTCGAATAGGCGAGTCGTTAAGATAAGTTAATGGTGTGATAATGCTTTGTGTGTGACGTGAGTTGTGGAAGCCATGAGCAATTGTCCACAACCTCGTCTTTAGATTGTTTTGTTTTGGTGTGTGAACCCACATGAAATAATATTGCATTTATTTTTGTGTGAAAAGTGAACCCTTAGAGAAGAATAACAAAGCCTCAACACTTCAAAGTAGAAACAAATGAAAGTAGTAAGATGATACTAAATGCTTTCAAATTAACATTGGTTGATTATGCCAGATGGCCGGAAGAGGAAAAGGATGTGCTGCCAACCCCGCCAACAACAACGATGAGGCATGCAACCCTCATCTTTCTGGAGGCCAGGACCGGGGTGGTCGCCGTGAAGGAGTTGATCCCCTCCACCAAATGCTGGAGAATCATAATCAGCTCATCCAGAACTTGACTCAAGTGGTGGCCAACTTGCATCAAGTTCCACCTCCACAAGCTGCACCACGCCAACCAAGGTTGAGTGAGTTTCTAGGAACTCAACCTCCAAAGTTTGCAAGTGCTGCCGAACCTCTGGAGGCAGATGATTGGCTGAAGACTATTGAAAGTAAGATGAGGATCATCTAGTGCCAAGGGTATGAGAGGGTGCTGTTTGCCTCTCATCAATTGCATGGACCTGCTGCTGATTGGTGGACCGCCTACGTGGCCGCCCATCATGACCCTGAGAACATCACTTGGGAAGAGTTCAAGCGTAGCTTCTGCAACCATTACATCCCAAGAGGTGAACTCAAAAACAAGAGGAAGGAGTTTTTGGGACTGCAGCAGGGAAACATGACGGTGAGGGAATACCTCACTAAATTTACTCAACTATCCCGCTATGCCCCACGGGACATAGAGACTGATGAGCAGAAACAAGATTGTTTCGTGGAGGGACTTACCGCAGAGATGCAGTGTGCAATGTCCTCAAATGAGTATGAAAGATTCCAAAAGATGGTGGACAGAGCATTTGTGGTAGAAAGGAAGCTAAAGGCCTTGGAAACTGAGAATAAGAGGAAGGCCGGGTGGTCACATCAAGCCTCAGGGAGCAACACCCGCCCACGTCTGATGCAGCAACCTGCAGGGCAGACGAACCGTGTTGCGGTACCCTACTCAGCACCAAGAGGGTACAACCTGAACTACAGGCCTCCGGCAGCACCAGCACAGCCACAACGTCAGTTTGTACAACAGCCTCGCCCCGCATATCCACCTCGACCAGCAGTGCAAGGACTTCCAAACCAACCCCAAGACACTAAAGGCCAAGCACCTAAGGTTGGGGTGCAATGTTTTAGCTGTGGCGAAGTGGGGCATTACGCCCATAAATGCCCAAAGAAGAAGCCTGCGCAGCCACAACAGCAGAATGTAATGAGAGGACGGGTGAACCACGCCACTATGGAGGAAGCACAAGAGGCACCCGACGTGGTAATTGGTAAGTTTCCTGCCAATTTACACATTGCAACCCTGCTGTTTGATTCTGGTGCTACCCACTCGTTCATTGCTAAAGGGTTTGTTAAGAAGCATGATCATGCAACAACACAAATGAATTATATGCTAGCAGTAAACTCTCCAGGTGGAGAAATAAGGACAAGACAAGTGTGTCCCAAGGTGAATCTAGACATTACTGGGGTGGTATTTACTGCTAACCTCATAGTGATAGATTCACAAGGGATAGATATTATCTTGGGTATGGATTGGTTGACAAAACATAAGGGAATCGTCCATTGTTCGACCAGAACGGTGGAACTAACTCACCCTAGCGGCACAAGAGTAAAGTTTATAACAATACAAGAGCCTAGGAGGGACATTAAATTAAATCAAGTTGAGGTGAAAGTGGAGGAGATCAGGATTATCCGGGAATATCCAGATGTTTTTCCGGAAGAATTGCCAGGTATGCCTCCCGATCGTGAAGTGGAATTTGCAATTGAGCTAGTGCCTGGAACAGCCCCGATATACAAGAGACCTTATCGGATGGACTCCAAGCAGCTGGAAGAACTCAAGGATCATTTGAGAGAACTGACGGAAAAGGGGTATATTCGCCCTAGTTCCTCACCTTGGGGAGCTCGGGTGATATTTGTGCCCAAGAAGGACGGAACCCAAAGGTCATGCGTGGATTACCGTGCTTTGAATGAGGTAACCATCAAGAACAAGTACCCATTACCTCGCATTGAAGATTTGTTTGATCAGTTGAGGGGAGCTTGTGTGTTCTCGAAAATCGATCTCAGGTCAGGATACCACCAACTCAGGATAAGGCAATCTGATATTCCCAAGACAACTTTCGTATCTCGGTACGGACTGTATGAATACACTGTCATGCCTTTCGGGCTAACTAATGCCCCGGCATACTTCATGTATCTCATGAACAAGGTATTCATGGAATATCTGGACAAATTTGTGGTGGTTTTTATAGATGACATTCTTGTCTTCTCCAAAGATGAGGAAGAACATGGGAAACATCTAAGGTTGGTGTTGCAAAGGCTGAGAGAACACCAACTATATGCCAAGTTGAGCAAGTGTGAGTTTTGGCTGAAGAGAGTTCCCTTCTTAGGACACATAATCTCGGAGGGAGGAATCTCCGTAGATCCCGCCAAAATCAAGGATATCCAGAAGTGGAAGACCCCTGAAAATGTTGGGGAAGTTCGAAGCTTCTTGGGATTGGCTGGATACTATCGACGGTTTATTGAAGGATTCTCCAAGATCTCGAGACCTCTCACCAAACTGTTGGAGAAGGGAATCACATTCACCTGGACGCCACAGTGCGAGACGAGTTTTCAGCAGCTAAAGAAGAGATTGACAACAGCCCCAGTGTTAGTTATGCCAGATATGCAGAAGAGCTTCACGGTGTACTGTGATGCCTCTGGAAACGGGTTGGGATGTGTTCTCATGCAAGAAGGGCATGTCGTGGCATATGCATCCCGGCAGCTTCGGAAGCATGAGAAGAACTATCCTACACATGACCTAGAACTAGCCGTAGTGGTACACGCGTTGAAAATGTGGCGGCACTATTTGATGGGGAAGAGGACAGAGATATATACGGATCATAAGAGTTTGAAGTACATTTTCACACAGCCAGATCTCAACCTCAGACAAAGGAGATGGTTAGAGCTAATCAATGACTTTGATGTGGGCATCAACTATCATCCCCGGAAAGCAAACGTCGTGGCCGATGCTTTGAGTCGGAAAGTGCAGGTCAATAAGTTGAGCTTGAAGGACATGCCTGCAGAATTGAAGGACGAGGTTATAAGGCTCAATCTATGTCTAGTAAATAGTGGTGAAGCCATCGCCATGGAAGTGGACTCCACACTCGAGCGAGACATACGCGAGGGCCAAAAGAATGATGAGAAGATACAAGAGATCAGACAACTCATCAAGGAAAAAAAGCTCCGGGTTTTAGAGAGGATGAACAAGGAACGGTGTGGCACGGAAAAAGAATCTGTGTGCCTAAAGTAAAGGAGATCCGTAAATTGATTTTGAAGGAGGCTCACGATTCCGACTATTCCATTCATCCTGGGAGTACGAAAATGTACCAGGACCTCAAGAGCAGGTATTGGTGGTATGGCATGAATCGAGATGTCGCGGAACATGTTGCCCTGTGTGACACATGTCAGTTGGTGAAAGCAGAACATCAACGACCCTCGTGATTATTGCAACCACTCAAAGTGCCTGAATGGAAATGGGAAGAAATCAGCATGGATTTCATCGTGGGATTGCCTAGGACCCAATCAGGACACGATTCGATATGGGTCATCATTGATAGGCTAACCAAGGTAGCTCACTTCATCCCCGTGAAGGAAAGCTACAGCGGATCCAAATTGGCAGAGTTGTACATGTCAAGGATCGTGTGTTACCATGGAGTGCCAAAGAAGATTGTGTTGGATCGAGGAACACAGTTCACCTCAAGGTTCTGGCAGAAGTTGCACGAAACCATGGGAACCCATCTGAACTTTAGTTCTGCCTATCATCCCCAAACTGATGGGCAGACGGAAAGAACCAATCAGATCCTTGAAGATATGCTAAGGGCATGTGCACTCAAAAACAATAGGAGTTGGGGCAAGAACTTACCGTATGCGGAGTTTTCCTATAACAACAGCTATCAAGCTAGTATGAAGATGTCACCGTTTGAAGCCTTGTACGGGAGGAAGTGCAGAACTCCCCTATTTTGGAACCAAACAGGGGAAAGTAAAGTGTTTGGTCCAGAAGTACTACAAGAAGCCGAGGCGAAGGTGAGGGAAATTCGCAATAACTTGAGGATAGCACAGACACGCCAAAAGAGCTATGCCGATGTACGAAGAAGAGAGCTCGTTTTCAACGTGGGAGACTATGTTTATCTCAAGGTGTCCCCTATCAGAGGACTTCGTCGGTTCAAGGTGAAAGGGAAGTTGTCACCTCGATACATCGGACCCTTTCAAGTTTTGGAAAGGAAAGGCGAAGTGGCGTATCAACTAGAGTTACCGGCTCATCTATCGGATGTGCACGATGTATTCCATGTGTCACAACTCAAGAAATGCCTGAGGACGCCTGAAGAGGTGTTACCCATGAATGAAGTGGATGTAGCTGAGGATTTGTCTTATGCCGAGCAACCATACAAGATTTTGGAGACAATGGAACGCCTCACCAGAAATAAAAGAATCCGGATGTGCAAGGTGCAGTGGAAGCATCACTCAGAAGAGGAAGCCACCTGGGAGCGGGAAGATGAGCTCAAGGCACAATTTCCAGAATTGTTTTCTTAGAAACACCAATCTCGAGGACGAGATTTCTTTTAAGGGGGGTAGAGCTGTAACACCCCAAAATTTTGATTCAAAACTCTAAATCATGTTAAGAGGGGAATTTAAAAAATTTTGGACGTGTTGCATGTTTTGCAAAAATTCAAATTCAAACTGGAATTCAAATTAAACTCAAATCAGAAAATAAATAGAAAAAGAAAAAGAGAAAACAGAAAAAAACCGGCCAGTTGGCCGAAACCCACCAGCCGGCCCACCCAGCCCCCGCGCCAGCCCGCAGCCGTGCGCGCTGCTTCCTCACACTGACAGGCGGGGCCCACCCGATCGTCGTCTACCTCGCAACAGCGCCGGACTCCCTCGCACCCGAATCAAAACCGATCGGGATTTCGGCGTATCCCCGCTGAATTCTGTTCGTAGGCGACGCGGACATGATCTAAACCACCCCGCCGCCCTCCCCCGTCTATAAAACCCCCGGCCTCGTTCTGTTTTTCCCACGCGATCGGCTGTTTTTACTCCGGTGAGAACCAAGACTTCTCCGGCGAATTCTGGCCGATCTAAGTTCGGAAATTCCGATCTAACTCGCTGGTCTTGATCCACCGCCTCCGGGGAACCTTGCAGGTGCAGAAAACTCGGTAACTTGCGGTGTAAACACAGCGCCGACGAGCTTCGCCGTGGTTTCGCCTCGGACCTCGTCGCCGATCACTTTCCAGGACCTCCGAGCTCAAGAAAACCCCCGAGGTGAGATCCCCGACCTCCCCTCTACCGATCTATGCCATAAAATCACAGTTCTAGGAAGAATTTCTGAAGATCCGAAAGTTTCCGGCGAGATCGCCGCTTCTCGCCACCGTGCGCCGCCGGCAGCGCCGCCCGCGCTCGATCAGAGCGACGTGGCCGCTTGTGCGCCGCTTATTTTAAATCGCACGGTAGGGTTTAAACCCCCGCGTACCGGTTCGATGTTATAATCTCGGCCGTCAGTTTAAAATTGGACGGTCCACGTCAGCCCCGCGTTATAAAGACTGGAAATCTTACGTGCTACCCCCTGGGGTTCTCGGGAAATAAGAGCTAGCCCCGGAAACTTCTGATCTAGCCCCCGGAACTCTAGAAAATCATGTAAATTCATTTAAAAATCAGTTTTAGCCCCTGGACTTAATAAAAATTAGGAAAAACACCTCTGATAAGTGTAGCTAGACCCCTGGAAATTCTGAAAATAATATTATAGACCCTGTAATGGGGTGAGTTTACCTTTTTAGCCCTGTTTAGTATTTAAATTAGGAAATTGAATATGTGGCTAGTGTTTAACAATTAAAAAGTGGGACAAACATATTGTCATAATTAAATTAAAAACTTTCTCAGTATTTAGAAAACTTTGGAGTAAGATAAAAACATATTTTGGGCTGAATTGAATCTGTTTAATTTATTATTCACATTTAGGGACACATTTTTAAGTAATGAATAGTTTTAGAAAATAGGGAAAATAATTGTGAAATAGTTTACATCAGAGGCAAAGGTCAAAATATGTTATTATATTATTTAGGACCAGAATCTATTCTCTTTAGATGATGTGTATTACTAATTTCATAATAAAGAACACATTTATGTATAGGAAAATAAATCTAAAAATATAGCAACTAGTAAATGATAAATGGAGTTTCTAAAATCCAAAGAATTCAGTTTAAGGTTGGTAAAAATTCTAAAGGCACATATGGAGAAGAAAAATACTTTTCATACATACTTGGTAGTGAAAAGGTGTAGTAGTTGAATTTAAGGAATTTATTGGAAACTCATATATAAATAGTAGGTAAGTATAAATGGGAACACAAAAGTAGGAATCATATACACATGATTAAAAGAGCATGCAAGCCACAACTCAACACACATAAAGTAACCACAACACATATAATGGTGGACTTACATAAATGTGAATGTGTGGTTTGTATGAAGTAGAAGTGTGAACTATGTCTTATGATTGTTGTTTTTCTTTTGCTATGTGTGATGGTATGATGTAGAACCTGCTCAAGAGCAAGTTATTCCTTTCCAAGACCAGGACTACCCATTTCAAGAGCAGCAAGAAGGAGGCAAGTGTCCTTGACCACTTTGATCCTATACTAGGATGTGTAGATAGAATTATTTGCATTGTCAATTGAAATATGGAACCCATGCTAGGAAGTTTCCCTAGAATTGCATTACCTTGTTCCCTTGTAGCTTGGGATTGGGATTTATTTTATCATGTCATTTATTATTATGCATATGCTTAGCCATGCTTAGAATGGGATATTTGGGATATGAGATCATCAGTTTATCTTACCATACTCTTGAATGAGATATTGTGAGTTATGTAGAGGTAGGGATCAAGGCAAGTTGGATGTTTTGGTTGTGTGCTGGGTGCACGAGACTTGGGTTTGTGTTTAGTACTTGCCTGGATCCTAAGGACCGGTTCATGGAGCATGTAACCTGGCTTTACAGTGCCAACCACATGCTGAGATGGGACAGCTTGGCCAATTAATTAGGTGTATCCCCGGCGTAGTATGGGTGCGTTGGATGGTGCGGGGAGTAGGTGTCAGCTAGACTACCATATGAACCGCAAGGCTCAAGAGGGGGCCACTGCAGCGGGGTTGGAGCCTCTTGTATGCTGTTAGGGGTAAAACCTCAGTGGGCCCACGCTCGTCGGGAATCCCTTTGTAAAGGCTTCGTAGTGATCTACTGGCTACACACCTGGGAAGTGTGAATGTGGTTCGTAGCCACTGGCATAATGGAGGTTCTTTTAGTCCACCCGGCAACGGGGGATGAAATCACTACATGTGGGTACAGTGGTACAAACTCTGCAGAGTCAAAACTGTCATGACAGTCGTGCTCACGGTCAAGAGCGGCTTGGACTTATTCATGATTAGAGTATGATGACCTCGGAGGGTGTGAGTGTTAAGCGGGGAGCTTAACATTGGAAATGATGTTATGGTTATTGGATTATGATGATGGGATGGGAGATTGGGGCCATTTCACCTGTGTAGTAATGTAGGTGCTTAATAAGCTAAGGTGATAGGTATTAATTGCGTAGTGCTTTAACCATGAGTTCAACCCCTCCTTGTTCTAGCCATGCATGATATAATTTTCCCACACTTGCTGAGTACCATTGGTACTCAACCTTGCATATTTGTTGGTTTATATTGCTGCTCAGGTCAAGATAATGAGGTGGTGTATAATGACCAAGACTTTGGACCCGAAGAAGGTTTCTAGGTTCATGGAGACCCCCGGGCAACGCCTGTGATGGAGCCCTCATGAATAATATTCCGCTGCTAGTTTATTTACTTGTGATGAACTTATTATTGTCCATCGAGACATTTGCTATGTAAGACTTATTTATATTCGACACCTGACTTATAATAAATGATGCTTCACTATTTGTCATCACATGTATGAGAAAATGATCCTGGCATACATGTGATATTCACTTGGTTGTTCTTCGGAAAAACCGGGTGTGACAAAGGCTTCGTAGTGATCTCCTGGCTACACACCTGGGAAGTGTGAATGTGGTTCGTAGCCACTAGCATAATGGAGGTTCTTTTAGTCGACCCGGCAACGAGGGATGAAATCACTACATGTGGGTACAGTGGTGCAAACTCTACAGAGTCAAAACTGTCATGACAACTGTGCTCACGGTCAAGAGTGGCTTGGACTTATTCATGATTAGAGGATAATGACTTTGGAAGTTGTGGATGTTAAGCGGGGAGCTTAACATCGGAAATGATGTTATGGTTATTTGATTATGATGATGGGTTGGGAGATTGGGACCATTTCACCTATGTAGTAATGTAGGTGCTTAATAAGCTAAGGTGATAGGTATTAATTGCGTAGTGCTTTAACCATGAGTCCAACCTCTCCTTGTTCTAGCCATGCATGACATAACTTTCCCACACTTGCTGAGTACCATCGGTACTCAACCTTGCATATTTGTTGGTTTATATTGCTGCTCAGGTCAAGATAATGAGGTGGTGTTTAATGATCAAGACTTTGGACCCGAAGAAGGTTTCTAGGTTCATGGAGTCCCCCGGGCAACGCCTCTGACGGAGCCCACAAGAATAATATTCCGCTGCTATTTTATTTACATGTTATGAACTTATTATCGTCCATCGAGACATATGCTATGTAAAACTTATTTATATTCGACACCTGGCTTGTAATAAATGATGCTTCACTATTTGTCATCACATGTATGAGAAAATGATCCTGGCATACATGTGATATTCACTCGGTTATTCTTCGGAGAAACCGGGTGTGACAGAAGTGGTATCAGAGCCAAGGTTGCCCGTAGGAACGTGGACCTAGATAGAAATGGACGTATTTAAGGACCCTATTTTCTTAAAAACTATTTTACAAAGGTGTGGGTTGAAAAGTGTTATTTAATGGGGTCACTTTATTCATCTTACCCAACTTTTATTTAAAATAGGATTTTTGTTTAAAATCTTATCTAACTTAAGTTTAAATGCTTTATGTTTTAGATGGTTCGCATGATCCGCACCGCTCGCAAGTCCACCAGAGGGAAAGTTCCCGTAGTTGCCCTTGCCCTGAGAGAGGAGAACCGCCCGGTGACGTACCTCTCCTACGGATTGGCAGTAGGAGGCTTGTTGCGCCGTCTTTGACGTATGCTCCACGCCGCCAGCAATACGGGCAAGCTAATCATACACTACAGCTCCACCCGGACCATCCGTGAGAAGAGGGAAGAATGGAGTTCAGAAATGAGGATTATCCATGAAAATCAGCTGCTCAAGATCCACCGCTCTCCAGCTTGTCGAGCGACACAGGTTGATGCGGAGAAGGATGTCACCTGGGAGGCCATCACCTGCCAGAGTCGCATCTACTGTCGCCATCTGGACAGGACTGAGTACATGTATGTCCTCTAGCGTGAGAGTGGTACAACGGAGTACAAGTACCCGTCAGTGCAGCAGGGGACTTCTCATGAGCACATGGACCTGTGCTTGGAGGATGCTGCTATGCTCAGCACTCGACTGCAGGAGTGTCAGCAGGAGCTTCAGGATGTTCGTGACACCCTGAAGGAGACCGAGGCGTTGCTTCGAGCCAGCTTGAGGGCGAGAGAAAGAGGAGTGGTCGCCGTGAAGGAGTTGATCCCATCCACCAATTGCTTGAGAATCAAAATCAGCTCATCTAGAACCTGACTCAAGTGGTGGCCAACTTGCACCAAGCTCCACCTCCACAAGCTGCACCACGCCAACCAAGCTTGAGTGAGTTTCTGGGAACTCAACCTCCAAAGTTTGCAAGTGCTGCTGAACCCCTGGAGGCAGAGGACTGGCTAAAGACCATTGAGAGCAAGATGAGGATCATACAATGCCAAGGGTATGAGAGGGTGCTGTTTGCCTCTCACCAATTGCATGGACCTGCTGCTGATTGGTGGACCGCTTACATGGCCGCCCATCATGACCCTGAGAACATCACTTGGGAAGAGTTCAAGCGTAGCTTCCGCAACCATTACATACCAAGGGGTGAACTCAAAAACAAGAGGAAGGAATTCTTGGGATTGCAGCAAGGAAACATGACTGTGAGGGAATACCTCACTAAATTCACTCAACTATCCCGTTATGCCCCACGGGACATAGAGACTGATGAGCAGAAACAGGATTGTTTCGTGGAAGGACTTACCGCAGAAATGCAGTGTGCAATGTCCTCCAACGAGTATGAAAGCTTCCAAAAGATGGTGGACAAAGCATTTGTTGTAGAAAGGAAGCTGAAGGCCTTGGAAAATGAAAACAAGAGGAAGGCCGGGTGGTCACACCAAGCCTCGGGTAGCAACACCCGCCCACGTCTGATGCAGCAACCCGCAGGGCAGACGAGCCATGCTGCGGTACCCTACTCAGCACCGAGAGGGTACAACCCGAACTTCAGGCCTCTGGCAGCACCAGCACCACCACAGCGTCAGTTTGGAGCAGCCTCGCCCTACATATCAACCTCGACCAGCAGTACAAGGACCCCCAAACCAACCCCAAGACAACAAAGGCCAGGCATCTAAGGTTGGGGTGCAATGCTTTAACTGTGGTGAAGTGGGGCACTACGCCCATAAGTGCCTAAAGAAGAAGCCCGTGCAGCCGCAACAGCAGAATGTAATGCGAGGACGGGTGAACCACGTCACCATGGAGGAGGCGCAAGAGGCACCCGACGTGGTAGTTGGTAAGTTTCCTGCCAATTGACACATTGCAACCCTGTTGTTCGATTCTGGTGCTACCCACTCGTTCATTGCCCAAGGGTTTGTTAAGAAGCATGATCTAGCAACAACACAAATGAACCATATGCTAGCAGTAAACTCTCCAGGTGGAGAAATAAGGACAAGACGAGTGTGCCCCAAGGTGAATCTAGACATTAATGGGGTAGTATTTACTGCTAACCTCATAGTGATAGATTCACAAGGGATAGATATTATTTTGGGTATGGATTGGTTGACCAACCATAAGGGAATCATCCATTGTTCGACCAGAACGGTGGAACTAACTCGCCCTAGTGGCACAAGAGTAAAGTTCATAACAATACAAGAGCCTAGGAGGGACATTAAATTAAATCAAGTTGAGGTGAAAGTGGAGGAGATCAGGATTATCAGGGAATACCCAGACGTTTTTCCGGAGGAGTTGCCAGGTATGCCTCCTGATCGTGAAGTGGAATTCGCGATTGAGCTAGTGCCTGGAACAGCTCCGATATACAAGAGACCTTATCGGATGGACTCCAAGCAGCTGGGAGAACTCAAGGATCATTTAAGAGAATTGACGGAGAAGGGGTATATTCGTCCTAGTTCCCCATCATGGGGAGCTCCAGTGATATTTGTGCCCAAGAAGGACGGAACCCAAATGTTATGCGTAGACTACCGTGCCTTGAATGAAGTAACCATCAAGAAGTACCCATTACCCCGCATTGAAGACTTGTTTGATCAGTTGAGGGGAGCTTATGTGTTCTCAAAAATTGATCTCAGGTCGGGATACCACCAACTTAAGATAAGACAAACCTGATATTCTAAAGACAGCTTTCGTATCTCGGTACGGACTGTATGAATACACTGTCATGCCTTTCGGGCTAACTAATGCCCCGGCATACTTCATGTATCTCATGAACAAGGTATTCATGGAATATCTGGACAAATTTGTGGTGGTTTTCATAGATGACATTCTCGTCTTCTCAAAGATGAAGAGGAACATGAGAAACATCTAAGGTTGGTGTTGAAGAAGCTGAGAGAACACCAACTATATGCCAAGTTGAGCAAGTGTGAGTTTTGGCTGAAGAGAGTTCCCTTCTTAGGACATATAATCTCGGAGGGAGGAATCTCCGTAGATCCCGCCAAGATCGAGGATATACAGAAGTGGAAGACCCCTGAGAATGTCGGGGACGTTCGAAGCTTCTTGGGATTGGCTGGATACTATCGACGGTTTATTGAGGGATTCTCCAAGATCTCGAGACCCCTCACCAAACTGTTGGAGAAGGGAATCACATTCACGTGGACGCCGCAGTGCGAGACGAGTTTTCAGGAGCTAAAGAAAAGATTGACAACAGCCCCAGTGCTAGTTATGCCATATATGCAGAAGAACTTTTCGGTGTACTGCGATGCCTCTAGAAACGGGTTGGGATGTGTTCTCATGCAAGAAGGGCATGTCATGGCTTATGCATCCCGGCAGCTCCGGAAACACGAGAAGAACTATCCTACACATGACCTAGAACTAGCCGCAGTGGTACACACGTTGAAAATTTGGCGGCACTACTTGATGGGGAAGAGGACAGAGATATATACGGATCATAAGAGTTTAAAGTACATTTTCACACAGCCAGATCTCAACCTCAGACAAAGGAGATGGTTAGAGCTAATCAACGACTTTGATGTGGGCATCAACTATCATCCTGGGAAAGCGAATGTCGTGGCGGATGCTCTAAGCCAGAAGGTGCAGATCAATAGGTTGAGCTTGAAGGACATGCCTACAGAATTAAAGGAAGAGGTTATAAAACTCAATCTATGCCTGGTGAATAGTGGTGAAGCCATCGCCATGGAATTGGACTCCACACTAGAGCAAGACATACGCGATGGTCAAAAGAATGATGAGAAGATACAAGAAATCAGACAACTCATCAAGGAAAATAAAGCCCCTGGTTTCAGAGAGGATGAACAAGGTACGGTGTGGCACGGGAAAAGAATCTGTGTGCCTGAAGTAAAGGAGATCCGTGAATTGATTTTGAAGGAGGCTCACGATTCCGACTATTCCATTCATCCTGGGAGTACGAAGATGTACCAGGACCTCAAGAGCAGGTATTGGTGGTATGGCATGAAGCGAGATGTCACGGAACATGTTGCCCTATGTGACACATGTCAGTTGGTGAAAGCAGAATATCAACGACCCGCGGGATTATTGCAACTACTCAAAGTGCCTGAATGGAAATGGGAAGAAATCGGTATGGATTTCATAGTGGGATTGCCTAGAACCCAATCAGGATATGATTCGATATGGGTCATCATCGGCAGGCTAACCAAGGTAGCTCATTTCATTCCGGTGAAAGAAAGCTACAGCGGATCCAAATTGGCGGAGTTGTACATGTCAAGGATCGTGTGTTACCATGGAGTGCCAAAGAAGATAGTGTCGGATCAAGGGACACAGTTCACCTCAAGGTTCTGGCAGAGCTGCATGAAACCATGGGAACCCATCTGAATTTTAGTTCTGCCTATCATCCCCAAACTGACGGGCAGACGGAAAGAACCAATCTGATCCTTGAGGATATGCTTAGAGTGTGTGCACTTAAAAACAATCTGAGTTGGGATAAGAACTTACCGTATGCGGAGTTCTCCTATAACAACAGTTATCAGACTAGTATGAAGATGTCACCATTTGAGGCTTTGTATGGGAGGAAGTGCAGAACTCCACTATTTTGGAACCAAACAGGGGAAAGTAAAGTGTTTGGGCCCGAGGTATTACAAGAAGCCGAGGCGAAAGTGAGGGAAATCCGCAACAACTTGAGGATAGCACAGACACGACAAAAGAGCTATGCCGATATACGGAGAAGAGAGCTCGTTTTCAACGTGGGGGACTATGTCTACCTCAAGGTGTCCCCTATCCGAGGACTTCATCGGTTCAAGGTGAAAGGGAAGTTATCACCTCGATACATCGGACCCTTTCAAGTTCTGGAGAGGAAAGGCGAAGTGGCGTATCAAATAGAATTACCGGCTCGCCTATCGGATGTGCATGATGTATTCCATGTGTCACAACTCAAGAAATGTCTGAGAACACCTGAAGAGATGTTACCCATGAATGAGGTTGACGTAGCCGAGGATCTGTCTTATGCCGAGTAACCATCCAAGATTTTGGAGACAGTGGAACGCCTCACAAGAAATAAAAGAATCTGGATGTGCAAGGTGCAGTGGAAGCATCATTCGGAAGAGGAAGCCACATGGGAGCGAGAAGACAAACTTAAGGCACAGTTTCCAGAATTGTTTTCCTAGAACCACCAATCTCGAGGACGAGATTTCTTTTAAGGGGGGTAGAGCTGTAACACCCCAAAACTTGTTAAGAGGGGAATTTAAAAATTTTTGGACGTATTGCATGTGGTTCAGAAATTCAAATTCAAATTGGAATTCAAATTAAACTCAAAACAGAAAAGAAAAAGAAAAAGAAAAAGAAAAAGAAAAAACAAACCCCCTGCCAGTGGGCCGAAACCCACCAGCAGGCCCACCTCATCCCGCGCCAGCCCGCAGCCGCGCGCCCCGTTCTCTTTCTCACTGACGTGTGGGACCCACCATCTTCTTCCTCCTCGCGCGCGCGCTCGGCCGACCGGGACTCCTCTCTCTCCCCCGAATCAAAACCACCCCGGATACTCGCGTATCCCAGCCGAATTTCGGTTCTGGACGATGCAAACTCGATCACAACCGAACGCCACCCTCCCCCGGCTATATAAACACCGGCATCTTCCCGATTTTCACCCGCGATCGGCTGTTTTTCCTCCCAGTGAGAACCGAAGCTTCGATCACCGTTTTCTCTCGATCTCTGCTCGGGTTCTCTGATCTAACGCGCCGATCGTGTTCCACCGCCTCCGGGGAATCACACAGGTGCAGAAAACTCGGTGGTTTGCGCTTCAAACACAGCGCCGATGAGCATCGCCGTGAATTCACCTCGGACCTCGTCGCCGACCGCCTTCCAGGACCTCCGAGCTCAAGAAAAACCCCGAGGTGAGATCCCTGACCTCCCCTCTACCGATCTATGCCATGAAATCCCAGTTTTAGGAAGAATTGACGAAGATCCGAAGTTTTCCGGCGAGATCGCCGCCTTCCGCCGCCGCGCGCCGCCGGGCAGCGCCACCCGCGCACGGTCAGGGTGACGTGGCCGCTTGTGCGCCGTCTATTTTAAATCGCACGGTAGAATTTAAATCCCCGCGTACCGGTTCGACGTTATAATCTCAGCCGTCTGTTTTAAATCGGACAGTCCACGTCAGCCCCGCGTTATAAAGGCCGGGATTCTTACGCGCTACCCCCTGGGGATCTCGGAAAATACGAGCTAGCCCCGGAAACTTCAGATCTAGCCCCTAGAACTTCAGAAATTCATGTAAATTCAATTAAAAATCAGTTTTAGCCCCTAGACTTAATAAAAATTTGGAAAACCCCTCTGTTATGTGTAGTTAGACCCCTAGAAATTTATGAAATAATATAATAGACCCTTTAATGGGGTGAGTTTGCCTTTTAACCTTATATTTAGGAATTTGAATATGTAATTAAGATTTAAATTTAAAAGGGTGAGGCACACACATTGTAAATTCAGGTTTAAACTCTACTAACAATTGGAAAGCTTTAGAATGAGCTAAAAATAAATTTTAGGCTGAAATGAAATCTGTTTGGGTGTGTTCATGTTTATTAGATCTAGAAACACATTTTTTTAGGCTAGGAAATAATTCTGAAAATTGGTAAAATAAATGTAAAATAGTTCACATCAGAGGAGAAGTTCAAAAATATAATATTTACTATTTTAGATCAGAACCTATTCTGTTTAGATGATGTGTCTTACTATTTTCATAATAAAGTTCACAATTAGGTATAGAAAATAAATCTTGAAATATAGGAGAATAGGTATGCATAACTAGAAAATGATAAATGAAATCTCTAAAATCCAAAGATTTCAGTTTAGGATTTGGTAGAAGATCTGAAAACCCATTTGGAGTAGGAAAATACTTTCCATGCATACTTGGTAGCTAAGATGTATATAAATTGAATATAAGGAATTTGTTTAAATCGGAAATTCATATATAGTATGCAAACATAAATCTGAATACAAAAGTTAGAAATCATATGCACATGTTTAAAAGTGCATGTAAGCCCAAAATCAACACACATAGAGTAACCACAACACATAGAAATGTGAATGACTTTCATAAATGTGAATGTGTGGTTTGTATGAAGTGAAAGTGTGAACTATGTCTTATGGATGGTTGTTTTCTTTTGCTATGTGTGTTGGCATGAATAGAACCTGCCCCAGAGCAAGTTCTTCCCTTCCAAGAACAAGACTTTCCATTCCCAGAGCAGCAAGAAGAAGGCAAGTGTCCTTGACCACTTTGATCCTATGCTAGGATGTCTAGATAGAATTATTTGCATTGTCCATTGAAATATGAAACCCATGCTAGGAAGTTTCACTAGAATTGCATTATCTTGTTTCCTTGTAGCTTGGGTTGGGATTTATGTTATCATGTCATTTGTTATCATGCTTATGCTTAGCCATGCTTATAATGGGAAAGTTGGGATATGAGATCATCAATTTATTTACCTTACTCTTGAATGAGATATTATGAGTTATGTAGAGGTAGGGATCGAGGCAAGTTGGATGTTTTGGTTGGTGCTGTGTGCACGAGACTTGGGTTTGTGTTTAGTACTTGCCTGGATCCTAAGGACCGGTTCATGGAGCATGTAACCTGGCTTTAACGTGCCAACCACATGCTTAGATGGGGCAGCTTGGCCAATTAATTAGGTGTATCTCCGGCGTAGTATGGGTGTGTTGGATGGTGCAGGAAATAGGTGTCAGCTGGACTACCATATGAACCGCAAGGCTCAAGAGGGGGCCACTGCAGCGGGGTTGGAGCCTCTTGTATGCTGTTAGTGGTGAAACCTCAGTGGGCCCACGCTCGTCGGGAATCCCTTTGTAAAGGCTTCGTAGTGATCTCCTGGCTACACACCTGGGAAGTGTGAATGTGGTTCATAGCCACTAGCATAATGGAGGTTCTTTTAGTCCACCCGACAACGAGGGATGAAATCACTACATGTGGGTACAGTGGTGCAAACTCTGCAGAGTCAAAACTGTCATGACAGCCGTGCTCACGGTCAAGAGCGGCTTGGACTTATTCATGATTAGAGGATAATGACTTTGGAAGTTGTGGATGTTAAGCGGGGAGCTTAACATCGGAAATGATGTTATGGTTATTTGATTATGATGATGGGTTGGATGATTGGGACCATTTCACCTATGTAGTAATGTAGGTGCTTAATAAGCTAAGGTGATAGGTATTAATTGCCTAGTGCTTTAACCATGAGTCCAACCTCTCCTTGTTCTAGCCATGCATGACATAACTTTCCCACACTTGCTGAGTACCATCGGTACTCAACCTTGCATATTTGTTGGTTTATATTGCTGCTCAGGTCAAGAGAATGATGTGGTGTTTAATGATCAAGATTTTGGACCCGAAGAAGGTTTCTAGGTTCATGGAGTCCCCCGGGCAACGCCTGTGACAGAGCCCACAAGAATAATATTCCGCTGCTATTTTATTTACATGTTATGAACTTATTATCGTCCATCGAGACATATGCTATGTAAGACTTATTTATATTCGACACCTGGCTTGTAATAAATGATGCTTCACTATTTGTCATCACATGTATGAGAAAATGATCCTGGCATACATGTGATATTCACTCGGTTGTTCTTCGGAGAAACCGGGTGTGACACTTTGGGTGCAAGTCTGCCCTCTTATCTCTATGACATGTGGGTCCCACCCGGGGTTTTAACCTCTGAAATTTACTCCTAATCACTGTTGTAAACAGTGAGCCCCAAAATACCCCTAGTGATTCAAATTATTTACTCATGAGCCATTTGAACTGATTAGAATTCAAATTGGGTTGGCTTTGAATGAATTTCAGCACAAGTTCAGTTTGGAATTCAAATAAAGTTTGAATTTGTCCCACTTAGCTCATGTCAAGATCAACTCCAAATGGAGTGAAACTTGGAGTGCGAACTCACAAAAATGTGCTGGATAAGAATATGTCTCCCACTTTTAAATTCATGGGATAAAAACAGTTTGAATTTGAATATGGTTTCAAACTGCCCTCTTTCTAACTATACCCAAAATGACCTCAAAAAGGTTTTGAATTTGGGTGAAACTTGGCATGGACATCCTTAGCAATGTGTAGGAGTTTTCATATGCCCAGCCCTTCTATATCACATGTGGGAAATACCACTTTTGCAATATGTGAGTTTGTTCTCTAATGAGCATGTTGATGGTGGTTACTTGCTCTTCATTTGTGTTCATCACTTACTTCAAATGAGGTGTGTGGTGTGGTGATGAACACTTCAAATAGGTGTCAAAAACTGAGTCCCTTACATTCCTCCCCCCTTAAAAGAATCTCGTCCCGAGATTATAAGGTGAAAATGAGAGAGAGGACGGTGGAAAATTACCGGATATGTGACGTGAAAAAGTCGGGGTAGTTAGCGCGAAGAAATTCTTTGCTCTCCCATGTCGCTTCGTCCATGGAGTGATTACTCCATAGAACCTTGTAGAACCACAACGTACCGTTGCGTGTGGTTCGGGCCTTTTCGTCAATAATCTGAACCGGTTCCTCCCGATAGGTGAGATCCGGTTGCAGTGCTTCAATGTCGTCCAGCTCAACGGTAGTAGATAGCTTGAGACACTTCCTCAGCTGGGAAATATGAAAGACGTCGTGCACACCGGAAAGTGCTTCTGGTAATTTCAGCCAGTATGCCACTGATCCACATCTTTCGGTAATCTGAAATGGACCGATGAATCGGGGTGCCAACTTTCCCCTACCCCAAATCTGTTTACGCCCTTCATTGGAGATACACGTAGATATACGTGATCTCCCACTTCGAATTGTAATGGGCGTCTTCTCCGGTCCGCATACTGTTTCTGACAGGATTGGGCGGCTTTTAGGTTCGCTTGAATCAGTCGAACCTTCTCTTCCGCGTTGTTGACGAGATCAATCCCGAAGGTAACCCTTTCGCCAGACTCACACCAGTTCAATGGTGTGCGACATTTTCTTCCGTATAGCGCCTCGTAGGGCGCCATCTTGATGCTGGCTTGGTACCCATTGTTGTACGATAACTCGGCTAACGGCAAGTGATCATCCCAATTCTTGCCGTGGTTGATAGCGCAAGCTCGTAGCATGTCTTCTAGGATCTGATTTACCCGCTCGGTTTGCCCATCCGTCTGCGGGTGGTATGCTGAACTACGGATCAGCTTCGTCCCCAAGGCAGCGTGTAGCTGCTCCCAAAAACGGGACACAAATAAAGTGCCCCGATCCAATATGATGGTACGGGGTACGCCATACAAGCATAGGATCCGTGAGATGTATAGTTCAGCGTACTTCTTGGCGTTGTGGTTTGTGTTGACCGGGATGAAATGGGCAACCTTGGTGAGCCGGTCGACAATCACCCACACGGAATCATGCTTTTGAAGAGTGGTGGGTAAACCGACGATGAAGTCCATGCTCACATCCTCCCACTTCCAGGCAGGAATGCCCAGTGGTTGCAGCAGTCCCGGTTTCCGCATATGGTCTGCCTTCACCCTTCGACATGTATCACACTCGGACTCGGACACTCGCGATCTCCCGCTTCATCCGTGTCCACCAAAACTTGCTTCTGAGTTCTTGATACATTTCGTTGCTGCCGGGGTGAATAGAAAATTTTGATAAGTGAGCCTCATAAAAAATTTTCTTCCATAGCTCCGGGTTACGGGCTACGACGATTCGGTCCTTGAACCATAGGACGCCGTCTCCGTCCTTCCAGAAACATTTCAGCTCCCCACTGTCTACACGTCTCCGCAAATGCGACATGCCCTTGTCATGTTTCTGAGCTGCCGCTATCTCTTCACGGATGGTGAGGATCAAAGCTAGGTTGTAGATAGCTCCATGTGGAATCATATGTAGTGGTGGTTCGCTCTCTTCCAACGGTGTGATGGTAAGATTGTTGACGTGTGACTTGCGGCTCAGCGCATCTGCCACTATGTTTGTCTTGCCCGGATGATAATGGATCTCTATTTCGTAATCCTTTATCAGTTCCAACCATCTTCGTTGCCTCATGTTCAGCTCCTTCTGAGTGAATATGTACTTGAGGCTTTTGTGGTCGGTATATAGATGTACGAGGTTACCGAGTAGGTAGTGCCTCCACATTTTCAGTGCAAGTACCACGGCAGCGAGCTCCAAATAGTGAGTTGGATAATTTTGCTCATGGTTTCTAAGCTGCCGTGACCCATACGCGACCACCCTTCGGTCTTGCATCAGCACACATCCGAGCCCAATGCCGGATGCATCGCAGTATACATCGAACGGTTTTGTTGTGTCTAGCTGCTCCAAAACCGGTGCTAATGTCAGGTGCTTGACTAAAGCCTTGAATGCTGCTTCACATGCTGGACTCCAAACATATTTGGTAGCCTTCTTTAGCAGCTCCGTCATAGGCTTGGCAATCTTTGAGAAGTTCGGAATGAACCTCCGATAATATCCCGCAAGTCCGAGGAAACTCCGTACCTCATGAACAGTTCTCGGGGATTTCCAATTCAGCACTTGAGTGATCTTGCTCGGGTCTACAGCGATACCCTCCGCTGAGATGATATGCCCGAGGAAAGGCACTTGCGATATCCAGAACTCGCATTTGCTGAATTTCGCGTATAGCTTGTGATCCCGCAGCCGTTGCAAGACTATACGCAGATGCTTCTTGTGATCTTCTTCCGACTTGGAATATACCAGGATGTCGTCGATGAAGACCATGACAAACTTGTCCAGCTCCGGCATGAATACCGAGTTCATCAAGTACATGAAGTGAGCTGGAGCATTGGTGAGGCCGAAGGACATGACCACTCATAAAGTCCGTACCTTGTCGAGAAAGCTATCTTTGGAATGTCCTCAGCCCTTATCTTAATCTGATGGTACCCGGATCTTAAATCCATCTTGGAAAAGATCTTTGCTTTGACCAACTGATCAAACAACATGTCGATCCGTGGCAACGGGTACTTGTTCTTGATGGTTACGGCATTTAATGGACGATAGTCCACGCAAAGCCGCAACGTCTCATCCTTATTCTTCATGAATAATGCCGAACAGCCCCATGGCGAGGAGCTCGGCCTAATAAAACCCTTCTCCAGAAGGTCCGTGAGTTGAGTCTTCAGTTCAGCCAACTCCTTGGGCGCCATCTTGTACATCCTTCGGGATATTGGCATGGTTCCCGGTGCAAGTTCAATGTTGAACTCCACCTCTCTATCGGGCGGCATCCCCGGTAAATCTTTCGGGAACACGTCAGGGAACTCTCGGACTACTGGAATATCTTCCAATCTGATGGTTGTGGCTTGATAGACACTTGGAAGTTTTATTTCTGGACTGTGCAGAAATAATGAGTGAGACTCGTGCACTTCTGAGTTCAAGTGCACAACTCGGAGGACGGTGTCTAAAACAGCGCCGTGGCGGGTTAACCACGACATCCCTAAGATGACATCGACCTTTTGTCCCTCTAAGATTATGAGGGACGTAGGGTAAACTCTACCCTCTAAGCACAATGGTGCTTTTGGGACCATCATGCTTGCTGAAATTTTCCCACCCGGTGAACAGATCACATAAGGACTATCGGTGGGTAGTATTTGCAAGCTATGTTTATCAATGAAAGCTTGGCTAATGAAGCTTTGCATGGCGCCTGAATCAAATAATATTATAGCGGGATGCTGGTGGAGTTGGAACATACCCGCAAGGATTGGCTCGCCCTCCGACACGTCCTCTATGGCAAGCTGGTGGACGGTGCCGGGCCTAGGGTTTGCCCGCCGCGCATTAGTAGGGTTCCGGGGTTGATTCCTCCCCGGAAACTGCGGTGCCACTCCGCCGCCTTGCCTCTCCGGGCAACTGCTCGCGAAGTGCCCTGGATGACCACACTTGTAACATGTGGCTGCTGCTAGTGTGGTGCTCGGGGGACGAAATCCCGGCATGCGTTGCTGAGGTGCATACGCACGCGGCATCGCCCGCTGCTGCTGTTGTTGCGGAGGTGGTACTGGCAGTGCCGGCCTGAATGCCGGTGAAGAGTACGGCCGACTGCGAAAAGGCATCGACCTCTGGGGTGGCTGCCAGCGTGGACCTGATGGTGGGCGATTCACCATCTGAAACTTCTGAGAAGGACCGCCTACTTCTCCGCTGCTTTGCGGCGCGCTTCGCTTTCGCTCCGCCGCTGCCAACTCCTTGCCGGAGTCCTCCTGAACAATCGCAGCATCAATGATGTCGTTGAGGCTGCCGCGATTGAACATCGCCAACTTGTCCTTCAGGAGTGGGTTAAGCCCTTGGTAAAAGTGGTCCCGCCGCTTCTCGTCAGTATCTGCGTGATACGACGCGTAGAGCGCGAGATCGTTGAACGCCCTGGAGTATTCCAACGCGTTCCGGCTCCCTTGTTGCAGGTGCAGGAACTCCCGCGTCTTCCGCTTCATTAAGCCTGGCGGTATGTGATAGGCCCTGAAGGCCGTCCGGAACTCCGTCCAGGTCATTACTCAGTCGGTGGGCTGTGAACTGAGTCTTGCGCTGCTCACTTGTCTGGAGCAGCCCGAACTTCATTTCTATTGCGCGGAGCCAGTTGTCCGCGTCAAGAGGTTCATCCGCCCTTGAAAATACCGGGGGATGAGTCACCAGGAAATCGGAGTAGGAGCTCTGTTGACGCTCCTCACGATCTTGACGTCTCTCTGGGCGAGACGTATTTGCGTTTAGAGTCTGCAGCAACTCCGTGTGCTGCTGATGTAAACCTGCCATTGCCGCGACGATGTCGGCCAATGTAACCGTTGGCAGTGGCGGTGGCGGTGTTTGCTGTTGCTGTTGTTGCTGTTGCTGCTGCGGTCCCGAGGAGTCCTCGGGAGGCTGTTGGGAGGTCTCTTCACCTTGACTAGTACCCCCAACATCCGGATCGGCACGAGTACGCGTCATTCTGAAATTCAAAACAGCAACGATTAGCACATGTCCTACTTAAAATTCCATATGCAACAGTAGGTATTGAAGTGACACATGAATAATTCGCACAACATTCACATATATTGATAAAGCATAAACTTTATACAAGATACATTATTCTCGGGTCTCCGAGAAGTCGTGCTCATGTCGTCACTACCTATACATACGCTACTGCCTACACGACATGTCACTGATTACAAAAGTTTGGTTACACTACTCTAGCTGCCCTACTTGGCAACTGTAACCCCCTACTCGGAGTAGAACTCGACCTCCTGCGGGTCGTCCTCCTCCGGTACCTCTGCTGGTGGCTCTGGATCTACCACCTTTTCTCCCATCTCGGGTCCTCCCATTGCTGGAAGGCCCAAAACTACCGGTATACCTAATACCGGAGGTACGAGGTCCTGCAATGCATGCACCTCGTCCATAGCCTGGTTGTAGTCCTCTTCCCAGCCTTGCCCTTCCTCAATAGCGTTGTCTCGCTCTTCAGTAAGGTCCTCGTTCTGCTGGGTCAGATTCTGTACCAGTTCTTGCAACGCCGCGATGTCGACACGGCTTTTCCTTTTCGCCTTCTTCAGACGATGCAACTGATTATGTTGTTCGTTCAGTCGCTTAATCGTCGGAAGGAGCACATTGCGGAGTGCGCTGTGAGCACTCTCGAAATGGTCTCCACGGCTCGTGCTCTCCTTGAGCTTCGTGGCGAGATGCTCCGTATGAACAGCTTGGCTGTCCATCACGGCATTTCCCGCCCTCATCTGGAGGCTGAGATTTGCCTGCACGGGGTTGTACCTTGGGCAACTCGGGTCCGTTGCCTCCAGGTACCTCTCTTCCCACACATGGTGAGCCCGTCCCTCCACCGGAATGAGTGCGTATGGAGTGCCCTCCATAGCCTGCACGTGCAGTTGGCAGAAACGTGACATGGTGTCACGGGCTGCCACTTGCCACATCCCTTCCGGTTGCCTACCTCTCACCGTGACGGTGAACGGCACCCAACCAGGTGGCGTAGGTCCTGCAGGTACTTCGACATGGATTGTCCACGTCTTGTTCCCCTCTTCGCCTTCTTCCTTGGTGAAGTACTGCGGCATCTGGTTGTATCCAAAATATTGAAGCATCTGCCTCAATGTTTCCGGATAGCCGCTGCGGTGAGAACAGTGGGACACCATCCACCCGTTCTCCAACTGCTTATCTTCTGTCATCTATGTAAATATATTTGAGAAATGTCAAATATTTATTTAAACAGTAAACCATTGAGTTATAACATAAAACATGTCATTGAACCCATAGAACTTGGAAACATAGTTCAAATTTTAAACAAATTTGACTGCTGATCTGCTGCCTACATTACAGCCCTGACCAGTTTCCATTTCAACCTGATTTAGGCCATGTTAAAGGCAAATCCAATTCTGGAGCTCAACATAAAAGTTAAAGCTAACTTCAATAGCTTTCCAGAAAGCATTTGCTTGGCCTAACATCTGTCCTGGTTCAAAAGCTATGAGATGTCAAAGTTAACAGAATTTCTGGAGAAATCTGGACAGCACCTCCCTGCTTTAGGTACTGATTTGATCCAAGAATTCCAGTTAATTCTGTTCCTAATCTGACAAAACTTTCTGTTACAAAGTTGTAACCCGTCTCACAATCTTTCCATAACTACCTCATTTTCTATTTTTGGATTTTTATGCAGGAAGTTATACTCAATTTACAGAGAGTTTACAGAGATTCTTTGCTCTGTCCTGTTTTCTGTACAGTTTTAACTCTACTGCATTTTTCGATTGGTTAAGGGATGAAACACCTCTGGACCTCAACAGAAAAGTTGTGAAGATTTTCCAAAGCTTTCCAGAAATGTATCATATGACCCCAACCTCGAAAGAACTCAACCTCTAACCTCTGATTAACTTCAGCCTTGATTCAGCTGAAAACAGAGTGCTCTGTCCTTAACAACCTATAAGTTGAAAACTTGTTAACATTGAATATCCTGTTCAAGGGAAGGAGTTACATCAAGTTTTACTACTTTGGATCAAAACCTTCAAGTTTTAAATGAAGTTGTTCATTTAATGGGGTGTGACGTCGATGCGTCACCAGATTATGTCGGTACTACGTCCTCACAAAGAAAAACCTATACCGGACTTAGCCGGCTTCGTTAATTCAGTGGCACTAAACGTCACTCGCACACGAATGCTACATGTCTACCGTTTCGTGGTTAGACTACCTGCAGAAACTCAAACAATCGTCAGACTCGGCTGCACACCGAGTCCGGTATCCATACAGTTCGTACACCCGGCCGTCATCACTCGCCCGGATGTTCTCAAGCCAAACACGCCTTGAGTTACGTGTTCACGTTTCAGACCACGTGACGGGGTCTCCCAAATTGCACCACGCACGCCAGGGACAGACGTTGCTCGAATACCCCAAACGACATGAAGAGTCGTAGAGGATATTAAAGCGAGTCGGGTTACCTGCCACCCGTGGGGCTCCACCCTTCAGCTTGTGCGCACTGGTGGACAGCGCTTACGTGCACCCCCCAAGACATGAAGCGTCCCGAGGTACACGATTTTCCGACATAGACAAATAGGTTAGTATGCCACTTTCTATACACTAATAACCTCCTTATATGGGCTACTAACTCGTTCCTCACTGGATTTTTGAAAAACCTGACCTTTTTAGTGCGTTAGACCTCAAGCGAGCTCTGATACCAACGCTGACACGACCCCACGGTCTTGTCGAGCCAGGATCACGCTGAGGGGTACTGTGTTGCACAACACCGGATAACACACATCAAAGGTACAAAGCGGAAGCAAAGCTTATATTACATAAAGTAGTTTATGAACATGTTTACAGCAAAATATGTCCAGTCTACACTCACGGGCGTAGACTACGCATCAAGTTCACGTTCAGCCCTTGAACGTGTCCTTGCTAGCACACACGCACACTAACTCTGCGGCGTGCACGGCTCCCACTCGACGGGGTTCCCCTCCTGGGGTTCCGTCTCCTCTTTGGGAGTCCCTTCCTCATAGAACCCTGCAAAAGCTTCAAACACAAGCAGTGAGCACGAAGGCTCAGCAAGTCTGACCCGTCTCACCTAAACATGGAACTTCTACATGAGGGTTGATAGGTTACTGTCACACCCGGTTTTTCCGAAGAACAACCAAGTGAATATCACATGTATGCCAGGATCATTTTCTCATACATGTGATGACAAATAGTGAAGCATCATTTATTACAAGCCAGGTGTCGAATATAAGTAAGTCTTACATAGTAAATGTCTCGATGGACAATAATAAGTTCATCACAAGTAAATAAACTAGCAGCGGAATATTATTCTTTAGGGCTCCATCACAGGCGTTGCCCGGGGGTCTTCATGAACCTAAAAACCTTCCTCGGGTCCAAAGTCTTGGTCGTTATACACCACCTCATTATCTTGACCTGAGCAGCAATATAAACCAACAAATATGCAAGGTTGAGTACCAATGGTACTCAGCAAGTGTGGGAAAATTATATCATGCATGGCTAGAACAAGGAGAGGTTGAACTCATGGTTAAAGCACTACGCAATTAATACCTATCACCTTAGCTTATTAAGCACCTACATTACTACACAGGTGAAATGGTCCCAATCTCCCATCCCATCATCATAACCAAATAACCATAACATCATTTCCAATGTTAAGCTCCCCGCTTAACATCCACAACTCCCAAAAACCTTCACTCCTCTAATCATGAATAAGTCCAGGCCGCTCTTAACCGTGAGCACGGCTGTCAAGACAGTTTTGACTCTGCAGAGTTTGTACCACTGTACCCACAAGTAGTGATTTCATCCCCCGTTGCCGGGTGGACTAAAAGAACCTCCATTATGCCAGTGGCTACGATCCACATTCACACTTCCCAGGTGTGTGGCCAAGAGATCACTACGAGGCCTTTACAAAGGGATTCCCGACGAGCGTGGGCCCACTGAGGTTTCACCCCTAACAGCATACAAGAGGCTCCAACCCCGCTGCAGTGGCCCCCTCTTGAGCCTTGCGGTTCATATGGTAGTCCAGCTGACACCCTACTCCCCGCACCATCCAACACACCCATACTACGCCGGGGATACACCTAATTAATTGGCCAAGCTGCCCCATCTCAGCATGTGGTTGGCACTGTAAAGCCGGGTTACATGCTCCATGAACCGGTCCTTAGGATCCAGGCAAGTACTAAACACAAACCCAAGTCTCGTGCACCCAGCACACAACCAAAACATCCAACTTGCCTTGATCCCTACCTCTACATAACTCACAATGTCTCATTCAAGAGTATGGTAATTTAAACTGATGATCTCATGTCCCAAATATCCCATTCTAAGCATGGCTAAGCATATGCATGTAAATAAATGACATGGTAAAATAAATCCCAACCCAAGCTACAAGGAAACAAGGTAATGCAAATCTAGGGAAACTTTCCTAGCATGGGTTTCATATTTCATTTGTTAATGCAAATAATTCTATCTACATATCCTAGCATAGGATCAAAGTGGTCAAGGACACTTGCCTCCTTCTTGCTGCTCTTGAAATGGGTAGTCCTGATCTTGGAAACTGATAGCTTGCTCTTGAACAGGTTCTACTTCATACCATCACACATAGCAAAAGGAAAACAACAATCATAAGACATAGTTCACACTTCTACTTCATACAAACCACACATTCACATTTATGAAATTTTCTTTACCATTTTATGTGTTGTGGATACTCTATGTGTGTTGATTTGGGGCTTGCACACACTTTTATTTACATGTGTATGATTCCTACTTTGGTGTTCATATTTATACTCACATACTATATATATATATATATATATATATATATATATATATATATATATATATATATATATGTATATATGTGTGTTTCAGTTTTAAATAAATTCCTTATATATTAAACTACCAAGTATGTATGAAGAGTATTTTTCTTCTCCATATGTGCCTTCATAATTTCTATCAACCCTAAACTGAATTCTTTGTACTTTAGAAACTCCATTTATCATTTACTAGTTTCTATATTTTCAGATTTATATTCTTATGCATAATTGTGCATTTTATTATTAAATTAGTAATACACACTCCCTAAACAGATTAGGTTCTGGTCCTAAATAATTTAAGATCATATTTTGGACCTTGGCTTCTGATGTATACTATTTCATAATTATTTTTCCTATTTTTCTTTAACTATTCTTTACTTAAGAATGTGTCCCTATACTATTCAATGTGAATAATATATGAAACAGATTTATTTCAGCCCCAAAAATATATTTTTATCTCACTCCAAAGTTTTCTAAGTACTGAGAAAGTTTTTAATAATTTTGACAATTAGGTTTGTCCCCCTTTTTAATATTTAAACACTAGTTACATATTCAATTTTCTAAATTAAATACTAAACAGGGCTAAAATAATGAATTCACCCCATTACAGGGTATATAATATTATTTTCATAATCTCCAGGGGTCTAGCTACACTTTTCAGAGGTGTTTTTCTTAATTTCTATTAAGTCTAGTGCTAAAACTGATTTTTAAATAAATTTACATGATTTTCTGGAGTTCCAGGGGCTAGATCTGAAGTTTCCGGGGCTAGCTCTCAATTCCAGAGAACCCCAGGGGGTAGCACGTAAGAATTCCAGTCTTTATAACGCGGGGCTGACGTGGACCGTCTGATTTTAAACCGACGGCTGAGATTATAACATCGAACCGGTACGCGGGGTTTTAAAGTCTACCGTGCGATTTAAAATAAACGGCGCACAAGCGGCCACGTCGCTCTGATCGAGCGCGGGCGGCGCTGCCGGCGGCGCACGGCGGCGGGAAGCGGCGATCTCGCCGGAAACTTTCGGATCCTCGAGAATTCTGCCTAGAACTGTGATCTTATGGCCTAGATCGGTAGAGGGGAGGTCAGGGATCTCACCTCGGGGGTTTTCTCGAGCTCGGGGGTCCTGGAAAGTGCTCGGCAGCGAGGTCCGAGGCAAAACCACGGCGAAGCTCGTCGGAGCTGGATTTGCACCGTAAGTCTTCGGGTTTTCTGCACCTACAAAGTTCCCCGGAGGCGGTGGATCAAGACCAACGAGTTAGATCAGAGTTTCCGAGCTTAGATCGGCCAGAATTCACCGGCGAAGTTTCGGTGCTCACCGGAGTGAAAATCGGCGATCGCGTGAGAAAAACTGATCGGATCGGCTGTTTTTATAGCCGGGGGAGGGCGGTGGTTCTGTTGTGATCGAGTTAGAGTCCTCAGGGTCCAGAATTTGGCTGCGAGACGCGGTTTCCCGATCGGTTGCGATCGCGCGCGCGGGGGAGAAGTCCGGGGTCGCGGGGTTAGGGATGACAGGCGGGTCCCACCCGTCAGCGAGGGGCAGCGCGGCGCGCGCGGGGGCGGGCTGCGCGGGGGTTTGCTGGGCCGGCATGGGTTTCGGCCCACTGGCCAGTTTTTTTTCCGGTTTTCCTTTTTCTTTTTCCATTTCTTTTCTGTTTTGAGTCTAATTTGAATTCCAGTTTGAATTTGAATTTTTGCAAAACATGCAACACGTCCAAAAATTTCTAAATTCCCCTCTGAACATGGTTTATGGTTCTAAATCAAAATTTGAGTTTTGACTAAAAATTTGGGGTGTTACAGCTCTACCCCCCTTAAAAGAAATCTCGTCCTCGAGATTGGTGTTTCTAAGAAAACAATTCCGGAAATTGTGCCTTAAGCTCATCTTCCCGTTCCCAGGTGGCTTCCTCTTCTAAGTGATGCTTCCACTGCACCTTGCACATCCTGATTCTCTTATTTCTGGTGAGGCGTTCCATCGTCTCCAAAATCTTGTATGGTTGCTCGGCATAAGACAAATCCTCAGCTACATCCACTTCATTCATGGGTAACACCTCCTCAGGCGTCCTCAGACATTTCTTGAGTTGCGACACATGGAACACATCGTGCACGTCCGACAGATGAACCGGCAACTCTAGTTGGTACGCCACTTCGCCTTTTCTTTCCAAAACTTGAAAGGGTCCGATGTATCGAGGTGACAACTTCCCTTTCACCTTGAACCGACGAAGTCCTCTGATAGGGGACACCTTGAGATAAACATAGTCTCCCACGTTGAAAACGAGCTCTCTTCTTCGTACATCAGCATAACTCTTCTGGCGTGTCTGTGCTATCCTCAAGTTGTTGCGAATCTCTCTCACCTTTGCCTCGGCTTCTTGTAGCACTTCTGGACCAAACACCTTACTTTCTCCTGTTTGGTTCCAAAATAGGGGAGTTCTGCACTTCCTTCCATACAAAGCTTCAAACGGTGACATCTTCATACTAGCTTGATAACTGTTGTTATAGGAAAACTCCGCATACGGTAGGTTCTTGTCCCAACTCCTATTGTTTTTGAGTGCACATGCCCTTAACATATCTTCAAGGATCTGATTGGTTCTCTCCGTCTGCCCGTCAGTTTGGGGATGATAGGCAGAGCTGAAATTCAGATGGGTTCCCATGGTTTCATGCAACTTCTGCCAAAACCTCGAGGTGAACTGTGTCCCTCGGTCCGACACTATCTTCTTTGGCACTCCATGGTAACACACAATCCTTGACATGTACAATTCTGCCAATTTGGATCCGCTGTAGCTTTCTTTCACTGGAATGAAATGAGCTACCTTGGTTAGCCGATCAATAATGACTCATATTGAATCATACCCGGATTGGGTCCTAGGCAATCCCACGACAAAATCCATGCTGATTTCTTCCCACTTCCATTCAGGCACTTTGAGTGGTTGCAATAATCCCGCGGGTCGTTGATGTTCCGCTTTCACCAACTGACATGTGTCACATAGGGCAACATGTTCCGCGACATCCCGCTTCATGCCATACCACCAATACCTGCCTTTGAGGTCCTGGTACATCTTCGTACTCCCAGGATGAATGGAATAGTCAGAATCGTGAGCCTCCTTCAAAATTAATTCACGGATCTCCTTTACTTCTGGCACACAGATCCTTTTCCCGTGCCACACCGTTCCCTGTCCATCCTCTCTAAAACCAGGAGCTTTATTTTCCTTGATAAGCTGTCTGATCTCTTGTATCTTCTCATCATTCTTTTGGCCCTCGCGTATGTCTTGCTCGAGTGTGGAGTCCACTTCCATGGCGATGGCTTCACCACTATTTACTAGACATAGATTGAGCCTTATAACCTCGTCCTTCAATTCTGCAGGCATGTCCTTCAAGCTCAACTTATTGACCTGCACTTTCCGACTCAAAGCATCGGCCACGACGTTTGCTTTCCCGGGATGATAGTTGATGCCCACATCAAAGTCATTGATTAGCTCTAACCATCTCCTTTGTCTGAGGTTGAGATCAGGCTGTGTGAATATGTACTTCAAACTCTTATGATCCGTATATATCTCTGTCCTCTTCCCCATCAAATAGTGCCGCCAAATTTTCAACGCGTGTACCACTGCAGCTAGTTCTAGGTCATGTGTAGGATAGTTCTTCTCGTGCTTCCGAAGCTGCCGGGATGCATATGCCACGACATGTCCTTCTTGCATGAGAACACATCCCAACCCGTTTCCAGAGGCATCGCAGTACACTGTGAAATTCTTCTGCATATCTGGCATAACCAACACTGGGGCTGTTGTCAATCTCTTCTTCAACTCCTGAAAGCTCGTATCGCACTGTGGCGTCCAGGTGAATGTGATTCCCTTTTCCAACAGTTTGGTGAGAGGTCTCGAGATCTTGGAGAATCCCTCAATAAACCGTCGATAGTATCCAGGCAATCCCAAAAAGCTTCGAACTTCCCCGACATTTTCAGGGGTTTTCCACTTCTGGATATCTTCGATTTTGGCGGGATCTGCGGAGATTCCTCCCTCCGAGATTATATGTCCTAAAAAAGGAACTCTCTTCAGCCAAAACTCACACTTGCTCAACTTAGCATATAGTTGGTGTTCTCTCAGCCTCTGTAACACCAACCTTAGATGTTTCTCATGTTCTTCTTCATCTTTGGAGAAGACGAGAATATCATCTATGAAAACCACCACAAATTTGTCCAGATATTCCATGAATACCTTGTTCATGAGGTACATGAAATATGCCGGGGCATTGGTTAGTCCGAAAGGCATGACAGTGTATTCATACAGTCCGTACCGAGATACGAAAGCTGTCTTGGGAATATCAGATTGCCTTATCTTGAGTTGGTGGTATCCCGACCTGAGATCAATTTTCGAGAACACGCAAGCTCCCCTCAACTGATCAAACAAGTCTTCAATGCGGGGTAATGGATACTTGTTCTTGATGGTCACCTCATTCAAGGCACGGTAATCCACGCTAACCTTTGAGTTCCATCTTTCTTAGGCACAAATATTACCGGAGCTCCCCATGGTGAGGAACTAGGGCGAACATACCCTTTTTCCATCAATTCCCTCAAATGATCCTTGAGCTCTTCTAGCTGCTTGGAGTCCATTCGATAAGGTCTCTTGTATATCGGGGCTGTTCCCGGTACTAGCTCGATTGCGAATTCCACGTCACGGTCGGGAGGCATTCCTGGCAACTCCTCCGGAAAAACATCTGGATATTCCCTGATAGTCCTGATTTCCTCAACTTTCACCTCCACTTGATTTAATTTAATGTCTCTCCTAGGCTCGTGTATCGTTATGAACTTTACTCTTGCGCCACTAGGGTGAGTTAGTTCCACCGTTCTGGTCGAACAATGGATGATTCCTTTATGTTTGGTCAACCAATCCATACCCAAAATAATATCTATCCCTTGTGAATCGATCACTATGAGGTTAGCGGTAAATACTACCCCATTAATGTCTAGGTTCACTTTGGGACACACTTGTCTTGTCCTTATTTCTCCACCTGGAGAGTTTACCGCTAGCATATGGTTCATTTGTGTGGTTGCTAGGTCATGCTTCTTAACAAACCCTTGAGCAATGAACGAATGGGTAGCACCAGAATCAAACAGCAGAGTTGCAAGGTGTAAATTGGCAGGAAACTTACCAACTACCACGTCGGGTGCCTCTTGTGCTTCCTCCATAGTGACGTGGTTCACCCGTCCTCTCATTACGTTCTGCTGCTGTGGCTGCGTGGGCTTCTTCTTTGGACACTTATGGGCGTAGTGCCCCACTTCACCACAGCTGAAACATTGCACCCCAATCTTAGATGCTTGGTCCTTGTTGTCTTGGGGTTGGTTTGGGGGTCCTTGCACTGCTGGTCGAGGTGGATATGCGGGGCGAGGCTGCTGGTGGAGAAGTGCGACGACGCCTGATCGCTCGGCGATCCGGGGAGTCAGGGGTCCATGGATCACTTATGGTGACACACAGTTCATTCCCATCTCCTCTTTCTCTCGCCTTTAAGCAAGCTCGCAGCAATGCCTCTGTCTCCTTCAGGGTATCTCGGACATCCTGAAGCTCTTGTTGACACTCCTGCAGTCGAGTGCTGAGCATAGCAGCATCCTCCAAGCACAAGTCCATGTGCTCATGGGAAGTCCCTTGCTGCACCGGTGGGTACTTGTACTCCGTGGTACCACTCTCACGTTGGAGAACATACATGTACTCAGTTTTGTCCAAGTGGCGACGATAGATGTGGCTCTGGCAGGTGATGGCCTCCCAAGTGACATCTCTCTCCGCGTCAACTTGTGTTGCTCGACAAGCTGGAGAGTGGTGGATCTTAAGCAGCTGATTTTCATGTATAATCCTCATCTCCGAACTCCATTCTTCCCTCTTCTCACGGATGGTCCTGGTGGAGTTATAGTGGATGATGAGCTTGCCCGTATTGCCGGCGGCTTCGAGCATACGTCGAAGACGGCGCAACAAATCTCCCACCGCCAATCCGTAGGAAAGGTACGTCACTGGACGACCCTCCTCTCTTTCAGCAAGGGCAACTACGGGAACTCTCCCTCCCGTGGATTTACGAGCGGTGCGAATCATGCGAACCATCTAAAACAAAAGAATTTAAAATTAGGTTAGATAAGATTTCAAACAAAAATCCTATTTTTGAATGAAAGTTGGGGTAAGATGAAGGAAATGACTCTTTTGCTAACACTTTTTCACCCACACCTTGGAAAATAGTTTTTAAGAAAATAGGGCCCTTAAATACGTCCATTTCTACCTAGGTCCACGTTCCTACGGGCAACCTTGGCTCTGATACCACCTCCGTCACACCTGGTTTTTCCGAAGAACAACCAAGTGAATATCACATGTATGCCAGGATCATTTTCTCATACATGTGATGACAAATAGTGAAGCATCATTTATTACAAGCCAGGTGTCGAATATAAGTAAGTCTTACATAGTAAATGTCTCGATGGACAATAATAAGTTCATCACAAGTAAATAAACTAGCAGCGGAATATTATTCTTTAGGGCTCCATCACAGGCGTTGCCCGGGGGTCTTCATGAACCTAAAAACCTTCCTCGGGTCCAAAGTCTTGGTCGTTATACACCACCTCATTATCTTGACCTGAGCAGCAATATAAACCAACAAATATGCAAGGTTGAGTACCAATGGTACTCAGCAAGTGTGGGAAAATTATATCATGCATGGCTAGAACAAGGAGAGGTTGAACTCATGGTTAAAGCACTACGCAATTAATACCTATCACCTTAGCTTATTAAGCACCTACATTACTACACAGGTGAAATGGTCCCAATCTCCCATCCCATCATCATAACCAAATAACCATAACATCATTTCCAATGTTAAGCTCCCCGCTTAACATCCACAACTCCCAAAAACCTTCACTCCTCTAATCATGAATAAGTCCAGGCCGCTCTTAACCGTGAGCACGGCTGTCAAGACAGTTTTGACTCTGCAGAGTTTGTACCACTGTACCCACAAGTAGTGATTTCATCCCCCGTTGCCGGGTGGACTAAAAGAACCTCCATTATGCCAGTGGCTACGATCCACATTCACACTTCCCAGGTGTGTGGCCAAGAGATCACTACGAGGCCTTTACAAAGGGATTCCCGACGAGCGTGGGCCCACTGAGGTTTCACCCCTAACAGCATATAAGAGGCTCCAACCCCGCTGCAGTGGCCCCCTCTTGAGCCTTGCGGTTCATATGGTAGTCCAGCTGACACCCTACTCCCCGCACCATCCAACACACCCATACTACGCCGGGGATACACCTAATTAATTGGCCAAGCTGCCCCATCTCAGCATGTGGTTGGCACTGTAAAGCCGGGTTACATGCTCCATGAACCGGTCCTTAGGATCCAGGCAAGTACTAAACACAAACCCAAGTCTCGTGCACCCAGCACACAACCAAAACATCCAACTTGCCTTGATCCCTACCTCTACATAACTCACAATGTCTCATTCAAGAGTATGGTAATTTAAACTGATGATCTCATGTCCCAAATATCCCATTCTAAGCATGGCTAAGCATATGCATGTAAATAAATGACATGGTAAAATAAATCCCAACCCAAGCTACAAGGAAACAAGGTAATGCAAATCTAGGGAAACTTTCCTAGCATGGGTTTCATATTTCATTTGACAATGCAAATAATTCTATCTACATATCCTAGCATAGGATCAAAGTGGTCAAGGACACTTGCCTCCTTCTTGCTGCTCTTGAAATGGGTAGTCCTGATCTTGGAAACTGATAGCTTGCTCTTGAACAGGTTCTACTTCATACCATCACACATAGCAAAAGGAAAACAACAATCATAAGACATAGTTCACACTTCTACTTCATACAAACCACACATTCACATTTATGAAATTTTCTTTACCATTTTATGTGTTGTGGATACTCTATGTGTGTTGATTTGGGGCTTGCACACACTTTTATTTACATGTGTATGATTCCTACTTTGGTGTTCATATTTATACTCACATACTATATATATATATATATGTATATATGTGTGTTTCAGTTTTAAATAAATTCCTTATATATTAAACTACCAAGTATGTATGAAGAGTATTTTTCTTCTCCATATGTGCCTTCATAATTTCTATCAACCCTAAACTGAATTCTTTGTACTTTAGAAACTCCATTTATCATTTACTAGTTTCTATATTTTCAGATTTATATTCTTATGCATAATTGTGCATTTTATTATTAAATTAGTAATACACACTCCCTAAACAGATTAGGTTCTGGTCCTAAATAATTTAAGATCATATTTTGGACCTTGGCTTCTGATGTATACTATTTCATAATTATTTTTCCTATTTTTCTTTAACTATTCTTTACTTAAGAATGTGTCCCTATACTATTCAATGTGAATAATATATGAAACAGATTTATTTCAGCCCCAAAAATATATTTTTATCTCACTCCAAAGTTTTCTAAGTACTGAGAAAGTTTTTAATAATTTTGACAATTAGGTTTGTCCCCCTTTTTAATATTTAAACACTAGTTACATATTCAATTTTCTAAATTAAATACTAAACAGAGCTAAAATAATGAATTCACCCCATTACAGGGTATATAATATTATTTTCATAATCTCCAGGGGTCTAGCTACACTTTTCAGAGGTGTTTTTCTTAATTTCTATTAAGTCTAGGGCTAAAACTGATTTTTAAATAAATTTACATGATTTTCTGGAGTTCCAGGGGCTAGATCTGAAGTTTCCGGGGCTAGCTCTCAATTCCAGAGAACCCCAGGGGGTAGCACGTAAGAATTCCAGTCTTTATAACGCGGGGCTGACGTGGACCGTCTGATTTTAAACCGACGGCTGAGATTATAACATCGAACCGGTACGCGGGGTTTTAAAGTCTACCGTGCGATTTAAAATAAACGGCGCACAAGCGGCCACGTCGCTCTGATCGAGCGCGGGCGGCGCTGCCGGCGGCGCACGGCGGCGGGAAGCGGCGATCTCGCCGGAAACTTTCGGATCCTCGAGAATTCTGCCTAGAACTGTGATCTTATGGCCTAGATCGGTAGAGGGGAGGTCAGGGATCTCACCTCGGGGGTTTTCTCGAGCTCGGGGGTCCTGGAAAGTGCTCGGCAGCGAGGTCCGAGGCAAAACCACGGTGAAGCTCGTCGGAGCTGGATTTGCACCGTAAGTCTTCGGGTTTTCTGCACCTACAAAGTTCCCCGGAGGCGGTGGATCAAGACCAACGAGTTAGATCAGAGTTTCCGAGCTTAGATCGGCCAGAATTCACCGGCGAAGTTTCGGTGCTCACCGGAGTGAAAATCGGCGATCGCGTGAGAAAAACTGATCGGATCGGTTGTTTTTATAGCCGGGGGAGGGCGGTGGTTCTGTTGTGATCGAGTTAGAGTCCTCAGGGTCCAGAATTCGGCTGCGAGACGCGGTTTCCCGATCGGTTGCGATCGCGCGCGCGGGGGAGAAGTCCGGGGTCGCGGGGTTAGGGATGACAGGCGGGTCCCACCCGTCAGCGAGGGGCAGCGCGGCGCGCGCGGGGGCGGGCTGCGCGGGGGTTTGCTGGGCCGGCTGGGGTTTCGGCCCACTGGCCAGTTTTTTTCCGGTTTTCCTTTTTCTTTTTCCATTTCTTTTCTGTTTTGAGTCTAATTTGAATTCCAGTTTGAATTTGAATTTTTGCAAAACATGCAACACGTCCAAAAATTTCTAAATTCCCCTCTGAACATGGTTTATGGTTCTAAATCAAAATTTGAGTTTTGACTAAAAATTTGGGGTGTTACAGTTACATGAGGTAAAAATCATTTGCAAGGACTCGCCTAATTAGTAGAACCTTATTTTCAAGTTTTAGCAGCAGGTTGTGGAGAACCTTACGCTAAGGCACATGAGAGAGCCGCAATCAAACAAGAAACGCATTTCTCTCATGTACTTTGCCCAAAGTTGAAAAGAACTTTAATAAGCTCTAAACTACAGAAAATCATTAACAAGCAAAGTCCATCTTTCAATCAGCAACATTTTAACATGTAACTAGCCTGTTCTTCCTACGTCACGGTACAGTGAACAAGTGGTACTCACTGACCGCGAGGGACGGCGATTATAATCGATTTACACCTGCAGGGTTACCCGAATAACCCGTCACGTATGCCCGTACTCGATGTTGCCTACAACAACCATCACGAACGCCGTACGCAACCACCTTTCGCCCGTCAGCCAAATATTGAACCGGTCCCATCGTCCCGAGCAAGAGGTCTCTGCACGCGCATCTCAGTGCCGCCAGCCAATTTACACCTCGAGCTCTCAACCTACCCTCTGAACGACGGGCAATGCCTCAATACCCAGCTACCCGAGTTACATCGGTTTCCCGGTTCCCATATATCTGGTAGGTCTTCGGTACTGTTCTAGCTTGTTCAACAGGCCCGCACACGGCTCGGTCCTCAATCGACACAAGCGGAGCTACAACACACAGGCCCCAAAGTCCTGCTGCCCTTCCTCTCCGCTCGGTCTCATCTTTCTTGCCATGTGTATCATGTGCTATCTCTACCCGAGTCGAGTGCCTCTAGCCTATGCTCGCGAGTAGTTCCAACTACTCGACTTGTACCGAATCCTACACTATCTTTGCATTGCAGTAGCTAACGGGGTTTGCAATCCTAAACCCAACCCATGGTTTTCTTGGCTATGCAGTTGGGTTTCCAAACAAGACTCTAATGCAAGAAATAAGGTATTCAAGTATGTGCTCAAAACAATAAAACTTTGTAAAAGTTAATGCAAATCGGAGCTTGCCTTGCTGCTCTTGGTCGTAGGCTAGCTGTTCCTCTGGAGTAATGAAGTCTAGGACTTAGGGTTCCTCCTCAACCTTAACGACTACATGATAGCAGAAGTACATGTATCAATTTAAATGCATTTGTATTAAGTTTGAACTTGTGAAGCTTATAACTCCCAGTAGACAGACTCAGTAACTGTGAAACTTTTACTGAGGCTTGGTTACAACCTAAACAGAGACTTGGTCAAGTTTTAGTCGCAGAAAGGCTCATTTGAGCCCTCCACAATTAATTATGCACTTGACCTTAATTAAAGGCTTTTAGGGTGTTCTAAGGATTTTCATGAAACAAACTATGACTTTCTGAAAACTAGATTTTCAGAGGGTTCTAATGGAGTTGGTCTCACTTAATTTGAAGGTTCCTAGCTAAAGATATGAGCTAAACTATTTCAGAGAAAATTCGAAAATGTTTCTGAACATTTTCTATTTTCTCTGGAACAGTTTCACTAATCACATCATTAGGTGGATCAAATGAGCTCAATTGAATCTAAAATTTTTATGGTAGTTCAAGGATATTTTGGTGAGCATTACAGCAAAATTTCAGGATTTTCCTCCAAAGGATTCTCCAGTTAAAATTCCAAACAGTTTAAACTTTGAGGAATTAATTCTGGAGAAATAAGGGTTTTCATGAAGTGAAACTTGATTTGCTGGAAAGTACTCAGAGAGCTGAATCCAACAAAATTGGGTTCACTCGATTTGTAGCTTTCTAGCCAAAGTTATGAGGATTTGAAGTTTGAATGAAATCTGAAAATCGGGGGAAAGTTTAAATCTGCCGGGGCCCGCGGGGACACGTGTTGAGCGCCGAGGCGACCGCACACTGCGGCCCACAGGGTATTTGCGCGCCAGCACACCCGATCCCGGCCACACCCGATCCCGATTTCAAATTTTGAGCCGCGTGGGCCAGCCGGCTTCGTCTACCTCTCGACGCGCCCGCTCCGCCGCCCCTCGCCGGAGCAGACCCGGAGCTCGCCGGCTCGCCGCTGCCGGCCATCCCATGGTCTGAAACTCGCCGCCAGGGGGTTGTCGACGTCGAGGAACACGTCGGTGGTGTCAGTTCGGTCTGGCGGTGACCGTAAATAGCCCGGCGACGTGCCGCGGCCTCGGTTGAGGTTCGGCGCCGTCGGCCGTGAGTTCTAACCCGCCAAAACCTCGAACAATCGACAGCATCAGTGTACCTCTAGGAAGCTCGACAAGGTGTCAAAAGGGTTCAAAGATGGCGGCAAGTCGGTCGGCACCGTGTGACCGATCGTGCCCGCCATGACCGCCCTTGATCGAGCTCGAAATTCATCACTCCTAGACAGTTTCACGCCACGGATGCAGAAAAGAACTTGATCGCCGGCTAGTCCAGCGTCTATGTGCAAGATTTGATAGATAGAGAAGGATCATAGAGCGATAATTTGAAGGATCCGTACCGGAAGCTCAGTTTAAGGTCGCCGGAGCGAAAACTGAAAATTCGTCGAGGATTCTTCACGGTTTGCTTCCAAACTTACAGTTTATTTCCTGCCGCGGCGAGCCTGGCGCCCGTAGCCGCGGTGATGGAGTCCGAGCCTCTGTCCCTGATCCCTGTGAAACACGGTGACATATGTATAAGTTTACAACGGTGTTTTTGTATTCAATTGTTTAGTTGAACTTAATGTAACTTCCTTTTTGTACCTGTACTCCAGGAAACTGCTCCTGTGGTGGCGTCGGCTGTAGCACGAACGACGGTGGCTGCCACAACGGTATATGGATTTGTTGCCCTTGCTGTCGAGCTAGCGCCTTGTGACGCCCTCAATTCTGTGGAAAACCACGGAACCGAGAACTAATGCATATGTGTGCCCAGGATGTTCATCACACATACACATACGTTCCACAAACTGAATTCAGATTATATATTACCACGAATAACAGAGTTTATTACAACACCTCATGAGTCTTGGACTCATGCTCACAGCGGAAGTCTTTATTTCTACGCAGCGGAAATCTTTATTTAAATGCGGAAGCAAAAACTAATGCGGAAGCAAAACTAAGCAGAAGTGGCTCCATCTCTACTCCCTCCACACGCAAGGTTGAGAACAGATCACACGCCATAATGCTCTACTTGATCTTCATAGTAGCCTTCTCTTGCTGTTGATGAAGAAATAATAATGCAAGTTTGAGCACAATGATGTACTCAGCAAGTGCGGGAATAACACATGATATGCAGCTCATAAACAAGGTAGGTATAAAAGGCTTATTTGCAGAAAAGCAGATTTATAAAACCGTGATAAAACAACAACTTAACTTTAGATGAATGCAATCCCAGCATGTATTAAATTACCAACATACCTCCATCGCTTTCCATGTTCCATCCAAACATTAACCAATCCTTTACCCATACTCACGAATACCTCCTCGTATTCGCTACCATCTCACCTCATGAAACAACCTCGTCTCGCACCGAGACCAATCTCATATGACTCATCAGTCATACACCCATCTCACCTCCCGAACTCAACAGTCCCAAACCAAACCATAACCAATAACCCTAACCAAAAACCTTCCCAATAACCATTCCAGTAACCATCCCATCTAATCATGGCAGTTTAGCCAGGTGCTTGTGACCGTAAGCTCGGCTATCATGATAGTTTTAATAACTCTGCAGAGTTTGCACCTCTTTACCCACAAGTTTGTGATTTTGTCACCCGTCGGCGACTGCAGAACCTCCATTATACCAGTACACAACCGTCGGTGTATGGTCAAGAGATCACAAAATAGCCTTTACAAAGGGGTTACTAGATGTATGGACTCACTAAGGTTTCACCGGCAGGCTAGAATCTCCAATTCTCCCACCCACGGGCCCCCTCTTGTGCCATGCAGTTCCCAGGGCAGTCCTCACTCGACTCCCATTCCCCGCGCCTTCCACAGTCCATAACACTCTAGCAACTTACCTAATTACTCAGCTAAGCCGCACCCATATTTGGCCTTGTGGTGGCACTGTCATCCTGGCATGTGCATGCATGAACCGGTCCTTAGATCTATGGCAAGTACACCACCGTCTCATGCTACCTCATTCACAAACCCAGTCTTGCCTAGATCTCCCTTCGACCCATGTTCATTAACATCGTTAGTTTCTCATTATCATTTACAAGTGCAGTTAGCTAGACACATCTATCTCGCTTCCCAATCCCATATACTCAGCGAAGCATAAAGCAAAAACCATACCCGACTCATAAACTTCCCAGGCGACAAGTGTGGTTCAACCAAAACTAGTAAACTCCTATAAAAGGGTTTTCCCATCATGTTTGACTCAGCACACACACCTTTTCAAAACAAAATAGCTTTACCCAAAACATAGGATCAACATGGTCAAGGAGCACTTGCCTTGTTCTTGCGGTTCCGGTTGTTCTCCATTCTCAAAACCTTGTTGCTGCAGCTCGTCGTAGACAACTTCCTGAGCTTGTCCTGCTATGTAGGATTCACGTGCATACAAGATTCTCAGCAATCAATATCATGCACAAACCCTAAACCAGATGCGATGATGCACATGCATGCTATCCTATGATTAGTTTCATTAGATTGATCTGTACGTGTTCTTGCATGGCTTGCATGGGCAGAGGTGTTCGAATCAAAGGTGGACGTGGCGATGATCTTGTCTTTAGATCAAACTGATCATCGAGTGATCTGCCAACGAAAAGGCTTCTGTTCGAAAGGAATTGAAGAACAGATGCAAAGAGATGAACACAATGATATCGTAAGGTGGTATTGAAGTCCTACCTCACGCTCTTCTTGTCTTCGGGGTCCTCCTCAAACCGCTTGGTTCTCCTCCGATGATCTCCCTTGTTGCGCTTCGGCGATGTTTTGCTCGGCGAGCTAGGGCTAGGGCGCTAAGTCGTCGGCTCAGGAGTTGAAAGAGAAGTTCGTGGTTTCGGCCAAAGGTTTTGGGTTCTATTTATAATCGGAAAGGGAAGAGTCCTAATCTGCCTGTATCCTGAATAAGAGTCTTATTGAGATCTTTGTTGGATCCTAACGTCTCATCTTTGGTAATCATCGTGGATTTTAGATCGGTTTCTGTTGCGTACCGGTGCCCTTACGCATAACAGCCGCCCCAGAACTCGTTACCTCCGTGATGATGAGCTCCGGAAGCTCCACGTGTCCTCCGGGCGTGGTATCTCCTCGTCCGCAAAGACGAGCTCCGATTGCGCCGCGTGTCAATCGATCGAAACCTCCCTCTTCTTTGGAGGTGAGCTCTGCGCACGCCGCGTGTTAGTGCCGGTCTTCCTCCTCTCCTTCCCTCAGGGACATGCCCCGAGATTGACACGTGTCCAGCAACGAGGGGCCTCCGGAGATAAGCTCCGGTGGCGACGCGTGTTCAATAGATCCGCACTTTTCTCTGAGATGAGCTCCGAGATTGATACGTGTCCTATGAAAAATGCCTTTGCTTCTTCCGCAGAGGCTAGCTCCGCGGGCAGCACGTGTCCCACAGGGTCGGACGTCTTTCCAAATGCGGAGGTGACCCCCGAGCCTGCCACGTATCCAGTTTAGCGTCGGACCTCTCCCAATCTCTCGGGAATGAGTTCCGAACACGCCTCGTGGTCTGCTGGTCGTGGAAGTTGCCTTCGGCGCTCTCAGAGAGCTTTACTGGCTATCCTTTTGATATTTGTTTCTGTTCCCTCTTTTCTTAAAATGTTTTTTCTTCTTCATAAAACATGAAAATATGCTGACACCCGAGATGAGGGTGTCACACGCCTGTCATTTCAAACATTACAATTTACATTTTATTGAAATGCAATGTAATTAAAGTACAATTGTTAGTTTCTTACTTCCATTGCCGCTTGCATCTGTGACATATAGGATGCATGGTACGCCATGGCGGCCGTATTGTTCTCTCGCTCCCTCGCCAAGGTCTCCTCCTGTCGGGCCAAGCTCCCACGAAGCGCCATCACCTCGAGATCTCTCTCGGTGACACGGCGGCTAGAGGAGCCTGCGCCAGCAGCCGAAGACTGCGAGGAGCCGCCTCTCGCAGGTCGTGCCTCCCTAGAGTTGACGACTCCAGAGAATATGGCAAGCCAACAAAAAATGAATCAATTGAAGGTAAAATCAAATAATCTTGAATTGAAAACAATGAAAGTAAATGAATTCACCTTCCGTGTGCTTTTCCACCTCCGCTTGCATACGCGGCTTGAGGGTCGATGTTGGGGGAGTTTTTCCAATCAAACCCTTCGCCGTGTATCCTCACAGCCTCTTGCCCATTCCTAGTCTAAAAAACAACGAAATTGTGTAAGTTCAACAACATATATAGTGTCAACTAATTTGCGAGATCATGAAACTTACCAGGCGCTCCGCTGCGTACTGATTGCACTGCTCCGGCTGAGAAGGGTCAGCGTGACCTCTCCTATAGACCGCAGTAGCGCTCGGTCGCACGCCGGTCTCCTTTTCCTGTGAACACATGTTAGTACGAACAATAATACATTATGAATATAAAAAACCACCAAGAAACTTACCATATGTTTAGCCATCCGCATGAAACCCTGGACGCCCATACCGTGCTTCCCCGAGCTCCCTCTGGCATCTCGAGCCTTCTTGGACTTAGAGATATAGTAGGGTGGATTTGCCTTTTAGACCCTGTAGGATATTAAATTCAGAAATTTGAATATGTGACTAGGATTTAAATTTAAAAGGTGAGGCAAACACGTGTGTAAATGCAAATTTAAACTCTCCTAGCACTTGGAAAACCTTTAGAATGAGTTAAGAATTTATTTTAGGCTGAAATGAGATCTGCCTAAGTGTTGCTCATTTTTATTGTTTCTAGAAACATATTTTTAGGCTAGGAAATAATTCTGAAAACTAGTAAAATAAATTTAAATTGGTTCACATCAGAGAGGAAGTTCAAAAATATATTATTAAACATTTTCGATCAGAACCTATTCTGTTTAGATGATATGTCTTACTATTTTAATATTAAAATTCACTTTTAGGTATAGAAATTAAATCTGAAAATATAGGAAAATAAGTATGCATGATTTGAAGATGTTAAATTAGGTCTTTATTTTCAAAAACTTCAAATTAAGATTTTGTAGAAGATCTAAAACCTATTTCGAGTAGGAAACTTTCTTTCATGCAAACTTTGTGGCTAAGAAGTGTATTAATTAAATACAAAGAATTTGCTCAAATTGGAAATTCAAATATAGTGTGCAAATAGAAATCTGAATACAAAAGTTAGAAATAATATATATATGTTTAAAAGTGCATGTAGGCCAAAAATCAACACATCTAGTGTAACCACAACACTTAGAAATGTGAATGACTCCCATATGTATGTATGTGTGGTTTGCATGAGTGAAAGCGTGGACTATGGCTTATGGATTGTTATTTTCTTTTGCTATGTGTATTGGCATGAATAGAACCTACCCCAGAGCAAATTCTCCCCTTCCAAGACCAAGACTTTCCATTCCCAGAGCAGCAGGAAGAAGGCAAGTGTCCTTGACCACTTTGATCCTATGCTAGGATGTGTAGATAGAATTATTTGCATTGTCAATTGAAATATGAAACCCATGCTAGGAAGTTTCCCTAGAATTGAATTATCTTGTTTCCTTGTAGCTTGGGTTGGGATTTGTTTTATTATGTCATTCATTCATATTACTTATGCTTAGCCATGCTTAGAATGGGATAAGTGGGATATGAGATCATCAACTTGTTTACCTTACTCTTGAATGAGACATTATGAGTTATGTAGAGGTAGGGATCGAGGCAAGTTGGATGATTTGGTTGGTGCTGGGTGCACGAGACTCGAGTTTGTGTTTAGTACTTGCCTGGATCCTAAGGACCGGTTCATGGAGCATGTAACCTGGCTTTACCGTGCCAACCACATGCTGAGATGGGGCAGCTTGGCAAATTAATTAGGTGTATCCCCGGCGTAGTATGGGTGTTTTGGATGGTGCGGGGAATAGGTGTCAGGTGGACTACCATATGAACCACAAGGCTCAAGAGGGGGCCACTGCAGCGGGGTTGGAGCCTCTTGTATGCTGTTAGGGGTGAAACCTCAGTGGGCCCACGCTCGTAGGGAATCCCTTTGTAAAGGCCTCGTAGTGATCTCCTGGCTACACACCTGGGAAGTGTGAACGTGGTTCGCGGCCACTGGCATAATGGAGGTTCTTTTAGTCCACCCGGCATCGGGGGATGAAATCACTACATGTGGGTACAGTGGTGCAAACTCTGCAGAGTCAAAACTGTCATGACAGCCGTGCTCACGGTCAAGAGCGGCTTGGACTTATTCATGATTAGAGGATGATGAATTGGGAAGTTGTGGTTGTTAAGCGGGAAGCTTAACATTGGAGATGGGACTATGTTCACTTGATAATGATGATGGGTTGAGGGATCGGGACCATTTCACCTGGGTAGTAATGTAGGTGCTTAATAAGCTAAGGTGATAGGTAATAATTGCGTAGTGCTTTAACCATGTGTTCAACCTCTCCTTGCTCTAGCCATGCATGACATAACTTTCCCACACTTGCTGAGTACCCACGGTACTCAAACTTGCTTTTCTGTTGGTTTATATTGCTGCTCAGGTCAAGAGAATGATGGGGTGTTTAATGACCAAGACTTTGGTCCCGAGGAAGGATTCTAGGTTCACGGAATCCCCTGGGCAACGCCTGTGACGGAGCCCACAAGATTTATATTCCACTGCTGCTTTATTTACATGTTATGAACATTTTATCGTCCATCGAGACGTATGCTATGTAAGACTTATTCATATTCGAACACATGGCTTGTAATAAATGATGTTTCACTCTTTGTCGTCACATGTATGAGAGAATGATCCTGGCATACATGTGGTATTCACTCGGTTGTTCTTCGGAGAAACCGGGTGTGACAGAAGTGGTATCAGAGCCAAGGTTGCCCATAGGAACGTGGACCTAGGTAGAAATGGACGTATTTAAGGACTCTATTTTCTTAAAAAAACTATTTTTCAAAGGTGTGGGTTGAAAGTGTTATTTAATGGGGTCACTTTATTCATCTTGCCCCAACTTTTATTCAAAACACATTTTTTATTTAACTCTTATCTAACTTAATTTTAAATGCTTTATGTTTTAGATGGTTCGCATGATCCGCACCGCCCGCAAGTCCACCGGAGGGAGAGTTCCGGTAGTTGCCCTTGCCTTGAGAGAGGAGAACCGTCCGGTGACGTACCACTCCTACGGGTTGGCAGTAGGAGGCTTGTTGCGCCGTCTTCGGCGTATGCTCCACGCCGCCAGCAATGTGGGCAAGCTGATCATACACTACAGCTCCACCAGGACCATCCGTGAGAAGCGGGAAGAATGGAGCTCAGAGATGAGGATTATCCATGAAAATCAGCTGCTCAAGATCCACCGCTCTCCAGCTTGTCGAGCGACTCAGGCCGATGCTGAGAAGGATGTCACCTGGGAGGCCATCACCTGCCAGAGTTACATCAACCGTTGCCACCTGGACAGGACTGAGTACATGTATGTCCTCCAGCGTGAGAGTGGCACCGCGGAGTACAAGTACCCGCCAGTGCAGTAGGGGACTTCCCATGAGCACATGGACCTGTGCTTGGAGGATGCTGCTATGCTCAGCACTCGACTGCAGGAGTGCCAGCAGGAGCTTCAGGATGTTCGTGACACCCTGAAGGAGACTGAGGCGTTGCTTCGTGCCAGCTTGAGGGCGAGAGAAAAAGGAGATGGGAATGAACTGTGTGTCACCGTGAATGACATGTGGACTCCTGACTCCCTAGACCGCCAGGCGAGCAGGCGTCGCCGCACTTCTCCACCAGCAGCTTCCCCACCCAATGCGGAATCAGAGGGCAGCCGCAATAATGAGGAAGACCCCGAAGAGCCAGCTCAGTGATACGAGTCGTTTAGAGTCCTTTCCCTTATTTCAGCAGGTTATCGAGTAGTTGAGTCAATACCTTAGTTATTTGTGTGTTAATGTTTGGTGTGTGACGTGAGTTGTGGAAGCCATGGGCATTTGTCCACAACCTCGTCCTTAGGTTGCTTTGCTTTGATGTGTGAACCCCTATGAATTAAGAGTGCATTTATTTTTGCGTGAGACGTGACTCCCAAAAATCTACGTGAAACCCTTCAGAAAATGTTTAATATATTAAGGCCTCAAAAGTTTAAGTTTAAACAAGCAATTTGGGAAGTTAATACGTAATGCTTTAAGTTAACATTTGGTTGATCATGATAGATGGCTGGAAGAGGAAAGGGTCATGGTGCCAACCCCACCAACAACAACGATGAGGCCGGCAACCCTCATCTTTCTGGAGGACAAGACAGGGGTGGTCGCCGTGAAGGAGCTGATCCTATCCACCAAATGCTTGAAAATCAGAATCAGCTCATCCAGAGCCTAACTCAAGTGGTGCCAACTTGCACCAAGCTCCACCCCCACAAGCTGCACCACGCCAACCAAGGTTGAGTGAGTTTCTGGGACTCAACCTCCAAAGTTTGCAAGTGCTGCTGAACCTCTGGAGGCAGATGACTGGCTAAAGACCATTGAGAGCAAGATGAGGATCATACAATACCAAGGGTATGAGAGGGTGTTGTTTGCCTCTCACCAATTGCATGGACCTGCTGCTGATTGGTGGACCGCTTACGTGGCAGCCCATCATGACCCCGAGAACATCACTTGGGAAGAGTTCAAGCGCAGTTTCCGCAACCATTACATACCAAGGGGTGAACTCAAAAACAAGAGGAAGGAGTTCTTGGGATTGCAGCAAGAAAACATGACTGTGAGGGAATACCTCACCAAGTTCACCCAACTATCCCATTATGCACCACGGGACATCGAAACTGATGAGCAAAAACAGGACTGTTTTGTGGAAGGACTTACTATGGAAATGCAATGTGCAATGTCCTCCAACGAGTATGAAAGCTTCCAAAAGATGGTAGACAGAGCATTTGTCGTGGAGAGGATGCTGAAGGCCTTGGAAAATGAAAACAAGAGGAAGGCGGGATGGTCACACCAAGCCTCAGGTAGCAACACACGTCTACGTCTGATGCAGCAACCCGCAGGGCAGACGAGCCGTGATGTGGTACCCTACTCAGCACCAAGAGGGTACAACCCGAATTTCAGGCCTCCGTCAGCACCAGCACAGCCGCAGCGTCTGTTTGTACAGCAGCCTCGCCCCACATATCAACCTCAACCAGCAGGACAAGGACCACCGAACCAACCCCAGGATAACAAAGGCCAGGCACCTAAGGTTGGGGTGCAATTCTTCAACTGCGGTGAAGTGGGGCACTACGCCCATAAGTTCCCAAAGAAGAAGCCCATGCAACCACAACAGCAGAATGTGATGCGAGGACGGGTGAACCACGTGACCATGGAGGAAGCGCAAGAGGCACCTGACGTGGTAATTGGTAAGTTTCTTGCCAATTTACATATTGCAACCCTATTGTTCGATTCTGGTGCTACCCACTCGTTCATTGCTCAAGGGTTTGTTAAGAAGCACGGTCTAGCAACAACACAAATGAACCATATGTTAGCAGTGAACTCTCTAGGGGGAGAAATAAGGACAAGACAAGTGTGTCCCAAGGTGAATCTAGACATTAATGGGGTAGTATTTACTGCAAACCTCATAGTGATAGACTCACAAGGGATAGATATTATTTTGGGTATGGATTGGTTGACCAAACATAAAGGAATCATCCATTGTTCGACAAGAACGGTGGAACTAACTCACCTTAGTGGCACAAGAGTGAAGTTCATAACTGTACAAGAACGTAGGAGTGACCTTAAACTCAATCAAGTTGAGGTGGAAGTGGAAGAGATCAGGATTATCAGGGAATATCCAGACGTTTTTCCGGAAAAGTTGCCAGGTATGCCCCCTGATCGTGAAGTAGAATTCGCGATTGAACTAGTGCCTGAAACAGCCCCGATATACAAGAGGCCTTATCGGATGGACTCCAAACAGTTGGAAGAGCTCAAGGAACATATAAGAGAATTGACGGAGAAGGGGTATATTCGCCCTAGTTCCTCACCATGGGGAGCTCCAGTGATATTTGTGCCCAAGAAGGATGGAACCCAAAGGTTATGCGTAGACTACCGTGCGTTGACCATCAAGAACAAGTACCCATTACCCCGCATTGAAGACTTATTTGATTAGTTGAAGGGAGCTTGTGTGTTCTCAAAAATTGATCTCAGGTCGGGATACCACCAACTGAAGATAAGGCAAACCGACATTCCAAAGACAGATTTCGTATCTCGGTACGGGCTGTATGAATACACCGTCATGCCATTCGGGCTAACTAATGCCCCGACATACTTCATGTATCTCATGAACAAGGTATTCATGGAATATCTGGACAAATTTGTGGTGGTTTTCATTGATGACATTCTCGTCTTCTCCAAAGATGAAGAAGAACATGAGGGACACTTAAGATTGGTGCTGCAAAAGCTGAGAGAACACCAACTATATGCCAAGTTGAGCAAGTGTGTGTTTTGGCTGAAGAGTGTTCCCTTCTTAGGACACATAATCTCGGAGGGAGGAATCTCTGTAGATCCCGCCAAGATCAAGGATGTGCAGAAGTGGAAGACCCCTGGAAATGTCGGGGAAGTTCGAAGCTTCTTAGGATTGGCTGGGTATTATCGACGGTTTATCGAGGGTTTCTCCAAGATTTTGAGACCCCTCACCAAATTGTTAGAGAAGGGAATCACATTCACATGGACACCGGAGTGTGAGACGAGTTTTCAAGAACTGAAGAAAAGATTGACAACAGCCCCAGTGCTAGTTATGCCAGATATGCAGAAGAATTTTTCAGTGTACTACGATGCATCTGGACACGGGTTGGGATGTGTTCTCATGCAAGAGGGGCATGTCATGGCGTATGCGTCCCGGCAGCTCCGAAAACACGAGAAGAACTATCCTACACATGACCTAGAGCTAGCCGTAGTGGTACACGCATTGAAGATTTGGTGGCATTACTTGACGGGGAAGAGGACAGAGATATATACGGATCATAAGAGCTTAAAGTATATTTTCACACAGCCAGATCTCAACCTCAGACAAAGGAGATGGTTAGAGCTAATCAACGACTTTGATGTGGGCATCAACTATCATCCTGGGAAAGTGAACGTCGTAGCTGATGCTTTAAGCCGGAAAGTGCAGGTCCACATGTTGAGTTCGAAGGACATGCCTACAGAATTGAAGGAAGAGATTGCAAAACTCAATCTATGTCTGGTGAATAGTGGTGAGGCCATCGCCATGGAAGTGGACTCCACATTAGAGCAGGACATACGCAACGGTCAGAAGAATGACGAGAAGATACAAGAGATTAGAGAACTCATCATAGAAAATAAAGCCCCTGGGCTCAGAGAAGATAAACAAGGTACGGTGTGGCATGGGAAAAGAATCTGTGTGCCTGAAGTGAAGGAGATCCGTGAATTGATTTTGAAGGAAGCTCATGATTCCGACTATTCCATTCATCCTAGGAGTACGAAGATGTATCATGACCTCAAGAGCAGATATTGGTGGTATGGCATGAAGCGAGATGTCGCGGAACATGTTGCCCTATGTGACACATGTTAGTTGGTGAAAGCAGAACATCAACGACCCACGGGACTATTGCAACCACTCAAAGTGCCTGAATGGAAATGGGAAGAAATAGGTATGGACGTTATAGTGGGACTACCCAGGACCCAATCGGGATATGATTCGATATGGGTCATCATCGACAGGCTAACCAAGGTAGCTCATTTCATCCCCGTAAAAGAAAACTACAGCGGATCCAAATTGGCGGAATTGTACATGTCAAGGATCGTGTGTTTCCATGGAGTGCCAAAGAAGATAGTGTCGGATCGAGGGACAGAGTTCATCTCAAGGTTCTGGCAGAAGTTACATGAAACCATGGGAACTCATCTAAATTTTAGTTCTGCCTATCACCCCCAGACTGACGGGCAGACGGAAAGAACCAATCAGATCCTTGAGGATATGCTCAGAGCGTGTGAGCTCAAGAACAATAGGAGTTGGGATAAGAACTTACCGTATGCGGAGTTCTCCTATAACAACAGCTATCAGGCTAGTATGAAGATGTCACCATTTGAGGCTTTGTATGGGAGGAAGTGCAGAACTCCACTATTTTGGAACCAAACAGGAGAAAGTAAAGTGTTTGGGCCCAAGGTACTATAAGAAGCCGAGGCGAAAGTGAGGGAAATCCGCAACAACTTGAGGATAGGACAGACCCGACAAAAGAGCTATGCCGATGTACGGAGAAGAGAGCTCGTTTTCAACGTGGGGGACTATGTTTATCTCAAAGTGTCCCCTATCCGAGGACTTCGTCGATTCAAGGTGAAAGGGAAGTTATCACCTTGATACATCGGACCCTTTCAGATTCTGGAGAGGAAAGGCGAAGTGGCATATCAACTAGAACTACCGGCTCGCCTATCGGATGTGCACGATGTATTCCATGTGTCACAACTCAAGAATTGTCTAAGGACGCCCGAAGAGATGTTACCCATGAATGAGGTTGACGTACGAGAGGATCTTTCTTATGCCGAGCAACCGGTCAAGGTTTTGGAGACAATGGAATGCCTCACAAGAAATAAAAGAATTCGGATGTGCAAGGTGCAGTGGAAGCATCACTCGGAAGCGGAAGCCACATGGGAGCGACAAGACGAGCTTAAGGCACGGTTTCTGGAATTATTTTCCTAGAACCACTAATCTCGAGGACGAGATTTCTTTTAAGGGGGGTAGAGCTGTAACACCCCAAAACCTGCTAAAGAGGGGAATTTAAAAATTTTTGGACGTAATGCATGTGATGAAGCAATTCGAATTCAAACTGGAATTCAAATTCAAATCAAAACAAAAAAAGAAAAGGAAAAAGAAAAAGAAAATGGCCACTGGGCCGAAACCTGCTCTGCCTGCCCAAGACCGCACACCAGCCAGCCCAAACCCACGCGCCCTCCCCCTCTCTCCCTCTCTCTGACAAGCGGGGCCCGTGTGTCATCCCACTCCTCGCGCGCGCCCCAACCGACCCCAGCCCTCTCTCGCACCCGAATCAAAACCAACCTTTGGAAACCCGCGCCCCAGCCCGATCTTCGGCCCCGGACGCTGCTACTTATCCAAACCGATCCTCCGCCACCTCTCCTCGTGCATTCCACGCAAGGAAACTCGCCGAATTCCCCAGCGCCGCTCCTTTTTTTCTCTCCGGTGAGAACCGAAGCATCTACCGTCAAGTTCCTTCGATCCTCACTCGAATTTCCGGATCTAACGTGCTGATCATGTTCCACCGCCTCCGGGGAATCTCGCAGGTGAAGAAAACCCGGTGTTTTGCGCTCTGGACACAGCTCCGGCGAGCACCGCCGCGTTTTCACCTCGGACCTCGTCGCCGACCGCGTTCCAGGGCCCCCGAGCTCAAGAAAAACTCTGAGGTGAGATCCCCTACCTCCCATCTTCTGTTCTATGCCAAGAAATCCAAATTTTAGGAAGTATAGACGAAAACCTGAAGATCTCCGGCGAGATCGCCGCCTCCCGCCGCCGGGCAGCCGCTCGCGCACGGCCAGGGCGACGTGGCCCCCTAAGGCTCGTCCATTTTAAATCGTGCGGTTCCTATTAGATCTAACCCGTACCGCTTCGCGTTATAATCTCAGCCGTCTATTTTAAATCGGACGGTCCACGTCGGCCCCACATTACAAAGGTCGGGATTCATACGCGCTACCCCCTGGGGATCTCGGAAAACACGAGCTAGCCCCGGAAACTTCTGATCTAGCCCCTAGACCTTCAGAAATTCATGTAAATTCATTTAAAAATCAGTTTTAGCCCCTGGACTTAATAAAAATTAGGAAAAACCCCTCTATTATGTGTAACTAGGCCCCTGAAAATATAGGAAATAGTAAATTAAAACCTGTAGTAGGGTGGATTTGCCTTTTAGACCCTATAGGATATTAAATTCAGAAATTTGAATATGTGACTAGGATTTAAATTTAAAAGGTGAGGCAAACACATGTGTAAATGCAAATTTAAACTCTCCTAGCACTTGGAAAACCTTTAGAATGAGTTAAGAATTTATTTTAGGCTGAAATGAGATCTGCCTAAGTGTTGCCCATTTTTATTGTTTCTAGAAACATATTTTTGGGCTAGGAAATAATTCTGAAAACTGGTAAAATAAATTTAAATTGGTTCACATCAGAGAGGAAGTTCAAAAATATATTATTAAACATTTTAGATCAGAACCTATTCTGTTTAGATGATATGTCTTACTGTTTTAATATTAAAATTCACTTTTAGGTATAGAAATTAAATCTGAAAATATAGGAAAATAAGTATGCATGATTTGAAGATGTTAAATTAGGTCTTTATTTTCAAAAACTTCAAATTAAGATTTTGTAGAAGATCTAAAACCTATTTGGAGTAGGAAACTTTCTTTCATGCAAACTTTGTGGCTAAGAAGTGTATTAATTAAATACAAAGAATTTGTTCAAATTGGAAATTCATATATAGTGTGCAAATAGAAATCTGAATACAAAAGTTAGAAATAATATATATATGTTTAAAAGTGCATGTAGGCCAAAAATCAACACATCTAGTGTAACCACAACACTTAGAAATGTGAATGACTCCCATATGTATGTATGTGTGGTTTGCATGAGTGAAAGTGTGGACTATGGCTTATGGATTGTTGTTTTCTTTTGCTATGTGTATTGGCATGAGTAGAACCTGCCCCAGAGCAAGTTCTCCCCTTCCAAGACCAAGACTTTCCATTCCCAGAGCAGCAGGAAGAAGGCAAGTGTCCTTGACCACTTTGATCCTATGCTAGGATGTGTAGATAGAATTATTTGCATTGTCAATTGAAATATGAAACCCATGCTAGGAAGTTTCCCTAGAATTGCATTATCTTATTTTCTTGTAGCTTGGGTTGGGATTTGTTTTATTATGTCATTCATTCATATTACTTAAGCTTAGCCATGCTTAGAATGGGCTAAGTGGGATATGAGATCATCAACTTGTTTACCTTACTTTTGAATGAGACATTATGAGTTATGTAGAGGTAGAGATCGAGGCAAGTTGAATGATTTGGTTGGTGCTGGGTGCACGAGACTCGGGTTTGTGTTTAGTACTTGCCTGGATCCTAAGGACCGGTTCATGGAGCATGTAACCTGACTTTACCGTGCCAACCACATGCTGAGATGGGGCAGCTTGGCCAATTAATTAGGTGTATCCCCCGTGTAGTTTGGGTGTTTTGGATGGTGCGGGGAATAGGTGTCAGCTGGACTACCATATGAACCGCAAGGCTCAAGAGGGGGCCACTACAGTGGGGTTGGAGCCTCTTGTATGCTGTTAGGGGTGAAACCTCAGTGGGCCCACGCTCGTCGGGAATCCCTTTGTAAAGGCCTTGTAGTGATCTCCTGGCTACACACCTGGGAAGTGTGAACGTCGTTCGTGGCCACCGCATAATGGAGGTTCTTTTAGTCCACCTGGCATCGGGGGATGAAATCACTACATGTGGGTGCAGTGGTGCAAACTCTTCAGAGTCAAAACTGTCATGACAGCCGTGCTCACGGTCAAGAGCGGCTTGGACTTATTCATGATTAGAGGATGATGAATTGGGAAGTTGTGGTTGTTAAGCGGGAAGCTTAACATTGGAGATGGGACTATGTTCACTTGATAATGATGATGGTTGAGGGATCGGGAACATTTCACCTGTGTAGTAATGTAGGTGCTTAATAAGCTAAGATGATAGGTAATAATTGTGTAGTGCTTTAACCATGAGTTCAACCTCTCCTTGCTCTAGCCATGCATGACATAACTTTCCCACACTTGCTGAGTACCCACGGTACTCAAACTTGCTTTTCTGTTGGTTTATATTGGTGCTCAGGTCAAGAGAATGATGGGGTGTTTAATAACCAAGACTTTGGTCCCGAGGAAGGATTCTAGGTTCACGGAGTCCCCCGGGCAACGCCTGTGACGAAGCCCACAAGATTTATATTCCGCTGCTGCTTTATTTACATGTTATGAACATTTTATCGTCCATCGAGACGTATGCTATGTAAGACTTATTCATATTCGAACACTTGGCTTGTAATAAATGATGTTTCACTATTTGTCGTCACATGTATGAGAGAATGATCCTGGCATACATGTGGTATTCACTCGGTTGTTCTTCGGAGAAACCGGGTGTGACAAAAACATACTGGAATGAACACCGTGGGCCACTACTTGTTCGGGCTCACGCATGTGGCCGGTCGTCTTGACGCTCTGTGGGAGACGATGGCTTAGGAGCTCGAGGTCCATGGTCGCATGAACCTGGCGGCGGCGACGGCTAGGAGACTGGGTTTCCCGGTTCCGCTGCCTGAGGCGCCCCAAGAGGAGGAGGAGGAGGAGGAGGAATAGAATTAGTAGAATTAGTTGTTTTTCTTTTCTTATTTTTAGTTGATGTTGTGTTTTCTTTTCATGTTCTGTAATGTTGTTTTTATCTCCTAATCATAATAGATATTGCATGTATGCATCTTGCGCACTCAAAAACAATCACATCGATCACTTCAGTTCACTTCACTCGTGGCCTCATACATGCCTCAGTGATCACCACCACCACCTCCTCCTCCCCTTCCTTTGCAATATGTGCATCCTTCTACTTGAAACCATAATATTGCAGGTACCTTTTCCTCTAGTGACTTTTCTTGTTCTGAAAGTGTTGTGCTGCAATGTTGTGTTATACATTATCGCATAAAAGTTGATATCATAAAGTGGCACAAGTTTTCACAAGCAGTCCTTAACCAATAGACACCTGTGAAAATTGTATTTACCGATTATTCAAAATGTTTCACAGGCGATCTTTACTTGAAGGAAAAATAGAGGAAAATTATATACACACACAAACAGAGGAAAAACAGAGCTCACAAGTACACATAGAGATGAAGCAGCACTCAGCCGACCATGGCTTCAAGCGCAGTGTATTTCACTATTGAAGTCTACGGCCAACTCAAAGCCAATATTTCACCGTATGAATTTTGTTAATTTTTTAAAGCATTCCAACATGTCAAAATTCAAATATTAAAAGAGACAAAACTTGTCAAATTAAAATATTAAAGCTTTATTATAGTATTACACATATATAAAATATATGTCATACATTTTTTCCAGCATTGATATCTTCTCGCATATAGGGTTTCAAATCCTTTTTAATGCTTCTTTCTACGCGCTTGATGTTTTCTGGATCGGTGAAAAGGTACATATCTTCATATTGATTATACTCCTCTTTATTACCTCCCACATTCTCAAATCCAACAATATTTTACTTTCCAGAAACAACTATGTGCATCTTCTCAGTTTCTAGATCCTATAAATAAAAAAAACTTGTGCAACATGATCGGCGAGAACCCACAGGTCATCCTGATAACCCACTTTGTTCAAGTCTACCAGTGTCAGCCCGTAGCTGTCCACTTTCACACCATCAAAATGTTTGACCCATTGGCACTTAAACACGGGCATTTGCATTCTTTCACCATAATGGAGTTCACATATTTCCTCTATGAACCCGAAGTATGTGGTCTTCTGCCCATTTGGATCATAAATCTTTATACGAACACCACTATTTTGTGCAACACTCTTACTGTCTTTTTTCTTAGTGTAAAATTTGTAACCATTGATGTCATATGCTTGCCATGATGTCACCAAAGAAGATATGACATAAGCTAACCATTTCATTGTTGCCTCTTCTATAGAGTCTCCGTATGGTATATTTTTGTCCATTAACCATTCAGTGAAATGTCTTCTGTGCTATTTCATGATCCAGTCCTCTCGGCGGCCTTGTTTTTTCTGTGAAGCTCAATTTAGTGTTCCTCGTTCGTTTCTGCACCATTGGCCGCAATTAAGTTCTTCGCACCTCCTCCTCGGGCCACGCGTTTCCTTTCGTCCAACTCTAGCCGCTCTCTTGGAACCCTTAGCGATCAACCAACTCCAATGCGACCGCCGCCTACCGTCCACTGTTCGCTATCGCTGAGTTCATGGCTGGGAAATTTGTTATCGACTTGGCGCATGGCCGACTCAAAGAGGAGCGCTTGGCATGGCGCAAGAACCACCCCATGTATGTACATATGGCACATAGGTCGCATGGTTGTATGTAGCTCTGCAATGGACTGATGAACTTAAACTTTATAGTTTTGCTTTTTCGTCTTGTTTGTTTTTGGTATTTGCAATTTCATGGCTCACCATTTGCGTCATTTATTGTCCAATTTCTCTGCATAGGGTTTCTCTGCGAAGCCTGAGTTGGGAGACTATCCCTTGGTACCACAAGATGTGCCTTTCCACCTTGTTTCTTCCATCCTAATGTCCATCGCTCAGGAGCACTCCGCCTTGGGGTTCTTGATCAAGAGGTTGTAAGATACACTTATTTTGCTCAAGTAATTAGTAATTGTTTCCAAACTTATTTAAAGTGGTTTCTTATGTTGCTTAAATTGATATTTTGTAGGGGTGGTGTCCTAGTATTGCTGTCAAATTTTTACTACTTGAAGTTGCGCGTTTGCTTCACCAGGCTAATGCGCCTGATGTTGAAAATGATTGCTATAATCTACTTATCAAGGTTAGTAATTTTGTGTTGGTGACCAACCTAGGTTATATAGCATTCTTCATTCAATATTTGTTAATTTAAAGAATGTCAATGTTATTTTCAGGATCAAAGGGATAATGTTTGGGAGCAACCTCAACGGTACACTTTAGATCGATCAATGGGAGCTTCTAGGAAATATAAGTCTGAAATGTATAGTTTACAATGTGTATAAACTATGAAATGTTCATTGAGATGCAAATGTTTATCTCTGAATACAAAGTTCATAGGATCTATATGTTCATTCTGGCAACGATGCACATTTATTACCTCTGCACATAGTGGCAACATAATTTAAACATTTTTTACAGGCGGTGTTTAACTAAGAGCCGCATGTGAAAATATGCGGCTATATAAGGCTGCTCAGGCAGTTCTAAATTACAATTTACAAACCATCTACACTAATACATCTTCACAAGCGGTGTTTAACTAAGAGCCGCCTGTGAAAATCTGCGCTATATAAGGCCGCTCGGTCTCCTCAAAAAAATCCAACCCTGGAGATCTCACTTAGACGCCGTCAGGCTGGCAAAATTTTCCTTTGCCACCAAAGCCCTCGCCGCCGAGCTTCGTCCTTGCCATCCTCGCCGCAGAGCTCCGTCCTCACTGCCTAGCTTGGTCCTCGCCATCCTCGCCACCGAGCTTCGTCGCCGTCGTCGTTGCCATCTATGTACGTCCGCCTCTTTCCTCCCTTCTGTTGCTTTTCAATTTCTAACATGGAAAGCCCTAGGATGACTGATGCTGGTAGTAACAATGAAGTCGGCAATATGGAGTTTAGTGACTCCAGCAGTTCAGGCTCGTATCACAGTCCATCGGATCCTTTTCCAAATATAAAAATTAAAAAGACTTCAGAGGATCTCGACCCAGAATATGATCCTGCTGGCGAGGTATGGATCATGAATCTTAACTCCAGCAGTTTAAGTTAATGTTGGTTGTCAAGTATATAAAGTCTTATAATTCTTTTCTACCTAGCTTATTTGACAAGACAACGAGGTGACTTCAGCTCCTAAAACCGCAAAAGGTTCTCCAATGGTTGAATCCTCAAATTTAGTCAAGCGAAAATGAGGGCAACGAGGTCCCAATAAGGATCCATTGAACCGCATCATATACATAACAAGTGTCAGTTCATGTGGGCTTCCCCAAGAACCACTAGATTCCAATACAAAGTACCGAAATGCATGCGGTTGTTTTGTTAGAGAGATCGTGTTGATCACAACTAAGAATTGGAGAAAATTCCTCGAGGCGGACAGGAATGAGTTGTTTGAGAAGTTAAGGAAATAATTCAAGTTCCCAAAAGGAACGGAAGAAGTTGTAAACAAAGCAACATTGGTCTCTTGCAGCAAGAAGTTTCGTGGCTGGAAGAGTGAAATGAATGCTTATGTTAAGGAGAATAAGGTCCCTAGCCCAAACAAGATGGGAAAAATCACACAAGCTCAGTGGTAAGAATTTGTTCATCAAAAGACCACACCTAAGGCTAAATCCCTAAGTGAATCTAGGTCAGAGCTTGCCAAAAAGGACAAATACCATCATCGCTTGAGGTCTGCCGGATATGCCCACAAAGTTGAGAAATGGAATAAAATATTAAAGGAAACTGTCAGTAAGGGCAATCCTGACCCGCTACAAGGCTGTGATGAGAGAACTAAGTGGTGGGTCTTAGCTCGGTTAGGTTTGACCAGCGAGGGCAAACTTGAAAAGAAGTGATTGAAAATCAACAAAAGGGTCTCTTCAAGCCTAAGAGGGAGAATGACCAACTTACCGCTATCCTAGGCAACTCTGAACACGGTGGACGGGTTCAACCAATCTCATCTCAGATGTCCTGTTGAGATAGTTTCCCGAACGATACAGAGTTATACAGAAGACATGACATATTCAAGAAGACAATTGAAGATACGATTGATCAAAAGGTCAAGGCATATGTGAAAGCAACAATAGATGAACTTATAGAATTGAGACAATTAACGTCACAGAACAGAGCGATGGTTCCCGTGGAAAAGGAGCATTTGATATCTCCAACTTTCTACCCTAGCAGCGTAGGTTCTGTGCCAGGCTCAGGGTCAAGCCATAAGTGCCCTGTCGATGATATTGTTAAGGACACATTTTGTCGTCTTCTTGTCTCGATCGGCGGAGCAGGGAACAAAATAAAACAGGTTGCCACTGCTATGACAAAGCCGAATCGTGTCTTCAACGGCAATTCAATCCGTTGTATTATGCCGTGGTGCAAGTTCTTCAGATCATTGATAATGATTATGAAGATTATGAAATATACCACATCACACCTGAGGGGATCACAACATTGGGCAGGCCGTCAACCAGTTAATCCTTTAGCATCGACGCGATATCGTGTTGGACGATGAGCCGATGTCTAGCCCCGTTGCATCTCAAAAGACTATAGCCTTATCTTATTTGTCGAAAGTCCAGGATGATCCACTCCTGCCATGTCCTAGCAAGGATGGTAGTAACCTTGCTAGTAAAGATAACCAAGAGAAACCAGTTGAACAACAACTTGAAGCAGTACAAGAGCAAGCTGCTAGTAGTAAAGAGCAACCAGTGAACAACAGATTCAACAACAGGCCAATGTCTAACTTCCAACAACTACTCCTCGGTTAGTGCCCGTGAAAGTTAGCTCATACGAAAATAAGAAACCTTCTAAAGAAGTGTCAAAATATTTAAAAAAATGAAGAAAAATATTACAAAATCTTATGCATCTCGTGCTTCGCATGAACCGGCATTAGAAAATATTGAGGAGTGGGAAGAATACGGTGTGAAATATACTCAGTAGATGGCTTTAGTTAAACCAGGAGTTCCGATATACAATATTCAAGACGTTCCTCCTGAATATGAGAATGGGAAGCCGTTCATGACATCGTCACAGCTTAGCAAACAACATTTCTCGCTCAAAAGAATGCATGAGTGGTACATCACTACCAGCACAAAATATGAACTTTGTTACGTCACATTTCGTGTGCCAAAAGAAGCATTCTGGATCATTGGAGAAAATAAACGGGCTCTTCTCTTTGAAGATCTGCGGAGCCTTTTCTATTGAGGCATGCTCGAAATCAACCCGCTACTCGTCTTGTGCTTGTAAGTGCCTTTAATATTTCGTATTTGCTTTTCTTACTACACACATATACATTTCATGGGATTATAACAATTCCGAACTTCTTCAATAGGATGCAATACATGGATAATGAAAAGCTGAACTCAAAGATGGGTATCCTTGACCCTACAGTGATTGCAAAGTCAAATTTCGACTTTCAGGCGTAACGGGACTCATAACAGTACAAGCACCTGACAAAAGAAGGATAAAAACACAAAGGTTGCAGCCTACATAGGACATGCCATGTTTAACTTTGTCAAATATGGCAAGGACCTCATAAAGGCTCCGTACCACTTCGAGTAAGTTTAACACATGGCATGGAAATAGCAATTATTACTAATTTTTAACTTAACACGTGTGTTTGTATGTGTGTAGTAAACACTACATAATAATCTTCATCAAGTCAACACAGGGTTTAGCAACGGTCTTGGACTCAGCCGATTACTTATAAGATACTTACAAAGATTTCCTTGCCATTCTGAGAATGTACGGTTATTCGATACTTTTAACATACACACATATATATAGGTTGGCAACTCTTATATGACATTCCTTGTATGACAGCGCTTGGCGGTTTTACACGAAATAACTAGCAGTTAGAGACCTCCTAATAAGGATGCATTGCAGGTATCAACATATTATCCTTGTCCCAAGCATCCTTCTAGTAGTGTCTTATACGGGTATTATGTATGCAAGCATATTCGGACCGCCTGCGAATATAGAGTGAATCGTGAGGATGTAAGTTATACTTAATGTCAATATTGTATTTTCTTATTTTTGAGTTTCATTTTCATTGTAACTAGCGTATTTTAATACTATTATGTTATCATTGTCACCAACACATTCTAAACCTTGTTATGTGTTTCATTGCAACACAAGAATGTGGACGAAGAATGTCCGGTTTCTAGAGATGTGCCTGGTGGAGGAGCCGATAAGATTGCGAGTGAACTGTGTCTCTTCACGCGTCGCAAAATTTTCCACCGAAAAAGGCAGTTTTTTGATGATGCAGGTGTAATAGCTGATGTGCCAGAACTTTGCCAGTATGAGCATCAAATTATTTTTTAGTGAAAAACTTGTAAACTATGAATTGAGATGTATTGTACCGTAGATATGTATATCAGATGACTTTTTGGTGATATTGTGTCGATGATGCTTGTCAGAATATATTGCTTCTACTGTGTCTAAATGTACATATGGAATTGACTTGAAAATTAGAAATAACAGCATGTAGTACCTAACAAACTGCCTGTGATAATATAATTTCACAGATGACTTACGTAGGTAAAGAATCGCCTGTGATAACATAGATTCATATGCAGCTATTCGTAGGTAAAGAACCGCCTGCGATAATGGAGTTACACATGTGGATAATCTTACGTTACAAGCAACCTGTGATAAACATTCTTCACAGGCGGACAATCGTAGGTAAAGAGCCACCTGCGATAATGGAGTTATCACAGGCGGATATGTAACACCCCAAAAATCTTGTTAAGACCCTAAATCATGTTAAGAGGGGAATTTAAAAATTTTTGGACGTGTTGCATGTTTTGCAACAATTTAAATTCAAACTGGAATTCAATTTAAACTCAAAACAGAAAAGAAATAGAAAAAGAAAAAGGAAAATAAAAAAAACCGGCCAGTGGGCCGAAACCCACCAGCCGGCCCAACCAGCAACCGCGCCAGCCCGCAGCCGCGCGCGCCTCTTCCTCCCACTGACAGGCGGGGCCCGCCAGCCCTTCTTCTACCTCGCGCCGCGCAGGGACTCTCTCATCCCGAATCCAAACCGACCCGGATTTCTGCGAATCCCAACCGAATTTCGATCGGGGGCGACGCCAACTTGATCTAAACCACCCCGCCGCCCTTCCCCGTCTATAAAAACCCCTGCCTCGTTCTGTTTTTCCCACGCAATCCGCCGTTTTTACTCCGGTGAGAACCCGAGCTTTCTCCGGCGAATTCTGGCCGATCTACGCTCGGAAATTCCGATCTAACTCGCTGGTCTTGATCCACCGCCTCCGGGGAACCTTGCAGGTGCAGAAAACTCGGTGACTTGCGGTTCAAACACAGCGCCGACGAGCTTCGCCGTGGTTTCACTTCGGACCTCGTCGCCGGTCGCTTTCCAGGACCTCCGAGCTCAAAAAAACCCCCGAGGTGAGATCCCCGACCTCCCCTCCACCGATCTATGCCATAAAATCACAGCTCTAGGGAGAATTCTCGAAGATCCGAAAGTCTCCGGCGAGATCGCCGCTTCCCGCCGCCGTGCGCGGCCGGGCAGCGCCGCCCGCGCTCGATCAGAGCGACGTGGCCGCTTGTGCACCGTTTATTTTAAATCGCACGGTAGAATTTAAATCCCCGCGTACCGGTTCGACGTTATAATCTCAGCCGTGTGTTTTAAATCGGACGGTCCACGTCAGCCCCGCGTTATAAAGACTGGAATTCTTACGTGCTACCCCCTGGGGTTCTTGGGAAATAAGAGCTAGCCCTGGAAACTTCTGATCTAGCCCCTGGAACTTCAGAAAATCATGTAAATTCATTTAAAAATCAGTTTTAGCCCCTGGACTTAATAAAAATTAGGAAAAACTCCTCTGTTATGTATAGCTAGACCCCTGAAAATTGTTAAAATAATATTATAGACCCTGTAGTGGGGTGAGTTTACTTTTTTTAGCCCTGTTTAATATTTAATTTAGGAAATTGAATATGTGGCTAGTGTTTAAAATTTAAAAGTGGGACAAACATATTGTCAAAATTAAATTAAAAACTTTCTCAGTACTTAGAAAACTTTGGAGTGAGATAAAAATATATTTTGGGCTGAAATGAATCTGTTTAATTTATTATTCACATTTATTAGTATAGGGACACATTTTTAAGTAAAGAATAGTTCTGGAAAATAGGGAAAATAATTGTAAAATAGTTTACATCAGAGGAAAAGGTCAAAAATATATTAGTAAATATTTTAGATCAGAACCTATTCTGTTTAGATGATATGTCTAGTTATTTTCATAATAAAGTTCACATTTAGGCATAGGAAATAAATCTGAAAATATAGCAACTAGTAAATGATAAATGGAGTTCTAAAATCCAAAGAATTCAGTTTAGGGTTGGTAGAAATTATGAAGACACATATGGAGAAGGAAAATACCTTTCATGCAAACTTGGTAGCTAAAAGGTGTAGTAATTGAATATAAGGAAAATTATTTAAATTGGAAACTCATATATATAGTATGTAAGCATAAATGTGAATGCAAAAGTAGGAATCATATACACATGATTAAAAGTATATGTAAGCCAAAGATCAACACACATAGAGTAACCACAACACATAAAATTGTGAATGACTTTCATAAATGTGAATATGTGGTTTGTTTGAAGTGGAAGTGTGAACTATGTCTTATGGATTGTTGTTTTTCTTTTGCTATGTGTGATGGTATGATGTAGAACCTGCTCAAGAGCAAGTTCTCCCTTTCCAAGATCAGGACTACCCATTTCAAGAGCAGCAGGAAGGAGGCAAGTGTCCTTGACCACTTGGATCCTATACTAGGATGTGTAGATAGAATTATTTGCATTGTGAATTGAAAATATGAAACCCATGCTAGGAAGTTTCCCTAGAATTGCATTACCTTGTTTCCTTGTAGCTTGGGTTGGGATTTATTTTATCATGTCATTTATTTACATGCTTATGCTTAGCCATGCTTAGAATGGGATATTTGGGATATGAGATCATCATTTAATTTTACCATACTCTTGAATGAGATATTGTGAGTTATGTAGAGGTAGGGATCAAGGCAAGTTGGATGTTTTGGTTGTGTGTTGGGTGCACGAGACAAGGGTTTGTGTTTAGTACTTGCCTGGATCCTAAGGACCGGTTCATGGAGCATGTAACCTGGCTTTACCGTGCCAACCACATGCTGAGATGGGGCAGCTTGGCCAATTAATTAGGTGTATCCCCGACGTAGTATGGGTGTGTTGGATGGTGCGGGGAGTAGGTGTCAGCTGGACTACCATATGAACCGCAAGGCTCAAGAGGGGGCCACTGCAGCGGGGTTGGAGCCTCTTGTATGCTGCTAGGGGTGAAACCTCAGTGGGCCCACGCTCGTCGGGAATCCCTTTGTAAAGGCTTCGTAGTGATCTCCGGCTACACACCTGGGAAGTGTGAATGTGGTTCGTAGCCACTAGCATAATGGAGGTTCTTTTAGTCCACCCGGTAACGGGGGATGAAATCACTACATGTGGGTACAGTGGTGCAAACTCTGCAGAGTCAAAACTGTCATGACAGCCATGCTCACGGTCAAGAGCGGCTTGGACTTATTCATGATTAGAGGATTGATGGTTTTGGAAGTTGTGGATGTTAAGCGGGGAGCTTAACATTGGAAATGATGATATGGTTATTTGATTATGATGATGGGATGGGAGATTGGGACCATTTCACCTGTGTAGTAATGTAGGTGCTTAATAAGCTAAGGTGATAGGTATTAATTGCGTAGTGCTTTAACCATGAGTTCAACCTCCCCTTGTTCTAGCCATGCATGACATAACTTTCCCACACTTGCTGAGTACCATCGGTATTCAACCTTGCATATTTGTTGGTTTATATTGCTGCTCAGGTCAAGATAATGAGGTGGTGTATAATGATCAAGACTTTGGACCCGAAGAAGGTTTCTAGGTTCATGGAGACCCCGGGCAACGCCTGTGACGGAGCCCTCAAGAATAATATTCCGCTGCTAGTTTATTTATTTATGATGAACTATTTATCGTCCATCGAGACATATGCTTTGTAAGACTTATTTATATTCGACACCTGGCTTGTAATAAATGATGCTTCACTATTTGTCGTCACATGTATGAGAAAATGATCCTGGCATACATGTGATATTCACTCGGTTGTTCTTCGGAGAAACCGGGTGTGACAGAAGTGGTATCAGAGCCAAGGTTGCCCGTAGGAACATGGACCTAGGTAGAAAATGGACGTATTTAAGGGCCCTATTTTCTTAAAAACTATTTTACAAGGTGTGTGTTGAAAAGTGTTATTTAATGGAGTCACTTTCTTCATCTTACCCCAATTTTCATTCAAAATAGGATTTTTGTTTAAAAGTTTATCTAACCTAAGTTTAAATGCTTTTTGTTTTAGATGGTTCGCATGATTCGCACCGCTCGCAAGTCCACAGGAGGGAGAGTTCCCGTAGTTGCCCTTGCCCGAAGAGAGGAGAGCCGTCCGGTGACGTACCTTTCCTACGGATTGGCAGTAGGAGGCTTGTTGCGCCGTCTTTGACGTATGCTCGAAGCCGCCGGCAATACGGGCAAGCTAATCATCCACTATAACTCCACCAGGACCATCCGTGAGAAGAGGGAAGAATGGAGTTCAGAGATGAGGATTATACACGAAAATCAGCTGCTTAAGATCCACCGCTCTCCAGCCTGTAGAGCAACACAGGTCGATGCGGAGAAGGATGTCACCTAGGAGGCCATCACCTGCCAGAGTCACATCTATCGTCGCCACCTGGACAGGACTGAGTACATGTATGTCCTCCAACGTGAGAGTGGTACCACGGAATACAAGTACCCACCAGTGCAGCAAGGTACTTCCCATGAGCACATGGACTTGTGCTTGGAGGACGCTGCTATGCTCAGCACTCGACTGCAGGAGTGTCAGCAAGAGCTTCAGGATGTTCGGGACACCCTGAAGGAAACCGAGGCGTTGCTTCAAGCCTGCTTCAGGACGAGAGAAAGAGGATATGGGAATGAACTGTGTGTCACCGTAAATGATACATGGACTCCTGACTCCCCAGATCGCCGAGCGATCAGGCGTCGTCGCACTTCTCCACCAGCAGCCTCCCCACCCAAAGCAGAGTCAGAAGGCAGCCGAAATGATGAGGAAGATACCGAGGAGCCAGCTCAAGAAAATGAGTAGTGTAGAGTCTTTCCCTTAGTTAGCAAGATGTCGAATAGTCGAGTCGTCACGTTAAGTTAATGGTGTGTTAATGCTTGGTGTGTGACGTGAGTTGTGGAAGCCATGAGCAATTGTCCACAACCTCGTCTTTAGATTGTTTTGCTTTGGTGAGTGAACCCACATGAAATAATAGTGCATCTATTTTTGTGTGAGAAATAAACCCTCAGAAAAGTATAACAAAGCCTCAACACTTCAAAAGTACAAACAAATGAAAGTAGTAAGATGATACTAAATGCTTTCAAATTAACATTGGTTGATTCTGCCAGATGGCCGGAAGAGGAAAAGGACGTGCTGCCAACCCCGCCAACAACAACGATGAGGCATGCAACCCTCATCTTTCTGGAGGCCAGGACCGGGGTGGTCGCCGTGAAGGAGTTGATCCCCTCCACCAAATGCTGGAGAATCAGAATCAGCTCATCCAGAACTTGACTCAAGTGGTGGCCAACTTGCATCAAGTTCCACCTCCACAAGCTGCACCACGCCAACCAAGGTTGAGTGAGTTTCTAGGAACTCAACCTCCGAAGTTTGCAAGTGCTGCTGAACCTCTGGAGGCAGATGATTGGCTAAAGACCATTGAAAGCAAGATGAGGATCATACAGTGCCAAGGGTATGAGAGGGTGCTGTTTGCCTCTCATCAGTTGCATGGACCTGCTGCTGATTGGTGGACCGCCTACGTGGCCGCCCATCATGACCCTGAGAACATCACTTGGGAAGAGTTCAAGCGTAGCTTCCGCAACCATTACATCCCAAGAGGTGAACTCAAAAACAAGAGGAAGGAGTTTTTGGGACTGCAGCAGGGAAACATGACGGTGAGGGAATACCTCACTAAATTTACTCAACTATCCCGTTATGCCCCACGGGACATAGAGACTGATGAGCAGAAACAAGATTGTTTCGTGGAAGGAGTTACCGCAGAATGCAGTGTGCAATGTCCTCAAATGAGTATGAAAGCTTCCAAAAGATGGTGGACAGAGCGTTTGTGGTAGAAAGGAAGCTAAAGGCCTTGGAAAATGAGAATAAGAGGAAGGCCGGGTGGTCACATCAAGCCTCAGGGAGCAACACCCGCCCACGTCTGATGCAGCAACCTGCAGGGCAGTCGAACCGTGCGGCGGTACCCTACTCAGCACCAAGAGGGTACAACCCGAACTACAGGCCTCCTGCAGCACCAGCACAGCCACAACGTCAGTTTGTACAGCAGCCTCGCCCCGCATATCCACCTCGACCAGCAGTGCAAGGACCTCCAAACCAACCCCAAGACACTAAAGGCCAAGCACCTAAGGTTGGGGTGCAATGCTTTAGCTGTGGTGAAGTGGGGCACTACGCCCATAAGTGCCCAAAGAAGAAGCCCACGCAGCCACAACAGCAGAATGTAATGAGAGGACGGGTGAACCACGTCACTATGGAGGAAGCACAAGAGGCACCCGACGTGGTAGTTGGTAAGTTTCCTGCCAATTTACACATTGCAGCCCTGCTGTTTGATTCTGGTGCTACCCACTCGTTCATTGCTCAAGGGTTTGTTAAGAAGCATGACCTAGCAACCACACAAATGAACCATATGCTAGCCGTAAACTCTCCGGGTGGAGAAATAAGGACAAGACAAGTGTGTCCCAAGGTGAACCTAGACATTAATGGGGTAGTATTTACTGCTAACCTCATAGTGATAGATTCACAAGGGATAGATATTATCTTGGGTATGGATTGGTTGACAAAACATAAAGGAATCATCCATTGTTCGACCAGAACGGTAGAACTAACTCACCCTAGTGGCACAAGAGTAAAGTTCATAACAATACACGAGCCTAGGAGGGACATTAAATTAAATCAAGTTGAGGTGAAAGTTAAGGAAATCAGGACCATCAGGGAATATCCAGATGTTTTTCCGGAGGAGTTGCCAGGTATGCCTCCCGATCGTGAAGTGGAATTCGCGATTGAGCTAGTGCCTGGGACAACCCCGATATACAAGAGACCTTATCGGATGGATTCCAAGCAGCTGGGAGAACTCAAGGATCATTTGAGAGAACTGTCGGAGAAGGGGTATATTCGTCCTAGTTCCTCACCTTGGGGAGCTCTAGTGATATTTGTGCCCAACAAGGACGGAACCCAAAGGTTATGCGTGGATTACCGTGCCTTGAATGAGGTAACCATCAAGAACAAGTACCCATTACCCCGCATTGAAGACTTGTTTGATCAGTTGAGGGGAGCTTGTGTGTTCTTGAAAATTGATCTCAGGTCGGGATACCACCAACTCAAGATAAGCCAATCTGATATTGCCAAGACAGCTTTCGTATCTCGGTACGGACTGTATGAATACACTGTCATGCCTTTCGGGCTAACTAATGCCCCGGCGTACTTCATGTATCGCATGAACAAGGTATTCATGGAATATCTGGACAAATTTGTGGTGGTTTTCATAGATGACATTCTCGTCTTCTCCAAAGATGAAGAGGAACATGAGAAACATCTAAGGTTGGTGTTGCAAAGGCTGAGAGAACACCAACTATATGCCAAGTTGAGCAAGTGTGAGTTTTGGCTGAAGAGAGTTCCCTTCTTAGGACATATAATCTCGGAGGGAGGAATCTCCGTGGATCCTGCCAAAATCGAGGATATACAGAAGTGGAAGACCCCTGAAAATGCCGGGGAAGTTCGAAGCTTTTTGGGATTGGCTGGATACTATCGACGGTTTATTGAGGGATTCTCTAAGATCTCGAGACCCCTCACCAAACTGTTGGAGAAGGGAATCACATTCACATGGACGCCACAGTGCGAGACGAGTTTTCAGGAGCTAAAGAAGAGATTGACAACAGCCCCAGTGTTGGTTATGCCAGATATGCAGAAGAATTTCACGGTGTACTACGATGCCTCTGGAAACGGGTTGGGATGTGTTCTCATGCAAGAAGGGCATGTCGTGGCATATGCATCCCGGCAGCTTCGGAAGCACGAGAAAACCTATCCTACACATGACCTAGAACTAGCCGCAGTGGTACATGCGTTGAAAATTTGGCGACACTATTTGATGGGGAAGAGGACAGAGATATATACGGATCATAAGAGTTTGAAGTACATATTCACACAGCCAGACCTCAACCTCAGACAAAGGAGATGGTTAGAGCTAATCAATGACTTTGATGTAGGCATCAACTATCATCCTGGGAAAACAAACGTCGTGGCCGATGCTTTGAGTCGGAAAGTGCAGGTCAATATGTTGAGCTTGAAGGACATGCCTGCAGAATTGAAGGACGAGGTTATAAGGCTCAATCTATGCCTGGTAAATAGTGGTGAAGCCATCACCATGGAAGTGGATTCCACACTCGAGCGAGACATACGCGAGGGTCAAAAGAAAGACGAGAAGATACAAGAGATCAGGCAACTTATCAAGGAAAATAAAGCTCCTGGTTTCAAAGAGGATGATGAACAAGGAACGGTGTGGCACGGGAAAAGAATCTGTGTGCCAGAAGTAAAGGAGATCCGTGAATTGATTTTGAAGGAGGCTCATGATTCTGACTATTCCATTCATCCTGGGAGTACGAAGATGTACCAGGACCTCAAGAGCAGGTATTGGTGGTATGGCATGAAACGAGATGTCGCGGAACATGTTGCCCTATGTGACACATGTCAGTTAGTGAAAGCAGAACATCAACGACTCGCGGGGTTATTGCAACCACTCAAAGTGCCTGAATGGAAATGGGAATAAATCAGTATGGATTTCATAGTGGGACTGCCTAGGACCCAATCAGGATATGATTCGATATGGGTCATCGTCGACAGGCTAACCAAGGTAGCTCATTTCATCCCCGTGAAAGAAAGCTACAGCGGATCCAAATTGGCAGAATTGTACATGTCAAGGATCGTGTGTTACCATGGAGTGCCAAAGAAGATTGTGTCGGATCGAGGGACACAGTTCACCTCAAGGTTTTGGCAGAAGTTGCATGAAACCATGGGAACCCATCTGAATTTCAGCTCTGCCTATCATCCACAAACTGATGGGCAGACGGAAAGAACCAATCAGATTCTTGAAGATATGCTGAGAGCGTGTGCACTCAAAAACAATCGGAGTTGGGATAAGAACTTACCGTATGCGGAGTTTTCCTATAACAACAGCTATCAAGCTAGTATGAAGATGTCACCGTTTGAAGCTTTGTACGGGAGGAAGTGCAGAACTCCCCTATTTTGGAACCAAACAGGGGAAAGTAAAGTGTTTGGTCCCGAAGTACTACAAGAAGCTGAGGCGAAAGTGAGGGAAATTCGCAACAACTTGAGGATAGCACAAACGCGACAAAAGAGCTATGCCGATGTTCGGAGAAGAGAGCTTGTTTTCAACGTGGGAGACTATGTCTATCTCAAGGTGTCCCCTATCCGAGGGCTTAGTCGGTTCAAGGTGAAAGGGAAGTTGTCACCTCGATACATCGGACCCTTTCAAGTTCTGGAAAGGAAAGGCGAAGTGGCGTATCAACTAGAGTTACCGGCTCACCTATCGGATGTGCACGATGTATTCCATGTGTCACAACTCAAGAAATGCCTGAGGACGCCTGAAGAGGTGTTACCCATGAATGAAGTGGACGTAGCTGAGGATTTGTCTTATGCCGAGCAACCATACAAGATTTTGGAGACAATGGAACGCCTCACCAGAAATGAAAGAATCCGGATGTGCAAGGTGCAGTGGAAGCATCACTCAGAAGAGGAAGCCACCTGGGAGCGGGAAGATGAGCTCAAGCCACAATTTCCGGAATTGTTTTCTTAGAACTACCAATCTCGAGGACGAGATTTCTTTTAAGGGGGGTAGAGCTGTAACACCCCAAAAATCTTGTTAAGACCCTAAATCATGTTAAGAGGGGAATTTAAAAATTTTTGGACGTGTTGCATGTTTTGCAACAATTTAAATTCAAACTGGAATTCAATTTAAACTCAAAACAGAAAAGAAATAGAAAAAGAAAAAGGAAAATAGAAAAAAAACCGGCCAGTGGGCCGAAACCCACCAGCCGGCCCAACCAGCAACCGCGACAGCCCACAGCCGCGCGCGCCTCTTCCTCCCACTGACAGGCGGGGCCCGCCAGCCCTTCTTCTACCTCGCGCCACGCCGGGACTTTCTCATCCCGAATCCAAACCGACCCGGATTTCTGCGAATCCCACCCGAATTTCGATCGGGGGTGACGCCAACTTGATCTAAACTACCCCGCCGCCCTTCCCCGTCTATAAAAACCCCTGCCTCGTTCTGTTTTTCCCACGCAATCCGCCGTTTTTACTCCGGTGAGAACCCGAGCCTTCTCCGGCGAATTCTGGCCGATCTACGCTCGGAAATTCTGATCTAACTCGCTGGTCTTGATCCACCGCCTCCGGGGAACCTTGCAGGTGCAGAAAACTCGGTGACTTGCGGTTCAAACACAGCGCTGACGAACTTCGCCGTGGTTTCACTTCGGACCTCGTCGCCAGTCGCTTTCCAGGACCTCCGAGCTCAAAAAAAACCCCCGAGGTGAGATCCCCGACCTCCCCTCCACCGATCTATGCCATAAAATCACAGCTCTAGGGAGAATTCTCGAAGATCCGAAAGTCTCCGGCGAGATCGCCGCTTCCCGCCGCCGTGCGCCGCCGGGCAGCGCCGCCCGCTCTCGATCAGAGCGACGTGGCCGCTTGTGCGCCGTTTATTTTAAATCGCACGGTAGAATTTAAATCCCCGCGTACCGGTTCGACGTTATAATCTCAGCCGTGTGTTTTAAATCGGACGGTCCACGTCAGCCCCGCGTTATAAATACTGGAATTCTTACGTGCTACCCCCTGGGGTTCTTGGGAAATAAGAGCTAGCCCTGAAAACTTCTGATCTAGCCCCTGGAACTTCAGAAAATCATGTAAATTCATTTAAAAATCAGTTTTAGCCCCTGGACTTAATAAAAATTAGGAAAAACTCCTCTGTTATGTATAGCTAGACCCCTGAAAATTGTTAAAATAATATTATAGACCCTGTAGTGGGGTGAGTTTACTTTTTTTAGCCCTGTTTAATATTTAATTTAGGAAATTGAATATGTGGCTAGTGTTTAAAATTTAAAAAGTGGGACAAACATATTGTCAAAATTAAATTAAAAACTTTCTCAGTACTTGGAAAACTTTGGAGTGAGATAAAAATATATTTTGGGCTGAAATGAATCTGTTTAATTTATTATTCACATTTATTAGTATAGGGACACATTTTTAAGTAAAGAATAGTTCTGGAAAATAGGGAAAATAATTGTAAAATAGTTTACATCAGAGGAAAAGGTCAAAAATATATTAGTAAATATTTTAGATCAGAACCTATTCTGTTTAGATGATATGTCTAGTTATTTTCATAATAAAGTTCACATTTAAGCATAGGAAATAAATCTGAAAATATAGCAACTAGTAAATGATAAATGGAGTTCTAAAATCCAAAGAATTCAGTTTAGGGTTGGTAGAAATTATGAAGATACATATGGAGAAGGAAAATACCTTTCATGCATACTTGGTAGCTAAAAGGTGTAGTAATTGAATATAAGGAAAATTATTTAAATTGGAAACTCATATATATAGTATGTAAGCATAAATGTGAATGCAAAAGTAGGAATCATATACACATGATTAAAAGTATATGTAAGCCAAAGATCAACACACATAGAGTAACCACAACACATAAAATTGTGAATGACTTTCATAAATGTGAATGTGTGGTTTCTTTGAAGTGGAAGTGTGAACTATGTCTTATGGATTGTTATTTTTCTTTTGCTATGTGTGATGGTATGATGTAGAACCTGCTCAAGAGCAAGTTCTCCCTTTACAAGATCAGGACTTCCCATTTCAAGAGCAGCAGGAAGGAGGCAAGTGTCCTTGACCACTTTGATCCTATACTAGGATGTGTAGATAGAATTATTTGCATTGTCAATTGAAAATATGAAACCCATGCTAGGAAGTTTCCCTAGAATTGCATTACCTTGTTTCCTTGTAGCTTGGGTTGGGATTTATTTTATCATGTCATTTATTTACATGCTTATGCTTAGCCATGCTTAGAATGGGATATTTGGGATATGAGATCATCAGTTTATTTTACCATACTCTTGAATGAGATATTGTGAGTTATGTAGAGGTAGGGATCAAGGCAAGTTGGATGTTTTGGTTGTGTGCTGGGTGCACGAGACTCGGGTTTGTGTTTAGTACTTGCCTGGATCCTAAGGACCGGTTCATGGAGCATGTAACCTGGCTTTACCGTGCCAACCACATGCTGAGATGGGGCAGCTTGGCCAATTAATTAGGTGTATCCCCGGCGTAGTATGGGTGTGTTGGATGGTGCGGGGAGTAGGTGTCAGCTGGACTACCATATGAACAGCAAGGCTCAAGAGGGGGCCACTGCAGCGGGGTTGGAGCCTCTTGTATGCTGCTAGGGGTGAAACCTCAGTGGGCCCACGCTCGTCGGGAATCCCTTTGTAAAGGCTTCGTAGTGATCTCCTGGCTACACACCTGGGAAGTGTGAATGTGGTCCGTAGCCACTGGCATAATGGAGGTTCTTTTAGTCCACCCGGTAACGGGGGATGAAATCACTACATGTGGGTACAGTGGTGCAAACTCTGCAGAGTCAAAACTGTCATGACAGCCATGCTCACGGTCAAGAGCGGCTTGGACTTATTCATGATTAGAGGATTAATGGTTTTGGAAGTTGTGGATGTTAAGCGGGGAGCTTAACATTGGAAATGATGATATGGTTATTTGATTATGATGATGGGATGGGAGATTGGGACCATTTCACCTGTGTAGTAATGTAGGTGCTTAATAAGATAAGGTGATAGGTATTAATTGCGTAGTGCTTTAACCATGAGTTGAACCTCCCCTTGTTCTAGCCATGCATGACATAACTTTCCCACACTTGCTGAGTACCATCGGTACTTACCCTTGCATATTTGTTGGTTTATATTGCTGCTCAGGTCAAGATAATGAGGTGGTGTATAATGATCAAGACTTTGGACCCGAAGAAGGTTTCTAGGTTCATGGAGACCCCGGGCAACGCCTGTGACGGAGCCCTCAAGAATAATATTCCGCTGCTAGTTTATTTATTTATGATGAACTATTTATCGTCCATCGAGACATATGCTTTTTAATACTTATTTATATTCGACACCTGGCTTGTAATAAATGATGCTTCACTATTTGTCGTCACATGTATGAGAAAATGATCCTGGCATACATGTGATATTCACTCGGTTGTTCTTCGGAGAAATCCGGTGTGACAGGATACTCTTATGTTACGAACCGTCTGTGATAAAGATTATTCACAGACGACTAGTCGTAGGTAAAGAACCGCTTGTGATAATGGAGTTATCACCGGTGGATACTCTTACTTTACAAACCGCATGTGATAAAGATTCTTCACAGGCGGTTAGTCGTAGGTAAATAACCGCCTGCGATAATAGAGTTATCACAGGCGGATACTCTTACGTTACAAACCACCTGTGATAAAGAGTCTTCACAGGCGGATTCATGAAGGTTAAGACCGTCTATGATAACTTTTTTCACAGGCGGTTTAAGTTTTCGCTTGTGAAAATTGTTGATTATCACAGGCTCTTCATTTCAGTTGATTTTGAAAACCACGTGTGATAATACATTTAGAGCCGCCTGAGATGAAGCTTGTTATAGTAGTGTGAAAACGTTCTCTTTTCTAAACACCTCATATTCTGGCATCTGCTACATGGACACCGCACCTTATTTATCTTGCCTAACAAAAAAGTATGGTCCACAAAAGCCGTAGTCTCGGTCACCCATTCATCGGAGTGAATTCCATTCTTGTTCTGTCACACCCGGTTTTTCCGAAGAACAACCAAGTGAATATTACATGTATGCCAGGATCATTTTCTCATACATGTGATGACAAATAGTGAAGCATCATTTATTACAAGCCAGGTGTCGAATATAAATAATCTTACATAGCAAATGTCTCGATGGACAATAATAAGTTCATCACAAGTAAATAAACTAGCAGCGGAATAATTATTCTTGTGGGCTCCGTTACAGGCATTGCCCGGGGGACTCCATGAACCTAGAAACCTTCTTCGGGTCCAAAGTCTTGATCATTATACACCACCTCATTATCTTGACTTGAGCAGCAATATAAACCAACAAATATGCAAGGTTGAGTACCGATGGTACTCAGCAAGTGTGGGAAAGTTATGTCATGCATGGCTAGAACAAGGGGAGGTTGAACTCATGGTTAAAGCACTACACAATTAATACCTATCACCTTAGCTTATTAAGAACCTACATTACTACACATGTGAAATGGTCCCAATCTCTCATCCCATCATCATAATCAAATAACCATAACATCATTCCCAATGTTATGCTCCCTGCTTAACATCCACAACTTCCAAAACCATCAATCCTCTAATCATGAATAAGTCCAAGCCGCTCTTCACCGTGAGCACGGCTGTCATGATAGTTTTGACTCTGCAGAGTTTGCACCACTGTACCCACATGTAGTGATTTCATCCCCCGTTGCTGGGTGGACTAAAAGAACCTCCATTATGCCAGTGGCTACGAACCACATTCACACTTCCCAGGTGTGTAGTCAGGAGATCACTACGAAGCCTTTACAAAGGGATTCCCGACGAGCGTGGGCCCACTGAGGTTTCACCCCTAACAGCATACAAGAGGCTCCAACCCCGCTGCAGTGGCCCCCTCTTGAGCCTTGCGGTTCATATGGTAGTCCAGCTGACACCTACTCCCCGCACCATCCAACACACCCATACTACGCCGGGGATACACCTAATTAATTGGCCAAGCTGCCCCATCTCAGCATGTGGTTGGCACGGTAAAGCCAGGTTACATGCTCCATGAACCGGTCCTTAGGATCCAGGCAAGTACTAAACACAAACCCGAGTCTCGTGCACCCAGCACCAACCAAAACATCCAACATGCCTTTATCCCTACCTCTACATAACTCACAATATCTCATTCAAGAGTATGGTAAAATAAACTAATGATCTCATATCCCAAATATCCCATTCTAAGCATGGCTAAGCATATGCATAATAATAAATGACATGATAAAATAAATCCCAACCCAAGCTACAAGGAAACAAGGTAATGCAATTCTAGGGAAACTTCCTAGCATGGGTTTCATATTTCAATTGACAATGCAAATAATTCTAGCTACACATCCTAGCATAGGATCAAAGTGGTCAAGGACACTTGCCTCCTTCCTGCTGCTCTTGGAATGGATAGTCCTGATCTTGGAAAGGAAGAACTTGCTCTGGAGCAGGTTCTACATTATACCATCACACATAGCAAAAGAAAAACAACAATCCATAAGACATAGTTCATACTTCCACTTCATACAAACCACACATTCACATTTATTGAAAGCCATTCACAAATTCTATGTGTTGTGGTTACTCTATGTGTGTTGATTTTGGCTTACATGCACTTTTAAACATGTACATATGATTTCTATTTTTTTGTATTCACATTCATTTTGGCATACTACATATGAATTTCTAATTTAAATAAATCCCTTATATTTAATTGATACACACTTTAGCTACCAAGTATGCATGAAAGGTATTTTCCTACTTCATATGTGTCTTCAAATCTTCTACCAACCCTAACAAAATTCTTTGGATTTTGGAAACTTCATTTATCATTTTCTAGTTATTTATACCTAGCTTGCTATATTTTCAGATTTATTTCCAATGTCTAAATGTGCACTTTATTATGAAAATAGTAAGACACCTCATCTAAACAGAATAGGTTCTGATCTAAAATATTTACTAATATATTTTTGACCTTTTCCTCTGATGTAAACTATTTTACATTTATTTTCCCTATTTTCAGAACTATTCTTTACTTAAAAATGTGTCCCTATAACTAATAAATGTGAATAATAAATTAAACAGATTCATTTCAGCCCAAAATCTATTTTTATCTCACTCCAAAGTTTTCTAAGTACTGAGAAAGTTTTTAATTTAATTTTGACAATATGTTTGTCCCACTTTTTAAATTTTAAATACTAGCCACATATTCAATTTCCTAAATTAAATATCAAACAGGGTTAAAAAGGTAAAGTCACCCCACTACAGGGTCTATAATATTATTTTAACAATTTTCAGGGGTCTAGCTACTCATAACAGAGGAGTTTTTCCTAATTTTTATGAAGTCCAGGGTCTAAAACTGATTTTTAAATGAATTTACATGATTTTCTGAAGTTCCAGGGGCTAGATCAGAAGTTTCCGGGGCTAGCTCTTATTTCCCGAGAACCCAGGGGGTAGCACGTAAGATTTCCAGTCTTTATAACGCAGGGCTGACGTGGACTGTCCGATTTAAAACAGACGGCTGAGATTATAACGTCGAACCGGTACGCGGGGATTTAAACTCTACCGTGCGATTTAAAATAAATGGCGCACAAGCGGCCCCGTCGCTCTGATCGAGCGCGGGCGGCGCTGCCCGGCGGCGGGAGGCGGCGATCTCGCCGGAGAGTTTCGAATCTTCGTAAATTCTTCCTAGAACTGTGATTTTATGGCATAGATCGGTGGAGGGGAGGTCGGGGATCTCACCTCGGGGGTTTTCTTGAGCTCGGAGGTCCTGGAAAGCGGTCGGCGACGAGGTCCGAGGTGAATTCACGGCGAGGCTCGTCGGCGCTGTGTTTGAACCGCAAACCACCGAGTTTTCTGCACCTGCGAGGTTCCCCGGAGGCGGTGGATCAAGACCAGCGAGTTAGATCGGAATTTCCGAGCGTAGATCGGGCAGAATTCGCCGGAGGGGCTCGGGTTCTCACCGGAGTAAAATCGGCGGATCGCGTGGGAAAAACGGGACAAGGCCGGGGTTTTTATAGACGGGGGAGGGCGGCGGGTTGGTTTAGATCGAGCTCGAGTCTTCGGGGTCCGGAAATCGGCTGGGATACGCGAGAATTCCCGATCGGTTTTGATTCGGGTGAGAGAGTCCCGGCCGATCGCAGCGCGGGCGCGAGGAAAAAGAAAGCTGGCGGGCCCCGCCTGTCAGTGGGAGGAAGGGGGCGCGCGCGGCCGCGGGCTGGCGCGGAGCAGGGTGGGCCGGCTGGTGGGTTTCGGCCCACTCGCCGGTTTTTTTTCTGTTTTCCTTTTTCTTTTTCTATTTCTTTTCTGTTTTGAGTTTAAATTGAATTCCAGTTTGAATTTAAATTGTTGCAAAACATGCAACACGTCCAAAAATTTTTAAATTCCCCTCTTAACAAGATTTTGGGGTGTTACAGCTCTACCCCCCTTAAAAGAAACCTCGTCCTCGAGATTCGTGGTTCTAAGAAAACAATTCCGGAAATTGTGCCTTGAGCTCATCTTCCCGTTCCCAGGTGGCTTCCTCTTCTGAGTGATGCTTCCATTGCACCTTGCACATCCGGATTCTTTTATTTCTGGTGAGGCGTTCCATTGTCTCCAAAATCTTGTATGGTTGCTCGGCATAAGACAAATCTTCAGCTACGTCCACTTCATTCATGGGTAATACCTCTTCAGGCATTCTCAGGCATTTCTTGAGTTGTGACACATGGAACACATCGTGCACATCCGATAGACGAGCCGGTAACTCTAGTTGATACGCCACTTCGCCTTTACTTTCCAGAACTTGAAAGGGTCCGATGTATCGAGGTGACAACTTCCCTTTCACCTTGAACCGAGGAAGTCCTCTGATAGGGGACACCTTGAGATAGACATAGTCTCCCACGTTGAAAACGAGCTCTCTTCTTCGTACATCGACATAGCTCTTTTGGCGTGTCTGTGCTATCCTCAAATTGTTGCGAATTTCCCTCACCTTCGCCTCGGCTTCTTGTAGTACTTCTGGACCAAACACTTTACTTTCCCCCGTTTGGTTCCAAAATAGGGGAGTTCTGCACTTCCTCCCATACAAGGCTTCAAACGGTGACATCTTCATACTAGCTTGATAGCTGTTGTTATAGGAAAACTCTGCATACGGTATGTTCTTATCCCAACTCCGATTGTTTTTGAGTGCACATGCCCTCAGCATATCTTCAAGAATCTGATTGGTTCTTTCCGTCTGCCCATCAGTTTGGGGATGATAGGCAGAACTAAAGTTCAGATGGGTTCCCATGGTTTCGTGCAACTTCTGCCAGAACCTTGAGGTGAACTGTGTCCCTCGATCCGACACAATCTTCTTTGGCACTCCATGGTAACACACGATCCTTGACATATACAACCCTGCCAGTTTGGATCCGCTGTAGCTTTCTTTCATGGGGATGAAATGAGCTACCTTGGTTAGCCTGTCAATGATGACCCATATTGAATCATATCCTGATTGGGTCCTAGGCAATCCCACTATGAAATCCATATCGATTTCTTCCCATTTCCATTCAGGCACTTTGAGTGGTTGCAATAATCCCGCGGGTCGTTGATGTTCTGCTTTCACCAACTGACATGTGTCACATAGGGCAACATGTTCCGTGACATCTCGCTTCATGCCATACCACCAATACCTGCTCTTGAGATCCTGATACATCTTCATACTCCCAGGATGAATGGAATAGTCAGAATCATGAGCCTCCTTCAAAATCAGTTTACGGATCTCCTTTACTTCTGGCACACAGATTCTTTTCCCGTGCCACACCGTTCCTTGTTCATCCTCTCTAAAACCAGGAGCTTTACTTTCCTTGATGAGTTGTCTGATCTCTTATATCTTCTCGTCTTTCTTTTGACCCTCGCGGATATCTCGCTCTAGTGTGGAGTCCACTTCCATGGCGATGGCTTCACCACTATTTACCAGGCATAGATTGAGCCTTATAACCTCGTCCTTCAATTCTGCAGGCATGTCCTTCAAGCTCAACTTATTGACCTGCACTTTCCGACTTAAAGCGTCGGCCACGACGTTTGCTTTCCCAGGATGATAGTTGATGCCCACATCAAAGTCATTGATTAGCTCTAACCATCTCCTTTGTCTGAGGTTGAGATCTAGCTGTGTGAAAATGTACTTCAAACTCTTATGATCCGTATATATCTCTGTCCTCTTCCCCATCAAATAGTGTCACCAAATTTTCAACGCGTGTACCACTGTGGCTAGTTCTAGGTCATGTGTAGGATAGTTTTTCTCGTGCTTCCGAAGCTGCCGGGATGCATATGCCACGACATGCCCTTCTTGCATGAGAACACATCCCAACCCGTTTCCAGAGGCATTGCAGTACACCGTGAAATTCTTCTGCATATCTGGCATAACCAACACTGGGGCTGTTGTCAATCTTTTCTTTAGCTCCTGAAAACTCATCTCGCACTGTGGCGTCCATGTGAATGTGATTCCCTTCTCCAACAGTTTGGTAATGGGTCTCGAGATCTTAGAGAATCCCTCAATAAACCGTCGATAGTATCCAGCCAATCCCAAAAAGCTTCGAACTTCCCCGACATTTTCAGGGGTCTTCCACTTCTGTATATCCTCGATTTTGGCAGGATCCACGGAGATTCCTCCCTCCGAGATTATATGTCCTAAGAAGGGAACTCTCTTCAGCCAAAACTCACACTTGCTCAACTTGGCATATAGTTGGTGTTCTCTCAGCCTCTGCAACACCAACCTTAGATGTTTCTCATGTTCTTCTTCATCTTTGGAGAAGACGAGAATGTCATCTATGAAAACCACCACAAATTTGTCCAGATATTCCATGAATACCTTGTTCATGAGATACATGAAGTATGTCGGGGCATTAGTTAGCCCGAAAGGCATGACAGTGTATTCATACAATCCGTACCGAGATACGAAAGCTGTCTTGGGAGTATCAGATTGCCTTACCTTGAGTTGGTGGTATCCCGACCTGAGATCAATTTTTGAGAACACACAAGCTCCCCTCAACTGATCAAACAAGTCTTCAATGCGGGGTAATGGGTACTTATTCTTGATGGTTACCTCATTAAATGCACGGTAGTCCACGCATAACCTTTGGGTTCCGTCCTTCTTGGGCACAAATATGACCGGGGCTCCCCAAGGTGAGGAACTAGGACGAATATACCCCTTCTCCGTCAATTCTCTCAAATGATCCTTGTGTTCTCCTAGCTGCTTGGAGTCCATCCGATAAGGTCTCTTGTATATCGGGGCTGTTGTACAAACTGACGTTGTGGCTGTGCTAGTGCTGCGGGAGGCCTGTAGTTCGGGTTGTACCCTCTTGGTGCTGAGTAGGGTACCGCAGCATGGTTCATCTGCCCGGCAGGTTGCTGCATCAGACGTGGGCGGGTGTTGCTCCCTGAGGCTTGGTGTGACCACCCGGCCTTCCTCTTGTTCTCATTTTCCAAGGCCTTCAGCTTCCTTTCCACCACAAATGCTCTGTCCACCATCTTTTGGAAGCTTTCATACTCATTTGAGGACATTGCACACTGCATTTCTGTGGTAAGCCCTTCCACGAAACAATCTTGTTTCTGCTCATCAGTCTCTATGTCTCGTGGGGCATAACGGGATAGTTGAGTAAATTTAGTGAGGTATTCCCTCACCGTCATGTTTCCCTGCTGTAGTCCCAAGAACTCCTTCCTCTTGTTTTTGAGTTCACCCCTTGGTATGTAATGATTGCGGAAGCTACGCTTGAACTCTTCCCAAGTGATGTTCTCAGGGTCATGATGGGCAGCCACGTAGGCGGTCCACCAATCAGCAGCAGGTCCATGCAATTGATGAGAGGCAAACAGCACCCTCTCATACCCTTGGCACTGTATGATCCTCATCTTGCTTTCAATGGTCTTTAGCCAATCATCTGCCTCCAGAGGTTCAGCAGCACTTGCAAACTTTGGAGGTTGAGTTCCTAGAAACTCACTCAACCTTGGTTGGCGTGGTGCAGCTTGTGGGGGTGGAACTTGATGCAAGTTGGCCACCACTTGAGTCAGGTTCTGGATGAGCTGATTTTGATTCTCCAGCATTTGGTGGAGGGGGTCAACTCCTTCAGGGCGTCCACCCCTGTCTTGGCCTCTAGAAAGATGAGGGTTGCATGCCTCATCATTGTTGTTGGCGGGGTTGGTAGCACGACCTTTTCCTCTTCCGGCCATCTAGCATGATCAACCAAATGTTAATTTAAAGTATTACATATTATCTTACTACTTTCACTTGTTTGTACTTTGAAGTGTTGATGCTTTGTTATACTTTTCTGAGGTTTCATATCTCAGACAAAAAAAATGCAATATTAATTTCATGTGGGTTCACACACCAAAGTAAGACAATCTGAAGACGAGGCTGTGGACAATTGCTCATGGCTTCCACAACTCACGTCACACACCAAGCATTAACACACCATTAACTAACGTAACGACTTGACTGCTCGACATCCTTCTAATTTAAGGGAAAGGCTCTATGCTACTCGTTTTCTTGAGCTGGCTCCTCGGGATCTTCCTCATCATTTCGGCTGCCTTCTGACTCTGCTTTGGGTGGGGAGGCTGCTGGTGGAGAAGTGTGACGATGCCTGATCGCTCGGCGATCTGGGGAATCAGGAGTCCATGTATCATTCACGGTGACACACAGTTCATTTCCATCTCCTCTTTCTCTCGCCCTCAAGCAGGCTCGAAGCGACACCTCGGTTTCCTTCAGGGTGTCACGAACATCCTGAAGCTCCTGCTGACACTCCTGCAGTCGAGTGCTGAGCATAGCAGCATCCTCCAAGCACAAGTCCATGTGCTCATGGGAAGTCCCTTGCTGCACTGGCGGGTACTTGTACTCCGTGGTACCACTCTCACGCTAGAGGACATACATGTACTCAGTCCTGTCCAGGTGTCGACGTTAGATGTGACTCTGGTAGGTGATGGCCTCCCAGGTGACATCCTTCTCTGCATCGACCTGTGTCGCTCTACAAGCTGGAGAGCGGTGGATCTTAAGCAGCTGATTTTCGTGTATAATCCTCATCTCTGAACTCCATTCTTCCCTCTTCTCACGGATGGTCCTAGTGGAGTTATAGTGGATGATTAGCTTGCCCGTATTGCCGGAGGCTTCGAGCATACGTCGAAGACGGCGTAACAAGCCTCCTACTGCCAATCCATAGGAAAGGTACGTCACCGGACGGCTCTCCTCTCTTTCGGCAAGGGCAACTACGGGAACTCTCCCTCCTGTGGACTTGCGAGCGGTGCGAATCATGCGAACCATCTAAAATAAAAAGCATTTAAACTTAGGTTAGATAAACTTTTTAAACAAAAATCCTATTTTGAAGGAAAGTTGGGGTAAGATGAAGAAAGTGACTCCATAACACTTTTCAACACACACCTTGTAAAATAGTTTTTAAGAAAATAGGGCCCTTAAATACGTCCATTTCTACCTAGGTCCACGTTCCTACGGGCAACCTTGGCTCTGATACCACTTCTGTCACACCTGGTTTTTCCGAAGAACAACCAAGTGAATATCACATGTATGCCAGGATCATTTTCTCATACGTGTGATGACAAATAGTGAAGCATCATTTATTACAAGCCAGGTGTAGAATATAAATAAGTCTTACATAGCAAATGTCTCGATGGACAATAATAAGTTCATCACAAGTAAATAAACTAGCAGCGGAATAATTATTCTTGTGGGCTCCGTTACAGGCGTTGCCCGGGGAACTCCATGAACCTAGAAACCTTCTTCGGGTCCAAAGTCTTGATCATTATACACCACCTCATTATCTTGACCTGAGCAGCAATATAAACCAACAAATATGCAAGGTTGAGTACCGATGGTACTCAGCAAGTGTGGGAAAGTTATGTCATGCATGGCTAGAACAAGGGGAGGTTGAACTCATGGTTAAAGCACTACGCAATTAATACCTATCACCTTAGCTTATTAAGCACCTACATTACTACACATGTGAAATGGTCCCAATCTCCCATCCCATCATCATAATCAAATAACCATAACATCATTCCCAATGTTAAGCTCCCCGCTTAACATCCACAACTTCCAAAACCATCAATCCTCTAATCATGAATAAGTCCAAGCCGCTCTTGACCGTGAGCACGGCTGTCATGACAATTTTGACTCTGCAGAGTTTGCACCACTGTACCCACATGTAGTGATTTCATCCCCCGTTGTCGGGTGGACTAAAAGAACCTCCATTATGCCAGTGGCTACGAACCACATTCGCACTTCCCAGGTGTGTAGCCAGGAGATCACTACGAAGCCTTTACAAAGGGATTCCCGACAAGCGTGGGCCCACTGAGGTTTCACCCCTAACAGCATACAAGAGGCTCCAACCCCGCTGCAGTGGCCCCCCTCTTGAGCCTTGCGGTTCATATGGTAGTCCAGCTGACACCTACTCCCCGCACCATCCAACACACCCATACTACACCGGGGATACACCTAATTAATTGGCCAAGCTGCCCCATCTCAGCATGTGGTTGGCACGGTAAAGCCAGGTTACATGCTCCATGAACCGGTCCTTAGGATCCAGGCAAGTACCAAACACAAACCCGAGTCTCGTGCACCCAGCACCAACCAAAACATCCAACTTGCCTTGATCACTACCTCTACATAACTCACAATATCTCATTCAAGAGTATGGTAAAATAAACTGATGATCTCATATCCCAAATATCCCAATCTAAGCATGGCTAAGCATATGCATAATAATAAATGACATGATAAAATAAATCCCAACCCAAGCTACAAGGAAAAAAGGTAATGCAATTCTAGGGAAACTTCCTAGCATGGGTTTCATATTTCAATTGACAATGCAAATAATTCTAGCTACACATCCTAGCATAGGATCAAAGTGGTCAAGGACACTTGCCTCCTTCCTGCTGCTCTTGGAATGGGTAGTCCTGATCTTGGAAAGGAAGAACTTGCTCTGGAGCAGGTTCTACATTATACCATCACACATAGCAAAAGAAAAACAACAATCCATAAGACATAGTTCATACTTCCACTTCATACAAACCACACATTCACATTTATTGAAAGCCATTCACAAATTCTATGTGTTGTGGTTACTCTATGTGTGTTGATTTTGGCTTACATGCACTTTTAAATATGTGCATATGATTTCTATTTTTTGTATTCACATTCATTTTGGCATACTACATATGAATTTCTAATTTAAATAAATCCCTTATATTTAATTGATACACACTTTAGCTACCAAGTATGCATGAAAGGTATTTTCCTACTTCATATGTGTCTTCAAATCTTCATCCAACCCTAAGTAAATTCTTTGGATTTTGGAAACTTCATTTATCATTTTCTAGTTATTTATACCTAGCTTTCTATATTTTCAGATTTATTTCCAATGTCTAAATGTGCACTTTATTATGAAAATAGTAAGACACCTCATCTAAACAGAATAGGTTCTGATCTAAAATATTTACTAATATATTTTTGACCTTTTCCTCTGATGTAAACTATTTTACATTTATTTTCCCTATTTTCAGAACTATTCTTTACTTAAAAACGTGTCCCTATAACTAATAAATGTGAATAATAAATTAAACAGATTCATTTCAGCCCAAAATCTATTTTTATCTCACTCCAAAGTTTTCTAAGTACTGAGAAAGTTTTTAATTTAATTTTGACAATATGTTTGTCCCACTTTTTAAATTTTAAATACTAGCCACATATTCAATTTCCTAAATTAAATATCAAACAGGGTTAAAAAGGTAAACTCACCCCACTACAGGGTCTATAATATTATTTTAACAATTTTCAGGGGTCTAGCTACTCATAACAGAGGAGTTTTTCCTAATTTTTATGAAGTCCAGGGCCTAAAACTGATTTTTAAATGAATTTACATGATTTTCTGAAGTTCCAGGGGCTAGATCAGAAGTTTCCGGGGCTAGCTCTTATTTCCCGAGAACCCCAGGGGGTAGCACGTAAGATTTCCAGTCTTTATAACGCGGGGCTGACGTGGACTGTCCGATTTAAAACAGACGGCTGATATTATAACGTCGAACCGGTACGCGGGGATTTAAACTCTACCGTGCGATTTAAAATAAACGGCGCACAAGCGGCCACGTCGCTCTGATCGAGCGCGGGCGGCGCTGCCCGGCGGCGGGAGGCGGCGATCTCGCCGGAGAGTTTCAAATCTTCGTAAATTCTTCCTAGAACTGTGATTTTATGGCATAGATCGGTGGAGGGGAGATCGGGGATCTCACCTCGGGGGTTTTCTTGAGCTCGGAGGTCCTGGAAAGCGGTCGGCGACGAGGTCCGAGGTGAATTCACGGCGAGACTCGTCGGCGCTGTGTTTGAACCGCAAACCACCGAGTTTTCTGCACCTGCGAGGTTCCCCGGAGGCGGTGGATCAAGACCAGCGAGTTAGATCGGAATTTCCGAGCGTAGATCGGGCAGAATTCACCGGAGGGGCTCGGGTTCTCACCGGAGTAAAATCGGCAGATCGCGTGGGAAAAACGGACAAGCCTGTGGTTTTTATAGACGGGGGAGGGCAGCGGGTTGGTTTAGATCGAGCTGGAGTCTTCGGGGTCCGGAAATCGGCTGGGATACGCGAGAATTCACGATCGGTTTTAATTCGGGTGAGAGAGTCCCGGCTGATCGCGGCGCGGGCGCGAGGAAGAAGAAAGCTGGCGGGCCCCGCCTGTCAGTGGGAGGAAAGGGGCGCGCGTGGCCGCGGGCTGGTGCGGAGCAGGGTTGGCCGACTGGTGGGTTTCGGCCCACTGGCCGGTTTTTTTTCTGTTTTCCTTTTTCTTTTTCTATTTCTTTTATGTTTTGAGTTTAAACTGAATTCCAGTTTGAATTTAAATTGTTGCAAAACATGCAACACGTCCAAAAATTTTTAAATTCCCCTCTTAACAAGATTTTAGGGTGTTACATGTTCCAACCAGTATACATCCAACTACAGTCTTCACCTATATTTGAGCCTACAAACCAAATGCAGCGACGTCAGATATCACGCGTCTACATCTCTATTAGGAAGGATGTGTCCTAAAACCCCCCAAGTGTGACCAAGAGAGCTTGCTTACAACGAGACGCGGAATCCAGATCGTGATGAAATTTTGGCAGCATAACCTCACGGTTCTCAACTGCACGTCCAAAATAGTGCAGCAGAGAACATCAGGCTTATACAACCAAAACTTCAATCAGATCCGGACCTCTCCGTCTCGCCATAAGCAAGCTCTCTCAGAGACTCCGAGACTGTCCAAAATAAGGATAATTCTGAACCTATACGTGTCACGTGCGTAGCGCAAGTGACACGTGCCGGTTTAAAATGGGTGACACATAGGTTACGTTACTCATTTTTTATTCATTCAATACTGTCGTAAAAAAGCTTGTTTACAACGGTTTTCATTGTTCTAATGCGAGAGAAAGGAAAGAAATAGAGAGAGAGGGAAAGGTTACGAGATGGTCAGTGAAAGTCTCGTGCACACCGTCGTGCCCCAACGAGCGCTTTGCGTCCGCACCGGCACCGTTCGCCAACAAGCCCGGCTCGACGGTTGTCCTACTAATAATTATTATACTACATGCTCTCACGACGATGTATATAGCTACATCATGAAGCAAATAATTAACACTTAATTTTCAAACAATTTTTAATTAAATAATAAAATAAAACAAACAATTAACAATTAAACTAACAACATAATATATTACTTAACATAAAATCTAATTAACACCTAACATAGCACTCATTAACAAACAAAATACAATTTATAACTACATAATCAAATAAAACAAATAATCAACAATTGAACTAACTAATACACCTAATATACAAATAATTAAACAAAAAAATAGGCTAAATTCAACTTACAACTGAAATAATACTAATAATATTACTATTTACAATTTACATAAAATAAACAACTAATTAACTCCAAATTCCACTAAAACACATATGACACATAAAATTAAAGATTAAACTTGCTAATAAAACTAATTACACAACTAATTAAACATCAAATCTCACTAAATTCAATTTACAACTATTAAAAACATGTTATCACTAATTAAACAAAAAAAATTACTCGCGGTGGTCGATGGCCGCGGTGGCGGGCTTATACAACTAATTAAACAACAAATTAAGCTAAATTAAATTTACAACTAAATAATACTAATAATAAAACTATTTACATAAAATAAACAACTAATTGAGCTCCAAATGCCACTAAATAAACATATAACACATAAAATTAACGATTAAATTTACTAAAAAACTAATTGCACAACTAATTAAACTCTAAATTCTACTAAATTCAATTAACAACTATTAAAACATGTTATCACTAATTAAGCGACAAAAAATTACTTGTCGCGGCCGGTAAAGCGGGCTTGGTCTGGCGTGGCCAGCGGCAGCGGCTCCGTGCGAAGCGGGGACGGTGCAATGCAGAAACGGGGCGGCGAGGCGCGGGGAGGCGGCGCGGAGTGGTGGCGGCAATGAGTATCTAGGATCAAAGTACACATGTAAAGCTACCAGAGGGGGGTGAATGGTAGATAAAAACTTTTTAGCGGAAGCAACAAAACACCCCTCAGCAGAAAACCGATCTGTTAAAGAAACCGTGTGTGTGACTAATCTAAACATGTTCAACTGTGACAAAACTAGTATAGATTGTAGAGAATCAAGTCACGAAGATGTCACAATAAGAATTATGAAAATCCGTTGAGAGAAACTCAAGTTACGATCGAAAGATCGAAGAAAGGTCAATCTGTCCTACGCGAGAAAAACAGTTCTGGAATAATGCAAAGAAACTCGTGTAGATCAGAAACCACAAATTCAATGACCGTGACATTTTCACAGATGATATATAATCAAGGTGTGAAGACAACCCAAAAAGAATCACATCAATTGGATCTTTAAAACTCGAGTTATGATAAAACCACCGAAGCAAGTTAGTGCTGAACAGAAACTCGACGAGAAAAACTTGTCTGAAACAAGTCGGACGAACAAGGCACAAAAGTTCCTTTAGAATACGAATTTTATGTATCAAAACACAAGAGGAACAGGCCCAAAGTCGTGCACTCCATGAGACTTGGCCTCCCTTTCTTATATAACCAGCTCTATGGCCAATCCAATTCAAACTAGGACTCCTACTCCTACTTGGATTCAAACTGTAACTTTCCAGTACTGCTCAAGACTCTTCTATACGCAGATAGAAGCAATCTTAAGACTTCCAAACACCTTAGGAACGTCACAAACATTCCTAAAACAACTCTACTTCATGCCTAACACGAAATCCTGTTATAACTAACTCGAAACTTTCCATAAACAAACCATAACTGCCTCAGCCGCAGCCTGAGCGCAAAATCCAGCCGGTTGAACCTTTTCAACCATATCTCCACTTCCATATCTCTTCACCACGCCTTGGAACCATGTTGCCACGTCCATGCACTCCTTGCACACGTGCAAACATCTTCCAACAACGTCCACGATACCTTCATATGCATTGTTCTTGATCCAAACATGTTGCGCGACCTCCTGATCAACTCAACCACAATTCCTCCCAAACTTGGTTGTTGAACCTCATCTTCTCCCTAAGACTAGTTCAATGGATCCCGTCACCAGCCATGTCTTGAACTCAAGCAACACCTGCACATGAATAAACAACCAATACTTCCGACCACAAGTCCTCGACATGACTCTCGTTAGTTCCGAAATTACAACATCTTACGTGAGCACCTCACATAAGCATATTGTAAACCATAGCAAAATGATATCAGCCATAACCACCAAAACACACCAAAAACTTAGTAAAATAATACTAAGCAAACTTTCCATAAGAGTAAAGCAAGTTTGAAACATTGCAAGTTAAAAGCAGAACCATTGCAATCAAGCTCCGAACCTTACCAAAGCTATCCGGACCTTGAACCGGAGCTTACCAAAGCTAGTCGGACCCAGCGCCAGAGCTTACGAAAGCTTAGTCGGACCTAGCACAGAACTTACCAAAACTAGTCGGACCTAGCACCGGAGCTAGCAAAAACAAGTCGCACCTAGCCAAAATAAGTTAGACCTAGACAAAGCAAGTCGGACCTTGCGTCGGACCTTGCCGGAGCTACCCAAAACAAGTCGGACCTATCGTCGGACCTTGCAGGAGCTCGGACCTAGAGTCGGACCTTGTTAAAAAGGTGTTTTGGTAGTATTCAAAACTTTTATCGTCAAAGCCAATGTATTCAGCACACATAGGTCTCACAATCTCCCCCTTGATAAATGCATTGGTAACACCACTTAAAATCCGAACATTGGCTTATTCACATGAAAAGTTTTGAAAACAATTTCTCCCCCTTTGTAAACCAGAAATAAAATGAGAAGAAAAACAAAAATACCAAAAATTCTCCCCCTGAGAAGAATCGTGCCAAAACACTTGTGAATATGTGCAATGTGTGATCAATTTCTCCCCCTTTATTCAGCAAGGTACAAAAGAGAAATTTTAATTTGTTATGAGCATATTATAACATATACATATAAAATAAAGCTCATCCAAATCATACTATCAAATAACTTACACTATCACATCAATGATATACATAAAGTAGTGTAAGCCATGCTAGAGATCAAGTGTAATTTTCAATTTAAGCAAGTCATGATCTCACAAACTTAACTATTTCAAGACCTAAAAGCATGACAGTTGTTGCTGCATTTTATTTATCATTTAAAGCACAAATTTTGATCTTATGACATTTGCAAGAGATTATATGCAGCATCAGCCTTATTCTAACTAACCAAGCCAAGCCTATGTCATTTGACAGTCAGAAGCTTAAGGACATGGTTTTAGTCATACACAACTCTTTTCAAGTTCATATCTAAGTGCAATGATAAGCCATCTCAAAAGAAGAAGTGCGATGCATGCATATTCTCTTGATTTTTTCTCATTTTTTATTTGAACATAAAAACTCAACATGTGAGTTGATTACTTGATTAATTCTTTATGATTAAAAGCACTTGTGAGCATGCAATAAGTTCAAAACAGCAAGAAAGTTCGACCATGACCAGATTTAGTGTAAGTAATTATTCCAATTACTAGACATGGTAAAAACTACAAAATGTATAATACGAGTAATGTAGTAAGAACTTTCAGCATAAAAAAGGAATCACGAAGTCATATATGCATGAAATACTATGCTCATATTATTTTAATTTCCGATTCACACATAGACTTCCCAAGTTTCAAAATTCTCCCTCAATTTAAGCCATGAGGATGCATAACCCCTATTTCACTACGAATGTAACAAAACGAGTGAAATCCAAAGGTTTTGTAAAAATGTCAGCCAATTGTTGTTCGGTATCTACATGGTGAAGCACAATGTTCCCTTTTTCGACATTATCACGGAGAAAGTGATACCTAATGTCAATGTGCTTAGTTCTCGAACGTTGCACGGGGTTTTTAGCAATGCAAATGGCACTAGTGTTATCACAAAATAGTAGAACACTATCTAGATCAACCCCATAGTCCTTAAGTGTTTGAACAATCCAAAGAATTTGTGAGCAAGCACTAGCAGCAGCTACATATTCTGATTCGGCTGTGGATTGTGCAACTGAACTTTGTTTTCTAGAGGACCAGGCAACAAGTGAATTACCAAGAAAATGACAAGCACCAGAAGTACTTTTCCTATCAATCCTACAACCCCCAAAATCAGCATCAGAAAAAGCTTTCAAAGTAACGGTTGAGGAAGAAGAAAGAAAAATGCCAAATTCTTGAGTTCCATGTAAGTACCTGAGAATCCTTTTGACGGCTTCACGATGTGAAGAACCTGGGGAGGTTCGAAACCGTGCACAAAGACATACGCTGAATTGTATGTCTGGTCTTAATGCTGTGAGATACAAAACTGATCTGATCATGCTTCTATATTCTTTTTCATCAACGGGATCACAATCTTCATCAAGTTCAAGTGTTGTTGCTGTTCCCATTGGTGTCCGAAGAGGCTTGCTTTTGTCCATGTTGAAGCACCTTAGGAGATCTTTTGTATACTTTGTTTGATGCACAAAGGTACCCTCCTTGGTTTGCTTGATTTGCAGCCCCAAAAAGTACGTGAGTTCTCCCATCATACTCATCTCAAATTCTGAACTCATCATAGCTGAAAACTTGGACACAAGATCATGAGAAGCACAACTAAAGATAATATCATCCACATACACTTTAACGAATAATGAGTCATTGCCATGCTTAAGCACAAAAAGAGTTTTATCAACCTTGCCCATGGTAAACCCCTTTTCAAGTAAGAATATTTTTAACCTATCATACCATGCTCTAGGGGCTTGTTTAAGACCGTACAAGGCTTTAGACAGTTTGTAAACATGATTAGGAAAATTTGGATTTTCAAAACCAGGTGGTTGTTTGACATAAACCTCCTCATCTATGTAGCCATTAAGAAAAACACTTTTAACATCCATTTGATATAGCTTAAAACCTTTAGATGCAGCAAAAGCTAACAAAATTCTTATGGCTTCTAATCTAGCAACAGGAGCAAAAGTTTTATCAAAATCTAGACCTTCAACTTGTGTGAAATCTTGAGCAACCAACCTAGCCTTATTCCTAACCACAACCCCATCCTCACTTTGTTTATTTTTAAACACCCATTTAGTTCCAATTAAAGTGTGACCTTGAGGTGGAGGTACAAGTTTCCTAACATTATTTCTTTCAAAATTTTCTAACTCTTCTTGCATGGCAATAATCCAAGATTCATTAGTGAGTGCGTGTGATATATCTTTGGGTTCAAAAGAAGCAACAAAAGCAGAATGAGCATGAGAATTGGGGTCAAAAAACCTGGATCTTGTAACTCGTTCATGCAAGCTTCCAATAATTTGTTGTGGAGGATGACTTTTGAGAATCCGGAGGGGAGTGGACACTTCACAAGCTTCTTCTTCTTCATGTTCATCACAAATAGATGAGCTTGTGACGTGAGGAGGATCTAGACCAGCAATGGTGGTCGTCGGTGCTGACTGTGAATCAAGATCAGGAGCTGGAACAATGTCATTAGCTGCTGAATTTTCGGGCAGCAACACCACTTCTTCCTCTTCTTCAATGAAAATGCTCTCCCCCTGCGGATATGGATCTGGACCTTCAATATTTGAACTAGTACCTGGGCTAGCTTCATCAAAAGAAACCTCACAAGTCTCCACAATTTTGTTAGTATCAAGTAAAAGCACACGGTAGCCTCTAGTATGGGATGGATAACCAAGAAACATGCCATCAACAGATCTAGCTTCAAATTTATCAAGATTACCATGTTTCTTAACAAAGCATTTGCAACCAAAAACACTAAAGTGTGTGACACTAGGCCTATGTCCAAACCTGAACTCATATGGTGTTTTACCTAGCTGAGCACGCAAGAAAACACGATTTGAGACATAACAAGCGGTTGCAATTGCATCAGCCCAAAATTTCCTAGGAGTTTGATATTCATCAAGCATAGTCCTAACCATCTCAACTAAGGTTCTGTTCTTTCTCTCTACAACACCGTTTTGTTGAGGTACATACGGTGAAGAAAATTGATGATCTATTGCATTTTCAGCACAAAAGTGATCAAACGATTGATTTTTAAATTCGGTTCCATTATCACTTCTAATTGCTCTTAAAGATCCTGGGTGATCAATTGATAATTTAAGAAATGAAGTTCTAAAGTGACTAAAAGCTTCATTCTTAGATGCCATAAAGTAAACCCAAGAGTATCTAGAATAGTCATCAACAATCACAAGAACATACTATTTACCTCCGAAGGATTGAACACGTGAAGGTCCTACGGTATCAAGGTGTAAAAGTTGACCCGGTTCAGTTGTTATAGTCATTGTGAGAGGAGCATGTGAACCTGCAACCATCTTAGCATGTCTACAAGAAGAGCACACAATTTCTTTGTCCTCTTTAAGCTTAGGCAGCCCACGTATGCGATCAAGAGCACTAACACGCGTGAGATGATCAAAGCCTACATGACCAAGTCTACGATGCCAAAAATATAAATCTTTGGAATCATTTGCAACTAGACATCTATGCTTAGAGGAAGACATATCAAAATCAGCTTTAAAAACTCTTCTAAACCGAGACATGTTAAAAATAAGCTCACTATTTGAACCTACAACTTTGCAGCAATTTTTATTGAAAATAATTTCCAGATTTTCATCTAGCAATTGTGAAACAGAAAGCAAGTTGTATTTCAAATTTTTGACAAGTGCCACATCCTTCAAAGTGTAGTGATCATACTCTAACCAAACCCTTAGCAATTATAGGAGTTGAAGAATTATCGACAAAAGTAACATTCTCTACACGTGACACAAAAGAGAGAGAGGAGAACCATTCTTTGTTACCGGTCATGTGGCGTGAGCAACCTGAATCCACAACCCAAATGTTCTCCTTCCTCAAGTGTGTAACCTACATAGAAGCACAATACATCGATGACTCAGTACTGGGGTTAGTTAAAAGGTATTTAGGAATCCAGTACTGAGTCACACGATGTCCAGCGGGAATAACATGCGAAAGCTGAAATAAAATAGTAGGTTTATGAGTCAAAGTTTGAGATTTTTTGTTCTTAACTACTGACCTATGAGGTGTTACTTGTGTAGCACGAAAATCAGTAGCTCTGGAAGCAAAAACAGAAGGTCCGAAGGCAAAAACTGAAGCTCCAGAGGCAAAAACTGAAGCTCCGGAGGTAAACATTGAATATTTCTGACTCATAACAGCAGGTTGCATGTTCCTGACATTCGGTTTAGTATGTGCAGCAAATTTTGCATTAGAGTTATAATATCTAGCTTGCATTCTTTCCTTTTTATGTTGTTTAGCTAGTTTATAACAAAAATCTATGACATGACCATCTCTACCATAATAGGTACAATGAAATTTAACTTTGTGTTCATGTCTAGATGAGCATGCAGTATGCTTATTTGAACCCGAATGTGACAACACTCCTGCGGATTTAAAAACCACTTCTTTTTGTTTAGGAACTGTTTGAATCAAACCAGTTCCTAATGATTTTATAATTTTAGGTGGATGTTCCTTAGCATGAGCATGTGAATCAAAACCTAAATCAGTTTTATCATTGCAAGACTTGGAAGAATTCAGCAGCAAATTTAGTTTCTTATTCCCATTACAAAACTGATCTAATGTCCTATGCATGTTATCAAGTTTATTTGATAGATTAAGTCAATTTTCACATGAAGTTTTTCCTTTTAATTTGCAATTGAAACAATATTTAACTTCATGAGAACGTAAAGCATTGTTCAATATAGAAATTTCTTTCATAGCATCTTGTAGTTTTTTATCAAGATCATCGCAAGTAGAACAATGCAAATCAATTTTAGAACAACAAGCATCTTTCAAGTTTTTATCATTAAGTGCAGCAAGCGTTTTGTTCTTTTCAATTTCAAGATCAAGTTTATCAAGTGTGGAGGTGTGTGCACTTCTTAGAGAGGACAATTGTTCATATATTAAATATGAGGAACAAGAATCATCACTAGGAATCAAGGATTTTAAACGATTAATTTCAGATTCTAGTGACTCAATTTTAACAGCATTGTCCCTAAGATTTTTGTCCTTTTTCTTAACAATAATAGTGGCACGAGAAATAGCATCACACATTTCTTCGCAAGTAGGACATACCTCTTCGTTGTCACTGTTGTGTTCTGCATCCTCCATACTTGATTTTGGTTTTCCCCCCATGAAGCACAAGTTTGCCAGATCATCTTCATCTTCATCACTTCCAATGTCTACATCACTCGAGCCAAGTTCTTGAAGTGCGGTGATGAAACTGTTTATCAGTTTGCGTTCTGTAAAACCCTTCTTTTTCTTGTTGGTGTTGCCAAAAGAGGACTTGACTTTATTCTGCTTTTCATCACGGTTAGAAGGACCTGAAAGGTTAGGGCAATCTGTACGAAAGTGTCCTGTCTTACCACATTCAAAGCATCGTTGAGGTCCGGAGCTTCCTCTCCTTCTAGTTCTCACATTTTGCAATGCTTTTGAGAACCTAGTAGAAAGAAGTACTAGCTCCTCCTCTGGAAACTCCTCAATCTGTTCCAGGATTAGTGAAGATAGCAAAGCAAGTGTATTGCTAGATGATTGGTCGGAGCTACACATATCACGTTGTGAGACAAATGCAATAGTCTTATTTGGGTTCTTACGTGATATAATGTTAATTTCATGAGTTTTTAGCTTAGAATAAAGCACATCTAATGTAAGAGTACTCATGACAGTGGATTCACGTATGGATGTAACTTTCATCTCCTAAATTGACATGTCTAATGCACTTAGTAATTGCCTAGCATTTTCAGCATCTGAAAAATTAACATTGACGCTACGCAAGTTGCTGAGAATTTTATTAAAGCAAACAAAGAGGTCATCAATGGACTCACCGGGTTGCATGTCAAAGCGCATGTATTCTTGAACATATCCTGTCTTACCTCCTTGATCGTGTTGGATCCTTCGTGGTAGTCACAAAGTGCTCTCCACACATCGTACGCCGATCGGAGGTGTGCAACACGGTCGAAGTCGCTCTGAGTTAGTCCTTGTATGATCAAGTTCCGGGCCTTGTTGTTGTTTTCGACATCTCTCATGTTTGTAGCCGTGACTTGATCGTTTGAAGGCACATCGTAAGGCTTGTACACCTTTTACCATATTGCAAAGCCTTGCGCCTGGATGAAAGCTTCCATGCGTGCCTTCCAAACCTGAAAATCAATACCACTAAACACACAAGGTTTGGCGGAGTATTTCTCCATGATGATTAGTCAAAACACGTGCAAATCACAAAGATTAGAGCAACCTGAATCTGATACCAATTGTAGGATCTAAGTACACATGTAAAGCTACCAGAGGGGGTGAATGGTAGATAAAAACTTTTCAGTGGAAGCAACAAAACACCCCTCAGTAGAAAACTGATCTGTTAAAGAAACTGTATGTGCGACTAATTTAAACGTGTTCAACTGTGACAAAACTAGTATAGATTGTAGAGAATCAAGTCACGAAGACGTCACAACAAGAATCATGAAAATCCGTTGAGAGAAACTCAAGTTACGATCGAAAGATCGAACAAAGGTCAATCTGTCCTACGCGAGAAAAACAGTTCTGGAATACTGCAAAGAAACTCGTGTATATCAGAAACCACAAATTCCATGACCGTGCAATTTTCACAGATGATAGATAATCAAGTTGTGAAGACAACACAAAAAGAATCACATCAATTGGATCTCTAAAACTCAGTTATGATAAAACCACCGAAGCAAGGTAGTGCTGAACAGAAACTTGATGAGAAAAACTTGTCTGAAACAAGTCGGACGAACAAGGCACAAAAGTTCCTTTAGAATACGAATTTTATGTATCAAAACACAAGAGGAACAGCCCTAAAATCATGCACTCCACGAGCCTTGGCCTCCCTTGCTTATATAACCAGCTCTATGGCCAATCCAATTCAAACTAGGACTCCTACTCCTACTTGGATTCAAACTGTAACTTTCCAATACTGCTCAAGACTCTTCTATACGCAGATAGAAGCAATCTTAAGACTTCCAAACACCTTAGGAACGTCCCAAACATTCCTAAAATAACTCTACTTCATGCCTAACATGAAATCCTGTTATAACTAACTCAAAACTTTCCATAAACAAACCATAACCGCCTCAGCCGCAGCCTGAGCGCAAAATCCAGCCGGTTGAACCTTTTCAACCATATCTCCACTTCCATATCTCTTCACCACGCCTTGGAACCATGTTGCCACGTCCATGCACTCCTTGCACACGTGCAAACACTTTCCAACAATGTCCACGATACCTTCATATGCGTTGTTCTTGATCCAAACATGCTGCGCGACCTCCCGATCAACTCAACCATAATTCCCCCCGAACTTGGTTGTTGAACCTCATCTTCTCCCTAAGACTAGTTCAATGGATCCCGTCACCAGCCATGTCTTGAACTCAAGCAACACCTGCACATGAATAAACAACCAATACTTCCGACCACAAGTCCTCGACTTGACTCTTGTTAGTTCTAAAACTACAACATCTTACGTGAGCACCTCACATAAGCATGTTGTAAACCATAGCAAAATGATATCAGCCATAACCACCAAAACACACCAAAAACTTAGTAAAATAATACTAAGCAAACTTTCCATAAGAGTAAAGCAAGTTCGAAACATTGCAAGTTAAAAGCAGAACCATTGCAATCAAGCTCCGAACCTTACCAAAGCTAACGAGACCTTGAACCGGAGCTTACCAAAGCTAGTCGGATCCAGCGCCGGAGCTTACTAAAGCTTAGTCGGACCTAGCACGGAACTTACCAAAGCTAGTCGTACCTAGCACCGGAGCTAGCAAAAACAAGTCGGACCTAGCACCGGAGCTAGCAAAAACAAGTCGGACCTAGCCAAAATAAGTTAGACCTAGACAAAGCAAGTCGGACCTTACGTCGGACCTTGCCGGAGCTACCCAAAACAAGTCGGACCTTGCAGGAGCTCGGACCTAGAGTCGGACCTTGTTAAAAAGGTGTTTTTGTAGTATTCAAAACTTTTATCGTCAAAGCCAATGTATTCAGCACACATAGGTCTCACAGAGTAAGGAGCGCGGGCAAAGGAGCGGGCCCGCTCGCGAACAAGTATAGTTCGCTAATTTACGACGGTTGTGGTTGTGAGACCTATATGTGCTGAATACATTGGTTATGACAATAAAAGTTTTGAATTATGCCAAAACACTCTTTTTGTCAAGGTCCGGCTCTAGGTCCGAGCTCCGACAAGATCCAACGTAAGGTCCGACTTGCTATGGTTAGATCCGACATGTGTTTAGTTAGCTCTGGCGGTAGGTCCGACTAGATTTGGTAAGTTCCGGTGCTAGGTTCTGCTAGCTTTGGTAAGCTCCGGCTCAAGGTCTGGTTAGCTTTGGCAAGGTCCGGAGCTAAATCGTAATGGTTCTGTTTTTACCATGCAAATATTTCAAACTTGCTTTACATCTACGGAAAGTTTGCTTAGTATTCTTTTTCTAAATTTTTGAAGTGTTATGACTGTTTACGGTGGTTAACCTTTTGCTATGGTTTGCAACATGTTTATGTGAGGTGTTCATGTAAGGTGTTGTGGTTTTCGGAACTAACATGAGTCAAGTCGCGGACTTGTGCTCGAAAGTATTGGTTATTTATTCATGTGCAGGTGTTGCTTGAGTTCAAGATATGGCTGGTGAGGGGATCCATTGAACTAGTCTTAGGGAGAAGATGAGGTTCAATAACCAAGTTCGAGAGGAAATTGTGGTTGAGTTGATCGGGAGGTCGCGCAACATGTTTGGATCAAGAACAATGTATATGAAGGTATCGTGGATGTCGTTGGAAGGTGTTTGCACGTGTGCAAGGAGTGCATGGACGTGGCAACATGGTTCCAAGGCGTGATGAAGAGATGTGTACGTAAAGAATTGGTCGAAAAGGTCCAACCGACTGGATTATGGACTCAGGCTGCGGCTGAGTCGGTTATGGGTCATTTATGGAAAGTTTGAAGTTGGTTATAATAGGATTTCGTGTTAGGCATGAAGTAGAGTTGTTTTAGTAATGTTTGGGACGTTCCTAAGGTATTTGGAAGTCTTAAGATTGCTTCTATCTGCGTATAGAAGAGTCTTGAGCAGTATTGGAAAGTTACAGTTTGAATCCAAGTAGGAGTAGGAGTCATAGTTTGAATTGGGTTGGCCTTAGGGCTGGTTGTATAAGTAAGGGAGGCCAAGGCTCGTGGTGTGCATGACTTTGGGCTGTTTCTCTTATGTTTTTATCAATAAAATTCGTAATTTAGAGGAGCTTTTGTGCATTGTTCGTCCGACTTGTTTTTGTCAAGTTTTTCTCGTCGAGTTTCTGGACAGCACGACAGTGCTTCGGTGTTTTGATCATAACTCGAGTTTTACAGATCCAATTGATGTGATTCTTTTTGGTTTGTCTTCACAACTTGATTATATATAATCTGTGAAAATGTCATGGTCATTGTATTTATAGTTTCTGATCTACACGAGTTTCTTTGCAGTGTTGCAGATCTGGTTTTTACTCGAGTATAACAGATTGACCCTCGTTTGATCTTTCGATCATAACTTGAGTTTTGTTTGACGGATTTCCGTGATTCTTGTTGTCGTGTCTTCGTGACTTGATTATTACCACTTTTGTCATGGTTGAACATGTTTATATCAGTCGCATACATGGTTTCTTTAACAGATCAATTTTCTGCCGACGGGGTTTTTGTTGCTTCCGCTAAAAAGTTTAAATCTACCATTCAGCCCCCTCTGGTAGCTTTACACGTGCTCTTCGATCTTACAATTGGTATAAGAGCCACGGTGCTCTAATCTTTATGATTTGCACATGTTTTGACTAATCATCATGGAGAAATACTCCGTAAAACCTTGTGTGTTCAGTGGCATTGATTTTCAGGTTTAGAAGGCACTTATGGAGGCTTTCATCCAAGTGTAAGGCTTCGTAATATAGGAAAAGGTGTACAAGTCTTATGACATGCCGCCAAACGATCAAGTCACGACTACGAACATGAGAGATGTCGATAACAACAACAAAGCACGAAACTCGATCATATAAGGATTAACTCAAAGTGACTTCGACCGTGTTGCACACCTCCGATCTGCATACGATGTGTGGAAAGCACTTTGTGACTACCACGAAGGATCCAACACGATCAAGGAGGTAAGACAAGATATGTTCAAAAAAGAATACATGAGCTTCGAGATGCAATCCGATGAGTCAATCGATGACCTCTTTGCTCGCTTCAATAAAATTCTCAGCAACTTGCGTGGTGTCAACGTTAACTTTCCAGATGCTGAAAATGCTAGGCAATTACTAAGTGCATTAGACATGTCAATTTGGGAGATGAAAGTTTCATCTATTCGTGAATCTACTGTCATGAGTACACTTACATTAGATGTGTTATATTCTAAGTTAAAAGCTCATGAAATTGATATAATATCACGTAAGAACCCCAACAAGTCTCTTGCATTTGTTTCACAACGTGACATGCCTAGCTATAGTCAATCTTCATCTTGTGGTATACTTTCTTTGTTGTCCTCTCTAACCCTTGAACAGATTGAATAGTTTCTAGAGGAAGAACTTGCACTCATCTCTACTCAGTTCTCAAAAGCATTGCAAAATGTGAGAACTAGAAGGAGAGGAAGTGTCGAACCTCAACGATGCTTCGAATGTGGTAAGACAGGACATTTTCGTACGGATTGCCCTAAACTTTCAGCTCCTACTTCCCGTAATGAAAAGCAAACTAGGACGAAACACTCCTCATCTGCAAACGATAAGAAAAAGAAGAAGGGTTTTATAGGATGCCAATTGGTAAATAGTTTTATCTCCGCACTTCAAAAACTTGGCTCGAGCGATGTGGACATCGGAAGCGACAATGAAGAGGTATGTCCTACTTGCGAAGAAATGTGTGATGCTATTTCTCGTGCCACTATTATAGTTAAGAAAAAGGATAAAAAGCTTAGGAACAATGCTGTTAAAATTGAGTCACTAGAATCTAAAATTAATCGTTTAAAATCTTTGATTCCTAGTGATTTAATATATGAACAATTGTTCTCTCTAAGAAGTGCACATACCTCCACACTTGATAAACCTGAGTTAGAGATTGAAAAGAATAGAGAGCTTGCTGAACTTAATGATAAAAACTTGAAAGATGCTTGTTGTTCTACAATTGATTTGCATTGTTCTACTTGTGATGATCTTAATAAGAACCTACAAGATGCTATGAATGAAATTTCTATATTGAACAATGCTTTACGTTCTCATGAAGTTAAGTATTGTTCCAATTGCAAACTAAAAGGAAAAAACTTCATGTCAAAACTGCCTAGACTTGTCTAAGAAACTTGATGACATGAATAGGACACTAGAGCGGTTTTATAATGGTAATAAGAATCTGAACTTGTTGTTGAATTCTTCTAAATCTTGCAATGATAAAAACTGGTTTAGGTTTTGATCCCATGCTCATGCTAAAGCAAATCCACCTAAAATTATGAAGTTATTAGAAAGTGGTTTGATTAAAACAGTTTCTAAACAAAAAGAAGTGGTTTTTAAATCTGCAGGATTATTGTCTCATTCGGTTTCAGATAAACATGTTGTCTGCTCATCTAGACATGAACATAAAGTTAAATTTCATTGTACCTACTGTGGTAGAGATGGTCATGTCATAGATTTTTGTTATAGACTAGCTAAGAAATAGAAAACGGGAAAGAATGATTGCTAGATCATATAACAACTGTGCAAAACTTGTTGCGTGTCCTACCAAATGTTAGGAATATGAAACCTGCTGTAATGAGTCAAAGACATGCAAAGTTTGCTTCCGAACCTACGGTTTTAGTACTACTCATTTAACACCTCGTAGGTCAGTAGTTGGGTACAAAAATCCTCAAAGTTTGGCTCATAAACCTGTTGTTTTATCTCAGCCTTTGTGTGTTACATCCGCTGGACGTCGTGTGACTCAGTACTGGATTCCTAAATGCCTTTTGACTAACCCCAGTATTGAATCATCGACGTATTGTACTTCTATGTAGGTTACATGCTTGAGGAAGGAGAAAATTTGGATTGTGGATTCAGGATGCTCATGCCACATGACCAGTAACAAAGAATGGTTCTCCTCCCTCTCTTTTGTGTCACATGTAGAAAATGTTACTTTTGCCGATAATTCTTCAAATCCTATAATTGCTAAGGATTAGGTTAGATTAAATAATTACTACACTTTAAAAGATGTGATAGTTGTTAAAATTTTGAAATACAACTTGCTTTCTGTTTCACAATTGCTAGATGAAAATCTGAAAATTATTTTCACTAAAGATTGTTGCAAGGTTGTAGATTCAAATAGTGAGCTCATGTTTAGTATGTCTCGGTTTGAAAGAGTTTTTAAAGCTGATTTTGATATGTCATCCTATAAGCATAGATGTCTAGTTGCTAATGATTCAAAAAACTTATATTTTTGGCATCGTAGACTTGGTCACGTAGGCTTTGATCATCTCACACGTGTTAGTGCTCTTGATCGCATACGTGGGCTGCCTAAGCTTAAAGAGGACAAAGAAATTGTGTGCTCTTCTTGTAGACATGCTAACATGGTTGCATGTTCACATGCTCATCTCACAATGACCATGACAACTGAACCGGGTCAATTTTTGCACCTTGACACCATAGGACCTTCACGTGTTCAATACTTCGGAGCTAAATGGTATGTTCTTGTGATTGTTGATGACTATTCTAGATACTCTTGAGTTTATTTTATGGCATCTAAGAATGAAACTTTTAGTCACTTTAGAACCTTATTTCTTAGATTATCAATTGATCACCCAGGATCTTTAAAAGCAATTAGAAGTGATAACGGAACCGAATTTAAAAATCAATCGTTTCATCACCTTTTGCTGAAAATGGAATAGATCATCAATTTTCTTCACCATATGTACCTCAACAAAATGGTGTTGTAGAGAGAAAGAACAGAACCTTAGTTGAGATGGCTAGGACTATGCTTAATGAATATTAAATTCCTAGAAAATTTAAGGTTGATGCAATTGCAACTGCTTGTTATGTCTCAAATCGTGTTTTCTTGCGTGCTAAGCTAGGTAAAACACCATATGAACTTCGGTTTGGACATAGGCCTAGTGTCACAAACTTTTCGTGTCTTTGGTTGCAAATGTTTTGTTAAGATATTGATAAATTTGAACCTAGATCAGTTGATGACATGTTTCTTGGTTACCCATCTCATACTAGAGACTACCGTGTGCTTTTACATGACACTAACAAAATTGTGGGGACTTGTGAGGTTTCTTTTGATGAAGCTAGCCCAGGTACTAGCTCTAATATTGCAGAACCAGACCCATATCCACAGGGGGGAAATATTTTCATCAAAGAAAATGAAGAAGTGATTCTGCTGCCCGAAAATTCAGGAGCTAATGACATTGTTCCAGCTCCTGATTTTGATTCACAACCAGCACCGACGACCACCATTACTGGTCTAGATCGTCCTCAAGTCACAAGTTCTTCAATTTGTGATGAACATGAAGAAGAAGGAGCATATAAATTGTCTACTCCACTCTGGGTCCTCAAAAGTCATCCTCCACAACAAATGATTGGAAGCTTGCACGAATGAGTCACACGGTCCAGCTATGATGAGTTCAGAATTTGAGATGAGTATGATGGGAGAATTCACATACTTTTTGGGGCTGCAAATCAAGCAAACCAAGGAGGGTACTTTTGTGCATCAAACAAAGTATACAAGAGACCTTCTTAAGCGCTTCAACATGGACAAAAGAAAGTCTCTTTGGACACCAATAGGTACAGCAACGACACTTGAAATTTATGAAGATGATGAAGCTGTGGGTCAAAAAGAATATAGAAGTATGGTTGGATCACTTTTGTACCTCACGGCATCAAGACCGGACATACAATTTAGCATATGTCTTTGTGCACGATTTTAAGCTTTCCCATGTGCTTCACATCGTCAAGCCGTCAAAAAAATTCTCAGGTACTTACATGGAACTCAAGAATTTGGGATTTTCTTCCTTCTTCCTCAACCGTTACATTGAAAGCTTTTTCAGATGCTAATTTTGGGGGTTGTAGAATTGATAGGAAAAGTACTTTGGGTGCTTGTCATTTTCTTAGTAATTCACTTGTTGCTTGGTCCTCTAGAAAACAAAATTCAGTTGCACAATCCACAGCTGAATCTGAATATGTAGCTGCTGCTAGCGCTTGCTCACAAATTCTTTAGATTGTTCAAACACTTAAGGACTATGGGGTTGATCTAGATAGTGTTCCACTATTTTGTGATAACACTAGTGCTATTTGCATTGCTAAAAACCCCGTGCAACATTCGAGAACAAAGCACATTGACATTAGGTATCACTTTCTCCGTGATAATGTTGAAAAAGGAAACATTGTGCTTCACCATGTAGATACCGAACAACAATTGGCTGACATTTTTACAAAACCTTTGGATTTCACTCGTTTTTGTTTCATTCGTAGTGAAATGGGGGTTATGCATCCTCATGGCTTAAATTGAGGAGGAGTTTTAAAACTTGGGAAGTCTATGTGTGAATCTAAATTTAAAATAATATGAGCATAGTATTTCATACATATATGACTTTGTGATTTCCTTTTATATGCTGAAAGTTCTTACTACATTACTCATGTTATACGTTTTGTAGTTTTTGCCATGACTAGTAATTGGAATAATTATTTACACTAAATCTGGTCATGATCGAACTTTCTTACTGTTTTAAACTTGTTGCATGCTCACAAGTGCTTTTAATAATGAAAAAATAATCAATCAACTATTCACATGTTGAGCTTTTATGTTCAAATGAAGAATTGAGAAAAAGATCAAGAGAATATGCATGCATCACACTTCTTGTTTTGAGATGGCTTATCATTGCACTTAGATATGAACTTACAAGAAGTTGTGTATGACTAAAACTATGTCCTTAAGCTTCTGATTGTCAAATGACATAGGCTTGGCTTGGTTAGTTAGAATAAGGCTGATGCGGCATATAATCTCTTGCAAATGTCATATGATCTGAATTTGTGGTTTCAAAAATAATTAAAATGCAGCAACAAGTGTCATGCTTTCAGGTCTTGACATAGTTAAGTTTGTGAGATCATGAGTTGCTTAAATTGAAAATTACACTTGATCTCTAGCATGACTTACACTACTTTATGTATCTCATTGATGTGATAGTGTAAGTTACTTGATAGTATGGCTTGGATGAGCTTTGTTTTATATGTTTATGTTATAAATATGCTCATAACAATTAAAATCTCCCTTTTGAACCTTGCTGAATACATTGTCAAAGGGGGAGAAATTGATCACACATTGCACGATTCACAAGTGTTTTGGCGTGATTCCTCTCGGGGGAGAATTTTTGTTTTTTCATTTTATTTCTGATTTACAAAGGGGAAGAAATATGTATAGGGAGAAAATTTTGTTTCGAAATTTCTTTCTCATTTGATTGTTTTCAAAACTTTTCATGTGAATAAGCCAATGTTCGGATTTTAAGTGGTGTTGCCAATGCATTCATCAAGGGGGAGATTGTGAGACCTATGTGTGCTGAATACATAGGCAATGACGATAAAAGTTTTGAATTCTGCCAAAACACTCGTTTCGTCAAGGTCTGACTCTTGGTCTGAGCTCCGACAAGATCTGACGTAAGGTCCGACTTTCTATGGCTAGGTCCGACATGTGTTTGGTTAGCTCTAGCGGTAGGTCCGACTAGCTTTGGTAAGTTCCGGTGCTAGGTTCTGTTAGCTTTGGTAAGATCCGGTTAGCTTTGGCAAGGTCCGGAGCTAAATCGCAATGGTTCTGTTTTTACCATGCAAATGTTTCAAACTTGCTTTACATCTATGGAAAGTTTACTTAGTATTATTTTTCTAAGTTTTTAAAGTGTTATGGCTGTTTATGGTGGTTAACATTTTGCTATGGTTTGCAACATGATTATGTGAGGTGTTCACGTAAGGTGTTGTAGTTTTCAGAACTAACGTGAGTCAAGTTGCGGACTTATGCTCGAAAGTATTGGTTGTTTATTCATGTGCAGGTGTTGCTTGAGTTCAAGATATGGCTGGTGACGAGATCCATTGAACTAGTCTTAGGGAGAAGATGAGGTTCAACAATCAAGTTCGGGTGGGATTGTGGTTGAGTTGATCGGGAGGTTACGCAGCATGTTTGGATCAAGAACAATGCATATGAAGGTATCGTGGACGTCGTTGGAAGGTGTTTGCACATGTGCAAGGAGTGCATGGATGTGGCAACATGGTTCCAAGGCGTGATGAAGAGATGTCGACGTAAAGAATTGGTCGGAAAGGTCCAACCTGCTGGATTATGGACTCAGGCTGCGGCTGAGTCGGTTATGGCTCATTTATGGAAAGTTTCAAGTTGGTTATAATAGGATTTCATGTTAGGCATGAAGTACAGTTGTTTTAGGAATGTTTGGGACGTTTCTAAGGTGTTTGTAAGTCTTAACATTGCTTCTATCTGCATATAGAAGAGTCTTGAGCAGTATTGGAAAGTTACAGTTTGAATCCAAGTAGGAGTAGGAGTCCTAGTTTGAATTGGATTGGACTTAGGGCTGGTTATATAAGCAAGGGAGGCCAAGGCTCGTGGTGTGCACGACTTTGGACTGTTCCTTTTATGTTTTGATCAATAAAATTCATAATTTATAGGAGTTTTTGTGCATTGTTCGTCCGACTTGTTTTTGTCAAGTTTTTCTCGTCGAGTTTCTGGACAGCACAACAATGCTTCGGTGTTTTGGTCACAACTCGAGTTTTACAGATCCAATTGATGTGATTCTTTTTGGGTTATCTTCACAACTTGATTGTCTATCATCTTTGAAAATTTCACGGTCATTGGATTTATAGTTTATGATCTACACGAGTTTCTTTCAGTGTTGCAGATCTGGTTTTTACTCGAGTAAACAGATTGACCCTCGTTTGATTTTTCGATCATAACTTGAGTTTTCTTTGACGGATTTCCATTATTCTTTCTGTTGTGTCTTCGTGACTTGATTATCTATAATATATACCATTTTTGTCACGGTTGAACATATTTAGATCAGTTGAATACACAATTTCTTTAACAGATCGATTTTCTGCCGAGGGTTTTTTTGTTGCTTTCACTAAATAGTTTAAATCTACCATTCGGCCCCCCTCTGGTAGCTTTTCATGTGCTCTTCGATCCTACAATGACACTAGCCATCTTAAATAAGCCTTATTTATGACGGCCCGAAAATGGCCGTCGTAGTGTAACTTACCACGACCGTAAATAACCTGTAACTTACGACGATCTGTTTTGGCCATTGTAAATAGTTTTATTTACGACAGCCAACCTTAAGACCATCGTAAATAAATGTAGCCATCATAAATTTAGCCTTTTCCTTTAGTGATTCTCTGTCTTTACGATGTTTATCCGCTTGTTGCTTCATTCGATTTTGAGCTACTGTAAGTTGTTCTTTAAGCATTATAATATGAGATGCTCTTGCACTGAGTAACTCATTCACCTTTCTGTCTGCTGTGCGAGGGGGCAAAGGAGAAACCAATGCATTGGCGTCGTATCCATAAAGAGCCTTGAAGGGGAAACATCCAAGTGAGGAGTGATAAGAAGTATTATACCAGTATTCAGCCATGGCCAACCATTGTTTCCATCGATGAGGAGAGGACTGCACCGAACACCTGAGATAAGTTTCTAAACACTGGTTCACTCTTTCAGTTTGTCAGTCTGTCTGTGGGTAATAGGCAGTAGACAATAAGAGATTGACATCCATACTACTGAATATATGCTTCTAGATAGCACATGTAAATATCTTGTCTCTATCTGTCCGCATGGTTCTATGGAGACCGTACAACTTAATAACCTGATCCAGCATTATAGTAGCTACCTGAGTAGCTGTAAATGGATGCTTAAGTGGTAAGAAGTGGGCATATTTGGACAATCTATCTACCACGACTAGAATAGTATCAGATCCATCTGATTTAGGAAGCTCCTCGATGAAATCCATAGTGATATCCTGCCACAACCCTTTAGGGATTGGTAATGGTTGTAGAAGACCAGCAGGAACACTCTTTTCCCCTTTTGCTTCCTGACAAATCGAAAATTGTTTCACAAAATCTTCCACATCTTGCTTCAGTCCTTTCCAGTAGAACATACGCTTGAGTCGCTGTTATGTTGCCTGAATTCCTGAGTGACCCCCCCCCCCCCAAAGCAGTATCATGACAAGCAGAAATAAGCTTTGTTCTCAGTGCTGAAATATCCCCAATCCAAATGAGCCCTTCTTTCCTGATTATCCCTCTATATAAAGAAAAGCCATTTTCATAAGGACTAGCCAATGCTAATTGAGCCAACAATTGCTGAGCCACTGCATCTGTGGCATAGGAATTTGGAACCTCCTGTATCCACATGGGTTGGATTCTTCATCATAGCAATACACATCATCTGCCCCCTCCTTGACAACGCATCTGCTGCCACGTTCTCCTTTCCTTTCTTGTATACAATCTTGAAATTGAGACCCATCAATTTTGTCATGGCTTTTCGCTGTAACTCGGATTGTAATTGTTGATCTTCCAAAAAACTGAGGCTCTTGTGATCTATTTCAATAATAAACTCAAATCCTGTAAATATGGGCGCCATCTATCAACCGCCAAAATGAGAGCTAAAAATTCCTTTTCATAAACGGACCATGGCTTATCTTTCTCAGTCAAGGCTTTACTCAAGAATGCCACAGGCCTCTCATTCTGAATCAGCACTACCCCCAAACCCACATCACTAGCATCTGTTTCCACCACAAAGGTTTCATTAAAATTAGGGAGAGCTAACACAGGTGTGGAGATCATAGCCAATTTCAATTGTTGAAAGGTAGATTCTGCCTTCTCAGTCCACAAAAATTGCTTCTTCTTTAAGATGGTTGCTAAGGGTTTAACAATAACACCATATCTCTTGAGAAACTTCTTGTAGTAGCCGGCTAGTCCCAAAAATGCTCTCAACTCAGTAAAAGTTGTGGGCACTGGCCAGCTTTTCGTCACTTCTTTTTTTCTTAGGGCCAGTTTGTACTCCTTGGGCAGATACGATTTGAGCCAAATACACCAATTCCCTCTTCACAAAATGGCACTTAGAAAGTTTTATGTAAAACTAATGTCCTTCCAATGTTTCTAACACAAATTTCAAATGCTCAAGATGTAATTGCAAAGAAATGCTATATATCAGTATATCATCAATGAATACAAGAACAAATTTCCGTAAAAATGGGGCTAGAATAGAATTTGTAACACATTGAAGAGAAGCTGAGGCATTGTAAGACCGAAAGGCATCACCTTAAATTGGTAGTGACAACAGTGAGTCTTGAATGTTGTCTTGTATTCCTCTCCTTCCTTCATCGGAATTTGGTGGTATCCATCCCTCATATCCAAGCTTGAAAATACTGAGTTCTAGATAATTCATCCAGAATCTCATCCACCAAAGGCATAGGAAATCTGTTATTAATCATCATGTCATTAAGCTTTCTATAATCAATACAGAATCTCCACAATCAATCCTTCTTTTGCACCAATAATACAGAAGAGGCAAAGGGGCTCACGCTGTGCTCAATGAGATTGGCCTTTACCAGCTCAGCTACCTGACGCTCAATCTCATCTTTGTGAAGGGGAGAATATCGGTATGGTCTAGCATTCACCGGTACCGCTCCAGGGACCAAAGGAATCACATGATCAAAAGGCCTAGAAGGAGGTAAGACCTTAGGGTCCTGAAACACTTTCTGGTAGTCTTTCAGTAACCCCTGAACCTCCGAACATATGGGCTCGGATTCGGCCGAGTGGCCTTCATGCTCCTGCACCTCAACAATTGCCATAGCCCACACATCATACCATCTATCCACTTCACTAGTTGTGTTGCTGACAACTGACGAAGTTCTTCCTGATGATTTCCCAGATTACCTTGCAACTTCACCCATGTTCCTTTGTAACTGATTTAATACATCTTGTACTCCAATAACACTGCATTGGGCTGTAAGACAAGAGCCAATCGTACCCCAGTATCGCATCATAAGACCCAAGCGATAACACTCGCATGTCAGAAACAAAGGTGTGACCGTTGCACCACCACTCCAACCCCCTGACAACCTGATCACTCCTCATCGTCTCCCCACTTGCCACCTTAACGTCCACCTGCTTGCAACACTGAATAGATAAGCCTGTCCTTTCTGCGAATACACGATCAATGAAGGACTGAGAGCTGCCTGAATTGACCAAAATAAGAAAGACCTTATTCTGCACCAATGCCCTCAATCTCAAACAGTTATGCCCTTGAGTTCCTGAGATGGCATGTTTAGAGAGATGAAAACACTCCTCCTGATTGTCTTCCCTCTCTAACTGCAGTAAAACCTCATCAGAAAGATTTACTCCGGCCTCCTCCACTGCTAAGGAATTTAGATGTGTTTGTCCTCTTTTAGAACATTTAAGTATGCGCTCGGGCTTAAACTTCTCACCACATGCATAGCACAACCCATTGATTCTCCTATAATCCCTTAGTCATTCTTTACTCAGATCCGAGACTAGACCAAGATGTGAATATTCAGACTTACCTCCCCAGCCATGTCTGATCCCTCCCTGAAGCCTTAAGGATCGAAACCTGCTTCTCTCCTGAATGTCTCTTTGTACTTTGGCAAGCACAGCGGCCCTGTTCACTGACATGGGCACTTGAGACACAACTAGCCCCTGCAATTTCAATTTCAGCCCTTTAATGAACTGAGTCACAAAGAAGACTTCATCCAGATCAGGATTATGCATGGATGTAGCATATCTGCAGTTCTCAAACTCTACAATGTATTCTTCTAAACCCCCAGCCTGTCGCAAATGCAGCAACTCTTGCATCGCCTGTGGTTACTCATAGGATCCAAACTTCTTCATGCCTCCATAAAATTCACCCAGGTGCTCAAACCATCTGTGATCTTATACACCTGCAGCCATTTGGCTGCATTTCCCTCCATATGCTTAGAGGCCGCTCTCGCCCAAAAGGATTCCATCACATTGTAGATAGCAAAGGAATCCTCACATTTATCAATCCATATGGTAGGGTTGTCACCTGAGAACTTTGGAAATGAAATTTTCATCAAGGCCTTCTCAGCACCCCCAATCTCCGTGCTCTGGAACCCCCTTCACCAGTACCAACTCTATTGCTCTGCCCTCCTCTCCTGGTGCCCTTCTCCCCGGACATCCTCCTAGCCACACCTTCAGACTTCCGTGTCGCCAATGGTGGTGTTCGCCTATCCTACCCACTTCTCCTCGCTGTAAACCTACCTTGATCGCGCATGGATGCAAGCGACTGCTCCTCCAAAAAATCCTCCATCTCCTCTGCCATGCGTTCAAGGGACAATGTCGCAACCCTCTTGCCCATCTCTTCCACTTGTTTAAACAACACAAACCTCCCCTTCATCGCCTGTTCCGGCAATGAGGCCGCCAACGCCTGTTGCCCCCACTAAATCCCGTTGCACCCTATCCAACCTCTCCATTCGAACTGAGATTGCATCTAGTGCAGCGAACACCATATCCCACTCCCCATTCTCTCAATGAGAAGCCTTCGCCATCACATCCAGCACGAAGCGAGTCTGGATGGACGGTTTCTCTATAGGTGCCGTGGCTGCAAGTTGCACCACTCTCCGATCACCACCAACCTCCCGATACTGTCCTTCCTCGATCACCAAATCAGATACAAACTGCGCCCGTCCTCTAAAAATTTCAAGCGCCGGGAAGAAATAAGCTCTGATACCAGCTGTGACGTCCGGCGACCAACGAGGCGTCGTCCCGCCGACATGAGAAGTCCAGCCGCCGCAGCGGCAATGCGAGCGCACGCGCGAAGAGGACAACACAAGAGAAAATGGAATTATGTTGGGGAAATTTTCTTTCTGCCTCTCCAGTTCACCGACCTCCTCTTTAAATACCCGTGGGTAGCAGCCCGTGGGTCCGCCTTCACACACACCCCTTCAGCCCCACACCAGCCTTACACAACTCCCCGATGCTTCACTCAACCATGAGCCTACTCAGTGACCTCCTTCTTCAAATCCCCTAGCTTTTCCAATGGCTCCGCCGAAATCCCTGAGCTCCTCGGATGGCTCTTTGGTAACATGTGGCTAGCCAGGAATGCAGCAACAAGACACTAACAGCGAGCTAGAGCAAGTTTGTGCCGGCTTCATGGGGGGTGTCATGATTGCGACTGGCAACGGTGGCGGTGGCATTCAGATCTAGCAGGCTGACAATTTGGCATTTCAATGGTAAATCTAGACAGGTCGGGGAGTGGCCAGTGTGGGCCCGACAGTGCAAGTTGTGGGCGCGCGGCGGACGCCAGTGAAGACCATGAGAGTGAAAGTGAAAAAAAAGACAGAGCTATTGTGGCATCACTTTCCCTTCAAACGATAGAAAATGTCCAGCTAGGGATGTTGAAATTCTGGGACTAGAGATAATAACAAAAATGATTAAGTCTATCTTTCATCCCTTAACTATTCTCTATTTAATTTTTGTCCCCCATCTCTTATATTAGTTAGATTTAGTTTCTCATCTCTTAATACCTACTATAAATTTGATTCAGTCCCTAAGTAGCTTTTATGGTAGTTTTATAAACTTGACAATGTTGACTATAATAATACCTACTATAAATTTGATGTCTAAGATTATTTATCTCTTCTCTCTTGCAGTCAGAAAAAACTCTCGATTCAGCTGCTTCCCCTACTCAGTATCTCCTTAGCACTTCTAATGAGGCCACCTCGCACGCTGCTCTGAGCTAGTTTGTCGTGTCACTTTACCCGAACCATGGGGACCATACATACACATACGTCAGTTAATGCTACAACGCCTGTGATTGAATATATGCAATGGTGATAGTCAAGGCACCTATGGTCTAAGCCAACTAGTGTTTAGAATAAGAATAGTAAGTGGATTAGATAGATTGATCTGCAGCTGAGTATGAGTAAGATAGAAGGCCACATATATATGATTTAGTCCGTGTAGCTAAGTCAATAAAACTACCATGAAAACTATTTAAGGAGTCTCTTAAGTGGTGTTAAGAGATGGAAGATCAAATCTAACCTGTATAAGAGATGAGAAACAAAAATTAAACTGAAAACAATAGTTAAATGACTAAAGTTAGACTTAATCCTAACAAATAGACTCAATGAGAAAAAACCACTACTTCTCTAGTGCCCCAGCGGTTAGGCGCTCCCACACCCCCGCAGCCCAAATGCATAACAAAAGATATATGAAAATATCCCGCAAGTAAAATCCTCTCTTAAGTGTTGAAAATCCTTGTGTTGGACAAAATATACATATCCTGATAATTATTTGAGCAGCTCAAAATTACATTGTGCAATGAGCAATGTCAAACTGGCCCCTGCAGAGGATCTATGGGCTTGCATCCAACTCATCAAAGACATAACAAGGAAAGCTCGGTAATGCCACGTGGAAAGATACATCTGAAATGTACTAAAGAGCAGCAAGCAATTACATATTCAGAATAAAAAATGCCAAACTAGAAGCCAATAAGATTGTTCTACCACCAAGCCACCAAAAATAGTTGCTCTAAAGATTAAGGTAGAACAAGATGAACAAAACATCATACCAGTTTGGATCAGAATCATCAGATCCATTCAACAATTCGCTCATACACAAAATAATACTAGTTATAGGTTAGTTAGATTTCATTACGGTCATGAATGAATGAATGAGTGGAAGCAATATGATCTTCAATGCACTGGATTTTGTGCTAAAAGCTTCCTGTATAAACACTTGTGTTGATAAAAAACTAGTGTGGGGACCACCGCCCTGACAATCCAGGAATCGCATTGGGTGGTGTCGTGCGATACGACACATAACAGCACATGACCGAAAAGAACACACACAACAACAACATATGTTTTAAATATATACTGTTGTTAGAATTTACAAATAATGTGCAGGCGTACATTGCAGCGGAAGATGAGAATACAACTCACGAACTATAGCCTACGCTAAGCAAAACGAAGCCATCCTGCCCGCAGATGCTTCACACTAGCACACACCCAAACCACGGACGCGTGCAGGGTTCCAAGTGAGACTCACACCCCTCATTGGGTGCTGCCCCGCTCAGATCACCCTTACTCCCTAACGTTGTCATATGCAATGTCACCTGCAAAACTATGGATCAACAAACCGTGAGCTTATGCTCAGAAAGACTTAACCGTAACCCTACACATGTAACTCTAAATGCTAGAAATAGAGGGCTGAATAAATAAGTTTGCGTAAACTGTAAACTTGAGCTAACAGAGAGTCTTTACTTCTCGCTTTTAAGCAGATTTTATAAGTCTCGCACAATTTACATCGAGACTCCACAATCAAACAAGAAACGCTTCATCTCGATGCCACTTGCCGGATGAGAAAGGTAAATTTGGTGAGAGCTATCCTAGACCAATACATACCTTGAACCATCAACATCGAGACTCCACAATCAAACAAGAAATGCTTCTTCATATCGATGCTGCTAGCCCAATGTAGAAAGTAAATTTAGTGAATGATACTTATCCTCCATCATTTCCAATTTGAGGATTAATCACGAAGCATATTAACCCTTCCCCCCTGTTCTTACTACGTCACGACTCAGTGTATAATTATGGTCACTACCGTGAGCGAGGGTGATTCGAATCGATAGCACCCAGATGACATGACAAATATGCCCATCTGAGAAAGGTGATCAACCAATCCCCTCAACGTCGTATTTGGCAACCTTTAACAAGACACCCACATGTCGAACCGGTCCTACCAACCCGGAGTAAGTCTCACCTACGACAAACCATCGTAGTGACGACTTCTCTCTCCTTTCAGCAATCAGCATAGGACGATGGGGATTGACTCAACACTCAGGTTAACATGTTACATCAGTTTCCTGGGTCCTATACGTCCAGTATACATCCGGTACAAGATCAAACTTGTCCAGCGGGGCCGCACATGAGAACAGTCCTCAATCGACACAGGCAGGGACTATGCTCACAGGACCACGTCCTTGAGTGTTCCATCCATCCTGCCCGGTCTCCCTTCCCCAATTAAGTGGATCAATCCCAAATCATCTGATTGATCCCCCTTAATCTCTGTTAATCTCTGTTCATGAGTAGCAAACTACCTACTCGAGTTATCTCTCTTTTAATCCACATTTATCAACATTATCAAAACAATTACAATTAAGTGAAATCCTAATCTAACCAATACTCTAGGGATTTATTGGGTCATGCATGTGGAGTGTCATATAATCTAGATTTAATGCAAAATATCAATTCTAGACAATATAAAGTATATACAAAGATAAACTTGTATATTTTTGATGCAAACTGGGGCTTGCCTTATTGTTGATCCTGACTAATGTTTCTGTCAATAGAATCAAGTCAGTGGCATCCGAAGTCTTCTCGAGAATTTCCTCTATCACAATGATCAATAAAAGAATGTGTCACATTATGAATCAATGTGATATAAAAAACTACAGAACCAAAATATATGAAGAAAGATGATTCTGTGGTTGAAATTTTTACAGAACCTTTCTAAACTCATGATAGGAGTATGATAAAATTTTCAGAATTTTTTGACGAAGGAGATGGCCACAATAATTCTTGGAATATTTAACATACAATGGCTTATAGGAAATTAATCAGACTTTCTCATATTGAATAATGTGATATTCTGAGAGGTATGGACTTAAGGGTTCTAGGAAAATTTGTTTCAAAATTTTCTAAGCTTTCTGCTGGCCAGAATTGATAGTGGAGGTTTAATCTTCTTTCTGGAAATTACTTCTATTATTTTTATGCTGACTTAATTAACCCTGAGTGTCAGAGTGTGTGCGTTGCGACACTCCTCCTGGCCTGCTACGGAAGCAGCCCGTGAGGTTCTTTGATTGGAGGGGGTTTGGCGCCCTCACGCGGTCGGACTCGAGGAGTGGATGAACACCAAGATTTACGTGGTTCGCGCCACCGGAGCGTAAAACTCTTCGTCCACGGGAGTGCTTGTTGTATTTTTTGCTTGTATGTGTGTGAAAGGGTGCAGGGTTGCGAATGCGGAACCCCTTGTCAGGCAGTCATCCATGTCCTTTTATAGTCCAAGGCCGGGGTGGTTACAACGTGGCTTGGGGCCCCATAGGTGGCCCTGAAGCTATGCGAACCCTATACATGATCTAGGGTTTTGTACTCTGAGTAGAGCAGTTGGAGGGGGAGTTAAATCCTGCCGCCTGGCGCGTTGAGCGCCCCTGTCCGTGTGTCAGATGATGATGAAGACACCGTCTTGTCATCGTGTCTTCTCGCTCTTCTTGGGCGGCATAGTGCCATTGGGCGTCACTATACCACTGTCACGCCTCGCCGTCCTGTCTTGTCACTGTAATGGCGAACGGGCAGAGGACGGAGGCGTGTGTAGTGCACCATGCTTCTGGGGAAGGCGCGAGCCTTGAATGTGCAGCTTGACAGTGAACTTCCACCTTGACTTCGTCAACCCATGGCCTACGACGGTTCGTGGGGCACGTGGCAGTTTTGGAGCTCTCATCGACTAGTTTGGAGTCAGGAGACACGTGGCAGCTCCAGACCTCACCTCAGCGGGGAGGCTCGAACCGGAGCCCAGGGCACATGTCAGCTTCGGAGCTTTCCTTAGCGGGGAGGAGGCTCTGAGCCAGGAGACACGTGGCAGCTCCGGACCTCACCTCAGCGGGGAGGCCCGGACCGGAGCCCAGGGCACATGTCAGCTCTGGAGCTTTCCTCAACTCTGAGCCAGGGGACACGTGGCAGCTCCGGACCTCACCTTAGCGGGGAGGTTTGGACCGGAGAGGAGGGCACGTGTCAGCTCCGGAGCTTTCCTCAGTAGGGAGGAGGCTCTGAGCCAAGAGACACGTGGCAGCTCTGGATCTCACCTCAGCGGGGAGGCTCGGACGGAGCCCAGGGCACGTGTCAGTTCCGGAGCTGTCCTTAGCAGGGAGGAGGCTCTGAGCCAAGAGACACGTGGAAGCTCCGGACCTCACCTCAACGGGGAGGCTCGGACTGGAGCCCAGGGCACGTGTCATCTCCGGAGGACCTCCATAGTAGAGAGGGGGTTCTGAGCTAAGAGACACGTGGCAGCTCCGGACCTCACCTCAGCGTGGAGGCTCGAACCAGAGCCCAGGTCACGCGTCGGCTCTAGAACTCAAGCGCACGTGGCAGCCCCAAGGTTGACCTTGGGGCCAAGGACATGTGGCTACGCCGGGGCCCACCTCAGCAGGGAGGTAGGGCCCAGACTGTCTTTTACCCTTTACACAGGGGTACCCGGTCTGCAAGGTACCGACAGTGGCCCCCGGGCCCATCTTGGGGGAGGCAACGAGCCTGTAGGTGGGGCCTCCATCTCTTCCACGTGGAGATTTTGAACCTGCACTTTGGAAACTGGGGTGGTGGCGAGATTTCCGCGTAGTGGATGAGAGGTTGTACCTGGGAGACGAGAAGGTTACACATCCTTGGCGTAGTGGGCGCAGTCGCCAGTCGAAGTGGTAGAACATCGTCGGTGTTGTGGACACGTGTCTGCACCTGACTGTTGGGTCATGGCGATGTGCTCGAGGGGTTGTCCCAAGGTATTTACTGCGATAGCCCTTGGGTTAGCCACTGCAGTTCCACCGCGCTTTTCTCGGGAACCGCCGGATGTTCCCAAGAAGTTACCCGCCTGTCCCCCAGTGTATGATAGGTGGACCTGGGTCCTACCCATCATTGGGGGGGGGTGAGTAGCCTGCAGCGTGCAGTGGTGGAAACCCAATCGCCGCGCCTGTTGCCCTGCCAGCGGTTGCGGATGTGTATAAATGGAGGCCTTCCGGTATTGGGTGGTACCTCCCTTCATCATGCGGCCTTTGTCTTCCTCTTGCGCGCTGGAAGCCTCCACTTCCCAGCGCTCACTTCCACCTTATGCCCTTACACCGGTGGTCGTCTTCGTCCACTTTTGCGAGATGTTTGTGTGTGTGCGGCCTTTGGTGCGGCTCTCCGAGGCGTCATTCTCCTTGACGGTCCCGGATAGAAGCACAAGCCATCCGAATGACATGTCGAAGGTAAGGGAAGCCATCAGGGATAAGATCCTCGATTCGCAGGGTGTCTCTACGCAAGTATTGGGGGGTATCAGGCGCCCGACGAAGGAAGGCTTGACCTCCCGGTGCCGCCAGATCGCCCTTCTCCTACAAGGCGTCTAGAGGACATGTCCCACACGACACTGGATGTTGTTGTGGACAACTAAGTCTGCCATCGATGGCGTCTGGCCCACACAACACTGGATATCACCGTTGTCTTTGTGCGACAGATCAGTGATGCCTAAGGAGAATTGAGGCGTCAGACTGATCTGTTTGCTAGCCGTCCATGGGCTTATAGCAGGTGACTGCCTTGTTATACGGAGATTGGCTTGGGGACAACCAAGTTTTGCCATGGAGCAGAAGATTGCTGACTTGTAGCTGCTAGGTTCCTCACTTGCCTTGTATCCCCCATTGTATGTCGAAACTCTGTCACTAATGAAGACTCTTCGTTTCAAGCCTTGTGAGTTGAGTTGTTGATGTAGACTTCAGACGCTTGAAGTAGATAGCTCTTTTGTCGATGTCACGAGCTTGTTCCTCCTGGTCCTTAGCAGTGTAAGGACCCAGGGCGCTCTGGCAGTATGGCTACCACCTTTCCTAGGTCACGGCGTAAGGACCCGAGGGAAGTTTGGCCCGAGTCTTCAGCTTGTTGCAGCTGGTGCTCCAAGTCTTCTGCTTGCTGCTGCAGTGGTCCGACGTCCTGCCCGTGTGGTTCACCTACCACTGGATGAGACAGGACGTCAACGTCGGGCCCCCTGGGAGGTCCAGGATGCCAAGGACCTGTTCGGACCTGCAGGCATGGCAAAAAGGAGTAGTCGTGCTCTCTGTTCAGTCTCCCTTGTTTGTTAGCTTTGCTATGGCTTTCGGTCCTCAAGCAGACCCGCCTGCAGAAGGATAGCGCAACTCTTGCTATGGTTGAACACATGAAAAAGTGACTGGCCACACGGCCAGAGTAGTATGGAAAGAAAGCACGAAAAAAGTGGGGGCAATGTCCGGGGCCAGGTTACTTTTCTGCCATAGGCGTGTACCTTCCGGCCCCCAAGTACTCAGTTGTAGTGTAGGTGAGGCATGCTTAGGGTACGGAACCAGGCTAAGCAAGCTGCGCATCCTAGACCCCCCGCGGGCGTTAACCTTTCAGCGAGAAGGCCTTCCAGTGCCACGGTACCTAGGACAAGTATGTAAGACAGGCTCCGGACATGTGATTTACAGTTGATATGCATGAACGAGCATAAACTGTAAAGAAGGTACGCAGGGTAGGATAATATTTTCCCTTTTCAGGCTTCCTTCATAGGAGGAAACAAGCCGTATAAGAAGGCAGCGACCCGCTCCGGATGAGAAGAATAGCAGGACTCCTCCAGAGCTTAGCTGTTCTAAGCGCTGTTCCTAGAGCTATGACACCTTTCCAGAGAAAATAGAACCCTACCGCTGCGCTAAGGATAGAACTTACATAGGTGTTCTATGTTCCATGGATTGGGTAGAGGTACCCCATCCTCCGTGGCTAGGTGGGCACCCGGGGCGGCATACTTGTGTCACTCGGAAGGGACCCTCCCAGCTAGGGGAGAGTTTGTTCCACCCTTCTTGAGAATGTATTTGCCGAAGCACCAGGTCACCCACCTCGAGCTGTCTACTCCGCACGAACTGCTGTTGGTAACGCCGGAGCGCTTGACGGTATCGTGCATTTCGAACAGCTCCTTGCCACCTTCGCTCATCGACAAGGTCGATATCTTCACGCCGGAGCTGATCCTGTGTGGCTTCATCGTACGCTCGGACACGGGATGAGCCCATAGTGATTTTTGGGGGAAATACGACCTCAGCCCCATACACCAAGAAGAAGGGTGTTTCCCCTGTCGAGCGATTGAAGGACGTTTGGCTAGCCCCATAGTGCACACGGAAGCTCTTCAACCCAATTGGCACCGTGCTTCTTCAAGCTGTTAAAGGTGCGCGTCTTGAGTCTCTGAGTATCTCGGCGTTTGCTCTTTTGACTTGACCGTTACTCTCTGGGTGAGCAATAGAAGCATAGGAAACTTGGATGCCGAGGTCCTTGCAGTAGTCTTGGAACACTGCACTAGTGAACTGGGTCCCGTCGTTGTCGGTGATGATTCTGTTTGGGATCCTGAACCGGCAGGTGATCGACTTGACGACTTGACTGCTGACTGCTTGTTGATAGTTACTACAGAGGCAGCTTCTAGCCACTTGGTGAACTTGTCTACGGTGACGTAGAGGTACTGGTACCCTCTGACGGATCTGGGGAATGGTCCCAGGATGTCCAACCCCCACATAGTGAAGGGCCATGAGGGCGGGATCATCTGCAGCGTCTGCGCTGGTGTGTGGATCTGCTTAGCATGGAATTGGCACGCCTTGCCTCTCTTGTCCAAGTCAACGACATCCTGGAGAGTTGTCGGCCAGGAAAAGCCATGTCTGAAGGCTTTACCGACCAGCGTGTGGGAAGATGCATGGTTCCCACACTCACCTCCATGGATCTCTGCGAGCAGGTCGCAGCCCTCCTCCCGGGTTATGCAATGAAATAGGACTCCATTAGCGCCACGCCGGTAGAGATCCCCTTCTACCAGTGTGTATCTCTTAGCCAACTGAACGATCCGTTCAGCGGATACACGTTCATCGGGAAGGATTGTCTTTCAAGTAGTCCCGGATCTCCGTGATCCATGCGTCGGGACCTACTTGAGTGTCACACCCGGTTTTTCCGAAGAGCGACAGAGTGACTCCCACATGTATGCCAGGATCATTTTCTCATACATGTGACGACAAAGATTGAAGCATCATTATATTACAAGCCAAGTGTTCGAATATAAATAAGTCTTACATAGCGCCTCGGTGGACGATAACATGTTCACAACGTAGAAATAAACAAACAGCGGAAGATAAGTCTTGTGGGCTCCGTCATAGGTGTTGCCCGGGGGACTCCGTGAACCTAGAATCCTTCTTCGGGTCCGAAGTCTTGGTCATTGTACACCACGTCATTCCCTTGGCCTGAGTAGCAATTTAAAACCAACAGAAAAGCAAGCTTGAGTACCGTAGGTACTCAGCAAGCGTGGGAAAGTTATGTCATGCATGGCTAGAGCAAGGAGAGTTTGAACTCATGGTTAAAGCACTACGCAATTAATACCTATCACCTTAGCTTATTAAGCACCTACATTACTACATAGGTGAAATCGTCCCAATCCCCTAACCCATCATCATTATCAAGTAACCATAACATCATTTCCAATGTTAAGCTCCCCACTTAACCTTCTCAACTTCCCAATTCATCATACTCTAATCATGAATAAGTCCAAGCCGCTCTTGACCGTGAGCATGGCTGTCATGACAGTTTTGACTCTATAGAGTTTGTACCACTGTACCCACATGTAGTGATTTCATCCCCGTTGCTGGGTGGACTAAAAGAACCTCCATTATGCCAGTGGCCGCGAACCACGTTCACACTTCCGAGGTGTGTAGCCAGGAGATCACTACGAGGCCTTTACAAAGGGATTCCCGACGAGTGTGGGTCCACTGAGGTTTCACCCCTAACAACATCCAAGAGGCTCCAACCCCGCTGCAGTGGCCCCCTCTTGAGCCTTGCGGGTCATATGGTAGTCCAGCTGACATCTATTCCCCGCACCATCCAAACACCCATACTACGCCGGGGATGCACCTAATTAATTGGCCAAGCTGCCCCATCTCAGCATGTGGTTGGCACGGTAAAGCCAGGTTACATGCTCCATGAACCGGTCCTTAGGATCCAGGCAAGTACTATACACAAACCCGAGTCTCGTGCACGCAACACCAACCAAAGCATCCAACTTGCCTAGATCCCTACCTCTACATAATTCATAATATCTCATTCAAGGGTAAAGTAAACAAGTTGATGATCTCATATCCCATTTATCCCATTCTAAGCATGGCTAAGCATGAGTAGTGTAAATGAATGACATTATAACATAACTCCCAACCCAGGCTACAAGGAGCAAGATAATGAAAATCTAGGGAAACTTCCTAGCATGGGTATCACATTCCAAATTGACAATGCAATTAAATTCTAACTACACATCCTAGTATAGGATCAAAGTGGTCAAGGACACTTGCCTTCTTCCTGCTGCTCCGGGAATGGAAAGTCTTGATCTTGAAAGGTGAGAACCTGCTCTGGAGCTGGTTCTAATCATGCCATCATACACATAACAAAAGAAAACCACAATCCATATGCAATAGTCCACACATACATTCATGCAAGTCATACATGCATACCCATTTAAAGCCATACATATAATTAAGTGTTGTGTTTACCCTAGATAGGTTGCTCCTATGCATACATGCACTTTTAAACATATATTTTACCTTTAACTTTAATATTCAGATTTCTAAGTGCACACCATATATGAATTTCCAATTTGAATAAATTTTCTATATGAGATAATACACTTATTAGCCAAAAAGTTTGCATGAAACATAATTTCCTAGTCCAAATGGATTTTCAGATCTTCTACACTATTCTTGAATTGAAGTTTTAAATGTGGGGACCTCATTTGATATTTTCTAATTATGTATACCTATTTTCCTATATTTTCGGATTTATTTTCCATACCTAAAAGTGAACTTTAATACTAAAATAGCAAAAGGTATCATCTACACAGAATACATTTTGATATATTGAAAGTTGCCTAGAGGGGGGTGAATAGGCTAATAAAACCTGAAACTATTGCAAACAGCGGATAAAACTTGAAGCAGGCCGGACTACTCCGGTCTGAGGGCGAACTAGTCCGGTCAAAGTATAAATTTGAGTTTTAGGTTTCCTTTTAAGTTTATTTGAGCGGAAAATAATATGGTAGTCAAATAATATCACTAATTAGTTGTGAATGATCAGATTGTGAGATAGTAGAACAGTTTAAGGGTATTAACAAAATGAAAGCTTAACAAGTAATTCTAGTGAGCGAGTGAGATAGTAAAGGAACCAAGAAACATGATTTATCCTGAGGTTCGATTTCACACAGGAATCTACGTCCTTGTTGAGGAGTCCACCAAGGATCGGGTCTTTTCCAACCCTTCCCTCACCGAGCGATCACCAAGATCAAGCTCGGGCTCTTTCACTATCAATCAAATGTGAATACAATGCTCTTAGGGGCTACTCACACCTTGAGGCTCCCTACACCAACCAAGCAGTTCTAGAAATTAAAGTACAACTGTTAAAAACTCAAATTAATTGTTAGAGTGCAAGAGAGTCAAACCAAGATCTCAAACGTTGATCACCACGTATTTCCTCTCACAAAAACCACTAACTCCTTAAGATCCAATCTTAGGGGTCTATAAGGTGAGGAAAGAGGCTTAGAAGAGCTCTAGGAATGAGTTTTCAGCGCTTAGGTTGCTATCTTTAAAATTCTCAGCCGGGGGTCTCCTTTTATAGAAATCCCGACATCTAGCCGTTACCAACTAAAGTCCAGACTAGTCCGGTCCCAACCCCGGACTAGTCCGTTCTTGAGGGACCACTCACGTCACAAGGTTACCAACTAAAGTTTAGCGACTGTTGGACTCAAACGGTCATGAAACCCCGGACTAGTCCAGCCAAGAGCGGACTAGTCCGATCTCAGTCAATAACCTTTGTCCGTATGAGAACGGACTAGTCTGGTAAGGGCGTACTAGTCCGGCCCCAAGGGCGGACTAGTCCAGTCTTACCAGACTTAGTCTAAAAACTCTCTAATCTAGAGCTGTGGACTAGTCCAGCCAACTTCGGACTAGTCCGAGCTCACACAAGAACCTTTGTTTCGTCCTAATTTGGACTAGTCTGAAAGGTCGGACTAGTCCTGCCTGTGGAGCGGACTAGTCCGATGGCACTCAGAGACTTCTTCTCCGGACCTAAGCGGCTTAGTCCGCTTAGCGGACTAGTCCGGCCTTCTGAGACTTAGTCTCATAACGGCTCAGACTCACACGACAACAAACTAGTCCGGCTTTGAACGGGCAAGTCCGAACGCACTCAGAGACTCTTCATCCGGTCCAGAACGGATTAGTCCGGGTCCGAACGTACTAGTCCGGCCCATGGTCCGGACAAGTCCGATCTCCTTTTTTTTTCATTCCTATGACTACTTCGTCTCATGATTCTAACTTTCTACCCTTCGTTTGAGCTCTCTAATGATTCTCAAGCACTCTAAAGGAGAAGACCATGTACACAACCAGAAAATGTGAAAATTAATAGAAAATTCTATTTTCTACTCTTTCAAGTCTTCTTCTTTTCCTTTTGCTTCTTCAGAGACTCCATATCCATTTCTTTGATAAACATCTGTGCTCATACTCAGTAAAAACTTATTAGTATCTTAATTGTCATCATCAATCAACCAAAACCCACGGGGATTACCTAGAGGGACTTTCAATCTCCCCCTTTTTGGTGATTGATGACAACTCATTAAGATTTTCGATAAATAGATATAGTAGATTGTTTTCATAACATATGTGTGTATGATTCACTCCCCCTTAATGTGTGCACAAATGATTGTCAAGGGAAAATAGGCACAAGAGCGAGTTCTTTGGGAATTTCATACATACATGTGTTATGGTGGGGTGGCTAAGTGTGATGTGAACATTAACCGCATTAAGAAAGATATAACATTTACGAGGAAACATATGGCATAATATGAAGACATAAAATAGCATAGTCATTACAAAATAACATAACGTTGCATAATGTGGCATAGTTATTACAAACCATCATAAGAGCAAGACTACGACTAGACTACTCCCCCTTATTCTCTCCCCCTTTGGCATCAAGGCACCAAAAAGGGAAAGAAAAGAGAGAAAAACCTAATCACTATCATCTTCGTCTTGGTCAATTTGAGTCTCCTCGTCCTCATCTTCATCGTAATCTTCATTGTCATCCTCTTGATGAGTGTGGGAGGTAGGAGGAGCAGCTGAGGAGGATCCAAAGTAGGCAAGCTCGTCCTTTGTGAGAGTGGGAAATTCTGTCACTTCATCATCATATGATGACGGTGGAGACATAGGTATCTCCATCTTGTCGCACATGGCCTTGAGATACTTCTCTTGGCGTTGCTTCATTTTCTACGTGCAAACTTCCACCTTCCGACACGAGGAGAATATGGCCTTGAAAATTTTGAGAAGCCCACTAGAGGAGCCACTCGATGATGGAGGGATGGATGGTCCATCTGAGGAAGATGGAGCTGCAGAGGAGCTCCTGCCCAAGGACACAGGAGGGCGAGGAAGAGGAGTCGACATCTGAGGACGTAGCTTCATGTGCTTCACATCCTTTGCAAATTCCAGTCATGTGACTCTTTCTATCATGCACATGATGTATGGTGCATAGCCACAGGACCTGTTCGGGGTGTGGGAGATGTTGAAGATATCGTTGTATATGTAGTCAAAGACATTGAATCGCTCTTCTTCATTGAGCAGCTTCAACAGGTTTCTGAGATACCCCTGTATCATCCCCGCATCTCCATCTTTTGGAGCTAGAGTCTTTCTTAGAATCCTGTTCAGCACTCCAAAAAAAGGTTTTGATGTTGTGGGTTGAGGATGCCTCATAGGAGAGATATGAAGAGTACATGAAGTCCAAATCATCCTTTCCCAAGGTTCTCTCATTGTGAAATATGATCTCATAGTTTAAGTGCTCCCCAAGTCCAAGGATTCGAGCAAACTCGTCATACAGGACAGAGTAAACCACACCATTTGTCATCCAAGTGATTTTCCTATTTCCATAGGTGTGGAAGTAACAGGTGGTGTAAAATTGGACTATGACCTCAATGTTCCAATCATACTGAAAGGCCATCAAGTCCTTGATCCCATGGCGTTCTGTTGCTTCAATTACTGTATCAAAAGCTTGATGCTTCTTGTTTGCCATGTATGGCCAGTCCACCCACTGAGCATCAACTACTGGTGTCTTCATTGGGAGATAGACAAGCCGGTAGTAGTCACAATGGAAGTCGCACCAGAAGCGAGGGTCTGGTGTGGACTTCTCGTACTTATAAACCTCCTCTTCCCGGAACCTTCTGGCTTTGTCGGCTCCTTCCCCTTGAAGGTTGCACTTGCCAAATTGGGTTGGCGGTTTGGGTTGTGCATAGGAGGTGCTCTTTCAAGAGGCCCAATAGGTCCCTGTGGGGGATTTTCCCTTCCCCGTCTAGGGTTGTCACGAATGACGAATCCCCTGTTGGCTAAGGCCTTTTTCCTGGAAGGATCAACTGCTTTGCCTTTTCCTTTGTCTTGGGTTGATTTTTGGGGCTCGGCATGTTGTTTTTCTTTCAGGGTTACTAGCCTCTTCCTCCTTGGAGGATCAACGGACTTAGAGGCTTGTGCTTCCCTGTCAGCCCGTTTCTTTGTCCGAGCCTCCCTTGCAGCAGCCTCTCCTGCCTCTGCCTCGGCTGTCGCACGATAAGCGGCTTGGCGAGCCGCTTCGGCCTCGGGGTTTGGAAGAGGATTGTCACTGGGTCCTGACATGATCTGGTGAGAAAAGAAGTACTTAGTTGATGGAGCATTGCGTTTGAATTAGTTTACAACCCCAAAGTTAGGAGCTAAGACTGTATCAGCCGGACTTGTCCGGGCAGGAGGCGGACTAGTCCGCTCTGGCCGGACTTGTCCGGTTGGAGTCCGGACTAGTCCGAAATCTACAGTTTTAAACCCTAACTGAGGTGATTTGATCACTAATTCAGCAAGGTAGTCGCAATAATATGAGGGATTGCAATAATATGGTATAGGAATATCAGAGAAGGACTAAGGTACTAAAAGTATGTCCTAGAAATAAGATTTTCGTGAAAAGTCAAGGCTAGGTTAAAAAGTACCTTAGAGTGAAGAAATTTGATGAAATCCACGGTTCGAAGGAGCGGAGATGGTCGAAGAAGAGTTTCCCGCACTCCACAAGCCTTGAATCGAGGATGCCTTCGAGGGATTTGAGGGAGGACTCCAAAATCACCAATGGGGGCGAGTTTTGGAGGAGAGAAGTGGAGTGGAGGTGAATGAGGGAGAAGGGGTCAGCCCGACCCTTGGAGGTTAAGTCTCCAGGGGCCGGACTAGTCCGGTCTGTCGGACTAGGTCCGGACTAGTCTCTAGTCCGGACTTGTCTGGGTGCCGGGCAGACTAGTCCGTTGTGGACTTGTCCGCTGCATCTCGGACTTCTTAGGATGCCCGGACTTGTCTGGCCTCTAGGTCGGACTAGTCCGGCTCTTAAAGTCTAAAAATTCTTATATATTAGAATTTTGCTTTTGTTTGCGGTGGATTTACTTGCACCTGCTATATGGTCCATATATATATATATATATATATATATATATATATATATCGAACACACAATTATATGATGACCACAATATAGCTAAAAATAATATGAGAGAAGAAATAGAGGAGGAACAAGTTTTTCACAATCGTGCACATTTTTTAAAGTTGTGAAAAATTTTGAGGACTTCTATTTGCACAACTTTTCAACTCACATTCCTAGAGTCTAGGATATTCAGCTCATTTCGAAGTTCACAAAATCGTTTTTTATCTAGTGGTTTGGTGAAAATATCGGCTAGTTGTTTTTCAGTTCTTACATGTGAGATAGCTATGTCCCCCTTTATAGAATGATCTCTCAAAAAGTGATGCCGGATGTCTATATGTTTGATCCTAGAGTGCTCAACGGGATTGTGGGTTATCTTAATGGCACTCTCATTGTCACATAGGAGTGGAATGTGGTTCATATTGTGACAATAATCCCTTAGAGTTTGTCGCATCCAAAGAAGTTGAGCACAACAACTCCCGGCTACGACATACTCCGCCTCAGCTGTGGAGAGAGCAACGGAGTTTTGTTTCTTGGATGACCATGATACTAGGGACCTACCCAAAAATTGACAAGTCCCTGAGGTGCTTTTTCTATCTATTTTACATCCGGCGTAATCCGCATCGGAGTATCCGATGAGATTAAACTTAGATCCCTTTGGATACCATAATCCTAGGTTAGTTGTGTGAACTAGATATCTTAGGATCCTTTTAACGGCTGTTAAATGACATTCTTTAGGTGATGCTTGAAATCTTGCACATAAACATACACTAAGCATGATATCGGGCCTAGATGCACAAAGATAAAGTAATGAGCCAATCATAGAGCGATATACATTTTGATCCACGCTTGGCCCATCTTCATTGAGGTCAAGGTGCCCATTTGTTGCCATTGGTGTCTTGATGGGTTTTGCTTTGTCCATGTCGAACTTCTTGAGTATGTCTTGTGTGTACTTGGTTTGACTAATGAACGTGCCTTCCTTGAGTTGCTTGACTTGAAATCCGAGGAAGAACTTCAACTCTCCCATCATGGACATCTCAAACCTATCTGTCATTATCTTACTAAACTCATTACAAAAAGATTTGTTAGTAGAACCAAATATAATGTCATCGACATATATTTGGCACACAAAGAGATCGTTGTCTACATTCTTTGTGAAGGGTGTATAATCTGCTTTGCCTATCTTAAAGCCATTATCAATGAGAAAGTCTCTAAGACACTCATACCAAGCTCTAGGAGCTTGTTTGAGGCCATAGAGAGCTTTATGCAACTTAAACACATGATCAGGATATTCTTGGTCTTCAAAGCCGGGTGGTTGCTCCATGTACACCTCCTCCTTGATTGGTCCGTTTAGGAAGGCACTTTTCACATCCATTTGATAGAGTTTAAAATCATGGTGAGTAGCATAGGCTAATAGAATACGAATGGACTCAAGCCTAGCTACGGGAGCAAAGGTTTCATCGAAATCCAAACCTTCGACTTGAGCATATCCCTTTTCTACAAGTCTGGCCTTATTTCTCGTCACCACTCCGTGTTCGTCTTGCTTGTTGAGGAACACCCACTTGGTGCCTACCATGTTTGCATTTGGTCTTTTCACTAGCTCCCATACTTGATTTCTTATAAAGTTGTTTAACTCTTCTTGCATAGCTACCACCCAATCCGGATCCTTGAGTGCATCTTCCACCCTAAATGGTTCCAAGGACGACACAAAAGAGTAATGTGCACAAAAGTTAGCTATTCGAGAACGTGTCGTTACCCCTTTTGTGATATATCCAAGGATGTTATCAACGGGGTGATCTCGTTGAATGCTTTGATGAACCCTTGGGTGAGGCACTTGATTTCTTGAGTGGTTTTCTTCTTCTTCTCCACCTTGATCAACATCATGGTTTCGATTTTCTCCTTCTTCAAATTGACCGTCTTGATCTTGGGGTGCTTGAGTTTGATCTTGAGTGAGAGGTGCCAATTGTGATGAGCTTGTAGCATCTTGTCCTACATTTTCTTGGGGGCGAACTTCTCCAAGCCCCATTCTTCTTAGTGCTTCACATGGTGCTTCTTATTCATCTAATACACATTGATCAACTTGCTCCACTTGGGAGCCATTAGTTTCATCAAACACCACGTCATGTGCAATTTCAACGCACCCGGAGGTTTTGTTGAAGACACGATAAGCGTAGGTGTTTGAGTCATAACCAAGTAGGAAACCTTCATCGGATTTCGAAGCAAACTTTGAAGTCCTAGGCTTCATGCTGAGAATATAGCATTTACTTCCAAAAACTCGAAAGTAGGAGATATTGGGTTTGTTACCGGTTAGGAGCTCGTATGAGGTTTTCTTCAAAAGTCGATGGAGGTAGAGGCGGTTTGTAGCATGACAAGCGGTGTTGACCGCCTCCGCCCAAAATCGATCCGAGGTCTTGTATTCATCGAGCATGGTTCTTGCCATCTCTATGAGTGTTCGATTCTTCCTTTCAGCCACCCCATTTTGTTCGGGAGTATAAGGGGCTGAAAACTCATGTTTGATGCCCTCTTCATCCAAATATTCTTCTACTTGAGTGTTCTTGTATTCAGAACCGTTGTCACTCCTTATCTTCTTGATTTTTGAGGAAAACTCATTTTGAGCTCTCCTCAAGAACTTGTTGAGGATACCTTGAGTTTCTCCCTTATCATGCAAGAAAAATACCCAAGTGAAACGAGAATAATCATCAACAATTACAAGAGCATACTTGTTACAGCCAATGCTTATTTAGGTGACAGGGCCGAAGAGGTCCATGTGAAGCATCTCCAATGGTCTTGTTGTCATCATCACATTCTTGGCGGGATGAGCTGTTCCAATTTGTTTTCCTGCTTGGCACGCACTACATGGTCTATCTTTTTCAAAAACAACATCTTTTAGTCCATGATGTGATCCTCCTTTAGAATTTTTTGTAAGTTCCTCATTCCAACATGGGCTAGTCTTCTATGCCACAACCATCCCATGTTGGTTTTTGCTATTAAGCATGTGTCAAGTTGAGCTTTATCTATGGAAAAATCCACCAAGTAAAGCTTTCCCTTTAACACACCCTTAAAGGCAATTGAGTTATCACTTCTTCTAGAGACGGTCACATCCTCGTTAGTAAACAAGCAATTATAACCTTTCTCACATAGTTGAGGTATGGACAATAGGTTATAATCTAGTGATTCAACGTGTAGAACATGTGAAAGAAAGTGTTGAGAAGAGATTGCAATTTTACCAATACCGAGTACCCTTCCTTGGTTGTTGTCACCGAAATAGATGCCTTCATTTGGATCATCATTTTCTTCATACTCGACAAACATTTTTCTCTCTCCGGTCATGTGGTTAGTGCACCCGCTATCTAGCACCCATTTAGTGTCACCGGAGGAGTAGGCCTGCAAAACAATTTAAACTTTGCTCTTAGGTACCCAAACTTGGTTGGGTCCTTTGAGGTTAGTTACTAGGCATTTGGGCACCCACGCACAAGTTTTTGGGCTCTTGTGGAGTGGCCCAACATATTTTGCATATACCTTACCAAACTTACTTTTCATAAGGACATAAGATGCATCAAAATTATGAAATACGATAAAATTTACATTTTTGGCAATTTCTTGTGAGGTAGATGCAAGGTTGTCTCTCTTGACTTGACTTAGTTTTCTTTGACAAAGGCTACGCATTTATTATTGTTTTTAAGGATTCTAGCGTTTTGATTTCCTTCCCTAGTATAGCCAAGTCCATCTTTGATGAAGGGAGATCTTGTGATTGAATATGCACTACGTGCATATTTGATCTTCTCCTTATGATCCCACTTTTGTGTGTATTCTTGCTTTGTGCTTCTTTGAGCTCATTTTTCAAGTTTAAAACAATGCTGGCACATTTGCAAGTTTTAGAGTTGGACTCTTTACTTGTTGAGAAAGAGTTTTTGGAGGATGAATTAGTTGAGACACTTGACTTAAGTGAGTCAAGTTGTGCTTCAAGATTCTTGTGAGCTTTGGTTAAACTTACAAGTTCATCTTGAAGTACTACATTCTCACTTTTAAGCTGAACATAAGTCTCCTTGCTCATGGCAAGTTCGCTTTCAAGTGTTCTACTCTTTTCTCTCTCGAGTTCAAGGAGTTTCTAAATCTCAAGGTTTCTTTCCTTTTCAACGATAAGCAATTCTTCTTGTTGATTGAGAAGCTCTTCTTGTTCAAAAATTTCATCCGATAACATTTTCATTTTAGCTATAGCCTTTTTGTTTAATCCTTTAAACATGAATTCGTTTTCACTACTACTATCAAAGTCACTATCATCTTCAATATGTAACTTAGAAGGTTTAGACATTACCTTGCGCTTTCCTTCCTTTGCCATGAGGCATGTGTGACTTTGGCTCTTCCAATCACCCTTGTTTGGCAAGAGTGATTTCTTCATGGTTGGCCTCTTGATGGCTACGGTTGCCACTTTTTCTTCATCTTCGGAGGAGGATTCTTCGTTTGAGTCCCATTCTTCTCCGATGTGGGCTTGTCCATAAGTCTTCTTCTTTGTGAAGAATTTCTTATCTCGAGGCTTCCCATCCTTCTTCTTTCTCTTGTCATCTTCCTTGCTATGGGGGCAGTTCACAATGAAATGCCCATGTTCTCCACAGTTGTAGCAAGTCTTCTTTGTTCTTGACTTGCCCTTGTCTTTGCTCTTGTTCTCATGGTGATGGCTTCTCCTTCTCCTCATCAACCTTTTGAATCTTTTGATGAAGAACGCCATTTCTTCATCATCCATGTCCGTGCTCTCATCATCACTTTCTTCATCTTCACTTGTGAGTTGTGTTTCTTTTGCCTTGGACTTGGATGTGGCCTTGAGAGCAATGCCCTTCTTCTTGGATGAAGTGATCTTTGCTAGGTCATTGACGTGCTGGGCTTCCTTTTCCATCATCTCGTGGTTAATGATCTTCCCTAGCACTTCATCCGGAGTCATCAAGTGAAAGTTTGGACTTTCCCGGATTAAGGTGCATAGGGTCACAATGCGAGGCATAAATGCTCTTATCATTCTCTTGACCACCTCATGGTCATTCCATTTCTTGCATCCGTATGCCCGACTCTTGTTGATAATAGTTTTGAGTCGGTTGTACATTTCTTGAGGTGTTTCACCTTCTTCCATGGCGAACCTTCTAAGCTCTCCTTCTATCATCTCAGTCTTGGCTTCCCTCACGGATCGGTTTCCTTCATGTGCGATCTTGAGGGTGTCCCAAATATCTTTGGCGAGCTCCAACCCATCTACCTTGTTAAATTCTTCAATGCGTAGAGATGAGTTGAGCACGGCTGCTGCTTGTGCATTGCGATGGATTTGTTGTTCTTGTTCTAGGTGAGTTCATCCTCGTCCTCGGGGATATCTATACATGTACATACCACATGCCAAAGACTTGGGTTCAAGGAAATTAGATGCGACTTCATGTTGTGTTTCCACATTGTATAGTTAGTTCCATCAAAGTGAGGTGGTTTTCCTAGAGGAATTGATAAATAACTAGAATGAGAATTTAGACGTTCATAGTTAAAAGGTTATCGCGAGTAGTCTTGTTGACTACTCTTGAGCTTCTTCTCCAACTTCTCCTTCTTTTTCTTTTTAGCCCCCTCCTTCTTCTTTTTGAGGAGTGCCATGAGACGAAGAACTTCTTCATCTTCTTCTGTGCTTGAAACATCTTGTGGAGGAGTAACCGCTGGAGGCGGGTTAGAACCTTGTTCTTCAAAGTTGCTCGAACTTGCTCCTTTTCCATTGTTGAGATCAATTTGACTACCGACCTTGTCCCCCATCTCCTCTCTAAGTGGTTAAGCTTTTGTGGAGAGTTAGGCTCTGATACCAATTGAAAGTTGCCTAGAGGGGGGTGAATAGGCTAATAAAACCTGAAACTATTGCAAATAGCGATAAAACTTGAAGCAGGCCGGAATAGTACGGTATGAGGGCGGACTAGACCGGTCTAAGTATAAATTTGCGTTTTAGGTTTCCTTCTAAGTTTGTTTGAGCGGAAAATATATGGTAGTCAAATAATATCACTAATTAGTTGTGAATGATTAGATTGCGAGATAGTAGAACAGTTTAAGGGTATTAACAAAATGAAAGCTTAACAAGTAATTCTAGTGAGCGAGTGAGATAGTAAAGGAACCAAGAAACACGATTTATCCCGAGGTTCAATTCCACACAGGAATCTACGTCCTCGTTGAGGAGTCCACCAAGGACCGGGTCTTTTCCAACCCTTCCCTCACCGAGCGATCACCAAGATCAAGCCCGGGCTCTTTCACTATCAATCAAATGTGAATACAATGCTCTAAGGGGCTACTCACACCTTGAGGCTCCCTACACCAACCAAGCAGTTCTAGAAATTAAAGTACAACTGTTAAAAACTCAAATTAACAGTTAGAGTGCAAGAGAGTCAAACCGAGAGCTCAAACGTCGATCACCACGTCTTTCCTCTCACAAAAACCACTAACTCCTTAAGATCCAATCTTAGGGGTCTAGAAGGTGAGGAAAGAGGCTTAGAAGAGCTCTAGGAATGAGTTTTCAGCTCTTAGGTTGCTATCTTTCAAATTCTCAGCTGGGGGGTCTCCTTTTATAGAAATCCCGGCATCTAGCCATTACCAACTAAAGTCCGGACTAGTCCGTTCTTGAGGGACCACTCAGGTCACAAGGCTACCAACTAAAGTTTAGTGACCGTTGGACTCAAACGGTCATGAAACCCCGGACTAGTCCGGCCAAGAGCGGACTAGTCCGATCTCAGTCAGGAACCTTTGTTCTGTATGAGAACAGACTAGTCTGGTAAGGGCGGACTAGTCCGGCCCCAAGGGCAGACTAGTCCGGTCTTACATGACTTAGTCTAAAAACTCTCTAATCTAGAGTTGCGGACTAGTCCAGCCAACTTCGGACTAGTCCGAGCTCACACAGGAACCTTTGTTCCGTCCTAATTCGTACTAGTCTGAAAGGTCGGACTAGTCCGGCCTGTGGAGCGGACTAGTCCGATGGCACTCAGATACTTCTTCTCCGGACCTAAGCGGCTTAGTCCGCTTAGCGGACTAGTCCAGCCTCTCGGGCGGACTAGTCCGGCCTTCTGAGACTTAGTCTCATAACGACTCAGACTCACACGACAACGGACTAATCCGGCTTTGAACGGACAATTCCGAACGCACCTCAGAGACTCTTTATCCGGTCCAGAACGGATTAGTCCGGGTTCGAACGGACTAGTCCGGCCCATGGTCCGGACAAGTCCGGTCTCCTTTTTTTTCATTCCTATGACTACTTCGTCTTATGATTCTAACTTTCTACCCTTCATTTGAGCTCTCTAATGATTCTCAAGCACTCTAAAGGAGAAGACCCTGTACACAACTAGAAATGTGAAAATTAATAGAAAATTCTATTTTCTACTCTTCCAAGTCTTCTTCTTTTCCTTTTGCTTCTTGAGAGACTCCATATCCATTTCTTTGATAAACATCTGTGCTCATACTCAGTAAAAACTTATTAGTATTTTAATTATCATTATCAATCAACCAAAACCCACGGGGATTACCTAGATGTACTTTCATATATAATATCCAATAAAATATCTTTTGCCTTCCTCTCTGATGGGATCAATTTATCTTCATTTTTACCTATTTTTCAGAATTATTCCTAGCCTAGAAAAATGAATTTTCAACAAATATAAAAGTAAATAGCCCTTAGTTAGATTTCATTTCAGCCTATAATCAGTCCTCAATTTATTCTAACCCTTTTCCAGGTGCAAAAGGGATTTGAATTATCATTACATAAGAGTTTGAATCACTTATTTGAATTTAAATCCTATTCACATGTTCAAATTACTGAAATTAAGAATCCTCAGGGGTTGATGTGCAAATCCACACTGCAGTAGGGTCCAATTTATTATTTTCTAAATTTTCAGGGGTCTAAGTGTGTAAAACAGAGAGGTTTTCCTAATTTTTATTAAGTCCAGGGGCTAAAACTGATTTTTAAATACATTTACATGAATTTCTGAGGGTTTAGGGGCTAGATCAGAAGTTTCTAGGGCTAGATCCTTTTTCCTCAGAACCCCGGGGGTAGCCCGCAAGATTCCCGGCCTTTATAACGCGGGGCTGACATGGGCCGTTGGATTTTAAACGGAGGGCTGAGATTAGATCGCGAAGGGGTACACGGGGGTTTTGTTTTCATCCGCTCGATTTAAAATGGACGGGCCGCAGAGGGCCACGTCGCCCTGGCCGGGTGCGGGCGGCGCTGCCCGGTGGCGATCTCTCCGGAATTTCCCGAAATCTCATCTACCGGCCCTAGACTACCGTTTTCTCTGCACAATTTGGAGGAGGGGGAGTAGGGGGTCTCACCTCGGTGGTTTTCTTGAGCTCGGAGGTCCTAGAAGTCGGTCGGCGACGAGGTCCGAGGGGGAAGCTCGGCGGTGCTCACCGGAGCTGTGGCTAGGGTGCAAAACACGGTGCCTTCTTCACCTGCAAGACTCCCCAACGGCGGTGGCACACACTACACGCGTTAGATCGGAGAAAACGGGAGAAATTCGAAGGAAAACGGCGATGGGAGCTTCGGTCCTCACCGGGAACTGTGGCGAGTCGATCGGGGAGAAAAAGGGATGGACCTCAGTGTTTAAATGGGCGAGGGGGCGGCGGGGGAAAGTGGGGTTCGTGCTGCACCGAGAGGAGCCGCAGATTGTGGGTGCAGGCGGTGAATCCGGACGGGGGCGCGCAGCGGTTGCTCGGAGCGGGAAAAAGGCCGGGCGGCGGTTGGAGAAGAAGGTGCCGACAGGTGGGTCCCGCATGGCAGAGAGAGGAGAGGGGGGGAGATGGGTCGCAGGTTGTTGGGACGGCTGGCGGGTTTCGGCCCATTGGCCATTTTTTTTCTTTTTCCTTTCCTTTTTCTTTTTCTATTTTTGCTTCAAATTTGAATTCCAGTTTAAATTTGAAATTTCCTCCAACATGCATCACGTCCAATAAATTTGAGTTCATATTTTGCCACATTTTTGGGTGTTATAACTCTACCCTCCTTAAAAGAGATCTCGTCCTCGAGATTGGTGACTCTAGAGGAACAGATCCGGAAACTGTGCCTTGAGATCGTCTTCTCGCTCCCATGTGGCTTCTGCTTCCGAGTGGTGCTTCCACTGCACTTTGCACATTCAGATTCTTTTATTCCTTGTGATGCGTTCCATCGTCTCCAGGATCTTGACCGGCTGCTCGGCATAAGAAAGGTCTTCTCTTACGTCCACCTCATTCATGGGTAACCTATCTTCGGGTGTTCTTAAGCATTTCTTGAGTTGTGACACATAGAACACGTCGTGCACATCTGATAGGCGAGCCGGTAGTTCTAACTGATATGCCACTTCGCCTTTCCTCTCCAGAATCTGGAAGGGTCCGATGTACCGGGGTGATAATTTCCCTTTCACCTTGAACCGACAAATCCCTCGCATAGAAGACACCTTGAGATAGACATAGTCCCCTACGTTGAAAACGAGCTCTCTTCTTCGTACATCGGCATAGCTCTTTTGTCAGGTCTGGGCTATCCTCAAGTTGTTGCGGATTTCCCTCACTTTCGCCTCGGCTTCTTGTAGTACCTCGGGCCCAAACACTTTGCTTTCCCCAGTTTGGTTCCAAAACAATGGAGTTCTGCACTTCCTCCCATACAACGCCTCAAAGGGTGACATCTTCATACTAGCCTGATAGCTGTTGTTGTAGGAGAACTCCGCATACGGTAAGTTCTTATCCCAACTCCTATTGTTCTTGAGTGCACAAGCTTTCAGCATATCCTAAGGATCTGATTGGTTCTTTCGGTCTGCCCGTCGGTCTGTGGATGGTACGCAGAACTGAAATTCAAATGAGTCCCCATGGTTTCATGTACCTTCTGCTAGAACCTTGAGGTGAATTGTGTCCCTCGATCTGACACTATCTTTTTTGGCACTCCATGAAAACACACAATTCTTGACATGTACAACTCTGCCAATTTGGATCCGCTATAGCTTTCTTTCATGGGAATGAAATGAGCTACCTTAGTTAGTCTGTCGATTATGACCCATATCGAAACATATCCCGATTGGGTCCTAGGCCGTCCCACTATGAAGTCCATACCTATTTCTTCCCATTTCCATTCGGGCACTTTGAGTGGTTGCAACAGTCCCGCGGGTCGTTGGTGTTCTGCTTTCACCAACTGACATGTGTCACATAGGGCAACATGTTCCGCGACATCTCGCTTCATACCATACCGCCAATATCTGCTCTTGAGGTCATGATACATCTTCGTACTCCCAAGATGAATGGAGTAGTCGGAATCATGAGCCTCCTTCAGAATTAGCTCACGGATCTCCTTTACCTCAGGCACACAGATTCTTTTCCCATGCCAAACCGTACCTTGCTCATCTTCTCTAAACCTAGGAGCTTTATTTTCTTTGATGAGTTCTATGGTTTCTCGTATTCTCTCGTCATTCTTATGACCTTTACGTATGTCTTGCTCTAATGTGGAGTCCACTTCCATGGCGACGGCCTCACCACTGTTCGCCAGACATAGGTTGAGTTTTGCAATTTCGTCCTTCAATTCCGTAGGCGTGTCATTTAAGCTCAACATGTTGACATGCACCTTCCGGCTTAAGGCATCTGCCACGATGTTCGCCTTCCCCGGATGATAGTTAATACCCACATCAAAGTCGTTGATTAGCTCTAACCATCTCCTTTGTCTGAGGTTGAGATCTGGCTGTGTGAAAATGTACTTTAAGCTCTTATGATCTGTATATATCTCTGTCCTCTTTCCCATCAAGTAATGCCTCCAAAGCTTCAATGTGTGGACCACGGTGGCTAGCTCTAGGTCATGCGTAGGATAGTTCTTCTCGTGTTTTCGGAGCTGCCGGGACGCATAGGCAACGACATGCCCCTCTTGCATGAGAACACATCCCAACCCATGTCCAGAAGCATCACAATATACCGAAAAATTCTTCTGCATGTCTGGCATAACTAGCACTCGGGTTGTTGTCAATCTTTTCTTCAGCTCTTGGAAACTTGTCTCACACTCCGGTGTCAACGTGAACGTGATTCCCTTCTCTAACAATTTGGTGAGGGGTCTCAAGATCTTGGAGAAGCCCTCAATGAACCGTCGATAGTACCCAGCCAATCCTAAGAAGCTTCGAATCTCTCCGACATTTTCAGGGGTCTTCCACTTCTACACATCCGCGATCTTGGCGGGATCCACAGAGATTCCTCCCTCCGAGATTATATGTCCTAGGAAGGGAACTCTCTTCAACCAAAACTCACATTTGCTCAGCTTGGCATATAGTTGGTATTCTCTCAACTTCTGCAACACCAGTCTTAGATGCCCCTCATGTTCTTCTTCATCTTTCGAGAAGATGAGAATGTCATCAATGAAAACCACCACAAATTTGTCCAAATATTCCATGAATACCTTGTTCATGAGATACATGAAGTACGCCGGGGCATTAGTTAGCCCGAACGGCATAACGGGTGTATTCATACAGCCCGTACCGAGATACAAAAGCTGTCTTGGGAATGTCGGTTGGTCTTATCTTCAGTTGGTGATACCCCGACCGGAGATCAATTTTTGAGAATAGACAAGCCCCTCTCAACTGATCAAATAGGTCTTCAATGCGACGTAACAGGTACTTGTTCTTGATGGTTACCTCATTCAACGCACGGTAGTCTACGCATAGCCTCTGGGTTCCGTCCTTCTTGGGCACAAATATCACTGGAGCTCCCCATGGCGAGGAACTAGGACGAATATACCCCTTCTCTGTCAATTCCCGTATGTGTTCTTTGAGCTCTTCTAGTTGTTTAGAGTCCATCCGTAAGGCCTCTTGTAGATCGGGGTTGTTCCCGGCACTAGTTCAATCGCGAACTCCACTTCACGATCTGGGGGCATACCTGGCAACTCCTCAGGAAAAACATCTGGATATTCCTTGATGACCCTGATCTTTTCCAATTCCACGTCCACTTGATCAAGTTTAATGTCCTTTCTAGGTCCTTGGACAGCTACGAATTTCACTTTGGTGCCACTAGTGTGAGTTAGTTCCACCGTTCTAGTCGAACAATGGATAACGCCTCTATGCTTGGTCAACCAATCCATACCCAAGATAATATCTATTCCTTGTGAGTTTATCACTATGAGGTTTGCAGTAAACACTACCCCATTAATGTCTAGATTCACTTTGGGGCAAACTTGTCTTGTTCTTATTTCTCCCCCTGGAGAGTTCACTGCTAACATATGATTCATTTGTGTTGTGGCTAGATCATGCTTCTTAACAAATCCTTGAGCAATGAACGAGTGGGTAGCACCAGAATCAAATAATATGGTTGCAATGTGTAAATTTGCAGGGAACTTACCAATTACCACATCAGGTGCCTCCTGTGCTTCTTCCATGGTCATGTGGTTCATCCGTCCTCGCATCATATTCTGCTGTTGTGGCTGCATAGGCTTCTTCTTTGGGCACTTATGAGCGTAGTGCCCCACTTCATCACAGTTGAAGCATTGCACCCCAACTTTAGGTGCCTGACCTTTGTTGTCTTGGGGTGGGTTCTGTGGCCCTTGTCCTGCTGGTCTCTCTCTCCGGTCATGTGATTTGTGCATCCGCTATCTAGCACCCACTTAGATCCACCGGAGGAGTAAGCCTGCAAAACAGATTTATTCCTTTGTTTTAGGTACCCAAGCTTGCTTGGGTCCTCTCAGGTTAGTCACAAGAGTCTTGGGCACCCACACACAAGTTTTCGAGTTCCTGTGGCGTGGCCCTGTGTATTTAGCAATAACTTTTCCATATTTGTTTTTCATAAGAACATAGGAAGCATCAAATGTACGAAACAATATTTGTAAATTAGATTCATGTGATTTTTCCTTAACAAAGGTGATTCTTTTCTTCGCATGATTAAGAGTGGATATGTGTTTGTTCCTGTCAAACCCAAGACCATCTTTGACGTTGGGAGGTCTAGTGACCATATATGCGCTACGTGCATATTTGATCTTCTCCTTATCAAAGATGCCGATTTGGGAAGGATGCACATCATGAGAAGTTGAAGTATTATAAATGATATTTTTCTTACTAGAGCATGTGCAGGTTCCAATTGTTGTCGAACTCATATCTTTGGAGGAAGAGCTCTTGGAGGAAGATGAGTCACTTTGCTTTAGCGACTCAACTTGCACTTCTAGGATCTTTTTAACTCTTGACAAGTTAGCAAGCTCATCCTTGATTGCAATATGTGAGTCCTCTAGCTTTGAGTAAGTCTCCTTACTCAAGGCTAGCTCAACCTCAAGTGACTTGTTCTTCTCTCTTTCAAGCTCAAGAAGTTTTTCAACCTCTTGATATCTCTTCCTTTCACGGATGAGCATATCTTCTTGTCGGTTGACAAGTTCCTCCTTTTCAAAGATTTCATTCGACAACATTTCCATTTTCTTTAAAGCAGTTTTACTTAATCCTCTAAACATTTCTTCATTATCACTAGAGCTATCAAAGTCATCAATAGAGGTATTTAACGCAGGAGAAGTAAGTCGAACCTTTTTCTTGCCTTCTTTAGCCATAAGGCAAGTATGGTTGTTGATATCCCGTCCTCCCATGTTTGGGAAGAGTGTAGCTCTCATGGTGGGTTTCTTAACGGCAATGGTGGCCATCTCCTCTTCTTCATCGGAGGAGGACTCATCGTTTGAGTCCCACTCCTTGCCAATGTGAGCCTGATGAGCTTGTCTCCTTTTTCTGAAATTTTTCTTCTCATGTGCTTTTGTTTCCTTCTTCTTCTTGTTTTCTTCATAAGTACAGTCCACCACGAAGTGACCGTACTCTCCACAATTATAGCAAGTACGTCGAGCCTTGGATTTTCCTTTATCCTTGCTTTTCCCTTCATTTGAGTTGTTGCCATGTCTTCTCCTCAACATGCGTTTGAACTTTTTGATAAAGAGTACCATTTCCTCATCATCTAGGTCGGTACTCACGTCGCTTGTATCTCCGTCATCTTGGTCTTCATGGGTTTCTTTGAGTTTGGGTCTGCACGTTGCTTTGAGAGCAACTTCTTTCTTTTTGGAAGAGGTGAGCTCAGCTAAGTCTTTGACGTATTGAGCCTCCTTCTCTATCATTTCATGATTTATGATCTTCCCTAATAACTCATCAGGAGTCATTTTGTGAAACCCAGGGCTTTCTCTAATCATTGAGCAAAGTGTGACGTTTCTTGGCATGAAGCTCTAATCATCCTTTTGACCACCTCGTGATCAGTCCATTTCTTACTTCCATAGGCACGGATTTTGTTGATGAGTGCCTTCATCCGGTTGTACATGTCTTGAGGTGATTCGCCTTCTTCAATAGCAAATCTCCCCAACTCTCCTTAAAGCATCTCAATTTTGGCTTCACGTACAAACCTATTTCCTTCATGAGCTGTTTTGAGTGTATCCCAGATTTCTTTTGCACTCTCTAGTCCATCGATCTTAGTGAATTCTTCTCTGCTCAGTGACGATGTGATTACTGCAACGGCTTGTGCATTTCTGTGAATCTCTTGTTCTTGTTCCGGAGTGAGTTCTTCATCCGTGTATGGGATATCTATTCTTGTGCAGACAATATACCAAAGGCTGGGATTCAAGGATATTAGATGCATTTTCATGTTGTGTGGACTTTCTTTCATCGTCATGTGGACTTTCTTTCAGCACATCGAAGGCTTTGGCTTCTTGCTCCTCATCGTTGTTGTTCGTCTTCGGGATATCGTTGTTCTTCTCAGAGGCCATTGATCTCTCCGAGATGTGAGTCTCGTTGATGGAGAACTTGGCTCTGATACCAATTGAATGTGGCCTAGAGGGGGGGTGAATAGGCCTTATAGAGTTTCCTGCACACTTAAAGTAGTTGTCAAAAACTTGATTGACCGGACTAGTCCGGTTGTGTGAGCGGACTAGTCCGGTGTGCCTGAAGTGTGTAGATTGTATAAGTGTTGTGCAGGAGAATTGACGTGTTTAGCAGCGGAAATAAGAACAACAGTTATTCTATTTTGATTTTACAATGTGAGGTGTGATTATGCCCGTGAACGAGACTTAGCAACTCAAATTATGAAGTTTAGCAACTAGATATTATAATCAACAAAAAAACAAGGAGGCATGCGAGACACAAATTTTACCGAGGTTCGATCTCACCAAGAGATCTACGTCCTCGTTGAGGAGGCTCACACAGAGCCGGGTCTCTAACCCTTTCCCTCTTCAAGTCACCACACAAGGCCTACTTGACTCCACTAGCACGGGTAAGCACCGAGTTTGTGGGGCAACCTCACACGTTGAGGGCTCCCACAAGAATTACAATGAGAAAGCGATCAAATACACTCAAAAAGATTACAATGTAAAATATGAGTGTAGAGAGATCAAACCCCAAGAGCTCACAACGAAGGAATGACGATCTCCCAATCCCAAATCCAAGTGTTTGATTGATTTTCACCTTTTTCACACCTTAGATGTGTGGGGAGATGTGTTTTTGGGATCTTGGGACAGGTGGCGGCGCTAGGGTTTGAGTTTCTAGCAGTATGAGTCGTATGTCCTTGTTGGAAGGCCGTGGATCACCCATTTATATGGTTTCCAATAAGGTTATTGTCGGTACCCGCGATATGGGGTACCCTGCGCACAGGGGAAAATGCCTAAGGATCTCGCCCTTCTCCGCAGGGAGAGCTCCGAAGGCGCCATGCGTCCAGCGAGGCCGGAACTCCCTCTCCTCAGAGGAGAGATCCGGCCTCGCCACGTGCCCTTCATAAGCCGGACCTCCCCCCTCCGCGGGGGAGAGGTCCGAAGGCGCCACGTGTCCAGCGGGGTCGGACCTCCCTCTCCTCAGAGGAGAGCTCCGGGGCCGCCACATGGCCGACAAAAGCCGGACCTCCCCCTCCGCGGGGAGAGGTCCGAAGGCTCCACGTGTCCTGCGGGGCCGGACCCCCCTCTCCTCTAAGGAGAGCTCCGGGCCCGCCACGTGTCCAGCAGAAGAACGCTGCGTGCCCCCGAGCGGTAGGCAGCGGGCGTAAAGACGCCCCATACCTTGCCCGTACAAGGTATTCAAGGTCCGCGTCTTCCCAAGACGCGGAGACACGGAGCACGCCTCTGTCAGGTGCCGTTGTGCCCAGTCGCATCACAGACTGGCGCGCGGTGTCAGAACCTGCCAGCCAATAAACATAGCGACAAGACATCCCCTGCCGCCTCCGCCGTCATCAACCACTACGACTAGCAGGCGGCATGGGCAAGGCGGCAAGACGAAGACTCAGAAGCCTTCGCCAGAGACAACCACCGACCGTAACTGCGGATACGATAGTCGGCAGGCAATCTCCCCGGGACCACCTGTCGGGTCCCGGGCCCCCCTTGTAAGCCACGCGAGCCTTGGACTATAAAAGGCTCGGGTAGGCGACGTTAACAAGGGTTAGCACTCTAGCCATTCACGCCCTGGGTTCGCACTCCAGCAACTCATACGCTAGGCATAACTCATCCTCAAGCTCAGGACTCCGGTTCTGGGCAACAAGCAATACAGCGAGCTCCTCAGCTCATCATGGACGTAGGGTTTTACGCTCCGGCGGCCTGAACCACGTAAAACTCGCCGTGTCAAGCTCCTCCTTAACCCGTCCCTATGCTCAAGCTCTCCGCAAGTGACTAGCCCCTCCGAAAAAGAACCTCCGCGGGCTGCCCAGAGCAGGTCCGGGGGAAGTGTCGACCACACACTTCGACATTTGGCGCGCCAGGTAGGGGGCTTTTCCCTTGCGCGACGAGCTTTTGCCGACGAAGATGACGAAGCTACCTTCAGTGGCAAGCTCTCCTCCCCCGCGTTCACGACAGACCGTGACTAGCGGGGAATACGTGTCGACGCACTCAGGACGGAGTGTGTTGGCGCAAGCTGGGAGCCAGCAGCCGACTCCGGCAATGCAGACTCCAACCAGCATGAGATCTTCTGCAGCGATAAGCGTACCCCCACAGGGGTGCGCTAGCTGCAGCAAGAGCGCTACTGCACAATCCACCTGCTGGGGACGCACCTCATTCAGCCACCCAGCAGTGGATACGCGAGGTATACCGCCTCGTCGTCGCCGCCGCAAACCCTCGACTTCGGCGGGGACGACACTCCGGTCAACCGGCTGTGTCGCTGACGCGTACGCCAACGGTTGACGGGCAGACGGCGGATTCCAGCTCCACCAGGCTTCCGTCGACGGACCTGAGGACAGAGCTGGAACGGTGCCACCTGGGCCAGGATGCCCGGGTGTACCTCGAGCGACGTCGGGAAAGGCGTCGCAACCAAGAGGCTGGCGACAGCATGACGTCGGCCTCGACCCAGCCTGAAGAGCAGATCTTCGCCACGCGATCTCTGCCCGAGGCATACGCCACGCAGCATATGCCACAACCATATGCCCTGTAAACGGCGCCCCCGGTCTATGGAGCTGCCTTGCCCATACCGGGATACACCGTGCCAACGGCGAAATAAGCGTTCGCGGCACCAACACCTGCGGCAACAGGGGCAGGATGTGTGGCCCTGGCACCCCACCTTCGCTTCGCGAGGTGGCCGCGCAAGTTCCGGCCGCACCTGCCCGAGAAGTACGACGGCAGCGTCAACCCGGCGAAGTTTCTCCAGATCTACTCCACCGCCGTACTTGCCGCAGGAGGGGATGAGGCCGTCATGGACAACTACTTCCCCATCGCCTTGACCGGCCCAGCCCGGTCTTGGCTCATGAACCTCCCTCAGGGTTCCATAACTTCCTGGGGAGAGCTCTGTCGGCAGTTCATCGCCAACTTCGGCAGCTCCTACACCCGTCCTGGCACGGAGCTTGACCTCCACGCCATCAAGCAACAACCTGGGGAATCACTGCGCTCCTTCATCCAGCGGTTCTCCCAGGTACGTAACACCATCCCGCATATTCAAAGTACTTCTGTGGTGGTGGCGTTCCGGCAGGGTGTCCGGGACGAGAAAATGCTTGAGAAGCTCGCGACCAGAGAGGTCCGCGACGTCTCCAAGCTCTTTAGCCTGGCGGACAAGTGCACCATAGCAGCCGAAGGGCGGAACTAGCACTCTCTGCCAGCCTCCGAGTCAGGAGGGCAGCCCGGGTCCGGCGCTGCTTCCTATGGAGGTGGCAAGAAGGCCAAGAACCGGGGGAGTGGCAAGATGAAGTCATCGACCGCAGCTCCTGTCGCCGCAGCAGCGACACCCAGTGGAGCTTGGGGGCCACGCCCCCGACAAAAGGCAGCGGCAGTCGCCAGCCCCAGATGGTGACCAGGGCGGGCTATGCCCTGTGCATGGCGCCGGCAATCATACTGCTGCCGAGTGCTGGGATATCCAGAGGCTCGCAGAGCGCTTCCGCAAAGGGAGGCAGCAGAGAGCTGAGGCCCCACCCCTCCCTTAGAGGGAGGGCAAGCAGAAAGTCGATGCCTCGGTCAGCGCCGGCCACCAGGTGGGGTTCCAAGAGCCTCAGCGCGTCATGAAGACGGTGCACAACGGTGAGGACTCCAGCTCCGATGGTGACGGGCCGGGGCGATAGCCAACTATGGATACCCCGAAAAGTCAGTGGAGGCTGCACTGCTGCGGCGTCAACCTTGGAGAAGCTCCGAGTAGTCGCAGCAGCCGAAGCACCAATCACAACGGTGCAGGATCGGGCCAGCCCCACCCGAGAGCACGCCTCTGTGCCTCGGTCGTACCTCCTGGGGGCCGCCCAGGGTCTGTCAACCCCTTGAAGGCCTTGCCAGAAGGGGAAGACGCCTTGGGTCTCCCAAGAAGAGTTCGGGTTCTCCTACCCCTTGAAGGCCTTAGCCAGAAGGGGAGAGTACCCCGGGGCGCCCAGGAGAAGCCGCGCAGGACCTGATCCAGCGTGAAGATGACAACCTCAGTGGAGACTGCACTGCTGCGATATCAACCTTGGGGGAGCTCCAAGTAGTCACAGCAGCCCAAGCACCAGCCCCGATGGTGCAGAACAGGGCCAGCTCCACCCGAGTGCAAGCCTTCGTGCCTCGGTCGTACCTCCTGGGGGCCGCCCAGGGTCTGTCGACCCCTTGAAGGCCTTGCCAGAAGGGGAAGACGTCTTGGGTCTCCCAATAAGAGTTCGGGTCCTCCTACCCCTTGAAGTCCTTAGCCAGAAGGGGAGAGCTCCACGGGGCGCCCAGGAGAAGCCGCGCAGGACCTGATCCAGCGTGAAGATGACAACCTCGTCAACGAGGCTCGGCTGCAGGTGACACCCCACAACGCACGGTCTCAGCTGCTTCTCTAGTACTACCGCCAAAGGACCAAACGCGTCAGGGACCTGCAGGAAGGCAACCTGGTGCCGCGGCACGCACTTTCCCGAGAAGGACCTATAAACTCTCCCCCAGCCGGGAAGGTCCCTTTCGAGTCACGAAAGCTGCCGTCCCAAGTACACATGCCTTTCAACCGAGTGTGGGACCGTTCCCAAAACCCTTGGCATGGAACAACACTGTAAGTCCTACCCCCGAGCGTTAGTAGAACAGGGTCATTCCCTTCTGTTATAAATCCCATAAAGTCTAGGAACAGCGCTTGGGGCAGCTAAGTCTCAAGGGACGGTCCAGGACTACGTCCAGCTTAGCCTGGTTCCGACCCTAAGCGCGTAGAGTCTTGCTTCCCTTCTTGACGAGGCGGGTCATTGCCTCCATGTACATCCTGACTTCCACCTATGGGCATTAACACAGAAACCTGTTCTACCTCGCTCTCTCTCATGTGCTCATTTAAATTACGCATTAATTTTTATGGTCGTACTCTCTATGTATGTTCATCGTACATCTAGCTCCCTCTCTCCCGTGCTCATCCATAGTCAGCATTTGCTATTCCACCGAAGGCGGCTGCGCTTGAGGCACCTGCCGATGGCCAAGTGGCTCTCTCGGGCCTCCCCCAGTCAGGTGTTGCGGTGCCAGTTGGTCACCTCCAGGAAAGGCCTGCGCCGTGCATGGGGGGTCCAGGGTGTGTATCCCACTTAGCCGGCTCTGTGCCCAAAGCGTGCGCATCCTGCCCTCCGGAGGTCCAGGGGGTACAGCCGCTTTGCCTGGTTCCGTACCCAAAGCCTGTGCACTCTGCTTCCCCGGCGCACGGTCCGGTACTAGGGATCGGACGATCGTACCCGGACCTTGGAGGGAGCCGGAGCCCCAGCGCCTCACGCACAGAATTGCCCAGGCCCCGTATAACGGATCAGGATCGTAAGTCGAATAAGACTAAGAGACGGGAGGGGAGGACCCCCCGAGGAGAATTACGTTTCCTCTACCTGTGTGCAGGACCTCCAGGTTACAGCAACAGGGGCTGCATGAAGCGGGGGACAAGGAGCTACTAACTACTCCAGCATAGGATCGGAAGGTCCGGGTCCCGCCCCTTCCACAGGAGCGAGGCCCGAAGGCCCCACGTGTCCAGCGGGCCTGGAGCTCCCGCCTCACAGAGGGGGGCTCCAGACCCGCCACGTGGCTGGCGGAAACCGGACCTCCCCCTCTGAGGGGTGCTCCGAAAGCCCCACGTGTCCAGCGGGGCCGGAGCTCCCACCTCCTCAGGAGGGGCTCCGGACCCGCCACGTGGCCAACAGATCCGGACCTCCCCATGGGGCGAGCTCCGGAGACCTCAGGGGTCCTTAATACAGCAAGGACCCGTAGAAGGTGCCTGTGCAGAGCTTCGAGATTGGTAAAGGCCTCTGAGTGCCTTGCAGAGCTAAGGACTCGGCCAGGCAAAACCATGAAGAAGATAAAAAGCATCACAGGCACAAACATTCAAGAGAGTCTATTTATTCATGGCTCCATGAGCTGGTCTACAGACTCGATAAAAAGAAAGAAGCGAGTCCTAAGGGCCTCCTGGCTCGCGTCGGAACCTAGAGGCTACAAGGGCGGCCACTTCCTCAACTTCGGCCCTGGCCATCTCCTCCCGCTCCACGGCAGGACCGTCTTTCACTGGCTCCAGTGAGAAGGAGGGGTCCCGGCTCTTGAAGCAGGCCAGCACATGCGTGGCAACCTCCAAGGCCAGGCCCCGTCCCTCTGCCTCAAGCTCGCTGGCGACCACTGAGTCCAGCCTGCTCAGCTTGGTGCCAAGTGACTCCAGTGCGGGAATCACTTCAGCCACCTTCAGCGCAGGAGCCACCGCCTTCACCGGGCTGAAGCCTAGAGGGACCAAGGCGGACCCCGCCTGGTCGACGAAGCTCAAAACTGCACGGACCTCGGAGGACCGTGAAGCCAAGAGCTCCTCTACCTCGCGGCGGGCTGCTCGCAGGGCGTCGCGGCTTCCCTCGGAGGACTCCTTCTCCCTGGCCGCCAGGGAGCTTTCCCGAAGGCGAAGAGACTGAGCAAGCCGCTCCAGCTCAGAAACCCGGAAGTCGGCAGCCAATTCCCGATCCAGGACCACCTGGTGTTCGCGGGAGACCTGTTCCTCCCTCATGGCCACGTCTGCCTTCCAGGCCTCTAGCTCCCTGGTCCGAGCTCGCAGGTCAGCCTCGCCCGCCGCCAGCCGCGTGGCGACCCTCTCCGCCTCGGCAGCCGTAGAATGCTCCTGGTTCTCGACGGCGAGCTTCCGGCGCTCCAGCCTCTGACGTATCTCCTCCACCTCGGAGAGACTCTCCTCGGCCTGGGCATGTACCTCGAGGACCTCCCGGTGGAGCCGTCGCGTTTCGGCGTCCAAGCGGTCAACAGACCGTTTCAGCCGGTCGAGGAGTGCTTCCCTGAAGTCAAGCGACTCCTGCCTGGAATCGAGCTCGCCCTTGACCTTCGCGGTCCACTCCCGCAAAAGGTTCCCCCAGATGAGGAGGCGATCCCTTTCAACCGTATGCTCCTCCCGCTCACGACCAAGTGCGGCCAAGACCTGCCGGACGCTCGCTTGGGCGAGCGCGAAGGCATCCGCCAGAGGCAGTGGGGCAGCAGAGGCCGGAGCAGCACCCCCGACCTCCTCCATCACATCATCCTCAAGAAAATGCGATGCGCCAGCGACCGGGATAAGACGCCGGTCGGGAGAAGCTAGCGTCGAGACTCCGACAACCGGGCTTTCACCAACTTCTAGCCCCTCAGTCCGTGGAGAGGGACGAGGGGGGGAGTCGGCACTGAATTAGAAGCCGGGTCGCCTGGTACAGGGTTGACCTGCGCCGGCTTGGGGGCCGCGGCAGCCGTCTCGGCAGGAGAAGATGACGCTGCCGAGGAATCCGGGCGCGCTGGGACAGGAGAAACTCGCGCTGGCTCGGGGTCCGCGGCAGCTGTCCCTCTTTCCGAACGCAACGGTGTCGATCCCCCACCGGCCGGGGAAGGCCGAGAGGCGCGAACACTCCAGTGGGCCTTGAACCCCGACTTTCGAGCCGGGGCAGGACCCCCAGAGCCCGCCGTCGTCGCCAACGGCCGCTCCGCTGTCACCTGGACTGACGGAGCAGGGGATGCTCCAGAAGCTCCCCTCAACGCATCAGCCCGGGACCTCTTTGTGTCGCCACCGGAAGGAGTGCCATCTCTAGAAGCAGGAGGTGCAGGCACCCTAGATCCCCGGCTTGGCACAGATGCCGCCACTGGAGGAGATCGAGCACGTTTCTTCTCTGGGGCGGGTTGAAAGCCATGGCGAGGGAGGGCTCAAAGACAAGAAGACAAAGGCACAAGAGTCCAAGGAAAAGCACTGGGAAGTGCGAAGGGAAGCCGCAATGCGGGTAATATCCCCTTTTAAAACTTCCCAGATGCGATTCCAAACGACCTGAAATTCTTTGAATACACCGCATCGGCAACCGCTTCGGCTCCAAGACTGAGCGCCGATGACAGGTGGACCCAAGCCGCCCAGCTGAAGCGGTGGGTCAAGGAGTCAGTCTCCCAAAAAGACGAGCCGGCAAGGCACTCCGGCGGTTCCCAAAGAAAGCGCCGCAACGTGCAGAAGTGGCAGTCTTGGGAACCGCCGCAGTAAAGGCAACCATCAAGTGGGCGCACGCTCCCACGATCCCGCGACTGTTCGTGCTCCGGCAGCGGTCAATGCGGGACTTAAAGAAAGGGCACGAAACAGAAGAGACGGAGGGCCCACCTCGGGCTCGCTATCTCCCCCGAGATGGGCCCGGGGGCCACTGTTGGTACCCGCGATATGGGGTACCCCGCGCACAGGGGGAAATGCCTAAGGATCTCGCCCTTCTCCGCAGGGAGAGCTCCGAAGGCGCCACGCGTCCAGCGAGGCCGGAACTCCCTCTCCTCAGAGGAGAGCTCCGGGCTCGCCACGTGCCCTGCAGAAGCCGGACCTCCCCCCCTCCGCGGGGGAGAGCTCCGAAGGCGCCATGCGTCCAGCGAGGCCGGAACTCCCTCTCCTCAGAGGAGAGCTCCGGGCTCGCCACGTGCCCTGCATAAGCCGGACCTCCCCCCCCCCCTCCACGGGGGAGAGGTCCGAAGGCTCCACGTGTCCTGCGGGGCCGGACCCCCCTCTCCTCTGAGGAGAGCTCCGAGCCCGCCACGTGTCCAGCAGAAGAACGCTGCCTGCCCCCGAGCAGTAGGCAGCGGGCGTAAAGACGCCCTATACCTTGCCCGTACAAGGTATTCAAGGCCCGCGCCTTCCCAAGACGTGGAGACACAGAGCACGCCTCTGTCAGGTGCCGTTGCGCCCAGTCGCATCACAGACTGGCGCGCGGTGTCAGAACCTGCCAGCCAGTAAACACAGCGACAAGACATCCCCTGCCGCCTCCGCCGTCATCAACCACTACGATTAGCAGGCGGCATGGGCAAGGCGGCAAGATGAAGACTCAGAAGCCTTCGCCAGAGACAACCACCGACGTAACTGCGGATACGATAGTCGGCAGGCAATCTCCCCGGGACCACCTGTCGGGTCCCGGGCCCCCCTTGTAAGCCATGCGAGCCTTGGACTATAAAAGGCTCGGGTAGGCAACGTTAGCAAGGGTTCGCACTCTAGCCATTCACGCCCTGGGTTCGCACTCCAGCAACTCATACGCTAGGCATAACTCATCCTCAAGCTCAGGACTCCGGTTCTAGGCAACAAGCAATACAGCGAGCTCCTCAGCTCACCGTGGACGTAGGGTTTTACGCTCCGGCGGCCTGAACCACGTAAAACTCGCCGTGTCAAGCTCCTCCTTAACCCGTCCCTACGCTCAAGCTCTCCGCAAGTGACTAGCCCCTCCGAAAAAGAACCTTCGCGGGCTGCCCAGAGCAGGTCCGGGGGAAGTGTTGACCACACACTTCGACAGTTATCGTTGTAAAACCTAATACCGGACTAGTCCGGTATATGATTGGACTTGTCCGGTCTACTTCCAGTGGGTTAACCGGACTAGTCCGGTCTAAAACCGGACTTGTCCGGTGCTATGTGAAGTGGGGTTCCAGAAAGTTTAGCGGACTAGTACTGTTGCATGGATGGACTAGTCCGCAGTCCTCTAAAGAGGACAACAGAAACATGAGCGGACTAGTCCGGTCTAAAACTGGACTTGTCCAGTTGCATTCCAGTAAGCTGACCGGACTAGTCCAGTCCATGAACGGACTAGTCCGGTGTCTAGTGGATTTTAGTTGATTATTAACCCCTTACTCTTACGAAAAGTCATGAGCTCTTGGGATGTGTCTCTCACACACACCCTATACATTTACATCTAATTTGCTCTTCTAAATTACACTAAAGTCTTCCTTTTCGGGCAGCACTCTATTTTCACCTTTTTGTGTGCACCGAGCTAGTTTACTTTGTTTGTACTGCAATCATTTCATTAGGATCTCATATGCTTGTCATCAATTCTCCAAAACCCACAAGGGATACCCTAGATGCACTTTCAGGGCGTGAGGTCTGGAGGGCATCGGAGCTCAAGCCAGCGGAGGGCGTGAGGTCCGGCATCAGGGCTTGCCTCTGAGAAGGGGGCGAGGGCTGGCATTGGAGCTCGGCCCAGCTGTGGGGACAGAGGTCCGGAGGTCATCGGAGCTCAGGCCAGCGGTGGGTGTGAGATCCGGAGGTCATCGGAGCTCAGGCCAGCGGTGGGCGTGAGGTCAGGAGGTCATCGGAGCTCAGGCCGGTGGAGGGCGTGAGGTCCAGAGGTCATTGGAGCTCAGGCCAGCGGAGGGCGTGAGGTCCGGAGGTCATCGGAGCTCAGGTCAGCGGTGGGCGTGAGGTCCGGAGGTCATCGAAGATCAGGTCAACGAGGGCGTGAGGTCCTGAGGTCATTGGAGCTCAGGCCAGCGGAGGGCCTGAGGTCCGGAGCTCATCGGAGCTCAGGCCAGTGGAGGGCATGAGGTCCGGAGGTCATCGGTGGGCGTGAGGTCTGGAGGTCATCGGAGCTCAGGCCAGCGGTGGGCGTGAGGTTCGTAGGTCATCGGAGCTCACCCCCACGGAGGGGGTGAGGTCCGGCACTGCTCAAAGATCCTCCTTTCCTTGCCTCTTAGTCTTATTAGGCTTACAGTCCTGGGCCGGTATACGTGGCTTAGGCCATCCAGTGCACTCAGTCCCGGAGGTCTGGCTCCCGCTATAGTCAGGGTGTAACCGTCCGACCTCTAGTACTCAGACCATAGCACTGGGGAGGCAGAGTGCGCATGCTTTGGGTGCAGGACCGGGAAAAGCAAGGCTCCTGGACCTCCTGCTCTGGCGTAAGTCTTTTCCTGGAGGAGACCAACTGGCGTCACAGTTCCCTAACTGGGGGAGGTCCGAGAGGCCCGCGGGCCTTTGGCAGGTACCTCAAGCACGACCGCTCTCGGCACGATAGCAAATATTGACTAGGCATGAGAGTAGGAAAGGAGGGCCGAGTGTACGATGACCGTACACTGTCTAGAGCGCGGGGAGGTGATCATATAAATCAATGCATAATTTAAATGAACACCTAAGTAAGTGTTGTAGGACTTACAGAGGTAGGACTGGAGCGCCTGCCTTGAGATCCCATGCACGGACCCGCAGTGGTAGCGCCGGAGCTCCCGCCGGTACCATGCGATCCAGAGCGTTGCTTGCCGTCTTGCCTCGTCGACGAGGTAGATGACCTCACGCAGGAGTCGGTTCTGTGTGGCTTCGTCGTACGCTCAGACACGGGGGGGGGGGGGGGGGCCATGGCGAACTCCGAGGGAAGCATGACTTTGGCCCCGCATACCATGTATAAGGGTGATTCCCGTGACCCGGCACTGGGATGTCCGGCTGGCCCCCGACGTAGAGGAGCCGGTATCCCCCGACGGTACTGGGTGCAGCGTCTGCACCGGTTGTGTGGATCTGCTCGGTATGGACCTGGCACGCCTTGCATCTCCTAACCGGATTGACGGCGTCCAAGAGGCTGTCGGTCTATAGAAGCCATGCCGGATGGTTCTACCGACCAGCGTGTGGGATGGTGAGTGTCGGTACCCTCGATATGGGGTACCCCCGCACACAGGGGAAAATGCCTAAGGATCTCGCCCTTCTCTGCAGGGAGAGCTCCGAAGGCGCCACGTGTCCAGCGGGGCCGGACCTCCCTCTCCTCAGAGGAGAGCTCCAGGCCCGCCACGTGGCCAGCAGCAGCCGGACCTCCCCCCTCCGCGGGGAGAGCTCCGAAGGTGCCACGTGTCCCACGGGGCCGGACCTCCCTCTCCTCAGAGGAGAGCTCTGGGCCAGCCACATGGCCGACAGAAGCCGGACCTCCCCCTCCGCGGGGAGAGGTCCGAAGGCTCCTTGTGCCCCGCGGGACCGGACCTCCCTCCCCTCACAGGAGAGCTCCGGCCCTGCCACGTGGCCAGCAGGACGGCGCTGCCTGCCCCCGCGCGGTAGGCAGCAGGCGTAAAGACGCACCATACCTTGCCCGTACAAGGTATTCAAGGCCCGCGCCTTCCCAAGATGCGAAGACGCGGAGCACGCCTCTTTCAGGTGCCGTTGCGCCCAGTCGCATCGCAGACTGGCTCGCCGTGTCAGAACCTGCCAGCCAATAAACACAGCGATAAGACATCCCCTGCCGCCCCTGCCATCATCAACCACTACGACTAGCTTGCGGCAGGGGAAGGGCGGCAGAACGAAGACTCGGAAGCCTTCGCTGGAGACAACTACCGACATAACTTCAGATACGATAGTCGGCAGGCAATCTCCCCGGGACCACCTGTCGGGTCCCGGGCCTCCCTTTGTAAGTCGCTCGAGCTTTGGACTATAAAAGGCTCGGGTAGGCAACATTAGCAAGGGTTCGCCTCTTACGCACCCTCGCACTCTAGCCATTCGACATCTCACACCGTCAAGCTCAGGACTCCGGTTCTGAGCAGCAAGCAATACAGCGAGCAACTCTGCTCACCGTGGACGTAGGGTTTTACGCTCCGACGGCCTGAACCACGTAAAATCCCCGTGTCAGGCTTCTCCCTCAATCGTCCCTAACACTGAAGCTCTCCGCGAGTGACTAGCCCCTCCGAAAAAGAACCTCCGCGGGCTGCCTAGAGCAGGTCCGGGGGAAGTGTCGACCACACACTTCGACATTTGGCGCGCCAGGAAGGGGGCTTCTCCCTTGTGCGACGAGCTTTTGCCGACGAAGATGACGAAGCTTCCTTCAGCGGCAAGCTCTCCTCCCCCGCGTTCACGACGGACCGTGACTAGCGGGGAATACGTGTCGACACACTCAGGACGGAGTGTGTCGGCGCAAGCTGGAAGCCAGCAGCCGACTCCGGCAACGCCGACTCCGGCAATGCAGGCTCCAGCTAGCGTGAGATCTTCTGCAGCGCTGAGCTTTCCCCACGGGGGCGCGCTAGCTGCAGCAAGAGCGCTACTGCACAATCCACCTGCTGGGGACGCGCCTCAGGCCGCGACCCAGCAGTGGATTCGCGAAGTAGACCGTCTTGTCGTCGCCGCCGCAAACCCTCGACTTCGGCGGGAACGATGCCCCGGCCAACCGGCTGTGTCGCTGACGCGCACGCCAACGGTTGACGGGCAGACGGCGGACTCCAGCTGCACCAGGCTCCCATCGACGGACCTGAGGACAGAGCTGGAACGATGCCACTTGAGCCAAGATGCCCGAGTGTTCCTCGAGCGACGATGAGAAAGGCGTCGCAACAAAGAGGCCATCGACAGCATGACATCAGCCTCGACCCCACCTGAGGCGCAGACCTTCACCACGCGATCTCTGCCCCAGGCATACGCCACGCAGCATATGCCACAGCCATATGCCCTGCAAACGGCGCCCCCGGTCTATGGCGCAGCCTTGCCCATACCGGGGTACACAGTGCCAGCAGCGAACCAAGCGTTCACGGCACCAACGCCTGCAGCAACAGGAGCAGGATGTGCGGCCCTGGCGCCCCACCTTCGCTTCGCGAGGTGGCCGCGCAAGTTTCGGCCGCACCTGCCCGAGAAGTACGACGACAGCGTCAACCCGGCGGAGTTCCTCCAGATCTACTCCACTGCCGTCCTTGCCGCAGGAGGGGATGAGGCCGTCATGGCCAACTACTTCCCCATCGCCTTGACCGGCCCAGCCCGGTCCTGGCTCATGAACCTCCCCCAGGGTTCCATAACTTCCTGGGGAGAGCTCTGCCGGCAGTTCACCGCCAACTTCGGCAGTTCCTACACCCGGCTTGGCACGGAGCTCGATCTCCATGCCATCCAGCAACAACCTGGGGAATCGCTGCGCTCTTTCATCCAGCGGTTCTCCCAGGTACGGTACACCATCCCACATATCCAAAGTGCTTCTGTGGTGGTGGCGTTCTGGCAAGGCGTTCGGGACAAGAAGATGCTCGAGAAGCTCGCGACCAGAGAGGTCCGCGACGTCTCGGAGCTCTTCAGCCTGGCGGACAAGTGCGCCAGAGCAGCAGAAGGGCGGAACTGGCACTCCCTACCAGCCTCTGAGTCAGGAGGGCATCCAGGATCTGGCGCCGCTTCCTATGGAAGCGGCAAGAAGATCAAGAACCGGGGCGGTGGCAAGATGAAACCGCCGGCCGCGGCTCCCGTTGCCGCAGCAGTGGCACCCAGTGGGGCTCGGGGGCCGCACCCCGACAAGAGGCAGCGACAGTCACCAGCTCCAGATGGTGGCCAAGGTGAGCTATGCTCCGTGCACGGCACCAGTTACCATACTGCTGCCGAGTGCCGGGAGATTCAGAAGCTCGCGGAGCGCTTCCGGAAAGGGAAGCAGCTTCGAACTGATGCCCCACCCTACCGTCAAAGGGAGGGCAAGTAGAAGGTCGATGCCCCGGACAACGTCGACCAACAAGTGGAGTTCCAGGAGCCTCAGCGCGCCGTGAAGGCGGTGCGCAACCATGAGGACTCCAGCTCCAGTGATGACGAGCGCCGGAAGATGCTCTACGTCATCTATGGTGGGTCCGCTGACCCCTCGTCCCGAAGCGCGGTTAAGACCCTACGCCGAGCAGTAGCGTCGGTGGCTCCCCTCCCGAGTGTCGCGCCGCACCTCAAGTGGATGGGAACCCCCATCAGCTTCGATGCCACCGACTGCCCCAGGAATATGGCTGGGGCCGGCCAACTACCGCTCTTGGTGGCTCCCACCATCGCCAACGTGAGGATGTACACGTTTTGGTGGATGGCGGGGCTGGACTGAACCTCATCAGTCGCGCAGCTTTCCAGAAGCTGCAGATCCCGATGGCCAAGCTCACCCCATCGAGCCCGTTCTCAGGGGTAGGGTCGGGACAGGTCATTCCCTACGGCAGCATCAGCCTTCCGGTGACCTTTGGGGCACCGGATAGCTATCGGACAGAGTACATTCTGTTTTATGTGGCGGAGATCGACCTCCCCTTCAACGCCATAATTGGCAGGCCAGCCCTGTACCGATTCATGGCAGTAGCCCACTACGGCTACCTCGTCTTGAAGATGCCTACACCAACAGCCGTCCTCAGGATTCGTGGAGACCGCACTGCCGCAGTGTCAGCCTTGGAAAAGCTCCAAGCGCTTGCAACAGCTAGAGCACCAGCCCCTGGCAGTGCAGAACCAGATCGGCTCCACCCGAGTTCACGCCACCGTGCCTCTACCGCAGCACCCCGTGTGCAACCCCTCGACGAGGGCGACGTCCCCCTGAAGCTCGTCCAAATTGGCGCCGATACCAACCAGACCACCCGGGTGGCCGGGGGCCTGGATAGCAAATAGGAAGGCGTGCTCGTCACCTTCCTCCGGCACAACGTCGACGTGTTTGCATGGCAGCCGTCGCAGATGCCGGGGATCCCTAGGGAGGTGATCGAGCACCACTTGAAGGTCTTCCCCGACGCCCGGCCAGTCCAACAGAAGCCCCGCAAGCAGTCCATCGAGCGGCAAAACTTCATCCGGGAAGAAATCAAGAAGCTGCTGGATGCTGGCTTCATACGGGAAGTCCACCACCCTCGGTGGTTGGCGAACCCCGTTGTTGTCCCGAAGGCCGGCGGGAAGCTCCGGATGTGCATCGACTACACCAGTCTCAATAAGGCATGTCCCAAAGATCCATTCCCTCTCCCTAGAATAGATCAAATAGTAGACTCGACATCGGGCAGCGATATGCTGTGCTTCCTAGACGCCTACTCGGGTTTCCACCAGATCCCTATGTCTAGAGAAGATGAAGAGCACACCTCCTTCATCACAGTAGACGGTTTGTACTGTTACTTCTCTATGCCTTGGCCTAAAGAACGCTCTCCCCACCTTTGTACGTGCAATGCACAAAACATTCGGGGAGTTGATAAGAGACTTAGTTGAGGTGTATGTCGATGATATCGTTGTTAAGGTCAGGCAGAGTTCATCCCTATTAGATAACCTGGCCTTAGTCTATGACAAACTGCGCTCTACGCGCACCAAGCTGAACCCCGACAAGTGTGTGTTCGGCGTACCCTCTGGAAAACTCTTAGGATTCCTGGTCTCACACCGAGGAATTGAGGCTAACCCAGAGAAGATCAAGGCCATCGACTTGATGCGGCCCCCCGCCCGCATCAAAGAAGTCCAGAAACTCACGGGATACCTAGCCGCGCCGAGTCGGTTTATACCGAGGCTAGCAGAGCGAGCGCTCCCCTTCTTTATGCTCCTGCGCAAATCTGGCCCATTTGCTTGGACCGACAAAGCAGAAGAAGCTTTCCAGGAGTTGAAGCAACTCCTGACGACCCTACCCATCATGGTAGCCCCTGAGCCCGAAGAGCATTTGTTGCTCTACATCGTGGCGACAACTGAAGTGGTGAGTATGGTCCTCGTCGCAGAGCGGCCGGACCTCTCGTCACCACAGCCTGCTCCGGTAGCAGGATACAGGCGCCAGGAAACCCCGAAGGTCCAAGACGACCTCCCGGACCTCCAAGACAACCCCCATGAGGTCCAAGACGGACCCCCGGACCTCCGTGACAACCTCCCGGAGGATCAACGGGACCTCCCGGGGGTCCAACGGGACCTCCCGGAGGTCCAACGGAACCTCCCGGAAGTCCAACGGGACCTCCCGGAGGCCCAACGGGACCTCCTGGAGCTCCCAGAAAATCAGCGGGACCTCCCGGAGGTCCAAGGCGGCTTGGGAGCCTTCGAGTCTCAGCTCCCAGCAGCCTCCCTGGACCCACCCACCTCCCGTAGGCCTGAGCCCATGGATGAAGACATCTCTGCCCTAGGAGGGAGGGTCCGGACCATCCAGAGGCCTGTCTACTACATCAGCGAGGTCCTCCATGACGCCAAGACAAGGTACCTGGAGGTCCATAAGCTGTTGTATGCAGTGCTCGTGGCGTCCAGGAAGCTCCGCCACTACTTCCAAGCCCACCGGGTCTCGGTGGTCACCTCCTATCCGCTGAAGGCTATCCTTCACAGCCCCCACGCGACTGGCAATGTCACTAAATGGGCAGCGGAACTGGCAGAGTTTGAGCTGGATTTCCTTCCTCGCCATGCAGTCAAGAGCCAAGCACTGGCTGACTTCGTGGCTGAGTGGACGCCAACGAAGGCTGACCCAGGGGGCCACGAAGACGGTGAACCAAAGCACCGAGCTCCGGTCTTCACCGGGCCTCACTGGACGCTCTTCTTCGACGGCTCCTCGCGAAAGCAGGGGGCCGGTGCCAGTGTACTGCTTCTCATTCCATTGGGGGAGCAGTTTGGGTATATGGTGCATCTCAATTTCAAGGCAACCAACAACATGGCAGAGTATGAAGCACTCATCTTTGGCCTAAAGACAGCCCTGTCTCTGGGCGCTTGCTAGTTGTTGGCACAGGGCGACTCCCAGCTAGTTATCAAGCAAGTTAAGGGTGAATGCTCCTACAATGACCCACAGCTAGCTGCTTACCTGCTCCACGTGCAGATGTTGGAGAAAGACTTCCTCGCCTTGGACCTGCACCACGTACCGCGCGCTGGCAATGCTGCAGCTGACGACCTCTCAACGAAGGCCTCCACCGGAGCCCCTGTGCCCGAAGGAGTCTTCGAGAGGATGTTGCTACGGCCCACAGCCCAGCCCGCCGAGCCGGGCGAAGGGGGCTGGACCAGCACCTCGAAGCTGGAGGTCCCGGCGACCCTGCAGCCATGGACCCCGCCAAGGATCGTAAGCATCACTGGGGACTCCGTGCAACCCAGCGCTCAAGATCCAGAAGCTCAAGTCAGACCCGATGCATGGATCACGGAGATCCAGGACTACTTGAAAGACAACATCCTCCCTGATGAACGTGTATCCGCTGAACGGATCGTGCGCATGGCTAAGAGATACGCGCTAGTAGAAGGGGATCTCTACCGGCATGGCGCCAACCACGTCCTATTGCGGTGCATAACCCAGGGGGAAGGCTGCGACTTGCTCGCTGAGATCCATGGAGGCGAATGTGGGAGTCACTCTTCCTCACGCACGCTTGTCGGTAAAGCCTTCTGGCATGGCTTCTACTGGCCGACAGCACTCCAGGATGCCGTCAAGCTGGTCGAGAGCTGCAAGGCGTGCCAGTTCCATGCCAAGCAGATCCATACACCGGCTCAGGCGATACAGATGATCCCGCCCTCATGGTCATTTGCCGTATGGGGGTTGGACATCCTGGGACCATTACCTAGAGCCGTCAGGGGGATACCGGTACCTCTATGTCGCCATCGACAAGTTCACCAAGTGGCCGGAAGCCACACCAGTCGTCAACATCAACAAGCAATCCGCAGTAAAGTTCATCAAGTAAATTGTCTGCCGGTTCGGGGTCCCGAACAGAAACATCACCGACAACGGGACCCAGTTCACCAGCGCAGCGTTCCAAGACTACTGCGAAGACCTCGGCATCCAGGTGTGCTATGCCTCTGTTGCTCACCCAAAGAGCAATGGGAAAGTCGAGAGGGCCAATGCCGAGATTCTTCGAGGCCTCAAGACTCGCACCTATGCCAGCCTGAAGAAACATGGTGCCAATTAGGTGGATGAGGTTCCGAGCACACTATGGGCTAACCGGACATCCTAGAGCCGGGCCACCGGAGAGACACCCTTCTTCATGGTGTATGGGGCCGAAGTTGTGCTTCCCCCAGAGATCACCATGAAGTCTCACTGTGTCCGAGCTTACGACGAAGACGCGCAGGACAACCTCCGGCGTGGAGACATCGACCTCGTCGACGAGGTCCGATTGCATGCAGCATTCCGTAATGCACGGTACAGACAAGCGCTCCGCTGCTACCACCAGAGGTCTGTGCGTGTCCGGGAGCTGCAGGAAGGCGACCTCGTGCTGCAGCGCATACTTTCTCGCGAAGGGACCCACAAACTCTCCCCTAGTTGGGAAGGTCATTCCGAGTCACAAAAGTGTGCCGTCCCGGGTGCGTACGCCTTTCCACTGAGGACGGGGACCCGCTCCCGCACCCTTGGAACATAGAGCATCTCCGTAAGTTCTATCCCTAGGGCAATAGTAGGACAACCTCTTCCTTTTGTAATAGATTCCATAGAGCCCAGGAACAGCGCTCGGAGCCACTAAGTCTCAAGGGACGGTCCAGGACTACGTTCAGCTTTGCCTGGTTCTGACCCCAAGCGCGTAGAGTCATGCTTCCCTTTTTAATGGGACGGGTCGTGGCCTCCATGTTTAGCCTGCCTTCCTCCTATGGAAATTTATGTGAAAAGAAACATGTCCTACTTTGCTTTTCCCTTGTGCTCATTTAAATTACGTATTAAATTTTTATGACCGCACTTCCGGCGTATGCTCACCATGCGTTCAGCTCCCTCTTCTCATTCTCACCTCTAGTCGGCATTTGCTGCCCTACCAAAGGCGGTTGCGTTGAGGTATCTGCCGATGGCCAGGGGGCTCCGAGCTCCCAGCACTTCGCGCACTGTAGTCCCCAAGCACCGTACAAGTGGATGGGGACCGTAAGCCAAATAAGACTATGAGATAGGGGAGGGGGAGCCCACAAGGAGAATTACGTTTCCCTTACTTGTGTGCAGGACCTCTCAGCCTCAGCTCCCTGTAGGAGTATGGTAGGAGAACCCAACCAATGGGACACACCTACCAGGGGGCCGCTACGGGATCGCGCAAGACCGGAACTCCAAGGTAAGACCGAAGAATCCGGACCTCGCCACCTCTGCAAGGGCGAGCCCCGGAGGCCCCACGTGTCCAGCGGGGCCGGACCTCCCTCTCCTCAGGGGGGGTGCTCCGGGTCCGCCACGTAGCCGGCAGAAACCGGACCTCCCCCCCCCCCCCCCCGAGGGGAGAGCTCCGAAGGCTCTATGTGTCCCGCGGGGCCGGACCTCCCTCTCCTCAGAGGAGAGCTCCGGGCCCGCCATGTGGCTAGCAGGTCCGGACCTTCCCATTCTCATGGGGCGGGTCCTGGAGACCTCCGGGGCCCTTAATACAGTAAGGACCCGGGGAAGGTGTCTGTGCAGAGCTTTGGGATTGGTCAAGGCCTCTAAGTACCTTGCGGAGCTAAGGGCTCGGCCAGGTAAAACCAAGAAGAAGACTAAAGCACACAGACACAGAAGATAACAAGAGTCTATTCACACAAGGCTCCATGAGCTGGGCTACAGACTCAACAAAAATAAAAAAAAGAAGGAGAAGGAGGTACAGAGCCTTTTAGCCATGGGGGCAGATGCCTAAGAGTCCTCGGACTCCCGTTGGAACCTAGAGGCCACAAGGGCGGCCACGTCCTCAACCTCGGCCCTGGCAGCTTCCTCCCGCTCGACGGGCCCTAGACGGAATTTCTCCAGAGAGAAGGAAGGGTCCTGGCTCCGAAAGCACGCTAGTATGTGCGTAGCGACCTCCTTCGCCAGGCCCCGTCCCTCCACCTCAAGCTCGTCGGCGATCACCGCTTCAAGCCGGCCCAGCTTGCCGCCGATGGACTCAAGTGTCGGGATTGCCTCGGACATCTCCTGCGCTGGAGCCTCCGTCCGCACCGGGCTGAAACCAAGAGGAACCAAGGCGGACCCCGCCTTGGTAATAAAGCTCCAGACCGCCTGGGCCTCGGCAAACTGCGAAGACTGGAGCTTCTCTACATCTTGGTGAGCCGCCAGCTCGCGATCCAATGCCGCCTGGCGCTCCCGGGAGGATTGCTCCTCCCTCGCAGCAGCAGCCGACTCGCGGAGCTCCAGCTCCTCAGCCCGAGCCCTCAGCTCGCCCTCTCTGGCCTTCAGCCGTGCGGCGATCTTCTCCTCCTCGGCCGCTGCAGCACGTTCCCGATCGGCGACGGCGCACTCTCGACGAACTACCTGCAGTTGCAACTCCTCCGCGGCAGCAGAGCGCGCCTCGGCCTTGGCTTCAACCTGGGCCAGGGCTTCACGGTAGGAAGCACGGAGCCGCCAGGTCTCTGAGTCCAGGTGGCTGATGGCTTTCTTCTGAGCGTCGAGCAGAGCAATCATGGCCTCAAGTCTCGACTGCCTCGAGTCAAGCTCCGCCTTAGCCTCCTGGGTCTGCTGCTGCAGGAGGTGCTCCCAGCTACGAAGGCGTTCCCTCTCTCCGGCCAGCGCCCCCCGCTCCCGCTCAAAGGCGGCCTGGAACTGTCGGGCGCTGGTCTGGACACGCCCCAGGGCATCCCACATGGGCGCCAGGACAACGGGGACAGGAGTCGTGCCCCTGACCTCCCCTGTCGCGTCTAAGAACGGTGGAGGTGTTGGTGCCTCAGCAACCGGAGCAAGACGCTGTCCCGAGGGAGCCAGGGAGCCAACAACTGCACCTACAGCGGCCCTTCCAGCCTCAGCACCAGACTTCCGGGCTGGTGAAGGAGGGCGAACAGGTGTGGCCGCAGCCACCGCAGAGGGCGAACCCGCCGGCACAAAGGAAGCCCCCGCCGACTTGGGGGCCATTGGAACCACCACGGTTCTCAGATGTTGTGGCGTGGAGCCTCCGCCAACTGGAGATGGCCGGGTAATAGGCCCGCCCCCGGCAACCGGTCGGTCCCTGCGGGGAAAGAAAGCTCTCAGGCTAAGAGAGGAGACAAGAACGCTACTCCTACAAGCCAGAAAGAACAACACTTACTGAGCGACATGAGCGCTCCAACGGGCTTGTAGCCCCAGCCTCTGGGCCGACAGTTGAACCGCCAGGACCTGCGGCTAGGACGGTCACGGGCTGTGGTGTCTGGACCCCCGGCACACTCCCCGGCGTCGCCCCACCGGCGTCCATCCTAGAAGCCCCTCCGCCTGAGGAAGGATGGCGGGGCACTTGGGGTTCTTCGGACTGTCGCTGTCCGGGAAGAGACCCACTGGAGTGGGACACCCGGGGTCTCTTCGGGTCGCCACTCGATGTACCAGCGCCTCCGGGAGATAGGTGCAAGGGTGCGCCGGCTCCCTGACTCGGCGCAGGCGGCGCCCTCGGAGGAGACCGGGTGTTTTTATTTTCCGGCTGCCCGGGGGCCGGCTCCTTCCCCTTCCCCTTGTCGGCGGCTTGAGTTCCGCCGGCCCTTGGGGCGGGTTGGGCAGCGACAGATGCCTCGCGCTCCGATCTGGAGCGCTCGGTTCCCGGGATCGAGATGCCCCGGAAGGTATCTCCAACCTGACGGATGGCGATCCCGATGTCATCGAGGTTCGGCATCTTTCGCAGTAGCTCTGACCTCCTCTGCGGCTCTAAGAAGAGGGGAGTGGCAGAGGGCGGGAAGGTGGGGTCGCCACTAGGGATGAAGTCGCTGCTCACCTTGCCCACCATCTCGTACAGCTCCTCATCGGAAGGATCAAAGCCGAGACCCCTCTCCAACCTGGTACAGTCCTACTCACCAGTGTAGTACCATGCTGGGCGACTGCGCTGCTGCAAGGGCGCAATACGGCGCGACATGAAATCCATTAGCACCATCAGGGACATTAACCCCTCGTTGGCCAAGAACCGGATCCGCTCCAAGACCGGTGCGTACTCCTGCTCCAACTCTAGAACCTCCTCCCAGAAGCGACGCTCGGTGGTTGGGCCAGCGGTTGGGAGTTGCAGGCGATCGTGCTCGTCGGTCTGCACGACCACCCAGCTCTCCCTCCAGTTTTCCCACCTCGACGCACTGAAAGGTAGAAGGTACCTAGAGACCTTTGGGTCCTTGCAGCGATGCTGGAAATAGTACGCTCCCATCTGGGTCTTCGAGCCGCGCCCGGTCGTCCACAACACGAAGAAGTAGCGGAAGAGCATCACTAAAGCGTGCACCCCCACAAACATCTCACAGAAATGGATGAAGACAACGGCCATTGCGAAGTGGTTGGGAGAGAGGTGGTGGAGCTGGAGACCATACGTCTCCAGCAATGTGACGAAGAAGGAAGAAATTGGCGGGACGAACCCCGCCAGGGCGTAAGCAGTAAAGAAGACCATCTCCCCCTTTTCCAGGAGCAGGGGGAGAGATCCCCGGTGGAGCCGGCGTTTCTGTTCCTCCGTGTGCCTGCCCAGCAGCCTGCGCACTGGCCCAAGCTCGGCGGAACGAACGAGACGCGTCGGGAGCAGGTTGGAAGCCATGGCGGGGGAGAGCTCAAGGACAGGAAGAAAAAGGCGCAAGAGTTCAAGGAAAGTGCAAGCGCTGGGAAGTGCGAAGGGAAGCCGCGATGCGGGTAAGATCCCCTTTTAAAACTTTCCAGGAACGATTCGAAACTCTTCGAATACACCGCATGGGCAACCGCTTCGGCTCCGAGACCAAGCGCCGATGACAGGTGGCCCCAAGCCGTCCAGCTGAAGCGGTGGGACAAGGAGTCAGTCTCCCAAGAAGACGAGCCGGCAAGGCGCTTTGGCGGTTCCCGAAGAAAGCGCCGCAACATGCAGAAGTGGCAGCCTTGGGGAACCGCCGCAGTAAAAGCAACCATCAAGTGGGCGCACGCTCCCACGATCCCGCGACTGTTCGTGCTCCGGCAGCGGTCAATGCGGGACTTAGAGAAAGTGCGCGGAATAGAAGAGACGGAGGCCCCACCTCGGGCTCACTGTCTCCCCCGAGATGGGCCCGGGGGCCACTGTCGGTACCCTTGATATGGGGTACCCCCGCGCACAGGGGAAAATGCCTAAGAATCTCGCCCTTCTCCGCAGGGAGAGCTCCGAAGGCACCACATGTACAGCGGGGCCGGACCTCCCTCTCCTCAGAGGAGAGCTCCACGCCCGCTACGTGGCCAGCAGCAGCCGGACCTCCCCCCTCCGCGGGGAGAGCTCCGAAGGTGCCACGTGTCCCGCGGGGCCAGACCTCCCTCTCCTCAGAGGAGAGCTCCGGGCCCGCCACATGGCCGACAGAAGTCGGACCTCCCCCCTCCGCGTAGGAGAGGTCTGAAGGCTCCACGTGTCCCGCGGGGCCAGACCTCCCTCCGCTCAGAGGAGAGCTCCAGCCCCGCCACGTGGCCAGCAGGACGGCGCTGCCTGCCCCCGCGCGGTAGGCAGCAGGCGTAAAGACGCACCATACCTTGCCCGTACAAGGTATTCAAGGCCCGCGCCTTCCCAAGACACGAAGACCCGGAGCACGCCTCTGTCAGGTGCCGTTGCGCCCAGTCGCATCACAGACTGGCGCGCCGTGTCAGAACCTGCCAGCCAATAAACACAGCGACAAGACATCCCCTGCCGCCCCCGCCGTCATCAACCACCACGACTAGCTTGCTGCAGGGGCAGGGCGGCAGAACGAAGACTCGGAAGCCTTCACTGAAGACAACTACCGACATAACTTCAGATACGATAGTCGGCAGGCAATCTCCCCGGGACCACCTGTCGGGTCCCGGGCCCCCCTTTGTAAGCCGCTCGAGCCTTGGACTATAAAAGGCTCGGGTAGGCAACGTTAGCAAGGGTTCGCCTCTTACGTACCCTCGCACTCTAGCCATTCGACATCTCACACCCTCAAGCTTAGGACTCCGGTTCTGAGCAGCAAGCAATACAGCGAGCAACTCTGCTCACCGTGGACGTAGGGTTTTACACTCCGGCGGCCTGAACCACGTAAATCCCCGTGTCAAGCTTCTCCCTCAATCGTCCCTAACGCTGAAGCTCTCCGCGAGTGACTAGCCCCTCCGAAAAAGAACCTCCGCGGGATGCCCAGAGCAGGTCCGGGGGAAGTGTCGACCACACACTTCGACAGTGAGCGTTCCCAGCAGTCGCCTCCGTGGATTGCTGCGAGCAGGTCACAGCCTTCCTCCTGGGTTGTGCACCGCAATAGGATGCCGTGGCGCCACGCCAGTAAACATACCAGCGCGTAGCACTTATCCATCCGCACAATCCGTTCAGCGAATGCACGTTCATCAGGAAGGATGTCTTTCAAGAAGTCCTGGACAACCGTGGTCCATGCATCGGGGCTACTTGAGCTTCTAGATCTTGGGCGCTGGGTAGCACGGAGTCCCCAGTGGCGCATACAATCCTTTGGCGGGCACCATGGCAGCATGGCCGCCGGGACCGCCAGCTTCGAGGTGCTGGTCTCGCCCCCTTCGCCCGGTTCGGCAGTCCGGACTATGAGTCACGGCAACATCCCTTCGAAGGCTCCTTGGGGCTTCGGGGCTCTAGTGGAGGCCTTCGTTGACAGGTTGTTGGCGACGGTGTCATCGGCGTGCGGTACATGGCACATGTCCAAGGTACCCAAACCGCTCCCTCGTTGGCATGAGCAGCAGCACGCCGTCGGAGTAGAACGTCCAGTGAGGCTCGGTGGAGGCTGGTGCTCGGGGCTCCGGTTCTCCACCTTCAGAGCCCCCCTAGGATGCTTGGTGGTGGTGTCCACCCGACCCCGAAGTCAGTCGGTGCTTGGCTCTTGACTGTCTGACGTGGTTGGAAGTTCAACTTGAACTACGCCATCTTCGGGCTGTCCTCCGGCTTCGGAGGCAAGCTGTGAGTGCCAGTGACGCCCTTCTTCTGCCCTAGCGCACTTGTCCGCCTGGCTGAAGAGCTCCGAGACGTCTCGCACCTCCCTGGTGGCCAACTTCTCGAGCATCTTCTTGTCCCTCACACCCTGTCGGAATGCGACTATGATTGATGTGTTCGGGATGTGAGGGATGGTGTTCCGTACTTGGGAGAACCGCTGGATGAAGGAGCGCAGTGTTTCTCCCGGTTGTTGTCGTACGACGTGGAGGTCCAGCTCCGTGCCGGGGCGCGTGTAGGAGCTGCTGAAGTTCGCCATGAACTGTCGGCATAGCTCCCCCCAGGAGGTTATGGAACCCTAGGGTAGGTTCATGAATCATGACCGCGCGGGGCCGGTCAAGGCGACGGGAAAGTAGTTGGTCATGACGGCTTCATCCCCTCCTGCCGCTAGGATGGCAGTAGAATAGACCTGCAGGAACTCTGTCGGGTTGACGCCTCCGTCGAACTTCTTCGGCAGGTGTGGCCGGAACTTGTGTGGCACATTGCGAAGCGGAGGTGTGGCACCAGGGCCGTACACCCCATCGCTGCTGCTGCAGATCCTGGTGCCGCGAACCCTTGGACGGCTGCTGGCACGATGTACCCTGGCATGGGCATTGGAGGACCATATACCGGGGGCGCCGTCTACAGGACATATGATTGTTGCATATGCTGCATGGCATATGCCTGGGGGGCAGAGGTCGCATGGCGAATGTCTGCGGCCCAGGCTAGGTTGAGGTGGTCGACATGCTGTAGTCGGCCTCTTGGATGCGACGCCTTTGCCGCTGTCGCTCGATGGTGACGCGAGTGTCTTCTCCCGAGCGACGCAGCTCCAGCTCCGTTCTGTGGTCCACCGTTGGGAGCCTGGTAGAACGGGAATCTGCCATCTGCCTGTCAACCGTTGGTGTGCGCGACAGCGAAACACCTGGTTGAGCAGGGCGTCATCCCCACCGCAGTGGGGGATTGTCGGTAGCAGCGACGAAGTAGTTGACATCGCGGATCCACATCTGGGCGGCCCCCAGGGGAGCATCTTCTGCAGGTGGATTGTCCAGGAGCGCTTCTGCTGCAGCTAGTGCAATTGCTTGAGTGGCACTCTGTGCTGCAGCAGATCTTGAGGTTGTTACTCGCCAGGAACGATGGCGCGAAGAGCTTGCCTCTGAAGGAAGCTTCGTCATCTTCGTCGGCGTAGACCCGTCGCTAGAGGGAAAAGCCCCCTTCCTGGCATGCCAAATGTTGAAGCATCTGCGGTCGACACTTCCCCCGGACCTGCTCTGGGCAGCCCGTGGAGGTTCTTTTTCGGAGGGGCTGGTCCACTCGTGAGGGCTTCGCGTATTGGGCGAAGGATGTTGATGAATGACACGAGGATTTTTACGTGGTTCGGGCCGCCAGAGCGTAAAACCCTACGTCCACGGGAGTGCGTGGAGCACTGGTTTCCTTGAGTATGTGGATGGCCTAGAGGGAGCTGAACTCGCTGGAGTTCCCCCCTTGTAACGTTGCCTACCCGGGCCTTTTATAATCCAAGGCTCAGGCGGCTTACAAGGTGGGCCCTGGGGCCCGATAGGTGGCCCCGGGGTGATTTCCTACCAGCTACTATGTCTTGGCGCTGGCTTCGAGGTCGTCATCCTGCCGCCCTACCCATGCCGCAGGCTAGGCGTAGTCGTTGGTGATGGCAGGGGGGCAGGGCATGCCTTGTCTTGTCGCTGTGGAGCTTCTGACATTGTGCGTCTGTCTTGACTGTGACTGGTCACAGTGGCGCATGGCAGGCGTGCGCCGCACCTCCGCGCCTTGAGAAGGCGCGGCCTGTCTTGAATGTGACTGGTCACAGTGACGCGTGGCAAGCGTGCGCCGTGCCTCTGCGTCTCGGGAAGGCGCGGGTCTTGAATGCCTTGTACGGTAAAGGCATGGCGCGCCTTTACTCCTGCTGCCTACCGCGCCGGGTGGGCAGCGCTGCACGTGGCAGGCCCAGAGCTATCCTCCGAGGAGAGGGAGCTCCGACCCTGCTGGACACGTGGTGCCTTCGGAGCTCGCCCCTATGAAGGGGGCGAGGTCCAGCCTTCTGGGTCATGTGGCAGGCCCGGAGCTATCCTCTGAGGAGAGGGGAGCTCCGGTCCTACTGGACACGTGGCGCCTTCGGAGCTCGCCCCTGCGGAGGGGGCGAGGTCCGGCCTTCTGAGCCACGTGGCAGACCCAGAGCTATCCTCTGAGGAGAGGGGAGCTCCGGCCCCGCCGGTCACGTGGCACCCTCGGAGCTCACCGCTGCGGAGGGGGCGAGGTCCTTAAGAAATTTCACTCTCTGTGCGGGGGTACTGGTATTGAGGGTACCGAGAGGGAAAAAGAGCTTCGTGGGGAGTAAGGAGGCGGCGATGGCTCCGGATGTGGAGCTGCCGGCACCGGCACCGGAGACCAAGGCGGAGCCGACGCGCCGGAACAGCTGGGCGCGCGAGGACAGGGAGAGGGACATCAGGCAGGGGATCGACCTGGCCACCACGCTCGAGCAGATCCAGAAGAACTTCGCCATCACGGACCCCAGGCTCCCAGACAACCCCATCGTGAGCACGCCATGCATGCACCACTGCCGACGAGACGTTTCGCCATTTCTGATACTATTCCGAGCTTGTGAGTTATGCATGCAGATCTTCGCGTCGGATAGCTTCCTGGAGCTGACCGAGTACACGCGGGAAGAGATCCTCGGAAGGAACTGCAGGTGAGCCCACGACATCTGTCAGCCAAGTGTGATTTACCACACGACATACAACGTTCATATTCTACCAAATGTCTGCCAAAACGTGAGGTTTTCATATAACTTCGATACAATGAGTTTGGTTTTCCGAATCCAAAGCTAATGTGCCAGGAGCCCAGGAGAGGGGAATTGTTGCCGTGAAATTGAGTACTCCATCCATTCTTTTTTCTGATGAGCATAGGATAAAAAGATTGGTGCAAAAATGAACTATCGAGGGTATGTGGGCAAAGTTGGGTTTTTTTAATGGGTGAGCGAAGTCATTTTTTTTATTTTGTGAATAGGTGGGCAAAGACGTTCTAGCAGTGCCTTTTATTTGTTTTTTTATGTGCTATACAGCAAATCCAGAATTTTTTTAACACTGTAGATAAACTATTTAATATTAATAACATCTAATTTTTTAGAAATAACCACCCTCTCGTCCACGGCATGGACGATTTGTCCACGTGGACATCCTGTCGTCCACGCCGTGGACGACAGGCCGGTGTCGTCATGGACGACAGGCCGGTGTCGTCATGGACGACACCGACCCACGTGGAATTCACGTCGGCCCAACGGTCATGGGACTGTTGGACCGACGTGTCCTATCGTCCACGGCGAGGATGACAGGTCTTTCCTATATAACCAGACACCCCGGGGGCTTCTCCCCACATCCAACCAAACAAACAACAAGAGAAGAGAAGAAAAGAGGGGAAGAGGAAGAGGAAGAGAAGAGGAAGAGAAGAAAAGAGAAGAAAAAAGAAAAGAAGAAAAGAAAAAAGAAAAAATAAAAGGTATAATCTTTTAAAAAGAAAGTATGATTTTGAAATTACTTATAGTAATTGTGCATTTTAGATAATTTAGATTTAAATAATAGTTTCAACTTATAGTAATAGTTTAGTTTCTATTTTACGTTTTAGTGTTTAATTTAGTTTTTATTTATTATTAGGATTTAGTTAGTTTGTAATCTAGATTTTATATTAGTTTAAATTTTAGATTATGTTACTTTTAATTAGTTTTTGAGATCTTGTTTCGGACTTTTAGTTATAGTCTAGTTTAGTTTTATTTAGGATTTTAGCTTAGTTTTAATTTATGTTTAGCTTAGTTTTAATTTTTAAACTTTTCTTATTTTAATTAGGTTTAGTTGAGTTATAATTTTGATTTGGTCTATTTTGATTATGTTAAGTTTGTTTCTAATTTTTTAATTTAAGTTAGTTTAGATCTTCTATGTTAAAATTTAGATTCAAACTTTAGGATTTATGTTTAGCTTAGTTTTAATTTTTTAAAAAACTTTTTCTTATTTTGATTAGGTTTGGTTTAGTTATAATTTTTATTAGGTTTATTTTGATTATGTTAAGTTTGTTTCTAATTTTGGAATTTAAGTTAGTTTCGGTCTTCTATGTTAAAATTTAGATTCAAAATTTAGGATGTTAGATCTGTATTTTAGGTTTAGTTATAATTTAGGATTTTAGGTTTAGTTTGATTTGAATTTATGAATTATGGTTAGTTTATAGTTAAGTATAGTCTGTTTTAACATAATTTATATTACATTATACGTATTTCAATTTTTTGTTACTATTCTTTTTGCAATTATTAAATTGCGTATATGTAACAGCCCTAACTTTTGTAGAGTTTGATTTCAACTTACAAAACAATGTTAAGGCAAAGGTATTGCTTGATCATGTGTCACATGAAATAATGAACCCAAAAATGTTCATGTGAGGGAGTTAAAAAATTTCTTTAGCCCATGCTTAACACAGGTTGACATGAGGAAAGAAATTCACTCCACCAATCTCACTCATGTGCACATCCTTTGTGAGGAGAAGATGAGAGAAATTTAAACAACAATTTGAATCTTTTGAAAAGATTCATGTTCAGATTGTCCAAAGGCATATATATGAGGACACCACTGCATTCCTCAGGTAGTAAAGAGCTTAAGTTCCAAATTTGGAGAATTTTAGAGCTCATCTACTATTTATTTGAAGAAATATTTGAGAGCACATCCAAATTCAAATTTGAATTTGGAAATTGAATCAAATGTGCTCAATTTTGAAATCTGATTTTATATTCAAACTCCTCACATTATGTTTGGCCTATCCTCCAGATTAGTGAGATTTGGACAATGTTTGTGAGGGAATCTCAAAGCACAGTGAGAAAAATTTGAGAGGGGTGGACCCCATCTGTCAGCTACTCAACGCAGAGCACCGACTCTGTTTTCTCCCGGGCACGCGCGCGCGCGACAGCAGCAGACAGCAGCTGCTCGGACCCCGTTGGCGACTTCCCTCCAGCACCAGCTCCTGCTTGCCCGATCTTTTGCTCGATCTAATCGACTCCACAGAGGGTGCACCAAAGTCAGTTTGCTTCCTCCACTCGTTCTCGCCTCGGTGGGTTGCGCCGCAAGGAACACGGCCGCTCTTAGTCTTCCGATTGCTGACCACCAACCAAGCCGCGGTTGCTCATGCTGTCCACACAGACAAGCAGCGCCCGTGTGTGCTCGACCACGCTAGCCCCGCAACCACAACGTTCCTAGATCGTGGTGCGCGCAAATCAACCATTGGCGCCAAGAACCGAAGCTCACCGGCGAAAGCTAATTCGGGTCACCGTGGACAGCGAACTATGGCCCTCTTCACCGTCCCTTATCCACACGAAAAAGGTGCACCATATCCCCTAGATCGTGTAGCTGCAACCCTTATAGCAAACGATGGACCGAGCATGGAGAATTTCCAGATTTCTCGAAACCTTGTGTATTCGGGTAGAGCTCGGTCTACCCCGAAATTCATATTACTCGGTAAACTAATGCCCGAGCAAGCTTGCAAGGACCTTCCTCACATCCTAGCGCTCCTCCTCGACCAAGAATCGAGCAAAATGATCCAGAAATGACCGAGTTCTTGCTGTTTTTCAAGCCGCCATGGAAAAGCACCTCGAGTCACCGTGGAGCCCTAGGTTGCCGGCAGTTTCACCGGTGTTAGAGTCCATGTCTAGCTTCTACAAGTTTCCCTGGAGCTCTAGAACCCAAGAGCCGATCATTTGGTGGAGAAATGAAGGAACCCGACCTCGCCGGAGTCTTAACTCTCGCCGTGACCGGTGCGCGCTATTTTCCGGTGAACCTTGGCCGCCAATGACCCTCTAGTTGAGTTCAGCACCGCAAATTAAGGGGGGCGGCGAGTTTGAGGTCGGGAGATGGCCGGAAAGCGGGTTCTGGCGACCCTCACCGGAGGGAACCGCCGCTCGGGTCTCTGGCGCAAGGTTGAAGAGGGTGGCTGACGGGTGGGACCCACAGTCAGCGTTTAAACATTTTCAGAATTTCCAGATTTCAGTTTAAACTTTGGAGAGCCACAACTTTGTGTAGGAATGTCCAAAAAATATAAAATAAATTTTGTTGGATTCCTTTCAGAGAGTAGTATCCAGGGGTCTAGCCCAATAAGTATGAAACTCCCTGGATTTGTCTCATTAATTCATATAATCTAAATATTGTAGGAATTTTTCCAGGAGTTCTGTGTATTGGAAAATTACCAAATTTGGGAAGGACATTATTCCAAAAATAATTGAACTCCAGTAAAAATTTCACAGGCATTGGACCTCATTTGCTTGTCCAAATGTGGTGTTAATTCCTTATGTCTCTGAAAATTGGAAAAATAGAAGAATCATTTTCAGTTTCTCACCAATCCTTGTAAAGGTCATATCTTGGTGTAGGAACGTCCAAATTTAGTGATTCAAATTGGGTTGGATTCAGGTTGTAAAACTATATCCAAATATGCAACCCAATTTGTATGAAACTCATTATTAAATTCTGGAAAATTCTTTAAAACTTTTCAGCAAAAGAATTTTAGAGAGAGTTTGGTTCATCCAAAAATCCTCAAATTTTGCCAGAATATTCTTTACGATGTTAGTGAACTCCTGTAAAAGTTGCAGATCATTTGGAGTTGATTTGGTTAGTATAATTCTGATTTCAAGTTTCTGTGCTCAAATGAATACAGAAACTATTCCAGAGAATTTCCAAAACTTAGAAATCCAGTTCTGGGAAATTCTTAGCTCCAAAAATCCTAGGAAAATTCATGCATGCTCCCTGAGCTATGTTTGAAATTTTTCACTTGAATTTGCATCAAAGTGCAAATTTATTTAGAATTAATTCCTTTTTGCCTAAATGCTTAGGGAATTGTTCAGAGTGATCTACTCAATGAAAAGTGCTAATTTTTGGTCCAGATGACTTTGGGGTGACAAGGAACTCACATGAAAATTTTCAGCTCTATTGGAGCTTTGGATCACCCTTATTCTATTTAACCTCCTTAGGTGCTCAAAACATGAGTGGGGGAAATACTTAGCACTTAATCATGTTGATTAACCCAAACCAAAACCTTAGCACCAGTGTCATTTTAAATTGTTAAACAGAGTTTTAGAATTTTAAACTTGTCATTAGAACTTGTTAGCAAAATATTTACAATTAAATCCATATGCATATTCATAACGTGTAGCATCTACGTGAAGAATTTGAAGCAATCAGAGTGGAGATCAAAGAAGGAGGGAAGCGAATGATCAAGCTTCAAGTGGTATTCACTAAATGAACCTTATATACAAGTCCCCTGCAAAATAAAGGCAAGCCCCGATTTGCATCAAAACTTATAAGTTTTTATTTGTATTCACTTTTTATTGTCTAGCATTTTGTTTATTGCATTAAGTCTGGATGGTATGAAACTCCAAATGCATGACCCAGAAAACCCTGGAGTATAATGTAGAGTAGGTTATCAGTTGATTATAACTGCTGATCTCAAGTTACAAAAGTAGATTAAAAGAGGCATAACTCGAGTAGGCAGTTTCCTACTCGTGAACTGGGATTAAGGGGGGGATCAATCGGAAGAATTGGGAATTGATCCTCAGAGTTGGGAATGGAGACCGGACAGTGGATGGAAGGCTCAAGGACGTGGTCCTGTGAACCTAGTCTATGTCTGAGTTGATTAAGGCTCGTTCTTGTGTGCGGCCCTGCTGGACAAGTTTGAGATGTGTACCGGATGCATATTGGCTATATGGAACCCAGGAAACCGATGTAACATGTTAACCTGGGTGTCGAGGAAAACCCCACTGTCTTATGCAGATGCTGAAAGGATAGAGAAGTCGGCTCTACGAGGGTTTGCCATAGTGATACTTAATCCAAGTCGGTGGGACCGGTTCGACATTTGGGTGTCGTGTGAAAGGTTTCCACGTACGAAGTTAGTGATGGTTGTTGTACGCAACATCGAGTACAGGCGTACGTGTCGTGTCAGCCAGTGTTTTTGATTGCAATCACTGTCACTAATGGTAGTGAGCATACTTGTACACTAAGTCGTGACGTAGTAATAAACTGGGAAAAATTTAATATGCGTCGTGAGTAATCCTAATAATAGAGATGAGGAATGATCAACACTTTCACTAAATTTATTTTCCACCTTGGGCTAGTAGCGTCGAGGCAAAGTGTTTCTTGTTTGATTGTGAAGTCTCAACGTTGATGGCGCAAGGTCTGTATGGGTCTAGGGTAGCTCACTAAAGTTACTTTCACCTCGAGCAAGTGATATCGAGATGAAGCATTTCTTGTTTGATTGTGGAGTCTCGATGTAAATTGTGCGAGGGCTATAAAAGTTGCTTAAAAACTTGAAGTAAGGACTCTCCTTTAGCTCAAGATCATCTTTTGTGCAAATTTCTATATTCAGCCCTCTATTTTAAGCATGTAGAGTTTCATGACTAGGGTAACGGTTAAGTCTTGCTGAGCTTCATGCTCACAGATACTGCATGAGTTGTTTTGCAGGTAATAACACTACGCTGATATGTACGGGTGTCCGATGAGACTCGGAACTCTCCGAGTGGTGAACTCATGGCAACCCCTGCCGCTGCTATTGTGATCGTGATGCTAGTGAGAAGGGTTCGCGGGCTGGGCATCTTCTCTGTTGCTTAGCATAGATATGGGACGTGAGTTGTATGAGTCTTCTGTTGTAGATTATTTTGAGAAGTATTTGTAAAATTCACACTTTGTAACCTTCCGCTTGATTTATGTAATATGATACTTTATTATGTGTGCTGTTGGGTGCCGCATCGTACGACACCACCCAATGCGATTCCCGGGCGAGCGGCACGGCCCCGTGATCGGGTCCGGGCCCCTCACAGTATATACATATGCTTGGTATATTGAATAAAGTAGAATTTTAGATATTTCATGGAGATGGACAAGTTAACTATAATTCGAGTGGAGTAGATCTATCAGGACTCCCTTTTATAAATCAGGGAATACTTAGTCCAACGAAACGGACATTTCTGGATATATACAGATGGTTGCTGAAAGTTTTTAAACTGAGTGAGGATGAATATGAGTTGAAAATAAACGGAATTATCAGCCGTTCAACTGAGGACCATTTTTACGAACTACTGCCGCTAAAGGGAATACCGGTGTGGCGTGCTTATGTTGCAAGGGCTCTGCAATATGGATGGCCTATAATACTTCTTATTCGGGTTGAAGCCAAGGAAGTAGTCGATGAGATGCTGGACAAGAATGATGACGAGGAAGATAATGATGGTGGTGATGCTGAAGAGGATGATTATAATAAATTGTCACATACTATTGTTGCTGAGGCAACTGGTCAAGAAGATGAAGGAGAGCATATAGAACATATAGTTCATCTGATGGTTATTGAGGATAGAGATTATAATAATGTTCTTGATTACGACTCATCTGACAAGGAAGATCAACCTCTTGTCCCTGCCGATTGGAGTCATCCAAATTTTAAAAACCTATGAGTAACCGAAGGGTATCATTTGTCGTTGGATTACCACAGCAATACGATAACAGCGGGGTCTCTTTTCAAAAATAAAGAAGCTTTGGAAGATGCTGTTAAATACTGGTCCCTTTCAGTGAAAAGATGATTTAAGGTTTCTCGATCCACTAAGAAACTTTATGATGTCAGATGTTTATCAACCAGTTGTCTGTTTGGTGTTCGCGGATATGCAGAGAAATTGAGTGGCCTTTGGAAGTGTTCTATTGTGATTGATCATGCGTGTGAGTTACAACATCTTGAAAAATGCGATACTGCTCTTACATCGTAGTTTGTTGCAAATCACATGTATGCTCGTGTGGTTGATAATATTTCTTTTGAGTCTATATCTATTATCAACACAATTGAGTAAGATTTTAAGTACACAATAAGTTACTCCAAAGCTTGGAAGGCGAAACAGAAGGTTATTGAGGCAAGATTTGGTACTTATGAAGCATCTTATAATAATCTTCCGAAGTTACTTCATACTATCAGAAGTCGGAATGTTGGCACAGCTGTTGATATCATGGATGTCCCAAAGCTCCGACATCCTAGGAAACTTATTCTTCACCGTGCATTCTTTTCACTAGGTTAATGCATAAACGTATTTTAATATTGTAGGCCCATTCTGTGTATGGATGGTACGTTCCTAACCGAAAAGTACAAAGGTCAAATTCTAACAGCTATTGGCGTTGATAGCGATAATCAAATTTTACATGTGGCCTATGCATTTGTGGAGGGTGAAAATGCTGACAGTTGGTACTGGTTTCTAAAATGGGTTAGAGTTAATGTAGTTCAAGGCCGAGAAAATGTATGTGTAATACACGACCGTCATGCTGGTTTGTTGAAGGCAATAACGGATATCAAATACGGCTGCATAGAGAGCTCTCTCCTACCAGTTTGGCCGGATATAGAATCAAGGTGGTGTATAAGGCACTTGGGTGCAAATCTTTACAATCACTTCAAGAACAAACAACTCATGAACATATTTAAGTGTCTCTGTAGTCAGAATCAAGAGAGGAAGTTCAATGCTTTATGGCGTCGTCTTGATGAGCTCACAAATAAACAAACCGAGGAGGTACTTCGACGGGATAGTAATCAAGACTCCTCTGAACTACTCTCCACCGTTACTTCAACTGAACATACTATATCTCGTAGGGTTGGATCATCTATCAGATGTTTCCCACATTAGATTCATAATGAGCCGAAAGAGAAATGGTCGTTGTTATATGACATACATGGTGCTAGGTACGGAATTATGACAACTAATTTAGCCGAGGTATATAATTATTAGTTATACTTTAAATTTATCTTAACAATGGTAGTACTACAAATTAATGCAAGTTTCGTAAAAGTCTACAACTTTGTTCTACGTGGGTCAAGAGTTTTATGACTGGTTGGTATTGTTGAAGGAATCTTGAATGGAACGATGAAATACTTTCGTGAGCGTTTTGCAAAAGCTTCTCTATTGATGGTTGATCCTAATTTAGTCTTCTCAAAATTTTTTTGTGACTACATGGACGAGAAGATTAAAAAGACTCACTTGCATAGTGTCAAACAAACTAGAACTATGCAAAACAGGTTTGAGATAACATGCAGAGACAGAGGCAGACGTTGTGCCATGAGTGAACAGACTATGCACGAGTGCGTTCTTCGTGAGAACTCTGCCATATGTACATGTATGAAGCCAAAGCTCCTCCATAGACCTTATTCTCATATTATTGTTGCCTGCAGTCGGAGTCAATTATCTCCAACTATATATGTGTCACAGTACTTTTTCAAGAAGACTTTGCACACAACCTGGCACACAGAGATATTTGGTTACCAGATTTTTGGTGCATTTACCAATGATCCTGGACCACAATTCGAAAGAGGCCTTGATTATCTGAGGTTGAAACAGATTCGTGGCCGGCGTAAGACTCGATGTATAAGAAGTGATATGGACGAGTGCTCATCGTCGTAACAAGCGAGATATAGCAACCGTAACGAAGTTGGTCATAGTTACAAGAATTGCGTTCGGCGTAATGTTCCGGGAGCAGCAGAAGCAGGACCTTTAGAAAATCCATATGATGGGCGGCGTCTATGTGCTCGTCGCTAACGGCGGGATGATTAATGATTTGGTTTGTAGTCTTTTCGATGTAACATCATCATGTATTACGGATTCTGTTGTTTAAGAATAATATTGTTTGTTAAGAATTTATATAAGTTCATAATAACTAACAATTTAATATATAATTACATAAGTTCATAATGACTAACAATTTAATATATTTCAAAACTGTAGCCATGGCTGCGAGTGACAGTGGCACTTACGAGCTTTTGGATGCTTAGTTCGATGATCGACACCACTCATACTTGAGCAATGTTCGAGGAGTCAAACTTACCACGTTGCTGCCTAGGGTGCCGAAGACGCTGTTACACCTAGACGATAGGTGGATTGACAGGTACAAATTTTTATAATTGAATAGTTCAAAAAATGTTAGATTGTTTGGTACTAATTTGATATCGTGTATTGCAGGTTGAGTGTAGCGGGGGCTCCTACCACTGTGTAGGATTTTGGAGCCCCAAGTAATGGAATGGTCTAAAGAAAAGTCCACGTGACTAACCTACGACCGTTCCCTACTTACTGCGTTGGTCAACCGTTGGAGACCAGAGACACACACTTTCCACATCCCTTGTGGTGAGATGACAGTCACGCTCCAGGACGTGCCGTACCTGTTAGGGCTTTCGCTTGCAGGGCAGTTCATTTGTAGGCCAGACTTCTCGGACGGATGGCGCGAGGACCTACAGGCCCGTTTCTCTAGCGTCATACTACACCCGAGGTACACTAAGAGGCACGGTCCGGTGAGACGATCACAGACAGGCAAGACTATGGTCCGTCAAAGACTTGGTTACAGCAGTCAAGGTAAGTTTAGTTGGATTTTATGTATAATATGTCTTCATTAGTAATAATTGTAACAATACATAATTGTTTGTTCCTTTCAGCCCGAGAACATCCACCTAGACATGGATGAGTACACTATCTCCAGACACTTGGAGGCATACCTTCTGTGGCTTTTTGGGTGGATCGTGTTCACAGACTCACACGGGAACACGATTGACAAGCGTCTGATCTACTCCCAGAGAGATAGCGGACAACCCCCCTCACGCAGTTCTGCAGTACAGTTGGGGTTCAGCTGTGCTAGCGGCTACGTATCGAGGTCTTTGTACGGCATGTAGAAAGGTAAGTTACTATAAACACATTGTTCAAAAATTTCTTAAATTGTCATGTCTTAATCAAGTGATATTTAATATTTCTATTGTTCATAGGTGGTGGCGGATGACATACTATCTGGGTGTCCGTCGTTGTTGATCCTCTGGGCGTACAAGCAGTTCTGGATAGGTTGGACTAGGGTGGACGTCACCCCTTACGGCGATGCCTTGTACGGGAACACCGAGGAGGACAGGCCAACGATGGGCACATTGTGGACTCGACACAGGGTATGTAAACATGTAAAATATGTATGTTCATTCTTATCATAATTATTTGTTTTGTTATAATATTTTTTGTTTTGCAGCGTACTTGGGGTGACGACATGGTGCACAGGGGCTACCCGGAGTATACGATGTCGTTTGACCGCCTACAGGCGGACAGCAACGTCGTATGGACTCTGTTTTCGTACGAGGTTGTGGAGCGTCGCGCACCCGCTGGGTTGGCGTCGTTGTGCACGAGAGATGCGGATGTGCGGTGGACACGGAAGGATCTCGTGTACGTCATCTGCGTGGAGGAGTACTCCCCTCACCGAGTAATGCGATAATTCTAGCAGCAGCAGGTCTTCTCAGTTCCTAGGGGGCTCCCAGTTCCGCCTACTGCACACACGTAAGTAGTTTCCTTTATTTGTATATTTAACTTACAATAGTTTTAATCGCTGAGAAACGTTATATTTTGCTCCCAGGCACACACGAAAGGGTTTCTCTACGCCCGTTTTCTAGCCTCGCATGGAGGCTTGGGTACAACAGCGGGGAGAGGCACCTCAGGACGTAATCGCGGATGCGTTCCCATTCACCGCGGAGTCCTACAAGGAGTACCTATGTTGGTATGTCTCACGTACACATACGCGAGTATCGTACGTCCCAGCAGAGCCGGAGGCACGCGTCGCGTCGACTACACACACTTACCCTCGACACAGAGACCGTAACACTTTACTTGCAGTAAGTTTCGTATTACTATTTTCAGAGTTGTGTAAGTTTTCTTATAATTTGTATTACTTACATTTTTTCGTTTGTAGTTTCAGATGCTTAGGAGTGCCAAGATCGATGCGAGGGCGATGGTCCAAAGGGCGGAGTAGGGCTTGCACATCCCGCCACAAGAGAACGCAACGGCCTGGAAGAAAATGCATAAGCATCGCCGACGCCATGAAGCATATGCCTTTATCGTGCATGTAGTCTTGTCATCAAGACTCCTCCGTACAGCAGCCGTCCTTCGCATCGGCGATGACTGTTCCACCGCTAGCTTCTGTTCAGATAACAGGTACGACATACATAGACTTCTCATTTATACTAATATGTTGAACGGAGTAATTAAGACTATTTTCTGTGTAGTGCATTCGACGTCCTACGTTCGTCCTACGTATCTCAATGACATTGTTGGGACATCCAACTGGTGCAGTGGTACGTGTCAGTTTATTTCATATTATTAATGTTAATAGTTATTCATAAATCTGATAAATAGCATTTTTTGTAAGTTTTGAGGACTCGTCTTACGGTTCTGATGCGACGCAGCAGGATTTAGGAGTCTCCTTCGACTGGGAAGCATATATCGTCGATGCTATGACGGACACACTTCCTCAGACGCAAGGAGCTCCGAATCCGACACAACTCACGCAGCCGCTGCAGGACGCGACCCTGCCAGGACCTCCTAGGCCTAGGAACCCGCCTGATCCGCTAACTTATGATGCAGACCATGTACGAGTGGCGCGTAGGGCTGGTAGGGGTGGACGTGGAAAGCGTGATATGCATTGATGTATTGTGTAATTTATTTTTGGTTTTTGTTTCACTCTATGTATCATATATTTTAAGATAATTAATTTATATATCTACTTTTTACACGTTACTTTGTGTCGTAAATAATAACTACAAATAAGCAAAGTGTTACTGATGACGGATTCAAAATCGTCCACGAGTTGGACGAGTCGTCCACGAGGTGGACAATATTTGCCCTATAAAAGTCGTAGCGCCTTCAAGAGTCACCATTACGAATTGAGAGTGAGCGAAGAGAGTACTAAAACAATGGCGAGCAGAGGTCATGGATAGAAGTGGAAAACATTAGATCAGTGCGTCCCGACTATTTGGTGGGTGGTCCTGATTGGTATGAACCGCTGGTAGACAGGTTCCTGGTTCTAAGCCAGACTGATTTTGGTGTGTTCAATTCTCTTCGTCCATATGATAGCACGAAAGAAGAGTGACCCAAATGCCGTTGTGGTCTTGATTATGTTGTGCAAATGCAGGATGGAAGGGAGGGCAGCAGTCATCGATTCTTTCGTTGTCCTAACTATGGAGTAAGTTCAAAATGCATATTATTTTTTAGCTGCAATATTGTCATTTTAACCCTTTTTGCTATTTAACTAGTGCTACTTCGATGATGATGATAACTACGGATACACACTTTGGGTTGACCCACCGCTAATCAAGCCAACTGAAGATTACATTAAATATTTACAAGATTGAAACCAAAAGATGGTTACTGAACTTGCGGAAATGGAGTCACAGCTATTCGAGTACATAGGTGCTAGGTCCGTCTGCGACAATAGAGATTGCGAATGTCCTCACCACAAGTCAAACCCTAACCGTTAAAATTAGGTTTCACTAATGTGCAACAACATGTATCCTCGCAATTTATCCTTATAATATATGATCTTCTATTTCGAATTTTAATAATATGGACGAGAGTGACTACTAGTGTTCTATGATGTTCGCACTAAAGTGAAATGAACTGTTATTGGTGATTCAAAATACAAATTATCTATATTGCCATAAATCACTAGAGACTTTTAACTGGACGACTCGTCCACCTACTAGACGACTCGTACAACTGATAGACGAGTCGTACAACTGATGGATGAGTAGTACAACTAATGGACTAGCCGTGCAAGTGATGGACTAGTCGTCCACCTGGTGGACGACTCGTGCACCTGATGGACGAGTCATACAACTGACGGACGAGTCGTACAACTGATAGACTAGTCGTACAGTTGATGGACTAGTCGTCCATGTACTGGACGATTCGTCCACATGGTGGACGAGTCATACAACTGATGGACGAGTCATACAACTGATGGACTAGTCGTCCACGTACTGGACGACTCGTCCATCTACTAGACGAATTGTCCACCTGGTGGACGAATCGTCTAGCTTCGATTTTCTATTTAAGAGCACTCTGCACATTCACCACAACCACACTTCACAGACCCAACTCTCGCGGACATGGACTCACCTTACTCACCACCAAATCAAAAAGAGAGAGTTCACGTTCCAGAGGGATTACAACTGCCAATGTGTCTATGTGGCACTGATTTTCGGTTCATAAAAGATTTAAGGCTGGGGGTCACCTACGGTTTGAGGCTATGGATGTGCAACAACTATGAATATGACCCCCGCATTGGACCATGCCATTTTTCCCAAATGGTAGACGTCAGGTAACATATTTACTTCACAGATTTATGAATATTGTGTTCGCATTTTATCTCAAATCTTCATAAGAACACATAATTAATCATGCAGTCCCCACCACCCCTTCGTGAGTTCACACGGTACATCAACAACGAACAAATATTGTAAGACGTCCAGTACGTACACGCGATGCATAGAGCTGCCTGGGACAAGTTTCAACACGAGATGGAGTACGAAAAGCGTGTTAAGCAGGAGAGGAAGGAGGCGTCTGAACAGGCGGAGCATCGACGCAAACGTCAGGAAGAACTTCAAAGAATCGAGGAAAAGTATCGTCGCCAGGCTCAAGAGGAAGAACGCATTGCTCGCCAGACGAGAGAGGATGAACGGGAGTGCTTACGCGAGAGAGCACGTCGCGCAAGGGATGTCGGGCCGGATGCATTGCGCAAGGGAAAATATCCCCGTTGCACTCAGTAGAATCTATATTTGCTATTTAATAAACTTCATAGTGTATCCAATGATGAATGTTTTTAATCAAGTGCTGGTGTCATTGTGATAAATTTAGTTACGTTTACTTCCGTAACAAGTCGTAATCAAATTTGTGATCGTATTGCATAATTCAAAATTATGTAACATAGAATCTATTAAAAAAGTCATATTAACCAACTTATATAAAATCATAACACAATATACTACATTAAATTCTATAAAAAATTGTTAAAATATCTCTAAACATTTTTAAATGGATGCTAAAAACCTAATCTTGGAATATTTGCTGTAGAGAATAATCATGCCTTACAGGCCCTGCCGTCCACGCAGGACGATAGGATTGTCCACGTGGCTCTGTCGTCCACGCTGTAGACGAGAGAGCTGCCTACGTGGCCCAATCGTCCATGGCGTGGACGACAGAATATCCACGTGGACAAATCATCCACACCGTGGATGAGAGGGTGTTTATTTATAAAAAATTAGATATTATTAATATTAAATATTTTATCTACAATGTTAAAAATAAAAAATCGCAAATCCATACGGTCATCAATAACATGGGCCGGATTTGGTGGGCCGTGCATATGTTTTGTGCCAACAACTTTCAATATTTCAAGGATTGGGAGTGTTAAATGGTTTCACATATTTAGCTCAGGTTGAGCCTCCAACTGGGAGTGCATAAAAATTAGCAGTACTTCTAGAAGACCATCGGAGAGCTATTTTTGACGTGGATCCCAAAATTTTTGTTTTTGGAAACATGTTTTGGGAATTGTTAAAGATGCTCTAATGTGTGATAGTCGGAAAAAAGTCAAAAAGTGCTCACTCTCCCTCTCCAATCTATTGTTCGTTATACGACTTAAAAATCAACAAAAAAATAGTTGAAAAGCAATATTGTTACAAAAAACTCTACACGCAATCTGGGGAAACTTAGGTTTTAAACTGATAAATTTTAATTTGAACATGGAAAACCGAGAATTGGAAGTTTGATTTCAGCTTTTAGCTAAGCCACCACTACATTCAATTTGAAGAGTTTTTGGAGTACACCTAGGAAGTTCTAACTTCCAACTTTTAAATGTGATTTTCAAAATCTTTGAGCCTTTTCTCCCATTTCCGTGTGTTTCATTGATGTGTTGCACCAATCAATGACTGAGACGCTCAACCCTAACGATGATGCCCCCATTGAGGTGACTTGTTGTGAGGAATAATGCATAAAAGAGAAACTATTAGTTCAATATGATAAGATATAGGGCAAAAGGAGGAATGTAGTGGGAGGAAAGTAGGTTATTGGACAGTTCCTTTGGAGGGTCAGAAAAGTCCTAAGAACCATATGTGCCATTGTATCATGGAGATCAATCCTAACCCTTCATCAATCTATATCTAACAGTTGATCACATTCTTGTGTAGAATTTTATCATTAGCAGTTGTATCATTAGAGTTGTTTAAGCCACCTATATTTATTGTTTTGTTACCAATTTGCTCTTGTAATAAACATTCTAAAGACCTTAGGGATGTATATCTATTCCACCTTTAACTCAAGCCTCTCAAACGGATTGAAATGTGTCTCACCAACTTGTAGCCATCAGAGACATTGCACAAAATTTAAAAGGCTCTTTTATAAGGAAATGAAAATCGTACAAAACAAGAGCAATTTGAGCCCATCTTCAGCGTTTTTAGAGTTTCAGAGCTCAAAAGACCCCTATTCAACTTTGCGTCTCGAAATGCAACACTTAACAAACATTATTGTCTTGCATTTATTTCTAGATTCTTTAGACATTTGTTTTCTAGTCACAAGTTGACTTTGCTTCGACAATAGAGGGCCTTGTCCAATTGGTAGTAGGCCCGGCCCATCCATCTGGGTCCGTGAAATAAAAGGTTACTTGATACCCTTGGGCCCCTTGGTGGGCTACCTTGACGCGCTTCTCTTGAGTGGGCCGAACTGCAGGCCCGCGCGCATTACAGGCTGTCGATTCGCAAGCAACTTTAGAACGTTTCATGTATGGCGTATGGTGTATGGTCCCGAGCGCACCAGCCGTTCTCCTTTCCGCCGCCGCGGGCACGGCCATGGCCATGGCGCGACCGTGCCGGCTGCCGGTGGCGCCGGGGAGCGGGTCCTCTCTGGTATGCTCATCGTGCGTTCGTTACGATTCCTGTTCTATGGTTCGTGTCTTGGACCTCACGTGCGCTCGTCCGAGGCCGTGTTGTGCGGTTCCGCATTTCTTCTCTGTAGCCTTTTTATTGATGCTTCTTTTCTACTACAGCCAGCTTCTTGTTCATTCGATTTTCTTTCGGAGGGTCGTAAAAGAAATTGTTCTGATCCTTTCAACTGTCGCAGATTCCTCCAAGGGCCGGAGACAGACATGGCCACGGTAGACAAGATTCGGGAGGCCATCCGGCAGCAGAGGGAGATTACGGTCCAGCTAAGCAACTACACCAAGAGCGGTAATCCTGTTTCCCAGTTATAAAATTTACTCCAAAAAGATCAAGCAACTAATTTTTTTATTACCGCTCAGATGAGTCGATAATGTCTCGATGTAAGTGCCATTCTGATTGTTTATTCTGTTCCTTCCCATTGATCAGGGAAGAAGTTCTGGAACTTGTTCCACCTGCAGCCTATGCGGGACCAAAAGGTACTAAACGTCCGTTTCTAATTGGTTAAGCTTGGTTTGGTTTGGGTACAACTAGACGGAATTTTTTATCATAGTACCTTACTAAATTAAGCTGGCGAGCGACGGGAATCGAACCCGTACCTTCTCCTTGGCAAGGAGATGTTTTACCATTGAACTACGCTCGCTACGTCCTATATTTTGTGCAGCTGGCTCTACTTCGTGTAGCCTGCTCCCTACTAGTAGTAGCGCATTTGATCACGCTGTGGTGCACATCGCCCTATCACGTCGGCTTTCTTGAATGTTGTCTGACGCAGGCGGTAGGAACGCATCTTGTCTCGCGGCGCTGCACTGTGGCTCCGTCTGGGCGCTGCGCGACTGGTCTTTGCTGCCAGACACGCCTATACCGGGATGCGTTGGATTGCTTGCCTGGGGAACATGCGAGCTTTGAATGCGCGATAGGACAGCACACCTTCCTTTTTACTAATTGGCTATCTGCCCGTTGCTTGTCGGCACAGCGTCCGGGTGGCTGGCCCTGGGGGACACGCGTCGCTGCCAGAACTGTTTTGCGGAGTAGCGAGGGGTCTGGAGTCGTTCGGCACGTGGCAACGCCGGAGCTCTCCCTGGCAGGAGAGGAGGTTCGGAGCTGTCATGCACGTGGACGCACTGGAGCCCTCTTTGGCGAAAAGGGACGCCTGGAGTTGTTGCCTACATGGCAGCACCGGAGCCCTCCCATGCTGGAGGTCGGGCCCGGAGCCGTAGGACACGTGGCACCACCGGAGCTATCCTTGGTGGGAGACATGGATCGAAGATTTCATACACGTGGTAGTGCCGGAGCCCTCCATGGCGGGAGGTCAGGTCTGGCACTATCGGACACGTGGCGGCTCCGGAGCCATCTTCGGCCGGTAGTGAGACTCAGAGCCTGTAGACACGTGGCTTTCTCGGAGCCCTCCTTAGCAGGTAGTCGGACCCGAGGCCCAGAACATGCGCCTTCTCATAAGTGCTCCCTAGTTGGCGGTTGGGCCCAGCCTGCAGGTTGGGTCCCTGTCTTCTGCATACGTGCTGGTGTATGTCTTCTTTTGCTCTCACATGCGGGGGTACCCGGTCTTGAGGGTACCGACACATACAATGCAATTTTATATGTATATCTCAGTCGTAGTTCATAAGTACACATATTTTACAAGTTTCTCTAAAAACTAGTTGACCCATAATTGTAGAGTTTTGGCACATCGACATGTGACTTGTGTCATCGAAGAGCAGCCTCTTCGGTGAATAACTTCACGACGCATGAATAAACACAGTACACCCACAATCTTATTGACTCATTTGACCATATCCCTAGCAATCGGCTAATATCTGTTCACATCTGTGTACTGAAATGAAAACATAATAAAAGTATTAGAATACGATAGTGATAATGAAAATGTAACTCAAAAATAAGAAAATACAATATCGACAGTAAGGATAACTTAAATTCTCACGATTCACTCTATATTCACCAACTACACAAAGATTCTGGCAAACTAATATCCACTAAGGACACTACGAGAAGGCTGCTTGGCACAAGGAAAACTCGCCCATACGTGCAATACGGTCATATGCGCAGGTCGCTCACCGCCAAGTTTTTTTTCAGTACCCAAGCGCTGTCATATAAGTATTGTCATATAAAAATTGACAACCTATATACGTGTGTATATAATAGTATAGAATAGCAGTACCATTTTAAAAATGCTAATGAAACCTTTTGGAGACAAAAATCTTTGAAAATATTCTAAATTTAGATCAATTCTAATTCTAAATCTTCTAAATCCTTAAAAATTTGTGCAAAACCTAAATTCAAAAATTAAGACCTCAAATTACACCCAAAGGAGAAAAAACGAAGCAAGATCATAGGCTTACCGTATGGAGAGACAAATATTTGATATAATCTCTAATTTAACTCGTATCCTTGTCCAGATCTACAAAATACAAAGAAATTTGGTGTACAATGTAAATTATAAATTTTGAGGCCTTAAATCTAATTGTAGGTGTGGTTAAAACCGAAAAACTAATTGAAGTATATGGTTAACTCCAATTTTTATTGATTTTGGCTTTTATTTTTGTGCATTACGGTTAACCAAATTTAATTTGATATTCACGTCGTGTTAACCAAACTACTAATTTAACTAAAATTTTAACCAACATTATCTCATAACCCATAAAAGTAAAGCTTAATATTACTAATCTTCACCCACCACCGGCTCCTACATGTCATTTCTATGTGTTTATTTCTTTATTTTGGTAGATTTATTATCATTTTTGTCTAATAAATTATATTGTACACTAAATGTAGCTAATAGTAAAATTGAACCAAATTAACTAAAACCGAATTTCATGGTTATGACTATTTTAGACCATGTTCAGTTATTAATTCTTTATAACTAAAAATTCCTTAATTAAATTAACAACTGAATTAACCAAACAGAATAAGCCGAATTGACCGAATGTCCACCCCTAGGTCACCACCTCCTCCTTAGTTATCATCCTTCCTTCTTTCTTTTGCCGTCGTCACTATATGGTATGTTTAATTCAAGGGACGGGGCAGTCCCAATTTTGCATGTGTTTGTTTGAGCGACAACCAAGAGATAGGATGGTACCAGAGGGAATATTCCACTCATATTCGGGACGCCCTCCCTCCTTGAAATCAAGCAGACCAATACGTCCCACGCAAACACAGTGAGGCTTCCGTCGCTAGAGGTATTCCTGCCACGCCGAGCTTGACGCATGCGAGAGCAGAGCTCAACACAACCAAGCTCAAAGGCGTCACACGGGAGCTCAAGGGGACCAACTTGGATTTTGCATTGCTTGGACTATGTCCGTTTTTTTTCTTAGATTATGTTTACACAAGAGGTTTGTGATTTCACATGTACTGGAGTGAGTTTGTCGTCGTCACTATTATATTACCACTACTAGAAAAATAACTTCGTAGATATGCTTTTCATGTGTTATATATGTTTATTTATCTTTATTAGAATATAGAGACATTTCTATAAAGCGTGTTAGGGGCATCTTTGTATTGTTTCATGTGTTTGTAGAGATGAATTTTAAAAGTGTGTCTAGCACATATGAGTGTTTTCTAAACATGATAGATATGTATTTACACATTTACATACGCTTTTATAGGTACATTAAAGTTACATATCTATCATTTTAGGCACATTTTGTTGCTTGTTAATAAAGTTAGACATGATTTTGTTGATACATTTATATTACAGGCCCCTTTGGTTCAGCTTTATTGAGTGGATCCACTATCAAGAATCTGAAATCTCAATGGAAGGGGCTTTCTTATACAGAGGATTCTTGAAAAGTTGTAGATTTTTATAGTACAAATTGGCTCTCATCCTATATTTCTAATCCAACTATTAGAAAAAGTTACACATATATCACTAGTTACACACCCAAATTATTTTCTTTCTTTTTCTTTCTCCCAGCTCATGACAGTGTTTTTACAAGTCATAGCTAAAATTAGTTGAACCATATATAATGTTTCAAGAATATTATTGTTAGCAACCCTTCTAAATTAGTGGTTTATTCATGCAATAATAGGAGTTGAATCTGTGACTTCTTAATTTCTTGCTAGCTCATCACATGCGATTTTGATTAGATTCGGGCATGTATTCTTTTCTACCTGTATTTTTCTAAGTGTTTTAACTTTTATAGGGTTCTCAATATCATTTCAAAAATGTATTTATATGAGGCTACATACAATCGAAATGTGCCTAATATTGTCTTAGTTTTATACGGTCTAAATAATGTGTCATGAAGCACCTTTAGATGAGACTAGATATGGTCAAAGTGTGTCTAAATATCTTATCACTTTGCGACATTCTCAACAGTATATTAAGAAACATCATTGAGACGGCTACTAATATATGATCAAAAGCGTGTCTAACATCATAATATTTTAATACGTTCTGAAAAACATGTCAAGAAAGCTTCCTCATAAGGGCTACACACAGTCCAAAGCATGTCTAATAACATACCATTTCGAGATGGTATCAAAAAACGTGTTTATTTTGCTAAAGCATATCTAATATCATGTCATATTGAGACGTTCTCAAAATCATGTCACATTGAGGCTTTTTCCTTTTAGTGTGCTTTATTTTGTGAAGTCTGACTCTTTCTTAATTCAATTTGCAATATGCGAATCACTTCTTTTGCGTTCTTGGTTGTCTCTTAGTTCACTTCTTGGCAAGGGCATGCGCTCACCAGGGTTGATAACCGATGGAGCTATGATGTTATCACAGTACTACCAGAACTCTCCAAGTGTCAAAAACCTTCACGAGAAACTAAATTACACTCAGGATAGACTATGTTGAGAAAACCTCCTCAATGAATTGTTAATATAGTGCTGTGATACATATACTCACTCCATTCTAAAAAAAATGACGTTTAAAACAAGATTTTTTGTCCTAAATATTATTTATTTCAGAACAAAGGGACTAATATCCCTTGACAGATTCAAGTAAGATAAAAACGATGCAATTCCGTAGTTCCTATGTTACGAACTCGTTAAACATGCAGTACGACAACACACTCTCTCGAGGGGACGGAGATCCAGTGCAGTGTTCAGTCTGGCACCTTAGTAACATTCTCATTCGACAAATATCACAACAACAACAATAACATCCAAGCCTTTATCCCAAGCATGACGACAAATATCACACACAGGACAAATTCTGAAAGTTTACTTGCACATGCTCCATGCACTCCATGACATATATGTGATAGTAGGAACATAGTAAAAATTGATTAACCATTCCGTTACCCCGTAATTTGTGCATTGTAGTAAATGCAATAACATAAGTCCTTTAAAACTTCCTAAAGTACAATACCAACAATAGTTACTAAATTTTATTGAAATATCTGCAGATAGTGATAAATTACAAAACCTTTTAATCCTATTTACGTGACATATTAAACTTAAACCGAAAGAATCACTTATGTACGCGATCTCTAATGCAACTCCGGGGGAAACTCTGTGAAGCCTCCTTTTGCTATAATGCTCAAGAAAGACTTCCTGCCAAGTGGTATGCTGTATAATCTGTCATGAAAATGCAGTATAATTAGTTTCCAGATGCTCAAAGTTATTTTTTTAAGTATTATAGCCAAACAATTGTTATGGAAAAATCATATCTTTTACAGAGAGTAGATGAAGAAAAAGAAAAAAAAAGTCAAAACCGGCTGGTAGAGCTCCACAGCTTTTACAACGAGTTTCCTAATACACCTTTTTCTCTGCTTTTTAATTATTCTGACCATTTTTCTAGCTACTGTTTGCATAAAATGTAGCAAGGAGTAAGGAGCACATTTCACAAAGTATGAGGATAAAAGGGGATATTTTATGGTCTAAACAGGTAAAATACTATCTAATGGAAGTTGGTAGTAACTGGGATTCATTTGCTGGTTGGACCAAAACTTACGTTATGATCTTTTCAAACAAGTATATAATCAATACATTAATACATGTACATAAATATTTACCCCATCAAAGCTTAAAAAGGGTGTGAGTATTACCTCAAAATGTCCCAATACAATGAACATCTTCCTCAGGCTTCAGCCTTGCTTGAACTTCTTTGCCAGTTAGTTTTAATGGAACGTCAAGCTCCGGGGGGCTCTGCACATTAAACGTTAAGTAGATTACCAGTGATGTACTAGACAATCATTATAGAGGAAAGTCTTCAGAAGGTCAAAACTTCTAAATCACCATGCAACGAATAAGTGGCCAATATGTCTTGAAAAAAGGGTGTTGCTTGATATTGTTAGACTATTCGTATAGGGGGCAGGGGCATTTTAGTCTTTTGCTATTAGGGTTGCTTAACCCTTAAGTTGTGTCCCCCTATATATGTATCTCCTTGACAGGCTGTTAATGGATTTGATTACTTTCCTAATCTAATTTGGTATCAGATTACTTTTTCTCTCTCCTCTCCCGATCTCACCCCGATGCCATCTACGGGCGCCGCCGCCGCCGCGGCCACGGGCGCCGCCTCCGCCGCGGCCTCGAGCGCCGCCGCTGCGACCTCGGGCACGGCCGCCGCGGGCGTGCCGGCCCCGCCGCCCCCTCCTCTCGATTTCGGCCCGGTCGCGGCCGCTGCTGGGCTCAGCGCCGCTGACCCCACCGACCCAGCCGCCCCCTACCCTGCGCCCGCCGCCACCGGGTCTGGCGCCGCCGGCCGCCCCGCCACCTCTCCTGGGGGCGCCGCCGCCAGATCCGGGGCTCCCAGCACTGCGGCTGGCCTCCATGCCATCTCCCTCGGGCCACAGCCGCTGGACTGCTCGGGCCCGGCTCTGGTGTGGCCGGCCCAGCCGCAGGCAGGTCCCTCGGCCTCCCCAGCGCCGCCTGGCCGCCGGGTTTCGCCGCTGGCATGGGTGAACACGCCGGAGGACAACACTGTCCCAGTACCACTTGGCTGCCAAGCCATGGTGGCCCTGCTGTGAGCGCTGCCGGGCATGCTGTCCCTGCTGGATCTGGGGGACAGCCCTCTTCGCACTTCTCCGACGTCGCAACTGCCCTGGCCATCTCCCGTGAGCGGGAATGAGCGCTCGTCCTCGCCTTGGAGCAGGAACGTCCTTCTGCGGCCTCTCTCACATGTCAGCTCGAGGAGTCTCCGCCCGTACAGTGGAGCGACGCACAGGATACTCCAGGAGATGGTGCTGCTTATACTACTTACTCGGCGTCTCTTGTCGCTGCTCTACATGCCCAGGCGGCTGGCATACAGAACATCCGGACTCTTGTCCCGGTTGTTCTCAGCTCCGACTCTACTTCCTTCGCTCGTTGGCGCAGCTTGCTTCTCCTGACGCTGCGACGCTTTCAGCTGGAAGACCATGTGCTGCGAGATGACAGCCCACTGGACGACTCGTGGATCTACATGGACAGTCTTGTCCTTGCATGGATCCTCGGCACACTTTCTGAGGAGCTTCAGGATATCGTCGCCCAGAAGGGTGGCGGTACAGCTCATCAGGCCTGGCTGGTCCTCGAGCTTCGCTTCCAGGGGAACCAAGCGACCCGAGCTCTCCATATCCGGGCCCGCTTTGGTTCCACTGTTCAGGGTGATCTCTCCATTACTGCATATTGTCGACAGATGAAGGGTATGGCGGACGCCCTTCGTGACCTTGGAGATCCCATCCCGGACAGTACCCTCGTTCTTCAGGTCCTTCAGGGCCTGAATGAGCGCTACACCCATGTTCGCTCGTGGATTCTCCGCGAGAAGCCCTTCCCGACCTTCGAGAAGGTCTGGTCGGACCTCGAGCTCGAGGAGATCACCCAGGGCGGCTCTACTGCTTCCTCCCCTGCCGCGGCCTTCTACGGCTTAGGGTCGTCTTCACGCCCTCCTCCACCTGCTGGTTCTGGGGGACAGCTTCCTTGTCCACCTACCACACCAGGAGTCCCTGCTACCTCCGGTGGTGGTGGGAACCGCCGTCGTGGCAGACGTGGTGGCCATGGTGGAGGGACTGGTGGAGGTGGTACGACCAGTGCTGGTGGTACCCCTGGTGGTGCTGGTACTACTGGTGGCAGTAGCGGTGGTCGGGGTCAGGGTGGTGTGACCTGGCCCACACTCTACAACCCGTGGACTGGCCAGATCTCGATGTGGCCTAGGCCGTCCCCGGGTCTCCCGACACTAACCCACCACGTCCTCAGCCGGCTTACGTGACTACTCCGACTTACGGCGGGCCTGTCTACGCTGCTGGTGGACAGTGGACCCTGCCCCCTGGTGGACCAGGCTACTCTGCTGTTGGGCCCTCCTCTCTAGCCAACTGGGCTTCGGGGAACCCAGTTGGTCGGCCCGAGTCATCGGCACCACACTCTGACCCTGCTCAGGGCTGGGATCGCCAGTCACTTGCGTCTTCTTTCAGTACGATGAGTCTCACACCACCTAGCCCCGAGTGGGTTGTGGACTCCGGAGCTTCGTACCACACCACCCCCGACGCTGGTATACTTTCTTCTACCCACCCTTCCCACCCTTCTTTTCCTTCTTCTATCGTTGTTGGGAATGGGTATGTCCTTCCGGTCACCTCAGTAGGTGACTCGGGTTCGTCGGGGTCTTTCCGTCTTCGTGATGTTCTTGTTTCTCCGGACATCATTCAGCACCTTCTTTCTGTTCGTCGATTTACCACTGACAACCATGTTTCTATCGAGTTTGATCCTTTTGGTTTGTCTGTGAAGGATCTTACTACCCGGCGTCTTCTTCTCTGATGTGAGAGCTCAGGGCCCCTGTACACGATGAGACTTCCTGCTTCCGCTTCGCCCTCGCCTTTTTGCCTGACTACGACAGCCCCGTCGACTACTTGGCATCGTCGACTTGGCCACCCCGGTGCTGAAGTTATGTCGAAGCTGTTTCGTAGTCAGTGATCTCGTGTACTAGGGATTCTCATGAGTCTTTACGCCATGCTTGTCAGTTGGGTCACCATGTTCGACTTCCTTTTCCACATTCTGTAACCCATGTGGAGCACCTTTTTGATCTTATTCACTGTGATATATGGACCTCACCTGTTCTCAGTGTTTCTGGTTACAAATATTATCTAGTGATTGTTGATGATTTTTCCCATTATTCGTGGACCTTTCCATTGGGACAGAAGTCCGATACGTTTGCTACTCTCTCTCACTTCTTCGCTTGGGTTTCCACACAGTTTGGGTGTACCATCAGGGCTGTCCAGTGCGACAACGGCCGCGAGTTTGATAACTCCGCGTTTTGTCACTTCTTGCTTTCCCACGGGGTCCAGTTGCGCATGTCTTGCCCTTACACTTCCCCCCAGAATGGCAAGGCCGAGCGTATGATTCATACCACCAATGACGTCATGCGCTCCCTGATGTTCCAGGCTTCTATTCCTGCTTGCTACTGGGCAGAGGCCCTTCACACTGCTACCTTCCTCATTAATCGCCTTCCTACAAAGGCGATTAGTGCTCCCACCCCTCACTTCACTCTTTTTGGTACCACCCCTCTTTATGAGCACCTTCGAGTCTTCGGGTGTGCATGCTACCCTAATCTTTCTGCTACCGCCCCTCATAAGCTCGCGCCTCGTTCAACTCGATGTGTTTTTCTTGGGTACTCCCCCGATCATAAGGTGTACCGGTGTCTAGACCTCACAACTCGTCGTATCTTGGTCTCCCGACACGTCGTATTCGACGATTTCTCCTTCCCTTTCGCTGGGTCTTCTTCTGATTCGGTCTCCGAGTTGGATTCTCTCTTTTCCACTGATCCTACGGCCGCTCCTGTCCAGCGACCTTGTTTTTTACCCTCTGCAGGTCTTCCTCTAGCTGCGCCAGACACGACCACGGTGTCTCAGACGCCACCTGTCATGCCTCCCGCGGCTCCGGCGTCCTTGCCGCCACTGGCCGTTCCTCCGACGGCCCCGACGTCGTCTGATGCACCACGCGCGGCTCCAGCGTCTCCGACGACGTCCGCTAAGCCACGCGTGGCTCCAGCGTCTCCGACGACGTCCGCTGCGCCACGCGCGGCCCCAGCGTCTCCGACGACGTCCGCTGCGCCACGCGCGGCCCCAGCGTCTCCGACGACGTCCGCTGCGCCACGCGCGGCCCCAGCGTCTCCGGCGTCGTCCGTCACGCCTCACGTGTCTCCGACGCCCATGACGGTGTCTTCGCCATCGTCAGCCGCACCACCTGGGGCCCCTGGACCGCGGTACGCCGATCCCGCTCTCGTCTATCAGCGACGAGCGCGGATTGGTGGACCGTCCTCTTCGCGCCCTGCGGACCTGGTGTACCACCCTCCGCTGCTTCACCGGGACCCTCGTCACGTTCACCCGATGGTGACTCGACGGGCTGCCGGCGTCCTTCGACCTGTGGAGCGCTTCTCCGGGGTCGTTCTCTCGTCCTCGACCCCTCCGGAGCCTGCCTCGTCACCCATCTTGCCTATCCCCTCTTCTGTCCGTAGCGCCCTCGCCGATCCTCATTGGCGTCGGGCTATGGAAGAAGAGTATGCGGCCCTACTTGCCAACCGGACCTGGGACCTGGTTCCCCGTCCTGGTCGTGGCAATGTTGTCACGGGCAAGTGGGTGTTCACATATAAGAGGAGGGCGGATGGGTCTCTAGAGAGGTACAAGGCATGGTGGGTGCTTCGCGGTTTCACGCAGCGTCCCGGCGTCGACTACGACGAGACCTTCAGCCCGGTGGTGAAGCCGGCGACAGTTCGTACTGTTCTGTCACTGGCTCTGTCGCGTTCTTGGCCTGTCCACCAGCTGGACGTCAAGAACGCCTTTCTCCACGGGACGTTGATGGAGACGTTGTACTGTAGTCAGCCGACAGGGTTTGTTGATTCAGCCCGTCCAGACATGGTGTGCCGGCTGAACAAGTCCCTGTACGGGCTGAAGCAGGCGCCTCGGGCCTGGTACAGCCGGTTCGCCTCCTTCCTGGTCTCGCTCGGCTTCGTCGAGGCCAAGTCGGACACTTCGCTCTTCATCTACAGGCGTGAGGGTGACACTGTCTACCTCCTCCTGTACGTGGACGATATTGTCCTGACGCCGTCCAGCCCGGCTCTTCTTCAGCGCACGATCTCCGCCCTGCAGCGCGAGTTTGCGATGAAGGATCTCGGCCAGCTCCACCACTTCCTGGGCGTTGCGGTCGAGCACCGCCCGGGTGCTCTGTTCCTCCACCAGCGCCAGTACTGCCTGGATATCCTTGAGCGAGCGGGCATGGCTGATTGCAAGTCGTGCTCCACTCCCGTGGACACCCAGGAAAAGGTGTCTTCGGCCGACGGCACCCCGGTCGCCGACCCCACCACTTACAGGAGTCTTGCAGGTGCACTGCAGTATCTCACCTTCACCAGGCCGGACATCTCCTACGCGGTTCAGCAGGTGTGTCTCCACATGCATGATCCGCGGGAGCCACATCTCACGGCGGTGAAGCGGATCCTTCGTTACCTACGTGGCACTCACGACTACGACCTTCTTCTGCGGCGCGACACTGCCTCCGAGCTGGTCGTCTACACCGACGCTGACTGGGCGGGCTGCCTGGACACCCGTCGGTCCACCTCCGGCTACGCCGTCTTCCTGGGCGGCAATCTCGTCTCCTGGTCCTCAAAGTGGCAGCACGTGGTGTCCCGCTCGAGTGCCGAGGCGGAATACCACGTCGTGGCCAACGGCGTGGCTGAGTCCTCCTGGCTTCAGCAGCTGCTTCAGGAGCTCCACTCTCCCCTCGCCCGGAGTACGTTGGTCTACTGCGACAACGTCAGCGCCGTCTACCTCTCCACCAACCCGGTGCAGCATCAGCGCACGAAGCACGTAGAGATCGACCTTCACTTTGTTCGTGAGCGGGTGGCTCTCGGGGGGTGCGAGTCCTGCACGTTCCGAAGTCGTCGCAGTTCGCCGACATCTTCACCAAGGGACTTCCTTCGACGGTGTTCACCGAGTTTCGGTCCAGTCTCAACATCTGCCGTGGCTAGATGTTGGGACTGCGGGGGGTGTTAGACTGTACGTATAGGGGGCAGGGGCATTTTAGTCTTTTGGTATTAGGGTTGCTTAACCCTTAAGCTGTGTCCCCCTATATATGTATCTCCTTGACAGGCTGTTAATGGATTTGATTACTTTCCTAATCTAATTGATATCATTTGCACCAGCAGTTGAACCAAATCGAGAAGAGGGATCTCTCTGAAGTAATCCATGGATTAATTTCTTTGCTAAAAGACTAACCTGGAGAAAGTACAACAACTATTAACAGATGGACAAGATAAAGAAAATTATATAATATATATACTGAACCAGCCTAAGAAAGGAACATGAGGGCTTACTAACTATATCAAGTTGTTAATACTCACTAAGGAAAAAGCACGATTTACGACGGTCACGTTAATTTACGACGGCCCCAGGTTAGCCTCGTAAACAAAGTTATTTATGATGGCTATTTCAGACCGTCGTAAATTGAGGTTAACTTACGACAGCCTGGTGACGACCGTCGTAAGTTACTACTAATTTACGACGGATAACCCTAAGACTGTCGTAGTTAAATTTGGCCGTCGTAAATACCACCTTATTTACAACGGCCAGGGACCGGCCGTCGTAAATAAGGGGTATATACTGTGGGCTGATCTTCCCATGGCCCAGGGCGGCCAGAACTAGGCCGAGTGGGCTGGTCTGCCCTGGCCCAGGCCGGGCCCCCTTCTAGAAGAAATCTAAGTTTAGTTTTCTTAGAGATAAACTAAAAGATCCTTTTGTAATAGATTAAGACTCTTGTAGGGGGGGGGGGCTATATATACAAGCCAAAACACCCCAAAAGTTGAGAGAGTTGAAAAAAAAAGAAAAAATTCCTCCAGTTTTTCTGCCCTAGCCGCCTCTCTCTCCCTGCTACAGCCGCCGCCCCGCTCTTCCTCTCCCAGGTCTGCGCCTCCCTCTCAGGAACCCTAGCCGCCTAGGGTTTCCAGCCGCCGCCCAGGTCCTCTCCACCGCAGCCTGCTGTTCCAGCCGGCACCTAGGGCATCATCTTCCTCAGCTGCTGTCTCCCTCCTAAACCCTATCCGCCATCAGGTTTGGTTCAGCACCATCAAAGCCTGAGTTCAGATTGATCTGCTAGTGCAGATCAGTTTGTATAGCAAGAACAGAGAAGTTTTGGGTCTGGAATTGCAACATTCATGGCATCAGAGCCAGTTTCAACTCTAGGCTAAATTCTGCAAGATGTCGTCTACACCTACAAGCAGCGGCAGCGCCATCAGCCATGGGACACCCTCACCGGCAGCTCGTGAGGTGAACACCGGGACGGGGTTCCCCGTGCTCACCAAGACCAACTACGCGGAGTGGGCTGTCATGATGAAGATCAAGCTGAAAGCATGGCTGCTTTGGAAGGCCGTGGAGGAGGGGAACGTGAGTGAGCAGGAAGACATGATGGCGCTTGACATCTTGGTCAGCGCTGTCCCGCCGAAGATGATCACAACGATCGAAGAAAAGAGGACGGCGAAGGAGGCATGTGACACGATCGCCATCATGCGGGTCGGGGCCGACCGCGCGAAGAAGACAACAGCACAGCAACTCTGGAAGGAGTTCGAAGACGCTGTCTTCAAGGATGGCGAAAGCGTGGAGGACTTCTCCCTCCGCCTGAGCGGCATGCTATCACGGCTTGCGTCGCTAGGGGAGGAGATAGGAGAAGAGAGGGCCGTGGAGAAGCTCCTGCGAAGCGTTCCGGAACGCTTCCAACAGATCGTGGTGGTGATCATGACACTGTTGGACGTGTCGACCCTCACCTTGTCAGAGGTGACGGGGCGTCTCAGGGCGGCTGAGACCGCCTTCGACTCGACGCAGCGGAAGGGAGGAATACACAATGGACAGCTGTACCTCACTCAGGAGGAGTGGGAGGCACAACGGAAGGAGGAACGGTCTACCCAGTCCGCGGGTTATTCTAAGAGGGGCGACCGAAAGGGCCGGCCCAAGAAGAACGGAGGCAAGAAGGGAGGTTCTGGGAAGGATATTCCGCGAGACTAGTGCCGGAAGTGCAGGAAGAAGGGCCACTGGGCCAGGGAGTGTCGGTCGAAGCATAAGGAAGAGCTGCAGCAGCAGGCTTTCGTGGCGAAGGCGGAGGAGGAGGGCACCTTGTTTATGACAAGGGTAGCCTCAGTACAGAAGGATCCTGTACAAGAACGTCCTACGGGCCCACTAGATATAGTGGAGGGACGTGTGTTCGCTCACCGCAGCAACGACGACGACTTTGATGACACACGTTGGTACCTCGACACGGGCGCGACAAACCACATGACGGGTTCGCGTGTCGTCTTCTCCGAGCTCGACGAAAACGTCGTCGGAACCATCAAGTTCGGCGACAATTCCGTCGTGCGTATCCAGGGGAAGGGTACGGTCTTATTCGCCGTCAAGACGGGTGAGCACAGGAGGCTCATTGGCGTCTACCTCATCCCGCGCCTCACCACCAACCTCATCAGCGTCGGCCAGCTGGATGAGGATGGCTACAACATCACGGTGCACGGAGGAGTGATGCACATAAGGGATGAGCAGCAGCATCTCCTCACACGAGTTTAGCGCAACAACAGCAAGCTGTACTCCATCAGCCTCAACACCACACGTCCGGTTTGCCTAACCGCGAGGCGTGATGATGTTGTGTGGCGTGATGGTGCTCGGTCTTCCGCAAATTGATCACGTCGATCAATTGTGCGAAGCTTGCTTGGTCGGTAAGAAGAGGCGCTCCAGCTTCCCCAAGCAAGCTAGGCGGCGCGCGGAGGGCGCGCTCGACCTTATCCACGGCGACATCTGCGGGCCTATCACGCTGATGACTCCAGGCGGTAAGAAGATGTTCTTGTTGCTAGTGGATGACATGAGCCACTATATGTGGCTCTATCTTCTAGCAACCAAGGACCAGGCGCCCGACTTAATTTAGCAATTCAAGGCGACGGCTGAATTAGAGTACGGGAGGAGGCTGAAGCAACGTACTGATCACGGAGGGGAGTTCACCTCACAGGAGTTCGGCGGGTACTGCGCTCAGCACGGAGTACAACGTCAGCTCACAGCCCCGTATACGCCGCAGCAAAACGGGGTTGTGGAGTGACGCAACCAGACGGTGGTTGGCATGGCGAGGAGCATGTTGAAAGCGAAGGGTATGCCCGAGATTTTTTGGGGTGACGCAGTTATCACAGCTGTCTATATCTTAAATCGATCCCCCACCCGCGGCCTTGACAGGAAGACGCCATATGAAGCTTGACATGGAGAGCGACCAGCCGTCAATTATTTCCGAACTTTTGAGTATGTGGAGCATGTCAAGAACACGCGCCCCCACCTGAAAAAGTTGGAAGACCGGAGTACTCCGATGATTTTTCTTGGCTATGCTGCAGCGACGAAGGGCTATCGGATGTATAATCCGGCTGATGGGCGCACACACATATCAAGTGACGTGATATTCGATGAGGCGGCCAAGTGGGACTGGGGAGAAGGAGCAGGAGAAGAGGACTACACCTCCTTCCACGTCGACTCCTTAGGTCCAGCACCTGCTGGACCTACTGTTTCAGCACACAGAGAGGTGCTGCAGGGTCCGGAGGGGCCGAACAACACCCCAGCAGTGCCCAGGAGGGGCATAGAAGGGTCTGTCCAGACCCTAGGAGTTCTTGCGCCAGCCTCCAGACCTGCTGGAGAGAGTCCAGCACCTGCAGTGTCGCCCCAAGGGCCCCTACAGGGACTGTCCAGCACAAATCAGGGCTAGGGCAGTCCTGCACGGGGGTCAGCAGAAGTGGGGAATTCTGGACTTGAAGATTCCAGCACCTTCGTCACGCCCCGGAATCCTCCACGGCCCATCTGCTTCGCCACACCGTTGTCGGACCCCGGCAGCAACGTCATCAACGCCTACTACGATGACGGTGCGAAACTACGGTTCCGTACGATGCGCAACGTGCTTGGAACCCTCACCTCTCCTTGCCGGGCTGAGCGCCCACCAAGCTTGGAGGAGGGGGAGCTTATGCTCACCACCACGGAGGAGCCCACGTCCTTCGCCGATGTTGAGGAACACTGGAGACGGGCCATGCTCGAGGAGATGGAGTTCATAGAAGAAAACAAGACTTGACAACTTGTTGATCTTCCTGCAGGACACAAGCCCATTGGCCTCAAATGAGTGTTTAAGGTGAAGAAGGATGAGCATGGGAAGGTGGTGAAGCACAAGACTCGATTGGTGGCAAAAGGCTATGTCCAACGGCAAGGAATAAATTTTGACAAGGTATTTGCTCCTGTAGCTCGTCTCGAATCTGTTCGCTTGCTCCTTGCAGTTGCTGCGCACAAGGGGTGGGAGGTACACCACATGGACGTGAAGAACGCCTTCCTGAACGGCGACTTGATGGAGGAGGTGTACGTCTCCCAACCCGCTGGCTTCATCATTAATAGAGCCGAACACAAGGTGTATCGGCTCAAGAAGTCTTTATATGGACTTCGTCAGGCGCCCAGGGCCTGGAATGCCAAGTTCAACGATAGCTTGCTATCGCTTGGTTTCCAGAAGAGTACGAGCGAACACGGGATTTATTTCCGTGGAGCTGAAGATGAGAAGCTCATCGTCGGCGTGTACGTCGACGATCTTGTGATCACAGGAGGAGGCGATCTCAAGAAGTTCAAAGGAGAGATGATGAAGAGGTTCAAGATGAGCGACTTGGGTCTCTTGTCATATTATCTTGGCCAGGAGGTACGGCAAACTGATGCAGGGATAAGCGTTGGGCAGGCGGCCTACGCTTTCAAACTTGTCACTAAAGCTGGCCTAAGGATGCAACCCCTGTGCATTCCCCATGGAGCAAGGCCACAAGCTTTACAAGACAAGTGATAGCCCGTTGGTGCATGCAACGGACTATAGGAGCTTGGTTGAAGGGCTGCGATACATGGTGAACACACGTCCTGATCTTGCCTACTCAGTCAGGTACGTGAGTCGGTTTCTGGAGGAGCCTAAGAAGGATCACTTTGCTGCAGTCAAACGCATTGTACGCTACATAGCGGGTACAATCAACTATGGAGTCTTCTATGCAAGAGGAGGAGACATGGGGTTTATTGGGTACTCGGATAGTGACTATGCGGGAGACGTGGAGGATCGCAAGAGTACAAGCGGGGTGCTGTTTTGTCTTGGAAACAGCTCCATTTCATGGCAGTCCTGCAAGCAGAAGGTGGTGGCCTTGTCCTCATGTGAAGCAGAGTATATCGCAGCAGCTCAAGGGGCATGTAAAGGTGTATAGATGGCACCGCTGATGGAGGACTTAGCTGAAAAATCAAAGGCGCCGGTGATGCGGGTTGATAACAAGTCAGCTATAGACTTGAGCAAGAACCCGGTACTGAAAGTGCATCTAGGCACCCCTTATGGGTTTTGGTTGATTTGTGACAAACAAATGAGACCCTAACAAAATTGTTGAGAATAAGCGTAGGGACTCAAAGAAATTAAGACGAAAGCGCAAAAAGAAAAGAGAAGGAGGATCCAAATGGATAAGAGCTCAAGAACTGAAAAGAGTAGATCACTTAGTATAGAGTGTGTTGGAGAAACACACCCCAAGAGCTCAAGAGAAAGAAATCAAACTTACTGCACAATTTCAACACGGCCGGACTAGTCCGATATCAGCCGAACTAGTCCGATTTTCTTTCTGATCAGAAAACGGACTAGTCCGATATCATCCGGACAAGTCCGATTTTGTCTCTGGACAGAAAACGGACTAGTCTGATATCTCACAACACTTAGGGTTTTCTAAACACCGTACATCGGACTAGTCCGGAGTCAACCACGGACTAGTCCGTACATCGCAAACCCTAACGTACCCTTTGGAAACCCAACTATAAAAAGAGGTGTATGGCCATACCAACACAAATTTTCGACCCCCCTGCGCCGTCACACCTCCCAAGAGCCTAAAATTCACCTCTCTCCATACATTCTAACCCAAGAAGGATCAATTCTTGTGGATTAGCAATTGACCAAAGGAGAGACTAGTTCTACATCATCTTGAGCTCTTGGGTTTGATCTCTCGCACACTTTTCATTGCTAATTGTTCATCTGTTGAGTGTGTTGAGATGTGTTGATTTATTTATTGTAATTCTTGGGGAGCCCTCAACTTGTGAGAAGGCCCCTTGAACAAGTTTATTGCCCTTTGTGATTAGTGGAAGAGAATCGGCCTTTGTGACGATTCGGCGAGGGTAGGGTTGGAGAAAACTCGGTCCTTAGTGGACTCCTCAATGGGGACGTAGATTGCCTTCGTGGAATTGAACCTCGGGATAAACAGTTGTCTCCCACTCTTGTTTATTAATTGTTCATCATTTTAGAGTGTTTAATCAATCCTTTAAACTCACGTTCAAGCATTAACATCAAGTTGATTCATGTCATTCATTGTATTATTGTTGCAATACATCTAAGTTATCGTTCAATTTCTGCTGTATAAAGTATTAAAAGTGAACATTGATCAACCTTGATCTCTCTGGTCCACGTATACCGGACTAGTCCGCCCAGTACCGGACTAATCTGATTTTTCTCTGTTTAGAAAACGGACTAGTCTGAACTCTACCGGACTAGTCCAATTTCTCTGTATTTGATAGACTACTAAGTGTTTCAGGTTTCAACAAAGCATCGAAAAGCCTATTCAACCCCCTCTAGGCTACATTCAATTGGTATCAGAGTCAAACTCTTCAAAAGAGACTCACCACTCGAAGAGACAATATGGACGTCAAGGATGCAAACAAGAAGATCGACGACGAAATGAGAAATGATGAAAGGACTCAAAAGCTAAAAAAGCTACTTGATGCCATTCAAGACAGTGAGGACGATGATGATAAGGTGCTCCAACTCAAGGCTATTCTACGAAAGAAGGCAATCTCCCCAAAAGGGAAGAGAAACACCGATGATGAAAAGAAGAAGAAAGGGGGTAGTCACACAGACTACTCCCAATATCCTTTTGATTATGAGCGTTTGAATTCTCACAATAATCATTGTTATCAATTCCTCTAGTAAAAGCACCTTACTATGGAAACGATTATTCAATGTGGAGACAAAACATGAAAATGCATCTCATATCTCTTAACCCGAGTTTGTGGCATATAGTGTGTACAGGGATAGATATCCCGGATAATGATGAAGAGCTGACCCCAGTCCAAGAACAAGCCATTCATCGAAATGCTCAAGCAACAGCTGTGATCACGTCATCACTAAGCCGAGACGAGTTCACCAAGGTGGATGGGCTTGAAATTGCCAAGGAGATATGGGACACACTACAAACTGCACATGAAGGTGATCGGCATGTACGCGAAGCCAAGATAGAAATGATTGAAGGTGAATTGGGAAGATTCGCGATAGAAGAAGATGAATCACCACAAGATATGTACAACTGACTAAAGAATTTCATCAACAAAGTCCGAGCTTATGGCAGCAAGAAGTGGAATGACCAAGAGGTTGTGAAGCTGATTCTGAGAACATTCATGCCTCGCAACGTAACCTTTTGCTCTATGATCAGAGAAAGCCCCGGGTACCCCAGATGAACTTCTTGGCAAGATCATCAACTTTGAGATGATGGAGAAGCAAGCCAAGCATGTTAAGGAAATTACCGATCTCACCTCGGCAAAGAAGAAAGGAGTCGCATTGAAGTTAACTTGTAAACCCGTATCAAAGGAAGCTCGAGAAGCTTATGGAGAAGATGACAACGACGATGAGAGCAGTGATATCGATGAAGAAGACATGATCTTGTTCATGAAGAAGTTCAAGAAAATGATGAGAAGAAGAAAGGGCAACAGCTCAAATGAAGGAAGACAGAGAGACAAACAAAGACCCAAGATGAGATGGGCGTGCTATAACTGCGGAGGATACGATCACTTCATAGTAGATTGTCCACGTGATGAAAACAACAAGAAGACAAAAGATAACAGGTCTCAACCAAAGAAAATGTTCAAGAAGAAGAAGCAATATGGCCAAGCACATCTAGGGAAGGAGTGGGACTCCAATGATGAATCTTCATCCGAAGAAGAAGAGATGGCCACCATAGCCACAAAGAAGACTACCAAGAGATTCACTCTCTTCCCAACCATGGGCACAAGGAATGACACCGACAGCACCTGTCTAATGACAAAGGAAGGTAAACGAAAGGTACCGACTAAATCTTCCTTCCTGCATTATTTTACTAGTGATAGTGATAACTCTAGTGAAGATGATAGCAGTGATGAAGATGAGTATATGCTTAGAGGTTTAGACAAAAAGACAGCTGCTAAAATAAAATTTCTACTTAATAAGCTTGTTGATATGGAGAAGCTAGTCAATCGTCAGGAAGATATGATCATCTCCCAAAAGGAGGAATATCTTGAGATTGAAAAGCTTCTTGATTTTAAAAAGGAACAAAATAAATCACTAGAGCCTGAATTAGCTTCAAGCAAGGAGGCTTGCTTGAAGCTAAAAGACTCAAACACCGCCATCATGGATAAACTTGCTAACTTAACCAAAGTTAACAAGATCCTTGAGGGACAAGTTGAGTCACTCAAGCAAAATGGTTCTTCATCAACTACTAGCTCACATTCTCAACACACAAAGTCTGAAACCAGCATCACTTGTACATGTGCCAAAAATGACACTAACATGAAGAAAAAGCCAAACTTGACAAAGGACAAGAAATCTTCTCAAAATGGCATATTTGACAAGGAGAAGATCAATTATGCACGCAATGGATACTTGGTCACAAGAACTCCTAATGTCAAATATGGCATTAGATATTCTAATGGTGAAAAGCACAATGCTAGAAACCACAAGAATAACAAGGATTGCATTGCCTTTGTCAAGGGAAACTCTTCTCAAACTACAAAGCTTAGTAATGTTGATAAATTTAACAATGTGAACACATATGAACAGAAACTTCTTTTTAGAACCTTTGATGCTTCATAAGTACTTATGAAAAGTAATCTTGAAAGAGTTTATGCTAAACATGTTGGGCCGTTCTGTTTTTCAAACATAACTCCTAGTATAAAAATCAAAAGTTTTCATATGATACATATTTAGAAAGGGTAGAAGATGTGTTACATCTTTGCAATTCCAAGTTTCTGAAATTTCAGCATAGATTTCCGTGGAAACCAGAGTTTAAAACAGCAATTCCCAAGGGAGGTGCTGTTAAAATTCTTCCAGAAATTCTACTGACTTTGGATTACCATAACTTTTTAACCAGAGCTGATCTCAGGGCAAATAAGTACTCATTGGAAAGATACTGAAGTTAACTTTAACTTTGGTATTCAGCTTGAGTCATGAAAATGCCTAGAACCAGATCAAAATCTTGGATATGTAGAAACTTGTCGTTCTGACAGAGGAATGACAGTTGAACTCATATGGGAGATTTTGGTACCCTAGAGGGGGTTTGAATACTTCCAATGGGGTAGAACATGCTCATGAGAGGTTATCTTCAACTAGTGAAAGATCTGAGTATAGGTCTCACTCAGGTTTCTTTTACTAGAGATCATGTTTGTGTCGTATTGAAGATAAAAGGGTAGTATACGTGATGACAACGCGATAGTGATGTCTCGTAGTGACCAAACCTAGTTATGGTGAGCTTCCAAAGAGGAGGTTCATCAAGTTGGATGTAACTAGCCTGTGTTTGGTCTAGTAATGGTGTAGCTTGTGCAAAGTTATTACATTATCTACATACGAGATGTATCGCATGTTTTATGGTCATTATATTTTTACGCCTATTGTTATTGGACTGCATGCAATATGTTGCGGGACTGATGTTTATTGTCATATGGTTGCAGATGGTTCGCACTAGGACCACGCACGAGGTGGGTGGCTCTAGCCAGCAGGGGGGCAATGACTCCCAGCCACCAGCCTACGACAGCACCCCGCAGCAGCAGCCACCACCGCCGCCTCCGCTTACTCTAGCGGATGTGATAGCGGCACTGGTGGGGGGTCGTGAGGAGTAGACTGACTTGCTCCGCACGATCGTGCAGAATACGTCTCAGGCAGGGGGGCATCAAGACAGAGGGCCCCGTGAGCCCCGTAAGGTGTCGTACTCGGATTTCATGAGTACGCACCCTCTAGTGTTCACCGAAGCTGAAGAACCACTGGAGGCGGACAACTGGCTGCGGACCATCGAGTCTAAGTTCGGGCTGCTTCAATGTACGGAGCGGCAGAAGACTCTGTTCGCAGCGCAGCAGCTTCACGTTGCCGCTGGCGCGTGGTGGGCGAACTATGTGGCCTCACGTCCGGCTAGCCATACCGTGGAATGGGAGGAATTCCGGGAGGCGTTCCGCGCCTATCATATCCCTCCCGGAATCATGAAGAGGAAGTTCTAAGAATTTTTGGAACTGAATCAGGGCGGGAGGAGTGCCCATGACTACTCCCGTGCCTTCAACCATCTGGCGCAATATGCGTTGGACTACATCTCCACTGAGGAGAAAAAGGGGGAGCACTTTTATCGGGGGTTACACCCCGAGATGAAGACACATCTCGTTCAGTGGAATCGCGGCACATTCAACGACCTAGTCAATGCTGCGATCATGCAAGAGGACGCTCAGCGGGAGTTGGCAGCTGAGCAAAGGAAGCGCAGTGCTCCACCTAGCAGTGGTGGTGGCGCGCCTCAGAAGTACCGTATGGTGTATCGGACACCATCCGGGCAGCAGTGGCATCCACCGGCGCGACCTCAGTGGTTCGGGGGACGTTCGTTTCAGTCACCTCCGTTCCGTCCGCCTATGCCACCACCAAGACAGCAGCAGCAGCAGTAGACGGCACCCCGGGCATTTCCACCGCCACAACGCGTCCCGGGTTTCCGTCCACCGATCAGCGGGGGACCGCCCCGTTTCACCTGCTTCACGTGTGGCCAGGCGGGCCACTTCGCGAAGGACTGTCCCCAGGGGCAGCAGAGCAGCGGGCAAGCCCAGTTCCATGGCGGTGCTCGAGGCCGACCTCTGGTCAAGAAGGTTGGTCAGCGGACTGGGGGCGTTTGCCACCTCGACAATGAGGACGCCCCAGAGGGAGACAACGTTCTGGCAGGTACGTTTACTCTCAACAATCAAGCCATCATCATACTTTTTTATTCTGGTGCAACCCACAACTTTATAAGTGCATCATATGTGGTTAAGCATCAGTTGGAAGCTTTTCCAACCGAGTGTTCTTATATGATCTGCTCACCGGGAGGAAAGATTTCAGCAACTATGATGGTCCCAAAAGCACCACTGTGCTTAGGTGGGAAGATATATCCCACCACTATGATTATCCTTGAGGGGCAGAAGATTGATGCAATCTTAGGAATGTCATGGCTAAGCTACCATGGCGCTGTCCTGGAAATCCTATCACGGACGGTTCACCTCAACTCCCCATTACACCGTCCGCAGTCCCTCTTATTAGATAATCCAGTCCGAGAGGTTTCAGCAATCAACAATACTGAAGCTCTCAAGTTGGAGGACATCCCCGTAGTCCGGGAGTACCCCGACGTGTTTCCGGATGATCTTCCGGGCATGCCACCTGAGCGGGATGTCGAGTTCAAGATCGAGCTCGCACCCGGGACTACGCCCATATCACGCAGACCATACAAGATGTCTCCGAACGAGCTGGCTGAATTGAAAGAGCAGCTCAATGATCTGTTGAGCAAGGGTTTCATTAGGCCGAGTTCCTCGCCTTGGGGATGCTCGGCGCTGTTTGTAAAGAAGAAGGATAAAACCTTGAGGCTGTGTGTGGATTACCGGCCTCTCAACGCCGTCACCATCAAGGATAAGTACCCACTGTCCCGCATTGATATATTATTTGATCAACTTGTGGGTGCAAGTGTGTTCTCCAAGATGGACCTTCGCTCTGGATATCATCAGATCAAGATCCGGGCGAAGGATATTCCGAAGACGGCCTTCTCGACGAGATATGGATTATATGAATATCTCGTCATGTCCTTTGGTCTCATAAACGCTCCAGCCCATTTCATGTATCTCATGAACTCGGTGTTCATGCCGGAGCTGGACAAGTTCGTGGTAGTGTTCATCGACGATATCTTGGTTTACTCCAAGACAGAAGCCGAACATGCCGAACACTTGAGGATCGTTCTTCAACGATTACGAGACCACAAGCTCTACGCCAAGTTCAGTAAATGCGAGTTTTGGATCAGCCAAGTGCCATTCTTGGGACATATCATCTCAGCAGAAGGCATTGCGGTTGACCCAAGCAAAATAGAGCAAGTGCTGAAATGGAAAGCTCCCACTTCAGTTCATGAAGTCAGAAGCTTCCTCGGGTTAGCGGGATACTATCGGAGATTCATTCCAAGCTTCTCCAAGCTCGCTAAACCAATGACAGAATTGCTGAAGAAAGGGACGAAGTATGTTTGGAACACGGCGTGTGAAGGAGCGTTCCGAGCATTGGTGAAGCATCTCACCACAGCCCCGATCTTAGCTCAGCCGGATACAACAAATCCCTTCGACGTGTATTGTGACGCGTCCGGTATTGGGCTCAGCTGCGTGTTGATGCAGGAAGGACGGGTGGTCGCATATGGCTCACGCCAATTTCAGAACCATGAGCAGCATTATCCGACTCATGATCTTGAGCTTGCTGTCGTGGTGTTGGCGCTAAAAATGTGGAGGCACTATCTCCCGGGGAATCTGGTGCATCTCTACACCGACCACAAGAGCTTGAAATACATTTTCACCTAGAAGGAGCTGAACATGAGGCAAAGGAGGTGGTTAGAATTGATCAAAGATTATGAAATTGAGATTCATTACCACCCCGGCAAGGCGAATGTGGTTGCCGACGCGCTGAGTCGGAAATCACATGTCCATCACCTCACCATTACACCGGTGGAGGAGGAAGAGCCAAGTTTATACTTGGTTCCTTATGGGTCGCTGTACAACCTTGCCCTCATCCCTACCATCAGGGAGGACAACATTGTAGCTCAGAAGGTTGACAAGGGTATGACACATCTCCGGAGACGGATAGACAATGAGGAGATCAAATGTTTCCGGAAAGATGATGAGGGGACACTATGGTTTAATGACCGCATAGTCGTACCCCGAGATATGGAGTTGAGGAAAAAGATCCTCGATGAAGCTCACTTGTCCAAATACTCCATTCATCCGGGAAGTAACAAAATGTACCACGATTTGAAAAAGAAATTTTGGTGGACACGGATGAAGCGGGAGGTAGCGAAGTACGTATCCGAGTGTGATACGTGTAGACGAGTGAAGGCGGATCATATGAGGAAATCAGGGTTGTTGCAACCCCTGAAGATCCCAGCATGGAAATGGGAAGATGTGAGCATGGATTTCATTGTCGGATTACCCCTAACATCCAACAAGCATGACTCCATTTGGGTGATCGTTGACCGACTAACCAAGTCGGCTCACTTCATTCCCGTGCATACACATTTCCATGCCAACAGATATGCGGAGTTATATATTGCCAGGATCCTATGCTTGCATGGCGTACCCAAGACTATAGTCTCAGACCGAGGTGCATTGTTTGTATCTCGCTTTTGGGAGCAGTTGCATGCTGCTTTGGGTACTAAACTGATTAGAAGCTCCGCCTACCACCCTCAGACAGATGGCCAAACAGAGAGGGTGAATCAAGTTCTGGAAGACATGTTGAGAGCATGTGCCATCCACCATGGTAGGAACTAGGATGATCACCTACCATTAGCGGAATTCTCGTACAACAACGGCTACCAGGCGAGTATCAAGATGGCACCCTACGAAGCTCTCTACGGTCGCAAATGCCGCACCCATTAAATTGGTGTGAGTCCGGTGAAAGGGTCACATTCGGGGTTGATGTGGTGAACGACGCCGAAGAGCGTATTCGGACGATTCAAGCTAATTTGAAGGCCTCTCAATCCCGGCAGAAGAGCTACGCTGATAAGAGGCGTAGACCATTGCACTTTGACGTTGGTGAACACGTGTACCTCCGCGTATCTCCGATGAAGGGTGTGCACCGGTTCGGTGTCAAGGGGAAGCTCGCTCCCCGTTTCATTGGGCCCTATGCTATCACCGAGAAGTGTGGACCAGCGGCGTATAGACTGGAGCTACCGACATATCTTGTTGGTGTCCATGACGTTTTCCATGTCTCACAACTGAGAAAATGTCTGAAGCATACCGCTGCTGTTCCTACCGAAGACATCGGCGAGCTGCAACCGGGTTTAACGTATGAAGAATATCCGGTGGCAATTCTTGATGAGAAAGCCCGAACCACGCGTAGCAGAACGTTGTGGTTCTACAAGATACTCTGGAGCAACCACAACGCCGAAGAAGCGACGTGGGAGAGCGAGGAATTCCTTCGCTCAAATTACCCGGAGTTCATGGCATCTCAACACGGGTAAGTCTCTATTACATAACTATCTCTTCTTTTGTAATCTCGGGACGAGATTCCTTTAAGGGGGGAGGGATGTAAAAGCCAAGAAAAGGGACTTGCAAAAACTTTTCTTCACCTCACAACACCACAGTTTTTGTTGTGGATATCTTAGGAAATATTGCGAAGAGCAAGTAACCTCCATCAAAAGAGTGATTAGAGAGGAAAGCCCTCACTTTCACAAAGTAGGGTTTCCACACATGAACATGATAGGTTGAGCTCACCCCTAGAACTTAAAAAGTCTTGGGAAGGTTCAGTCCAAGTTTCATGTAAATCCAACACTTTTTGAGGCACTTTTGGAGGTATTTGAAAAAGAGGCCAATTTAAATGTAAATTCAAATGGCAGCAACTTTCATCACTCAAATTCAAAAGTTAGCTTCATATTCAAATTCAGAACATTTTTCTGAATTAGCCCATCAATTTTCATCACCATTAGAGTTCATCTTGTAGGGAGCTAGATTTGCAATAATTCAAAACTGAATTTGAATTTCAGTTTAAATATGAAGCAAATTGGACCAACAAAATTTCAAAATGGAGAACTCAAATTTAAACCAAAACTTGGGGGCTAAGTTTCACATTAAATTTTGAGTAGCTGGTGGGATATTCAGCAAAAACAGAAAAGAAATATTGGAGAAAAGAGGTAAAGGGGAGGCCCACATGTCAGCTGCACATACGGGGGTTCAGTCGGTTGCTGCAGCCGGCCTCTGCTTCGCGCGCAAGGCACGGGAGAGGCGGCGAGCCACCGAGGCATCGAGCGGCCACCTCACGGTGCCAAAGTTGCGGCTCAAAGGCCAGCGCACACACCACGCCATCCCTTATCCCGTTTTCCGAACGAGAAAGACCACCAACCGAGCTTCCTCCTCGGTTCCGCGCGAGAACAGAAACGCGGACCTCCATCGATCGCCGGCGTCTGAGCAACACAGGCATTCTCGTGCCCGACGCTCAACACAATAAACGACCGCCATAAGGTGCTGGTTCTGCTCGTCCCTACCATTCAGCAGTTCATGCACCGTCGGGGGAGAATTTCTCTCGGGAACGTTTCGGTGTTCTTAAGGCCGAGCCATACCAAATCCGGAAATTCGTGGGTACTAGCTCATCACCGGGCATACCGAGCCACACACACGCTCTACACCCTGCCACGACCACCTAGGATCAAAAACCAGCAAGAACCATAGGCTAGAGTTACGGTTCTTTGAAGTTTTCTGAGCACAGCCGATATCCGGCCTAGGTCACCGGTGAGGTCATGGTTGCAGCCGTTTTCACGGGGATCGGTGTCCATGTCCGTGACCAGCAGGTGTCAGCGGAGCTCCCCGAGCAAACGGCATCGAAAAAGGTGCAGGGGATGCCGAGTTCGACGTCGCTGGTGAGCTCCCGACCGTTGTTGCCGGCGGGAGCACTGTTCCGGCCGTTGTCAAGCTCTGGTAAGGGCACCACTGTGTTCCCCAGGCCGAGATACGCACAAGCGGCGAGTTTCCTCGGAGGTCGGGCAGTAGAACGCCCGGCGGCGAGTATTCCAGCGAGGTGGGCGGCGGGGAGCCGCGGGAGCGCGAGGTTGAAGAAGCCTTGCGGGCCCTGCGTGTCAGTCTCTGCTGAGAGCACTCGGGATTTGCTGCGGCACCGGGATCCCGTGCGGCTGCACGGGTGATTCTGCAGGCTCCGGTGTGGGTTAGCTGGGAGGCTGACACGTAGCCGGGGGACCCACCCGCATGATTTTAACATTTTTCGAATTTCCAGTTTTAGTTCAAACTTCAAATGCATAGAACTTTTGCTAGAAAACTCAAAATTCGATGAACCAAATTTTGTTGAACTCAGAATTCTGAGTACTTTCCAGCAATACCAATTTCAGCTCATGAAAGGGAATAGTTTTCCAGAATTAAATCCCTAAAGTTTAAACTGTTGGGAATTTTATTTGGAGGACCACTTTATGAAAAATTCTGAAATTTGGCTGAGAGGTTCATTGGAAAATCCCTGAATCCCAGTAAAATTTTCAGACTCATCCAAGTTCATTTAGTTACCCTAATGGGGAAGTAAGAGAACTGCCATGAGAAAATAGAAAAATATACAGAAACACTTTTCAGATTTCCTCAAATCTTAATTAGGGCATAACTTTTAGTAGAATTCTTCAAATGACATGAAACCAATTCCATTAGAACCAACTTAAATTCTAGTTTCCAGAAAGTAATGGTTGGAGCCATGAAAACCCCTGGAATTACTTAGAGGCTCAAATATTGACCAAATGGGCTTTTATTTGTACAAGGTTCAAATGAACTTTGTTTCAAATGAAACTTGGTCAAGACTCTGGTTAGGACCCTACCAAGCCACCAAAAAAGTTTCAGAACCAAAGGGTAGGGCTAGCTAGAGTTATTAGTAATTATGTATTCAAGTTTACACATTGCATATAAATTGACATGTAGTATTTCATTAAACATGTAGTCGCTGAAGAAGAGACTCCGGAAGTGCTGGACTTCCTCCTTCCGGAAGAAGAACTAACCCCTGACCAGCAGCAACAAGGCAAGCCCCGGTTTGCATTAACTCTTTTATCAAGTTTTGCTTTGTTCACATAATTAGGGTGATGTATGAATGTGCATTAGGTGTAGGATGAATGGAACCCCACTTGCATGACCAGAAAAGTTCCATAAGAGTGAGGGTAGTGTCTAAGACCTCGAGTAGACAGGCTATGCTTAATGTTTCATAGGACTTCGGTACAAGTCGAGTAGTTGGAATCTACTCGCGAGTTTAGGCTTGGGACACACGGGTTCGGTTGAGTGATGTGAGATCACTTTAGTAATGAAACTGAGACCAGGCAGGGGCTAGGGCGCAACAAGAGGAAGTCTTGTGTGCGCGGCCCTGTCCGTGTCGATTGAGGACCGATCCGTGTGCGGCCCACGCTGATCAAGTTTGAACGTACCGAAGGCATATCGGATATATGGGCCCCGATAAACCGATGTAACCTAAACCTCCGTGCGTCGAGGCATAACGCACCGATTTATAGGTGTAGGCTGAGGGCAGCAAGGTGGAAATCTGCCAACGGGCATAGAGAGATGCTCCGTGTGGGGAACCTCCTGCTCGTTTCGGTGCGACCGGTTCGACGTTTGGGCTGTTGGGTGAAAGGTTGTTCCGTACGACATCGAGTGAGCGTGTTGTGCAGCTCCACGGGTGGGCGTACGTGACGTGCTCTTTGGGTTTCCCTGCAGGTGTATATTGAGTCGATTCGCCGTCCCTCGCGGTGAAGAGTACCACTTGGTCACTGAGTCGTGACGTAGGCTAATGTATGAAATATGATGATTCGATATTGTTAATTGATATAATTGCATTGCTACATATGTGCCACCAAATATTGCTTACTAAATTTCAGATTCATGAACTGTTAACTTGTTGCTAAAAGATGAACTAAGGATGAACTTGTAGGCGTGTCCTTTTGCTACAATATTACTATCCTATGTCATTGTACACCTCATATAGAGTTTCATGCTTAGGCGAGTCGGTTAAGCCTTGTTGAGTCATCGTGCTCACGGTTGCTGCTTAAGTGTTTTTCAGGTGAGGAGCCACCCACGGACTCGGAGTACGAGTCCACCGGCGAGGGTTACCCTCCGTCGGGGACCACGGCTGAGTGGGAGCCGTACACGCCGCGCTGAGCTGAGATGTGCAGCTAGTGTGGGTTGCCTTAGGGCTGGGCAACCAACTTTTGCTAGATAGGCGGGCGTGAGTTGTACAGAGTAGACTTCCGCTGTGTCAAATAAATATTAGTTTGTAACTGGAGTTTGTATCTGTTTGTACAGTTCAGTTTGTTTTTCCCATGTAATATATTGTGTCCTTATGACGTGTGCTGTCGGGTGTCGCATCGCACGGCACCACCCTCTGCGATCCTGGATGAGCAGATTCCGGTCCGCCACACACATCGCAACAAAATGGACGAGCCGAGCAGGTAATCTGCACGTTGAATGATAGCATGTGAACCATGCTCCTACATTCCTCGGCACCATCTAGCTTCTGGCCAGATGCACTATCTACGGCAACCTACCTTCTTAACAGACGGCCTTGTCGTTCTCCTAGTCACATAACTCCCCATGAGCTTCTCCTCGGGTGCGCACCGAGTTTTGATCATCTACGCACATTTGGCTGCCTGTGCTATCCTAACACTTCGGCAACCATACCACACAAACTCGCTCAATTCCTTGCATCTTCATTGGATATCCAACTGGGAGCAAAGGATACCGGTGTTTCGAGCCTTCATCCAAACGTGTCCTCACTTCCAGGCACGTAAACTTCGATGAAACAGTCTTCCCGTTCCGGTCCCGTTCCGTGTCATCGATCTCTCCGGCTAACTCAGTGGGTCCGCAACCACCATCATCCGATCCTATCTTTGTGCAAGTCCCATGTCCATCAGTACACCATCATGCATGTACGCAGCCTTGCATGCTCGCTCCACAGCCAACCAACATACATGCGCCACCTGGCCCACGTACTACCAGCACATGCATCGGCTCCACTCGTCGCATCTACACAAGAACCACATCACGAGTTCTCTGGCACACAAATCTCAGCACAACCCACACCTGTGACTCCCTCGCCAATTATCCACCAACAAATCAGCGCTGCTGAGCCACCTCGGCATCATATAATCACACGTCTTCAAGCAGGCATTCGGGTTCCCAATCCCCGCTATGCCGCACTTGCCACTGCCGTGCCTCCGCCCGCCCCAACTTTGGTTCGCGCTGCACTTCGTGACCCACCTGTACGTTAATCCCGCGTCTAGCAGGTGTTAATATCATTTCAGGCAAGTGGTTGTTCAAGAACAAGTTGAACGCCGATGGCTCCATTGCACGCCGCAAGGCCAGGTGGGTGGTGCACGGCTTCAAGCAGCGACATAGGATCGACTTCGACCAAACATTTTCTCCTGTCGTCAAGCCGGCCACCATCCGCACGGTTCTTCATCTCGCCGACTCGTGGAAGTGGCCAGTGCATCAACTCGATGTGAAAATGCATTCTTGCACGGTGATCTTAATGAGTGTGTATACTGTTCACAGCCGGCCGGCTTCATCAATAAGGACAAGCCTGACTACGTGTGCCTCCTTTCAAAGTCCTTATACGGACTTAAACAGGCACCACGTGCCTGGTTCATCACCTTTGCCAAGGTGCTGCACGTCGCTGGATTAAAGGCCGCGCGGTCTGATTCATCTCTGTTCACGTTCAGAGACGGAGTCAACATGGCCTACCTCCTCCTCTATGTCGATGACATCATCCTCACCGCCTCCAACACAACGCTCCTTCAACAGATCGTTCATCGTCTTCATGCAAAATTCGCGATGAAGGATCTCGGCCTGTTGCACTACTTCCTCGGCATCAATGTGCAACGCACCAACGCCGGTTTCTTCCTCAGTCAAGAAACATATGCACAAGACATACTCGATCGAGCTGGCATGGCCAACTGCAAACCTGCCTCTACGCCAGTTGACACCAAGCCAAAAGTGTCAGCCACCGAGGGTACCTTGGCCGGCGATGCATCGTTCTACAGGTCACCCAGACGTAGCTCCAGTACTTGACGCTTACTCGCCCGGACATTGCTTATGCAGTCAACCAAGTGTGTCTGCATATGCATGCGCCACGCGATGTGCACTAGAGTCTTGTCAAACGAATTTGTCGCTACATCAAGGGTACGATCAACTTCGGCCTGCAGGTCCACTCGTCCCACAGTTAAGCCATCACTGCGTACTCCAACACCGATTGGCCGGGATGTCCACACACGCGACGCTCCACATCCGGCTACTGCATCTTCCTCGGTGACTCCCTGGTCTCTTGGTCCAGCAAGCGGCAAACAAAGGTCTCTCACTCTAGTGCGGAGGCTGAATACCGTGACATTGCTAATGCGACTGCGGAATGCTGCTGGCTGCGCCAACTCCTTCAGCAACTCTTCGTCGACATCAACAAAGCTACGGTGATGTACTGCGACAATGTATCTACAGTCTACCTCACGCAGAATCCTGTCCATCACCGCAGAACGAAGCACATCGAGCTGGATATTCACTTCGTCCACGAAAAAGTGGCCCTTGGAGAGCTACGTGTTCTCCACGTACCCAACACACCTACAATTCGTAGACATCATGACAAAAGGGCTTCCCACACCAGTGTTTCATGATTTTCGCACCAGTTTGTGCATCACCAGTCACGACGCACAAACTGCCGGGGGTGTTGAAAACGCCTGTAACGCCTGTTTAGCAGGGCCGTTACTTTGCATTTAGCAGGGCTGTTACTTTGCATTTAGCAGGACAGTTACATTGCATGCATGTGTCGTGTTGTAACACCTGTTTAGCAGGGCTGTTACTTTGCATTTAGCAGGGTCATTACTTTACATGCATGCTGCTGTTACTTTGCATTCAGCAGGGCCATTACTTTGCATGCATGCATCGTGCATGGGCGTTTCTATTGTGTGCATGGGCGTAGCCACATGCACGTTTAATGCCAGCCCGCGTCCTTCGGTGGCTGCGCATGATGCCATTCTCCTGCTATATGCACGACGTCTGTTAATCAATCAAGTGCTCACTCATTTCCTACACAAACCAACAATTTCTTCAAGGTTGTCATCTGATATCCTTTCTGTTTCACTCTCTTTGCTCCACCTTCCTTGTACTTTGTTGAACTTTATGACTCTCTTTGGTTAAGATGATGATCTGCTCTTTCTTAATCAGAACATTAATGAGAATCCATATGGACTCGATGATGTTGTTCCAATAATAGTTTCCTTGGAAAGATCTGCATATGAAACTCTAGGCACTGATTTTGGGAAGTATAACCAGAAACTGAGACCCTTATGGTACAATATCAAGGTATCAGTGTTTTTGCTTATGGATCCTTTCAGCGTTATTATTTTTCTAAATCATGGTCCACCAAGTAACAGTCTACATCCATCTCACACCTTAATAGTTTATACTTGGCTGCTAACATCCAATAAGCCATGAGTTAGTTTATAGTTGGATGCTAACATCCAATGAACCATATAGTATATTACCATAAAGCACGATGCGGCATCCATGGCAGTAAACATGCTTAGAATATGTTCATCTTACCCAACATTGTTATGTATCTTAAAATATAATATAATATTTAGATCTTATTTCGTTGTTATTGATCAAATCAAAATAGTTTTTTAAAGTGCACTATTTAATCCCTTCAAGTTCTAATAACCACAGATAGAGTTACTGATAGCAACCACAACAATGCATATAGTTACATTTGTGTGCTCCAAATTCAAAAGTCGATCCTATGGTTTATGAAACCTTCTTGTCGCTCCAACAATTTGATCACCACTGCATTTAGAGCATACATGCATGTGTGTTACCCAACTGATACAAAGAACAATTATTTGAATTAGGTTACATGTTTTGTAAGCTCCAGTTCTTATGAACGTAGTAATTCTAAAGAATTATCATCTTCATACAACTAGTTGCAGTACCATTCAGCAAAATGAGAACAGTTTATTTGGTGGAGTTGTTCCAATGTGTTGATGACTATTTTTTCTTTTAAAGAATAGGTTACTGTCAGCTAGTCTCCTTTGAAGTCCATACTATGAGGCTATTAAATCCACAACGTATAGTAACTTGAATTTGGACCTCATATTCTGATGAAATATTTTTATCATAAGGTAATAGGGATAACAATCTATGTGATCATCATGCTTTACAGTGCTACAATGATATGTTACAGATTTATCACGGGATCCTTTGCCATATATACAGAATTTCAATTCATGTTTTACTTCTGTATATTTCTTTTGTTATTTGATTTTTTACTTGATTTTTGCCTTTGATATACAGAATAGCTCTAAACTACATAAGCGATTAATGGACAAGGAACTTGATCCTTCGGCTCTATTAATAATGTCCCCTGATGAACTAAAGGTCTGTTAGCAATTTCATTAGGGCAGGTCTATTATTATTTCATATATATATATATATTGGATGCTGATATATTCTTATTTACCTCTTTACCTTGTTGATGCAAATTTCATTCATCCTATCCCAGTAGTCTACAAATTAAATTGTTGGCTCAAAGATTTCTATTTATTTATGTTGTAACAGAGTTCTGTGTTTAAGTTTTTAATGGATGCGGAATCTGTGCATGTTATACTAATATATGTAAAATTTCTGCTGAAACCCCCTGCCACTAACTGCTGCTATACACTATTTACCACATTTCAGGCTGGGTTGATTTTAGCAGAGGGAACATCTGAACCAGAACGACCAAGGCAGGTGCAGGTATTTTACATGTATATTTAGACACGGCAGTTATCATCAGGAGAGACCGAAAAGACTAGTCATCACTGTTGAAGTATAAGTGAATTGCCCACGTTACTCTATTGGCTTAAGTCAACCGGTCGGTGCATAGTAAATTAACATGATATAAGGGACAGAGGTCTCGAGTTTGAATCCTGGCGGGCGCGATTTATTAAAATAAATTGTGGCAGAATCCTATTTCACTTTACGGCCCAAAAGACACTGCATGTGAAGGGAAGTGTTAAAGTATAAGTGAATTTTTCTATCTTTTCCTATCAGCTTAAGCTTTCCGACTCAACCAGTCGGTGCATAGTAGCTTAACAATCACAATGATTTTATTTTTCATGTATAGTTATTTAGTTTGTTGTATGATCCTTTGTTTTCACTAGATGACTGAGGCACGATGTCAAAGATGCCAAGAGAAGAAGGTTGGCATATCTGATATTATTCAGGATGGACACAGAGATCGCTATCAGGTCTGTGCTTTTCACAACATGAATCCGTACTTTTACATATAAGTTTAAAACTGTTTATGTTGCAGCTGTTTATTCCTGGTGAATCCGTGCAATCTGTTACATATATTGTTTATAGGGCCTGACGTGCTGTTGTACTTGGCTTGATTTTCAGCTGGAATGCACTTCCTGCGGCCACACATGGTTCTCGTCCTACGACGCCGTCTCGTCGCTGTCGGCAGACGGTCCGTGCACTCTACCTCTGTGACTGGGAACGCGGCCGCCGGTTCTACGGCCGCCGCTGCCGCCCGGGCTTCAGCCCCTGAAAAGAAGCAGCTGCAGCGCGTGAAGAGCCGCAGCAAATTAGTTCGTTCAGAAACAAAGATGAGCAGCAAATTAGAAGCGATCCCTGAAGATGACAGCGTATGAAGAAGGCTTGGTATGTGCATGCATGATGTGTTGGTGGTGTGATGAGGCGTCAGGAAGCTTCATCCAGAGGTTTGTGTGGACAGATTGCCCTGATATGGTAGAATCGTGCGCGTTTCTGAACTGGAACAGTGCGTGTGGCACCATGTTGTCGTCCGGTATTGTTAAGAGTCTCGGTCCAGGCAGCAGAGATGTTTGCATCGTAGAGCTGCCTTATTCGTCTTGTTATGTATCAATCATGCTTTACTGTGGGTACCGTTCATTTGTAGACTTTGGCTTGTTTGTATTAATCATGAAAGCTCTCGTCGGCGACGATTGCATAGTCTTCCGGCCACTGTCCTTCGCCTCGTTCTTGAAAGAAACCTTGGCTTGTGTTGTGCGACGGATGCAGAGGCTTCCGGCCACCGTCCTCCGCCTCGTTCTATTGGGAAGTTCTCGTCGGTGCCGGTGCTTGTCAGAGCTCGTTGTTTTGGCGCAAGAAATTCAGAGCGGAAGAATCTCGCTAACAATCTCGTTGTTTTCGCAAAGTGAGAGAGGGACCCGGATGGGGGACGGCAGCTCCTTGATCCGGATGGGGGATCTCGATAAAGAAATCAGACTGCTTTGACAAGAAAACATCCGATTGGGAGTTGTGACTTATGTGAATCTACATTATAACGTGCAAAAACACTTTTTATTTGTGACCTACGTGAATGCTTACTATAACCAACTCAAATCCTACAAAAACACACACCGAATTCAACACACACAAATTCTGTTCTGGGCACACATTCGAACGCTATATGGAAACACGTGTGAATCCTATACAGACACAGTCCAAACTTGCCACATGAGCTGCCACGCGCACAACTTAGTTGGATGCCTTCTGAACCAATCTTCCTGTCTAAAACTTCATCTCACGCCTTAGCACAAAATTTGTCACGTTCTGCACTTCTTGCGCATATGCACACACCTTTCAAATATGTTCACACACCTTCATATGCATTATTGTGACTTAGGGCCCTTTTGGTTCAGCTGCACTAATCAGATTCTCTACCAAGGATAAAAAATCATAGCCAAATGGGTTTCCATGAGAATCAGATTCTCTACCAAAAATAAAAAATCATAGCCAAAGGGGTTTCCATGAGAATCAGATTCTCCATAATATACAGATTTTTCTAGTGCAAATGGAAATCTGCTAGGACCCCAGATTTCCAGATTCCTCTTCTAACTTTTCCCAGAAATTACCCACCATACCACTGATTACACAAGCTGAAATATTATTTTCTTTATAACGCACATTTATTTACAGAATCCACAGTTGATAGTTGTTTCCAGCCAAACAGATTTCAGCTTTTCCGTAGCTCTCAGCTCACAACAACTTTCGCATAGCTCACAGCTAGAATCAGATTTCCAAGAATCCACAGCTGAACCAAACACACCCTCAAACACGCCGCACGGCCTCTTTATCACCTCAATTACAATTTCTCCTAAATTAGGTGTTTGAACATAAAGTTCTCTCTAAATTTAACTTAATGATCACCATCACCATACGTATGTTGACCTCAAGCAACACCTGCACATGAACAGACAACCAACTAGTGTGATCATAAGTCCAAAACTTCACTCTCATCAGTCCATAACTGTCACACCCGGTTTTCATGAGGACGAACCGAGTGAATATACACATGTATGTCAGGATCATTCATTCATACATGTGACGACAAATAGTGAAGTATCATATATTACATGCCAAGTTTAACGGATACATAAAATATTACATAAGTGTCTTTAAAGACTAATAAAGTACTAGATACATAAATGACAACGCAACGGATAATCCTAGTGGGCTCCATCACATACGTTGGTCGGAGAATTCCGCAAGCCTAGTAAAGGTCTTCCGGGTCGACGTCGTCTTCATTGTACTCCCCACACCATCACCACAGCATGAGTAGCAATTAAATCCAACAAAAAGCAAGTTTGAGTACCTAAGGTACTCAGCAAGTGTGGGAAATGAAATGACATGGAGGCCAAAGTTAAGGAAAGAGTCACGTCATGGTTTAGCACTACGCATATACCCTAACACCTTTGCTTGAGTTAACAACCTACATTCCTACATAAATGGAGTTCATCCCATTCCCATAACCAAATCATTAATGCTAGGTTTCCCACCCAACATTTCCAACAATTTCACCTCTCTTGTTCATGAGCACGACTGTCATGACAATTTTCAACTCTACAGAGTTCGTGCCGCTTTACCCATAAGGAGTAATTTCATCCCCCGTTTCTAGGTGGACTCAAATAACCTCCATGATGCCCGTGGTAGCCAACCACATTACACACATACATGGTGTGTGGTCAGGAGATCAATCCGAGACCTTTACAAAGGGATTCCTGGCTAATATGAGCCCACTGAGGTTCACCCCTAACAACATCCAGGAAGTTACAATCTCCGTTGTAGTGACCCCCTCTTGAGCCTTGCGGTTCCCAAGGTAGTCCCTCTGACTCCCATTCCGCGCGCCTTCCATTCATCCATACTAAGTCAGAAATACACCTAATTACTTGGTCAAGCTACCCCATCTCATCATGTGGTGACACTGTAAAGTTTGGTTAAATGTTGCATGAACCGGTCCTTAGAATCTAGACAAGCACTAGTCACCAGCCCAAGTTCTCATGCATACAGCACCAACCAAATTCATCCATCCAGTCTAGATTCCTAACTCTACAATATTTCATCATGTCTCATAAATTGGTCAATAGTTCAAGTCATGATTATCTATATAACTCAGAGTTGTTCCAAATCACTAAGCATGGCTAAGCATCAAATTACTCATAAATATACTAAATACTCCCACCAAGGTTACAAGGAAAAGATATGAAAATCTAGGAAACGTCCTACAATGGGATTCACAATTTATGATATTATGCAATTGAATTCTAACTAACATCCTAAAGTAGGAGCAAATTGGTCAATGGCACTTGCCTTCTTCTTGTTGTTCGGGGATGTCGAAAACTTGGTCTTGAAGGTTGAGAACCGGCTCTAGGGCTGGTTCTACCCACGCAAACATACATAGAACAAATGCAAACGACACACAATAGGAAATAATCCGACATAGGCAATCATAGCAAATCAATATGCATAAAGACAGGTTCATTTATCATTTGCATTTCCTATGTAAAGTTACCTTTATCTATTTTGTATTCCATCTATTATTCTAGCCTAAAGTCACTAACTACATGATATATATCTATTTACTTTTGGTTTCTTATGATAAAACATTTATCTATATCATTATATGATCCTTATACTAAATTTTGGTGTGTGTATATAAGGGTATATATTGCTTTTAACTTCACTTTAGGCCTAATTTTGCACTACAGGTATTGTACATGTACATATATACACATATTTAAGAAATATCCTGCTTCTAATTTAATTTCAAATTTAATATTACACCTAAAATGAAATTTCAGATTCCTAGAGTCTTAAATGGAATTTCAGATCTAGCTTTGCACCAAAATGCATTTTCAGCCTAAACAATTTTTTTCTTATACACTTTAATAGAACTTTCAGACTTAATTCTGCATTTCAAATAATATATATGTGTATATATACATGTTCTTAAGGTATATACTGTTTTTAATGTAAATTCAAACCTAATATTACATCTAAAATGTGATTTCAGCTCTAAACAGATTGTTATCATCGTGATTAAAATTTTCAGATATAATATTACACCCAGAAACGTAGATTCAGCCGAAAACAGTATTTTTATAGCTTCTAATATAACTTTCCGACTTTAATCTTGCACCTGCAACCTTTTATAATTATTTCCTAGAATGTATATTATTTCTAATGTGAATTCAGATATGTTTTTATGCCTAGAATGTATTCTCATCATTAAAAACAGATATTGTTTGGTGATTACAGAATATACATGTGATGTTAAAGTGCAAAACAGATTAATTTAAGACTTTCCTAAATAAACAGATTAATGCAGGATCATTTTTGTGAATATTGGCTACTGCAGGGCTATTTATGTAAATTCCAGAGTTCAAAGTACTTTATTTTTGCTTTCTATAGGGTCTAAAGTATGAATATGTGTTGCTGCAGGTTTCAAATGTGAATTCCTAATTTTACCAGGGGTGTAAATCACTAATATGGTGTTAATTTCCTAATTTATTAGGACTACCGGGACTAATATGGACTATATACAACCTATTTCATAATTTCTGTGAACTACAGGGCCTATATCATAAGGGTAAGGGGATATTTTTTAATTTCTATTAAGTTCTCAGGAGCCTAGTTGTGGAAACAAGAAGGGGTATCTCAGGGTCTGCTGTGAGCCGTCGGATTTAAAAGGGATGGCTCAGATTTTATTATTTTGAAGGGTCTGATCTAATTTGGTTCGTACGATTTAAAATGGAGGGCTAACAAGGGCAATGTCACCTCACTTGGGGTGCCCGACTGTGCCCGGCGGCGGCGGCGGGCTCGTATTTTAAATACGAAAGGGTATTACGGGGATCTAATATGGGCCATTGCTTCATGGATGGATGGCTCACATGAATCCAGCGAGGAAGGGTGGCGCCATGGATGGCTCGCCGGAGTTGGCCGAAATGGCGCTCTGGTGACCCAAACTCGACGAAAAATAGGGAAAGCGAAGAGCAGATCAAGGAGAATCTTACCGAGGTGTCATGACGGTCTGAAAATGGTCAGAGATGAATGTGCAACAGTGACGTGTGGTGGCAGCAATCGGCAGCGACGGGAGGCGGCACGGGCAGCGAATTCTCATCGTGGATGGATCCTCCGGAGGCGGTGTAGCCTCGTGAGGCTCGGCAACGTGTCGGTGGCGTCCGGGGCTGCTTCCTTCCGCGAGGCATGGAGCTCGGTCTAGAAGTGGCTATGGAGGCTAGGGTTTCGAGTATATGAGAAAATGGAAGCGGGACCGAGGTTTAAAAAAATTAGCACTAGGATCGGCAGTTGCTAGCGTGGGGGTGTGCGGTGTTGATCAGGAACGGGTGTGACCGATCGTGGGTGCGGCGTTGCCAGGAGGCGTGGACGTGTGTGACAATAAGTCAACACCTTACTTGATATCCTCATACAAACATGTTCCACATGTCTAAACCAGCACAACACACCACAAACTCATCACATGAGCATCAAACCGATTCCACATGTCCGTATAATATCATACATGTCCATGGCATGCCTCAGAGTTATCTATGGCACCACATTATCAAGCCACACGCCAAATCTATATGTATACCTAAAACTTTACATGAATGCACTAATTTTTAACTCTTCTAATAATGTATTTAACACCTATGTCTTACATACGGTTAGACCAACTTAAAAATAGGGATAATTTCTCAATTCTTAGGCTAGCTTTTTGGATGTAATAAAAATTTCTATTGATTAGACCAATGGCTCTTTTTATGCACCAACAAAAAGAGGAAGGGGTCCTATATCTCCTCAATGTAGATTTAGTTCAACCTAGTCTCGTGATTTGCAGAGTGTCAATGTAGCGTTTAGTAGTAGGTTTATTAGTTGTTTTTTATTCCCCCTGGGCATTTCACGCTTTTGATGCTCCTGATGGCCGTGGACTACAACCTTGCTGTTCTCCGTGAGCTCAACGCAACTGCCTGCAGGAGCCTTCCTCCAATAAAAGGGACTCCCTTCTTACGCCTTCTTCGCCCCCTATGTAATCACCACACCACTGCCAACCATTCATCGCCGAAGAAACAAGTAGTGAGGCTCAATTCAGGTCTGTTGGTAAAGTGCAAGATCTAGCGAGTTCCCCTTCAGACTTGGCCCGTCCGAGACTAGACCTAACCTTACTAGTCTCACCACACGTTAGCATTCCCGCCTGTCGCCGGTGAGCCACATCGAGCAAGACCCTGCATTGACCTCGATCCGAGGGCTCTGTCAATGCTTGTGCAGCTCTATGGGCCTCCCTGCTTCGGCATGCAACTCTTTAGGTTGACTCTAATGGAGCACCTATATGGAGACCTAAAACTGAAATGGGTACTCAGGTGGCACTGTAGCAAGCAATAAGATGTCCAATAGAGTACCCAAACTAGAGACTCATTTTAGGTTGCTGGTGCATGGTTATCCAAATATACCTTTTACTGGAACCCAATACTATGCATCTCAACGACCACGAGGCGAACCAGTCGAACGGAAGGAAGCGAGCGATGGTGAGTGGTGGCGACCACTGGTGTGATTCGACGGCGCAAGCGGGATTCGACGGCGGTGATAGATTGATTTCGTCGGATTGGGATTGATTCCCCCACTTTCACCTTGCTTTGTCTTCCTCCCAGCCCCCTCTCCTTCTCCAGCCGCACCTAGGCCGCTGCTGGCCTCCTCAGCCACAACTCCGATGTCCCCTGCTAGGCCATGGCACCCATTCAAGCCCATGCTCGGAGGCCAGCGGATCAGGCTCACAGAGATGGAGCTTATTTGTGGATCAGTGGCGCCAGCAATGACGAGGCGGTGAGCAGTGCCTCTGGGCACTCAACTCCTCGGGTTTGTGCCTCTGCTATGTGCTATGGCCTTGTCGCTGCTCTGGCATTATGGCCTTACTGCTGTTTGTTTTGTAAAAAATGTTTCCTTCCAGTTCTTCTAGGCCGCTACCTGGAGGCAGATATCGGAAATGTTCATTGTAGGAGAGCGAACGGCGTTCAATCCGCGAGTTGGAGAGCGAACTGCGGTGCGTCATCGAGTAGGAGAACGAACACGGACGGTGTTCAATCCGAAACGATTTTGAGACAGCGGGGGAGCAGCAACTGGAAGAGATTTCAGAGCAGCGTAGTGGTTGCGGCAAGCTCCACGGAAATTTCCACTTGTTCCCGCGAATGAACTGCCGCCCAACACCCAAACCCATTTTTGATATCCCGTTGGAGACTACCAATGTTAGGCCTCCTCTCTGGAGACAGTGCGCAACCCAAATGGAAAAACAGGTACCCAGTTTTGCATATTCCCATTGGAGTCAGCCTTAGTTTCGTGTTCCCTGTTGGGGAAAATCGCTCCCATTCTGGATCGAATGATGAAAGTATGTGGCGTGTTTGTTTTCTGAATCGCACACGAAGTATTCAGCGAGCACTAAACTCAGTTATTTTTCTCGTTCGACTAAGTAGTAGGAAAATAACAGACTCCGAACGTGTCGAGTCCTCCGACGCCATGCACGCTCGATCACAACAGACCCAACGCGAGTCTCTGGCGATCCCTGCCTCCATGCACCTGCATGCACGACGTGATCACGCTCCCTCAACGCCCTGACGTGCGGCTCAAGACATCAGCTCCTTGGCTCACACGTTGTTTATTTGTGGAAACAGAAAACACATCTAAAACACACACACTCAGAAGTATTAACAATCTCCCCCTACTTCTGAGTTTTAAACTGCATAACCCCTATCTTCTCCTGGAGTTCTTGGAACTTCATTCTTCCCAATGCCTTTGTAAGAATATCAGCAAGTTCTTCATTAGTTTTAACAAACTCCAGGTTGATATCTCCACGCTCCACACATTCCTTGATAAAATGAAACTTAATATCAATATGCTTGCTCCGATCATACAGCACGAGATTCTTTGCCAGGACTATTGCAGTCGTGTTATCCATCTTGAGCGTTGGCACGGGCACCTGCACCCCAGTTACTTCTGTCAACACTATGTGTAACCACACCCCTTGACTTGCAGCAGCTGCACCAGCCATATATTCTGCCTCACACGTTGATTTTGCAACTGCCTTCTGCTTATGAGACATCCAACTCACTGGGTTTCCTGCAAGGAAAAAGATCACTCCGGTGGTACTGCGCCGATCATCTAGGTCTCCCCCAAGATCACTGTCACTATATCCCACAAGGTTGAATTGTCCTTCAGCTCGGGTATAGAGAAGACCATAATTTGTTGTTGCCGCTACATAGCAAAGCAGATGTTTAAGAGCCACCATATGCTCTTCTTGGGGTCCAGCCATGAATCTATTCAAATAACCAACACTGGAACTTAAATCTGGACGTGTATGTAAGAGATACCTTAATCCCCCAATTAGGCTCTGATATGTTGAAGCATCCACGTTTGAAGAAGAACCTTTCTTGGATAGTTTCAGACGTGGCTCCATGGGTATTGCACAACCATTGCATGTCCACATTCCACTCCTATCAAGCAACTTAGTTGCATAAGCCTTTTGACAAAGCTCAATACCTTGCTTACCTTGTCTCACTTCTATCCCGAGGTAGTAAGACAAACTACCAAGATCACTCATTCTGAATTTCTTCTTCATTTCTTCCTTGAATTGCTTGATCACTTCCATGGACTCCCCGACGATTAACAGTCATCAACATAAACCCCGACAATGATTCTTGCTGCATCACCAGGTCTTGTATATAGTCCATGTTCAATCTTGCACCTGTTGAACCCCAAGTTGCACAAACTCTCATCAAGCTTGCAGTTCCAAGCTCGTGGAGCTTGCCTGAGCCCATACAAGGCCTTGTGAAGCTTGGGCACCATGTCACCTTTTCCCTCAGCTATGAAACCTGGGGGTTGAGCAACGTACACCTCCTCAGCAAGATTTCCATTCAAGAAAGTGGACTTAACATCCATGTGATGCACATACCATCCAAAATGAGTTGCAACTGCCAACACTATCCGGACGGATTCCATCCTTCCAACGGTTGTGAATACTTCTTCAAAATAAATGCCCTGCTTCTGAACATACCCTTTTGCGACGAGTCTAGCTTTGTGCCACAAGATATTCCCGAGCTCGTCTTTTTCAGCTTGAAGACCCATTTTAGACCAATGGCACGGTGACCTTATGGTAGATTCACCAACGGTCATGTGTTGTTCTCCTCAATGGATGTCAGTTCTTCTACCATGGCTGCTCGCCATTCTTTTGTCTTCAAGGCATCACCAACATCACAAGGTTCCTCTCCTATAGCAGCTAGGAGTTCCTCGGTAACTTCTATTTCGGGCTCATAGCAGGGTGTAGTTTCCATAATGTTTTTAGTGTACGATAGCGCCGAGGTGCATTACCAGCTTCACTGTCAATATCCGGTGTCACACTAGGTGGTGAAACAAACTCAACCACTCCTGGTGTGTTTTGCTCCTTTCGATCCCTTGGGTACATCTCTTCGTTTGGTGTTCTCCCAACACGATCAGTATGCATGGGCAACGGACATCTATCTCCCACTTCAGCTGGATGTCCACCGTAGACAGTATATTCCACCTTGAAGATGTCCTCATCATTGTTCACTACATTCTGTTCATCATCACCCCACTTCCAGGGATGATTCTCCTCGAACACTACATCCCGTGATACACACACTCGTCTGGTGTTTGGGTTATAGAAACGCCAAGCCTTACTGCCTTGTTCATACCCAATGAAGACCATTTGAGTGTTGCGATCCTCAAGTTTGCTGAGATGTTTATTCCCATGTTTCACGTGTGCAACACAACCAAAAGTACGAAAGTGATGAATACTCGGCTTCCTCCCATACCATACCTCATACGGTGTCTTCCCTTCAACACTTCGAGTAGGTGAACGATTCATAATGTAAACAGCAGTCATTACTGCCTCCCCCCAGAACCAGCCAAACATTCCCATAGCTTTGAGCATACTTCTTGCCATTCCCATGACAGTTTGATTCCTCCGTTCGACTACCCCATTCTGTTCTGGAGAATATGGTGCGGTCAGATAACGTTGAATACCTTCCTTGACACAATGCTCCACGAACGTGCGTGCTATGAACTCTCCCCCCCATCTGTGCGAAGAGTTCCAACTTTCCTCCCAGCCTCAGCTTCTGCACGCATTTGGAATGCCACAAACACTTCCATAGCTTGGTCTTTCATCCTGATCAAAGTCACCCACATGTACCGGCTTAAATCATCAACAAGGAGGAAGAAAAACTTGTTATCACTCGATGTTGTTGGTGTCACAGGACCACAGAGATCCCCATGAAGCAGTTCCAGCTTGTTCGTTGCCCTAAAACCCGTCGTACCTAGGAATGGGTGACGTCGCTGCTTGACAGGGAGACAACTATCACAAATACAATCAGTTCCAGTGATTTCAGGCAAGCCAAACACCATCCTTTCCTCAACAAGTTTCTTGAGACTGCGAAAATTGAGGTGCCCCAGCCTTGCATGCCACCTCCAAGTTGTGTCGATCCCTTGTGTTGCAAAACATGACGGGTGAATCACAACAAGTTCAAGGGTGTACAGGCGATTTATATCTCGCTTTACCTTTGCCACAGGTGTTCCTTGTTTATCCCTGGTCTTGATAAATCCATCAGCCATCAATACATGATGCCCTTCTTCTTCAAGTTGGCCAAGGCTCACAATGTTTGCCTTGAGCCTTGGAATGAGATAAACTCCTGCCAGAGCTTTGTGTCCGCCATTCTTGCATTGGAATGTGACTGTCCCACGACCTTCAATTCCTGTGACGGACCCATCTCCAATCCTGACACTCCCGATACATTGCGGCCAAGCTCGGTAAAAACCTTGCTTTCGCCTGTTATATGGTTCGTAGCACATGAATCAAGTATCCAACGTGTGCTACCACCTCCTTCCCTTTCCCCTAGGTGAACAAACAACTTGCTTTTGTCGAGAATGACCTCGGTGTGTTCCTGGTTGGACTCGGCGTCGGCACACGCCACCAGTAGACTTGACTCGAACTCATATCCAACTTGAGCCGTGTTCACCTCCTCATCTTTCCTTTTCTTTCTGCAATCTCTTGCCCAGTGCCCCTTTTTGCTACAGTATCGACACTCGCCACTGGCCACTCCGCGTCCAGTGTTCCCGCCACCGCGGTTTCCACGTCCCCGACCTCGTCCTCGACCTCGATCCCTTTTGTGTGTTGAAGGATCTTTGGAACGTTCTGAGCTGGTGTTCCCGGCAAACTTGAGTCTTGACGAAAGACGGGCCAACAACTCATCCTCCGTCAGATTCAGTTTTGCCTAAGCGTCGGGCGCATGACTGCTCGTACCCAGCCTTTCTTCAGTATTGCTCACGTTGAGCAAGGTCTCTATAGATGCGGCGGTCTGCTCAAACCTTGGTGGCACTGCTTGCAGAAACTTGCACACGATCTCCTCCGAACACTCGTTCCTGAGCGTCGCGAGTTGAGATGCGGCACGACTGATGCGTGCACCAAAATCATCCACACTTTCACCATAGCGAAACTTGAGTGCATCGAACTCCCGGCAAAATGTACTGGCCCTTGCTTTGCATACGAGATCAGCTCCAACGTTATGCAACTTGATCGCATCCCACGCGATCTTGGCAGTCTCCTTCCCAGCGATGGTTCCGATCAACTACGGTGGCACCGCCTTGGTAAGAGCTTCCAGCGCCATGCAATCTTCAATATAGTCATCGGTGCCGAGACTCACCGCGACCCACAAGCCCCTTGCCTGCAACATCACTCGCATAAGCGCCGCCCAGTCATGCTAATTCGACTTGGTGAGCATCAGGAACGTGCCGCTGCTGCTAGCTTCCCTTGTGATGCGATGGATCACCAATGGCGCTATGCCTCCGCCGTTCCTGCTTGCTTCCTCCAGCGACTCAGCGTTCCTCCACGAACGTCGTGTTGGCGAGGCTGATCTTCTTCGCGACATGAATGCCCACACGATCACAAAGTCGCGATTCCAGACGGAGAAACTGGCTCTGATGCCAATTGTTGGGGAAAATCGCTCCCGTTCTGGATCGCACGATGAAAGTATGTGGCGTGTTTGTTTTCTAGATCGCATACGAAGTATTCAGCGAGCACTAAGCCCGGTTGTTTTTCTCGTTCGACTAAGTAATAGGAAAATAACAGACTCCCGAACGTGCCGAGTCCTCCGATACCATGCACGCTCGATCACAACAGACCCAGCGCGAGTCTATGGCAATCCCTGCTTCCATGCACCTGCATGCACGACGTGATCGCACTCTCTCGATACTCTGACGTGCGGCTCAAGACATCAGCTCCTTGGCTCACACGTTGCTTATTTGTGGAAACAGAAAACACAGATAAAACACTGACTCAGAAGTATTAACATTCCCTGTCGGCTCATCCACGCCCCACCTGATTCGGTTCGGAAAAGGCACACCATCTGCTCAATCTTGAACCTGTGCGTCACAATGGAGGTGCCGAACTGCCGACCGGCCAAGAGGGCCCACCATCCAGAGAATGCTGCTTACTGCTTGCTTCCCGGTGTAACATATCCATCACGGCGGTGAGCTTTAGGCCTGTAGCAGACATAGGCTGCTCTTTGGTCAACCCCAACTGTAACTTCCATCGATAATATGTCAAACACTAGTCATCATAGCCAAACACGTGCCCAACCTGCAATGAAGTTGTCGAAGTGTTCGGTCGACACTTCCCCCGGGCCTACACTGGGCAGCCCGCGGAGGTTCTTTTTCGGTGGGGCTAGTCCCTTGCGGAGAGCTTGCGCGGATGGACGAGTTAGTAAGAGCTTGACACTGAGAGTTTTACGTGGTTCAGGCCGCTGGAGCATAAAACCCTACGTCCACGGCGAGCTATGGAGCTCGCTGTATTGCCTGCTGCTCGGGGCCGGAGTCCCGAGCTTGGGGGTGAGTTACAGCTTGGGCGTGAATGGCTAGCGTATGAGTTGCAGAAATGCGAACCCTTGCTATCGTCGCCTACCCGAGCCTTTTATAGTCCAAGACTCGGGTGGCTTACAAGGGGGGGGGGCCGGGACCCGACAGGTGGTCCCGGGGAGATTGACTGTTATCTACCGTATTTGCAGTTATGCCGGTAGTTGTCTCTGGCGAAGGCTTCCGAGTCTCCGTCTTGCCGCCCTGCCCATGCCGCACGCTAGTCGTAGTGGTTGATGACGGCGCAGGCGGCATGGGATGTCTGGTCGCGGTGTTTATTGACTGGCAGGTTCTGACACCGCGCGCCAGTCTGTGATGCGACTAGGCGCAACGGCACCTGACAGAGGCGTGGTCCGCGTCTCCGTGTCTTGGGAAGACGCGGGCCTTGAATACCTTGTACGGGCAAAGTATGGGGCGTCTTTACGCCCGCTGCCTATCGCTCGGGGGCACGCAGCGCCGTTTTGCTGGCCACGTGGCGGGCCCGGAGCCCTTCTCAGAGGAGAGGGGGTCCGGCCCATGGGGCACGTGGAGCCTCCGGACCTCTCCCACCGGAGGGGGAGGTTCGGCCTCTGTCGGCCACGTGGCAGGCCCGAAGCTCCTCTCTAAGGAGAGGGAGGTCCGGCTTCTGTATGCCACGTGGCAGGCCCGGAGCTCTCCTCTGAGGAGAGGGAGGTCCGGCCCCGCCGGACGCGTGGCGCCTTCGGAGCTCTCCCTGCGGAGAAGGGCGAGTTCCTTAGGCATTTTCCCCTGTGCGCGGGGGTACCCCATATCTCAGGTACCGACAGTGGCCCCCGGGCCCATCTCGGGGGAGATAGCGAGCCCGAGGTGGGACCACCGTCTCTTCTGATCCACGCACTTTCTCTATGTCCCGCATTGACCGCTGCCGGAGCACGAACGGCCGCGGGATCGTGGGAGGGCGCGCCCACCTGATGGTTGCTTTTACTGCGGCGGTTCCCAAGGCTGCCACTTCTGCACGATGCGGCGCTTTCTTCGGGAACCGCCGAAGTGCCTTGCCGGCTTGTCTTCTTAGGAGACTGACTCCTTGACCCACCGCTCCAGTCGGGCGGCTTGGGTCCACCTGTCATCGGCGCTCGGTCTTGGAGCCGAAGCGGTTGCAGATGCGGCGTACTCGAAGAGTTCCAAATCGCCTGGAATTGCACCCGGGAAGGTGTGAAAAGAAACCGCCACGTGGGTACGCCCCCCTTATAAGGCTTCCAGCCCTTGCGCTTCCCTCGAGCCTCTGCAGCCTTGTCTTCTTCCATGGCTCCTAACCCGCCTTATGGGGGGAGAATCGCTCTCGATTCCCTCCAGCGACGGCGTTTGCACCAAGTCTGGGGCCCAGGGAGCCCGCCTGCCTTGCCTCTGGAGGTGGCGCCTCAAAGGGGTCTCTGGATTGTCCTCCCAACGGGGCCCTTCCTTGGCGACGGCAGGCAGAAAGCTCCCTGGTGTTGCGTCCCTTCTCAGATGGTGGAGTCTTCAAAGAAATCGCTGAAGCACCAAGAAGGATTCCAGGCGGCAGAGTCTCCGAGAAGACTGCTGAAGCTGCGGAGGGGGCCTCAGGAGCACCCTTGATGACACCGGCTTTTGCGCCGGTGATGAGGGAACTTCAGGAGAAGGAAAACGCCGATGCACCAAGGAGGATCCTAGGCGGCAGAATCTCCAAGAAGACTGTTGAAGCTGCGGAGGGGGCCTCAGGAGCACCCTTGATGACACCGGCCTTTGCACTGGTGATGAGGGAGGCGATTCCTGCGCTCGGGTCATGGAGCGGGAGAGCGCCGCCAGGGTTGAAACCTGGTGACGCGGCCGTTCTTGCAACTTCTAGATTCTGGTCGTGTCAGGGGAACCTTGGGGCTTGTTTCTTTCTTTTTCATCGAGTTTGTAGCCCAGCTCATGGAGCCATGAATACATGAACTATTATGACCCTTCGTGCCTGCGATGTTTTCCGTCTTCTTCCTGGTTTTGCCTGACCGAGTCCTTAGCTCCGCAAGGTGCTCAGAGGCCTTCACCAATCTCGACGTTCTGCTCCGGCACCTTCCCCGGGTCCTCATTATATTAAGGGCCCCGGAGGTCCTCGGGCCCCGCCTTATGAGGATTGGGAGGCCCGGATCAGCCAGCCACGTGGCAGATCCGGAGCTCTCCTCTGAGGAGAGGGAGGTCTGGACCCGCGGTACACGTGGGGTCTCCGGGCCCTTCCCCTCAGAGGAGGGGAGGTCCGGTCCCGCTGGAGCCGTGGATCCTTCGGTCTTGCCTTGGAGTTCCGGCCTCGCATGATTCCGTAGTGGCCCCCTGGCAGGGGCGTCCCATTGGTCAGGTGCTCCTACCATATCCCTGTAGGGATCCGAGGCCGAGAGGTCCTGCACACAAGTAGGAAAAAAGTAATTCTCCTTGGGAGCTCCCCCTCCCTTATCTCATAGTCTTATTCGACTTATGGCCCCTAACCATATGCTCGGTGCTTGGGGATAGTAGTGCACGAAGCGTTCGGGGGCTCAGGGCCCCCCTCGACTATCGGCAAGTACCCCCGATGCAACCGCCTCTGGTAGGGCAGCGAATGCCGACTAGTGGTGAGAATGAGAAGGGGGAGCTGAGCACATGGCAGCCATGCACCGCAAGGGTAGTCATAAAAAACTTAGTACATAATTTAAATGAGTACGAGGAAAGAGCAAAGTAGAACATGTTTCTTTTCGTATAACTTTCCACAAGAGGAAGGCAGGCTAAACATGGAGGCCACGACCCGCCCTATTAAGAGGGGAAGCAAGACTCTACGCGCTTGGAGTCGGAACCAGGCAAAGCTGAACGTAGTCCTGTACCGTCCCCTGGGGCTTAGCTGCTCCGAGCGTTGTTCCTAGACTCTATGGAGTTTATTACGGAAAGAAAGTACTGTCCTATCTTTGCTCTAGGGGTAGAACTTACGGAGGTGTTCTAGGTTCCAAGGGTTTGGGAGCAGGTCCCCATCCTCGGTGGAAAGGCGCGCACACCCGGGGCGGCATACTTTCACGACTCGGAAGGGACCTTCCCAACTAGGGGAGAGTTTGTAGGCTCCTTCACGAGAAAGTATGCGCCGCAGCACCAGGTCACCTTCCTGCAGCTCCCGGGCATGCACAGACCTCTGGTGGTAGCGCCGAAGCGCTTGTCTGTACCATGCGTTACGGAGTGCTGCATGTAATCAGACCTCGTCGACGAGGTCGATTTCTCCACGCCGTAGGTTGTCCTGCGCGGCTTCGTCGTAAGCCCGGACACGGTGAGACTTCATGGTGATTTCTGGGGGAAGTACTGCTTCGGCCCCATACACCATGAAGAAGGGTGTCTCTCCAGTGGCCCGATTCTGGGATGTCCGGTTAGCCCATAGTGTGCTCGAAAGCTCATCTACCCAATTGGCACCATGTTTCTTCAGACTGGCGAAGGTGCGAGTCTTGAGGCCTCGGAGAATCTCAGCGTTGGCCCTCTCAACTTGCCCATTGCTCTTCGGGTGGGCGACAGAGGCATATCACACCTGAATGCCGAGGTCCTCGCAGTAGTCTTGGAAGGCTGCGCTGGTGAACTGGGTCCCGTTGTCGGTGATGATTCTGTTCGGGACCCCAAACTGGTAGATAATAGACTTGATGAATCTTACTGCGGATTGTTTGTTGATGGTGACAACTGGTGTAGCTTCCGGCCACTTGGTGAACTTGTCGATGGCGATATAGAGGTACCGGAATCCCCCGACGGTTCTGAGAAATGGTCCCAAGATGTCCAGCCCACATACGGCAAATGGCCACGAGGGCGGGATCATCTGTACCGCCTGAGCCGGTGTATGGATCTGCTTGGCGTGGAACTGGCACGCCTTGCAGCTCTCGACCAGCTTGACGACATCCTGGAGTGCTGTCGGCCAGTAGAAGCCATGCCGGAAGGCTTTACCGACAAGCGTGCATGAGGAAGAGTGACTTCCACATTCGCCTCCATGGATCTCAGCGAGCAAGTCGCAGCCTTCCCCCTGGGTTATGCACCACATTAGGATGTGGTTGGCGCCACGCCGGTAGAGATCCCCCTCTACCAGCGCGTATCTCTTAGCCATACGCACAATCCGCTCAGCGGTTGCATGTTCATCAGGGAGGATATTGTCCTTCAAGTAGTCCCGGATCTCCGTGATCCATGCATCGGGTCTGACTTGAGCTTCTGGATCTTGAGCGCTGGGTTGCACGGAGTCCCCAGTGACGCTTACGATCCTTGGCGGCATCCATGGCTGTAGGGCCGCCGGGACCGCCAGCTTCGAGGTGCTGGTCAAGCCCCCTTCGCCCGGCTCGGCGGGCCGGGCTGTAGGCCACAGCAACGTCCTCTCGAAAACTCCTTCGGGCGCAGGGGCTCCGGTGGAAGCCTTCGTTGAAAGGTTGTCAGCCTCGGCATTGCCAGCGCGCGTACGTGGTGCAGGTCCAAGGCGAGGAATTCTTCCTCCAACATCTGCACGTGAAGCAGATATGCAGCTAGCTGTGGGTCATTGCAGGAGCATTCGCCCTTGACTTGTTTGATGACCAGCTGGGAGTCGCTCTGTGCCAACAACTGGCGAGCGCCTAAAGACAGGGCTGTCTGCAGGCCAAAGGTGAGTGCTTCATACTCTGCCATGTTGTTGGTTGCCTTGAAATTGAGACGCACCATGTACCCAAATTGTTCCCCCGATGGCATGAGGAGCAGTACGTCGGCACCGGCCCCCTGCTTTCGCGAGGAGTCGTCGAAGAAAAGTGTCCAGTGGGGTTCCGTGAAGACCGGAGCTTGGTGCTCTAGTTCACCGCCTTCATGGCCCCCTCGGTCAGTCTTCGTTGGTGTCCACTCTGCCACAAAGTCAGCAAGTGCTTGGCTCTTGACTGCATGGCGTGGGAGGAAGTCCAGCTCAAACTCCGCCAGCTCCGCCGCCCATTTAGCAACGTTGTCAATCGCATGGGGGCTGTGAAGAATTGTCTTCAGCGGATACGAGGTGACTACCGAGACCCGGTGGGCCTGGAAGCAATGGCGGAGCTTCCTGGAGGCCACGAGCACCGCATACAGCAGCTTGTGGACTTCCAGGTACCTTGTCTTGGCATCATGAAGTACTTCGCTGATGTAGTAGACAGGCCTCTGGATGGTTCGAACCCTCTCTCTTAGGCCCGGGAGGTCTTTGTCCATTAGCTGTGGCCCGCTGGAGGTGAGTGGACCCACGGGGGCCTCCGGGAGCTAGGACCCGGAGGCCCTTAAACTATCTTGGTTATCCGGGAGCTCCGGGGGGTCTTGAGGGAACTCCGGGAGGTCCCATTTGGCCCCCGGGGGGTCCCGCAGGACCCCCGGGGGTTTATCTTGGGGGTCCGGGAGACCGCCCTGGACCTCCGGGAGGCCGACCTGGACCTCCGGGAGGTTGCCTCGGAGGTCCGGGAGACCGCCTTGGTCCCGCGGGGCCTCCTGGCGTTTGTCATCTGCTACCGGAGCAGGTTGTGAGGATGAGGGGTCCAGCCGCTCTGCGACGAGGACCATACTCACCACTTCAGTTGTCGCCGCGATGTAGAGCAGCAGGTGCTCCCCGGGCTCAGGGGCTACCATGATAGGTAGGGTCGTCAGGAGTCGCTTCAACTCCTGGAAAGCCTCTTCTGCTTCGTCAGTCCAGGCAAAAGGGCCTGACTTGCACAGGAGCTTAAATAAAGGGAGAGCCCGCTCTGCTAGCCTCGGTATAAACCGACTCAGCGCGACTAGACATCCCGTGAGTCTCTGGACATCCTTGACGCGGGCAGGGGGCCGCATCAAGTCGATGGCCTTGATCTTCTCTGGGTTGGCCTCGATCCCTCGGTGCGAGACCAGGAATCCTAAGAGCTTCCCAGAGGACACACCGAACACACATTTGTCGGGGTTCAGCTTGGTGCGCGTAGAGCGCAACTTGTCAAAGACTAAGGCTAGGTTATCTAACAAAGATGAACCCTGCTTGACCTTGACAACTATGTCATCGACGTACACCTCAACTAGGTCTCTTATTAACTCCCCAAAGGTTTTGTGCATTGCTCGCACAAAGGTGGGGAATGCATTCTTTAGGCCGTAAGGCATAGACACATAACAATAAAGTCTGTCTACTGTGATGAAGGAGGTGTGCTCCTCATCCTCCCTAGACATGGGGATCTGATGGAAACCCGAGTAGGCGTCTAGGAAGCACAGCATATCACAGCCTGACGTTGAGTCTACTATTTGATCTATTCTAGGGAGAGGGAATGGATCTTTGGGACATGCCTTATTGAGACTGGTGTAGTCGATGCACATCCGGAGCTTCCCGCCGGCCTTCGGGACAACGACGGGGTTCGCTAACCACCGGGGGTGGTGGACCTCCCGTATGAAGCCAGCGTCCAGCAGCTTCTTGACTTCTTCACGAATGAAGTTTTGCCGCTCGATGGACTGCTTGCGGGGCTTCTGTTGAACCGGTCGGGCGTCGGGGAAGACTTTTAAGTGGTGCTCGATCACCTCCCTGGGGATCCCCGGCATCTGTGACGGCTGCCATGCAAACACGTCGACGTTGTGCCGGAGGAAGGTGACGAGCGCGCCTTCCTATTTGCTATCCAGGCCCCCGGCTACCCGGGTGGTCTGGGTGGCTTCGGCGCCGACTTGGACGACCTTTAAGGGGACGCCGCCCTCATCGAGAGGTTGCACCCGGGGTGCTGTGGCGGAGGCACGGTGGCGTGCGCTCGGGCGGAGCTGGTCCGGCTCTGCACTACCGGGGGCTGATGCCCCAGCTGTTGTGAGCGCTTGAAGTTTCTCTAAGGCCGACACTGCAGCAGTGCGGTCTCCACAAATCCTGAGGACGCCCGTCGGTGTTGGCATCTTCAGGACGAGGTAGCCGTAGTGGGCTACTTCCATGAACCGTTACAGGGCTAGCCTGCCGATTATGGCATTGAAGGGGAGGTCTATCTCCGCTACGTCGAACAGAATGTACTCTGTCCGATAGCTGTCCGGAGCCTCGAAGGTCACCGGGAGGCTAATGTTACCGTAGGGAATGACTTGTCCCGGCCCTACCCCTGAGAACGGGCTCGACGGGGTGAGCTTGGCCATCGGGATCTGCAGCTTCTGGAAAGCTGCACGGCTGATGAGGTTCAGCCCAGCTCCACCATCTACCAAAATGTGGTACATTCTCACGTTGGCGATGGTAGGAGCTACCAAGAGCGGTAGTTGGCCAGCCCCAGCCATGTTCCTGGGGCAGTCGGTGGCGTCAAAGCTGATGGGGGTCCCCATCCACTTAAGGTGCGGTGCGGCACTTGGGAGTGGCGCCACCGACGCTACCGCTTGGCGCAGAGTCTTGACTGCGCTTCGGGACGAGGGGTCGGCGGACTCGCCGTATATGACGTAGAGCTTCTTTCGACGGTCATCGTCGCTGGAGCTGGAGTCCTCATGATTGTGTGCCGCCTTCACGGCGCGCTGAGGCTCCTGGGTCTCCTCTGGGTGGTCGATGCTGTCTGGGACATCCACCCTCTGTTTGCCCTCCTTTGGACGGAAGGGTGGGGCATCGGCCCGCTGCTGCTTCCCCTTGCGGAAGTGCTCCGCGAGCTTTCGGATCTCCCGGCACTCGGCAGTAGTGTGGCGACAGCTGCCGTGCACGGGGCATATGTTGTCTTGATCACCTTCTAGGATTGGTGATCCTCGCTGCCTCTTGTCGGGGCGCGGCCCCCGATCCCCACCGAGCGTCGCTGCAGTGACAACTAGAGTTGTGGTCGGTGATTCTATCTTGCCTCTGCCTCGGTTCTTGGCCTTCCGGCTGCCTCCGCGGGAAGTAGGACCAGATCCGGGCAGTCCTCCTGACTCGGAGGACGGCAGTGAGTGCCAGTTTCGCCCTTCGGCTGCCCTGGCGCACTTGTCTGCCAGGCTGAAGAGCTCTGAGACATCGCGGACCTCCCTGGTCGCGAGCTTCTCGAGCATCTTCTTGTCCCGGACGCCTTGCCGAAACGCCACCACCACAGAAGCATTTTGAATGTGTGGGATGGTGTTCCGCACCTGGGAGAACCGCTGGATGAAGGAGCGCAGTGACTCCCCAGGTTGCTGCTGGATGGCGTGGAGGTCGAGCTCCGTGCCAGGCCGGGTGTAGGAACTGCCGAAGTTGGCGATGAACTGCCGGCAAAGCTCTCCCCAGGAAGTTACGGAACCCTGGGGGAGGTTCATGAGCCAAGACCGGGCTGGACCGGTCAAGGCGACAGGGAAGTAATTGGCCATGACGGCTTCATTCCCTCCTGCGCTAAGTACGGTGGTGGAGTATATCTGGAGGAACTCCGCCGGGTTGACGCCGCCGTCGTATTTCTCGGGCAGGTGCGGCCGAAACTTGCGCGGCCACTTCACGAAGCGAAGGTGGGGCGCGAGGGCCGCACACCCTGCTTCTGTTGCCGCAGGTTCTGGTATCGCGAAAGCTCGGTTCGCACTGGGCACAGTGTACCCCGGTACGGGCAAGGCTGCACCATAGGCCGGGGGCACCATCTGCAGGACATATGACTGTGGCATATTCTGCACGGCGCAAGCCTGGGGCAGAGATCGCGTGGCGAAGGTCTGCTCTTCAGGCTGGGTCGAGGCCGACGTCATGCTGTCGTCATCCTCTTGGTAGCGACGCCTTTCTCGGCGTTGCTCGAGGTATACCCGGGCATCTTGACCCAAGCGACACCGCTCCAGCTCTGTCCTCAGATCCGTCGATTGGAGCCTGGTAGAGCTGGAATCTGCTGTCTGTTCGTCAACCATTGGTGTGCACATCAGCCACACGGCCGGTTGGCCAGAGTGTCGTCCCCGCCGAAGTCGAGGGTATGCGGCGGCGACGACGAGACAGTCTACCTCGCGAATCCACTGCTGGGTCGCTGCCTGAGGCGCGTCCCCAGCGGGCGGATTGTGCAGTAGCGCTCTTGCTGCAGCTAGCGCACCCCCACTGGGTACGCCCAACGCTACTGAAGACCTGACGCTGGTTGGAGCCTGCATTGCCGGGGTCAGCGCTGCCAGAGCTGGTTGCTGGCTCCCAGCTTGTACCGACACACTCCGTCCCGAGTGTGTTGACATGTACTCCCCCCTGGTCGCGGTTCGCCGCGGAAGCGGGGGAGGTGAGTTTGCCGCTGAAAGGAGCTTGGTCATCTTCGTCGGCGGAAACTCGTTGCGCAAGGGGAAAAGACCCCCTACCTGGCGCGCCAAATGTCGAAGTGTTCGGTCGACACTTCCCCCGGGCCTGCACTGGGCAGCCCGCGGAGGTTCTTTTTTCGGTGGGGCTAGTCCCTTGCGGAGAGCTTGCGCGGATGGACGAGTTAGTAAGAGCTTGACACTGAGAGTTTTACGTGGTTCAGGCCGCCGGAGCGTAAAACCCTACGTCCACGGCGAGCTATGGAGCTCGCTGTATTTCCTGCTGCTCGGGGCCCGAGTCCCGAGCTTGGGGGTGAGTTACAGCTTGGGCGTGAATGGCTAGCGTATGAGTTGCAGAAATGCGAACCCTTGCTATCGTCGCCTACCCGAGCCTTTTATAGTCCAAGACTCGGGTGGCTTACAAGGGGGGGCCCGGGACCCGACAGGTGGTCCCGGGGAGATTGACTGTTATCTACCGTATCTGCAGTTATGCCGGTAGTTGTCTCTGGCGAAGGCTTCTGAATCTCCGTCTTGCCGCCCTGCCCATGCCGCACGCTAGTCGTAGTGGTTGATGACGGCGCAGGCGGCATGGGATGTCTTGTCGCGGTGTTTATTGGCTGGCAGGTTCTGACACGGCGCGCCAGTCTGTGATGCGACTGGGCGCAACGGCACCTGACAGAGGCGTGCTCCGCGTCTCCGCGTCTTGGGAAGACGCGGGCCTTGAATACCTTGTACGGGCAAAGTATGGGGCGTCTTTACGGCCGCTGCCTATTGCTCGGGGGTAGGCAGCGCCGTTTTGCTGGCCACGTGGCGGGCCCGGAGCCCTTCTCAGAGGAGAGGGGGGTCCGACCCGCGGGGCACGTGGAGCCTCCGGACCTCTCCCTGCGGAGGGGGAGGTTCGGCCTCTGTCGGCCACGTGGCGGGCCCGGAGCTCCTCTCTGAGGAGAGGGAGGTCCGGCCCCGCCGGATACGTGGCACCTTCGGACCCCTCGCCCGCGGAGGGGGAGGTCCGGCTTCTTTATGCCACGTGGCGGACCCGGAGCTCTCCTCTGAGGAGAGGGAGGTCCGGCCCCGCCGGACGCGTGGCGCCTTCGGAGCTCTCCCTGCGGAGAAGGGCGAGTTCCTTAGGCATTTTCCCCTGTGCGCGGGTGTACCCCATATCTCAGGTACCGACAGAATTCTTGCTGCAATGGGATGTATGTTCGGTTGAAATGAAATTTGGTTAAAAAAATTATAACTGAATTCATTATAAAAGAAATCATAACTACATTGTTTATTTATTGGTTATTCATTTTGATCTTGTGTGAAATATATATTAATGTGTAATATACTTTATTAGATAAAAATGATAATAAACACACCAAATAGTAATAAACACATAAAAATGGCATATGTTAACTTGTGATGAGTAAAGATTGTCAAGATTGAGCCAAACTACGAGAAAAATCTGATGAGGCAGTCGACATCATTGGGCTTTGTTTTTTGTAAGTTGTGGGAATAGTGTGGCTAAAATTTTGGTAAAACCGGTAGTTTAATTAATATAACGTGAAACCAAATAAATTCGGTTAACCATATTACATAAAACCGAAAACTAAATTTAACTATAAACTTTGATTAACAGCACATTTCGATTCAATTTGATTTTAATTTACGGTTAGCCATGGCCACCCCTATTATCGCACGTATGTGTACATGTTCATGTAATCAACACCGGTACTTTGATAACTATAATATAGTATGATCCTTCTTTAAAAAATATATATTGACATATGCTGTTTTTTTATGAGTAATGTTGGGCATACATACCTTTGCACATCCTGGGTTGTCCTGTCTCTAATCCCTAGCCAAATGCATGAAAATATGTAGTATTTGACTTCCAAAGAGTCAACATTATTTTTAAAATATTATCAAGTGTTAAGATATTCTTTTAACACCTTCCATTGTTTAAGAGTTAAGAATTGACCCAACAAAAAGAGGTGTGCCTAGATCTATGTCAACGGTATCCATTGAGATGAATAACGGTATTCATTGAGATAAACTTGCAGCAAAACCGGGACCAAAATTTCATTCATGAGTGTTTTTTTAATTCAAGGAAACATGATTTCATCAGCACTAGAAAGATCCACGGCCACCTCCCCTATTTAAAAACTTATTAACGGACAAGTAATTTCGGCCAGCTCATCGGTGACCCGGTGTAGACGTGAACAACACCACGTTGGACTCGAGCCCGAACACGAACAGGAAACCCCAGTAGCCGGGGCCGAAAAGGAAAACGCAACATCCGAGCCCCATATACGCCCGGGGGGGGGGGGGTGCACGGCCAGCAGTAGCCAGCGCGGCGAGAGAAGTGGCGACGGCACCAAGCAACCAGGCGGCGGAAAAGATAGGGAAACCCAACGAGAGAGACGAAATAAAAAATTAAATAAAAAAGGGGACACCGAAAAGCGGAGCCCGCCCCGATCCCCTCCCCACCGGCCGCCGGCGATCGCCGCGGATGCGACGCGCCCCCCTTCAGCGGCCGCGGAGGGAGCAGTAACAGCGGCAGCGTGGTGGCCCGCTAGGCGGGGCGGCAAGGGATCCGCCACTGCCGACTCAGGGTCCGAGCTTGATTGCCGCGCCGGCGACGTGGGCGCCGCGGCGCGAAGCGGATTCGCCGACATGTGGCTCTTCTGGCGCACCAGGAACCGCTTCTCGCTGGAAGAGCTCCGGTAAGTCCCCTCCCCTCCCCTCCTTTGCCTTGCCCCTGTTACGCCGGTGGAGAATAGCGAGGGGGAGCTGGATCGGGAGTCAGAGGAAGAGGAGGGCGCGGGGAGTCCCACGGATCTGGAGCGAGGGCTCGGAGGAGAGGAAGCGGCGGAGAGTTCGTAGGAAGTCCCGAGTGAGATGTGAGGAAAGTGTTAGGTGTCGGTGGGTATTAGTCAAGGTGATCTGACAGGTGGGTCATGTCTGACCGGTGGGCCCGCTGGCTGTGTCCAAAGGGGCTGTAAATACATGAACAGAAGAGGAGAAAGACATGAATGAAAATTTGATTCCCCATTTCGCGAGTCCTCTCGGGTGACAGAGCGAGCGCCTCGCCGAGCGGTTCGAGCTCACGCCGGAGTCCGGCGAACTCCAGGCCAGGGGCCGTAACAGCTGGTATCAGAGCCATCTATCCCGTCTCCTCTCTCTCTGGTGTTGGATTTTTTTTGGGGAGTGAACTGATTCCCAGAGAAGTTGACGACGATAGGGATTTGGGGTCGAGGTGTAGAGAGGAGATCGAAGCAGAACGGGGATCGACACCACGGCGCCCCCCGCTAAGCCTTCAGCCCAAACACGGTTCGTGTTAGAGGCCATGGCGGAGACAACCAGGGTGGATGGAGAACGATGGGAGAAAGTATTCGGTGTGCTGGAGGAGATATCTCTGCGCCTAGACAAGGTTGATAAGGTGCAACGGGAGCTCGTGGGTCAGCAGGCATTGGCAGCATCGCTGGCGGAACAGGCTGCTAAGGAGCGAGATGTATTATTCAAACAAGTAGCCGAAACTGGGAAGAAGGTTGCCTCGTTGTCCCTGGAGCGCATGGCCCAGGAGATGGAGCAGTATGAGGATGATCAATCTTCGTTACAGGAAAGAGGAGAGGTAGAAAGGAGCGCTGGAGATCGTGGGATGGAGGAGTTAGGGAGGAAATCAGGGGATGATCGATCCTACAGGCGGCGGGATAGTATAAACAGGAGATCGGGAGGATCTCACAGAGAGGTGATTGGAGGTGGTAGGCCACAACAAGGTGGAAGAAGTACAGTGGAGAGTAGTTTGATTAAACTGTCATTCCCACGTTTTTCAGGCACAAACCCAACTATTTGGATTGATAAGTGTGAGGATTACTTTTCCATCTATAATGTGCCAGAGTCATTGTGGGTGAGAGCGGCCTCAATGCACATGGAGGAAAATGCAGCAAAGTGGTTGCAGGTTTTCAAACTGACGGAAGGACTGTCTACATGGGGCAGATTCGTGGCAGCGGTTAAGGAGAAATTTGGTGCTTATGAATACCCCCAAGCAATGTATGATTTGTTACATCTGAGACAGCATGGGAGTTTGGAAGAATATACTGTTGAGTTTGAAAACTGTAGGTTTGGGACTTCGATGCATAATCCAGATTTGGATGAGACATTTTATGTCACACAATTTGTTAAGGGATTGAAAGGAGAATTGCAAGGACCGGTTTGGTCACAGGTGCCCACTTCAGTAAACAGAGCTGCTCTTCTGGCTAGAGTGCAGAGAGACATTCAGGAAAAGGGGAAGCCAAAGGGTTCCAGATACACATATTTGGGAAGGCAGGGAGCAACTGCTAAAATTGAAGTCAAGGGAGGATCTACAGTCCCTGAATTGAGTAGGGAGAGACAGTTGAGAGATTATAGAAGAATACATGGGTTGTGTTTTAATTGTGGAGAGAAGTTTGAACCAGGCCATCAAGCGAGGTGTTCAAAAAGAGGACAACAACAGTTAAATGCTTTGTCTACTGAGGAATTAGAAATGAGTCTATCTGATGAGGTGCTGACCCAATTGGATCAGGAGGATCTGGAGCAGACAGATTGTTATCAAGTGTCAACCCATGCTATATCAGGCACTCAAGGGGGAAGTTGCATACGCCTCAGAGCTTTGGTACAGAACCAAGTATTTCTGTTGCTGGTGGATTCGGGAAGTTCTCAGTCATTCATAAATAAAGCATTTGTGGAACGGGTAGGATTACAAGAGACAGTTTGTGCCCCAGTGAAGGTGCAGGTTGCCAGTGGGGATACATTGTCAAGTAATCATGCAGTGAAGAATCTAGAATGGTGGTGCAACGGACATACTTTTCTAACTGATATGAGAATTCTTCCTTTGGGTGCATATGATGGAATTTTGGGGTACGATTGGCTTTCCTCCCATAGCCCAATGCAGTGTGATTGGCATGAGAAATATTTGGAATTTCAGTACAAAGGGGTTCGGGTAAAGTTACAAGGTGACCAACCATTGCCTCAACAGGAACTAAATTCCTTATCTGCCACTCAGTTAGACAAACTGATAGCAGGCAATGATATATGGGCACTGGTGGTGGTGGTCCAACAGGAGGAAGTGGATCGGGGAAAGGCACAGAGTCAGACAGAGGCAAGGGTGCAACAGTTACTGAATGAGTTCTCGGATGTTTTTGAAGCACCTACAACGCTGCCACCACCAAGACCGTTTGATCATGCTATTCCATTGAAGCCAGGGGCTGTGCCAATCAATTCAAGACCATATAGGTACTCCCCTCTACACAAAAATGAGATTGAGAGACAAGTGAATGAGCTTTTTCAGGCGGGTTTAATTGAGCATAGCGTCAGCCCTTTTGCATCCCCTGTGCTGCTAGTGCAAAAGAAAGACGGTTCTTGGAGATTTTGTATTGATTACAGGAAGTTGAACGACTTAACAATTAAGAACCGATTTCCTATGCCCTTGGTTGATGAGATTCTGGATGAATTAGCAGGGACTAAGTATTTCACAAGTCTGGATATGAAGGCAGGGTATCATCAAATCAGAATGAAGGAGGGGGAGGAGTATAAGACAGCCTTCAAGACTCATTGTGGCCATTATCAATTTAAGGTTATGCCCTTTGGCCTTACTAATGCCCCTGCTTCTTTTCAATGCGCTATGAACTCAGTTTTAGCTCCATTCTTGCGAAGATTTGTTTTAGTCTTTATTGATGATATCTTGATATACAGTACCTCATTAGACAGTCATATTGATCATTTGAGGGGGGTTTTTGAGACATTGCGACAGCATCAATTTTATATTAAACTGTCAAAATGTAATTTTGCAAAGAAGGAGTTGGTATATCTGGGACATATTATTTCAGAGCAAGGGGTTAAGACTGATCCTACAAAGACTGAAGCTATGATGAAATGGCCCACACCAAAAACTATTACTGAGCTACGAGCATTTTTGGGGTTGACTGGTTATTATAGAAAATTTGTTAAAGGTTATGGAGGCATTGCTTATCCATTAACTCGGTTGCTTCGAAAGAAACAATTTCTATGGTCTTCAGAAGCTGATGTAGCTTTCGAGAAATTAAAAATGGCGATGGTGTCTACTCCAGTTCTGGCTCTACCGGATTTTAATGAAGCATTTGTTATTGAAACTGATGCTTGTGATGTGGGTCTGGGAGCAGTGTTGATGCAAAGAGAACGACCGATTGCATTCTTAAGTAAAGCATTAGCAGAAAAGCATAAGCAGTGGTCGGTTTATGAAAAGGAATTCTTAGCATTGATTCTAGCAGTGGACAAGTGGAGACAATATTTACAGAGAGCAGAATTTTTAATTAGAACTGATCACAAAAGTTTGAGTTTTCTAGATGATCAACAACTCCATTCAGATCTACAAAAGAAAGCTATGGCCAAGCTGATGGGCTTAACTTTTAAGATTGTGTATCGTAAAGGAAAAGAGAATGTAGCCGCAGATGCATTATCAAGGGTAGGACAATTGATGGAGGTGTCAAGTGTTAATGAGATAAAACCTATGTGGGTTCAGGAGGTGGTGAATTCATATGTCACTGACAGGGAGGCGCATCAATTATTGGCTCAGTTGGCAATCAAAAGTCCGGATGAGCAAGGGTTTTCTCTTCAACAAGGTATTATAAGGAAAGATGACTTGATTTGGGTGGGAGAGAATTCTGCACTAAGGACCAGGCTTATTGCGGCCTGTCATGACAGTGCTGTGGGTGGTCACTCAGGAATTCATGCAACTTATCACAGAGTGAAGAAACTATTTTTTTGGAAGGGAATGAAGGGAGATGTGGAAGATTTTGTTAAGCAGTGTGGAGTGTGTCAGCAAGCTAAAACTGAGAGGAGCCATCCAGCAGGGCTGCTACAGCCATTACCCATTCCTACAGGGGTGTGGCAAGAAATTACCATGGATTTCATTGAAGGGCTACCTAAATCAGAAGGTTTTAATACTATATTGGTGGTGGTCGATAGGTTCTCTAAGTATGCTCACTTTGTGCCCCTAAAGCATCCTTACTCTGCTGCCCAGGTGGCCACAGCATTACTTGACAATGTTATCAAGCTACATGGACTTCCTAGATCAATGCTATCTGATAGAGACAAAATATTTACAAGCACTATATGGAAACAACTATTTGCTAGACTGCAAGTCCAGTTACTTCTAAGCACTTCATATCATCCGCAAACGGATGGTCAGTCAGAAAGAGTAAATCAATGTTTAGAAACTTATCTGAGGTGTGCTGTTCAGGAAGTTCCCCATAGATGGAAGCATTGGCTGCCCCTTGCTGAATACTGGTACAACACCAATTATCATTCCTCTCTGGGTTGCTCACCATTTAAGGTCCTGTATGGGTATGAACCAAATGTCCTCTCAGCTCCTATGATAACTCAGGTGACAGATAAAACAGTAGATGAAATGTTAGCTGAAAGAACAGCATACCTGGATGTGTTGAAACAGCATCTGGCGCGTGCTCAGAACCGGATGAAGCAACAAGCTGACAAGAGACGCAGTGACCGAGAATTCATGAAGGGGGAGTTGGTGCTCCTGAAGCTTCAACCCTATGCCCAACAGTCAGTAGTCAACAGACCATATCCAAAACTAGCATTCAAGTATTTTGGGCCATATCGGGTGATTGAGAAGATTGGGAGGGCAGCGTACAAACTAGATCTGCCGGCGAATGCGCAGGTGCACCCAGTGTTCCATACATCGCAGCTAAAACCGTTCACCCCTAATTACAAGCCAGTGTTCACGGATCTACCAAAGGTCACAGATTTAAGCGCGTCCACACTCCAACCCTACTGTATTTCTGAACGTCGGCTGGTGAAGAAGGGAAATAAAGCAATACCTCAGGTCCGAGTGGAGTGGGCGGAGGCCTCTTCGACATCTCCGGTGGCAGCAACCTGGGAAGACTGGAACGTGCTCCTCAAAGCTTTTCCATCGGTAGCGGCTTGGGGACAAGCCGATTTTCGGAGGGGGGGAGGTGTTACGCCGGTGGAGAATAGCGAGGGGGAGCTGGATCGGGAGTCAGAGGAAGAGGAGGGCGCGGGGAGTCCCACGGATCTGGAGCGAGGGCTCGGAGGAGAGGAAGCGGCGGAGAGTTCGTAGGAAGTCCCGAGTGAGATGTGAGGAAAGTGTTAGGTGTCGGTGGGTATTAGTCAAGGTGATCTGACAGGTGGGTCATGTCTGACCGGTGGGCCCGCTGGCTGTGTCCAAAGGGGCTGTAAATACATGAACAGAAGAGGAGAAAGACATGAATGAAAATTTGATTCCCCATTTCGCGAGTCCTCTCGGGTGACAGAGCGAGCGCCTCGCCGAGCGGTTCGAGCTCACGCCGGAGTCCGGCGAACTCCAGGCCAGGGGCCGTAACAGCCCCGCTCAGCCCAACGCGGTCGTGTTAGGTTTCCGAAGGGAGACGCTCGGAGATCTTCGCGGCCGCTCCGGAAGGATTTGTTTCCTGACTTAGCGAAATCTTGTAAACTCGGTTCTAATACGGTTTGGCGTGGAGTAATGGGAGCACACATGGTAGCTACCTGCTTCTGATTCCGTGCTAAACAGGCTTCACGTTTGCATTGTATTACTGATACGCGAAATACTGGCTTTCTATATTGTTTACTGTTAAGATACTTAGTTTTGCAATGCCTATCATTGCCTCACTAGAAAGTCTAGACGTATGCCTAGATATGCTTCCTCATTGAGTGGAGAGTCAAGAGAGTGGTAAACCCTGTCCTCTTAATTAACCATATGATTTCCAGTAGAGTTTTGTTTTTTAAAAGATAAAGGCGAGATGATTTCTTGTCCAACACAGAACTGGGAGGTGCTTTCTGTAATTTTAATTGATTACCTTCCTGATGTCCTGGTACCATGAGCTGTAGCTTCAAAACTCTTTTTCTTAGTAATCTTTCATAAACCTTCTAGTGTTTCTATTTTCCATTAACGAATGAATTGGGAATTTGTTGGGATCAAATGTCAAAGATGCTGTGGAAGTTTTGTTGCAGTGAAACTCCTCTTAAGTTTCTTTATTATGTCTATGGGTCTACACAATATATGACAGTTTGGGCTGCTACAAGAAAGATGAAGTGCTATATGCTCGTTCCTAGTTCCATGTATTTGTCTGTAACGGCCATTCACCCAGATCAAGGAGGTACTAAGTTTAAAAAAAAGTTGATGAGGAGTGACCACGCGTGCCCCTTCCAAATTAAACACAATCAGTTAATCTCTTTCAATTCAATAATGTATTGGTAGAGAATGGATCATTGCACCACTAAACTATTATTTCCATCAGTGGACCAGTATTTTCAATTCAAATTGCACTTAATACCTTGCAATGCAATAGATTATGGGTACAGAATGCGTTAATGCAGCAATTACACTATTATTTTCCTTACTCACCAGTGAACCAGTATCCTCAATTCAAATTGCACTTAATGCTTCCTTATTGAACCGCCTTTTGTCAATATATCTTCATGTTCAACGACTAAGCCAGAGGCCTCATTTCTCTCTAGTGTTCGCTACCCCAATGTGATCACCTCGAAAATTCTTACCACCTTACTGTATCTATGTTACGAGTATGAATTTCTCTTTCTTCATGCTCGTATTTTTTTTTATATTTGTGCTAAGGCATACCTCTGGCTGCAGGTATCTAACAGAACAGCTACAAAAGGTTCATGTTGTCAATGAAGCTAATAAGGTAGGAAGATCTGGCCATCCTGATATCTTCTAAATTTCAGTTGGGCTATGAAACTTGATTCATCATTGCTTATGTTTGGATATAGGATTTTGTGATTGAAGCATTGAGATCAATTGCAGAACTGATGATATATGGTGACCAGCATGATCCATCTTTCTTTGAGTAAGTGCTAAGCAATCAAGTGTGTAGAGAAGAGCCAGGTGTGAGCCAATTTACCTCATTGCTATCTCTTTCAGATACTTCATGGAGAAACAGATAATGGGTGAATTTGCTCGTATATTAAGAATTTCTAAGCTGTCAAGAGTGTCGCTCCAGTTGCTACAGACAATGGGTATCATGATTCAAAATTTAAGGAATGAACATTCTATTTGTAAGTTCTCCAATATTACAGCATTCATCCTATAGTTGCAACTTGCAATGTGAATTTTGTCGCAGGATCTAATCTGCACGTTATGTATTCTGCAGACTACATTTTTAGCAACGAGCACATTAACTTCTTGATAACATACCCTTTCGATTTTCGAATTGAAGAGATGCTGTCATACTATATCTCATTTCTACGGTTCGTAATGCCTACCTGAAACTGTATTTGCCACATTCAGTTTAGCACTTACTATTATTGCTCATTGGCTTATAAGTTACTGTTTTATGAAGGGCGATAAGTGGGAAGTTGAACAAGAATACAATTTCCTTGCTCGTGAAGACACAAAATGTACATATCTAATTCCTTCATCTGCATTCCAGGGCAGACAAAAGTCCTCTTTATATTGTTTATTGCATTTCCCCTGAATTTCTGAACTTTATTTCTGTTCTTTTTTCATCCATATCATGGTTTTGTTTTTGTATAGAAACATACTAGTAACTATTTTTCTATAAGACTATAACCAACAACAATAACAACAACCAAGCCTTTATCCCAAGCATGTTGGGGTCGGCTAGACATGAAACCCAATAATTATATATATATATATATTTCAATGAAGCTATTGGGTTTCATTTCCATGAGAATGGCTAAGTGTAGTTGTTGGCTCGCCAAGCTTATCACAACCCCTCCTCCTTTACCCGGGCTTGGGACCGGCTGTCTATAAGACTATAACCAAGCAACATTTATTACTACTCTGAATTTTGTATAGAAAAAGATTAATAATTAAGTTTTCTATTGCCAAGCAAGAGTTATTACTCCTCTGAATTGTTCATCCAGACACTAGAGTCTAGTCGGTGGTTCTAGACTGTCTATATGATCTTAACGTTTTGTACTATACTGGAAAATATGGAAACAAATAGCTATATGCTAGACATTTTTCAGTTGATGTTTGAGGTACCTTGCAAATTTATAAACAAGTATATAATGACCTTGTGAACATCAACTTATAATTTGTAGTTGTCTGCATGAAGTAGACCCAATCATATACCACTAGTCCACTACAATGAATCCAGTCCAAGCCCTAAAACTAACTGATGCAGGGCCAAAATTTCCTATGATCCTATCCCATGCAGCCACACTAATAAAGCGTCTTTTCCCCTTGAAGACGATTGCTTGCTCGGCTGGTTATTCCTTTTAATTGTTTTATTCGTACAGCTTGTGCGGGTACACAAGAAGAGACCAAATTAGGAATGAGGCGATTCATGATACGGTAGGGGTGGCACCGATTGAAGAAAAGTTAGTCCAACATCGACTAAGGTGGTTTGGACATATCCAGCGGAGACCTCAAGAACCACCGGTTAACAGTGGGATTTTAAGGGGTAGAAAAAAATATTAGGAGGGGTAGAGGACAACCAAGATTGACTTGGGAGGAGGCGGTAAAACGAGACTTGAGAGATTGGAATGTATCTAGAGACTTAGCTCATGATAGGACTGCATGGAAAGTAGCAATTCATGTGCCAGAATTTTAGTTTTTTTTGTTACTCTTATATCTCTTCCTCTTTTTTACTTCATTTTAAAAAATAAAATAAAATAAATTATTGGGTTTCATATCTAGCCGACCCCAACGTGCTTGGGACAAAGGCTTTGTTGTTGTTGTTGTATTCGTGCAGCTTGTTATTTATGAATCACAAATTTGTTTTTTACTAGCCTCTTCATTATTTTAAGCAGGATGAGGTCACTTCCTTTCCCCTTTATGTCGAGGCCTTAAAGTTTGTGTTTCACGAGGATAGCATGATTAGAGTTGCTATACGTACCTTGACACTCAATGTTTATCATGGTAAGTTGGTAAGCCTTTGTTGGCATGTTGTGCCATTATGGGTGGTCGTGTCCTGTATTTTTCTTCTGTTGCTCATCGAACATCCTTTTTTTTCAGTCGGTGACGAATCTGTTAACAGATTTGTTTCTCGTGTGCCACTGTCTGATTATTTTTCGGACATGGTCCAGCATTTTCAAAAGCAATGCGTTGAATTGGATAAATTGGTTGTGTGTTCTTCACGGTAATTTTAAACATTATGAAAATGGCTTTAATCATCTTTGAAAGAAATTCATACCCTGTTCTCTTTTCCTTTTCAGAAATGCAGATTCTTCTTTGCCAATGGCCACCGTTGAAGATGCCATTGTGCAAATTGAAGATGCACTCTATTATTTCAGTGATGTTATGTCTTCTGGTATTCCTGACCTTGAGAGATTCATAACTGAAAATATATTGGAAGTTTTGGTATTTCGGCTCTTACTCCCATCGTTGCAGAGGCAGAGCATAGTAAGTGTGTTTGAAAAATGTTTTTCAACAGTATTTCACATTACTTTGTCTCAAACTTCTAACTCATAATTTGTTTTCTCTAGGATTTGGGAATAAGTGTCACTACTTCCATGTATTTGCTTTGCTGTATACTTCACATTTTTAAGAACAAAGATATGTCAAGTACTGTGGCTGCCTCTCTTTTTCATCAACCTGATCACCCTGATAGGAAGCAAGGGACCCCCAATGGTTATAGCTCTGACCGTGATAGTTGCATACCTGAGAACGAATGCAGTAGCGCTTCTGCTGTTGAGCAATCTAATAGCTCCAAACTTGATTGTTTATCTCCTGCTTTGGATCATTTGTCACCAAGCGAGTGCTGTCGAGGCAACACACCGAGGTATGTTCTGTCACTGAATGTGCTTTCATTCTGCATATTTTGACACAATGATCCATGGACAGGCTGCTTTATTCACTATGCTAAATGTTGTTATCGAAGGGGTTTGTGGTGGACATGAAAAGGGTGGATGGTTACTGTTGTAGTTGGCTTTAGGGGCTGGAAAACAGAAGATAATGGCTTAAGTTGCGCTCTTCGCTAACAGAGCTTGTCCCTACGGTACAAGGCTCGAACATGCAGTCTGCTAGTAAATCTGACCTATTATTTGCTTACATGGATGCTAGATAGCTTGACGTGACATCCATATTCATTCCTATACAAAGATCTTACCAAATCAATCTAATTCCCAACCAACAACACTAATCTAACTATTCCATAATATCAATCCAACTGAAGGTAACTAAAATATCTAATAGATATGGAATGAGTTGCTCTTCTCTACAGTACCTTGTTGGACACAATGATGGAATTTTTTGTTCATTCAATTGAATTAGATTAGGGAATTGATTAGTTCAACAACAGGATGTCAAGGAGGATACATATATAGGGGGACACAGCTTAAGGGCCAAGTAACCCTAATACAAAAGACTAAAATGCCCCCTAATACACGTACAGTCCAACACCCCCCCGCAGTCCCGACATCTAGCCACGGCAGATGTTGAGACTGGACCGAAACTCGGTGAACACCGTCGAAGGAAGTCCCTTGGTGAAGATGTCGGCGAACTGCGACGACGTCGGAACGTGTAGGACTCGCACCTTCCCGAGAGCCATCCGCTCACGAACGAAGTGAAGATCGATCTCTACGTGCTTCGTGCGCTGATGCTGCACCGGGTTGGTGGAGAGGTAGATGGCGCTGACGTTGTCGCAGTAGACCAACGTACTCCGGGCGAGGGGGGAGTGTAGCTCCTGAAGCAGCTGCTGAAGCCAGGAGGACTCGGCCACGCCGTTGGCAACGACGCGGTATTCCGCCTCGGCACTCGAGCGAGACACCACGTGCTGCCGTTTCGAGGACCAGGAGACGAGGTTGCCGCCTAGGAAGACGGCGTAGCCGGAGGTGGACCGGCGAGTGTCCGGGCAACCCGCCCAGTCAGCGTCGGTGTAGACAACCAGCTCGGAGGCAGACTCGCGCCGCAGAAGGAGGCCGTAGTCGTGGGTGCCACGCAGGTACCGAAGGATCCGCTTCACCGTCGTGAAATGCGGCTCCCGCGGATCATGCATATGGAGACACACCTGCTGAACCGCGTAGATGTCCGGCCTGGTGAAGGTGAGGTACTGCATTGCACCTGCAAGACTCCTGTAAGTGGTGGGGTCGGCGACCGGGGCGCCGTCGGCCGAAGACACCTTCGCCTGGGTGTCCACGGGAGTGGAGCACGGCTTGCAATCAGCCATGCTCGCTCGCTCGAGGATATTCAGGCAATACTGGCGCTGGTGGAGGAACAGAACATCCGGGCGGTGCTCGACCGCAACGCCCAAGAAGTGGTGGAGCTGGCCGAGATCCTTCATCGTGAACTCGCGCTGCAGGGCGGAGATCGTGCGCTGAAGAAGAGCCGGGCTGGACGCCGTGAGGACAATATCGTCCACGTACAGGAGGAGGTAGACAGTGTCACCCTCACGCCTATAGACGAAGAGCGAAGTGTCCGACTTGGCCTTGACAAAGCCGAGCGAGGCCAGGAAGGAGGCGGGACGGCTGTACCAAGCTCGAGGCGCCTGCTTCAGCCCGTACAGGGACTTGTTCAGTCGGCAAACCATGTCTGGACGGGCTGAATCAACGAACCCTGTCGGCTGACTACAGTACACCGTCTCCGTCAACGTCCCGTGGAGGAAGTCGTTCTTGACGTCCAGCTGGTGGACAGGCCAAGAACGCGACAGAGCCAGCGACAGAACGGTGCGAACCGTCGCCGCCTTCACCACCGGGCTGAAAGTCTCGTCGTAGTCGACGCCGGGACGCTGCGTGAAACCACGAAGCACCCACCGTGCCTTGTACCTCTCCAGAGACCCATCCACCTTCCTCTTATGCGTGAACACCCACTTGCCCGTGACAACATTGCCACGACCAGGACGGGGAGCTAGAGGTCCCAGGTCCGGTTGGTAAGCAGGGCCGCATACTCTTCTTCCATAGCCCGACGCCAATGAGGATCGGCGAGGGTGCTACGGACAGAAGAGGGGATATGCGAGATGGGTGACGAGGCAGGCGGCGGGGAGGTCGAGGACGAGAGGACGACCCCGGAGAAGCGCTCCACAAGACGAAGGACGCCGGCGGCCCGTCGAGTCACCATCGGGTGAACATGACGAGGGTCCCGGTGAAGCAGCGGAGGGTGGTATACCAGATCCTCAGGACGCGAAGAGGACGGTCCACCAACCCGCGCTCGTCGCTGATAGACGAGCGGGGTCGGCGTACCGCGCCGCAGGAGCCGCGCGTGGTGCAGTAGTCGAAGTCGGGGACGTCAAGGCCGCGCACGGCGCGACTGCTGGCGTCGGGGACGCCGAGGCCGCGCTCGGCGCAGCAGGCGTCGGCAGGGACGCCGGAACCACGCTCGGCGCAGCAGGTGTCGTCGGGGACGTTGGGGCCGCGCGTGGCGCAGCGGGCGATGCCGGGGACACTGGGGCCGCGCGTGGCGCAGCTGGCGGCGTCAGGGACGCCGGTGCCGCGCATGGCGCAGCAAGTGGTGTCAGGGACACCGGGCCCACACATGGTGCAGCAAGTGGCGTCAGGGACGTCGGGGCCGCGCGTGGTGCAGCAGGTGGCGTCAGGGACGTCGGTGCCACGTAAGGCACAACAGGTGGCGTGGAAGACGCCGAAGCTGCGCGTGGCGCAGCGGGAGGGTAACCTGCAAGAGGTAAAAGACAAGGTCGCGGTACAGGAGCAGCCTCGGGGATAGTGGAGAAGAGGGAATCCAACTCAGCGACGGAGTCAGAAGACGGGGTGGAAAAGGGAAAGGAAGACTCGTCGAAGACGACGTGTCGGGAGATCAAGATACGACGGGTGGTAGGGTCAAGGCACCGGTACCCCTTGTGATCAGGGGAGTACCCAAGGAAAACACAACGAGTCGAGCGAGGCGCAAGCTTATGGGAAGCCGTGGCGGAGATGCTAGGGTAGCAAGCGCACCCGAACACTCGAAGGTGGTCGTAGAGAGGAGGGGTGCCGAACAAAGCGAAGTGAGGGGTGGGAGCACTAATCGCCTTAGTAGGAAGGCGATTAATGAGGTAGGTGGTGGTGTGAAGCGCCTCCGCCCAGTAACGAGTAGGGGTAGAAGCCTGAAACATCAGGGAGCGCATGACATCATTAGGGATCCGAATCATGCGCTCAGCCCTGCCGTTCTGGGGGGAAGTGTACGGGCAAGACATGCGCAACTGAACACCGCGAGAAATCAGAAAGTCACGGAACGCAGAGTTGTCAAACTCGCGCCTGTTATCGCACTGGACCGCACGGATCGTGCGCTCAAACTGGGTGGACACCCAAGCGAAGAAGTGAGAAAGAGTGCCGAACGTATCAGACTTCTGTCGCAAGGGAAAAGTCCACGAATAGTGCGAAAAATCATCAATGACCACCAAGTAATACTTATATCCAGAAATACTGGGAACATGTGAAGTCCAAAGATCACAGTGAATCAAATCAAAGATGCGCTCGACACGAGTGACAGAATGCGGAAAAAGGAAGTCGGACATGGCGACCCAACTGACAAGCATGGCAAAGAGACTCATGAGTACCCCGAGTACACGAAATCACTGAACTACCAGACAACTTCGACATAGCATCAACACCAGGGTGGCCAAGCCGACGATGCCAAATGGTCGAAGAAGCTGTCGTAGTCAGGGCAAGAGGCGGAGCGGAAGCAGAAAGACGCATTGTGTACAGGGGACCCGTACTATCACAACAAAAGAGAATGCGTCGAGTAGTAAGATCCTTCACAGTTACACCATAAGGATCAAACTCAAGGGAAACATGGTTGTCAGTAGTAAAACGACGAACGGAAAGAAGGTACTGAATGATGTCAGGAGCAACAAGAACATCACGTAGCTGAAACGAATCCGGCGAACCTGAGTCACCTACTAAGGTGACTGGAAGAGCCGTCCCATTCCCAACAACGATAGATGAAGGATCAGAGGGACGGGAAGGGCGGGTAGAGGAGAGGATACCGACGTCAGGGGTAGTGTGGTACGAGGCTCCGGAGTCTACCACCCAGTCAGGGCCAGACGGCGTGAGACCCTGCAGGTAGACCGACGGTGTAGAACGGGTTGCGACATGCCCCGGTGGTGGCGGCGCCTGAAGGAATAAATCTTGTACTCTTGGTCTATGTGGCCCCTAGTTAGGACAACATCTCAGTCCTTAGTAGGACAGCATATTAGTCCTTTGGTAGGACATCATCTTAGTCCTTTGGTAGGACAACATCTTAGACCAAGAGGACAACATCTTAGTCCTTTGGTAGGACAACATCTTAGACCAAGAGGACAACATATTAGTCCTTTGGTAGGACAACATCTTAGACTAGCATCTAGGTATATGCTTGGCTGCCTTAGCTATAAATATGTAACCCCAACCCCTAGGTTGGGCATGGCATTGTGTGTGGAATGAAACAAGAAAATTTTTCCAACTCTTAGTGTCATCCTCTCCATGAGAGTAATACTTCAGATACTAACAAGTGGTATCAAAGCCGTTCTATCCTGTAGCCTAGAAATTTCCTGCTCATCTCCTTCCCACGCCTCTCTTCGTCTTCAGCCGGCAGCAATAACACCGGTTGTTTCAACTCATTCCTCCTCTTCTGCACAGACAAGCAACATCTTGTCTGAGACAGCCTCTTCCCCACACAACACTCCCCCACTAGCGCGCCATGTTCGAAGGACAGTCTCAACACTCGGTCGCTTCGAGCGCGCGGCATCGGCAAGAGGCCGAGGTCGCCGCGGCAGAAGAACGCGAGCGAGCAGCGGCAGAGGCTGCGGCAAGGGCGGTGAGGGCGGCGAGGCTGGCGGTGGCGGAACTGGCAGCGGCGAAGGCGGAAGTAGAAGCAGCAGCGACTGCGGATGCAGCGCGTGCGGCTGCAACAGAGCTTGAGGCTCTGCGTAGCGGTAGCGACAGAGGCTCTGATTCTACCGACGGCGGCACCAACGAAGACCACAGGCTGGCGAGGAAGGTAGCATGACCACATACGCCACAGTGGGCAGACGCGCACCCCCATGAGCGCGGCGGCTGCAGCCTAGACGGGCGCGGGCGCGCTGCGACGCTCCCGGCGGGGGTGGTTGGGTCGACGGAGATCGAGGCATTTACAGGAGACACGACTCTCCCTCCCCGAACAGGTACCATGGTCACCACAGGATCCAAGCCATTGTCAGGGACGTTGGTCCCGGCGGTGGGTGGCCTATCCTCACCAAGACCAACTACGTCGAGTGGGCCGCGGTGATGAGGATACGGCTCCAAGTGCGGCACATGTGGGAAGCAGTCCGGTACGGCGACGTCGACTACTACGAGGATCGACGGGCGCTGGATGCTCTCATTGCTGCAGTACCACCCGAGATGCAGTTCTCGCTTTCCAATAAGCGAACTGCCAAGGAGGCCTGGGACGCCATCGCTGCGGCACGCATCGGCAGCGACCGCGCCCGCAAGACCACACTGCAGGCACTCCGCAAGGAGTGGGAGAACCTGACCTTCAAACCAGGTGAGGATGTTGATGACTTTGCTCTCCGTCTCAACACACTACTGTAGAAGATGGTGCAGTTCGGCGACGACACCTACAACGAGGAGAAAGCCGTCGAGAAGCTCTTCCGTTGCATCCCCGAGAAGTACAAGCAGATCGCTCGCTCGATCGAGTCTCTGCTGGACCTCTCCACGATGTCGATCGAAGAGGCGATAGGCCGCCTCAAGGTCATCGACAGCGACGAATCTCAGCCTCTCTCGGGGCATATCACCATCGGCTAGAAGCTACATCTCACTCGGGAGCAGTGGGAGGCCTGCCAAGGTGACGGGAATAAGGGGGAGCCCTCCTCCTCGAAAGGCGGCTGCAAGCGCGGCAAGCCAAACAAGGGGCGCGGAGGTGCCCAAGCTGGGGCGCAGAGACGTGCCGAGGCTGGCGCCCACGGAGGCACCCAAAGCGGCGCCGCCGGCAACTGGAAGCCGGCACGAGACGACACCTGCCATAACTGTGGCAAGCTTGGTCATTGGGCCAAGGAGTGCCTCGACACCGGCGCCACCCATCACATGACTGGTCGACGGGAGTTCTTCACTGAGTTCAACCCTAATGTTCGAGGCTCCGTCAAGTTTGGGGACGCCTTTGGTGTGGAGATCAAGGGCGTCGGCTCCGTCATCCTCACCACCGAGTCTGGTGAGCACAGGCTGCTCGTCGGAGTCTACTACATCCCCGCGTTGAGGAACTCTATCATCAGCCTGGGCCAGTTGGATGAGAACGGTTCGCGCGTGGAGATCAAGGACGGAGTCGTGAGGATTTGGGATCGCCATCGCCGCCTTCTTGCCAAGGTAACCAGAGGCACCAATCGACTCTACGTCCTTAACGTGCAGGTAGCACAACCTCTCTGCCTTGCTACTCGCCGGGATGACGAGGCATGGCAGTGGCATTAGCGCTTTGGGCACCTTCACTTCAAGGCCCTGAAGCGGCTCAGTGCCAAGGAGATGGTACGGGAGCTGCCGTGCCTTGACCATGTGGAGCAGTTCTGCGATGTCTGCGTAGTGACAAAGCAGAGGCGGCCCCCCTTTCCCCAGCACTCGAGCTTCCGAGCCAAGGAGCGGCTCGACCTCGTGCACGGGGACTTGTGTGGCCCGGTGACACCGGCTACACCGGGAGGACGACGTTACTTCCTGCTGCTTGTCGATGACCTCTCCCGCTACATGTGGGTGATGGTCCTCGGCAGCAAGGGAGAGGCTGCGAACGCCATCAGGCGCGCGCAGGCCATTGCGGAGGCGGAGTGCGGCCGCAAGCTGCGCGTGCTGCGCACCGACAACGGCGACGAATTCACGGTGGCTGAATTCGCGTCGTACTGCGCGGATGAGGGTGTTCAGCGCCACTACTCCGCGCCATACAGCCCGCAGCAGAACGGCGTCGTCGAGCGACGCAACCAGACGGTTGTGGGGATGGCTCGGGCTCTCCTCAAGCAGAGGGGAATGCCAGCTATCTTCTGGGGAGAGGCGGTGGTGATGGCGGTCTACATCCTCAACCGCTCGCCCACCAAGGCTCTCAACGGTAGGATGCCGTACGAGGCTTGGCATGGGCGCAAGCCGACAGTCTCTCACCTACGGGTCTTCGGCTGCCTAGCGTTCGCCAAGGAGCTTGGCCACATCAGCAAGCTCGACGACAGGAGCACTCTAGGGGTGTTCATCGGCTACGCGGAGGGCTCGAAGGCCTACCGCATTCTCGACCCAGGAACACAGCGCGTGCGCACCACGACACGTGATGTAGTGTTCAATGAAGGGCGAGAATGGGCATGGGACAAGGCGGTAGACGACGACTCGACTCCGACATACGACAACTTCATTGTCGAGTACGTCCACTTCAAGGGAACTGGGGGAGTAGGCAGCTCTTCTCCACCAACTTCAGCGCCACGCTCCCCAGTCACGACCTCGGCTGCGACGACCTCTCCACCACCACAGCCGGCGACCCCACACACTCCAGCACCGACTGCCATCCCTCCGGGTACGTCCACTCCGGCACCAGCTCATGTCGAGCACAAACCGGTGGAGTTTGTTACTTCGCTCTCCCACGACGAGGAGTGCATCAACGCATACCACGACGGCGAGCCGTTGCGGTATCGTACGATGGAGGATCTTCTCGGTGACCAGTCAGTGCCGGGACTGGTCCCTCGCGATCTGGAGGCGCAGTTGCATCTTGCGTGCGACGACCGCGAGCCTCGGTCTTTCGCGGAGGCTGAGAGACATGCGGCATGGCGTGCCGCGATGCAGTCGGAGATGGATGCGGTTGAGAACAACCGCACCTGGGAGCTTGCTGACCTCCCTCATGGTCACCGCACGATCACCCTTAAGTGGGTGTTCAAGCTGAAGAGGGATGAAGCCGACGCCATCGTCAAGCACAAGGCTCGCTTGGTGGTACGCGGAGGGCTCGAAGGCCTACCGCATTCTCGACCCAGGAACACAGCGCGTGCGCACGGCACGTGATGTAGTGTTCAATGAAGGGCGAGAATGGGCATGGGACAAGGCGGTAGACGACGACTCGACTCCGACATACGACAACTTCATTGTCGAGTACGTCCACTTCAAGGGAACTGGGGGAGTAGGCAGCTCTTCTCCACCAACTTCAGCGCCACGCTCCCCAGTCACGACCTCGACTGCGACGACCTCTCCACCACCACAGCCGGCGACCCCACACACTCCAGCACCGACTGCCATCCCTCCGGGTACGTCCACTCCGACACCAGCTCATGTCGAGCACAAACCGGTGGAGTTTGTTACTTCGCTCTCCCACGACGAGGAGTGCATCAACGCATACCACGACGGCGAGCCGTTGCGGTATCGTACGATGGAGGATCTTCTCGGTGACCAGTCAGTGCCGGGACTGGTCCCTCGCGATCTGGAGGCGCAGTTGCATCTTGCGTGCGACGACCGCGAGCCTCGGTCTTTCGCGGAGGCTGAGAGACACGCGGCATGGCGTGCCGCGATGCAGTCGGAGATGGATGCGGTTGAGAACAACCGCACCTGGGAGCTTGCTGACCTCCCTCATGGTCACCGCACGATCACCCTTAAGTGGGTGTTCAAGCTAAAGAGGGATGAAGCCGGCGCCATCGTCAAGCACAAGGCTCGCTTGGTGGTACGCGGTTTCGTGCAACAGGAGGGGATCGACTTCGACGATGCCTTCGCGCCCGTGGCGCGGATGGAATCTGTGCGACTCCTCCTTGCGCTGGCTGCTCAGGGAGGCTGGGAAGTTCAGCACATGGATGTCAAGTCGGCGTTTCTTAACGGCGATTTAAAGGAGGAGGTCTATGTGCACCAGCCGCCGGGATTTACGATTCCTGGCAAGGAGGGCAAGGTGTTGCGCCTGCGCAAGGCCCTCTATGGCCTGCGACATGCACCAAGGGCGTGGAATGCCAAGTTGGACTCCACGCTCAAGGGGATGGGATTCGAGCAAAGCCCGCACGAGGCGGCCATCTACCGGCGGGGCAATGGAGGAAATGCCCTACTGGTGGGTGTCTACGTCGACGACTTGGTGATCACCGGCACCAAGGATGCGGAGGTGGCAGCATTCAAGGAAGCGATAAGCCACCTTCTAGATGAGTGACCTGTGATCTCTCTCCTTCTACCTGGGGATCGAGGTGCACCAGGCCGACTCTGGGATCATGCTTCGACAGACTGCATACGCCAAGCGTATTGTTGAGCTGGCTGGGCTCGTAGACTGCAACCCAACTCTCACTCCCATGGAGGAGAGACTGAAGCTGAGCCGCAACAGCACGACGGAGGAGGTCGACGCCACGCAATATCGGCGTCTTGTGGGGAGCCTTCGCTACCTCACCCACACACGGCCGGACTTGGCATTCTCTGTCGGCTACGTCAGTCGGTTCATGCAGCGACCGACGACGGAGCACCAACAGACTGTGAAGAGGATCATCCGCTACGTTGCCGGCACTCTCGACCACGACCTCTACTACCCGAGGTGCGCTGGGGAGGCACACCTTGTCGGGTACAGCGACAGCGACCACGCCGGCGACATCGACACTAGGAAGAGCACAAGCGGGATTCTCTTCTTCCTCGGCAAGTGCCTCGTTAGCTGGTAGTCGGTCAAGCAGCAGGTGGTGGCCCTGTCCAGCTACGAGGCCGAGTACATAGCGGCCTCTACTGCTTTGACTCAGGCGCTCTGGCTAGTTCGACTGCTTGGTGATCTCCTCGGCAAAGACACCGGAGCGGTGGAACTCAGGGTGGACAACAAGTCCGCTCTGGCTCTAGCAAAGAACCCCGTCTTTCATGAACGGAGTAAGCATATCCGGGTGAGGTACCACTTCCTCCGAGGCTGCTTGGAGGAAGGGAGCATCAAGGCGTGCTATATCAACACCAAGGACCAGCTTGCAGACCTGCTCACCAAGCCCCTTGGGAGGAGCACGTTCCTTGAGCTTTGCTCCAGGATCGGGATGGTCCAACTCTCCCATAAGACAACGCACAAGACTTAGGGGGAGAATGAAGGAATAAGTCTTGTACTCTTGGTCTGTGTGGCCCCTAGATAGGACAACATCTCAGTCCTTAGTAGGACAGCATATTAGTCCTTTGGTAGGACATCTTAGTCCTTTGGTAGGACAACATATTAGACCAAGAGGACAACATCTTTGTCCTTTGGTAGGACATCATCTTAGACCAAAAGGACAGCATATTAGTCCTTTGGTAGGACAGCATGTTAGACTAGCATCTAGGTATATGCTTGGCTGCCTTAGCTATAAATATGTAACCCCAACCCCTAGGTTGGGCATGGCATTGTGTGTGGAATGAAACAATAAAAATTTCCCAACTCTTAGTGTCATCCTCTCCATGAGAGTAATACTTTAGATACTAACAACGCCGGGAAGGAAGGCAACACGCTCGAACCCTCGACGGTGGTGCCAACCGAGTAGGCAACAACCGATCCAGGTTCATCAGCCGATGGCGGCCGAGAAGTACCTCCCAGGGCAGCAGGACCGGCGGCCCAAGGGGCGGCTGCAGTTGCTGCGGGCCAGGTAGCGGCGCCATCGTAGGGTGCTGCAGAGGCGACGATGGCAGGCCAGGCGGCAGCAGAGGCTCGAGGGGTGGCAGCGCTGGGGGCTGCAGGAGCACCGACGGCCAGTGGTGGGGTCGCGCCGGCGGGCAGCAGCACGGGTGCGCCAGTGGGCAGCAGCAGGGGTGCGCCGGTGGGTGGCAGCAAAGGGCCCTGAGGAGGCGGGCCAGCTGTGAAGGGACCCTGAGGCGGTGGCGTAGGCGTGAAGGGGCCCTGAGATGGCGGCGCGGAGGTGAAGGGACCCTGAGGCGGTGCCTCGGCAGCAAAGGGGCCACGGGAAGGCGGCGCGGCGCCGAAGGGACCCTGAGGCGGCGTCGAGCCCCTGAACCCACCCGTTGCAGCGGGAGGCGGGGCTTCGAACGGCGGCGCCGGGCCAACGCCGGGGCGCACGAACGGTCCGCCGGCAGGGAACAACGAAGATGCTCCTGGCGGCGACGGCGGGGTGGCGGCGCCGGGCACGAAGGCGGTGACGGCACGACCGGGCCTCTCGTTCCCCATCGTGGCTGCATCGCGTGGAACATCGGATTCAGAAGAGGAGACACGAGCTGAGGGTTATAGAAGGCGACGAGGGAGAGGGAGAAGCGGCGGCCTAGGCGGCGCGGCGGCGGCGCGTGAGAAGGAGAGGGGGCGCGGCGGCCAGGCGGCGGGCGGCGCGCGACGAGGTCTGGCGGCCGGGAGAGAGAGAAGGGCAGAGAGAGGCAATCTGATACCAAATTAAATTAGGGAATTGATTAGTTCAATAACAGGCTGTCAAGGAGGATACATATATAGGGGACACAGCTTAAAGGCTAAGTAACCCTAATACAAAAGACTAAAATGCCCCCTAATACACGTACAGTCCAACAAATTGAATACCAATTGTGCCAGTGCATGCCATATATGCATTGTACCACTTAATTCATTACATTTATCATTACTACGTAATTTATTGATTTTCCAATAGAGGTTAGATTGGTGGCTTGGGTGGTCTACAGAGTAGTTGTTATGACTTATGACATGCTAGTGTCATGAATCATGATTGTTGTTGCCTCCAATAGAAATATAAGAAAACCCGTTTCTGATGTAAATTTGCAATTTGTTTGGTTACCTCATATTTGTTTGATTATGTACATTAATTATGTCCTTGAACTGACTTGTAAACTTAGGGACGTGAGTAGAAGTACCCATGTAAAATTGACTACTGATCTGCACTATTAGAAAATGATCAACAACAATAACAACCAAGCCTTTATCCCAAGCATGTTGGGGTCGGCTAGACATGAAACCCAATATCAATGAAGTAAAAGAGAGGAAGAGATATAAGAACAAGAAAAAAAAGGAAAAAAGAAAAAAGGAAAAAGAAAGAAAAAAGAAAAGAAAAAAAAGACAAAACAAGAAAAGAAAAAAAGAAAAAAAGAAAAAGAAATAAGACTAAGGTTCTGGCACATGAATTGCTACTTTCCATGCGGTCCTATCATGAGCTAAGTCTCTGGATACATTCCAATCTCTCAAATCTCGTTTTACCGCCTCCTCCTACGTCAACCTTGGTCGTCCTCTACCCCTCCTAATATTTTCTCTACCTTTTAAAATCTCACTGTTAACCGGTGCTTCTGGAGGCCTCCGCTGGATATGTCCAAACCACCTAAGTCGATGTTGGACTAACTTCTCTTCAATCGGCGCCACCCCTACCTTATCACGAATCGCCTCATTCCTTATTCGGTCTCTTCTCGTGTGCCCGCACATCCACCGTAGCATGCGCATCTCTGCGACACTCATTTGTTGGACATGTTGCCGTTTAGTTGACCAACATTCTGCCCCATAGAGCGTCGCGGGTCTGATCACCGTCCTATAGAACTTCCCTTTTAGCTTTTGTGGGACTTTCCTATCACATAGGATTTCAGAGGCTTGTCGCCATTTCGTCCACCCTACCTTGATCCTGTGGCAAACATCCTCATCAATATCGCCATTGCTTTGTAACATTGATCCTAAGTATCGGAAAGAGTCCCTTCTAGGTACTATTTGTCCTTGTAGACTAACATTTCCCTCTTCACGAGCAACACCACTAAAGTCACACCTCATATACTCGGTCTTGGTCCTACTAAGCCTAAACCCCTTGGACTCTAAGGTTTGTCTCCATAACTCTAATTTCTTATCAACACCATCCCTAGTTTCATCTACCAGCACTACATCATCGGCAAAGAGCATGCAACAAGGGATATCCCCCTGTATATCCTTCGACACCTCATCCATCACCAAGGAAAAGATGTATGGGCTCAAAGCTGATCCTTGATGTAGGCCTACCGTGATAGGAAATGCATCAGTCTCACTATCACTTACGCGCACACTTGTCCTAACATTATTGTACATATCCTTAATAAGGGTAATGTACTTTGTTGGCACTTTATGTTTCTCTAGTGCCCACCACATGACTGACCTTGGTATCTTGTCGTACGCCTTCTCCAAGTCAATGAACACCATATGCAAGTCCTTCTTCTGCTCCCTATATCTCTCCATAAGGTGACGAAGCAAGAAAATCGCCTCCATTGTAGACCTCCCAGGCATAAAACCAAACTGGTTTTTAGTGACATTGGTCACTTTCCTCAGGCGGTGTTCAATCACTCTCTCCCAAAGCTCCATAGTATGACTCATAAGCTTAATTCCTCGAGAATTAGTACAACTTTGAATATCTCCTTTATTTTTGAAGATAGGTACTAATATACTTTTTCTCCATTCTTCAGGTATCTTGTTTGACTAAAAAATATGGTTGAATAGCTTTGTGAGCCATACTATTGCCACGTCCCCAAGGCATCTCCACACCTCAATAGGGACATCATCAGGGCCGAGAGCTTTTCCTCCTTTCATCCTTTTAAGGCCTCCTTAATCTCAAACTCTTGTATCCTCCACACGAACTACCTGTTGGAGTCATCAAAGGAGTCATCCAACTCAACCGTAGTGCTCCCATTCCCATCATTGAATAGCCCATTAAAGTAATCCCGCCATCTATTCTTAATCTCTTCATCTTTCACTAGAATGCGGTCAGTCTCATCTTTGATGCATTTGACTTGATTGAAATCCCTCATCTTTCTCTCGCGGATTTTTGCTATCTTGTATATGTCTTTTTCACTTTTTTTTTGTCTCTAGTCTCTCATATAACTCATCATAGGCCTGTCCTCTTGCCTAACTCACAGCCCACCTTGCATTTTTCTTGGCCTCTTTGTACTTAAACATGTTGCTTGCGCTTCTATCATTATGCCAACTCTTGAAACACTCTTTCTTCTCCTTAATGGCTTTTTGTACATCCTCATTCCACCACCAAGTGTCTTTATCTACAAGTTTCCTTCCTTTTGTCACACCGAACACCTCACTAGCTACCTTCCTAATGCAAGTTGCCATCTTCACCCACATACTATCTGCATCTCTATTTTCTGTCCAGGGTCCTTCTATGATCACCCTATTTTTAAAGAATTCCTGTGATTCTCCTTTCAACTTCCACCACTTTGTTCTTGTGATTTTGACATCTTTGTCCCGCAAATAGCATGTATGGAAGCGAAAGTCAACTACCACAAGCTTATGTTGTGTCACAACACACTCCCCGGGGATCACCTTACAATCTAGACACTTCCGTCTATCCCTTCTGCTAGTGAGGACAAAGTCAATCTGGCTAGAGTGTTGGGCACTACTAAAGGTCACTAGATGAGATTGCCTCTTCTTAAAGAGGGTGTTAGCTACCAACAGATCATAGGCTACAACAAAGTCTAGGATGTCCTTACCCTCTTGATTTCTATCGCCGCATCCAAAGCCTCCATGTACTCCCTCAAATCCTAGGTTAGTTGCACCCACATGACCATTGAGATCTCCTCCTATGAGGAGTTTCTTGGTTATCGGTACACTACTAACCATATCCTCCAAATCCTCCCAAAATTGCCTCTTAGCACTCATGTTGAGCCCAACTTGTGGGGCATAAGCACTAATGACGTTCAAGACAATGTTCCCAATTACTATCTTGATTAAGATGATCCTATCCCCTCGTCTTCGAACATCCACTACTCCATCCTTAAGACTCTTATCTATTAGAACACCTACGCTATTCCTAGTCCCGGCCAATCCAGAATACCAAAGCTTAAAACCGATATTCTCGACTTCTCTTGCCGTTTGACCCGCCCATCTAGTCTCTTGTACACAAAGGATATTTACTCGTCTCCTAATGGCAACATCTACTAACTCACGTAGCTTCCCCGTCAAGGATCCTACATTCCAACTACCCACCCGAAATCTATGTTCCTCGGCTAGCTTCCTTACGCTTTGCACCCGTCGAGTAAGATGCAAAGACCCTTGCTCACTTATCACTATATCCGGCGATGATGTAGCGCGCCACTAAGGTGGTGGTGATCCGGCCCTTGCTCATTTAACACCATATCTGGGTTCCGATATGGCGCGCCACTAAGACGGTGGCGATCTGACCCTTGCCCACTTAACACCATACCCGGGTTCCGATATGGCGCGTCGCTAAGAGGGTTACGCCCCAACAAATTTTTATTGGGTTTCATTTCCATGAGAATGGCTAAGTGTAATTGTTGGCTCGTCAAGTTATGAAATTTCTGTAGAGACATTGGAAAATCTACTTATGTAAATTAGCACAAAGGTCTTCAGAGTAGTGGTAGTTTGTGCTGGAATAAGTCTTGTAGTCCTTTGGTCTTTGGTCCCCTAGTCCCTTGTACCCTAGTCCTTTAGTTTGTTGCACTTTAGTCCTTGGTCCTTGGTCCTTGTTGTACTTTAGTCCTTTGGTCTTTGTGGCCTCAATTAGGACAGCATCTAAGGACACTAGGACAACATATTAAGGACACTAGGACAACATCTTAGTGTCATCCAAGGACAGCATATTAGGACATCATCTAAGCATCTTAGACTAGCATCTTTGTGGCATATGCTTGGCTGCCATGGCAGCTATAAATATGTAGCCTCAACCCCTTGTGTTGGCATGGCATTGTATGAGAAATAGACAAGAAAATTGCCCCAACTCCTAGTGTCATCCTCTCTTCCAATGAGAGTAAGAATTCAACTACTAACATCTGGTATCAGAGCCGTTCTATCCTGTAGCTTAAACATCTCTTGCTCATCCCCTTCCCGAACCTCTCTCTGTCCGCAACCGGCAGCAGGAACACCGGCTGTTCCAGCTCATTCCTCTCCTGCACAGACGAGCAGCAACTTGTCTTCCACACACAACAGCCCTCCCCCACTAGTGCGCCATGTCCGACGGACAGTCTCAGCGCTCGGTCGCCTCGAGCGCGCGACAGACGCAGGTCGCCGCGGTAGAGGAGCGCGAGCGAGCGGCGGCAGAGACTGCGGTGACGGCGGCAATGGCGGCAAGGTTGGCGGCGGCGGAACTGGCAGCAGCGAGGGCGGAAGTAGAAGCAGCGGCGGTGGCGGCTGTAGCGCGTGCAACGGCAGAGGAGCTGGAGGCTCTGCGCGGCAGTAGCTCCAGCAGCTCTGTCGACGGAGGCGTCGACGATGAGCTCATGCCGGTGAGGGAGGTTTCGCGAGCACGAGAGGTGCAGCGAGCAGCCGCGCGCCCCCATGGGCGCGACAACCGCAGCCCAGACGGGCGCGGACGCGCCGCTGGCGATCCCGTCGGTGGCGGCTGGGTTGACGGAGAACGCGACCATTGCAGGCGGCGCGGTTCTCCCTCTCCGGACAGGTACCATGGACACCACGGGGTTCAAGCCATTGTTAGGGACGTCGGTCCCGGTGGTGGGTGGCCTACCCTCACCAAGACCAATTACGTCGAGTGGGCCGCGGTGATGAGGGTACGGCTCCAGGTGCGACACATGTGGGAAGCAATTTAGTACGACGACGTCGACTACTACGAGGATCGACCGGTGTTGGATGCCCTCATTGCTGCAGTCCCGCCCGAGATGCAGTTCTCGCTTTCCAAGAAGCAGACTGCTAAGGAGGCATGGGATGCCATCGTTGCGGCACGCATCGGCAGCGACCGCACCCGCAAGTCCACACTGTAGGTGCTTCGCAAGGAGTGGGAGAACCTGGCCTTTAAGCCAGGTGAGGACGTTGATGACTTTGCTCTCCGTCTCAACACTTTGTTGCAGAAGTTGGTGCAGTTCGGCGACGACACCTACGACGAAGAGAGAGCTGTCGAGAAGCTCCTTCGGTGCATCCCCGAGAAGTACAAGCAGATCGCTCGCTCGATCGAGTCTCTGCTGGACCTCTCCACGATGTCGATCGAAGAGGCGATAGGTCGCCTCAAGGTCGTCGACAACGACGAACCACAACCTCTCTCGGGGCCTATCACCATTGGCGGGAAGCTTCATCTCACTCGCGAGCAGTGGGAGGCTGGCCAGGGTGACCGGAAGAAGGGGGAGTCCTCTTCCTCGACAGGCGGCCGCAAGCGCGGCAAGTCGCGCAAGGGGCGCGGAGGTACCCAGGCCGGGGCACGCGAACGTACCGAGGGTGGCGCCCGCGGAGGCGCCTAGGGCGGCACCGTTGGCAACCACAAGACGACACGAGACGACATCTGCCACAACTGTGGCAAGGTTGGTCATTGGGCCAGAGAGTGTCGACAACCACGACGTGGCCAGACCCACGTGGCACAAGTGGAGGAGGAGGCCCACGTGGCACAGGTAGAGGAGGAGCCAACTTTGCTTCTGGCACACGGAAGCATCAAGCCACCTCTAGTGGCATCGACCGCAGCGGCTCTCCTTCATCTTGATGAGCCAAGAGCACACGCTTTCCTCGGCGACGGCTCCAGCAACGACAAGACTGACGGGTGGTGCCTCGACACCGGCGCCACCCATCACATGACCGGTCGATGGGAGTTCTTCGTTGAGCTTGACTCCAATGTCCGAGGCTCTGTCAAGTTTGGTGACGCCTCCGGCGTGGAGATCAAGGGTGTCGGCTCCGTCATCCTCACCGCCGAGTCTGGTGAGCACAGGCTTCTCGTCGGAGTCTACTACATCCCCGCGTTGAGAAACTACATCATCAGTCTGGGACAACTGGATGAGAACGGTTCGCGCGTGGAGATTAATGACGGAGTCATGAGGATTTGGGATCGCCGTCGTCGCCTTCTTGCCAAGGTAACTAGAGGCACCAATCGACTCTATGTCCTTCACGTGCAGGTAGCACAACCTGTCTGCCTTGCCACTCGTCGGGACGACGAGGCATGGCAGTGGCACGAGCGCTTTGGGCATCTTCACTTCGAGGCCCTAAAGCAGCTCAGTGCCAAGGAGATGGTGCGAGGCATGCCATGCCTTGACCACGTGGAGTAGTTCTGCGACGTCTGCGTATTGACGAAGCAGAGGCGGCTTCCTTTTCTCAAGCAGTCGAGCTTTCGAGCTAAGGAACGGCTCGAACTCGTTCATGGGGACCTGTGTGGCCCGGTGACACCAGCTACACCAGGAGGACGACGCTACTTCCTGCTACTCGTCGACGACCTCTCCCGCTAAATGTGGGTCGTGGTCCTTGGTAGCAAGGGAGAGGCTGCGAACGCCATCAGGCGCGCGCAGGCCATTGCGGAGGCGGAGTGCGGCCGCAAGCTGCGTGTGCTGCGCACCGACAACGGTGGCGAATTCACGGCGGCTGAATTCACGTCGTATTGCGCGGATGAGGGTGTTCAGCGCCACTACTCCGTGCCCTACAGCCCGCAGCAGAACGGCGTCGTCGAGCGGCGCAACCAGACGGTTGTGGGGATGGCTCGGGCCCTCCTCAAGCAGAGGGGAATGCTGGCTATTTTCTAGGGAGAGGCGGTGGTGACGGCTGTCTACATCCTCAACCGCTCGTCCACCAAGGCTCTCAACGGCAGGACGCCGTACGAGGCTTGGTATGGGTCTTCGGCTGCCTCGCGTTTGCCAAGGAGCTTGGCCACATCAGCAAGCTCGACGACAGGAGCACTCCGGGGGTGTTCATCGGCTACGCGGAGGGCTCGAAGGCCTACCGCATTGTCGACCCAGAGACACAGCGTGTGCGCACGACGCACGACGTTGTGTTTAACGAAGGGCGAGGATGGGCATGGGACAAGGCGGTGGACGACGGTTCGACCTCGACGCACGACGACTTCATCGTCGACTACGTCCACTTCAAGGGAGTTGGGGGAGTAGGCAACTCTTCTCCACCGAGCGTGTCTACCCCAGCCCCGACCGTCCACCTCCACCTCAGCCGGCGACCCCACGCACTCCAACACCGACGGCCACTCCTCCGGGCACGCCCACTCCGTCCCCAGCTCGTGTCGAGCACGACCCAGTGGAGTTTGTTACTCCGCTCTCCCACGACGAGGAGCGCCTCGACGGGTGCTACGACGACGAGCAGTTGTGGTATCGCAAGATGGAGAACATTCTCGGCAACCAGCCGATGCCGGGACTGGCCCCTCACGATCTGGATGATCAAGATCTGGAGGCGCAGTTGCACCTTGCGTGCGATGACGGCGAGCCTCGGTCTTTTGCGGAGGCCGAGAAACACGCGGCATGGCGTGCTGCGATGCAGTCGGAGATGGACGCGGTTGAGACGAACCGCACTTTGGAGCTTGCCGATCTCCCTCGCGGTCACCGTGCGATCACCCTTAAGTGGGTGTTCAAGTTGAAGAGGGATGAAGCCGGCGCCATCGTCAAGCACAAGGCTCGCTTGGTGGCACGCGGCTTCGTGCAGCAGGAGGGGATCGACTTCGACGATGCTTTTGCCCCCGTGGCACGGATGGAATCCGTGCGACTCCTTCTTGCACTCGCTGCCCAAGAAGGCCGGCGTGTCCAGCACATGGACGTCAAGTCGGCATTCCTCAACGGCGACTTGAAGGAGGAGGTCTACGTACACCAGCCGCCGGGGTTTGTGGTCCCTGGCAAGGAGGGCAAGGTGTTGCGCCTGCGCAAGGCCCTTTATGGCTTGCGTCAGGCACCAAGGGCGTGGAATGCCAAGTTGGATTCCACGCTTAAGAGGATGGGCTTCGGGCAATGCCCGCACGCGGCGGCCATCTACCGGCGGGGCAATGGAGGAAACACCCTACTGGTGGGTGTCTACGTCGACGACTTGGTGATCATCGGCACCAAGGATGCGGAGGTGGCAGGGTTCAAGGAAGAGATGAAAGCCACCTTCCAGATGAGTGACCTGGGATCTCTCTCCTTCTACCTTGGGATTGAGGTGCACCAGGCCGACTCCGGGATCACACTTCGACAGACCGCCTACGCCAAGCGCATTGTTGAGCTAGCTGGGCTCACAAACTGCAACCCAGCTCTCACTCCGATGGAGGAGAGGCTGAAGCTGAGCCACGACAGCACGGCGGAGGAGGTGGACGCTACGCAGTACCAGCGTCTTGTGGGGAGCCTTCGCTACCTCACCCACACGCGGCCGGACTTGGCATTCTCCGTCGGCTACGTTAGTCGGTTCCTGCAACGACCGACGACAGATCACCAGCAGGCTGTGAAGAGGATCATCCGCTATGTTGCGGGGACTCTCGATCATGGCCTCCACTACCCGAGGTGTCCTGGGGAGGCACACCTTGTCGGGTACAGCGATAGCGATCACGCCGGCGACATCGACACCAGCAAGAGCACGAGCGGGATCTTCTTCTTCTTCGGCAAGTGCCTCGTTAGCTGGCAGTAGGTCAAGCAGCAGGTGGTGGCCCTGTCCAGCTGCGAGGCCGAGTACATAGCGGCCTCTACTGCTTCGACTCAGGCGCTCTGGCTTAGTCGACTGCTTGGTGATCTCCTCAGCAGAGACACTGGAGCGGTCGAACTCAGGGTGGACAACGTGTCCGCTCTGGCCCTGGCAAAGAATCCCGTTTTCCATGAACGGAGCAAGCACATCCGGGTGAGGTACCATTTCATTCGAAAATGCTTGGAGGAAGGGAGCATCAAGGCGAACTACATCAACACCAATGACCAGCTTGCGGACCTGCTCACGAAGCCCCTTGGGAGGCTCAAGTTCATTGAACTTCGCACCAAGATCGGGATGGTCCAACCCTCTCAGAAGACGACATACAAGACTTAGGAGGAGAATGCTGGAATAAGTCTTGTAGTCCTTTGGTGTTTGGTCCCCTAGTCCCTTGTACCCTAGTCCTTTAGTTTGTTGCACTTTAGTCCTTGGTCCTTGGTCTTTGTTGTACTCTAGTACTTTGGTCTTTGTGGCTCCAATTAGGACAACATCTAAGGACATTAGGAAAGCATCTTAGTGTCATCCAAGGACAGCATATTAGGACAGCATCTAAGCATCTTAGACTAGCATCTTTGTGACATATGCTTGGCTGCCATGGCAGCTATAAATATGTAGCCTCAACCCCTTGGGTTGGCATGGCATTGTGTGAGAAATAGACAAGAGAATTGCCCTAACTCCTAGTGTCATCCTCTCTTCCAATGAGAGTAAGAATTCAACTACTAACAGTTTGCCCACATGACCTCTCGGATTTGTCTATATCCACGTGTCCTACACAATGACAGCACGTGTAATTTCTTTGCTTTTAAAGCTGCATACTGCTTAGATGTTGAAGACTATCACAATTCACATATTAGATGATTGTATACGTGTAATGACTCCATCCCTTATTTCCAGGGAACATTTGCTGTCCTATATCACAGGAGGGGATGATTCACAAGCTCTTGGTTCGTTATGCTTATTTGCTACATTGTTGCAGACAAAAGGTGCCTTTGACAGTTCATCTGGTTATCCTTTACCTTTTCACTGTTGCTTTCCCTGAAAATAACTACTTGAGTAACTTGGGCTTTACAGAACTTGATGAGTCGATGCTGGATGCGCTTGGAATACTTCCTCAAAGAAAGCGGCATAAGAAGCTTCTATTAGTAAGTACCATCCGCTCCTAGAGAAACTGCAATTCTTTAATTACTCTTGATGGAATGGATTGATCGTGGAATGCATTCATATTTCTACAGCATTAGTAGACCATCACTGTTAGCGTATATAATTTTTTTTTGTTCTGTAGATGCCAGTGTAAACTTCTAATAGTAATAGCAAAATTTGTTTGTATGTTTGTCATGAATTTAATTGACATAATGCAGCTGAATGATGATTTGTAGAATTAAACAATTGTATAAATTGTCAAAACAGGGTTAAAGAACTAGATTTGTAATGTCAATGTGTATTTGCCCCTACCTGTTTGCAGTCACTTGTTACCAATTGACTGGTTCTAAATGTAGGTTGTGGTATTAACTCCATTGTATTTCAAAACTTGATTATGATGCTACAACTTTTTGAGTTCTGATACCCATCTTCTCTATCTAAAGCAAGCATTAGTTGGTGAAGACCTTGCTGAAAGACGGTTATTTTCAGCTAGTAGTGGTGTCAGTGATGAGAACACTTGCAGTGATTTTGATATTTATATAAGGAAGCTTCAGGTACAATGCTGATCTTTATCCCCACATTTGACAAAATACAGTTCTAAACCTGTTGCTATTTCCCACTCCTTCATACTCTTGTCGATTCGGATCTCAACATGGTCTAGAATAGCGTAGTATGCATTGCATACTAGTAACTTTGGGAGGGAGTGATTGAGTATTACTTGAGAAGAGTGACGAATGACACTACAAACCAATTTGGTTTTATATTTGAGAGGTCTACGATGAAGGCGATTTTCTTGCTTTGTTAGCTTAAGAAGATATATAGGGAGCAAAAGAAGGATCTACATATGATTTTTATTGACTTGGAGAAGACACATGAAGGGCGAACCTAGCGCAGTGGTAGTGTGCCTCCACTTGTGTCCTAAGGTCTTCCAACCAGCCTCTCTGCCAAAGCAGGGGTAAGCCTGTCTACGAACAACCATTCCCCAGACCTGAAATGTGTCGGAGCCTTCGGCACTGGGTACTCTTTTTTTTAGAGAAGACACGACAAGATACCAAGTACAATCATGTGGCGGGCACTAGAGAAACATAAAGTCCCAACAAAGTACATTATCCTTATCATAGATATGTATGATAGTGTTGCCATGTGTTCATGATTAGCGTTTTCACGGCGTCGCCTAGGCGCCGCCTAGGCGTCCAGTCGGTGCAGCCCCGACGCCTGGATAGGTCGCCTCACCTGGAGACCGCCGCCGCCAGTCGCCGTGCCCCTCGCAAGTCGTCGTGCCCCTCGCCGCCGATCGCCGTGCCCCTTGCCGCCGGTCGTCGTGCCCCTCGTCGCACCGCCGCCGGGCTGCACCGCCGAGTCGCGCCGCCGCCGGGTCGCACCGCCGAGTCGCGCCGCTGCCGGGTCGCACCGCAGAGTCGCGCCATCGCCGGGTCGCCCCGCCGGGTCGTGCCGTCCCGTCGTGCCGCCGCCGCCGGGTCGCACTGCCCGGTCGCACCGTCCCGTCGCGCTGTGATGCTGCTACCGGTTGGGAGAAGGGGAGGAGAAGCCGCCGCCGATTGGGAGAAGGGTAGGAGAAGCCGAGAAAGGAAGAGTGATAGGGTTAGAAGAGTGGGGTATTTTTATGTGTGATCTGACCATTGGATGAGGATCAGACAGTTTACACATAACAGACCTATTCTCAGCCCAGCCCAGCCCACCGCCGCCCCACCTCCCCTCCTCGCCCCGCCTTCCCCTCCACGCCCCGCCGCCGCCGTTTCCCATCCTCGCCCCGCTGCCGCGGCCTCCTACCCTCGCCTCGCCTCGCGGCGGCCTCCTCCTCCCAGCGCCCCACCACGGCTCCCGCCGGGTCCTCCTCCCCTCACCCCCCGCCGCTGCCGCCTCCTCCTCTTCCCCTCGCCCAACCGTCACCGCCGGGCGCCTGGCCAGGCGCCCGAGCGGTGATTCACAAGCCTGATCATGATAGGACTACACCAAGGGCCAGTCTTGAGCCGATATATTTTTTCCTTGGTGATGGCGCTGGCGCAGCGTTAAAGATGTTACCTTGTGACCATGAGGTCACGGGTTCAAGTCTTGTAAACAACCTTTTAGAAATGCAAAGAAAGGCTGCGAACAAAAGATCCAAGTGGGTTGGATCCTTCCCTGGACCCTGCGTAACTAGGAGCTACATGCACCGGGCTGCCCTTTTGATGGATGAGGTGTTGAAGGATATATAAGGAGATATTCTTTGGTTTATGTTCTTTGCTGATGATGTGATGTTGGTAGATGAGACTAAAGATGACGTCAATAAGAAATTTAAACTATAGAGGTAGACTTTAGACAACATGTGGGACGGGATGTTCTATAGGATGGTGATAAAACCTGTAGTGCTATATGGGAAGGGATGTTGGCCAACTAAAAGACAACATGTTTAATAAATGAACAACAACGACGACAACAACAATAAAGCCTTTGTCTCAAGCCCGTTAAGATAGGCTAAATATGAAACCCAAACTGAGTTACATATCCATAAAAATGGTTGGTTTTGATGTTGGCTCGCCAAGCGTATCACAATCCTTCTCATTTATCTGGGCTTGGGACTGGCTATACCTAGAAAGGTATAGGCGGAGTTTCGGAACATGTTCAATAAATGAGTGCCATAGAAATGCGCATATAACGGTGGATGTGCGATCACATAAGAAAAAATCCAAACTAGAAACGAGGTCATATGTGATAGGGACATAGGGTTGGGGTATACCGATTGAAGATAAGCTAGTCCAACACTGATTGTGGTGGTTTGGGCATATCTAGCGGAGACCTCCAGAAGCATTAGTTAATAGTGAGATTTTAATGTGTAGAGAAAATATTAGGAGGGACAAAGGGTGACCAATATTGACAAGGGAGGAGATGGTACAACGAGACTTGAGGGATTAGAATATACCTATAAATCTGGCTCCTGTTTACTCTTACTTAGTTTACTCTTCTCTCTATTTCTTTTACATCTTTTTTTAAAATAAAATTATTATGTTTCATATCTAGCCTACCTTTAACGTGCTTGGGAATAAAGGCTTTGTTGTTGTTGCATATTAGTAACTTTAAAAGGTTGTCTGTTCACCTTCTAGGACATGTAAAAGAGAAGGGATAAATCTCAGCATTTGTTACATTCTGTGTAGTACACAAATGCTAACATATAAGAAACTGGACATGATGTTTCTTAATCTCGCTAAGTGGCAAAAAAAAATCATTTTGGCACATGGTCTACTTGAATTTCTATAGAGAACTTATGACGTGGTAGTAATTATGCAGTTACCTCCTAACCTTTGGAGTTCCATGTCCAAGTTGTCTTTCCTTGGGAGACAAATAAATATATAAGTAATTTTTTTCTATCCTATCAACAACAAAAGCCTTTGTCCCAAGCATGTTGGGGTAGGGAATTTGCTATCTTGTCTGTTGTTATTTTTTGGGTATATTTATCCTTTTTTTGTAGCAGCTGAATTATGATTGTGAACTTTATACACTTAACATGGCGGTAGATTACCACGAGTTCACCATTTTTGTTCTTTGGAAATTTCATATTGATTTAGTAATTAAATATAGGGACGGAAATTATCAACTATAAATTTACTCAATCCCATACTGTCCACTGTCAGTTTCACAGATGATCCTATAGGCACACAACAATAATATATAAGGGATGACAAAGTTTTTATTGGAAATCCGTGAGAAATTTTCTCTAACCTTTTTCTCTTTTTCTCTGTTTTCATTCCTCTGGGTAACCTGAGCTATATATAACCTATTACAGATAAGGCACACCCCTAAACCGAATCAAACTCTTCTAATCCTAAGTTGGACGCTATCTCAAACACCTCTCCCGGATCTGCACGCCCCCTATTCCTTTTATCTCCTAGAAAACGTTATTAAGTCAACAGTTTTTCAATTATCAGATAAGGAACGGTCCCATGAATCAAAGGTCAAACTTCTGTCCATGTTTTATAAGTGAATAAGGATTCTAATCCTGACAGAATGCTATAAAAAGTGCAAATTCCTTCTCAATTTGTTTGGTTTTGTACACAACTGGGTGTATACTGCTTTATTGAATCTGAATATCGAAAGATCCAGATAGCTCATTATCCTTTATGGAAAAACCTAAACCATAACCACACCAATACCGTTTTGTTTAAAATGCGAATATTAATATGAAAGAGGCATAATATACTCTTTGGGTACGAGAATACGGCATGCACAAATCTTACCGAGTAGGATAGTCCGATATTAGTGTAGTGTTTATGTCACAACATTTAGGGAAATGCTGTGATTGGTGCAGATTATAGTTGGTCAACTGAATTCTTTAGTTCCTTTCATGCTGTCTATATATTTTTGTTATTTTCTTTTATTGTCATTATATTCTTGTTACAATGTTATTTTTCACATTAGTGAACATTTATCTTTGCGTTTGTACAGGAAAAATATGGGCTACAGTGTTGTCATCCGCGGCAAATGACTTCCAAAGTTCACAGATATCAGGTTCATTTGCGAGTCTATACAGATTACCATTTCAATTCTCTACCTGAGAATTGTTTCTCTTGACTTGATGGTGACATCCTTCTTTCCATTGGGTTGTGTACCATGATGCCATAAATTAACTTTCGATGTAAATACACATACATCAATAATTTTACTTTATTTTGTTCATTGAAACCATTAGATACCTCAATTAAGTGTATGCCAGGTGTTTGAATGACATCTCTCAAGTTACTCCTACTTCACATTTAGCTTAACATTTAAGCAGAGAGAACTTAGTGTGGGTTTTCTATAGTTACCTTACACCTTTTAAGTTTATTTTTAAACAACGTCACAACTTAAGAATTCAGATGTACATGAGTCATGAATGCTTGATGATTTATTGTATCTGGTAGGGGTGTCCAACCTGGTTTTAGGAAAACAATTGCCAAACTGGCAAGCAGATAAGCCAATTGTGTATGAAAAGTAACTAGTCAACCATAACCCATATTCCTCCTCCTCACCTTGCCGGTTATGCTATGGTTTGACTAAAACATGGTTGAATAGTCCTAGTATTTGGTCACTAATATCCATTTGCAATTTTTATTTTATATTTGGGGGTGATTTTGTCACAATGTTGTCTACTTCAAACTCATAACCGAAAACTAGTTATTTTATGTGTGTATATCATTCTTTGTAATTTACCGAGGAATGCTTACTTTTGCTGTATTTGCACCAACTGTTTGTAGGTGCTCGATGCGTTAGTCGCCCTTTTCTGCAGATCAAATATATCTGCAGATGTTCGTCTGGTTGGTGGCTGGCTTTTCCGGCAACTGCTGCCTCACGGAGAGGACGAATTCACTGCCTTTCATTTAAGGCGTTTAAAGGTATATTAGTTGGGCATCATGATTCCATTTATATTTTTGTGTGGGGTTCAGAGGAAATAATAGCAATCTCTTTCCTCTGATATTTTGAGTGCACCTTCTGTATCACTGTCAGTTAAATTTAATATATATACCCATATTTTATATGAACTTAGGTTAAGAGGAATTGTACACGTGTGGCAGTAAGTTCAGTGTTCTTTGATTTCTGACTAACACTTTATATGAATCCCTGAGCCATTTTCTCACTCAAGAAAAAAGTTGAAGGGAAAGAACTACAATTTTCTTGTCAAATGTTACTATGAGAAGATATTCTCTGAATCACTCAAGTCACGCGCCTCACCAAAATGTATTGCTTTACTTATCTGTTATTCAATGTTTTTAAGTCACCTAATCGACTCTAGTCGTCCAAGGCAACTAGGACGACTAGATCGATTAGTCGTCGACTAGGGCGATTAGTCGACCCTAGTCGACCCCTAGTCAACCTCCAACAACAACAACAACCAAGCCTTTATCTTAAGCATGTTGGGGTCGGCTAGACATGAAACCCAACAATTATATATATATATATATTAATGAAGTAAAAGAGAGGAAGAGATATAAGAACAACAAGGAAAAAAAGAAAAAAACAAGACTAAGATTTTGACACAAGAATTGCTACTTTCTATGCGGTCCTATCATGAGCTAAGTCTCTGGATACATTCCAATCTCTCAGATCTCATTTTACCGCCTCCTCCCAGGTCAACCTTGTCGTCCTCTACCCCTCCTAATATTTTCTCTACCTCTTAAAATCCCACTGTTAACCGGTGCTTCTGGAAGTCTTCGCTAGATATGTTCAAACCACCTTAGTCGATGTTGGACTAACTTCTCTGCAATCGGCGCCACCCCTACCTTATCACGAATCACCTCATTCCTTATTCGGTCTCTTCTCGTGTGCCCGCACATCCACCGTAGCATGCACATCTCTGCGACACTCATTTGTTGGACATGTTGCCGTTTAGTTGGCCAACGTTCCGCCCCATAAAGCATCGCGGGTCTGATCACGGTCCTATAGAACTTTCCTTTTACCTTTTGTGGGACCATCCTATCACATAGGATTCCAGAGGCTTGTCGCCATTTCGTCCACCCTACATTGATCCTGTGGCAAACGTCCTCATCAATATCGCCATTGCTTTGTAACATTGATCCTAAGTATCGGAAAGAGTCCCTTCTAAGTACTATTTGTCCTTCTAGACTAACATTTCCCTCTTCACGACTAACACAACTAAAGTCAAACCTCATATACTCGGTCTTGGTCCTACTAAGTCTAAACCCTTTGGATTCTAAGGTTTGTCTCCATAACTCTAATTTCTTATCAACACCATCCCTAGTTTCATCTACCAGCACTACATCATCGACAAAGAGCATACCCCAAGGGATATCCCCTTGTATATCCTTTGACACCTCATCCATCACCAAGGAAAAGATGTATGGGCCCAAAGCTGATCCTTGATGTAGTCCTACCATGATAGGAAATGCATCAGTCTCACTATCACTTACGCGCACAATTGTCCTAATATTATTGTACATATTCTTGATAAGGTAATGTACTTTGTTGGCACTTTATGTTTCTCTAGTGCCCACCACATGACCGACCTTGGTATCTTGTCATACGTCTTCTCCAAGTCACATATGCAAGTCCTTCTGCCCCCTATATCTCTCCGTAAGCCGACAAAGCAAGAAAATCGCCTCCATTGTAGACCTCTCAGGCATAAAACCAAACTGGTTTTTAGTGACATTGGTCAATTTCCTTAGACGGTGTTCAATCACTCTCCCAAAGCTTCATAGTATGACTCATAAGATTAATCCCTCGATATTTAGTACAACTTTGAATATCTCCTTTATTTTTGAAGATAGGTACTAATATATTTTTCCTCCATTCTTCAGGCATCTTGTTTGACTGAAAAATGTGGTTGAATAGCTTTGTGAGACATACTATTGTCACGTCCCCAAGGCATCTCCACACCTCAATAGCGACATCATCAGGGCCGAGGGCCTTTCCTCCTTTCATCCTTTTCAAGGCCTCCTTAATCTCAAACTCTTGTATCCTCCGCACGAACCGTCTGTTGAAGTCATCAAAGGAGTCATCTAACTCAACCATAGTGCTCCCATTCCCATCATTAAATAGCCCATTAAAGTAATCCCGCCATCTATCCTTAATCTCTTCATCCTTCACTAGAATGCGGTCAATCTCATCTTTGGTGCATATAACTTGATTGAAATCCCTCATCTTTTTCTCGTGGTTTTTTGCTATCTTGTATATGTCCTTTTCACCTTTTTTTATCTCTAGTCTCTCATATAACTCATCATAGGCTTGTCCTCTTGCCTTACTCACAGCCCGCCTTGCATTTTTCTTGGTCTCTTTGTACTTAAGCATGTTACTTGCGCTTCTATCATTATGCCAACTCTTGTAACACTCCTTCTCCTTAATGGCCTTTTGTACATCCTCATTCCATCACCAAGTGTCTTTATCTACAAGTTTCTTTCCTTTTGTCACACCGAACACCTCACTAGCTACCTTCCTAATGCAAGTTGTCATCTTCACCCACATACTATCTGCATCTCCATTTTCTGCCCAGGGTCCTGTGGTCACCCTATTTTTAAAGGATTCTTGTGATTCTCGTTTCAACTTCCACCGCTTTGTTCTTGTGATTTTGACATCTTTGTCCCGCAAAGAACATGTATGGAAGCGAAAGTCAACTACCACAAGCTTATGCTGTGTTACAACAAACTCCCCGGGGATCACCATACAATCTAGACACTCCCATCAATCCCTTCTCCTAGTGAGGACAAAGTCAATCTGGCTAGAGTGTTGGGCACTACTAAAGGTCGGTCACTAGGTGAGATTGCCTCTTACTAAAGAGGGTGTTAGCTACCCACAGATCATACGCTACGCCAAAGTCTAGGATGTCCTTACCCTCTTGATTTCTATCGCCGCATCCAAAGCCTCCATGTACTCACTCAAATCCTAGGTTAGTTGCACCCACATGACCATTGAGATATCCTCCTATGAGGAGTTTCTCGGTTATCGGTACACTACTAACCATATCCTCCAAGTCCTTCTAAAATCGCCTCTTAGCACTCATGTTGAGCCCAACTTGTGGGGCATAAACACTAATGATGTTCAAGACAATGTCCCCAATTACTATCTTGATTAAGATGATCCTATCCCCTCGTCTTCGAACATCCACTACTCCATCCTTAAGACTCTTATCTATTAGAACACCTACGCCATTTCTTGTCCTAGCCGATCCAGAATACCAAATCTTGAAACCGGTATTCTCGACTTCTCTCGTCTTTTGACCCGCCTATCTAGTCTCTTGTACACAAAGGATATTTACTCGTCTCCTAATGGCAACATCTACTAACTCACGTAGCTTTCCCGTCAAGGATCCTACATTCCAACTACCCACCTGAAATCTATGTTTCTCGACTAGCTTCCTTACGCTTTGCACCCGTCGAGTAAGATGCAAAGACCCTTGCTCACTTATCACTATATCCGGGCGATGATGTAGCGCGCCACTAAGGTGGTGGCGATCCGACCCTTGCTCATTTAACACCGTATCCGGGTTCTGATATGGCGCGCCACTAAGCGGTGGCGACCCGACCCTTGCCCACTTAACACCATACCCGGGTTCCATATGACGCGTCACTAAGAGGGTTACGCCCAACGAATTTCTATTGGGTTTCATTTCCATGAGAATGGCTAAGTGTAGTTGTTGGCTCGCCAAGTTTATCACAACCCCTTGTTTACCCGGGCTTGGGACCGGATATGTCATTACAACATAGGCGGAGTTTCTAGTCAACCTCCAAGTTGTCCTGATTTTTCTTAGGAAGTTTCTAGTCGATACTATATATGTATCAACACATACATGCAAATATACTCACATTATAGAATTAGAACTTTAGTCCAGCAACATTAGAACTTTAGATTCAACAACATTAGATTAGAACTTTAGGTTCTACAACATTAGAAACAAAGACGGTAAATTTTTTTGGAAACAGTTTAGATCAGCAACAATTCAGTCAATAAAAACAGCAATAGGTAAATAGAGACAAATATCAGCAATTAAGTTCAGTTCAGACAATTAAAAAATAGCAACGGCTAAATAAAACAGGTAAACTGCAACAATTAAGTTTAGTTCAGTAATTGAGTTCAATTCGGACAACAAAAAACAACAAAAGCTAAATAAAAGAGACAAATATTAGCAATTAAGTTCAGTTCCAATCGCCCTGATCAAGTCGAACACCCTGATCGTGCCCTAGTGAGCGATAAAGACGACTAATTGCGATTAATCGGACGACTTGAAAACAATGCTGTTATTCATGGTTTTCAATTATTATAGTGTCGTGGTGCTAACTCTTGCTTGAATGCATCCACGACTGTTTCTTTCAATGTCATGAAATTCTTATTTGGAACCTGTTAGCAAGAAGGTGAATATAGAAATCTGTTATGGATGGTTTTTCATGTTTTCGTTTTCCCCTTCCGTTTTTGTTTTCAGACTGGTAATCGCTTACTAGACAATGATTCTGTTAACAAAAACGTATATGAAGAAAATAGTACAAGTAGTGCTCAATTAAATTTCTCATGCAGCTTCATCTAAAACTGATTGTAAAGTTTTCACCCTAGGATTCACACAAGGACTGCAGTGCAAAGCTTTCAGAGGAATCTGGAGGATGCTGGTGTGATATGCTTCTTCCTATTGTTAAAGAGGGCTGGAGAAACTGCAAGAAAGGTAAATTTTCTCTTGATGCGTTTACCTGTTTTTTATGTGTTCTGCAAATTACACCCCTTCCTAATATTCACATTTTATTTCTTTGGAGTTAGCAATTGAGACATGTTCACCACCAAAAGGATCCAAGTCTATTATTGTACCCTTGGATTCGTGTTCATTTGAAGGTTAGAACTAATTATCCATGCTTCATATGACTGTTATGTGTCCCTCAGCTAAACGTTTCACAACTTCATAGTGGTAAATTCCCATAAACGTATGATGTACTGAGTGACATTGTATTTCAGGTGATTCTTCTATTGCTATTGCAGAGAGAATCTATCATATGGTTAAGGTATGAATGCAATCTTCTCAGTTGGCTCTCCCACATACTGCTTTTGTAAAAATGTGTGGTTACTAAGATTTGCTTCTGAATGTTAAGCTTCTAAGTGCATGAAAGTTGTAGCTTATTTCTGGATTTCTGATTATCAAACAAGTTATAGATAAGTACTCCTTAGTTTGAACAAAATCGACAATATAATCAGCTCTAGAGACACAACCTGATTTGTTCTGAAACTATCTCAACTTGTTCCTGTTTGTTGTGCTCAGAGAAACTGACTGCACATTCATGTGTGCAATTTCGACATTGACTTTACATCACTGCCATGTGTGATAAGTTAATTTCTTCAATTTTTGGTATTACAGAGTTGTTTGTTTATTAAATTTCACTCTGCAGTTTGTTATATTTCTAGTGATATGTGACGTGTGTTCTGTAGTCTCGCTTAGACTTTGCGATGGTTGTCAGTGAATCACGAAAGGAAATGCTTCAAAGTTTTCCATTCCTCATTTAGCCTTCTTCTCTCCCATAGCTGCTGTTTTCAATGTTCTCGTACTGTTTTCCGCTGTAGCATTATCACTAAAAATGCTTAGAGCATTACCTCCAGCAGGCCCAGTGGCATTAGATACTCAGCTTCTGCATTGCCACTGTCGCTTGGTAGTTTTGTCTAGTTTGACCAGTGATCATGCCAAGTTCCAGACTCGGATTTGTCTAGGGATTAGGATAAATTATACAATTCTTACAAAGGACAAGGGTGCATGATTACTGGAATTTCTTATTAGATGCTAAGAAACAGTTTGATCTGCTTTATTATCTCCTATTAAGCTGAGAGGTTGATTGGAATGCTAAATATTTTTATGCATGCAGTGTTGTGCTTTTGCTAGTTGTAGAACTATGAAAGACACTGAAGATAACCAGGCCCAAAATCCATGCAATTACCTAGGATGCCCTCCATGGACCTCTAAGAACGTAGAGACATCTAACTCCTGCAATCAACGTAGGGGATTAGGAGAATCCAATGGTAATAAAAGGGTGGATGACTCAGTCACACTGAAGAATTGATGTCGTCTCATGAGTTGAAGAGAGGTCATGGAAAGTCCGCCTATCGCAACTATGAGCTTCAACAGCTTAAAGTGCTGCACACTTTGACTTCAATATTTGTGGAACTACAGAAGTGGATGCCATTAGTGTTTGCTTGAAGGGGCTATGGAACTTGAGTGTAGTTCAGTATTGGTTTGTTTCTTTCAAGAACATTATTTGAGTAATTCGGATCATACTGAGGGTGACTTCTTGAGGTGAATTATGATAGGCAAGTTTGCTTTGGAATAAGATTGCCTTATTATCTGAAACCAAGTTCCAACTACCTGAATGGTAAATTACGACCCAAACAAGGTTTTGTATCAGATTTCAAATTACAGACACTAGCATCCCTCATATGTTTTTCATAAAAAAACTTTGGTGCTTGAATCAGGACCAGGTGTGCTTGTCTTAATTTTTTTGGTGCCATACCAATGTGCATAATTTAATAAGGTTTCATATTTGGCATGCGTGGACGGAGGTGAGATGTTTTAGGTTGGAATTCCAGGCGTGGTAGGACACCGGAGAACAGCACCGCGGGTAAAAGATGATAAATCTAAAGAGGTTTCATGCTAGTTTGATTGTTCATCTTTTTTGATAGAAGGTATAAAAGGTGTACCGCCGAAGAATCGAATGGATTGATATGATAGAGGAGGGGTACATATATAGGGTAGCAGCCTCTAATGACATCACTAATGACCCCTAATAACAGCAGTAATGAGGTATAATGACAGCACTAATGAGACCTAATTACAAAATATTCTAACCCCCCGTAGTCCCAACTTCTAACCACTGTGGATGTTGAGACTGGACCTAAAGTCGTTGAAGATGGAGGATGGTAGGCCTTTGGTGAAGATGTCGTTGAATTGGGATGTTGTCCACACATGAAGGACATGTATCTCCCTGATGGCCACCCGGTCGCGGATGAATTGTAGATCGATCTCCACATGTTTGGTCCGCTGGTGCTGAACCGGGTTGGAGGAGAGGTAGACGGTGTTGACATTGTCGCAGTAGACCAAGGTGCTGCGGGTGAGGGGGCTGTGGAGCTCCTGAAGTAGGTGGAGGAGCCAACATGCCTTGGCGACGCCATTGGCAACGGCGCGGTATTTGGCTTCTGCACTGGACCTGGAGACGGTGTGTTGGCGCTTTGAGGACCAGGAGATTAGGTTGTCGCCGAGGAACACAGCGTACCTTGAGGGGAGCGGCGTGTGTCGGGCGTCGGTGTAGACTCGAAGGTTCGACGTTGTGGAGCGCCCAAGGAGAAGGCCGTGGTCGAGAGTCCCCTAAATGTAGCGCAGGATGCGCTTGACCGCTGCCAAGTGGGGCTCCCGAGGATCTTGCATGTAGAGGTAGACCTGCTGAACTGCGTAAGAGATGTCAGGCCTGGTGAAGGTGAGGTACTGCAGGGCGCCGACTAGACCATGGTAGTAGGTGACGTCCTTCACAGGAGCAACATCGGAGCAAGCAGAGATCTTGGCCTACAGGCGTGGAGATGGGCTTGCAGTTAGTCATGCCAGCCCACTTGACGATGTCGCGGGTGTAGGTCTTTTGGGAGAGGAAGAGTCCACCAAACTTCCAAGTCATAGAGACTCCCAGGAAGTGGTGGAGGGCGCCCATGTTCTTTATGGAGAACTCCTGCTGAAGAGCTGCAATGATGTGATGAAGCAAGGCCGAGCTAGAGGCAGTCAATACAATGTCATCCACATATAGCAGCAGGTAGGCCATGTCAGAACCCCGGTTGTAGACGAAAAGCGAGGTGTCGAACTTGGCCTCAACGAAGCCAAGTGACAACAAAAAAGTGGTGAACTTGTTGTGCAAGGCTCGGGTGGCCTGCTGAAGTCCATAGAGGGACATGTTGAGGTGGTAGACCATGTCAGGCTGAGCAGGGTCGACTAAGCCTGTGGACTGACTGCAAAAGACCGTCTCGGACAATGTTCCATGAAGGAACTTGTTCATAACGTCGAGCTAGTGAACCGGCCAATACCGCGAGAGAGCGAGCGAGAGGACGGTGCAGACTGTGGTCGACTTGGCAACCGGGTTGAAAGTCTCGTCGTAGTCCACATCGGGCTGTTGGGTAAAGCCGCGAAGAACCCAACTAGCCTTGTACCGCTCCAGGGTACCGTCGACGTTAAGCTTGTGCTTGAAGATTCATTTGGCGATGACGACATTGGAACCAGGTGGATGAGGCACTAAGTCCCACGGCACGCTGCCAGTTGGGGTCAGCGAGGGGCACTGCGATAGGAAGTGGGTATCGGGGAGAGAGCAGCAGGTGCTGTAAGGAGAGCGGAGGCAGGCTGTTGGTACTCCTGCTTCCCCTGGGTGGCCATGCCGTGTTGGTTGTTCACCAGAGCAATCGGGCCGGTGCCCTTGTGGGGACGCGCGTCTGCTGGTCGGACAGGAGCGTCGGACCTCCAATGGCACGGGCGCGGAGGGGGGGTGCTACGCGTGGATGCCGTGTGTAGACCTGGGGGGGGGGGGGAGGCGGCCAGTGCCGCTGTCAAGGTGCTCACCGGCCTGGCGTGAGACACCGGCGAGCTCGACAGGTTTTGGCCAAACCCCGGCGGCGAATCGTAGGGTGGCGAGGCTATGCACGGAAACCTGAGGTCTGGTGGCGACGCTGGAGAGGACCGGTGGCTGGTTGGGGAGTGGCCCTGTCCCATAGGCGCAGCTGTGGACCAAGGCTGGCACGGCCCAGGCGGCAGCGTCGCGCGCGGCGCTGGGAGTCGCGCGACGGCTGGGGCACCATTGGAGGGATAGGCCGGCGCGTGGCCGGAGGGAGAGGCATGCGCGGGACTTACGGCGCCGCTTGGTGGCGCAGGGAGGCGCAAGGCGCTGCCGGAGGGTGAGAACGGCTCTGGATTGGGGGTGCTGGAGTTGTGCGCCGTGGTGCGGACTGCCGGGGTACATGCGATAGTGAGTGGAGTCCTGCCGAAGTGTTGCAACGACACTTCCTCCGGTCTACTCAGTAGCAGCCCGCGAAGGTTCCTTTTTAGGATGGGCTTAGTGGATTTGAGTGTCGGGTCACGATGATATGATGAACACAAGGATTTACGTGGTTCGGGCCGTCTGAGCGTAATACCCTACATCCACGACGACTTGGTTCTTCTTTACTGGAGTCCGAGCGTGGCTCGGGCTTCAGAGCTTACAATTGTTAGAGTTGTATGAGTTCGGGGATTGGAATCGGGGATCGGGGGATCCTTTTGTCCGTTGCTGCTTCGTCCTTTTATGGCTCAAGGCCAGACAGCCTTACAAGTGGGCCCGGGGCCTGACAGGTGGCCCTCGTATGGGCAGCACCCCTACTACGGCTAGAACGCCCACTGCTAGTAGTAGCGTACATGATGAAGCCGTAAGGCGTGTCGCCTTGTCACTTCCCCCTCCTTAAGTGCTGCCTGACGAAGACGGTAGGAATACGTTTTGTCCCGCGGCGCTGCATTGTTGCTGCCGTCAGAGCGCCGCGCGACTAGTCTCTGCTGCAATGCACGCCTGTACCGGGATACACTGGATTGTCTGCCTAGGGAACACGTGAGCCTTAAATGTGTAGTAAGGCCACACATGCTCTTCTTTACTCCTGAAGCCAACGACCACTTGGTGGTGTTGGCACGTGTCGCACTCGGAGCTGGCTTCAGCGGAGTGGTGGAGTCTTGGGCATCGGACACGTGACAGCTCTGGAGCCCACCCTGGCAAGGAGGGGTGGTCCGGAGCCCGTGGACACGTGTCTGCACTGGAGCCCTCCTTGGCTTGGAGTGAGGTCCGGGAGCTCTGGGCACGTGGCGGCATCGAGACCCCGCCTGGTGGAAGGTCGGGTCCGACACGGTAGGACACGTGGCAGTCCCGGAGCTACCTCTGACCGGTAGCCGGTCTCTTGGTCGTGGGGCACGTGGCAGCTCCGGAGCTCTCCCTAGCAGGAAGTCGAGCCCGAAGCCATAGGACACGTACCAGACCTTAAGCCCTTCTTAGCTGGGAGTTGGGCCCACCATGCAGGCTAGGCCCTCTCCTTCTTGGCACATGTTGACGTGTGTCTTCTTTATCCTTGTACGCGGGGGTACTCGGTCTTCAGGGTACCGACAGTGGCCCCCGGGCCCACCTGGACAGAGACGAAGCTCTGCAGGTGGGGCCCCCGTCAGGTTCCCCGCGTGACAATCTTCTAAACTTGTCTCAGTCGACCGGGATGGTGGCACACTTATGTTGTCATGGACAGATGCCTCTTCATGGTTGGAGGGTCATGGGGGCGCGCGTTCCGTCCCACCTGCGGCACTGCTGCGACAGTTTCCATCACGACCCTTGCTCTTCCCCCTGTCAGACTTCTCGGGGAACCGTCTTTACCCGCTGTTACCGCGGCGTATTCAACCCGCATCGCCTGCCGAGTGGGCCTGGGCCTCTCTGCCTTTGGCGGGGCGGCCAATGCGCGGCGCAATTGTCGCATGCACCGTGCCTGACGGTCTCTGAAGAGTCGGGGGTGAATAAAGGGATTCTCTACAACTGGCAAGGGTCTTCTCCTTCATTTGCTCCCTCACACTTCTCTTTCCTTCCTTTAGCTTCAAGCGCCTCGTCTCTTCACCTTCTTTCCCTGCTCCCATGGCGGCGAACCTCTGAGTCTTCCGTCTTCGGAGCAATAGCGATGTAGAGCGAGTGAGGCGCCTGATTGGCTGGCAGGCGCCCCAGTACGACGGGAGGATCCGCTGTGGATCCGTCCTACTCGTGGATCTCTAGCTCGGCGAGGTCGTCGTCTTCACCGGGTACTTGCTGGGGGGACTCGCCTTCCCCGCCTCATTCTTCTTGACGCTGCTGCAGTTCTACGGGCTTCAGCTGCAGCACCTGACGCTGCACTCCCTCGTGCTGGCGTCAGTCTTCGTCCACCTCTGCGAGATGTTCGTAGGGGTACGGTCGTTAGTGCGGCTGTTTCGGTCTTTCTTCGTGCTGCGGTCGTCGGGGAGGAGCTCGAGCTTCCTGGGCGCCTACTAATTCCAGCACCGAACCAGGTCAGCGGCAACGCACATCTCCCTTTTTCTCCCCCAACAAGTGGGAGCACTAGAGGTATGACTTGGTGGTGGTGAAGACCGACGTCCATGACCGCTTGGAGCTGCCAACCACCAGCCCCTCGAGCAAGCGGACCACCTGGGAGAAGATGCCCGACCTCTAGAGCGCCTACGCCCCCGTGCTGACGAGGATCAAGCTTCTTGTGGACAAGGGGCTGACCTCACTAATGGTGTTGGCTGACTTCTTGAGTCGGCGCATTGCTCCTCTTCAACTTCGTTGCCGCGCGGCGTGGATGTACACCGGCGAGAACGACTCCACCCGTATGGAACATGGCCCCGGGACCAGCCTAAAGACAAATCTTCTCGACTCCATGCTGGCGAAGCTGTGGGTCGACGTCAGAACCGACAGTGTCTCCGACGACCTTGTTACTCCGCCGGCGGCATGCTTGCCAATCTTCATGGATCAGGAGGCGAGGTCGAAGCTCCTGAAGGTGATGCCGACGCTGGACAACATCGATGTCACTGTCCGGCAGTTCGGTGATGCTTCTCGAGGCGTGGTGATCCCTGGGTCAATAGAGCCTGGCGATGGAAGGGTTGCTTTCACCGCTCCAGGCCCTACTGCTTCAAGCCCCGCTGCGCCGAGCTCTGCCACCTCGAGCTCCGCTGCTCCGAGCCTGGACAAGGGAAAGGGGAAGGCGCTAGTGGCCCCTAGGCCCAGTTCCCCTGGGAAGAAGCGGAGGTTGATGCGTGGAGACGGGAGCTTTCCTTCGGTGCCCGTCCCGATGTCGCCTCCGGTGTCTCCAAGCGCGCCCGAAGCCCAGCTGGAGGATGCCACAAGGCGGTGCGACGGGTTCTGCGTCTGGAATTGCAGAATGAACTCCCATAGCTCCGTCGCCTCCATTGTCTACGAAGAGGCCGAACGCGGTCGGGGGGTCCGACTGCTCCGGAGGTCCAGACAAGCGCTTCCGAGCTGCTTCATGGAGTTTGGCCGGCCCTAGGTAGACCATCTGAGGCCACCTCCTATTGTTTTTGGCTATGATTCAATGTTGCCTGCTTACAAGTTTTGTTATTTAGGGCTCCGTCCTCAGGTTATTCCGGGAGCGCCCCTGCGCCTGGGGGCTCCAGCGGTTCGCCGCCTGCTTCTGGGACCGTGCCGGTCCAGGGAGTCGACTCCCCAGCGCCGATGGTTTCTACGCCGGACATATCTCTAGAGGGTGTCGCCACGACTGCTCCGGCTGTGCAGGACCCCCGTCGGGGGGTTTCGCCGGTGCAAGCCTCGGAGCCTACGTCAAGGCCAGCTGAAGCTGGCGGGGCTCCGCCAGCAGGTGACGACAGGTCTCCTTCGGCTGGCGACGAGGGCGCACCAGAAGCCGCAACGCTTACCCGGAGTGACAGCACTTCCCCGTTGGACGCCCACGTGTCTCCTCCCGAGGTCCGCGCCGAGACCTCTCTGGGTCCTTGTGTCCCAGTGCCTGCTCCGACGGTCGTCGACGTGCCAGAGGACGATGACCAGGGCCCTCTAGCGCGGGTTGCGTGGATCTCTCTGACCGATGCCATTGCTGCGGCTCAGCCAAGCCTCCTCCAAGTTCAGCAGGCGCTGGACCAGGAGCGGGAGGCTCTGCAGCAGGAGGAGTGCTTTGGTGGTTGGGAGAGGCTCCTGAGCTTCAGGACTCGGGAGACACAGAAGCGATTGGAGCTGAAGGAGGCTCTCTTGAAGGAAGAGCAGAACCTGACAATTCAGCAGCGAAACCTGGTTGATCAGCTGGACAAGAAGACCTAGAAGCTCTGGGGGGAGGCTAAGGAAGCTCACAAGAAGGCCGGCTTTGGGGCGGTTCTACACCAGGGCGACGGCGCCATAGCATTCTTCAGCCGCGCTGTAGCGACTCACCATCATAAGCTACCGGCATACGAGCGTGAGCTAATCGGTCTTGTGAAGGCCGTACGTCATTGGCGGCCTTACTTGTGGGGTCGTCCCTTCACTGTTCGGACCGATCACTTCGGCCTGAAATATATCCTGGATCAGCGACTCACGACGATTCCCCAACATGCTTGGGTGAGCAAACTTTTTGGTTATGATCTGCAGGTTGAGTACCGACCGGGGCGCTTGAATGGGGCAGCTAACGCCCTGTCCCGCCGCGACGAGGAAGACATAGCTATTCACGCTATATCCACGCCAGTCTTTCCACTCTTCGACTCGCTCCGCGCGGAGATCGCTACAGACCAGCAGGCGCAACAGCTATGTGCCCAACTCCGGGAGGGAGTCGCACCTGCTGACTGGGCCGAACGCGACGGCCTTCTACTTCACAAGGGGAAGCTCTTCGTTCCCGACAAGTCCTCCTTGTGGCCCTCTCTCCTAGCTGAGGCGCATGATGGGGGCCACGAAGGCATCCAGAAGACAGTGCATCGGCTACGCCTCTCCTTCTATAACCCGTCCTTGCTACGGCGGGTGCGTGAGTGTGTCCGCGGGTGTGCTACGTGCCAACGCAACAAGACTGATCATCTTCATCCAGCCGGCCTGCTACAACCGCTGCCTATACCGTCGGAAGTCTGGAGTGATATCTCCATGGACTTCATTGAAGGTTTTCCGAAAGTTGGTGGGAAATCAGTGATCTTGACAGTGGTAGATCGCTTCTCCAAGTATGCCCACTTCATTCCCCTAAGCCACCCTTACAGTGCTGCATCAGTGGCACGGGCATTCTTCGACGACATTGTACGACTACGCGGCTTTCCCTGCTCCATCGTCAGTGATCGTGATACCGTCTTCACCAGCCTCTTCTGGTCAGATTTGTTCCGGCTAGCCGGTGTCCAACTTCAGCTCAGCTCGGCCTTCCACCCGCAGTCTGACGGCCAATCTGAGGTCGTCAACAAGATCATCACTGTGTACCTCCGTTGCTTGGCTGGTGACCGACCAAAGACTTGGTTGCAGTGGCTTCCTTGGGCTGAGTATTGCTACAACATTTCCTACCAGACGGCCCTCAAATGCTCGCCCTTCAGAGTGGCCTATGGCAGGGACCCTCCGGCTCTTGTTGGTTACCAACCAGGCGTATCTAGAGTAGCAGCAGTGGATAAACAACTAAAGGATAGAGATGAATTCTTAGCTGAAATCAAGAACAGGCTGGTACAAGCACAAGTCACCATGAAAAGCTATGAAGATAGGTTCCGCCGAGAGGTGGAATTTCAGATCGGTGATTGGGTTTGGCTGCGGCTTCATCAGAGGACAGCTGTGGGAGTAATGACGACGCCTTCTTCAAAGATTGGACCAAAATATTTTAGACCATATCAGATCATTCAACGCATTGGGACTGTATCATATAAACTTCAGCTGCCTCCTCAAGCAAGGATACATGATGTCTTCCATGTGTCCCTGTTAAAGAAATTTGAAGGTCCTACTCCCATACAGGTGGTGCCTTTACCACCACTTCTGCATGGACGTGTTGTACCTACGCCTGAAAAAGTACAAAGGGCGCGTTTGAACAGAGGTGTCTGGGAGCTACTCGTCAAATGGGCAGTACATTCTGAAGCTGATTCATCATGGGAGCAACTAGAAGATTTCAGGATGAAGCACCCCTCCTTTAAGCTCGAGGACGAGCTCTTTGTCGAGAAGGGGGGAAATGTTGTGGATGCATTTGTGGGCCGCCAATATGGTCGGCGTGGGGCCCACAAAGCCCACAACTAGGCCGGCCAGGCCCTGCAGCCGCACCAGGAAGATATTTAGAAGAATTAATTAGATAATGTTTAGGAATAAAAGGGAGTTATAGATTGAATCAGTTTAGATAGAAAGAAATAGACTAAAAAAGGGGAAGAAAAGAATCCTAGTCAGTTTGGGGGATTATCCCCAAACAGACTAGGAGTAGGCTGCGGCCAAAGGGGGGGGGGTCCTGTCCCCCCTTTATAAGCAGCCCCCCTCCCTCATGTTTTGAGCATCCAGGAAAAAATAAGAATCCCCGTTGAGGGCTGTTCTTCTCCTTGGATCACGGTGGCTTCGAACCCTAACCCTAGCCATCGTGACCAGCTACTTTGTCCCCCACGTTACGTACTGCGCAGCTGCCCCCACGCCTCCTCGCTGCTGGTTTCTCCCCTGCGCGGCCCTAAGCGCAACCAAGGGGTCTCCCCCCTCCCCGTTTCTCAGCACGGCCTTGCAAGTCCGAGGGCGCCCCCCTGGGTGAGCTGGTGCTCCGGACTTGTCTCCACTAACCGAAGCCCTGTGGACTGCACAATCAGTAGAAGAAGGAGGTAACCGTGCCGAGTAATTGTATCTTCTCTGCCTGCAGGCTACATTACGGCTTACGGTCCTTGACTAAGCTACGGGACCTGGACAATTCAGTGTAGTAGTATCCGGATCATGGTTACCAGCCTACCCAGGCCGGTGTGCCGTCCGGGCCCCTAGCACTTGGTTGCTGCGCTGAAGAGGCAGAGTGTGCACGCTTAGGGTACATGACCAGGCTAAGCAGGCTACACATCCTGGACCTCCCGCTGGCACGGCATTCCGAAGGAAGGGGCAACCTTGTGGTGCCACGGGAACCGAGCAGGAAGGTAACCAAGGGAGCCCGGAGACAACACAGGTGTCTCAGGTGCTCCCGCCTTGTAGCGGGACAACATAATTTCAGCCAAGAGCGAAACAGAGAAAAACAAATATGTACACGTCGAAAGGCATGCATGAACATACGCAAGTTTCAGAGGAAAATTGCATGAATATAGATGTACACAGGGTAGGACAAAAGTTTTCTTCATCATTGTTCTACATAGGAGGTCAACGACCCGCTCCGGGTGACAGAGGTAGCCGGATCCCCCCGGAGTTTAGTTGATCCAAGCGCTGGTCCTGGACACTATGGTACCCTTTACAGAAAAAGACTGCCCTACCCTATGCTATGGGTAAAATTTATGGAGGTGTTCTATGTTCCAAGGATTTGGAATTGGTTTGCCATCCTCCGTCGCTAGGTGGACGCACCCTGGGCGGCATACTTGTGTCACCCGGAAGGGTCCTTCCCAATTGGGGGAAAACTTATTGGAACCCTCCCGGGAAATTATTCGTCGAAGCACCAGGTCGCCCACCCACAGTTCTCGGCTCCGCACGAACCGCTGATGGTAGTTCCGGAGCGCCTGACGGTACCGTGCGTTTCGGATTGCTGCTTGCCATCTTTGCTCGTTGACGAGCTTTACATCTTCACGCCGGATCTGGTCTTGTGTAGCTTTGTCGTATGCCTTGACACGAGGGGAGCCCATGGTGACTTTCGGAGGGACGACGGCCTCAGCTCCGTAGACCAAGAAGAAGGGAGTCTCCCCAGTGGCTCGGCTGGGTGATGTCCAGCTAGCCCACAGTGCACACGGAGGCTCATCAATCCACTTGGCACCATGCTTCTTCAGGCTTGCGTAAGTGCGCGTCATGAGGCCCCTGAGTATCTCAGCATTGGCTCTCTCAACCTGGCCGTTGCTCTCTGGGTGAGCAACGGATGCATAGTAGACTTGGATGCCAAGGTCCTCACAGTACTCTTGGAACGCTGCACTGGTGAACTGGGTCCCATTGTCGGTGATGATCCTGTTTGGGATCCCGAAACTGCAGGCGACTGACTTGATAAACTTTACCGCGGACTGCTTGTTGATGATGACCGCAGGGGCAGCTTCCGGCCACTTGGTGAACTTGTCTTCGGCGACGTAGAGGTACCGGTACCCTCCGACGACTCTGGGAAATGGTCCCAGGATGTCCAGCCCCCATACTGCAAATGGCCATGAGGGCGGGATCATTTGCAGCGTCTGCGCCGGTGCGTGGATCTGCTTGGTGTGGAACTGGCACGCCTTGCATCTCTTGACCACCTCGACGGCATCCTGGAGAGCTGTCGGCCAGTAAAAGCCATGTTGGAAGGCTTTACCGACCAGCGTGCGGGACGAAGCGTGGTTGCTGCATTCGCTTCAATGGATCTCTGTGAGTAGCTCGCAGCCCTCCTCTCGGGTTATGCACCGCAATAGGATGCCGTTGGCGCCACGCCGGTAGAGATCCCCTTCTACCAGTGTGTATCTCTTAGTCATGCGAATGATCAGTTCAACAGATGCATGTTCATCAGGAAGGATGTCTTTCAAGTAGGTCCGGACCTCCGTGATCCATGCATCAGGTCCTATTTGAGCTTCTGGATCTTGGGCGTCGGGTTGCACGGAGTCCCCGGTGACGCATACGGTCCTTGGTGGGCGCCATGGTTGTAGGGCCGTCGGGATCGCCAGATTCGAGGTGCTTGTCTCGCCCCCTTCGCATGGTTCGGCAGGCCAGGCTGTGGGACACAGTAGCTTCCTTTTAAAGACACCTTCGGGCACCGGAGCCCACGTAGAGGCTTTCGCTGAAAGGTCGTCTGCCACCGCGTGGTTGGTGCGGGGGATATGACACAACTCCAAGATGTGGAACTCCTCCATCTTCTACACGTGGAGAAGGTAGGCAGCCAGCTGAGGATCATTGCAGGAACTCTCCCGCTTGACTTGCTTGATGACGAGTTGGGAGTTTCCTTTGACTAGCATCTGCCGCACGCCTAAGGACAGGGCAGTACTCATCCCGAATATGAGGGCTTCGTACTCTGTCATGTTGTTCGTGGCCTTGAAGTCGAGGTTCACCATGTACATATTGCTCTCCCGTTGGCGAGAGGAGCAGGACCCCCGCTCTGGCACCTTGCTTGCGCGAGGAGCCATTGAAGTAGAGTGTCCAGTGGGGTCCGGTGAACACCGGGGCTCTAGGCTCTGGGTCGCCGTTGTCTTGGCCCCCTGGGTGGCATGGAGGTGGAGTCCATTCTGCCAGCGCTTGGCTCTTGACAGCATGACGTGGCAGGAAGTCAAGCTCGAACTCTGCCAGCTCGGCTGCCCACTTCACTATGTTCCCTGTTGCGTTGGGCTGTGGAGCACCGTCTTCAGTGGGTAAGATGTCACCACTGAGATCCTGTGAGCTTGGAAGTAGTGGCGGAGCTTTCTTGACGCGACCAGCACCGCGTAGAGCAGCTTGTGGACCTACGAATACCTCGTTTTGGCGTCGCGGAGGACCTCGCTGATGTAGTAGATCGGGCGCTGAGTGGTCTGGACCCTCCCGAAGGGGTCCGGAGCATCTTCCTCCATCGGTAGGAGGTCCGCAGCCTCTTGGTCTTGAAGTCCGGCCTCCGGGAGCTGGGACCCGGAGGCATCCTAGTCTGGAGCTGCTTCTGGCTCCCCTGCGGGGTCCGGGTCCTGAGATTCCGGGCCGGCAACCGGATCTTTGCTTGGTGTTTGGAGTCGCTGGAGTTCTGGCCGCTCGGCGACCAGGACCATGCTAACAACTTCCTCCTTCGCAGAAATGTAGAGCAACAAGGACTCTCCTGGCTCCAGAGCTACCATGATTGGTAGCGTAGTGAGGTACTGCTTCAGCTCTTGGAACACCTTGTCTGCTTCCTCTGTCTAGATGAAGGGTCCGGTCTTCCGCAGAAGCTTGAGGAACGGGAGAGCACACTCTGTCAGTTTGGAGATGAAGCGACTGAGAGCGGCCAAGCATCGCGTGAGCTTTTGCACGTCCTTGACTCGGGCGGTAGGCCGCATCATCTCTATAGCCTTGATTTTGTCGGGGTTAGCTTCGATTTCTCAGTGCGAGACCAAGAAACCGAGGAGCTTCCAGGCAGAGACGTCGAATACGCACTTGTCTAGATTTAGCTTTGCGCGCGTTGTGCGTAGCTTGTCGAAGACTATGACTAGGTTGTCTAATAGAGACGTATGTGACTTGACTTTTACCACGATGCCATTGACGTACACCTCCACTAAGTCCCTTATCAGGTCCCCCAATGTCTTATGCATGGCACGTACAAAGGTAGGCAAGTCGTTTTTGAGGCCATAAGGCATAGAGACATAACAATAAAGGCCGTCTACTATTATAAAAGCAACATGCTCTTCATCTTCTCTAGACATCGGTATTTGATGGAAACTAGAATAAGCATCTAGGAAGCACAGTAGATCACAGTCAGAAGTAGAATCCATGATTTGATCTATTCGTGGGAGGGGAAAGGGGTCCTTAGGGCATGCCTTATTCAAGCTGGTGTAGTCGATGCACATCTGAAGCTTTCCGCCAGCCTTGGACACCACAACAGGGTTGGCCAACCATCTTGAACGGTGGACCTCTCGGATGAAGCCGGCGTCAAGCAACTTCTTGATTTCTTCACGGATGAAGTTCTGTCGCTCGACGGACTGCTTCCGAGGCTTCTGCATCACCGGCTTGGCGTCGGGGTATATCTTCAGATGGTGCTCAATCACCTCTCTAGGGATCCCGAACATTCGTGATGGTTGCCAAGCAAACACATCGACGTTAGCCCGGAGGAAAGTGATGAACGCGAGTTCCTATTTGCTTCCCATGTTTCCCACAATGCGGGTGGTCTGGGAAGCGTCCTCGTCGATCTGGATGACCTTGACCGGGACCTCCTCGGCTCTTGAGGAGATTTCTTGAGGGCTCCTTGACTGGGTGGCTCCTTGCTTGTTCCGGCACTTCCGGAGGCCTCCACCTTTGTTGCCGCCAGAGCTTGGAGCTTCTCTAGCGCCGCAACTTCGGTGGTCCGGTCCGCTCGGACCTTGAGGACCCCACTTGGGGTCGGCATCTTTAGCACTAGGTAGCCGTAATGAGATACGACCATGAACTGGTACAACGCCGGTCTGCCGAGGATGGCGTTGAAGGGAAGGTTGACCTCCGCCACGTCGAAGACGACGCTCTCGGTGCGGTAGTTCTCAGACGTCCCGAATGTCACCGGGAGGGAGATGCTACCGCGTGGAAGGATGGACCCCGGGCCCACTCCGGAGAATGGGCGCGACGGGGCCAGCTTGCTCATCGGAATCTGCATCTTCTGGAGAACTGCAAGACTGATGAGGTTGAGGCCCGCCCCACCGTTGACCAGCACGTGGTAGAGCCTCACGTTGGCTATCGTCGGTGACGATGAGCGACAGCTGCCCGGCTCCTGCCATGTTCTTCGGGTAGTCGGAGGTGGTGAAGCTGATGGGTGTCTCCATCCACTTACGGTGAGGAGCCGACTTGGGGGAGGGAGCCACTGTTGCAACCTCCCGACGGAGGGTCTCGATGTCTCGCCGGGACGCGAAGTCCCATGACCCCCCATACATGACGGGAAGCGTCTTTCTGTTAGACTCTGTAATTACATGGGTACCACAGGGGTAGTTTATTCATTAGTGAGGGATTAGGGTTAGGGGTAGTTTAGACTTTTTCCCTCACTTAATCCCTCTATATAATGGACCCTGTACCTCTTGATTTTCATCATCTAATACAGCCCACAATTATCCCTCTAACATGGTATCAGAGCCAGATGTCCCGAGTTCGAATCCTGGCGGGCGCGATTTACAACAACAACAACCAAGCCTTTATCCCAAGCATGTTGGGGTCGGCTAGATATGAAACCCAATATCAATGAAGTAAAAGAGAGGAAGAGATATAAGAACAAGGAAAAAAGAAAAAAGAAAAGAAAAGGAAAAAGAACAAAAAGGAAAAAGAAAAAATGAAGAAAAAAGAAAAAAAAGAAAGAAAACAAGACTAGGATTCTGGCACATGAATTGCTACTTTCCATGCGGTCCTATCATGAGCTAAGTCTCTGGATACATTCCAATCTCTCAAATCTCGTTTTACCGCCTCTTCCCAGGTCAACCTTGGTCGTCCTCTACCCTTCTTAATATTTTCTCTACCTCTTAAAATCCCACTGTTAACCGGTGCTTCTGAAGGTCTCCGCTGGATATGTCCAAACCACCTAAGTCGATGTTGGACTAACTTCTCTTCAATCGGTGCCACCCCTACCCTTTCACGAATCGCCTCATTCCTTATTTGGTCTCTTCTCGTGTGCTCGCTGTTAGTAGTTGAATTCTCACTCTCATTGGAAGAGAGGATGACACTAGGAGTTGGGGCAATTTTCTTGTCTATTTCTCACACAATGCCATACCAACCCAAGGGGTTGAGGCTACATATTTATAGCTGCCATGGCAGCCAAGCATATGCCACAAAGATGCTAGTCTAAGATGCTTAGATGCTGTCCTAATATGCTGTCCTTGGCTGACACTAAGATGCTGTCCTAGTGTCCTTAATATGCTGTCCTAGTGTCCTTAGATGCTATCCTAATTGGGGCCACAAAGACCAAAGGACTAGAGTACAACAAAGACCAAGGACTAAAGTGCAACAAACTAAAGAACTAGGGTACAAGGGACTAGGGGACCAAAGACCAAAGGACTACAAGACTTATTCCAGCATTCTCCCCCTAAGTCTTGTACGTCGTCTTCTGAGAGGGTTGGACCATCCCGATCTTGGTGCGAAGTTCAATGAACTTGAGCCTCCCAAGGGGCTTCGTGAGCAGGTCCGCAAGCTGGTCATTGGTGTTGATGTAGTTCGCCTTGATGCTCCCTTCCTCCAAGCATTTTCAGATGAAGTGGTACCTCACCCGGATGTGCTTGCTCCGTTCATGGAAAACGGGATTCTTTGCCAGGGCCAGAGCGGACACGTTGTCCACCCTGAGTTCGACCACTCTAGTGTCTCTGCTGAGGAGATCACCAAGCAGTCGACTAAGCCAGAGCGCCTGAGTCGAAGCGGTGGAGGCCGCTATGTACTCGGCCTCGCAGCTGGACAGGGCCACCACCTGCTGCTTGACCGACTGCCAGCTAACGAGGCACTTGCCGAAGAAGAAGAGGATCCCGCTGGTGCTCTTGCTAGTGTCGATGTCGCCGGCGTGGTCGCTATCACTGTACCCGACAAGGTGTGCCTCCCCAGGACACCTCGGGTAGTGGAGGCCGTGATCGAGAGTCCCCGCAACATAGCGGATGATCCTCTTCACAGCCTGCTGGTGATCCGTCGTCGGTCGTTGCAGGAACCGACTAACGTAGCCGACGGAGAACGCCAAGTTCGGCCGTGTGTGGGTGAGGTAGCGAAGGCTCCCCACAAGACGCCGGTACTGCGTAGCGTCCACCTCCTCCGTCGCGCTGTCGCGGCTCAGCTTCAGCCTCTCCTCCATCGGAGTGAGAGCTGGGTTGCAGTTTGTGAGCCCAGCTAGCTCAACAATGCGCTTGGCGTAGGCGGTCTGTCGAAGTGTGATCCCGGAGTCGGCCTGGTGCACCTCAATCCCAAGGTAGAAGGAGAGAGAACCCAGGTCACTCATCTGGAAGGTGGCTTTCATCTCTTCCTTGAACGCTGCCACCTCCGCATCCTTGGTGCCGGTGATCACCAAGTCGTCGACGTAGACACCCACCAGTAGGGTGTTTCCTCCATTGCCCCGCCGGTAGATGGCCGCCGCGTGCGGGCATTGCTCGAAGCCCATCCTCTTGAGCGTGGAATCCAACTTGGCATTCCACGCCCTTGGCGCCTGACGCAAGCCATAGAGGGCCTTGCGCAGGCGCAACACCTTGCCCTCCTTGCCAGGGACCACAAACCCCGGTGGCTGGTGTACGTAGACCTCCTCCTTCAAGTCGCCGTTGAGGAACGCCGACTTGACGTCCATGTGCTGGACACGCCAGCCTTCTTGGGCAGCGAGTGCAAGAAGGAGTCGCACGGATTCCATCCGTGCCACGGGGGCAAAAGCATCGTCGAAGTCGATCCCCTCCTGCTGTACGAAGCCGCGTGCCACCCAGCGAGCCTTGTGCTTGACGATGGCACCGGCTTCATCCCTCTTCAACTTGAACACCCACTTAAGGGTGACCGCACGGTGACTGCGAGGGAGATCAGCAAGCTCCCAAGTGCGGTTCGTCTCAACCGCGTCCATCTCCGAATGCATCGCAGCACGCCATGCCGCGTGTTTCTCGGCCTCCGCAACAGACCGAGGCTCGCCGTCATCGCACGCAAGGTGCAACTGCGCCTCCAGATCTTGATCATCCAGATCATGAGGGGCCAGTCCCGGCACCGGCTGGTTGCCGAGAATGTTCTCCATCTTGCGATACCGCAACTGCTCGCCGTCGTAGCACCCGTCGAGGCGCTCCTCGTCGTGGGAGAGCGGAGTAACAAACTCCACTGGGTCGTGCTCGACACGAGCTGGGGACGGAGTGGGCGTGCCCGGAGGAGTGGCCGTCGGTGTTGGAGTGCGTGGGGTCGCCGGCTGAGGTGGAGGTGGACGGTCGGGGCTGGGGTAGACACGCTCGGTGGAGAAGAGTTGCCTACTCCCCCAACTCCCTTGAAGTGGACGTAGTCGACGATGAAGTCGTCGTGCGTCGAGGTCGAAGCGTCGTCCACCGCCTTGTCCCATGCCCATCCTCGCCCTTCGTTAAACACAACGTCGTGCGTCGTGCGCACACGCTGTGTCTCTGGGTCGACAATGCGGTAGGCCTTCGAGCCCTCCGCGTAGCCGATGAACACCCCCGGAGTGCTCCTGTCGTCGAGCTTGCTGATGTGGCCAAGCTCCTTGGCAAACACGAGGCAGCCGAAGACCCATACCAAGCCTCGTACGGCGTCCTGCCGTTGAGAGCCTTGGTGGACGAGCGGTTGAGGATGTAGACAGCCGTCACCACCGCCTCTCCCCAGAACATAGCCAGCATTCCCCTCTGCTTGAGGAGGGCCCGAGCCATCCCCACAACCGTCTGGTTGCGCCGCTCGACGACGCCGTTCTGCTGCGGGCTGTAGGGCACGGAGTAGTGGCGTTGAACACCCTCATCCGCGCAATACGACGTGAATTCAGCCGCCGTGAATTCGCCACCGTTGTCGGTGCGCAGCACACGCAGCTTGCGGCCGCACTCCGCCTCCGCAATGGCCTGCGCGCGCCTGATGGCGTTCGCAGCCTCTCCCTTGCTACCAAGGACCACGACCCACATTTAGCGGGAGAGGTCGTCGACGAGTAGCAGGAAGTAGCGTCGTCCTCCTGGTGTAGCTGGTGTCACCGGGCCACACAGGTCCCCATGAACGAGTTCGAGCCGTTCCTTAGCTCGAAAGCTCGACTGCTTGAGAAAAGGAAGCCGCCTCTGCTTCGTCAATACGCAGACGTCGCAGAACTGCTCCACGTGGTCAAGGCATGGCATGCCTCGCACCATCTCCTTGGCACTGTGCTGCTTTAGGGCCTCGAAGTGAAGATGCCCAAAGCGCTCGTGCCACTGCCATGCCTCGTCGTCCCGACGAGTGGCAAGGCAGACAGGTTGTGCTACCTGCACGTGAAGGACATAGAGTCGATTGGTGCCTCTAGTTACCTTGGCAAGAAGGCGACGACGGCGATCCCAAATCCTCATGACTCCGTCATTAATCTCCACGCGCGAACCGTTCTCATCCAGTTGTCCCAGACTGATGATGGAGTTTCTCAACGCGGGGATGTAGTAGACTCCGACGAGCAGCCTGTGCTCACCAGACTCGGCGGTGAGGATGACGGAGCCGACACCCTTGATCTCCACGCCGGAGGCGTCACCAAACTTGACAGAGCCTCGGACATTGGAGTCAAGCTCAACGAAGAACTCCCATCGACCGGTCATGTGATGGGTGGCGCCGGTGTCGAGGCACCACCCGTCAGTCTTGTCGTTGCTGGAGCCGTCGCCGAGAAAGCGTGTGCTCTTGGCTCATCAAGATGAAGGAGAGCCGCTGCGGTCGATGCCACTAGAGGTGGCTTGATGCTTCCGTATGCCAGAAGCAAAGCTGGCTCCTCCTCTACCTGTGCCACGTGGGCCTCCTTCTCCACTTGTGCCACGTGGGCCTGGCCACGTCGTGGCTGTCGACACTCCCTGGCCCAATGACCAAGCTTGCCACGGTTGTGGCAGGTGTCGTCTCGTGTCGGCTTGTGGTTGCCGACGGTGCCGCCCTGGGCGCCTCCGCGGGCGCCACCCTCGGTACGTCCGCGTGCCCTGGCCTGGGTACCTCCCCGCCCCTTGTGCGACTTGCCGCGCTTGCGGCCGCCTGTCGAGGAAGAGGACTCCCCCTTCTTCCGGTCACCCTGGCCAGCCTCCCACTGCTCGCGAGTGAGGTGAAGCTTCCCGCCAATGGTGATAGGCCTCGAGAGAGGTTGTGGTTCGTCGTTGTCGACGACCTTGAGGCGACCTATCGCCTCTTCGATCGACATCGTGGAGAGGTCCAGCAGAGACTCGATCGAGCGAGCGATCTGCTTGTACTTCTCGGGGATGCACCGAAGGAGCTTCTCGACAGCTCTCTCTTCGTTGTAGGTGTCGTCGCCGAACTGCACCAACTTCTGCAACAAAGTGTTGAGACGGAGAGCAAAGTCATCAACGTCCTCACCTGGCTTAAAGGCCAGGTTCTCCCACTCCTTGCGAAGCGCCTGCAGTGTGGACTTGCGGGCGCGGTTGCTGCCGATACGTGCTGCAGCGATGGCATCCCATGCCTCCTTAGCAGTCCGCTTCATGGAAAGCGAGAACTGCATCTCGGGCGGGACTGCAGCAATGAGGGCATGCAACGCTCGTCGATCCTCGTAGTAGTCGACGTCGCCGTACTGAACTGCTTCCCACATGTGTCGCACCTGGAGCCGTACCCTCATCACCGCGGCCCACTCGACGTAGTTGGTCTTGGTGAGGGTAGGCCACCCACCGCCGGGACCGGCATCCCTGACAATGGCCTGGACCCCGTGGTGTCCATGGTACCTGTCCGGGGAGGGAGAACCGCGCCGCCTGTAATGGCCGCGTTCTCCGTCGACCCAGCCGCCGCCGCCGGGAGCGCCACCGGCGCGTCCGCGCCCGTCTGGGCTGCGGCTGTCGCGCCCATGGGGGCGCGCGGCTGCTCACTGCACCTCTCGTGCTCGCGCCGCCTCCCTCACCGGCCTGAGCTCATCGTCGACGCCGCCGTCGATAGAGCCGTTGGAGCTACTGCCGCGCAGAGCCTCCAGCTCCGCTGCCGTCGCACGCGCTACAGCCGCCGCCGCCGCTGCTTCCACTTCCGCCCTTGCTGCTGCCAGTTCCGCCGCCGCCAACCTTGCCGCCATTGCCGCCGTCGCCGCAGTCTCTGCCGCCGCTCGCTCGCGCTCCTCAGCCGCGGCGACCTCCGTCTGCCGCGCGCTCGAGGCGACCGAGCGCTGAGACTGTCCGTCGGACATGGCGCACTAGTGGGGAAGGGCTGTTGTGTGTGGAAGACAAGCTGCTGCTCGTCTGTGCAGGAGAGGAATGAGCTGGAACAGCCGGTGTTCCTGTTGCCGGTTGCGGACAGAGAGAGGTGTGGGAAGGGGATGAGCAGGAGATGTTTAAGCTATAGGATAGAACGGCTCTGATACCAGATGTTAGTAGTTGAATTCTCACTCTCATTGGAAGAGAGGATGACACTAGGAGTTGGGGCAATTTTCTTGTCTATTTCTCACACAATGCCATACCAACCCAAGGGGTTGAGGCTACATATTTATAGCTGCCATGGCAGCCAAGCATATGCCACAAAGATGCTAGTCTAAGATGCTTAGATGCTGTCCTAATATGTTGTCCTTGGCTGACACTAAGATGTTGTCCTAGTGTCCTTAATATGTTGTCCTAGTGTCCTTAGATGCTATCCTAATTGGGGCCACAAAGACCAAAGGACTAGAGTACAACAAAGACCAAGGACTAAAGTGCAACAAACTAAAGGACTAGGGTACAAGGGACTAGGGGACCAAAGACCAAAGGACTACAAGATTTATTCCAGCACTCGCACATCCACCGTAGCATGCGCATCTCTGCGACACTCATTTGTTGGACATGTTGCCGTTTAATTGGCCAACATTCCGCCCCATAGAGCATCGCGGGTTTGATCACCATCCTATAGAACTTCCCTTTTAGCTTTTGTGGGACTTTCCTATCACATAGGATTCCAGAGGCTTGTCGCCATTTCATCCACCCGACCTTGATCCTGTGGCAAACATCCTCATCAATATCGCCATTGCTTTGCAACACTGATCCTAAGTATCGGAAAGAGTCCCTTCTAGGTACTATTTGTCCTTGTAGACTAACATTTCCCTCTTCACGACCAACACCACTAAAGTCACACCTCATATACTCGGTTTTGGTCCTACTAAGTCTAAACCCCTTGGACTCTAAGGTTTGTCTCCATAACTCTAATTTCTTATCAATACCATCTCTAGTTTCATCTACCAGCACTACATCATCGGCAAAGAGCATGCACCAAGGGATATCCCCTTGTATATCCTTTGACACCTCATCCATCACCAAGGAAAAGATGTATGGGCTCAAAGCTGATCCTTGATGTAGTCCTACCGTGATAGGAAATGTATCAGGCTCACTATCATTTACGCGCACACTTGTCCTAACATTATTGTACATATCCTTGATAAGGGTAATGTACTTTGTTGGCACTTTATGTTTCTCTAGTGCCCACCACATGACTAACATTGGTATCTTGTCGTACGCCTTCTCCAAGTCGATGAACACCATATGCAAGTCCTTTTGCTCCCTATATCTCTCCATAAGCTGACGAAGCAAGAAAATCGCCTCCATTGTAGACCTCTCAGGCATAAAACCAAACTGGTTTTTAGTGACATTGGTCACTTTCCTCAGGCGGTGTTCAATCACTCTCTCCCAAAGCTTCCTAGTATGACTCATAAGCTTAATACCTCGATAATTAGTACAACTTTGAATATCTCCTTTATTTTTGAAGATAGGTACTAATATACTTTTTCTCCATTCTTCAGTCATCTTGTTTGACTGAAAAATGTAGTTGAATAGCTTTGTGAGCCATACTATTGCCACGTCCCCGAGGCATCTCCACACCTCAATAGGGACATCGTCAGGGCCGAGGGCCTTTCCTCCTTTCATCCTTTTTAAGGCCTCCTTAACCTCAAACTCTTGTATCCTCCGCACGAACCGCCTGTTGGAGTCATCCAACTCAACCAAAGTGCTCCCGTTCCCATCATTGAATAGCCCATTAAAGTAATCACACCATCTATTCTTAATCTCTTCATCCTTCACTAGAATGCGGTCAGTCTCATCTTTGATGCATTTAACTTGATTGAGATCCCTCATCTTTCTCTCACGGATTTTTGCTACCTTGTATGTGTCCTTTTCACCTTCTTTTGTCTCTAGTCTCTCATATAACTTATCATAGGCCTGTCCTCTTGCTTTACTCACAGCCCGCCTTGCATTCTTCTTAGCCTCTTTATACTTAAGCATGTTGCTTGCGCTTCTATCATTATGCCAACTCTTGTAACACTCCTTCGCCTTAATGGCCTTTTGTACATCCTCATTCCACCACCAAGTGTCTTTATCTACAAGTTTCTTCTCTTTTGTCACACCGAACACCTCACTAGCTACTTTCCTAATGCAAGTGCCATCTTCACCCACATACTATCTGCATCTCCATTTTTTGCCCAGGGTCCTTCTGTGATCATCCTATTTTTAAAGCATTCTTGTGATTCTCTTTTCAACTTCCACCACTTTGTTCTTGTGATTTTGACACCTTTTTCCCGCAAAGAACATGTATAGAAGCGAAAGTCAACTACCACAAGCTTATGTTGTGTCACAACACACTCGCCGGGGATCACCTTACAATCTAGACACTCCCGTCTATCCCTTCTCCTAGTGAGGATAAAGTCAATCTGGCTAGAGTGTTGGGCACTACTAAAGGTCACTAGGTGAGATTGGCTCTTCCTAAAGAGGGTGTTAGCTACCAACAGATCATAGGCTATAGCAAAGTCTAGAATGTCCTTACCCTCTTTATTTCTATCGCTGCATCCAAAGCCTCCATGTACTCCCTCAAATCCTAGGTTAGTTGCACCCACGTGACCATTGAGATCTCCCCCTATGAGGAGTTTCTTGGTTATTGGTACACTACTAACCATATCCTCCAAGTCCTCCCAAAATTGTCTCTCAGCACTCATGTTGAGCCTCACTTGTGGGGCATAAGCACTAATGACGTTCAAGACAATGTCCCCAATTACTATCTTGATTAAGATGATCCTATCCCCTCGTCTTCGAACATCCACTACTCCATCCTTAAGACTCTTATCTATTAGAACACCTACGCCATTCCTAGTCCTAGCCGATCCATAATACCAAAGCTTGAAACCGGTATTCTCGACTTCTCTCGCCTTTTGACCCGCCCATCTAGTCTCTTGTACACAAAGGATATTTACTCGTCTCCTAATGACAACATCTACTAACTCACGTAGCTTCCCCGTCAAGGATCCTACATTCCAACTACCCACCCGAAATCTATGTTCCTCGGCTAGCTTCCTTACGCTCTGCACCCGTCGAGTAAGATGCAAAGACCCTTGCTCACTTATCACTACATCTGGGCGATGATGTAGCGCGCCACTAAGGTGGTGGCGATCCGGCCCTTGCTCATTTAACACCATATCTGGGTTCCGATATGGCGCGCCACTAAGGCGGTGGCGATCCGACCCTTGCCCACTTAACACCATACCCGGGTTCCGATATGGCGCGTCGCTAAGAGGGTTACGCGCCAACGAATTTCTATTGGGTTTCATTTCCATGAGAATGGCTAAGTGTAGTTGTTGGCTCGCCAAGTTTATCACAACCCCTCCTCCTTTACCCGGGCTTGGGACCGGCTATGTCATTACAACATAGGCGGAGTTATTAAAATAAATTGCAGCCGACTCATATTCCACGTTTGCGGCCCAAGAGAGCCTGCACGTGATGGAGATTGTTGAAATACAAGTGAATTGCCCACCCTTCCCTATCAGCTTAAGTTGATGGGGTCAATCTGTCGGTGCATAGTAGCTTAATATGGTTTCGGCCTAATTAGGATCCTAACCCTAATGACTCCTTCACAGCCGCCACCGCCCTGGGCCAGCGCTGCCGGCGTCGCCGCTGCCCACGCTGGCACGCTACCCGTCGCTTCTTCACAGCCGCCGTCTCCTCTCTGGCCCAGCGCCGCTGCAGCCGCCGGCGCCTCCGCTGCTCCTGATTTCGCCTCTGCGGATCTCGATGCAGCCGCCGGTGCTCCACCGCACAGCCATGCCGCCGGCGCCCAACCCCGCCTCCCTGTTGTCCCGTCTGACTTCGGGATGCCGCCGTAGGGCCACAGCCAGCCGGTGCTGCACTCGCCTGCCGCCGCTGCCGCCCCTTGGGCTGCCGCCGCCGCCACCCCTCGAGCCGCCGCCGCCGCCTCTGCAGCCCCCCACAACAGCGTCGCCTGGCCTGCTGCTGCCCCTTGGGCCGCCACCCCTGCAGCACCCCACGACGGCGCCGCCTGGCCTGCAGCCGCAGCCGCCCCTTGGGCCGCCGCCCCTGCAGTCCCCCACGACGGCGCTGCCTGGCCCGCAGCTGCCGCCACCCCTCGGGCCGCCGCCCCCGCCTGGCCCGCAGCCGTAGCCGCCCCATCGCCACCGCTAGTGCCGCCGCCCCTGCAGCCCCCCACGACGGCGCCGCCTGGTCCGTAGCCGCCGCCGACCCCTGGACCGCCGCTGCCGCTGCACCATGGGACGTTGCCGCAGCAGCCAAGGCGCACGGGGGGGGGGGGGGGGGGGGGGGGGCTTCCGCTGCTGCCTTGGAAGGTGCGTCTCTGAGGGGGGAGCGGCCACCTACCTCCCTCGGCCGGCCGTCGATTCTGTTCAGGGAGGTGCTGTCGCCCCCCCCCTATGTCGCTGGCCTCTTCCTTCAGCACCATGCACCCTCGGGGGGGGGGGGGGGGGCTTCCGCTGCTGCCTTGGAAGGTGCGTCTCTGAGGGGGGAGCGGCCACCTACCTCCCTCGGGCCGGCCGTCGATTCTGTTCAGGGAGGTGCTGTCGCCCCCCCCCCCCCTATGTCGCTGGCCTCTTCCTTCAGCACCATGCACCTTACTCCACTAGGTGCCGACTGGATAGTTGGCTCCGGAGCGTCATACCATACCACTCCAAATGCTGGTACACCCTTTTCCACCCACCCTCCCAATCCCTCTTTTCCTTCATCTATTGTTGTTGGGAATGGGTCTGTTCTTCCGGTCACCTTAGTAGGTGATTCCGGTCTCCCGTGTTCTTTCCAGCTTAAAAACATTCTTGTCGCTCTGGATAACATTCTTGTCACTCTTCCTTCAGCACCATGCACCCTCGGGGGGGGGGGGGGGGGGGGGGCTTCCGCTGCTGCCTTGGAAGGTGCGTCTCTGAGGGGGGGAGCGGCCACCTACCTCCCTCGGCCGGCCGTCGATTCTGTTCAGGGAGGTGCTGTCGCCCTAAACCCTAAACCCTAAACCCTAAACCCTAAACCCTAAACCCTAAACCCTAAAACCCTAAACCCTAAACCCTAAACCCTAAACCCTAAACCCTATGTCGCTGGCCTCTTCCTTCAGCACCATGCACCTTACTCCACTAGGTGCCGACTGGATAGTTGGCTCCGGAGCGTCATACCATACCACTCCAAATGCTGGTACACCCTTTTCCACCCACCCTCCCAATCCCTCTTTTCCTTCATCTATTGTTGTTGGGAATGGGTCTGTTCTTCCGGTCACCTTAGTAGGTGATTCCGGTCTCCCGTGTTCTTTCCAGCTTAAAAACATTCTTGTCGCTCTGGATATCATTCAAAACTTGCTTTCTGTCTGTCGTTTTACCACTGACAACAATGTTTACATTGAATTTGATCCATTTGGTTTGTCTGTAAAGTATCTTTCTACCCGACGACCTCTTTTTCGATATGATAGCTCAGGGCCCCTGTACACACTTCGACTTCCTACTTCCGCTGCATCATCGCCTTTTGCTTTAACTACGACAGCTTCATCCACCATTTGGCATCGCCGGCTTGGCCACCCTGGTGCAGATGCTATGTCGAAGTTGTCCAGTACTTTTGTTATCTCGTGTTCTAAAGGCACACATTACTCCTTACGTCATGCTTGTCAGTTTGGTCGCCATGTTCGGCTTCCTTTTCCCACTTATGTGACTCATGTTGAGCACACATTTGATCTTATACACTGTGATTTATCGACATCACCCATTACCAGTGTATCGGGCTTTAATTATTACTTGGTGATCATTGATGATTTTTCTCACTTTTCCTGTACTTTTCCATTACGATTGAAGTCTGAGACTTTCGTTACTCTTTCTCACTTCTTCGTTTGGATTTCCACTCAGTTTGGACGCACCATCTGAGCTATCCAGTGTGATAACGGACACGAGTTCGATAACTCTGCTTCGTAACTTTCTCTCCGCACATGAGGTACAACTACGCATGTCTTGTCCGTATACCTCTCAAAACAGCAAGGCAGAGCTAATGATTCGCACCACCAATGATGTCATGCGCTCCCTGATGTTCCAGGCATCAGTTCTAGCCTGATACTGGGTGGAGGCTCTCCATACTACCACACTTCTGATTAATTGCCTTCCTACTAAGGCGATTTGTGCCTCCGCCTCCTACTTCGCTTTATATGGCACCGATTTTCTTTACGATCACCTTCGAGTCTTCGGGTGCGCTTGCTACCCTAACCTTTCCGCCACAGCACCGCATAAGCTTACGCCCTGCTCGACACGGTGTGCTTTTTTCTAGGTATTCCCTTGATCATATGGGGTACCGGTGCTTAGGTCTCATTACTCACCGCCTTTTGATCTCTCGGCACGTCGTCTTCGACGAGTCCTCCTTTCCCTTCTGCACCACCTCTTCCGTTCCATCACAGAGCTGGATTCCCTTTTTCCCACTGACCCCGAGGCTGCTCCCCAGCTGCCTTGGCCTCTTTCTTCTGTAGGTTCGACACGCACTACGCCTGCGCCACCTGCTGCACCACGTGCGGCATCGACGCCTCCAGCGTCACCTGCTGTACCTCGGGTGGCCCCGACGTCACCAGTTGTGCCACGCGCGGCATCGACGTCTCCGGCATCACCTGTTGCGCCTCGAGTGATCCCTACGTCACCAGCTGCGTCACGCGCAGCCTCGGCTTCCCCGACGTCACCTGCAGCGAGGTCGATGTCCCCGACGTCACCTGTCGCACCAGGCGCAGCACCGACGACGACCCCGAGTTCTCGCTTCGCCGACCCCGCACTTGTCTACCAGTGACGAGCGCGGGACGGAGCCCCAGCTCCAGCTACGCCACGCGCGGCACCAGAGCCCTCTACACCAGTCGTCGCGCCACGCGCGGCCTCGAGACCCACTCTCGTCTACCCACGACGAGAGAAGGTGGTTGTACCCGAGCGCTCGGTGTACAACCCTCCTCTCCACAGGGATCCTGGTCACGTCTACCTGATGGTGACCCGACGTGCGTTCGATAGTCTCCGGTCGGTTGAGCGCTTCTCCGGAGCTGTCTTCTCGTCGACGACGTCTCCACCGACCGACTCCCCTTCGATCTCACCCATATTGACTTCCGTCTGTAGCGCTCTCACCGACCCTAACTGGCGCCACGCTATGGAGGAAGAGTATGAGGCCCTACTTGTCAACCGGACCTGGGACCTGGTTCCCCGCCCCGGTCGTGGCAATGTTGTCACGGGCAAGTGGGTATTCACACATAAGAAGGCGGACGGTACCTTGGAGAGGTACAAGGCTCGGTGGGTACTTCGGGGCTTCACTCAGCGCCCTGGAGTCGACTACGACGAGACCTTCAGCCCGGTGGTGAAGCAGGCGACGGTTCGTACCATTCTGTCGCTAGCTCTCGCGCGTTCTTGGCCCGTCCACCAGTTGGACGTCAAGAATGCTTTCCTCCACGGTACACTGACCGAGACGGTGTACTGCAGTTAGCCGACATGATTTGTTGACTCAGCTCATCTAGACATGGTCTGTAAGCTGAACAAATCCCTGTACGGTCTGAAGCAGGCACCGAGAGCCTGGTATAGCCGGTTCGCCTCCTTGGTCTCACAGGGGTTCGTCAAAGCTAAGTCGGACACTTCGCTGTTTGTCTATCGTCGTGGCAATGACACTGCTTACCTTCTACTGTACGTCGATTGACATTGTCCTGACAGCGTCCAGTCCGGCTCTTCTTCGGCGCACTATTTCTGGTTTACAGCAGGAGTTTGCTATGAAGGACCTGGGCCGCCTCCACCACTTCAAGGATATTGCGGTCGAGGACCGACCAGGCGGCTTGTTCCTTCACCAGCGACAATATTGCCTGGATATCCTCCAGCGAGCGGGCATGGCTGAGTGCAAGTCGTGCTCCACTCCAGTGGATACTCAGGCGAAGCTCTCCGCTACCGACGGGACACCCGTCACTGACCCCACTGCTTACAGGAGTCTTGCAGGTGCTCTTCAGTACCTCACCTTCACCAGGACGAACATCTCCTATGCGGTTCAGCAGGTGTGCCTCCACATGCATGACTTGAGGGAGCCGCACCTCACCAATGTGAAGCGGGTTCTTCGGTACCTTCGTGGCACCCTCGACTACGGCCTCCTTCTTCGACGTGACGCGACCTCTGAGCTGGTCGTGTACACCGACGCTGACTGGGCAGGCTGCCCAGACACTCGCCGGTCTACCTCTGGGTACGTCGTCTTCCTTGGCGGTAACTTCGTCTCTTGGTTCTCGAAGCGATAACCCGTGGTGTTACGTTTGAGTGCTAAGGCGGAGTATCGCGCCGTGGCTGACGGCGTGGCTGAGACTTTCTGGCTTCAGCAGCTGCTTTAGGAGCTCCACACTCCCGTTGCCAGGAGCACCCTGATCTACTGCGACAACGTCAGCGCCGTGTACCTCTCCACCAACCCGGTCCAGCATCAGCGCACGAAGCATGTGGAGATCGACCTCCATTTTGTTCGTGAGCGGGTTGCACGTGGCGAGGTTCGGGTACACCATGTTCCGACGACGACGCAGTTCGTCGACATCTTCACGAAGGGCCTCCCGTCATCGTTGTTCTCTAAGTTTCGGTCCAGTCTCAACATCTGAAGTGGCTAGATGTTGTGACCGCGTGGGGTGTTAGACTCTGTAATTACATGGGTAACACAGGGTCGGTTTAGTCATTAGTGAGGGATTAGGGTTAGGGGTAGTTTAGACTTTTCCCCTCACCTAATTCCTCTATATAATGGACCCTGTACCTCTTGATTTTTATCATCTAATACAGCCCACAATTATCTAGGTAATACTTTCGACGTTCATCCAGGCTGTAGTCGGAGTCGGAGCCCTCCCCCCTGATCGTAGAGGACCTTCAACGCCTGCTTGGCGTCCTGGAACTCCATCTTTTTGTCGTTGCTGACCTCTGCGTCAGCCTTCTGCTTGCCCTCCCGTTGGCAGGAGGTTGCACTGTCTTGGCGCTGCTGCTGGAGCTCGCGGAAGCGCTTCGCCAGCTTTCTGATCTCGCAGCACTCGCTTGCGCTGCGCCGCTTGGAGTTGTGGACCGGGTACTGCTGATTGTCGTCGTCACTGTCGGACGGCTGTAATGGACACTTGTCGGTGTGCGGTCCCCGGCCCTCTACAGCTGCTACTGCTGCCGCAGTGGGGGCTCCGGCCAGCAGCTTGTCCTTTCCACCAGGCGGCGTGAGGCTGCGCAAGGAGAGGGTGCGTGGGAGCCAAGCGACGGGGGTGAAAGCGCCAGGTGAATCGGAGGCACACAGAGAGCGCTTCAACGTTTTCCTGTTACTCGACGGTCTACGCCGCGTCCTCGGCCACCACCCTCTCGAGCTCAAGGCGGGCGTGGCTAGCCCGAATCCGACGTGGCCTGACGTGAATCCCACTGGTTGGGGTGAATCTCAGCGAGCCTGAGGCGAATCTCGACAGAGGCGGTGTGGTCCGGGTTAGACTCACGCTGGTCGTCCTGGTGGTAGTCCAGGTCCAGGTCGCGTCGAGTCCTCTAGCGCCAACGCTTGGCCATCAGCACCGGCGGAGGGAGGTAGTGGAGCAACCCTAGGTGGCTCGATCCGGGGGAGCTCACGGTGGCTGGGGTGACGCAAGTGGCGGCAATTGTGCAAAGAAGGCTGCGGTGGTGCTCGTGACCGGGAATAGGAGGCGGCGGGTGAAGTTGTTGTGGGAGCCAGTCAGGACACTCAATTAGAGTTTCGAGCTGGGCTAGTCGGGCTGCCTGGGCTGAGCAAGAACTGTTCTTGGACTAGGCTTGAAGACTGGCTTGTGTTATTTGTAAAAGCCACTCGAAGTGTAAGATTGTCTATTAATTTACTAAACGTACATAGAACGTGTACGCAATATGGAGGGTAAATCAATAGTGCTGCAATGTCCCCTGTTAACGGAGACCAATTATACAACATAGGCTCTAACGATGAAGGTTTTTTTATGGCACGGGGGTATGGGAAGCTGTTGAGGTGACGAAGAGCAATGTTGATCCAAAGCAACATCAGTTGGCTCTTGCGGCTATCTATCATGCTATTGGTGAAGACACACTTATGCGAATTTTCAAGAAGGAGAACGAGAAGCATGGGAGTTGATCAAGATCAAGTTTTTGGGTGAAGAACACGTGATGGAAGCAAGAATTCAAACTCTTCAGAACGTGTTTGATTTGATGCACATGAATGAAGGAGACTCCATCGACGATTTTGCCACAAGAGTGATGATCATCATCACAAAGATTCGTGGTCTCTGAGGAAAATGACGCGGACCCGTCAACCGACAGTCCACTCGCCCGGGAATCGCATTGGGTGGTGCCGTGTTGTGCGGCACCCAACAGCACACATATGAGGAACAATGTATTACATAAAACAATAGCGGAAGCTTACAAATTTTTCTTTGTAAATACTTTACATCAAGTAACTACAGCGGAAGTCTACATCAACTCACGTCGAATATCTAAGAGCACTCGAGATGAAGTCCAGCCCGCGGACTCCTCTTGCTAGCAACACGAAGACAATAGCAGCGGCTGGGTTCTCCCTGTGTTAAACGACTAGTCTCCGAGTCTCACCGGACAACCTTTTTTCAGCATCGATGTTAACCTGCAAAACCACTTATATAGCAAGCGTGAGCACATAGGCTCAGCAAGTCTGACCCGTCTCTCCTAAACAAGAAACTCTACATGCACGACGGTTGCAATTGGGTCGGCTACATTTGCATAAAGGACTCGCCTAAAGTTGATCCTTAACTTTCAGGTTTTTAGCCTCATTGTGCAGACCTTGAGCCGAAAAGCATCGCAACTCCACAATCAAACAAGAAACGCTTTGTTACGATGCTCCTTGCACAAAGTGAAAGTAAAGTTTAATGAGCCTATCTCTAATTCAATCATGGTTGCAATACAAGTTATAGCACAGCCTTATCAAGTTCGAAAGAATAACCAGTTCAGTTCTTACTACGTCAAGACGCAGTGGGCAAGTATGCTCATATGACCGCGAGCGACGGTGATTTGAATCATTACACGCCCGGACTACACGACACGTACACCCGTACTCCGAGTTGCCGGCAGCAACCTCGACTGACGTTGTACGCGGCCATCTTTCCCAAGATCTTCCACATTGGACGCAGTCCAACTGCCCCGAGTACGCAAGCTCCCTCAAGGTACATACCCGCTATGGTATGTTCTTGAGCGAGTTACCTCCTGCTACCCTGACGCCGAAAGCCTAAGGCAGTTGGAAAAGTTCCACTATGGATCTCCCAAGGTACATCGGTTTCCTGGGTTCCATATAGCCAGTATGTGCCCGGTACACAACTCAAACTTGTCCAACAGGGCCAAGCACGGACGGGCCTTAACCGACACAGGCAGGGCTATGCACGCATGGCCTGCAACCTGCTGCATCTAAACCTCCCTGCCCGGTCTCCATTTCTTAAGTGTGAACTTTCCTCATCTTTTCTAATTCGGACCCGTCCCGAGTAAACCAGTTCTAAACTCGCGAGTAGATTCCAACTACTCGTCTTCTACCGGACCTTTTCTACTAACATTAGCGTAGCCAAATTCCCTCGAGGAGTTGCTATTCTACCCTTTCTCTTTTAGGTGTTTCTGGTCATGCAAGTGGGGTTTTCAAATATCATCTAGACGTAATGCAATCAACGATGCAAAGCTATGATCTCTACAAATGAAAATGCTTTATAAAACTGTTCAAATGCAAACCGGGGTTTGCCTGTTTTGCAGGTGACTACTGTTACAATCAGTTAGTGACGATCACTTGGAGCTTGATCACTTGATTTCCTCCCTCCTTGATCTTCACCTCAAGTTCTTCTCACCTTCTTCACGTATATGCTACACGATATGATCATGCATATGTATTTAATTGAAAAGCTTTTGCTCATAAGATCAAATGACCATTTTAAAACTGGAACTTTGTTTAAGAATTTAAAAATGACATTGGTGCTAGTGGTTTGGGTTGGGTTTAAACACTAAGATCAATTATTAAGTGCTTTTCCCACTTAAGTGTTGATCACCTTAAGAGATCACACATGACAGTGGTGATCAGAGCTCTAATGGAGCTGAGAATTTTCATGTGAGTTCCTGGTCACAAGAAAGTCTTTTGGACCAAAATTTAGCACTTTTCATCGAATGGTTTATTCAGAATAATTCTCTAAGTGTTTAGTCAATGATGAATTAATTCTGAGGTAACACTCATGTTCATGTCAAACTCAGTGAACCACAATTTCAATTATAGTTCATAGAGTCTACATGAATTTTCCTAAAATTTTTGGAGCTAAGAATTTCCCAGAACTGAATTTACAAGTCTTGGAAATTCTCTGAAAATGTTTTTTGTATTCATTTGAATACAGGAACTTACAATCTGAATTACCCTGATCAATCCAACTCCAAATGAGCTGAAACTTTTACAGAAGTCTAATAACACCCTAAAGAATATTCTGGCAAAATTTGAGGATTTTTGAATAAACCAAACTCCCTCTAAAATTCTTTTGCTGAAAAGCTTTAAAGAATTTTCCAGAATTAAATAAAGACTTTCATACAAATTGGGTTGCATATTTGGATAGAGTTTGTCAATCTGAATCTAACCCAATTTGAATCACTAAATTTGGAGGTTCCTAGCAAAAGTTATGCTCTTCTAAAGTTTGGGGAAAAATCTGGGATTTGAATAAATCCGGGGAAAAGTTTCAACCTGACTGTGGGCCATGGGGCACGTGTCAGTCACCTGGAGGGCGCCACACGGGGCCACAGGGTTAATTCCCGCGCGGTTACGATCGATCCCGCGCCACAGAATATCCAGCCCGTTTTCCTCGAGTCGCTGACACGCGGGCCCAGGGAGGTCGTCTTCCACCTCTCGCTCCCGTGCGATTCCGCCGCCGGGCTCGCCGGAGAAGCTCCGGGATCAGTCGTCCGGCCATCTCAACTGCTGAAACTCGCCGCTAGCCCCTAGTTCAAAGTGAGGAACACGCTGGTGGGGTTTGCTCGAGCCGGTAGGGCTCTCAAACTAGCCCGCGACGGCGCAACGGTTCGGACGAAGTCCGGCGACGTCGCCCCGACGCCCTAAGCCTTCTAGGCTTCAGTTTCCAAGCTCTAGAGCACCGGCGGACACTAAGGAACATCGACATGGGAATACAATGGCTCGGAAACGGTTCTAAATTAGGGTTCACCGTGCACCCGAACCTTTCCGCCATAGCCGCCGTCACAAAGACTGGAAATACGTCGTGCACAGTGTGTTTCATGCGGGGTTTCAAAAGCAAACTAGGGCGTCCTTACGTCTAGCCCTCATGTGCGAAGTTTCGGGCTATCTAGACCTTAATCAACTGGGAATTTCTCGGAAACGTACCGGAAGGTCGGTTTGCACCGATCGGGAGAGATTCTCGAAATTCCCTGTCGACGATCCACGGTTGATCCTGAGCTTCGGGGTGAGTTTCCTGGACGTCGCGCGCGCCCAGAGATGGCCTAGCTCGGTCGTAACAAGCCGCGGTTGAAGCTGCCCATGAGAGCACTTGCTCTCGGTTCTATGGTGGCTGCCGTGGAAACTCGCCGTTCTCGGTGCAGAGAGCGTGAATCCGCTCGGTGATGGCTCGGGGATGTTGTGGGGTGTTCTGCGGTGCAGTTTTGCTGCTCAGCTGCGGCTGGCACAAGCGCTAGGTGGTGGTCGATCGACCGAGAGCTCGGCGGCAGTTCTCGGTTGATTTCTCGCGCGAGGAAAGGAAGAACAACGTGGCTTCGGGGCTTCGGTGATGAGAGGGAGAAGGAGCCCGACAGAGGGTAATAAAGCCCTGGGTGAGGCGGTTCCCACGGGGAGGCGGTCGCCCGAGGCGGTGAGCGCCGCTGTCGGCTCTGCCGATTGCTTCACGTGGGAAGTAAGCAAAACAGAGACTGTGGACTTCAGATCTTTTGCAATTTCAGTGCTCCCAATGACATGTGGGACCCACTGATCAGTCCTCCTTATCCCCTCTCGAAATATCTCCCAAGTTTGAGTGTTGAGTGAATTCAATTGTGGGAATTCAAATCTGGTATGCATTTGGATAATTGGGCAAGTTTCATCCAAATTCAAATGAGTGTTTGAATTCTTTATCATTTAAAGTCCATTTTGGAAAAATGGGTTGCAAACCATTTCCATAAATCATGAAACTTTGCACACCCCCTAATTTGGACTCAAGGAATCCAAATATGAAATCTGATTTTTATTTTGGCTGTTGCAAATGAGATTTGTAGCACAACAGTTTAGAAATTCCTAGTGTTGCTCTCATTTGAATTTTGGGTTTGAACAATTGTTCTAAATCTGATTTTTGCTTCCTCACACATATGGGAACTTCCCATCCTTGTTTTAGACCCCTCTAGGGTTCCAAGTTCTCAAATAAACTTTTGACTTGTGTGAAGAAAAGCCCTCATGTGTGTTATCACATGTGGAAAAGTTTTAACAAGTCCCAATTTTCATACATATGAAACCAACTTTTGCAAATAAGTGTTTCTTTGTATTCATAATTTTGGGACCATTACAGAAAAGTTGAAGAAAGCTACATCGTGAAGAAATTGCTGCGAGCTCTACCTTCAATTTTTTTCACATTGCATCCACCATTGAGCAATTTGTGGACTCGGAAGATTATGATTGTGGAGGGACTCGTTGACAGAATCAAGGCACTTGAGGAACGTGTATATGGCTTCAACAACCAAGAGCATGAAGAAAGACTCATTTTAACAAGAGAGGAGTGGAGAGCAAGAGAAGCAAAGGGTGGAGAGAAGCTGAGGAGTGGAAAGCTCAACAGAAAAAGGATGGCGCTCAGAAGAAAAAGAAATTTGATAAGTCAAAGATCCAATGCTACAATTGCCGGAAGCGTGGACACTTTGGCATTGAGTGTCTCAAAGACAAGGAAGATGAGAAGGCGTTCTACGCGACAGAGGAAACTTTGTTGTGAGATCACATTAAAGTATGCTCAGGATGATGTGTTCATCCCAGGGGATGATGTGTTTAACCCTAAAATTCGTGTACGGGATGATGTGTTCGTTCCAAGAGATGATGTTCGTCTCATAGGTGTTAGTGTACGAAATGATGTGTTCATCTCAGAGATGATATGTTCATCTCATGGTCGTGTAGTGTGATGTGTCCATCCCAAAAGTGTATGTAGAGTGGAAGTGTATCTCCGTCCTAATTTGTGTGATCTAGAAAAACAGGATTAGGAGGTAACTGTTAGATATAGTCCTGTTTTTCTAGATTAGGATATAGTTAGAGATAGAATCTAAATCTATCTCAAGTTCAGTTTTATCCTAGTCGGTAAATGGTAGACAATCAGATAGAGATCTGTTTACCGTTTAGTCTGTCTAAATGGTGTTTAAACGGATTAAACGGTTTATACTGTAGGTTCACTATTACAACAAGTAAAATATATAACTTTAATCTATAAATTCCCGCATTCACAACTAAAGGACATAACTTGCGTTGGATCACATTGAGGTTATTTGGATCAATTAGAACCCCTTACTCCAATTGAGTTTTAGCAGTTATGCAACACGCAAATATGCAAATCTATAGGTTGATAAAAGATGCAACTCTTAGGTGCCATATGTATACTCTCTGTTTCTCAGATGAGAGAGCGTGCGCGGGGCGTGCGCCGTGTAGGGGCTCGGGCGCAGGGGGTGGGGTCGACCAAGTTGTGCGCTGGCGGTGGTCAACGGCGGACAACTTCGATTGCAAGCCGGAGGGGAAGGGGCGTATCTGGTGGCGGCAAATCGAAGATTACAGCAAACCCGTGTCGGCAGAAGCGATAGGAATTTCTAGAGCACCAAAGTGATCTTAATTTTTGATAAATTTTCTTTAATTAATCTTGAATGATATGGTTATATACAAATGTCTAAAGTTACTTAACAAAGCATCTTTTCAACTAATTTTCCTAAGTCAAATATGTTTAGATAGTGTCCAGCTAATATATAGGAATATGAATTTTTGAGTTCAATTGAAATTTGTTATATATATATAACCAAGAGTATTCTTATCTTCTTACAGCTAGGTAAAGGCTGACTTTATTTTAAAAAACTAAAAATAAAATCACAAACCGAAAAAAATAAGATAAAATCACAAATAGAACTCAAAATATGAGTCTTCGAGTGCGTGCAGCTTAACAGACCGAGAGAACCTAGTTCTAACATTTTCACTTCTCCTAAACGGGTCAAAAACATTAAACATGTTTAAACATGAATAGAAACCGTTTCATTTAATCCGTTTACAACGTTTAAACAGTCGTTGACCTGTTTAAACAGGTCAACTGTTTACATGACCGTTTAGGGCCTAAACTACACAACAAGTGTTTGTTTATCGTTTAAACCCGTTTAAACGATCGTTTAATGTCGTTTAGGATAATACTGCTTAAGTTAGAGCAGGAGTCTAAGGTAGTATTAGATTAGGACTTTTTGTAACTGGGGCTATATATACACCCACCATATATGAGAATAATTAAGGGGAAAAATTCAGGAAATTAATCACCTGGATTTCCAATAAGGCCCCACAAGGCTACTGGGGGGCGCTGTCGACGCCCGAGATAGAGAAGAAAGTCGGCTGCTGGATCCCCCCGTTTGTCGGGTCGTGCCACATGGTGACGTGACCGTCATGGGGGCACATGGTGACGTGACCGTCATGGGGTTGTAGGAGGGCCAAGTGTCTTGGCTGCCGCTAGTGGAGTTGCCACCGCCGTCGCGGCCACGGCTGCTGCGTCCACGGCCACGCCCTTTGCCACGGTCGCCGCCGCCATCACCACCACGACCGCCTGAGTTGGTGTTGGGCACAACGGACACGAGAGAGCGGATGTTTTGAACAAGTGCTGCTTAGGCATGGAGGTTGGTGACCTTGGTTGCCTTTACGACGTTACCCTTGCCGGTAGTGTATCGGTCGTCGTCATCCATGGTGGGTGTGGCCACCTTTTCGGCGGTGGCGAGGGCGCTCTTGAGCTCGGCGAAGGCAGCCTCCCCCCCAGGCGAGGGCGGTTGCACGCTCACAGGCGCGGGTGGTGGAGAGGGCTTCGCGGGCCTTGGCCAGGGCCGCCGCCTGGTCCTTCTCTATCTGCTTCGACAGCCGCAGCCGCCTTCTCCTCTTGCTCTTGCAAGAGGCGCAGGGCGTCAGCAGGGGTGCCTGACATGGCCGACTGGGAGGAGAGCCGGTCGGGTGGGAGAGGAGAAAAAATGAATGGTGTCTAAACTATAAAGGAGCGGAAGCGAGATCGTCTCGTGATACATGATAGAAGGTATAGAAGGTGTACTGCGGAAGAATCGAATGAATTGATATGATAGAGGAGGGTATACATATATAGGGCAGCAGCCTTGCACCCTAGGCTAGCTGTAATCACAGCACTAATCACTTAATAACAGCCTCTAATCACAGCACTAATTGCTCAATAACAGCAGTAACGAGGTTAATGACAGCACTAATGAGGTCTAATTACAGAATATTCTAACATTTTCATCTATTTAGAGGTACGAATTGGTCATACTAGGATTTATTTTTCCTATTAGACTACAACTCAAACTCTAAATCAATTAGGACTCCAACTCCAAACCAACTAGGACTTTAAATCATGGGATTAATAACAACATTCTCCTAATTCTGATGCTTGCGCTTGACATTGACGACTCCAATATGTCCACGCAATTTCTAGAACTTCACGTGTACTCGTTCATGGCGCGCCCCGAACATCAGGTGCATCGAGCACCTTGTTGTGCGGTTCATGCACATAATGTCGCTGTACCTCCAGCCAACGTTGTCGAACCAGCATATGGTGTAAACCGATGTCGCCGAGCTCCGTCGAGGTGCTACAACATGTCGTCGGGGCTGCCGGTGTCACTATGATGTGCTGAGCTACATGCTTCCACTAGCTCCACTTGTGGTAGGACCTACTCTTCCGCCGTAGAGCGTGTTTCATCAAAACATACCTTGGCCATCAGCATAGTGCCTTCGTCATCTTCAGCCTTCATGATTCGAGCCTGTTCTCTTTGGGCTTGAAGCGGCACTCCCTATCCCAACGTTCTCTCCCCCCACACTTTTGGCACTAATCCTTGTTGGACTGTACGTGATTAGGGGGCAGGGGCATTTTAGTCCTTTGCATTAGGGTTGCTTAGCCCTTAAGCTGTCCCCCTATATATGTATCTCCTTGACAGGCTGTTAATCAACTAATCACTTTTTCCCTAATCTAATTTGGTATCAGATTGCCTCTTTCTCACTCTCCCGGCGGTCGCGCGCCGCCCTCGTCCCGCGCCGCCCTCTGCCTGGCAGTCGCGCCGCCCTCTGCTGGCAGCCGCGCCCCCCACACCCCCCCTGCGCGCCGCCCGCCGCCGCGCTGCCCTCGTCGCGCGCCGCCCTCGTAGCCGCGCCGCCCTCCTCCCGGCCACCGCGCCGGCCCGACGGACGCGCGCGCGCCCTCCAGGCGGCGCCCTCCCGGCCGCCGCGCCACCTCTCGGCCGCCGCGCCCGCCCGGCTGCAGCGAGTTCCCGGCCGCCGCGCCCTGCCCTCGCCGCGCGCGCGCGCCCTCCAGGCGGCGCCCTCCCGGCCGCCGCGCCGCCTCCTAGCCACCGCGCCCGCCCGGCTGCCGCGAGTTCCCGGCCGCCGCGTGCTCTCCTCCCGGCTGCTGCGCGCGCCCTCCCAGCCGCTGCGCGCGCGCCCTCCCGGCCGTCGTGCCCTCCTGGCTGGTCCTCGACCTCGCTCTCGAGGCGCTCGTCCCACTGCAGGACTCCCACGGCGGGGGTGTTGCTCCCCGTCGCGCGCGACCTCCGCCTCGACAGCGCCCCGGGCAGCCCCACCTGCGCCGGCTGCCTCGACCTCCGCGATGTCCTCCGCTGACGACCTCTTCTGCAGCGGCCAGATCTGGCCCGTCCGCCTCGAGCGCGGCCTCGATGCGGCCGACCAGGGCCGCCCGCGTCTTGGCGGCCAGTGCAGCGAGGACGCCCACTTCCGGAGGACTGATGTTGGTGCTCGTCTCGCCGCCAACTCCGCAGCGCCACCATGGGCCACGCCGCTGCCGGACACGTGGGTTGGGTTGCCTCCCTCGGTCGTTGTCTCCTCGCCTCGGCCGTCACCATCGTCCTACATCCGGTCATCACCGACTCTGACCTGGCAGCCGACGCCACCTTACGCGTTGCCTTCCTTCCTGGCGTCGCCACCGCTGGGGCATGTCGCGACTCGTTCTACACCGTCGGTCTACCTTGTGGGCTGATCTGCCCCTGGCCCAGGCCGGCCCCTCCCTGGCCCAGGGCGGCCAGAACTGGGCCAAGTGGGCTGGTCAGCCCTGGCCCAGGCCGGGGCCCCTTTCTAGAAGGTTTTTGAGTTTAATCTTCTTAGAGATAGATTAAAAGATCCTTTGTAACAGATTAGGACTCTTGTAAGGGGGGGCTATATATACAAGCCAAAAACACCCCAAATTGTGAGAGAGATCAATACAGAAAATTTTCCTCCACTTTTCTAACCCTAGCCGCCTCTTTCCCTCCTGCCCTAGCCGCCGGCCCAGCCTCTGCCCTAGCCGCCGCCCAGCTCCTGCCCTAGCCGCCGCCTCCCTCTGCAGCCCTAGCCGCCACCAGGGGCTAGAACCAGCCGCCGCCCCTGTTTCCACCTCTATTCTGCGTCTCTTCAACACCAGAACAGATCCGGCGGCTCCTGATCTCCCCTGTTCTGTTCTGCTGGAACAGAACCTGGCGTGACTCTCTGTTCTGCTCTGTCCAGCGCAGGAGCAGAAGCTGAATCAAGCCTGCGGCTGTTCTGTTTCCCTAAACAATTGTTGTTATTCCTCTGTTGTTGGCTGAAGATTTTTCTGGTCTGTCTTTAGGGAAGACAGATTGATCTGCTAGGGCAGATCAACTTGTTCAGCAAGAACAGAGGTAGTTTCAGCGCCGGAATTGCAACATTCGTGGTATCAGAGCCGGTTTCAACCCTAGGCTGAATTCTGCAAGATGTCGTCTACACCTACAAGCAGCGGCAGCGCCATCAGCCATGGCACACCCTCACCGGCAGCTCGTGAGGTGAACACCGGGACGGGGTTCCCCGTGCTCACCAAGACCAACTACGCGGAGTGGGCTGTCATGATGAAGATCAAGCTGAAGGCGCGGCTGCTTTGGAAGGCCGTGGAGGAGGGGAACGTGAGCGAGCAGGAAGACATGATGGCGCTTGACATCTTGGTCAGCGCTGTCCCGCCGGAGATGATCACGACGATCGGAGAAAAGAGGACGGCGAAGGAGGCATGGGACACGATCGCCATCATGCGGGTCGGGGCCGACCGCGTGAAGAAGACGACGGCGCAGCAACTCCGGAAGGAGTTTGAAGACGTTGTCTTCAAGGATGGCGAAAGCGTGGAGGACTTCTCCCTCCGCCTGAGCGGCATGCTATCACGGCTTGCGTCGCTAGGGGAGGAGATAGGAGAAGAGAGGGTCGTGGAGAAGCTCCTGCGAAGCGTTCCAGAACGCTTCCAACAGATCGTGGTGGCGATCACGACACTGCTGGACGTGTCGACCCTCACCTTGTCGGAGGTGACGGGGCGTCTCAGGGCGGCTGAGAACGCTTTCGACTCGACGCAGCGGAAGGGAGGAGTACACAATGGTCAGTTGTACCTCACTCGGGAGGAGTGGGAGGCACAGCGGAAGGAGGAGCGGTCTACCCAGTCCGCGGGTTCTTCTAAGAGGGGCGGCCAAAAGGGCCCGCCCAAGAAGAACGGAGGCAAGAAGGGAGGTTCCGGGAAGGATATTCCGCGGGACCAGTGCAGGAAGTGCGGGAAGAAGGGCCACTGGGCCAGGGAGTGTCGGTCGAAGCCTAAGGAGGAGCCGCAGCAGCAGGCTTTCGTGGCAAAGGCGGAGGAGGAGGGCGCCTTGTTTATGACAAGGGTGGCCTCAGTACAGGAGGAGCCTGTACAGGAACGTCCTATGCGCCCACTGGAGATAGTGGAGGGACGTGTCTTCGCTCACCGCAGCAACGACGATGACTTTGATGACACTCGTTGGTACCTCGACACGGGCGCGACCAACCACATGACTGGTTCGCGCGTCGTCTTCTCCGAGCTTGACGAAAACGTCGTCGGAACCATCAAGTTCGGCGATAATTCCGTCGTGCGTATCCAGGGGAAGGGTACGGTCTTATTCGCCGCCAAGACGGGTGAGCACAGGAGGCTCACCGGCGTCTACCTCATCCCACGCCTCACCACCAACCTCATTAGCGTCGGCCAGCTGGATGAGGATGGCTACAGCGTCACGGTGCAAGGAGGAGTGATGCACATACGGGATGAGCAGCAGCGTCTCCTCACACGAGTTCAGCGCGACGACAGCAAGCTGTACTCCATCAGGCTCAACATCACACGTCCGGTTTGCCTAACCGCGAGGCGTGATGATGTTGCGTGGCGTTGGCACGAACGCTACGGACACGTCGGCTTCCAGGCGCTTCAGAAGTTGGCGCGAGAGGAGATGGTGCTCGGGCTTCCGCAAATTGATCATGTCGATCAATTGTGCGAAGCTTGCTTGGTCGGGAAGCAGAGGCGCTCCAGCTTCCCCAAGCAAGCTCGGCGGCGCGCGGAGGGCGCGCTCGACCTTGTCCACGGCGACATCTGCGGGCCTATCACGTCGACGACTCCAGGTGGCAAGAAGATGTTCTTGTTGCTTGTGGATGACATGAGCCGCTATATGTGGCTTTATCTTCTAGCAACCAAGGACAAGGCGCCAGACTTAATTCAGCAATTCAAGGCAACAGCTGAATTAGAGTCCGGGAGGAGGCTGAAGTTACTCCGTACTGATCGCGGAGGGGAGTTCACCTCACAGGAGTTCGGCGAGTACTGCGCTCAGCACGGAGTACAACGTCAGCTCACAGCCCCGTATACGCCGCAGCAAAACGGGGTTGTGGAGCGGCGCAACCAGACGGTGGTCGGCATGGCGAGGAGCATGTTGAAGGCGAAGGGTATGCCCGGGATATTTTGGGGTGAGGCAGTTATCACGGCTGTCTATATCCTGAATCGATCCCCTACCCGCGGCCTTGACGGGAAGACGCCATATGAAGCTTGGCATGGAGAGCGACCAGCCGTCAATTATTTCCGAACTTTTGGGTGCGTGGGGCATGTCAAGAACACGCACCCCCACCTGAAAAAGTTGGAAGACCGGAGTACTCCGATGATTTTTCTTGGCTATGCTGCAGGGACGAAGGGATATCGGATGTATAATCCGGCTGATGGGCGTACACACATATCACGTGACGTGATATTCGACGAGGCGGCCAAGTGGGGCTGGGGAGAAGGAGCAGGAGAAGAGGACTACACCACCTTCCACGTCGACTCCTTAGGTCCAGCAGGTGCTGGACCTGCTGTTTCAGCACCCGGAGAGGTGCTGCAGGGTCCGGAGGGGCCGAACAACACCCCTGCAGTGCCCAGGAGGGGCACAGAAGGGTCTGTACAGACCCTAGGAGTTCCTACGCCAGCCTCCAGACCTGCTGGAGAGGGTCCAGCACCTGCAGCGTCGCCCAAAGGGCCCCTGCAGGGACTGTCCAGCGCAAATCAGGGCTGGGACAGTCCTGCACGGGGGTCAGCAGCAGCAGGGGATTCCGGACTTGAAGATTCCAGCACCTTCGTCACGCCCCGGAATCCTCCACGGCCCATCCGCTTCGCCACGCCGCCGACGGACGTCGGCAGCAACGTCGACGCCTACCACGACGACAACGCTGCACTTCGGTTCCGCACGATGCGCAACGTGCTGGGAACCCTCACCCCTCCTGGTCGGGCTGAGCGCCCACCAAGCTTGGAGGAGGGGGAGCTTATGTTCACCACCGCGGAGGAGCCCACGTCCTTCGCCGATGCTGAGGAACACCCGTGCTGGAAACGGGCCATGCTCGAGGAGATGGAGTCCATAGAAGAAAACAAGACTTGGCAACTTGTTGATCTTCCTGCAGGACACAAGCCCATTGGCCTCAAATGGGTGTTTAAGGTGAAGAAGGACGAGCATGGGGAGGTGGTGAAGCACAAGGCTCGACTGGTGGCAAAAGGCTATGTCCAACGGCAAGGAATAGACTTTGACGAGGTATTTGCTCCTGTAGCTCGTCTCGAATCTATTCGCTTGCTCCTTGCAGTTGCTGCACACAAGGGGTGGGAGGTACACCACATGGACGTGAAGAGCGCCTTCCTGAACGGCGACTTGATGGAGGAGGTGTACGTCTCCCAACCCGCTGGCTTCATCATCGACGGAGCCGAACACAAGGTGTATCGGCTCAAGAAAGCTTTATATGGACTTCGTCAGGCGCCCAGGGCCTGGAATGCCAAGCTCAACGATAGCTTGCTATCACTTGGTTTCCAGAAGAGTACGAGCGAGCACGGGATCTACTTCCGTGGAGCTGCAGAGGAGAAGCTCATCGTCGGTGTGTACGTCGACGACCTCGTGATTACAGGAGGCGGCACGATCAAGAAGTTCAAGGAGGAGATGATGAAGCGGTTCAAGATGAGCGACTTGGGTCTCTTGTCGTATTATCTTGGCCTGGAGGTGCGGCAGACCGAAGAAGGGATAAGTGTTGGGCAGGCGGCTACGCTTCCAAACTTGTCTCTAAAGCTGGCCTGGAAGGATGCAATCCCTGTACATTTCCCATGGAGCAAGGCCTCAAGCTTTGCAAGACAAGTGATAGCCCGTTGGTGCATGCAACGGACAATAGGAGCTTGGTTGGAGGGCTACGATACTTGGTGAACACACGTCCCGATCTTGCCTACTCGGTCGGGTACGTAAGTCGGTTTCTGGAGGAGCCTAAGGAAGATCACTTTGCTGCAGTCAAACGCATTATACGCTACATAGCCGGTACAATCAACTATGGAGTCTTCTATGCAAGAGGAGGAGACATGGAGCTTATTGGGTACTCGGATAGTGACTATGCGGGAGACGTGGAGGACCGCAAGAGCACAAGCGGGGTGCTGTTTTGTCTTAGAAACAGCCCCGTTTCATGGCAGTCCTGCAAGCAGAAGGTGGTGGCCTTGTCCTCATGTGAAGCAGAGTATATCGCAGCAGCTCAAGGGGCATGTCAAGGTGTATGGATGGCACGGCTGATGGAGGACTTAGCTGGAAAATCGAAGGCGCCGGTGCTGCGGGTTGATAACAAGTCAGCTATAGACTTGAGCAAGAATCCGGTACACCATGACAGGAGCAAGCACATCGACGTCAAGTACCATTACATACGAGAGTGTGTGGACAGCGGTACTATTGTGCTTGAGCAAATCTCCACTCAAGATCAGATGGCGGACATCTTGACCAAGGCTCTTGGAAGACAAAAGTTCGTGGAGATGAGAAGAAGGATCGGGATTCTAGACATGGGCCAGTGTCAGGATCAGGAGGAGAATGTGGGCTGATCTGCCCCTGGCCCAGGCCGGCCCCTCCCTGGCCCAGGGCGGCCAGAACTGGGCCAAGTGGGCTGGTCAGCCCTGGCCCAGGCCGGGGCCCCTTTCTAGAAGGTTTTTGAGTTTAATCTTCTTAGAGATAGATTAAAAGATCCTTTGTAACAGATTAGGACTCTTGTAAGGGGGCTATATATACAAGCCAAAAACACCCCAAATTGTGAGAGAGATCAATACAGAAAATTTTCCTCCACTTTTCTAACCCTAGCCGCCTCTCTCCCTCCTGCCCTAGCCGCCGGCCTAGCCTCTGCCCTAGCCGCCGCCCAGCTCCTGCCCTAGCCGCCGCCTCCCTCTGCAGCCCTAGCCGCCACCAGGGGCTAGAACCAGCCGCCGCCCCTGTTTCCACCTCTATTCTGCGTCTCTTCAACACCAGAACAGATCCGGCGGCTCCTGATCTCCCCTGTTCTGTTCTGCTGGAACAGAACCTGGCGTGACTCTCTGTTCTGCTCTGTCCAGCGCAGGAGCAGAAGCTGAATCAAGCCTGCGGCTGTTCTGTTTCCCTAAACAGTTGTTGTTATTCCTCTGTTGTTGGCTGAAGATTTTTCTGGTCTAAGACAGATTGATCTGCTAGGGCAGATCAACTTGTTCAGCAAGAACAGAGGTAGTTTCAGCGCCGGAATTGCAACATACCTACGGGGTCTCACGCCGTCTGGCCCCGACTGGGTGGTGGACACCGATGCCTCGTACCACACCACCCCTGACGTCGGTATCCTCTCTTCTACCCGCCCTTCGCGTCCCTCTGATCCTTCATCTATCTTTGTTGGGAATGGGACGACTCTTCCAGTCACCTCAGTAGGTGATTTGGGTTCGCCAGATTCGTTTCAGCTACGTGATGTTCTTGTTGCTCCTAACATCATTCAGCACCTTCTTTCCGTTCGTCGTTTTACTACTGACAACCATGTTTCCCTTGAGTTTGATCTTTATGGTGTAACTGTGAAGGATCTCACTACTCGACGCGTTCTCTTTCGTTGTGTTAGTACGGGTCTCCTGTATATGATGCGTCTTCCTGCTTCCGCTCCGCCTCTTGCCCTGACTACGACAGCTTCTTCGACTATTTGGCATCGTCGGCTTGGCCACCCTGGTGTTGATGCTATGTCGAAGTTGTCTGGTAGTTCAGCGATTCCGTGTACTCGGGGTACTCATGAGTCTCTTTGCCATGCTTGTCAGTTGGGTCGCCACATTCGACTTCCCTTTCCGCATTCTGTCACTCGTGTCGAGCGCATCTTTGATTTGATTCATTGTGATCTTTGGACTTCAAATCAGCCTGTTCAAATCAGCCTCTCCACTTGTGTCCTGGAGGTCCTGGGTTCAAATCAGCCTCCTTGCAAAATAAGCAAGGGGAAGGCTGCCTAGAAATTCCCTTCCCCAGACCCCACAACGTGTGGGAGCTTTCAGCACTGGGTATGCCCTTTTTTTTATCTTTGGACTTCACCTGTTCTCAGTGTTTCTGGATATAAGTATTACTTGGTGGTCGTTGATGATTTTTCACACTATTCGTGGACTTTTCCCTTGCGATAGAAGTCTGATACGTTCGGCACTCTTTCTCACTTCTTTGCTTGGGTGTCTACCCAGTTTGAGCGCACGATCCGTGCGGTCCAGTGCGATAACGGGCGCGAGTTTGACAACTCTGCGTTCCGTCACTTTCTGCTTTCTCGCGGCGTTCAGTTGCGCATGTCTTGCCCGTACACTTCCCCCCAGAACGGCAAGGCTGAGCGCATGATTTGGACCACCAACGATGTCATGCGCTCTCTGATGTTTCAGGCTTCTATCCCTGCTCGTTACTGGGCGGAGGCGCTTCACACCGCCACCTACCTCATTAATCGCCTTCGTACTAAGGGGATTAGTGCTCCCACCCCTCACTTCGCTTTGTTCGGTACCCCTCCTCTCTACGACCACCTTCGAGTGTTCGGGTGCACTTGCTACCCTAACCTCTCCGCCACAGCTTCCCATAAGCTTGCGCCTCGCTCGACTAGGTGTGTTTTCCTTGGGTACTCCCCAGACCACAAGGGGTACCGGTGCCTTGACCCTACCACTCGTCGTATCTTGATCTCCCGACACGTCGTCTTCGACGAGTCTTCTTTTCCTTTTTCCACCCCGTCTTCTGACTCCGTCGCTGAGGTGGATTCCCTCTTCTCCACTGACCCCGAGGCCGCTCCTGTACCGCGACCTTGTCTTTTACCTCTTGCAGGTTACCCTCCTGCTGCGCCACGCGCAGCTTCGGCGTCTCTGACGCCACCTGCTGCGCCACGCGCGGCCCCGGCGTCCCTGACGCCATCTGTTGCGCCACGCGCGGCACCGGCGTCTCTCACGCCGCCAGCTGCGCCACGCGCGGCACCGGTGTCCCCGGCGTTGCCCGCTGCGCCACGCGCGGCCCCGATGACACCTGTTGCGCCACGCGCGGTACCAGTGTCCCCGGCGCCGTCTGCTGCGCCACGCGCGGCCCCGACGACACCTGTTGTGCCACGCGCGGCCCCGACGACACCTGTTGCGCCACGCGCGGCCCAGACGACGCCTGCTGCGCCGAGCGCGGCCTCGGCATCCCCGACACCAGCAGTTGCGCCGTGCGCGGCCTCGACGTCCCCGACTTCGACTACTGCACCACGCGCGGCTCCTGCAGCGCGGTACGCCGACCCCGCTCTTGTCTATCAGCGACGAGCGCGGGATGGTGGATCATCCTCTTCGCGCCCTGAGGATCTGGTATATCACCCTCCGCTGCTTCACCGGGACCCTCGTCACGTTCACCCGATGGTGACTCGACGGGCCGCCGGTGTCCTTCGTCCTGTGGAGCGCTTCTCCGGGGTCGTTCTCTCGTCCTCGACCCCCCCGGAGCCTGCCTCGTCACCCATCTCGCCTATCCCCTCTTCTGTCCGTAGCGCCCTCGTCGATCCTTATTGGCGTCGGGCTATGGAAGAAGAGTATGCGGCCCTACTTGCCAACCGGACCTGGGACCTGGTTCCCTGTCCTGGTCGTGGCAATGTTGTCACGGGCAAGTGGGTGTTCACGCATAAGAGGAGGGCGGATGGGTCTCTAGAGAGGTACAAGGCACGGTGGGTGCTTCGCGGTTTCACGCAGCGTCCCAACGTCGACTACGACGAGACCTTTAGCCCGGTGGTGAAGCCGGCGACAGTTTGTACCGTTCTGTTGCTGGCTCTGTCGCGTTCTTGGCCTGTCCACCAGCTGGACGTCAAGAACGCCTTTCTCCACGGGACGTTGACGGAGACGGTGTACTGTAGTCAGCCGACAGGGTTTGTTGATTCAGCCCGTCTAGACATGGTCTGCCGGCTGAACAAGTCTCTGTACGGGCTGAAGCAGGCGCCTCGGGCCTGGTACAGCCGATTCGCCTCCTTCCTGGCCTCGCTCGGCTTCGTCGAGGCCAAGTCGGACACTTCGCTCTTCATCTACAGGCGTGAGAGTGACACTGTCTACCTCCTCCTGTACGTGGACGATATTGTACTCACGGCGTCCAGCCCGGCTCTTCTTCAGCGCACGATCTCCGCCCTGCAGCACGAGTTTGCGATGAAGGATCTCGGCCAGCTCCACCACTTCCTGGGCGTTGCGGTCGAGCACCGCCCGGGTGCTCTGTTCCTCCACCAGCGCCAGTACTGCCTGGATATCCTCGAGCGAGCGGGCATGGCTGATTGCAAGTCGTGCTCCACTCCCGTGGACACCCAGGCAAAGGTGTCTTCGGCCGACGGCGCCCCGGTCGCCGACCCCACCACTTACAGGAGTCTTGCAGGTGCACTGCAGTACCTCACCTTCACCAGGCCGGACATCTCCTACGCGGTTCAGCAGGTGTGTCTCCACATGCATGATCCGCGGGAGCCACATCTCACGGCGGTGAAGCGGATCCTTCGGTACCTGCGTGGCACTCACGACTACGGCCTTACTGCCTCCGAGCTAGTCGTCTACACCGATGCTGACTGGGCGGGCTGCCCGGACACCTGTCGGTCCACCTCCGGCTACGCCATCTTCCTGGCGGCAACCTCGTCTCCTGGTCCTCGAAGCGGCAGCACATGGTGTCCCGCTCAAGTGCCGAGGAGGAATACCACGCCGTGGCCAACGGCGTGGCCGAGTCCTCCTGGCTTCACCAGCTACTTCAGGAGCTCCACTCTCCCCTCGCCCGGAGTACGTTGGTCTACTGCGACAACGTCAGCGCCGTCTACCTCTCCACCAACCCGGTACAGCATCAGCGCACGAAGCACGTAGAGATCGACCTTCACTTTGTTCGTGAGCGGGTGGCTCTTGGGGAGGTGCGAGTCCTGCACGTTCCGACGTCGTCGCAGTTCGCCGACATCTTCACCAAGGGACTCCCTTCGACGGTGTTCACCGAGTTTCGGTCCAGTCTCAACATCTGCCGTGGCTAGATGTTGGGACTGCGGGGGGGTGTTGGACTGTACGTGATTAGGGGGCAGGGGCATTTTAGTCCTTTGTATTAGGGTTGCTTGGCCCTTAAGTTGCCCCCTATATATGTATCTCCTTGACAGGCTGTTAATCAACTAATCACTTTTTCTCTAATCTAATTATCCTGATCAAGCTCTCGGCCAAGACCATATTTTGTGCACTTGCCGCCGCCACTCAATGAGTTTTGGGGTGTGCACCTCTGGCGACTTCGGACTTCGACGAGCTAGCAAGCTTCTCGCCTATCCATTTCCCTTGAACCACACCTCCCATTGCTACTCTGTGAGGTACAACTTGTCATTGTGGTGTACCTCGGGCAGTGAGTCATCAAACACGTTCTCCACAAATATTAAGCGTCTGGTCACCTTCGAGAGCATGGGTATTGACACATCTTCTCCATATACTTGAAGCATAGTGGAACGCTTCACACCATCTTCTCCACCACCCCGCCGAGCATCGCGAGGTGTGACACCATTTTTCTTAGACGAAAGGAGAAACCCTCCATGCACTCACCTTCCTTGAAGATCGTGAGGTCAAACTTCCAACACAGTACACGGTCGCCTCTAACTCACATGAGCTTGATCTCCTCCCACACCTCCTTCGTCGAGCTCTTATCAGCGATCGTGCCCACCATCTTCGATGGCACAACACCCACCAGAGCGTCGAGAGCCATCATGTCTTCCTACTCATTGATGTTGTCCATCTCGTTCAACTTTCAGAGAATTGCGACTTGAGCAGTGTTATCCTAAACGGTATTAAACGACCATCTAATTCCTTTTAGACGGTAAACACAAGGCTGCTGCATTGTTTAGGGACTAAATGGTCCTCTTGACGAAACGGTTCCGAGATGAATCAGATGTTGTTTCGGCCGTCTATCAAACCGTAGTATATAAGGGAACATTAGGCTTGGCAATCGCCTCTTATCCTATCGCCCTTACCACTTCACGAGAGCCGCCGCTGCCCACGAGCCCCATCTCGCTCACTTGCAACCGTCAAAGTGGCGGCGGCCTTGACGCAGTGACGTAATCGGTGCAACGTAGAAGCGGCGGCAGCCTTGATGCTCTGACATCCTCGATGGGACATCGAAGCCAGTCTAAATGCCACACAAGGAGGGAATCCTACCAGCAAGGGCATCTCTGGATACGACGCTCGTGATCGGCCGCTGGTGAGTTGTGAGCACCGGGATAGACGATTTGTTTGGGAGCACAAAGAGAAGAAGAAAGTGAAAGGGATGAGGCTGTCTGGCGGCAGTGTGAAGTGAGGAAAAAGAAAGGGAGGCCAGAGATTGAAGAAGCACTGCACAACAGTGGCGATGGCATTCCATCGATTGTTGGGAGCCTGGGACACAAACATAAGGTCGTATGACCTAGGAAAGCTCTTGTGGGCTAACTATTGTACTGAGTTGGGCGCCTTGTCTCCCTTTTTTCTATATTCTTTTCTCAGTTTTCTATTTTCTTTCCTCCTACCGACCGAAACAGCATCTAAACATGTGCATGTCGTTTAAACACTAAACTGTTGGTCATCTACTGTTTAGCATTTGCCATTTACTACCTTGAGCTTGACCTTCATCATCAGTGCCAAATTTGAGTAGCTGGTTTTGCTGAGAACGGGAAGTTAGTCCCGCTGATCACCCCACAAACTACGTGTGTGCCGTTGAAGCCAGTTGCCCATGCCGTTGACTTCCTTGGACGTCACACTCCCTGATCTCAACCGGCTCTAGTACCTAATGTCAGAATTCCCAGCATGGTATGACGCTGGAGAATAGCATCATGCTTTAACAGATGTGAAATATAAAGAGGTGCGTTTTTTGGTTCTGGTAAGGTTGTCCAGAACCTATATTGTTCTACTTATCTAGGGGTACAAACCGGTCTATTTTTCCTGTTCTGACTAGGGTTCTAACTTCAAATCAACTAGGACTCTAAACTGCAACACTGGATTACTAACAACATTTTGCTCTAGTTCAGCAGTATATACATATTCCTCATAGTTCAGCTTATTATAATGTACACACGAGATTCAAAATTTGAAAATGTGCACTGATGGTATCCTGAAAATCTACTTATTCTCTGAAGCAAATCTACGAGGGATAATAACTTGGTTTGTAGAAAGACATGTACCAAGTTACATTTGCTGACTTAGTGGCTTCTCTATATGAATCTAATGATTAGTGCTTTATTGTGTTCGAATTTTATTGGGCATTTAACTGTGAAAGATATATCTGCAATAATGAAAGTTGTATAAACTATGATCAACTTCCACTGTGTTTGACTAGCAACCTGTAATACTATTTTTTTATTTGCTGCCTTGACATTACATGAAGCTCCAATTCTTTTGAACACCTGTCTGCTACTCCACCTAAATCTGCTGCATCGAATTTTAAGTTTGATTAGATAAATAACTCGAAAGGGTTGTGTTTGCATTATTAACCACTCATGTTATTTTTATGAACAACAAGCTTAGACCTGTGCTCATGTTAAGGAAAAAGGGACTAGATAATCCATCACAGAAATGTGCCTCTTGCTAAATTTGTTTACTCTTAAAACCATGGGCTTTATTTCTCGTGAGCACTGAAAAATTGTTTGTGTAGCATACATATAAATATGGTGCCGGTTATTTTGAATGATACGATTATGTTCAACTTGAAAAATAGATCATTGTTTGCGAGAATCAGATGCTCTACCTAGTACCTAAAGTATTTCTTGTAATGTAAAACATATCGACTCATACCTGATGCATTACTTCGCGATGGGCGATGGCAAAATACACAGAAGGTTTTGGAATTTCAGACACCTCACCATATTCAATAAACTCTAGTTTCGATATGGTTGCCTGTGCATTAGACTGATGTAAGTTCAATCAGTGACCCACTGGCTGCAAATGCATTATAACTGAATGGATTTAAGCCAGTAATTTAGTATAGTTATCCAAATATGATACGAAATTATGACACAAATAAATTTGGTGGACCAATTCCATTTTCCATTTCCAAAATGATAACTTTACAATTGAATGCAGTTAATTGTTTACATTATTTTTTTGTTGAAACTTCATAGTTGTTGGTTGTTGTGGCAGACAGCAGGGTTGACAATTTAGTATACTACGTACCACAGCAGCTCAGTTACACATGGGAATTTGGCAACGGTGGATGTTTTAGCGCTTGTATTTAGCAATTACATGGCACTCAGCCTGATCATGGTAGCTCAGGACCATGGCAGATTGATGGCTGGCTCATGCGAACACATAGCTTTCCAGCAACTGTGTCTATAGAACTATGCAGTAGCCAACTACTGTGGTATGTCTGTTGTAGGAGCAGTGGCTGTTATCCATCTGCATGTGAGCCTGCATGACTTGGTCATTGTGGGGAAACATATAGGTAATGGTTGATGGCTACAGCCTAAGCCTGACGACAGATATATGACATTGGTGGCTCGGCACATGCAATGTTGAGTTCATGCAGAGAAACATTGAAGCCTTCAGAAAAGAACACAGTTCAAACACCAAGAACAGCCAGCTTCAGAGTGCAAGTTGCTTATCTTATTTTGAATAGGCTCGTACTTGTATGCTTGTGGGAAAATATGTTGGCATGCACACTCACATCGAATTGAAACTCTTTTTGGGATGGTTTCGTTGAGTTGATTAAACTTCTCTGCTTAATTTCTAGATGTAAGAAGTAGTCCTATTGATTTATATCTTGTGTTTGAATCTAATTTCATCGAATTTTACATTATTTTATGTTGCCGAATTGTGATGATTTTTTCCAGGGTTTTGTGCTACAGCATCAAGTTCTACTCTTTTGCCTTGGAGAAACTTTCTCTGAGCAACCTCCCATATACTCACCAGTGGATTTGCCTGTAAATACTAGAGCTATTGCTGCAAACTTTGATGGTTCGGCGCCCAAGCCTGGTCTTGAAATCAACTTAGGTGCGAGTTTACTTGGAAGTATTTATTCTGACAGTATGAGAAGTTCAAAGGTTCCATTGTTTCTCAACAAATCTAACATTAAATTATTTGGCATTTTATTCTTGCAGTTGACGCCGTTCCTTGTTGGATAGCATTTGAAAGGGGCAAAGAACGCCACTTCTGCTTTTTAGCCATATCTAATGGAACTTCTGGGTGGATTCTTCTTCTTGAGGAACTACATCTGAAGCAAGAACGTGGAATTGTACGAGTTATTGCTCCTTTGGCAGGATCTGATGTATGTATCAACGTATCATGATGGCATGGAATATCTTTTATGTTTGGTGCTCTTTTGCTATGCTGTTATTAGAAGTCATCTACATTCTTGGACAATGACAGAACTGGAAAGTAGTTTTTGTCAGTTATAATTTTAGTGCATCTGATGTTCACATTCCTTGGTTTTGCTTTCTTTCAGCCAAAAATAGACGAGAAACATGTGAAGTGGTTGCATTTACGCATTCGTCCTTCTACAGTACCGTTTTTGGATCCTGAAAAGTATAAAGGGAAGACAAACAAGTATCTTGTTGATGGCAGATGGACACTTGCTTTTGGTGATGAGCAATCATGCAAGGCAGCAGAGACCATGGTTATTGAAGAGATGAAGCTCCAGCAAGATGCTATTGGGAAGCAATTGAAGTCACTGGTTGAGTTTGATATGCCAGAGGATGGATTGCGGAATCCTCGGACTTTACATGAAATCGCTTCTGATGATGGATCATGACTGAACCAGAAGTTCGTGCGGTGTTGAACATCAAAGCCACGACTGGAAGACATGTCATCAAACTCTGTACATTAATACATGGGCAGATTAGAGTTCTCCGCATTAACACATTGTAGAGTTTTGGCCATCTTGAGTCAAATTAGTTGGATAGAATTCTTTGTACAATAGCTTGTATCTGTCCTTTCCCCCTTGTAATCTTATAGACGTCGAATCCATTCTTTCATAAGCTTAGGGCAGGGTTGCGCCGTGTACACTAATTGTTCAAAGAAGTTTACAGATAAAGTTTTTTGACGGAAAAGGAAACTTCGACTGTGGTAATATATTATATAAATAAAGAGAACGACAGAGCTGGCAAGTGTTTACAGATAAAGTTGTTAAAACAAGCCCTGCCTAGCGCCTATAGTAATAAAGTTGAGCTCCTCCTTAATTTCCCCTGCCAATATGACTTTCATGGGCTTCTGTATTCCCTAATTTCTTCTTGAAAATTATTGCAATGAGAAGGACCGTCAGCTGTATGACAACTAAATGCATGCTGTTCTGTTGGCAAGCGGTGACTGCCGAGGATCCTGGTCCGTGCTCTTGATCTCACGTTGGACTGACATTTGGTAGGGGTTCTGTGATCTGCCAACGATGTGGTGTTTTTCCCCTTCCCACATGGGGTATGCTATTTGCTATGGACGCCAGATTAATTGCCGCGGTGATGGTTGTTCTGTAATTTGAAGCAGGTGTTTAACACATCCACAAGAAACACAAGGCCTCTAGTGGGACTATGTTTCTCCTTTTAACAATGAGTCGCATGTCTTCTTTCCTTTTTTTTTCTTTATGTACTGGTAGGGTCTCAGTTGGTGCATTATAGGATTAAGAAAACTAATTACTACTAGTTGGAAGACCAGGTTTTAAGAACTAGAGCAGTGACTTAACACCTACTGTTCTTTGTGTTTAAGAACTCGACCAGTAAAACGAGCTCTTATTCTTGACATATAGCAAAAGAGACTGTCTTTTTTTCCCCAATCGAAGTCTTTTGTTTTTATAATATTTGAAGGAGATTGCATATCCTTTGTCAAAATCATGCACCTCATCCGTTGTATCAAAGTTGTTCGAGGTGTCAGCCTCCCGTGGCATGTCTAACTGCATTACGCTCCTAGTTATACCAAGCCCGTACGTAGCCTTGGTCGTTAAAGCTTGGGGGTGCATAAATGGTAGCAAAAGTTTCTTTTTTGATTGGCCCCTGCCTCTGGTTCTGGTCTGCATTGCGTTGTTGTTAATGCACGCGTTAAAATGGAACTGCCAAAGGAGAGGGGAAAGGCGGCGGATCGATCGCAGCGCCAGGACTCTCTTTAGGCTGCAGTCTTTACTGTGTTTGGCGACGATCCGTCACGCCAAGATCGACGATGCTCAGCCAGCCTAACAAGCGCGGTAAAAGTCTCAAAAGTTCAGCATAAAGCGCGTAAAAACCATCGGAAACGCTGCAGTTCGTATGAATAGGTAGGGTGCCTTTCAAATTGCTTCTAATTCAGTGTAAGGCACTTTCTTTTTGTCTTTTTCTTTGAGAGAATTCTGAGAAATTCTAGGATGCTGTTCGATCTCAATGAAATATTTTCCTTGTGTCCTGAAATTTTTTGTCTTTGTCATATGCTTGTTCCTTTGAGTTCTGTTGTGTTTTTGCGATCGCGCTATTTTTGTGTGTGTTCTGCACTCTAACCAAAATCATTTTCTGCTCGTAGACTAATCATGAGTTTTCTCAACCCAGCAAAAGTCATTGGACTAATATGAGAAGAGTATGGGTAAAAACGAATGAGCAAATCTTGTTATTACTCCCTCCGGTTCTTAATTAATGTTGTTAGGGAAAATTTATTTAGTGCAAAAATCAACTAAAAATATTGTCATAACATCGCCAATTGAAAATTATAGGTAGTACCAATTTATGAAATGGCCAGAAACAATTGGCTTGGTGTTAACACTATAATGGTTAGAGCATATGACTCAGGTGTTGGTCTTTTGACTGGCCTCTCGATCCGTCTGCGTCATCCTATAGCTAATGCACGCGTTAAAATCGAACTGCAAAAAGGAAAAGATAAAGCTGATCTTTGTCTGGACTGGATCTTTTCTTTTTACCGTGCTTAGCAACATTCAGACACGCCGAGGTCGATCGATCCTCAGTCTGAGATCAAAGCGCACCCAAAAGGCTCAAAAGTACTTCCTCCGGTGCAAAAAAAAAACGGTCGTTTTACATATGTTCTCGCATACCAAGAAAGTATTAAATAGATTTTCTTTTCATTACTATCATAGTCTCTTTAATGGCTTCACTGGTCTACTTCACTGCTTTTCCAGGCCTCTCATGCAGTTCTACTTCACTGCTTTTCCAGGCCTCTTATGCAGTTTCGATTCCTAGCCCCACACTTTACCATACGTTTATTACATTTTTTCACGAGACAAACTCTTCGGTTCTGCTTCAACGTCAATTTTTTGTGCACTCATGACTTCTGTGTAAAAAGACAATTTTTTGTGCAGCGGAGGGAGTAAGCTGCAAAGCCATCGGAAGCTCTGCAGGACATAGTTAAGAATGTATAGGTATCTTTTTTTTCACTTGCTGTTCTAGCATATATTGATATTAACAAGAAGATACCTCATACTAAGAGAAACAAGGTGAAGTTGTATAATTATTATCTATGAAAGAAAGAAAAAAGACAACCACAACACTTCCTACTCAACGAAAGCTCTTGTCATTGTTGCTAAGCTCATCACGCAACCGATTTCAACACGACGAACCTCAGCCTTTGCCTCCATATTGCTTCCTCATGTAAACGTTCTCCACCGAGCAAGACGATTTATTATGGTTGCCAAGCTCATCGCACACCTTTGATGCAACAGCTCCAACTTCATCAAAGCTTTAGCCGTTGGTCATAAGCTGCCATCAGAGTGAAGCTCCAAAGAGATATATAACATCCTCGTTGTTGATATTTCCCATCAGACAGACCATCACAAAGAAAGCACCATGTCCAACACAATATCGAGAACACCATCAACACAATATCGAGAACACCATCACCTCCGACTGCAAAACATTTATTGTCGTGGGCCAAAAAGCACACGAAAATAGATAGAAAGCCCACAAAAATAGTTATTTTTTGGGTTTTGCCTTTATTTTTATGAGCCACAGGCCCATAAAAATAGGTTGTCGAAAATACAATTATTTTTGTGGGTGGCCCACGAAAATAATATATTATCATGGGCTAGTTGCAGCACACAAAAATCTTCTATTTTCGTCGGCCACCCTAAGGCCCACGAAAATAATGCAATTGTATTTTCGTGGGCAAAGGCCTCGGCACACAAAAATAGTGCAAGAATTTTTTGGGCCATGCCCAGACCCACGAAAATAATGCAACAATATTTTCGTGGGTCATGTCTCGGCCCACGAAAACAATATGACATTATTTTTGTGAGCTACACCTAATCCCACGAAAATAAGATGGCATTATTTTCATAGGTTGTTCCTCGACCCACGAAAATAATATGGCACGAAAATGGCAGATAACAATAAATCACATAAACTGAAATACACATAAACAAAATAATATATCAACCACATAAACAGAATACGGTTTTACCATTCAAGCAAATAAACTGAACCACATTCATTTTATATTACAATGTCCGTCCAAATAGTATTTAGGATGCACAACATTCACAAGTACGAATATTACATGGTGTCTTCATGAGCGCGAGTATACTAGTGTCTTCATGAAGAAGCACACAAGTATCACATGACCAGTATATTTGCATATATCAAAAAGATTCAATAGACAAAAGGAGCAGTACACAACAGTTACCCTAGTTTTCCAACAAAGATGCGGAAGTGAAACTACAGACATTTCCAGCCAGCCACCGACAAAGGTCCTACCCAATTCTCATTCTAGCAATAAAAATAACTAGAGTTGGTTCACAACTATCAACAATTGCCAAATACGGATCTATATGAGGAGCACCTGAAGGTATAATTTAACCTTTTGATCACTGATCATGACATGGCAACACAAAAGGCTTCATATCAACAAAATAATTCACATAGTATTGAATAACATATAATAAAGGTTCCCAACTAAACATAATCAACAAGCAATGAAGATTCCCCTAACCCCGAACTCACATTACTCATGTATCTAAAACCTCCTAATCCGAAATAGTTGTGATTCATATCTTCTACCTAAATTCCATTAGAGGTTCAATCCACATCAAAAAATATACGTACCACCGGGGTCGACCGGCGAGGCAGAGGCGTTGGGGCGGGGCCGGGGCTGAGCAGCTGCGCCGGGGCGGGAATGGGGCTGAGCAGCTGCGCCGGGGCGGGGCCGGAGCTGAGCAACGGCGCCGGGCCGGGGCGCGCCGAGGCCGTGGCGGGGTGGCCACGCCAGGGCCGGGCAATGCGGCGTGCGGCCGGGCTTGGTAGGGGCGGCGGCGGGGCCGGGCGATGCGGCGTGCGGTCGGGCTGGGGAGGGGCGGCAGTAGGGCCGGGGCTGGGTGCAGCAGGTCGATGGACGGTCTGAGTGGCGGTGTCGGAGTGCTGAGGGCGGGAGCGGGCCGGGTGATGATGGGAGTAGCGGCGTGGCGCGAGGTTCGGAGGTTGGGTGATGCAATGCGTGTGCGGTGTTCGGACAGGGTGAAATTGGGGGAATTAATGAAGTATTTTCGTGAGCCAATGGTGAGACCGATGACAGTAACGTATTCCCGTGCACCATGTCCTAGGCCGACGAAATTAACTATTGTTGTTGTGAGCCTCGGACCAGGCCGACGACATCAAACCCTATTTTCATGAGCACGGGAGAAGGCCGACGACATTACTCGGTATTTTTGTGAGCTGGGGAATAAGGCGACGACATTACTCTGTATTTTTGTGAGCTCGGGAGAACGCCGACGACATTACTAGGTATTTTCTTGAGCCTGACTTTGGCCGACGAAATTACGTATGTTTTCATGGGGGCGGTGAAATTAAATTTTGGCCAACGAAATAAATCGTTTTCCTGTTGTGCAGACGACACTCCAAAACCATGTTGTGACCAACGCAGATAAGCTGGCAGGTAACCAACAGGATAAGGTGCTCCACAGAGGATACAATATCACAAAACAAGACATGTCAACAACGCCACTAAGGAGTGTATGTCAGCCAAAAGCAACGTTGTTGCCGGCACGGTCAGAAAACCGAGCAAGCTTTCGCCTAGAGCCAATATATCACCAACCCACTATATACCTAGCCGCCGCACGAGCACCGCTTAGACCAATCGGCAAGAGAATCAAATCTGATCACCACCAACCCAATGCAGCATCCACATAGTGAATCCGGCCACGATCCAATCTGACCATCTACGAGAGTGGAGCTTTCTCTTCCTCTGGACGCCTCACGTACGTGTAGATGTTGTGTGCATTCTTTTTATGTTAGAGTTGTGTGTATGCACATAGTAAACAAGCTAGGAATGTGTTGTGTACACTATCAAATTATTGTAATGATGTTTTTTGTTTAGAGCAGACGTGTTTCTAAGTTAGAGTTTGGAGATGGTGCAACGTATGAAAGTCAATATTTCAAAACGTTTACTATTCATAAAATCAATCGATCAATTTTTCTTAAGTCCACTGCATTCTTTAGGACATTGGTGAAATAAAGAAATATAAGAGAATTTTAATGACGCTGGAAACTATTTATTTTCTGGAAAGGAATTGTGCATGTAAAAATGCTTTGAAATTCCTATAGAACATTTGGCCAGCATATATAGGGAGGGCTTCGGAAGGAATTATAGCACAGTGCAATCCTTGTGGAAAGTGTCATTTTACCAAGCACTCACCTCAATTCCCTGTGTTTTACGCGCTTCATCTAAATGGCCATTCCAGCTCTGAGTTTCCCAATGTTTAGCAACCGCACCAAAATTAACTGACAAAGAGGCCCAACACAGCACCTCTTCTCATTGTTACATACAGTTGATTGTAGTTTTTTGGGTCCAACTAACCAACCAAAAATGTGATAAAAGATTACTTTGTGTCTGAAACATATTTGAAGGCATATATGGGTTCAGGACTGCGTAGTCCTGTTATTATAAAAAAGTATGTTGAAGCTAAAATTACTAGTCAGCATTGCATTTCAATACTTGTTTTTTTTGAAACGAACATTGCATTCTAATACTAATTACACTGAAGCACAAGCACCTAGCGATAGCAAGTCCATCATCCTTTTCCAAAGAAAAAAAAGGAAAGAAAAGAAAAAGGAAAACTCGGAACAGGAAGGGAGGGTGATGCCTGCAACGTCTCGTCTCCCACAGGCGAGGCCACCAAAGCAAAACAGAAAGGCAGTGATCGGCGGTCTTTTCCAGCGCGCGTGCCGCCAAAGCACGCTGCCAACGAAAAGCCCTCCCGCCACCACCATCACCTGACGGAGCGGAGAGACGGGAGGGTGAGATCAGCGTGTGAATCCGAGGCCAAAAGCAAAGGGCAAAGGTGAAAGGAAGCTTTGTCCTTCTCGCCGCTGCCTCGGAACCAGCGCTATTCCTTCTCGCCGTCGCCGTCGTCCAAGCTCACCGTGGCCCGCAGCGAGTCATTCCAATTGATAGAGTTACACTCTTTTTTTCCTGCTCATTTTCTTACTTCCTATTTTTTTCAGTTGATGAGCTAAACATTTTTATCCTAGTGACATCAATTAAAAACTCAATAACTTACAAGTCAATCTCATGAAAAGATTGCACATTGCAAACTTCAGAAAGATGCATAATATATATTAGTAGAAAATGTAACACCCATCTCCAGTTCTACACTAATTTTGCATACTTCTAATAAGTACGTACAATAATACACCACGGCCAGTTCAGCTCAGTTCAGTTCAATTCTCCAAAAGGGTAGCAAAAATCCTGGACGGATGCTCAGTCCACGTGGATCCTACTTGGGAGCACCGAGCCCATGAACCCCGTCGCCTGCCGGGCCCCACCCAACCCGAGCACCACCACCCTCCCCCCTTGTTTCCCGCCGTTTCTGCTGACCGTTGCCGCCACCGCCGGCTCGAGCACCTCCGCCACCCACCTCTCCAGCGTCTCGTCGAGGAACTGCCCCGACGCCGCGGCCAGCGCCTCCACCGCCTCCTCGTCTACCCGCGCGGCTCCCCCCGGTTGGCGGTGTTGTTCGCCGCCGCCGAGCGCCCGGTCGAGCCGCGCGCGGATCGGGCGCTTGTCGTCGTCGAGGGTCACCACGGCTACGCGGGACGCGACGGACGCGAGGAGGCGGCGCGGGGGGCGGTCGACGCTGCTGCCTTCGTGGGTTATGTCGCTTGGGATGGCGTCGTTGCTGACGTCGGCGGCGGCGTCGCAGAGGTCGATGTTGAGGTCGAGGCCACCAGCGAGGCCGGTGCTGTCGTGCCGCGGCCGCTTGTTGGAGCCCGTCCGCGACGGCTTAGTGTCCGCCGGCTTCCGCTTGAGGTCGCCGCCGCACGGCGCCTCGTCGTCGGACCAGAGCCGCAGACTGATCACGTCAGCGTCGCTGGTGAGCTTCGACGTTGTCAGGATGACGACGGAGCCGGAGAGGTCGAGTCCCTCCCGGCCGGAGGAGTCATCCTTTAGCGTGCCGCTCTTCGACGCCGCGACGAGGAGGTCGACGACGTCCTCCGGCGCGCGCTCGACGTCGCCGAAGACGAGCACGAGCTTCCCGCTCCCGCCGCCGACGGCGTACGCCCTCGAGACCACGTCGGAGCAGAGCTCCTCGGCGCATCCATACATGCTCGTGTCAGCGCAGACGACGACGCGGTCGGCCGAGCCGCCGCACCGCGCCCCCGCGATCACCGCCGCCGCGCGCCGCACGGCTGCGTGGTCCCTTCCCTTCACGTACAGCCACACGCCTGCCCCCTTCTCCTCGTAGCCTTGTTGGCCGGCGACCGCCTCGGCGATCTCGGCGGCCACGGCGCCAGGCTGCCACGGGATGTTCCTGCGCAGCCTCCGCTCCAGCTCGCGCGCCGTAGCAGCTGACGCTGAGCCATTGTCGTCGCTTCCCAGGGCGAAGCCATCGGATGTCGCTGTGTCCGACAGCGGGAAGTTGCCGAGGGCCAGCGCTGTCCCGACGACGTCCTGGCAGCCCGGCTCCCTCAGCGATGCTGACGGCGGTGACCACTCGCTTGTCCTACTGCTCTTGCCGTGCGCCATCAGCCCCTCTAAGCCCAGCAACCCTGCCATGCTTGGCCTGCTCGGTGGAATGCAAGGACCGGACCACCATGGGCATGGAGGATCAACGCAGAGGTGGAGCTTCCTGCAGAGCCTGCTCCATTTCCGCTTCAGCTCCATCAGATACTTATCCTAAATCATCATCAGAAATAGCAGGAAAGGAAAACTTGATTAGATATCGTTCTTCAAATTATCTGTACTTTGATATGAAAAAAAAAACAAAATCGATCCGTTCCTCTTCTTACCTTGTGTTGCGCTTGATCAGCCGGTGGTTGCCTGTCCGGCACCAGCCAGGCAGGGAGGTGGCTGGGGCGCGGCCCCTCCGCATCAGCCTCGGCCTTCACCAGCGACGCCTCCCTCTCGTAGTTCTTGCTGCACTCGGCGCAGAGCATCAGCTTCTCTGCTTGCTGTCCGTCTCTCTCGGCGAACGCGCTAGGGTGCGGAGCCATTGCGAGTGGACTCTGTCTCTGCCCAAGCTGATGCATCGTCACCATGGCCGGCTGCACGCCTGCTGGGTTTGCACTGGACATGGACAAACAAAACCATGCTTGAGCATCTGGGCAAGACAAAGCTTCTACTATTGTGTAGTACTACTACCTGGGTCCCAAAGTAAGTTTATTTTTGGGTTTGATTAAATCCATATTTGATCAATAATCCCTTTAAATTCGTTTAACTTTAACAATATATAAATTATATATTATAAATATTTCTTATCATGAATCTAAAAATATATGTCTCATTTTGTTAAAGGTGATTGATTAAATTTCTAAAAAATTGTTGGTTTAAAATAGATTTAATCATAGCCAGAAATAAACACAGTTCAGGACAGATGGACTATGTAATAGTACTTCCTCCGTTCTGAAATAAATGACGTTTAAGATAAAAAATCTAGTTTAATTTGAACTAAATTAGCTGTCCTAAACGTCATGTATTTCAGAATGAAGGGAGTACTAAACTAATTCACTTTCACGAAAATGAGCAAAACAGGTGTTCAATTGTTAAATCTCTTTCTACACAAAAAGATATTTAGACTTTTCTACAAATTTCTGTCTAGTAATCTAGTCACAAACAGAGAGAACAGAGAAGATAACATGTGTCGTGAGTTATTTGTTGACTGACTAGGGTACCCAAGAACAAGGCATGGTATGATAGCAATATAATTGAAGCTCACTGAAATTGTTCTCGCGCTCGTACTAAATGTGAACGATCCAATGAAAAGAGGCATCATTGCAAGGAAAAGGCCTCGCAACGCAGCATCTCCGGATCAGTCTGGCGCATCCACCAGCGTGCAGCTGCACTGGCGTACCAAAAGGAGGCAGTGCAGGAAGCCAGTTGCAGTACTACTGCGGCTGCATGAGATGAAGGGCCCTTTTCCGTCAGGCAGAAACTGATCAGCTCAGCTGGAATCTCTGCGGGAAAAGGTTACCACCCCGTTCCCTAACAAGAACCATATTTCGTATCTTCTTCCTCCTCTGATCCTCCCTGCAAGCTTCTACTAGTTTCTGCTACCTTGAGGTATTCAGATGACAAAAGGTCCCTCGTTAATGGCTAACTGTGGGCTACTAGTCTGGCTAACAATGGAGCTTTTTGCAAGACCACTAGCTTGTCCTTTTGCTTGTTCTAGACAGCGAGACATCAGTGCCGCGGGACCAAGAATGCAAGCAGGGAAGAGCACACGATGAGAAGGAGATGCTAGCAGGAGAGCACGAATGCAACAACACGAGGAGGCAGAGGGACAACGTACTGGCACGGAGGACAATGGGGCATGTCACTTGGTCAGTAGCAAGTACACTGCGTGGGTAGTGCTCACCTTGAACGGAGGTTGTTGAGGGCGAGGCCCGTGCCGCCGCCGGTGGGGACCAGGACGGCCTGCAGGGCCCAGGCGGCCTCCAGCGACGGTGGCTGCCGCCGGCGCCGCTGCTGCCACCGCATGTACGTCTGGTAGCCAGCCGTGGCCACGAGCCAGGCGCGGCCGCGCGAGGCACGGAGGTCATCGAGGAGGCGGCCCAGCTCGGCGACCATGTGTTCGACGGGGCTGTACGACGAGGCGGCGTGGGGAGGCTCCTCGTCGAGCGCCCAGCGCAGGTCGCCGACGTAGACCACCAGCGCGCCGCCGCGCTGGAGCTGGACGGCGTCGACGCTGCGGCGGAGCTCGGCCGCCCTGGCGTCCACGTCGGAGCGGCTCATGAGCCGGACGTGCACGTAGGAGAGCTGCAGCTTGAGGAGGTGAGCGCCGGCGAGCTCCTCCGGGACGTCGCCGCGCTCGAGGCGCCGGAGCAGCTCGCCGGCCACGGCCTCGGTCATGGACACCGAGTCGCCGACCACCACGGGGTTGCTCCGCGTCCCCTGCTTCCGGACCATCACCTCCAGGACCGCGCGCACGTCGTCGTCCTTGCACGGTGTGGCCAGGAACTGCGCCGGCCACATCCCGAACCCGCCGCTGGGGTCGAGGAAGAAGTGGGGAGGAATGGCGGCCTGATGCGGTGGCGGAGGAGGAGGGGAGGAGGACGACGAGGAGGAGGGCGGCATGAGCGCGCTCTCCTCCTCGAGGTTGCTCTTAACGGTGGCGCTGGAGAAGCCGGCCTCCCGCATGACGCGGCTGACGCTAGGGTCGTCGAGGATGGAGATGAGGAGCTGGTCCAGCTCCACCTTGATGGCGAGCAGAGGCGGCTGCTGCTGTTGCTGCGAGAGTGTCGTGGTCGGCGGCGGCTGGTGGAGCTCGACGCAGCCCCGGCGCTGGTTGGCTTGCGCGCGCTTGAGCGCGGCGACGAGCGCGTTGGAGAGCGTGGGGCTGGGCTGGATGAGCGACGACGCGAACGAGGAGGCGCCCGGCGGCGGCGAGTGCGGCTCGGAGGTGGGCAGCCGGTTGAGCGCGACATTGAAGCAGAGCTCGAGCGCGCGGCACTGCAGCGGGTGGTGCGCCGCCGGGTGGGAACGCAGGCATGCGCGCTTGAGCAGTCCGTACGCCGCCGCGGAGGAGGAAGAGGAAGACGAGAAGGCCCCGAGCGGGTTCGCGACCGGGCCAGTCAGCAGCGCGAACGCGACGTGCAGCGGCGTGACCTGCGCATGGCCCCGGCGGCGCGCGAGGCCGAGCGCGAGCTTGAGCACCGCGGCCGCCTCGGCGGTGAGCGACTGGTGGATCGTGTAGGCCCCTGCACGCATCCCTTCCCAACCGCACACCCACCGCCAACCCCTCTGCGTGGCTCTCTCGTCTTCTTCTACCTCGCGGCGTATACGCAGTGCGGGGGAAGATGCCGGCCACTCTCGCCACCACCACCTCCTTTCTTGCTGGAGCGTCGTCTTCTCCTCTCTCTCTCTCTCTCTCTCTCAATCTTGATTATCAGGACTCAGAAGCTAGCTCTGCTTGGCAATGTAGTACAGTAGTTTGTGTGTGTACGTGCCTACTAGTGCTGCCGCCTCCTTTTATGGCCCCCTTTCTTTACCTTTATAGGGTGTTTTGGCTACCACCATTGCTCTCTCACTCCACTCCATGCACTCCCTCACTCTCACACTAGCCTCTCTCTCTCTCTCTCTCGTGTAGGAGCCTAGAGGAGGAGACGGAGGAGGGAGAGGGTTTGTCTCTTTTATCGAGGGAGGCTGCTGCGCCTTTGCATAGCTTTGCTCCCTTCTTTCCTTCTCCCTCGAACACTGTGTAGGTGCCAAGCTATCTTCCAATGCCATGCAAGCACACACCCCTTTTCCTTTTGCTTTTCATGGCAGGGGCCTGCTTTCCACACATGCTCGCCAATGCATCCAACAAAACCACATGCTCCATACAATTCGTATCTTCATCTCAGCTCATCACTGTCTTGAGGTTTTGAACTGGCTGGCAGAGAGAGAATCAGTTTCAGAACAAATCACGCAGCAGAAATCATGGGTTGATAATCGAGTTCGGAGATGGCCGTGCACGTATATGGGATCATTATTATGCCCTTCTAGTTCATCCCTAATCTGGATCACGGAGCCTTGTTCGGATGCAATCAGGGGTGCATCATCGCGATGATGTTCCATGTCATCCTTCCTATCCCTTCGTGCAAGCAGATCCATGCCGATGCGAACTTCACATCATCACTTGCGCGCTAACGGGTGCATCTCCCCGGCCTGCAGTGTCAATGTGTCATAGTGAGCCTATCGCGGTAGAAAACACTAAAAGTTTCACAGTGATTTACAGATCGTAGAGAGCTGCTTTCTTTTACCCATGCTCTTCAGAAACTTCGCAGTTGTCTTCGGAGTCCGGGTGTGACACTTCACTATCCGGTTGCGTGCAGCAGCTTTGACCACGACTGTACGGTGTACAGACTTCCGCTGTATTTGTGCCTACTGTACAGGCTATTCCTTTTGATAGTACTCGATCATGTATCCTAACCTTTTTTTTCAGAGGAGGGTTAAAAAGAAGAGCTGCGCGTGATCGGGGATCAGGCCTTTCAAAGCTCTGAACTTTAAACAACGACTGAAAAATACTTGAGCTTTGTGTTCCGGGGTACTCATCTTTATGCTTTAGTGACCTATTATGCGCGTATCTTTTGTCGTAGAAAGGGAATCGGCTCATGGATTGCGGTGAACTTTACTCATGATTCGCATTTCTAGTTTTCTTTATATATAATGGGCTAGTCATTCGTTGTCTACTTAACATTCTATGGAGAAAGCTCATGTGTAATACTTAGCTTCCTGCTGAAGAATGGTGGGCCACATTATTTTGGTGTGCCGTGGTCTGATCCACGAAAATAATTTGCAGCTATTTTCGTGGGCCGGCGCATGGCCCATGAAAATAGTTTGGGGCTATTTTCGTGTCCTGCAACTAGCCCATGACAATACTTCGGAGTTATTTTCATGGGCCTTTGTCCGGCCCATGAAAATAGTACATTTTCGTGTGCCCAAAAATGCCCACGACTACAAATTTATTTTCGTGGGTGACCTACAAAAATAAATTTATTTTTAACAGTTTATTTTCGTGGGCCGCAGGCACACGAAAATATGTCCAAAACCCACGAAAATAGTTACTTTCGTCGGCTTTGTAGCTAATTTCGTGTGTTACTGTCCCACGAAAATACGTACGTTTCCTGTAGTGCTAGCTAGTTTTCTATGGAGAAAGTCCATTTACTATTCTCAAGTATATTCGTTATCTACTTAACCTTTTAAATAAAATTTTAGTCTAATTTACTCTACTGAACTATTTAGATTGGTTCGATTCACCATCTAAGATTTACCTTTTTATCTCTCTATGTACATGTACATGTAATGCTTGATGGTAAAATTTTATTATATTATAAGCCACAACAACCGTATGCCAGAAAAATAGTTCAATAATTTTTTTAAAATTTTTTACTTTAAAAGCATGAAATATAGATATGAAATAGAAGATAAAATAGTGCAAGAAAATATTTATGAAAATTTTTGGAAAAATTATGTTAGCATTATGTATGATGTCATACACCATCCTATAAAATTGTAACTATAAACATAACCCACACAAATATATATAAAAAAGGAAAAATATCACAAGGAGACAAAAATTGAGCAAATCTAATAGTTCGAGAGAGTAAATTGAACCAACATTTTTTAGTGGATTAAGTGGATAATTTAGATAACTTGATGGTAGTAAAATATTTTTTCTTTTTTACTAATACGAGCTAAAAATTATTTTTTTACATATATAGTCAGAAACATAACACGAAAATAAGAAGAATAACCATTCTTTTGTATCATAAAATAAAATAAGTAGTTGCAAACTAAGCGTAACTCAACTGATTATGTTTATTTTGATGGAAACAGATGTGGATCTAACAGGGCAACAGAGCGGTCTCAAGCTTCCAAGCCCTCCTTGAACTCTCCTTTTTTCCGGCCATGAAAGAGAGATTGGAGGGGAGGGGGCTATAGGTTGAAGAGAGTATGTGGTTCAACCGCTCGACGCACTCGTGCCTGCCCTAACCGCCGTCGTGCACAGCTGAAAGCTCCGCTCGTGCCGCCATGCGCCCGCCCTAGCTGTTGCCACATGCCGCCGCGCACCGGCCCGCCCCGCCCCGCCACACCGCCGGTCGGGTCAGTCGGGAGATGTGAAAGAAGAAAGGTGAGGAGAAGATATGACACAAATCTTAAAGTAACATCGACGGTGCACAAAGTCCTGGAATTTTGTTAGATTTCAGGCACTCGCACAATAGGATTTCTGTTTATATTTAGGACAAGACGAAGTACCTGAAGATCATCATCATCATGCGCTTAATAATCGGATGCCGAGGAGCAGTTTTCGATGGAGAACAAATATACTCCGTATTATCCGCAGCAAGCATGCACGGAATCATGTCAGTCACAGTGCCAACACAGCCGACTATATATTTCTATCGTGCATTCAAAATCTTCCCCGGTCAGTAAAATCTTATAAAGAAATTTACAGTTTGCATATCATAAAGCTGTCCCTTCTTTAGCTTGCTTTTTACCGCTCTCCGTACCGTATGGCGGTCACGTACAGTGCTTTCTCTTTTGCTTGTACTCAGTCAAGCATTAAGCCCATCGAGTTTAAACGCCTCAAAATCAGATGAGCTTTGTGTCCATGCCTTTATATTTCGGAAAGTTAATTGGTCCTCACTTTTTTTGTTGTGGAGAAGCTAACTGGTCCATCGTATATATATGTGACCTTTCATTTCAGTCTACCATATGTACTACATATGGCTTTTTATATATCTCGTTAGGACAACTTCTATAGAACAAAAAAAATAGAAGTATTGTTCAAACGTTACCAATTAAATTCTGGACAGAGTATTTAGTATTGTTTTGATACTAAATTTTATTTGGTGGGGTAAATGCGTCCCAATACACATTGACTTTCCAATATACTCCCAGCCTTTTCCCATTCAGTTAGATATATGCTTGACTGTAAATGTGCGTCCTGATTCTGCTGAGAAAGCAAAACAATGAGCTTGAAGTACTGTGACTTCGTTGGAGTTCATATAGAATAGACCCACTTGATACATTTGAGTTTAATAAAGTGTTCATTATCGAATAATAGAATAGACACACTCGACTTCTCAAGAAAACTGGACATGATTAGCAGAAATTTGCAATATATTAGCTGTAACCAAGACCATGCATGCTTTGTGACATGTTAATAAAAATAGAAGAAATGTTACAAACTATTATAGTCAAAAGTAGGGACGAACTTTATTTTATACCTACACAGCACTCGTGAGCCGTGATAGAAGTGTAGTGAAAACATTGATTTACCGCACCCCAAAACCTGATAAGCATAGGGCAGCAGCCTTTTGATCAGCGACTAGGACGCGTTGTTGGCGGGGGCATGATCTGAAGCCGTACCAACCCTCATTTCCCGAGAGTTGCCAAATTTGACGTCGTGATGGAATGTTTCTTTTTGTTCCCCTCAAAAGTTCATGTCTCCAACATCTTATAATTAACTAATCCTATAGTGGCAGACATGGCACATTAGTGAGATTGCACATGATAAACCTAGAACAACTGAATGCCTCGTTCTTCGGTGGCTTTTGCATCTTCATAAAAGAAAATTGAAGTCTTCGTCTGTATGTGAACAATTGGCTATCTGTGTACAGAACGAAAGTTCTTCATAGGGCCTGACTCTATCTTGTTCTTCAATAAATCCCTAAAATTTCAGATTAGTTCTTTTTTTTTTCTTCTAGAATACGCGAGAGATACACATGTTGTCATTAAGAAGAAACCTCTGACAAGTTCCTTCTTGGGAAATAATTAAGTAAGCTACAACGTAAGTTCTTCATTTCTCCTCGTGTGTGGACTATTGATTTTCTTGACAAAGCATCAGCATGAGACTCCATCATGTGGCATATTTGGGACGCATGGAACAAATTCAGGAATGATGAACCAATGATGTACCCTGGATCGATGGTCGAGAAAGTCTTGGCATATATTCTGATTATTGCCTTACATTTTTATCCTTCCAATAGAAATTGGTTTCTCAAGTCGCAAATGGTCTTCGCCATCGGAAGGCATGGTTTCTATTAATGTTGATGCGACAATTTTTCATCTTCCCGCCGTATGGGAATTAATGTTGTGATCTGAGACCATTTTGGAATATTTAGCTGCGTGCAGTGAATACTTTGAGGAGATTGTGACACATGAGATTGCAGAAGCGATAGCGTTGAGGCACTCCATATCCTTTGAGATAGATGAGAGCTTCACAAAGGTGGTGACAATTCAAACTGTCTTTCCGTGGTGCAACATGTAAAATCGACACAGAAAGATCGGTTTATCCGTGGTCCTGTGATCCATGATATTAGAATTTTAGCGGCCCCCTCTGAGCCTTGCTCTTTCTATCATGTTTATAGGGATTTGAACGTTCCTGCTGACCATCTTGCTCAGTAAATTTTCAATATGTTATGGGTCTGCTTTGAATTATATCCGAGAGCTTATTTGTAATGACTGTTTGATTGTATGATGAATGAAGCCCTATCTATCAAAAAAAAACTAAATGGTTGGCTGCCACCTGGTATTTACCCCATATGCACCAGGCAACGCCATACCAACAAATGGCGTCAAAAAGGCAAGAAAAGAGAGAAGGGGGAAAACACCTCTAGGTTGAAGCGCCCGTGTGCTTTTTGAGCAGATCGAATGGGGAAAAGGGAAAAGGGACAGCGTCCTTGTAGTGCTCAAGTCACTCGCCGTTCTTCTCCAAGCTCCCTTCCCAAGAGCAGCAGGAAAGAATCTCTCGTTTGTCACTGCGGCAGTACGTAGTGTGGTGCACTGGTGCCTCCGCCTTTTCTTTCTCACAACTTTGGTGCTAGTGTGAATGACCATTAAAAGGCTCAATTAATCATGAGGACCATTAGTTTAATAAAGAATGTTGTACTCATTTCAGTTAGCAACACTTCATCCTCGGTCTCTGCTACTACTTTATTATTATACTCTCAGATACTCCGAGAGAGTATGATTTTAGCCACGCAAATCATGGTGCCAATAAAAAAATGTAACTCTATTACATGTTTCCTTATTGATTCCCTCCAAAATTCTAACGGATGGTCGTACTCAACCACATCCTTCAGATTCATCTCGCTTTGTTATCAACAATTTCCCATAACCATCACCGAGTGGTACTTTTTACGAAAAGAAGCATGCTTCAAGTAATATGCAATTGTAATACGGATATGCAGTGGCAAACAAAAGCTAGCTTTGAAATAGAGGAATAATTTTTTCTCTTCTGCTAGAGTTCAACCTTTCACTATGTCAATCCAGAGCGATATGGGCGGGGACTCAAACCTAGCTATTGTCACCCTCTCCCCCTCCCCATGCCTCGCCGCCATGAAACCGTGTGGGTCTTCAAGATGGTGGCGGTGGGGCCTTAACCTGCAACGGCACTACAGGAAAAAGCAACATTTACGACGGTCAAAGTAATTTACGACGGTTCTACGGTTGGATGTCATAAATAAGCTTATTTACGACGGTCGAACTTGGCCGTCATAAATAAGAGCTATTTACGATGGCCGGACCTATACCGTCGTAAATAAAAGCTTATTTACAACAGCCTAACCTAGGCCGTCGTAAATAAGACCCTCGCCCGCTTCTCTCCCACCTTCGCCGCACCGCCCGCGCCTCCGCTCGCACCCGCCGTGCCGCGGGCCCTGCCACCGGCCGCCACTCGGCCCCCGCTCGGCCCAGTCCAGCCTTGCCCCCCTGTCGCCGCCTGGCCCCGCCCCCAGCCGTCGCCCAGCTCCACCGCCCAGCCCCCGGCCGTCGCCACCCAACGCGCCCGCCCTCCCCGCGCCACGCCACAAGTAACTTTTTATATTTCTTGTTAATTTACGTAAATTATTTGTATTAGTTTTAAATTAAATTTAGATGAGTTGTAAGTTATTTATTTTGTGAATTTAGTTATATTTTGTTGTTTATTGTTTGTATTAGTTGTAAATTATTTAGTTTAGTTGTCAATTTAGTTTAGTTGAGTTGTCATTAGTTGTAAACAGCGTTGTTAAGGCGTCGCCTAGGCGATGCCTAGGTGGCGTCTAGGCGTCCAGTCGGCGGCGGGAGGATGCCAGGGAGGCTCGCCTCGCCTGGCCGGCCGTCGCCGGCGCCGCCTCCATCCGCCGCCGGCCCCTCGTGTCGCCTGGCACCACCGCCGTCGCGCCAGACTTCCTGCCCGCTGCCGCGCTTGGAGAGGAGAGAGAAGGGGTGGGGAAGAGAATGAGTAGGGTTAGGGTTAAATTACAGTTTTATATAACCCATATGAAATGTGGACCGTCGGATCTCATCCAACGGTTTGTGGTGATTGGGCTACTCAGCTCGAGCCCGCCTCCGCCCCCGCCTATGCCCCCGAGCCCGCCTCTTAAGCCCCCGCCACCCCCCTTCCACCTCCGTCTCTGCCGCCTCCACCACTGCCCGCCGCCTGCCATCGCTGTGCCTGGCCGGACGCCTAGGCGCCTAGGTGGGCGCCTGGGCGTCCAAGCGCCTGATAGGCACCTAGGCGTCCTGGCGAGGATTTGAAACCTGGTAGTAAATTGAATTGTAAATTTAGTTGTTAATTGTTTAGGTGAAAATTCCTGTTAGTTTTTTAATTAGTTTTATTTTAGGTGATAAGTAGTTGTTCCATTAGATAATTTTTTATTTTGTTAGTTTAATTGTTAATTATTTATTTCATTTGATTATTTAGTTGAATATTATGTATAAAATTGAGTGATAATTATACGCTCTTAGGATGGTTAGCTATATATACACATCGTTGTTAGAGCATTTGTTAAATACGTTATTTACGATGGCTCCGGACTAGGTTGCCGCGTCATCCTCTCCTCCTTCCTTCCAACACCGCTGTGCCACCCTCTCCTCATCCCTCCCCACGCCGCCTCTCTCTCTCTCTCTCTCTCTCTCTCTCTCTCTCTCTCTCTCTCTCTCTCTCTCTCTCTCGTTCTTTCCTCTCCCTCTCTCGTAAATGACTCAAAAACGAATGAGTAACGTAAACCTTTAGAATATGCATCACTCGTTTCGAACCATCCCATCTCACATACGTTACGCATGTGAGTCAGGTAGGTTCAAAATTGTCCCTTTTTAGACAGCATGTGAGTTGACCGAAGGGGCGTGCCTATGACGAGACATGGGTCTGAATCCGGACGAGATTTCGACAGCGGATCCTTGATGTTCTGTGCTGGACCATTATCGGACGTGCAGTTGGAGAACAGTGGGGTTATACTGCCTAAATTTCATCTGGATTTGGATATGGCGTCTCGTCAGAAGCACGCTCCTCTCGGCCACTCTTGGGTGGGTTTAGAACCTATCCATCCCAATGAAAGTAGGGTCTTGACATATAGTAAAATATAAATTAATGATATTTTTATTGTCTTTAATCTATAGCCTCAAACATGGGTGAAGACCGTAGTTGGATGTATACTGGTTGGAAAAAGAAAGGTGGTCACTCAGATGAATAGTTCGTAAAGACATATGCTTTTGTAGATCGAGCTTTTTCATTGTCGATGATCAATAAGGTGCGGTGCCCATGTACGAAATGCCAAAACACAAAGTGGTTTCATAAAATATAATTAGCATGGTAAGAGTAATAGCCCTTTATTGTATGTCTTAATAATATAATTAGCATACTAACACATATCTACTAAAGCATGAGACCGGTCAGGTACTGACAACCACTCAAGTCTCAAAGTGGGGTCATAAGGACCCATCCCAGTTTGGGCAGTGTAGTCAGGTCGCGGCTAATCGACTGATAAGTTATCAAAACTCATCAATTCAATTATTACTAATACTATTGTTGTTACTAATACCCAATTTTACTGTTTCTAGGAAAAGTATGAGTGGGAGACCGTAAGGATACACGTGGAAGAGTACGATTGGGAAAACGCACCAATCGACTCTCAAGTCGTGTATACTAGCGGAGGTGGGAAGGAATATGGATGGTTAGTCATTTTGTCTGTTTGTTTACAATCTTGCTTCTTTTGATTATTATTCTTTTATTCTTTTGTAGATTTGACGTATTTGATGAAGTTGTCTACTCAAGGGTAGCGCGACATTTGATCGTCACTCCATCAACCGAGTGTTCCTCCGTCGGCCAAACAAGTCGTCGTCTCTCCCAAAGCGAGATAGAGGTGCTCCATAGAGATAGAGACGAGATTCAGAGAGAGAGAGAGAGAGAGAGAGAGGGAGGGAGATAGCCCTAGCCGCATAGGAGCAACAGACCGCCTATATGGCAAACTACATGGCTTAGATGCAGACGGTGATGGAGGTATGTAATCCAATAAAATTTAATTTAAATTCATATCATTCCGTTAGTATCTATGTTCTAATACTTTGCAATTACATGGCTTAGCTCGACAGAGTGGGCAACAGATCCCGATCCCTACGTGGCAGCCGTCAGAGTTGGCCTAGCCACAGGTGCCCCATCACATGGACATTCAGATATCCAGTTAATGTCTTTTTTATTTGCTATTTTCTAATCTAAGAAAAACTTAGTGTGGTAGAGGGGGAGAGAGTGAGAGTGAGAGTGAGGGGGGAGAGGGAGGGAGTGAGAGTGAGAGATAGTGGTAGAGAGAGGGGAGGGAGAGGGCGAGGGAGAAAGTTTCAGTGAGAGATAGTGGTAGAGGGAGGGGAGGGAAAGGGCGAGGGAGAAAGTGAGAGTGCAGGGGAGAGAGAGTGAGAGTGAAGAGGGAGAGGGAGGGAGAGAGAGACAAAGTGGTAGAGAGAGCGGGAGTGAGAGAGAGGGAGTGGTAGAGAGAGGGGGAGTGAGAGGAGGAGGGATAAAGTGAGAGTGAGTTAGAAGCTCAAACTCACTCTAACTATTTATTTGCATTACAGAGATCGGCGACGGAGGCTCAAACTCCATCGCCACAGCTACCGGCACCGAGAGGAGGGTGCAGAGACAGATTCTTCGACTCCAGAGCGAGTGGAGGAGTGAGTGGAAGGGGTAGTGTTTAGCCCCTCCTTGTTTTATATTTTGGATGATTATATGATGTGTGTATATGAATATATTCTTTTGTATATGAATATCTGTTCTGTGAGCTAGCCAACAGGTAGCTATTTTCTATTTTTTTTTAAATTAAAAACCTTATTTACTACGACCAGCTATACAGACCGTCGTAAGTGAACCTACATAACTTATGATGACTTGAAGTTCAAGCCGTCGTAAGTAAACCTACTTAACTTACGACGGCCCGTGGTCCAAGCCGTCATAAGTTACATGCCCAACCCGCCACGTGGCACGGGCCTGGGTGACGACCCTTATATATGACAGCTGAGGACGGCCGTCGTAAGTGACCATCATAAATAACATTATTTATGATCAATTAATTCAAACGGCCAGAAACTGTTGTAAATAACAAAAAACCATCATAAATAAGTGATTTAAGACAATTTTCTGTTATTTACAACGGTTTCGGGCCGTTATAAATTAATCGGTTTCCTGTAGTGTGGGAGCTTGCATGTAGTGGTGGCTAGAGGCAACAGGCATACGGCACTGAATGGTGATGGCGACCCGAAAGAGATGTGAAGAGGTCCAGCCGAGAGGGCCAAAGGAGTGTCCGAACGAGCTTACTCTTAGCCATTGGAAGTAGATGGCAGGGCTGCGAGGAAGGCGACAACAAAGCTTGTTGCAGTTTTATTTGTATGGGTGGTCGGTGCATTGGTGGTCGGTTGGAGGTCAATATGTTCTCACCAGAACTCGAGAAGACCATATCTTCATGAAAGTTTATTTAAAAAATTAGTTAAATGACCCTACTAATATTACTTACATAACCATAAATTAAGAAAATTCACATTAAGGCTTCAAATTAAATAATCAATCACTACAAGAATCGGGCAAACAAATGTCGGCGAGATTAAAGTCGTCGGGGCTGTCGACTTTAGGTGGCCTAAAAGCATCGGTCTCTTGTAACCAATGTCAATAAAGTTAAACTCGTCAGCCGGCCGACGACAGAATTTATGGGCGACGGTTATGCGCGACAAACCGACGATCGTAGGCATGGCCGTCGGTTTCAGAAACGTGCCCGACGGCTATAAGCTGGGTCCGGCGAGCTCCGAACTTGGCTCTCCCGCTCAAAACTTATAGGCGTCGGCCAGGTCAGCAGACCGACGGCCTTAACGTAAAAGCGTCGGCTCGGCCGACGGCCTTAACATGGGGCCCGCCCGGTAAATTACATTCGTCGGGCGGCCGACGACCATAACATTATTTGCCACGTAAGCTGGGTTCCTACCCGTAAACCCTACCGATCCCGCGCCACCGCCCGCTCCCGTTGCTCTCCGCCACGCCGTCGCTTTGCCCGCGCCGCCGCGCCGTTCCCGCCTGCTCTCTGCCGCGCCGCGCCGCCACGCCGCTGCTCCGCGCTGCCGCGCCGCCGCGCCGACTGCGCTGCTGCTCCGCGCCGCCGCGCTGCCGTGCCGCTGGGCCGCGCCGCCTGTGCTGCTGCTCCGCACCCCGCGCCGCTGCGCTGCCTGCTCCACGCCCCGCGTCGCCGTTCCCACCGCTTCCCGCACCCCGCGTCGCCGCTCCCACTGCTTCCCGCGCCGCGGCGCTCCGCGCCCCGCGCCGCCGCTCCCGCGTGCCTCCGCCTCCTCGCCGCCGCCTGCGCCGCCTCCTCTCCGCGCTCACCTGCGCCGTCGACGCTCCCCCACGCGCCTCACCCCTTCCGATGACAAGGTTTAAATTTAAACTTCTAAATTGCAATATATTGTGTTTTATATTATAAAATTGATTAGTCTTTACGCATTGTTTAGTGTGGTAGTACGTAATTTTGTAGATTGATTAGGGTGTGTTTTGTTTGACGTCAATGTTAGATTAGATAGGATGAATGGATGATCCATATTTTTCTATCTTGGATCATCCAAGTCGATGTTTGCTTAATGGATTGGATGATCTAAATTATTGTTGGATGAGAAATGGATTGGATGATCGATCTAAATTTTACACACCCTTAATCTATGCATTGCAATATCTTTACTTATGCAATTTTATATTGTGTTTTATCCATATATGTGTATGTGAACTTCATTATCATATATATATATATATATATATATATGTTAGTTAGGGTTCAATTATGTTTATTTGAATTTTTAGTGTTTATGTACTATATGTATATATAAACGGGTTCCGTGCCAGATAGAACCAACACAACCACCCATTCAGGACCCGACAAGCAGCGTTTTCAAGTCGTCGCCTAGGCGACGCCTAGTCGCGCCGACTAGGCGTCCAGGTGCCGCTGAACAGGACGAGACCTCCCGCCGCTGCGCCGTGGCCGCCGGCGGGCCCTCTCGTCGCCACCACGGCCGCCGGCGGGCCCTCCCGTCACCACCACGGCCACCACCTTGCTGTCGGTGGAGCTGCCACCGCCGCTTTTGCAAAGGGGAAAGAGAGGGGGTGAGGGAAAATGGGTAGGGGTAGTATATATATGTGTTCATCTAAAATGTGGACCGTCGGATGAGATCCGACAGCTCACACTAACTAGGCCGCTTCCTCACCCCTGAGCCCGCCTCCTCAGCCCGCCTGGCGCCTCCACCCTCGCCTCCTCACTCTATCTCCGCCTCTGCTGCCACCGCCACCACCGCCTCCCCTGCCACCGCCGCAGCGCCGCTGCCGCTCGCCCCGCCGGTGCCGCCCACCGCCTGACCGGGCGCCTAGGCGCCTAGGCGGGCGCCTGGGCGTCCAGGCACCTGCCGGGCGCCTAGGCGTCCAGGCGTTGATTAACAAGCCTGCTGGCAAGACCCATTTTTGAAAGTTAAAGTACGCGTCTAAACAAGCACGAAGGTGAACAACAACGGTGCGAACGACGTATGACTCACAACGGCTATAATTGTATAGTCGTTCCCTTTTTACTTGAATAACTGCACCGGATAGGGGAGTGTAGTGTTAAATAGGCGGCGTTATGCTGTCGAAATTTTAGGACCTATCCTGCACAATAGATGTAGGGCCGTGACATTAAATAGATTATAAAGTAACCATGTATGTTCATTAACATATATTTATTTGTTGTAGTTTTAAAATGGGTGATGAACGTAAGATGATGTATGATGGATGGAGTAAAACTGGTGCGCACACTAATGAATGGGGTGTTATCGCGAATGCTTTCTTGAGCCTTGCATTTGCTGGTGATGCTCTTGTTGCGAAATGTCCGTGTATGAAGTGTCGAAATCGTCGACATCTGGATAAGTCTGAAGTGGAGTTGCATCTTTGCAAGCACGGATTTATGCATGACTATCTGGTGTGGCGCGAGCATGGGGAGATGGAGCATGATGATGAGTCGGATGGATATGAGGATGAAGATCGGATGGATGAGATGATAGCAGACATTGGTAAAGAGTACGAAGATCGGTCAGAACCGAAGGAGGTGAAGGAGTTTTACGAGCTTCTTGCCGCCGCAGATCGAAAAGTGTATGAGGGCACCAATGTGACTGTTTTGCAGGCGGTCACACGACTTATGGCGATGAAGTCCAAGTTCAATTTCGCGAACAATTGCTACAATAGTATCATTAAGTTGATTATTGATCTCCTTTCGTCAGGTCATCATATGCCGCGAGATCTATATCAATCTAAGAAAATTTTGTCTGGTCTAGGCATGAATTATGAGAATATTGATGCGTGCGAGAATAATTGCATGCTGTTTTGGAAAGAACACAAGAACGATACTCATTGTATGCATTGTAAGAAATCTAGATATGTGGATGTCTTCAGTGATGATGGAGAATGAATAACTACAAAAGTACTGATCAAACAACTTCGCTACATGCCTATCACGTCAAGGCTTAAACGATTGTTTCTGTCCCAAGAAACAGCGAAGCATATGAGGTGGCATTATGAAGGGAAACGTGAGAACAATAACAAAGATGTTATGGTTCATCCTTCGAATGGTGCGGCTTGGGAAGTTTTAGACCGTTTTGATCGAGAGTTTGTAAGAGATCCGAGAAATGTTCGTCTTGGGTTGTCAATAGATGGTTTCACTCCTTTTAGCACCAGTAACAGTCCATACTCTTGTTGGCCTGTTTTTATCATGCCATACAATCTCCCTCCCAACCTGTGCATGAAAGAAGGATACATATTCCTTGCGGCGGTCATTTCTGGTCCTAAACATCCAGGCAAGAAAATCAATGTGTTTATGCAACCGTTGATTGAAGAGCTGAAAGAGCTGTGGCAAAGTGTAAAGGCATATGACAGTCATATGAAATGTGAACTTGACTTACATGCTGCGTATATATGGTCAATTCATGATTTGTTGGTATATGGCATTTGGTCTGGTTGGTGTGCCCACGGACAACTGTGTTGTCCCATATGTATGAGTGACACTGATGCCATAAGGCTGAAGTATGGCAAAAAAGTTAGCTTCTTTGATTGTCATCGACTATTCCTTCCTTCAAACCATCCTTTCAGGAGGGATACACAATCATTTCGGAAAGGCATAAGAGTTACAAAAGGACCACCTCGTCGATTGACAAGCGAACAAAAAATGGTATGGCATGCAGAGTTAAAAAAGTCTGAAGAAGATGGTTTTGAAGGGTATGGTACAGAACACAACTGGACTCATATTTCTTTTCTTTGGGAGCTACCATATGCAAAGGCATTGCTTCTACTGCACAACATAAATTTGATGCACCAGGATCGTAATGTCGCTGAGAGCATCATAAGCATGTGTTTTGATTTTACCGGTCAAACCAAAGATAATTTGAAGACGAGAAAAGATTTAGCTGATCTTTGTCATCGTCCTGGGTTTGAGATTAGAACAAATGCAAGATGAAATTAGGCCACGAGCTCCTTACTGTGTCAAGCCAGAAGAAAGAAAGCAAATACTTAGTTGGTTGAAAACATTGAAGTTTCCAGACCGCTATGCAGCTAACATAAAATGATGTGTTAATCTCAGCACTGGTAAACTGAATGGGTTGAAGAGTCACGATTACCATATTATGATGAAAATACTTTTACCGGTAATGTTTCGTGGCTACTTCAAAGCTGACTTGTGGAAGATATTTGCTGAACTTAGCTACTTTTATAGGCAGATATGTGCTAAGGAAGTATCAAAGAAGATAATGCGACAGTGGGAGAAAGAAATCATTGTGCTTATATGTAAGATGGAAAAAGTCTTTCCACCTGGATTTATGAATGTCATGCAACATTTTCCGGTGCATTTGCCTTATGAAGCATTAGTAGCAGGACCTGCACAGTTCAGGTGGATGTATAGTCAAGAAAGAGAACTGAAAAAACTTAGAGCTACAGTGCGCAACAAGGCAAGAGTTGATGGGTGTATTGCAGAGGCATTTGCAGCTAAAGAGATTACAAACTTCTGTAGCAAATATTTATCACGTGCCAACAATGTGAATGCATCTATGACACGATATCATGATGCAGAAGAGCAACCAATTACTGAGCTAATGATTTTTCATTGGAATGGTAGAGGTGTTGGGGTGTCACTTCTCATTATATTTCGGAGCAAGAGAGGAACTACACCATGCTTTACATGTTTACTAACATGGAAGAAGTGTTACCATATTTTGAAGTGTTTGACAATTTGTATTGGACATCTTCTCGAAGACCAACGCAAAGTCAATTAGATAATCTACGTCAGCATGGCATAAAAGGTGGCTCAAACTTCGTGAACTGGTTCCGTGACCCTGTAATTTTCTATCCGTACTTTGTTCTTCAATCATAGTTCATATATTTATTATAAGATGCTAACTTTGTATAATGTTGTACATATAGTCTATGAAGGATGTCAACATTTCTGATGACTTGCGACAGATCACGAATGGTCAATTGAAAACTAGAGAATTTAGCCGATACGATATTAATGGATACCGTTTTCGAAAGGCAAGTTTAGAAGCAAATCGCCCACTTGCAGCCACATCAAACAGTGGAGTGTGTGTAACGGTCGCAGAGGGTAGTGGAGAAGTTAAGGAATACTATGGTGTTCTTCAAAAAATAATTGAGTACACATTTGGCGGTCCGAAAACACTGAAGTTGGTTTTTTTCGACTGCCACTGGTTTGATCTAACATCGGGCACACGAGTGGATGATTTTGGAATGGTGGAGGTCAACCACAACTCGCGCTATACAACACCTAACAACAATGTTGTACTTGCGCATCAAGTGAAACAAGTGTACTATTTAAGTTATCCTCATCCAAGTTTTAAAAATTGGTGGGTTGTATATAAAGTTAATCGTGAAGTGCACCCTCGTCGTTATGATGAGTACATAGATAATCAGGAAGACGATGATGGTGGTGTTTATCAAGATGAAGTCGAAGAAGTACAAGATATTAGAATATCTTTTGAGACAGGACTTGTAGAAATTTCTAGTGCTACTCTAGAGTTAATGTCTGAAGAACAAGCCGACCCTTTGAGAAAACGTCTTCGTCAATCTCAAAGGATTATTGAAAAGCAAAAAAGAGTAATTGAAGAAGAGAGTGAAGAATAAGAGTTTGAAGAAGAAGAGATGGAAGAAGAAGAGAGACATGAGCATCTTCATGCACATGTGACAGAAGCAGATTCTGATGCTGATGATTTTTAATTCTTATTGGACGCATTCTTTGAGATTTATTGTACTCTTATTGTGAACATCTTTATACTCTTTACCATTTATTGTACTCTTTACCATTCTTATTGTACTCTTTACCATTTATTGTTACATTCTTATTGTTAGATTCTAATACTAACCATTTTTTGAACTTTGTGTAGATATGGAAGCATTTCAAGAAAGGGAAGAAGCGGAGTGACACTTCTTCCTCCACGCCTCACCCCAGTAGTGGTTCGGATCCCACGTCCTTGTTTCAGGTACTTTGTTTAATTATTTATATACAGTTTAATGTCATAATCAGTTGTTTACTATTTGTTACATATTTATTTGCATTTGTAGGGCAATGACTGTGACTTCAGTTAGACAGAGATAGCTTCTGGGGTGTATGACACAGAAGATATCGAGTCCCTCACAAGACAGAGAGGTTCAAAACGAGTTGTACTCGGAGGAGGCTCATAAGCAGGGAGGAGGCTCAGGAGTAGGCACGACGGAGGAGGCTCAACAACATGCCTTTGGGTCCTCTTCTGAGGGTGGTCCTGAGGGCGGTGAGGGTGCTTCCAGTGGACAGGGTGCTACTGAGGATGGACAGGATGGTACGGGTGGAGAGAGCGGCGAAGAGAAAGATGATCCGGATCGAGATGCAAGGTTGACAAGATTGGCAGAGTTAGAAGAGGCACAAGTTGGGCAGGGTGATCGATGCCCCTTCAGGTATTTTTTTTTTCAAATTATTTGATAGGCTATCTTATACATTGGTTTTCTTGTGAAATAATTAATGTTATTTGTACAGGCTGCGGAGGCACCTTTTATGTACTGCAAGTAAAAATCCTGATGAGCGGACGATTATAAGGCCAAAGGGTACTAGGTGTTGGATCGAGGTTGGTTGGGATGGCAAGGGGGCATCTACGCTGTGTTAACACGGAGTTGGGAAATGCCATCCGGTTTTGCTACCCGGGGATGGTTCTTTCGGGCGGAGAACTAATTGCCGCGCATAATTGGGATCATTATGCCCTGAAATCATATGGCACTTTGGATACTTGTCAGGACAGAGTTTGGGAAATTTTTTGGGTAAGTTTGTTTTCATTGTTTAAATTATGTTGCATCTTATTTTAGTTGATACTAATTGTTAGTTTTATGCAGAGTATATTTAAATTAGAGGACGGTGTGAGTCAAGCATATGCAAGGTCCGTTTTTGAGATGTCAGCGAGAAAGCTCACGAAGGACTCCTTCTCTGATGCACCGATCAAGGCTGTGACCGTTATTACAAGACCAAGTTGCGTCAGCCCATGACAAATAAATGAGCTGCTACAATTTATGTGAAGAGGCATGAGTACATGGATAGTAGTGTGGATTGGATCTGTGTAGACATGGCAGTTTGGGAATGGCTATGCGGATACTGGGCGTCGAATGAGTTCAAAAATATTTCCAAGAGAAACCGAAGCAACCGGAAGAGCAAGCCTGGACTACAACGTTATGGGGCAGACGGACATGTGCGGATGGCACAACGAATGGTATGAACTATTACAATCACTTTTACATTGCTTCAAAAAATTGCATTAATTGAACTGATGTTGTATTTTGGTATTGCAGGAAGCTGAAACCGGTGTCACTCCTTCTTTTATCAAGGTTTACCTCAGGGGACACAGAGGCACGGATCCAGAACGCCCGGAGCAGTTGTGTGACGAGGCGGCAACACAAAAAAATGGTAAGTGTGTTGAGTGCTCTTTATCTATGAACTGAATCTATCTTCTATTGCAATATCCACTCGTGAACTTAATTTATTCTTGCACACAAAATATGTTGAGTGTCTCAAGAAAAAGCATGGAAATGACGTAGATATCTAAGAGCGCCGTTGGATGTGGGTGCGGCGTACGAAGCCAGCGGAGGCGTACCACATGGGAGGTACGTGTAAAGATAATGATTATTTAAAGGTTAATTACCGCCGATTCATCACATTTGTGTTTTTTGCAGGCTTGGATTAGGCGACGGTTATGTGAAGCGCGATGCTTATGTGGGACGGCGGTCTTCTACTTCTAGTTCCAGTCGATCCCGTGTTGCAGAGACGGAGGAATTGAAAGAAAAATTAAGATGATATGAGGAGAAAGTGGAACAACAAGAACAGCAGATGCAACAACAACAGCAAATGCAGCTGCAGACGCAGATGCAGGTGCAACAGATGCAGCAGCAGATGCAGTATTTGTATATGGCGCAGGTATCTTGTAATCTAAACAATTGAATAGTTTATTCGTTTACAAACTGTTTCTATTTAAGATCTCACGAATAATTTACTTCATGTAGTTCTTGGGTCAAGGCAATACTGGAACTCAGTTCAATATGCCACAACAGGCTCAGTTTGAGATGATGTCGCAAGTAAACTACTATTTTACTTAAATTGGTGTAGTTATTACCATATTTGTGTTAAAGTCAGTAACTGAATATTTTTACTTTATGCAGTTCTTCCCTCAAGGTGGTTTTGGATCGCAGTTCAGTATGCCTCATCCGATGCAGCCCGGACAACAAGTTAGCTCTTCTACACAGGTATAACCATATTTCTTATTAACTCGACTTATAGTATGAAATACTAACCATATTTGTCTCAGAGTTGCCAGAGTGGTCAAGCCTTTCCTCCACAATCTCAGGGATTCATGTCAATGTTGGCCCCTGGATTGCAGCCTGCCCAGGTGTTCTCCCATCGTTGCCCTTCGCTTCGGGGCGTAGTCAACCATCAACACCTCCGGGTGCCGCAGCGGTATGATTACTAAATCATTAGCTCTAATGAAAGCGTAGCCTAATTTGAAGAATATTTAGCGACTTATTCAATTACATAGTTGGTAATACCTTTAAATCAATTACAAATGTGAGTTGGCCATTTGTGAATTTTAGAAAGATTGAGACATATGAATTGTAACTATTAATGCAAAGTTAACTCTTATTTGTTTCTTGTAGGGTTCCGATCATGTAACGCCTCATGGTTGCGATGATTTACTCAATTTAAACGCCAGAGGTGCAAGTGGTGGAGGTTCAAACAATGACATAGAAGCGAATTAATCTTCACAATGGTCCTTTGGAGTAATTTGGATGTGAACTCGTTGCTATATCGAAGTTACTTGTTGTATGACTATGTGAACTCGTTGTTTTATTGTGTTTTGGTTATGACTATGGCTTGTATGGTGGCCTGTATGACTATTGTGTTTTGGTTATGATTACGACTATTGTGTTTTGGTTGTGCCCTGTATGGTGGCCTGTATGGCCGGGAGGCTCCCCACCCGGGGAGGCAGCGAAAGCAGGCACCGTTTTTTTTAAAAAAAAGCCAGTAAGGCCGTCAGTTTTGGACAAGCCGACGGCCATAACTGCCGTATGACCGTCGGTTCGCGACCAAACCGACGGCTATATAACCCATGCACGCACACGTGTCCTAGCCCAGTAAAGACGTCGGGACCAGCGGACCAACGCCTTTATGGTGATATGACCGTCGGTTTGGGCAGGCCGACGGTCTTAGTAGGTTTTCAAAGTAAATTAGTCGGTTTCTGTAAACTGACGTCTTTAATATCTATGTTTGTCGGGGCCGACGTCTATAAGTCCTTAAGAACGTCAAACTGGAGTCGACGACTATGACCGTCGGCAAATCGACGACTTTACCATATGGTCATCGGTTACAGTACCTTACCGACGGCTATAGAGCTGACATTTCTTTGCGTGATTCCTGTAGTGAATTCACTAATAATTATCAAAATTTCTCAATGTTATGATTATTGGATTTTTATTTAGATTGTTGAAGTTTATTTGATATTAGTATTTATTAGCCTTAGTTGAGTATTTTGGCACCTGGGGAGTTTGTAGAAGAGTCCAAAGATCCAAACTTCAAGAAAGAACTTCTGGAAGGGTGTGAACGGAAGTTCTAACTTTATCGATCATATTGCATCTATGTTTTACAACTGCACTTATTGGCCTATTTTAAACACTTTGCATGACTAAGTGTCTGTGCCAATTATTAAATTAGTTTGATATGATCAACAAAGCCCTGCTATTGATGTTTGTTACTTGTTACCAATACAAGTCACTCGATATTTATGTAGCATGACATTTATGTCAGTTACTTGATATTAGTGTTCACTATCCCAACATGCCTCCTTAACTTTAATGACACACCATTTTGATAGCCTAAGAACTTCGCCACTATGCTATTGTAGTGTCGAGAGTGCCTCCTTGTTATTAGAATGCTTATGAACTCTTTTGATGTTTGCATCGCCACACACTATAAACATGATTTGTGAAAAATGTAAAAAATATGTTTGGTGATGTTAGTACCAGAGTGGGATGGACGAATAGCATATCATGTTAATCGGTGTGGGAAGTTAAAGTGTCACTAGAGCGAGGTACAATTGTGTGCTTTAGTGTAGTCCACCTATAGTGGTTCTATTGGGGCTTGCCCTAGCAATATAAGGATCGGTTCGTTGGACCTCAATATAGTGATTTATTCGTACAACCACATAATCTGTATGGATGGGATTTGCTTTACCTTCTTGATGACTTCCACATGATCTATCTGGTAACTAGCAGGACACGAAAGACTAGAAAAAGACACGGAGAAACAATTATACGTGGTTCACTGAGAGAGTACCCATATAGCCACTGGGTACATTGCCCATATGATACTCGAGTGCATAAGTTGTAGGTAAAGTGTACAACCTTTATAGAGTGTTAATCTATCTGTGTAGTCATTGTCACTGTTATTGACGCACTATGGTTCAGAGCTCAGAATGAGTTGTGTTACCTTACTTCTTTGATGTGTGTGTTGACGATAATTATAGGGTTTTGGAAGTGTTGGATATGTACTAGAGTCGACACGACCATGGGTACCAAGACTCGTATAAAACTTAGACAACTGGTGGGATGGTGAAATTGTAGACACTAAGGGCATAGGACACGAAAAATGATAATTTTTTTGGATTTTTTGCGTACTCTAGGTATAAGAACAAAAATAATCTAATTGAAACACAAGATCATTTAACAGGCAATCTGAATTCTGATACCATTGATGAGTGCATTAGGCTCGATCTTCAAAAATGTAACTCAATTGAGGTGGAGATCTCGATGTTGATGATCTGAGACTCTAGAAAGAATGTGAAAAACCTCTGCGGTCACTACACCACAACTCCGTTGGATATCAATCGTGTGCACACGATTGACATTGCCAAGAAGGCTAATCTTTACAAGTGCAACCGAGAATATAGGTAAGAACGAAGAAGTAGCAATATGAATGTACTAAAGTTTAGGTTTCACAAACTAATGGATAGCTAATGTGCATATAATAGATTAATCTAAGCAAACCTCCCATAATTTGAATGACAACTATTGTATTTATAACCTAGCGTTCAACCAAAGCGCCATGAACGCGTCTGTAAAACCTAGATGCTGAATACATTGGTAAAGGAGTGTTAAAGCTAGGTTTCATGTAAAGTTTTGAGCATTCATGTGGTGCTTGACGTGTGGTTTGACATAGGAAGTGTTAAAATTATTTTTTGACGTGTGGAGAGTATGTTTGGTGCTATGAACTGAGTTTTTGTGTGGTAATGATGGTTTGAATGTGATGTAACATGTTTGTGTGAGCTGTCATGCAAAGTGTTGTAGTATGGACTAAGAAGAGTCGGGTCTTGGACTTGTGCTCGTAAAGAATTGGTTGTTTGCTCACGTGCAGATGCTATTTAAGGTCAAGACATGGCTGATGATGGTGATCCTTTAACTAAACTTAGGGAAAAATGATGGGTACAGGGGTCCCGATCTTTTGAAAGGTTCTGATAACTCTCGATTTGATGGAGACTTGATACAAATCGATCTGGCTTCTGAACAATACGTTTTGAACTCTACAATCCCAGCACCACATCACTACAGGAATCCAGACAATAGACGACGGCCGCAAACCGTCGTCAATAAGGACACTACCGTCGTCAATAAGTTATTGATGACGGTAAAATTTTATAGACGACGGTTTTCGGCTGTCGTGAATTATTAGTCATCAATAAAATTATTGACGACGGTAACCGTCGTCAATAAACTTATTGACAACAGCTAAATCTAGTTGTCGTTAATAAACATATTGACGATAGCTATGATAGGAACCGTCGTCAGTTACGATGGCTTATTGAAGACGGTTTCTGGTACCTGGCCGTCGTCAATAACAATGGCTTATTGACGACAGCTAAATCAGGCTGTCGTCAATAAGCTTATTGACGACAGCCAGGATTTCAACCGTCGTCAGTAACCGTGGCTTATTGACGACAGTTTACACTAGGCCGTCGTCAATAACAATTGCTTATTGACGACGGTTTCTGGTACCTGGCCGTCGTGAATACTAATGGCTTATTGACGACGGCCAAGTACCAAAAACCGTCGTCAATAAGCTTTCCAATTTTTTTTTAAAAAAAAACAGAAAATCCTGCCCTGGCTTCGAGGCCAGCCCTGGCTCGATGGCCAGATCACAGGCAATCAAAATATACATCACAAAATTGCATAAAAATACTATACGCACGCCACACTACCCTACGCTACCCCGACCGCTGCCACCGGAGTCCAGGAAGTCGTCGTGCGCTCGTCCAAACGCTGGTTGCTGAGGGGATGGAGTTTCCTGAGCCCGCGTCGCCGATCCCTATGATGTACATGTATAGTTAGACAAATTAGAAGTTCACAAATATGTATATGATTAAATAAACTCATTACAAGTTAAAATTGAGCAAGTTAGCTAGATTTGGCTATGTTTGAGTAAGTTTGCTCATATTTTACTAAGTTTGAGAAGTATGGACTAGTAGTGTTTGTGTTTGAGCTAGTTCAAATAGTTTTGGCTATGTTTGAGTAAGTTTGGTCATATTTGACTATAGTTGAGTAAGTTGTACCATATTTTACTCAGTTTGAGGATGTTTAACTAGTTTTCTCTAAGTTTTAGTAAGTTTGATCAAATTCAACTAAATTTGAGCAAATTTAACTAGTTACAGCTATTATGAGAAATTTTGTACCTGTGCTCCTGACGTCGGCCCCTGTTGTAGCTGTATCGGTGGCGGCGCCCACTGAGGAAAGACAACGGGCTGTCCTGTGGCCATAGCCTGCAAATATGAAGTAAATTATTATACATGTCATTTATACATTAGAAACGTTGAGTACAATGATCTGAACTTACCTGCATGGCAGCTTGCAGCTGTAGCATGTACGAGTGTTGATACTCGTCCCTAGCCCGGAGCTCGGCTGCCTGCCTCTCGTTCGCGAGCCTCAGCGCTTCCTGCGTCCTCTAGAGCTCCTCTTGGACACTCTGGAGCTCCAGATCACGGCTGCCACGCCTGCTGGATCCACCCTGCGATGAAGAGGCCCTTGAGTAAGACCGCGCCTCCCTCGAGTCTACTACTCCATCGAAGATGGCCAACCTACACAACGAAGTAAGAGTATTAAAGTTTCGTGTCTCGAAGTTAATGAAAGTAAATGAAAAACAACATAACTCACCGGCCGTGAGGTTTACCGCCACCGCTTGCATAGGCGGCTTCAGGTACGATCGGCGAGTTCTGCCAATCGTAATCGTCGCCTCGAAGCCTCCGCACCTCCTCCCCATACTTTTCCTGAAAATACAGAAAATTAAAGTCATCAGAAGTTTTAAAGATAATACAATTAAGTTAACTAAAGAACTCACCAACGTCTCTGTCGCTGTCTGAGAAGACAGCTGATCAGGCTGCGAGGGGTCACTTCCCATGTGACCCCTCCTCCACACCTGGATAGCGGTCGACTCCTGACCGATCTCGCCCTCCTATCGATACGTGTTAGCACAATGATAGCGATAGAAATTAACTAGAATATAATTCGAGTATCACTTACCATCCGTTTAGCAAGGCGTACGTAGCCGTCCCCGCCAAGACGGTGTTTCCCGTCCGTCCCTCGACTCTGTCGGCGGGTCATCGACATGCCTTGGAAGCCCTGGCTCGCCCAACGAGCACACAGGGAACTGTAGGCGTCCGGACAGGACTCAAGCCACGGTACGCTGACCTGCACACATTTGTTGTTGTATGAAAACATTGATGAAAATTGAATAATGAAGCAAAGTAAAATAAAGAATTTACCTCTGCGTACTGTGCCTCCGTCAAGTACTTGTCCGCCACATCCCTAAACTGCCCCGGCTCACCCTCGTCCGGATGCAACTTATAGTACGCCTTCGTAGCCTGAATGCGAGCCATTGAAATCGACTGCGTCAGGAGCTTCCTAGCGTTGTTGTTGAAGACCAGGCGAGCGTGATCCAGCTGGGCCTCGTCCTCCAAACGGTAATATTTTTACAAGTAGAAATATACAAGTTAATGTATTTAACATATAATAGGTTCGCATTTAACGAATAGACGATTTACTTACCATGAATTCATGCCACACATGCTCCTGGTGGTTGCCATAGGTAATGTCCTGGGCCGTAGCGTAATCGTCCCAAGACGTAGCAGCCCGTCTGTTCACTAGACCGGGGTAGTGACAATGGATGAGCTGGCCCAGGACAGCGTTGACCTGGCGGTGGCGTCCTTGACCCGAGAACGAGTCATCGGCCCAAGACCTAATACACGATTCTCAATTAGTACATATATAAGTGTTAAATATCTAAATTGATTTGTTATAGATTTACTTACCTATTGCCAACCGGATGAATAACGACCCGATCTTCTGGCCGTGCAGGAATCAGAGGAGGAGCCACGTAGTGGCTCCTCCTGTAACGCCGCTGTGGAGCCGGCTCCACATCAGGCTCTGTGGAAGGCTCTGAAGCAGGGTCTGAATCCTGCGGTGCCGAAACCTGAAGAGGATCCGAAGCAGGATATGTAACAGGCTCCGAAACCTGTGGTGTCTGAAGAGGACCCCTGGCCTCTGTCTCCTCAGACGTAGAGTCGTCCTAAAAATTTGAAGATTGGTAATATAGATTTAAGAAAGTTATTTATATAATTTATGTAATTTAATATTTTTTACCTGTCGTGACCGCTCTCGTGACCCCTGGCCTCTGTCGAGGCCCAACAGCTGAGACAGTCTACCACTGCTAGACTGACAGCCCTGGAAAACGGAGTCTGCTCTCGGGGCAGAAAGCCCCGCGTCCCCCGTCGTCTACTGCTCGATGACATCCTGATGAAAGGAAATTTGATAATGAATTTAAAGGAAAATATAGAAGACGAAAGAAGAGATAAAAGAAACGATACTTGTACTCAATTTCAAAATTCATAAGTATCACGATCATGTACTCTACTTTGTAAACCGGACCATCGATCTTTTGTCATGGTTGTTCGCCGTTTTTGTTTTTTCACATTATGAGTCTGTACATCTTGTGCATCTCCAACTAATTCATCGAGTCGTAGACCAGGCTCAACGATAAAAGAATCCGGCAACTCTTCTTCTTGGTAAACAACATCTGCCTCATCAATGTAACCAGTATTATCCGGTGTATATAACCGCTCACGAGGATTCGCCTTTTGTACAACCCACCATGCACTAAGTTTTTCGCATGGATATTGTAGATAGTACACTTGTTCGACTTGGTGTGCAAGGACAAAGGTGTCGTAGCCTCGTAGTCGGTCCTTGTGTTTGACTTCTACCATGCCAAATTGGTTTTGTCGAGTTCCATTGTTATTATCAAACCAATCACAGTCAAAGAAGACTACTTTAAGGTCTTTACTCCCGGCAAAACTAAATTCTAGGATTTTGTTTATGATCCCATAGAAATTAGTTTCATGTCCTTCGGCATCGGCGGCCCTCGTCACAACTCCGGTGTTTGATGTTTCCCTTAGAGGACGTTGAGCTTCAAATTGAGTTGAACGGAATCGGAACCCATTGACATCATATCGACCAAAGAGTTTAACTTTAATGGATCCATTGGACAGTTGTCGCAAATCTTCATGAACATCGGCTTGTGTCTTGCACTGTCCAACATATGAAGTAAGAAGACTATTTTATGCTATGAACATAATTACTAAGAGGAACAAGACAAGGAAAACGTTACATGATTTCGAAACCACGTTTGGAAGTTAGGTCCTCCATTTACTCCATAGTGTCGCATTGTTTGTATTTGCTTGCTAGTAGGTTGCTGCTTAGACTTCCAATTTTGTCGATCGAATTAACTAAATCAGGACAAAACAGAATTATTGGTGTAGATGTATAACACACCATGCAAATTAGTATAGATGTTGAACAACCACTTACTGAAAAAAATTGTCCATCCCATCTATGTTAGCGTACATGTATAACAAAGCAGCTGTCTTTTCATCTGCTGAAGCATCATAGCTCGTGCCACTACCAACAGTGGTGCCTCTCGTTTGAAAAAGTGAGAGTTTGCTACAAGAGGTTGCTTCAGCCATATTGTACCGTAACACCGATGCATTAACATTGTGTTCTTCTGCAAAGTAGACACTTGAAAAGTATCCTATCTCCTGAAGTGTAAATGCTTCGGCGATGCATCCTTCAACCCTTGCCCTATTACGAACCATCGGTTTTAGACATCTAAGTGCTCTTTCAATGTGGTACATCCACCTATATTGAACAGGGCCACCTACTTTAGCTTCATATGGAAGATGGATTAGAAGGTGTTGCATTGGATTGAAGAACCCTGGAGGAAATACTTTTTCCATCTTACATAAAAGCACGGGTATCTCTTTTTCCAACTTCTCCATCATCTCCCTTTTGATTTCTTTAGCACAAAGCTGTCTATAAAAATAGCTAAGCTCGGCTAACACCTTCCATACCTCATCGTCAAGATAGCCTCGAAACATAACCGGCATAAGTCTTTCCATGATTATGTGATAATCATGGCTCTTCAAACCAGTAAGATTTCCAGTCTTAACATTAACGACTCTTCTCAGGCTAGCAGCATAACCATCTGGGAACTTCAACTGTTTCAACCACTTGAAGACTTCTTTCTTTTCTTTTGGTCGAAGGCAGAAAGAAGCTCGTGGTTTGCCACCAGCTTCAGAGAGCTCAAGACTTGGTCGGTTACAAACCTCTTCCAAATCCTTCCGAGCTTTTATATTGTCTTTTGTTTTCCCCGTCATATCCAAGCACGTGCTTATGATGCATTCGCCCATGTTACGTTCCTGGTGCATGACATCAATGTTATGCATTAGAATTAAAGACTTCATATACGGTAACTCCCATAGTGCACATATATGAGTCCAATTGTGATCCTCTCCGTAACCAACAAAATATCCTGGACGACCTTCATCTGGCACTAGATTGTTGAGCTGTTTAACAATTTCCGACCCGTTCAGACGTTGTGGTGGTCCCTTTTTTACAATGGTACCCTTCCTGAAGGCATTTCTCTGTTTCCTAAACACGTGATTTGGCGGTAACCAACGTCTATGACAATCAAAGTAGCATATCTTGCCACCATGACTTAGACGAAAACAATCCGTGTCCGAAGCACATATTGGACATGTCAATCAACCATGAGTGCTCCAGCCAGAAAACATGTCGTAAGCTGGAAAATCATGAACAGACCACAAGTACGCAGCTCGAAGGTTGAATTTCTGTTTTCTATAACAATCGTACGCTTTGACTCCTGCCCATAACATTTTGAACTCTTCAATCAATGGCTGCATCATCACGTTCAGTCGTGAACCAGGATGATCCGGTCCAGGTACAATAAGGCATAGGAACATGAACTCATACTTCATACAAAGCGATGGTGGTAAGTTGTACGGAATAGCGAACACGGGCCAACAAGAGTATGGTGTGGCGTTTGTACTAAACGGTGAGAAGCCATCTGTCGCCAACCCAAAGCGAATATTTCTCGCGTCATTGGCGAAATCTAGATCGAAGTGGTCAAGCGCCTTCCATGCCTCACCGTCCGACGGGTGCACCATCATGCTGTTGTTCTCACGTACACCTTCTTTATGCAACCTCATGTGTCTAGCTGTTTTTTAGATAGAAACAAACGCTTGAACCTAGGTGTGACAGGCAAGTAGCGAAGCTGCTTCTGTGCGACTTGAGTCATTACTTTTGAACCGTCATCATTAACAACTTCGACAAATCTCGCTTTACCACATTTTAAGCACTTGTTCTCGTTGGCATGCTCTCTCCAAAAAAGCATGCAATTGTCTAGACACATATCAATCTTCTCATATTTCATACCTAGACTAGAAATCAACTTCTTAGACTGATACATATCTTTAGGCACTTTATGTGGTTGTGGAAGGATATCGCTGATCAATTTGATAAGATCGTTGTAGCAGTTATTGGAGAAGAAATACTTAGACTTAATGGCCATAAATCTAGTCATGAAAGTAAGGAGCGTCACTTCGGTGTGTTCATGCAACGACTCTTCTGAAGCTTTGAGAAGCGTGAAAAACGTTTCAACCTCCGTTGGAGGAGGATCCTCCATCAATTCAGGATTTATGGCATCAAGCATCTCGTCCATCCTATCGACCCCCGTGTTGTCATCCTCATCTGAAACTTGTAAGGGTTGAGAAGATGTCTCACCGTGAAAGGTCCACACCTCATAATCTTGCATGAAACCGTATTGACATAAGTGAAACGCCAAATTCACTTTGTCCCAACACTTTGCACCTTGACATTTCGTACATGGGCACCGCACCTTATCGATCTTTGACAATGAAAAAGCTCGATCTACAAAAGCATCTGTCTTTGCGAACCACTCATCCGAGTGACCACCAGAACTGTTCTTCCAACCGGTATACATCCAACTACGATCCTCACCCATGTTTGAATCTGCAGTTTAATGTCAAGGAAATTATAGTTACTTTATAATTTATTTATGTCACGGCCCTACATCTATTGGAAAGGATAGGTCCTAAACCCACCCAAGAGTGATCGAGCGGAGCGTGCTCATGACGAGACACGTGGTATGGATCCGAACGAAATTTCGGCAGCATAACCCCGCTGTTCTCCACTGCACGCCCGAAAATGGTGCAGCAGAGAACAACAGGGTTATGCCGTCGAAATCTTGTCTAGATCTAAACCCGCGTTTCATCACATGCCACGCCCCCTCGGTCACTCCCAGGCTGTCCAAAAAGGGACAATTCCGAACGTACACGCCTCACATGCGTAACACATGTGAGACGGGCCCGTTCGAAACGGGTGACGCATGTTGTATAGGTTTACGTCAATCTTTCGTTTTTGAGTTATTTAAAATAGAGAGAGGAAAGAACGAGAGAGAAGGAAAGAACGAGAGACAAAGAAGTGGGTCAGCCGTCCTAAGTTATGCCCCGTTGGGGCCTGCCATTATCTTACGACGCCTTTAGGGTTAGCCGTCGTACGTTATGCCCCGTCGTAAGTAGTTCAAAGATGAAACCGCACCGTCGGGGCCCGCCGTCCACGCGCGGGAGCTTGTCGTCCTCCGTGCCTGTCTCGACTAATACATTACCACTAAATGGGCCGTGATAGACCCTAAATGGGTCGTGTCAGGCCGGACCGGACCGAAACCATTTATTTACATATAGTAACTAATCACACAATCAATCAAAGTATTAATTAAACAATAATCAATTACAATACTAATTAAACAATTAATCAACTAAGATCGGACAGCGCGGCAGGGCAGGGCTTGGGGCGGGGCCAGGCGGCACAGCAGGGCGGGGCTCGGGGCGGCGGCGGCCGAGGCGCAGTCGGGGCTCGGCGTGAGAAGGGGCGGCCGGGCGGGGCTTGGGGCGGGACGGCAGCGGCTGCGGCAGGGCGGGGCGGGGCGCGGGGCGGGGCGATGCGCAAACCTCATCCCTCTTCTTCCTTTACTTTGACACCTCAATCTCCACTTGAGCATGTAAGTTGGTATGCTGGATTCTCTCTCGCTTCCCAGTGGAGAGGGGAGAGGGAAAGTGGAGGAAGGAGGGTGTTTTATAGGATGAAGAGACACATCAGTGCATTGGCTGATGCTGCTGTCAGCTGCCTCTAGTAGTCTATCTTCTTTCTGGAAAGTAAAGGTGCATGGTGATTGTCCTGCAAAATGGGCCTGTGGGAGAATGCCGTTTGCTTTCCCAGTCACAAGCAAATTGGACATGTCGGAGTTATTATTAATGATTAAATTGCACTTGAGTCAGTAGTGGTTTTCAACAAGTGAGATTTTTACAGATCCTAAACAGATGTGTTATTAATTTCCCAGTTGCAGCATCCAGCAAAAGTTTTTGTTGGCTGCACGTGGACGCAAAAACTCAATTGGCTCCACGGAACCACTGAACGCATATACTGTGAAAGACATTCTACGATTAATGTTCGGCAGTTAAATGCTCAAGAGTTATTTTCTTGAGTGCTTGTTGCTCCAGGGTCAATTTTCCAAGATACAATATGGACATTTTTGGATCCTGAAATGCATCTTACTGGTATATATGAATCTTTGTTTTCTTAGAACTACATTGGGGAACTAGCTTTTACTTAGGAAGCTGTGGGCGGCCAGGACTAAACCTGGTTGGGTATGTAGTGTTCATAGCACCATCTACTGATCTGGTAAGCCATCCGTCCCCAATTTGTATACGAAATATCAAGAATATCATGTACCTTTTTATACCTGTCCCTTATGTATTAACTAATTTATGGATTTGATGATGATCACTTTCTTTTGCCTTTTGCTGCCAATTCATGACAGGACCATGCAACTTAATTCTGCATCAATGTTCTAAAAAACTAAATTGTAAATAACTAGCATAAATATTCCTCCTGGCCAAATTTGTAGGGATCAATTAATGTGAATGTTCTTTTAACTCTTCTATAAATAACAAAAATTATGATTCCAATGTAACTGTCATGATAAATGCAACATAACTAATATGAGTATGCTTGCTCATTACAGATACACATTCCAAGGTTTAGTCATGCATGTTAATGCTTATTTTAAATATTCTAGATCCTCTAGTTAGAAAAAGTTATAGGTCACCTGGTCAATGCAGAATTCAGCTTTACTAAACAGCAAGCTAGAATGCAAAGTTCCTCTGAGGTGCACCTTATTGAATTAGCTAAATGCATGCAACCTTACTTTAAACTGCAAACGATGCAAAAAATAATATATGGATGAAAAATGTTGGCAAGCCTTTAAAGTGCGTCCTTTGTGAAGGTGATAACTTTGCTTTGCTACTTAAAAATGATATCCTGCTAATTGGACAAAGGCATACATATAGGATGGTGCATTGATTGGTCATTGAAAGGAACAAAGGCTAATGGCTGATCATTTGTGCTAAGCAACGATGGCTTCTATTTTCTCCAATGAACGAAAGATATGTCCCCCCTCAATCTGCAGTGACTAATCGTGATTTATTTATCCTGGGTACAGTCAATTGGTTCTTTCGATATGAAATCTCGAGCATGGACAAACTGGGTTTGCAACTTTGGTCATCAAGCATTATACAAATTCCACTCAAAAAATTCTATAAATGGACAGAAGTTAGGTTCCGCCCGCAGACAATTACATCAATATATCACTCAAGAGGTAATAGACAGGAAAGGATGCCACATGTGTATCTTTTGGGAGGGTCGCCATCGAAGTAGAGAAGTGTAATGTGCCTGGTTTCGTAGGACACAAAAGCCGGGGAGGTAGGGGAGGGGGAGGGAACTTACCTCGGCCGGAGACGGGCGGCGGCGGTGGCGGGGACGGGCGGCGGCGACCGGGACGGCGGCGGTGGCGGGGACGAGCGGCGGCGACCGAGACGGCGGCGGCGACCGGTGCGAGTCGGAAGCGGCACTGGCCGCCTCCCGGCTCGCGCACGGGTTATATACCCCGTTATTGACGACGGTGCTAGGAAACTGTCGTCAATAAGGACTTGTTGACGACGGTACTACATCACCGTCATCAATAACTCCTCAGGTGGGCCCGAATTTAGTTAAAGACGACGGCCACCGTCGTCAATAATTTATTGACGACGGTTCTCGTCTAGCCGTCGTCAATAACATTAAAGACGACGGCCCCGTCGACAATAAATTTGGCCGTCGTCAATGATTGTTTTTCCTGTAGTGCATCTCCTCAATTTATCAACCAATATTGCACGGTTGACCTCACCAAGAAGGCTAATCCTTGCCTGCGAATCGAAGAACACAAGCAAGAACAAGAAAGAACGCAACCAAATTGCTGAAAAATATGAAGGACGCAAAGTTGGGGTCTCACAAACCAATGAACGGAAAAACTGTTCTTGACAGAATAATCTAAGCAAAACCCACCTGTTTGTGATGGCGGCTAGGGGGTATAAAGGAGGTGGAGGACAACCAGGGGGGTGCTGGGGTCCTGACCTAACCCTAAGGCACATATATAATGGACTTGGACTCGATACAAGGCCTAATGGCCCAATTAGGTGATGCAACACGCTGACAGACTCTAAACTTGATATTGTTTCAAAGATTCCCTTCAACCCCGAAGGAATTTTGAAGTGGGCCAGTGCCATTGGAAAGTTTATCCCCTCAGCTTTTCGTGCATATGTAGAACGTCAAAAAACGGAGTCCGTATGCCTCCTGGGCATCCATTTTAGGTGGACTGCTCCTGGGCCCCGAGTTGGACTCGAGTTTGAGTTGGACTCGGTCTCTAGCTTCTTGTTGGCGTATTTTATGGTCCTCCACGCCTCCAAACCCTCCCCATGTATCTCCTTGTCCTCTCCATGGTTCCTAATCATAATTAATCCACTAGGTAGCAACATACGCTCAAAATTCACATATAAAGAATTGTTCAGGAATGAGCTCACCTCTAAATTCAATTGGCATGCTCGAGTTCTAGTAATTGGAACTTGCATGTCTACCATGGGAGTGTTGTGTACATCCGTAGGATTGATGTCCACATCATCCTCCCCCTCTTGCATTGGAGTCGTCCTCGACTCAAACTCATCTTCTTCTCCCAAATATGGCCTCAAATATGAAATGTTAAATGTGGGACTAACCCCAAACTCGGGAGGCAACTTAAGTTTATATGCATTGTCATTAATCTACTCAAGTATTTTGAAAGGACCATCAGCTCTAGGCATCAATTTAGACTTCCCCAGTTCTGGAAATCTATCCTTTCTCAGGTGTAACCAAACTAAATCACCCGGTTCAAGTCTAACTTCTTGGCTACCTTTACTACCAGCAATTCTATATTTTTTATTCATCTTTTCAATATTGTGTTTAGTGGTCTCATGAATTTTCAAAATAAAATCAAAATGTTCCTTTGCATCATTATGAGTTCTCTCACTAGTAGGTAAAGGCAAGATATCAATAGGAGCACGGGGATTCAATCCATACACTACCTGAAAAGGACTTACCTTGGTGGTAGAATGTGTTACCCGATTATATGCAAACTCCACATGTGGCAAACATTCTTCTCACATCTTTAAATTTTTCTTCAAAACAGCTCTCAACATGGTGCCCAGAGTGTGGTTCACTACTTCTATTTGCCCACCAGTTTGTGGGTGACATGTTGTAGAGAACAACAGTTCTGTACCCAACTTGTTCCATAGGGTGCGCTAAAAGTGACTAAAAAATTTAGCATCACGATCTGAAACAATAGTAGAAGGCTTCATGCAAGCGAACAATCTCTTTGAAAAAGAGGTCGGAAATATGTACAACATCATAACTTTTCTGACAAGATATAAAATGTGCCATCTTAGAAAAATGATCCACCACAACAAAAATGCTATCCCTCCCCCTCTTAGTCCTAGGCAATCCCAAAACAAAGTCCATAGAGATATCTGCCCAAGGAATGGAAGGAGTGGGAAGAGGCATGTATAAACCATGTGGATTCAAACGGGACTTAGCTTTCTGACATGTGGTGTAGCGAGCCAAAAACCGCTCTACATCTCTCCTCATCTTTGGACAAAAGAAATGTGTGGCCAGAACATCCTCCGTCTTCTTTGCACCAAAATGGCCCATCAAACCTCTACCATGTGCCTCCTGTAATAACAAAAGACGAACAGAACAAACTAGAATGCATAGGCGGTTAGCTCTAAACAAGAATCCATCATCAAGCATAAATTTGTTCCAGGTATGACCTTTTCTACAATGCAGCAACACATCTTTAAAATCAGCATCAAGAGCATATTGTTCTTTAATTGATTCAAGTCCAAAAATTCGACAGTCAAGTTGGGACAGCATATTATATCGTCTAGACAACACATCAACAATCAAATTATCCTTCCCTTTCTTATGTTTAATGACATAAGGAAAAAACTCAATAATTTCAATCCATTTTGCATGTCTACGATTCAGATTATTTTGAGGACGAATATGCTTTAGCGATTCATGATCAGAATAAATAACAAATTGTTTAGGCCATAAATAATGACACCATGTCTCTAAGCATCGTACAAGATCATAAAATTCTTTATCATATGTGGAGTAATTCAAAACAGGACCATTAAGTTTTTACCTAAAGTATGCAACCGGTTTACCATCTTGCATTAAGACACCACCAAAGCCAACTCCACTAGCATCACATTCAAGTTCAAAAATCTTACTAAAATCAGGAAGTTGCAACAATGGTGCATGTGTAAGCTTGTCCTTCAAGGTGTCAAAAGACTCCTCTTCTGCTTTCCCCCAATGGAACACCACACCTTTCTTAGTCAACTCATGTAATGGGGCAGCAATGGTGCTAAAATCCTTGACGAAGCATTGTTAGAAACCTGCAAGACCAAGAAAACTCCTTACCTTTGTGATGGCTTAAGGTATTGGCCAGCTCTTGATCGCTTGAATTTTCATCTCATCCACCTCAATTCCCTGTGGAGTCACAACATAGCCAAGAAAGGAATCTCGATTCGTACAAAAGATGCACTTCTCAAGGTTACCAAATAAATGTGCATCTCTCAAAGCATTAAAAACAACACGTAAATGATCCACATGTTCATCCATTGACTTGCTATAAATCAAGATATCATCAAAGTAAACCACCACAAATTTTCCAATAAAAGCTCTTAAAACCTCATTCATCAAACACATGAATTTACTTAGTGATTTAGTTAAACCAAAAGGCATTACTAACCACTCATACAACCCAAATTTGGTTTTGAAAGCTGTTTTCCATTCATCTCCTAATTTCATTCTTATTTGATGTTAACCACTACGCAAGTTAATCTTAGTGAAAATTATACAACCAGAAAACTCATCAAGCATGTCGTCTAGCCTAGGAATAGGATGACGATACCTTATAGTAATATTGTTAATGGCTCTACAATCAACACACATACGCCAAGTACCATCTTTCTTAGGAACCAAAAATACAGGAACAACACAAGGACTAAGGCTATCACGTATATACCCACAGTCCAAAAGGTCTTGGACTTGCCGCTGAATTTCTTTAGTCTCCTCGGGGTTGGTCCTATATGCAGCACGGTTTGGCAAAATTGCACCTGGAATCAAATCAATTTGATGTTCAATCCCTCTCAAAGGTAGAAGTCCCGGGGGTATCTCATCTGGAAAAATATCCTCATACTCCTGCAACAAGTTAGTAACTGCAGGAGGCAAGGACCTAGCAATATCATCAATGGAGAACAAAACTTGTTTGCACAGCAATGCATAGCGAATATCATGATAAGAAATTTCAGCAAGGTCTGATTTCGTAGCAAGTATTACACGACCCTTCAATTTAATTCCCTCAGCCTTAGAACTAGGTGTAGACCTCTCATTATTTGGTGGTAACACAGAATTAACGACTTGCTGATTTTATGATTTAGAACTACTAGAAATTCCAGCTCTCTCCCTATCAGCTTGGACAATTTCAGCAGGAGTCAAAGGTAACAAAGTAACTTTCTTTCCTTTATGCATAAAATTATATTTATTACTTCTACCATGGTGCAAAGCATCCTTATCATGTTCCCAAGGTCGATAAAAAAAAAGTGAACACGCTTGCATGTGTCACACCCGGTTTTCCATAAGGAACACCCGAGTGTATTCTCACATGTATGCCAGGATCAGTTGACTCATATATATGCCGACAAGAGTGTAATATCATTATATTACAAGCCAAGTTCAACGTATAACATAATATTACAAATAAGACATAAAATACTAAATATGAGTACTATTACACTAAATACATAACAACGGAAGATTATAGCGTGATGCTTCAGTTCACAAGCGTTGCCCGGGGGTTACGCCAGCCTGGAACAACTCTTCGGGATCGAAGTCTTATTCATTGAAGTCTATGTCTTCATTTGCACCTGAGCATCATATGATATTCCAACAAAAGCAAGTTTGAGTACCAAAGGTACTCAACAAGTGTAGGCAGAATGTTATGAAGGCTATTAGCAAGGAAAGGCTAACATGGTTAAGCACTATGCATTAATCCTAAGCCTTAGCTTTGATTAGCAACCTTTATTACATGTGATAAACTCCACCAACTTCACAATTAAGTCATTAATGTTAGGTTACACCACCCAACAAACTCTTTAAACTCACATCCATGTTTCTCTAATCATGGACAAGTCCAAGCCGCTCTTGATCGTGAGCACGGCTGTCATGACAGTTTGGTTCACTGCAGAGATTGTACCACTTTACCCACAAGTAGTGATTTCACCCCCTGTTGCTAGGTGGACTAAGAAACCTCCCTGATATCCATGGTTGCAAGCCACATTACACACTTCTTTTGGTGTGCGATTAGGAGATCACTACATGGCCTTTACAAAGGGTCTACCGGCAAGTACAAGCCCACTGAGGTTTCTCCGCTGTAGTTCCTGGGAGTAAACCCTCCCCTGCAGAAGCCCCCTCTTGAGCCTTGCAGTTCCCAGGGCAGTCAAAAATGGACTCCCATTCCCCGCACCATCCAAACACCCATACTATACCGGCAAACTCCTAATTAATTGGCCAAGCTGCCCCATCTCAGTCTTGTGGTGGCACTGTAAAGCCGAGTTAACTGTTCCATGAACCGGTCCTTAGAATCTAAGACATGCACTATCACTAACCCAAGTCTCGTGCACGAAGCACCATCCAAAACAACCAGCCTGTCTAGATTCCTAACACCATGACACACACTTCTGTCTTTCATATAATCCCAAGACTAGCAACAACTAGGTTCCATTCATTTTCTAAGTTCTAAGCATGGCTAAGCACATAAAATGATAACCAACAAATGATAACTAAATCCCTCCATGGCTTTGGAAGGAATGATAAGGAATAAAACTAGGGAAACATACTAGATTGGGTTTCATATTCAAAACATCATGCAAATAATCTAACTAATCATCCTAGAATAGGAGCAAAGTGGTCAAGGAACACTTGCCTTTGAATGGATGTTCGTTAACTTCAAAGTCTTGCTCTTGAAGATTAAAAAGTGGTTCTTGGATTCATTCTACCCATATATATGCACATAAAACAATGCAAAACATGCTATAAGAAACTTAACAACACATTTCAATTACATATATACTTGATTAAACACATATATAATTTATTTTCTACTTATTTTCTCCACATACTATTGATTTCATACTATTTCATGTGTTTTGAAATGGAAATAAGTTTCAAATTGACATCTATATCTTTTACTTTATCTTTATTATGGTAAACACTCATTTTTATATTTTGGTAGTGATTTTAATAATGTTTAGAATGTATATATGCATATATACTAATTTTAAAATTAATTTAGTCTTAAACATTATTTAAATTATCACTATAATTATTTACAGAATCTATATTACTGTTTTCTACATTTTCAGAACCTATTTATGCATTTTGGACAATTTTCATAATTTTCTTCAATGTATATTATTTTTATTGATATTCTAGCATTTATTTATTACTTAAAATACATTTTCAGCCTTAAATATAATTATTCTTAATTACAGGAATTATACATATATAGAAATGTAGAAACATAATAATTTAATGCATTTTAATATATTCCTACAAATTTTATGAAATATATATGATTTTTATTTTGATTTTCAGAATTAATTTGTCACTAAATAAATAATTTCAGCCTTTGGAAATCATTATTTTTAATTTCAGAATTTACATACTGATCAAAATGTTTAAACAGAAATTTTGATAAGTTCCTACCATTTTATAAAAGTTATTTAGCCTATTTTTATTATTTACAGAATCAAATATGGATTTATAAACTAATTTGGACTGAAATACATTAACTACCACTTTTCCAGAGGCTAGATTGAAGTTTTAAAAGCGAATTTCCCAATTTACAAAGAAGACTGGGGCTAATTGGCTATTTTACGGTGAATTTCCTAATTTCTATAAAGCCTAGGGTTGATTCTGTAAAGCATAGGGGCTGTTTCCTAGTTATTTAAATCTCCAGTGACCTTATTGTGAAATCTCCAACGGCTACGGCCTGTTTTAAAGGTGGACCGTTTGATCTAAGATCAACGGCCCGGATTTTAAATAACCGAACCGGTACGCGGTTTCTAATCCTAGCCGTTCACACAAACTGGACGCCCCAGATCGCGCCACGTCGTCCCTAGCCCTTCTCCGTCCGGTAGCCGCGGACTCACCGGCGAGCGGCGGCGGTGGCCGGAAAACTTTGGTTTTCCCGAATTCTTCACCATTTCTCGGACTCTTTTCACCAAAACATAGAGGAGGTCACAGGGAACTCACCTAGAGGGATCTTTTGGACCAGAAGCGGCCGGAGAGGTGTTGGCGACGGCGATCAGTGGCGGATTCTGGCGATCTTCGTCGGAAGCGCTCCCCAAGCACTGTTCTTCAGAGAATTTCGTCGGGAATCCTTCCTTGTGGACGAGGGAGGGTGTAGAGGGTGCTAGAACCGAAGATCAACGTGTGTTTCCCGAGAATTAAGAGTGGGCGGTTTTCTCATCGCGAGAGAATTGTCTGCGGTTTTTGCGAGGGGAAGAGGCCGGTTTCGGGTAGGTTTTATAGAGGGGGAGAAGGTGGCGGCGTAGGGCGCGACGATTGCTGAAGAGGCGCGCGAATTCAGCCATGTGCCGGTTGTTTTCACCACATGCGATAACAACGGTTGTGAGAGGAGAGAGAGAGAGAGAAGGTGGCAGTTGGAGGAGGAAGAATCCGACGTGTGGGGTTGCTCGGGCAGTGAGGGAAGGGAGGGAGAAGGGTTTGAGCACATGTGATAAAATTTTCGGATGTTACACTTGGGTACCACATCACAATCAGTAGAATTAGCATATGTACCAATGGAAAACGGAATTCTGCAAGTTTGTGTTATCTTAGCTCTTCTGGAATCATTCAACCTTTGAATATGGTACGGATGTGGGTGTGGTCGTGTATTCAAGCTAAGCTTCTTGACCAATTCAGAACTCACCAAGTTGTTGTAGCTTCCTCCATCAATGATGACACGTGCTCGCCGGTTCTTGATGACGGAGAAAATCTGAAACAAATTATGGCGTTGTAATCCATCAAGTTGTTGTACCTGTGTGTTTAGCACCCACTGCAAAATGATGTTCATGTAGGCTGATGTGTCTTCACTCCCAAAAACATGTCCCTCTTTGTTGTCCGTGGCAGCTTCATCATCATTGTTGTCTTCGACATCGGAGGTGCTGATGTATCCTCCTTCTTCTGTAGCCACGAATGCCCGCTGACTAGGACAATATTTTTGCACATGACCAAGACCATGGCAGCGGTGGCACTGAATGTCAGAAGTGCGCCCCGTTGAAGCAACGGATGAAGCAGTTTTGGCAGGTACCTGCAAGGAATTTTTACCCGAATCCGTAGGTCGTGCTGGTGGAGGTTTCGGTGCTGCTGAAACGTTGTTGCTGCCAGAAGGAAGCTTGGCTGCTGGTGTTGGTTAAGGGGCATCAAAACGGAATAACTTGGACGCCCCGTGCGTGGAGTGTAGGAGGCACCGCTGCTGCTCTTGTTCTTTTGTTGACGACCCTGTAACTCCTTTTCTGCAAGCATAGCAAGCTAGAACAACTGGTAGACATTATTAAATTCCTTATAATCAACAGTATCCTGTATCTCACGTCTCAACCCCCCATAGAAACGACAAATTTTATCCTCAGTGTCCTCTACTACCCCACAACGTTTAATACCCTTTTGAATCTCCGCATAATAATCTTGGACATAATTATTTCCCTTCTCTAAGCGCTGCAATTTCTTTCATAAATAACATTGGTAGGATGGAGGAACAAAACTATTACGCATAGTTTCTTTTAATCGTTCCCATGTATCAGGCTGTAAGCGTGTGGTACCTAGTTCATTCCACCATATTATAGCAAAATCCTTAAACTCACTAGTGGCTGGTCGAACTCTATATTGTTCAGGAACAAGGTGGGAATTAAATTTCTGCTCAACTGTCATATTCCAATCAAGATATGCCTCAGCATCATAAGCACCAGAAAATGAAGGTGTGGAAAATTTAACTTTAGCCAAACGGTAATCAAGAGGGGGGTTATTGTTACCACGCATGTTATTTCTTATCATATCATGAGTGTTTTGACGAAGGCGTTAACGTAGACGTACATTCTGCGCAGCATGTGTATCCACCTCTCCATTGACATCACACCGCACATCTTCTTCTTCTTCTTCAAAGTTGTTGTGGTGGGTAGCATCATGGCTGAACGGTAGGTGGGTCTCCATATATCATCAATCCTAACAGTTAGCGATCTTAAGCGTTTGTCCAACCTCTCAAGAGTGTGGGGTATTCTTTGTTCTGCAAGATAATCTTTTACCCCTTGTGCTGCTTCCTTGACAGACTTCATCATCTGTTCCATGTAACCCTTCATCTCACTTTTTAAAACACACTTCGTAGGGTCGACGTGATCTGATATTGTTAACAAGAATAATATGGAAAACAACAAGATTATCCCTATCAACTACTACGCAATGATGTTGGAACTCACAAAGCAATAGGTCGAGTCTTACCAAGCTCTTACAAGTTTTTTTACCACAACAAGGCAAAGGATACCTGGACAACGTGATTCAGCGATTGCAAGGGTCAAAAACTTGTGCTGTTTGAAAGGATGAATGTGGAGTTTGGATGGCCAAATATGTGAGTAGCACACAATTCAATAACAGATAGTAATGCTGAATAAATGTCCAAACATTTGTCCTAGTTGCTGGCCTACTTGTGTCTTATCCCGGATGTTATGAACAAGACAGCAAGAAGTATGAATGATAAGGACAATGGTTCAGCAGGAACAATTACACCACAAGGCAAAATAACACACCCAAGTTTTGATATTTGTGCTCCTCTTCACAAATTTTCTTTTCTATTTTTTATTTTTTATATCTGTCATGAAATCAAGAGCACTAATATACACGTCGCACAAATTTCAGCTCACTTGAAAAAAAGATGTGGCCAATAGAAACTCAATATGTTTCTTTATGATTATTGTTGAGCCTTTAGATGCCAAATAATCGATCTTCCAAAGTGAATTTGGGCAATGTAATTTCACCCAATGCCAAGGTTATGGCTGTTTTAAGGCAGCACCACAAGATTATGTTTTTGGTGGAGCTAAATTGGAAACAATGGTGTGAAAATTTGGATATGATGGTGGCAACCCGTGGGGTGGCGTTCATATTTCAAGGAGGATAAACTCAAGTAATATGTGATGAAAAATGAAGAACAAGGATAACCCTAGCACAATGAATAGTGTATGGTGATCGATTTGATAACGATTGTGCTAGCTAGGGTTTTGATGGAACGCAGCGGATGGAATAACAAAGTACGAAACAAAACACGATTAAACCAGCAACAAAACACGAACTAGAACACAAATTCAACACTACGGACCCCAAAACAGAATTGTGCAAAAGGCTAAACGTGGTCTGGGATGGGGAAACCTATGACTATAATATTTTTCTGGCTTTTCTGTGGACGATTGGACAAGTTTGAGATAAACAGAACTAAGGGAAGGCGATCCTGATGGTGCACCTGAAGCTCTGATTACCACTTGATGGGTACAGGGGTCCGATCTTACAAAAGGATATGATTACTCTCAATTTGATGGAGACTTGACACAAATCAATCTGGCTTCTGAACAATACGTTCTGAACACTGCAATCGCAGCACCATGTCTCCTCAGGTTATCAACCGATATTGCACGGCTGACCTTGCCAAGAAGGCTAATCCTTGCCTGTGAATCGAAGAATACAAGAAAGAACAAGAAAGGACGCAACCAAATTGCTGAAAGATATGAAGCACTCAAAGTTGGGGTCTCACAAATCGATGAACGCCAAACTGTTCTTGACAGAATAACCTAAGCAAAACCCACCTGTTTGTGACGGCGGCTAGGGGGCATAAAGGAGGTGGAGGATGACCAGGGTGGTGCTGGGGTCGTGACCTAACCCTAAGACACGTACATAATGGACTTGGACTCGATACAAGGCTCAATGGCCCAACTAGATGATGCAACACCCTGACAGACTCTAAACTCGATATTGTTTCAAAGATTTCCTTTCACTCCGAAGGAATTTTGATGTGGGGCCAGTTCCATTGGAAAGTTTATCCCCTAAGATTTCCATGCATATATGGAACGTCAAAAACGGAGTCCGTATGCCTCCTGACATCCATTTTAATGTGGACTGCTCTTGGGCCGTAGGTTGGACTCGAGTTTGAGTTGGCCTCAGTATCTAGCTTCTTGTTGGCGTATTTTCTGGTCCTCCACGCATACAAACCCCTCCCCATGTATCTCCATGTCCTCTCCATGGTTCCTAATCATAATTAATCCATTAGGTAGCAACATACTCACAAAATTCACATATAAAGAATTGTTCAGAAACGAGCTGACCTCTGAATTCAATTGTCGTGCTCGAGCTCTAGTAATTGGACCTTGCATGTATACCATGGGATGTTGTGTATATCCGTAGGAGTGATGTCCACATCAATAAGTTGAATTTCAACAACCAAATTCAAGAGGAATTATGTTTGACGAGATCAAAGGTGTCATGCAACATGTTTGGATCGAGAATAATGCATATGAAGGTGTTTGGGACATGTCAGGTGGTGTTGCAAACATGTGTGGAAGTCATGGGCATAAGTGTAGGGATGACACGAGATTGTGACGTGATTCCAACATGTTTGGACGATGAAAAGTGAAGGTTGAACATGTTTAGAAGGTGTTGCACGTGTGCAAGGAGTGCATGGATGTGGCAACATGGTTCAAGGCGCAATGAAGGTGTTTGAACGTGTGTGGAGGTTGTCACAAGTTTGTGCCGTGATTTCAGCACGTTCGGACGTGAAAAGGTTGGTCTAAGTTAGGTTCGACGTGAATCTGAGTTAGAGTGTAAATAGGGTGGATTTAGACACGTGTTCTGTTAGGAAATCAGACTATTTTTATCAAAAAAACTGTTGATTCTAAGTTGGTTGCGAGTTCGGGTTGTAGATTCAAAGGTTGGATTTTGAGTTGTTTGTGTCTGTCGAAGTGTGTGGTCGACACTTCCCCCGGACCTGCTCTGGGCAGCCCGCGGAGGTTCTTTTTCGGAGGGGCTAGACGCTTGTGGAGAGCTTCAGCGTTAGGTACGAGTGAGGGAGAAGCTTGACACGGCGAGTTTTACGTGGTTCAGGCCGCCGGAGCATAAAACCCTACGTCCACGGTGAGCAGAGGTGCTCGCTGTATTGCTTGTTGCTCAGAACCGGAGTCCTGAGCTTGAGGGTGAGTGAAGTCTAGAGTGTGAGTTCGCAGAGTTCGAACCTAAGGGTGCGAATGGCTGGAGTGCCAACCCTTGCTAACGTTGCCTACCCGAGCCATTTATAGTCCAAGGCTTGGGCGGCTTACAAGGTGGGCCCCGGGGACCCGACAGATGGCCCCGGGGTGATTTCCTACCAGCTTCTATGTCTTGGCACTGGCGCCGAGGTCCTCGTCCTGCCACCCTGCCCATGCTGCAGGCTAGGTGTAGCGTGCAGCTGTTGGTGATGGCAGGGACGGTAGGGCATGTCTTGTCTGTGTCTTGTCGCTGTCTTAAATGGACTGCAGCTTCTGACACTGTGTACCTGTCTTCACTGTGACTGGTCACAGTGATGCCTGCCTGGCATGCGCCGCGCCTCCACGTCTTGGGAAGGCGCGGGTCTTGAATGCCTTGTAAGGTAAAGGCATGGCGCGCCTTTACTCTGGCTGCCTACCGCACTGGGCGGACAGCGCTGCTCTGCTGGCCACGTGTCGGGCCCGGAGCTTTCTTCTGAGGAGAGGAGGAGCTCTGGCCTCGCCGGACATGTGGAGCCTTCGGAGCTCACCCCTGCGGAGGGGGCGAGGTCTGGCCTACTAGGCCACGTGGCAGGCCCGGAGCTATCCTCCGAGGGGAGGGAAGCTCTGGCCCTACTAGACACGTGGCTCCTTCGGAGCTCGAACCGGCGGAGGGGGCGAGGTCCGACCTTTTGGGCCACGTGGCAGGCCCGGAGCTATCCTCTGAGGAGAGGAGAGCTCCGGCCCTGCCGGACACGTGGTGCCTTCGGAGCTTGCCCCTGCGGAGGGGGCAAGGTCCGGCTTTCTGGGCCACGTGGTAGGCCCGGAGCTATCCCTTGAGGAGAGGAGAGCTCCGGCCCTGCCGGACACGTGATGCCTTCGGAGCTCGCCCCTGCGGAGGGGGCGAGGTCCTTAGGCGGTTTCACCATGTGCGCGGGGGTACCTGGTATTGAGGGTACCAACAGTGGCCCCCGGGCCCACCTCGGGAGAGGTAACGATCCCAGGGTGGTGCCTTCTTCTTTCCGCACACTTCCTTGTCTTGAGTATTCCCTGTGCTGATAGGGTTTCTATGGCTTCGGTGTTCAGCTTCTGAGGAGAGGGTGAACCCTGGCATCGGAGCTCAGCCCTGCTGTGGGGGCGGAGGTCCGGAAGTCATCAGAGCTCAGGCCCACGGAGGGCGCGAGGTCCGGCATCAGCGCTTGCCTCTGAAAGGAGGGCGAGGGCTGGCCTCGGAGCTCGGCCCAGCTGTGGGGGCGGAGGTCCAAAAGTCATCGAAGCTCAGGCCCACGGAGGGCGTGAGGTCCGGCATCAGCGCTCGCCTCTGAAAGGAGGGTTAGGGCTGGCATCGGAGCTCGGCCCAGCTATGGGGGCGGAGGTACGGAAGTCATCGGAGCTCAGGCCCACGAAGGGCGTGAGGTCCGGCATCAGCGCTCACCTCCGAAAGGAGGGCGAGGGCTGGCCTCGGAGCTCGGCCCAGCTGTGGGGGTGGAGGTCCGGAAGTCATCGGAGCTCAGGCCCACGGAGGGCGTGAGGTCCGCCATCAGCGCTCGCCTCTGAAAGGAGGGCGAGGGCTGGCATCGGAGCTCGGCCCAGCTGTGGGGGCGGAGGTCCGGAAGTCATCGGAGCTCAGGCCCACGGAGGGCGTGAGGTCCGGCATCAGCGCTCGCCTCTAAAAGGAGGGCGAGGGCTGGCCTCGGAGCTCGGCCCAGCTGTGGGGGCGGAGGTCCGGAAGTCATCGGAGCTCAGGCCCACAGAGGGCGTGAGGTCTGGTCATCAGCGCTCGCCTCTGAAAGGAGGGTGAGGGCTGGCATCGGAGCTCGGCCCAGCTGTGGGGGCAGAGGTCAGGAAGTCATCGGAGCTCAGGCCCACAGAGGGCATGAGGTTCGGCATCAGCGCTCGCCTCTGAAAGGAGGGCGAGGGCTGGCCTCGGAGCTTGGCCCAGCTGTGGGGGCGGAGGTCCGGAAGTCATCGGAGCTTAGGCCCACGGAGGGCGTGAGGTCCGGCATCAGCGCTCGCCTTTGAAAGGAGGGCGAGGGCTGGCCTCGAAGCTCGGCCCAGCTGTGGGGGCGGAGGTCCGGAATTCATCGGAGCTCAGGCCCACGGAGGGCGTGAGGTCCGGCATCAGCGCTCGCCTCTGAAAGGAGGGCGAGGGCTGGCCTCAGAGCTCGGCCCAGCTGTGGGGGCAGAGTCCAGTACTGCTCAGAGGTCCTCCCTTTCCTGTCCCTTAGTCTCATTTGGCTTACTGTTCCGGGCCGGAATACGGGGCTTGGGTAATCCAGTGCACTTGGTCCCGGAGGTCTGGCCCCTAGCCCTAGTCAGGGTGTAACCGTCCGCCCCCCTAGTACTCAGACCGTAGCGTTGGGGGGCAGAGTGCGCATGCTTTGGGTGCAGGACCGGGCAAAGCAAGGCTCCTGACCCCCCGGTCTAGCGTAGGTCTTTTCTTGGAGAAGACCAACTGGCGGTACAGTACCCTTACAGGGGGAGGTCCAAAAGGCCCCCGGGCCTCTGGCGGGTACCCCAAGCACTACCGCCTTCGGCAGGATGGCAAATATCGACTATGCATGAGAGCAGGAAAGAGGAACCGAGTGTACAATGGATTCACACTGTCTAGAGCGTGGGGAGGTGATCATATAAATTAATGCATAATTTAAATAAACACCTCAGTAAGTGTGGTAGGACTTACAGAGGTAGGGCCGGAGCGCCTGCCTCGTGCTCCCATGCATGGACCGGCGGTGGTAGCGCTGGGGCCTGCCGGTTTCGTGCGATCCGGAGCGTGGCTTGCCATCTTGCCTCAACGACGAGGTGGATGTCCTCACGCAGAGCGGGTCATGCGTGGCTTCGTCGTATGCTCGGACACGGGGGGACCCCCATGGCAATCGCAGGGGGAAGCATGGCTTCGGCCTCGCATACCATGTAGAAGGGTAATTCCCGTGACTCGGCCCTGGGAAGTCTGGCTGGTCCCCGACATAGAGGAGCCAGTATGCCCCGACGGCTCTGGGTGCGGCGTTTGCACCGGTTGTGTGGGTCTGCTCGGCGTGGACCTGGCACGCATTGCATCTCCTAACCGGTTTGACGGCGTCCAGGTGGCTCTCGGTCTATAGGAGCCATGCCGGATGGCTTAACCGACCAGCATGCGGGACGATGATCGTTCCCAGCAGTCGCCTCCGTGGATTACTGCGAGCTGGTCGCAGCCTTCCTCCTGGGTTATGCACCGCAATAGGATGCCGTGGCGCCACGCCAGTAAAGATACCAGCGCGTATCACTTAGCCATCCGCACAATCCGTTCAGCGAATGCACGTTCATCAGGAAGGATGTCTTTCAAGGAGTCCCGGACCTCCGTGGTCCATGCATCGGGACTACTTGAGCTTCTGGAACTTGGGCGCTGGGTAGCACGGAGTCCCCAAGGCGCATACGATCCTTTGGCTAGCTCCATGGCTGCATGGCCGCCGGGACCGCCAGCTTTGAGGTGCTGGTCTCGCCCCCTTCGCCCGGTCGGCACTCCGGGCTGTGAGTCGCAGCAACGTCCCTTCGAAGGCTCCTTGGAGCTCCGGGGCTCCGGTGGCGACCTTCGCTGTCAGATTGTTGGCGACGGTGTCGTCGGCGCGCGATACATGGCACAGGTCCAGGGTACCCAAACCGCTCCCCCGTTGGCATGAGGAGCAGCACGCCGCCGAGGTAGAACGTACAGTGGGGCTCGGTGAAGACCGATGCTCGGGGCTCCGGTTCTCCATCTTCAAGGGCCCCCTTGGGATGCTTGTTGGTGGCGTCCATCTGACCACGGAGTCAGTCGGTGCTTGGCTCTTGACTGTCTGACGTGGTCGGGAGCTCAGCTTGAACTCCGCTGTCTTCGGGCTGTCTTCCGGCTTTAGAGGCTTCAAGTGAGTGCCAATGACACCCGTCTTCTGCTCTGGCGCACTTGCCTGCCAGGCTGAAGAGCTCCGAGATGTCTTGCACCTCCCTGGTGGCCAACTTCTCGAGGATCTTCTCGTCCCGGACACCCTGCCGGAATGCCACCACCACAGAAGCACTTTGAATGTGCGGGATGGTGTTGCGTACCTGGGAGAACCGCTGGATGAAGGAGCGCAGCGTCTCTCCAGGTTGTTGCTGGATGACGTGGAGGTCGAGCTCTGTGCCAGGCCGGGTGTAGGAGCTGCCGAAGTTGGCGGTGAACTGCCGGCAGAGCTCTCCCCAGGAGGTTATGGAACCCTGGGGGAGGTTCATGAGCCAAGACCGGGCTGGGCCGGTCAAGGCGACGGGGAAGTAGTTGGCCATGATGGCCTCGTCCCCTCCTGAAGCAAGGACGGCGGTGGAGTAGATCTGAAGGAACTCCGCCGGGTTGACGCTGCCGTCGTACTTCACGGGCAGGTGCGGCCAAAACTTGCACGGACACCTCGCGAAGCGAAGGTGGGGCGCTAGGGCCGCACATCCTGCTCCTGTTGCTGCAGGCGTTGGTGCCGCGAACGCTTGGTTCGCTGCTGGCACAGTGTACCCCGGTATGGGCAAGGCTGCACCATAGACCGGGGGCACCGTTTACAGGGCATATGGATGTGGCATATGCTGCGTGGCGTATGCCTGGGGCAGGGATCGCGTGGCGAAAGTCTGCGCCTCAGGCAGGGTCGAGGCAGACGTCATGCTGTCGCCGGCCTATTGGCTGCGACGCCTTTCTCGTCGTCGCTCGAGGAACACTCGGACATATTGGCCCAAGTGGCATCGTTCCAGCTCTGTCCTCAGGTCCGTCGATGGGAGCCTGGTGGAGCTGGAATCCGCCGTCTGCCCGTCAACCGTTGGCGTGCACGTCAGCGACACAGCCGGTTGGCCGGAGCGTCGTCCCCGCCGAAGTCGAGGGTTTGCGACGGCGACAACGAGACGGTCTACCTCACGAATCCACTGCTGGGTCGCTGACTGAGGTGCGTCCCCAGCAGGTGGATTGTGCAGTAGCGCTCTTGCTGCAGCTAGCACGCCCCCGTGGGGGACGCTCAGTGCTGCAGAAGATCTCACGCTAGCTGGAGCCTGCGTCGCCGGAGTCGGCGTTGCCGGAGTCAGCTGCTGGCTTCCGGCTTGCACCGACACACTCCGTCCAGAGTGTGTCGACACGTATTCCCCGCTAGTCACGGTCCGTCGTGAACGCGGGGGAGGAGAGCTTGCCGCTGAAGGAAGCTTGGTCATCTTCGGCGGCAAAAGCTCGTCGCGCAAGGGATAAGCCCCCTTCCTGGCGCGCCAAATGTCGAAGTGTGTGGTCGACACTTCCCCGGACCTGCTCTGGGCAACCTGCGGAGGTTCTTTTTCGGAGGGGCTAGACGCTTGCGGAGAGCTTCAGCGTTAGGGACGAGTGAGGGAGAAGCTTGACACGGCGAGTTTTACGTGGTTCAGGCCGCCGGAGCGTAAAACCCTACGTCCACGGTGAGCAGAGGTGCTCGCTGTATTGCTTGTTGCTCAGAACCGGAGTCCTGAGCTTGAGGGTGAGTGAAGTATAGAGTGCGAGTTCGCAGAGTTCGAACCTAAGGGTGCGAATGGCTGGAGTGCCAACCCTTGCTAACGTTGCCTACCCGAGCCTTTTATAGTCCAAGGCTTGGGCGGCTTACAAGGTGGGCCCCGGGGACTCGACAGGTGGCCCCGGGGTGATTTCCTACCAGCTTCTATGTCTTGGCGCTGGCGCCGAGGTCCTCGTACTGCCACCCTGCCCATGCTGTAGGCCAGGTGTAGCGTGCAGCCGTTGGTGATGGCAGGGACGGTAGGGCATGTCTTGTCCGTGTCTTGTCGCTGCCTTCAATGGACTGCAGCTTCTGACACTGTGTACCTGTCTCCACTGTGACTGGTCACAGTGGTGCCTGCCTGGCGTGCGCCGCGCCTCCGCGTCTTGGGAAGGCGCGGGTCTTGAATGCCTTGTACGGTAAAGGCATGGCGCGCCTTTACTCCGGCTGCCTACCGCACTGGGCGGACAGCGCTGCTCTGCTGGCCACGTGTCGGGCCCGGAGCTCTTCTCTGAGGAGAGGAGGAGCTCTAGCCCCGCCGGACACGTGGAGCCTTCGGAGCTCACCCCTGCGGAGGGGGCGAGGTCTGGCCTACTAGGCCACGTGGCAGGCCCGGAGCTATCCTCCGAGGGGAGGGAAGCTCTGGTCCTACTGGACACGTGGCTCCTTCGGAGCTCGCCCCGGCGGAGGGGGCGAGGTCCGACCTTCTGGGCCACGTGGCAGGCCCGGAGCTATCCTCTGAGGAGAGGAGAGCTCCGGCCCTGCCGGACACGTGGTGCCTTCGGAGCTTGCCCCTGCGGAGGGGGCAAGGTCCGGCCTTCTGGGCCACGTGGCAGGCTCGGAGCTATCCTCTGAGGAGAGGAGAGCTCCGGCCCTGCCGGACACGTGGTGCCTTCAGAGCTCGCCCCTGCGGAGGGGGCGGGGTCCTTAGGCGGTTTCACCCTGTGCGCGGGGGTACCTGGTATTGAGGGTACCAACAGTGTCTATAACTCTTGTGGCTGCGTTCAAAGAGTTTGTTAAGGTTAGTTGTGACACCCTCAATTTAGTAATCATGCATGCATGCATATTTCATGTAGAGAAACATTTTAAAATAAGTAGAAACAGAGAAGGAATAAAAAAGATAGCCGAAAAGAGCCAGTTCCAGTTCGCCAAGGAGCCTGTAGACATTTCTCGCAGCGTGCTGGCCACGTGGCACGTTCGGAGCTCATCTCCGCGAACGGGGAGAGGTACGCCGCTAAACTAGCTACGTGGCAGGCTCAGAGCTTGCCTCTGTGAAAGGGGTGAGGTCCGACCCCGTGGGACACGTGTTGCCCCTGGAGCTCATCTCTGCAGAGAAGCGAGGTCCAGCCTTGCAGGACACGTGTCGCTTTCGGAGCTCACCTCCGAGAGGTCCGACCCCGCCAGACACGTGTCACCCTCGGAGCTCATCTTCGAGAGGTCCGACACTATTGGACACATGTCGCCCTCGGAGCTTACCTCGGGGAGGTCCGGTCCTACTGGACACGTGTCATCATCGGAGCTCACTTCCGAGGAGAAGACACTGCAGGACACGCGTCAGCCTCAGAGCTCGCCTCCGAGAGGTCCCGCCCTAAGGGAGGTCCGACACTGTTGAACACGTGTCACCTCCGGAGCCCACCTCCGAGAGGTCCAACGCTATTGGACACGTGTCGACTTTGGAGCTTGCCTCCGAAGAAAGGGGAGGTCTAGAACTGACACGTGGCACTCTCGGAGCTCACCTCCGAAGAGAGGGGTGGTCCAAAACTAACCCGTGGCACTCCCGGTCCGAAGAGAGGGGAGGTCCGGCACTGACATGTGGCGTATGCGGAACTCGTCTCTAGAGAGAGGGGAGGTCCCAACCCACCAGACACATGGCGCACACGGAGCTCGCCTATGAGGGAGAGGGAGGTCCCGCCCGCCTGACACGCGGCACAACTGGAGCCCGCCTCTGTGGAAAAGGGAGGCCCGGCCTCCGCTGGACACGTGGAGCCTCTGGAGCTCATCACCGCGGAGGTGACGAGATCTGAAGCGGTTTTTCTTCTGTACGCGCGGGAATACCGATACAGAGGGAAACCGACACGATTTCCACATGGTACCGCACCAAATCGATTAGAGATAAGTTGTTAACATTCAAACAAAAAATCAAATAGGACTCTTATTTGATATACAATCGGAGAAGGACTCTTCTTTTTCCGGTTATAAATAGAACCCAGAACCTTTGGTCGCAACCACGTACTTCTTTTTCCACCTCCCGAGTCGACGAGTTGGAGCCCTAGCCCTAAACTCGCCGAGCTAACCCCTTCGCCGGAGTTCAACCACCGGAGAGACCACCGACGAATCCATACACGATCCCCGGAGGAGAGCCGATGATCTGTTTTTGCTGCCATTGCTAGGAGGAAGGTCCTGAAGAAAGTAAGGTAGGTCTCCATTACCACCTTACGATGTCATCGCAGTTTTCTTCGCATCTGTTTCTTTGATTCCTTCGAAACAAAAGCTTTTTCGTGGACAAATCACGTGTTGATCGGTTTGATCTAGGTATTGAGACAAGATCATCACCACGTCCACACTTGATCCTTACACCTCTGTTCATCATAAAACCCCATGCAAAACATACAAGAACACGTACAAACTGATCTAATAAAAACAGCACCATAGGATTAGCATACATATGCACCATTGCATCTTGAGTAAAGATTGTGCATGATATTGATTGCTGTAAATCTTGTATGTTTTGCGTGATCGTAAGTAGAAGGACAAGCTCAGGGAGCTATCTACGAAGGAATACAGCAACAAGACTTCGAGATCCCAGAGCAACAGAAGCCATAGGAACAAGGCAAGTGCTCCTTGAACATATTGATCCCATGTTTTTGAAACTGTTTTATTTATGAAAACATGTGTGCTTGAGTCAACTTGATGGAAAACCCTTTCATAGGAGTTTACTAGTTTTGTTAACCACCCTTGTCGCCGGGAAAGTTGATGAGTCAGATATGGTTTTTGCTTTTATGCTTCGCTGAGTGCACGGGATATGGGAAGCGATAGAATGTGTCTAGCTACTGCACTCATATAATGATAATGAGAACTAAATGTTGATAATGAACATGAATCGGGGGAGATCTAGGCAAGCTTGGTTTGTGGATGAGGTGGAATGAGATGGTGGTTTACTTGCCGTAGATCTAAGGACCGGTTCATACAAGCCATGACAGGAATACAGTGCCACCACAAGGCCAAATATGGGTGCGGCTTAGCTGACTAATTAGGTAAGTTACTAGATTGTTATGGACCGTGAAAGGCACGTGGAATGAGAGTCGATTGAGGACTGCCCTGGGAACTGCATGGCACAAGAGGGGTCCCGTAGGTGGGAGAATTGGAGATTCTAGCCTGCTGGTGAAACCTTAGTGAGTCCATACATCTAGTAGCCCCTATGTAAAGGCTATTTTGTGATCTCTTGACCATACACCGACGGTTGTGTACTGGTATAATGGAGGTTCTGCAGTCGCCGACGGGTGACGAAATCACAAACTTGTGGGTAAAGTGGTGCCGCCTCTGCAGAGTGTAAAACTATCATGATAGCCGTGCTTCCGGTCACAAGCGCCTGGCCAACTCACATGATTAGGTGGGATGGTTTGGATGGTATTTGGTCTGGTTATGGTTTGGTATTTGGATTTGGTTTCGAGACTATTGAGTCTTGGTGATGAGATTGGTTTCATGACTGTTAAGTCGTGATAATAAGCTTTGGCTTCAGTTATGAGATGGAATTGAATATGAGATGAGATGGTAGTGAATACAAGATGGTATTCATGAGCATGAGAAAAATTGAGAAAGATAAATGTCTGGAAGAGACATGAAAAGAGGGAATCATGATGGAGGTATGTTGATGATTAAATACATGTTAGGATTACATTAACTTAAAGCTAGTTGCTGTTTTTATCATGTTTGTTAAATAAATCTTGCTTTCTGCAATGAGCCTTTTTATACCTACCTTGTTGTAAGCTACATGTCATACTTCCCACACTTGGTGAGTACGTCATGTACTCACCCTTGCATTATCATACATCATCAGTGTAGGATCGAAGAGCACTTGAAAAGCTACCAGAGGGGGGTGAATGGTAGATTAAAACTTTTCGCAGCAGAAACAACAAAAACCCCTCAGCAAAAAATCAATCGGTTAAAGAAACCATGTGTGCAAGTGTTTTCAAACGTGTTCAACCATGAAAAATCAAGTAGAGAGGTAGAGAATCAAGTCACGGATCTAATACAACAAGAATCACTTGAAAACACGAAGTAAAACTTGAGATACGATCAAAACATTAAACGAAGATCAATCTGTTCTACCCGATATAAAACAGATCTGCAACGCTGCAAAGAAACTCGTGTATCTCAAAAACTACAGATATGAAGCTCGTGAAGATTTCACATATGATAGATAATTGAGTTGTGAAGAGAACCCAAAAAGAATCACGTCAATCGGATCTATAAAACTCGAGTTATGAACGAAACACCCAAGCAACGTCGGTCTGTCCAGAAACTCGGCGAGAAAGACTTGACGAAAAACAAGTCGGACGAACAAGGCACAAAAGCTCCTCGAAACTATGAACTTTATTCAATAGAAACACAAGAGGAACAGCCCAAAGTCGTGCACCATGAGCTCTGGCCTCCCTTGCTTATATAACCAGCTCTATGGCCAATCCAATTCAAACTAGGACTCCTACTCCTACTTGGATTCAAACTGTAACTTTCCAATACTGCTCAAGACTCTTCTATACGCAGATAGAAGCAATCTTAAGACTTCCAAACACCTTAGGAATGTCCCAAACATTTCTAAAACAACTCAAATTCGTGACCCACACTAATCCTATCATAACCAACTCAAAACTTTCCATATTTGAGTCAAACACGACTCAGCCGCAGCCTGAGTCCATAACCTTGTCAGTTGGACCTTTCCGACCAATTCTTTACGTCCACTTCTCTTCATCACGCCTTGGAACAATGTTGCCACGTCCATGCACTCCTTGCACACGTGCAAACACCTTCCAACGACGTACACGCAACCTTCATATGCACTGCCCTTGATCCAAACATGCTACGCGACCTCCCGATCAACTCAACCACAGCTCCTCCCGAACTTGGTTGTTGGAACCTCATATCCTCCCTGAGACTAGTCCAAGGATCCTGTCACCAGCCATGTATTGAACTCAAGCAACACCTGCACATGAATAAACAACCAATTCTTCCAAGCACAAGTCCTCGACTTGACTCACGTTAGTTCGAAAACCACAACACCTTACATGAGCACGTCACATAAGCATGTTGCAAACTATATCAAATGATAACAGCCATAACCACCAAAACACACCAAAAACTTAGCAAATTAATACTAAGCAAACCTTCCCATAAAGCAAGTTTGAAACATTGCGAGTTAAAAGCAAAAAACAAGACGCTGCAGTTCTACGAGTTGAACTTCACGGGAGCTCCCTAAAAACAAGCTCCGGACCTCACAGAAGCTCTCCGGACCATGCAGGAGCTCTCCGGACCTTGCGTCGGACCTTACCACAGAAGAATGTTTTGGCAATATTCAAAACTTTGAATGTTAATGCTAACTTTTATCCTAATTGCCAATGTATTCAGCACACATAGGTCTCACAATCTCCCCCTTGATGAATGCATTGGCAACACCAATTAAAATCCGAACATTGACTTATGAAAAGTTTTGAAAAGCTTTGAAAACTCATTTCTCCCCCTTTATTAATTTCTCCCCATTTTTTAAAATCAGAGAAGGAAGAAAGTGTATAACATATGCAAAATGTAAAGAAATCTCTCCTTATACATATTTCTCCCCCTTTAACAATGTATTCAGCAAGGTTCAAAAGAGAAATTTTTAAATGTTATGAGCATATTATAACATATACATACAAAACAAAGCTCATCCAAGTCATACTATCAGGTTACTTACACTATCACATCAATGAGATACATAAAGTAGTGTAAGCCATGCTAGAGATCAAATGTATTTTTCAGTTTAAGCAAGTCATGATCTCCCTTACTCAACTATTTCAAAACCTGAAAACATGACACTTGTTGCTGCATTTGTATTATTCATAATCATTTAAGGCACAAAGTTGATCATATGATATTTGCAAGAGATTATATGCCGCATCAGCCTTATTCTAACCAACCAAGCCAAGCCTATGTCATTTGACAATCAGAAGCTTAAGGACATGGTTTTAGTCATACACAATTCCTTCCAAGTTTATATCTTAGTGCAATGATAAGCAATCTCAAAAGAAGAAGTGCGATGCATGCATATTCTCTTGATCTTTTCTCAATTTTTTATTTGAAAACTCAACATGTTAGCTGATCACTTGATTAATTTTTTATGATTAAAAGCACTTGTGAGCACGCAACAAGCTCAAAACAGCAAGAAAGTTTGATCATGACCAGATTTAGTGTAAGTAATTATTCCAATTACTAGTCATGGCAAAAACTACAAAATGTATAACATGAGTAATGTAGTAAGAACTTTCAGCCTGTAAAAGGAATCACAAAGTCATATATGTATGAAATACTATGCTCATATTATTTTAGTTTCAGATTCACACATAGACTTTCAAAGTTTCAAAAACTCCCCCTCAATTTAAGCCATGAGGATGCATAACCCCTATTTCACTACGAATGAAACAAAAAAGAGTGAAATCCAAAGGTTTTGTAAAAATATCAGCCAATTGTTGTTCGGTATCGACATGGTGAAGTACAATGTTTCCTTTTTCAACATTATCACGAAGAAAGTGATACCTAATGTCAATGTGCTTAGTTATAGAGTGTTTCACGGGATTTTTAGCAATACAAATTGTACTAGTGTTATCACAAAACAGTGGAACACTATCTAAATCAACCCCATAGTCCTTAAGTGTTTGAACAATCCAAAGAATTTGTGAGCAAGCGCTAGCCGCAGCTACATATTCAGATTCGGCCGTGGATTGTGCAACTGAACTTTGTTTTCTAGAGGACCAAGCAACAAGTGAATTACCAAGAAAATGACAAGCACCCGAAGTACTTTTCCTATCAATCCTACAACCCCCAAAATCAGCATCCGAAAAAGCTTTCAAAGAAACGGTTGAGGAAGAAGGAAGAAAAATGCCAAATTCTTGAGCTCCATGTAGGTACCTGAGAATCCTTTTGATGGCTTGGCGATGTGAAGCACGTGGAGAAGCTTGAAAACGTGCACAAAGACATACGCTGAATTGTATGTCCGGTCTTGACGCCGTGGGATACAAAAGTGATCCAATCATACTTCTGTATTCTTTTTTATCGACCGGGTCACCATCTTCGTCAAGTTCAAGTGTTGTTGCTGTTCCCATTGGTGTCCGAAGAGGCTTGCATTTGTCCATATTGAAGCGCTTAAGAAGGTCCTTTGTATACTTAGTTTGATGCACAAAAGTTCCTTTTTTGTTTGCTTGATTTGCAGCCCCAAAAAACATGTGAGTTCTCCCATCATACCCATCTCAAATTCTGAACTCATCATAGCTGAAAACTTGGACACGAGATCATGAGAAGCACAACCAAAGATAATATCATCCACATACACTTGAACGAATAATGAGTCATTGCCATGCTTAAGTACAAAAAGAGTTTTATCAACCTTGCCCATGGTAAACCCCTTTTCTAGTAAGAATGTTTTTAACCTATCATACCATGCTCTAGGGGCTTGTTTTAGACCGTACAAGGCTTTGGACAGTTTGTAAACATGATTAGGAAAATTTGGATTTTCAAAACCCGGTGGCTGCTTAACATAAACCTCCTCCTCTATGTAGCCATTAAGAAAAGCACTTTTAACATCCATTTGATATAACTTGAAACCTTTAGATGCAGCAAATGCTAATAAAATTCTTATAGCTTCTAATCTAGCAACAGGAGCAAATGTTTCATCAAAATCTAGACCTTCAATTTGAGTGAAACCTTGAGCAACCAATCTAGCTTTATTCCTAACCACAACCCCATCCTCACTTTGCTTATTTTTAAATACCCATTTAGTTCCAATTAATGTGTGACCTTGAGGTGGAGGTACAAGTTTCCAAATATTATTTCTTTCAAAATTTTCTAACTCTTCTTGCATGGCATTAATCCAAGATTCATTAGTGAGTGCGTGTGATATATCCTTGGGTTCAAAAGAAGCAACAAAAGCAGAATGAGCATGAGAGTTTGCATCGCAAAACCTAGACCGAGTGACTCGTTCATGCAAGCTTCCAATGATTTGTTGTGGAGGATGACTTTTGAGTACTCGGAGGGGAGTATACACTTCACAAGCACCTTCTTCTTCATGTTCGGACCTTTGATTAGGAGAGCTTGTTGATTGAGGAAGGTCTGAACCAGCAGTAGTTACTGTTGGTGCTGGTTGTGGTGCAAAATCAGCAGCTTGATCGTTATTTACTTCCGAGTTTTCGGGCAGTAGCACCACTTCTTCATCTTCTTCAATAAAAATACTCTCCCCCTGCGGATATGGATCCGGACCTGCAATATCGGAGCTAGTACTTGGGCTAGCTTCATCAAAAGAAACCTCGCAAGTCTCCACAATTTTGTTAGTGTCAAGTAAAAGCACACGGTAGCCTCTAGTATGAGATGGATAACCAAGAAACATGCCATCAACAGATCTAGCTTCAAATTTATCAAGATTACCATGTTTCTTAATAAAGCATTTGCAACCAAAAACCCTAAAGTGTGTAACACTAGGCCTATGTCCAAACTGGAGCTCATATGGGGTTTTTCCAAGCTTAGCACGCAAGAAAACATGATTTGAGACATAACAAGCGGTTGCAATTGCATCAGCCCAAAATTTCCTAGGAGTTTGATATTCATCAAGCATAGTCCTAGCCATCTCAACTAAGGTCCTGTTCTTTCTTTCTACGACACCATTTTGTTGTGGTACATAGGGTGAAGAGTATTGATGATCTATTCCATTTTCAGCACAAAAGTGATCAAAGGATTGGTTTTTAAATTCAGTTCCGTTATCACTTCTAATTGCTTTTAATGATCCTGGGTGATCAATAGATAATCTAAGAAATACAGTTCTAAAATGACTAAAAGCTTCATTCTTAGATGCCATAAAATAAACCCAAGAATATCTGGAATAATCATCAACAATCACAAGCACATACCATTTACCTCCGAAGGATTGAACACGTGCCGGACCTACTGTGTCAAGATGTAAAAGTTGTCCCGGTTCAGCTGTCATGGTCATTGTGAGAGGAGCATGTGAACCTGCAACAAACTTAGCATGTCTACAAGAAGAGCACACAATATCATTGTCCTTTTTAAGCTTCGGCAGCCCACGTATGCGATCGAGAGCACTAACACGAGTGAGATGATCAAAGCCTATGTGACCAAGTCTACGATGCCAAAAATATAGATCCTTTGTATCATTAGCAACTAGACACCGATGCTTAGAAGTTGACAAATCAAAATCAGCTTTAAAAACTCTTCCAAACCTAGACATGTTAAACAAAAGCTCACCTTTTGAATCTACAACCTTGCAGCAATTTTTAGCAAAGATAACCTCTAGATTTTCATCTAGCAATTGTGAAACCGAAAGCAAGTTGTATTTCAAATTTTTAACAAGTGCCACATCTTTCAAAGTGTAGAGATTGTTTACTCTAACCGAACCTTTAGCAATTATGGGAGTAGAAGAGTTATCGGCGAAAGTAACATTTTCTACGCGTGACACAAAAGAGAGAGAGGAGAACCATTCTTTGTTACCGGTCATGTAGCGTGAGCAACCTGAATCCACAATCCAAATGTTCTCCTTCCTCAAACGTGAAACCTACACAGCAGAACAATACGTCGATGACTCAATACTGGAGTTAGTTAAAAGACTTTTAGGAATCCAGTACTGAGTCACACGATGTCCAGCAGGAATAACACGCGAAAACTGAGAAGGTACAGCAGGTTTATGAGCCAAACATCGAAAATTTTTGTTCCCAACTACTGACTTAGAAGATGTGTTATATGTAGCACAAAAAACAGTAGGTCCGGGAGCAAGTTTTTGACTCATTACAGCAGGTTGCAAGCTCCGAACATTCGGTCTAGCAGATTTTGCTTGGTTGTTATGTGATCTAGCAAGTATTCTTTGTTTCTTATCGTGTTTAGCTAGTCTATAACAAAAATCCATGACATGACCATCTCTACCAGAGTAGGTACAATGAAAAATAACCTTATTATCATGTCTAGATAAGCAAGCAACACGTTTATTAGAACCCGAATGGGACAGTACTCCTGCAGATTTGAAAATCACTTCTTTTTGTCTAGGAGCTGTTTGAATCAAACCGCTTCCTAATGACTTTACAACTTTAGGTGGGTGTGCCTTAGCATGAGCATGAGAATTAAAACCTAAACCAGTTTTATCATTACAAGACTTGGAAGAATTCAGCAGCAAGTTTAGGTTCTTATTTGCATTAGAAAACCGATCTAGTGTCCTATGCATGTCATCAAGTTTATTGGACAGATCAAAGCAGTTTTCACATGAAGTTTTTCCTTTTAGTTTGCAATTTGAACAATATTTAACTTCATGCACACGTAAAGCATTGTTCAAAATAGAAATCTCATTCATAGCATCATTTAGTTTCTTATTCAGATCATCACATGAAGAACAATGCAAATCAATTGTAGAACAACAAGCATCTTTCAAATTTTTATCATTAAGTGCAGCAAGCTCCTTGTTCTTTTCAATTTCAATTTCAAGTTTATCAAGTGTAGATGCGTGTGCACTTTTTAAAGAGGATAATTGTTCATAAATAAAATCACATGAGGAACAAGAATCACCACTAGGAATCAAAGTTTTAAACGATTAATTTCAGATTCTAGTGATTCAATTTTAACAGCATTGTTCCTAAGTTTTTTATCCTTTTTCTTTAATATAACAGTGGCACGAGAAATAGCATCACATATTTCTTCGCAAGTGGGACATACCTCTTCATCGTCGCTGTTGTGTTCTGCCTCCTCGGAGCTTGAACTTGACTTGCTCGCCATGCAGCACATATTTGCCATAGCTTCTTCATCTTCATCACTACCGGTTTCCACATCACTTGAGCCGAAATCTTGAAGTGCAGAGATCATACTATGCACTATGTTGCGCATTGATAAATCTTTCTTCTTCTTATTCTTTGCAAACGATTTCTTTGGCCTTGTTTGCTTTTCTTCACGTGAAGTCGGACCTGAAAGGTTAGGGCACTCCGTACGAAAATGTCCTGTCTTACCACATTCAAAACATCGTTGAGGTCCGGAGCTTCCTCTCCTTCTAGTTCTCACATTTTGCAATGCTTTTGAGAACCGAGTAGAGATGAGTGCAAGCTCCTCCTCTGGAAACTCTTCAATCTGTTCAAGGGTTAGAGAGGACAGCAAAGAGAGTGCACCACTAGATGATGATTGACTAGAACTAGACATGTCACGTTGCTAAACAAATGCAATAGACTTGTTGGGGTTTTTACGTGAGATGATGTCAATTTCATGAGTTTTCAATTTAGAATAAAGCACGTAGATTCACGAATAGATATAACTTTCATCTCCCAAATTGACATATCTAATGCTCCTAACAATTGTCTAGCATTTTCGGCATCTGAAAAGTTAACATTGACACTACGCAAGTTGCTGAGAATTTTATTAAAGCGAGCAAAAAGGTCGTCAATTGACTCATCGGGTTGCATCTCAAAACGGATGTATTCTTTCTTGAAAATATCTTTCCTTACCTCCTTGATCGTATTGGATCCTTCATGGTAGTCACAAAGAGCTTTCCAAACATCATATGCAGATCGGAGGTGTGCAACACGGTCGAAGTCGCTTTGAGTCAATCCTTGGATGATCAAGTTACGAGCCTTGTTGTTGTTGTCAACATCTCTCATGTTCGCAGCCGTAACTTGATCGTTGGGTGGTACATCGAAGTTCCGGTAGACCTTTTCCCATATGGCGAAGCCTTGCGCCTATATGTAGGCCTCCATCCGCGCCTTCCAAACCTGAAAATCGATGCCATTGAACACACAAGGTTTTGCGGAGTACTTCTCCATGATGGTTAGTCAAAACACGTGCAAATCACAAAGATTAGAGCACCTTGGCTCTGATACCAATTGTAGGATCGAAGAGCACTTGAAAAGCTACCAGAGGGGGGGTGAATGGTAGATTAAAACTTTTCGCAGCGGAAACAACAAAAACCCCTCAGCAAAAAATCAATCCGTTAAAGAAACCATGTGTGCAAGTGTTTTCAAACGTGTTCAACCGTGACAAATCAAGTAGAGAGGTAGAGAATCAAGTCACGGATCTAATGCAACAAGAATCACTTGAAAACACGAAGTAAAACTTGAGATACGATCAAAACATTAAACGAAGATCAATCTGTTCTACCCGATATAAAACAGATCTGCAACGCTGCAAAGAAACTCGTGTATCTCAAAAACTACAGATCCGAAGCTAGTGAAAATTTCACATATGATAGATAATTGAGTTGTGAAGACAACCCAAAAAGCATCACGTCAATCGGATCTGTAAAACTCGAGTTATGAATGAAACACCGAAGCAACGTCGGTCTGTCCAGAAACTCGGCGAGAAAGACTTGACGAAAAACAAGTCGGACGAACAAGGCACAAAAGCTCCTCGAAACTATGAACTTTATTCAATAGAAACACAAGAGGAACAGCCCAAAGTCGTGCACCACGAGCTCTGGCCTCCCTTGTTTATATAACCAGCTCTATGGCCAATCCAATTCAAACTAGGACTCCTACTCCTACTTGATTCAAACTGTAACTTTCCAATACTGCTCAAGACTCTTCTATACGCAGATAGAAGCAATCTTAAGACTTCCAAACACCTTAGGAACGTCCCAAACATTACTAAAACAACTCAAATTCGTGACCCACACTAATCCTATCATAACCAACTCAAAATTTTCCATATTTGAGTCAAACACGACTCAGCCGCAGCCTGAGTCCATAACCTAGTCGGTTGGACCTTTCCGACCAATTCTTTACGTCCACTTCTCTTCATCACGCCTTGGAACAATGTTGCCACGTCCATGCACTCCTTGCACACGTGCAAACACCTTCGAACAACGTACACGCAACCTTCATATGCACTGCCCTTGATCCAAACATGCTGTGCGACCTCCCGATCAACTCAACCACAGCTCCTCCCGAACTTGGTTGTTGGAACCTCATCTCCTCCCTGAGACTAGTCCAAGGATCCCGTCACCAGCCATGTCTTGAACTCAAGCAACACCTGCACATGAATAAACAACCAATTCTTCCGAGCACAAGTCCTCGACTTGACTCACGTTAGTTCGAAAACCACAACACCTTACATGAGCACGTCACATAAGCATGTTGCAAACCATATCAAATGATAACAGCCATAACCACCAAAAACACCGAAAACTTAGCAAATTAATACTAAGCAAACCTTCCCATAAAGCAAGTTTGAAACATTGCGAGTTAAAAGCAAAAACAAGACGCTGCAGTTCTACGAGTTGAACTTCACGGGAGCTCCCTAAAAACAAGCTCCGGACCTCACAGAAGCTCTCCGGACCTTGCAGGAGCTCTCCGGACCTTGCGTCGATCCTTACCACAGAAGAATGTTTTGGCAATATTCAAAACTTTGAATGTTAATGCTAACTTTTATCCTAATCGCCAATATATTCAGCACACATAGGTCTCACAATCAGCAACAGGAGAGGAGTACTATGAAGACCAAGTGGAGTATTAGGCATGTGATCTACCCTCAACCTTGCCTGTGGAGTAGAGATGGAGTCGCTGCTGCTGCTGCTTAGTTTGCTTCCGTAATAATTTAGAAGACTTCCGCTGCTAGAATGAGATAGAAACTCATGAGACATTGTAATAAAACCCTTTTATTCGTGGTTATATATTCTGAATTCAGTTTGTGAAATGAATGTGTATGTGTGATGAACATCCTGGACACACATATGCATCAGTCCGGGTTCTGTGGTTTTTCCACAGAATCCAGGGCGGGTCTCACATTAGTATTCTAATGCATGTGCTAATATATAAAGTACAAATAGGTTAGGAAGTGTACTAGTTGAAAAAGACTCCTTTGAAAGTGTACTAGTTTGTTTTGGTAGGCCGAGAGTTGTGGATATAAATAAAAGGTACTTGGATACGAGAGAGGTATCACTTGTAGCTGGCTTTCGTGTGTTTTGGAGTAAAAATCATTGTTTGTGCCAAATATTTGCATCGTGATCTAAAAACTTCATTTTTCGTTGTTATGATGTTGTTTTTCTTCATATATATCATGTTTCTCGCATCCGTTTAATTTCAGCCAACCTTTGATCACGTTTTGAGTTATAACTTCCGTTTCACCCATCAAATTGATGATATTTTTTATGTGTTAGATTTATAACTCAATTTTATAACATTTGTGAGTATTTAACAGTTATATGAGTCACGGTTCATACATCACATGAGAGTTTTGTAGAATTACAGATTTGTTTTTCGCTTGGGTAGATCAGACTACCTTTTGCTCACGTGTTTGATCATAACTTGAGTTTTACTCAACCTATTAACGTGATTATTATTGCGTTGGTTTCCTAACTCATTTATATACAATGTAAAAAGTTTTTATCACCTTTTGTATTGAAGAACCTACTTGGACACTTGTGTTTTTCAGACATATCAGTTTTTGTTGAGAGTTAAGTCTTTCGCTGAATTTTTTGTTTTATCTACCATTGACCCCCTTCTCACGTAGCCGATCTCGTATCCTTCGATTCTATAGCATGACTAAAAGACTAAGACTCGATATAAGGTCCAGTGATCCAATAGACACTGGCGCTACATATTCATAGGTTTTGTACTCGACTTTATTTCAATGATTACTATTGACTCTGGAGGCATTTGGACGTGCGACTAGTTTATCTTATCCTTCCGTGCATGTGTAGAACATTAAAAATGGAGTTTGTATATGTCATGGGCATTAGTTTCAGGACGAATTGCATCTGTGCTCCGAGTTGGACTCGAAGTCGAGTTGAGCTTGGCCTCCAAGTTGATGGAGACATCCCTTATGCTCCCCACTACTTCCTTGGTGATCTCTAAGTCTTTCATGGACCTTCATATGATTCATAATAATACATACATTATTAAATAGTAATCTATTCTCTAATTAATATGTAAAGGGACTTAGAAATGAGCTCACTTGATTATTTAGTTTTTGTGCTATTATTGATCTTGTAATTGGTCCTTGTATAGTAATGAAATGAATGTCGGTATCCACTATAGTGATGTCCTCATCAGGTTGCTTTTTTTAAGGGCCCACTAACTAAAATATTGATCCTTCTCTCTTATTACAAATCTCTTGTCAAAAAGAACCTTGCATAAAATGCTTTTCATAAACGAAACCGTAGGAAAAAGTCTACATACCCCCCTGAAGTATGGGCTGCAGTATAGTTCACCCCCTCAACTTCTACCAGGTATCTAACACCCTAACACTTAGAAAATCATTTATATAACCCCATAATCTGATTTTGCAGGGTGGTTTTGCCATCGTAGCAGTTGGTTTGGCATGTTTTGCATGTATGAATAACGGGCCCGTGCGTCATTGAGGGAAGTCGAGCCATTAAATCAGAGCAAAAAATAAGAGTTGAAACATAAATAGAAAAAATATCACAAATATCATAGCTGAAACTTAGAACAAAGAAAAAATAACAGTATCAGAAAGAGAGATCTTATCACTAACATCATAGCTTAATTTCAACAAAAATAAAAAATAAGCTCTGATGTGAGTGGTAAGATCCCTTTTTTTGTTAGTATCATTTTTAGTTTTATGTTTCAGCTATGGCATTTTTTATTATCTTTTCTATTTTAATTTATGGCTCTGATTTTTTTGCTCTTATGTAATTGATAGACTCCCCGCACTGACGTGCGGGACTGCTATTCACACATGCAAAACCATGTCACATTAGCTGCCACGGTGGCAAAACCACCCTGTAAAACCATGTTAAGAAGTTATTTAAATGGTTTTCTAAAGGTTAGAGTGTTAAATACCCGGTTTAAAAGTTGAGAGGGTGAAGTAGAGTGCAACCCATACTTGAGGGGGGTATGTAGACTTTTTTCCTAAATCTTATGGTATCTTCTTGGCAAAGAGCTCATGCATGCACCATCTCTGTTGAGTAGTGTCAGGGCTTACTGATTACCTTCTATACTCACCCTTGTTTCACATATGGACAATCTGAAGAAGATCACGATGAAATGTGAGAGGATGACAATTAGATTCTAGTCCTATCCTCAAGTCTATCTAGTGGGTATGGCGAAAACTCGCTCCGCTGGATTTCATGTCTTTTGCTTTTTTGAGTGACGTGTATCTCGACCACATTGATTGTAATATAAGACTTTCTTGCGGGACCTAGATAATTTATTCATAAATATTCATTGTATGAATATCGATCTATTTCAAAATTACTAATTTAGGGATTGCTACGCAAAACACTAGTGAACTCAGATGAACGGATCCCCACAGTTGTTATCCTAACAACAACAATTTAGAAATGGGGTGAGTAGTTTTGTCTTTATCAGCAGTTTTCAAAAACTCCTAAGGCTTTGTTTGGATGCAATGAAATATTCTTCATTTGCACTGGATTGGAGAGGATTGAAGTGAAAATTAGTTTATTTTCCACTCCAATCCACTCCATTTATTATTACCCAAATAAGGCCTAAGGCAACCTTGATGGTCCGAACCAATACTTTGTTCTTTATTAGGGAAGTAAACACCTTGCGGATTATGCGTTTTCTTACGGAGCAGTGAAGCACCTTTGATCTTTCTTTTTAGCAAAGGCTGTGCATGCTGCCACACAAAAAGCCTGTGTACATACGGACTACAGTGACGGCACAAGAACAGGAGTGTTGAGCAATTGACAAGCCCTGTACCTAAAGAGGCCTTGTTGGCATTTTATATCTTTCTAGCCCGGCCTGTACCTTTCCTTTCATCCTTTTCCCCATTTGGGGGTAGCCAATTGCTGAATCCAACGATGAATGCCAACTCTTTTCCTATTTTCGAAATGATGGTGGTAGCATATATTTGACACTATACAGTCAGCAGAAAGTAACATGTATGTAATTGCAGACAAAATATAACGACAAATTCGAGTCTCGCTCCGTATTGCACCATTTGGTTGACGCTGGAACCAAACGCGCCGGTGGATCGACTAACCCTAAATTTGGGCAGGACAGGCTAGAACATCAATCGAACATGTCTTTCCACATATATGATATATTCATCTTATCTAGTATTACTCTCATCATTCTTTTATACTTAACGCTGGTCAGTTTATTTTTGAATAAAACAGCATAAAATAAAAAAGACCAAAGAGAGTATTAATTTCTAGAACGTTCAGAGGAAATGGAACAGTCAAAAAAAGGTCACAACAAACTGATTAAGCACCCATAGTAATCATGCCAATGAGTAATAATATGTTCATCAGCAATACTGCATTCATCATTCCAGGGAATGGCAGTCAGATATGCAGGATCTAGGCATTTTCGAAAAAAAAAGATATGCAGCATCTACAAGCCATGCCACTACCAGCCAGGAGAGTAGTAGTACAGATGGGCTAGCAGCGGCAGGATGCGAAATCATGAATCTTCCAAATACCATGGCATCGTTCATGCTTTCCATTCGCTGTCCCCCCTTTCCCGTCCCTTTGTGCAGTATCTCTTGCAGGGCTTTTTGACCATCTTCTTTCTCTTAAAAAGCAGTGAAAGCCCCCATCGTTTGCTCCCCCCTTTAGCCTTGTTTCAAAAATGACCCTTTAGCCTTCTTTCAAAAACACTCTCTCTCTGTCTGTCTGTCTGTCTTATTAAGCTACCGTACTACCTGAACTGAAGTGACAATTAGAAGCTTCTTAATGGATTGCTGATTGACCACATCACCACGGCCTTTCATGTATCTTCCAATGAATTTACTATATATATAGTTTATGTCGAAGAAACAAGGCAGGGAAAAATCTATTGTATACAGATCATTGATGGCATGAGATTATAGAGAAGTCTGAAAACATAAGTAAACTTGATCCAACAAATAAATACCACCTTTATTCATTTATTGTTTCGTTACCCATCCAACACTCTTATTTCCATTCGATTACGCCATGGGAGTAAATAATTAGAAACGTGTCAAGTATAAGCAGGTGACGACCCGCGCGACAAAAGGATGCTCGGATGAGCATGTAACATAACAGCTTAAGGTTCGTTGTTGGAACCTTCTATCGCGTAAAACTCAAACTCATACTGTGCTTTGGTGGTGCCACGCATGTGCTAGGTTAGCACGTATGGCCCATGGGCTATACCACAACCCAGCCCTTCAAATTCTCTCCCGTACTAGCTAGAGATTGATACCTCTAGGACAGGTTACTCAAGAACATACACAAATATAAACTTCTGACAAAATCTGGATGGTTGGTGCATACAACTCTTTCAGTTTCCCTATTTTAGGAACTTATGAAAAAATCATTCATTTAAATAACATAAGTATTTAAATGTTTATTGTTTATACAAGTAAAAGTATTATAAGTGTGTACTATGAAAACACAAATAAATTGGTGATACACAAGATTAGTTAGTTCTTTTTAAACAAATTCCTCTGTGTCACTGTTTTAACATTTCTCTTCCTTTAGGCTTTGTTTTCGAAATTTGTATAGCACTGAGTACGAAAGGGCGTGTATGGCTACAACTTGGCATAATAAATATGGTTGTCTTATCTAAGTTTCAACTTAGATCAAATTTGGTACTGGCCCGAATTCATTGAAAAATAGATGCAAAGTTGATCAGAACTCGAGCAACCAGTTTATTATTATCCCCATTGAAGTATCAACCTTTCATCAGTTCTATATAAAACCCTACACATAGCATCCATGAACACATAATGTTTTCTCCTGATTAATAAAATATTTCATATAATACAACTGAACCTTTTCTCATGCCCCATAATACGTGAAAGCCTTTGATACTAAGTACACTCTTTATTTTTTTTGAAGAAAGGTGGCAGGTGTTCTGCCTTTTCATTATAGTAGGAAGAAAATATAGTCTGAATAGAAATACAAGAAAAGGCATCTTATGTTGCCAAGTAGGCACCGTAGGTATATAGGGGAAAAGGAAGAGCGCTCCTACTATATGCTAACGTCCTGATTTTAGCGTCATCGTCACCTAGTCGAAATCCTCCTTTGCCAAAAGTGTTGTTGCCATGACGGATTTTTCAGTTCCTTGGAAGATCCTTCTATTTCTTTCCTTCCAATTGTTCTACTAGATGTACAGCAGCCACCCTGCTCGCTTACGTTTTGAGCCCTCGAGTTTCACACTCAGCATGCTGGTGAAGGAGATGTCGATGCTTTTGCCAAGCATGGGCGGCATTCATAGGGTGGGCACGGGTGAACGGATTTAGAACCATGTTTCCATCCAGTTTACTACCTGCACCATATATTTGCATTATGTGAATCAGTGCCTTACTGACTCTGCTTGGCCTAGGCATAGAGGGCAAACTACGTTGTTGTCCCATCCTCTCTTTTCCAAATTATCCGCCGTGAGTACTTTTTCATTCATTAGAGTCCATCCGAATATGAGCACTTTTGGTTCCACTACTGCTTTTCACAGTTTGGTTGATTGGAAAGGCCTTGTGGCTCCTACGAACTGGATTCTATAAGCTGTTTTTGTAGTGTATTCACCCTCTCTAGTCCATTTCCATTTTATGCTGTCACTTGATCTGATATCTAGGTTTACATCTTTAACCTCATTCCAAATTGTTATCAGCTGTTCGCACTCCTGCACTGTTGATATTTGCCTTAGTGACCTGATCCAATTATGATTTGCCAGTTCCATAGCCACTGTCCTATTTTTGTGTTTGGCTAGGGCAAAGAGCCGCGGTACGGTGCCGCGTCCTTGAACGGCAAGTTCTCCATCTGTCGTGCCAAAACCTCACCTTTGTCCCGTCTCCCATTGTGATCTCAACCAATGCCGTAAATATGAGCATGTCCTTTTCTATGCATGGGGGGTTATGCCCTGTCCACAGCCTACTTCCCGGTGCCCATGCATGCCATAACCATCGCAGTCTCAGGGTCGTGGTGAATTTATATAGATCGAACACTCCCAGCCCTCTAATTTCCTTTGGCTGGCATACCATGCTCCACTTCACCAAACATGTTCCTCTTTGCGTGCCCTCATGGTATTGACCACAACATATGAATTGTCTTATGATGTTGTCAATCTTTTTATTACCCACTTTGGTAGTATGAAGACTATTGCGAAATATGTGATCGTGCTAGAGAGGACCAATTTGGCAAGGGTCACTCTTCCTCCCTTTGAGAGCAGTCTTCCTTTCCATCTTTGTAGCTTGGCCGTAGTCTTTTCAACAAGTGGCTGGTAGTCTTCTTTCTTTAGCTTCTTGTATTTAAGCGGCAACCCCAAATATTTACATGGGAATGTCCCCACTTTGCCTGAGACTATTGTTTTTAAGTTGCATATCACCCCCACCGGCACATTGATCGGATGTAGTTCTGTTTTCTCGAGGTTGATATTCAGTCCTGAGGATTTCCCAAAAAAATATTGAGGATGCCCTTGATTGCCTCTAGCTAGGTCTGTTCTTGAGGGGTTTGAGATGATGGCTACATCGTCTACATATAATGATATTGTTAGACACTGTAATTAAGTGTGTGTCATAGGGGCATATTAGTCATTAGAGAGGGATTAGGGTTAGGGGTAGTTTAGTCCTTTCCCCTCCTAATCCCTCTATATAATCAGACCTGTACCTCAGCATCATCATCCATCTAATACAGCCACAATTACTCCTCTAATATGGTCTCAGCTAGGATTTGATTAGGATTAGGGCTTAACCCTAACCCTAATGACCCAGCCGCCGCCGTCGCACTGGCCATGCGCCGCCGCCGCCTTCGCCGGCGCGCCGCCCGCCGGATCAGCCGCCGGCCTCGCCGGCGCACCGCACGCCGGAGCCGCCGCCGCCGCCGCCCCGTTTGCCTCCGCTGCCCCCAACCACGCTGCGGCGACCTGGGCCTGGCCCACCGCTGCCGCCAGCGCCCCAGCCGTGCCGCCTGCTGGGGCCGCCACCGCCACTGCAGCGCCTCCCGCCCACGCATCCGCGCCGCCGCCGTCAGCGCGTCTCCAGCCCGCGCCGCCGCGCTTTTGGCCGCAGCGCCCTGGGCTGCCGCCGGATCCACGCCCTGGCCGCCCGATTTCGGGCATAGCCGGCGCGTGCACGGGCCGCCTAGATTTGGGCTTGAATGGCAGGTGCCCGGGGGCGCCGCCGCCGCCTCGGGGAGGGATGGCGTGGCCACCACCACCACCCCATGGCCAGATGCCGCCGCGTCACCGCCCTGGGCCACCGCGCAGCCGCATCTAGCCACCACCGATGCCCTTGCAGCTTCCACCGCCCATCCAGCCCCCAGCACTGCCACCCCTCGAGCCGGTCTCGCTGCTGCCATCTGGCCGCCGCCATCGCCTCTGCAGCGCCCCACGACAGCGCCGCTGCTTGGCCTGCAGCAGCTGCAGCCGCCCTTGGGCCGCCGGCCCTGCAGCTTCCCACAACGACGCCGCCTGGCCCGCAGCCGCCGCCGGCCCCTGGCCCACAGCCACCACTCCCTGGACCGCCACCGCCACTGCACCATGGGATGCCGCCGCAGCAGCCAGGCGCACGGGGGTCCCCGCTGCTGCCCTGGGAGGTGCTTCTCATCCGCCATTGGCTGGTGTACCTGAATCGACTGTTGCCTACTCGCTTGGCACGACCGTCGAGGGTCCGAGCGTGTTGTCTTCCTTCCCGGCGCCGCCACCGCCGGGGCATGTCGCGAACCGTTCTACACTGTCGGTCTACCTGCGGGGTCTCACGCCGTCTGGCCCTGACTGGGTTGTGGACTCCGGTGCCTCGTACCACACCACCCTTGACGTCGGCATCCTCTCCTCTACCCGCCCTTCCCATCCCTCTGATCCTTCATCTATCGTTGTTGGGAATGGGTCGACTCTCCCAGCCACCTCAGTAGGTGACTCGGGTTCTCCGGATTCGTTTCAGCTACGTGATGTTCTTGTTGCTCCTGACATCATTCAACACCTTCTTTCCGTTCGTCGTTTTACTACTGACAACCATGTTAGTTTGATCCTTATGGTGTAACTGTGAAGGATCTTACTACTCGACGCATTCTCTTTCATTGTGATAGTACGGGTCCCCTATCCACGATGCATCTTCCTGCTTCCGCTCCGTCCCTTGCCCTGACTATGACAACTTCTTCGACAATTTGGCATCGTCGGCTTGGCCACCCCGGTGTTGATGCTATATTGAAGTTGTCTGGTAGTTCAGTGATATCTTATACTCGGGGTACTCATGAGTCTCTTTGCCATGCTTGTCAGTTGGGTTGCCACGTTCGACTTCCTTTTCCGCACTCTGTCACTCGTGTCGAGCACATCTTTGATTTGATTCACTTTGATCTTTGGACTTCACCCATTATTAGTGTTTCTGGATGCAAGTATTACTTGGTGGTCGTTGATGATTTTTCACACTATTCGTGGACTTTTTCCTTGCGACAGAAGTCTGATACTTTCGGTACTCTTTCTCACTTGTTCGCTAGGGTGTCCACCCAGTTTGGGCGCACGATCCATGCGGTCCCAGTGCAGCAACAGGCGCGAGTTTGACAACTCTATGTTCCGTGACATTTTGCTTTCTCGCGGTATTCAGTTGCGCATGTCATGTCCGTACACTTCCCCCCAGAATGGCAAGACTGAGCGCATGATTCGTACAACCAACGATGTCATGCGCTCCCTGATGTTTCAGGCTGCTACCCCTGCTCGCTACTAGGCGGAGGTGCTTCACACTGCCACCTACCTCATTAATCGCCTTCCTACTAAGGCGATTAGTGCTCCCACCCCTCACTTCGCTTTGTTCGGCACCCATCCTCTTTACGACCATCTTTGAGTCTTCGGGTGCGCTTGCTACCCAAAACTCTCTGCCACAGCTCCCCATAAGCTTGCGCCTCGCTCGACTCAGTGTGTTTTCCTTGGGTACTCCCCTAACCATAAGGGGTACATGTGCCTTGACCCTACCACCCGTCGTATCTTAATCTCCTGACATGTCATCTTCGACGAGTCTTCCTTTCCCTTTTCCACCCCGTCCTCTGACTCCGTCGCTGAGTTGGATTTCCTCTTCTCTACTGACCCCGAGGCTGCTCCTATACAGCGACCTTGTCGGTTACCTCTTGCAGGTTACCCACCCGCTACGCCACGCAAGACTTTGGCGTCTTCCATACCACCTGCTATGTCTTACGTGGCCCCGGCGTCCCTGACGCCACTTGCTGTGCCACACGCGGCACCGGCGTCCCTGATGCCACCAGCTATGCTACGCGCGGCCTTGGTGCCCCCGACGTCACCCACTGCAACACGCGCAGCCCCGGTGTCCCCGACGACGCCTGCTGCGCCAAGCGCGGCCTTGGCGTCCCCGACGTCACCTGCAGCAAGCGTGATGTCACCAGACACGCTAGGAGCAGCACCGACAATGACTTCTCGCTTTTCCGACCCCGTACTTGCCTACCAGCGACGAGCAGGGGGGGGTTACTCCAGCTGCACCACGCGTGGCCCCGAGACGAGAGAAGGTTGTTGTACCCGAGCGGCCGGTGTACAACCCTCCTCTTCTCCACAGGGATCCTGGTCACGTCCACCCGATGGTGACTCGACGTGCGTCCGGGAGTCTTCAACCAGTTGAGCGCTTCGCCGGAGCTACCTTCTTGTCAACGACTTCTCCACCGACCAACTCTTCTTTAATCTCACCCATACCTACTTCCATGCGTAGCACCCTCGCCGACCCTCACTGGCGCCGCGCTATGGAGGAAGAGTATGAGGCTCTGCTTGCCAACCGGACCTGGGACCTAGTTCTCCGTCCTGGTCGTGGCAATGTTTTCACGGGCAAGTGGGTGTTCACGCACAAGAAGAAGGCAGACGGTACCTTGGAGAGGTACAAGGCTCAGTGGGTACTCCGGGGTTTCACTCAGCGCCCTGGAGTTGACTATGATGAGACCTTCAGTCCGGTGGTAAAGCCGGCAACGATTCGTACCGTTCTGTCGCTGCCTCTCTCGCATTCTTGGCCTGTCCACCAGTTGGATGTCAAGAATCCCTTCCTCCACAGTACACTGACCGAGACGGTATACTGCAGTCAGCCGACAGAATTTGTTGATTCAGCTCACCCAGACATGGTCTGTAAGCTGAACAAATCCCTGTACGAACTAAAGCAGGCACCGCGAGCCTGGTATAGTCGGTTCGCCTCCTTCTTGGTCTCACAGGGGTTCGTCGAAGCTAAATCGGACACTTCGCTGTTTGTCTATCGACGTGGCAGTGACACTACTTACCTCCTATTGTACGTCGATGACATTGTACTAATAGCATCTAGTCCGGCTCTGCTTCGGCGCACCATTTCTGCTTTACAGCAGGAGTTCGCTATGAAGGACCTGGGCCGTCTCCACCACTTCCTGGGAATTGCAGTCGAGGACCGACTAGATGGCTTATTCCTTCACCAGCGACAGTACTGCCTGGATATCCTCTAGCGAGCGGGCATAGCTGAGTGCAATTCATGCTCCACTCCAGTGGATTCTCAGGCGAAGCTCTCTGCTACGGACGGGACACCTGTCTCTAACCCCACTACTTACAGGAGTCTTGCAGGTGCTCTTCAGTACCTCACCTTCACCAGGCCGGATATCTCGTATGCAGTTCAGCAGGTGTGCCTCCACATGCATGACCTGAGGGAGCCACACCTCACCGCTGTGAAGCGGATTCTTCGGTACCTACGAGGTACCCTTGACTACGGCCTCCTCCTTTGACGTGACACGGCCTCCGAGCTAGACGTGTACACCGATGCTGACTGGGCAGGCTGCCCGGACACACGACGTTCTACTTCTGGATACGCTGTCTTCCGGGGCGGTAACCTCGTCTCCTGGTCCTCGAAGCGACAGCCCGTGGTCTCGCGCTCGAGTGCTGAGGCGGAGTATCGCGCCGTGGCTAATGGCGTGGCTGAGGCCTCCTGGCTCCAGCAGCTGCTTCAGGAGCTCCACACTCCCGTCGCCAGGAGCACTCTCATCTACTGCGACAACGTCAGTGCCGTGTACCTCTCCACCAACCCGGTCCAGCATCAGCGCACGAAGCATGTGGAGATCGACCTCCACTTTGTTCGTGAGCGGGTTGCACGCGGTGAGGTTCGGGTACACCATGTCTCGACGACGATGCAATGTAAGGGCCTCAGTTTTTGACACATATTTGAAGCGTTCATCACCATACACACACACACCTCATTTGAGGAAAGTTGATGAACACAAATGAAGAGCAAGTAACCACCATCAACATGCTCATTAGAGAACAAACTCACATCTTGCAAAAGTGGCATTTTCCACATGTGATATAGATGGACTGGGCATATGAAAACTCCTATACATTGCTAGGGATGTCCATGCCAAGTTTCACCCAAATTCAAAACCTTTTTGAGGTCATTTTGGGTATAGCTAGAAAAAGGGCAGTTTGAAACCATATTCAAATTCAAACTGTTTTTATCCCATGAATTCAAAAGTGGGAGGCATATTCTTATTCAGCACATTTTTGTGAGCTCACACACCAATTTTCACTCCATTAGGAGTTGATCTTGACATGAGCTAAGTGGGACAAATTCAAACTCTATTTGAATCCCAAACTGAACTTGTGCTGAAATTCATTCAAACCAAACCCAATTTGAATTCTAATCAATTCAAATGGCTCATGGGTGAATAATTTGAATCACCATGGGTATTTGGGGCTCACTGTTTACAACAGTGATTAGGAGTAAATTTCAGAGGTTAAAACCCCGGGTGGGACCCACATGTCATAGAGAGAAGGGGGGAAGACTTGCACACAAAGTCACAGCCTCGGTGGGAAATTCCACCGAGCAGCTGTCGGCTGTGCCACCGAGCAGACACCGGCGCCACCAGCTGCTTCCTCCTTCGCGCGCTGGCGCCCAGGGCGGCTTGCTCGCGCCTCCACGCGACCGGCACCGCCTCAGCCTGGGCGAAGACCCGCTGGCTTTATCCCCTCGCGTGCAACCCTGAGCAGCGGCATATTTTGTCCCCGAAGCTCTCTGCTCGATCGGGAAAACCAGCAAATGATTGCCTCCTCCTTCCCTGAGCTACTAGACAGCAACCTGAGATCGCACTCCACCTCCCCAACGCCAAAAACCCCGAGCTCCGACCTCCCTTGCCCGAGAACGATCGCCACAGCAGCGACCTAGCCTCAGCTGAAGGTCAGGTGCTCGTGGACAGCGTTCCACAGGAGTTTTCACGGGCCAGCAAGGGTAGCAGCAGGAGCGCACAACAGCCGTGTTGCTCTCCTCCAAGTTTGGAAGCAAACCGTGAAGAATCCCCGGCGAATTTCCAGTTTTTACTCCGGCGACCTTAAACTGAGTTTCCGGTACGGATTCTTCAAATTCTCGCTCTGTGATCTTTCTTTAGTTATCAAATCTTGCACATAGACGCTGGACTAGCCGGCGATCAAGTTCCTTTCTGCATCTGTGGTATGAAACTGACTAGGAGTAGCGGATTTTGAGCTCGATTGAGGGCGTTCATGGCGGGCACGCTCGGTCACACGGTGCCGACCGGCTTGCCGCCATCTTCGAACCCGTTTGACACCTTGTCGAGCTTCCTAGAGGTGTACTGATGCTGTAGAACCGATCGTTCGAGCTTTTGGCGGGTTAGAACCCACAGCCGACGGCGCCGAACCTCAATCGAGGCCGCCGCACGTCGCCGGGCTATTTCCGGTCACCACCAGCTCGAACTGACCCCACAGACGTGTTCCTCGACGTCGACAACCCCCTGGCGGCGAGTTTCAGACCGTTCGATGGCCGGCAGCGACAGTCCGGCGAGCTCCGAGTCTGCTCCGGCGAGGGGAGGCGGCGCGGGCGCGCGGGCGCGTCGGGAGGAAGACGAAGCGGCTGGCCCACGCGTCAGCGGCTGAAAAATTTAAATCGGGATCGGGTGTGGCCGGGATCGGGTGTGCTGGCGCGCAAAGACCCTGTGGGCCTCGGTGTGCGGTCACCTCCGCGCTTAACACGTGTCCCCGCGGGCCCCGGCAGATTTAAACTTTTTCCCCGATTTTCAGATTTCATTCAAACTTCAAATCCTCATAACTTTGGCTAGAAAGCTCCAAATCGAGTGAACCAAATTTTGTTGGATTCAGCTCTCTGAGTAATTTCCAGCAAATCAAGTTTCACTTCATGAAACCCCTTATTTCTCTAGAATTAATTCCTCAAAATTTAAACTGTTTGGAATTTTAACTGGAGAATCCTTTGGAGGAAAATCCTGAAATGTTCCTGGAATGTTCACCAAAACATCCCTGAACTACCATAAAAATTTCAGATCCATTTGAGCTCATTTGATCCACCTAATGGTGTGATTAGTGGAACTGTTCCAAAGAAAATAGAAAATGTTCAGAAACATTTTCAGAATTTTCTCTGAAATTGTTTAGCTCATATCTTTAGCTTGGAACCTTCAAATTAAGTGAGACCAACTCCATTAGAACCCTCTGAAAATCTAGTTTTCAGAAAGTCATAGTTTGTTTCATGAAAATCCTTAGAACACCCTAAAAGCCTTCAATTAAGGTCAAATACATAATTAATTGTGGAGGGCTCAAATGAGCTTTGCTGCAACTAAAACTTGACCAAGTCTGTACTTAGGTTGTAACCAAGCTACAGTAAAAGTTTCACAGTCATTGAGTCTGTCTAGTGGGACTTATAAGCTTCACAAGTTCAAACTTAATATAAATGCATTCAAATTAATACATGTATGTCTTATATCATGTAGTCGCTAAGGTCGAGGAGGAACCCAAAGTCCTAGACTTCGTTACTCCAGAGGAGCAGCTAGCCTACGACCAAGAGCAGCAAGGCAAGCTCCTGTTTGCATTAAGCTTTTACAAATTTTTATTGTTTTGAGCACTTACTTGAGTATTATGATTCTTTGCATTAGAGTCTTGTGGGGAAACCCAATTGCATAGCCAAGAAAACTATGGGTTGGGTTTAGGATTGCAAACCCCGTTAGCTACTGCAATGCTAAGATAGTGTAGGATTCGGTACAAGTCGAGTAGTTGGAACTACTCGCGAGCATAGGCTAGAGGCACTCGACTCGGGTAGAGATAGCACATGAAACACATGGCAAGAAAAATGAGACCGAGCGGAGAGTAAGGGCAGTAGGACTTTGGGTCCTGTGTGCTATAGCTCCGTTTGTGTCGATTGAGGACCGAGCCGTGTGCGGGCCTGTTGAACAAGCTAGAACAGTACCGAAGACCTACCGGCTATATGGGAACCGGGAAACCGATGTAACTCGGGTAGCTGGGTATTGAGACATTGCCCATCGTTCAGAGGGTAGGTTGAGAGCTTGAGGTATAAATCGGCTGGCGGCACTGAGATGCGCGTGCAGTGACCTCTTGCTCGGGACGATGGGACCGGTTCAATATTTGGCTGACAGGTGAAAGGTGGTTGCGTACGGTGTCAGTGATGGTTGTTGTAGGCAACATCGAGTATGGGCGTACGTGACGGGTTATTCGGGTAACCCTGCAGGTGTAAATCGATTATAATCGTCGTCCCTCGCGGTCAGTGAGTACCACTTGTTCACTGTACCGTGACATAGAAAGAACAGGCTAGTTACATGTTAAAATGTTGCTGATTGAAAGATGGACTTTGCTTGTTAATGGTTTGTTGTTGTTTAGAGCTAACTAAAGTTCCTTTTAACTTTGGGCAAAGTACATGAGAGAAAAAATGTGTTTCTTGTTTGATTGCGGCTCTCTCATGTGCCTTAGCGTAAGGTTCTCCACAACCTGCTGCTAAAACTTGAAAGTAAGGTTCTACTAATTAGGCGAGTCCTTGCAAATGATTTTTACCTCATGTACCCCATCACCCCTCATGTAGAAGTTCCATGTTTAGGTGGGATGGGTCAGACTTGCTGAGCCTTCGTGCTCACTGCTTGTATTTGAAGCTTTTGCAGGGTTCTATGAGGAAGGGACTCCCGAAGAGGAGACGGAACCCCAGGAGGGGAACCCCGTCGAGTGGGAGTCGTGCACGCCGCAGAGTTAGTGTGCGTGTGTGCTAGCAAGGACACGTTCAAGGGCTGGACGTGGACTTGATGCGTAGTCTACGCCCGTGAGTGTAGACTGGACTTATTTTGATGTACAAATGTTCATAAACCACTTTATGTAATAAAAGTTTTTCTTCCGCTTTGTACCTTTGATGTGTGTTATCCGGTGCTGTGCAACGCAGCACCCCTCAGCGTGATCCTGGCTCGACAAGACCGTGGGGTCGTGTCACGCAGTTCGCTGACATCTTCACGAAGGGCCTCCCGTCGTCGCTGTTCTCCGAGTTTCGGTCCAGTCTCAACATCTACAGTGGCTAGATGTTGTGACTGCGGGAGGATGTTAGACACTGTAATTAAGTGTGTGTCATAGGGGCATATTAGTCATTAGAGAGGGATTAGGGTTAGGGGTAGTTTAGTCATTCTCCCCTCCTAATCCCTCTATATAATCAGACTTGTACCTCAGCATCATCATCCATCTAATACAGCCACAATTACTCCTCTAATAGATATGTCCCAGTTGTTCCCCTGCTGTGTACTGGTTTGAATATGCCACGTTGTGTCGCCATATTGAGAATTTTCTGAAGCGGGTCCATTGCCAGGATGAAAAGCATTGGCGATAGTGGGTCGCCTTGGCGTAGGCCTCTCCTGTGCTGTATCGGCCTTCCAGGTATTCCGTTCACTAGCACCCTCGTTGATGTTGAGGCCAGCATGACAGAGATCCACTCTCTCCATCTCGGCCCAAAACCTCTAACCGACAGCACCTCAAGTATATATGCCCAGCTTACCGAGTCGAAAGCTTTGCTGATGTCTAGCTTGAAGAAAATTGCCGACTTTTCCTTCTCTCTCGTTTTCCTGATTAGACTTTGGTCGAAGAGGAAATTGTCATGTATTGATCGCTTCTTTATAAAAGCGCTCTGGCTAGGCGATATCAACTCATTGAGCTTGGGTGCTAGCCTGTTTGCTAGGATCTGGAGAATATCTTTGCAATGCTATGTATAAGACCTATCGGTCTAAACTCTGTATTGTCATGGGGCTCTCTTTCTTCAGCAGTAGTACTATGTTCGCAGTGTTTATGAGGTTATAATGCTCAACTCCCAGTTTTGATAATTGGTGGAAGACTCTTAACACATCGGCTTTCACAATATCCCAGCAATTCCCGAAGAAGGATGTCGTGAACCCATCTGGCCCAGGGGCCTTCTCTTTGGGCAGTTCCATCACAACTTTGGTCACTTCCTCTTCAGTTATGTCTCGTTCGAGATCCGGTAGGCCTAGCTGTGTTTACTGCAATTCTTTCCAGTTAATTATAATTGTTCTTTGCCCCGTTGTGCCTAGGATTTGTTTGAAGTGGCTATAGACCTCTTGTTCCTTTTCTGAATGAGTTGTTGCGTATTGTGAGCTGTCCCTAGTTTTCAACATCTGAATATACTTTTTGGTGTGTCTGTCATTGGCTCTTATGTGGAACAACTTTGTATTTGCGTCCATTGCCTTAATATTTGTTAGCCTTGCTCTCTGTCGTGCTTTGATTTTTTGTATTGCTAGAAGTCCTATGTATTTCAGTTTTACTCTCTCTCCGAATTCCACCTCTTCTGTTGACAGGTTTCTGCTCTCCTGTGCCTCTTCTAGCCTTGCTATGATTTCTTTTGCAACGACAATTTGTAGTTTGACGTTCCCGATTCATGCCCGTTCCCATTTCCTCAGTGCCGACGCTGTTCGGCTTAGTTTGATATGTATTATTCGTGAGGCGTTTGTGGCCTGGACTGGCCTGCTCCATGCTCCCGCTACCGTTTGAAGGAAACCAGGCACGTTTGTCCAGTATTCCTCGAACCTGAAGAACTTTGCTTTGGTTGTCTGTATCTCTCCTTGCATCAGCAACAGAGTGTGGTCGGATAGGACAGCCGGCAGGGCCTGCAGGTGCGTTTTGGGGAAAATTTCCTCCCATCCCACCGTGTGAAAAAAATCCATCAATTCGTGTCATAATGGGTTCTCTTTGCTAGTTTGTCCAGGTATATTTCCTGCATGGCAGGGTCATTTCTTTGAGTTCAAGCACGTTGAGCGTTGATCTGAAAAACTCCATGATACTTCTGTTGAACCTGCCTCTGTTTTTATCCTCTGTTTTGTATATCATGTTGAAATCCCCCAGCAGCAGCCATCTATCACCGCATTCATTTCTCCTCTCCTTGATTCCCTCCAGGAACAATTTCTTTTCGTTTGTACTTTGGGGGCCATACACTCCCATCATGTGCCATTCCAGATTGCTCTCCAGCATTTGGATTGAGACTGTGATTGTATTTTGTGATTTGGAGGAGGCTATTAATCTGAAGTAATTTTCTGCAACCGCAATAAGTATTCCTCCTCTTGTTCCATAAGCTGGAAGGAATAATGTTGTATGAAATGTGATCCTAGTGTTTGTGCCACGACCATGTCATCAACGCTTTCAAGTTTAGTCTCCTGAAGACACACTATTATGGGTCTTGTTGCCACTACCGTCTCTCTTACTGCACTTCGTCTGATGGATGCATTGAGACCGCGTACATTCCAACTTAACAATCTGACATTTCTCTGAGCCATATATTAGTACAACCACAACCAACTAGCCTTCTTTGTGTTGCCACACAGAAGGGGGTCCTTAGCTTGGACACACTGGCTATGCAGAGAAAACAGGAATACAAAAGTACTAGCGGTGTTGGCCACTCCCAGATCTGGGTTGGGGACGAGTTTCGGATTCTGAAAACTAAGAAAACTAACAAAGTGACAACAAAAAGGACTAACTCCCACACACTGGATACAAGCGGCGTAGTGCCTCTGGGAACCATGATGCGTTGGGCTGCACTGGCCCTGCACCTTCTTTGACGACTTAGTCGGACACATCGACTTTATGCTTTAACCTTTGCTTGATCACCTTCTTCTTGTCTAGGCTCATGGCCTGCAGCAGCTCCTCCAGCCCTTTGATTTGCTCTGTTGAGAGGGGGAACTTGAAGATCCTCATGAGGCTGCTTTTAACCTCCTTTGTCTGCTTTTCCTCTGCATCGTTTAGTCCCAGCTTCTTCAGCATTATCAACTGGGCCAGTTCCTCTGGTGTCTTGCCCTCAGCCAACACTTTCTTTGCTGTAAGCCGTCCGCTCTTCCTGACGGATTGGCTTCCTTGGCACTTTGCCATCCTGGTTGCTGGCGCATCCTTCGGAATTTTGGCTAATGGCTCTGGTATATTTTTTGAGACTAACTGGAGGAATTCTTCGACTGGGCGGCTAGCTGTGATTCCTTCCTTGTCCCAGTTTGATGGGGCGTGCCCTTCTTCAGGGTCCAGTTCTTCATCTAGGATTACTGCTGTGTCATCTGTTGGTCACACCACAATGGCCTGCTTTTCGGACCAGCCAGAGGCAGCTTCTTCCTCCATCGGGTCAGCCGGGAATTTCCTTCCTTCTGTGTGTCTGCCCTCTGCAATGAGCTCTGCTTCCCAGTTGTCTTCTTCCCTCATCTTCCTTCCTGCTTGCTTTGGGCTCCCTCCTGCCACCTGCCCTGGTTCCAGCGGCTCTCCTTCTCCCCCGTCTATTTTGTGTTGGGGGGTTGGATTGCCATTGAACTCTTTCCTGGGCTGCCTGTTGGTGACCTGTCTTTCACCTGCCCCTGATCACAATCCTTGCCATTCGTCTTCATTGCCTTTCTGGTGCTGTTGAGGGTCTTGAGCCTGTGGACCCATCGCTCCAGGGATCTGTCTCTGGAGCGTCGAGTTCCTGGGCTGAGGGATCTCTCTACCTCCCTCTGCCTACCTGGGTGCCTTGAGGATCCTCCCCCCTGCCTTCTTTCTTGTGATCACTCTCTCTGTCTTCCCCTTTCTCCTGGCCACATTAGTCCCTGAAGGAGGGATCTGCGGCGCAGGGGTTCTTGCATGCGTTCTCTGTCCTCATCTTCATCGTCATACCGGTGAGTCCTGTTGTTCAGCCCGAAAATCTGATGTGCAAGAGTTTATGCCTGGCTGCCTGGTGCTTCTGCTTCTCCCTCTCATCAGACCCATGTCTTCTCTGATAATTTATGGCTGAGTTGCCGTGTCCTCTACTCCATATTCCCACTGCACCGGGTGAGATGCAGGCCTGCCATCTCTTGAGATATGTCTTAGATCTTGCACTATTTGCAGGTGGACCAGGATGTCATATGTGAGACCAGCTCCCGGTGCTGTTGGGGCATTGTAATACATCTGAGAGTCTCTAATGACATAGCCTCCATTTGTGACTGTGAGCCAGACTCTCTTTGGAATGCGTTGTGGGTCCAGGGAGAAAGCCCAGAGCTCAAAACCTCTCGTGTCCATCCTTCTACTGCTTGCTGTTTCTGCATAATGGAAGGAGCATGAGCATGACCTGCTTATCATCCATGCAACAAATTCCTGTGACCAGAGATGAAGAGGTATATCTCAAGGCACAACTTCACTCGGTATTCTGAGTTGCCTCTAACCGCCTTGGCCTCCGGTGTCCACCTCCTCAGTCTGACTTGTCTTCAATTGCTCTCAAAGAAATCTGTATCGCTGAATAGATCATAGTCTTCACGCCTTGTAAAAGTAATGAGGAAGTGTTCCGAAGCATGCCTGGATACCTGGATGAGCGTTGGATCCAGGCCAAATTCACTGATGAGGCCTGCCACAACATGTTCAGGCTCCATCTGTGGGCGATTTCTTCCTACCCAGACCAGCAAGGACCTGGAGCGGAAAAAATCGATCCTCTGCTGGATCTCATCGGAGAGCGGCAAGTTGCAGCGCTCCACATCCGGGTGCGCTCTAAAGTTTAATTCCTCCATCTCTTGCCAGACAGCTTTGTGGCTTCTCGTGGGAGGGGTGGCTGGCTTTTTGGTCAGCGTGTGGGTGCCGCGGTGGTGCTTATGGGGGCAGTGTGGTGAGATGTGGCTGGAGCCTCGGCAGTTCCAGCACCTCATTGGTGCAAGGCAGGCAGCTACTTTGTGGGATAAAGTTAGGCAATTGAAGCACTTCCCTTTCATCCGCTCTAAATAGGCAGAGCGGTTCCTCTCCGCCGGTAGGCGGGTTTGCTCCCGTGATCCCTGTACCTCCTATCCTGTGTGACGCCTTTCTCGACGGTGGGTTACCTCCTGCCATCCGCCGTCTTCTCCCGTAGGGGCTGGGAACTGGGGACTCGTGTTATCAAATCTATCCCTTCCAGTGCTGCTAAATGCACCAAGATGATGTTCCTGCCTAGGCCCAGAGTCTTTCTGCCTCGGCTGAGCTCCTTTTGCTGCAATACCTCTGCTTGGATTCTTTTCTTCGCCTGGTGCCCAAAAGCTCCAGTATTTTTGATTTGATGGTTCAGCGAGTTGTCTGTAATCTGGTCTCGCCGCCTTTCCATGGTTTCTGCCGCGAGATTTGAGATTCCTGACTGTGGATCTCCGTAGTCCCCTGCTGTTGAATTTCCTCTCTGTACCCTATGCTTCCCGTCGTCCCATGGTGTTCCACTGGCAAGATTTGCGTTGCCTGGTCATGGATCTGATTTTCTACTTCTGACAGACCAGTGAGGGGGATCGAGGATGGATTTGATACCTTCACGGGCGCCACTTCCGCTTGGATTTCGTTCTGGGTTGGAGATTTGGGGCTCGAATCCTCCGTCCCATCCAGCTGTCCGAAGGTCTCCTCTTCACTGTCGCTAGATCCCCAATCTACTCTCTCGGAGCTGGTGTTTGGGGTGGGTGAGCGGGGGGAGCGGAGGCCTGCAGGGCTGGTTTGGGTGCTCCTGATGTGCGGGAGAAGGGGGTATGCGGGCTGGAGGTTGGGGGGGGGGGCTGCTCGGTTGTCGCCGTCTTACTCAGAGAGGGGTGCAGTCGCCGGAGGGGGTGGGGTTGGCTCCATTGTCCACTTGCTTGATTGTTGACTAGTGCCTTCAGATACTACTGGTATTCTCAAGTACACTCTTTATATGATGCAACAAAACTATTTTACAGATCATCTAGTGCTTGTCAAGTTATACTTCATACACAAAAGGGAACTAGAATGGTACTTATGTAAACTACAAACCCTTGAAGCAGTGGATTAAATTGCAGAAGGAGATTCACTATTACAAAAAACATTTGTTTTGAAGGTACAAAAGGCTCATTAGTGACGGGCATGACATCCAACACTACCCTTTTGTCACTAAAAATGGCACCACTACTGTGGGGGCATATACATGCCACTACAAATCAACACGAAAATTTAAATATAAAAGAAAAAAGAAACGGGCTAGGCCGCACCGTCTTCACTTAGTGCCATGGATTGGCAGAGGTTAAGGGAAGAGGGGCTTGCGGCAAGGTTCTAGGTGTTAGAAGAGATAGGCAATTTACTGAATAATTCCGGAAAAACACGTCATCAAACAGCAAGAAACACTAGCAAACGAGAAGTCAGATTAGACGTACCGATCTGAAACTGGAGGAGTCGCTGCAAACACAGATTTGACAACAGTCAGTTGGTGCAGACATTGGTGGCGACGCTAGAAAGCAACGCCCGATCTCAGCGGTAGGCGACCCGTGATGAAGAACGCGAACAGTCGCGCAAAGCGCTTCCCAAAAACCTTATTCGCCCTCTCCCGGTGTAGGATCGCAAGGGTGAGCGGTTTCGGAGACCTGCTCTCCCGATCGTCGGTGCACGCCGGCGCTCGGGATGGAGGAGACAATGGCGGCGCAAGAAACTCGAACGTGGAAAGATTTGTTTCGGCTGTTCTCTCCTCTGCCGCGCATGCCGCAATATATAGGGTCCCTGTTAGAGATAGATTCATCTGCGGATCCGATTTATCTGCAACGTGCGGATACTACTACAACAAGCTTAATCTAAGGCAGCTCCAAACGTATTATCATAGGTAGAAACTCAAACCGCCTGTGAAAAAGTTATCACATGCGCCTGTATGAATCTGTCTGTGAAGACTTTTTATCACAGGCGGTTTTTGTAGTAGTGTCTGGTCCGTCTCTAACTGACTCAGCCCAATTCGGAAGCCCCAAAAGCCCAACCGATGGTGAGGCGTGGCGTTGCGTGGTGAGGCGAGCGAGGAGGAGGAGGAGGAGCGCGCGTGGGCCACTCTTCTCCTCTCTTCTTACCTCTCACTTAGTCAGTGGAAGAACAACCTCCCTTATATGTAGGAGTTGCTTCTCTCAAACTTCCCATGTGGTACTAAACCACTGGCACCACCCTCTCTTGCACTATGGACCTTTGAGAATTATATGGAATTATTGTTATTTCCTACATGGGCCTTGGGCCAAAATTCCAACAACCCCCCACCAGATCTCAAAGTTATTAGAAGAGAGGACGTTCTTGTTCCTTGTTTGATATACTACTGTTTCAGCAGAGACTGTTAAGTTGAACTTCTGCCTATATCTTTAAGTTACATCAGTTCACAACTTGAACAATGGACTAAGCCTTGAATTGCAAGTTTTGTGTGAACCAATTTCACCTAAAGACCTTACTAGTACTTGACTACCAGAAGTCTACCCCGCAGATGGAGCACATGTCTCGTACTCACTGGTCTATTCATGAGCTTTCTAGAGATCACCCAAATCTCACATACTGCGACGTTAGACAATCAGGGCTCATATAGGTGCGTTTCTTTCAAGATTGCCCTGTAGAACAGCATCTTTGCTACACATAGCCAATAGAAAAGCATTAAGGCAAATTGCCAACCTGCCTTACAGTTTGAGAGTATAGTTATGCATCTTCACATAGAGAGGGTCTCATTAAAATACTCTCCTCAGTGAACCACTAGCTTGTTTTTCCAGATCCTACTTCATGGGATCTCCGATCACATAGGTTGGGTTACCACTATGGTGTCACAATCATGGGTCTCAAACCCATCTCCCATGATGCACTTTCTATCACGTTCCATGATAGTCCCTTCGTAAAGGGATCTGTTATATTTTTGTCTGTTTGTATGAACGAAACAGTAATAACCCCGGAGTTCCTATTTTTTGTAACAGATTTCAAACGTCTCTTGGAACTGGTCACTTTAGCAATCACCGTTTGATTGTCACAGTTCATAAGGATTGCCGGCAATGGTTTCTCGACCACAGGCAAATCCATCAAGAGCTATTGCAGCCATTCTGCCTCTACAGTTGCCGTCTCTAAAGAAGTGAGTTCTGCTTCCATGGTTGACCTCGTCAATATGGTATGTTTGCAAGACCTCCATGATATTGGCCACTAGCAAGAGTAAACACATATCCACTCGTGGCATAAAGCTCATCAACATTAGAGATCTAGTTCGAATCACTATATCCTTCAGGTACGGCCGAATGCCCTCTATAGTGAATTCCATAACTCATTATACCTCTCAGATAGCGCATAACCCTCTCAAGTGCATGTTAATGATCTGTACCTAGGTTTGACATGAACCTGCTCAGTTTGCTCACAACAAACGAGATATCAGGGCGGGTTGCACTTGCTAAGTACATGAGTGAACCGATCATCTGAGAATATTTAAATTGTTCTCTTGGCTCTTTCTTATTCTTTCTAAGTATCACACTGGGATCATAAGGTGTTGGAGAAATCTTGCTATCCATAAAGCTGAACCGACTCAAAATTTTCTTAACATAGTGGGATTGCGTTAAAGTAATTCCACTCTCATCCTTATTCAGAATGATGTTTAAAATGACATTAGCCTCTCCCAGATCTTTCATATCCAAGCATTTTGATAGAAAAGACTTTACCTCGGAAATTATTTTAATGCTTGTACCAGAAATGAGTATGTCATCCACATACAAGCATGATATAACGCTATCACCCTCACTATGGCGATAGTACATGCACCGATCAGCCTCATTAATGACAAAGCCCATAGACGTCAATGTACCGTCGAACTTTTCATGCCATTTCTTAGTGCTTGTTTCAGGCCATCAATGATTTCAACAATTTGCACACCTTTCTCTCTTCACCTTTTACTACGAACCCATTAGGCTGATCCATATGGATCTCCTCTTCCAACTCTCCATTAAGAAAAGTTGTCTTCACATCTATTTGATGGATAATTAGACCATAAGAGGCAGCCATAGAAAGTAGTCCTCAGATTGTCGTCAATCTGGCGACAGGTGAATAGGTGTCAAAATAATCTTCACCTTCCTTTTGTGTATAGCCATTTGCAACTAACCTCGCCTTGTACTTCTCAATAGTACCATCAGGCCTAAGCTTCTTCTTGAACACCCACTTACAACCTACTGGTTTGCACCCGTATGGTCGTTCAGTTAACTCCCAAGTTCCATTCGAAAGAATTAAGTCCATCTCACTATGGACTGCTTCTTTCCAGTCATCTGCATTAGGAGATGCATATGCCTATGCGTTGAATTTAGGAGTGTCATCCACAATGTACACAATGAAATCATTACCAAAGGATTTCGTAATCCTCTATCTCTTACTCGTCTGAGTTGTTTTATTATGCTCCTCCTCTAGGATGTTCTCAAATGGTGTTTCAAGAAACTCGCTAGTTGTGGTGGATTCAAGATTAAGTTCAGAAGAAATCCTAACAGTGCTATGCATATCTTTCATAGGAAATATATTCTCAAAAAATGTTGCATCGCGAGATTCTATAATAGTATCAACATGCATATCAGCTATCTCAGATTGTAACTACTAAAAATCTATACGCTATACTCCGCTGAGCATAGCGTAGAAAGACGCAATCCACTGTCTTTGGTCCAAGCTTGTGTTTCTTGGAGATTGGGAAATTGACCTTTGCCAAACACCCCCAAGTATGCAAGTATGAAAGTGATGATTTTCTCCCAACCACTCCTCATAATGGGTTTTCTCTTTATTCTTGTTTGGAACGCGGTTTAGAACATGACATAAAGTCAATAGAGCCTCCCCCCACCATATCTTAGATAAACCGGAAGTGTGTAACATAGCATTCACCAAGTCACACAACGTACGGTTTTTCCTCTCAGCTACCCCATTTTATTGGGGTGAATAGGGAGGCGTCCTCTCGTGTATAATACCGTGTTCCCCACAAAAATCATCGAACAATTTGGGAAAATACTCACCACCACGATCTGACCTAAGACGTTTGGTCTTTCTCTCTAATTGATTTTCTACTTCATCTTTATAGATTTTAGAGTAGTCTAAAGTTTCATATTTAGTTTGCAACAAGTATACATAGCATAATCTGTTGAATCATCTATTAGCATCATAAAGTATTTCTTTTCACCTTTTGTCAAAGCACCATTCATATCGCATAGATCAGAATATATGAGTTCTAGAGGTGCCAAGTTTCTCTTCACGACTGCCTTGTGAAGTTTTCGAGGTTGCTTTGATTGCACACAACTATGGCACTTAGAACATTTGGCAATGTTGAATTCCGGAATTAACTTAAGACTAGATAGCCGATTCAATAAACCAAAATTAACATGACATAAACAAGAATGCCAAACACTCGCATCATTATTAACACTGCCACAAATATGGTTTACTGACTTATTATTAAACTCTGACAAAGAAAAGCGGAACAAGACTCCACATTCATAGCCTTTACCAATAAATTGTCCATATTTCGACACAACTACTTTATTAGACTCTAAAACTACTTTGAACCCATCTCTACACAGAAGGGATCCGCTAACAAGATTCTTGTTCATAGTAGGGACATGATGTACGTTCCTCAGCTGGACAATCTTTCCCGAAGTAAACTTCAGATCGACCGTGCCAACACCACGAACAAAAGCATGTGACCCATTCCCCATTAGGACGGAGGAATCCCGAACAAACTGGTAAGAAGTAAACATAGACATGTCAGAACATACATGGACATTAGCACCCATATCAAACCACCAGGATGGTGTTTGAATAACAGACAAAAACAGTAAAGGAATTATCGTACCCATCCATATTGCTACATGTCACAATGTTGACATTCTTTTTCCCTCTACGATCTGCTCTGTCAGGACAATTCTTGGAAAAATACCCGTGCTCACCACATGTATAACAACCCCCATTGGCTTTGTTTAACTTCTTCTCTTGAAAGTAGTAGTTTTGTTCGGCTTGAACTGGGACTTGTTGTTCCCTTTATTCTTAACATTGGGTTTCTACACCATATTTGCATTGGCGCTAGAATGACCCTCACCTCCTTTCTTAGTAGAGTCCTTAGCCCGAGCCTTTTCCTCAACACCAAGATAAGCTATCAAGTTTTCAACTGATATTTCATGTCTCTTATATTTTAGAGCTGTGGTGAAGTTACTCCACGAGGGGGGCAACTTTGCAATAATGCAACCAACCACAAACTTTTCAGGCGAAGAACACTTAAGGAGATCGAGCTCTCTCACGGTACACTGTACCTCAAGAACCTGTTCGACTACAGGACGGGTGTTAACCATCTTGTAGTCATGGAAGCTCTCCATGATATACAGTTCACCGCCTGCATCGGCTGCACCATACTTAGCGTTTAGTGCATCCCACAGTTCTTTCCCATCCGTGATTATTAGATAAACATCATATAGCTTGTTGTCAAGAATGCTTAAGATACATCCTCACAGGACAGCATTGGCTTCCTCGAACTTTGTCTGTTCTTCAACAGTCAAAGAACCTTGAGCTCGGCCCTCATTTACCTAGAAGATCTTAAGTAATTGAAGCCAGACCATGGTCTTAACTTGCCACCTCTTGAAGTGCACACAAGAGAATTTCTCCGGCCTCAGCGCATCGGCCAAAGTCATCATGTTTTAAAACAGGAAATTGCCTAAATAAGGTTTTTGGATTGTTAGAAGAAATAGTCAATTTACTAAATAATTCTAAAAAACACGACTTCGAACAACGAGAAACACCAGAAAGCGAGAAGTCAGATTAGCCGTACCTATCTGAAATTGGAGGAATCGCTGCAAACGCATATTTGACAATAGTCGGTCGGTGCAGATGTTGGTGGCGACGCTGGGCAACAGCGCCCGATCTCAGCGGTAGGCGACCGTGATGAAGAACGCGAGCAGTCGTGCGGAGCGCTTCCCAAAAACCTTATTTTCTCTCTCCCAGTGCAGGATCGCAAGGGCGAGCAGTTCTAGAGACCTGCTCTCCCGATCGTCGGTGCACGTCGGCGCTCGGGATGGAGTAGACAATGGCGGTGCAAGAAATTTAAACGTGGAAAGATTTGTTTCAGTTGTTCTCTCCCCTGCCGCGCACACTGCAATATATAGAGTCCCTGTTAGAGATCAATTCGGTTGCAGATCCGATTTATTTGCAACGTGTGGATACTACTATAAAAGCTTCATCTCAGATGGCTCCAAACGTATTATCATAGGTGGAAAATCAAACCGCCCGTGAAAAAGTTATACAGGCGCCTTCATGAATCCGCCTGTGAAGACTTTTTATCACAGGCGGTTTTCGTAGTAGTGTCCGATCTGTCTCTAACTGACTCAGCCCAATTTGGAAGCCCAAAAAGCGCTCAAAGCCCAACCGAATTTTTCTGCAGCAAAATAAAAGTTGGGCTCTGCTCAAATTCACATGAACACATGCGCGCGCATGCATGAGGTGTGGCGAGGAGGAGGAGGAGGACCGTGCGTAGGCGACTCCTCTCCTCTCTTCTTACCCCTCACTTAGTTAGTGGAAGAACACAACCTCCCTTATATGTAGGAGTTGCTTCCCTCAAACTTCCCATGTGGTACTAAACCACTAGCACCACCCTTTCTTTCACTAATTGGCCTTTGAGATTTATTTGAAATTATTATTATTTCCTGCATGGGTCTTGGGCGAAAATTCCAACACTAGGTTAGGCCGGTTATATAGTGCAGTCTTGTGCGCCTCTGGGTTCAAAGCTAGGTGTGGGTGCACTTTATAGTGATGGGTCACATAAAGGCCCAACACTGAAAATGATTTTTAGTGGCCAACCAAAACGCTTGCGTGGTTCTCCACTAGAAATGTATTTTCATTGGTGGGCTCTTTTGTGGTCAAACCACTACAAAATGTTTGATCTGCAGTGTTAGGTCACATAAGTGTCCGCCATAAAAAATTCAAAAGGGTCAAGTAAGTCTCTGTCACTTGTAATAAATTTCTAGTAGCTGACGGTGCTATTTTATATTGTAGAGCATTTGCAGTGGCAATTTTTTGTGGGGTTTTCCCCGATGCCCACCACTAGAAAGTTTTGGGAGTTTTGTCACTAAAATATTTTTTGTAGTAGCTATTGTGTGTTCCTCAGAGGTTGTGGCTTTAATTCCCAGTTACTGTTCAAGAACACGATTTGTGTTTTACCTTTCATTTGGATTTTATTACTAAAACACGGAACACATTGCTACAATGCCTTATCATTTTTAATGTTACTTGGACTTGTACATTTTCCTGAGTAGGACACAACACTGGACACGTATGTACAAAAAGTTTACGACATGTAACCAATGTGACTTTCTGCTTGCGATAGATTATTCATGATGTTTGTACAGTACACAAACAGCTCCAAAGTACTCTTGAACGGGCCTTTTATGGGATATCCACTAGCTAGGCTATCATGTGATTGACGTGGATATTGCAGGTTGATTGCGAATATTTTCTTTGCCTCGTGATCAGTACTTGGCGTCTTCTCCTCCAGTCCCACTTTTTTTTGTAGCTTTGAACGTGCTTTTGACCAACATTCAAATTCCAAGGTTGTACGTACGTGGAGAAAACATCATTCAGATTGGTCATCATGCGACGATCACTGCTAAAGGAAAATTACAACTTCAAGTAGCTACATGATCTTTTCCTTTTTAAATACCCCATCAGTTTTTCGTAACTGTTAGAATAAAAGGAAATATTCAGTACACTGGCTTATTATAACTATTGCAAAGAAAAATAACATGGTGTATCTAACTACTCACTCCATCCCAATTTAGTTGCCATCCCAAAAGACTAATTTGATATCATAAATATTAATTTTTTGTATAATATTGGTCAAAGTTAAACTAGTTTTACTTTGATCAATCCTAGAAATATTATTTCTCGGATGGATCGGAGGGATAGAGTTCTATTTTCTATGTCATCCTTGGTTGGATTACATATTATCTCTAAAGACGTACTAAAGGAGCTATATATGCAATGCAGCAACTGTAGTCATTGTTAAGGTATCCAATATTTTTTGGGTTATTCGTACAGGCAAAAGATGAAACAAAAGACAAACATTGATTTACATTCCCTTGTCCGTCCACTGCCCTACAACTCCTGCCTCCACAGCGGAAAAGGTTGAACCCCAGCAGATGTCTATACCCTATAGCAAGCTAGCCAACTGTGCTTCGCTCTGAGAAGGTCGAGACACGCATAGAATGGCTTTCAGTACACTGTGGTACGTGAGAGCGACGAGTGATGGAACCGATGCAACGCGCATGTCTTGGCCCGGCATGCATGCATACATGGCGAGGGAAGCGGGCATCTCGGAACAGGCGGGAAAACGCCATGCAGACATAACGCCACCTAGGCTTCACATCGTTCTGCCGCCTTCTGCCGCGCGCATTCTCGCGGAACCCGAGGCGGCGGCATGCATTCTCGCGAAAGCCGAGGCGTTCAGAAGCTGCTGGGCCGCCGGGGCTGTGAATTCTCGACAAAGCGCATGCAGCTGGACGGCCGTCTCTGATCGTCGTCCAAAAGCTGGGGACGTTGGCATCGGAAGGAAGCTAAGTTTGCATATCGAGTTTGTGACGAGGCATAGAAGACGAATAGCATGCATGGGACAGAGACTGCTGATCGAGCCGGCCCTAGTTTTGGATCTACAGGCTTGTGTTTAGGCTTTATTGGTTTGGATTAGAGCAAGGATGGTAAAAGGGGAACAGTCATATGAAGTGTTGGCAGAGCGGTAAAAAGTTGGCAGTTATTAGGACTGTAGCTCCAAAGAAAAGCTAGCTGGGGCTTCATGTGAGCTACTCCCACCTGCAGATTCATGTAAACTGTGTACCAGCATCATTGTCACTTGAGGTCGCCTCATCAAGTATTGTGATCCTGGTCAAAGCTTTTGCTGGGTCAAGTTATTAAAGTTCCGTACAGAAAAGCTATCAATTTACAACGGCATGAAACCGTAGTAAATAAAAAAAATCGTCATAAATTTGTTATTTATGATGGTTTTTTGTTATTTACGACGGTTTCTAGCCATTTGAATTAATTAGACGCAAATAATGTTAATTCCGACGGTCACTGTCGTAAATAACTTATTTACGACGGCTGGAAACAGCTTTCGTATATAAGGGTCGTCGCCCAGACCCGTGCCACGTGGCGGGCTGGGCACCTAACTTACGACGGCTTGGACCACAGGTCGTCGTAAGTTAAGTAGGTTTACTTACGACGGCTTGGACCTCGGACCGTCATAAGTTATGTATGTTTACTTACGACGGCCTGTATAGCTGGCCGTCGTAAATACTTAAAAAAAACAGAAAACAACTACCTTGACACGATAGTCAGCTCACAGAACAAATATTCATATACACAAGAAGATACTCATATACACATATCTGATAATTATCCAAAATATAAAACAAGGAAGAGCTAAACACTACCCCTTCCACTCGCTCCGGAGCCAAAGAATCCGTCTCAGCACCCCCCTCCCGGTGCCAATAGCCGTGGGGGTGGAGTTTGAGCCTCGGTCGCCGATTCCTGCAATGCAAATAAATAGTTAGAGTGAGTCTGAACTTCCAACTCACTCTCACTTTATCCCTCCCCCTCTCACTCTCCCTCTCTCTACCACTCCCTCTCTCTCTCATTCCCCTGTAATAGTTACTCCAAATTGGACCCAACCATAAGGAAAAACATGGAGGGAATATATATCTCAACTCTAAGGGCCCCTTTGGCAGCGCTCCCAGCTCCTTATTCTCGACGAGAATCAAGCAGCTCTACCAAACGGGTGATTTGCATATATGATTCACGGTGAAATCAAGTGAATCGATTCTTCGTTTTTGTGAAGCAAATGTCAATCCAAAAAAACATGATTCTCCAATATCAAAACAGTTTCTCAACAAACTAAATATAGACATCCCCTTTACTTATTATCTATTTACCCGCAAATGCTACACCATCACAAATAGATTCTGATTCACCGGAAAAATCACTCCACCAGAAAATTAGAATCGGTTTGTGGAGCTCTACTAAAAGAGCCCTAAAGCTCTCATCAAAAAAGCTTCGAGCTTTGTTTAGCAAAAAATTTATTGCAGACATTCAGTCCAAACCTCGTCTCGTCCCTCCTTTTGCAAGCAATGGCTTGGTCTTAGGTCCTGTTTGACACAACTTGTACCCACTTTTTTCACAAAAATAAGCAGAGGTGTGCCAAACAGCTAGCTTCTACACCAACTTATTAGTTCAGCTGTTTCTCAAAATGAAATAAAAATAGGATATAAATTTAAGCTGCTTTTTATCAGCTTTTTAAATAAAGCTGCTTTTTAATAAGTTCAACATGTGCCAAACAAGGTCTTAGTGTCTTGCACATCATTTACACACTAGTGTAGAAGCAACTAAGCACAAGTCAATAAAAACTCCCAAAATGCTTAGCTAGTATCTAGTATTGGGCAGGTTCGAAGATTTTTCTTTGCTAATCTCTCCTCTCTCCTCATTTAATACTTGGCCTTTACTATCTTTTATCCAAAATAACTGCACCTGAAGTGGCGTGATAATGTCTCCCACATCATCAGTGGAGGCATATCTCTGGTATTATTTTTTGGTCAAATACAATGCGTCTTGTAGACGACGATCAGCTCTCCGGCAATAATTTTTACTAAACTGTTAAGTTTGTCCATAAAATCTCTATTGCTACACTAGAAACACTTTTGATGCTTTGACTATACAATACATGGAAAGTATTATATACCGAAGTGATGATTATATATAACAATCATAATCCATTCACACGTATAGGATACCTTGCATGCACCAGTTTATGTTTTGTGCATGTGTAGAGTATATATTATATTTGATTCATAATTGAAATCTTAGAAGAGATGTTTTACATAAATTCGCGCAAAGCCCGATGCGCATGTCCCATCTCCGTCGAGTCGCAAGTTCTTGACAAAGTTCAGTCCCTCCTGCCGTCCTGCACCCTGTTTGTTGAGTTGCATTCTACGCATCGTGTTGTGTGCATCATTCTGATTCCTGAACAACTCCTGAAAGCCTAGCAATATAGCAGCTGCATGCTCTGGTCGATTAGCAGGAGACGTCTCGCTCTGGACCAGGCAGGCAGATGAGTCGCCGTATTCGGATGACCTAAGATTTAGGCTTTTACTTCTGAACCCTGCAGCAGTGGCCAAAGCTAGCGGTAAAAGTAGCAGCACCTAGCAGTACTTCTTCCAGCGCGGTAAAAAGCTGAATACCGTGGACGGTAGAGACAGTCAGAGAGATGAAATAAGCTCGAACAACTGTTGATGCTTGATGGCAAGAACTGATGCGCGCGCAGAAAGTTCAGATCAGTGTTGGCTGTGCCTGTGTGTACGCGTGAAGTTGGAAGGGAACTGATCAACGACAAGGAGCAAACGGGCACGTCCAAGGTTGCATGCAGTTGCAGACTTTGCTGGCAACAGTTTTATTGGATTATTGCTGCATGTGGGTGCACGCATGCTACTGTTGCCTGTAAAGGCAGCATGAAAATGATTTCGGAGAAGAGCGCTGTGCCGGAGGAGAATATTGATTCCTACGTACGCTATGAATACCACGTAATGTTTGTTTGCCTTTTCTTGGACAGTCAATTTCTATATATGCGGGTGGAACTGGATCGGGTATAATGCCCTTACCACATCAGTTTTATATTTCAAAACAAATATAAATACAAATATGAATATTCTGGAGTAATATGGACAAAAATTAATTGAATGCTGACCAAATATGAATACAAACCATAGGTCTAATCAATTTGGATGGATGCCAAAATTCTTGTAACCTGTAGATATTTTTTAAAAAAAATTGCTAAACTTTTTTATATACTTTACCTTTAGAATCAGTAACCATCATTAAGAGTCCATTTAGTCCAGCGTTCTGGACCGGATTAACTATCAAAAATCTTGAATCTCAACCAAAGATGTTTCCTTGTAAATCAGATTCTCAAGAAGTTGCAGATTTTTTCAGTATAAATTAAAAATCACCTTACACCCTATATTTGAAAGATTATTCATCCAAGTATTGAAAAAAATTACCCCCCTGCTATTGGTTATACATAAAAATTGTTTTCTTTCCTTTTTCTTTCTCCCAACTCATGATAGACTTCCCATAGCTCACGGCTAGAATTAGATTTTCAGAAATCTATAACTAAACCAAACATACTCTAAGTTTAGGAACTTTCCTTTCCTTGTAAATTAGAAGTATGCAACACATGAGAGAGATGTTGGGATATTGGAATTGCGAAATCCCTAACAGATGGAGAAACAGAATAGGTGACGGTGACAGGTAAAAAGGCGAGACAAAATGCCCCCTTCTTGTATACTCGAAAAATTCTTCCTTTACACAATGCCCGTGGGCTGTTATTTATAGAGATCAAGGGTCATTCAGGCTGGACCATTATATCCTTAACAATATGCTACATATTGCTACAAAAAATTATTTCATAAACGGCTATAAACATATTATCACATGTGGCTCTTTATAAAAAATCATTTGTAAAAATGGACTATCACATTCTAAAATATTTCATACAAAATGATCAGAACGACATAATGGACAAATTCTAATTGCCACATAATCAGGAGGGATGGGTATAAAAACCGGAAACGAAAAATCAAAACCGGAAAACAGAGATCGATACCGAAAAAGCTGAAATATCGGGTATCAGGTACCTGTTTGATAACGAATCTAAATAAACGGTATATAAATTTCGAGTTCGGGTACCACCCTCGGATACTCAAATACCCAAACAATCAGATTATAAAATCTCAAGTTAAATTATGATCTACGAACTATGAACAATTCAAATTTTGATATTTAATTTTATGAGTTGTGATATGTAGATTAAACTACTTATTATGATCCATTATTAGTGAACTTATAATTTATTTACTCATGAGGTTAAATTTACAATTTACATTGGACTTATGTTGACTGTTGATGACATGATATAAACTTAATGTACAACTTGGATATTCTGGATAAGAGCAAAGACCAAACCGAGTTTTATGTACCCAAAATGTTAGGATACCTAATATTTTTATTATATTTCGGATAGTGATTTAAAAAACCAAAATTCAAAAAAGATCAAAATACCAAACTAAAATACCGGATAGAACGAACAACCACCCCGACTCATCAGTCTCCCCAGAGCACATATGCACCTTGGCTTGGGCTCGTGGAAAATTGGCGACCTTTTCTTGCGAGGAAGATAGGGTGTTTATTTATTTTTGGTAGCAATGTTTACATTAAAAAAATAGAGGAGGTGAGTTGAACCACACATGACCGCCAACTTATAAAGTACAAGCTAAGATAGATGACTATGTGCTTGCAAATTACATTCCCTATCCTCATGTACAAATTATACATAATCAAATGCTTTTTGTCGCTCTTGAATATTTTAAAATATCATCATATAAGAGCATCTCGGCTTCTCTTTAATATTTCCGATAACATTTAGACAATGAGAAGCCACTACCACTCACTACAGGAAATATAACAATTAACGAGGGTGAAAAACCGTCGTAAATAAGCACATTACCCTCGTAAATAAGCTATTTGCGACGGTATTTACTTACTTACGAGAGTTTTTAGCTGTCAAAAATAAGTCGATAATAAATTTATTTACGATAGCTAATTTTAGCTGTCGTGAATAAGTCCACGCGCCACGTGGAACGGCGCAAAACTTATTTACGACGGGGTGGCTGTACCGCCGTAAATAACAGAGTCATTATTTACGACGGTACAACTACCCCGTCGTAAATAATAGGGCATTATTTACGACGGTACATGCACCCTGTCGTAAATAACAGAAACATTATTTACGACGGTGCTGTATACAAAACCGTCGTAAATAAGTTTTTTTTTAAAAAAACAGAAAATGTTGACCGCTGGCTCTATGGCCAGTCCACTTGCTTGATGGCCAGCAACACAAACAGTCAGAAATCCATAGATAAAGTATAATATCGCACAATCACAATCATAGAAAGTATATTACAAGTCCATCACAAGCAATCAAATGACACGATACAAATGAAGATACACATTACTACCACAGCCGCTACCTCCGGAGCCCGCAAAATCATCCTCAAGCCGTCTGCTCACTCCTGGCACGTGCAGCGATGGAGTGCGAGCCTCCATCCCTGATGCCTGTCATGTTTTAGCACATATTATTAGAATTTAGCAAGTTGAACTAGTTTTGACTTCATTTTAGCAAGTTTAACTATATAAGACTATATTTGAGCAAGTTCAAAGTGTTTTGGTTATATTTGATAAAGTTCAACTATGTTTGTCTATAATAGAGCAATGTTAACTAAGTTTAGTTATATTTGAGTAAGTTTAGTTATAATTGACCAAGTATGTCTAAATAAACTCAAGAGAGGTTCGTTTTTACCTGAGCTCCTGTAGTTGGCACCTGTGGCTGCTCTGGCTCGATCACCGGTGGTGGCTCCTACCGTGGAAGCTCAACCTGCTCTCTAGCCGTCATAGCCTACGAATACAAACTATTAGCACATTTTTGCATTCATAATTTTGAAACATATACATATTTGAACGACAATTACTTACTGCCATTGCCGCCTGAAACTGTAGCATGTACGAGTTGAGATACTCCTCTCTGGCCCTAGTGGCTGTGGCCTGTCGCTCTCGCTCTAGTCGGAGCTCCTCCTGAGTCCTCTCTCTCTCACTCTCTCTCTCTCTATCTCTCTCTCTCTCTCTATCTCTATCTCTCTCTCTCTCTTCGGAGCTCCTCCTGTGTCCGACGGAGCTCGTCCTGGACACTCTGGAGCTTCAGCAAGCTAGACCGGCTGGAAGAGCCAGCCTGCTGAGAGGAAGAGGACCTGGAGGGTCGTGCCTGCCTGGATTCGACCACTCCTTGGAAGATGTCAAACCTACATAAAGAAAATTTATTAGATTTTCATCGACCATTCCAACGAAGTCGTACATAGTAATTGTAGAAGATAAAAACTCACCGGCCGTGAGGTTTTCCGCATCCACTTGCGTAAGCGACTTCTGGGATAATTGTTGGCACGTTCTGCCAATTATACTCCTCGCCGCAAAGCCTCCATGCCTTCTGCCCATACCTGGTCTATAAATAAGAAAACAAAAGAATATTAGCTAGTTTGATTAAGAGAATTCAATACATGTGATGAGACAACTCACCAGTGCCTCTATCTCCGACTGAGAGCAGAGCTGGTCGGGCTGTGACGGATCACTTCCTCTGTGACCTGTCTTCCACACCTCAATCGGTGGGGGCTCCTGACCAGTTGCGCGCTCCTATGGATGCACGTGTCAGCATAATGAAAATATGAAACATAAACAAATATTATACTTGGTAAGTTACACTTACAAGACGTTTTTTGGACCACAAATACCCAGTCAGCACCAAAAAAGTGAGACGGGTCCGTCCCTCTGCTTTCTCGACGACTGCGGGAGAGGGTGTGGAAATCCTCACTCCCCCAGCGTAAGCAAAGGGCCTCGTATGCCTCCGGCCTGACTTCTAGCCACTGGACCCCTCCACGACCCTACACAAATGTCTTATTAGTTGAAAGCACTTTAAATAGAATGAGATAATTGAACAAAATAAAATCCACAATTTACCTCCATGTATTGCTCCGTAGTTAGGTAAGTGGAAGACGTCGCCCTAAAGTGGCCTAACTCTTGCTCGTCCGGATGCAGCTTGAAATATTTGTTGGTAGGTTGAATCCGAGCGCTCGAAAGGGCCTGAGTCACGAGCTTCCTGGCGTTGTGGTGGAAGACTAACCGGGCGTGGTCCACCGCGCCCTCGTCCTCCAAACGGTACCGTGCCTTGCATAACAAATTTATAAGTAATTGTATTTAACATATATAGACTACATTTGATATGCTTACCATAAAGTCGGACCATACAACCTCCTGGTGGTTGCTGTGAGTCACGTCCTGTGCGGTCGCGTAATCGTCCCACGACGTGGCGGTGACACCGTTCACTACACCTCGGTAGTGCAAACAGATCAGACCACCGAGGATAGGTTCACCTGCTTGTGTCTTTCTTGACCCGAGAAGGAGTCATCGTACCAACCCCTAATACAGAATTTTGAATCATTATATATAAATAAGCTTAGAAAAATCTAAATTGAAGAAGCCCGGAGGGAAAAAAATTTTCATCTTACATAACAACACAGGTACCTCTATTTCCAATTTTTCTATCATCTCCTTTGTGATTTCTTTAGCACAAAGCTGTCTATAAAAAAACTAAGCTCGGCTAACCTTGGATTTCTTTAGCACAAAGCTGTCTTTAAAAAAACTAAGCTCGGCTAACACCTTCCACACTGCATCATCAAGATAGCCCCGAAACATTACCGGCAAAAGTCGTTCCATGATTATGTGATAATCATGACTTTTCAACCCAGTGAGTTTTCCAGTCTTCACATTCACAGCTCGTCTCAGGCTAGAAGCATAACCATCTGGAAATTTCAACTTTTTCAACCAATTAAAGACTTCTTTCTTGTCTTTAGCTTTAAGACAGAAAGATGCGCGAGGTTTACCACTGGCTTTAGTGAGTTCAAGACTTGGATGATTACAAACTACTTCCAAATCCCTTCGAGCCTTTAGATTGTCTTTTGTTTTGCCCATCATATCCAAGCATGTACTTACAATGCACTCGCAAATGTTACGCTTCTGATGCATGACATCAATGTTGTGCATTAGAATTAATGACTTCACATACGGTAGCTCCCATAATACACAAATATGAGTCCAATTATGGTCCTCTCCGTAACCAACAAAATATTCTGGACGATTTTTATCTGGCACAAGTTTGTCCAACAATACAGAAATCTCTGACCCGTTCAAACGTTGCGGTGGTCCTTTTGTGATAATAGTGTCCTTTTTGAAGGCATTCCTCTGTTGTCTAAAAATGTGATTCTTAGGTAACCAACGTCTATGACAATCAAAGTAAGATATCTTGCCACCATGACTCAACCAAAAATATTTTGTGTCTGCGGCACATATCGGACATGTCAAACGACCATGAGTGATCCAGCCAGAAAACATGCCGTATGCTGGAAAGTCATGAACGTACCATAAGTACGTAACTCGGAGGTTGAATTTCTATTTTCTATAACAGTCGTACGCTTCGATTCCTGTCCATAACATTTTCAACTCCTCAATCAACGGCTTCAACATCACGTTGAGCCGTGAACCAGGATGATCTGGTCCAGGTACAATGAGACAGAGGAACATAAACTCATACTTCATACACAAAGGTGGTGGCAAATTATACGGGATAACGAACACCGACCAACATGAGTATGGGGTGGCGTTAGTACTGAACGGTGAGAAACCATCCGTCGCTAACCCGATGCGGATGTTTCTTGCATCGTTGGCAAAATCTGGATCAAAGCGGTCCAACGCCTTCCATGCCTCACCATCGACGGATGCACCATAACTCCACTGTTCTCGCATACACCTTCTTTGTGCCATCGCATATGTTTGGCAGTTCTTTTCGAAAGAAACAAACACTTCAACCGAGGTGTAACAGGCAAGTAACGAAGCTGCTTATGTGCTATTTCAGTCTGCATATGCTTGCCTTCATCATTATCAACTTCAACGGACCTAGACTTACCACATTGTAAGCACTTCTTCTCGTTGACATTCTCTTTCCAAAAAAGCATGCAGTTGTCTGGGCACACATCAATCTTCTCATATTTCATACCAAGACCAGATAGCAATTTCTTAGACTGGTACATATCTTTGGACACTTTATGAGGTTGTGGCAGGATATCGCAGATCAATTTGATGAGATCCTTGTAATAGTTATTCGAGCATGAATATTTAGACTTAATTGCCATAAGTCGGATCAAGAAACTAAGAAGAGTCACTTTTGTGTGTTCATGCAGAGGCTCTTCTGATGCTTTGAGGAGCTTAAAGAACGTTTCAACTTCCGTTGTAGGAGCATCCTCCGTCAACTTAGGATCTATGGCTTCAAGCATCTCATCCATCATATCAACCCCCGTGTTATCAGACACCACTTCTTCTTCAGCAACTCGAGAACGTGTCTCACCGTGAAAGAACCAGACCGCATAATTTTGCATGAAACCGTTTCAACACACGTGAAACGTCAAAGTCACTTTATTGAAAAACTTTGCATTCTAACATTTCATACATGGGCACCGCATCTTACTGTTGTTAGACAACGAAAAAGCTTGTTGTATAAAAGCATCAGTCTTGGTGAACCACTCATCTGAGTGTTGCCCATTCTTTTTCCAACCCGAGTTGTAACACCCCAAAACCTGTTAAGAGGAGAATTTAAAATTTTTTGGACGTATTGCATGTGGTGCAGAAATTCAAATTCAAATTGGAATTCAAATTAAACTCAAAAAAGAAAAGAAAAAGAAAAAGAAAAAAACAAACCTCCCCGGCCAGTGGGCCGAAACCCACCAGCCGGCCCACCTCACCCCCGCGCCAGCCCGCAGCCGCACGCCCGCTTCCCTCTCACTGACATGCGGGGCCCGTCTGTCATCCCCGACCTCCCGCTCGCGCCGATCCCGGACTCTTCCGCTCGCGCGATAGTAACCAACCCGGATTTCCGCGTCCCTCAGCCCAACTCCTGGTCCCAGAAGACTCAAACTTGATCTAAACAAACCCGCCGCCCTCCCCCGGCTATATAAACACCGGCATCTTCCCAATTTTCACCCACGATCAGCCGTTTTTCCTCTCGGTGAGAACCCGAGTTTCTCCGGCCAATTTCGCTTGATCTTCGCTCGGGATTTCTGATCTAACGTGCTGATCTTGATCCACCGCCTCCGGGGAATCACGCAGGTGCAGAAAACTCGGTGGTTTGCGCTTCAAACACAGCGTTGACGAGCCTCACCGTGAATTCACCTCGGACCTCGTCGCCGACCGCTTTTCAGGACCTCCGAGCTCAAGAAAACCCCCGAGGTGAGATCCCCGACCTCCCCTCTACCGATCTATGCCATGAAATCCCAGTTTTAGGAAGAATTGACGAAGATCCGAAGCTCTCCGGCGAGATCGCCGCCTCCCGCCGCCGCGCACCGCCGGGCAGCGCCGCCCGCGCTCGATCAGAGCGACGTGGCCGCTTGTGCGCCGTCTATTTTAAATCGCACGGTAGAATTTAAATCCCCGCGTACCGGTTCGACGTTATAATCTCAGCCGTCAGTTTTAAATCGGACGGTCAACGTCAACCCCGCGTTATAAAGGCCAGAATTCTTACGCGCTACCCCCTGGGGTTCTCGGAAAATACGAGCTAGCCCCGGAAACTTCTGATCTAGCCCCTAGAACCTCAGAAATTCATGTAAATTCAATTAAAAATCAGTTTTAGCCCCTGGACTTAATAAAAATTAGGAAAACCCCTCTGTTATGTGTAGTTAGACCCCTAGAAATTTATAAAATAATATAATAGACCCTTTGATGGGGTAAGTTTGCCTTTTTAATCTTATATAATATTAAGTTTAGGAATTTGACTATGTAATTAAGATTTAAATTTAAAAAGGGTGAGGCACACACATTGTAAATTCAAGTTTAAACTCTACTAACAATTGGAAAGCTTTAGAATGAGCTAAAAATAAATTTTAGGCTGAAATTAAATCTGTTTGGGTGTGTTCATGTTTAATTAGATATAGAAACACATTTTTAGCCTAGGAAATAATTCTGAAAATTGGTAAAATAAATGTAAAATAGTTCGCAACAGAGGAGAAGTTCAAAAATATATTATTTACTATTTTAGATCAGAACCTATTCTATTTAGATGATGTGTCTTACTATTTTAATAATAAAATTCACAACTAGGTATAGAAAGTAAATCTTAAAATATAGGAAAATAGGTATGCATAATTAGAAAATGATAAATGAAATCTCCAAAATCCAAAGATTTCAGTTTAGGATTTGGTAGAAGATCTGAAAACCCATTTGGAGTAGGAAAATACCTTCCATGCATACTTGGTAGCTAAAATGTGTATCAATTGAATATAAGGAATTTATTTAAATTGGAAATTCATATATAGTATGCAAACATAAATCTGAATATAAAAGCTAGAAATCATATGCACATGTTTAAAGTGCATGTAAGCCCAAAATCAACACACATAGAGTAAGCACAACACATAGAAATGTGAATGACTTTCATAAATGTGAATGTGTGGTTTGTATGAAGTGAAAGTGTGAACTATGTCTTATGGATTGTTGTTTTCTTTTGCTATGTGTGATGGTATGAGTAGAACCTGCTCCAGAGCAAGTTCTTTCCTTCCAAGAACAAGACTTTCCATTCCCCAAGCAACAGGAAGAAGGCAAGTGTCCTTGACCACTTTGATCCTATGCTAGGAGGTGTAGATAGAATTATTTGCATTGTCAATTGAAATATGAAACCCATGCTAGGATGTTTCCCTAGAATTGCATTATCTTGTTTCCTTGTAGCTTGGGTTGGGGTTTGTTTTATTATGTCATTCATTCATATACTTGTTCTTAGCCATGCTTAGAATGGGATAAATGGGATATGAGATCATCAGTTTAATTACCATACTCTTGAATGAGATGTTATGAGTTATGTAGAGGTAGGGGTGAAGGCAAGTTGGATGATTTGGTTGGTGTTGGGTGCACGAGATTCGGGTTTGTGTTTAGTACTTGCCTGGATCCTAAGGACCGGTTCATGGAGCATGTAACCTGGCTTTACCGTGCCAACCACATGCTGAGATGGGGCAGCTTGGCCAATTAATTAGGTGTATCCCCGGCGTAGTATGGGTGTGTTGGATGGTGCGGGGAGTAGGTGTCAGCTGAACTACCATATGAACCGCAAGGCTCAAGAGGGGGCCACTGCAGCGGGGTTGGAGCCTCTTGTATGCTGTTAGGGGTGAAACCTCAGTGGGCCCACACTCGTCAGGAATCCCTTTGTAAAGGATTCGTAGTGATCTCCTGGCTACACACCTGGGAAGTGTGGTTCGTGGCCACTGGCATATGGAGGTTCTTTTAGTCCACCCGGCAACGGGGGATGAAATCACTACATGTGGGTACGGTGGTGCAAACTCTGCAGAGTGACAGCCGTGCTCACGGTCAAGAGCGGCTTGGACTTATTCATGATTAGAGGATGATGACTTTGGAAATTGAGGATGTTAAGCGGAGAGCTTAACATTGGAAATGATGTTATGGTTATTTGATTATGATGATGGGATGGGAGATTGAGATCATTTCACCTGTGTGGTAATGTAGGTGCACAATAAGCTAAGGTGGTAGGCAATAATTGCGTAGTGCTTCAACAATGAGTTCAACCTCTCCTTGTTCTAGCCATGCATGACATAACTTTCCCACACTTGCTGAGTACCATCGGTACTCAACCTTGCATATTTGTTGGTTTATATTGCTGCTCAGGTCAAGAGAATGATGTGGTGTTTAATGATCAAGACTTTGGACCCGAAGAAGGTTTCTAGGTTCATGGAGTCCCCCGGGCAACACCTTTGACGGAGCCCACAAGAATAATATTCCGCTGCTAGTTTATTTACTTGTGATGAACTTATTATCGTCAATCGAGACATTTGCTATGTAAGACTTATTTATATTCAACACCTGGCTTGTAATAAATGATGCTTCACTATTTGTCATCACATGTATGAGAAAATGATCATGGCATACATGTGATATTCACTCGGTTGTTCTTCGGAAAAACCGGGTGTGACAGAAGTGGTATCGGAGCCAAGGTTGCCCGTAGGAACGTGGACCTAGGTAGAAATGGACGTAGTTAGGGACCCTATTTTCTTAAAAACTATTTTACAAAGGTGTGGGTTGAAAAGTGTTATTTAATGGGCCACTTTATTCATCTTACCCCAACTTTTATTCAAAATAGGATTTTTGTTTAAAACCTTATCTAACTTAAGTTTAAATGCTTTATGTTTTAGATGGTTCGCATGATCCGCACCGCCTGCAAGTCCACCGGAGGGAGAGTTCCCGTAGTTGCCCTTGCCCTGAGAGAGGAGAGCCGTCCGGTGACGTACCTCTCCTACGGATTGGCAGTAGGAGGCTTGTTGCGCCGTCTCCGACGCATGCTCCAAGCCGCCGGCAATACGGGCAAGCTAATCATACACTATAGCTCCTCCCGGACCATCCGGGAGAAGCGGGAAGAATGGAGTTCGGAAATGAGGATTATCCATGAAAATCAGCTGCTTAAGATCCACCGCTCTCCAGCTTGTCGGGCGACACAAGTCGATGCGGAGAAGGATGTCACCTAGGAGGCCATCACCTGCTAGAGTCACATCTACCGTCGCCACCTGGACAGGACTGAGTACATGTATGTTCTCCAGCATGAGAGTGGTACGACGGAGTACAAGTACCCGCCAGTGCAGCAAGGGACTTCCCATGAGCATATGGACCTGTGCTTGGAGGATGCTGCTATGCTCAGCACTCGACAGCAGGAGTGTCAGCAGGAGCTTCAGGATGTTCGTGACACCCTGAAGGAGAACGAGGCGTTGCTTCGAGCCAGCTTGAGGGCAAGAGAAAGAGGAGATGGGAATGAACTGTGTGTCACCGTGAATGACACATAGACTCCTGACTCCCCAGATCGCCGGGCGATCAGGCGTCGCCGCACTTCTCCACCAGCAGCCTCCCCACCCAAAGCGGAGTCAGAAGGCAGCCACAATAATGAGGAAGATCCCGAGGAGCCAGCTCAGTGATACGAGTAGTGTAGAGTCCTTCCCTTAGTTTAGTAGGATGTCGAGTAGTTGAGTCGTTACCTTAGTTAATGGTGTGTTAATGCTTGGTGTGTGACGTGAGTTGTCGAAGCCATGGGCGTTTGTCCACAACCTCGTCTTCAGGTTGTTTTGCTTTGGAGTGTGAACCCATATGAATTGAGAGTGCATTTATGTTCACATAAGACATGAAATCCACAGAAAATATAAATGAAATAAGTTCTCAAAATCTTAAAGTTCAAACAAGCAAAAACTGGCAAGTTAATACGTAATGCTTTAAATTGACAATTGGTTGATCATGATAGATGGCCGGAAGAGGAAAGGGTCGTGCTGCCAACCCCGCCAACAACAACGATGAGGCAGGCAACCCTCATCTTTCTGGAGGCCAAGACAGGGGTGGTCGCCGTGAAGGAGTTGATCCCATCCACCAAATGCTTGAGAATCAAAATCAGCTCATCCAGAACCTGACTCAAGTGGTGGCCAACTTGCACCAAGCTCCACCTCCACAAGCTGCACCATGCCAACCAAGGTTGAGTGAGTTTCTAGGAACTCAACCTCCGAAGTTTGCAAGTGTTGCTGAACCCCTGGAGGCAGACGATTGGCTAAAGACCATTGAGAGCAAGATGAGGATTATACAATGCCAAGGGTATGAGAGGGTGCTGTTTGCCTCTCACCAATTGCATGGACCTGCTGCTGATTGGTGGACCGCTTACGTGGCCGCCCATCATGACCCTGAGAACATCACTTGGGAGGAGTTCAAGCGCAGTTTCCGCAACCATTACATACCAAGGGGTGAACTCAAAAACAAGAGGAAGGAGTTCTTGGGGCTGCAGCAAGGAAACATGACTGTGAGGGAGTACCTCACTAAATTCACCCAACTATCTCGTTATGCACCACGGGACATCGAGACTGATGAGCAGAAACATGACTGCTTTGTGGAAGGACTTACAACAGAAATGCAGTGTGCAATGTCCTCCAATGAGTATGAAAGCTTCCAAAAGATGGTGGACAGGGCATTTGTTGTACAAAAGAATCTAAAGGCCTTGGAAAATGAAAACAAGAGGAAGGCGGGATGGTCACACCAAGCCTCGGGTAGCAACACCCGCCCACGTTTGATGCAGCAACCCACGGGGCAGACGAGTCGTGCTGCGGTACCCTACTCCGCGCCGAGAGGGTACAATCCGAATTTCAGGCCTCCGTCAGCACCAACACAGCCACAACGTCAGTTTGTACAGCAGCCTCGCCCCGCATATCAACCTCGACCAACAGTACAAGGACCCCCGAACCAACCCCAAGACAATAAAGACCAGACACCTAAAGTTGGGGTGCAATGCTTCAACTGTGGTGAAGTGGGGCACTACGCCCATAAGTGCCCAAAGAAGAAGCCCGTGCAGCCGCAACAGCAGAAAGTGATGCGAGGACGGGTGAACCACGTGACCATGGAGGAAGCGCAAGAGGAACCCGACGTGGTAGTTGGTAAGTTTCCTGCCAATTTACACATTGCAACCCTGCTGTTTGATTCTGGTGTTACCCACTCATTCATTGCCCAAGGGTTTGTTAAGAAGCATGACCTAGCAACAACACAAATGAACCATATGCTAGCAGTAAACTCTCCAGGTGGAGAAATAAGGACAAGACAAGTGTGTCCCAAGGTGAATCTAGACATTAATAGGGTGGTATTCACTGCCAACCTCATAGTGATAGATTCACAAGGGATAGATATTATTTTGGGCATGGATTGGTTGACCAAACATAAGGGAATCATCCATTGTTCGACCAGAACGGTGGAACTAACTCACCCTAGTGGCACAAGAGTAAAGTTCATAACAATACAAGAGCCTAGGAGGGACATTAAATTAAATCAAGTTGAGGTGAAAGTGGAGGAGATCAGGATTATCAGGGAATACCCAGACGTTTTTCCAGAGGAGTTGCCAGGTATGCCTCCCGATCGTGAAGTGGAATTCGCGATTGAGCTAGTGCCTGGAACAGCTCCGATATACAAGAGACCTTATCATCAGGATTATCAGGGAATACCCAGACGTTTTTCCAGAGGAGTTGCCAGGTATGCCTCCCAATCGTGAAGTGGAATTCACGATTGAGCTAGTGCCTGGAACAGCTCCGATATACAAGAGACCTTATCGGATGGACTCCAAGCAGTTGGGAGAACTCAAGGATCATTTAAGAGAATTGACGGAGAAGGGGTATATTCATCCTAGTTCCTCACCATGGGGAGCTCCAGTGATATTTGTGCCGAAGAATGACGGAACCCAGAGGTTATGCGTAGACTACCGTGCCTTGAATGAAGTAACCATCAAGAACAAGTACCCATTACCCCGCATTGAAGACTTGTTTGATCAGTTGAGGGGAGCTTGTGTGTTCTCGAAAATTGATCTCAGGTCGGGATACCACCAACTTAAGATAAGGCAAACTGATATTCCAAATACAGCTTTCATATCTCGGTACGGACTGTATGAATACACCGTCATGCCTTTCGGGCTAACTAATGCCCCGACATACTTCATGTATCTCATGAACAAGGTATTCATGGAATATCTGGACAAATTTGTGGTGGTTTTCATAGATGACATTCTCGTCTTCTCCAAAGATGAAGAGGAACATGAAAAACATCTAAGGTTGGTGTTGTAGAAGCTGAGAGAACACCAACTATATGCCAAGTTGAGCAAGTGTGAGTTTTGGCTGAAGAGAGTTCCATTCTTAGGACATATAATATCGGAGGGAGAAATCTCCGTAGATCCTGCCAAGATCGAGGATATACAGAAGTGGAAGACCCCTGAGAATGTCGGGGACGTTCGAAGCTTCTTGGGATTGGCTGTATACTATCAATGGTTCATTGAGGGATTCTCCAAGATCTCGAGACCCCTCACCAAACTGTTGGAGAAGGGAATCACATTCACATGGACGCCGTAGTGCGAGACGAGTTTTCAGGATCTAAAGAAAAGATTGACAACAGCCTGAGTGCTAGTTATGCCAGATATGCAGAAGAACTTTTCGGTGTACTGCGATGCCTCTGGAAACGGGTTGGGATATGTTCTCATGCAAGAAGGGCATGTCGTGGCTTATGCATCCTGGCAGCTCCGGAAACACGAGAAGAACTATCCTACACATGACCTAGAACTAGCCGCAGTGGTACACGCGTTGAAAATTTGGCGGCACTACTTGATGGGGAAGAGGACAGATATATATACGGATCATAAGAGTTTAAAGTACATTTTCACACAGCCAGATCTCAACCTCAGACAAAGGAGATGGTTAGAGCTAATCAATGACTTTGACGTGGGCATCAACTATCATCCTGGGAAAGCAAACGTCGTGGCAGATGCTTTAAGCCGAAAAGTGCAGGTCAATAGGTTGAGCTTGAAGGACATGCCTGCAGAATTGAAGGACAATGTTATAAGACTCAATCTATTCCTGGTGAATAGTGGTGAAGCCATCGCCATGGAAGTGGACTCCACACTAGAGCAAGACATACGCGATGGTCAAAAGAATGACGAGAAGATACAAGAAATCAGACAACTCATCAAGGAAAATAAAGCCCCTGGTTTCAGAGAGGATGAACAAGGAACGGTGTGGCACGGGAAAAGAATCTGTGTGCCAGAAGTAAAGAAGATTCGTGAATTGATTTTGAAAGAGGCTCACGATTCCGACTATTCCATTCATCCTGGGAGTACGAAGATGTACCCAGACCTCAAGAGCAGGTATTGGTGGTATGGCATGAAGCGAGATGTCGCGGAACATGTTGCCCTATGTGACACATGTCAGTTGGTGAAAGCGGAACATCAACGACCCGCGGGATTATTGCAACCACTCAAAGTACCTGAATGGAAATGGGAAGAAATCGGTATGGATTTCATAGTGGGATTGCCTAGGACCCAATCAGGATATGATTCGATATGGGTCATCATCGACAGGCTAACCAAGGTAGATCATTTCATCCCCGTGAAAGAAAGCTACATCGGATCCAAATTGGCGGAGTTGTACATGTCAAGGATCGTGTGTTACCATGGAGTGCCAAAGAAGATAGTGTCGGATCGAGGGACACAGTTCACCTCAAGGTTCTGGCAGAAGTTGCATGAAACCATGGGAACCCATCTGAATTATAGTTCTGCCTATCATCCCCAAACTGACGGACAGACGGAAAGAACCAATCAGATCCTGAAGGATATGCTGAGAGCGTGTACACTAAAAAACAATCGGAGTTGGGATAAGAACTTACCGTATGCGGAGTTCTCCTATAACAACAGCTATCAGGCTAGTATGAAGATGCCACCGTTTGAAGCTTTGTACGGGAGGAAGTGTAGAACTCCACTATTTTGGAACCAAACGGGAGAAAGCAAAGTGTTTGGACCCGAAGTACTACAAGAAGATGAGGCGAAAGTGAGGGAAATTCGCAACAACTTGAGGATAGCACAGACACGACAAAAGAGCTATGCCGATGTACGAAGAAGAGAGCTCGTTTTCAACGTGGGGGACTATGTCTATCTCAAGGTGTCCCCTATCCGAGGACTTCGTCGGTTCAAGGTGAAAGGGAAGTTATCACCTCGATACATCGGACCCTTTCAAGTTCTGGAGAGAAAAGGCGAAGTGGCGTATCAACTAGAATTACCGGCTCGCCTATCGGATGTGCATAACGTATTCCATGTGTCACAGCTCAAGAAATGTCTAAGAACACCTGAAGAGATGTTACCCATGAATGAGGTTGACGTAGCTGAGGATCTGTCTTATGCCGAGCAACCATCCATGATTTTGGAGACAGTGGAACGCCTCACAAGAAATAAAAGAATCCGGATGTGCAAGGTACAGTGGAAGCATCACTCGGAAGAGGAAGCCACATGGGAGCGGGAAGACGAGCTTAAGGCACAGTTTCCGGAATTGTTTTCTTAGAACCACCAATCTCGAGGACGAGATTTCTTTTAAGGGGGGTAGAGCTGTAACACCCCAAAACCTGTTAAGAGGAGAATTTAAAATTTTTTGGACGTATTGCATGTGGTGCAGAAATTCAAATTGGAATTCAAATTAAACTCAAAACAGAAAAGAAAAATAAAAAGAAAAAGAAAAAAACCTCCCCGGCCAGTGGGCCGAAACCCACCAGCCAGCCCACCTCACCCCCGCGCCAGCCCGCAGCCGCGTGCCCGCTTCCCTCTCACTGACATGCGGGGCCCGACTATCATCCCCGACCTCCCGCTCGCGCCGACCCCGAGCTCGTCCGCGTGCGCGCGATCGTAACCAACCCGGATTTCCGCGTCCCTCAGCCCGACTCCCGGTCCCAGAAGACTCGAACTCGATCTAAACAAATCCGCCGCCCTCCTCCGGCTATATAAACACCGGCATCCTCCCGATTTTCACCCATGATCAGCAGTTTTTCCTCTCGGTGAGAACCCGAGTTTCTCCGGCCAATTTCGCTTGATCTTCGCTCGGGATTTCTGATCTAACGCGCTGATCTTGATCCACCGCCTCCGGGAAATCACGCAGGTGCAGAAAACTCGGTGGTTTGCGCTTCAAACACAGCGTCGACGAGCCTCGCCATGAATTCACCTCGGACCTCGTCGCCGACCGCTTTCCAGGACCTCCGAGCTCAAGAAAACCCCCGAGGTGAGATCCCCGACCTCCCCTCTACCGATCTATGCCATGAAATCCCAGTTTTAGGAAGAATTGACGAAGATCCGAGATATTTGCTATGTAAGACTTATTTATATTCGACACCTGGCTTGTAATAAATGATGCTTCACTATTTGTCATCACATATATGAGAACATGATCCTGGCATACATGTGATATTCACTCGGTTGTTCTTTGAAAAAACCGGATGTGACACGAGTACATCCATGTGCGGTCTTCAGCCATGATTCAGGTTATACCTTCAAAGCAGACACATCATTATAAGTTCATTTTTTATTTAATGTCACGACCCCTATACCTAGGCTGATAGGTCCTAAACCCACCCAAGAGTGATCGAGGCAACGTGCCTATGACGAGACACGGAGGCTGAATCCGAACGAAATTTCGGCAACATAACCCCGCTGTTCTCCCCTGCACACCCAAAAATGGTGCAGCAGAGAACAACAGGGTTATGTTGTCAAAATCTCATCCGGACCCAGACCCCGTACCTAGCTCGTCATAAGAGCGTCAAAATCTCGATCCAAAAAGGGACAATTTCGAACCTGCACGCTTCACATGCCTATCGCATGTGAAACGTGCATATTTGAAACGGGTAATCAATTACTATAGGTTACGTTAAATATTTCCATCTTCCAATCATTTAAGATAGAGGAAAGAACGAGAAAGAGGAGGAAATTTAGTCAGAGTTAAAATTTCAAAGGGCCTATGCCGCGTCGGACCGTGCCGTGTCGTGCCGGGTCTTGCCGGGTCGGGGCGTGTCGTGCCGTGCCGGGTTGGGTCGTGCAGGGTCGAGCCATGCCGGGTCGTCGTGCCATGTCGTGCTAGGGGTTGGGCCGTGTGCCGGGTCGGGCCGTGTCGTGCTACCGATTGGGCCGTGCCGGGTTGGGCCGTGTAGGGTCGGACCGTGCCGTGCCTGGTCAGGCCATGCCGGGTTGGGCTGTGACGGGTCAGGCCGTGCCATGCTGGGGGTTGGGCCATGTGCCGGGTCGGGCCCTGCCGTGCTGCCAGGTTTTGCCGTGCCGGGTCGGGCCATGCCGTGCCGAGTTGGGCCGTGCTATGGCGGGTCGGGCCGTACCGGGTCAGCCCGAAACCCGTTAATATACGTATAATGAGTAAACACTCACAATTAATTAATTAACTAATTCAGAACTAATTGAACATTTTAAAACTAAATCAACAATTAAATACTTCAAACTAATAAACTTATGAGACTAATTGAACAATAAAAAAATAATTAAACAATTATATAATAGTTAAACAAACTAATTACAAACTAAACTAAATAACTAATTAAACAATTTATACTAATTAAATAACCTAATTAAACAATTAAAATCTAAGTAAACTATTACAAACTATTTAAAAATTCTTATCTAATTCAACAAACTCATTACAATCTAATTAATAATCTAATTACTACACAATTACAAACTAGAATAAACTATTAAATTTAAACTTTTTACAAATAAAACTAAATACCTAATTAAACCAAAACTAATGACCAACTAACCTTACTATATAGGCAGGGGCCGGGCGGCGGCGGAGGGCCGACCGGGGGCGGCAAGGGGTGCCCAGGGGCGGCCGGTGCGGCAGGGGGCAGCCGGTGGCGGTAGGGGGCGGTCGGGGGCGGCCGGGAGCGGCCGGGGGTGGCCGGGGGCGGCCGGGAGGTGGCTGGGGGCAGTCGGGGGCGGCCGGGGCCGGCCGGGAGCGGCTGGGGCCGGCCGGGGGCTGTAAGGGCCTCAGTTTTGGACACATGTTTGAAGTGTTCATCACCACATACACACCTCATTTGAAGCAAGTTGATAAACACATTTGAAGAGCAAGTAACCATCATCAACATGCTCATTAGTGAACAAACTCACATATTGCAAGAGTGGTATTTCCCACATGTGATATACAGGGGCTGGGCATATGAAAACTCCTACACAGTGCTAGGAATGTCCATGCCAAGTTTTACCCAAATTCAAAACCTTTTTGAGGTCATTTTGGGTATAGCTAAAAAGAGGGTAGTTTGAACTCAAATTCAAATTCAAACTAATTTTATCCCATGAATTCAAAAGTGGGAGGCATATTCTTGCTCAGCATATTTTTGTGAGCTCACATACCAATTCTCACTCCATTTGGAGTTGAGCTTGACATGAGTTAAATGTAGCAAATTCAAACCTTATTTGAATTTCAAACTACATGTGTGCTGAAATTTAGTCAAACCCAAACCAATTTGAATTCTACCCCATTCAAATGGCTCAGGGGCAGATAATTCAAATACTTGAGGTTAGTTTGGTCTCTATCCCGGTGGGACCCACATGTAAGCCACTGTGGAAAAAGAAACCGACTGAGAGCTCAGCTCGGGTACTCGCGCGCGCTGCAGCGACCGCCACGGCGAAGAAACAGTGAGGACAGCAGCTGCTTGCCGCCCTCGGCCGGTGAACCGCCTCGCAGGATCCTTGTCTACGCGCCCGAGCGATCGCAGGGGGTCTTCACCGCCGCCTTGACGCGTTTCCACCCAGAAAGCCGAAGCTCCTCGCCGCTCGGTTGAATTTTTGGTTCCTCATCGCCCGGTTGATCCAGTGATCCTCCCGGCGATCGGAGACCAGCACCAGGTGCGCCAAGCCATCTTCGACACCCTCGCGTCGGTTCCAGGCTCAGAGCAGTCCTCCCCGAGCTCCACCGCGGCGATCCTTCCTCTGCCGGTTCATGAGACGGCCCCGTCGACCGAGACAGGCCACTCGCCAGGGAATCGCATTGGGTGGTGCCGTGTTGTGCGGCACCCAACAGCACACATATGAGGAATAATGTATTACATAAAACAATAGCAGAAGCTTACAAGTTTTTCTTTGTAAATACTTTACATCAAATAGCTACAGCGGAAGTCTATATCAACTCACGTCGAATAACTTAAGAGCACTCGAGATGAAGTCCAGCCCGCGGACTCCTCTCGCTAGCAACACGAAGACAAGCAGCAGCGGTTGGGTTCTCCATGTGTTACTTGACTCGGAAGTCTCTGAGTCTCACCGGACAACCTTCTTTTCAGCATCGATGTTAACCTGCAAAACCACTTATATAGCAAGCGTGAGCACATAGGCTCAGCAAGTCTGACCCGTCTCTCCTAAACAAGAAACTCTACATGCACGATGGTTGCAATTGGGTTGGCTAGATTTGCATAAAGGACTCGCCTAGAGTTGATCCTTAACTTACAAAATTTTAAGCCTCATTGTGCGGACCTTGAGCCGAAAAGCATCGCAACTCCACAATCAAACAAGAAACGCTTTGTTGCGATGCTCCTTGCACAAAGTGAAAGTAAAATTTAATGAGCCTATCTCTAATTTAATCATGGTTGCAATACAAGTTATAGCACAGCCTTATCAAGTTCAAAAGAATAACCAGTTCAGTTCTTACTACGTCAAGACGCAGTGGGCAAGTATGCTCATATAACCGCGAGTGATGGTGATTCGAATCAGTACACACCCGGACTACACGACACGTACACCCGTACTCCGAGTTGCCGGCAGCAACCTCGACTGACGTTGTATGCGGCCACCTTTCCCAAGATCTTCCACATTGAACGCAATCCAACTGCCCTGAGTACGCAAGCTCCCTCTAGGTACATACCCGTTGTGGTATGTTCTTAAGCGAGGTACCTCCTGCTACCCTGACGCCGAAAGCTTAAGGCAGTTGGAAAAGTTCCACTATGGATCTCCCAAGGTACATCGGTTTCCTGGGTCCCATATAGCAAGTATGCGCCCGGTACACAACTCAAACTTGTCCAACAGGGCCAAGCACGGACGGGCCTTAACCGACACAGGCAGGGCTATGCACGCACGGCCTGCAACCTGCTGCATCTAAACCTCCCTGCCCGGTCTCCATTTCTTATGTGTGAACTTTCCTCATCTTTTCTAATTCGGACCCGTCCCCGAGTAAACCAGCCCTAAACTCGCGAGTAGATTCCAACTACTCGACTTCTACCGAACCTTTCCTACTAACATTAGCGTAGCCAAATCCACTCGAGGAGTTGCTATTCTACCCTTTCTCTCTTAGGTATTTCTGGTCATGCAAGTGGGGTTTTCAATATCATCTAGACATAATGCAATCAACAATGCAAAGCTATGATCTCTACAAATGAAAATGCTTTATAAAACTGTTCAAATGCAAACCGGGGCTTGCCTGTTTTGCAGGTGACTAATATTACAGTCAGTTAGTGATGATCACTTGGAGCTTGATCACTTGTTTTCCTCCCTCCTTGATCTTCACTTCAAGTCCTTCTCACCTTCTTCACGTATATGCTACACGATATGATCATGCATATGTATTTAATTGAAAAGCTTTTTCTAATAAGATCTAAGGACAGTTTTAAAACTGGAACTTTGTTTAAGAATTTAAAATGACACTGGTGCTAGTGGTTTGGGTTGGGCTTAAACACTAAGATCAAATGTTAAGTGCTTTTCTCACTTAAGTGTTGATCACCTTAAGAGATTACACATGACAGTGGTGATCCAGAGCTCTAATGGAGCTGAGAATTTTCATGCGAGTTCCTTGTCACAAGAAAGTCCTCTGGACCATAATTTAGCACTTTTCATGGAGTGGTTTATTCAGAATAATTCTCTAAGTGTTTAGTCAAAGATGAATTAATTCTGAGGTAACACCCATGTTCATGTCAAACTCAGTGAACCACAATTTCAATTATAGTTCATAGAGTCTACATGAATTTTCCTAGGATTTTTGGAGCTAAGAATTTCCCAGAACTGAATTTACAAGTTTTGGAAATTCTCTTAAAATGTTTCTGTATTCATTTGAATACAGGAACTTACAATCTGAATTACCCTGATCAATTCAACTCCAAATGGGCTGAAACTTTTACATGAGTCTAATAACACCCTAAAGAATATTCTGGCAAAAGTTTAGGATTTATGGATAAACTAAACTCCCTCTAAAATTCTTTTGCTGAAAAGATTTAAAGAATTTTACAGAATTAATTATAGACTTTCGTACAAATTGGGTTGCATATTTGGATAGAGTTTGTCAATCTGAATCTAATCCAATTTGAATCACTAAATTTGGATGTTCCTAGCAAAAGTTATGCTCTTCTAAAGTTTGGGGAAAAATCTGAGATTTGAATAAATTCGGGAAAAGTTTAAATCTGACTGTGGGACCAGGGACACGTGTCTGCTGCCGGGAGCGTGCCGCACGGGGTCACAGAATTGTTTCCCGCGCTGTCACAGCCGATCCTGCGCCACAGAGTATCCGGTCCACTCTTTCCGTGCGACTGACGCGTGGGGCCGGTAGCACCTTCGTCTACCTCCCGCCCCCTCGCTTCTGCGCCGCCGGGCTCGCCGGAGTTCGCCGGTTTTCGTCGCTCCGACCAACTCCCGAGCTGTTACTCGCTGCCAGGCCCTATTTTATCCCGAGGAACACGATGGTGGGACTTTCCCAGACCGGCGAGGTTCCTAAACCACCCTGCACAGGTGCAGCGGCTCTGAGGGGGTCCGGCAACGTTGCCCTGATGCTCTAGTCCGCCAGAAGTCCCCTGGAAAGGTTCTACGGCACCAGTGTAGGTTTGCCCTGCTCGGCATGGCCGCATATGGGCACGTAAACGGCTCCAACCTAGGGTTCATTGTGCACCCGACGCCCCTTATTGTGGTAGCCGTCGGAAAAGCTTGGAACAAGCCGTCTACCATGGGTTTCATGCGACGTTTTGTGAAGAAGAAAAGTTGCTACACCAGTATAGGTTCTGTGTGCGAAATTTGTAGAGCTCTAGATTAATATAACTCAAAAATTTCATGGATTCATACCCGCGGGTCAGTTTCCCCGGCCGGAGAGGATTTCCGAAATTCCTCGTCCAGAGGCGAAGACAAGCTCTGTGCTTCGGGTGGAAGCTGCACGGAGCTCCTGCGCGTCCAAAAATGGCCTCGCTTGGTCGTGACCAGCTCTGGAGGAGGCTATCCACGGAAGCACGTCGCCGCCGGGGTGTTCGGCCGCCGCGGGAGCTCGAAGTTCTCGGCGTAGGCTGCACAAACACACTGGGTGATGGCTCGAGGAGGTCGTGGAGACGTTGGTGGTGTTGTTTTGCTGCTCAGAGGCACTGCTCACTCGACTTCCCGAGTTCCCGATCGATCGAAGCAGGGCGGCTGTGTTTTCTGTCTTCCGGTGCGAGAGAGAGAAGAACAGCGCCGTGGCTTCGGTTAAGAGGCGGGAGAGGGCGTGAGGCGGTAGCCACCGACGTCCAGCAGCCCTCCAGCGCGACCGGAATTCAGCAGGAGGTGGAGGCGTTGGCTCGGTGCGGTGTCGCCTGTAGAGAGTCGGCTCTGCCGATTGCTTCGCGTGGGAGGAGAGCAAATGAAGACTGAAGATCTTTTGCAATTTCAGTGCTCCCAATGACATGTGGGTCCCACATGTCAGTCCTCCTTATCTCCTCTAAAATATCTCCCCAATTTGAATATTGATGGAATTCAATTGTGGCAATTCAAATCTGGTATGCATTTGGATAATTGGGCAAGTTTCATCCAAATTCAAATATGCATTTGAATTCTTTGTCATTTAAAGTCCATTTGAAAAATGGGTTGCAAATCATTTCCATAGATCATGAAACTTTGCACACCCCCTAATTTGGACCCAAGGAATTCAAATATGAAACCTGATTTTTAATTTGGCTGTTGCAAATGAGATTTGTAGCACAACAGTTTGGAAATTCCTAGTGTTGCTCTCATTTGAATTTTTATTTTGAACACATTGTTCCAAATCTGATTTTTGTTTTCTCACACATATGGGAACTCCCCATCCTTGTTTTAGACCCCTCTAAGGTTCCAAGTTCTCAAATAAACATTTGACTTGTGCGAAGAAAAACCCTCATGTGTGTTATCACATGTGGAAAAGTTTTAACAAGTCCCAAATTTCATACATATGAAACCAACTTTTGCAAATAAGTGTTTCTTTGTATTCATAATTTTGGGACCTTTACATTCCTCCCCCCCTTAAAAGGAATCTCGTCCCGAGATTCAAAAGAAGAACGAGGTGGGAGGTAATTACAAGGTTTATGACAAAAGCTCCGGATAGTTCTTGCGGATGTAATCTTTGGTTTCCCACGTCGCCTCTTCCGGGGTATGATTATTCCACAGGACATTGTAAAATTTTAAAGTCTGGTTCCGGGTGATCCGGATCCTTTCGTCGATAATCTGTACAGGTTGCTCGACATAGGTGAGATCCGGCTTCAACTTGTCAATGTCTTCAGTGCGGATGGCAGCGGTAAACTTAAGACATTTCCGCAGCTGGGACACGTGAAATATGTTGTGAATAACGGCAAGGCTTGCCGGTAGTTCCAGCCAGTAGGCTACAGTTCCGCACTTCTCCGTGATAGTAAACGGACCGATGAATCAGGGAGCAAGTTTCCCCTTGACACCGAACCGATGAATCCCTTTCATCGGAGACACACGAAGATACACGTGCTCTCCGACTTCGAAATGCAGCGGTCGACGTCTCTGGTCCGCGTAGCTCTTTTGACGAGATTGGGCAGCTTTGAGGTTCTCTTGTATTATCCGAACTCTCTCTTCGGCTTCATTGACAAGATCAACCCCGAACGTTACGCGTTCACCGGATTCGCACCAATTCAATGGTGTACGACACTTCCGGCCGTATAGAGCTTCATATGGTGCCATCATAATGCTCGTATGATATCCGTTGTTGTACGAGAACTCCGCCAGCGGTAAGTGATCATCCCAGTTCTTACCGTGGTGGATGGCACACGCCCTCAGCATATCCTCTAGTATTTGATTCACCCTCTCAGTTTGCCCATCGGTTTGAGGGTGATACGCAGAGCTTCTAATCAACTTTGTCCCCAAGGATGCGTGTAGCTGTTCCTAGAAACGGGCTACGAACAGCGATCCTCTATCTGACACAATGGTACGGGGAACTCCATGTAAGCACACGATCCGTGCTATGTACAGCTCTGCATACTGCCTTGCGTTATACCTAGTATGCACCGGGATGAAGTGTGCCGATTCGGTTAACCGGTCCACGATTACCCAAATAGAATCATGGTTGTGGGAGGTCATCGGCAACCCGACGATGAAGTCCATACTCAAATCTTCCCACTTCCATGCCGGTACTTGCAACGGCTGCAACAGGCCCGACCTCTTCATATGGTCGGCCTTGACTCTTCGACACGTATCACACTCTGAAACGTACTTTGCAACTTCACGTTTCATACGTGTCCACCAAAATTTCTTCCGGAGATCATGGTACAATTTATTACTGCCCGGATGAATGGAAAACTTGGACAAATGAGCTTCATCCAAAATCTTCTTCCGTAGTCCCATATCCCGGGGTACTACAATCCGGTCGTTGAACCACAAGGTACCTTCATCGTCCTTCCGGAAGCACTTCATTTCTCTGTTGTCTATCCTCTGCCGTATGTGAGACATACCCTTGTCTTTTCGTTGAGCTTCCATGATATCCTCTCGGATAGTAGGAATGAGAGCGAGATTATAGAGAGCTCCATACGGTATGACACGGAGGCTTGGTTCTTCATCATCCATTTTAGCAATAGTTAGGTGATGGATATGCGCCTTACGACTGAGCGCATCGGCGACCACATTCGCCGTTCCTGTATGATAATGAATCTCTAGTTCATAATCCTTAATGAGCTCTAGCCATCTTCATTGCCTCATGTTCAATTCTTTCTGAGTGAAGATGTACTTCAAGCTCTTGTGGTCGGTGTAGAGGTGTACAAGATTTCCGAGCAAGTAATGCCTCCACATCTTCAAAGCAAGGACCACGGCAGCTAACTCAAGATCATGAGTTGGATAATGCTGCTCGTGAGTTCTGAGTTGACGAGATCCATAAGCAACCACTCGTCTTTCTTGCATCAGCACGCAGCCAAGACCGATGCTAGATGCATCGCAATAAACGTCGAATGGCTTTGTCGTATCCGGCTGAGCAAGAACTGGGGCTGTTGTGAGATGCTTCACTAGGGTCTTGAAAGCTTGTTCACACGCAGCACCCCACACAAATCTGGTATTCTTCTTTAATAATTCCGTCATCGGTTTAGCAATCTTGGAGAAACTCGGAATAAACCTCCGGTAGTAACCCGCTAAACCGAGGAAGCTACGGATTTCATGTACTGACTTTGGTGACTCCCATTTCTGCACTTGGATAATCTTACTCAGATCTACAGTGATGCCCTCCGCTGAAATAATGTGTCCGAGAAATGGTACTTGATTAATCCAGAATTCACATTTGCTGAATTTTGTATAGAGCTGATGATCTCGCAATCTTTGTAGCACAATATGCAGATGTTCAGCATGTTCTTCCTCTGACTTGGAGTACACCAAGATATCGTCGATGAAGACAACGACGAATTTATCCAACTCCGGCATGAACACTGAATTCATCAGGTACATAAAGTGTGCCGGGGCATTGGTCAAACCAAAAGACATAACGAGATACTCATACAGCCCGTATCTCGTTGAGAATTCTGTCTTCGGAATATCTTCTGCCCGGATTTTAATCTGGTGATATCCGGACCGAAGATCCATCTTCGAAAATACCTTCGCACCCACTAATTGATCGAAGAGCATATCAATGCGAGGTAGTGGATACTTGTTCTTGATGGTAACGGCATTTAAAGGACGATAATCAACACAAAGCCGTAGTGTTTCATCCTTCTTCTTGACAAACAATGCTGAACAACCCCAAGGTGACGAACTTGGTCGTATAAAGCCCTTGCTCATTAGGTCATTCAGTTGTGTCTTCAATTCTGCCAGTTCATTGGGTGCCACCTTTTACGGCCTTCGTGATATCGGTGTTGTTCCCGGTATAAGTTCAATCCTGAACTCAACGTCTCGTTCGGGCGGCATGCCCGGTAAATCATCGGGAAACACATCCGGATACTCACATACCACCGGAATGTCCTCTATCTTGACAGCTTCCGTGTGATTCATTGTTGCAATCTGCTGCCCAGAATTAATATATGAAGACCGTGCTGTGGGGAGTTGAGCTCAACGGTCCTGGAGCTGATGTTAAGAACCGCTCTGTGGTAATTCAACCATGACATCCCCAAAATGATGTCGATCTCCAGACCTTCAAGAATAATGAGGGTCGTAGGGTATATTTTACCCCCCAAGCAAAGAGGTGCTCGGGAGACAACCTCGCTTGCAGTACTGCTGCCCCCGGGCGAAGATATGAGGTATTGCCTCTTTGTATAAACTGTTTGGAGCTGATGTTGAGCCACGACAGATTGGCTAATGAAGTTGTGTGTGGCACCGGAATCAAAGAGAACTAAAACCGGTAGCTGATTCAGAGAAAAGATCCCTGCTAAAGCGGCTTCTCCTTCCGGAACATCATCAATCACAGTATAGTGAATATTGCCCCTTATCTGCCCTCCTATCTGCAGATTGAGGTACGGGTCGTATTGTTGTAAATATGATGACCCGTAGCCTCGAGTTCCCTCCGGACATTGCCTAGCATAATGGCCCTTACGCCCACAAGTAAGACACGGATGCCTCTCCGGTTCTTCGTTGACTTGCGGTGGACTGCTAGGTACATATGGCTGCAGCGATGGAGCACAAACCACCGTCTGATGCTGTGGCAGTGGAGGTGGTGCAAGTTGTAGAACTTGACCAGCCATCAATCTCTGAGGAGTTGATCGTACAGGTGGCCTCCATCTTTCACCGGGTGGCGTTTGATACACCAAACGGTACTTTTGAGGCACATAACTTGTGCTAGCCTGCTCGATCTCACTCATCTTTCTCTTCTCTGCTTGCCACTCAAGTGTCGGCTTCTCTTAAATGAAAGCCGCATCGACCATGTCGGTGTAACTACCGTTATTGTGTACGGCCAGCTTTTCCCGTAATATGGCACTCAGGCCATGGAAGAATAGGTCACACCGTGCCTCTTCTTTCGCCACATACTCGGGAGCATATTGGGCCAAAAGATTAAATCTCCTGACATACTCGAGGACACTCATGTCCCCTTGCTTCAAGCCCAAAAATTCCTCCCACTTTGCCTTGACAATACCTAGCGGTATGTAACGTGTATGAAAGGCTTCACAAAACTCCCTCCATGTCACTTGATGGCCCTCCGGAATGGTGGCAATATGATCCACCCACCAGTTTCCGGCGGTTCCATGGAGTTGTTGAGCGGCAAACTTAGTTTTCTGGTAGTCATCACACTTGAATACTCCAAATTTGGACTCCATGACACGAAGCCACTGATCTGCTTCCACAGGTTCGGTAGCTTCAGTAAAAATTGGCGGTTGAGTCGCCAAGAAGTCCAGATAAGTGTTCCGAGGTGGAACGACTTGTTGTGTGTTCTGGAGTACGCCTTGTTGTACCAAATCTTGGAGTAAGCGTGTGTGTTCTTGCGTTGCTTCTTGGAGTAGCCTAGCGTTCTCTTGATTAGACTCGACGACTCGAGTCATAAGATCCATCCATCCCGTGGATGGTGGTTCCGATGGTGGAATAGAAGCATCACCACCTCGACGAGAACTTCCAGCCCTACTCCTAGAGCGAGTTCGAACCATACTGAAAAATGTAGTTGAGATGAGTTAAAAAAGAACTCAGCAGTAGGTGAGACTAATGGAAACATGATTATGTCAAAACTTTATGAAATCAGTAACAAAATTCATGTTTACAAAACTCCTTAGTAGGCATAACTATCCAGCCTATCTGTACAGGACAGACCTTTATGCACTATCTCCAGATTTTGATCTAGTTAAGAGCATTTTCATATCTCGAGTTGAATACCAAAGTTAAAGTTAACTTCAGTATCTTTCCAACGAGTACTCATATGTCCCCATATCATCTCCGTATTAAAAGTTACGATTTTCCAAAGTTGACAAATTCCTGGATAAAATTTGCCAGCACCTCCTTTGTACGTGGCTGATTTTATCACAGTCGTATATGTAAATACAATAAGAACCTGAACAAACTTTGAACTACAACAATGTTGCATATTTCATAACCTATCCAATTGTGTATCATAGGATTCTTAAGGGTTTCTCTATAGAAAGTTATGGCTTAAAAACAGAAAGGTCCAGCGAGGTTTTGTTGCTGTCCTGGTTCTGGACAGTTTACCTTCCTCTGAACTTTCTACCCATCTAGCATGTGATTTAGCTCTGGAGGTCTATAAAGAAGTTGTAGTTCACTTGAAAATATTTCCAAAACCGTATCATACACCTCAATTGGGTCAAGCTACCCAGAGTTATGCTCTGTTAAAGTCCAGCAAGAATTCTTGCCGAAAACAAAGGACTCTGTTTTTGAAATCTTTGAAGCCTAGTCTTCTCTCATTTGAATCTTAGCTCAAAATAAGAGTTCAGTAACTAATATTTGTTTCAAACTTCCATTTTTAGTTGAAATTTAGTTCATGAATCATTTCTTTTAAGGAAAGGGATTATTAAGTTTAGTATGGTGCCGATGCACCGTAAGAAGTATGTCGGTACTACGTAGCCTCACCAAAAGAAAATCCTATCCAGATTATACCGGCATAAACGTATCTTAGGTGGCACTAAAACGATCACTCGCAAATGTGTTCTATTCGTACTACGATTTCATGGTTAATCCTGCATAAGTCACACTCAATCGTCAGGTCCGGCTGCACACCGAATCCGGTATCCATATAGTTCTTACACCTGTCCGTCATCACTCGCACAGGTGTTCTCAAGCCAAACACGCCTTGAGCTACGTGTTCACGTTACTAACCACGTGACGGGGTTTCCCAAATTGCACCACGCACGCCTGGGACATACGTTGCTCGAGTACCCCAAACGACATGAAGAGTCGTAGAGGATACTAAAGCGGATCGGGTTACCTGCCACCCATGGGGCTCCACCTTTCAGCTTGTGCGCACTGGTGGACAGCGCTTACGTGCACCCCCCAAGACATAAATCGTCCCGAGATGCACGATTTTCTGACATAACAAATAAGTTAGGTTACCACCTTCATATTAAGCTAATAGTAATCCTTATGTGGGCCTAGTATCGTATCCTCACCGTAACCTAAATTTTTGTCATAATACCTTCCTTATTCCGTACGCTATTACCAATGTGGCTCTGATACCAGCTGAGACGGCCCCGTCGACTGAAACAGGCCACTCGCCCGGGAATCGCATTGGGTGATGCCGTGTTGTGCGGCACCCAACAGCACACATATGAGGAATAATGTATTACATAAAACAATAGCGGAAGCTTACAAGTTTTTCTTTGTAAATACTTTACATCAAATAGCTACAGCGGAAGTCTATATCAACTCACGTCGAATAACTTAAGAGCACTCGAGATGAAGTCCAGCCCGTGGACTCCTCTCGCTAGCAACACGAAGACAAGCAGCAGCGGCTGGGTTCTCCATGTGTTACTTGACTCGGAAGTCTCCGAGTCTCACCGGACAACCTTCTTTTCAGCATCGATGTTAACCTGCAAAACCACTTATATAGCAAGCGTGAGCACATAGGCTCAGCAAGTCTGACCCGTCTCTCCTAAACAAGAAACTCTACATGCACGATGGTTGCAATTGGGTTGGCTAGATTTGCATAAAGGACTCGCCTAGAGTTGATCCTTAACTTTCAAAATTTTAAGCCTCATTGTGCGGACCTTGAGCCGAAAAGCATCGCATCTCCACAATCAAACAAGAAACGCTTTGTTGCGATGCTCCTTGCACAAAGTGAAAGTAAAATTTAATGAGCCTATCTCTAATTCAATCATGGTTGCAATACAAGTTATAGCACAACCTTATCAAGTTCAAAAGAATAACCAGTTCAGTTATTACTACGTCAAGACGCAGTGGGGAAGTATGCTCATATAACCGCGAGCGACGGTGATTCGAATCAGTACACGCCCGGACTACACGACACGTACACCCGTACTCCGAGTTGCCGGCAGCAACCTCGACTGACGTTGTACGCGGCCACCTTTCCCAAGATCTTCCACATTGAACGCAGTCCAACTGCCCCGAGTACGCAAGCTCCCTCAAGGTACATACCCGTTGTGGTATGTTCTTAAGCGAGGTACCTCCTGCTACCCTGACGCCGAAAGCCTAAGGCAGTTGGAAAAGTTCCACTATGGATCTCCCAAGGTACATCGGTTTCCTGGGTCCCATATAGCCAGTATGCTCCCGGTACACAACTCAAACTTGTCCAACAGGGCCAAGCACGGACGGGCCTTAACCGACACAGGCAGGGCTATGCATGCACGGCCTGCAACCTGCTGCATCTAAACCTCCCTGCCCGGTCTCCATTTCTTATGTGTGAACTTTCCTCATCTTTTCTAATTCGGACCCGTTCCGAGTAAACCAGCCCTAAACTCGCGAGTAGATTCCAACTACTCGACTTCTACCGAACCTTTCCTACTAACATTAGTGTAGCCAAATCCACTCGAGGAGTTGCTATTCTACCCTTTCTCTCTTAGGTATTTCTGGTCATGCAAGTGGGGTTTTCAATATCATCTAGACGTAATGCAATCAACGATGCAAAGCTATGATCTCTACAAATGAAAATGCTTTATAAAACTGTTCAAATGCAAACCGGGGCTTGCCTGTTTTGCAGGTGACTAAGATTACAATCAGTTAGTGATGATCACTTGGAGATTGATCACTTGTTTTCCTCCCTCCTTGATCTTCACTTCAAGTCCTTCTCACCTTCTTCACGTATATGCTACACGATATGATCATGCATATGTATTTAATTGAAAAGATTTTGCTAATAAGATCTAAGGACAGTTTTAAAACTGGAACTTTGTTTAAGAATTTTAAATGACACTGGTGCTAGTGGTTTGGGTTGGGCTTAAACACTAAGATCAAATGTTAAGTGCTTTTCCCACTTAAGTGTTGATCACCTTAAGAGATTACACATGACAGTGGTGATCCAGAGCTCTAATGGAACTGAGAATTTTCATGCGAGTTCCTTGTCACAAGAAAGTCCTCTGGACCAAAATTTAGCACTTTTCATGGAGTGGTTTATTCAGAATAATTCTCTAAGTGTTTAGTCAAAGATGAATTAATTCTGAGGTAACACCCATGTTCATGTCAAACTCAGTGAACCACAATTTCAATTATAGTTCATAGAGTCTACATGAATTTTCCTAGGATTTTTGGAGCGAAGAATTTCCCAGAACTGAATTTACAAGTTTTGGAAATTCTCTGAAAATGTTTCTGTATTCATTTGAATACAGGAACTTACAATCTGAATTACCCTGATCAATTCAACTCCAAATGGTCTGAAACTTTTACAGGAGTCTAATAACACCCTAAAGAATATTCTGGCCAAATTTGAGATTTTTGGATAAACCAAACTCCCTCTAAAATTCTTTTGCTGAAAAGCTTTAAAGAATTTTCCAGAATTAAATAAATACTTTCATACAAATTGGGTTGCATATTTGGATAGAGTTTGTCAATCTGAATCTAACCCAATTTGAATCACTAAATTTGGATGTTCCTAGCAAAAGTTATGCTCTTCTAAAATTTGGGGAATAATCTGAGATTTGAATAAATTCGGGAAAAGTTTAAATGTGACTGTGGGACCAGGGACACGTGTCTGCTGCCGGGAGCGTGCAGCACGGGGTCACAGAATTGTTTCCCGCGCTGTCACAGCCGACCCCGCACCACAGAGTATCCGGTCCACTGTTTCCATGCGACTGACGCGTGGGGCCGGTAGCACCTTCGTCTACCTCCCGCCCCCACGCTTCTGCGCCGCCGGGCTCGCTGGAGTTCGCCGGTTTTCATCGCTCCGACCAACTCCCGAGCTGTTACTCGCCGCCAGGCCCTATTTTAACCCGAGGAACACGATGGTGGGACTTCCCCAGACCGGCGAGGTTCGTATACCACCCCGCACCGGTGCAGCGGCTCTGAGGGAGTCCGGCAACGTTGCCCCGATGCTCTAGCCCGCCAGAAGTCCCCTGGAAAGGTTCTACAGCACCAGTGGAGGTTTGCCCTGCTCGGCATGGCAGCATATGGGCTCGGAAACGGCTCCAACCTAGGGTTCATCGTGCACCCGATGCCCCTTATTGTTGTAGCCGTCAGAAAAGCTTGGAACAAGCCGTCTACCATGGGTTTCATGCGACGTTTTGTGAAGAAGAAAAGTTGCTACACCAGTCTAGGTTCTGTGTGCGAAATTTGTAGAGCTCTAAATGAATATAACTCAAGAATTTCATGGATTCGTACCCGCGGGTCAGTTTTCCCCGGCCGGAGAGGATTTCCGAAATTCGTCGTCCAGAGGCGAAGACAAGCTCTGTGCTTCGGGTGGAAGCTGCACGGAGCTCCTGCGCATCCAAAAATGGCCTCGCTTGGTCGTGACCAGCTCTGGAGGAGGCTATCCACGGAAGCACGTCGCCGCCGGGGTGTTCGGCCGCCGCGGGAGCTCGAAGTTCTCGGCGTAGGCTGCACAAACACACTGGGTGATGGCTCGAGGAGGTCGTGGAGACGTTGGTGGTGTTGTTTTGCTGCTCAGAGGCACTGCTCACTCGACTTCCCGAGTTCCCGATCGATCGAAGCAGGGCGGCTGTGTTTTCTGTCTTCCGGTGCGAGAGAGAGAAGAACAGCGCCGTGGCTTCGGTTAAGAGGCGGGAGAGGGCGTGAGGCGGTAGCCACCGACGTCCAGCAGCCCTCCAGCGTGACCGGAATTCAGCAGGAGGTGGAGGCGTTGGCTCGGTGCGGTGTCGCCTGTAGAGAGTCGGCTCTGCCGATTGCTTCGCGTGGGAGGAGAGCAAATGAAGACTGAAGATCTTTTGCAATTTCAGTGCTCCCAATGACATGTGGGTCCCACATGTCAGTCCTCCTTATCCCCTCTAAAATATCTCCCCAATTTGAATATTGATGGAATTAAATTGTGGGAATTCAAATCTGGTATGCATTTGGATAATTGGGCAAGTTTCATCCAAATTCAAATATGCATTTGAATTCTTTGTCATTTAAAGTCCATTTGAAAAATGGGTTGCAAATCATTTCCATAAATCATGAAACTTTGCACACCCCCTAATTTGGACCCAAGGAATTCAAATATGAAACCTGATTTTTAATTTGGCTGTTGCAAATGAGATTTGTAGCACAACAGTTTGGAAATTCCTAGTGTTGCTCTCATTTGAATTTTTATTTTGAACACATTGTTCCAAATCTGATTTTTGTTTTCTCACACATATGGGAACTCCCCATCCTTGTTTTAGACCCCTCTAAGGTTCCAAGTTCTCAAATAAACATTTGACTTGTGCGAAGAAAAACCCTCATGTGTGTTATCACATGTGGAAAAGTTTTAACAAGTCCCAAATTTCATACATATGAAACCAACTTTTGCAAATAAGTGTTTCTTTGTATTCATAATTTTGGGACCTTTACAGTTCAGCTCGAGCCGCCGCTGCGGGAACCATCCTTCCGGCCACCACAGCCCACCGATCACCGAGCTGTGAACAGCAAAGAGGTTCACCTTTAGTCCCTCTTTCATTTACGCAAGCTCCGGCAGCGTGACAAACACTGCTCAGGCCGGAATTTCATGTTTTCGCGACGGTGTGCAAAAGTGGAGTCGGCACCGATCAGAGAAATTCGTAAGCCACACTGCATAACTCATCCTCTCATGGAGAGGATCACTTATAGTTGCCCGTACGAGTCCATAGGAGCAGGAACCACGAAGAACCATGGAGGGAAACCGCTGTTCGTCAAGTTTTAGTAGAAATCCCGATTTCCGGCCTAGAACGCACGGTGACAGCCCAACACAGCCCTTCCTGAGCTCCGTAGAGCTCATGTCGACCTTTCCTATGGTCCACTGATGCTCGACGACCCTTAGCTTGATCGGGCGAGGTGCTAGGGAGGACGGGCAACACGGCCGAAGTTCTCCCGAGGCTGCTGCTCGTCGCCGACCATGTACCGGCCATTTTCATGACGAGCTGAGCCCGGAATCGTGTTCCCCGAGTGAAAATAGGCAGGGGCGGCCGGGATCATGAAGATTGGAGCTCCACAGAGGCTGCCGGCGAGCTCTCCGGCGAGGTACCCCGGCGGCAGAGCGCGGGCGGCGGGAGGTAGACGAAGGGGGTGGGCCCCAGCTGTCAGCGGCAGATATTTTAAATCAGGATCGGGCTGCGGCTCGGATCCGGTGTGCTGGCGCGCAAAAAACCCCGTAGACCCCGATGTGCCATCGCTCCCGTGTCCGACACGTGTACCGTGGACCCACCGGCAGATTTAAACTTTTCCCCGATTTTCAGATTTCATTCAAACTTCAAATCCTCATAACTTTGGCTAGGAAGCTCCAAATCGAGTGAACCAAATTTTGTCGAATTCATCTCTCTGAGTACTTTCCAGCATGTCAAGTTTCACTTCATAAAAATCCTTATTTCTCAAGAATTAATTCCTCAAAATTTAAACTGTTTGGAATTTTAACTGGAGAATCCCTTGGGGGAAAATTCTTAAATTTTGCTGGGATGTTCACCAAAATATCCCTGAACTACCATACAAATTTCAGCTCCATTTGAGGTCATTTGATCCACCTAATGGTGTGATTAATGAAACTGTTCCAGAGAAAATGGAAAATGTTCAGAAACATTTTTCAGAATTTTTCTGAAATTGTTTAGCTCATATCTTTGGCCAGGAACCTTCAAATTAAGTGAGACCAACTCCATTAGAACCCTCTGAAAATCTAGTTTTCAGAAAGTCATAGCTTGTTTCATGAAAATCCTTAGAACACCCTAGAGCCTTCAATTAAGGTCAAGTACATAATTATTTGTGGAGGGCTCAAATGAGCTTTGCTGCAACTAAAACTTGACCAAGTCTATGTTTAGGTTGTAACCAAGCCACAGTAAAAGTTTCACAGTCATTGGGTCTGTCTAGTGAGACTTAGAAGGTTCACAAGTTTAAAACTCAATTCAAATGCATTAAATTAATACATGTACTTCTTATGTCATGTAGTCGCAAAGGTCGAGGAGGAACCCGAAGTCCTAGACTTCGTTACTCTGGAAGAGCAGCTAGCCTACAACCAAGAGCAGCAAGGCAAGCTCCGGTTTGCATTAAGCTTTTTACAAATTTTTATTGTTTTGAGCACTTACTTGAGTACCATTATTCCTTGCATTAGAGTCTTGTTTGGAAACCCAATTGCATAGCCAAGAAAACCATGGGTTGGGTTTAGGATTGCAAACCCCGTTAGATACTGCAAAGCTACGTTAGGGTAGGGTTCGGTACAAGTCGAGTAGTTGGAACTACTCGCGAGCATAGGCTAGAGGCACTCGACTCGGGTAGAGATAGCACATGATACACATGGCAAGAAAAATGAGACCGACGGAGAGTATGGGCAACAGGAATTTAGGGCCTGTGTGCTGTAGCTCCGCTTGTGTCGATTGAGGACCGAGCCGTGTGCGGGCCTGTTGAACAAGCTAGAACAGTACCGAAGACCTACGGGCTATATGGGAACCGGGAAACCGATGTAACTTGGGTAGCTGGATGTTGAGGCATAGCTGGTCGTTCAGAGGGTAGGTTGAGAGCTCGAGGTGTAAATCGGCTGGCAGCACTGAGATGCGCACGCAGAGACCTCTTGCTCGGGACGATTGGACCGGTTCAACATTTGGCTGACGGGTGAAAGGTAGTTGCGTACGACGTCCGTGATGGTTGCTGTAGGCAACGTCGAGTACGGGCGTACGTGATGGGTTATTCGGGTAACCCTGCAGGTGTAAATCGATTATAATCGCCGTCCCTCGCGGTCAGTGAGTACCACTTGTTCACTGTACCATGATGTAGAAAGAACATGCTAGTTACATGTTAAAATGTTGCTGATTGAAATATGGACTTGATTGTTAATGATTGCTGTAGTTTAGAGCTAATCAAAGTTCCTTTCAACTTTGGGCAAAGTACATGAGAGAAATGCGTTTCTTGTTTGATTGTGGCTCTCTCATGTGCCTTAGCGTAAGGTTCTCTACCATCTGCTGCTAAAACTTGAAAGTAAGGTTCCACTAATTAGGCGAGTCCTTTGCAACTTGTTTTATCTCATGCACCTATCACCCCTCATGTAGAAGTTCCATGTTTAGGAGAGACGGGTCAGTCTTTCTGAGCCTTCGTGCTCACTGCTTGTGTTTGAAGCTTTTGCAGGGTTCTATGAGGAAGGGACTCCCGAGGAGGAGGCGGAACCCCAGGAGGGGAACTCCGTCGAGTGGGAGTCGTGCACGCCGCCGTGTTAGTGTGCGTGAGTGCTAGCAAGGACACGTTCACGGGCTGAACGTGAACTTGATGCGTAGTCTACGCCCGTGAGTGTAGACTGGACCTATTTTGATGTAAAAATGTTCATAAACCACTTATGTAATAAAAGTTTTGCTTCCGCTTTGTACCTTTGATGTGTGTTATTCGGTGCTGTGCAACGCAGCACCCCTCAGCGTGATCCTGGCTCGACAAGACCGTGGGGTCGTGTTAGCGTTGGTATGAGAGCTCGCTTGAGGTTTAACGCACTAAAAAGGTCATCTTTTTCAAAAATCCAGTGAGGAACGAGTTAGTAGCCCATATAAGGATGTTGTTAGTGTATAGAAAGTGGCATACTAACCTATTTGATTATGTTGGAAAATCGTGCATCTCGGGACGTTTATGTCTTGGGGGGTGCACGTAAGCGCTGTCCACCAGTGCGCACAAGCTGAAGGGTGGAGCCCCACGGGTGGCAGGTAACCTGACCCGTTTTAATATCCTCTATGACTCTTCATGTCGTTTGTGGTATTCGAGCAACGTCTGTCCCTGGCGTGCGTGGTGCAATTTGGGAGACCCCGTCACGTGGTCAGTAATGTGAACACGTAGCTCAAGGCGTGTTTGGCTTGAGAACATCCGGGCGAGTGATGACGGTCGGGTGTACGGACTGTATGTATATCGGGATCGGTGTGCAGCTGAGTCTAGCGATTGTTTGAGTTTTCTGCAGGTAGTCTGACCACGAAACGGTAGACGTGTAGCATCCGTGTGCGAGTGACGTTTAGTGCCACTGAACTAACGAAGCCGGCTAAGTCCGGTATAGGTTTTTCTTTGTGAGGACGTAGCACCAACATGATCTGGTGACGCATCGACGTCACACCCCACTAAATGAACAAATTCATTGTAAAACTTTAAAGTTTTATTCTGAGGCATTAAAACTTTTCTGTAACCTCTTCCCTTAATCAGGATATTCAAAGTTAACAAGTTTTCAACTTATAGGTTGTTAAGGACAGAGCACTCTGTTTTCAGCTGAATAAAGGCTGAAGTTAATCAGAGGTTAGAGGTTGAGTTCTTTCGAGGTTAGGGTCATATGATACATTTCTGGAAAGCTTTGGAAGATTTTTACAACTTTTCTGTGGAGGTCCAGAGGTTTTTCATCCCTTAACCAATCGAAAAATGCAGTAGAGTTGAAACTGTCCAGAAAACAGGGCAGAGCAAAGACTCTCTGTAAACTCTCTGTAAATTGAGCATAACTTTCTGCATAAAAATTCAAAAATAGAAAATGAGGTAGTTATGGAAAGCTTATGAGATGGGGTACAACTTTGTAACAGAAAGTTTTGTCAGATTGGGAGCATAATTAACTGGAATTCTTGGATCGAATCAGTACCTAAAAGCAGGGAGGTGCTGTCCAATTTTCTCCAGAAATTCTGTTGACTTTGACATCTCATAACTTTTGAACCAGGACAGATCTTAGGCCAAGCAAATACTTTCTGGAAATCTATTGAAGGTATCTTCAACTTTGATGTTGAGCTCCAGAATTTTTTTTGCTTTAGCATGGCCTAAATCAGGTTGAAATCGAAACTGGTCAGGGCTGTCATATTGGACAGCAGATCGGCAGTCAAATTTGTTTAAATTTGAACTATGTTTCCAGGTTTTATGGGCTCAATGACATGTTTTATGTTATAACTCAATGGTTTACTGTTCAAATAAATATTTGACATTTCTCAAATATTTTTACAGATGACAGCGGATAAACAGTTCGAGAACGGGTGGGTGGAATCTCACTGTTCTCACCACAGCGGCTATCCGGAAGCATTGAGGCAGATGTTTCAATATTTTGGGTACAACCAAATGCCGCAGTACTTTGGCAAGGAAGAGGGCGAGGAGGGGAACAAGACGTGGACAATCCATGTCGAAGTCCCTGCAGGACCGACGCCACCCGGTTGGGTGCCGTTCACCGTCACGGTGAGAGGTAGACAGCCGGAGGGGATGTGGCAAGTGGCAGCCCGTGACACCATGTCACGTTTCTGCCAACTACACGTGAAGGCTATGGAGGGCACTCCATACACGCTCGTTCTGGTGGAGGGACGGGCTCATCATGTGTGGGAAGGGAGGTACCGGGAGGCAACAAACCCGAGTTGCCCAAGGTACAACCCCGCGGAGGCAAACCTCAGCCTCCAGATGAGGGCGGGAAACGCCGTGATGGACAGCCAAGCTGTTCATATGGAGCATCTCACCGCAAGGCTCAAGAAGGGCACAAGCCGTGGAGACCATTTCGAGAGCACCCACAGCGCACTCCGCAATGTGCTCCTTCCGACGATCAAGCGACTGAATGAACAGCATAATCAGTTGCATCGTCTGAAGAAGGCGAAGAAGAAAAGCCCTGTCGACATCGGGCGTTACAAGAGTTGGTGCAGACTTTAACCCAGCAGAATGAGGACCTTACTCAGGAGCGGGACGACGCTATTGAGGAAGGGCAAGGCTGGGAAGAAGACTACAACCAGGCCATGAACTAGGTGCATGCATTGCAGGACTCGTACCTCCAGTATTGGGCATACCGGTCGTCTTGGGTCTTCCAGCAATGGGAGAACCCGAGATGGGAGAAGAGGTGGTAGATCCGGAGCCACCAGCGGAGGTACCGGAGGAGGACGACCCGCAGGAGGTCGAGTTCTACTCCGAGTAGGGGGTTACAGTTGCCAAGTAGGGCAGCTAGGGTAGGGTAACCCAAACTTTTGTAATCGGTGACATGTCGTGTAGGCAGTAGCGTCTGTATAGGTAGTGACGACATGAGCACGACTTCTCGGAGACCCGGGAATAATGTATCTTGTATAAAGTTTATGCTTTATCAATATATGTGAATGTTGTGCAAATTATTCATGTGTCACTTCAATACCTACTGTTGCATATGGAATTTTAAGTATGACATGTGCTAATCGCTGCTGTTTTGAATTTCAGAATGACTCGTACTCGTGTCAACCCGGACGTTGGGGGTACTAGCCAAGGGGGAGAGAACTCCCAACAGCCTCCTGAGGACTCCTCAGGACAGCAGCAGCAACAGCAACAGCAAACACCGCCACCGCCTCCGCCAACGGTTACTTTGGCGGATATTGTGGCAGCAATGGCGGGTTCCCATCAGCAGCACACGGAGTTGCTGCAAACTCTCATCGCCAATACGTCTCACCCAGAGAGACGTCAAGACTGTGAGGAGCATCAACAGAGCTCCTACTCCGACTTCCTAGCGACTCATCCCCCCAGTATTCTCAAGGGCGGATGAACCTCTCGACGCGGACAACTGGCTCCGCGCGATAGAGATGAAGTTCGGGCTGCTCCAAATAAGTGAGCAGCGCAAGACTCAGTTCGCGGTCCAACAGCTCCAGGGATCATCGAGCGCGTGGTGGGCAAACTTCTGTGCTTCACAGCCCACCGACCGAGTTATGACCTCGGCGGAGTTCCGGACGGCCTTCAGGGCCTATCACATACCGCCGGGTCTGATGAAGAGGAAGATGCAGGAATTCCTACACCTGCAGCAAGGGAGCCGGAACGCGCTGGAATACCCCAGGGCATTCAACGATCTCGCGCTCTATGCGTCATATCACGCCGATACTTACGAGAAGCGGCGGGACCACTTCTACCAGGGGCTTAACCCGCTCCTGAAAGACAAATTGGCGATGTTCAATCGCGGCAGCCTCAACGACATCATTGATGCTGCGATTGTCCAGGAGGACTCCGGCAAGGAGTTAGCGGCGGCAGAGAGAAAGCGAAGCGCGCCGCAAAGCAGCGGAGAAGGAGGTGGTCCTTCTCAGAAGTTTCGGATGGTGAATTGCCCACCATCAGGTCCACGCTGGCAGCCACCACAGAGGTCGATGCCATTCCGCAGTCGGCCGTATCCTTCACCGGCATTCAGGCCGGCACTGCCAGCACTACCTCCGCCACAACAACAGCAGCAGCGGCGATGCCGCGTGCGTATGCACCTCAACAGCGCATGCCGGGCTTTCGTCCCCCGAGCACTGCACAAGCAGCGGCCACATGCTACAAATGTGGTCGGCCAGGACACTTTGCCAGCAGTTGTCCGGAGAGGCAAGGCGGCGGAGTTGCACCACAGTTTCCGGGGAGGAATCAGCCCAGGAACCCTACTAATGCGCGGCGGGCAAACCCTAGGCCCGGCACTGTCCACCAGCTTGCCATAGAGGACGTGCCGAAGGGTGAGCCAATCCTTGCGGGTATGTTCCAACTCCACCAGCATCCCGCCATAGTGTTGTTTGATTCAGGCGCCACGCATAGCTTCATTAGCCAAGCTTTCATTGCTAGATATAGCTTGCAAATACTACCCACCGATAGTCCTTATGTGATCTGTTCACCGGGTGGGAAAATTTCAGCAAACATGATGGTTCCAAAAGCGCCATTATACTTAGCGGGTAGAGTATACCCTACGTCTCTCAAAATCTTAGAGGGACAAAAGGTCGATGTCATCTTAGGGATGTCGTGGTTAACCCGCCACGGCGCTGTTTTAGACACCGTCCTTCGAGTTGTGCACTTAAACTCAGAAGTGCACGAATCTCACTCCTTATTTCTGGACAGTCCGGAAATAAAACTTCCAAGTATCTATCAATCCACAACCATCAGATTGGAAGATATTCCAGTGGTCCGAGAGTTCCCTGACGTGTTCCCGGATGATTTACCGGGGATGCCGCCCGATAGAGAGGTGGAGTTCAAGATTGAACTTGCACCGGAAACCATGCCAATATCCCGAAGGTCGTACAAGATGGCGCCCAAGGAGTTGGCTGAACTGAAGACTCAGCTCACGGACCTCCTGGAGAAGGGTTTTATTAGGCCGAGTTCCTCGCCATGGGGCTGTTCGGCATTATTCGTAAAGAAGAAGGATGAGACGTTGCGGCTTTGTGTGGACTATCGTCCATTAAATATCGTAACCATCAAGAACAAGTACCCATTGCCACTGATCGACATGTTGTTTGATCAGTTGGTCGAAGCAAAGATCTTTTCCAAGATGGACTTAAGATCCGGGTACCATCAGATTAATATAAGGGCTGAGGATATTCCGAAGACAGCTTTCTCGACGAGGTATGGACTTTATGAGTACCTGGTCATGTCCTTCGGCCTCACCAACGCTCCAGCTCACTTCATGTATCTAATGAACTCGGTATTCATGCCGGAGCTGGACAAGTTTGTCGTGGTCTTCATCGACGACATATTGGTATATTCCAAGTCGGAGGAAGATCACAAGAAGCATCTGCGTATAGTCTTGCAACGGCTGCGGGCTCACAAGTTATACGCGAAATTCAGCAAATGCGAGTTCTGGATATCGCAAGTGCCTTTTCTCGGGCATATCATATCAGCAGAGGGCATCGCTGTAGACCCGAGCAAGATCACACAAGTGCTGAATTGAAAATCCCCGAGAACTGTCCACGAGGTACGGAGTTTCCTCGGACTCGCGAGATATTATCGGAGGTTCATTCCGAGCTTCTCGAAGATTGCCAAGCCTATGACGGAGCTGCTGAAGAAGGCTACCAAATATGTTTGGAGTCCAGCATGTGAAGCGGTATTCAAGGCTTTAGTCAAGCACCTAACATCAGCAACGGTTTTGGCGTAGCAAGACACAACAAAACCGTTTGATGTGTATTGCGATGCATCCGGCATTGGGCTCGGATGTGTGCTGATGCAAGACCGCAGAGTGGTCGCGTATGGATCACGGTAGCTTAGGAAGCATGAGCAGAATTATCCAACTCATGACTTGGAGCTCGCTGCCGTGGTACTCGCACTCAAGATGTGGTGGCACTACCTACTCGGTAACCTCGTACACTTTTATACCGACCACAAGAGCCTCAAGTACATTCACTCAGAAGGAGCTGAACATGAGGCAGAGAAGATGGTTAGAATTGATAAAGGATTACGAAATAGAGATCCATTATCATCCGGGCAAGGCAAACATAGTGGCAGATGCGCTGAGCCGCAAGTCACACGTCAACAATCTGACCATCACACCGTTGGAAGAGAGCGAACCACCACTGCATGTGATTGCACATGGGGCTCTCTACAACATAGCTTTGATCCCCACCATCCGTGAAGAGGTAGCGGCAGCTCAGAAACATGACAAGGGCATGTCGCATTTGCGAAGACGTATAGACAGTGGGGAGCTTAAATGTTTCCGGAAATACGGAGACGACGTCCTATGGTTCAGGGACCTGATCGTCGTACCCCGTAACCCAGAGTTACGGAAGAAATTTTTTGATGAGGCTCACTTATCAAAATTTTCTATTCACCCCGGCAGCAACAAAATGTATCAAGAACTCAGAAGCAAGTTTTGGTGGACACGGATGAAGCGAGAGATTGCAAAGTACGTGTCCGAGTGTGATACATGTCGAAGGGTGAAGGCAGATCATATGCGAAAACCGGGACTGCTACAACCACTGGGCGTTCCTTCCTGGAAGTGGGAAGATGTGAGCATGGACTTCATCATCGGTTTACCCACCACTTTTCAGAAGCATGATTCTGTGTGGGTGATCGTCGACCGGCTCACCAAAGTTGTCCATTTCATCCCGGTCAACACCAACTACAACGCCAAGAAGTACGCCGAACTGTACATCTCACGGATCCTATGCTTGTACGGCGTACCCCGTACCATCATATCGGATCGAGGCACTTTATTTGTGTCCTGTTTTTGGGAGCAGCTACACGCTGCATTGGGGACAAAGCTGATCCGTAGTTCAGCGTACCACCCGCAAATGAACGGGCAAACCGAGCGGGTAAACCAGATCCTAGAATACATGCTACGAGCTTGCGCTATCAACCACGGCAAGAATTGGGATGATCACTTGCAATTAGCCGAGTTCTCGTACAACAATGGGTACCAAGCCAGCATTAAGATGGCGCCTTATGAGGCGCTATACGGGAGGAAATGCCGCACACCACTGAATTGGTGTGAGTCTGGCGAAAGGGTCACCTTTGGGATTGACCTTGTCAACAACGCGGAAGAAAAGGTTCGACCGATTCAAGCAAGCCTAAAAGCCGCCCAATCCCGTCAGAAACAGTATGCGGACCGGAGAAGACGCCCATGACAATTCGAAGTCGGGGATCACGTATATCTACGTGTGTCTTCAATGAAGGGCGTAAACAGATTTGGGGTGAGAGGAAAGTTGGCACCCCGATTCATCGGTCCATTCCAGATTACCGAAAGATGTGGATCAGTAGCATACCGGCTGAAATTACCAGAAGCACTTTCCGGTGTGCACAACGTCTTTCACATTTCCCAGCTGAGGACGTGTCTTAAGCTATCAACTACCGTTCGGCTGGAGGACATTGAAGAATTGCATCCGGATCTCACCTATCGGGAGGAACCGGTTCAGATCATTGATGAAAAGGCCCAAACCACATGCAACCGCACGTTGTGGTTCTACAAAGTTCTATGGAGTAATCACTCCGTGGACGAAGCGACATGGGAGAGTGAAGGATTTCTTAGCGCTAACTACCCCGACTTTTTCACGTCGCATATCCGGTAATTTTCCACCGTCCTCTCTCTTATTTCTACCTTATAATCTCGGGACGAGATTCTTTTAAGGGGGGAGGAATGTAAGGACCTCAGTTTTTGACACATGTTTGAAGTGTTCATCACCACACACACACCTCATTTGAAGCAATTTGATAAACACATTTGAAGAGCAAGTAACCACCATCAACATGCTCATTAGAGAACAAACTCACATATTGCAAGAATGGTATTTCCCACATGTGATATACAGGGGCTGGGCATATGAAAACTCCTACACAGTGCTAGGAATGTCCATGCCAAGTTTTACCCAAATTCAAAACCTTTTTGAGGTCATTTTGGGTATAGCTAGAAAGAGGGTAGTTTGAACTCAAATTCAAATTCAAACTGATTTTATCCCGTGAATTCAAAAGTGGGAGGCATATTCTTGCTCAGCATATTTTTGTGAGCTCACATACCAATTTTCACTCCATTTGGAGTTGAGCTTGACATAAGTTAAATGTAGCAAATTCAAACCTTATTTGAATTTCAAACTACATGTGTACTGAAATTTAGTCAAACCCAAACCAATTTGAATTCTACCCCATTCAAATGGCTCAGGGGCAGATAATTCAAATACTTGATGTTAGTTTGGTCTCTACTGTTTAGAGCAGTAGAGCAAAGTTAATTTCAGAGGTTAAAACCCCAGGTGGGACCCACATGTCAGCCACTGAGGCAAAAGAAACCGACTGAGAGCTCAGCTCAGGTACTCGCGCGCGCTGCAGCAACCGCCACAGCGAAGAAACGGCGAGGACAGCAGCTGCTTGCCGCCCTCGGCCGGTGAACCGCCTCGCAGGGTCCTCACCTACGCGCCCGAGCGATCGCAGGGGGTCTCCACTGCTGCCTCGACGCATTTCCACCCAGAAAGCCGAAGCTCCTCGCCGCTCGGTTGAATTTTCGGTTCCTCATCGCCTGGTCGATCCAGTGATCCTCCCGGCGATCGGAGACCAGCACCAGGTGCACCAAGCCATCTTCGACACCCTCGCGTCGGTTCCAGGCTCGGAGCAGTCCTCCCCGAGCTCCACCGCGGCGATCCTTCCTCTGCCGGTTCAGCTCGAGCCGCCGCTGCGGGAACCATCCTTCCGGCCACCACAGCCCACCGATCACCAAGCTGTGAACAGCAAAGGGGTTCGCCTTCAGTCCCTCTTTCATTCCCGCAAGCTCCGGCGGCGTGACAAACACTGCTCAGGCCGGAATTTCGTGTTTTCGCGACGGTGTGCAAAAGTGGAGTCGGCACCGATCAGAGAAATTCGTAAGCCACACTGCATCACTCATCCTCTCATGGAGAGGATCACTTCTAGTTGCCCGTACGAGTCCATAGGAGCAGGAACCACGAAGAACCATGGTGGGAAACCGCAGTTCGTCGAGTTTTAGTAGAAATCCCAATTTCCGGCCTAGGTCGCACGGTGACAGCCCAACACAGCCCTTCCCGAGCTCCGTGGAGCTCATGTCGACCTTTCCTATGGTCCACTGATGCTCGACGACCCTTAGCTCGATCGGGTGAGGTGCTAGGGAGGACGGGCAACACGGCCGAAGTTCTCCCGAGGCTGCTGCTCGTCGCCGACCATGTACCGGCCATTTTCATGACGAGCTGAGCCCGGAATCGTGTTCCCCGAGTGAAAATAGGCAGGGGCGGCCGGGATCATGAAGCTTGGAGCTCCACAGAGGCTGCCGGCAAGCTCTCCGGCGAGGTACCCCGGTGGCAGAGCGCGGGCGGCAGGAGGTAGACGAAAGGGGTGGACCCCAGCTGTCAGCGGCAGATATTTTAAATCGGGATCGGGCTGCGGCTCGGATCCGGTGTGCTGGCATGCAGAAAACCCCGTAGACCCCGGTGTGCCATCGCTCCCGTGTCCGACACGTGTACCGTGGACCCACCGGCAGATTTAAACTTTTCCCCGATTTTCAGATTTCATTCAAACTTCAAATCCTCATAACTTTGGCTAGGAAGCTCCAAATCGAGTTAACCAAATTTTGTTGGATTCAGCTCTCTGAGTACTTTCCAGCAAGTCAAGTTTCACTTCATAAAAATCCTTATTTCTCCAGAATTAATTCCTCAAAATTTAAACTGTTTGGAATTTTAACTGGAGAATCCCATGGGGGAAAATTCTGAAATTTTGCTGGGATGTTCACCTAATGGTGTGATTAATGAAACTGTTCCAGAGAAAATGGAAAATGTTCAGAAACATTTTCAGAATTTCTCTGAAATTGTTTAGCTCATATCTTTAGCCAGAAACCTTCAAATTAAGTGAGACCAACTCCATTAGAACCCTCTGAAAATCTAGTTTTCAGAAAGTCATAGCTTGTTTCATGAAAATCCTTAGAACACCCTAAAGCCTTCAATTAAGGTCAAGTACATAATTATTTGTGGAGGGCTCAAATGAGCTTTGCTGCAACTAAAACTTGACCAAGTCTCTATTTAGGTTGTAACCAAGCCACAGTAAAAGTTTCACAGTCATTGAGTCTGTCTAGTGAGACTTAGAAGGATCACAAGTTTAAAACTCAATTCAAATGCATTAAATTAATACATGTACTTCTTATGTCATGTAGTCGCTAAGGTCGAGGAGGAACCCAAAGTCCTAAACTTCGTTACTCTGGAAGAGCAGCTAGCCTATGACCAAGAGCAGCAAGGCAAGCTCCGATTTGCATTAACCTTTTTAAAATTTTTTATTGTTTTGAGCACTTACTTGAGTACCATTATTCCTTGCATTAGAGTCTTGTTTGGAAACCCAATTGCATAGCCAAGAAAACCATGGTTTGGGTTTAGGATTGCAAACCCCGTTAGCTACTGCAAAGCTAAGTTAGGGTAGGGTTCAGTACAAGTCGAGTAGTTGGAACTACTCGCGAGCATAGGCTAGAGGCACTCGACTCGGGTAGAGATAGCACATGATACACATGGCAATAAAAATGAGACCGAGCGGAGAGTAAGGGCAACAGGACTTTGGGGGCCTGTGTGCTATAGCTCCGCTTGTGTCGATTGAGGACCGAGCCGTGTGCGGGCCTGTTGAACAAGCTAGAATAGTACCGAAGACCTACCGGCTATATGGGAACCGGGAAACCGATGTAACTCGGGTAGCTGGATGTTGAGGCATAGCTGGTCGTTCAGAGGGTAGGTTAAGAGCTCGAGGTGTAAATCGGCTGGCGGCACTGAGATGCGCGCGCAGAGACCTCTTGCTCGGGACGATTGGGCCGGTTCAACATTTGGCTGACGGGTGAAAGGTAGTTGCGTACGACGTCCGTGATGGTTGCTGTAGGCAACATCGAGTACGAGCGTACATGACAGGTTATTCGGGTAACCCTGCAGGTGTAAATCGATTATAATCGTCATCCCTCGCGGTCAGTGAGTACCACTTGTTCACTGTACCGTGACGTAGAAAGAACATGCTAGTTACATGTTAAAATGTTGCTGATTGAAAGATGGACTTGATTGTTAATGATTTCTGTAGTTTAGAGCTAATCAAAGTTCCTTTCAACTTTGGGCAAAGTACATGAGAGAAATGCGTTTCATGTTTGATTGCGGCTCTCTCATGTGCCTTAGCGTAAGGTTCTCTACCACCTGTTGCTAAAACTTGAAAGTAAGGTTCCACTAATTAGGCGAGTCCTTTGCAACTTGTTTTATCTCATGCACCTATCGCCCCTCATGTAGAAGTTCCATGTTTAGGAGAGACGGGTCAGTCTTGCTGAGCCTTCGTGCTCACTGCTTGTGTTTGAAGCTTTTGCAGGGTTTTATGAGGAAGGGACTCCCGAGGAGGAGGCGGAACCCTAGGAGGGGAACTCCGTCGAGTGGGAGTCGTGCACGCCGCCGTGTTAGTGTGCATGCGTGCTAGCAAGGACATGTTCACGGGCTGAACATGAACTTGATGCGTAGTCTACACCCGTGAGTGTAGACTGGACCTATTTTGATGTAAAAATGTTCATAAACCACTTATGTAATAAAAGTTTTGCTTCCGCTTTGTACCTTTGATGTGTGTTATTTGGTGCTGTGCAACGCAGCACCCCTCAGCGTGATCCTGGCTCGACAAGACCGTGGGGTCGTGTCAGGGGCGGTCGGGAGGCGGCCGGGGGCGGCCGGGAGTGGCTGGGGTGGCCGGGGCCGGCCTGGAGCGGCCGGCGGCGCAGCGTCGGGGGCGGAGGCGGCGATCGGCGGCAGCGCGACGTCGGGGGCGGAGGCGGCGGTCGCGCGCGGGAGGGGAGCGAACCGCTCCCCTCCCGCGCACGTGGCTGTATATTTATAAGCTTATTTACGAGGGTTCCCGGTACCTTCGTAAATAAGCTACTTATTTACGACGGTTAGGTCAACCTTTGTTAATAAGGCCATTATTAACAACGGTACCAATTAACCGTCGTAAATAAGTAGCTTATTTACGTCGGTTATTCCAACCGTCATAAATAATGACCTTATTAACGATGGTATCTTTTCACCGTCGTTAATATACTTATTAACGTCGGCACCGCCGTAAATAATTACCCCCTCGTTAATTTACTAGTTTCCTGTAGTGACTCTGCAAATACCATAATTTTCCTCTATAGCAAGAGCTTCTACACATGCCATGGCTTCGAGTGTTTCTGCATCTCACTTGGGCAAACCATGGCACTGGCTGCGAGAAATTGTGCATGGTGATTTCGGCATACTGCACTTATAGCACCTACACAGCTTGGCGCCCACTAGCAGCATCAACATTATTCTTATGCATATACAAATCAGGTGTAACCCATCTGTTAGCGTTTTCATTTTGATTCTGAATATTGCACTTTTTACCATGAAACACTTTGGCCATCTGAAATTCAACAATGATTCGATTTGAAACTCCAATAGTTGTTAAGGGACTTTGAAAATTGCCTTCATGTATGGCCTTCCTTCTTGCATGCCATATTACCCAGCAAGTGACTAAGATTTTGATGCTATTTTCCTCTGGTATGTTGCCATACATATGTAAATTCCATTGTTTTGGGTCAGATAATTTAATTTTGAAATCATTTCTGTAATATCTTCATACATTAAAGCCCCAAAACACTTGAACACTGTGCACTGAATTATTGCATGCTTCCAGTCTTCCTCATGATATCCACAAATTTTACAAGCCGTGGAATCTGACATACTCCTTCTTTCAACAGCGGTAGGAATAGAGTTTAAGGCTAGTCACCAACAAAATATTTTAATTTTTGATGGATCCTTTAAATTCCATAGGCATTTCTATTCTTTTTTCCTTGAGATACCTTCAGAACAACTCGTTTGCTCTTCGAGATAATCTTCTCTCGCTTTTCGTAAGTGAGCCAACATCCTATAGGCTGACCGAACACAAAAAATGCCATTCTTCTCATGATGCCATGCCCAACAATTATTTTCTTTTCTACTCAATGGGATTTTTAAAATTTACTCAATATCCATCTGCATGATGAGTCGATTAACCACATCAAGTCTCCAGGACATTGTGGTATGATCAATAAGTTAACTTACTCAGGTTGGAGGATTTTACTCTTTTTCATGTAAAGGTTGCATTATTTTCAGATCTTGGTAACCAGTTGCATTGCCATATTTTTATGCTCTCACGTCACACAAACGCTTTATTAGTCCTTATTTGAGAATCTCCACTCCATCACAGATTGCACTCCATGTCTTAGATGGATTGCACCTCATAGTAGCATCAAGAATATCACATGATTGAAAATAAATTGACTTTAGAAGCTGAACACAAATGGAGTTAGGATTAGTCAGTAAACGCCATGCCTGCCTTGCAAGCAAACCAATATTAAACAATTAAACATCCCGAAAGCCAATCATATTCTAAATATTTTAGTTACGTTATCTTCTCCCATGCCACCCAATTGGTTTTTCTTTTTCCATTTGCACTTCCGCACCAGAAATTTCTTATTAAGGAATTGATATGCTCACAAAGTCCCCTCGGCAATCTAAAGCATACTACAGGAAACACGGCAACTAACAACGGTCAGAAGCCATCGTAATTAAGCCATATGCCATCATAAACATGTTAATTATGACGGTAATGGGTTATTTATAACGGTCTACGACCGTCACAAGTCTGATGTCGTAAATAACATAATTTACGATGGCTAAATATCGGCACAAGTATACTGAAAGCGTTTTCTTGTCTAAACACCTCATATTCTGGCATCTGCTACATGGACACTGCACCTTATTTATCTTCGACAACAAAAAAGCACGACTCACAAAAGCCGTAGTCTTAGTTACCCACTCATCTAAGTGTGTTCCGTTCTTGTTCCTATCAGTATACATTTAACTACGATACTCATCCATATTTGACCCTACAAATTAAATGCAGACACATCAACATCATCTATCACGCGTCTACATCTATTAGGAAGGATGTGTCCTTGTTGGAGTGTGAGCTGCGATACTCCTCCCGACCTGCTCTGAAGCAGCCCACGAGGTTCTTTTTTCCCGGAGGAGGCTTGGCACCCTTCGCGACACTCGAGGGAGCAGATGAACACCAGGATTTAAGTGGTTCGGGTCGCCAAAGCGTAATACCCTACGTCCACTGGTGTGCTGGTTCTATTGCTTTTATGTGAGCGTTTGTGCGAAGTGAGATTTAGAGAGTGGGGGGAATTGAACCCTTTACACGGTGGTCGCCCCGGTCCTTTTATAGTTCAAGGACGGGGTGGTTACAATGAGGCTTGGGGCCCGACCGGTGGCCCCCAAACTTTGAGTGTCCTATACATGATCTAGGGCTTCGTCCTCTGAGTAGAGTGACCGGTGGGGGAGTTTAGTCCCTCCGTCCGGCGCGCTGAGCGCCCCTGACCGCATGTCATGTGACGATGAAGGCGCCGTCTTGTCACCGCGTCTCCTCACTCTGCTTGGGTGACTTAGTGCCGTTTGGTGTCACTGTACTGCTGTCACGCCCCGTCATCCCGTCTTGTAACCGTAATGGTGAATGGGCAAAGGATGGAGGCGTGCGTTGTGCGTCATGCTTCTTGGGAAGGCGCGAGCCTTGAATGCGAAGCGTTACAGCGCACTTCCTTCTTGACTTCGTTGACCTACGGCCCACGAGGGATCGTGGGATGTGTGGCGGCTCTAGAGCTCTCGTCGACGGGCTTGGTGTCTGGAGACACGTGGTGGCTCCGGACCTCACCTCAACGGGGAGGCTCGGACCGGAGCCCGGGGCACATGTCAGTATCGGAGCTGTCCTCAGCGGGGAGGTGGCCTAATGCCAGAGGACACGTGACAGCTCCGAACCTCACTTCAGCAGGGAGGCTCAGACCAAAGCTCGGGACAGGTGTCAGCACCAGAGCTGTCCTCAGCGGGGAGGCGGCTCGGAGCCGGGGACACCCGGTAGCTCCGGACCTCACCTTAGTGGGGAAGCTTCAGGTCGGAGCCCAGGGCACGTGTGAGCTCCGATGCTCAAGCGCACGCGGTAGCCCCAGGGCTGACCTAGGGGCCCAGGGCATGTGGCTTATGCTGGGGCCCTCCTCATCAGCAGGGAGGCGGGGGCCCAGGTTGTCTTTTACCCACTACGCGGAGGTACCCGGTCTGCAGAGTACTGACAGTCCTAAACCCGCCCAAGAGTGACCGGGAAGGCTTGCTTATAACGAGATGCGGGGTCCTAAACCCTTTCCAAATATTTTAATAAACTAATAATTTAATTAACTAGTTAATAAAAAACTAATTAACTAACTATGAATTTAACTATATAAATTATAAACTAATTAAAACTAAGTAAAAATAAGTAAAAAAACTGCCCGTGGCTAGGGGCGGGCGGCCAGGCAACTACCAAAGGCGCGAGGGAGCGGGCGGCATGGTCGGGGATGGGCTCGGGCGGGCGGTGGTTGCGGCGCGGGCGTGCGGTGACGGTGCGAGCGTTAGGCGTGGGCGGCGGGGCAAGCATGTGGGCCGTGAGGCAGCGTGCTCGCGAATAGGTATAGATGCTTATTTATAACGGCCGTGTCTAGGCCATCGTAAGTAAACCTTATTTACGATGGTCATCTCCTGGCAGTCGTAAATAAGCATTACCTTACGATGTCCGGCTCCTAGCTGTCGTAAATAAGTTGCTACTTACGACGGTCAATTTCAACCGTCATAAGTAAATTATCTTACAACGGCCAACCCTAATGACGTCGTAAGTAATTTCAGCCGTCGTAAATGTTGCCTTTTCCTGTATTGGCAGCCCATAGTATACGTGGAAATGGCTTGTGCCACAACTTTAATTAACACTTCCTTTCTACCCGCTGAAAGAGTTTGTTCTAGCCAACCTTGAATCTTATTCTAGAGACTATCATTAAGATACTTAAAAACATCTTTAGTAGTTCTCCTTACATAAGTCATTAGCGCTAAATATCTGTCTTGAGAGATTCATTCCCCACTCTAGTGATAGTTTTTACCTCATCACGGATTAATTGACGACAACCTTTACTAAAAAGTATAGATGATTTTACCAAATTCACCCTTTGACCTAATGCTTGGCAGTACGATGTCGTTGTCCTGAAAAACAAAATACTGATGGCGACCTCGGTAACCACCAACCCCGTCAATTGCTCTAGCCTACGAAAGCGCCTACAGCTAAGGTGCTCCTGATGGGTCGGGCCTCGACTTGTAACGGCCCATCAAACCTTGTTTCTGCACAAAGGTTAAATCCAATGTAGAGTAGCGAAGGTCACAGAGTGACCTCGCTGGAGCCTATCCGGAACAAGACATATAAAGAGAGAGTTGCACATAGTATATATGTTGAAATGAATGCAAAGTAATCCGATGGGCCTTAAAACTATCGGATATTACTATTTTCACCATAATGTCCTGTTTTGATAATTTTTCATGTTACAATGACAACTTTATTATATTTAAAGGGGCATTTGTGAATCTGACCTTGTTTTAAACCCTAGTTGCACGTTTGACCTCCCTTTTTTAGGATTTGTGCATATGACTCTATTTTTTCAAATTGAACAAATGGATTGACCCTACTCCGTTTAGGATATTTTACATTGTTAAGTTCATGGCAAAAAGACATCTTTACACTACCCTATTTTTTATTGTAGTCTCCATGTATGACCCTTCTTAATACACCAAAAGTTAGCATTTTCCGTATTTTTGTAGCAAAATTTCAGCAATTGTTTGAACAAATTTTATCAATAATTTGACTATAATTAAATATGTAGGGGCTATCGTGTTTATACCCTTGGTTGAAAGTCTAATTGTGGTTTTAAACTCTAAAATTAGAGATTGTGATTTTACCCCTGCCTTTTTGAATAGAAGCCAAAGTATGCCCCTACTTCGTTATGTGTTGTTAACGGTGTTAAATTATAATAAAAAAGACAGATTAATCTATGTTTATGCAAAATAGTGGTAAAATTACAAGCACAAATCAAACTAGGGTAAAATCATAAGGGAATTTATGTATTTTTTCATCATATTTAACACAGTTAACATCACATAACAAAGTAGGGGTATACTTTAGCTTTATTTAAAAAAACAGGGATAAAATCACAAACCTTAATTTTAGAGGATAAAATCATAATAAACCTTATTTTCCTAACAAGCTGCTTGGCTACCAGGTCCCATCAGTTTCGCACGCAGTTATCTTTGGAATGCATTATCACTATCAGATGCTTAAAACTTTTTTTGAATTCTGACTTATTAGGGCCTTCTTGTTAGGAAAACCCCTCAAAAAATTGAGGTATGCTGCTTGTTGTAGCGAGCAACACGGTATTGTTTAGTAAAATGCGAAAGAATAGTTCACGTTGCGCTTACCACGCAGCTCCGTGGATTGCATTGCTTCGTGTCTGCTCATCTTAACACAACCGCCGATCCCGCCGTCACGTAGAACTTGGCGATACAGTACTAAACAGCAGAATTGCTTTGCGAGTCGACCTGCGGCCGGTGTCACCGTTGGATCTGGGCCCGACCTCGGTACCAGTCCATTTACATCAACCCGTTAGGTCTGACTAGGGCTTGGTCAAGAGAATGGGCCCGATTGCTGCCCACATTTCGTCACCGCCGCGCGATGTGCCTTGGTCCAAAGAAATTTTCGGCCTCATAGCTGCCGCGCCGAACTTGGAACAAAAACACCGCTCGTCCAGTAAAACTTTGCGCTCGAGCGTGGCACAATTTAGCAGGTTTACCGGACTGCAGAATGACGAATGCCAGTCCTTCGGTCAGAGATGGATTGTCAAGCATAGTAAGATTATTCTGTCCCGGCCAGATGGTACTAGTATAAAAAGATCAATCGTGTGGAAAGGCGAAATATATGCACCCGTCGACTGTGACTACGAGCCATATACAGAGGTAGCCATGTAACTAACAGTATGGTACTGGTAAAGTCCACACGAGTCATTTCTTCTTGAAGGTCAAAAGATCAGAAGTCATAGGTTGGAACTTAAACTTTTTAAACACAGGTATCGTATTCCTGTCAAAGAGCAACACAAATAGCATCGCAGGTTTCAACCACACCATACAAGCGAATCCGCTTGGCATGCACGCTTCAATTTTTTAAGCAGGCTGCCTTTACTCTTCGAAGTCGCAAACTTTGAAAGCTGCTGGAACAGAATACGGGTCAAACCTGGAGGCACATGCTTCGCACTGGAACCACATACATCTGGCTGTGTTCCCGTTACATAACAAACATAAAAATTTGGCAGCCATCTCCGCGCTGCCGTTGAGCCCTGTGTGTGAACCGTATGATTGCCACTCTTCTTTTTTTTCGAAAGCTCCGGTATAAACCAACTTAATTTAAAAGAGAAGAGAAATAACAGTTCGGCTTACAGTAAGCTCTGCATCTACGACGATTTCGTATTCCTCTAGAATGTTGGTGCATCATAAGTGCAATGACAATCCAAGGGTCTAAAACGATCGAAACTATTACAACACTGCTATAACGTGAGTGTTGGGAGGCCTTGAGCACCCGCCAATCTCCATAGCTGGATCGTGTCTCTTATTTCAGTGAATATTTAGTCTATGGTCTTTTTCTTCCCATAAAAAAATCGTCGATTTCTCTCACCAGACCACCCGGCAGACTAGGAGCATCATGGACCTCCAACATTTGGCTCTTTCGCTTCGCCCCTGCACTGACAGATGGTAAAACCAGAGGGCAATACCGTGGTCTGGCTGCCACCGTTCCGGACGCCGACTTTCCAGCTGATGCTGCGTTGAGATCCTCTTCCAGATGGTTTTCACTGTGGGACATTGTGAAAAAAGATGGCAGACCGTCTCAAGATTCCTGTAGCACATCAGGCAAAAATACTGGTTGGGCCAACCTCTATTATGAAGACGTGCAGCAGTCCATAGTCGATCCTGGACCATGAACCATGCGAAAACTTTACATTTTGGAGGTGCCCAAACTTTCCATATTCTATCTCGATACCGAGATTTAGTGCCTCCCCAGAATTGCAACATATAAGCTGATTTTGCCAATTAGTCTCCATTCTTAGAGTAAATCCACCTGATTTTATCTTCCTCACTGTCCTCTTCCTGTAGGCTGACATCTTGTAGTTCTCACCACAGTAGAACAAACTCACTTAGCATATCAACAAAGATGTGGTGCACCAGGCCCCGTATCCAAGCTTGGTTCACCAGCGCCTCTGCTACGTACGTGACTTTCGCCGACTCAAACGGTAGAGGAGGGGGTACCGCACTGAAAGGGGTGAGTTTTGCAGCCAAGTGGACGTCCAAAACTTTGCCTTCCTGCCATTTCTGACCATGACACGAGTTGCTATTGCAAAGAGATTTTCATCAATACTAACTGTTGGGAGCTCCATCTCGCACCAAGCCTTTTCCGGTGTTCGCCACTGCAACCAGAGCCAACAAAGTCTCAAGGCTCTTCCAAATCTTTCTATGTCAGTGATGCCTAATCCACCATACTCAATTGGTCTACAAACTCGAGACCAACTGACCTTACATTTTCCTCCTTGGATGTCCCGCGTGCTAGCCCAGAGAAAACGTCTTCGGATCTTATCCATCGTCTTTAGAAAATGTTTGGGGAGCCGAAGAGCAGTCATCGCATATATAGGAATGGATCTCGGAACTGAGCGTACTAATTCCTTTCTGCCCGCTAAGTTTAAAATGGAGCTTTGCCAACTCGCCAATCTTGCTTGGGCCTTATCAGTAACATTCTGCAAATGACATGCTGAAAGTCGCTGGGTTTTGATGGGCAGTACATGGTATGTGTTCAGCAGTTCCGACCGCTGCCCACTGAAGTTTCTTAGAACTTCCTCCGGGTTCAGTCTCTCACATCGAATAGGGGTGACAGTATACTTTCTAGAGTTAACACATAGTCCCGTTACTGCCCCGTTGCCCTCCATGAGCGCCATTGCAGTGTCAACTTTGTTTTTATCTAGGTGAAGGAACAGAACCATGTCATCCGTATAGAGAGAGACCCTCAATCTTGCTGCATTCTCCGTGAGGGGAGATTGCCCTCTTGTCTTGTCTCCGTTCTAATTTCTTTCTTCTCACTCTCTTCATTCTTCAACAACGCACGCTAAGGTCCAGGTGCATGCCTCCTTGCTCACCTCTTTTTCACTGGCGGAAGAAGAGGTTAAGGCACCGCATACGTCTGTGTGGTGTCAAACGGGATCGGTACGCGTCATAACGGCGGGAGCAGAGACCGCTCCGGGCGTGCACAAACTCGTGAGTTACAAGGCTTGAAAAATCCGGTCGCCCAACCGAGATGAGAAGACATGCCATCGAAAACAATTCACATGACCACGCCCAGTGGCGGATCCAGAGCAGAATAGTATGGGGGGGGGGCTGATCCACGAACTCTAGTGTGTGTGTGTATATATATATATATATATAATTTAAATATTCAAAGCAATTCGATATCTGTAAAGGTCCCAGAAATTTTGAATACAAAAGGCCTGAAGTTTGAACACCATTTGGCTTCAAGTTATGAAGATTTGGACTTGTTATTTTAAAACCCATGTGTAAGCTCTCATGTGCAAGGGGAAGTGAAACTCAGATTTTTAAACTCAAATTGTTCAAACTCAAATTTCAAATGAGGGCAACAATAGGAATGCAAACTGTTGTGATCAAAATCTCATTTGCAGCAGCCAAACCAAAAATCAGGTTTCATATTTGAATTACTAAGGTCCAAATTAGGGGGTAGGCAAAGTCTCATGAATTTTTGAAGATATTTGCTACTCATTTTTCCAAATAGACCTAAATGTACAATGAATTCAAATACATATTTGAATTTGGATGAATTGTGCCCAATTTGTAAAGGTCCCAAAATATGCATACAAAGAAACTCTTGTTTGCACAAAGTTGGTTTCACATGTATGAAAAATGGGACTCATTAAAACTTTTCTTTCCACATGTGATAATACACATGAGAGCCTTCTTCACACAAGTTCAAATATTTATTTGAAGACTTGGAACCCAAGAGGGATCTAAAACTAAGGTGGGAAGTTCCCATATGAGTGAGGAAGCTAAAGTTAGATTTTGAGAACAAATTGTTCCACTCAAAAATTCAAATGAGTAACACAATGGTTTTCAAACTGTTGTATTAAAAACCTCATTTGCAGCAGCCAAAGCAAATATCAGAGTTCATATTTGAATTCCTTAGGTCCAAATTAGGGGGTAGGCAAAGTCTCATGAATCTTGGGAGATATTTGCTATCCATTTTCCAAATAGACTTAAATTGCAATGAATTCAAATATACATTTGAATTTGGATGAAACTTGTCCAAATGTCCACAAACATTTCAGATTTGAATTCTCACCATTTGATTTCCAGCATTTTCCAAAGTGTGGAGATATTTGTGAGAAGAATGAGAGGGGATAAGAAGGGGCAGTGGGACCCATATGTCATAGTGATATTTAGACTTATACACTAAGTCTTCTCTCTGGCTTTCACTCCACCGAGGAGTTTTCTCCCGGCGACACCGAGCAGCTCCGAGCCACCTCCTGTTTCTTTCACCGAGCGCTGGCAACGCTGGGGTGGCTGTGCTCCCTCGCCGTTATCCTTCCCGCACAGCCGAGGCAGCCACTGATCGTTTTTTCTTCCTCACGTGCTCACCCAACAAAAACCATTGCTGCACCTCGGGTGATCGCCACCGAGCCATTTCCACGAGTTGGGCACCCGGCTGAGAAGCTCAGAGGCTGCGCCGACGAGTTCCTGACGTCCTCAACAGGTCTCAGCTCGTCCCCGGCCGTTCCCCACTGCTGCTGAGCCATGTTCCTGCTGGCAGAACCGAGCAACGACACAAGCTTGCTGCTACACATCGACTGGCCAGTCCAGCGCTTCTCCGGCGTGATCAAGAGGCCACAGAGGTGCGCCAGGAGGTACTGATCATCATCCTGTCGTCCCCCTGCTCTCCCCCAACGCCGGCTCGCCGGAATTTGATTTTTGGCACCGGCGCACGTATAAAACAGACCTTTGGTAAATCTTGAAATTCGCCCAAACCGATTGATCATCCCTCCTACAATTCAAACCACAGCAACTAGATGTCCCAGCGCCCTCCCACGCCGAAGCACGAAGCAAACTGACCCTCCTATGCCCCGGGCGACGAGAAATCACCGTCGGCGGCCAAAACTGCCACGGTCCACGGTGACGACTAGTTTGCAGCCATGTTCTGCACGATTTGATCTCCGTTCCATGTTCCTAGACCCATAGGGATGCTGTAGGACATCGTAGCTTGCCGGGAGATGCCTTGGACACGCGGGAACACGTCCATGTCGAGCTCCCGAGCCGCCCCGCCGGTGCCGACCCACCTACAGCCGTTTTCACGCGGGGAAACCTTGCCCGGCAGCTGCGCCACGTTCCCAGGAGCATGTAGGGCGAAACCGGAGCTCATTTGGTGGAGAAATGGGAGAGAACGAGCCATGCCAAGTTTTCTGCTGGTGTGCACCGCGGGCTCTGGCGGGAGGTTGAAGAAGCACCTGACCCGTGGGCCCCACGTATGACTGTGCTGTTTAAAATCAAACAGAGAGTTGTTCAAACTTGTAAAATGCATAACTTGGTGTAGGAAGCTCCAACAATAGTGAGATAAATTTTGTTGGATTCCTCTAAGAGAGTATCCAGGGGTACATCCCAGTATTTATGAAAATCGCTGGTTTTGGATCATTAATTCATATAAGGAAAATCTTGTAGGAATTTTTCCAGGAGCTCTGTGTAGTGGAAAATTCCCAAATTTGGGAAGGAGATTCCTCTAAAAATTCCTGAACTCCAGTAAAATTTTCAGAAGCATTGGACCTCATTTGCTTGGCCAAATGTGGTGTTACTTCCTTACGTCTCTGAAAATGGGAAAAATAAACAGAGTTCAATTTCAGAATTTTCCCCCAAACTTTAGAACCTCATAGCTCTTGCTAGGAAGCCCCAAATTTAGTGATTAAAATTGGGTTGGATTCATATTGAATAGCTATGTCCAAATCAACAACCCAATTTGTATGAAACTCTTTATTTAATTCTGGAAAATTCTTTAAAGCGTTTCCGAAAAAGAATTTTAGAGGGAGTTTGGTTAATCCAAAAATCCTCAAATTTTGCCAGGATATTCTCTAGGATAATAGTGAACTCCTGTAAAAATTTCAGACCATTTGGAAATGATTTGATCAGAGCAAATCAGCTTTGAAGATGCTGTGTTCAATTAAATGCAGAAACCTTTTTCAGAGAATTTTCCAAGACTTGGAAAAATCAGTTCTGGGAAAATATTAGCTCCAAAAATGCTAGGAAAATTCATGCAAGTCCTATGAACTATAATTGAAATTTTAATTCACTAAGTTTGGCATGAACATGCAAGCTTATTCAGAATTAATTCCTTTTTGCCTAAAGGCTTAGGGAATTATTCTGAGTAATCCACTCATTAGATAATCCCAAGTATTGGGCCAGAGTGTTTTCTTGTGACAAGGAACTCACCTGAAAATTCTCAGCTCCATTGGAGCTCTGGATCACCCCAGTGCTGTTTAACCTCTTAAGGTGATTAATATAGGAGAGGGGGAAACCACCTAGCATTAATCATGTGTTTAGAACCAAACCTAAACCATTAGCACCTGTATCATTTTAAATTCTTAAACAGAGTTCCAGTTTGTTTAAACTTGTCATTAGAACTTGTAGCAAAATCTTTACAAATAAATATATGTGCATATTCACTACGTGTAGCATCTACGTGAAGGACTTGAAGCCATTGGAGGAGAGATCAAAGGAAGGAGGCAAGAGACCAAGTCATGTGGTCTTCACTAACTGCATATATATATATAAGTCACCTGCAAAATAAAGGCAAGCCCCGGTTTGCATCAAATTTACAAGTTTTTATTTGTATTCACTTCATACGTCTAGCATTATAGTTATTGCATTACGTCTAGATGGTATGAAACTCCAAATGCATGACCCAGAAAACCCTGGAGTTTTAATGTAGGATATGTTATCAATTAATTATAACTGCTGATCTCAACAAAAGTGGATTAAAAGAAGCAAACCTCGAGTGGGCAGATTCCTACTCGTGAACAGGGATTTAGGGGGATCTATCGGAAGAGTTGGGAATTGATCCTCATAGTTGGGAATGGAGACCGGGCAGTGGATGGAAGGTCAAGGACGTGGTCCTGTGAGCCTAGTCTATGTCTGAGTCGATTTAGGCCCGTTCTCGTGTGCGGCCCGTTGGGCAAGTTTGAGTTGTGTACCGGATGCATACTGGCTATATGGGACCCAGGAAACCGATGTAACATGTTAACCTAGGTGTCGAGGCATACCTCACCGTCTGATGCCGATGCTGAAAGGATAGAGAAGTCTGCTCTATGAGGGTTTGCCGTAGAGAGACTTAATCCCAGTCGGTGGGACCGGTTCGACATTTGGGTGTCGTGTGAAAGGTTGCCACGTACGACGTCAATGACGGTTGCTGTGTGCAACGTCGAGTATGGGCGTACTTGTCGTGTCAGCCGGGTGTTTTTGATTGGAATCACCGTCGCTCGCGGTAGTGAGCATACTTGTTCTCTGCGTCGTGACGTAGTAATAAACTGGGAAACATTTAACATGCTTCGTGGGTAATCCTCATAATGGAGATGAGGAACGATCAACACTTCATTAAATTTAATTTCCACCTTGGGCTAGTAGCGTCGAGGCAAAGCGTTTCTTGTTTGATTGTGGAGTCTCGACGTTAATGGCGTAAGGTTTGTATGAGTCTAGAATAGCTCACTAAAGTTACTTTCACCTCGGGCAAGTGACATCGAGATGAAGCGTTTCTTGTTTGATTGTGGTGTCTCGATGTAGGTTGCGCGAGGACTATAAAAGTTGATTAAAACTGGAAGTAAGGACTCTCCTTTAGCTCAAGTTTATCGTTTATGCAAACTGCTATAATCAGCCCTCTATTTCCATCATATAGAGTTTCATGGCTAGGGTGACGGGTCAGTCTTGCTGAGCTTCGTGCTCACAGATACTGCATAAGTTGTTTTGCAAGTAATAACTGTACGCTGAGATGTACGGGTACCTGATGAGACTCGGAGCTCTCCGAGGGATGAACTCAGGGTAAACCCTGCCGCTGCTATTATGACAGTGTTGCTAGCGAGAAGGGTCCTTGGGCTGGACACCTTCTCTGTTGCTTAGCATAGGTAGGAGACGTGAGTTGTAATAGTCTTCCGCTGTAGTTCATTTTGAGAAGCATGTATAAATTTACACTTTGTAAGCTTCCGTCTGATGTATGTAATATGATGCTCTATTATGTGTGCTGTTGGGTGCCGCATCGCACGGCACCACCCAATGCGATTCCCGGGCGAGGTGCCCCGTCCCCGTGAATGATCGGGACGGTGGGTCCTCACACAATTATCCAAAGGCAGTCCAGTTTTCAACTCCACACAGTTGAATTTCATCATTTGCGAACTTTGGAGATATTTTGGAGAGTTGATTTCAACTTACAAAACAAAGTTAAGGCAAAGGAATTGCTTGATCATGTGTCACATGAAATAATTAACCCCAAAATGGCCATGTGAGGGAGCTAAAGTTTTCTTTAGCCCATGCTTAACACAGGTTGACATGAGGAAAGAAATTCACTCCACCAATCTCACCCATGTGCACATCCTTTGTGAGTAGAAGATGAGGGAGATTTAAACACAAATTTGAATCGTTTAAAAGGATTCATGATCAGATTGTCTAAATGCATTCGAATGAATTCACCAATGCATTGCTCAAGTATTCAAGAGTTTAAGTTCCAAGTTTGGAGAAATTTTGGAGGTCATCTACCATTTATTCGAAGGAATATTTGCGAGCACATTCAAATTCAAATTTGAATTTGGAAACTGAACCAAAGGTGCTCAATTTTGAAATCAGATTTCATATTCAAATTCCTCACATTATGTTGGGACTATCTTCCAAATTTGGTGAGATTTGGACAACGTTTGTGGGGGAATCTCAAAGCACAGTGAGGGGAAAAATTTGAGAAGGGTGGATCCCATCTGTCAGCTACTCGACACAGGGAACCGACTCTGTTTTCTCCTGAGACTCACCGCTGCGCTTATATTCCACATGGTAGCACAACCGAAGTTCCTCTCCTCACTCGTAGCTTAGCTCTCGGTGTTTTGTCTCCCGCGTGAGTAGCAGCCGGCGCCGCTCACCGTGTTCCGATCGCCACAGCCCACCAGAGCACCGGCTACTCAAGCCGTCCACAGAAAAAAGTAGCGCCCGCTTGTGCTCTACCGTGCCATCTCCACCACACCGATGTTCCTAGATCATGGTGCTCACAAAACAAGGATCAACACCGAGAACCGAAGCTCACCGGCGGAATTTCTATTCGGTTCACCGTGGGCAGCACGTCACGGCCGTCCCTGCGTCAAACTCGCTGCACAAGAAAGGTGCACCATCCTCCCTAGCTCGTGTTACTGCAATCCGTATAGCAATTGATCAACCGGGTGAGGAGAATTTTCAGATTTCCCGAAACATAGTGTATTCGGGTAGAGCTCGGTCTACCCCAAAATTCAAGTTACTCGGGTAACTACTGCCCGAGCAAGCTTGCAAGTACCTTCCTCACATCCTAGCGCTCCTCCTAGACCAAGAATCAAGCAAAATGATCCAGAAACGACTGAGTTCTTTCTGTTTTTCGGGCCGACATGGAGAAGCACCTTAGGTCACTGTGGAGCCCTAGGTTGTCGGCCGTTTCACCGGTGTTAGAATCCATGTCTAGCTTCTACAAGTTTCCCTGGTGCTCTAGAGTCCAGAAGCCGATCATTTTGTGAAGAAATGATGGAACCTGACCTCGCCGGAGTCTTAACTCTCGCTGTGACCGGTGCGCGCTATTTTCCGGTGAACCTCGGCCGCCGGCGACCCTCTAGCTAAGTTCAACACCACAAATTAAGGGGGGGGGCGGCGAGTTTGAGGTCGGGAGGTGACCGGAAAGTGGGTTCTGGCGATCCTCACTGGAGGGCGCCGCCGCTCGGATCTCCCCGCGAGGTTCAAGAAGATGGCTGATGGGTGGGACCCAAAGTCAGTGTTTAAACATTTTCAGAATTTCCCGTTTTTGGTTTAAACTTTGGAGAGCCACAACTTTGTGTAGGATTGTCCAAAAATTGTCAAATAAATCTTGTTGGCTTCCTCTCAGAGAGTACTATCCAAGAGTGCAGCCCAATATTTATGAAAATCCCTTAATTTGGCTCATTAATTCATATAAGCCAAATATTGTAGGATTTATTCCAGGAGTTCTATGTATTGGAAAATTCCCAATTTTGGGCAGGACATTCTACCAAAAGTACTTGAAATCCAGTAAACATTTATGAGGCATTGGACCTCATTTGCTTGGCCAAATGTGGTGTTAATTACTTATGTCTCTGAAAAATTGGAAAATAGAACAGAGCTCATTTTCAGATTTTCCCCAATTCTTGTAAAGACCATATCTTTGTGTAGGAACCTCCAAATTTAGTGATTCAAATTGGTTAGATTCAGATTGAAATACTCTATTCAAATATGCAACCCAATTTGTATGAAAGTCAATAATCAATTCTGGAAAATTCTTTGAAACTTATCAGTAAAACAATTTTAGAGGGAGTTTGGTTTATCCAAAAATCCTTAAATTTTGCCAAAGTAATACTTAGGATGTTATTGAACTCCTGTCAAAATTTCAGCTCATTTGGAGTTGAATTGTGTGGGAGAATTCAGATTCCAAAGTACTGTGTTCAAATGAATACAAAAACTTTTAAGAAAATGTCCCAGAGTTGGAAAAATTATTTATAAACAATTATTAGCTCCAAAAATCCTAGGAAAATTCATATGGACTCTATGAACTATAATTGAAATTTTAGTTCATTAAATTGGGCATGAACATGTGAGTTACATCATAATTAATTTCTTTTTGTTTAATTTCTTAGGGAATTGTTCTGAATAAAACACTCCATGAAAAGTGTTCATTTTTGGTCCAGAACACTTTCATGTGACCAGGAATTCACATGCAAACTTTCAGCTCAAATTGAGCCTTGGATCTTCCTGTCCTTGTTCTCCAATCTTATTGATATGAGTAAAACATAGGGATTAGTGGAGGAATTATGGGAGGCCCAATTTCCTTCCACTTTAGCTGCCATTTGGCAAGCCAAGTCCCTGTGTAGTGTATGACTTCCTGTAAAAATTTCGAAGTCATTGGAGATCAGGATCTGTAGTTCTACCCAAATCATTCTAGCAACTTATATGTTCATTAGGAACTTAGCTAGGGATGTAATGAAACATCTAAGGTAGATTTAGTTCCTTTGAGTTCTTTGCACAGCAGAGGCAACAACATAATCCTAGGATCTCCACACAGCCTCTGTTCTTACGAAATTTTAATCCCTAAAGTCTTTAAATTGCATTATAAAAGATTATGCATATATATGTCGATAGGGTTCACGAGAGTTCGACGGAGTCATCCCTTGACGTGTGGATCAGTTGATGAAACTCAGAAAGATCAAGGGATCGAAGATCACTAACTTCTATTATATACTACTACCCTGCAAAACAGTCAAGCTCTAGTTTATATTAACCTTTTACAAATTTTACTGTTTTGAGAACTTACTTTGAGCACCCACTTAATTCTTGCATTAATATCTTGTTTGAAACCCAAATGCATAGCCCAGAAAAACCGAGGTTGGGATTAGGTTTGAAACCTCGTTAGCTACTGCAATGCTTAGATAGTGTAGGATTCGGTACAAGTCGAGTAGTTGGAACTACTCGCGAGGATAGGCTAGAGGCACATTGCTCAGGTAAAGATAGCAAATGAAACATATGAAAAAAAATGAGACCGAGCGGAGAGTAAGGGCAGCAGGACTTTGGGGCCTGGGTGCCATAGCTCCGCTTGTGTCGATTGAGGACCGAGCCGTGTGCGGGCCTGTTGAACAAGCTAGAACAGTACGGAAGACCTACCGGCAATATGGGAACCGGGAAACCGATGTAACTCGGATAGCTGGGTGTTGAGGCATAGCGGGTCGTTCAGAGGGTAGGTTGAGAGCTCGAGGTGTAAATCGGCTGGCGGCACTGTGGATGCGCGCCCGGAGACCTCTTGCTCGGGACGACTGGACCGGTTCAACATTTGGCTAACGGATGAAAGGCGGTTGCGTACGACGTCCAGGATGGTTGATGTAGGCAACATCGAGTACAGGGGTACGTGACGGGTTATTTGGGTAATCCTGCAGGTGTAAATCAATTATAATCACTATCCCTCGCGGCCAGTGAGTACCACTTGTTCACTGTACCGTGACGTAGAAAGAACAGGCTAGATACATGTTAAAATGTTGCTGATTGAAAGATAAACTTTGATTGTTAATGATTTGCTGTAGTTTAGAGCTAATTAAAGTTCCTTTTGATCTTGGGCAAAGTACATGCGAGAAATGCGTTTCTTGTTTGATTGCGGCTCTCTCATGTGCCTTAGCGTGAGGTTCTCCATAACTGGCTGCTAAAACTTGAAAGTAAAGTTCAAATAAATAGGCGTGTCCTTTTGCAACTTACCTTCCTATTTCATATTGCAATTCTAGCATATAGAGTTACATGTTTAGGTGAGACGGGTCAGTCTTGCAGAGCCTATGTTCTCACGCTTGCTATATGAGTGGTTTTGCAGGTTATCCTCGGTGCTTATGAGAAGGTTGTCCGGTGAGACTCGGAGACTTCCGAGTCATTTAACACGTGGAGAACCCAACCGCTGCCGTATGACTTCGTGTTGCTAGTGAGAAGAGTCCGCGGGCTGGACATCTTCTTGAGTGCTTAGTAGTTATTCGATGTGAGATGATTATAGTCTTCCGCTGGAGTTAATTGATATAAATTATTTACAAAGAAACATTTGTAAGCTTCCGCTTTTGATTTATGTAATACATGTTCCCTTATATGTGTGCTGTTAGGTGCCTCGTATCACGGCACCACCCAAAGCGATTCCCGGGCGAGTGGCACGACCCCGTGCGTGAACGGGTGGTCGGGTCCCTCTCAATATCTAAATATTATGTCATTGAATCATTCATCCAAGCAATTTTGAAAATACTAAAGATATGTAAGTTTAATTTAGAATATCTCTAACCATCTGAAAGTTCTTTTTCCCCTAAAAATAACACTTTTAAAATTCAGGTACTAATCTAAATAAGATTAGCCACTAGCTATTGAAAACTAAAAACTATCACTTAAACAAAAATAATTTAGCAAAGAATTCATACATTTAGATTAGCATCCAACTAATTAATAGCCTACTTGCGCATCCATGTGGTGGAATTCATATTTTTTTAAAATAATAGAAGATTAGGAGCATAAGGATTCTGATTGAAACTAACTATTTTGGAGTCCTGGCCACGAAGGCACTGGACGGCCTTGTTGCCTCGACGAACTGCCGGTATTCTCACACACCCGTCACTTTCCTTTTGCCGCTCACTGGCTGCCACTCGCCGCTCAGCCACGCCCATGGCCTTGTAACGGTCTAGTCTGATAGATACGACCCAAATTGAAGCCCAAATTGTAGACACACGCTTTCTTCAACCTCCAGCATCATTAATCTTTCTTCCATGGCCATAAAAATCAAGCATGGGCTCTTGGGGGGCTTCATTGTATGACAGGCAGGAGGGGGCTGGAGCCCCCCTGCTGCCCTGTTGGATCCGCCACTGACCATGCCCCTCAGCTCCCCCACCATAGCTAATTGAATTTTTGAGAATTTCGACAACAATTTCACTATAATTTAACCATTTGGGCAGCAAACAATTTCATATATATGAACTCACATTACAAATAATATCACATATATAGCAACCCACACACAATACTTAAATGTAATATAACAAAGAGATATGTGATACAAGTCCACATTTACAAAGTTTTTCAACATTACAGTCTCAAAATAGTGCAACAAAACACCAAGTAACAAGTAGCTATTAGATAACTATTCAAACACCGAACCATTCAACTAGCCCCCCTCTCTCCCTCTCCTTCTCCCTCTTCCTCTAGTAGTAGATGTTCTTGCTCCTCCCACATCACTTGCACCTGCACTAGACCTGCATATGAAGAATGAAAAATATTAGTAAACAAGATGGTGAAGTAAGAACAAATAAGCAACAATGCAAAATATGCACATGCGTAGCGCATGTGAGACGTGCCAGTTCAAAACAGATTACTCATTTATCAGTCATTCAATACCGTCGTAAAATAGCTTATTTACGACGATTTTCCTTTGTTCGAATGAGATAGAGAGGAAAGAAAGAGAGAGAGAGGGCGAGAGAGGAAATAATAGGGGATGGCTGTGTTTGCACGTATGGCGTCCTCACGGGCACTATTCGCTTTTGTGTGTGGCTCGACCTCTTCGTCCTAAATACGACGTTTGTCCTACTTACGACTGCTCAGTTCGGGATCGTTGTAAATAACATATTATATATGCTCCCACGACGGTGTATATAGCTAACCGTCGTGAAGCAAATAATTAACAATCAATTTTCTAGCAAATTTAGTTAAACAATCAATTAAACTAATTCAACAATTTTTTTCAAATAATTAGCCTAATTACAATAGTTACACTGATTAACAAATTGTACTAATTAATTAATTAAACAGATTGTACTAATACAACATATTAGTTAATCAAACTAATTAATCAACTAATCAATATAACTAATTAATAAAGTAATTAATCAACTAATCAAATATAACTATCTAGTATAGTAACTAATTAAACAACTAATTAAATTCAATAAAGTAACTAATCATATAAATTAAATTAGTAACAAATAAACTAACTAAATACTAAACTATCTAAAATACTTAATTAACTAACATAGTTAACTAACTATCTAAAATACTTAATTAACTAACTAAATTATCTTAATGACACAACTAATTAGATTAATCAACTAAACAACTATTTAATCAAATAAAATAAACAAAAATTAAATAAAAAGTACCGGAAACGGCGACCGGCGACGGGGGCAAGCACACGTGGTGGCGGCTGGCGCGGGCGGATGAGACGGCCCTGCGCGGGCCATCATAAATAAGTCTTGTTTACGATGGCCAGGACCGGACTGTCATAAATAAGGTGTTATTTATGACGGTTCTCCCCTGACCATCGTAAATAATAGAGTAATTACGACGCCTAGGTCAGACCGTCATAAATAGTTTTATTTACGACGACCAACCCTAGAACCATCATAAATAATACTAGCCGTCTTAAGTGTGGCTGCTTCAGTGCCGTGTTAGATTTGCTTGCTGCTTTACATTCCAATAACACTTTGCATGACAGTGTAACACAAAGGTGTCGCTCACATTCAAACCATCTAACCACACCAAAACTCAGTTCCTAAGCACTTACCATTTCAAACCACATGTCAAGCACAACGTGAATGCTCAAAACTTTACATTAACCTCACTCAAATAACTTTTGTCAATGTATTCAGCACACCTATATACAATCTCCCGCCTGATGAATGCATTGGCAACACCACCTAAAACCAAAAATTGGCTCATTCACGTTTCATGAAAAGTTTTAGCAAAAAAAATCTCCCCCCTTATGAAGAAACTCTCCCAATTAAGAGATTATTCCTCTAATAATGTTACCCCCTAGGTATAACGTGTAAAACACTTATCAATATGCAATATGTAACCATATTTCTCCCTGTTTGATAATGTTTTCATCAATATCTAGTAAAAGATAAATTTTAAATCTGATATGAGTATAATATGACATAATATAGAACATAGCTCATCCAAGACATACTATCAAATAACTTACACTACCACATCAATAAAATATATAAAATAGTGTAAGCCACGCTAGAGATCAAATGTATTTTGATTTAACCAAGTTATGATCTCTCTAAATCAACTATATCAAAATTTAAAAGCATGAAAATATCGCTGTATTTTTATTATCTTTCAATATAAAGTAAAAACTGTATTTAACAAGAGATTATATGCAACATCAGTCTCATGCTAACAAACCTAGCAAAACCTATGCCAATAAACAATCAAAAGTCTAACTACATGGTTTTAGTCATACACAATTTAAGTGCAATGATAAGCAATATCAAATAAAAAACCGTGATTAATGCATATCCTCTTTATCTTTCTAGTTTTTTATTATAATTATAAAAGCTTAGTAAGTGGCTGTTGTATGTTCAATATATCAACATTGAAAGCACTTGTGAGCATGCAACAAGATTAAAACAACAAATAAAGTTTTATCATGACCAAATTAATGCAATTATTTACTCCAATTGCTAGTCATGCCAAAAAACTACAAAATGTATAAACTTTCAACATGAACAAGAAATTACAAAGTCATATATATATATATATGTAACAGTATGCTCATATTATTTTTAATTTAAGATTCACAAATAGAATTTCCAAGTGTCAAAACTCCTCCTTAATTCACAGCATGAGGGTGCATAACCCATAGATCACACCAAATGTAAGAAAAGCGAGATAAATCTAAATATTTTGTGAAAATATCATCCAATTGTTGTTCAGTATCTGCATGGTGAAGCACAATGTTTCTTTTTTTAATGTTATCACGAATGTGCTTAGTTCTGTAGTGTTGCACGGGGGTTTAGCAATTCAAATAGCACTGCATCTAGAATAAGAATGAAGCTTATGTATATGCAAATCATCATTTAAAGCAATAATTTCAGCTCTAGCATCATGCAATTTCATATTAAGATCATGGCAAATAGAACAATGTAAATTGGTTGGACAGCTAGCATCTTTCATGTTTTTCTTATCAATTACAACAAGCTTTTTGTTTCTTCTAACTCTAGCTCAAGGTTAGAAAGTGTGGAGGCATGCATGTCTCTCACAGAAGATAATTATTCATAAATAAGCTCACAAGAAGAAAACGAATTACTACTAGGAACCAAAATTTCAAACATTCAACTTTAGATCCTAGTGAGTCAATATCAGTGTGTCCACATCGCTCATGTTATCTGTTTTAACATGGAGAGGACATGGTGCACCAACTTGCGATTTATAAAATCCTTCTAATTTTTGTTGTTGTTGGTGCTTGAAACTTGTAGATTGTTCATAGAGTGGAGTTGTAACTGAAAAGTTATGGCAATTGTACAAAAATATCCTGAATCACCACATTTGAAGCGTGTTTAAGATCTACCACTTCCTTTCATCCTAGTTCTAACGTTTTACAACGCTTTTGTGAACCGATTCGAGAGAAGTGTTAGCTCCTCCACCGGAAATTTCTCAATCTGTTTATTGGTTAACGAACATAAAAAAAGTGTACCACATAATAAATATTGACTAGAATTATGCATGTCAAGTTGATATATGAATGCAATTGACTAGTTTGAGTTTTTACGTGATATGATATCAGGTTCATTAGTTTTTAACTTGCAGTACAACACATCTAATGTGATAGTACTTATGACAGTACATTGACGGATATAGGTTACTTTCATCTCCCAAATTGACATGTCTAAAGTGTCCAACGACTTTCTAGCATTTTCAGCATAATAATATATGACATTCAGACTACGGAAATTTCTGGGTAATTTTGTTAAACTGTGTGAAAAAGTCATCAAGCGACTCACATAATTGCATCTCAAATCGCATGTACTCTTTCTTATATATGTCTTAACATACTTTTTGACACTGTTGCAGCCTTAATGGTAGTCGCACAAGGCCTTCCAAACGTTGTATACAGATTTGAGATGAACAACAAATCAAAGTCACATTGAGTCAGCACTTGAATGATCAAGTTTCTTTCTTTATTTTACGCGTCCACTCTTTTCATGTTTTCAGCCATCACTTGATCATTTGATAGCACATTATACGGCTTGTAGACCTTCTCCCATATTAAAAATCTCTACGCATGAATGTAGACCACCATCCTTGTCTTCCAAATATGAAGATCTACATCAGAAAATACACACGGCTTCGAGAATAACGATCCATTGAAACTAATCTAAAACCTGACAAATATTGTTAGATTAATGTTAAATTGTCTCTGATACCACTTGTACTATCGAATGATAGGAGATCATTTATCAGGGGGTAAATAATATATGATACAAAAATTTTAGCGGAATACTCAACCCATCAACCAAAAAATGATCTGTCTGAGAACACGTGTGTGCGAGTAGGTTCTTTAATAGAAAACATGATCAAAACTTTGTAGATTGTAGATAGTCTAGTTAGTAAGCAAACGCAACAAGAATAATGTTAATAGTTTGAGTAAAACTCCATTTGTTATAAAAAAATGTAAGCAAAAGTCAATCTGATCTACCCGAGTGAATAGCCAATCTGATAAGTTGCAAAACTCGTGTGTGATTTATGAATTGTGGCCCCAATTTGAATTAATAGATTGTAGATTGTATATAGTCTAGTTGTAAAGGCAACACAAAAAGAATCATGTCAATTGGATGGGTAGAACGAAAGTTATGACTCAAAACATGATCGCTGAAATTAAACGAACGCGAGAAATAGAATGCGTATGAAAAACCAGCGTACAAACGGCAAAAATGAAGTTTTTGGATCATAATGTAAAATCTTCATGGGATCACTCTAGCTTCACCGTTCCATCGCTGCCTCGTATTCCACTGATTGCACAGTAGATTGCTCTAGTGACGAATGAGAATGTCATGGCACTCATGGCAAGACTGGTTTTCATCTCCACAATGTCGCTATTGCACAAGACTTATAATTATGCTCTTGTTGACCCCAATTGGTGAGGTGCTATTACGGAGGAGTTCGCTGCTTTATATTCCAACAACACTTGAGATCTCATGTCTTGGCCACCAATCCGGATGGTTCTATTGATTAATATAAAGCACGTTGGGTACTCCGTGGTCTTACTCAGCAGCCTGTTGTTGATTTCTGTGAGATTTTTAACCCTGTGGTGACAGTCCGCTAAAGTGTGTATTTTTCTTTCTATTACACCGCCTTGTGATTGTCTTATTAATCAGCTTGATGTGAATAATGAGCAACCATCTGGTCTTTTTTATTTAGCTTATTCGAATTTTATGTGTTGTCTTAACAAATTATTATATGGGTTGAAGCAATCTTCTAGTGCATGTTACAATCGTTTTGCTTCTCATATTTTTTATAAATAGGATTTATTGGTGCTAGGACATATACTTATTTCTATGTCTATTTATATGGCTCAGACACGACATATTTATTATTATATATGGATGATATTGTTCTTAGTGCTTACTCAGTACCATTGCTTCATTGTATAATTGATGTTCTAGCCTAGGAATTTTATATGAAGGATGTTGGTTCGTGTAGAAGTAGTACTCAACACGGACATGTTTATTTATACAACAGATTTAGTGTTCCGAAAGCTAGGATATGAGATCACATTCTCAGCGGAGCCAGAGAACTTCGTACCCGCTGAAGAACTCATAAAGAACATAAGGTACATGATGATAATGGTAATGAGGCTGAGGGTAGAGAAATTTTAACGCTGAAAAGAAAATGGCAAAGGAACAGAAAAATAGAGAAGAGCAAACAGATAATAACAACTCATCCCGCCCAGCGCCTATGCAAATACTCCCTCCTTTCATATTAATTGACGCTGGTTAGTTCAAATTTGAACTAACCAGCGTCAATTAATATGAAACGGAGAGAGTAGCTCTTACTCTGTCCCTGCCGAATGTTTATGTCAGAAAAGTCTTGCAAGACCGGAAGACGAAACACGTAATTAAGGATGGGACTGGAGAGGAGAGTCTGATTGTAGCACTCCCGAACCCGTTCTGTAGTTCATCAGACAAAGTGCAGCAAAGAGTCGTTTCAACGTCTGAGTGTTTCATCGCCGAAACAAATTAAAGGAAGCGGAGAAACATCTTTGGTACAGCTCCTGCCAGGTATCATATCGTATACGCATGATTTATATGACATATCTTCAGAAGTAATGCAGGCTGATCTTATTACTTCACTGGAAGATGTTGTTGACGTGAGGCACTAGATGGATATGGTGAAAGAATCTAGGATGAATGGTGCCACTCAGCCAGATGCGCCACAGATTGTCGTACCTGGTAACCTGGAGCTGATAAAACTACGTTGCTGAAGCATGCTTTGACAAGGCTCCAGATCGATGTTCGTCTGGCTCACCGGCAGCTCACAAGGGTGTAGAGAATAATGTAAAGCATCGGTCCATGTCCGGTACACCTCTAATCGAACTTGTTTCAAATGACCAGTCAGGAGTAGTACATGATCGATGTTGTTGCTGCTTCTATGACAGGCATTGTTTATGATTTGGAGAAATCTGCACTACAGGAAACGTCGCACCTTACGACGGCCAATGTTATTTACGATGGCTAGCCGTCGTAAGTAAATTAACTTATGACGGTCGCTTCTAGCCGTCGTAAGTAAACTAACTTATGATGGCTACGGGCCCATGGCCGTCGTAAGTTACTGGACCATCGTAAGATAAACGTAACTTACGACGGCCGCAACCCTATGCCGTCGTAAGTTACACCACCATCGTAAACTAAGTGTAACTTACGACGGCCGTAACCTAAGCCGTCGTAAGTTACGCGACCGTCGTAAGTAGATGGTTTTAACCGCCGCCCCGCCGCCCGAGCCGCCACCGCCAAGCCGCCGCCGCTCCGCTGCCGGGCGCCGCCGCTCCGCCGCTCCACCGCCAGGCACTGCCCCGAGCCACCCGGCGCCGCCCCGGCCCTCCCTGGCCCCGCCCCTCCGCCGCCCGGCGCCGCCCCGAGCCACCCCGGGCCGCCCCGGCCCCGCCCCGATCCGCCCGGCGCCGCCTCGCTGCCTCCGGCCCCAACCTCGACGCTGCCGGCCGCAGCCCCCACCCCCTGCTTCCCGCGGACCGCCGCCGCCTCCGTCGCCGCAGCCATCGCCGTCGTTGCCAAACCGAATCAAGTAATTTTTTTAGTTTTTGTAATTAGTTAGATTAGATAAAATTTTAAATACTTAATCAATTTGTATGTATTTAGTAGATAATTAGTTTAGTTGTTAATTATTTGGTTTAAATTAGTAATTGTTCTGATTTTAGTTATTTAATTTAGTTAATTGATTGATTAGTTGTTTAAGCACATTGTTTTTGCTTTACCCCTGGCCCCTCTGCCACCAGACCCCGCCGTTGCCGACAGCGTACCGACGCCTAGGCGTCCAGTCGGTGGCAGGGGGATGCCTGGGCGGCTCGCCTCGCCTGGCCGAGCGTCGCCGATGCCGGCGCCGCCTCAGCCCGCCGCCGTCGCTGCAAGGCGCCGCCGGCCCCCCGTGCTCTGGAGAGGAGATAGGGAGGGGGATGAAAATGAGTGTATTAGGGTTGTTGGCCGTTTTTCATGATCCTCATAGAATGCGTGGATCGTCGGATTAGATCCGACGGTCGTGGGCACTTGGGCTGCTCAGCCCGAGCCCGAGCCAGACTCTCAGCCCTGCCCCGAGCTGACCTCCGCCGCCACCTCCATCGCCGCCCGCCGCCGCCGCCTCCACCGCCGGCCGCCAGCCGCAGCCGCGGCGCTTCACTACAGGAAAATCAACATTTTACGACAGCTGAATTTATTTACGTGGGTCAGCCGTCATAAATTAACGTACTTACGACGTCGCTGGCTCTCGTGGCGGGTCCTCCTCCTGTTCCTCGTGAGCAGGTCACTATTCGTCCAGTTGGAGACAGGTAAAAAAATCGGGATGCAATTCAAGCTTATATGCATTGTCATTAATCTTTTCTATGATCTTAAAAGGACCAACAACTTGTGGCATAAGTTTAGATTTTCTCAAATCAGGGAATCAATCTTTCCTCAAATGTAATCACACCAAATCCCCCAGTTCAAGTTTTACTTCTTTTCTACTTTTACTACCAGCAATTCTATACTTCTCAGTCATTCTTTCAATATTTTTCTTTGTAGTTTCATGCATCTTAAGAATGAATTCAAATCGTTGTGTAGCATCCAAATTTATAGTTTCAAAAGGAGGCAAACGTAATAAATCAATAGAAGCACAGGATTAAACCATACACTACCTGGAATGGACTTACCTTTGTAGTAGAGTAAACGGACCTGTTGTAAGCAAATTCAATATGTGGTAAGCACTCCTCCCAACCCGTTAAATTTGCTTTCAAAACAGCCCACAACATAGTTGATAAAGTACGATTAACTACCTCAGTTTGTCCATTGGTTTGTGGGTGACATGTAGATGAAAACAGCAGCTTGGTTCCCAATTTGTACTACAAAGTTCTCCAAAAATGACTTAAATTTTTTGCATCATGATCAGAAAAAATTGTATTTGGCACACCATGTAAATGAACAATTTCTGTCATAAACAAATAAGCAATGTGTGAGACATTATCATTCTTTTGACAAGGTATAAAATGTGCCATTTTGGAGAAACGATAAGCAACCGCAAAAAATACTATCCCTCCCCCTCTTAGTTCTAGGAATTCCCAAAACAAAATCCATGGAAATATCGTCCCAAGTTGCACTAGGAACAGGAAGAGGCATATAAAGATCATGTGGGTTAAGTTGAGACTTAGCTTTATTGTAAGTAGTACTCGTGACACGTAGCGCTCGACATCACACCTCATCTTCGACCAAAAGAAGTGTGTGGCCAACCCATCCTCAATTTTCTTCATGGCAAAATGTCCCATCAAGTTCCTCCATGTGCCTCCTGCAAAAGTAACAGGCGAACGGAGCTAGCTGTAGCGCATAGCTTGTTAGCACGATAGAGGAGACCTCCCCGCAGCACATATTTATTCCAAGTTCTTCCTTCTATACAATTTTCAAACACATCTTTGAAGTTGAAATCAGTAGGATATAATGCTTTTATTGTTTCGAAACCAAAGATTTTATGATCAAGTTGGGACAACATGATATATCGTCTAGATAATGCATCTGCAATGATATTTTCCTTCCCTTTCTTATGCTTAATGATGTATGGAAATTACTCTGTTGGTACCCTACAGACTGGGTACCCCCACATGGAGTGGTTGAAGACAACCAAGACCCTGCCTCCCTGCTGAGGCGGGCGCTGGCGGCGCCACGAGTCCTTGGCCCCGGGGTCGACCCCGGGGCTGTCACGTGTGCCTAGGCTCTGGAGCTGACACGTGCCCTTGGACCTAGACCAAGCCTCCACACTGAGGTGAGGTCCGGTGCTGCCACGTGTATTGGGGCTCTGAACCTCCTCCCTACCGAGGAGGGCTCTAGAGCAGACACGTGCCCTTTGGCCCCCCTCCCTGCTGAGGAGGGCTCCAGAGCAGACACGTGCCCTTGGCTCCGGACCAAGCATCCCCACTGAGGTGAGGTTTGGAGCTGCCACGTGTATCCGGGCTCCGAACCTTCTCCCTGCCGAGGAAGGCTCCGAAGCAGACACGTGTCCTTGGCCCCAGACCAGGCCTCCCCGCTGTGGTGAGGTCCGGAGCTGCCACGTGTATCCGAGCTCCGAACCTCCTCCCTGCTGAGGAGGGCTACGGAGTATACACATTGTAACACCCTCAAACTCATTTCCATGCATTGCATACATTATTCATGTAGAGAGACATTATAAAAGAAGTAGAAATGGAGAAAGAACTATAGAAATGGAGAAAGAACCATAGAAATGGAGAAAGGAACCATAGAAATGGAGAAAGAAATATATAAATGGAGAAAGAACCATATAAATGGAGGAAGGAACCATAGAAATGGAGAAGGGCATATAGAAATGGAGAAATGGGGCATAGAAATGGAGAAAGGCAATGTAGAAATGGAGAGTGGGACATAGAAATGAAGAAGGGAATGTAGAAATGGAGTAAGTGACATAGAAATGGTGGGGAATGGGAAAAAGATAGCTGAAATGAGCCAATTCCAATTTCCCCAAATTTTCCCCAAATCTCCAAATTCCCCAATTCCCCCCAAAAGGGGAATTTTCCCCACATTTGGGGGAATTTCTCCCCCATTGCTGCCGCACCAAATCAATTGGGGAAAAGTTTGTTAGGATTTAGTTCCAATTGGAGTAGGATTCTCCCCCTCCCCCCTTATAAATAGAACCCAACCCCCCCCCCCCCCCCTTTTGGCCGCAGAAACCTCTCCTCTTTCCCCCTTCCCAAGTCGGCGACTTGGAGGCCCTAGCCCCCAACTCGCCGAGTTGCCCCCCCCCTCGCCAGAGTTCAGTCGCCGGTGAGCCCTGCCGGTGAGCCCCGCCGGTGCGCCCCGCCGATGAGCCCCGCCGTCAAGCCCCGCCATCGAGTCCCGTCGTCGAGCCCCGTCGTCGAGCCCCGTCGTCGAGCCCCATCGTCGAGCCCAGCCGGCGAGACCCGCCGACGAGCCCCGTCACGCCTCGCCGTCGCCAGAAAAGAGCCGACGATCTGTCCTGCCCAAATCTTCCATAGAAAAGTTCCCCGCTGCTGCCATTGCTAGGAGGAAGGCCTGCCACCAAAGGGAAGTGAGGTAGGTCTTCGTTACCCATCTTACGACGTCGTTGCTGTTTCTACGCATCCATTTTCTTTGCCCCCTTCGAATAGAAACTTTTTCGTGTGGACAGATCACGTTTTGATCGATTTTTGACGGTGGAATTGATCTAGATCTTGAGTCAAGATCATCAACACGTACACACTTGATCCCAGCACCCTTGTTCATCATAAAACCCCATGAAAGCCCGTTAAAACATGCAAGAACATGTACAAACTGGTTTGATAAAACAGCACCATAGGATTTGCATTCATCTACCCCATTGCATCTTGAGTAAAGTTTGTGCATGATGATTGATTGCTGTAAATTTTGTATGTGCGTGATCGTGAGTAGAAGAGCAAGCTCAAGAGACCATCTACGAGGAACTACAGCACCAAGACTTCGAGATGCTCGAACAACAAGAACCACGGGAGCAAGGCAAGTGCCTCTTGACCATATTGATCCCATGTTTTGAAACTGTTTTGTTTGCGAAAACTGGTATGCTTGAGCCAACTTGATGGGACACCCTTCTATAGGAGTTTACTAGTTCTGTTAACCATCCTTGTCACCGGGAAATTTGATGAGTCGGGTATGATCGTTTTTCCTTTTTGCTTCGCTTAATCTACGGGATACGGTAAGCTGAAATAAAACATGTCTAGCTACTGCACTCATATGAATAATGATGATGAGATATTGATGATGTTAATGAGCATGGAATCAGGGAGATCTAGGCAAGCTTGGTTCGTGGATGTTGCTGAATGAGATGGTGGTTTACTTACCGTAGAGGCGGGACACTTTGCAAGTCAGTGCCCGAAGAAAGGCCTTGGACATCTGACCAACGCACCAAAACAGAACCTGCAGCCTAATGGAGGAGCTACGCAAGGTAACTGTGGGCAGCAGAACTACGGTCGTGGCAACGTGAATCATGTCTCCGCTGAGGAAGCACAACAAGCTGAGGACGTCGTGATTGGTATGTTCCTTGCCAACTCCAACCCAGTCACTGTTTTAATTGATTCCGGAGCATCGCATTCATTCATATCATCCAAGTATGTTGCCAAGTTTAATCTGCCCATATAACACATGAAACACACTATGTTGGTTAATTCTCCCGGTGGAGAGATGAGGACTAATATAGTATGTCCAAAAGTAAACCTTAAAATAAGGGGGGTAGATTTTCTTGCCAACCTTATCGTCTTGGATTCCCAACGGATTGATATAATACTTGGAATGGATTCGTTAAGCAAGCAGAACGGAGTAATTCAATGTGCTGAGAGGAGCGTGCAGTTGACAAATGAGCACGGTACTCGTACTGAGTTCGAGTCAGCCTGACCGGCAACCGAGAAGGCAGCGTTGAACCACGTCGAAGAAGCAACATTGGAAAGCATTCCGGTGGTTCAAGAATTTTCAGATGTGTTCCTGGAAGAACTTCGAGGTATGCCACCTGACCGGGACATTGAATTTGCCATTGATTTAGTACCCGGAACTGCACCTATAGCAAAAAGGCCGTATAGGATGCCCGCTAATGAACTAGTGGAACTTAAGAAGAAAATTCAGGAGCAGCTAGAGAAGGGTTTTATACGCCCAAGCTCATCACCGTGGGGAGCCCCCGTGCTCTTTGTGGACAAGAAAGATGGGACCCAAAGGATGTGTGTGGATTATAGGTCTCTCAATGAGGTGACGATCAAGAATAAATACCCGCTGCCCCGTATAGAGGACCTGTTCGACCAAATGAAAGGTGCTCGAATTTTTTCCAAGATTGATCTTTGGTCGGGATACTTCCAGCTGAAGATTAAGCCCTCCGACATACCCAAGACTGCATTTTGAACACGGTATTGTTCGTATGAATATACCATTATGTCTTTTGGGTTAACGAATGCACCCGCATACTTTATGTACCTCATGAATAAGGTCTTCATGGAGTACTTGGACATTTTCATCATGGTTTTCATCGATGATATCAGGGTGTATTCGAAAAGCGAGGAAGAACATGAAGAACACTTGAGATTGACGTTGCAGAAACTGCGAGAGCATCAATTGTATGCCAAGTTCAGCAAGTGTCAATTTTGGCTAAAGGAGATATCGTTCCTAGGCCACATCATCTCTGAGGGAGGAGTATCGGCTGATCCCGGAAAAGTGGGAGACGTTTTAAAGTGGAACCAACCACAGAATGTGAGAGATATTCGGAGTTTTCTTGGAATGGCTGGATACTACCACCGGTTCATCAAGGATTTCTCCAAAAATAGCGAAGCCTATGACTCAATTTCTAATGAAGGGAAAAGCATTTCAGTGGACCCCAGTGTGCCAAGAAAGCTTTGAGGAGCTCAAGAAAAGACTTACCACAGCGCCTGTTTTGGTATTGCCGGACGTGAGCAAGAGCTTCGACATATATTGTGATGCATCAAGACAAGGGCTTGGATGTGTGCTCATGCAAGAAGGACAAGTGGTAGCCTATGCGTCGAGGCAACTAAAGAAACACGAGCTGAATTATCCCACACATGACTTGGAACTTGCAGCCGTGGTACATGCCTTGAAGATTTGGAGACATTATATCCTTGGCCACCAATGTGAGATCTATACGGATCACAAAAGCCTCAAGTGTATATTCATGCAAACGGATCTGAATTTGAGGCAAAGTCAATGGTTGGAACTCATCAAGGATTATGATGTTGGAATCAATTATCACCCCGGAAAGGCCAATGTAGTAGCTGATGCATTGAGCCAAAAGGCAGCATGTCACCAACTCACGGTTCGGGAGCTGCCGCCCGAGCTGCGCAAGGAGTTCGAACGGTTACATCTCGGGTAATGAGATGGAAGTGATAGAACTCAACTCTTTGCTGGAACAAGAGATACGAGATGGCCAAGCAACGGATGAGGAAATCAAGGAAAGAATCCGACAAGGCATAGAAAAGGATTTCAAGGAAGACGAGAAAGGCAAGCTTTGGTTAGGGAAAAGGATTTATGTGCCTAACTTAAAGCACATCCGCGACATGATATTAAAGGAGGCACATGACTCACCTTATTCCATACATCCCGGCTGTACAAAGATGTACAAGGACCTGAAAACTTGCTATTGGTGGGATGGTACGAAAAGGGACATAGCTGAATATGTTGCCTTATGCGATACGTGCCAACGGGTGAAGGCCGAACATCAAAGACCCGCTGGACTGTTGCAGCCATTGAAAGTACCCGAGTGGAAGTGGGAAGACATCAGCATGGATTTCATCATCGGATTGCCACGTACTCAATTGGGTTACGACTCTATTTGGGTTATCGTGGACCAATTGAGAAAACAGCCCATTTCCTTCCTGTTAGAACCAAGTACAGCGTTGCACAACTAGCAGAGCTGTATATGAAGCAAATCGTGTGTCGCCATGGAGTTCCGAAGAGGATAGTTTCAGATCGGGGTTCTCTATTTACCTCTAGGTTCTGGAAGAAGCTGCATGAAGCCATGGGTACACGACTGAATTTTAGCTCCGCTTATCACCCGCAAACCGACGTGCAAACATGTTGAGAGCTTGTGCCTTGAAACATGGGCGTAGTTGGGATAGGAGCCTGCCGTACGCTGAATTCTCATACAACAACAACTACCAAGCAAGCTTGAAGATGTCGCCTTTCAAAGCATTCTATGGTAGAAGGTGTAGAACACCGCTGTTCTAGAATGAGACCGGAGAGAGCCAAGTGTTTGGACCCAAAGTGCTGCAAGACGTCGAGAAGCAAGTCCAAACGATACGAGATAATTTGAAGGCTGCTCAGTCACGACAAAAAGGTTATATGGACACTAGGCGAAGAAAATTGACCTTTGAAGTAGGAGACTTCGTGTATCTTAAGGTATCGCCTACCCGAGGTTAACGACGGTTCAACGTCAAGGGCAAATTAACACCTCGCTACATCGGGCCATTCAAGATTTTGGGCAAGCGAGGAGAAGTAGCCTATCAACTAGAGCTGCCAACGCACCTCTCCGACGTACATGACGTGTTTCACATGTCCCAACTAAAGAAGTGCTTAAGAGTACCAGAAGAACAAGTACCGATGGATGAGCTCGAGCTTCAAGAGAACCTAACCTATGTGGAGCACCCCATCAAAATTTTGGACGTAAAGGAGAGGGTCACGAGGAACAAAGTGATCCGTTGGTGCAAGGTACAGTGGAGCCATCACGCGGAAACCGAAACTACATGGGAGCGTGAGGAAGACCTCAAGGCAGAATTCCCTCACCTATTCTCTACTCTATCGAATCTCGAGGGCGAGATTCAGTTTAAGGGGGGTAGGTTTGTAACACCCTCAAACTCATTTCCATGCATTGCATACATTTTTCATGTAGAGAGACATTATAAAAGTAGAAATGGAGAAAGAATTATAGAAATGGAAAAAGAACCATAGAAATGGAGAAAGGAACCATAGAAATGGAGAAAGAACTATAGAAATGGAGAAAGAACCATAGAAATGGAGAAAGAACCATAGAAATGGAGGAAGGAACCATAGAAATGGAAAAGGGCATATAGGAATGGAGAATGGGGCATAGAAATGGAGAAAGGCAATGTAGAAATGGAGAGTGGGACATAGAAATGGAGAGGGGAATGTAGAAATGGAGTAAGTGACATAGAAATGGTGGGGGATGGGAAAAGATAGCTGAAATGAGCCAATTCCAATTTCCCCAAATTTTCCCCAAATCTCTAAATTCCCCAATTCCCCCAAAAAGGGAATTTTCCCCACATTTGGGGGAATTTCTCCCCCATTGCTGCCGCACCAAATCAATTGGGGAAAAGTTTGTTAGGATTTAGTTCCAATTGGAGTAGGATTCTTCTCCCCCCTCCCCCCTTATAAATAGAACCCAACCACCCCTTTTGGCCGCAGCCCCCCTCCTCTCTCCCCCCTCCCAAGTCGGTGACTTGAAGGCCCTAGCCCCCAACTCGCCGAGTTGGCCCCCCCTCGCCGGAGTTCAGTCGCCGGTGAGCCCCGCCGGTGAGGCCCGCCGTCGAGCCCCGTCGTCGAGCCCCTCCGTAGAGCCCCGCCGGCGACCCCCGTCATCGAGACACGCCGACGAGCCCCGCCACGCCTCGCCGTCGCCGGAAAAGAACCGACGATCTGTCCTGCCCTAATCTTCCATAGAAAAATTCCCCGCTGCTGCCATTGCTAGGAGGAAGGCCCTGCCACCAAAGGGAAGTGAGGTAGGTCTTCGTTACCCATCTTACGACGTCGTCGCTATTTCTACGCATCTGTTTTCTTCGCCCCCTTCGAATAGAAACTTTTTTGTGTGGACAGATCACGTTTTGATCGATTTTTGACGGTGGAATTGATCTACATCTTGAGTCAAGATCATCACCACGTCCACACTTGATCCCAGCACCCTTGTTCATCATAAAACCCCATGAAAGCCCGTTAAAACATGCAAGAACACGTACAAACTGGTTTAATAAAACAACACCATAGGATTTGCATTCATCTACCCCATTGAATCTTGAGTAAAGTTTGTGCATGATGATTGATTGCTGTAAATTTTGTATGTGCGTGATCGTGAGTAGAAGAGTAAGCTCAAGAGACCATCTACGAGGAAATACAGCACCAAGACTTTGAGACGCTCGATCAACAAGAACCATGGGAGCAAGGCAAGTGCCCCTTGACCATATTCATCCCATGTTTTTAAACTATTTTGTTTGCAAAAACTCGTACGCTTGAGTCAACTTGATGGGACACCCTTTTATAGGAGTTTACTAGTTTTGTTATCCATCCTTGTCACCGGGAAAGTTGATGAGTCGGGTATGGTCTTTTTTCCTTTTTGCTTCGCTTAATCTACGGGATACGGGAAGCTGAAATAAAATATTTCTAGCTACTGCACTCATGTGAATAATGATGATGAGATCTTGATGATGTTAATGAGCATGGAATCGGGGAGATCTAGGCAAGCTTAGTTCGTGGATGTTGCTGAATGAGATGGTGGTTTACTTGCCGTAGATCTAAGGACCGGTTCATGCGAGAATATGCTAGGAAAACAGTGCCACCACAAGGACAAGTATGGGTGCGGCTTAGCTGATTAATTAGGTATGTTGCTAGCTTGTTACTGTGGATGACACGGGGAATGGGAGTCGAGGAGGACTACCCTGGGAACTGCATGGCACAAGAGGGGGCCCGTGGGTGGGAGAATGGTGATTCGAGCCTGCCGGTGAAACCTCAGTGAGTCCATACATCTAGTAACCCCTTTGTAAAGGCTATTTTGTGATCTCTTGGCCATACACCGACGGTTGTGTACTGGTATGATAGAGGTTCTGCAGTCACCGACGGGTGACGAAATCACAAACTTGTGGGTAAAGTGGTGCCACCTCTGCAGAGTGTAAAACTATCATGATAGCCGTGCTTCCGGTCACAAGCACCTGGCCAACTTCCATGATTAGAGGGAAAACTTGGGATGCTTATTCGGTATGGTTATGGTATGGTCATTGGGATTTGTTTTGGGACTGTTTTGAATAATGACAATGAGTTTAGTTTTGGTTATATGAATATGAGATGGATATGAATATTTCTGAGCATGAGATGAACTTGAGAAAGATTAATGGCTGGTTGAGACTTGATAAATGGTGAATTATGATGAAAGAATGTTGCTGATTAATTGGTTATATTGGGATTTAATTCATCTAGACTTAGTTGCTGTTTTTATCATGTTTGTGAAATAAAATTTGCTTGCTGCAATGAGCCCTTTTTATTTCCTACCTTGTTGAAAGCTACATACATACTTTTCCCGCACTTGCTGAGTACGACATGTACTCACCCTTGCATTATCACAAAAACATCAGAAACAGGAGAAGAGTACTTCGAAGACCATGTGGAGTACTAGGTGTGCGAACTACCGTCAACATGCCTGTGGAGTTGAAGATGGAGCCTGCTGCTATTTAGTTATTTCCGCTGTCGTTTAGAGACTTCCGCTGCAAGAATAAGTTAGAGATTCATGAGTGAGACAATGAGTTGATGTAATAAAGTACTTAAACACTATTTATTCGTGGTTATATTCTAAATTCAGTTTGTGGATTAAATGTGTATGTGTGATGAACATCCTGGGCACACATATGCATTAACTTGGTTCTGTTTTCGGAACCGGGTGTCACACACGTGCCCTTGGCCCAGGACCAAGCCTCCCCGCTGAGGTGAGGTCCGAAGCTGCCACGTTTATTCGAGCTCTGAACCTCCTCCCTGTAGACGAAGGCTCCGAAGCCTCCACATGTCCCACGATCCGTCATGGGCCATGGTTCGAAGAAGTCAAGAAGGTAGTGCACTGTCAGGCCATGCATTCAAGGCTCGCGCCTTTCCCAGACGCATGGCACAGGGTGCACGCCTCTGTCCTTCGCCCGTTCACCATTACGGTGACAATACAGGACGGCGATGTGTAACAGCGGCACAGTGCCGACTAGCAGAGCGAGAGGACGATGTGATAAGACAGCATCTTCATCATCACCTGCTGCCTAGTCAGAGGTGCTCAGCGCGTCAGGCGGCATGACTTAATTCCTCCGCCAACTGCTCTAGACATAGCTATAAAGACCCTAGGTCGTGTATAGGGTTGTGACAGCCTCGGGGCCACCTGTCAGGCCCCGGGCCACATTGTAACCACCCCGGCCTTAGACTATAAAAGGACCGAGGTGTCCACCTGACAGCGGGATGATGCTCAGTTCTAACTCACACTCATACGCAAGCAATACAACAATCACCCCTATGGACGTAGGGTTTTATGCTCCGGCGGCCTGAACCACGTAAATCCTTGTGTTCACCTTCTCCCTCAAGCTTGATCGCTCTAGGGATGTCAAGCCCCCAATCAAAGAACCACCGCGGGCTGCTCCAGTAACAGACTAGGGGAAGTGTCGTTGCAACACTTCGTCATTTGGCATGCCAAGTAGGGGGCTTTTCACGCTCTCTAGGCGACCAAGCTTTACCACCATGGTGAACATCACCTCTCTTGGTGAGACTTCTCGCCCCACTCGCCGTTGTATCCAGGCAGGAGACGACGAGGCCACCTCCCGCTCCAGGGCGGGCAGGTCTGGCCAGGCCGACGACCAGACAGTTGGCATGACTAGGGTGCCCTCGGCGCCCAGGTCTGGCTGGGTCAGCGTGCCCTCAGCGCCCACGGTGCCAACGGCCGCTACTTCACGGTGGCCCTCTACCCCGACGGTGGCGACAATGCCACCACATCCAAGCCCAGAGATCGTGTTGGCACCTGCACGTGCCCTACTCCACAATCCTCCAGGCGAGGGCGCTACTCCAGAGGCGACAGAGCAATGGCGACACGGCTTCGACCGCTTCGTCGCCGCCGCCATGAACATGCCCACCTACAGATGGCAGCGGGCTGAGCCCTCGCAAGCCTAGTCGTGTACGCCGACAATGGGCCGTGGAACTTCTGCTACGCAGGTGACGACCCAGACAGGTCACGGACGACCTCAGGGTCGATCTAAACCGTCGCCAAATGAGTGAAGATGGACAGAGTCTCCACGTGATATACGGAGGCTCCTCTAACATCTCGTCCCGGTGAGCTGTCAAGACCCTGCGTCGAGCGGTGGCAGCAGCTGCTCCAGCTCCCGGGCCGGCGCCACACCGCAAGTGGATGGAGACACTGATCATCTTCAGTGCCTCCGACTGCCCCAAGAACATTGCAGGCGCTAGGCAGCTGCCGCTCCTCGTCGCCCCGAGCATCGCCAACATGAAGCTCTACCACGTGCCAAGAAGCTACAACTCTCCATATCCTAGCTCACCCCTTTGCGTCCTTTCTCAGGGGTGGCCAGGACCCAATCTACCCGTGCGGTAGCATCTCCCTCCCAGTGACATTTGGGATGCCTTAGAGCTACCGCATGGAGAGTGTGACACCTGGTTCCGAAAAATGAACCAAATGAATGCATATGTGTGCCCAGGATGTTCATCACACATACACATGTATTCCACAAACCGAATTCAGAATATAACCATAAATAAATAGTTTTTAAGTACTTTATACAATGACTCAATCTCTCACTCATGAATATCTAACTTATTCTTGCAGCGGAAGACTCTAAACGACAGCGGAAAATGGCTAAAACAGCAGGCTCCAACTTCAACTCCACAGGCATGTTGACGGTAGTGCGCATGCCTAGTACTCCACATGTTCCTCAAAATATTCTTCTCCTGTAGCTGATGTATATGTGGGAATGCAAGGGTGAGTACATGTCGTACTCAGCAAGTGCAGGAAAAGTATGACATGTAGCTTACAACAAGGTAGGAAATAAGAAGGCTCATTGCAACAAGCAAATTTTATTTCACAAACATGGTAAAAACATCAACTATTTCTAGGTGAGTTTAATCCCATCACAACCAAGTATTTCATCAACATTCTTTGATCATAATTCACCGCTTATCAAGTCTCAACCAGCCAACAATCTTTCTCAAATTCATCTCATACTCATAAATATTCATAACCATCTCATATTCATATAACCGAAACCAAACTCATTTTCATGACTCAAAACAGTCCCAAAACCAATCCCAATGACCATACCATAACCATCCCAAGTTTAGCCTCTAATCATGGAAGTTGGCCAGGTGCTTATGGCCGGAAGCATGGCTATCATGATAGTTTTACACTCTGCAGAGGTGGCACCACTTTACCCACAAGTTTGTGATTTTGTCACCCGTCGGCAACTAGAAAGAACCTCCATTATACCAGTACACAACCGTCGGTGTATGGCCAAGAGATCACAAAATAACCTTTACAAAGGGGCTACTAGGATGTACAGACCCACTGAGGTTTCACCGGCAGGCTCGAATCTCCATTCTCCCACCCACGGGCCCCCTCTTGTGCCATGCAGTTTCCAGGGCCGTCCTCCTCGACTCACATTCCCCGCACCATCCAACAGTCCATAAAAAGCTAGAAACACACCTAATTAGTCAGCTAAGCCGCATCCATATTTGGCCTTGTGGTGGCACTGTTTTCCTGGCATGTGCTCACATGAACCGGTCCTTAGATCTACGGCAAGTAAACCACCATCTCATTCAGCAACATCCACGAACCAAGCTTGCCTAGATCTCCCCGATTCCATGATTATTAACAACATCAAGTTCTCATCATTATTATTTATATGAGTGTAGTAGCTAACCATGTTTCAATTCAGCATTCCGTATCCTGTAAATTAAGCGAAGCAAAAAGGAAAAATGACCATGCCAGACCCATTAACTTTCCCGGCGACAAGGATGGTTAACAAAACTAGTAAACTCCTATAAAAAGGGTGTCCCATCAAGTTGACTCATGCATATGGGTTTTCGCAAGCAAAACAGTTTCAAAACATGGGATGGATATGATCAAGGGGCACTTGCCTTGCTCCCGTGGGTCGTGTTGCTCAAGTGTCTCGAAGTATTGATGCTGTAGTTCCTCGTAGACGGCCTCTTGAGCTTGTCCTTATACTCACGACCTTGCACATACAAAATTTACAGCAATCAATCATCATGCACAAACTTTACTCAAGATGCAATGGGGTAGATGAATGCAAATCCTATAGTGCAGTTTTATAAAACCAGTTTGTACGTGTTCTTGCATGTTTTAATGAGCTTTCATGGCGTTTTATGATGAACAAGGGTGTAGGGATCAAGTGTGGACGTGGTGATGATCTTGACACAAGATCTAGATCAATTAATCCGTAAAAAATCGATCAAAACATGATCTGTCCATACAAAAAAGTTTCTGTTCGAAGGGGGCGAAGAAAACAGATGCATAGAAACAGCGGCGACGTCGTAAGATGGGTAACTAAGATCTACCTCACCTCCTCCTTGTGGCAGAGCCTTCCTCCTAGCAACGGCAGCAGCGGGGGATTTTTCTGTGGGGAATTATGGTAGGGCAGATCGTCGGGCTTCTTCTCCGGCGATGGCGAGGCGTGACGGGGCTCGACGGCGGGGCTCGTCGGCGGGGCTCTCTGGCGGGGCTTGACGGCGGCCAAACTCCGGCAAGGGTGGGGGCAACTCGGCGAGTTGGGGGGGGGCAGGGGCAACTCGGCAAGTTTGGGGGGGGGGCGGAGGGTGCTGCGGCCAAAGGTGTAGGGGGGAGGGGCTGGGGGTTGTATTTATAAGGGGGAAAAAGAAGAGTCCTAGCAAGATGGGACTCATCCCAAAGAGTCCTAGGGTTTTCCCCCCTCTAGGGCTGCGGCCAATTTGGCCAATTTGGGGGAAAATTCCCCGCCCCCCCTCAAGGCTGCGGCCAATTTGGGGGCAAATTCCCCCCTTTGGGGAATTTGGGGAAAATTTGGAATTTTGGGAAAATTTGAAATGGCTCAAATCAGCTATCTTATTTCCATTTCTCTCCATTTCTATGTTTCTTTCTCCATTTCTATATTCCCTTCTCCATTTCTATATTCCTTTCTCCATTTCTATGGTTCTTTCTCCATTTGTATGGTTCTTTCTCCACTTCTACTTCTTTTTGAATGCTTCTCTACATGAAAAATGTATGCAATGGATGGTAGTGAAATTGAGGGTGTTACAGAGAGCGTCGTCTTCGACGTTGTGGAGGTCAGCCTCCCCTTCAATGCCATCATTGGCAGGCCTGCCTTGTACCGATTAGTAGTAGCCCACTACGGTTACTTGGTCTTGAAGATGCCGACCCCGGCAGGCATCCTCAAGATCCGAAGATACCGCACTGCAGCCATCTTAGCGCTGGAGAAGGTCCAGGCATTGGCAGCGGCGCAGGAGGCTGCTTCCAGTCATGCAGAAGCTAGCCGACCGCCTCCAAGCACACGTCAGCAAGGGATGACATTTGCATCCCTTGTGTAGCCCTCAAACAGTGAGGACGTCTCTATCAAGTTCATCCAGGTCGGCTCCAATGTCGCGCAGACCACCCGAATCGCCGGGGGCCTGGGTGAAAAATAGGAAGATGCACTCGTCACCTTCCTCCGGGCCAACGTCAATGTGTTTGCATGGCAACCGTCGGAGATGCTCGGGATCCCTAGGGAGCTAATAGAGCACCATCTGAAGATCTACTTTTACGCCAGGCCGGTCCAACAGAAGCCTCGGAAGGAATCCATCGAGCGGCAAGACTTCATCCATGAAGAAATCAAGAAGCTACTCGATGCCAGCTTCTTCCGAGAGGTCCACCATCCACGATTGTTGGCCAACCCTGTTGTCGTCCCCAAGGCTGGCGGGAAGCTTCGGATGTGCATCAACTACACCACCCTCAATAAGGCATGACCAAAGGATCCATTCCCTCTCCCCCGTATAGACCAAATAGGGGATTCTACATCTGGCTGTGACCTACTGTGTTTCCTAGATGCTTACTCAGGTTTCCACCAAATACCTATGTCTAGGGAAAATGAAGAGCATACTGCCTTTATCACAGTAGATGGTCTATACTATTATGTATCCATGCCTTATGGTCTTAAGAATGCTCTTCCCACCTTTGTACATGTGATGCACAAAACATTCAGGAACCTCATTCGTGACCTAGTAGAGGTGTATGTTGATGACATTGTAGTAAAGGTTAAGTCGCAAGTATCTCTGCTTGACAACCTGGCCCTAGTCTTCGACAGACTGCGTTCGACACGCCCGAAGTGGAACCCAGACTAATGTGTCTTTGTGGTATCTGCCGGGAAGCTACTTGGTTTATTGGTCTCAAACCGAGGAATTGAGGCTAACCCAGAGAAGATTAAGGCAATAAAACTGATGCGGCCACCTGCTCGCATCAAGGATGTACAGAAGCTTATCGGATGCTTGGCTGCGCTCAGTCAGTTTATCTCTAGATTAGCTGAGCAGGCTCTTCCATTTTTCAAGCTTCTGTGCAAATCTGGCTCATTCGTATGGACCGAGGAGGCAGGTGAGGCGTTCCAGGAGATGAAGAAGTTCCTCACAACGTTGCCGATCATGGTGGCCCCGGAACAAGGCGAGCCTCTTCTCCTCTACATCTCTGCAACAACAGAGGTCGTGAGCATGGTCCTGGTGAGGTCCATGAACCTTAAGTCCTAGATGAGGACCCTGCTGCCGTTGGTCCAGAGTTCCAGAACTCGGACTCAGCAGGAGACCCAAGGGACGGGGAAATAGTCAGGTCCCGGCCAGCCGGACCTGATGATCAATGCATATCCGGGTCCGAGCTCCCAGAATGTAGTCCCCGACCCGGGGGCTCGGGGGACCTGAGTCCCGGACCCCCCAAGAAGAGATAGTCGGGTCCCAGCAAGCTGGACTTGTTGACCAAAACACACCTGGGTCCCAGCTCCCAGGGTGTAGTCCTGGACCCGTGGGCCGGGGCCCCCCGAGTCCCGGACCTCTGCAAGAGGACGCACCGGACCCCTCCGGAAGGGTCCGGACTATCCTGTGTCTGGTCTACTTCATCAGCGAGGTCCTCCATGATGCCAAGACAAGATATCAGGAGGTGCACAAACTGCTCTCCCCAGTCCTCGTTGCATCATGGAAGCTGCGCCACTACTTCCAAGCTGACAAGGTCTCGGTGGTCACTTCAGTACCCACTGAGGAACATCCTCCACAGCCCCAACGCAACTGGGAACATAGCCAAATGGGCTGCGTAGCTGGCGGAGTTCGAACTAGACTTCATACCGCGCCATGCGGTGAAGCGCCAGGTGCTAGCTGACTTTGTGGCAGAGTGGACACCGCCACCGTGCCACCCTGGGGGCCAAGACACCGGTGAACATGAGCCCAGAGCTCTGGTCTTTACTAGGCCTCATTGGACTCTCTTCTTCGACGGCTCCTCGTGCAAGCAAGGTGCTGGAATGGGGGTTCTGCTCCTCACACCAACCGGCGAGCGGTTCAAGTACATGGTGCGACTTGACTTCAAGGCAACCAACAACATGGCAGAGTATGAAGCCCTCATCTTTGGGTTGAAGACCGCGCTGTCCCTCGACATCCAACAGTTCTTGGTCAAGGGTGACTCTCAGTTGATCATCAAAAAAGTCAAGGGATAGTGCTGTTGCAACGACCCTCAGCTTGCAGCCTATCTCCTCCAAGTACAGAAGTCGGAGAAGGACTTCTTATCCTTGGATTTGTGCCATGTTCCCTGCGCCAACAACACAATAGCCAATGACTTGTCAACGAAGGCTTCCACCTGGGCTCAGGTGCCTAAGGGGGTCTTTGAAAAGAAGTTGCTGTGACCTACTGCCTGGCCAGCCGAACCAGGCAAAGGGGACGAGATCAGCACCTCGAAGCTGGCGGTCTCGACAACCCTGCTACCATGGTGCCCACCAACGATCGTAAGCGTCACTGGGGACAACGTCCAACCCGACGCTCAAGATCCAAGTGCTCAAGTAGGTCCCAACGCATGGATCACGAAGATCCGGGACTACTTGAAAGATAATATCCTTCCCGATGAACGTGTATCCGCTGAACGGACCGCTCGGTTGGCTAAGAGATACGCGCTGGTAGAAGGGGATCTCTACCGGCGTGGCGCTAATGGCGTCATATTGCGGTGCATAACCCGGGAGGAGGGCTGCGACTTGCTCGCAGAGATCCATGAAAGCGAGTGTGGGAACCATGCATCTTCTCGCACGCTGGTCGGTAAAGCCTTCCGACATGGCTCTACTGAACGACTGCTCTCCAGGATGCCGTCGACCTGGTTAAGAGATGCAAGGCATGCCAGTTCCATTCCAAGCAGATCCACATTCCGGCGCAGACGCTGCAGATGATCCCACCCTCATGGCCCTTCGCTCTGTGGGGGCTGGACATCCTGGGGCCATTACCCAGACCCGTCGAAGGGTACAGGCACCTCTACGTCACAGTAGACAAGTTCACCAAGTGGCTAGAAGCTGCCCCTGTAGTAACAATCAACAAGCAGTCAGCAGTCAAGTTCATCAAGTCAATCATCTGCTGGTTCAGGGTCCCGAAGAGAATCATCAATGACAACAGGACTCAGTTCACCAGTGCAGTGTTCTAAGACTACTGCAAAGACCTCGATCCAAGTTTCTTACACTTCTATTGCTCACCGAGAGAGCAACGGTCAAGTAGAGAGAGCAAACATCGAGATACTCAGGGGACTCAAGACGCGCACCTACGACAAGAAGCATGGTGCCAATTGCGTAGAAGAGTTTCAGTGTGCACTGTGGGCTAGCCGGACATCCCTCAGTCGTGCGACAGGGGAAACACCCTTCTTCCATGTGTATCGAGCTGAGGCCGTCCTCCCCCCAGAAATCACCATGGTCTCATCCCGTGTCCAAGCGTACGACGAAGCCACATAGGACCAGCTCCGGCGTGAATATATCGACCTTGTTGATGAGCAAAGGTGGCAAGCAGCCGCTCAAAACGCATGGTACCACCAAGCGCTCTGGCGTTATCAGCAGCGGTTCGTGCAGAGTAGACAGCTCGAGGTGGGCGACCTAGTGCTTCGACAAATACTTTCTCGAGAAGGGGGGGAACAAACTCTCCTCCAGCTGGGAGGGTCCCTTCCGAGTGACACAAGTATGCTGCCCCGGGTGCGTCCTCCTAGCCATTGAGGATGGGGTACCTCTACCCAATCCACGGAACATAGAACACCTCTGTTAGTTCTATCCTTAGCGCAACGATAGGTTTCTTTTTTCTCTATAAGGGTGTCATAGAGTCTAGGAGCAGCGCTTAGAACAGCTAAACTTCGGAGGAGTCCTGCTACTCCTGTCATCCGGAGTGGGTCGCTGTCTTCTTGTACGACCTGTTTCCTCCTATGAATAAAGCCTAATATTAGAAAAAATTGTCTTACCCTACGTACTCCCTCTCGTTACAGTTGGTGCTCACTCATGAATATCAACTGTAAATGGCATGTCCGGAGCTTGTCCTACATACTTGTCCTAGGTCCTGTGGCGCTGGAAGGTCTCCTCGCTGAAAGGTTAACGCCCACGGGAGGTCCTGGGCACACAGCCTGCTTAGCCTAGTTCCGTACCCTAAGTCTGCCGCACTGCCTCCCCTACGCAACAACTGAGTACTTGGGGGCCGGAAACTACACACCTAAGGGCAAAGGAGTAACCAGACCCCGGACATCGCCCCTTTCTTTTTCGTGCTTTCTTTCCATACTGCTCTGGCCGTGTAGCTGGTCACTTTTTCCTGTGCTCATCCATAGTAGGAGCTGTGCTATCCTTCTGCAGGCGGGTCCACTTGAGGTACTTGTGGTTTACCCAGGGTCCTTTGGTTGTCTCATTGCTCGGGGGCCCTATGGCGCCGAATGGTCCCTCCCATGAAAGGCTAACGCTAGCGGGAGGTCCAGGGTGTGTAGCCTTCTTAGTCTGGTTCCGTACCCTAAGCGTGCACACTCTGCCTCTCCAGTGCTACAACTAAGTACCGGGGAGCCGGACGGCTCATACTAGTGAGCAAGGTCCTGACTATAACCCGAATGCTCTCACATCGAATTACCCAAGCCCCGTAGCTCGGCTAAGGACCGTAAGCCACAGAAAAACTAAAAACAGGAAAGAGTGGCCAGAGAGCATGACTACTCTTGTTCCTCTGCCATGTCTGCAGGTACGAACAGGTCCTTGGCATCCCGGACCTGCCAGGAGGTCCAATGCTGACGTGTTGCCTCAGCCAGTCTGCTTGGTAGGTGCGCCCCAACTCAAGGGCCACACCTACCAGGGGGCCATCACGGTGAACCACGCAGACAGGACATCGGACCACTGCAGCGGCAAGTGGAGAACTCGGAGCATCAGCTACAACAAGTTGAAGACATTGGCCGAGGCTCCCTTGGGTCCTTGTGTTGCCAAGGATCCGAGAGGTCGAGTTAGCCACACCGCCAGAGCGCTCCGGGTCCTTACGCTGTTAAGGAACCAGAGGAACAAGCTCGGGACATCGACAAAGTACTATCCACCTTGGCTAAGTCATTCCAGGCCTTTGCACTACCAAGGGTCCGATGTCTACATCAACAACTCAAGACACACAGACTTTAAACAAAAAAGTCTTTATTCAAGGCAGAACTCTGGCATACAGAGGAGGATACAAGGCGAGCGGCAGACCCAGAAGCTACCCGCGCTGGAACCTAGCAGCTACAAGTCGGGCGACCTCCTCCACGGCAAACATGGCCGCCTCCGACAGCTCTCTGACGTGGCCCTGCGCCACAGGTTCCAGGGAGATGTTGGGGTTGAAGCTCCGAAGGCGTGAGAGTACATGCTCTGCCACCTGTTGGGAGAGCCTTGCCTTCTGTCTGCAGCTGCTCCCCCACAACATTCTCCAGCGCCGGGAGCTTGAGTCCGCCCGAGTCCAGGGTAGGGAGCACTTGGCTCACCTCCTGCACAGGACTGCCAGAGCGCAGAGGGCTGAAGCCAAATGGCTCCAGTGCCGTCTCTGCATGGCCAAGGAAGTCCTAGAGCTTCTCTGCCTCAGCGGTACGAGAAGCCCAGAGTTTCTCAACCAACTTGGTGGTGGAAGCCAGCTCCCCCACAAAGTCCCTGCTTGCCAGCTCTTGCTCCCGGGCAGCCAACTCCTGCTCCTTGGTGGCAATCCACGCAGCCCGCTCGTCCAGGTCAGATTCCCTGGTTGCGGTGGCGAGCTCCCGGTAGTAGACGCCCTGAAGCCGCCTCTTTAGGTGCTCCTGCTCCTCCTCGTGAGTGGCCCGGCGATCGGAAAACCCCCTCTCCTTGGCCTTCGCCTCCTTCTCCCACCGAAGAAGCGTCTCCCGAAGCTCGGAAGAGCTGCAAGACATGTATCGACGGAGGCATGGAGGTCCTTGGCCTCAGCCAGGAGGCTCACAGACCTCTTGTTGAGCTCAGAGACAACTGCCTCCTTCTCTTCGAGGACCTCCTCCCTCACCTCCAGCTGCTCCTCCCACGCCTGCGCCTTCTCCCTGGCAGACTGGACTCGCACCTTCAACAGGTTGTCCCAGTCTTGGAGGCGCTCTCGCTCGAACCTCAGTTCGGCCCACTCCTGCTCGAGTACCTCCTGCATCTGGTCCAGACTCGAGCGGGCTGCTCGCACGGCCCTGGAGAGCGGGACGGCCTTCAGCATAGGCAGGCGAGGAACGACCTCAACCCCTCTGGCTCTTCGTCTTTCGGTGGGGCTACCACCACGGCAACCTGCAGAAGAGAAGGAGGACGACCAGCGACTCGCCCCGCAGCAGCTTCGCTGCTAACAGAGGCGTCCGCGCCCGCCAGTTGGGTGGCCTTTGGGGCCCGGGTGTCGACATCCGGAGCCGCTCCAGGCACAGGCTCAGGCACTGCCACCGGCGTTGGAGCTTCGGTGGAAAAGGAGCTATGTCTCCTGGACTGCTGCTGCGGAGGAGGAGTTCTCTGTGGAGAAGCCCTGCAAAAAGGAGCATCAAGAATCAATCACACAATCCAGCGGCTCAGTATGCAACCTAACCTAAGAGGTTGAGCCGTACCTTGAGGCTTGGAAGTTCCACGACGAGCGGAGTTTCTTGCACGGGGGACCAGAATTACTCGCCCCCGCCAGCCCTTGGGTTGGAGGTGTTTCCGCCCTCGGCACCTAAGAAGGCTTCTCCGCTGCAGGCGGTGCAACGGCAGTCTTCCCCGCCACTACCCTCGACGCCGAAGACGGGCCCTGTGATGGGGCCGACGACGCCCAGGAGCCTTCGTCGCCGCCGACATTGCTTCAGGAGTCTTCCCTGTCGATGGATTCCGAGCTGGTGACGTACCAGAGGACTTCTTCTGCATTGAAGGCACGCCAGGAGACTTCCTCGATGCTGAAGCTGCACCAAGCGTCCTCCCCATGCCTGCCAGGGCTGCTCCGGCAGCGGCAGCTCCAGAGCTGCCAGCGGCACCGGTCGCCGAGCCCGGTGCGGGATCACGGGAAGCCTGTGGACCCCCCGCCTGGGGGCCCGAGACGGAGCTCCCGTCGGAGCGGACCAGCCTCCTCTTCGGTGCCCTGATTGACTGTGGCATCCTTAGGTGGCGAGTGGGGGCGCCGTATGGTCGTGAGACCACCTCCCGACACCTTCTCCTTCCCCTTGTTACGGGGAGGGACCGGCGCAGGTGTCGGTTGGTCACTGGCACCACTTCCTCCGCTGATCTCGACACCCCACGAAGCGTCGCCAACCTACCACACTGCGACATCGATGTCGTCCAGTGTTGGCATCTCCTTCAACAGCCTCGACTGTGCCTGCTGGTTAAGGCAGACAGGCTGGCAGCTCGCTGGCAGGGTGATGGAGTCGTCGCTGATCGGGTTGCAGGAGAGATTCTGCAGAATCGTGCTCAACATCTCCAGATTCGGTGATGACCCAGCTCCGCACACCAACCGGGTAATGTTGCCCTCCCTAGTGTACAGCCAGGAAGGCCGGATGCGCTTCTGGAGAGGAGCAATTAAGCGAGACAGGAAGTCAGCCAGGACCATTAATGATGTCAGGCCTTCCTCCACCAGGTACTTGATCCTCTCCAGCATCGGTGTGTAGGCATCCTGCAGGTTGGGACCTCGTCCTCGATGGCCTCCGCGGTGACCGGGGGACCACCCGGCAGCTCCAAGCGGTCGTGGACGTCGGTCTGGGGAATCACCCAATCCTCCCTCCAGTGCTCCCACATCCTGGGAGAGAAGGGCGCGATGTACGGCATGGAGTTCCTCCCTCGGTGCTGGAAGTAGTAGGCCCCCAGGTGGCCTGTGCTTCTCCCCGAGGCCCTCAAGAAGAAGAACACCCTGAAGAGCCGTACCAAAGGCCGCATGCACACGAACTTCTCACAAAAGTGGACGAAGACAGCCACAAGTGTGAGGGCGTGCGGCGTGAGGTGCTGGAGCTGGAGCCCATACACCTCCAGCAGGGTGAGGAGAAAGGACGACGCCGGGAGCGCGAACCCGGACAGTACGTACGAGGTGAAGAGTACCACCTCGCCAGGCTGCATGTTGGTCAGCGGGACTCTCCCGCGATGGATCTTTCCGTCGAACGCGGCTGACTGTCAGCCGAGCAGGCGCCTCACGCGCCCAAGATCATTGTCGATGCGAAGCCGGGAAGGAGGCCAGAAGCCATGGCGGCAAAAGAAGGTTGAGAGCACTGTGGAGCGGAGGCTTCGAGCATGAAAGTGGAAGGCAAAGTGTAGGATCGAAGATCACGTAAAAATCTACCAGAGGGGGGGGGTGAATTGTAGATTTAAACTTTTTGCGGAAGCAACAAAAACCCCCTCGGCAGAAAATCAATTTGTTAAAGAAACCGTGTATGCGACTGATCTAAATGTGTTCAACCATGACAAAAGTGGTATATATTATAGAGAATCAAGTCACGAAGACACAACAACAAGAATCATGGAAATCAGTTAAGAAAAACTCAAGTTATGATCGAAAGATCAAACGAGGGTCAATCTGTTCTACTCGAGTAAAAACCAGATCTGAAACACTGCAAAGAAACTCATGTATATCAGAAAATAGAAATCCAATGACCATGAAATTTTCACAGATGATATATAATCAAGTTGTGAAGACAATCCAAAAAGAATCACGTCAATTGGATCTGTAAAACTCGAGTTAAGTGATCAAAACACTCAAGCACTGTCGTGCTGTCCAGAAACTCGTCGAGAAAGACTTGACAAAAACAAGTCGAACGAACAAGGCACAAAAGCTCCTCTAAATTACGAATTTTATTTATCAAAACATAATAGGAACTGCCCAAGGTCATCTTCCCACGAGCTCTGGCCTCCCTTGCTTATATAACCAGCCCGAAAGCCAACCCAACTAAAACTAGGACTCTAATCCTACTCAGTTTCTGAATCGAAACTTTCCATAACTGCTCAAGACTCTTCTATACGCAGATAGAAGCAATCTTAAGACTTCCAAACACCTTAGGAACATATCCTACATTTCTAAAACAACTCAACTTCGTGTCCCACACGAAATCCTATCATAACCAACTCAAATCTTTCCATATTTGAGCCATAACCGACTCAGCCGCAGCCTGAGTCCATAATCCAGCCGGTTGGACCTTTCTTACCAATTCTTTACGTCCACATCTCTTCATCACGCCTTGCAACCATGTTGCCACGTCCATGCACTCCTTGCACACGTGCAAACACCTTCCAACGACGTCCATGATACCTTCATATGCATTGTTCTTGATCCAAACATGCTGCGCGACCTCCCGATCAACTCAACCACAATTCCTCCCAAACTTCGTTGTTGAACCTCATATTCTCGCTAAGACTAGTTCAATGGATCCCGTCACCGGCCATATATTGAACTCAAGCAACACCTGCACATGAATAAACAGCCAATACTTTCGAGCACAAGTCCGCGACTTGACTCACGTTAGTTTCAAAAACCACAACACCTTACGTGAACACCTCACGTGCAATGTGTGATCAATTTCTCCCCCTTTGACAATGTATTCAGCAAGGTTCAAAAGAGAAATTTTAATTGTTATGAGCATATTTATAACATATACATATAAAACAAATCTCATCCAAGCCATACTATCAAGTAACTTACACTATCACATCAATGAGATACATAAAGTAGTGTAAGCCATGCTAGAGAAAAAGTGTAATTTTCAATTTAAGCAAGTCATGATCTCACAAACTTAACTATGTCAAGACCTAGAATCATGACACTTGTTGCTGCACTTTAATTATTTTTTAAAGCACAAATTAAGATCATATGACATTTGCAAGAGATTATATGCCGCATCAGCCTTATTCTAACCATCTAAGCCAAGTCTATGTCATTTGACAATCAGAAGCTTAAGACATGGTTTTAGTCATACACAACTTCTTCCAAGTTCATATCTAAGTGCAATGATAAGCCATCTCGAAAGAAGAGGTCCGATGTATGCATATTCTCTTGATCTTTTTCTCATTTTTTCATTTGAACATAAAAGCTCAACATGTGAATAGTTGATTGATTATTTTTTTCATCATTAAAAGCACTTGTGAGCATGCAACAAGTTTAAAATAGCAAGAAAGTTCGATCATGACCAGGTTTAGTGTAAATAATTATTCCAATTACTAGTCATGGCAAACCTACAAAATGTATAACATGAGTAATGTAGTAAGAACTTTCAGCATATAAAAGGAATCACAAAGTCATATATGTATGAAATACTATGCTCATATTATTTTAAATTCAGATTCACACATAGACTTCCCAAGTTTCAAAACTCCCCTTCAATTTAAGCCATGAGGATGCATAACCCTTATTTCACTACGAATGAAACAGAAACGAGTGAAATCCAAAGGTTTTGTAAAAAGGTCAGCCAATTGTTGCTCAGTATCTACATGCTGAAGCACAATGTTTCCTTTTTCAACATTATCACGGAGAAAGTGACACAAAATGTCAATGTGATTTGTTCTCGAATGTTGCACGGGGTTTTTAGCAATGCAAATGGCACTAGTGTTATCACAAAATAGTGGAACACTATCTAGATCAACCCCATAGTCCTTAAGTGTTTGAACAATCCAAATAATTTGTGAGCAAGCGCTAGCAGCAGCTACATATTCAGATTCAACTGTGGATTGTGCAACTGAATTTTGTGTTCTAGAGGACCAAGCAACAAGTGAATTACCAAGAAAATGATAAGCACCCGAAGTACTTTTCCTATCAATTCTACAACCCCCAAAATCAGCATCCGAAAAAGCTTTCAAAGTAACAGTTGAAGAAGATGGAAGAAAAGTCCCAAATTCTTGAGTTCCATGTAAGTATCTGAGAATTCTTTTGATGGCATGGTGATGTGATGCACGTGGGGAAGCTGGAAATCATGCACAAAGACATACGCTGAATTGTATGTCCGATCTTGATGTCGGGAGGTACAAAAGTGATCCAATCATACTTCTATATTCTTTTAGATCCACGGATTCACCATCTTCATCAAGTTTAAGTGTCGTTGCTGTACCCGTTGGTGTCCGAAGAAACTTGCTTTTGTCCATGTTGAAGCACTTAAGAAGGTCTCTTGTATACTTTGTTTGATGCACAAAAGTACCCTACTTGGTTTGCTTGATTTGCAGCCCCCAAAAGTATGAGTTCTCCCATCATACTCATCTCAAATTTTGAACTCATCATAGCTGAAAACTTAGACACAAGATCATGAGAAGCACAACCAAAGATAATATCATCCACATACACTTGAACAAATAATGATTCATTGCCATGCTTAAGCACAAAAAGAGTTTTATCAACCTTACCCATGGTAAACCCCTTTTCAAGTAAGAATGTTTTTAACCTATCATACCATGCTCTAGGGGCTTGTTTAAGACCATACAAGGCTTTGGACAGTTTGTAAACATGATTAGAAAAATTTGGATTTTCAAAACCCGGTGGTTGCTTGACATAAACCTCCTCATCTATGTAGTCATTAAGAAAAGCACTTTTAACATCCATTTGATATAACTTGAAACCATTAGATGCAGCAAATGCTAACAAAATTCTTATTGCTTCTAATCTAGCAACAGGAGCAAAAGTTTCATCAAAATCTAGTCCTTCAACTTGTGTGAAACCTTCAGCAACCAACCTAGCCTTATTCCTAATCACAACCCCATCCTCACTTTGTTTATTTTTAAACACTCATTTAGTTCCGATTAGAGTGTGACCTTGAGGTGGAGGTACAAGTTTCCAAACATTATTTCTTTCAAAATTTTCTAACTCTTCTTGCATGGCAACAATCAAAGATTCATTAGTGAGTGCGTGTGATATATCTTTGGGTTCAAAAGAAGCAACAAATGCAGAATGAGCATGAGAATTTGGATCACAAAACCTGGACCGTGTGACTCGTTCATGCAAGATTCCAATCATTTGTTGTGGAGGATGACTTTTGAGGACCCAGAGGGGAGTAGACAATTCACAAGCTCCTTATTCTTAATGTTCATCACAAATTGAAGAACTTGTGACTTGAGGACGATCTGGACCAGCAATGGTGGTCATCGGTGCTGGTTGTGAATAAAAATCAGGAGCTAGAACAATGTCATTAGCTCCTGAATTTTCGGGCAGCAACATCACTTCTTCATCTTCTTTGATGAAAATATTCTTCCCCTGCGGATAGGGGTCTGGTCCTGCAATATTAGAGCTAGTAACTGGGCTAGCTTCATCAAAAGAAACCTCACAAGTCTCCATAATTTTATTAGTGTCATGTAAAAGCACATGGTAGCCTCTAGTATGAGATGGGTAACCAAGAAACATGCCATCAACGGATCTAGGTTCAAATTTATCAAGATTACCATGTTTCTTAACAAAGCATTTGCAACCAAAGACCCGAAAGTGTGTGACACTAGGACTATGTCCAAACAGAAGTTCATATGGTGTTTTACCTAGCTTAGCATGCAAGAAAACACGATTTGAGATATAACAAGCAGTTGCAATTGCATCAGCCCAAAAATTTCTAGGAGTTTGATATTCATCAAGCATAGTCCTAGCCATCTCAACTAAGGTTCTGTTCTTTCTCTCTACAACACCGTTTTGTTGAGGTACATATTGGTGAAGAAAATTGATGATCTATTCCATTTTCAGCACAAAAGTGATCAAATGATTGATTTTTAAATTCGGTTCCGTTATCACTTCTAATTGCTTTTAAAGATCCTGGGTGATCAATTGATAATCTAAGAAATAAGGTTCTAAAGTGACTAAAAGTTTCATTCTTAGATACCATAAAATAAACCCAAGAGTATCTAGAATAGTCATCAACAATCACAAGAACATACCATTTAGCTCCGAAGGATTGAACACGTGAAGGTCCTACGGTGTCAAGGTGCAAAAGTTGACCCGGTTCAGTTATCATGGTCATTGTGAGAGGAGAATGTGAACCTACAACCATCTTAGCATGTCTACAAGAAGAGCACACAATTTCTTTATCCCCTTTAAGCTTAGGCAACCCACGTATGCGATCAAGAGTACTAACACATGTGAGATGATCAAAGCCTACATGACCAAGTCTACGATGCCAAAAATCTAGGTCTTTTGAATCATTAGCAACTAGACATCTATGCTTAGAGGATGACATATCAAAATCAGCTTTAAAAACTCTTCCAATCCGAGACATATTAAAAATAAGCTCACTATTTGAATCTACAACCTTGCAACAATTTTTACTAAAAATAATTTCCAGATTTTCATCTAGCAATTGTGAAGCAGAAAGCAAGTTGTATTTCAAATTTTTAACAAGTGCCACATCTTTTAAAGTGTAGTGATTATTTACTCTAACCGAACCCTTAGCAATTATAGGAGTTGAAGAATTATCGGCAAAACTAACATTTTCTACATGTGACACAAAAGAGGGAGGAGAACCATTCCTTGTTACTGGTCATGTGGCATGAGCATCCTGAATCCACAATCCAAATGTTCTCCTTCCCCAAGCGTGTAACCTACATAGAAGTACAATACGTCGATGACTCAATACTAGGTTTAGTCAAAAGGCATTTAGGAATCCAGTACTGAGTCACACGACGTGCAGCAGAAGTAACATGCAAAGGCTGAGATAAAAAAGCAGGTTTATGAGCCAAAGCTTGAGGATTTTTGTACCCAACTACTGACCTACGAGGTGTTACATGAGTAGCACTAAAAACAGTAGGTCCAGAAGCAAACTTTGCATGTTTTTGACTCATTACAGCAGGTTGCATATTCCTAACATTCGGTTCAGCACACGCAACAGGTTTTGCACAGTTGTTATGTGATCTAGCAATCATTTTTTCCTTTTTTTGTTGCTTAGCTAGTCTATAACAAAAATCTATGACATGACCATCTCTACCACAGTAGGTACAATGAAATTTAACTTTATGTTCATGTCTAGATGAGCAGACAACATGTTTATTTGAAACCGAATGAGACAACACTCCCGCAGATTTAAAAACCACTTCTTTTTGTTTAGGAACTGTTTTAATCAAACCACTTCCTAATGACTTTACAATTTTAGGTGGATGTGCTTTAGCATGAGCATGGGAATCAAAACCTAAACCAGTTTTATCATTGCAAGATTTAGAAGAATTCAACAGCAAGTTCAGATTCTTATTCCCATTATAAAACCGTTCTAGTGTCCTATTCATGTCATCAAGTTTCTTAGACAAGTCTAGGCAGTTCTGACATGAAGTTTTTCCTTTTAGTTTGCAATTGGAACAATACTTAACTTCATGAGAATGTAAAGCATTGTTCAATATAGAAATTTCATTCATAGCATCTTGTAGTTTCTTATTAAGATCATCACAAGTAGAACAATGCAAATCAATTGTAGAACAACAAGAATCTTTTAAGTTTTTATCATTAAGTGCAGCAAGCTCTCTGTTCTTTTCATTCTCTGACTCAAGTTTATCAAGTGTGGAGGTATGTGCACTTCTTAGGGAGGACAACTGTTCATATATTAAATCAAATGTGGAACAAGAATCATCACTAGGAATCAAAGATTTCAAATGATTAATTTCAGATTCTAGTGACTCAATTTTAACAGCATTGTCCCTAATCTTTTTGTCCTTTTTCTTAACTATAACATTGGCACGAGAAATAGCATCACACATTTCTTTGCAAGTAGGACATACCTCTTCATTGTCGCTGTTGTGTTCTGCCTCCTCCATTCTTGAACCTGACTTGCCCGCCATGAAGCATAAGTTTGCCAAATCATCTTCATCACATCCAATGTCCACATCGCTCGAGCCAAGTTCTTGAAGTGCGGAGATACAACTATTTACCAATTGGCATCCTATAAAATGCTTCTTCTTTTTCTTATCCTTTGCAGAGGAGTGCTTCGTCCTAGTTTGCTTTTCATCACGGGAAGTAGGACTGAAAGGTTAGGGCAATCCGTACGAAAATGTCCTGTCTTACCACATTCGAAGCATCGTTGAGGTCCGACACTTCCTCTCCTTCTAGTTCTCACATTTTGCAATGCTTTTGAAAACCGAGTAGAGATGAGTGCAAGTTCTTCCTCTGGAAACTCTTCAATCTGTTTAAGGGTTAGAGAGGACAACAAAGAAAGTGTACCACAATATGAAGATTGACTAGAGCTAGGCATGTCATGTTGTGAAACAAATGCAAGAAACTTGTTGGGGTTCTTACGTGATATTATGTCAATTTCATGAGTTTTTAACTTAGAATATAGCACATCTAATACAGTAGATTCACGAATAGATGTAACTTTTATTTTCCAAATTGACATGTCTAATGCACTTAGTAATTGCCTAGCATTTTCAGCATTTGAAACATTAACATTGACACTACGCAAGTTGTTGAGAATTTTATTGAAGTGAGCAAAGAGGTCATCGATTGACTCTCTGGGTTGCATCTCGAAGCGCATGTATTCTTTATTGAACATATCTTGTCCTACCTCCTTGATCATGTTGGATCCTTTGTGATAGTCACAAAGTGCTTTCCACACATCATATGCAGATCGGAGGTGTGCAACACGGTCGAAGTCACTTTGAGTTAATCCTTGTACGATCAAGTTCCATGCTTTGTTGTTGTTGCCGACATCTCTCATGTTCGTAGCCGTGACTTGATCGTTTGGCGGCACGTCATAAGGCTTGTACCATTTTCCCATAATACGAAGCGTTGCGCCTGGATGAAAGCCTCCATACGTGCTTTCCAAACCTAAAAATCAATGCCACTGAACACACAAGGTCTTGCGGAGTATTTCTCCATGATGATTAGTCAAAACACGTGCAAATCACAAAGATTAGAGCACTGTGACTCTGATACCAATTGTAGGATCGAAGATCACGTGAAAATCTACCAGAGGGGTTTAATGGTAGATTTAAACTTTTTAGCAGAAGCAACAAAAACCCCCTCGGCAGAAAATCAATCTGATAAAGAAACCGTGTATGTAACTGATCTAAATGTTTTTAACCATGGCAAAAGTGGTATATATTATATAGAATCAAGTCACGAAGACACGACAACAAGAATCACAGAAATCCGTCGAGAAAAACTCAAGTTATGATCGAAAGATCAAACGAGGGTAAATCTGTTCTACTCGAGTAAAAACCAGATCTGAAACACTGCAAAGAAACTCGTGTAGATCAGAAAATACAAATCCAATGATGTGAAATTTTCACAGATGATCAATAATAAGTTGTGAAGACCACCCAAAAAGAATCACATCAATTAGATCTGTAAAACTCGAGTTATGATCAAAACACCGAAGCACTGTCGTGCTGTCCAGAAACTCAATGAAAAAGACTTGACAAAAACAAGTCAGACAAACAAGGCACAAAAGCTCCTCAAAATTACGAATTTTATTGATCAAAACATAAGAGGAACAGCCCAAGGTCGTCTTCTCATGAACTCTGGCCTCCCTTGATTATATAACCAGCCCGAAAGCCAACCAAACTCAAACTAGGACTCTAATCCTACTCAGTTTCTGAATCGGAACTTTGCATAACTGCTCAAGACTTTTCTATACACAGATAGAAGCAATCTTAAGACTTCCAAACACCTGACTAACGTATCCTACATTTATAAAACAACTCAACTTCATGCCCCACAAGAAATACTATCATAACCAACTCAAATCTTTCCATATTTGAGCCATAACCAACTCAGCCGCAGCCCGAGTCCATAATCCAGCCGGTTGGACCTTTCCTACCAATTATTTATGTCCAAATCTCTTCATCACACCTTGGAACCATGTTGCCACGTCCATGCACTCCTTGCACACGTGCAAACACCTTCCAACAATGTCCACGATACCTTCATATGCATTGTTCTTGATCCAAACATGCTGCGTGACCTCCCGATCAATTCAACTATAATTCCTCCCGAACTTGGTTGTTGAACCTCATCTTCTCCCTAAGACTAGTTCAATGGATCCTGTCACCAGCCATATCTTGAACTCAAGCAACACCTGCACATAAATAAACAACAAATACTTTTGAGCACAAGTCCGCGACTTGACTCACGTTAGTTCCGAAAACCACAACACCTTACGTGAACACCTCACATAAGCATGTTGCAAATCATAGCAAAATGTTAACCACCGTAAACAGCCATAACACTTCAAAAACTTAGTAAAAGAATACTAAGAAAACTTTCCATAGATGTAAAGCAAGTTCGAAACATTTGCTTGGTAAAAACAGAACCATTGCGATTTAGCTCCGGACCTTGCCAAAGCTAACTGGACCTTGAGCCGGAGCTTACCGAAGCTAGCAGAACCTAGCACCGGAACTTACCAAAGCTAGTCGGACCTACCGCCGGAGCTAACTAAACACATGTCGGACCTAGCCATAGCAAGTCAGACCTTACGTCGGATCTTGTCGGAGCTCGGACCTAGAGTCGGACCTTGACAAAAAGAGTGTTTTGGCAGAATTCAAAACTTTTATCGTCATAGCCAATGTGTTCAGCACACATAGGTCTCACAATCTCCCCCTTGATGAATGCATTGGCAACACCACTTAAAATCCGAACATTGGCTTATTCACATGAAAAGTTTTGAAAACAATCAAATGAGAAAGAAATTTCGAAACAAAAATTTCTCCCCCTATACATATTTCTCCCCCTCTGTGAATCAGAAATAAAATGAGAAGAAAAACAAAAATTCTGTGCCTGAGAAAAATCGTGCCAAAACACTTGTGAATCGTGCAATGTGTGATCAATTTCTCCCCCATTGACAATGTATTCAGCAAGGTTCAAAAGAGAAATTTTAATCGTTATGAGCATATTTATAACATATACATATAAAACAAAGCTCATCCAAGTCATACTATCAAGTAACTTAAACTATCACATCAATGAGATACATAAAGTAGTGTAAGCCATGCTAGAGATCAAGTGTAATTTTCAATTTAAGAAAGTCATGATCTCATAAACTTAACTATGTCAAGACCTGAAAGCATGATACTTGTTGCTGCATTTTAATTATTTTTCAAAGCACAAATTCAGATCATATGACATTTGCAAAAGATTATATGCCGCATCAGCCTTATTCTAACTAACCAAGCCAAGCCTATGTCATTTGACAATCAGAAGCTTTAGTACATGGTTTTAGTCATACACAACTTCTTCCAAGTTCATATCTAAGTGCAATGATAAGCCATCTCAAAAGAAGAAGTGTGATGTATGCATATTCTATTGATCTTTTTCTCAATTTTTCATTTGAACATAAAAGCTCAACAAGTGAATAGTTGATTGATTATTTTTCAATATTAAAAGCACTTTTGAGCATGCAACAAGTTTAAAACAGCAAGAAAGTTCGATCATGACCAGATTTAGTGTAAATAATTATTCCAATTACTAGTCACGGAAAAAAGTACAAAATGTATAACATGAGTAATGTAGTAAGAACTTTCAGCATATAAAAGGAATCACAAAGTCATATATGTATGAAATACTATGCTCATATTATTTTAAATTCAGATTCACACATAGACTTCCAAGTTTCAAAACTCCCCCTCAATTTAAGCCATGAGGATGCATAATCCCTATTTCACTACGAATGAAACAAAAACGAATGAAATCCAAAGGTTTTGTAAAAATGTCAGCCAATTGTTGTTCGGTATCTACATAGTGAAGCATAATGTTTCCTTTTTCAACATTATCACGGAGAAAGTAATACCTAATGTCAATGTGCTTTGTTCTCGAATGTTGCACGGGGTTTTTAGCAATGCAAATGGAACTAGTGTTATCACAAAATAGTGGAACACTATCTAGATCAATCCCATAGTCCTTAAGTGTTTGAACAATTCAAATAATTTGTGAGCAAGCGCTAGCAGCAGCTACATATTCAGATTCGGCTGTGGATTGTGCAACTGAATTTTTTTTCTAGAGGACGAAGCAACAAGTGAATTACCAAGAAAATGACAAGCACCCGAAGTACTTTTCCTATCAATTCTACAACCCCCAAAATCAGCATCCGAAAAAGCTTTCAAAGTAATGGTTGAGGAAGAAGGAAGAAAAATCCCAAATTCTTGAGTTCCATGTAAGTACCAGAGAATTCTTTTGACGGCATGGCGATGTGAAGCACGTGGGGAAGCTTGAAATCATGCACAAAGACATACGCTGAATTGTATGTCCGGTCTTGATGCCATGAGGTACAAAATTGATACAACCATACTTCTATATTCTTTTTGATCCACAGGTTCACCATCTTCATCAAGTTCAAGTATCGTTGCTGTACCCATTGGTGTCCGAAAAGACTTTCTTTTGTCCATGTTGAAGCGCTTAAGAAGGTCTCTTGCATACTTTGTTTGATGCACTAAAGTACCCTCCTTGGTTTGCTTGATTTGCAGCCCCAAAAAGTGAGTTCTCCCATCATACTCATCTCAAATTCTGAACTCATCATAGCTGAAACTTGGACATAAGATCATGAGAAGCACAACCAAAGATAATATCATCCACATACACTTGAACGAATAATGAGTCATTGCCATGCTTAAGAACAAAAAGAGTTTTATCAACCTTGCACATGGTAAACCCCTTTCAAGTAAGAATGTTTTAAACCTATCATACCATGCTCTAGGGGCTTGTTTAAGACCATACAAGGCTTCGGACAGTATGTAATCATGATTAGGAAAATTTGGATTTTCAAAACCCGGTGGTTGCTTGACATAAACCTCCTCATCTATGTAGCCATTAAGAAAAGTACTTTTAACATCCATTTGATATAACTTGAAACCTTTAGATGCAGCAAATGCTAACCGGATCAAGCCTCCCCGCCGAGGTGATGTCCGGTGCTGTCACGTGTATCGGGGCTCTGAACCTCCTCCCTGCTAAGGAGGACTCCAGAGTAGACACGTGCCCTTGGCCCCGGACCAAGCCTCCCCGCTGAGGTGAGGTTCGGAGCTGCCACGTGTATCTGGGCTCCAAACCCCTTCCTGCTAAAGAGGGCTCCGGAGCAGACACGTGCCCTTGGCCCCGGACCAGGCCTCCCCGCTGAGGTGAGGTCCGGACCTGCCACGTGTATCCGAGCTCCGAACCTCCTCCCTGCTGAGGAGGGCTCCGGAGCAGATACGTGCCCTTGGCCTTGGACCAAGCCTCCCCCGCTGAGGTGAGGTCCGGAGCTGCCACATGTATCCAGGCTCCGATCCTCCTCCCTGCAGAGGAAGGCTCCAGAGTCGCCACGTGTCCCATGATCCATCGTGGGCCGTGGGTCAAAGAAGTCAAGAAGGGAGTGCGCTGTTAGGCCGTGCATTCAAGGCTCGCGCCTTCCCCAGACGCATGGCGCACGCCTCTGTCCTTCGCTCGTTCACCGTTACGGTGACAAGACAGGATGACGATGTGTAACAGCGGCACAGTGCCGCCAAGCAGAGCGAGAGGACACGGCGACAAGACGACGTCTTCATCATCATCTGATGCCCAGTCATAGGTTCTCAGCGCGCCATGCAGCGGGACTTAACTCCTCCGCCAACTTCTCTAGACATAGGTATAAAGACACTAGGTCATGTATAGGTTTCAGACAGACTCGGGGCCACCTGTGGGGCCCCGAGCCACATTGTAACCACCCCAGACTTAGACTATAAAAGGATCGGGGCGTCCACCCGACAGCGGGACGATGCTGAGTTCCGACTCACACCCATATGCAAGCAGTACAACAATCACTTCCATGGACGTAGGGTTTTATGCTCCGGTTGCCCTAACCATGTAAATCCTTGTGTTCACCTTCTCCCTCAACCTTGATCGCTCTAGGGACGTCAAGCCCCTCCAATCAAAGAACCTCCACGGGCTGCTCCAGTAGCAGACTGGGAGAAGTGTCGTTGCAACACTTTGACAGACTCTATGAACTCAATCTATTTAGCATGTCATTTGTTCAGATTGGTTTGACACTTAAGATACTTTAAAGTTTCATGATCAGAATGTATGACCAACTCCTTAGTCCAAAGATAATGTTGCCAAGTTTTTAAAACTCACACTAAGGCATACAATTCCTTATCATAAGTAGACCAATTCAGATAAAAACCACACAGTTTTTTCACAAAAAATGCAAGGAGTTTACCTCCTTGTATAAGAACTCCTCCAATACCAATGACGCTTACATCACATTCTAGATCAAATGTCTTATCAAAATAAAAAAGTTACAACAATGGTGATTGTGTAAGCTTTGATTTAAGAACATCAAAAGCTTGTTTCTGCTGTTCACCCCATCTAAACAGCACTCCCTTCTTCGTTAGTTCATGGAGAGATGAAATGGTTCTGAAATACCACACAAAGCGGTGATAAAAACATGCAAGACCAAGAAAACTACGCACCTGCGTGATGGTCGTTGGAGTTGGCCAGGTAGTAATTTCCACAAATTTTTCCTCGTACACCTCAATTCCCTGCGATGAGACAACATATCCAAAAAACAAGACTTGATTGGTGCAAAAGTCGCACTTCTTGAGGTTGCCAAACAAATGTGCATCTCTCAAGACAACAAAAACAGCACGCAAATGATCAAGTTGTTTTTCATATGATCTTCTGTAAATGAGGATATCATCGAAGTAAACCACCAAAAAATTTCCAATAAAAGCACGTAAAACCTCGTTCATTAATCACATAAAAGTGCTAGGTGCATTAGTTAAACCAAAAGGCATGACTAACCACTCATAAACTCCAAACTTGGTTTTAAATGCAGTGTTCCATTCATCTCCTAAATCCATTCTTATTTGGTGGTAACCACTATGCAAGTCTACTTTTAAAATAATAGCACCACTCAATTCGTCAAGCATGTCATCTAACCGAGGAATAGGATAACGATATCAAATGGTGATGTTATTAATCGCTCTACAATCAACACACATGCGCCAGACACCATCTTTACTAGGAACCAAAAGAACAGGAACATAACAAGGGCTAAGAATTTTACGAATGTACCTGCGTGTCCAAAAGATCTTGAACTTTTTTCTTAATTTCTCTTGTCTCTTCTGGATTTGCGCTGTACGCTGCATGATTTGGCAAACTTGCCCCTGGAATGAAGTCAATCTTATGTTCAATACCCCTGATTGGTGGTAACCCAGGGGGTATCTTGGGGGCAAAAATATCCGCAAACTCCTGCAAAAGGTTAGTAACAACAGGGGGCAATGCAATAGACAATTCATAAAGTGGAAACATGGCTTATTTGCATACTAAAGGATAGCACATCCCCTTATTTTTAAATAAATCAGCAAGGTCAGATTTAATTGTGAGCAAGGAAGGTGACTTTAACTTAATTACTTGCTGTTTTCAGAGTCTAAAGACTTTATTGCCTTATCATCACGTGTTTTACTCTTCTCAAATTGCACAATTTCCACAGGAGTCATAGGAAGCAACGTGATTTTCTTTACTTTATGCATTAGAGAATATTTATTGGTTCTACCATGATGAGTAGTATCCGTATAAAATTCCCAAGGACGTCCCAACAAAAGAAAACAAGCATCCATAGGTACGACATCGAAATCAGCAAAGTCATGGTAAGAACCAATAAGAAATATACTCTCGCTGTTTGTGTTACCTGAACCTTACCGCTGTTGTTGAACCATTGAATGTGGTAAGGATGAGGGTGTACTCTTGTTGACAATCCAAGTTTCTTGACTACGTTCATGTTCACCAAGTAATTGCAGCTTCCTGCATCAATTATAGTGTGTACACAGTGTTGGTGAACAGATCGTTGGAGTCGCCTGTTTTGCGATGAATCTCGGTGTTCGTCACCGAAACTTTGATGAACGTGGGATTTCTGTGGTAGAAACTGCATAACTCTCACTTTTGTGGAGAGAACCTGGATGCTTTTCTCGCCAAAGCACCAAAGAGCTATGAACTATACCTAAGAACTATGAAGTACAAAAGAACGAGTAGAGAACAAAAGTTTCTGATTGGAATTTTGGCTTGTTATTCTCGGCAGAGGGCTATCTTTATATAGCCTTGGTACAAATCTCGATGACTCTTTCTATTCTAAGTTTAAACTAGGATTCTCTAATCTTTTATCTTATCTCTAAGGCACATATACATGAAAGTATCGTGCAAACAGTTTCTAGAACATTGATACGACGAAAACATAAAATCTACATTGTTTGAATCCACTCGAGAACTACTAAGTCTTGCTCCACCCTTTGTATCTTGTGGTTTAGATTGTTTATATTGCTGCCGTGAGGTAAACTTGGTCTCTCGAACTGGACTTCCACCCGCAAAAGACACAACCATTTTTTGTACCCATCACATGCCCCCCTGTTTTTGGGCAAATGGAGTATGCCAAAAACCATCTTCCTAGCCACAATTCATTAGATAAATCAGCTGTTTTACCTTGCAAGTTTTAGATACTTTAACCTTCTTGACACACACTCGGGTAAAATTTCTTGAAGTATCTCCGATTGATAGCTTTTCCTGAGTTCTCTCCTTGCAAGGTCTCCACAAAGTAAGCATTCCCGTGGACAATTTCTACAATCTTGAAAGGTCCCTCCCAACTTGGTGACCATTTGCCAAACTTCTTATCTCGAGTTCCCAATGGTAAAATCGTTCTCCATACTAAGTGTGGCGGACCGGAATCCGCTCATCCAGGATCGCAGAGGGTGGTGCCGCACGATGCAACGCCCGACAGAACACATCATAAGGATACATTGTATTACATAGAAAACCAACTGAAACTGTACAAACTGGTACAATACTCAGTTACAAACTAGGGTTCATATTACACAACGGAAGTTTAATTTGTACAACTCACGCCCGCCTATCTAGAAAAAGTCGGTTGCCCAGCCCTAGGGCAACCCACACTAGCTGCACTCCTCAGTTCAGCGCGGCGTGTACGGCCCCCACTCAGCCGTGGTCACCGACGGAGGGTAACCCTCGCCGGTGGACTCGTAATCCGAGTCCGTGGGTGGCTCCTCACCTGAAAAACACTTAAGCAGCAACCATGAGCACGAGGGCTCAACAAGACTTAACCGACTCACCTAGGCATGAAACTCTACATGTAGGATACAACGAACATGGGACGGTAAAATTTCAGCAAACGGACATGCCTACAAGTTCATCCTTAGTTCATCTTTTAACCACGAGTTAACAGTTCACGAATCTGAAATTTAGAAAGCAATATTTGGTGGCACACAAGTAGCAAGACAATTATATCATAACAGCAATATTGAATCATCACGTTTCATATATTAGCCTACGTCACGACTCAGTGACCAAGTGGTACTCTTCACCACGAGGGACGCTGAATCGACTCGATATACACCTGCAGGGATACCCGAAGAGCACGTCACGTATGCCCACCCGTGGAGCTGCACAGCACGGTCACTCGATGTCGTACGGGACAACCTTTCACCCAACAGCCCAAACGTCGAACCGGTCGCACCAAAATGAGCAGGAGGTTCCCTACACGGAGCATCTCTCTATGCCCATTAGCAGATTTCCACCTTGCTGCCCTCAGCCTACACCTATAAATCGGTGCGTTATGCCTTGACGCCCGGAGGTTTAGGATACATCGGTTTACCGGGGCCCATATATCCAATATGCCTTCGGTACATTCAAACATGATCAGCATGGGCCGCACACGGATCGGTCCTCAACCGACACGGACAGGGCTGCACACACAAGACTTCCTCTTGCTGCGCCCTAGCCCCTGCCTAGTCTCATTTTCATTACTAAAGTGATCTCTCATCACTCGAACCAATCCCGTGTGTCCCAAGCCTAACTCGCGAGTAGATTCCATCTCGACTTGTACCGAAATCCTATGAATCATTAAGCATAGCCTGTCTACTCGAGGCCTTAGACACTACCCTCACTCTTATAGGAAAAATTCTGGTTACGCATTTGGGTTTCATCCATCCTACACCTAATGCACATATATATACCTCATACTAAGTATGTGAACAAAGCAAAACTTTGTAAAATGGGTTAATGCAAACCGGGGCTTGCCTTGTTGCTGCTGGTCAGTTGTTAGGGCTTCGTCCGGAAGAAGGAAGTCGAGCACTTCCGGAGTCTCCTCGCCTTCAGCGACTACACGTTAACCATATGCTATATATCAATTTAAATGCAATGTTTAGAACTGAATAAGTAATTACTGTAACTCTAGCTAACCCTTCCCTTTGGTTCTGAAATTTTTATGGTGGCTTGGTAGGGTCCTAACCAGAGTCTTGACCAAGTTTCATTTAAACCAAGGTTCATTTGAGCCTTGTACAAATAAAAACGTATTTGGTCAATATTAGAGCTTCTAAGGAATTCCAAGGGTTTTGATGGCTCCAACCATTACTTTCTAGAAACTAGAATTTGAGATGGTTCTAATGGAATTAGTTTCATGTCATTTGAAGAATTCTAGAGGAAGTTATGCCCTAAACAAGATTTGAGAAAATCTGAAAAATGTTTCTGTACATTTTTCTATTTTCTCAGAGCAGTTCACTTAATCACACCATTAATGGGACTAAATGAACTCGGATGGGTCTGAAATTTTTACTGTGACTCAAGGATTTTCCAATGAACCTCCCAGCCAAATTTCAGAATTTTTCATAAAGTAATCCTCCAGATAAAATTCCTAACAGTTTAAATTTTAGGGATTTAATGCCGTGTATTGCTGGAAAGTACTCAAAAAGCTGAGTTCAGAAAAATTTGGTTCACGCGACTCCCGCGGCGGTGCTTCGCCGGAGCTCTCGCCGCCGGCCATTTCACTGCACGACCTTCGACGGGTTTCGCCGCCTGGGCCTAACATGGCTCGGGGAACACGCTGGTGCCCTCACCGAAGCTCGGCGGTGGCCGGAACCACGCCCGCGACGGTGACAGCGGCTCTCCCTACTCTGGCGATGTCGCCTGAGCTACTCAGGGCCTGATTTTCCTAACGGTTTGCTCCTACAGCTCCGCTGTGGCATGCTGAGCATGAATATGAGCTCGGTTGGCCATGGAAACGGCCGGAGCTAAGTGCTCACCGTCGACCTAGGCCCGATATCGGCTGTGAACTGAAAAACTCGATACCAAGAGTCCATACTCGATGGTTCTTTGTACTTTTTTGATCCTGGATGGTCGTGTGTCACACCCGGTTTTTCTGAAGAACAACCAAGTGAATATCACATGTATGCCAGGATCATTTTCTCATACATGTGATGACAAATAGTGAAGCATCATTTATTACAAGCCAGGTATCGAATATAAATAAGTCTTACATCGCAAATGTCTCAATAGACACTAATGCTTCATCACAAGTAAATAAACTAGCAGCGGAATATTATTTTTTTAGGGCTCCATCACAGGCGTTGCCCGGGGGTCTTCATGAACCTAAAATCCTTCCTCGGGTCCAAAATCTTGGTCATTATACACCACCTCATTATCTTGACCTGAGCAGCAATATAAACCAACAAATATGCAAGGTTGAGTACCAATGGTACTCAGCAAGTGTGGGAAAATTATATCATGCATGGCTAGAACAAGGAGAGGTTGAACTCATGGTTAAAGCACTACGCAATTAATACCTATCACCTTAGCTTATTAAGCACCTACATTACTACACAGGTGAAATGGTCCAAATCTCCCATCCCATCATCATAACCAAATAACCATAACATCATTTCCAATGTTAAGCTCCCCGCTTAACATCCACAACTTCCAAAAACCTTCACTCCTCTAATCATGAATAAGTCCAGGCCGCTCTTAACCGTGAGCACGGCTGTCAAGACAGTTTTGACTCTGCAGAGTTTGTACCACTGTACCCACAAGTAGTGATTTCATCCCCCGTTGCCGGGTGGACTAAAAGAACCTCCATTATGCCAGTGGCTACGATCCACATTCACACTTCCCAGGTGTGCGGCCAGGAGATCACTACGAAGCCTTTACAAAGAGATTCCCGACGAGCGTGGGCCCACTGAGGTTTCACCCCTAACAGCATACAAGAGGCTCCAACCCCGCTGCAGTGGCCCCCTCTTGAGCCTTGCTGTTCATATGGTAGTCCAGCTGACACCCACTCCCCGCACCATCCAACACACCCATACTACGCCGGGGATACACCTAATTAATTGGCCAAGCTGCCCCATCTCAGCATGTGGTTGGCACTGTAAAGCCGGGTTACATGCTCCATGAACCGGTCCTTAGGATCCAGGCAAGTACTAAACACAAACCCAAGTCTCGTGCACCCAGCACACAACCAAAACATCCAACTTGCCTTGATCCCTACCTCTACATAACTCACAATGTCTCATTCAAGAGTATGGTAATATAAACTGATGATTTCATATCCCAAATATCCCATTCTAAGCATGGCTAAGCATATGCATGGAAATAAATGACATGACAAAATAAATCCCAACCCAAGCTTCAAGGAAACAAGGTGATGCAATTCTAGGGAAACTTCCTAGCATGGGTTTCATAATTAACTTGACAATGCAAATAATTCTATCTACACATCCTAGCATAGGATCAAAGTGGTCAAGGACACTTGCCTCCTTCTTGCTGCTCTTGAAATTGGTAGTCCTGATCTTGGAAAGGGTTAACTTGCTCTTGAGCAGGTTCTACTTCATACCATCACACATAGCAAAAGAAGAACAACAATCATAAGACATAGCTCACACTTCTTACTTCATACAAACCACACATTCATATTTATAAAAGTTCTTTACCATTATATGTGTTGTGGTTACTTTATGTGTGTTGAGTTGTGGCTTGCATGCACTTTTAACCATGTTTATATGATTCCTAGTTTTGTGTCCACCTTTATACTTACATACTATTTATATGGGTTTCCAATAAATTTCTTATATTCAACTACTTCACCTTTTTACTACAAAGTGTGCATGAAAAGTATTATTCTTCCCCATATGTGCTTTCATAACTTCTATCAACTCTAAACTGAATTCTTTGTATTTTAGAAACTCCATTTATCATTTACTAGTTGCTATATTTTCAGATTTATATTCCTATGCATAATTGTGTATTTTATTATTAAATTAGTAATACACATCACCTAAACAGATTAGGTTCTGGTCCTAAATAATTTAAAATCATATTTTGACCTTGGCTTATGATGTAGACCATTTCATAATTATTTTCCCTATTTTTCTATAACTATTATTTACTTAAAAATGTGTCCCTATACTAATAAATGTGAATAATAGATGAAACAGATTTATTTCAGCCCAAAAATATATTTCTATCTCACTCCAAAGTTTTCTAAGTACTGAGAAAATTTTTAATTAATTTTTACAATTATGTTTGTCCCCCTTTTTAATTTTTAAACACTAGTTACATATTCAATTTTCTAAATTAAATACTAAACAGGGCTAAAATAATGAATTCACCCCATTACAGGGTCTATAATATTATTTTCATAATTTTCAGGGGTCTAGCTACACTTATCAGAGGTGTTTTTCCTAATTTCTATTAAGTCCAGGGGCTAAAACTGATTTTTAAATGAATTTACATGATTTTCTAGAGTTCCAGGGGCTAGATCTGAAGTTTCCGGGGCTAGCTCTTATTTCCCGAGAACCCCAGGGGGTAGCACGTAAGAATTCCAGTCTTTATAATGCGGGGCTGACGTGGACCGTCCGATTTTAAACCGACGGCTGAGATTATAACATCGAACCGGTACGCGGGGATTTAAAGTCTACCGTGCGATTTAAAATAAACGGCGCACAAGCGGCCACGTCGCTCTGATCAAGCGCGGGCGGCGCTGCCGGCGGCGCACGGCGGCGGGAAGCGGCGATCTCGCCGGAAAGTTTCGGATCCGCGAGAATTCTACCTAGAACTGTGATCTTATGGCATAGATCGGTAGAGGGGAGGTCAGGGATCTCACCTCGGCGGTTTTCTCGAGCTCGGGGGTCCTGGAAAGTGATCGGCGGCGAGGTCCGAGGCAAAACCACGGCGAAGCTCGTCGGCGCTGTGTTTACACCGTAACTCTCCGAGTTTTCTGCACCTGCAAAGTTCCCCGGAGGTGGTGGATCAAGACCAGCGAGTTAGATCAGAGTTTCCGAGCTTAGATCGGCCAGAATTCACCGGCGAAGTCTCGGTGCTCACCGGAGTAAAAATCGGCGATCGCGTGGGAAAAACTGATCAGAGCTGGGGTTTTTATAGCCGGGGAAGGGCGGTGGGTCAGTTGTGATCGAGTTGGATTCTTCTGGGACCGGAATTCGGGCTGCGGGACGGGTTTTCCGATCGGTTAAGATCGCGCGCGCTCGGGGAAAAGTCCGGGGTCGCGGGGTTAGGGATGACAGGCGGGTCCCACCCGTCTGTGAGAGGCAGCGCGGCGCGCGCGGGGGCGGGCAGGCGCGGGGAAGCTGGGCCGGCTGGCGGGTTTTGGCCCACTGGCCGGTTTTTTTCCCGTTTCTCTTTTTCTTTTTCCATTTCTTTTCTGTTTTGAGTATAATTTGAATTCCAGTTTGAATTTGAATTTTTGCAAAACATGCAACACGTCCAAAATTTTTTAAATTCCCCTCTGAACATGGTTTAGGGTTTTAAATCAAAATTTGGGGTGTTACAGCTCTACCCCCCTTAAAAGAAATCTCGTCCTCGAGATTGGTGTTTCTAAGAAAACAATTCCGGAAATTGTGCCTTGAGCTCATCTTCCCGTTCCCAGGTGGCTTCCTCTTCTGAGTGATGCTTCCACTGCACCTTGCACATCCGGATTCTTTTATTTCTGGTGAGGCGTTCCATTGTCTCCAAAATCTTGTATGGTTGCTCGGCATAAGACAAATCTTCAGCTACATCCACTTCATTCATGGGTAACACCTCCTCAGGCGTCCTCAGGCATTTCTTGAGTTGTGACACATGGAATACATCGTGTACATCCGATAGATGAACCGGTAACTCTAGTTGGTACGCCACTTCGCCTTTTCTTTCCAAAACTTGAAAGGGTCCGATGTATCGAGGTGACAACTTCCCTTTCACCTTGAACCGACGAAGTCCTCTGATAGGGGACACCTTGAGATAAACATAGTCTCCCACGTTGAAAACGAGCTCTCTTCTTCGTACATCAGCATAACTCTTCTGGCGTGTTTGTGCTATCCTCAAGTTGTTGCGAATCTCCCTCACCTTTGCCTCGGCTTCTTGTAGCACTTCTGGACCAAACACTTTACTTTCTCCTGTTTGGTTCCAAAATAGGGGAGTTCTGCACTTCCTTCCATACAAAGCTTCAAACGGTGACATCTTCATACTAGCTTGATAACTGTTGTTATAGGAAAACTCCGCATACGGTAGGTTCTTGTCCCAACTCCTATTATTTTTGAGTGCACATGCCCTTAACATATCTTCAAGGATCTGATTGGTTCTCTCCGTCTGCCCGTCAGTTTGGGGATGATAGGCAGAACTGAAGTTCAGATGGGTTCCAGTTTCATGCAACTTCTGCCAAAACCTCGAGGTGAACTGTGTCCCTCGGTCCGACACTATCTTCTTTGGCACTCCATGGTAACACACAATCCTTGACATGTACAATTCCGCCAATTTGGATCCGCTGTAGCTTTCTTTCACAGGGATGAAATGAGCTACCTTGGTTAGCCTATCAATAATGACCCATATTGAATCATACCCGGATTGGGTCCTAGGCAATCCCACGACAAAATCCATGCTGATTTCTTCCCACTTCCATTCAGGTACTTTAAGTGGTTGCAATAATCCCGCGGGTCGTTGATGTTCTGCTTTCACCAACTGACATGTGTCACATAGGGCAACATGTTCCGCGACATCTCGCTTCATGCCATACCACCAATACCTGCTCTCGAGGTCCTGGTACATCTTCGTACTCCCAGGATGAATGGAATAGTCAGAATCGTGAGCCTCCTTCAAAATTAATTCACGGATCTCCTTTACTTCTGGCACACAGATCCTTTTCCCGTGCCACACCGTTCCTTGTTCATCCTCTCTAAAACCAGGAGCTTTATTTTCCTTAATGAGTTGTCTGATCTCTTGTATCTTCTCATCATTCTTTTGGCCCTCGCGTATGTCTTGCTCGAGTGTGGAGTCCACTTCCATGGCGATGGCTTCACCACTATTTACTAGACATAGATTGAGTCTTATAACTTCGTCCTTCAATTCTGCAGGCATGTCCTTCAAACTCAACTTATTGACCTGCACTTTCCGACTCAAAGCATCGGCCACGACGTTTGCTTTCCCGGGATGATAGTTGATGCCCACATCAAAGTCATTGATTAGCTCTAGCCATCTCCTTTGTCTGAGGTTGAGATCTGGTTGTGTGAATATGTACTTCAAACTCTTATGATCCGTATATATCTCTGTCCTCTTCCCCATCAAATAGTGTCGCTAAATTTTCAACGCGTGTACCACTGCGGCTAGTTCTAGATCATGTGTAGGATAGTTCTTCTCGTGCTTCCGAAGCTGCCGGGATGCATATGCCACAACATGTCCTTCTTGCATGAGAACACATCCCAACCCGTTTCCAGAGGCATCGCAGTATACTGTGAAATTCTTCTGCATATCTGGCATAACCAACACTGGGGCTGTTGTCAATCTCTTCTTTAGCTCCTGAAAGCTCATCTCACACTGTGGCGTCCATGTGAATGTGATTCCCCTTTCCAACAGTTTAGTGAGAGGTCTTGAGATCTTGGAGAATCCCTCAATAAACCGTCGATAGTATCCAGCCAATCCCAAAAAGCTTCGAACTTCCCCGACATTTTTAGGGGTTTTCCACTTCTGGATATCTTCGATTTTGGCGGGATCTACGGAGATTCCTCCCTCTGAGATTATATGTCCTAAAAAGGGAACTCTCTTCAGCCAAAACTCACACTTGCTCAACTTGGCATATAATTGGTGTTCTCTCAGCCTCTGTAATACCAACCTTAGATGTTTCTCATGTTCTTCTTCATTTTTGGAGAAGACGAGAATATCATCTATGAAAACCACCACAAATTTGTCCAGATATTCCATGAATACCTTGTTCATGAGGTACATGAAATATGCCGGGGCATTGGTTAGCCCAAAAGGCATGACAGTGTATTCATACAGTCCGTACCGAGATACGAAAGCTGTCTTGGGAATATCTGATTGCCTTATCTTGAGTTGGTGGTACCCCGACCTGAGATCAATTTTCGAGAACACACAAGCTCCCCTCAACTGATCAAACAAGTCTTCAATGCGAGGCAATGGGTACTTGTTTTTGATGGTTACCTCATTCAAGGCACGGTAATCCACGCATAACCTTTGGGTTCCGTCTTTCTTAGGCACAAATATCACCGGAGCTCCCCATGGTGAGGAACTAGGGCGAATATACCCCTTCTCCGTCAATTCTCTCAAATGATCCTTGAGCTCTTCTAGCTGCTTGGAGTCCATTCGATAAGGTCTCTTGTATATCGGGGCTGTTCCCGGTACTAGCTCAATTGCGAATTCCACGTCACGGTCGGGAGGCATACCTGGCAATTCCTCCGGAAAAGCATCTGGATATTCTCTGATAGTCCTGATTTCCTCAACTTTCACCTCCACTTGATTCAATTTAATGTCCCTCCTAGGCTTGTGTATCGTTATGAACTTTACTCTTGTGCCATTGGGGTGAGTTAGTTCCACCGTTCTGGTCGAACAATGGATGATTCCTTTATGTTTGGTCAACCAATCCATACCCAAAATAATATCTATCCCTTGTGAATCTATCACTATGAGGTTAGCCGTAAATACTACCCCATTAATGTCTAGGTTCACTTTGGGACACACTTGTCTTGTCCTTATTTCCCCACCTGGAGAGTTTACCGCTAGCATATGGTTCATTTGTGTGGTTGCTAGGTCATGCTTCTTAACAAACCTTTGAGCAATGAACGAGTGGGTAGCACCAGAATCAAACAGCAGAGTTGCAAGGTGTAAATTGGCAGGAAACTTACCAACTACCACGTCGGGCGCCTCTTGTGCTTCCTCCATAGTGACGTGGTTCACCCGTCCTCTCACTACATTCTGCTGTTGTGGCGGCGCAGGCTTCTTCTTTGGGCATTTATGGGCGTAGTGCCCCACTTCACCACAGCTGAAACATTGCACCCCAATCTTAGATGCTGGGCCCTTGTTGTCTTGGGGTTGGTTTGGGGGTCCTTGCACTGCTGGTCGAGGTGGATATGCGGGGCGAGGCTGCTGCACAAACTGACGTGGCGGCTGTGCTGGTGCTGCGGGAGACCTGAAGTTCGGGTTGTACCCTCTTGGTGCTGAATAGGGTACCGCAGCACGGCTCGTCTGCCCCGTAGGTTGCTGCATCATACGTGGGCGGATGTTGCTCCCTGAGGCCTGATGTGACCACCCCGCCTTCCTCTTATTCTCATTTTCCAGGGCCTTTAGCTTCCTTTCCACCACAAATGCTCTGTCCACCATCTTTTGAAAGCTTTCATACTCATTTGAGGACATTGCACACTGCATCTCTGCGGTAAGTCCTTCCACGAAACAATCTTGTTTCTGCTCATCAGTCTCTATGTCTCGTGGAGCATAACGGGATAGTTGAGTAAATTTAGTGAGGTATTCCCTCACCGTCATGTTTCCCTGCTGCAGTCCCAGAAACTCTTTCCTCTTGTTTTTGAGTTCACCTCTTGGGATGTAGTGGTTGCGGAAGCTACGCTTGAACTCTTCCCAAGTGATGTTCTCAGGGTCATGATGGGCGGCCACGTAGGCGGTCCACCAATCAGCAGCAGGTCCTTGCAATTGATGAGAGGCAAACAGCACCCTTTCATATCCTTGGCACTGTATGATCCTCATCTTACTTTCAATGGTCTTCAGCCAATCATCTGCCTCCAGAGGTTCAGCAGCACTTGCAAACTTTGGAGGTTGAGTTCCTAGAAACTCACTCAACCTTGGTTGGCGTGGTGCAGCTTGTGGAGGTGGAACTTGATGCAAGTTGGCCACCACTTGAGTCAAGTTCTGGATAAGCTGATTTTGATTCTCCAGCATTTGGTGGAGAGGATCAACTTCTTCACGGCGACCACCCCTGTCCTGGCCTCCAGAAAGATGAGGGTTGCATGCCTCATCGTTGTTGTTGGCGGGGTTGGCAGCACGTCCTTTTCCTCTTCCGGCCATCTGGCAGAATCAACAAATGTTAATTTGATATCATTTAGTATCATCTTACTACTTTCATTTGTTGGTGCTTTGAGGTTTTGAGGCTTTGTTAAAATTTTACGAGGGTTTATATCTCGCACCAAATAAATGCACTATTATTTCCTGTGGGTTCACACACCAAAGCAAAACAATCTGAAGACGAGGCTGTGGACAATTGCTCATAGCTTCCACAACTCACGTCACACACCAAGCATTATCACACCATTAACTACGTAACGACTCGACTACTCGACCTCTTACTAGCTAGGGGAAAGACTCTACACTACTCGTCCTCTTGAGCTGGCTCCTCGGGATCTTCCTCCTCATTTCGGCTACCTTCTGACTCTGCTTTGGGTGGAGAGGCTGCTGGTGGAGAAGTGCGACGACGCCTGATTGCTCGGCGATCCGGGGAGTCAGGAGTCCATGGATGACTCACGGTGACACACAGTTCATTCCCATCTCCTCTTTCTCTCGCCTTTAAGCAAGCTCGCAGCAACGCCTCCGTTTCCTTCAGGGTGTCTCGGACATCCTGAAGCTCTTGTTGACACTCCTGCAATCGAGTGCTGAGCATAGCAGCATCCTCCAAGCACAAGTCCATGTGCTCATGGGAAGTCCCTTGCTGCACCGGTGGGTACTTGTACTCCGTGGTACCACTCTCACGTTGGAGGACATACATGTACTCAGTTTTGTCCAAGTGGCGACGATAGATGTGACTCTGGCAGGTGATGGCCTCCCAGGTGACATCTTTCTCCGCGTCAACTTGTGTTGCTCGACAAGCTGGAGAGTGGTGAATCTTAAGAAGTTGATTCTCGTGTATAATCCTCATCTCCGAACTCCATTCTTCCCTCTCCTCACGGATGGTCCTGGTGGAGTTATAGTGGATGATTAGCTTGCCCGTATTGCCGGCGGCTTCGAGCATACGTCGAAGACGGCGCAACAAGTCTCCTACTGCCAATCCGTAGGAAAGGTACGTCACGGGACGACTCTCCTCTCTTTCGGCAAGGGCAACTACGGGAACTCTCCCTCCTGTGGACTTACGAGCGGTGCGGATCATGCGAACCATCTAAAACAAAAGAATTTAAAATTAGGTTAGATAAATTCTCAAACAAAAATCCTATTTTGAATGAAAGTTGGGGTAAGATGAAGAAATGACTCCTTTAATAACACTTTTCCACCCACACCTTGGAAAATAGTTTTTAAGAAAATAGGGCCCTTAAATACGTCCATTTCTACCTAGGTCCACGTTCCTACGGGCAACCTTGGCTCTGATACCACCTCTGTCACACCCGGTTTTTCCGAAGAACAACCAAGTGAATATCACATGTATGCCAGGATCATTTTCTCTACATGTGATGACAAATAGTGAAGCATCATTTATTACAAGCCAGGTGTCGAATATAAATAAGTCTTACATCGCAAATGTCTCAATAGACACTAATGCTTCATCACAAGTAAATAAACTAGCAGCGGAATATTATTCTTTTAGGGCTCCATCACAGGCGTTGCCCGGGGGTCTTCATGAACCTAAAATCCTTCCTCGGGTCCAAAATCTTGGTCATTATACACCACCTCATTATCTTGACCTGAGCAGCAATATAAACCAACAAATATGCAAGGTTGAGTACCAATGGTACTCAGCAAGTGTGGGAAAATTATATCATGCATGGCTAGAACAAGGAGAGGTTGAACTCATGGTTAAAGCACTACGCAATTAATACCTATCACCTTAGCTTATTAAGCACCTACATTACTACACAGGTGAAATGGTCCAAATCTCCCATCCCATCATCATAACCAAATAACCATAACATCATTTCCAATGTTAAGCTCCCCGCTTAACATCCACAACTTCCAAAAACCTTCACTCCTCTAATCATGAATAAGTCCAGGCCGCTCTTAACCGTGAGCACGGCTGTCAAGACAGTTTTGACTCTGCAGAGTTTGTACCACTGTACCCACAAGTAGTGATTTCATCCCCCGTTGCCGGGTGGACTAAAAGAACCTCCATTATGCCAGTGGCTACGATCCACATTCACACTTCCCAGGTGTGCGGCTAGGAGATCACTACGAAGCCTTTACAAAGGGATTCCCGACGAGCGTGGGCCCACTGAGGTTTCACCCCTAACAGCATACAAGAGGCTCCAACCCCGCTGCAGTGGCCCCCTCTTGAGCCTTGCGGTTCATATGGTAGTCCAGCTGACACCCACTCCCCGCACCATCCAACACACCCATACTACGCCGGGGATACACCTAATTAATTGGCCAAGCTGCCCCATCTCAGCATGTGGTTGGCACTGTAAAGCCGGGTTACATGCTCCATGAACCGGTCCTTAGGATCCAGGCAAGTACTAAACACAAACCCAAGTCTCGTGCACCCAGCAAACAACCAAAACATCCAACTTGCCTTGATCCCTACCTCTACATAACTCACAATGTCTCATTCAAGAGTATGGTAATATAAACTGATGATTTCATATCCCAAATATCCCATTCTAAGCATGGCTAAGCATATGCATGGAAATAAATGACATGACAAAATAAATCCCAACCCAAGCTTCAAGGAAACAAGGTGATGCAATTCTAGGGAAACTTCCTAGCATGGGTTTCATAATTAACTTGACAATGCAAATAATTCTATCTACACATCCTAGCATAGGATCAAAGTGGTCAAGGACACTTGCCTCCTTCTTGCTGCTCTTGAAATTGGTAGTCCTGATCTTGGAAAGGGTTAACTTGCTCTTGAGCAGGTTCTACTTCATACCATCACACATAGCAAAAGAAGAACAACAATCATAAGACATAGCTCACACTTCTTACTTCATACAAACCACACATTCATATTTATAAAAGTTCTTTACCATTATATGTGTTGTGGTTACTTTATGTGTGTTGAGTTGTGGCTTGCATGCACTTTTAACCATGTGTATATGATTCCTACTTTTGTGTCCACCTTTATACTTACATACTATTTATATGGGTTTCCAATAAATTTCTTATATTCAACTACTTCACCTTTTTACTACAAAGTGTGTATGAAAAGTATTATTCTTCCCCATATGTGCTTTCATAACTTCTATCAACACTAAACTGAATTCTTTGTATTTTAGAAACTCCATTTATCATTTACTAGTTGCTATATTTTCAGATTTATATTCCTATGCATAATTGTGTCTTTTATTATTAAATTAGTAATACACATCACCTAAACAGATTAGGTTCTGGTCCTAAATAATTTAAAATCATATTTTGACCTTGGCTTATGATGTAGACCATTTCATAATTATTTTCCCTATTTTTCTATAACTATTATTTACTTAAAAATGTGTCCCTATACTAATAAATGTGAATAATAGATGAAACAGATTTATTTCAGCCCAAAAATATATTTCTATCTCACTCCAAAGTTTTATAAGTACTGAGAAAGTTTTTAATTAATTTTGACAATTATGTTTGTCCCCCTTTTTAATTTTTAAACACTAGTTACATATTCAATTTTCTAAATTAAATACTAAACAGGGCTAAAATAATTAATTCACCCCATTACAGGGTCTATAATATTATTTTCATAATTTCCAGGGGTCTAGCTACACTTATCAGAGGTGTTTTTCCTAATTTATATTAAGTCCAGGGGCTAAAACTGATTTTTAAATGAATTTACATGATTTTCTGGAGTTCCAGGGGCTAGATCTGAAGTTTCCGGGGCTAGCTCTTATTTCCTGAGAACCCCAGGGGGTAGCACGTAAGAATTCCAGTCTTTATAATGCGGGGCCGACATGGACCGTCCGATTTTAAACCGACGGCTGAGATTATAACATCGAACCGGTACGCGGGGATTTAAAGTCTACCGTGCGATTTAAAATAAACGGCGCACAAGCGGCCACGTCGCTCTGATCAAGCGCGGGCGGCGCTGCCGGCGGCGCACGGCGGCGGGAAGCGGCGATCTCGCCGGAAAGTTTCGGATCCGCGAGAATTCTACCTAGAACTGTGATCTTATGGCATAGATCGGTAGAGGGGAGGTCAGGGATCTCACCTCGGGGGTTTTCTCGAGCTCGGGGGTCCTGGAAAGTGATCGGCGGCGAGGTCCGAGGTAAAACCACGGCGAAGCTCGTCGGCGCTGTGTTTACACCGTAACTCTCCGAGTTTTCTGCACCTGCAAAGTTCCCCGGAGGCGGTGGATCAAGACCAGCGAGTTAGATCAGAGTTTCCGAGCTAGATCGGCCAGAATTCACCGGCGAATTCTCGGTGCTCACCGGAGTAAAAATCGGCGATCGCGTGGGAAAAACTGATCAGAGCTGGGGTTTTTATAGCCGGGGAAGGGCGGTGGGTCAGTTGTGATCGAGTTGGATTCTTCTGGGACCGGAATTCGGGCTGCGGGACGGGTTTTCCGATCGGTTAAGATCGCGCGCGCTCGGGGAAAAGTCCGGGGTCGCGGGGTTAGGGATGACAGGCGGGTCCCACCCGTCTGTGAGAGGCAGCGCGGCGCGCGCGGGGGCGGGCTGGCGCGGGGAAGCTGGGCCGGCTGGCGGGTTTCGGCCCACTGGCCGGTTTTTTTCCCGTTTCTCTTTTTCTTTTTCCATTTCTTTTCTGTTTTGAGTATAATTTGAATTCCAGTTTGAATTTGAATTTTTGCAAAACATGCAACACGTCCAAAAATTTTTAAATTCCCCTCTGAACATGGTTTAGGGTTTTAAATCAAAATTTGGGGTGTTACATCGTGGCAGGGTGTAGATCACACCTGTAGCTCGGTATACCCGGTGATGAGCCAATACCCGTGAATTTTAGGATTTGGGATGGCTCGGCCCTAAGAACACCGAAACCTTCCCGGGGAAAATTATCCCACGACGTTGCATGAAATGATGAATGGTTTGGACTAGAAGGACCAGCACCTTAGGGCGGTTGTTTTTGTGTTGATCGTCGGGCACGAGGGAGCCTGTGTCGCCCGGACGCCGGCGACCAGAGAGCGACGAACACAGAGCGCGTCGCTTCGGTTGTGTGCGGGTGGAACAGAGAGGATGAGGGGGGATTCACGCAGACCGGCGGTTCAACCGAGTGTTTTGTACCCGGCGTCCTCAGGTCCCCGAGAAGGAGGTGGCGCGGCGACCGCGTTGGGGCGGGGTTTCACCCGTGCGCTGGCGACCGCAGATGTGTTCGACCGAGGGACTGAGTCGGTTCGGTCTCTGTGTGGCTGACCAGTGGGTCCTCTTCTCCCCTATAATTCTTTCTCCCCCTTCTGCTGCAAATATCCCAACTACTCTCCATTGAATGAGAGACTTAAGCACTAAGTCACAGTTTGAATTTGGTTTCCCAAATTTTAAATTTGTTTGGCTAAATTTGCTTCACATTTGAACTGAAATTCAAATTCAGTTTTGAATTATTGCAAATTTAGCTCCCGACATGATGAACTCCAATGGGGTTGAAATTGGTGGACTAACTCATAAAAATGTGCTGAGTTTGAATATGAAGCCAACTTTTGAATCCAAGTGATGAAAGTTGCTGTAATTTGAATTTACATTCAAATTGGCGTCTTTTTCAAATGCCTCCAAAAGTGCCTCAAAAAGTATAGGATTTGCATGAAACTTGGCCTGAACCTTCCCAAGACTATTTAAGTTCTAGGGGTGAGCTCAACCTCTCATGTTCATGTGTAGAAATCCTACTTTGTGAAAGTTAGGGCTTTCCCCTCTAATCACCCTTTTGATGGTGGTTACTTGCTCTTCACAAGTATTCACAAGGTATCCACAACAAAAGCTGTGGTGTTGTGAGGTGATGGAAAATTTTTGCAAGTCCCTTTTCTTGGGCTTTTACACTAAGTCTCCGACTTGAAAAGATTTCTCTCAAACTTTTTTGTTGTATTGCTTGGCCACCCTGATCTTTTCCTTCTCAATTTCTCTCAAGACATTCATTTGGCTCTCAGATGCTTCATCTATCTTATCCATCATCAACTCTTGATACTCCATAGCCAAATGATTGCCTTATTGAGCTACTCGACATGCTTGTAACTTGATTTCTATCGGTAACATGACTTCTTGTCCATATACAAGCTTAAAAAAGAGTTACTTTGGTGGCACCGTGCTTAGATACTCTATGAGCCCGCAAAGCTTCGTTCAATGTTTCATACCACCGCCTTGGGTTCTCTTTGATCTTCTTGATGAGCTTTATCAGTATTTTGTTGCTAGCCTCAGCTTATCCATTGGTTTGAGCATAGTATGGTGAAGAGTTCAATAGTTTTATTTTAAAGGATTCAGCAAATTCTCTAAACTGAGAGGATATGAATGCCCCCCCCTTGATCCATAGTTTAAGTTTGTGGAACACCAATTCTGTGGATAATATGATCAAGGACAAAGCTTGTTAATTCTTTATATGTATTGCTCTTGAGTGGGACGTCCTCTGTCCACTTGTTGATGTAATCCGTAGCAACCAACACAAAGCGATGTTTCTTTGACGACGCAGGGTGTATCTCCCCAATAAAGTCCAGACCCATCCTAGAAATGGCCACAACTTTATGATAGGATGCAACATGCTAGCCGGGTTTGCTGGATGTCTCCAAACCTTTGACAAGGTTCACACCCTTTGTAGTATCCAAAACAATCTTCTTGCATGGTTGGACAATAGAAACCAGCTCGCTTGAGCATCCACTTCATCTTGTGGGCAGATTGGTGTGTGCCACAAAGCCCTTCGTGCACCTCCCCCTTGGCCTCCTTTGCTTGATCTTTATCGAAGCACTTTAGCAAGAGTCCATCAATGGGTCAGTGGTATAAATCATCATTGATCAACGTATATTTCAAAGCTTGACGCCGAACCTTTCTATCTTTGCACGTGTTTGGGTCTTTGATGTACTCTATTATCACTGGCCTCCAATTCTCGATAGCTAACACGTCTATTTTGGCCAAATTGCTTTGTTCTTCTTGAGTTGCATCGGACAATATCGACCTTGTCTTTACATGGAACCTCCCTCTATTTACCTCATAGCCCAATGCTTGTTGTGACAAGTTGTTTGACTTCCAATTTTACACCCTAGGAATGTGTTTGACACAGAAAGTATCAAAGGTCTTGATGATATCCAGGCATCGTTCTCGGTAATCACTTAAGGTTCCATCGTAACATTGGCTTTCACCACTAACTTGCTGAATGATGAGCTTGGAATCATCGAAAGCTTCAAAGTCTTTGATTCCCATATCAACCAGATGCTCTAAACCATTAAGTAGTGCCTTGTATTCGGCTTGGTTGTTGGTGCATACGAAGTTTAACCGAATAGAGAACTCATACGTTGTACTTGTGGGTGAAACCAAATGTATCCGATCCCTTGACCTTTGTCACAAACCGATCCAGAGGCAAATAGCTTCCAAGGACATACCTGAACCAATCATTCCTCCTTGAGTTGCACATAATGCTCCATGAAGAAGTCAGCTATGACTTGACCTTTCATGCCCCAGAGAGGCTCAAACACCAGGTCGTATCCCACCAAAGAGTACGTCCATTTACCTATCCTGCCACTTAGAATCGGTTGTTGCAACATGTGTTTGACAATGTCATGTTGACATGTTAGAAAGCATGTACTAGGGAGAATGTAGTGCCAAATTTTAAAACAAGCATAGTAGAGAGATAATCATAATTTCTCAACAAAATCATACCTGGTCTCGACATCTAAGAGTCTTATACTTAAGTAGGCTATGGAGTACTCTTTACCTTGACTTTCTTGAGTTGAAACGGCAACAATAACTTGGTCTTGAGCAGCTATATAGAGCCTAAAAGGTTGCCTCATCTTCGGTGCTCATAAGACTGGTGGCTTGATCAAGTATTCTTTGATTCTTTCAAAGGCCTCCTTCTGCTCTACCCCCCAAGTGAACTCCTGCTCGTGCTTGAGCTTCAAGAGAGGCATGAAGGTCTCAATCTTGCCGGCCATGTTCGCAATGAACCTCCTCAAGTAATTTATATTCCCTAGTAGACTCTGGATGTAACACCCTCATGTTTATCATCATGCGTTGCATATAGAGAAGCATTTAGAAAGAGAAAGAAAAGAGAGGAGCATAGGAACAACTAAATAAATCAAAGAAAATAAAAATAGGAAATAAAATACAAGAATAAAAGAAAAATAAAAAGAAAAAAGGAAAAACCTGGCCGCCCCTAATTTCCCCCCTAACCCCCCCTAAAATCCTTCCCCTAGGGAATTTTTCCCCACATTTGGGGATTTTTCCCCAAATTTTGGCTGGCGCCCCAAAATCCCTAGGGATTTTCCCCACACTGGGATTTCCCCCCTCTTGGCCGCACCTCCTTAGGGGGAGAAAACCCTAGCCGCAGCCCCCAAAATCCCCCTCTAGGGATTTTCCTCTCCCCCAATTAATCTCAGCCCTTGATGGAAAATATTTGGAAAAAATCCTAGCCCCTATCTCCCAACTTTTCTTAAATTAAATATCAGCCCTTGATTAAAAGATTAGCTGAAATCCTAGCCCCCTTGGCTATTTCCCCCTTTATAAATAAAACTCTCTCTCCCTAGCCGCCACCCTTGCACCAAAACCCCCTTGGCCGCCGCCCCCTTTGCTGCCAAGCCCTGGTCGCCGTCCCTGCTGCTGCCTTGGCTGCCGTCGAAGTTCTTCCCTGCCTCGCAGTCGCCAGAAAAGAAGACCCCAGCGCCCTGCCCTAGCCGCAGAGCCGTTCTGCCCCGAGGAAAAACCCCAACTGCTGCCATTGCAAGGAGGTGGCCAGCCGCAGAGGAGGAGAGGAGGAAGAAGAGAGGTAGATCCCCTTCATCCCTCTTACCACGTTGCTGCTGTTGTCACAAACCCCGTTACACCACACCCTGTCAACAGGAGCTACTGCACATAAGTAGGACAGCCCCCGGTTTAGGGTTGATGACGGTTTGATCTAATACCAAGATTAGAATCATAGCCATGTTCCAATTAATTTCCAGCAGCACCGATCATCGTAAAACCCTACGAAAACTTACTAGAACTCACAAGAACACATGCAAACTGGTTGCTATAAGTTGCACTATAGGATTTGCATGCATCCACATCATCGCATCTTGAGTAAAACGCGTGCATGATATTGATTGGTGTATTGTTTGTATGTTCGTGATCGTAGAAGAACACGCTCAGGAGGCTGTCTACAAGAACCTCCAGCACCAAGACTTCGACACACTTGAGCAACACGAACCGCTGGAGCAAGGCAAGTGCCCCTTGACCATATCGAACCTATGTTTTTGAACTGTTTTGCTTGTGAAAATTGCATGCTCGTGTCAACTTGATGGAAAACCCTTTAGTAGGAGTTGACTAGCTTTGTTAGCCACCCTTGTCGCTGGGAAACTTGCTGAGTCGGGTAGGGTTGTTTTCTCTTTTGCATCACATAACTTATGGGATTCAGGAAAACTGAAATAAACTTGTTTATCTACTGCACTCATAAAGATTAAAGATGATGAGAACATGATGATGTTAGTGAGCATGGAATCGGGAAGATCTAGGTAAGCTTGGCTTGTGGTTATGTGTGAATGAAGATGGTGGTTTGCTTGCCTTAGATCTAAGGACTGATTCATGCGAGAATATGCCAGGAAAACAGTGCCACCACAAGGCTAAATATGGGTGCGGCTTAGCTGACTAATCAGGTATGTTGCTAGCTTGTTATGGACCATTGTATGGCGTGGGGAATGAGAGTCGAGGAGGACTGCAATGAGAACTGCATGGCACACGAGGGGGCCCGTGGGTGGGAGAATGGAGATTCGAGCCTGCCGGCGAAATTTCAGTGGGTCCGTACATCCTAGTAGCCCCTTGGTAAAGACTATTTTATGATCTCTTGGCCATACACTGACGGTTGTGTAGTGGCATAATAGAGGTTTCTCTAGTGGCCGACGGGTGATGAAATCACGAACTTGTGGGTAAAGTGGTGCCACCTCTCCAGAGTGTAAAACTATCATGATAGCCGTGCTTCCGGTTACAAGCACCTGGCCAACTTCCATGGTTAGAGGTAAAACTTCGGATGGTTATTCAGGTATGGTTATGGTATTGTCATTGGGATTGGTTTTGGAACTGGTTTTTGGTCCTGAGTATGAGAATGGTTTCGGTTATGTGCATATGTGCTGGTCATGAGCAATTGTGAATATGAGATGAACTTGAGAATGAGCATTGGCTGGTTGAGACTTGATAAATGATGAAGTAGGATGGTATCGATGATGATGAATTACTTGGTTATGATGGGAGTTAACTCACCTAGATATAGTAGGATGTTTTTCTCGTGATTGTGAAATAAAACTTGCTGCAATGAACCCTATTGTTTCTGACCTTGTTTTAAGCTACATGTCATACTTTCCCGCACTTGCTGAGTACGACATGTATGCACCCTTGCATTCCCACATATAATTCAGCTATAGGAGAAGAGTACTTCGAAGAGCAGGTGGAGTACTAGGCATGCGCACTACCGTCAACTGCCTACGGAGTCAAAGTTGGAGCCCAATCATCTTTAGTTTACTTCCGCTGTCATTTAGAGTCTTTCGCAAGTTAGCTACTCATGATGTGGAGACATTGAGTTATTGTAATAAAGTACTTAATCACTATTTGTAACATGGTTATATTCTGAATTCAGTTTATGAAGTACGTGTGTATGTGTGATGAACATCCTGGGCACACATGCGCATCACTTGGTTCATTTTCAGAACCGGGTGTCACACTGGACATCTTTCTTGCATGTCGGCTCTCCTATTCTCTTGATAGCTTATACCTTCTTGGGGTCAATTTCTATGCCATGCTTGTGCACAATGAAACCCAAGAAACGTCCAGCTGACATGCCAAACGTACACTTGAGAGGATTCATCTTGAGACCATATTTTCTCATCCTTTCAAAGGCTATCCTCAATTCAGCCATATGTCCTTGGAACCCAGTCGACTTTACCACAAGGTTGTCAATGTATACTTCAAGGATATCTCCCAACAGATTGTGGAAGATCAGATTCATGGCCCTCCAGTACGTTGCACTGGTGTTCTTCAACCCGAAGGTCATCAGAATCCATTCAAAGAGTCCCATGAACACAGGGCAACAGAAGGTTGCCTTCAATGTATCTTCCCCGGCCATGAAAATATGGTTGTACCCCGCATTGCCATCCAAGAAGCTGATCATCTTGTGCCCTGAAGCATTGTTGATCAACACACCAGCAATGGGCATGGGGTACTCATCCTTGGGTGTAGCCCGGTTGAGATCTCTTAGGTCTATGCAAATCCTTAGTTTCCCTGTGTTTTTCTTCTCCACCGGGTATGTTTGAGATCCACCCGGCATACCTGTATGGCTGAATGAACTTAGCTTGGAGTAGACAATTCACTTCTTCCTTGATCTTGCTGTATATGTCTGGGTTGAATCGTCTAAAAGGTTGTTTGTGAGGTCTAAAACCTGGCCTGATCGACAATTTGTGTTCCACAAGGTCTCGGCTTAGCCCAGGCATCTCGGTGTACTCCCATGCAAAGCAATCCATGTAATCTTTGAGGAGTCTACTCACCTCTTCCTTATGAGCATACCTGATATTCATGTTGATGAAGGTTGGCCGATGTGCCGATCCATCCCCGAGGTTCACCTCTTCTAACTCGTCCATAGAAGAAAACCCTTGTCCAAGTTTTCCCATGTCATCAAGATTTTCGACTAGTTCACTCATATCACTTTTTACCTAAACAATGTCGCTCGATTTTCTCCCGCAGCCATGTTAAATGGTCGTGTTTATCTAACATCCTCAAGTTACATTGCTAAACCAAGTGATATCAGTCGGCTTCACGCACACGTGTACAAACCCATCCATTCCAACACTTACGAAGTCGTAGTCGGTGAGATCTCTACCTGTGAGACATTTAATGCCATTGTGTTGGAGTTCATATGACTCAACCATCACCACACAAGCCGAGTTATCAGCTTCAACCAACTCTACTTTATCACCAACCCATTGGATGAGGCAATGGTGGAGTGTGGATGGTCCACGCCCGTTGCTGTGTATCCAGTCTCGCCCAAGGAGTGGATTGTATCTGCTTCGTACATTGACGACAAAGAAAGCCGTGGATATCGTCTTGATTCCTACTGTGAGTTCCATGAACAATAGCCCTTTAGAGTCTATTGGGTCTCCGGCAAACCAACTTAGCATTGTGTTGGTCTTGATGAGATCATCATCCTGATAACCATGTCTCTCAAACATGATCACAAGCATGATGTTTACCCCAACTCCTCGGTCGACCAACATGCATCCAACTGGTGTTCCATCAACATGACTATGGATGTAGGGGGGTTTCATGTGTTGTCCGAGCTTCTCTGACTTTTCAAAGACCACATTTTTGGCTCCTAGATCAAGCTCGGCCACCTCAACCTTTGGGATGCAAAACTCAGCCGATAGATGGAACACCATGTTTATTTCAACCTGGTTTTCATCCTTGCCTGTGATGTCTTCTTCTGTTTCATCGTTTCTAGCTTCTTTTCAAGCAATCCTCTTTTCCTTCCAGGTCTCCTTAGTGGTCATTGGTCGTGCTTGGTTAAACAATGATCCCTTTTCTCCTCCTTCCTCTTCTTAGCAAGTTCCAGGGCTCTCAGTATTTGTACACGCCTTTTCTGAGTCTTGTTGAGCCTTGTGGGACACCATTAGGGTTTTGGTTTTGTTCCCGGAGCCACCGTCTTGATCATGTCTTGCTTCACCTCATCTGACTTCACATCCCACGTCATCTTGGAGCTGCCTTAAGCTGGCCAATTGATGCCTTGAGTTGTTGTGGTTGTACACGTTCAATAGTCTTTTGTACCTTGTGTTTGGGTGCTGGTGTAACGCCTGGTCTGACGATGATTCTTCCTTCCGGAGACACCCACTAGAGCGCTTGGTAGGAGGTCCTAGATCTGTTTTGGCCCTCTCGGTTTTGCTTGGACCAGCACCCGCTTTCATGTTGGAGCTGCCGACCTCGTGCCGTTTACTCGAGCATTGTTTTGTGAATTGGCCTACACTCCCTAAGTTACTAGGGGCCAATTCATCTTGGATTACACAAGGTACCGACCCGATCATCAGTACTTGATATCCCTATCTTGTGCTCTCCTCAGTCTAGGTCTTCTTGACACATCTCTAAGATGGGGTGGAAGCATCAGTGCTTTCTAGTGATTTTTTTGCTTCGGTCTCCATGTGCTGGTGCTGCTTACACGCTCATCCGATCGCTGCTCTCGCATCCGAGCTTACCGTGTCTCTCGGAAGGGCTGTTTACCTTGGAAGATCACCGATTTCTCGAGGTGACAATGACTCCCAAACCCGGTTTTGCCAAGGGTGCTTCCAAGGCTTCTGTGGCGTAGGTCATGGACCCGTTACACTTGCAATCTCTCAACCTGTGAAATACACTCTTTCCTTGCTTCCTTCTGAAATACACTCTTTCCTTACTTCCTTCTGGGGTACCTGGTGATCAGATACTCCGAAGTCGACTTGAACAGGTGTGAAAGCCCACATGCCCACTTTCTAAAGTGTTCATCACATCACACACACCACAGCTCGTATTGTGGAAATCTCATGAACATATTTGAAGAGCAGGTAACCACCATTAATAGAATGATTAAAGGAAAACTCACAAATCCAAAAGTATGATTTCCCACATGTAAACATGATAGGTTGAGCTTACAATTAGGTCTTAAACATTCTTACGAATGCTCATGACAAGTTTCATGCAAATCAAAACTGTTTGAGGTACTTTTGGATACAATTATTAAAAGGGCTAGTTTGAATGTAAATTCAAATTCAAGCTACTTTCATCACCAGAATTTAAAAGGGGGATTCATATTCAAACTCAGTACATTTTCGTGAGTTACTCTACCAATTTTCATCCCCATTGGAGTTGATCTTGTCGGGAGCTATATTCGAACTAATTCAAAACTGAATTTGAAATTCAAATTCAAGTGTGAATCAAATTTAGCCAAAGCAGCTTCAATCTGATGAATTAAAATTGAACTCATAACTTGGTGGTGAAGGCTACCATTTAATTGTGAGTAGATGAGGAAAATATCAGCTGAAAATTGAAAAGTAATTAGAGGGGAGGGGGACCCACTTCGCAGAGACTCAAACCTCACTGAACCGACTCATTTTCAGCACAGGATCTCGGGTGAGCATGGCTGCGCCACGTGGACTCCACCTCGACCGGTGAATTCCACCTCACGGTGAAATTTTTGGCTCAAAGGCCAGCAAGATGAGCTGCTCTGGCCGTTCTCTTCGCTCCCGAGTGAAAACCAGCTCGCACCCGCGCCGTTCTTTGCTCCCACTCGTGAGTTTCTTGCCGCCTCTCTCTGTCCACCAGCGACCGTCTGATCCTGGCGTTTTCACGCACTGCCACCGGAGAAGAAAAGGTGTGCCTTGTCATGCTGAAGTTGCAGGAAGAAGACGTGTCCCGTTTTATGTGGTGTAGAGCAAGTATTGCTAGGTTATTTCCACGGGGTGTGTTAGGGTTAGAGCTTGGTTGCCGACGAAATTCGTTGCACACAGGCAAACACCGCTCGATCTGCACACCAGACACGCTCTAGAACATCTAACACACTTCCTCGATCAAGTAGCACCAAGTTTCATGCACTAGAACCCTAGGTCCGCGAGTTTTTCGTACCGGCTGCCGAAAACAGGGCACCTCACAGGTGAGATCCTAGTTGCGGTCATTTTCACAAGTATCAGGGTTCATGTTTGTGTTCAGCAAGTCCCCACGGAGCTCTCCAACAAAACCGCGTCGAAAAAGGTGTATAGAACACCGAGTTCGACGTTGCCGATGAGCTCCCGGCCGCTTTCACCGCAGCGAGCACTTTTCTGGCCCATCGCCGAGCTCCGGTGAGTGCACCAGTGTGTTCCTCGTGCGAAGTTATGCGCAGGCGCCGAGTTCCATTGAAGGTCGTGCAGTGGAACACCCAGCGGTGAGCTCTCCGGCGAGGCACCGCCGCGGGTGACGCGAGGAAGAAGAAGGGGTGCGGGCCCCGCATGGCAGTGAGAGAAAACCGGGCCCGGGATCGGCTGTGGCACCGGGATTTCGTGCGGCCATGCGGGAAATTTAGTGGACCAACGTGTGCCTTTGTTTTCGGGCTGACACGTAGCCCTGGGGCCCACCAGCCTGGTTTAAACCTTCTGAATTTTGATTTAATTTTCTAGATTTTTGCCAAACTTTAGAAGCCTATAACTTTGTGTAGGATTATCCAAATTTAGTGAACCAAATTTGTTGGATTCATCTCTCCGAGTACTATCCAGCAAAACAAGTTTCAGTCCATGAAACCCGTTATTTCTCCAGAACTAATTCCCCAAAATATAAAATGTTGGGAATTTTAACTGGAGATCCACTTTGTGGAAAATACTCAAATTTGGCTAGGATGTTCATTTTAATATCATTGAGCATCATACCAAATTTCAAATCCATTCGAGCTAATTAAGTCCACCTAATGGTGTGATTAATTGAACTGACCCAGAGAAAATGGAAAATGTTCAGAAACATTTTCTGAATTTTCTCTGAACTTAATTAGCCCATAACTTTCTCTAGGATTCTTCAAATTACATGAAACCAATTCCATTAGGACCATCATAAACTCTAGTTTCCAGAAAGTAATGGCTTGCACCATGGAAATCCCTGGAAATCCTTAGAAGCTCTAGTAATGGCCATTTATACATTTATTTGTGCAGGGCACAAATGAGCTTTGTTTCAAATGAAATTTGTCCAAGTCTCTCGTTAGGTTCTCACCAAGCCACAGTGAAAATTTCAGAGCCAAAAGGGATGTCTATCTAGAGTTATGGTCTTCATATTTGTCAATTCAACAAATTTGCATTAAATTTGACACATATTGTTGATTTAATTACGTGTAGTCACTGAAGGTGAGGAAGTCCTGGAGATATTAGATTTCATCCCTCCAGAGGAGAATTTACCCACTGACCAGCAGCAACAAGGTAAGCCCCAGTTTGCATTTAAAAATTTTTATCGAGATTTTGTTTTCTCTTCACTTAGATTGTTGTATGGATGTGCATTAGGTGTAGGATGGTTGAAACCCTACTTGCATAACCAGATTATCCTAAAAAGAGTGATGGTAGTGTCTAAGTCCTCGAGTAGGATATGCCGTGCTTAATGTTTATAGGCTTCGGTACAAGTCGAGTAGTTGGAATCTACTCGCGAGTATAGGATTCGCCGCATACGGGATTGGTTCGAAATGTGAGATAACCTGAGTATGAAAAATGAGACTAGGCAGGGGCGTAGAACGCAGCAAGAGGAAGTCTTGTGCGTGTAGCCCTGCCCGTGTCGATTGAGGACCGATCCGTGTGCAGCCCCGCTGAACAAGTTTGAATGTACCGAAGGCATATCGGATATATGGGGTCCGATAAACTGATGTAACCTATACCTCCGGGCGTCGAGGCATAACGCACCGATTTATGGGTGTCGGTTGAGGGCAGCAAGGTGGAAATCCGCTAAGGGTCATAGAGAGATGCTCCGTGTAGGGAACCTCCTACTCGTTTGGGTGCGAGCGGCGATGTTTGGGCTGTTTGGTGAAAGGTTGTCCCGTACGATATCAGTGAGCGTGCCGTTGCAGCTCCGAGGATGGGCATACGTGACGTGCTATTTGGGTATTCCTGCAGGTGTATATCGAGTCGATTCTCCGTCCCTCGCAGTCATGAGTTCCGCTTGTTCACTGTGTCATGACGTAGTAAATATATGGAATGATTATGACGAATTACTGCTGTTATGAATAAATTGTATTGCAACATGTGTTCCACCAAATATTACTCATTAAATTTCAGATTTATGAACCTTTAACTTGTGGCTAAAAGATTAAGGATGAACTTGTAGGCGTGTCCATTGCTGCAAATTTCTATCCTACCTTTGGTATGACTTGCATGTAGAATTTCTTGTGTAGGATAGTCGGATAAGACTTGCTGAGCCATCGTGCTCACGGTTGCTGCTATGAGTGTTTGCAGGTGAGGAGTACCCCACAGACATGGAGTACAGGTTCACCGGCGAGGGTTATCCTCTGTCGGGAATGACGTCTATGTGGGAGCCGTGCACGCCGCCCTGAAGCTGGAGTGTAACTAATGTGGGTTGTCCGTAAGGATGGACAACCGACTTTTGCTAGTTAGGATTAGGCGTGAGTTGTATAGTTAATTTTCTGCTGCAGTTAAACTCTATACATTAGAGGTAAACTGAAGGTTTGTACTACTTCTGTACAATTTCAGTAAGTTTAAATGTAATACTATGTTTCCTTATCGTGTGTGCTGTCAGGTGTCGCATCGTGCGGCATCACCCTCTGTGATCCTAGATTGTACGGATTTGGGTTCGTCACAGGCTGGCATCAGAGCTTCTTAGGGGATAGCACACTAAATAAGGACAGTATTATGGGGAAACTTAGGATTACGGTGAGGAATCGCTAGTGCCCAAATAAGGACTATATTAGTATAGTTACTTAAAGTGGCATGATTAACTTACTTGTTATAGTTATAAATTTTGATTACGTAACGACACACCTAGGTAAGAGGTAAGGTACGCCACCGAAAGTGATCAATTTTGATTAGCTCGCTCATGCGAGGCATGCAGCATGAGATGTTCCGTTCAGCAACGGACGGAAAGTGAATATGTTTTCTAAGACTCTTCATGTTTTAGAGACATATGTATGGCACTAGCCTCCAGTGCGCTAACCCAGGGGCAAGAGGAGGAGATCCCATCGTGTGGTTTGTAACACGAAGTATGTCATCTAGGACTTTTATGTTCTATGGGGCACACGAAAACGCTGGTCCACATGGGTGCTAAATTACAAAGGTGTGGAGCCCTCCGTTGGGTGGTGAATAACCAGGCCATGTACCTTGAGACGTGGCTTCACTTAAGGATGACCGTATGGCAATGATACAGACGTTTGTATTTACTTTCAAATATGGATCTGCTTGAAATGAAAAACCATCTGAGTGAGTCATTATTGAGTGTTCTTCTACAGGGCTAACCATGCTACGTATCTCGTGTAGCACATGTTTGCGAGAGACTGTTGTTAGTGCCATGGTTTGAGTCGTATATGCCGGTATAATCCCGTTAGGATTTTCCATTTTGTGAGGAACGTAGTACCGACACATAAGAATCATGATTGCATTAAAACAATTTTTTAAAGGAACTAATACAACCATCTTTCGTTACTAGGACTCTGGTTTTTGTGAGACCTATGTGTGCTGAATACATTGGATTTGACGATAAAAGTTTTGAATACTACCAAAACACTTTTTTAACAAGGTCCCACTCTAGGTCCAAGCTCCTGCAAGGTCTGACGATAGGTCCGACGTAAGGTCCGACTTGCTTTGTCTAGGTCTGACTTATTTTGGCTAGGTCCGACTTGTTTTTTGCTAGCTCCGGTGCTAGGTCCGACTTGCTTTGGTAAATTCCGTGCTAGGTCCGACTAAGCTTTAGTAAGCTCCGGCGCTAGGTCCTACTAGCTTTGGTAAGCTCCGGTTAACTTTGGTAAGGTTCGGAGCTTGATTGCAATGGTTCTGCTTTTAACTTGCAATATTTTGAACTTGCTTTACTCTTATGGAAAGTTTGCTTAGTATTATTTTACTAAGTTTTTGGTGTGTTTTGGTGGTTATGGCTGATATCATTTTGCTATGGTTTACAACATGCTTATGTGAGGTGCTCATGTAAGATGTTGTACTTTCGGAACTAACGAGAGTCAAGTCGAGGACTTGTGCTCGGAATTATTGATTGTTTATTCATGTGCAGGTGTTGCTTGAGTTCAAGACATGGCTGGTGACGGGATCCATTGAACTATTCTTAGGGAGAAGATGTGGTTCAACAACCATGTTCGGGAGGAATTGTGGTTGAGTTGATCGGGAGGTTGCGCAGTATGTTTGAATCAAGAACAATGCATATGAAGGTATCTTGGACGTTGTTGGCAGATGTTTGCCCGTGTACAAGGAGTGCATGGATGTGGCTGCATGGTTCCAAGGCGTGATGAAGAGATGTGGACGTAAAGAATTGGTCGGAAAGGTCCAACCGACTAGGTTATGGACTCAGGCTGCGGCTGAGTCGTGTTTGACTCAAATATGGAAAGTTTTGAGTTGGTTATGATATGATTTCTTGCGGGTCACGAATTTGAGTTGTTTTAGGAATGTTTGGGACGTTACTAAGGTGTTTGTAAGTCTTAAGATTGCTTCTATCTGCGTGTAGAAGAGTCTTGAGCAGTATTAGAAAGTTACAGTTTGAATCCAAGTAGGAGTAGGAGTCCTAGTTTGAATTGGGTTGGCCTTAGTGCTGGTTATATAAGCAAGGGAGGCCAAGGCTCGTGGGTACACGACTTTGGGGCTGTTCCACTTGTGTTTTGATACATAAAATTCGTATTCTAAAGGAACTTTTGTGCCTTGTTCGTCCGACTTGTTTCAGACAAGTTTTTCTCGTCGAGTTTCTGTTCAGCACTACCTTGCTTCGGTGGTTTTATCATAACTCGAGTTTTACAGATCCAATTGATGTGATTCTTTTTGGGTTGTCTTCACAACATGATTATCTATCATATGTGAAAATTTCAAGGTCATTGAATTTGTGGTTCTGATCTACACGAGTTTCTTTGCAGTATCCCAGAACTGTTTTTCTCGCGTAGGACAGATTGACCTTTGTTCGATCTTTCGATCGTTACTTGAGTTTCTCTCAACGGATTTTCATGATTCTTGTTGTGACGTCTTCGTGACTTGATTCTCTACAATCTATACTAGTTTTGTCACAGTTGAACACGTTTAGATTAGTCACACACACGGTTTCTTTAACAGATTGGTTTTCTGCTGAGGGGTGTTTTGTTGCTTCCGCTGAAAAGTTTTTATCTACCATTCACCCCCTCTGGTAGCTTTACACGTGTACTTCGATCCTACAGTTTTGAAGAAAAATTCAGAATTGTAGTAGTTCATCCCAAAGGACTTGAAAAACAGAGTGCTCTGTTTCTGGCAGAAACATTGCTGGACTTTGACAGAGCATAACTCACAAGTTATTTATCCAATGGAGGTGTGAGATATAGTTCTGGAAAGGGGTCTAAGTGCTATACAACTTTGTTGTAGACTTCCAGAACAGAATCACACATCAAACAGGGTGAAATTCCAGATAAGTGTAAACTGTCCAGAATCAGGACAGACTCAAAATTCTCTCTGCACTAATCTGTTTTACAAGCATAACTTGATGTATAAAATCTAAAATAGTCATAGGATATTTTTTTTCGAAATTTTAGATATGTTTTCCATCTTTGTAATTCAAAGTTTTTGCAGTTGCTGTACAGAATTCACTGGGATTTGAGTTGAAAACAGCAATTCTCCAAGGAGGTGCTGTCGAAATTCTTCCAGGAATTATGTTCACTTTGAATTACCATTACTTTTTATCTAGAGCTGATCTATGGCAAATAAATACTAGTTGGAAATATACTGAAGTTAAATTCAACTTTGGTATTCAACTTGAGTTATGAAAATGCCAAGCACTATATCAAAATCTGGGATAAGTAGAACCTGGTCATTTTTGGGCAGAGAAATGAGCGGTTGAACTCATTTGAGAAATTGTTGTACCTATGGGGGTTTTACTGCACCCAATGGGGCATGACATACTCATGAGTTGTTATCTTCAACTAGTGAAGGATCTGGGTATTTTACCTACTCAAGTTCTTTTACTAGAGACCATGTTTGTGTCGTATTGAAGAAAAAAGGGTAGTACAAGGGATGACGAAGCGATATTAACGTCTCGTAGTGACCAAATCTAGTTGAGATGAATTTCCAAAGAGGAAGTCCATCAATTTGGATTTCACTATTATGTATTTGGTTTGATAATGGTGTAGTTTGTACAAAGTTATTGCATTATCTATGTATGAGATGTATTGTATTTTTACCGTCATTATGCTTTTATGGACTGCATGGAGTTATGCTGTGTGGCTGATTTGCTTGTCGTCATGGATGCAGGATGGTTCGTACCCGAGCCATGCACGAGGTCGGGGGTTTGAGTCAGCAAGGGGGTGATGACTCCCAGCAACCTTCCTATGACACTCCGCAGCAACAACCACCGCCTCCGCCTCCGCTTATGTTGGCGGATGTGATCTCGGCGCTGGTTGGCTCTCGTGAGGAGCAGACTGACCTGCTCCGCATGATAGTCTAGACTACGTCCCAGGCGGGGACACATCAAGAAAGGGGGCCTCGTGAGCCCCACGTCAACACATACTCAGATTTCCTGAGTACGCATCCTCCAGTGTTTACCGAAGCAGTGGAACCTCTGGAGCCCGACAACTGGCTTCGGACTATAGAGTCCAAGTTCGGGCTGCTCCAATGCACAGAGCGACAGGAGACTCTCTTCGTGGCGCATCAACTTCACGGTGTCGCCAGTGCATGGTGGGCAAACCATCTTGCCTCACTGCCTGCTAGCCACGCCATTGAATGGCAAGAATTCCGGGAGGCGTTCCGCGCCTATCACATACCTCCCAGTATGATGAATAGGAAGTTCTAAGAGTTATCAGAACTGAAACAAGGCGGGAGGAGTGCCCATGAATACTCCCATGCCTTCAACCATCTGGCGCAGTACGCGTCAGACTACATCTCCACGGAGGAGAGAAAGCGCAAGCACTTCTATTGAGGTCTGAATCCCGAGATGAAGACTCATCTCGTGCAATGCAATCGCAGCATCTTCAACGACCTTGTCAATGCCGCGATTCTCTAAGAGTATGCTCAGCGGGAGTTCGTTGCTGAGCAGCGGAAATGAAGCGCTCCACAGAGCAGCGGGAGTGGAGCTCCCCAAAAATACTGAATGGTGTATCGGATACCATCCGGCCAACAGTGGCATCCACCGGCACGACCACAACAGTTTGGGGGTCGTTCATATCAACCATCCCCATTCCGACCGCCAATGCCACCACCACGACGCCAAAAGCAGCAGATGGTACCCCGGGCGTTTTCACAGCAACAACGCACCCCAGGATTCCGTCCACCGGTCAGCGGAGGACCGCCTAACTACACGTGCTTTAGGTGTGGCCAAGGCGGCCATTTATCAAAGGACTGCCCACAGAGGCAGCAGGGCAGCGGGCAAGCCCAATATCAGGGCAGTGCCCGGGGCCGACCATCAGCCAAGAAGGGAGGTCTGTGACCCGGCAACATTCATTACCTCGGCAACGAGAATGTATCGGAAGGAGATACCGTACTGGCGGGTACGTTCACTCTCAACGTCCGCACAATCATCATTTTATTTGATTCTGGTGCAACCAACAGTTTCATAAGTGCATCACATGTGGCTAAGCATCAACTGCAAGTCATCCTGATCGACTCCTCATATATGATTTGCTCACCGGGAGGGAATATTTCGGCAAATATGATGATTCCAAAAGAACCACTGTGCTTGGGTGGGAAGATATATCCCACTACTATGATTATTCTTCAGGGACAGAAGATTGATGCAATCTTAGGAATGTCGTGGCTAAGCTACCATGGCGCTATCCTGGAAACTCTATCATGGACAGTTCATTTAAATTCTCCACTCCACTGTCCGCATTCAGTCTTATTAGAGAGCCCTGTCCCAGAAGTTCAGCAGCTTATCATACTGAAACTCCCAAGTTGGATGACATCCCCGTAGTCCGAGAATACCCTGAGGTGTTCCCGGATGATCTACCAGGCATGCCACCTGAACGGGATGTGGAGTTCAAGATTGAACTTGCACCCGGGACAACACCAATATCGTGGAGACCATATAAGATGGCTCCAAATGAGCTGGCTGAATTGAACAGCTCAATGATTTGTTGAGTAAAGGTTTCATTCTGTGGCGGACCGGGATCCGCTCATCCAGGATCGCAGAGGGTGGTGCCGCACGATGCGACACCCGACAGCACACGTCATAAGTACATAATATATTACATGGGAAAATCACACTGAACTGTACAAACAGGTACAACTTCAGTACAAACTAGTATTTATTTTACATAGCGGAAGTCTACTCTGTACAACTCACGGCCGCCTACCTAGCAAAAGTCGGTTGCCCAGCCCTAGGGCAACCCAACACTAGCTGCACTCCTCAGCTCAGCGCGGCGTGTACGGCTCCCACTCAGCCGTGGTCCCCGACGGAGGGTAACCCTCACTGGTGGACTCGTACTCTGAGTCCGTGGGTGGCTCCTCACCTGAAAAACACTTAAGCAGCAACCGTGAGCATGAAGGCTCAACAAGGCTTAACCGACTTACCTAAGCATGAAACTCTACATGAGGTGTACAATGGCATAGGATAGTAATGTTGCAGCAAATGGACACGCCTACAAGTTCATCCTTAGTTTATCTTTTAGCAACAAGTTAACAGTTCAGGAAGCTGAAATTTAGTAAGCAATATATGGTGGCAAACATGTAGAAATACAATATTATATCATAACAGCAATATTGAATCATCACATTTCATACATTAATCTACCTCACGACTCAGTGACCAAGTGGTACTCTTCACCGCGAGGGACGGCGAATCGACTCGATATACACCTGCAGGGAAACCCAAAGAGCACGTCACGTACGCCCACCCGTGGAGCTGCACAGCATGCTCACTCGATGTCGTACGGGACAACCTTTCACCCAACAGCCCAAACGTCGTACCGGTCACACCGAAACGGACAGGAGGTTCCCTACACGGAGCATCTCTCTATGCCCTTTAGCAGATTTCCACCTGGCTGCCCTCAACCTACACCTATAAATCGGTGTGCTATGCCTCGACGCCCGGAGGTTTAGGCTACATCGGTTTATCGGGGCCCATATATCCGATATGCCTTCGGTACGTTCAAAATTGATCAGCGTGGGCCGCACACGAATCGGTCCTCAATCGACACGGACAGGGCCGCGCACACAAGACTTCCTCTTGCTACGCCCCTAGCCCCTGCCTAGTCTCATTTTAATTACTAAAGTGATCTCACATCACTCAACCGAACCCGTGTGTCCCAAGCCTATCTCGCGAGTAGATTCCACTACTCGAATTGTACCGAAGTCCTATAAAACATTAAGCATAGCCTGTCTACTCGAGGTCTTAGACACTACCCTCACTCTTATGGAAAATTTCTGGTCATGCAAGTGGGGTTCCATCCATCCTATACCTAATGCACATTCACACTTCATATGACACATGTAAATAAAGTAAAACTTATAAAAAGGTTAATGCAAACCGGGGGCTTGCCTTGTTGCTGCTGGTCAGGGGTTAGTTCTTCTTCCAGAAGGAGGAAATCGAGTACTTCCCGAGCCTCCTCGCCTTCAGTGACTACACGATAATAAAATACTACATGTTAATGAATATGCACATGAGTTTATGGGAATGCTTCTGCTATTAGTTCTAATAACCAGTTTCTAACAACTGGAACTCTGTTCAAGAATTTAAAATGGAACTGGGGGTTAGTGGTTTGGGTTTGGACCTATGCACATGATTAAGTGCTACGTGGTTCTTCTCCCTCTTCCATATTGATCACCTCAAGTGGTTAAACAGAATAGGGGTGATCCAGAGCTCCAATGGAGTTAAGAATTTTTGTGGGAGTTCCCTGTCACAACAAAACCCTCTGGACCAAAAATTAGCACTTTTCATTGTGTGGTTTGTTCAGAACAATTCTCTTAGCAAATGAGCAAAGAAGAATTAATTCTGAGGTAGCACCCCTGTTCATGCCCAACTTAGTGAACTACAATTTCAATTACAGCTCATAGAGTTTGCATGAATTTTCCTATCATTTTTGGAGCTAAGGTTTGTCCAGAACTGAATTTCCAAGTTTTGGAAATTCTCTGAAAATGTTTCTGTGCTCAATTGAACACAGCACCTTCAAATTTGAATTGCTCTGAACAACTCAACTCCAAATGGTCTGAACCTTTTACAGGGGTTCACTAACATCCTAAAGAGCATTCTGGCAAAATTTGGGGATTTTTGGATGAACCAAACCCCCTCTAAAATTCTTTTTCTGAAAAGCTTTAAAGAACTTTCCAGAATTAAACAATAGGTTTCATACAAATTGGGTTGCATATTTGGATAGAGCTATGCAAGATTAATCCAACCCAATTTGAATCACTAAATTTGGAGCTTCCTAGCAAAAGTTATGGGGTTCTAAAGTTTGAACTAAATCTGAAATTCTAAATAAACCGGGGAAAAATTTAAACTCTGACCGTGGGCCCGTTACACACGTTTCACTGCTGGAGCTGAGCCACACGGGGCTACAGACCCCTTCCCACGCAGCCACACTTGATCCCGGGGCTGCAGTAGATCTGTATTTTAAACTCCCCGTCGCTGACACATGGGGCCCGCGGGTCGTCTTCTTCCTCGCGTTCGCGTGCCCGCGCGCCGCCGGGCTCGCCGGAGACACGCTGATAATTGCCGCCCGGCCAACTCTCACGCTCTCCCTCGCCGCCAGGGCCTAGTTCCACCTTCTGAACATGCTGGCACCCTCTCCCCTGACCGGCGGTGACTCTAACCTAGCCGGCGATGGTGCAGCGGCTCGGCAACCCTTCGGTCACGTCGCCCGGCCAGCTTAGCCCGCCAAAACACCGGTGGCTATAGCACCAGTGGGTGATAAGGAAGCTTGTCCTAGTGGTGAAACCGCCCGGAGATGGCTCTATCCTAGGTCTCATCGTGAGCCCGAGCCTTCCTGTCTCAATTGCCGTATCAAAACCTAGAATTTCCCGGCCTACGTACGGTTTCACGCTAGGGCCGTGAGGGGCTAACGAGCGTCGGTGAGTGGCGGTTCTGTGTGCAATATTTCGGGACCTAAGAACCAGGGTGGCGGGTGAATTCGACGTTACCGTGTTGGAAGGTCCGTTCGCGCCCGCCGGGGAACTTTCTTCAAATTCGAGCTCTGTGGTCCAGGTCACGGCCTGAGCTTCGGATATGAGCACCACCGGTCCCTGACGCGTCTGAGACCGTTCTTGCTCAGCCGTGAAAGGCCCTCTGTTGGGCTGTCACCGTGAGCCGAGCTGTGGCGGTTTCTCGGTTGTTACTCGGAACCGTGGAGCTAGGGTTGGGGAAGGTCTAAGCTCGACCGTTCTGGTGCCGAGGAGGTAGAGGACGAGTAGCTGGTGTGGTTTTGTGGCTAGGAGAGGCGCTGGTCGCGGTAGTTTGCCGGGTTCTCGATCGAACAAAAACGGCGGCGAGCGTAGCGTTCTCTGTTCGTGTGTACAGGACCCGAGCCTCGGTGGTTTCGTGCTGTGGGCGACCGACTGCGTTTGGGTTGATCGATCCGGGAGCAGCTCACCAGCTCGGGCAGGTGACCAGGAGGTGGCAGCGTGAGGGGGTCCGGCGCCGACGCTCCCGTGCGCTGTCTCGGCCGAGAGAGGGAAAGATCAGTGGAAGACTTCTCTGTTAAGTCTACTGACAGGTTGGACCTCCCCTCTAATTCTTTTTCCAAATTTTCTCAATTCTGTTGTGCCAAAATATCCTCAGCTACTCACAATTTACTGTGAGACTTAGTCACCAAGTCTTAGTTTGAATTTGAATTCTCAAATTTGAACTGTGTTTGGCTAGATTTGCTGCATGTTTAAACTGAAATTTAAATTCAGTTTTGAATTCTTGCAAATTTAGCTCTTGACAAGATGAACTCGAATGAGGATGAAAATTGGTGGGCTTACTCAGAAAAATGTGCTGAGTTTGAATATGAAGCTAACTTTTGAATTTGAGTGATGAAAGTTGCTGCAATTTGAATTTACCTTCAAATTGGCCTCTTTTTCAAATACCTCCAAAAGTATCTCAAAAAGTGTTGGATTTACATGAAATTTGTCCTGAACCTTCCCAATACTTTTTAAGTTCCAGGGGTGAGCTCAACCTCTCATGTTCATGTGTAAAAATCCCACTTTGTGAAAAGTGAAGGCTTTCCCCTCTAATCACTCTTTTGATGGAGGTTATTTGCTCTTCACAATATTTCCTAAGATATCCACAACAAAAACTGTGGTGTTGTGAGGTGAAGAAAAGTTTTTGCAAGTCCCTTTTCTTGGGCTTTTACACATTCGACCGAGTTCCTCGCCATGGGGATGCTCGGCGCTGTTCGTGAAGAAGAAAGATGAAACCTTGATGTTGTAAGTTGATTACCGACCGCTCAACGCCGTCACCATCAAAAACAAATATCCACTGCCCCGCATTGATATCCTGTTCGATCAACTTGTGGGGGCAAATGTGTTTTCAAAGATGGATCTTCGCTCCGGGTACCACCAAATTAAAATCCGGGCGGAGGATACCTCGTAGACGTGATATGGTCTATATGAATATCCTGTCATGTCTTTTGGTCTCACCAACGCCCCGGCACATTTCATGTACCTCATGAACTCAGTGTTCATGCCGGAGTTGGACAAGTTCGTGGTGGTGTTAATAGATGACATCTTGGTTTACTCCAAGTCTGAAGAAGAACACGCCAAACACATGCATATCGTTCTTCAATGATTGAGGGACCATAAGCTCTATGCCAAGTTCAGCAAATGTGAGTTTTGGATCAGCCAAGTGCCATTTTTGGGACATATTATCTCAGCGGAAGGTACTGCGGTATCCAAGCAAGATTGAGCAGGTGCTGAAGTGGAAACCCCCCACTTCTGTCCATGAAGTCCAAAGCTTCCTCGGTTTAGCGGGATACTATCGTAGGTTCATCCCGAGCTTCTCCATGCTTGCTAAACCGATGACTGAATTATTGAAAAAGGGGACAAAATATGTTTGGAGCTCAGCATGTGAAGGAGCGTTCCAAGCATTGGTGAAGCATCTCACAATAGCCCCGGTCATAGCTCAACCGGATACGACCGAGCCTTTTGAGGTATATTGTGATGCGTCTGGTATCAGGCCTGGCTGCGTGTTGATGCAAGAGGGACGGGTTGTTGCGTATGGCTCGCGCCAACTTTGAAACCACGAGCAGCACTATCCGACTCATGATCTTGAGCTCGCTGCTGTGGTATTGGCGCTGAAAATGTAGAGGCACTATCTTCTTGGAAACTTTGTGCATCTCTACACCAACCACAAGAGCTTAAAGTATATCTTCACCCAGAAGGAGCTGAATATGAGACAAAGGAGGTGGTTAGAATTAATCAAAGATTATGATTTTTGTGATTCATTACCAGCCCGGCAAGGCAAATGTGGTTGCCGATGCGCTGAGTCAGAAATCACATGTCCATAACCTCACTACTACACCGATAGAAGAGGAAGAACCGAGTTTATACTTGGTTCCATATGGATCACTCTACGACCTTGCCCTCGTTCCTACTATTAGGGAGGATATTATTGCAGCTCATAATATAGACAATGGCATGGCACATCTCCGGAAGCGAGTGAATAGTGGTGATATTAAATGTTTCCGGTAAGATGAAGTGGGGACGCTATGGTTCAATGACCATATAGTCGTACCCCGGGATATGAAATTAAGAAAGAAGATCCTAGATGAAGCTCACTTGTCTAAGTTTTCCATTCATTTGGGCAGCAAAAAAATGTACCAAGATTTGAAGAGTATATTGTGGTGGACACGGATGAAGCGGAAAATTGCAAAGTACATATCCGAATGTGATACGTGTAGACGAGTGAAGGCTGACCATATGCGGAAATCAGGGCTGCTGCGACCCCTGAAAATTCTAGCATGGAAATTGGAAGATGTGAGCATGGACTTCATTGTGGGACTGCCCATGACTTTTCACAAGCATGATTCCATTTGGGTAATCGTTGACCGGTTAACCAAGTCGGCTCACTTCATTCTCGTGCATGGAAATTTCCATGCTAGCAACTATGCGGAGTTGTACATTGCAAAAATCTTGTGCTTGCACGGGGTACCCAAGACCATAATCTTAGATCGAGGTGCGCTGTTTTTGGCTCGTTTCTGGGAACAGTTGCACACTTCTTTTGGTACCAAGATGATTAGAAGCTCCGCATATCACCCTCAGACAGATGGACGAACTGAGAGGGTGAATCAAGTATCTTAAGACATGCTGAGAGCGTGTGCCATCCACCATGGTAACAATTGGGATGATCATCTACCATTGGCAGAATTCTCGTATAACAACGGATATCAAGCGAGTATCAAGATGGCACCCTATGAGGCTCTCTACGGCCGCAAGTGTCGCACCCCATTGGATTGGTGTGAATCCAGTGAAAGGGTCACGCTCGGGATTGATCTAGTGAACGACGCCAAAGAGAGAGTTCAGGTAATTCAAGCGAACTTGAAAGCTACCCAATCCCGATAGAAAAGCTATGCTGACAAGAGGCGTAGGACGCTGCATTTCTACGTTGGAGAACATGTTTATCTCTGTGTGTCTCCAATGAAGGGCGTGCACTGATTCGGCGTGAAGGGAAAACTCGCTCCCCGATTTATCGGACCCTATGCCGTCAATGAGAAATGTGAACCAGTGGCGTATAGACTGGAACTATCGGCATCCCTCGATGGTATCCATGACATTTTCCATGTCTCATAACTCTGAAAATGTCTGAAGTATACAACTGCGGTCCACACTGAAGACAATGGCGAGTTGCAACCGGATTTAACCTACCCTGAATATCCGGTTGAAATTATTGATGAGAAGAATAGGACCACGTGTAACAGAATGTTGTGGTTCTACAAGATCTTGTGGAGCAACCACACCGCTGAAGATTTCCTTCACTCAAATTTATCCGGATTTCTTGGCATTTCATCTCGTGTAATTCCTCTTACATCTGCATCTCTTCTTTTTGTAATCTCGGGAGGAGATTCTTTTAAGGGGGGAGGGATGTGAAAGCGCACTTGTTCACTTGCTAAGTGCTCATCACATCACACACACCACAGCTCATATTGTGGAAATCTCATGAACACATTTGAAGAGCAAGTAACCACCATTAATAGAATGATTAAAGGAAAAACTCACAAATCCAAAACTAGGATTTCCAACATGTAAACATGAGACGCTGAGCTCACAATTAGGTCCTAAACATTCTTAGGAATGCTCATGCCAAGTTTCATGCAAATCCAAACCTTTTTGAGGTACTTTGGATACAATAATTAAAAGGGCTAGTTTGAATGTAAATTCAAATTCGAGCTACTTTCATCACCTGCATTCAAAAGGCGGATTCATATTCAAACTCAGCACATTTCTGAGTTACTCCACCAATTTTCATCCCCATTGGAGTTTATCTTGTCGGGATCTATATTCGAACTAATTCAAAACTGAATTTGAAATTCAAATTCAAGTGTGAATCAAATTTAGCCAAAGCAGCTTCAATCTGATGAATTTAAATTGAGCTCATAAGTTGGTGGTGAAGGATACCATTTAATCGTGAGTAGATGAGGGAAATATCAGCTGAAAATTGAAAAGTAATTAGAGGGGAGGGGGACCCACTTGGCAGAGACTTTAACCTCACTGAGCCGACTCATTTTCAGTGCAGGCTCTCGGGTGAGCGCGGCTGCGCCATGGGGACTCCACCTCGACCGGTGAATTCCACCGCACGGTGAAATTATTGGCTCAAAGGCCAGCAATACGAGCTGCTCTGGCCGTTCTCTTCGCTCCTGAGTGAAAACCAGCTCGCACCCGTGCCGTTCTATGCTCCCACTCGCGAGTTTGTTGCCGCCTCTTTCTGTCCACCGGTGACCGGCTGATCCCGGCGCTTCACGCACCGCCACTGAAGAAGAAAATGTGCGCCTTGTCGTGCTGAAGCTGTAGGAAGAAGCCGTGTCCCGTTTCATGCGGTGTAGAGCAAGTATTGCTAGGTTCTTTCCACGGGATGTGTTAGGTTAGAGCTCGGTCGCGGGGGAAATTCATTGCACACAGGCAACCGCCTCTCGAGCTGCACACAAGACATGCTCTAGAACATCTAATGCACTTCCTCAATCATGTACCACCAATTTTCATGCACTAGAACCCTAGTTCCGCGAGTTTTTCATGCCGGCGGCCAAAAACAGGGCACCTCACCGGTGAGGTCCTAGTTGCGGCCATTTTCACAAGGATCAGGGTTCATGTTCGTGTTCAGCAAGTCCCCACAGAGCTCTCCGATGAAACTGAGTCCAAAAAGGTGTAGAGAACACCGAGTTCGACATCGCCGATGAGCTCCCGGCCGCTGTCACCGCCGCGAGCACTGTTCCGGCCATCGCCGAGCTTCATTGAGTGCACCAGCGTGTTCCTCGTGCAAAGTTATGTGCAGGCGCAAGTTTCGTCGAAGGTCGTGCAGTGGAACGGCTGGCGGCGAGCTCTCTGGCGAGGCACCGCCGCGGGTGGCGCGAGGAAGAAGAAGGGGTGCGGGCCCCGTGTGGCAGTGAGAGAAAACCAGACCCGGAATCGGCTGTGGCGCTGGGGTTTTGTGCGGCTACGTGGGAAATTGAGTGAACCAACGTGTGGCTTCGTTGTCGGGCTGACACGTAGCCCTAGGGCCCACCAACCCTGTTTAAACCTTCTGAATTTCAATTTAATTTTCCAGATTTTTGCCAAACTTTAGAAGCCCATAACTTTGTGTAGAATTACCCAAATTTAGTGAACCAAATTGTTTTGGATTCATCTCTCCAGGTACTTTCCCACAAAACAAGTTTAAGTCCATGAGACCCGTTATTTTTCCAGAATTAATTCCCTAAAATTCAAAGTGTTAGGAATTTTAAATGGAGATCCACTTTGTGGACAATTCTCAAATTTGGCTAGGATGTTCATTTTAATATCCTGGAGTATCATGCCAAATTTCAGATCCGTCCGAGTTTATTAAGTCCACCAAATGGTGTGATCAAGTGAACTTACCCAGAGAAAATTGAAAATGTCCGGAAACATTTTCATAAGTTTCTCTGAACTTAATTAGCCCATAACTTTCTCTAGGATTTTTCAAATTACATGAAACCAATTCCATTAGGACCATCATAAACTCTACTTTCCAGAAAGTAATGGCTTGCTCCATTAAAATCCCTGGAAATCCTTAGAAGCTCTAGTAATGGACATTTAGACATTTATTTGTGCAGGGCTCAAATGAGCTTTGTTTCAAATGAAATTTGGCCATGTCTATGGTTAGGTTCTCACAAAGCCACACTAAAAATTTAAGATCCAAAAGGGATGTCTAGCTGGAGTTATAGTCTTCATATTTGTCAACTCAACAAATTTGCATCACATTTGGGTTATATCATTGATTTAATTACGTGTAGTGATTGAAGGCGAGGAAGTCCCGGAGATCTTGGATTTCATCCCTCCGGAGGAAAATTTACCCTCTGACCAGCAGCAACAAAGCAAGCTCCGGTTTGCATTTAACAGTTTTTATCAAGTTTTTGTTTTATCTTCGCTTAGATTGTTGTATGGATGTGCATTAGGTGCAGGATGGTTGAAACCCTACTTGCATAACCAGATTATCCTAAAAAGAGTGAGGGTAGTGTCTAAGTCCTCGAGTAAGATATGCCGTGCTTAATGTTTATAGGCTTCGGTACAAGTAGTTGGAATCTACTCGCGAGTATAGGATACGCCACATACGGGATTGGTTCGAAATGTGAGATAACCTTAGTAAGAAAAATGAGACTAAGCAGGGACGTAGGGGGCAGCAAGAGGAAGTCTTGTGCGTGTAGCCCTGCCCATGTTGATTGAGGATCGATCCGTGTGCGGCCCCACCGAACAAGTTTGAATGTACCGAAGGCATATTGGATATATGGGGTCCGATAAACTGATGTAACTTATACCTCTGGGTGTCGAGGCATAACGCACTGATTTATAGATGTAGGTTGAGGGCAGCAAGGTGTAAATTTGCTAACGGGCATTGAGAGATGCTCCATGTAGGGAACCTCCTGCTCGTTTGGGTGAGACCGGTTCGACGTTTGGGCTGTTTGATGAAAGGTTGTCCCGTACGACATCAGTGAGCATGCTGTTGCAGCTCCGAGGATGGGCACACGTGACGTGCTATTCGGGTATCCCTGCAGGTTTATATTGAGTCGATTCACCGTCCCTCGCGGTCATGAGTACCTCTTGTTCACTGTGTCGTCACGTAGTAAAAATATGGAATAATTGTGATGAATTACTGCTGTTATGAATAAATTGTATTGCAACATGTGTGCCACCAAGTATTGCTCACTAGATTTATGAAGTTAGGATGAACATGTTGGCGTGTCCATTGCTGCAAATTTCTATCCTACCTTTGGTATGACTTGCATGTAGAGTTTCTTGTGGAGGAGAGTCAGATAAGACTTGCTGAGCCATCGTGCTCACGGTTGCTGCTATGAGTGTTTGCAGGTGATGAGTACCCCATAGACATGGAGTACGGGTTCATCGGCGAGGGTTTTCCTCCGTCGGGAATGACGGATGTGTGGGAGCCGTGCACGCCGCCCTGAAGCTGCAGTGTAGCTAGTGTGGGTTGTCCGTAGGACTGGACAACCGACTTTTCCTAGTTAGGGTTAGGCGTGAGTTGTATAGTTAATTTTCCACTGCAGTTAAACTCTGTACATTAGAGGTAAACTGAAGGTTTGTACTACTTCTGTACATATACAGTAAGTTTAAATGTAATACTATGCTACCTTATCGTGTGTGCTGTCAGGTGTCACATCGTGCAGCATCACCCTCTGTGATCCTGGATTGTACGGATTTTGGTCCATCACAACAGGGTAGTCTTCCTTGGTTCATTGAGCTTCCATACGCTGGCTTCAGGGTTCCGAGGCTTGATCATCTTCTTACGTAGATCATCAAACACAATCACATTCTTTCCTCTTGTTGTGGATGCCTAATCAGTCCTCACAAGGACCTTCTTCCCTTTGAAGTTCACCATGTTGACGGGGAAGGGATCCGTATCTAGCTTCATTCGGTGCTATCACTGAGTAACCGGCCATCATTTAAAGCCGATTGTACCTGTTGAAGGAAAAAGTTGCAACCATTAGTTGAATATGGATACGAGTCGTGCCACTTGTAATACGTTTGTTAGCCAGTTGCTCAAGTGATGGGATAACGTGATGACTCTTGAGCTTGATCACTCAATTCTGTAAGAGCAAGTTGAAATGCTTGTCGCACTTTGTCACATCGAAGGTAAACTTGATCTCTTCTTTCTTCCCAGCGCTGGGTTTCTAGAATGTACAAGCCAGGGGCTTGCTCTTGTGGTTTTCAACCCACTCGGCCACGTAAACATCGGCTTCGTCCTCACTAGCCGAGTCCTCCCTGAGGTTGTTAACATGCTGCCTCTCTCGGTCTCTATAGTTGTTTTCCTTGAACCGGCCGTGTGCTTTGACCTCTTTGGCTCGGTTCTCACTTGCCAGAGCTCTTTTCAGGACTTCGTTGACATCTTCAAACTTTATTCCCTCCATCTTGTCTTTTTTGGTATGGTAGAAGTCCTGCAAACGCTAGATCGGTCAAATCATTTACCCCTATGGTTAAGCTAAAGCATTTTTCTGGGTTTCCCTAAACCTTTTGATGTATTCAGTCACGAGTTCATTATGTTTTTGCCTGACCTCGGTTAGAAGAAACAATCTAAATTCGGTCTCACCATTGTAGAAGTACTCGTGAAACTTTTGTTCCAAACACGGCCATGTGAGGACAGAATAGGACCTAACAAGGTAAACCTGCTAAAGCCATGCCGGTTAGGGACAAGCGAAACAATGTGATCCGGTGTACATCAGTTATTCCTATGTCACTGCACTGGATCAGAAATTGGCCTGCGTGTTCTTGTGTAGTTATTGGATCCTCCCCATTAAATTAGAGAAATCGAGCACCCTAAAACCCCTAGGATATAGGACATTATCATAGTGGTCGGTAAGGCTTTTGGTAGTTTCTGATGTTTGCACCGGTTGTTACCCTGAACTCTCTAAGTGTCCTGGCCACTTGGTCTCTAAGCTAACCGCGTGGAGCGTTGATTGGTGCTATGGGAGGTTCTGGCAAGTTGCAAGGTGCAACTTGTGGCGGTGATGGAGGAATCCACACGTCGAGCACTGGTCCGAGCGGTACACCACTTCATATGGATGGCATGGCAGGTCCATACGTGACGGTTTGGTAATACGGTTACTGCACGTTCACGATTGGCTGACTGGCTTGGACGTAAAATGGTGGCATGCAAGGTGACGAGGTACTCGCTACGTTTGTTGCTGCACTACTCGTGTTGATGTCTACGCGTCTGCCCCCCCCCCCCCCACCTCATCTTGCACCTGCTGGACGGTAGATCAGATCTGCCAATGAATGTTTCTATCCATGGTGTGCACTACATCGGCCTTAAACATGTCGAAAGAGTCTTTGAGCCTATCTGCTACTGAAGCTGACATATGCTCTAAGTCCACGTTATACTTGGTAGCTACCGATATATCTCAAGTTGAACTAGTTCTTCAAGGGATATCGGTGCGCTTACCTTGCATGATGTTGCCTCGCACGTGTCGGCCTTCTGGATGATGCCTCCTCGAGTCTTTTGGAAGCATGCCAACTTGGATTGCAGTGGCACCATATTCTCTTCTTGGATCTCATGCTCCAGCTCCTCTTGGATACATTCGTGGTCCTCCTGCAAGAGATCTTTGAGTTGCATGTCGATGATGTTGCTCACGTCGACGGCCTTCCTCCTTGATGCATCTGCCATGATCTTCATGGTCTGATCGATACAAAACATGCTGATCGTCAAGTAGATGCGTTGGTCGACATCAACTGCATCGACCAACGGCTATTCAGCGAGTATCAATATGACATATGGATCTTACGGGGATCATCGTCCCCTTCATGGACAGGGCAACGCGGAGACTGGCTGCAACTCTCCAACCGCCCCCCAACCTGCATCATACCTTTGCCAGCCCCGAAGCGATGGGAGGTTTTACATCCAAGCCGCGGCAGGGAGCCGACGATCATGTTGGAACAGACCAAACAGCTCGAGACACGCCACGACATACCTGGGACAGAAGGGGCGCAACTGTACGGAGACGAGGTGGCGTACACGACGCCGTGCTACCGCCACTCTTGTGGAGACGGCTCGCAAGCACGCGGCTGTCAAGGCAAGAAGGACGTCAGCACCTGTGACGGACCGGGGTCCATACAATCCAGGATAAAAGACGGTGGTGTCGTGCGATGCAACACCCGACAGCACACACAATAAGAAACACGTATTACATATAAAATTACTGAATTTGTACAAAGGTAGTATAAACTTGTTCAGTTTAACAACTAATTTACATAAACCTAAACTGCAGCGGAAGATAATTATACAACTCACGCGTACTGCCTAGCTAAGCAAAATTCAGCCGTCCAGCACTACGGACAGCCCACACTAGCAGCACGTAATTTTCTTCACGGCGGCGTGCAGGGCTCCCACTCGGCTGTCGTCCCCGAAGGGGAACAATCCTCTCTGATGAACCCGTAATCCTGGGCAATGGAATACTACTCACCTGCAACAATACTTATAACAGCAACCGTGAGCATGATGGCTCAGCAAGACTTATCCGACTCACCTACGCATGAAACTCTACATGCAAGTCATACCGATAATTGGATAGTAAATCACAGCAAAGGACACGCCGAATAGTTCATCATTAGTTCAGTTTTTAGCAACAGATTAATGTTTAAGAATCTGAAATTTAGTGAGCAATATTTGGTGCCACACATGTTGCAATACAAATAGGATAACAGCAAATAAATCATCATCTTAATCTCACGTAATTACTACGTCACAACACAGTGAACAAGTGGTACTTATGACCGTGAGGGACGGTGAATCGACTCGATATACACCTGCAGGGATACCCAAATAGCACGTCACATACGCCCATCCTCGGAGCTGCAACGGCACGCTCGACCGATGTCGTACGGGACAACCTTTCACCCGACAGCCCAAACATCAAACTGGTCGCACCGAAATGGGTAGGAGGTTCCCTACACGGAGCAACTCTGTGCCCGTTAGCAGATTTCCACCTTTCTGATCTCAACCTACACCTATAAATCGGTGCACTATGCCTCGACGCCTGGAGGTACAAGCTACATCGATTTATTGGAACCCATTATCAGATACGCCTTCGGTACATTCAAACATGTTTAGCGGGGCAGCACATGGATCGATCCTCAACCGACACAGGTAGGGCTACGCATGCAAGACTCCATCTTGCTGCCTCCTACACCCCTGCCCGGTCTCAATTTTCAGATTGGGCGAACCTCACGTCTTGAACCAATTCCGTATGTAGCCAATCCAAACCTTGCGAGTAGATTCCAACTACTCGACATGTATAGAAGCCTATAAACATTAAACTTTGCATATACTACTCGAGGACTTAACCACTACCATCAATCTCCTTGGGATGATGAAAACAATATAAACCTAATGCACATAAGTACCTCATACTATAGTGATACAAATAAAAAACTTGCTAAGGTTGTTAAATGAAAACGGGGCTTACCTTGCTGCTGTAAGTCAGTGAAGTCAGCTTCCGGGGGACGTACTTCAAGGGCCTCTGGTGCCTCCTCAAGCTCGGCAACTAATCGAAATGCAAACGAATGCACATGATTAAATTATGAAGTCTACACAAGCAGTTACAAAGATTTAATTTAAATATATATAAAATGAGCTCTAATGGACTTGGGATTTTTACAGAGATTCACACATGACGTACAGGTACTGCTAGCCAAAATTCAGAGAAAGTTAATTAAATGTGTGCTCTAAAGAATTCCCTAAGTCATTTTCCTTCTCTGAATTAATAAGCCAAACCTGAAAGTTTGTCATGCTGTAAATTTGGCTTTTCAGAAACTTCAGAATTTTCTGAGTAACTGAGAATTTGTTTCACTAATTTTGGAGCTTTCTACAGTGAGATATTGAATTCCTAAGTTTAGATAAAAGCTGAAATTGAATTCTAATATTTTTCCTATTTTTCTGGAACGTAAGCAATTGGAACACCATTAGGCCCAGTAAATTGTCAACTTCTTATCAAATTTTTACTGAAGAACAGTATATTTATTAAGGACATTCTGGCCAAAATTGAGCAATTTCCATAACAGGGGTCACCTGGAATTAAATCCCAAAGATTTAATTTTGAAGAATTTTGGAGGAAATTCCAGAGATTTTCATACCAATTAATTTGCACTAAGGCAAACTACTGGTTGAATAGAATCCAACAAAATTTGTTTCACAAATTTTCAACAATCCTAAAGGAAGTTATGGCTCTTCAAAGTTTGGCCAAAATCTGGAAATTCAAACCAAAAATAAAAAAGTTTAAACTCGGCTGGTGGGCCCAGGGCTACGTGTCAACATGGCAGAGAAGCCGCACGTTGCCCACACGATTTACCGCGTAGCAACACGAGATCCCCGAGACGTAGAAGATTCATCCCGGATTTATTCTCTCACTGCCACATGGGACCCACGGGGTCTTCTTCTACCTCACGCGCGGCACCCGCGGCGGCACATCGCCGGGGACCTCGCCGCTGGCCATTCCCATGCGTTTCCTTCGGCCAAACTCGCCACCTGTGCTCAACTCAATGCGGGGAATACGTGGGTGCACACCCCGGAGCTCGGCGATGGCCAGAACAGAGCTCGCGATGGCGACAACAGACGGTAGCTCATCGGCGATGTCGAACTCAGTGGTTTCTACACCTTTTTCGATGAGGTTTTTACCTAGAGCACCGTGGTGAGGTGCTTAAAACGAAACTGAACCCCGATGGTTGTGAAAAAGGCCACAAGTATGACCTCGATGGCGAGGTGCTCTGTTTTCAGCCGCCGGCACGAAAAACTCAGAGAACTCGGGCTCTCCTGTGTGAAACTCAATGCTTATTGATCGAGGAGGTGCGCTAGGTTGTCTAGAACAGGTTTGGTGCACAGCTCAAGCAACGGTTTCATGTGAAAGAAGAATTTCACTGATGATCGAGCTCGACTTTTAATGTGCACATTAGAGAAAAACTACGATTACTCGCTGGATAAAGCATGACACGGATCGTGGATTTCAGTGACAGAACCAGCATCCATAGGCGCACCTTTTTTTCTTCATAAGTGGCACGCAAAAACGGCTATAACGGCCGGTCGCTGATGAGCATTGGAGGGCCGCGAAGAGCTCGCGTGTTAACTGAAGAACCAAGAGTGTGCGGGAGGAAGGGCTCGATGCCGAGAGATGAGAACGTAGAGTGCAGTGTATGCTGTCACACCCGGTTTCTCTAAAGAGCAACCGAGTGAATATCACATGTATGCTAGGATCATTTTCTCATACATGTGACGACAAATAGTGAAGTATCATTATATTACAAGCCAAGTGTTCAAATATAAATAAGTCTTACATAGCATACGTCTCGATGGACGATAATATGTTCATAACATGTAAATAAAGCAGCAGCGGAATATAAATCTTGTGGGCTCCGTCACAGGCGTTGCCCGGGGGACTCCGTGAACCTAGAATCTTTCTTCGGGTCCAAAGTCTTGGTCATTGAAAACCACATCATCCCCTTGACCTGAGCAGCAATTTAAACCAACAGAAAAGCAAGTTTAAGTACCGTTAGTACTCAGCAAGTGTGGGAAAGTTATGTCATGCATGGCTAGAGCAAGGAGAGGTTGAACTCTTGGTTAAAGCACTACGCAATTAATACCTATCACCTTAGCTTATTGAGCACCTACATTACTACACAGGTGAAATGGTCCCAATCCCTCAACCCATCATCAATATCAAGTAAGCATAGTCTCATCTCCAATGTTAAGCTTCCCGCTTAACATCCACAACTTCCCAATCCATCATCCTCTAATCATGAATAAGTCCAAGCCGCTCTTGACCGTCAGCACGGCTGTTATGACAGTTTTGACTCTGCAGAGTTTGCACCACTGTACCCACATGTAGTGATTTCATCCTCCGTTGCTGGGTGGACTAAAAGAACCTCCATTATGCCAGTGGCCGTGAACCACGTACACACTTCCCAGGTGTGTAGCCAGGAGATCACTACGAGGCCTTTACATAGGGATTCCCGACGAGCGTGGGCCCACTGAGGTTTCACCCCTAACAGCATACAAGAGGCTCCAACCCCGCTGCAGTGGCCCCCTCTTGAGCCTTGTGGTTCATATGGTAGTCCAGCTTATACCTATATCTCCGCACCATCCAAACACCCATACTACGCCGGAGATACACCTAACAGCATACAAGAGGCTCCAACCCCGCTGCAGTGGCCCCCTCTTGAGCCTTGTGGTTCATATGGTAGTCCAGCTTATACCTATATCCCCGCACCATCCAAACACCCATACTACGCCGGAGATACACCTAATTAATTGGCCAAGCCGCCCCATCTCAGCATGTGGTTGGCACGGTAAAGCCAGGTTACATGTTCCATGAACCAGTCCTTATGATCCAGGCAAGCACTAAACACAAACCCGAGTCTCGTGCACACAGAACCAACCAAAACATCCAACTTGCCTCGATCCCTACCTCTACATAACTCATAATATCTCATTCAAGAGTAAGATAAATAAGTTGATGATCTCATATCCCACTTATCCCATTCTAAGCATGGCTAAGCATAAGTAATATGAATGAATGACATAATAAAATAAATCCCAACCCAGGCTACAAGGAAGTAAGAATATGAAAATCTAGGGAAACTTCCTAGCTTGGGTACCATATTTCAAATTGACAATGCAAGTAATTAAATTCTAACTACACATCCTAGTATAGGATCAAAGTGGTCAAGGACACTTGCTATCTTTTTGCTGCTCTGGGAATTGAAAGTCTTGGTCTTGAAAGGTGAGAACTTGCTCTGGGGCAGGTTCTACTCATGCCAATACACACAGCAAAAGAAAACAACAATCCATAAGCCATAGTCCACACTTTCACTCATGCAAACCACACATACATACATATGAAAGTCATACACATTTTTAAGTGTTGGGGTTACTCTAGATGTGTTGGTTTTAGGCCTACATGCACTTTTAAACATATATATTATTTCTAACTTTTGTATTCAGATTTCTAATTGCACACTATATGAATTTCCAATTTGAACAAATTCTCTATATTTAATTAATACACTTCTTAGCCACCAAGTTTGCATGAAAGAAAGTTTCCTACTCCAAATAGGTTTTTAGATCTTCTACAAAATCTTAATTTGAAGTTTTTGGAGTTGAAGACCTCATTTAACATTTTATAATTATGCATACCTATTCTTCCTATATTTTCAGATTTATTTTCTATGCCTAAAAATGAACTTTAATATTAAACTAGTAAGACATATCACCTAAACAGAATAGGTTCTGATCTAAAATGTTCAATAAAATATTTTTGAACTTCCTCTCTGATGGGAACCAATTTAAATTTATTTTACCCATTTTCAGAATTATTTCCTAGCCTAAAAATGTGTTTCTAGAAATAATAAAAGTAAGCAGTACTTAGTCAGATCGCATTTCAGCCTAAAATCAGTTTCTAACTCATTCTAAAGGTTTTCCATGTGCTAGGAAAATTTAAATTTGTATTTGCACATGTGTTTGCGTCACCATTTGAATTCAAATCCTAATGACATGTTCAAATTGCTGAATTGAATATCCTATAGGGTCTGAGGTGCAAACCCACCCTACGCAGGGTCTAATTTGCTATTACCTAAATTTTCAGGGGCCTAATTACACAAAACAGAGAGGTTTTCTTAATTTTTATTTAGTCCAGGAGCTAAAACTGATTTTTAAATGAATTTACATGAATTTCTGAAGGTCCAGGGGCTAGATCAGAAGTTTCCGGGGCTAGCTCATGTTTTCCGAGATCCCCAGGGGGTAGCGCGTAAGATTCCTGGCCTTTATAATGCGGGGCTGACATGGACCGTTCGATTTTAAATGGAGGGTCACGATTAGATTGCGAAGGGGTACGCCGGGTTCCTTTTATGCGTCACACGATTTAAAATAGACGGCCCACAAGAGGCCACGTCGCTCCTGGCCGGAGTTCGCCCGTGCGCGCGGCGGCGCACGGCGGCAGAGGCGCGATCTCGCCGGCGTGGTCGCGGATCTTCATCTACAGACGCTAACACCCACCCTTTTTGGTAACAAACAGCAGAGGGGAGGTAGGGAGCTCACCTAGGCTAATTTCTTAGGCCTGAAGGACTCGGAACCCGGTCCGCGGGGAGGACAGGCGGCGGCGACTTGCTGTGCTCATCGAAGTGGCAGTTGGGGCGGTGATCCCTTCGAGTTCTCGGGTCGTGACGCTTCACTGTGGTCTAGAGATGGCACACCGATGATTAGGGTGGATCGGAACCGTATAATTCAGAAGTTTCACCGGCGAGCAGCGGCGGTACTCACTGGCGAGCGTCAGGATGGTCGTTTCCAGCAGCGTTTCCCTCCGGGGTCGGCGTCTACAGCTTGTGCACGGTGCTGCGGGGTCACAAGATCGGTTTGATAGAGGGAAACGGCGACGCTCTTGGGGAATTCAAAGCTCAACGGCACCGGCGCTCGCCGGGAGAGGAACTGTTTGCGCGAGGGGAGGGCGGCGGGGACATCTGTTTTTATCATGGCCGGGGGCATGGGGGTTTGTTGCGATCGAGCAGGACGGCGCAAGGGATTCGGGGTTGGGTTGAGCGCGAGGAATCCGGGAGCGGCGCGCGTGCGATCGGGCGCGAAAGAACCGGAGCGGTTGGGGGCGCGCGGGGAAGGAGATGACACGCAGGTCCCACGTGTCAGAGATAGGGAGAGGGGGAGAAGCCGCGCGGGTTTTGGGCCGGCTGGCACGCGCGGGTTTTGGGCCGGCTGAGATGGGTTTCGGCCCACTGGCGGTTTGTTTTCTTTTCCTTTTCTTTTTCTGTTTTGATTTAAATTTGAATTCCAGTTTGAATTTGAATTGCTTCACCACATGCAATACGTCCAAAATTTTTAAATTCCCCTCTTTAGCAGGTTTTGGGGTGTTACATATGCGCTGGACTTTGAGGGTGAAAATTCACTATGAGCTGAGCGATCGGGAACCAGATGGAATTCACGTGGCTCGTGGTGATCGACTGAGGAAAACAGCGAGGCTAAGTTGAGTTGGCGGTTGTTTGTCAGTCACTTACATGTGGGTCCCATTCCCACCTAATTATTTCCAAATTTCTGCTGATCTTTTCATCCTCCACTCCAAATTAAAGTCTAGACTTACTCCCAAAGTCATATACTAAATTTGAATTCAAACTGAATTCAGTTCCGGAGGGTTGAATTAAGTTGCATTTGGACATATGAATTTGAATTTGGATTTGAATCTATCCTCTTCAATGGATCCAAATACATAGCAAATAAAGTCCAAAATGGATAAATTTTTGCATAGATGCTAATTAAGATGTGATGAACACATTGGTGAAATCAAATATTCCATTTGACAAGATTTGAAGAAAAGTTCAGATTTCAATTTGCACTATTGACATAGATGCATGACTAGCTGCAAATTCAATTGAGAATTTGAATTTCCTTCAAATTTTTGTACTAATCCATATGTGTAAAAGTGGGCTTTTACATCCCTCCCCCTTAAAAGAATCTAGTCCCAAGATTACAAAAGAAGAGGCGAAGATAGGAGAGGAATACCCGATATGAGAAGCTAAGAAATCCGGATAGTTTGAGCGAAGGAAACCTTCACTCTCCCACGTCACTTCCTCAGTGGTGTAGTTGCCCCACAAGACCTTGTAGAACCACAACATTCTGTTACGCGTGGTCCGAGTCTTCTCATCAATGATCCCAACAGGATATTCAGCATATGTTAAATGCGGTTGTAACTCGTCAATATCTTCAGTATGGACAATAGCAGTGTACTTTAGACATTTCCGGAGCTGCGAGACATGGAAAATGTCATGAACTCCGGCGAGAGACACTGGTAGTTACAGACGATATGCCACTGGTCCACATTTCTTTGTGATTGCATAAGGTCTGATAAATCGGGGAGCGAGTTTCCCCTTCACGTCGAATAGGTGAACTCCCTTCATCGGAGACACATGGAGGTAACACATGCTCTCCAACATCGAAATGTACCGGTCGATGCCTCATATCAGCGTATCTTTTCTGTCAGGATTGGGCTGCCTTAAAATTTGCTTGAATAAACCAAACTCATTCTTTGGCATCGTTAAGACCAATCCCGAACGTGACCATTTCACCGGATTCGCACCAATTCAAAGGGGTGCGACATTTTCGTCCATATAGAGCCTCATATGGTACCATATTGATACTCGCTTGATAGCCGTTGTTACACGAGAATTCTGCCAACATTAAATGATCATCCGAATTGTTACCGTGGTGGATGGCACACGCCCTCAACATATCTTTCAACAATTGATTCACTCTTTCTGTTTGTCCATCTATCTGTGGGTGATATGCGGAGCTTCTAATTAGCTTTGTACCCAATGAAGCGTGCAGCTGCTCCGAGAAACGAGCCACGAACAACGCACAGCGATCTGAGATTATAGTCTTGGGCACTCCGTGTAAGCAAAGAATCCTTGCAGTATACTACTCCGCATACTTATTGTCATGGTAACTGGTATGAACGGGAATAAAGTGAGCGGACTTGGTTAACCGGTCAACGGTTACCCAAATGGAATCATGCTTATGAAAGGTCATAGGCAATCCGACAATGAAGTTCATGCTTACATCTTCCCGCTTCCATGATGGAATAAATCAGGGAGCGAGTTTCCCCTTCACACCGAATCAGTGCACGCCCTTCATCGGAGACACACGGAGATACACGTGTTCTCCGATGTCGAAGTGCAGCAGCCTACGCCTCTTGTCAGTGTAACTTTTCTATCGGGATTGGGTGGCTTTCAAGTTTGATTGAATTATCCAAACTCGCTCTTCGGCTTGTTCACTAGATCAATCCCGAACGTGACCCTTGCACCGGATTCACACCAATTCAATTGGGTGTGGCATTTATGACCGTAGAGAGCCTCATAGGGTGCCATCTTGATACTCGCTTGATAGCCATTGTTATACAATAATTCCGCCAACAGTAGATGATCATCCCAATTGTTACTGTGGTGGATGGCACACACTCTCAGCATGTCTTCTAACACTTGATTTACCCTCTCAGTTTGTCCATCTATCTGAGGGTGATATGCGGAGCTTCTAATCAGCTTGGTACCCAAGGAAGCATGCAACTGCTCCTAGAAACGAGCCACAAACAGTGCACCTCAATCTGAAATTATTGTCTTGGGTACTCAGTGCAAGCACATGATTTTTGCAATGTACAACACCGCATACTTGCTAGTATGGTAATTTGTATGCACGGGAATGAAGTGAGCAGATTTGGTTAACCGGTCAACGATTACCCAAATGGAATCTTGCTTGTGAAAAGTCATGGGAAATTCCACAATGAAATCCATGCCCACATCTTCCCATTTCCATGCTAGAATTTTCAGGGGTTGCAACAGCCCTGATTTCCTCATATGATCAGCCTTCACTCGCCTACACGTATAAAATTCGGATACGTACTTTGCAATTTCCCGCTTCATCCGTGTCAACCAAAATTTACTCTTCAAATCTTGGTACATTTTGTTGCTGCCTGGATTTATGCAGAACTTTGAAAAGTGAGCTTCATCTAAAATTTTCTTTCTTAACTTCATATCCTGGGGTACGACTATACGGTCATTGAATCATAACGTACCGTGTTCATCTTTCTAGAAACATTTGATATCACCGCTTTCCACTCGTTCCCGTAGATGTGTCGTGCCTTTATCTAACTTTTGAGCTGCAATAATATATTCTCTGAGGGTAGGAACGAGAGCAAGGTTGTATAAAGATCCATATGGAACCAAGTACAAACTTGGTTCTTACTCTTCTATCGGTGTAATAGCGAGGTTATGGACATGTGATTTCTGACTCAGCGCGTCGGCAACCACATTTGCCTTGCCGGGATGGTAATGAATCTCAATCTCATAGTATTTGATCTGTTCTAACCACCTCCTTTGCCTCATATTCAGCTCCTTCTGAGTGAAGATATACTTCAAACTCTTGCAGTTGGTGTAGAGATGCACTAAGTTGCCGAGTAGATAGTGTCACCACATTTTCAACGGAAATACCACGGCAGCGAGCTCAAGATAATTAGTTGTATAGTGCTGCTCGTGGTTCCGAAGTTGACGTGAGCCATATGCGAACACACGTCCTTCTTGCATTAACATGCAGCCAAACGCAATACCCGGCGCATCACAATACACGGCGAAAGGCTTGGTGGTATCCGGCTGTGCTAAGAACGGGGATGTTGTGATATGCTTCACCAATGCTTGGAATGCTTCTTCACATGCTGAACTCCAAACATATTTGGTCCCCTTTTTCAGCAACTTGGTCATCGGTTTAGCAATATTTGAGAATCTCGGGATGAACCTCTGATATATCCCGCTAAACCGAGGAAACTTCTGACCTCATGTACAGATGTAGGGGGATTCCATTTCAGCACTTGCACTATTTTGCTTGGATCAACCACAATGCTTTCCGCAGAAATAATATGTCCCAAAAATGGCACTTGACTGATCTAAAACTCGCACTTGCCGAACTTGACATAGAGCTTATGGTCCCACAATCGTTGAAGCACAATATGCAAGTGTTCGGCATGTTCTTCCTCTGATTTGGAATAAACCAATATGTCATCAACGAACACCACAACAAACTTATCCAACTCCGACATGAACACTGAGTTTATAAGATACATAGAGTGTGTTGGGGCATTCGTGAGACCCGACATGACGAGATATTTATATAATCCATATCTCATCGAGAATGCCGTCTTCGGGACATCCTCCGTCTGGATTTTTATTTGATGATACTCAGAGCGAAGATCCATCTTTGAACATACCCTTGCACCCACAAGTTGATCGAACAAAATATTAATGCGGGACACTGGATATTTATTCTCGATAGTGACGGCGTTGAGCGGTCGGTAATCAACACACAACCTCAAGGTTTCATCCTTCTTCTTCATGAATAGTGCCAAGCATCCTTATGTTAAGAACTTGGTCGAATGAAACCTTTACTGAACAAGTCATTGAGCTGTTCCTTCAATTCAGCCAGCTCATTGGGAGCCATCTTGTACAGTCTCCATGATATTGGTGTCATCCCGGGTGCAAGTTCAATCTTGAATTCAACATCCTGTTCGGGCGGCATGCCTGGTAGATCATCCAGAAACAAGTCGGGTTACTCACGGACTACGGGAATGTCCTCCAACTTGATGGTTTCAGCGTGATAAGCTGCTGAAACTACCGGGACAGGACTGTCCATAACGATAGAATGCGGACTGTGGAGTGGAGAATTTAGGTGAACAGTCCGAGATAGAGTTTCCAGGACAGGCCATGGTGACTTAGCCATGACATTCCCAAGATTGCATCAATCTTCTACCCCTCAAGAATAATCATTGTAGTGGGATATATTTTTCCATCCAAGCACAGTGGTGCCTTCGGAATCATCATATTAGCTCAAATCTTCCCTCTTTGTGAGGAAATCATATATGAGCAATCGGTCGGGAAGACTTGTAGTTGATGGTTGACCACATATGATGTGCTTATAAAATTGTGGGTTGCACCAGAATAAAATAAAAAAACGATTGGGCGATCGTCGAGAGTGAACGTACCCACCAGTACGGCCTCTCCCTCCGGTACATTCCGTGTGTTGACGTAGTGAACGTTCCCGGGCTTCTAACCTCCCCTCTTGGCCTGGTCGGCCCCATGCACTGCCCTGATACTGGGCTTGTCTGCTGCCCTGCTGCTTCTGTGGGCAGTCCCTCGAAAAATGGCCGACTTTGCCACACGTGAAACACATGTAGCTAAGTGGTTCTCCGCTGACCTGTGGACAGAATCCCGGTGCGCGTTGCTGCTGCTGCTGCTGTGGTCACGGTGATGGCATCGGTGGTCGGAACGGTGGTGGGTTGAATGCACGACCACCGAACTGCAGCTGTCGTGCCGGTGGTTGCCACCATTGACCGGATGGTGTCAGATATACCATGCGGTATTTCTGGGGAGCTCCACTCCCGCTGCTCTGTGGAGCACTCCATTTCCTCTGATCAAAACAAGCTCACGCTAAGCATCTTCTTGGACAATCGTGACATTGACTATGTCTTTGAAGGTGCCACGATTGAATTGTGCGAGATGAGCCTTCATCTCGGAATTCAAACCCCGGTAGAAGTGCTCACATTTCATCTTCTCTGTGGAGATGTAATCTGACGCATATTGTGCCAGACGGTTGAAAGACTGGGAGTACTCATGAGCACTCCTCCCACCTTGTTTCAATTCTAAATTTTTTTGGAATTTTCTCTTCATGATCCCAGGAGGTATATGATAGGCGCGGAACGCCTCCCGGAAGTCTTTCCATGCCATGGCATGGCCAGCAGGTAGTGAGGCAAGATGATTTGCCCACCATGCACCAGCGGCACTGTGCAATTGCTGCGCCACGAATAGATTCTTTTGCTGCTCGGTGCATTGAAGCAGATTGAATTTGGACTCTATTGTTCGCAGCCAATTATCTGCCTCCAGCGGTTCATCCGCCTCGGTGAACCCCGGAGGGTGCGTACTCATAAAATCGGAGTACGTGCCGGTGTGAGGCTGGCGAGGCCCCACATCTTGACGCGTCCACGCCTAGAGCATATTCTGGACTATCGTGCGGAGCAGATCGGTGTGCTCCTCACGTGAGCCAACCAGCGCCGCGAAGACATCCGCCAACGTAAGCGGAGGTGGAGGCGGTGGTTGCTGCTGCGGGGTGTTGTCGTAGGCGGGCTGCTGGGAGTCATCACCTCCCTGCTGACTCTACCCACCAACCTCATTCGTGGATCGGGTGCAAACCATTCTGCAACCACGAAGACAAGCAAACCAGCCACACAGCAAAAATTCCATTCAGTCCATAAAACAGTAGTAAATCATAATGACAAAAGAAATGCGATACATCTCGTACATGGATAATGCAATGACTTTCTATAGTCCACAGTATTACCAGACCAAGTACACAATAGTGAAATCCAAATTGATGGACTTTCTATTTGGAAGCTCATCTCATCTTTGTTTGGTCACTACGAGACGTTAATATCAATTCGTCATCACGTATACTACACTTTTATCTTCAATCTGACAAAAACATGGTCACTAGTAAAAAGAATTTGATTAGGTAAAATACTCAAATCCTTCACTAATTGAAGACAATAACTCATGAGTATATCATACCACAGATGTAGGTAATAAAACACCCATAGGTACAACAATTTCTCAAATGAGTGCAACTGTTCACTTCTCTGCTCAGAACTGACCAGTTACTACATAGTCCAGATTTTGATCCAGTAATTGGCATTTTCATAACTCAAGTTTAATACCAAAGTTAAAGTCAACTTCAATATCTTACCTACGAGTATTTACTTGCCCCTATATCAGCTCTGGATAAAACGTTATTACAGTTAAAAATTGACAGAATTCCTGGATAAAATTTGCTAGCACCTCTTTTGGAAATTGGCTGTTTTTATCACAGTTGTACATAATAAAATGATACAAATCTGAACAAGCTTTGGATTACAAACATGTGACACATATCATAAATTTTCCAACAATGTAACATATGACCCTTAGAGATTTTTTTACAGAAAGTTATGATTGAAAAACAGAACAGAAAGATTTTGAGTCTGTCCTGGTTCTGGACAGTCTGCACTCATCTTGAATTTTAACCAGTTTGGCATCTGATTCTGTTCTGAAACTCTAGAGAAAAGTTGTAGAGCACTTAGACAACTTTCCAGAACTATATCATACACCTCCATTGGTTAAATAAATTAGGGTTATGCTCTGTCAATGTCCAGCAGGGTTTCTGCCAGAAAACAGAGCACCCTGTTTTTCAAACCACTTGGGATGAACTACTCCAATTTTGAATCCTAGTTCAAAACCAGAGTACTAATATACTTAAGTCATTTTAGTCCCTTTCATAAGTTGTTTGATGCAACGATGATTTACATGGTGGTACTACTGTAACACCCTCATTTTCATCATCATGCGTTGCATCCATTCTCATGTAGAGATCACTTAAAAAAGGAAAGGAAATGAGATAAAACCCTTCCAAATCCGAGTAGGGCTATCCCCCTTAGCTGCGGACACCCTTGGAGATAAACTTCTTGGATAAAACCCATTCCAATCCGAGTAGGGTTTATTCCTCCTTAACTTGGCTGCGCCACCTTGGAGATAAAGCTCTCCAAACTGAGTAGGATCCCCTCCGAAATCAAATAGGACTCATCCCTCCTCTCCTAAACTGAGTAGAACTCATACCTTCTCTTCCAAACCAAGTAGGAATCATTCCTTCTCTCCGAAACCGAGTAGGACTCATTCCTTCTCTTCCAAACCTAGTAGGACTCATCCCTTCTCTTCCAATCCGAGTAGAACTCGTCCCTCCTCTTCCAAACCGAGTAGAACTCATCCCTTCTCTTCCAAACCGATTATAATACACCCAAAACCCTAGCCGACGCCCCCTTTTTGGACAAAAACCCCCTGGTCGGCCCCTCCTAGGGATTTCTCCCCCTCCAATCCGAGTAGGAGATTTCCCTCCCCCTTAGATGTGCATTGGGGTTAAATCCGAGCCCTTGATCACTTTTTTTGCTGAGATCCTAGCCCCCCTTGGCTGCACCCTCTCTCTATAAATAATAACCAAACCCTGGTCGTGAACCTGCCCCAAAAACAAAGCCCTGTCGCCCCTTTTGCTGCCGTGCTGCGCCCCTGCCAAGGAGAAGAGTTTTGGCCGCAGCCCTAGGCCCCTGCTGCCTTGATCCTTGGCTGTCGTCCACCCTGCCCAGGCCGCAGCCCTGATCTTGACACTAAAGAGCCCCAGCCGCACTGCATTGTCCACAAGAAAAGCCCTAGCTGCTGCCAGCAACGGGAGAAGGAAGAAGACCATCCGCAGAGAAGAAGAAGAAGAAGAAGAAGAAGAAGAAGAAGAAGAAGAAGAAGAAGAAGAAGAAGAAGAAGAAGAAGAAGAAGAAGAAGAAGAAGAAGAAGAAGAAGAAGAAGAAGAAGAAGAAGAAGAAGAAGAAGAAGAAGAAGAAGAAGAAGAAGAAGAAGAAGAAGAAGAAGAAGAAGAAGAAGAAGAAGAAGAAGAAGAAGAAGAAGAAGAAGAAGAAGAAGAAGAAGAAGAAGAAGAAGAAGAAGAAGAAGAAGAAGAAGAAGAAGAAGAAGAAGAAGAAGAAGAAGAAGAAGAAGAAGAAGAAGAAGAAGAAGAAGAAGAAGAAGAAGAAGAAGAAGAAGAAGAAGAAGAAGAAGAAGAAGAAGAAGGCAGGAGCCGTCACCCTTTGTGCAACATCACTTCTGTCGTCTCCAACACCGCTGCATCACACCCCACGACCTAGGAGCTACTGCACGTAAGTAGGTCACTCTCTAGTCTACGTCTTGACGGTAGAATTGATCTACTAACGAGCTAAAACCCCAGCCGCACCAAATTGGTTTCCAGCAGCACCGATCATCACAAAACCCCACTAAAATCTATCCAAACTCGCATGGGCATATGTAAACTGAGTAGTGCAGGTTGCATTGTAGCATTGCATGCATCCGCATCATCACATCTTGAGTAATATGTGTGCATTGTATTGATTGATTGCATTTTCTTGTATGTACGTGATCGTGAGTAGAAGGACACACTCAAGAGGCCATCTACGAGGACCTCCAGCACTAAGATTTCGATGTTCTTGAACAACCCACTAATTCGGAGCTCGGCGATGGCCAGAACAGGGCTCGCGACGGTGACAGCATACGGTAGCTCATCGGTGATGTCGAACTCAGTGGTTTCTACACCTTTTTCGACGCGTTTTTGCCCTAGAGCACAGTGGTGAGGTGCTGAACACAAAACTGAACTTCGATGGTCGTGAAAATGGCCGCAAGTATGACCTCAATGGCAAGGTGCTCTGTTTTCTGCCGCCTGCATGAAAAACTCGGATAACTCAGGCTCTCCTGGGTGAAACTCAATGCTTATTGATCGAGTAGGTGCGCTAGATTGTCTAGAACAGGTTCGGTGCACAGCTCGAGCAACGGTTGCATGTGAAAGAAGAATTTCACCGATGATTGAGCTCGGCTCTTAATGTGCACCATGGAGAAAAACTACAATTACTCGCTGGATCAAGCATGAAACAGATCGAGGCTTTCAGCGACAGAACCAGCATCCATAGGCGCACATTTTCTTCTTCGGAAGTGGCGTGAGAAAATGGCTAGAATGGGCGGTCGTCGGTGAGCAGTGGAGGGCGGCCAGGAGCTCACGCGCGAAAGAAGAACCGAGAGTGTCCGGGAGGAAGGGCTCAACACAGAGAGATGAGAACGGAGAGAGCAGTGTGTGAGTTGGACTTTGAGGGCGAAATTTCACCGTGAGCTGGGCGATCGGGAACTGGGTGGAATTCACGTGGCTCGCTGAGATCGACCGAGGAAAACAGCGAGGCTGAGTTGAGTCGGCTGTTGTTTTTCAGTCACTTACATGTGGGTCCCTTCCCACCTAATTATTTCCAAATTTCTGCTGATCTTTTCATCCTCCACTCCGAATTAAAGTCTAGAGTGACTCCCAAAGTCATAGACTAAATTTGAATTCAAACTGAATTTAGTTTTGGAGGGTTGAATTGAATTGCATTTGGACATTTGGATTTGAATCCCTCCTCTTCAATGGATCCAGATACATAGCAAACAAAGTCCAAAATGGATAAATTTTTGCATAGATGCTAATTAAGATGTGGTGAACATATTGGTGAAATCAAATATTCCATTTGACAAGATTTGAAGAAAAGTTCAGATTTTAATTTGCACTATTGACATAGACGCATGACTAGCTGCAAATTCAATTGATAATTTGAATTTCCTCCAATTTTTTTGTACTGATCCATATGTGTAAAAGTGGACTTTCACAGCACCGACATGTGCAACCTGTAAAATCCCCAAAAGTGGTAGCAAGAAAATTCAGCTCATGTACACTTATGAAAAATGAGGGGAATTAAAACTTTGAATTATAATGGTGTAAGTTCAAAGTTTGGGTTTAGACTTCCCAAAAACTTCCAAACATGGAGATCTAAATGCACAGCTTGGATCTTCATACACCAAATATTCAACCTTCCAAATTTCAGCTCATTTGGAGGAGTTTCAATAATTGTTTGGGATCAAAAGGAGAAAACCTTCTAATCTGAATTTCAAATTCAGATTCAAATTCTAATTCCCCCAATTTGCAAATCTGGTTCCACAAATGTGTTCTCCACATTTGAATGAGCAGCCATGCCAAAAATTGGAAACTTTGGAGCTGGTTTGCTATGTTTGTGGGACAATACAAAATGGAGAATTCAAATGCATCTCAAATTCAAATGATCAAATACAATTCAAACTTTCACACCAAGATTCAAATCATTTGAATTCATAAAGTTTAAACCATGACTTGGTGTGAAAGTTTAGCCTTAAATATTGAGTTCCTGGGGAGGAAATATCAGTGGAAAATTGGATAAGAATTAGAAATGGGGAGGGGGGCAATTATCAGCCACACCCAAGTGCTGCCACCTCAGCCGACGGCGGTCGAACAGCAGGAGCGCACCAGCTCCCGGTTGAACCCACGCCCGAGGGAGAGCACCGCACCACCTCCTGCTGTCTGGGTTTGCTCGGCTGGATCACGGCAAGGGGTGCACCGGAGCTGTTTCGCTATCCCTCAGCTATAACTTGCGCCTCAGCCGCTTTCTTTCGCCCAGAACTCCGCCGCAGTTCCTCCCGATCACGCCACAGCTACTGAGCTCGATTGCTCGAGCGCCCAACAGCGAAGAGCTGCACCCACCAGTGCTCTAGCCATCCAGCCCCTCTCCTTTCCTATCCCGAGCTCGATTGCACCAGAAATTGGCAAAGTAGCCACGGTTCTCGGGTGAACACTGAAAACCCGAGAGAGGTCGCCGTGGACAGCTCACCCCGAGCAAGATCACGCCAAAACAAGTCAGCCCCTCGGTGCATCCTCGACCCCAGCTGCTCGAGCCCCAAAGCTCAGCCCTGGACGTTGATCACAGCAGAAGAATTTCGGGTTTTTCTCCCGGGCGGTACAAACTGACCCCAAGGTAGGAATTTGCCAAATTCTTCGTTAATTCATGTTCTCGTTGATTCAAACTGTGCACAAAGCTTCCTAACTACTTGGTGCACTTCCTCCCTCGATTCTAGACCTAGATATGGGGTGTAGAGTGTAGAAGTCCCAAAACTTGTAAATATAAAACTTGAGCTATGAATAAAGTTGAGTTTAAATACAAGAAATGGGACTTGCAAAAACTTTTGTATACTCATGAAAGTGTTGGCATGTGCAATAAAACTTTGAATTCAGTTTGAATTAAAAGGCTCACTCCAAAGATAAGAGGGCCATTTTAAAAAAGGGGGAAAATTCAAAGTGTTGTTTAAGAAGTTGTATTTGCAAAGGCCAACTCAAGAATCAGAGGGCATATTTGAATTCTTCAGGTCCAAATTATGAGGAAGTCAAATTTGGAGCAAATTTGGGGATGCTTTGATATGTATATCAAAGGGACTTGTAAATTTCATCCAAATTTGAATTCAAATTTGAAATTGAGACAAAACTTATCAAATTGCCAAATTGCTTTTGAATCGGAGCCCCACATGATTGGAATTTGCACTAGGCCAAAAATTGAAGATCTTTTGGGCAGAGATGAGCTGTGGGCCCCAATTATCATTGAGAGGGGAGATAAAAACTTACTGCCTAAGTCTTCAGTCTCTGTTTATCGGCTCACACCTGAGCTACCAACCGAGCTCCCGGCGCCACCGAGGCAGCAGTCACCGCCACCTCCTGCTCGAGCTTACCCCCCCCCCCCCACGCGCGGACGCCAGAGGCGGTTCACCCGGCGCTTATCTTCCCCACCGAGGCAAACACGAAGTCTCTCACTCGTGCGCGGTTTTCATCTGCTTCCGTGCGCGAAAAACAGCCGTCGGCGACGCCTCTGTTTCCTTCGGTTGTCCACCAGCTCGCGTTCTCTTCTGCTCGAGCCGTCCACACGAAAAGGGAGCGCTAACGAGTGTACAAGATCCTCCACAGCTCGGCTCCGACGTTCCTGGCTCGTGGGGCGCCCAAATCAACGATCAACGCAAGATACTGAAGCTCACAGGCAAAAGGGCAACTCGGGTCACCGTGGAAAGCTCATACCGAGGCTTTTCACGGCCGAGCAAGCACCCTCCGAGACGCACCGGGACTTCACGCTGCTCTCCCCCGAGTTTCAGCTCGAGCCGTGCAACGTAGCTCGGGAATTTCAAGTTTTCCTCTTGGACGAGGGAAACCTACCTGCCGGTAAGAGGTTCAAAAATCGACGCTTAATTCTCGGTTAGAGTTGTTCATTTTGCGCACACAGGAGCTAGAGAGGATAGGGAACCTTTTTCCTTCGCAACCCTAGCTTAGCAGTGAGTAGGGGCAGCTAATTTCGAGTTCTTCCATTGGCGGCCATGGCGGGGACACTCGGGCACACGGTGAACCCCCACTTGCCGCCGTTTCCGAGCAATATTGAGGCCTTGCCGAGCTAGCCTGACCTCCACTGATGCTTTAGAGCGAATCCGCCGAACTTTTGGTGGGCTAGGGTGCTCGGGCCACGGCGCCGAAGCTGTATCGAGGGGTGCGCACATCGCCGACCGATTTCCGGTCAGCGGCAGCCCGAGATCACCGCACCATTGAATTCCTCATAGCTGGAAACCCCCAGGCGGCACGTACCGAGCCAGAGGCGGCCGGGAAACCGGGTCCGGCGAGCTCCAATGAAGTTCCGACGAGGGGGTGGCGCGGGAAAAGGAACCGGTCCGAGGAAGAAGACGACCGGCGGGTCCCACGTGTCAGTGGCAAAAAATTAAATCCCTGATCAGCTGCGGCCCCAGGATCCAGTGTGGCGGCACGGGAAAGGTCCTGTGGCTCCGTGTGGCGCGGTTTCCAACAGCTGACACATGTGCGATGGGCCCGCGGTCAGAATTTAAACATTTCCCGATTTATTTGGATTTCCAGATTTAGTTCAAACTTTAGAACCCCATAACTTTTGCTAGGAAGCTCTAAATTTAGTGATTCAAATTGGGTTGGATTCAGGATGAAAAACTCTATCCATATATGCAACCCAATTTTCATGAAAACCAATAGAAAATTCTGGAGAATTCTTTAAATCGTTTCAGAAAAAGAATTTTAGAGAGAGTTTGGTTCATCCAAAAATCCCCAACTTTTGCCAGAATATTCTTTAGGATGTTAGTAAACTTGTATAAAAGTTTCAGCTCATTTGGAGTTGATTTAGTCATGGTAATTCTAATTTCAAGTTTCTGTATTCAAATGAATACAGAAACATTTTCAGGGAATTTCCAAAACATGGAAATTCAGTTCTGGGCATTCCTTAGCTCCAAAAATCCTAGAAAAAAATTCCTGCATGCTCCATGAGCTATCTATGAAATTATGGTCCACTTGGATTTGCATGAAAGTGCAAGTTTATACAGAATTAATTCCTTTATGCCGAAATGCTTAGGGAATTGTTCTGGGTGATCTAATCAGTGAAACATTCTGAATTTTGGTCCAGAGGACTTTCTTGTGACATGGAACTCACAAGAAAATTTCCTGATCCATTGGAGCCCTGGATCAGTAGTGTTCTGTTCAACCAATTAGGTGATCACCACCCAAGTGATGAACCTCACTTCTCACTTGATGATAGTGCTTAAACACACACCTAAACCACCACCCCAGTGTCATTTTAAATTCTTAAACAGAGTTCCAGTTTTAAACTTGTCTTTAGAACTTGTTAGCAAAGGTTTTACAATTAAACATGTATGCATATTCATAACGTGTAGTGATTAAACGTGGAAAGTGAAGAAGGAGAAGTTGAGCTTGGATCAAGGAACAAGAAGGGCAGGAATTGAACTTCAAGTCAGCAGAAACTAACTTCATACATCTCTGACTTTAGTCACCTGCAAAACCAAGGCAAGCCCCGGTTTGCATTTAAGTTGTTTTACAAAGCTTTTCATTTGTTCACTACTATGGGTCCAAGTTTGTATGTGCATTAGGTCAAGAATGTTTATACTCCACTTGCATGACCAAAAAGAAACCTGGGATCAAGGCTAGAAAGGTTCCATCGCTGTAGAATAAGGCCGTGCTAAATAGGCTAGGACATCCGGTAGAAGACGAGTAGTTGGAATCTACTCGCGAGCTTTGTTTTAGGATCACATAAGTGTGGTTGGAAAGAGAGGCAAACTAAAGTTTACATTTCTAAAGATGAGACCGGGCAGGAGGGTTAAGTAGCGACAAGATGAGGTATTGGTCGAGTAGCTCTGCCTGTATCGGTTAAGGACCGAAGCGTATGCGGCCCTGGGAGAAAGTATTGAGTTGTGTACCGGATGCTTACTGATATATGGGAACCAGAAAATCGATGTACTGGGTTCACTGGATTGTAGAGGCATACCACATCGTCTCGTTAGACCTATGAGCCCGAGACAGCGCGATCGGTTCTACAGTCTAGTGTCCTGCGAAAGGTTGCCACATACGACGTAATGAAGGACACCAGATTTGGGTCTTCAGAGGCGGGCGTATGTGTCGAGTTATCCGGGTAGTGTTTGATTCGAATCACCGTCCCTCGCGGTTATGAGTACCGCTTGCTCACTGCGCTGTGACGTAGTAATCAAGTTGTGTGGAAATAGTTTACAAAGTTTTAAATGCTGTTATGATAATTAGAATTTTTATGAAAACCCTGTTTGAAGTAGAGATAGAGCAAACTAAAGTTATTTTCCACCTTGGGACAAGTAACATTGGAATCAAGCGTTTCTTGTTTGATTGTGGAGTTCCAATGTTGCTGGGCACAAGGTCACTACTATTATGGATAAAATCTGAAAGTTAAGGATGAACTCGTAGGCGAGTCTTTTCGCAAAATTACAGGATTAGGTCTTAAGTTACCCTCATGTAGAGTTGCATGCTTTAGGAGAGACGGTTAAGCTTTGCTGAGATTTTGTGCTCACTCTTGCTATATAAGTGGTTTTGCAGGTTAATCTGACGCTATAAAGAAGGTTGTCCGGTGAGACTCGGGAACTTCCGAGTCATGTCACACTTTGAGGACCTAGCCGCTGCCATGTCTTCGTGTTGCTAGCGAGAGGAGTCCGCGGGCTGGACCTCTTCTCAAGTGCTTCTTAGATATTCGACGTGAGCTGTTTATAGACTTCCGCTGTAGTTATTTTATGTAAATTATTTATAAAGAACAATTGTAAGCTTCCACTTTTGATATATGTAATACATTGTTCCTTATTTGTGTGCTGTTGGGTGCCGCATAACACGGCACCACGCAATGCGATTCCCGGGCAAGGTGCCCCGTCCCCGTGACATGATCGGGGCTGCGGGGCCCTGTCAGCATGGTATCAGAGTTGCATTGGTAATAGCGCACGGAATAAGGATTGTATTACGACAAAAACTTAGGATACGGTGAGGAAACGGTATTAGGCCCACATAAGGACTATAGTAGTATAGTTACTCAAAGTGGCATTGCTAACTTACTTGTTATAATTCTGAATTTTGATTCTGTAACGATGCACCTACGCTGAGGTAAGCATGGTAAGGAACGCCACCGAAAGCGGTTCAATTTCGGTTAGCTCACCTGACGAGGAAAGTGGTTCAGGGATAGGTCTCACAGCTTGGTGTGAGACGTCAATATGAAACTGTTGAACTCTTCATGTTCCTGAGTTCATATGAAACGCTGATCCCTAGCGTGCATTAGGCAAGTAACTGGAGACCCCATCGTGTGGTCAGTAACGTGATAGTGTGTTCGTCTGGAATTAGCCCAGGAGGACATACGCAGCGCTTGCCATCGGCGTGCCCTGCAGGGCAGTAGGTGGTATCCGTTGGGTTGATAACATTCCCAACCGTGACGACCCGTTCATGACATACTCGGGTTCCCTGTCGTGTGGTGTTGAAACACGATCACATACCTTGAGACGTGACTTAACTCAAGGACGGCCGTATGGCAATGATACGTGCGTTTGTATTTACTTTGAATTATGGAACTGCCTGAAATGAAACAACATTTGAGTGCACCACTATTGAGTGTATTTCTGCAGGTACTAACCACGTACGTATCCTGTGTAGTACATGTGCGCGAGAGACCGTCTTAGTGCCACTGATAAAATGGATATGCCGGTATAATCCTGTTTAGGATTTTCTTTTGGTGAGGCAACGTAGTACCGACATGTTCTTACGGTGCATCGACATCGTACTACACTTAATAACCTCTTCCCTATTAAGAAATGATTCATGAACTAACTTTCAACTAAAAATGGAAGTTTGAAACAAATATTAGTTATTGAACTCTTATTTTGAGCTAAGATTCAAATGAGAGAAGGTCTAGGTTTTAAAGATTTCAAAAAACAGAGTGCTCTGTTTCTGGCAGGAATCCTTGCTGGACTTTGACAGAGCATAACTCTGAGTAGAGTTAACCAATCAAGGTGTATGATACAGTTCTAGAAAGATATTAAAGTGCTCTACAACTTCTTTATAGACCTCCAGAGCAAAATCAGACGTTAAGTTGGTGAAAAGTCCAGTGGAAGGCAAACTGTTCAAAACCAGGACAGTAGCAAAAAGCTCTCTGGACCTTTCTGTTTTTAAGCCATAACTTCCTGTAGAAAAATCCATAAGGAGCATATAAGTACTCGTTGAAAAGATACTGAAGTTTACTAAAACTTTGGTATTGAACTCAAGTCAAGAAATATGTAGATAACTTGAGTAAATTTTGGAGTTTGTGTGAACTGGTCAGGGTAGTCCCGCTGATTAGTTTAGCGTACTTAAGATTTGTTTAAACATGAATGTGGTTATGCTTTCATAAAGTTCATGACTTGTTCATGTTTTACTTATCTTTACTAACTACTGAGATAGAATTTTGATTGACTCAAAATTTTGTTTCATGCAGTATGGTACGCGCACACTCTCAAATCAAGATTGGAGATTCAAGTCGAGGTGGGAATGACTCGACTTCATCACAAGAGCCATCGCCAACCGGATTGGCTGAAATTATGGCGAAGATGAATGAAACTCTCCAAACTCTAGTTCAGCAAGGCATAGATCGAGAAGCTCAACGTCACATGCCAACCCCGAGCACGTATCTGGATTTCTTGGCAACACAACCGCCGGTATTCTCTGAGGCGGCTGACCATTGTGAAGAAAATCAATGGTTACGTGTCATTGAGTCCAAATTTGGGTTGATCCAATGTGATGAATTCTTGAAGACTCTATATGACACTCAGCAGCTTCATGGCTTTGCTGGAGCATGGTGGGCAGAGTACCTTGTTGTCCAACCAGCAGGGCATCGTGTCACATGGGCGGAGTCCCAGGCTGCATTTCGTGCTCGTTTCATCCCTGCAGGAATAATGCAAACAAGACATGATGAATTCTGGAACCTAAAGCAAGGCGACATGAGTGTTATTGAGTATGCGAAGGAATTCAATCGCCTAGCTCAATATGTCCCTGACTATGTGAAGTCACCAGCCATTAAGGGTTATCACTTTTACCGAGGGCTGACCGCTAGGCTGCGATGTGAATTGGCTCAAGTTAGCCAAGAGAATTTTGATGAGTTTGTGAGCTGTGCTATCACTCAGGAATATTATTCCAATCTCTATCTTAAAGAAAAGAGGGAGAGGGACTGATCACAGGATGAATGCAATCATCTACCTCAGAAGTATCGATGGGTAATCCGTTCACCTTCCGGTCAAGAGATTCCACAAGAGGTGCAATCATTCTGGGAGTGTGACGCCTCTTCTACTCTACAGAGGTCTTATTCACCTCCACCGCAGCAGCAACTTATTTCTTATGCACCTCAGTATCAACAAGGTGCATCAGAATATTATTTCCCTCAAGAGGTTGAGGATGAACCAGGTGATTTCTCAGCTGAACCAAGTGCTGTCCCACTTCGTGTTGACAATGAGCTCAATGTCAATGAAGCAACTGAACCGAGCAGCAACAATGTGTCTGCGGGTCCAGTTCCACAGAGCGATCTTGGGCAGCAAAGAAAAGCTATGTCCAAAGTGGGGACAGTTAATTATGTGTCAGTCAATGATCTGCCAAAGGGAGGACCTGTTCTTGCTGGCAGGTTCACCTTAAATGACAAGCCGGTTGTCATTTTATTCGACTCTGGTGCAACACATAACTTCATTAGCAGGGCGACGGTGATCCGGGATCAAATATCCACCACTATTACCAAAGGTTCATACCTTATTCATTCGCCAGGTGGAGACATATCAACTAATGAAGTCGTCTCTCGAGCACCATTTTGCTTGGGTGGAAAAATTTATCCTACCACCCTCATCATTCTCGAAGACCAAGGAATCAATGCCATATTGGGAATATCATGGCTGACCTTCCATAAGGCTGTTCTGGACATCGAGAACAGGAGTGTTCACTTGGACTCTCCACTTCACGGGCGTCAAACATTGTACCTCGGCGAAGCGGTTTCCAAAGACCCGGAAGTATGTAATGCCGAGACTTGCAAGTTAGAATACATTCCGGTAGTCGGTGAATATCCGGACGTGTTTCCCGAAGATCTTCCAGGCTTACCACCTGAGCGCGAGGTGGAATTCAAAATAGAGTTGATACCGGGGACCACGCCGATCTCTCGGAGACCATACAAAATGGCTCCGAGTGAGTTAGCAGAATTGAAGGAGCAACTCAAAGATCTGATGGGCAAGGGGTTTATTCGTCCAAGTTCATCACCATGGGGTTGCTCGGCTTTATTTGTGAAGAAGAAGGATGAGACGCTGAGGCTATGCGTCGATTATCGTCCTTTAAATGCTGTGACAATAAAGAACAAGTATCCACTACCATGAATTGATATTCTCTTCGATCAGCTAGTGGGTGCTAAAGTCTTCTCTAAGATGGACTTAAGGTCGGGATATCATCAAATCAAGATTCGAGCGAAAGATGTCCCGAAAACAGCATTCTCGACAAGATTTGGACTCTATGAATATCTTGTCATGTCATTTGGGTTGACCAATGCTCCAGCCCACTTTATGTATCTTATGAACTCGGTGTTCATGCTGGAGCTGGATCAGTTCGTCGTGGTATTCATCGATGACATCTTGGTCTATTCCAAATCTGAAGAGGAACACGCTAAACATTTGCATATTGTGCTCCAACGACTGAGAGATCACAAACTCTATGCAAAGTTTAGTAAATGTGAATTTTGGATCAACCAAGTGCCGTTTCTTGGACATATTATTTCAGCGGAAGGCATTGCTGTTGATCCAAGCAAGATTGAATAAGTACTGAAGTGAAAGTCTCCAACATCAGTCCATGAAGTTCGTAGCTTCTTGGGTTTGGCGGGATATTATCGGAGGTTCATCCCGGGCTTCTCAAAAATCTCCAAACCTATGACGGAGCTACTGAAGAAGATCATCAAATATGATTGGAGCAAGCCATGTGAGGAAGCTTTTAAAGCGTTGGTGAAACACCTCACAACAGCCCCGGTTCTAGCTCAACCGGATACAACTAAGCCTTTTGATGTTTATTGTGATGCGTCTGGCATCGGGCTTGGTTGTGTACTCATGCAAGGAGGACGTGTGGTCGCATATGGATCACGGCAATTACGGAATCATGAGCAACATTATCAACCTCATGATCTCGAACTTGCTGCCGTGGTATTAGCTTTGAAGATGTGGAGACATTACCTATTGGGAAATCTGGTTCATCTCTACACCAACCACAAAAGTTTGAAGTACATATTCACTCAGAAAGAGTTGAATATGCGGCCACGGCGATGGTTGGAGCTGATCAAGGACTATGAGATTGAAATTCATTATCATCCGGGCAAGGCAAATGTGGTTGCCGATGCACTCAGCCGGAAGTCTCATATTCATAACCTGACCATTGCGCCGATAGAAGAGGAAGAACCAAGCCTCTACTTGGTTCCATATGGAGCTCTACATAATCTAGCTCTCCTACCCACAATAAGAGAGGAGGTTATGGAAGCTCAAAAGAAAGACAAGGGCATGGCTCATATCAGAAGGAGGTTGAAGAACGGGGAGATGAAATGTTTTCGGTTAGATGATGAAGACACCCTATGGTTCAAGGACCGGATAGTCATACCCCGTGATATGAGGCTGCGGAAGAAAATTTTGGATGAGGCTCACTTATCCAAATTTTCTATTCATCTGGACAGCAACAAGATGTACCAAGAATTGAGGACTAAATTTTGGTGGACCCGGATGAAAAGAGATGTGGCTAAATACGTATCAGAATGTGATACGTGTCGGCGAGTTAAAGCCGACCACATGAAGAGAGCGGGAACCTTACAACCGCTAAGCGTTCCGGCATGGAAGTGGGAGGATATTAGTATGGACTTCATTGTTGGACTACCTCTCACGGCTAATAAGCATGATTCGATTTGGGTAATCGTGGATCGGTTAACCAAATCAGCACGCTTCATCCCGGTGCGTACCAAATACAGCGCCAAAAAGTATGCGGAGTTGTACATAGCACGAATCTTTTGCTTGTATGGAGTTCCCTGTACCATTGTCTCCGACAGAGGATCGCTGTTCGTGTCCCACTTCTGGGAACAGCTACACACATCCTTGGGAACTAAATTGATTCGAAGCTCCACGTATCACCCTCAAACTGATGGGCAAACTGAGACGATGAATCAAATCCTTGAAGATATGCTAAGGGCGTGTGCCATCCACCACGGTAAGAGCTGGGATGATCACTTACCGTTGGCGGAGTTCTCGTATAACAATGGTTATCAAACGAGCATAAAAATGGCACCTTATGAAGCTCTCTACAGCCGGAAGTGCCGCACACCCTTGAACTGGTGTGAATCTGGCGAGAGAGTGATTTACGGGTATTGATTTCGTAAATGAAGCTGAAGAGCGGGTAAGGCTTATTCAAGCAAATCTTAAAGCCGCTCAGTCCAGGCAAAAGAGCTATGCGGATAGGAGACGTCGTCCTCTGGATTTCCATGTTGGGGACCACGTATACCTCCGCGTATCTCCTATGAAGGGCATTCACCAATTCGGAGTAAAAGGGAAATTATCTCCGCGTTTTATCGGTCTTTTTGCCATCATTGAAAGGTGTGGATCTGTGGCATACCGGTTGGAGTTACCCGGCAACCTTTGCCGGAGTTCATAACGTCTTCAACATATGTCAGTTGCGGAAGTGTTTGAAAGTTCCAACGAAGATTCTCACGGAAGGCATAGCAGATTTGAAGCCGGACCTCACCTATGTTAAGCATCCAACCCAGATAATTGATGAAAAGACTCGCGAAACCAGAAACCGGACTCTGCGATTTTTCAAGGTGCTATGGGAAAATCACACGTCCGACGAAGCTACATAGGAAAGCGAGGAATATTTACAACGCAATCATCCGGAGTTGTTAGAGGCTTATAATTAGTAGATGTCCTCTCCACGTTGTCCTTAATCATAAATCTCGGGACGAGATTCTTTTTAAGGGGGGAGGAATGTAAAAGTCCCAAAACTTGTAAATGGAAAACTTGAGCTATGAATAAAGTTGAGTTTAAATACAAGAAATGGGACTTGCAAAAACTTTTGTATACTCATGAAAGTGTTGGCATGTGCAATAAAACTTTGAATTCAGTTTGAATTAAAAGGCTCACTCCAAAGATAAGAGGGCCATTTTAAAAAGGGGAAAAATTCAAACTGTTGTTTAAGAAGTTGTATTTGCAAAGGCCAACTCAAAAATCAGAGGGCATATTTGAATTCTTCAGGTCCAAATTATGAGGAAGTCAAATTTGGAGCAAATTTGGGGATGCTTTGATATGTATATCAAAGGGACTTGTAAATTTTATCCAAATTTGAATTCAAATTTGAAACTGAGACAAAACTTATCAAATTGCCAAATGGATTTTGAATCTGAGCCCCACATGATTGGAATTTGCACTAGGCCAAAAATTGAAGATCTTTTGGGGCAGAGATGAGCTGTGGGCCCCAATTGTCATTGAGAGGGGAGATAAAAACTTACTGCCTAAGTCTTCAGTCTCTGTTTATCGGCTCACACCCGAGCTACCGACCGAGCTCCCGGCGCCACCGAGGCAGCAGTCACCGCCACCTCCTGCTCGAGCTTACCCCCCCCCCATGCGTGGGCGCCAGAGGCGGTTCACCCGGCGCTTATCTTCCCCACCGAGGCAAACACGAAGTCTCTCACTCGTGCACGGTTTTCATCTGCTTCCACGCCCGAAAAACAGCCTCCAGCGATGCCTCTGTTTCCTTCGGTTGTCCACCAGCTCGCGTCCTCTTCTGCTCGAGCCGTCCACACGAAAAGGGAGCGCTAACGAGTGTACAAGATCCTCCACAGCTCGGCTCCGACGTTCCTGGCTCGTGGGGCGCCCAAATCAACGATCAAAGCGAGATACTGAAGCTCACCGGCAAAAGGGCAACTCGGGTCACCGTGGACAGCTCATACCGAGGCTTTTCACGGCCAAGCAAGCACCCTCCGAGATGCGCCGGGACTTCACGCTGCTCTCCCCCGAGTTTCAGCTCGAGCCGTGCAACGTAGCTCGGGAATTTCAAGTTTCCTCTCGGACGATGGAAACCTACCTGCGGGTAAGAGTTTCAAAAATCAACGCTTAATTCTCGGTTAGAGTTGTTCATTTTCAACACACAGGAGATAGAGAGGATAGGGAACCGTTTTCCTTTGCAACCCTAGCTTAGCAGTGAGTAGGGGCAGCTAATTTCGAGTTCTTCCATCCGCGGCCATGGCAGGGACACTCGGGCACACGGTGAACCCCCACTTGCCACCGTTTCCGAGCAATATTGAGGCCTTGCCGAGCTAGCCTGACCTCCACTGATGCTTTAGAGCGAATCCACCAAACTTTTAGCGGGCTAGGGTGCTCGGGCCATGGCGCCGAAGCTGTACCGTGGGGTGCGCACGTCGCCGACCGATTTCCGGTCACCGGCAGCCCGAGATCACCGCACCATTGAATTCCTCGTAGCTGGAAACCCCCAGGCGGCAAGTACCGAGCCGAGAGGCGGCCGGGAAGCCGGGTCCGGCGAGCTCCGATGAAATTCCGACGAGGGGGCGGCGCGGGAAAAGGAACCGGTCCGAGGAAGAAGACGACCGGCGGGTCCCACGTGTCAGTGGCGAAAAATTAAATCCCTGATCAGCTGCGGCCCCGGGATCCAGTGTGGCGGCGCGGGAAAGGTCCTGTGGCCCCGTGTGTCGCGGTTCCAGCAGCTGACACGTGTGCGATGGGCCCGCGGTCAGAATTTAAACATTTCCCGATTTATTTGGATTTCCAGATTTAGTTCAAACTTTAGAACCCCATAACTTTTGCTAGGAAGCTCTAAATTTAGTGATTCAAATTGGGTTGGATTCAGGATGAAAAACTCTATCTAGATATGCAACCCAATTTGCATGAAAACCAAAAGAAAATTCTGGAGAATTTTTTAAAGCTTTTCAGCAAAAGAATTTTAGAGAGAGTTTGATCCATCCAAAAATCCCCAAATTTTGCCAGAATATTCTTTAGGATGTTAGGAAACTCCTTTAAAAGTTTCAGCTCATTTGTAGTTGATTTAGTCAGGGTAATTCTAATTTCAAGTTTCTGTATCCAAATGAATACAGAAACATTTTCAGGGAATTTCCAAAACTTGGAAATTCAGTTCTGGGCATTCCTTAGCTCCAAAAATCCTAGAAAAAATTCATGCATGCTCCATGAGCTATGTATGAAATTATGGTCCACTTGGATTTGCATGAAAGTGCAAGTTTAATCAGAATTAATTCCTTTATGCCGAAATGCTTAGGGAATTGTTCTGGGTGATCTAATCAGTGAAACATTCTGAATTTTGGTCCAGAGGACTTTCTTGTGACAAGGAACCCACAAGAAAATTTCCTGCTCCATTGGAGCCCTGGATCAGTAGTGTTCTGTTCAACCAATTAGGTGATCACCACCCAAGTGATGAACCTCACTTCTCACTTGATGATAGTGCTTAAACACACACCTAAACCACCACCCCAGTGTCATTTTAAATTCTTAAACAGAGTTCCAGTTTTAAACTTGTCTTTAGAACTTGTTACCAAATGTTTTACAATTAAACATGTATGCATATTCATAACGTGTAGTGATTAAACGTGGAAAGTGAAGAAGGAGAAGTTGAGCTTGGATCAAGGAACAAGAAGGGCAGGAATTGAACTTCAAGTCAGCAGAAACTAACTTCATACATCTTGACTTTAGTCACCTGCAAAACCAAGGCAAGCCCCGGTTTGCATTTAAGTTGTTTTACAAAGCTTTTCATTTGTTCACTACTATGGGTCCAAGTTTGTATGTGCGTTAGGTCAAGGATGTTTATACTCCACTTGCATGACCAAAAAGCAACCTGGGATCAAGGGTAGAATGGTTCCAACGCTGTAGAATTAGGCCGTGCTAAATAGGCTAGGACATCCGGTAGAAGACGAGTAGTTGGAATCTACTCGCGAGCTTTGTTTTAGGATCACATATGTGTGGTTGGAAAGAGAGGCAAACTAAAGTTTACATTTCTAAAGATGAGACCGGGCACGAGGGTTAAGTAGCGACAAGACGAGGTGTTGGTCGAATAGCTCTGCCTGTGTCGGTTAAGGACCGAAGCGTATGCGGCCCTGGGAGCAAGTATTGAGTTGTGTACCGGATGCTTACTGATATATGGGAACCAGAAAACCGATGTACCGGGTTCACTGGATTGTAGAGGCATACCACATCGTCTCGTTAGACCTATGAGCCCGAGACGGCGCGACCGGTTCTACAGTCTAGTGTCCTGCGAAAGGTTGCCACATACGACGTAATGAAGGACGCTAGATTTGGGTCTTCAGAGGCGGGCGTATGTGTCGAGTTATCCGGGTAGTGTTTGATTCGAATCACCGTCCCTCGCGGTTATGAGTACCGCTTGCTCACTGCGCTGTGACGTAGTAATCAAGTTGTGTGGGAATAGTTTGCAAAGTTTTAAATGCTGTTATGATAATTAGAATTTGCATGAAAACCCTGTTTGAAGTACAGATAGAGCAGACTTAAGTTATTTTCCACCTTGGGACAAGTAACATTGGAATGAAACGTTTCTTGTTTGATTGTGGAGTTCCAATGTTGCTGGGCACAAGGTCACTACTATTATGGCTAAAATCTGAAAGTTAAGGATGAACTCGTAGGCGAGTCTTTTCGCAAAATTACAGGATTAGGTCTTAAGTTACCCTCATGTAGAGTTGCATGCTTTAGGAGAGACGGTTAAGCTTTGCTGAGCTTTTGTGCTCACTCTTGCTATATAAATGGTTTTGCAGGTTAATCCGACGCTATAAAGAAGGTTGTCCCGTGAGACTCGGGAACTTCCGAGTCATGTCACACTTGGAGGACCTAGCCGCTGCCATGTCTTCGTGTTGCTAGCGAGAGGAGTCCGCGGGCTTGACCTCTTCTCGAGTGCTTCATAGATATTCGACGTGAGCTGTTTATAGACTTCCGCTGTAGTTATTTTATGTAAATTATTTATAAAGAACAATTGTAAGCTTCCGCTTTTGATTTATGTAATACATTGTTCCTTATTTGTGTGCTGTTGGGTGCCGCATAACACAGCACCACCCAATGCAATTCCAGGGCAAGGTGCCCCATCCCCGTGATGTGATCGGGGCGGCGGGGCCCGTCATAGAGGTAGAATTTCCACGTCTTGCTCATGGCGCACCGCCGGACCACATCGGGCGCACGGTGCCGATAGGGTTACAGCGATCCTCGATCAGTTTAGGCTCCATGTCGAGCTTCTACTCCTTCCACTGGTGCTATAGAGCCCGAGAACTGATCATTTGGTGGAGGGATGAGGGTTCCCGACCTCGCCGGAGTTTAAAACCCTGCTGTCACCGGTGCGCGGTGGGTTCCGGTGAGCTACGGCCACCAGCAACCCTCTGAGTGTTCAGCACGGTCAAATATGGGGGAGCGGCGAGTTTAGGCCCGGGAGATGGCCGGGAAAGCCTTTCCCGCCAACCTCGCCGGAGCGGCGCCGCGGGCTCCCCTGTTTGGCGCGAGGAAGAAGAGGGAACTGATGGGTGGGGTCCACAGACAAGATTTAAACATTTCCAGATTTTCCTAATGCAGTTCAAACTTTGGAGACCCATAACTTTGTGTAGAAAACTCCAAAAAGGGTGAGACCAATTTTGTTGGAATCCTCATGAGGAGTAATTCACAGAGAAGCAAATTGCATGCTATGAAAATGCCCAGAAATTTCTGTAGAATTGTTTTTATTAAATCCTTTAGGGATTTATTACAGGAGCAATTCTTTATGAAATATTCCCAAATTTGTGCAGCTAGTCCTTTTCATAGTTACAGATCCCCAGTAAAAATTTGGGCTTCATTTGAGTTCATTTGCTAGTCTAAACTGCCTTCCCAAGTTCAGCCTTTATTTGAAAATTCCAATTTAAACAGAAACTATTTCAGAACTCCTGTTCAACTTCAAAAATTCATATCTCTCTGCTGGTAGCTCCAAAAATGGTGAAACAAATTTTTTTAGAACCATGGAGACTTACCCTACTCAGATCTTCCACTATTAGCTATGTCAAAGCTCCTGATCTAGGCTCAAAATTCAGAGAAGCCTTGTGCTTGTGGGAATTTTGGAGACCACAATGTGCAATGACATTTCTCCAAATTTTGCTCAGATCATCTTTAGAGAGTCTAATCTTCACTGTAAAAATCCCAAAGCCAATTAAGGATCCTAAATAGCAGTAGCTATGAATAGAAGTTCAATTCTTATAAATCCTTAATACTTATACATGTATTTTGTTACATTTCAGTTAGTGACCGAAGTTGAGGACGCACCGAAGCCCTTGGACGTCCTCCCACCAGAAGCTAACTTCTCCTCTGACTGCAACCAGGCAAGCCCTGGTTTGCACTTAAGTATCTTTTATAAAATTCTTTATTTGTATCACGTATGTCTAGGGTGAATGTTTGCATTAGAGTTAAGATGATTGAAACCCCACTTGCATAACCTTTTAAATCCTATGAAGGGTTGGGTAGCTTACAGAGCCGACGAGTAGACAAGGCCCTGCTATTATGCTTAGGACCTTGGCAGAAGTCGAGTAGTTCGAATCTACTCGTGAGGTAAGGTTTATCACACGGTTTGGTCAGAATAGAAAATGGCTTAAGAGCGGTGAAAATGAGACCCAGTAGGGGGGATAGGAAGCAGTGAGCGGAGGTCTCACGTGCGTAGCCCTGTTGGTGTCGATTGAGGACCGAGTCGTGTGCGGGCCTGCTGAACAAGTATCAAACAGTACCGGATGACATACTGACATAAGCAGTAAACCGATGTAAATGGTTAACCTGGGTGCCGAGGCTTACCCAACCGTAAATAGGAGTGGGTTGAGGGTAGCAAGGTGTAAATCTGCCGGTGGGCACAGTCACGCTCCACGCGGGGACCTCCTGCCCATTTTGGATGGACCGGTTCGGCATTTGGGTTGCCTTTGAAAGGTTGTTGCATACAACAGAGTAGGAAGGGGTGTGGAATCACGCTTCTGAACGTGGGTGTATGCAACGTGTCGTCCAGGTGTCTCCTGATTGCAATCACCGTCCCTCATGGTTATTTGAGTACCGCTTGTTCACTGTTCTGTGACGTAGTAAGAAGTGAAGTAAGCCAGTTGAATGATAATATGCTGTGATGATAGATTAATGTTTTGGAAACCATGTCTGCTGTAGATGTAGAGCTAATTAAGTTTACTTTCCGCTTTGGGCACCACCACATCGGAGGAAAGCGTTTCTTGTTTGATTATGGACTTCCGATGTGAGGGATGCCTAAGGCACATGAATTTGCTGCTATAAAACTGAAAGTAAGGATCAACTTGTAGGCGTGTCTTTGTGGCAAAGTCCTTTTTCCTATCTTACATATCCCTGCATGTAGAGTTCCATGCCTAGGCTAGACGGTTAAGCCTTGCTGAGCCATCGTGCTCACGGTTGCAATATTTGAGCTGTGTGCAGGTGCGAGTTATGAGGAGGGATCCGAGGACGAGGCGATGCCCCCGTCGGGGTACATGGCCGAGCTGGAGCCCTGCACGCCACCGTGAATCTCCGGTTCCATGCTGCTAGTGTGTAGCGTCCCCGGGCTGGACGGCTGCACTTTTGCATAGTTAGGATGAGAGGCTACTTATGTATATGACTTCCACTGTATAATTAAGTTTTGTAAAAGACTTCCGCTGTTTTATATATCAAATAAAAGTTTGTATGTTGTTCTTTATTCTTTTCATGTGTGCTGTTGGGTGCCGCATCGCACGGCACCACCCTATGCGATCCTGGAGCGGGTGAACCACGGGGTGGTCCCCACACAACCCCTCCCATCTAGAGCCACTAAGATGGAGCATGGTGGCCACGGTCGCCATGGCACGTAGCCTTCCGGAACCTGATGAGCCGGGGGCACGACAGACATACTGGAACCACTGCTCCCTGCTGGGGAAGGTCACGACGCGAACTGTCGTAAGATCGTCCGCTCGACAACAAGGGGTATCTGCCCACAACGACCCTCATGAGCATGAAAAGAGTACCACGGAAGTGCCATGAGCCCGCTCCCCAGGGCAGGCGGAAAGACCCGGCTTCTTTACCCCTTCGCATGGACCGGTGCCCGAGTGTGCACAACCGCCAGACCTACGCAGTGTCCCCAAGGCCCGCAGAGGGGGCGAAGAAGGGCCCGCAGAACCGCGTCACGAGCTCTGGTGACAGCCATGCTGGGGATGGCGGTACGATGACGATTAGGACCGGAGCCTGAGCCCCGACAATCTGCTGCCCTGGCCTTCGGAAAAAAGGCTATGCAGGTCCCTGATTCACAAGTTCGAATACATAGGACCGAAAACCCCTGAGGACCTACATGACACTGCCTCCAACTGCGCCGTAAGGGAGGAGGTGACCGGGGCATCAATAACCGGGCGACGCTGAAAGTCCCCGACCCGAAGGAAGCAGTAGCGCTTCACCAGGGGAGAAGGGGCAGAATAGGATGAGCATCGGCGAGCGACGACGGCGGGCTGGGGAAGGCTCTGACTCAGTCACAGCAACCGAATGGCACGAGGCTCGAAGGCCGGCCCATGCGCTGACTGACCACTTTCAGAGGCTACTGGAAAGTCCATGCACTAATCAGGCTATCCCAGCCAAGCATGCCCTCAAAGATTGCGCCCTCCTAAAGAAATTTATGGGGAAGGAGGCGACTCCCTCGAAAGGCAAGGGAGGAAAGTCTGTGTGAGCGGTCCCGGAGCAACAGAAGGGAGACACTCACCCGGGTCTGGCTGGCTGCTTCATGATTTTTGGTGGGACCCAAGCCCAGGAAAACCACCGAAACAGAAGCTGATAGCTCGAGATGTCAACACTGCCGAGCCCGTCGTCCTGACCTACCTGCATGGTCCGAGATTGCCGTTACAGTCGATAGGTCGGATCATCCAGATCACATACCACAATGGGCATTTTCCTCGTGTTTTAGACCTGATCGTCAGTCCAAAGCGCCTAACAAAAATGCTCATGGACGGGGGAGAACCTCAACATCCTGTACGCCAGGACACTCGACGGCATGGGGATCGCCCGATCCGATCTACGGGCAACCCGAGCGCCTTTCCACGGGTCATCCCATGAAAGCAAGTAACTCCCCAAGGGCAGATCGACCTCCCCATCACGTTGGGGGATGCTGTAAAAGTCCCAAAAACGTGAATGCAAAGAAACAAATTTTTGAACGTCATTGTGTTTCTGGTTCATGAAAAATGGGACTTACAAAACTTTCTTACACGTGATGATGCACATGGGTGTCCAACCAAACGAGCTCTCACGTCCATTTGAACTGTGTTAAGCCAAGGTTGATTTAAACACCATGTGTAAAGCTCTCATGTGTATAGGAAGCTTAAATTCCGATGTTGAACTCAATTTGTTCACTTAAATTCAAAAGTGGTCATTTCAAAACAGGAATACCAACTGTGGTTCGAAAATTCCTATTTGCAGTGGCCAACATAAAAATCAGGTTTTGCATTTGAATTCATCAGGTTCACTGTAGTGGGAATGCAAAGGCTGAACGAATTTTGAGATGTTTTGCTATTCCTTTCAAAGAGGATCTTGAACTGCATGGGAATTCAAATTTTGATTTGAATTTGGAGGAAGCGTGATCAATTGTCCAAATGGATCCAAAAATTTAATTATACACATTTGAATTGATCACCTGCCAAAGTGGAGATAATTGTTGGGAGGATAAGGCGAGGGAAAGTTGGTGGACCCACTTGTCATTGGGACACGTAGACTTACAATGAAGCCTTCTTCCTCTGTTTCTACTCGAACCCACCATCCGAGCCTGCTCAGAGCGCCACCGATGGCAGCCACCTCCAGCTTCTTGCATCGAGCTGGTGACCCACTCGTGGTTTCAACACCTCACACCATGATCCTCCCACTCAGAAACCGAGCTGCAAGCAGAGGCCACCTCCTCGCTGCTTCCATCGCGTTGGTGACCAGCTCATGGTATTGAGTAGTTCCGGCGTGATCTTTTGCTCATAAAAACCGCAACCCTGAGCGCTATTTCTTCCTCTCACATGAAACCTCATACCTTTGAAATTTAGGAAAAATTTGAATTGCAACCTTTTAATTTTAGGGTGGGCTAAAAAGGAATTAAATATGAGCATTTTCAAATTCAAACTGAAATCAAATTTGCAATGCAAATTTAAACTGAATTCGGCAAATTCAAATTCTAGCCCACTTTTGAAATTCAGAGCTTTTGAATTGAAGAAATGGACATGGAGAAGATCTTTTGAGGAGATGTAGGTCGCCAGCAGCGGAGAGAGGTGAGAACCTAAGTGGGGCCTACATGTCAGCTGCACAGAGGAGTTTATTCAGTCGGTTCACTGCTTCACGAGTAAATGACCGTGAGACACGGCGCTGGCCACCGTGGCATCAATGTGCAGCCTCTGTGCTCGACGTTTCCTCACATGTAACACCTCAGTGGGGCAAACCAAACACTCCACTTCGGCCTCCTCACCGTTTCCCTGAGAGAAGCACGCACGAGCTGAATTTTCTCGCCGCTCGACCAAGCTTCGGACCCGATCATCGCTCGGCGCTGCTAGGCTATCTCGTGACTACCGGTGATTGTAGAAGCGTGCGCCAATCTCCACTGAACCTCCTCGATCTGCCCAAGCCGGTCCATCACCCTCTGTGCGCGGCGCACAGCAAGAAAATTCCTCGGAGTTCCGGTTTGAGCCGCCGCCGTGCCTCCTCGATGTTCCTGGGATACAGCGCATTTCACACCGATCTTTGAACAGCAAAAAGGTGCACAAACCTCTCCTCTTCATGATGCCGAAAACCCTAGTCCATTCCTCCACAGGAGCTACGGGAATTCCTAAAATACCGACGACATGTTTATAGGCCATTGGTGTAGAATTTCCCAAAATTCGTGATCAATATTGTTTCTTTGGCCATTCTGATCATAGGGTAGGCTACAGACCTCCTTGCGAGTCACCGAGATCAAAAACAAATGAGAATCATCGAGCCACAACGGTGTTCTTCGAGTTTTAGTTCTTGCCGCCAATTTTTGACCTAGCGTGCACAGTGACATGGTATTCAGAGGCGTTTCCGAGCCCTTTGGCTTACATGACGACCTTTGCCATGAGTCACTGATGCTCTTGAGCGAAGAAATCGCGAGTTTGGGTTGGTAGGGGAGACGGCCGACGTCGCTGGACATGGACCAAAGCTGCCGCCCGTCGCCTGACCCTTTGTGGCCCTCTAGAGCCCACACCGACCCCAAAACCGGACTCCCCGTCCTCAAAAACCCCAAGGCGGTGGAATTCTGGCCGGGAGACGACCGGGGAGCGAGGGGCCGAGGGGAGGAATTTTCTGCCGGCGAGGTGGCGCTCGCGCGGGAAGAGGGGGAGCCGGAGGTTGAAGAAGAGTCCGACCCCACATGTCAGTGACGGTGGAAATTTAACCGGATCCGCTGTGAAGCCAGGATTTGGTGTGTCCCCATGTGAACAGTTTTGGCCCCGGCGTGGCTAGTTAGTGACTGGTCCATTTAAATCCCCATGGACCCATTGTCAGCCACTGGTTACTTTTACAATTCAAAGGAAAAGTCCAATTTCATCCACAACTTTAGAAATTCATAACTTGCAGTAGGAAATTCCAAATTGAGTGATTCAAATTGGTTTGGATTCATTTTGCAAAGATCTATCCAAATATTAACCCCAATTTGTATGAAAGTCAATAATAGATTCTGGATAATTCTTTTAAGATTTTCTGTAAAAGAATTATTGAGGGAGTTTGGTTCATCCAAAAATCCTCAAATTTTGTGAATATTCTTTAAGATATTATTGACCTTCTAGAAAATTTTCAGCTCATTTGGAGTTATTCTGAGTAGGAATTTCCAGAGTACAATCTGCTGTGCTAAAAATTTTCCAGAAACTTTTTCAGAATATGATCTTCCTTTGTAAAATCAGTTCTGGGAAATCCTTGCCTCCAAAAATCATAGGAAAATTCGTACATAGTCTATGAGCCATACTTGAAATTGTACTTCATTTTTTTGGGCATGAAAATGCACAGTACTTCAGAATTAATTCTTGTTAGTGAAAATGCTTAAGGAATTATTATGGAGGAAATACTAAAGAAAAAGGTCTGAATTTTGGATCAAAATACTTTCATGTGACCAGGAACTCACGTGTAAATTTTCAGCTCAAGTGGAGCCTTAGATATCCCTGTCCTTGTTCTCCATGCTTATGTATGTGAGCAACACATAGAGAATTATGGTCGGAATTATGGCAGACACAATTTCCACCCACATTAGCTGCAATTTGGCAAGCTAAGTCTCTGTGTAGTGTATGACTTCATGAAAAAAATTTCGAAGTCATTGGAGATCAGAACCTTTAGTTCCTTTCAAACCATTTCAACTCATGTCACATGTCCATTAGGAACCATAGAACATATTAATGGAACTCCTTATGGACAGATGGTTTTTCCTCTAATTCCTCTGCACAACATGGACAAGAACTTCATTCTTAGTACTCCCACACAGTTCCCTGTTATTAATGAGTCGAGTCTTTGCTTGTTTAAATTGCATTATAAGAACATGTGCATATACATGTCATAGGACTTACGACGGAGGCAATCAACGGAGAAGTTCGACGGAGTGAATCCATTGAAGTGGATCAGTTGATCAAGCCTCAAGGGAGACAAGACTCTAACTGAATTATATACTATTAGACCCTGCAAAACAGGCAAGCTCCGGTTTGCATTTAACTGCTATTAAGTTTTTACTTTGTATACACTATGTCGGTTAGGAATGAATTGTGCATTAAGTCTAGATGTTTGATACTCCTCTTGCATGACCAGAAAACCTATGGAGTATTTGGGTACATGTCTTTCCACCGTGTAGAAACTGCCATGCTTAATTAGGACTCGGTAGAAATCAAGTGATTGGACGCTACTCGCGAGTATAGGAAATTGGGAGCACAGGGAATTGGTTCAAAAAGTATTTAGTAAGTTGAAATGAGACCGGGCAGGGTGTAGGAGCAAAAGGACATGGGGGCCTGGGTGCTTTAGAACTGTCCGTGTCGATTGAGGACCGATCTGTGTGCGGCCGACGCTGATCAAGTTTGAACGTACCAAAGGCATCGGATATATGGGACCCGATAAACTGATGTAACCTATACCTCCGGGCGTCGAGGCATAACGCACCGATTTATAGGTGTAGGTTGAGGGCAGCAAGGTGGAAATCTGCTAAAGGGCATAGAGAGATGCTCCGTGTAGGGAACCTCCTGTCTGTTTGGGTGCGACCGGTTCGACGTTTGGGCTGTTTGGTGAAAGGTTGTCCCGTACGACATCAGTGGAGCGTGCTGTGCAGCTCTGAGTATGGGCGTATGTGACATGCTATTCGGGTATCCCTGCAGGTGTATATCGAGTCGATTCACCGTCCCTCACGGTTATGAGTACCGCTTGGTCACTGTGTCGTGACGTAGAGGTAACTTGCACAGAGATAAGAATAAATCTCTATTGGTTTGAAGTTGATACTAGTAATGGAATGTTGTCTTGTGTGAATAGGTTAGTGCAAATTCGATTCTTTTCCACCATGAGCAAGTTACATCGGGAGAAAGTGTTTCTTGTTTGATTGTGGACTCCCGATGTGAGGTGCCCAAGGTTATGTTTAATTTGATGCTAATAATACCTGAAAGTAAGCATCAATATTTAGGCGAGTTAATATTCAATATACTATCCTATGTTATGTCTTTACCATCATGTAGAGTTTCATGATTAGGGTCGACGGTTAAGTCTTGCTGAGCGTTATGCTCACGGATACTGTACGAGTTGTTTTGCAGGTAATAACACGATGCTGAAGAGTACGGTTATCCGATGAGACTCGGAACACTCGGAGTGGTAAACTCATGGAAACCCCTGCCGCTGCTATTGTCATCGTGATGCTAGTGAGAAGGGTCCGTGGGCTGGACGTCTTCTCTGTTGCTTAGCATAGCTATGAGACGTGAGTTGTATTAGTCTTCTGCTGTAGATTATTTTGAGAAGTATTTATAAAAAAATCACACTTTGTAAGCTTCCGCTTAATTTATGTAATATGATGATTTATTATGTGTGCTGTTGGATGCCGCATCACACGGCACCACCTAATGCGATTCCCGGGCATGTGGCACGGCCACATGACTGGGCCGGGTCTCTCACAGACGCGACAAATTTCCGCATTGAGACGCTCACATTTGAGGTCACAGACCTCAATGGCGCTTAGCACGCCATCTTGGGACGACCCTGCTATGCAATGTTCATGGATGTCCCCAACTACACCTACCTCAAGCTGAATATGTCGGGCCCGCACGGCGTCATCACCGTAGGTGCCAAGTTCAGGTAGGCCCTCATGTGCGAGCAATGTAGTTGCGAACATACAACCGCGGCCGTGGCAGCGGCCGAGCTCTCTGAGATGGCGCGAGCAATCGGGGACGGCCGGCCCGACTCTAACCAAGCCTCAGCTTCAGGAGCATTCATGCCCGCGGAGGACATGAAGGCCATCCAGGTCGACCCAGATGACGCGGCCAAGACGGTGCGGATAGGTACCACCCTCAGCACCAAATAGGAAAGCGCGCTCGTCGACTTCCAGCGTGTGAACCGGGATGTTTTTGCCTCGCAACCCGCTGACACGTAAGGGATCCCGATAGAAGTCATCAAGCACATGCTCAACATCAGGCCGGGCTCTACACCCATGAAACAGAAGCTCCGGCATTTCGGTAAGGAAAAGCGCCGAGCCATCGGCGAGAAAATTGCCAAGCTCCTGGCGGCTGGCTTCATCAAGGAGGAGTAGCACCCCGAATGGTTGGCCAATCGTGTCCTCGTAAGGAAGAAGACAGGGAAATCTGTGGCATGTCCCAAAGATCCTTTCACGCTACCAAGGATCGACCAGGTGATCGTTCTGACCTTGGGGATTGAGTCCCTGAGCTTTCTGGATGTCTACTGTGGCTACCACCAGATCGCCCTCAGCGAGGAGGAACATATGGTGACCGCTTTCATCACTCCCTTCGGCTCCTACCGCAATGTAAGTATGCCGTTCAAACTCAAAAACGTCGGGGCCACGTACCAATGCTGAATGCAAAAATGTCTGCAGTCATAGATTGGTCAGAATCTTGAGGTCTATGTGCATGATATCATAGTGAAGTCCAAAAGGGCGGCCAGCCTCGTCGCCAACCTCTAACAAACATTTGCGAACCTCCGATGGTATAGCATTAGGCTGAACCCGGAGAAATGCGTCTTCGGCGTACCAAGAGGCAAGCTGCTCGGGTTCATCGTCTCGGAACGAGGCATTGAGGCCAACCATGAGAAAATAACTGCCATCACCAGCATGGGGGCCATCCACAACGTCAAAGGGGTGCAAAAATTGATGCAATGCATCGCGGCTTTGAGCCGATTCGTCTCCCGGCTTGTAGTGCGAGGCCTCCCACTTTACCAGCTTCTACGAGGTTAGAGCCCTTCAAGTGGACGGAGGAGGCACAAGCAGCTCTAAACAGATTGAAGGCCTTGCTCACCAGCCCCCCCCCCCCCCCCCCCATGCTGGCCTCGCCCAAGCAGGGCGAGCCCCTCCTCCTCTACATAGCGGCTACAACCAAGTAGTCAGCACGTCCCTGGTAGTAGAGAGGGAGGAACCCGATCACAGGCCGGTTTACTTTGTGAGTAAGGCCCTGACAGACTGTGAGGTCTGGTACCCCGATGTACAAAAGCTTGTGTACGCGATCTTGGGAACAAAGCACAAACTACTTCACTACTTTGAGTGCCACCCAATAAAAGTAGTGACGGCGCATGGGCTCGGAGCGATCATCAACAACCGCGATGCAACGGGCAGGACTGCGAAATGGGCCCTTGAGCTCATGGATCTCGACATATCGTACGTACTGTGCACAGCAATCAAGTCACAAGTCTTGGCGGACTTCATCGCTGAATGGACAGAAACCCAGGTCGCCATCGAATCGACCTCACCAAAATATTGGACGATGTATTTCAATGGGTTGTTAACCCTCAACAGGGCTGGGGCCGGTGCGGTGCTCGTATACCCCGAAGGGGATCAACTACGATACACATGGAGGCTCCACTTCAAGGCAACCACGTCGTGGAGTACGATGCCCTCCTCAACGGGCTCAAGGTGGCCATCGGGCTCGATGCTCGGTGGCTCTATGTACGAGGTGACTCCGAGCTTGTCACGAACCAAGCAATGAACGAGTCAAGCTGTCGCAACCAGTGCATGACCGCATACTGCCGCTAGGTTCAGAATCTTGGGGATAGGTTCTAGGGAATCAAGCTCTGCCACGTCCCTAGAAGAGACCATGAGACGGCCGACCAGCTGTCCAAAATGGTCTCAAGTTGGGAGGCCCCTCCCACCGGCATCTTCATCGAAGACATTAACCAGCCGTGAACCCGGACCGAAGAGGAAGGTCCAAGCTCCCGAGCGAAAGGCGAGTCCCGAGTCAAGTAGGACCGGGCCGAGGCTGTTCTCTCCCCGACCACTTCGTTCTCATGACTGAGCATGGCTGGGAGGCGCCCTTCATCAGATATCTGAAGCACAGCAAGCTCCCGACCAAAGAAACCAAAGCTTGTTGCCTCGCTCGAAGGGCCAAGTCATTTGTCATCATCGGCGACGAGGTCTTTCGACGCAGCGTACCCGACCGACCAAGGATGGGCCCTTCTCCTCAACATTAACGAAGGAATCTGTGGCCATCACGTGGCGCCCCACTCCTTGGTTGAAAAGGCGTAGTTTCAGGGTTTTTTTCTGGCTGACTGCAGTCAGTGACGCCCAACAGATCATACGTACTTGCAGGGTTGCTAGTACTTCGCTCGGCAAATGCACGTACCAGCGCAGGACCTCCAAACCATCCCCATCACGTGGCCCTTTGCCGTATGGGGATTCAACCTCCTCGGAACTTTCAAGAAGGCACCCGTGGGCTTCACCGTTCTCCTCGTGGCTATCGACAAGTTCACGGAGTGGATAGAAGCAAAGCCATTTGTCTCGGTGAAATCAGAGCAAGCGACAAGTTTCTTCAGCAACATTGTGCACCACTTTGGGGTGCCAAACTCTATAATTACGATAACAGGACACAATTCGTCAGGGAGATATTTCTAAAGTTCTGTGATGAATTCAATATTTGGGTCGACTGGACCTCGGTAGCTTACCCCCGGACCAATGGGCAAGTCAAGCGAGCCAACGGATTCATCCTGCAAGGGCTCAAACCCCGTATCTTCGACCAACTCAACAAGTCCGCCGGACAATGGGTCGCTGAATTGCCGTCCGTCCTCTGGAGTCTGCACACCACACCCAACCAAACGACTGGCTTCACGCCTTTCTTCATGACGTATGGGTCGGAAGTTGTTCTCCTGACCGAGCTCAAGTATGGCTCTCCCCAAACAAAGGCCTATGATGAAGCCCGGTGTAAAGAGGCCAGTCTTGATTCCGTCGACCATCTAGATGAAGCTCGTGACGCCACCCTCCTGAGAACGGCAAAGTATCAACAAGCGCTTCATCACTACCACTCACAATGGGTCCAACCCAGAGCCTTTTAGGTCGGCGACCTAGTCCTCCGACGGATCCAAACCAACAAGGACAAGCACAAGCTATCCTCCTCGTGGGAAGGCCCGTATGTGGTGGCGGACGTCTTACGACCCGGCGCCTACTGACTAAAGGACGCCGATAGGAATGTGTTCCATAATGCTTGCAACATAAAGCACCTTACACGGTTTTACTTGTAGCCACCCCAAACTCTGAGCGAAAGGTGCCGAGTCGGAAGTCGAAAGATAAGTAGCCTCGCCCTAATTCTTACTTCCATGCAGATTATGGCCCTGCCTCCCGGGTTCGAGCCTGGGTGAGTCCGCGCAATTCAAGCACCACAAGGTGCGCCGACCAGCTCGGCCACCGCGTACCGCTCGGGGGATACTACCCTTAAGGCACATGCAAAAAATTTCTAGGTACTTCGTTTACGTTTCGCAACTTATGGCTAGAGCTGCAAAAGTTCTCGGAGCTATGGCTCGAGCGAAGCAAAGGAACGAAAGCAACATGCTATTTCCATTTTTCCATCCTAGTGTTCATAACCAGAACTGCAAAAGTTCTCGGAATTGCGAACAAAAAATACAACGCGAAATGAAAATGTTGCACATAGAAAAAGATTTCTGCTTTTCTTGATTAGAAGAGCGACGAAGGGCTGATACATTTGCATTACAAGGAAGTACTCTGCTCTTCTTCACTAGAAGAACCACGAAGGGCTAGTACATTGGCGACACAAGGCAGAAAAGGGGGCAGATAACCAAACAAAGGCATACAGGAGGATGGTTGATGTCAATAAGAAAATTGACAACAAACAACATCCACAATTCAATGTTGTTGCAAGTTCACTTGCTCCCAGGCAGCGTCTTTACAAGATTCACCCGGCTTCGGTTATCCTTTCTGCTTGCAACGCCTCGACCCTGGCCTGAGCTACGACGACTCACCGTCCGCACGCCTCTGTGGTGTCCCCAGCACTGCCAGTCTTGAAAAACAAGCGTCCGGCTCATGGAAGATGGAAGTGCTAAACCCTTGTCATAAAGATAGGGATGGCCTTACCAACAGTTCTACACGGACTTAGGAAGCGGCGTGTCGAAGCTCCATGACCGCGCCAACCGAGGGTGGAAACAGGCGCCGCCAACCGCGGGGGTCAAGAAGCTGACGGCCGAAGGCCGTGTTCAGAGGAAACACAACCATAGCCCGAAGCAGGACTCGACCGGGGGTGGGGGGATGCGAGGGCCTCACGACCTCGATGAGCCCGGATCACACTGAGGGGTGCTGCGTTGCACAACACCGGATAACACACATAAAAGGTACAAAGTGGAAGCAAAGTTTTATTACATAAAAGAGTTTACAGACATGTTTACAATAAAATATGTTCTGTCCACACTCACGGGCGTAGACTAAGAACAGAGTTCACATTAAGCCCGTGAACATGTTCTCTCTAGCATGCACACACACTAACACGGCGGCGTGCACGACTCCCATTCAACGGAGTTGCCCTCTTGGGGGTCTGTCTCCTCCTCGGGAGTCTCCTCCTCATAACACCCTGCAAAAGCTTCAAACACAAGCAGTGAGCACGATGGCTCAGCATGTCTGACCAGTCTCACCTACACATGTAACTCTACATGCTAGAATTTCAACGTGTAATAGGAAAGTAAGTTGCAAAGGACACGCCTAAATAGTTGAACCTTACTTTCAAGTTTTAGCAGCAAGTTGTGGAGAACCTCACGCTAAGACACATAAGAGAGCCGCAATCAAACAAGAAACACATTTCCCTCATGTGCTTTGCCGCAGCACGAACAGGGTGTACATATCAGTTGGAAAAATCATAGGAAAATTTCTACGGGTCAGAATCTGGAGAAGAACAAAAACAGAATGATTCCGCTTACTCACAACTCAGAGGGGATGCTGCTTACTACTCAAATCCGGGTTTTTGCAAGAGTTGCGTTCTTATATGCAAGAAGAAGACTTAGAAAGAACAAAGAAGTTTGGATCCGCAAAAGTATGCTTAGGCAGTTCCTTCGCTGAGCACAACAGAATGAAGAGGAATTTGTTTCATTTCAAATACTTCTTCTTATTGAAAGGAACAATAGGGGAAGCGGAATTGAAAAGAAGGAAGGAGGAAGAGGAAAACCGAAAAAGAGCAATAAGTCCTTTTGTTTACAAGTCTTCTTTATATAGAAATTCGACCTATTGCTCCGGATCCCCGTTTACTAGGAAGATAAGAATCAAAAGAATCAAAAGGATCAAACTACCTACTCATTATTTGGAGGTGAATCATAGAATACTAAAACCTGTGGTATCTTATGGACCTAACATAGGTCACATCCCTCACGACATAAGATTGAAAGATACAAACCTTCCTCTTCGGAGCGGAAACGGACGTGGCTAAAACATATAAAAAAAGATTGGCCTAGTCGCTCATAGGGACATATCAATCCGGATAGAGGATAGTCTAGATCAATTAGGATAAAAATCTCTCTCTATATAGATAGGTATCTCTGTGGATAGAGATAAAGATAGGGATCCCAATAAATCGAAATATATGGAAAAGTGCACTTTTTGACTACTAGTACTATTTCTTAGACTTTTTCAAGGAAACATCGTTTTTTCAATTTTGACTGAATTGGTCGGAGCGTAGACGAGGGAGCAGAGCCCAGGAAAGAGGTCAGATCGTCATAGAGCAGTTGACTATAAGTATAAGACTGCTGGCCTGAGAGAAGGCAGTCTCTCTCGGGAAACATGGCCCAATTTCTCTTCTTTATTTTCACACGGGCAACAATTGGGAATAAAACAGACCATGAACATGAGTTTAAAATGTAAAAAAAGGTCTGAAAGACTTATTCTTTTGGAGGATAAGAGAATTTAAAGATTATTTTTTGATGTTATTATGTGTTATTTACTACCTTTTGCTTTGGGAAAAGTTTTTGACTTTGGAAGTTCTTGACAAGTCCCAAGTGGAGGGGATTAAGAGGTCATTAAAGAATTCTTCCTTTTAGTTCTCTTCGATGTATCGATCATGCATTCCTAAACCACATAAGAAGGGGGAGATGCGCCCCATTAGACAACCTCATAAGGCAGACATCATTGTCATGGATACGGCTTTTGAACATCGTTTTTGAAGACATCTTTCTAACGTACTCCCATGGGTTTTGAAAAGGGAGAGGTGTCATCCCCTTTTTCGCTCATGTTCCAAAATTGGGAGAGGTTGATAGACTCATTCAAGCAGATATAGTAGGTTATTTTTTTAATATTGATATTCATATTTTCATTTCAACATTAAACGCGCATATTGGGCAAGGTAATGATGCCTTCTGTAATCTGATTGAAGCTAGTGATATCAAAGATCAGAATCGAAAAAGTTATGCATTCATTTTTAAAGGAATACAGCGGGTAAGCCCCTTATCTCCAGTTCTTTTGAATATCTTCTTACATAAACATATCATGTTGATTCATATTTTGAGTCAAAAGAAGGAATTTCTTGTTGTTATATATGCAAATAACTTTGTATTTGCTATTAAGAAGGGGCCAGAGTCTGAAAGAGTAAGCCAAAGCTTCCAACAGATGTTGAAAGAGTCTGGCAGGAAAAAGCCTAGTACCAAGCGGCAGTAAGCCTCGGTTCGAATTAGCAGAGAGGTCAGTTTTAGGAGGTTGGTGTCCAGTGGAGTTCAGCGATAAACTATAAGTAATACATACCTATTTGTAGTGATATGATTGCTTTGCACCTTTCAATATTTCTTTGACTTCTAGTGCTATCTTCCATCCGTTCCAGTTCATGGATCTTCTTCTTGGTGTAGAACGAGAATTGGATCAAGGTTGAAAAGAACTTTAATTTGCTCTAAACTACAACATTTCATTAGCAACCCAGGTATAGCTTTCAGTCAGCAACTTTTATCATGACTCTAGCCTGTTCTTTATACGTCACGGTACAGTGAACAAATGGTACTCACTGACCGTGAGGGACGGCGATTATAATCAATTTACACCTGTAGGGTTACCCGAATAACCCGTCACGTACACCGGTACTCGATGTTGCCTACAGCAACCATCACGGACGTCGTACGCGACCACCTTTCATCCGTCAGCCAAATGTTGAGCCGGTCCAATCGTCCCGAGCAAGAGGTCTCTGCGCGCGCATACGCCGTGCCACCAGCCGATTTACACCTCAAGCTCTCAACCTACCCTCTGAACGACCAGCTATGCCTCAACACCCAGCTACCCGAATTACATCGGTTTCTCGGTTCCCATATATCCGGTAGGTCTTTGGTACTGTTCTAGTTTGTTCAACAGGCCCACACATGGCTTGGTCCTCAATCAACAGAAGCGGAGCTATGGCACCCAGGCCCCAAAGTCCTGCTGCCCTTACCCTCCGCTCGGTCTCATTTTTCTTGCCATGTGTTCCATTTGCTATCTCTAACCGAGTGGTGTGCCTCTAGCCTATTCTCATGAGCAGTTCCAACTACTCAACTTGTACCGAATCCTACACTATCTTAGCATTGCAGAAGCTAATCGAGGTTTATAACCTAAGCCCAAACCAGGGTTTTCTTGGCTATGCATTTGGGTTTTCAAACAAGACTCTAATGCATAAATGAAGTGGATACTCAAAGTAAGTTCTCAAAACAGTAACATTTATAAAACGGTTAATGCAAACCGGAGCTTGCCTTGCTGCTCTTGGTTGTAGGCTAGCAGTTCCTCCAGAGTTATGAAGTCTAAGACTTCTGGCTCCTCCTCAAGCTTAGCGACTACATGAGATAAAGATATGTATATGTCAATTTGAATGCATTTGAATTTGAAGTTGAATTTGTTAAGACTATAAATATTGCTAGACAGGCCCAACGACTCTGAAATTTTTACTGTGGTTTAGATACAACCGAAACAGAGACTTGGCCAAATTTCATTTGCAGCAAAGCGCATTTGAGCCCTCCATAAACGAATGTGTATTTGGCCTTAATTGGAACTCTTAGGGTGTTCTAGGGATTTTTGTGGAGCAAGCCTTGACTTTCCAGAAACTAGATTTTCAGAGGGTTCTAATGGAGTTGGTTTCACTTAATTTTAAGATTCCTAGCCAAAGATATGAGCTAATCAATTTCAGAGAAAATCTGAAAATGTTTCTGGACATTTTCCATTTTCTCTGGAACAGTTTCATTAATCACACCATTAGGTAGATCAAATGGACTCAAAAGGATCTGAAATGTTTATGGTAGCTCAGGGATATTATGATGAACATCCTGGTCAAATGTCAGAATTTTCCACCAGAGTTCTCCAGTTAAAATTCTAAACAGTTTAAATTTGAAGAATTAATTCTGGAGAAATAACGATTTTCATAAAGTGAAACTTGATTTGTTGGAAATTACTCAGAGAGCTGAATCCAACAAAATTTAGTTCACTCGATTTGGAGTTTCCTAGCCAAAGTTATGTGGGTTTGAAGTTTGAACTAGAAACTTAAAATCGGGAAAATGTTTAAACGGCTGACAACCGGGCCCACCGTACAGCATCGTCTTCAACCTCCTGCTGGCGCCCGAGCGCACGACGAATAGAGGCCATGGCACGGTCCGTTCTCCGGCTACGGTGGACCATTTTCGGTGATCTTTCGCGCTACACGCTCCTCAGACCAAGCGCTAACGGCCGCACAAGGTTGTGCAGCATGCCATCGCCGGAAAACAGGTCGCCATCGACGGTGGCGATCGGTGGTGCGGTACCGACGATGACCAACGTGTCCCATGCTTCCCTCGATGCCCAAAGCGGCCGTAAAGCACCATTGGAGCTCGAGGAAGGTGATGGTCCACTCAAACCGCGCGAAAAACGACCGGAGCTATGAGCTCAACGGTGACCTGAGCCATTTTGGCCGGTGGTAGCGAATTTGCGTTGCTCAGCCTGTCGGATAGATGTCTCTTCGTGGTTTTTGGTCAGGGTGGTCGTGAAGAACTCTAGATGCTATAGCTCGACTAGCTTTGGGCATGATCAACCATGCGAGCGGAATTTTGAGTTCTTGTGGGCTTCGGTCATATATGACCCTTCTCGGAAAACCTAAAATTCCGGCTAGCCGGTGCAAATAGGGAGCTAGGGAGCTCGGGGAAAGCTACTAGACCTCGATGCTAACCTCAGAGAGCAGTTGGCGGCGCTGGAGAAGCTTGGAGCTGTCCGGGCGGCGGTGTCAAGTTGGAGGCGCTTCGGGGTGAACAGAGCAGTGGAAAATCAGCTCGGGAAAGCTCGAGGGGAGCTGATCACGAGCTGAAAGTTCTTACTACATCACTCATGTTATACATTTTGTAGTTTTTACCATGACTAGTAATTGGAATAATTATTTACACTAAATCTTGTCATGATCGAACTTTCTTGCTGTTTTAAACATGTTGCATGCTCACAAGTACTTTTAATAATGAAAAAATAATCAATCAACTATTCACATATTGAGCTTTTATGTTCAAATGAAAAATTGAGAAAAAACCAAGAGAATATGCATGCATCGCACTTCTTCTTTTGAGATGGCTTATCATTGCACTTAGATATAAACTTGGAAGAAGTTGTGTATGACTAAATAATGTCTTTAAGCTTCTGATTGTCAAATGACATAGGTTTGGCTTGGTTGGTTAGAATAAGGCTGATGTGGCATATAATATCTTGCAAATGTCATATGATCTGAATTTGTGCTTTGAAAAATAATCAAAATGCAGCAACAAGTGTCATGCTTTCAGGTCTTGACATAGTTAAGTGTGTGAGATCATGACTTGCTTAAATTGAAAATTACACTTGATCTCTAGCATGGCTTACACTTCTTTATGTATCTCATTGATGTGATAGTGTAATTTACTTGATAGTATTGCTTGGTTGGTTAGAAATTGATCACACATTGCACGATTCACAAGTGTTTTGGCACGATTCTTCTCAGTGGGAGAATTTTTTTTCTTCTTCTCATTTTATTTCTGATTTACAAAGGGGGAGAAATATGTATTGGGAGAGAAATTTTTGTTTTGAAATTTCTTTCTCATTTGATTGTTTTCAAAACTTTTCATGTGAATAAGCCAATGCTTGGATTTTAAGTGGTGTTGCCAATGCATTCATCAAGGGGGACATTGTGAGACCTATGTGTGCTGAATACATTGGCTATGACGATAAAAGTTTTGAATTCTGCCAAAACACTCTTTTTGTCAAGGTCCAACTCTAGGTCCGAGCTCTGACAAGATCTGATGTAAGGTCCGACTTGCTATGGCTAGGTTCTAATGGAGTTGGTTTCACTTAATTTTAAGGTTCCTAGCCAAAGATATGATCTAAACAATTTCAGAGAAAATCTGAAAATGTTTCTGGACATTTTCCATTTTCTCTGGAACAGTTTCATTAATCACACCATTTGGTGGACCAAATGGGCCTAAATGGATCTGAAATTTTATTGTAACTCAGGGATATTATGATAAACATCCTGGCCAGAGTTCTCCAGTTAAAATTCTAAACAGTTTAAATTTGAAGAATTAATTCTGGAGAACTAAGGATTTTCATAAAGTGAAACTTGATTTGTTGGAAAGTACTCAGATAGCTGAATCAAATTTGGTTCACTCGATTTGGAGTTTCCTAGCCAAAGTTATGTGGGTTTGAAGTTTGAACTAGAAACTGAAAATCGGGAAAAAGTTTAAACGGCTGACAACCGGGCCACCGTACAGCTTCGTCTTCAACCTCCCGCCGGCGCCCGAGTGCGCGACAAACAGAGGCCATGGTGTAGTCCGTTCTCCAGCTACGGTGGACCACTTCCGGTGATCTTTCGCACTACACGCTCCTCAGACCAAGCCCTAACGGCCGGACAGGGTTGTGCAGCATGCCATCGCCGGAAAACCAGTCGGCATTGACGGTGGCGATCTGTGGTGCGGCGCCGACGATGACCAACGTGTACCATGCTTCTCTCGATGCCCGAAGTGGCCGTAAAGCACCACTGGAGCTCGAGGAAGGTGATGGTGCACTGAAACCGCGCGAAAAACAACCGGAGCAATGAGCTCAACGGCCACCCGAGCCATTTTGTCCGGTGGTGGCGAATTTGCGTTGCTCAGCCTGTCGGATGGATGTCTCTTCGTGGTTTTTGGTCAGGGTGGTCGTGAAGGACTCTAGTTGCTATAGCTCGACTAGCTTTGGGCATGATCAACCATGCGAGCAGAATTTTGAGTTCTTGTGGGCTTCGGTCATATATGACCCTTCTAGGAAAACCTAAAATTCCGGCTAGCCGGTGCTAATAGGGAGCTAGGGAGCTCGGGGAAAGCTACTAGACCTCGATGCTGACCTCAGAGAGCAGTTGGCGGCGCCGGAGAAGCTTGGAGCTGTCCGGGCAACGGTGTCAAGTTGGAGGCGCTTCGGGCTGAACAGGGCAGTGGAAAATCAGCTCAGGAAAGCTCGAGGGGAGCTGATCACGAGCAGCTGAGGGCTGGAGCACGTCGAGTGAAGGTCGGCGGTGCCGTTTATGGCCTCAGCTCGAGGTGGAACAGACGAGTTTGGCCGGTCGACGGCGAGGTGGTGAGTTCGGGTGTGCGACGGCTCTCTTCGAGTTTTCAGCGCGAGGAGGCGTCGGGACAGTAGCAAAATTGCTTTGGGACAGCCGGGACTCGAAGATAACACGCTGGGGATGTCGGCCGCCGGTTACCGCGCTGGAAGCAGCTGCTGGGGGCAGCATCACCGTGGAGCCCTTGGCAACGCGCACAAGAACCCGAGCACCGCGTGTTTTAGTCGGTTTGCTCACTTGTGAGGCTGACAGTGGGTCCCACCTCCTTGTTTAACCTCTAAAATTCAATTTTCCCACTGCTCTAAACAGTAGGGACCCTAATACCCTTTGCAATTTGAATAATCCACCAAATGCCCATTTGAAATTGGTAAAATTCAAATTGTGAAGTGTTTGAACAATATTCACAGCCCATATGCAGTTTGAAATTTAAATTGGATTTGAATTTGCTTAATTAGCTCATGTCAAGATCAACTCCAAATGGAGTGAAAATTGGTGTGAGAGCTCACAAAAATGTGCTGAGTGTGAATATGAATCCCACTTTTGAATTCATGGGATGAAAGGAGTTTGAATTTGAATTTAAGTTCAAACTAGCCTCTTTCTAATTATACCAAAAAATACCTCAAAAGGTTTTGTATTTGGGTGAAATTTCGCATGAGCATTCCTAGCAAAGTTTAGGAGTTTTTAATATGCTCAGCCCCTATATGATGGATGTGGGAAATGCCACTTTTGCATTTTGTGAGTTTATCATCTAATGACCATGCTGATGGTGTTTACATGCTATTAAAATGTGTTCATTATCTTTCCCAAATGAGGTGTGTGTGGTGTGATGAACACTTTGAATGTATGCAAAAACTTGGGCCCTTACACTCCTCCCCCCCTTAAAGGGATCTCATCCCGAGATTATAAGGTAAAAATGAGATAGGACGGTGAAAAATTACTGTATGTGCGACGTTAAAAAGTCGGGGTAGTTAGCGCTGTGAGACCAATGTGTGCTGAATACATTGGCTATGACGATAAAAGTCTTGAATTCTGCCAAAACACTCTTTTTGTCAAGGTCCGACTCTAGGTCCAAGCTCCGACAAGATTCGACGTAAGGTTCGACATGCTATGGTTAGGTCCGACATGTGTTTGGTTAGCTCTGGCGGTAGGTCCGACTAGCTTTGGTAAGTTCCGGTGCTAGATTCTGCTAGCTTTGGTAAGTGTAACACCCCAAAACCTACTAAAGAGGGGAATTTAAAAATTTTTGGACGTAATGCATGTGATAAAGCAATTCAAATTCAAACTGGAATTTAAATTCAAATCAAAACAGAAAAAGAAAAGGAAAAAGAAAAAGAAAACCCAAACCGGCCAGTGGGCCGAAACCCGCCAGCCAGCCCAATACCCCCGCGCCAACCCGAACCCGCGCCCCCCTCTCTCCCTCTTACTAACATGCGGGGCCCGCATGTCATCCCTCTCCTCCCGCGCGCCCCAACCGACCCCGGCCCTTTCCCGCACCCGAATCAAAACCGACCTCCGGAAACCCGCGCCCCAGCCCGATCTTCGGCTCCGGACGCTGCTACTTATCCAAACCGATCCTCCGCCGCCTCTCCTCATGCAATTCACGCAAGGAAACTCGCCGAATTCCCCAGCGCTGCTCCACCTTTCTCTCCGGTGAGAACCGAAGCTTCTATCACCCTTTTCCTTCGATCCTTGCTCGGACTTCCTGATCTAACGCGCTGATCATGTTCCACCGCCTCCGGGGAGTCACGCAGGTGAAGAAAACCCGGTGTTTTGCGCTCTAGACGCAGCTCCGGCGAGCACTGCCGCTCGGACCTCGCCGCCGACCACCTTCCAGGGCCTCCGAGCTCAAGAAAAACCCCGAGGTGAGATCCCCGACCTCACCTCTACCGTTCTATGCCAAGAAATCCAAGTTTTAGGTAGTATAGACGAAAACCCGAAGATCTCCGGCGAGATTGCCGCCTCCCACCGCCGCGCGCCGCCGGGCAGCGCCGCCCGCGCACGGCCAGGGCGACGTGGCCCCCTGAGGCCCGTCCATTTTCTATCGTGCGGTTCCTATTAGATCTAACCCGTACTGCTTCGCGTTATAATCTCAGCCGTCAAATTTAAATCGGACGGTCCACGTCGGCCCCACATTATAAAGGCTGGGATTCTTACGCGCTACCCCCTGGGGATCTCGGAAAACACGAGCTAGCCCTGAAAACTTCTGATCTAGCCCCTGGACCTTTAGAAATTCATGAAAAATTCATTTAAAAATCAGTTTTAACCCCTGGACTTAATAAAAATTAGGAAAACCCCTCTGTTATGTGTGGTCGGACCCCTGGAAATTTAGGAAATAGTAAATTAAACCCTGCAGTAGGGTGGATTTACCTTTTTGACCCTATAGGATATTAAATTCAGAAATTTGAATATGTGACTAGGATTTAAATTTAAAAGGTAAAGCAAACACATGTACAAATTCAAGTTTAAACTCTCTAGCACTTGGAAAACTTGAGAATGAGTTAAAAATAGATTTTTAGGCTGAAATGAAATCTGCCTAAGTGTTGCTCATTTTTATTTTCTCTAGAGACACATTTTAGTCTAGGAAATAATTCAAAAGAACTAGTAAAATAAATTTAAATTGTTTCACATCAGGGAGGAAGTTCAAAAATATATTATTGAACATTTTAGATCAGAACCTATTCTGTTTAGATGATATGTCTTACTATTTTAACAGTAAAGTTCACTTTTAGGCATAGAAAATAAATCTGAAAATATAGGAAAATAAGTATGCATAATTAGAAAATGATAAATGAGGACTCCAAACTCAAAAACTTCAACTTAGGATTTTGTACAAGATCTGAAAACTTATTTGGAGTAGGGAAATACCTTTTATGCAAACTTTGTGGCTAAGAAGTGTAATAGTTAAATATAAAGAATTTGTTCAAATTGGAAATTCATATATATTGTGCAAATAGAAATCTGAATACAGAAGTTAGAAATAATATATATATGTTTAAAAGTGCATGTAGGCCAAAAAATCAACACATCTAGGGTAACCACAACACTTAGAAATGTGAAGGACTCCCATATGTATGTATGTGTGTTTTGCATGAAGTGAAAGTGTGGACTATGGCTTATGGATTGTTGTTTTCTTTTGCTATGTGTATTGGCATGAGTAGAACCTGCCCCAGAGCAAGTTCTCCCCTTCCAAGACCAAGACTTCCCATTCCCAGAGCAGCAGGAAGAAGGCAAGTGTCCTTGACCACTTTGATCCTATGCTAGATGTAGATAGAATTATTTGCATTGTCAATTGAAATATGAAACCCATACTAGGAAGTTTCCCTAGAATTGCATTATCTTGTTTCCTTGTAGCTTGGGTTGGGATTGGTTTTATTATGTCATTAATTCATATGCTTACTCTTAGCCATGCTTAGAATGGGATAAGTGGGATATGAGATCATCAACTTGTTTACCTTACTCTTGAATGAGATATTATGAGTTATGTAGAGGTAGGGATCGAGGAAAGTTAGATGATTTGGTTGGTGCTGGGTGCACGAGACTCGGGTTTGTGTTTAGTACTTGCCTGGATCCTAAGGACCGGTTCATGGAGCATGTAACCGGGCTTTACCATGCCAACCACATGCTGAGATGGGGCAGCTTGGCCAATTAATTAGGTGTATCTCCGGCTTAGTATGGGCATTTTGGATGGTGCGGGGAATAGGTGTCAGCTGGACTACCATATGAACCGCAAGGCTGAAGAGGGGGCCACTGCAACGGGGTTGGAGCCTCTTGTATGCTGTTAGGGGTGAAACCTCAGTGGGCCCACGCTCGTCGGGAATCCCTTTGTAAAGGCCACGTAGTGATCTCCTGGCTACACACCTGGGAAGTGTGAATGTGGTTCGCGGCCACTGGCATGATTAGACGATGATAAATTTGGAAGTTGAGTATGTTAAGCGGGGAGCTTGACATTGGATATGATGTTATGGTTAATTGATTTTGATGATGGGTTGGGAGATTGGGACCATTTCACCTGTGTAGTAATGTAGGTGCTTAATAAGCTAAGGTGATAGTTATTAATTACGTAGTGCTTTAACCATGAGTTAACCTCTCCTTGCTCTAGCCATGCATGACATAACTTTCCCACACTTTCTGAGTACCCACGGTACTCAAACTTGTTTTATGTTGGTTTATATTGCTGCTCAGGTCAAGAGAATGATGTGGTGTTTAATGACCAAGACTTTGGTCCCGAGGAAGGATTCTAGGTTCACGGAGTCCCCCGGGCAACACCTGTGATGGAGCCCACAAGATTTATATTCCGCTGCTTTTTTATTTACATGTCATGAACTTATTATCGTCCATCGACACGTATGCTATGTAAGACTTATTTATATTCGAACACCTGACTTGTAATATGATGATGCTTCACTATTTGTCGTCACATGTATGAGAAAATGATCCTGGCATACATGTGATATTCACTCGGTTGTTCTTTGGAGAAACCGGGTGTGACAGTGCAAACACCCCAAAATATGCATACAAAGAAACTCTTGTTTGTACAGAGTTGGTTTCACATGTAGGAAAAATGGGACTTGTTAAAACTTTTTCCACATGTGATAATACACATGAAAGCCTTCTTCACACAAGTTCAAATATTTATTTGAACACATGGAATCCAAGAGGGATCTAAAACTAAGGTGGGAAGTTCCCATATGGGTGAGGAAGCTAAAGTTAGATTTTGAGAACAAATTGTTCCACTCAAAAATTCAAATGAGTAACACAATGGTTTTCAAACTGTTGTATTAAAAACCTCATTTGCAGCAGCCAAATCAAAGATCATAGTTCATATTTGAATTCTTTAGGTCCAAATTAGGGGGTAGGCTAAGTCTCATGAATTTTTGAAGATGTTTGCTATCCATTTCCCAAATGGACTTAAATTGGAAAGGAATTCAAATATACATTTGAATTTGGATGAAACTTGTCCAAATATCCACACACAATTCAGATTTAAATTTACACTATTTGAGTTCCAGCATTTGCTAAATTGAGGAGATAATTGTGAGAGAATTTGGAGAAGGATAAGAAGGAGACAGTGGGGCCCACATGTCATATGTTGTCTAGACTTGCACCCTAAGTCTGCTCCCCTGTTCCTCACTCCACCGAGACGTTTCTCCCGGGCGACACCGAGCAGCTCGGACCCCGTTCACCGACGCCAGCTCCTGCTCCCCCGAGGCCCACATCGCTCTTATCCCTCACGCGTGTGGCACAACACCAGTTCTCCTCTTCACCGTAGCTCACATCGCTCTGTTCTTTCTCTTTCCCGCAAGCAACAGCGCCGTTTTCTCTCGGCTCTCATCGCCGGTTTGCTCCCGGCCGGGGTGACGCCCGGCTGAGGCATCAAAGAGCTGCGCCCCTCGCTCCTCGACGTGCTACACGGATCCTCAGCTCAGTTCCAGCGTTCCTCCACCGTGACCAGCCAGTTTTCTCCCGGCAGAACCGAGCAACGACACACTCCCGCTGCTACACATCGACTGGCTGCCACAGCGCCTCTCCGGCAGGCTCAAGAGGCCACAGAGGTGCTCCAGAAGGTACTGATCCTCATCCCATCGTCCCCCTGCTCTCCCCCGACGCCGGCTTGCCGGAATTCGATTTTTGGCACCGGCGCACGTATAGAACACCCCGTGTTTAATTCTTGAAATTCTCCCAAACCGATTGATCATACCTCCTACAATTCAAACCACAGAAACTAGATGCCCTAGATCCCTCCCACACCGAGAACCAAAGAAAACCGATCATCACAGGCCCCGGGCGACGAGAATTCGTCGCCGGCGGCAAAAACGGGTCGGGTCTCCGGTGACCGCCCCATTCCCGCCAATTGCAGCACGAACTGAGGTGTGTTCCATGCTCCACGAGCTCTGGTGATGCTTTAGGGCAAGGTAGCTTGCCGGGAGATGCCTTGGACACGCGGGAACGCGTCCATGCCGAGCTCCCGAGCCGCCCCGCCGGTGCCGACCCACCTACAGCCGTTTTCATGCGGGGAAACCTTGCCCGGCAGCTGCGCCATGTTCCAAGGAGCATATAGGGCGAAACCGGAGCTCATTTGGTGGAGAAATGAGGGAGAACGAGCCATGCCATGCTTTCTGCCGGTGTGCACCCGCGGGCTCTGGCGGGAGGTTGAAGAAGCACCTGACCCGTGGGCCCCACGTGTGACTGTTCTGTTTAAAATCAAACAGAGAGTTGTTCAAACTTGTAAAATGCATAACTTGGTGTAGAAAGCTCCAAAAATAGTGAGATAAATTTTGTTGGATTCCACTAAGAGATTACTATCCAGGGGTACAGCCCAATATTTATGAAAATCCCTGGTTTTGGCTCGTTAATTCATATAAGGAAACTTTTGTAGGAATGTTTCCAGGAGCTCTGTGTATTGGAAAATTCCCAAATTTGGGCAGGAGATTCCTCCAGAATGCCTAAACTCCAGTAAAATTTTCAGATGCATTGGACCTCATATGCTTGGCCAAATGTGGGGTTAATTCCTTATGACTCTGAAAATTTGAAAATAAACAGAGTTCAATTTCAGAATTTTTCCGCAAACTTTAGAACCTCATAAATCTTGCTAGGAAGCCCCAAATTTAGTGATTAAAATTGGGCTGGATTCATATTGAATAGCTCTGTCCAAACCTACAATCCAATTTGTATGAAACTCATTATTTAATTCTGGAAAATTCTTTAAAGCTTTTCAGCAAAAGAATTTGTGAGGGAGTTTGGCTCATCCAAAAATCCTCAAATTTTGCCAGAATACTATTTGGGATGTTAGTGAAATTCTGTAAAACTTTCAGCTCATTTGGAGTTGATTTGGTTAGGGGAATTTAGATTTGAAGTTGCTGTGTTCAAATGAGTACAGAAACAATTGCAGAGAATTTCCAAAAACTTAGAAAATCAGTTCTGGGAAATTCTTAACTCCAAAAATCTTAGGAAAATTCATGAAAGTCCTATGAACTATAATTGAAATTTTAGTTCACTAAGTTTGGCATGAACATGGGTGTTATCTCAGAATTAATTCTTCTTTGCTTAAGTGCTTAGAAAATTGTTCTGAACAAACCCCGCAATGAAAAGTGATAATTTTTTGTCCAGAGGGTTTTCTTGTGACAAGGAACTCACATGAAAATTCTCAGCTCCATTGGAGCTCTGGATCACCGCTGTTCTGTTTAACCTCTTTAGGTGATCAATATAGAAGAGGGAGGGAAACCACTTAGCACTTAATCATGTGTTTAGATCCAAAACTAAACCACTAGCACCACTGTCATTTTAAATTCTTAAACAGAGTTCCAGTTTTTGAAAACTTGTTATTAGGAATTGTAGCAAAGTCTTTACAATTAAACAATTATGCATATGCATTACGTGTAGCATCTACATGAAGGACTTCAAGTCATTGGAGTAGAGATCAAAGAAGGGAGGCAATTGATCAAGCCAAGTGATCTTCACTAACTGAATCTTCATATATATATATAATATATATATATATATATATATATATATATATATATATATATATATATATATATAAGTCCCCTGCAAAACAAAGGCAAGCCCCGGTTTGCATCAAAATTTACAAGTTTTATTTGTATTCACTTTATACGTCTAGCATTTTATTTATTTCATTAAGTCTAGATGGTATGACACCCCAAATGCATGACCCATAAAACCATGGAGTTTAAATGTAGAATAGGTTATCATTGATTATAACTGCTGATCTCAAATTAACAAAAGTGGATTAAAAGAAGCAAAACTCAAGTGGGCAGTTTCCTACTCGTGAAACGGGGTTTAGGGGGATCAATCGGAAGAGTTGGGAATTGATCCTCATAGTTGGGGATGGAGGCCGGGCAGTGGATGGAAGGATCAAGGACGTGGTCCTGTGAACCCAGTCTGTGTCTGAGTCGATTAAGGCCCATTCTCATGTGCGGCCCTGCTGGACAAGTTTGAGATGTGTACCGGATGCATACTGGCTATATGGGACCCAGGAAACCGATGTAACATGTTAACCTGGGTGTCGAGGCATACCTCACCGTCTGATGCCGATGCTGAAAGGATAGAGAAGTCGGCTCTACGAGGGTTTGCAGTAGAGAGACTTAATCAAAGTCGGTGGGACCGGTTCGACATGTGGGTGTCGTGTGAAAGGTTGCCACGTACGGCGTCAGTGACGATTGCTGTGTGCAACGTCGAGTACGGGCGTACGTGTCGTGTCAGCCAGGTGTTTTTGATTGCAATCACCGTCGCTCGCGGTAGTGAGCATACTTGTACACTGAGTCATGACGTAGTAATAAACCGGGAAAACATTTAATATGCTTCCTGAGTAATCCTCATAATGGAGATGAGGAACGATCAACACTTCACTAAACTTAATTTCCATCTTGGGCTAGTAGCGTCGAGGCAAAGCGTTTCTTGTTTGATTGCGGAGTCTCGACGTTGGTGGCGCAAGGTCAGTATGAGTCTAGGATAGCTCACTAAAGTTACTTTCACCTCGGGCAAGTGACATCGAGATGAAGCGTTTCTTGTTTGATTGTGGAGTCTCGATGTAAGTTGCGCGAGGGTTATAAAAGTTGCTTAAAACTTGAAGTAAGGACTCTCCTTTAGCTCAAGTTCATCGTTTGTGCAAACTTCTATAATCAGCCCTCTATTTTCATCATGTAGAGTTTCAGGACTAGGGTGACGGGTCAGTCTTGCTGAGCTTCGTGCTCACAGATACTGCATAAGTTGTTTTGCGGGTATTAACTGTACGCTGCTAAGTACGGGTGTCTGATGAGACTCGGAGCTCTCCGAGTGGTGAACTCATTACAACCCCTGCCGCTGCTACTGTGATAGTGTTGCCAGTGAGAAGGGTCCGCGGGCTGGACACCTTCTCTGTTGCTTAGCATAGGTATGAGACGTGAGTTGTAATAGTCTTCCGCTATAGCATATTTTTGAGAAGTATTTGTAAAATCAACACTTTGTAAGCTTCCGCTTGTTTTATGTAATATGATGCTTTATCATGTGTGCTGTTGGGTGCCGCATCACACGGCACCACCCAATGCGATTCCCGGGCGAGGTGCCCCGTCCCCGTGAGTGATTGGGACGGCGGGCCCTCACAGCGTGGTATCAGAGCCGCATTGGTAATAGCACACGAAATAAGGATCGTATTACGACAAAAACTTAGGATACGGTGAGGAAACGATATTAGGCCCACATAAGGACTATAGTAGTATAGTTACTTAAGTGGCATGACTAACATACTTGTTATACTTCTGAACTTTGATTATGTAACGACGCACCTACGCTCAGGTAAGAATGGTAAGGAACGCTACCGAAAGCGGTTCAATTTCGGTTAGCTCCCCTCACGAGGAATGTGGTTCAGGGCTAGGTCTCACAGCTTGGTGTGAGATGTTAATATGAACTCTTGGACTCTTCATGTTCCTGAGCTCATATGAAACGCTGATCCCTAGCGTGCATTAGGCAAGTAAGTGGAGACCCCATCGCGCGGTCAGTAACACAAGAGTATGTTCGTCTGGAAATAGCCCAGGAGGACATACGCAGCGCTTGCCATCGGCGTGCCCTGCAGGGCAGTAGGTGGTATCCGTTGGGTTGATAACATTTCCAACCGTGACGACCCGTTCATGACATACTCGGGTTCCCCGTCGTGTGGTGTTGAAACACGATCACGTACCTTGAGACGTGACTTAACTCAAGGACGGCAGTATAACAATGATACGGGCGTTTGTATTTACTTTCAAATATGGAACTGCCTGAAATGAAACAACCTTTGAGTGCACCATCATTGAGTGTTTTTTTTCTGCAGGTACTAACCACGCACGTATCCCGTGTAGTACACGTGTACGAGAGACCGTTTAGTGCCACTGATAAAACGGATATGCCGGTATAATCCGGTTTAGGATTTTCCTTTGGTGAGGCTACGTAGTACCGACATGCTTCTTACGGTGCATCGACACCGTACTACACTTAATTACTCCTTCCCTATGAAGAAATAATTCATGAACTAACTTTCAACTAAAAATGGAAGTTTGAAATAAGTATTAGTTACTGAACTCTTATTTTGAGCTCAGATTCAAATGAGAGAAAGTTTAGGTTTCAAAGATTTCAAAAACAGAGTGCCCTGTTTCTGGCAGGAATTCTTGCTGGACTTTTACAGAGCATAACTCTGAGTAGCTTTAACCAATTAAGGTGTATGATACAGTTCTGGAAAGCTTTTCAAGTGCTCTACAACTTTCGTGTAGACTTACAGAGCAAAATTACAATTTAAGTGGGTGAAAAGTCCAGTTGAAGGCAAACTGTCTAGAACCAGGACAGCAGAAAACCCTCTCTAGACCTTTCTGTTTTTAAGCCCTAACTTGCTGTAGAAAAATTCCTAAGGAGCCTATGATACACCTTTGAAATGGTTATGAGATATGCAACATTTTTGTAGTTCAAAGTTGGTTCAGATTCATATTGTATCTGTGTATACAACTGTGATAAAGTACGCCACATAAAAGGAAATGCTGGCAAATTTTATCCAGAATTTCTGTCAACTTTGAGCGATCATAACTTTTGATTCAGAAGCAATATGGAGGCATTTGAATACTCGTTGGAAATATATTGAAGTTAAATTTAACTTTGGTATTCAACCTGAGTTATGAAAATGCTTCTAAATGAATCAAAATCTGGGTTAGGACAGAAGAGTCTGTTCTTCACAGCAAAGAGAACGGTTGAAGGAGCAACTAAGTGAACTCATGAGTAAATGAGTTATACGACCAAGCTCATGATCTTGTGGTTGCTCTGCGCTGTGTAGTAGGGATAAGGATGAAACACTATGGCTTAGTGTTAAAATTTCGTCCGCTTAACATTGTGTCAATCAAGAATAAGTACCCATTGCCACAGATCGACTTATTGTTTGATCAGTTGGTCAAAGCAAGGATCTTTTTCAGGATGGAATTAGGATCAGGGTACCATCAGATTGAGATAAGGGCCGAGGCTATTCTGAAGACAGTTTTTCAGCGAGGTACGGAGTTTATGAGTACCTGTGATATTCCTTGGCCTTACCAACACTCCATCTCAGTTCATGTACGTAAAGAACTCGGTATTCATGCCGGAGCTGGACATGTTTGTCGTGGTCTTCATCGACGACCTACTGGTTTATTCCAAGTCGGAGGAAGAATACGAGAAGCACCTGCATATAGTCTTGCAACGGCTGCGGGATCACAAGCTATACGTGAAAGTCAGCAAGTGCGAAATTCTAGATATCACGAGTACTTTGTCTCGGGCATATCATCTCAGCGAAGGGCATCGCTGTAGACCCGAGTGATAGCGCACAAGTGCTGCATTGGAAGTCCCCGAGAACTGCTCACGAGGTACGGAGTTTCCTCGAACTCGCAGGATATTATCGGAGGTTCATTTCGAACTTCTTGAAGATTGCCAAGCCTAGGACATAGCTGCTGAAGAAGGCTACCAAATGAGTTTGGAGTCCAGCATGTAAAGCAGCGTTCAAGGCATTAGTGAAACACCTAACATCAGCATCGGTTTTGGCGCAGCCAAACACAACAAGACCGTTCGTGTGTACTGCAATGCATCCGGCTTTGGGCTAGGATGTGTGCTGATGCAAGACCAAAGGGTGGTCGTGTATGGATCACGGCAACTCAGGAATCACGAGCAACACTATCCGACTCATGACTGAGAACTCACTTCCGTGGTACTCGCACTCGAAATGTGGAGGCACTACCTACTCGGTAACCTCGTGCATCTATATACCGGCCACAAGTGCCTCAAGTACATATTCACTCGAAAGGAGTGGAACATGAGGCAGCAAAGATGGTTGGAGTTGATAAAGGATTACGAAATAGAGATCCATTATCACCCCGGCCAGGTTAACGTGGGCGACTGCAGGCATCGCCAGTCACACGTTCGTAATCCAGCCATCACCCCGTTGGAAGAGAGCGAGCCACCATTACGTATGGTTCACCCTAGAGCTCTCTACAGTTTAGCTTTTATCCCCACCATCCGTCAAAAAGGGTGGCAGCTCAGAAACATGATAAGGGCATGTCACATTTGCGGAGATGTATAGACAGTGGGGGAACTGAAGTGTTTCTAGAAAGACGGAAACGGTGTCCTGTGGCCTAAGGACAGAAGCATCGTACCACGTAACCCATAGTCGAGGGAGAAAGTCTTTTAACGAGGCTCACTTGTCATAGTTTCCATTCGTCTCGATTCATCGGTCCATTCCAGGTTAGGGAAAGATGTAGAGCATACTGGCTGGAACTACCGGCGATAGTCACCGGTGTGTACGACATCTTCCACGTTTTCCAGCTGAGGGAGTGCCTCAAGTGCTCTATCACCATTCAGCTGGGGAATATCGAAGGACTGGAGCCAGATCTCACACATCAAGAGGGACTGGCTCAGGTCATCGACATAAAGGACCGAACCACACGCGACGGTACGTTGTGGTTCTATACAGTTTTAGGGAGTGATTACTCCAAGGTTGAAGCGACATGGGAGCGCGAAGGGTTGCTTCGCACCAATTATCCCAACTCTTGACGTCGCACGATAGTTAATTTTCCACCATCCTTCCTCTCATTTTTACCTTGTAATCTCGGGACGAGATTCTTTTAAGGGGGGAGGATTGTAAAGGTCCCAAAATATCCATACAAAGAAACTCTTGTTTGTACAAAGTTGGTTTCACATGTAGGAAAAATGGGACTTGTTAAAACTTTTTCCACATGTGATAATACACATGAAAGCCTTCGTCACACAAGTTCAAATATTTATTTGAACACTTGGAATCCAAGAGGGATCTAAAACTAAGGTGGGAAGTTCCCATATGGGTGAGGAAGCTAAAGTTAGATTTTGAGAACAAATTGTTCCACTCAAAAATTCAAATGAGTAACACAATGGTTTTCAAACTGTTGTATTAAAAACCTCATTTGCAGCATCCAAATCAAAGATCAGAGTTCATATTTGAATTCTTTAGGTCCAAATTAGGGGGTAGGCTAAGTCTCATGAATTTTTGAAGATGTTTGCTATCCATTTCCCAAATGGACTTAAATTGGAAAGGAATTCAAATATACATTTGAATTTGGATGAAACTTGTCCAAATATCCACACACAATTCAGATTTAAATTTCCACTATTTGAGTTCCAGCATTTGCTAAATTGAGGAGATAATTGTGAGAGAATTTGGAGAAGGATAAGAAGGAGACAGTGGGGCCCACATGTCATAGTGCTGTCTAGACTTGCACCCTAAGTCTGCTCCCCTGTTCCTCACTCCACCGAGACATTTCTCCCGGGTGACACTGAGCAGCTCGTACCCCGTTCACAGACGCCAGCTCCTGCTCCCCCGAGGCTCACCTCGCTCTTATCTCTCACGCGGGTGGCACAACACCAGTTCTCCTCTTCACCGTAGCTCACATTGCTCTGTTCTTTCTCTTTCCCGCAAGCAACAGCGCCGTTTTCTCTCGGCTCTCATCGCCGGTTTGCACCCGGCCTTGGTGACGCCCGGCTGAAGCATAAAAGAGCTGCACCCCTCGCTCCTCGACGTGCTACACGGATCCTCAGCTCAGTTCCAGCGTTCCTCCACCGTGACCAGCCAGTTTTCTCCCGGCAGAACCGAGCAACGACACACTCCCGCTGCTACACATCGACTGGCTGCCACAGCGCCTCTCCGGCAGGCTCAAGAGGCCACAGAGGTGCGCCAGAAGGTACTAATCCTCATCCCGTCGTCCCCCTGCTCTCCCCCGACGCCGGCTTGCCGGAATTCGATTTTTGGCACCGGCGCACGTATAGAACAGACCGTGTTTAATTCTTGAAATTCTCCCAAACCGATTGATCATACCTCCTACAATTCAAACCACAGCAACTAGATGCCCTAGCGCCCTCCCACACCGAGAACCAAAGAAAACCGATCATCACAGGCCCCGGGCGACGAGAATTCGTCGCCGGCGGCAAAAACGGGTCAGGTCTCCGGTGACCGCCCTATTCCCGCCAATTGCAGCACGAACTGAGGTGCGTTCCATGCTCCAAGAGCTCTGGTGATGCTTTAGGGCAAGGTAGCTCGCCGGGATATGCCTTGGCCAAATGTGGGGTTAATTCCTTATGACTCTGAAAATTTGAAAATAAACAGAGTTCAATTTCAGAATTTTTCCGCAAACTTTAGAATCTCATAAATCTTGCTAGGAAGCCACAAATTTAGTGATTCAAATTGGGTTGGATTCATATTGAATAGCTCTGTCCAAACCTACAACTTAATTTGTATGAAACTCATTATTTAATTCTGGAAAATTCTTTAAAGCTTTTCAGCAAAAGAATATGTGAGGGAGTTTGGCTCATCCAAAAATCCTCAAATTTTGCCAGAATACTATTTGGGATGTTTGTGAACTTCTGTAAAACTTTCAGCTCATTTGGAGTTGATTTGGTTAGGGGATTTTAGATTTGAAGTTGCCATGTTCAAATGAGTACAGAAACAATTTCAGAGAATTTCCAAAAACTTAGAAAATCAGTTCTGGGAAATTCTTAACTCCAAAAATCTTAGGAAAATTCATGCAAGTCCTATGAACTATAATTGAAATTTTAGTTCACTAAGTTTGGTATGAACATGGGTGTTATCTCAGAATTAATTCTTCTTTGCTTAAGTGCTTAGAAAATTGTTCTGAACAAACCACTCAATGAAAAGTGCTAATTTTTGGTCCAGAGGGTTTTCTTGTGACAAGGAACTCACATGGAAATTCCCATCTCCATTGGAGCTCTGGATCACCCCTGTTCTGTTTAACCTCTTTAGGTGATCAATATAGAAGAGGGAGGGAAACCACTTAGCACTTAATCAGGTGTTTAGATCCAAACCTAAACCACTAGCACCAGTGTCATTTTAAATTCTTAAACAGAGTTCCAGTTTTTGAAAACTTGTTATTAGGACTTCAAGTCATTGGAGTAGAGATTAAAGAAGGGAGGCAAGAGATCAAGCCAAGTGATCTTCACTAACTGAATCTTCATATATATATATATATATATATATATATATATATATATATATATATATATATATATATATAAGTCCCCTGCGAAACAAAGGCAAGCCCCGGTTTGCATCAAAATTTACATGTTTTTATTTGTATTCACTTTATATGTCTAGCATTTTATTAATTTCATTAAGTCTAGATGGTATGACACCCCAAATGCATGATCCAGAAAACCATGGAGTTTAAATGTAGAATAGGTTATCATTGATTATAACTGCTGATCTCAAATTAACAAAAGTGGATTAAAAGAAGCAAAACTCGAGTGGGCAGTTTCCTACTCGTGAAACGGGGTTAAGGGGGATCAATCGGAAGAGTTGGGAATTGATCCTCATAGTTGGGGATGGAGGCCGAGCAGTGGATGGAAGGATCAAGGACGTAGTCCTGTGAACCCAGTCTGTGTCTGAGTCGATTAAGGCCCGTTCTCGTGTGCGGCCCGCTGGACAAGTCTGAGATGTGTACCGGATGCATACTGGCTATATTGGACCCAGTAAACCGATGTAACATGTTAACCTGGGTGTCGAGGCATACCTCACCATCTGATGTCGATGCTGAAAGGATAGAGAAGTCGGCTCTACGAGGGTTTGCCGTAGAGAGACTTAATCCCAGTCGGTGGGACCGATTCGACATTTGGGTGTCATGTGAAAGGTTGCCACGTACGGCATCAGTGACGGTTGCTGTGTGCAACATCGAGTACGGGCATACGTGTCGTGTCAGCCGGGTGTTTTTGATTGCAATCACCGTCGCTCGCGGTAGTGAGCATACTTGTACACTGAGTCGTGACGTAGTAACAAACCGGGAAAACATTTAATATGCTTCGTGAGTAATCCTCATAATGGAGATGAGGAACGATCAACACTTCACTAAATTTGATTTTCACCTTGGGTTAGTAGCGTCGAGGCAAAGCGTTTCTTGTTTGATTGTGGAGTCCTGACGTTGGTGGCGCAAGGTCAGTATGAGTCTAGGATAGCTCACTAAAGTTACTTTCACCTCGGGCAAGTGACATTGAGATGAAGCGTTTCTTGTTTGATTGTGGAGTCTCGATGTAAGTTGCGCGAGGGTTATAAAAGTTGCTTAAAACTTGAAGTAAGGACTCTCCTTTAGCTCAAGTTCATCGTTTGTGCAAACTTCTATAATCAGCCCTCTATTTTTATCATGTAGAGTTTCAGGACTAGGGTGACGGGTCAGTCTTGCTGAGCTTCGTGCTCACAGATACTGCATAAGTTGTTTTGCGGGTATTAACTGTACGCTGCTAAGTACGGGTGTCTGATGAGACTCGGAGCTCTCCGAGTGGTGAACTCATGACAACCCCTGCCGCTGCTACTGTGATAGTGTTGCCAGTGAGAAGGGTCCGTGGGCTGGACACGTTCTCTGTTGCTTAGCATAGGTATGAGACGTGAGTTGTAATAGTCTTCCGCTGTAGCATATTTTTGAGAAGTATTTGTAAAATCAACATTTTGTAAGCTTCCGCTTGTTTTATGTAATATGATGCTTTATCATGTGTGATGTTGGGTGCCGCATCGCGCGGCACCACCCAATGCGATTCCCGGGCGAGGTACCCCGTCCCCGTGAGTGATCGGGACGGCGGGCCCTCATAGACAGAAGTGGTATCAGAGCTAAGGTTGCCCGTAGGAACGTGGACCTAGGTAGAAATGGACGTATTTAAGGACCCTATTTTCTTATAAACTATTTTACAAAGGTGTGGGTTGAAAGTATTAATTTAATGGGGTCACTTTATTCATCTTGCCCCAACTTTTATTCAAAATACAATTTTTATTTAACTCTTATCTAACTTAATTTTAAATGCTTTATGTTTTAGATGGTTCGCATGATCCGTACCGCCCGCAAGTCCACCGGAGGGAGAGTTCCTATAGTTGCCCTTGCCCTGAGAGAGGAGAACCGTCCAGTGACGTACCACTCCTACAGGTTGGCAGTAGGAGGCTTGTTGCGCCGTCTTCGGCGTATGCTCCATGCCGCCAGCAATACGGGCAAGCTAATCATACACTACAGCTCCACCAGGACCATCCGTGAGAAGCGGGAAGAATGGAGCTCAGAGATGAGGATTATCCATGAAAATCAGCTGCTCAAGATCCACCTCTCTCCAGCTTGTCGGGCGACTCAGGCCGATGTTGAGAAGGATGTCACCTGGGAGGCCATCACCTGCCAGAGTTACATCAACCGTCACCATCTGGTCAGGAAGGAGTACATGTATGTCCTCCAGTGAGAGAGTGGCACCGCGGAGTACAAGTACCCGCCAGTGCAGCAGGGGACTTCCCATGAGCACATGGACCTGTGCTTGGAGGATGCTGCTATGCTCAGCACTCGACTGCAGGAGTGCCAGCAGGAGCTTCAGGATGTTCGTGACACCCTGAAGGAGACTGAGGCATTGCTTCGTGCCCGCTTGAGGGCGAGAGAAAAAGGAGATGGGAATGAACTGTGTGTCACCGTGATACGTGGACTCCTGACTCCCTAGACCGCCGGGCGAGCAGGCACTGTCGCACCTCTCCACCAGCAACTTACCCACCCAAAGCGGAATCAGAGGGCAGCCGCAATAATGAGGAAGACCCCGAAGAGCCAGCTCAGTGATACGAGTCATTTAGAGTCCTTTCCTATATCTCAGTAGGTTATCGAGTAGTCGAGTCAATACCTTAGTTATTTGTGTGTTAATGTTTGGTGTGTGACGTGAGTTGTGGAAGCCATGGGCATTTGTCCACAACCTCGTCTTTAGGTTGCTTTGCTTTGATGTGTAAACCCCTATGAATTAAGAGTGCATTTATTTCCGCGTGAGACGTGACTCCCGAAAATCTACGTGAAACCCTCAGAAAATGTTTAATATATTAAGGCCTCAAAAAGTTTAAGTTTAAACAAGCAAATTGGGAAGTTAATATGTAATGCATTAAGTTAACATTTGGTTGATCATGATAGATTGCTGGAAGAGGAAAGGGTCGTGGTGCCAACCCCACCAACAACAACGATGAGGCCGGCAACCCTCATCTTTCTGGAGGACAAGACAGGGGTGGTCGCCGTGAAGGAGCTGACCCTATCCACCAAATGCTTGAAAATCAGAATCAGCTCATCCAGAGTTTAACTCAAGTGGTGGACAACTTGCACCAAGCTCCAACCCCACAAGCTGCACCACGCCAACCAAGGTTGAGTGAGTTTCTGGGAACTCAACCCCCAAAGTTTGCAAGTGCTGCTGAACCTCTGGAGGCAGATGATTGGCTAAAGACCATTGAGAGCAAGATGAGGATCATAAAATGCCAGGGGTATGAGAGGGTGCTGTTTGCCTCTCACCAATTGCATGGACCTGCTGCTGATTGGTGGACTGCTTACGTAGCATCCCATCATGACCCCGAGAACATCACTTGGGAAGAGTTCAAGTGCAGTTTCCACAACCACTACATACCAAGGGGTGAACTCAAAAACAAGAGGAAGGAGTTCTTGGGACTGCAGCAAGGAAACATGACTGTGAGGGAATACCTCACTAAGTTCACCCAACTATCCTGTTATGCACCAAGGGACATCGAAACTGATGAGCAAAAACAGGACTGTTTTGTGGAAGGACTTACTATGGAAATGCAATGTGCAATGTCTTCCAACGAGTATGAAAGCTTCCAAAAGATGGTAGACAGAGCATTTGTCGTGGAGAGGAAGCTGAAGGCCTTGGAAAATGAAAACAAGAGGAAGGCGGGATGGACACACCAAGCCTCAGGTAGAAACACATGCCCACGTCTGATGCAGCAACCCGCAGGGCAGACGAGCCGTGCTGTGGTACCCTACTCAGCACCCAGAGGGTACAACCCGAATTTCAGGCCTCCATCCGCACCAGCACAGCCATAGTGTCAGTTTGTACAGCAGCCTCGCCCCACATATCAACCTCGACCAGCAGGACAAGGACCACCAAACCAACCCCAAGACAACAAAGGCCAGACACCTAAAGTTGGGGTACAATGCTTCAACTGTGGTGAAGTGGGGCACTACACCCATAAGTGCCCAAAGAAGAAGCCCATGCAGCCACAACAGCAGAATGTGATGCGAGGACGTGTGAACCACGTGACCATGGAGGAAGCGCAAGAGGCACCTGACTTGGTTATTGGTAAGTTTCCTGCCAATTTACACATTGCAACCTTGTTGTTCGATTCTGGTGCTACCCACTCGTTCATTGATCAAGGGTTTGTTAAGAAGCATGATCTAGCAACAACACAAATGAACCATATGCTAGCAGTAAACTCCCCAGGGGGAGAAATAAGGACAAGACAAGTGTGTCCCAAGGTGAATCTAGACATTAATGGGGTAGTATTTACTGCAAACCTCATAGTGATAGACTCACAAGGAATAGATATTATTTTGGGTATGGATTGGTTGACCAAACATAAGGGAATCATCCATTGTTCGACAAGAACGGTGGAACTAACTCACCCTAGTGGCCCAAGAGTGAAGTTCATAACTGTACAAGAACCTAGGAGGGACTTTAAACTGAATCACGTTGAGGTGGAAGTGGAAGAGATCAGGATCATCAGGGAATATTCAGACATTTTTCCGGAGGAGTTGCCAGGAATGCTCCCCGATCGTGAAGTGGAATTCGCGATTGAGCTAGTGCCTGGAACATCTCCAATATACAAGAGGCCTTGTCGGATGGATTCCAAACAGCTGGAAGAGCTCAAGGAGAATATAAGGGAATTGACAGAGAAGGGGTATATTCGTCCTAGTTCCTCACCATGGGGAGCTCCAGTGATATTTGTGCCCAAGAAGGACGGAACCCAAAGGTTATGCGTAGACTACCGTGCGTTGAACGAAGTAACCATCAAGAACAAGTACCCATTACCCCGCATTGAAGACTTATTTGATCAGTTGATGGGAGCTTGTGTGTTCTCAAAAATTGATCTCAGGTCGGGATACCACCAACTGAAGATAAGGCAAACCGACATTCCAAAGACGGCTTTCGTATCTCGGTACGGGCTGTATGAATACACCGTCATGCCATTCAGGCTAACTAATGCCCCGACATACTTCATGTATCTCATGAACAAGGTATTCATGGAATATCTGGACAAATTTGTGGTGGTTTTCATTGATGACATTCTTGTCTTCTCCAAAGATGAAGAAGAACATGAGGGACACTTAAGGTTGGTGTTGCAAAAGCTGAGAGAACACCAACTATATGCCTAGTTGAGCAAGTGTGAGTTTTGGTTGAAGAGAGTTCCCTTCTTAGGACATATAATCTCGGAGGGACGAATCTCCGTAGATCCCGCCAAGATCGAGGATGTGCAGAAGTGGAAGACCCCCGAAAATGTCGGGGAAGTTCGAAGCTTCTTAGGATTGGCTGGGTATTATCGACGATTTATCGAGGGTTTCTCCAATATTTCGAGACCCCTCACCAAATTGTTAGAGAAGGGAATCACATTCACATGGACACCGCATTGCGAGACGAGTCTTCAAGAATTGAAGAAAAGATTGACAACAGCCCCAGTGCTAGTTATGTCAGATATGCAGAAGAAATTTTTGGTGTACTGCGATGCATCTGGACACGGGTTGGGATGTGTTCTCATGCAAGAGGGGCATGTCGTGGCGTATGCGTCCCGACAGCTCCGAAAACACGAGAAGAACTATCCTACACATGACCTAGAGCTAGCCGCAGTGGTACACACGTTGAACATTTGGCGGCATTACTTGATGGGGAAGAGGACAGAGATATATACGGATCATAAGAGCTTAAAGTATATTTTCACACAGCTAGATCTCAACCTCAGACAAAGGAGATGGTTAGAGCTAATCAACGACTTTGATGTGGACATCAACTATCATCCTAGGAAAGCGAACGTCATGGCACATGCTTTGAGCCGGAAGGTGCAGGTCAATAGGTTGAGCTTAAAGGACATGCCTATAGAATTGAAGGAAGAGGTTGTAAAACTCAATCTATGTCTGGTGAATAGTGGCGAGGCCATCGCCATGGAAGTGGACTCCACATTAGAGCAAGACATACGCAACGGTCAGAAGAATGACGAGAAGATACAAGAGATTAGAGAACTCATCAAGGAAAATAAAGCCCCTGGGTTCATAGAGGATGAACAAGGTACGGTGTGGCATGGGAAAAGAATCTGTGTGCCTGAGGTAAAGGAGATCCGTGAATTGATTTTGAAGGAGGCTCATGATTCCAACTATTCCATTCATCCTGGAAGTAAGAAGATGTATCATGATCTAAAGAGTAGATATTGGTGGTATGGCATGAAGCGAGATGTCGCGGAACATGTTGCCCTATGTGACACATGTCAGTTGGTGAAAGCAGAACATCAACGACCCGCAAGACTATTGCAACCACTCAAAGTGCCTGAATGGAAATGGGAAGAAATAGGTATGGACTTCATAGTGGGACTACCCAGGACCCAATCGGGATATGATTCGATATGGGTCATCATCGACAAGCTAACCAAGGTAGCTCATTTCATCCCCGTGAAAGAAAGCTACAGCGGATCCAAATTGGCGGAATTGTACATGTCAAGGATCGTGTGTTTCCATGGAGTGCCAAAGAAGATAGTGTCGGACCGAGGGACACAGTTCACCTCAAGGTTCTGGCAGAAGTTACATGAAACCATGGAAACTCATCTAAATTTTAGTTCTGCCTATCACCCCCAGACTAACGGGCAGACGGAAAGAACCAATCATATCCTTGAGGATATGCTAAGAGCGTGTGCGCTCAAGAACAATAGGAGTTGGGATAAGAACTTACCGTATGCGGAGTTCTCCTATAACAATAGCTATCAGGCTAGTATGAAGATGTCACCATTTGAGGCTTTGTATGGGAGGAAGTGCAGAACTCCACTATTTTGGAACCAAACAGGGGAAAGTAAAGTGTTTGGGCCCGAGGTACTACAAGAAGCCGAGGCGAAAGTGAGGGAAATCCGCAACAACTTGAGGATAGCACAGACACGATAAAATAGCTATGCCGATGTACGGAGAAGAGAGCTCACTTTCAACATGGGGGACTATGCTTATCTCAAGGTGTCCCCTATCCGAGGACTTTATCAATCCAAGGTGAAAGGGAAGTTATCACCTCGATACATCGGACCCTTTCAGATTCTGGAGAGGAAAGGCGAAGTGGCATATCAACTAGAACTACCGGCTCGCCTATCGTATGTGCACGATGTATTCCATGTGTCACAGCTCAAGAAATGTCTAAGGACGCCTGAAGAGATGTTACCCATGAATGAGGTTGACGTAAGAGAGGATCTGTCTTATGCCGAACAACCGATCAAGGTTTTGGAGACAATGGAACACCTCACAAGAAATAAAAGAATACGGATGTGCAAGGTGCAGTGGAAGCATCACTCGGAAGAGGAAGCCACATGGGAGCAAGAAGACGAGCTTAAGGCACAGTTTTCGGAATTGTTTTCCTAGAACCACCAATCTCGAGGACGAGATTTCTTTTAAGGGGGGTAGAGCTGTAACACCCCAAAACCTACTAAAGAGGGGAATTTAAAACTTTTTGGACGTAATGCATGTGATAAAGCAATTCAAATTCAAACTGGAATCTAAATTTCAAATCAAAACAGAAAAGGAAAAAGAAAAAGAAAACTGAAACCGGCCAGTGGGCCGAAACCCGCCAGCCGGCCCAATACCCCCGCGGCAACCCGAACCCGTGCCCCCCTCTCTCCCTCTCACTGACATGCGGGACCCGCGTGTCATCCCTCTCCTCCCGCGCGCCCCAACCGACCCCAGCCCTTTCTAGCACCCGAATCAAAACCGACCTCCGGAAACCCGCGCCCCAGCCCGATCTTCAGCCCCGGACGCTGCTACTTATCCAAACCGATCCTCCGTCGCCTCTCCTCGTGCAATTCACGCAAGGAAACTCGCCGAATTCCCCAGCGCTGCTCCACCTTTCTCTCCGGTGAGAACCGAAGCTTCTATCACCCTTTTCCTTCGATCATTGCTCGGACTTCCTGATCTAACACGCTGATCATGTTCCACCGCCTCCGGGGAGTCACGCAGGTGAAGAAAACCCGGTGTTTTGCGCTCTAGACACAGCTCCGGCGAGCACCGCCGCGTTTTCATCTCGGACCTCGCCGCCGACCACCTTCCAGGGCCTCCAAGCTCAAGAAAAACCCCGAGGTGAGATCCCTGACCTCCCCTCTACCGTTCTATGCCAGGAAATCCAAGTTTTAGGTAATATAGACGAAAACCCGAAGATCTCCGGCGAGATCGCCGCCTCCCGTCGCCGCGCGCCGCCGGGCAGCGCCGCCCGCGCACGGCCAGGGCGACTGGCCCCCTGAGGCCCGTCCATTTTAAATCGTGCGGTTCCTATTAGATCTAAACCGTACCGCTTCACGTTATAATATCAGCCATCTATTTTAAATCGGACGGTCCACGTCGGCCCCGCATTATAAATGCTGGGATTCTTACGCGCTACCCCCTGGGGATCTCGAAAAACACGAGCTAGCCCCGGAAACTTCTGATCTAGCCCCTGGACCTTTAGAAATTCATGAAAAATTCATTTAAAAATCAGTTTTAACCCCTGGACTTAATAAAAATTAGGAAAACGCCTCTGTTATGTGTGGTCAGACCCCTGGAAATTTAGGAAATAGTAAATTAAACCCTGCAGTAGGGTGGATTTACCTTTTTGACCCTATAGGATATTAAATTCAGAAATTTGAATATGTGACTAGGATTTAAATTTAAAAGGTAAGGCAAACACATGTACAAATTCAAGTTTAAACTCTCTAGCACTTGGAAAACTTGAGAATGAGTTAAAAATAGATTTTTAGGCTGAAATGAAATCTGCCTAAGTGTTGCTCATTTTTATTTTCTCTAGAGACACATTTTATTCTAGGAAATAATTCAAAAGAACTAGTAAAATAAATTTAAATTGTTTCACATCAGAGAGGAAGTTCAAAAATATATTATTGAACATTTTAGATCAGAACTATTCTGTTTAGATGATATGTCTTACTATTTTAATAGTAAAGTTCACCTTTAGTTATAGAAAATAAATCCAAAAATATAGGAAAATAGGTATGCATAATTAGAAAATGATAAATGAGGACTCCAAACTCAAAAACTTCAACTTAGGATTTTGTAGAAGATCTGAAAACTTATTTGGAGTAGGGAAATACCTTTTATGCAAACTTTGTGGCTAAGAAGTGTAATAATTAAATATAAAGAATTTGTTCAAATTGGAAATTCATATATAGTGTGCAAATAGAAATCTGAATACAGAAGTTAGAAATAATATATGTTTAAAAGTGCGTGTAGGCCAAAAAAATCAACACATCTAGGGTAACCAAACCACTTAGAAATGTGAAGGACTCCCATATGTATGTATGTGTGTTTTGCATGAAGTGAAAGTGTGGACTATGGCTTATGGATTGTTGTTTTCTTTTGCTATGTGTATTGGCATGAGTAGAACCTGCCCCAGAGCAAGTTCTCCCCTTCCAAGACCAAGACTTCCCATTCCCAGAGCAGCAGGAAGAAGGAAAGTGTCCTTGACCACTTTGATCCTATGCTAGGATATGTAGATAGAATTATTTGCATTCTCAATTGAAATATGAAACCCATACTAGGAAGTTTCCCTAGAATTGCATTATCTTATTTCCTTGTAGCATGGGTTGGGATTGGTTTTATTATGTCATTCATTCATATGCTTACGCTTAGCCATGCTTAGAATGGGATAAGTGGGATATGAGATCATCAACTTGTTTACCTTACTCTTGAATGAGATATTATGAGTTATGTAGAGGTAGGGATCGAGGGAAGTTGGATGATTTGGTTGGTGCTGGGTGCACGAGACTCGGGTTTGTGTTTAGTACTTGCCTGGATCCTAAGGACCGGTTCATGGAGCATGTAACCTGGCTTTATCGTGCCAACCACATGCTGAGATGGGGCAGCTTGGCCAATTAATTAGGTGTATCTCCGGCATAGTATGGGTGTTTTGGATGGTGCGGGGAATAGATGTCAGCTGGACTACCATATGAACCGCAAGGCTCAAGAGGGGGCCACTGCAGCGGGGTTGGAGCCTCTTGTATGCTGTTAGGGGTGAAAACTCAGTGGGCCCATGCTCGTCGGGAATCCCTTTGTAAAGGCCACGTAGTGATCTCCTGGCTACACACCTGGGAAGTGTGAATGTGGTTCGCGGCCACTGGCATAATGGAGGTTCTTTTAGTCCACCCGGCAACGGGGGATGAAATCACTACATGTGGGTACAGTGGTGCAAACTCTGCAGAGTCAAAACTGTCATGACAGCCGTGCTCACGGTCAAGAGCGGCTTGGACTTATTCATGATTAGAGGATGATGAATTTGGAAGTTGAGGATGTTAAGCGGGGAGCTTGACATTGGATATGATGTTATGGTTAATTGATTTTGATGATGGGTTGGGAGATTGGGACCATTTCACCTGTGTAGTAATGTAGGTGCTTAATAAGCTAAGGTGATAAGTATTAATTGCGTAGTGCTTTAACCATGAGTCAACCTCTCCTTGCTCTAGCCATGCATGACATAACTTTCCCACACTTGCTGAGTACCCACGGTACTCAAACTTGCTTTTCTGTTGGTTTATATTACTGCTCAGGTCAAGAGAATGATGTGGTGTTTAATGACCAAGACTTTGGTCCCGAGGAAGGATTCTAGGTTCACGGAGTCTCCCGGACAACGCCTGTGATGGAGCCCACAAGATTTATATTCCGCTGCTGTTTTATTTACATGTCATGAACTTATTATCGTCCATCGAGACGTATGCTATGTAAGACTTATTTATATTCGAACACCTGGCTTGTAATATGATGATGCTTCACTATTTGTCGTCACATGTATGAGAAAATGATCCTGGCATACATGTGATATTCACTCGGTTGTTCTTCGGAGAAACCGGGTGTGACAGTAAGCTCCGGCTCAAGGTCTGGTTAGCTTTGGCAAGGTCCGAAGCTAAATCGCAATGGTTCTGTTTTTACCACGCAAATGTTTCGAACTTGCTTTACATATATGGAAAGTTTGCTTAGTATTATTTTACTATGTTTTGAAATGTTATGGCTATTTACGGTGGTTAAAATTTTGCTATGGTTTGCAACATGCTTATGTGAGATGTTCACGTAAGGTGTTGTGGTTTTCGGAACTAACGTGAGTCAGGTCGCGGACTTGTGCTCGAAAGTATTGGTTGTTTATTCATGTGCAGGTGTTGCTTGATTTCAAGATATGGCTGGTGACGGGATCCATTGAACTAGTCTTAGGGAGAAAATGAGGTTCAACAACCAAGTTCGGGAGGAATTGTGGTTGAGTTGATTGGGAGATCGTGCAGCATGTTTGGATCAGAAACAATGCATATGAAGGTATCGTGGACGTCGTTGGAAGGTGTTTGCACGTGTGCAAGGAGTGCATGGACGTGGCAACATGGTTCCAAGGCGTGATGAAGAGATGTGGACGTAAAGAATTGGTAGGAAAGGTCCAACCGACTGGATTATGGACTCAGACTGCGGCTGAGTCGGTTATGGCTCAAATATGGAAAGATTTGAGTTGGTTATGATAGTATTTCGTGTGGACACAAAGTTGAGTTCTTTTATGAAGGTGGGATACATTCCTAAGGTGTTTGGAAGTTTTAAGATTGCTTCTATCTGCGTATAGAAGAGTCTTGAGGAGTTATGGAAAGTTTCGATTCAGAAACTGAGTAGGATTAGAGTCCTAGTTTGAATTGGGTTGGCCTCCGGGCTGGTTATATAAGCCAGGGAGGCCAGAGCTCGTGGTAATACGACTTTGGGATATTACTCTTATGTTTGGATCAATAAAATTCGTAATTTAGAGGAGCTTTTGTGCCTTGTTCGTCCGACTTGTTTTTGTCAAGTCTTTCTCGTCGAGTTTCTGGACAGCATGATAGTGCTTGGGTGTTTTGATCATAACTCGAGTTTTACAGATCCAATTGACGTGATTGTTTTTGGGTTGTCTTCAAAACTTGATTATCTATCATTTGTGAAAATTTCACTGTCATTGGATTTGTAGTTTCAGATCTACACGAGTTTATTTGCAGTGTTGCAGATCTGGTTTTTACTCGAGTAGAACAGATTGACCCTCGTTTGATGTTTCGATCATAACTTGAGTTTTTCTTGACAGATTTCCTTGACTCTTGTTGTCGTATCTTGTGACTTGATTCTATATAATATATACCACTTTTTTCATGGTTGAACACATTTAGATCAGTCGCATACATGGTTTCTTTAACATATCGATTTTCGCATACATGGTTTCTTTGACATATCGATTTTCTGCAGAGGGGGTTTCGGTTGCTTCCGCTAAAAAGTTTAAATCTACCATTCACCCCCTCTGGTACCTTTTCACGTGCTCTTCAATCCTACAAGCGCAAAGGAATCCTTCGCTATCCCATTTTGCTTCATCTACGGAGTGATTACTCCATACAGATTTGTAAAACCACAGTGCACGGTTGCGTGTGGTTCGGGCCTTTTCATCAATTATCTGAACCGGTTCCTCCCGATAAGTGAGATCCAGTTTCAGTTCTTCAATATCCCCCAGCTGAATGGTAGTTGATAGATTAAGACACTTCCTCATATGAGAAATGTGAAAGACTTCGTGCACACCGGAGAGTGTCGCTGGTAATTCCAGCCAGTATGCAACTAACCCACATCTTTCTGTAATCTGGAATGAACCAATGAATCGGGGCGCCAACTTTCCTCTCACCCCGAATCTGTTCACGCCCTATATTGGAGACACACGTAGATACACGTGATCCCCGACTTAGAATTGCAAAGGACGTCTTCTCCGGTCCACATACAGTTTTTGTCGGGATTAGGCGGCTTTTAAGTTCGCTTGAATCAGCCGAACCTTTTTTTACGCATTGTTGAAAAGATCAATCCCGAAGGTGACCCTTTCGCCAGACTCACACCAATTCAGCAGTGTGCGGCATTTTCTCCCATATAGCGCCTCGTAAGGCGCCATCTTGATGCTGGCTTGGTACCCATTATTGTACGAGAACTCGGCCAGCGGTAAGTGATCATCCCAATTCGTACCATGGTTGATAGCGCAAGCTCGTAGCATATCTTCTAAAATCTGATTTACCCACTCGGTTTTCCCATCCGTCTGTGGGTGGTATGCTGAAATACGGATCAGCTTAGTCCCCAAAGAAGCATGCAACTGCTCCCAAAGACGAGACACAAATAAAGTGCCCCGATCCAAAATAGTGGTACGGGGTACGCCGTATAAGCACAAGATCCGTGAGATGTATAATTCAGCATACTTCTTGGCGTTGTAGTTGGTGTTGACCGGGATAAAATGAGCAACTTTGGTGAGCCGGTCAATGATCACCCACACTGAATCATGCTTCTGAAATGTGGTGGGTAAACCGACGATGAAGTCCATGCTCACATCTTCCCACTTCCTGGCAGGAACACCCAGTGGTTGTAGCAGTCCCGGTTTTCTCATGTGGTCTGCCTTCACCCTTTGGCATGTATCACACTCAGACATGTACTTTGCGATCTCCCGCTTCATCCATGTCCACCAAAACTTGCTTCTGAGTTCCTGATACATCTTGTTATTTCCGGGGTGAATAGAAAACTTTGAAAAGTGAGCCTCATCAAAGATTTTCTTCCGCAACTCCGGGTTACAGGGTACGACGATCCGGTCCTTGAACCATAGGACGCCGTCTCCATCTTTCCGGAAACACATCAACTCCCCACTGTCTACACGTCTCCGCAAATGTGACATGCCCTTGTCATGTTTCTGAGCTGCCGCTATCTCTTCACGGATGGTGGGGATCAAAGCTACGTTGTAGAGAGCTCCATATGGAATCACATGCAATGGTGGCTCGCTCTCTTCCAACGGTGTGATGGTCAGATTGTTGACGTGTGACTTGCGACTCAGTGCATCCGCCACTACATTTGCCTTGCCAGGGTGATAATGGATCTCTATTTTGTAATACTTTATCAACTCCAACCATCTTCATTGCCTCATGTTCAGCTCCTTCTGAGTGAATATGTACTTGAGTCTCTTGTGGTCGGTATATAAATGCACGAGGTTACCGAGTAGGTAGTGCCTCTACATTTTTAGTGCGAGTACCACGGCAGCGAGATCTAAGTCATAAGTTGGATAGTTTTTCTCATGATTCTTGAGCTGCAGTGACCCATACGCGACCACCCTTTGGTCTTGCATCAGCACACATCCGAGCCCAATGCCGGATGCATCACAGTACACATCGAACGATTTTGTTGTGTCCGGCTGCGCCAAAACCGGTGCTGATGTTAGGTGCTTCACTAATGCCTTGAACGCTGCATCACATGCTGGACTCCAAACATATTTGGCCGCCTTCTTCAGCAGCTCGGTCATAGGCTTGGCAATCTTCGAGAAGTTCGGAATGAACCTCCGATAATATCCCATGAGTCCGAGGAAACTCCGTACCTCATGAACAGTTCTCAGGTAGTTCCAATTCAGCACTTGTGTGATCTTACTGAGGTCTACAGCGATGCCCTCTGCTGAGATAATATGCCAGAGAAAAGGCACTTGCGATATCTAGAATTCGCACTTGCTGAATTTTGTGTATAGTTTGTGATCCCGCAGCAGTTGCAAGACTATACGCAGATGCTTCGTGTGTTCGTCCTCCGACTTCAAATATACCAATACGTCGTCGATGAAGACCACAACAAACTTGTACAGCTCTGGCATGAATACCGAGTTCATCAAGTACATGAAGTGACCTGGAGCATTGGTGAGGCCAAAGGACATAACTAGGTACTCATAAAGCCCGTACCTCGTCGAGAAAGCCGTCTTCTGTATATCCTCAGTCCGTATCTTAATCTGATGGTACCCAGATCTTAAGTCCATCTTGGAAAAGATCTTTGCTTCTACCAACTGATCAAACTACATGTCGATCCATGGCAACGGGTACTTGTTCTTTACAGTTACGGCGTTTAGTGGACGGTAGTCCATGCAAAGCCGTAAGTTTGATCCTTCTTATTCACAAATAATGCCGAACAGCCCCATGGTGAGGAGCTCGGCCTAACAAAACCCTTCTCCAGCAGGTCCGTCAACTGCTTTTTCAATTCCGTCAATTTCTTTGGCGCCATCTTGTACGGCCTTCGGGATATTAGCATAATACCCGGTGCAAGTTCAATCTTGAACTCCACCTCTATGTCAGGCGGCATCCCCGGTAAATTATCTGCGAGGGCCTCATGGCCTCGTCGAGCCAGGATCACGCTGAGGGGTGCTGCGTTGCACAGCACCGGATAACACATATAAAAGGTACAAAGCGGAAGCAAAGTTTTATTACATAAACGAGTTTATGAACATTTTTACAACAACATATGTGCAGTCTACACTCACGAGCGTAGACTACGCACCGAGTTCACGTTCAGCCCGTGAACGTGTCCACGCTAGCACACATGCACACTAACACGGCGGCGTGCACGACTCCCACTCGACGGGGTTTCCCCTCTTATGGTTCCATCTCCTCCTCGGGAGTCCCTTCCTCATAACACCCTGCAAAAGCTTCAAACACAAGCAATGAGCACGATGGCTCAGCAAGTCTGACCCGTCTCTCCTATACATGAAACTTCTACATGAGGGATTACATGATACATGAGGTAAATAAGTTGCAAAGGACTCGCCTAATTATTTGCATCTTACTTTCAAGTTTTAGCAGCAAGTTGTGGAGAACCTCACGCTAAGGCACATGAGAGAGCCGCAATGAAACAAGAAACACATTTCTCTCATGTACTTTGCCCAAGGTTGAAAAGAACTTTAATTCGCTGTAAACTACAGCAATTCATTAACAATCAAGGTATAGCTTTCAATCAGCAACTTTTACATGACTCTAGCCTGTTCTTTGTACGTCATGGTACAGTGAACAAGTAGTACTCACCGATCGCGAGGGACGGTGATTATAATCGATTTACACCTGCAGGGTTACCTGAATAACCCGTCACGTACGCCCGTACTCGGTTTGCCTACAGTAACCACCACGGACGTCGTATGCGACCACCTTTCATCCGTCAGCCAAATGTTAAACCGGCCTATCGTCCCGAGCAAGATGTCTCTGCGTGCGCATCCGCAGTGCCTGTGACACCCTCATTTTTGAATTCTGCATATATTCATGTTTCATAAACATTTTTATATGCTCAAATAAAGAAGAATCAAAAGATAGCCAGAAAGGGCAAAATCCAGTTTACAGAGAGCGCCGAAGAAAACTCCCGTGGCCGCTGGCCACGTGGCGTGTCCGGAGCTCATCCCCGCAAATGGGGAGAGGTCCACTACTAAATTGACTACGTGGCAGGCTCGGGGCTCATCGCCGAAAAAGGAGGAGAGGTCCGACCCCCGTGGGACACGTGTTGCCCCCAGAACTAGCCCCTGCAGAGAAGCGAGGCCAGTCCCACAGGACACGTGTCGGCTGCGGAGCTAGTCGCTGCAGAAAGAAAGGTTTAGTTGCACGAGACACGTGGCGCTCACGGAGCACACCTTCGAAGAAAGGGAGGTCCGGAATTAACATATGGCACACCCGGAGCCACCTCCGAAGAGAGGGGAGGTCCGGCACTGACACGTGGCGTGCGCGGAGCTCATCTCTGAATAGAGGGGAGGTCCCGACCCACCAGGATACATGGCGTATGCGGAGCCCGCCTCTAAGGAAGAGGGAGGTCTCGCTCGCTTGACACGTGGCACAACTGAAGCTGGTCTCTGCGGAAAAGGGAACCCAGGTTCCCGCAGGACACGTGGAGCTTCCGGAGATCACCTCCGCGAAGGTAACACGATTCTGAAGAGGTTTTCCTCTGTACGCGTGGGAATACCGGTACGGGAGGAAACCGACACGATTTCCACAAGGTTATCGCACCGAATCAATCTAGGATAAGGTTGTTAAAAATCTAGAAAACAATTTGAATAGGACTCTTATTCGAGATCCAATCAGATTAGGACTCTTCTCTTCCCGATTATAAATAGAACCCGAAACAAACCCCTTGGTCGTAACATCTTCTCTAAGCCGACAACTTAGAAGCCCTAGCCCCAAACACGCCGAGCTAAAACCCTTTTGCCGAAGATCAGTCACCAGAAGGTCGCCAAAGATCTTTCTTGCTAGGAGAAGGACCCCGAGACCAAGAGGAACGTAAGGTAGGTCTCCAATACCACCTTACGACATCATCGCTCTTTCTTTGCATCTGTTCTTCGATTCCTTTCGAACAGAGGCTTTTTCATGGATGGATCACGTGTTGATCGGTTTGATCTAAAGTCAAGATCATCACCACGTCCACAATTAATCCGAACACCTCTGTTCATCATAAAAACCATGTAAGCCATGCAAGAACACGTACAAACCAAAACTGCGTCACAGGAATTGCATGCATATGTATCCTCACATCTGGTTAAAGTTTGTGCATGGTATTGATTGTTATGAATCTTATATGTGTGTTATCACGAATAGAAGGACAAGCTCAGGGAGCTGCCTACGACGGACTACAACAGGAAGGTTTTGAGCAATCGGAACCGCCAGAACAAGGCAAGTGCCCCTTGACCATATTGATCCTATGTTTTGGAAAACTATTTTGTTTTGCAAAAAGGTGTGTGTGCCGAGTCAAACATGAAGGAAAACCCTTTTATAGGAGTTTACTAGTTTTGGTTAAACCACCCTTGTCGCCAGGGAAGTTTATGAGTCGGATATGGTTTTTGCTTTTATGCTTCGCTGAGTACATGGGATTGAGAAGCGGGATAGATGTGTCTAGCTAACTGCACTCGTAATGATAATAAGAAACTAATGTTGTTAATGAACATGGATCGGAGGGAGATCTAGGCAAGCCTTGGTTTGTGAATGAGGTAGCATGAGATGGTGGTTACTTGCCGTAGATATAAGGACCGGTTCATGCGAGCACATGCCAGGACAACAGTGCCACCACAAGGCCAAGTATGGGTGCGGCTTAGCTGACTAATTAGGTAAGTCACTAGATTGTTATGGACCGTGGAAGGCGCGGGGATTGAGAGTCAAGAGAAGACTGCCCTGGGAACTGCATGGCACAAGAGGGGGCCTGTGGGTGGGAGAATTGGAGATTCTAGCCTGCCGGTGAAACCTTAGTGAGTCCATACATCTAGTAGCCCCTTTGTAAAGGCTATTTTGTGATCTCTTGACCATACACCGACGGCTGTGTACCGGTATAATGGAGGTTCTGCAGTCGCCGACGGGTGATGAAATCACAAACTTGTGGGTAAAGTGGTACAAACTCTGCAGAGTCTAAAACTATCATAATAGCCGAGCTTACAGTCACAAGCGCCTGGCCAACTTCCATGATTAGTTGGGATGGTAATTGGTTATGGTTATCGGATTGGTTATTGGGATGGTTATCGGTTATGGTTTTTGGTTATGGTTTGGCTTTCAGGACTGTTGAGTCCGGGTGATAAGATTTGGTTGCATGACTGTTGAGTCATGGCAACGAGATTGGTACCGGTGTGGGACAGAATTGTTTATGAGATGAAATGGTAACGAATACGAGATGGTATTCGTGAGATGGTAGCGAATACGAGAAGGTATTCGTGAGCAAAATTGAGAAAGATAAAATGTCTGGTTGAGACGTGGAAAGTGATGAGATATAATGGAGGTATATTGATATTTTAATACATGTTGGGATTACATTCACTTAAAGTTATGTTGCTGCTTTACCATGGTTTTGATAAATAACGTTGCTTTCTGCAATAAGTCTTTTTATATCTTTCTTGTTGTGAGCTACATATCATATTTTCCCGCACTTGCTGAGTACATCATTGCACTCAAACTTGCATCATTACTTCATCATATGAAACAGGAGAAGATTACTATGAAGACCAGGTGGAGCATTAGGCATGTAATCTGTCCTCAACCTTGCCTGTGGGGATGGAGCAGAGATGGAGCCGCTGTTGTTGCTTAGATTACTTCCGCACTAGTTTAGAAGACTTCCGCTACTAGAATAAATACTTCCGCTGTTTAGATAAGACTTCCGCTGTTAGCATGAGTCCAAGACTCATGAGACATTGTAATAAACCCTGTTATTCGTGGTAATATATATTCTGAATTCAGTTTGTGGATGGTATGTGTATGTGTGATGAACATCCTAGGCACACATATGCATCAGTTCTCGGTTCCGTGGATTTTCCACAGAAACGAGGGCGTCACAGTGCCGCCAGACGATTTACACCTCAAGCTCTCAACCTTCGCTTTGGACGGCAAGCAATGCCTCAACACCCAGCTACCCGAATTACATCGGTTTCCCGGTTCCGATATATCCGGTTGGTCTTCGGTACTGTTCTAGCTTGTTCAACAGGCCCACACACTACTCGGTCCTCAATTGACACAAGCGGAGCTATGGCACCCAGGCCCCAATGTCCTGCTGCCCTTACTCTCCGCTCGGTCTCATTTTTCTTGCCATGTGTTCCATTTTCTATCTTTACCCGAGTAGTGTGCCTCTAGCCTATTCTCGTGAGCAGTTCCAACTACTCGACTTGTACCGAATCCTACACCATCTTAGCATTGCAGTAGCTATGTGAGGTTGACAAACCTAAGCCCAACCCAGGGTTTTCTTGGCTAGGCATTTGGCTTTCCAAACAAGACTCTAATGCAAAATTTAAGTGGGTGCTCAAAGTAAGTTATCAAAACAGTAAACTTTATAAAAAGGCTAATGCAAACCGGAGCTTGCCTTGCTGCTCTTGGTTGTAGGCTAGCTGTTCCTGTAGAGTGATGAAGTCTAAGACTTCGGGCTTCTTTTCAACCTTAGCGACTACATGAGATAAATACATATATATATCAATTTGAATGCATTCAAATTTGATAAGACCATAAATACTGCTAGACAGGCCCAATGACCCTGAAATTTTTACTGTGGTTTGGATACAACCTAAAAAGATGTTTGGCCAAGTTTCATATGCAGCACAGCTCGTTTGAGCCCTCCACAAATAATTGTGTACTTGGCCTTAATTTGATCTCTTAGGGTGTTCTAGGGATTTTCATGGAGCAAGCCATGACTTTATGAAAACTAGATTTTTAGAGGGTTCTAATTGAGTTTGTTTCACTTAATTTGAAGGTTCCTAGCCAAAGATATGAGCTAAACAAGTTCAGAGAATTTTTGAAAAATGTTTCTGGACATTTTCCATTTTCTCGGGAACAGTTTTATTAATAACGCCATTAGGTGGTCCAAATGAGCTCAAATGGATCTGAAATTTTTATGGTAGCTCAAGGATATTATGGTGAACATCCTGGCCAAATTTCAGAATTTTCCTCCAAAGGATTCTCCAGTTAAAATTCTAAACACTTTAATTTTTGAAGAATTAATTCTGGGGAAATAAGGATCTTCATAAAGTGAAACTCGATTTGTTGGAATTACTCAGAGAGCTGAATCTAGCAAAATTTGGTTCACTCGATTTGGAGTTTCCTAGCCAAAGTTATATGGGTTTGAAGTTGAACTAAATCTGAAAATCGGGGAAAAGTTTAAAACACTGCATGTGGGTCCCATGCACAGTGTCTTCTTCAACCTCCCACCAGCGCCCAAGCGTGCGACACACAGCGACAGTGGCGCGGCTTGTTCTCAGTCATTACTGCCTAATTCTTGACACGGTTTCTTCCTACGTGACCCTTGGAGCACCGCGCAGACGCCGGGCAACTTCTCGCGCCTCGACATCGCCGGGAACGTAGTCGGCGACGGTGGCGGTGGAATCGAGCTCAGGTCCAACAGTGCTAGCTCGTCTCGACGGTGAACACGATCAACCAACGGGTCGCAAAAGCACCACTGGGGCACGGGGAAGCTAACCCTGCCCTCCTCTTGGCCGGAGATCGCCGGGAAAGTAGACTTCACTGGCGACCCGAGCCGTTTTCACCGGCGGTGGCCAAAATATGGTGCTCTGCTCACTGGGTTGATCATCATTGCTAGGATTTGGCTGAGGTAACCGTGAGGTGCTACTCTAGCTACAGCTCGACCAGGATTTCCAGTGATCAAGTGATCGAGATGAATTTCCAGTTTTGGTTCTCGGTGTTCTATACGATGATCGCCGGGAAAAATGAAATTCCAGCTAACCGGCGCTAGGATGGAGCTACAGAGCTTGGGGAGAACTACTAGACTTCAGTGCTAACCTCAGAGACCAGTTGGCTGCACCAGAGAAGCTTGGAGCTGCCCGGGCGACGGTGTCAAGTCTGAGGCATTTCGGAGTGAATCGGGAAGTGGATGATCTGCTCGGAAAAGCTCGAGGGGAACTGATCATGAGCAACTGAGGGTTGGAGCACTTCGAGCAAAGGTCGTCGTTGCCGTTTGTAGCCTTAGCTCGCGGTGGAAGGGATTGCTTTGGACGCTCGACGGCGGGGTGGTGAGTTGGGGTGTGCGGCGGCTCTCTTTAGGTTTACAGCGCGAGGAGGTGTCGGAACAGCAGTGAGGCGGCTTTGTGGCGTCTGGGACTGGATGATAACGAGCTGGGACGTCGGTTTGCAGCAAGGACCGCCGATCAGGAGGTGGCAGCGGCGAACAGCGCCGTGGCGCCCGCGTGAGCGCGCGCAAGACCCGAGTCCCGGGTGTTTCAGTCGGTTAACTCGTTTGTGGGGCTGACAAGTGGGACCCACTTCCATTTTAACCTATGCAATTAACTTTCTCCCACTGCTCTAAACAGTAGTCCCAATAATACCCTTTGAAATTTGAATTATCTACCAATTGGCCATTTAAACTTGATAGAATTCAAATTCTGAAGTGTTTGAATATATTTTTAGCACATATGCAGTTTGAAGTTAAAATTGAACTTGAATTTGCTAAAATTAGCTCATGTCAAGATCAACTCCAAATGGAGTGAAAATTGGTGTGTGAGCTCACAAAAATGTGCTGAGTGTGAATATGAATCCCACTTTTGAATTCATGGGGTAAAAGGAGTTTGAATTTTAATTTGAGTTCAAACTAGCCTCTTTCTAGTTATACCCAAAAATACCTCAAAAAGGTTTTGGATTTGGGTAAATTTTGGCATGAGCATTCCTAGCAAGGTGTAGGAGTTTTCCATAAGCTAAGCCCCTATATGATGCATGTGGGAAATACCACTTTTGCCTTTTGTGAGTTCATCCTCTAATGACCATATTGATTGTGGTTACTTGCTCTTCAAATATGTTCATAAGTTGTCCCCAAATGAGGTGTGTGTGGTGTAATGAACACTTTGATTGTATACAAAAACTTACGTTTCCTCCCCCCTTAAAAGAATATTGTCCCGAGATTATAAGGTGAAAATGAGAGAGAGGACAGTGGAAAAATTACCGTATGTGTGACGCGAAAAAGTCAGGGTAGTTAGCGCGAAGGAACCCTTCGCTCTCCCATGTCACTTTGTCTACAGAGTGATTACTCCATAGAACTTTGTGGAACCACAATGTACGGTTGCGTGTGGTTCGGGCCTTTTCATCGATTATCTCAACCGGTTCCTCCTGATACGTGAGTCCGGTTTTAGTTCTTCAATATCCTCCAGCTGAATGGTAGTTGATAGCTTAAGACACTTCCTTAGCTGAGAAATGTGAAAGACGCCGTGCACACTGGAAAATGTTTCTTGTAATTCCAGCCGGTATGCAACTGATCCACATCTTTCTGTAATCTAAAATGGACCGATGAACCGGGGTGCCAACTTTCCTCTCACTCCGAATCTGTTCACACCCTTCATTGGAGACACACGTAGATATACGTGATCCCCAACTTCGAACTGTAACGGGCGTCCTCTCCAGTCCACATACTATTTTTGTTTGGATTGGGCGGCTTTTAGGTTCGCTTGAATCAGCCAAACCTTTTCCTCCGCGTTGTTGATAAGATCAATCCCGAAGGTGACCCTTTCGCCAGACTCACACCAATTCAGCGGTGTGCGGCATTTTCTCCAGTATAGCGCCTCATAGGGTGCCATTTTGATGCTGGCTTGGTACCCATTGTTGTACGAGAACTCGGCCAACGGTAAGTGATCATCCCAATTGTTACCGTGGTTGATAGCACAAGCTCGTAACATATCTTCTAAAATTTGATTTACCCGCTCGGTTTGCCCATCCGTCTGCGGGTGGTACACTGAACTACGGATCAGTTTCATCCCCAAATAAGCATGTAGCTCCTCGCAAAAACAGGACACAAATAAAGTACCCCGATCCTATATGATGGTGCGGGGTACGTCGTACAAGCATAGGATCCGTGAGATGTACAATTCATCATACTTCTTGGCGTTGTAGTTGGTGTTGACCGGGATGAAATGGGCAACTTTGGTGAGCCGGTCGATGATCACCCACATAGAATCATGCTTCTGAAATGTGGTGGGTAAATCGACAATGAAGTCCATGCTCACATCTTCCCACTTCCAGGCAGAAACGCCCAGTGGTTGTAGCAATCCCGGTTTCCTCATCAAAACTTGTTTCTGAGTTCTTGATATGTTTTGTTGCTGCCGGGGTGAATAGAAAACTTTGACAAGTGAGCCTCATCAAAGATATTCTTCCGTAACTCTGGGTTATGGGGTACGACAATCCGGTCCTTGAACCATAGGATGTCATCTCCGTCTTTCCGGAAACATTTCAGCTCCCCACTGTCTACACATCTCCGCAAATGCGACATGCCCTTGTCATGTTTCTGAGCTGCCGCTATTTCTTTACGGATGGTGGGGATCAAAGCTACATTGTAGAGAGCTCCATGTGGAATCACATGCAATGGTGGCTCGCTCTCTTCCAACGGTGTGATGGTCAGATTCTTGACGTCTGACTTGCGACTCGGCGCATCCGCCACTACGTTTGCTTTGTCGGGGTGATAATGGATCTCTATTTCGTAATCCTTTATCAACTCTAAACATCTTCGTTGCCTCATGTTTAGCTCTTTCTGAGTGAATATGTACTTGAGGCTTTTGTGGTCGGTATATAAATGCACGAGGTTACCGAGTAGGTAGTACCTCCACATTTTGAGTGCGAGTACCATGGCAGCGAGCTCTAAGTCATGAGTTGGATAATTCTTCTCATGGTTTCTGAGCTTCCGTGATCCATACGTGACCACCCTTCGGTCTTGCATCAGCACACATCCGAGCCCAATGCTGGATGCATTGCAGTACACATCGAACGGTTTTGTTGTGTCCGGCTGCCCCAAAACCGGTGCTGATGTTCGGTGCTTCACTAATGCCTTGAACGCTACTTCACATGCTGGACTCCAGACATATTTGGTAGCCTTCTTCAGAAGCTCTGTCATAGGCTTGGCAATCTTTGAGAAGTTTGGAATGACCTCCGATAATATCCCGCGAGTCCGAGGAAACTCGGTACCTCGTAAACAGTTCTCGGGGACTTCCAATTCAGAACTTGTGTGATCTTACTCGAGTCTACAGCAATGCCCTCCGCTGAGATAACATGCCCAAGAAAAGGTACTTGCGATATATAGAATTGGCACTTGCTGAATTTTGCGTATAGTTGGTGATCCTGCAGCCGTTGCAAGACTATGCGCAGATGCTTCGTGTGTTCTTCCTCCGACTTGGAGTATACCAATATTTCATCGATGAAGACCATGACAAAATTGTCTCAGCTCTGGCATGAATACCGAGTTCATCAAGTACATGAAGTGAGCTGGAGCGTTGGTGAGGCCGAAGGACACGACCAGGTACTCATAAAGTCCGTACCTCGTCGAGAAAGTCGTCTTCGGAATATCCTCAGACCGTATCTTAATCTGATGGTACCTGGATCTTAAGTCCATTTTGGAAAAGATCTTTGCTTTGACCAACTGATCAAACAACACGTCGATCCGTGGCAATGGGTACTTGTTCTTGATGGTTACAGCGTTTAGTGGACGATAGTCCACGCAAAGCCGCAACGTCTCATCCTTCTTCTTTACAAATAATACCGAACAGCCCCATGGCGAGGAGCTCGGCCTAATAAAACCCTTCTCCAGCAGGTCCGTTAACTGTGTCTTCAGTTCTGCCAATTCCTTGGGCGCCATATTGTACGGCCTTCGGGATATTGGCATAGATCCCGGTGCAAGTTCAATCTTGAACTCCACCTCTCGGTTGGGCGGCATCCCCGGTAAATCATCCGGGAACACGTTAGGGAACTCACGGACTACGGGAATGTCTTCCAATCTGATGGTGGTAGCTTGATAAACACTTGGAAGTTTTTTTTCTAGACTGTCCAGAAATAATGAATGTGACTCGTGCATTTCTGAGTGTAGATGCACGACTCGGAGGACAGTGTCTAAAACAGCGCCATGGTGGGTTAACCACGACATCCCTAAGATGACATCGACCTTTCGTCCCTCTAATGCTATGAGAGACATGGGGTATACTCTACCTGCTAAGCATAATGGTACTGCAACACCCTCAAATTCATTTCCATGCATTGCATATATTTTTCATATAGAGAAACATTATAAAAGAAGTAGAAAGGGAGAAGAGAACCATATAAATGGAGGAAGGAACCATAGAAATGGAGAAAGAATCATAAAAATGGTGGGGAATGGGAAAAATATAGCTGAAATGAGACAATTCCAATTCCTTTTTGCCTATGAGGAGAAGTAAGGCCCGGCCCCGCTGGACACGTGGCGCCCTCGGAGCTCACCCCTGCGGAGGGGGTAAGGTCCAACTCTGCTTGCCGCGTGGCAGGCCCGGGGCTCGCCTCTGTGGAGAAGGGAGGCCCGGCCCTTCTGGACACGTGGTGCCCTCGGAGCTCACCCCTGCGGAGGGGGTGAGGTCTGGCACTGCTGGACACGTGGCAGGCCCGGGGCTCGCCTCTGAGGAGAAGTAAGGCCCGGCCCTGCTGGACACGTGGCGCCCTCGGAGCTCACCCCTGCGGAGGGGGTAAGGTCCGGCACTGCTGGTCACGTGGCAGGCCCAGGGCTCGCCTCTGAGGAGAAAGGAGGCCCGGCCCCGCTGGACATGTGGCGCCCTCGGAGCTCACCCCTGCGGAGGGGGTAAGGTCTGGTTCTGCTGGCCGCGTGGCAGGCAAGGGGCTCGCCTCTGAGGAGAGGGGAGGCCAGGCCCCGCTGAACACGTGGCGCCTTCGGAGCTCACCCCTGCGGAGGGGGCGAAGTCCTTAGGCGATTTTTCTCCTGTGCGCGGGGGTACCCGGTACTGAGGGTACCGACACAATTTCTCCAAATTTTCCCCACATTGGGGAATTTCCCCCACGTTGCTGCCGCACCAAATCAATTGGGGAAAAGTTTGTTAGGATTTTGCTCCAATTAGAGTAGGATTCTTCCCCCTCCCCCCCCCCCCTTATAAATGGAACCCAACCCCCCCTCCTTTGCCGCAACCCCCTTTCTTTTTTTCCCCTCATAAGTCCGCGACTTGGAGGCCCTATCCCCCAACTCGCTGAGTTGGACCCCCGTTGCCGGAGTTCAGTCGCCGGTGAGCCCCACCGGTGAGCCCGCCGACGAGCACCGTCACGCCTCGCCGTCGCCGGAAAAGAGCCGACGATCTGTCCAGCCCTAATCTTCCATAGAAAAATTCTCTGCTGCTGCCATTGCTAGGAGTAAGGCTCTGCCACCAAAGGGAAGTGAGGTAGGTCTTTGTTACCCATGTTACGACGTTGTCGCTTTTTCTACGCATCCGTTCTCTTCGCTCCCTTCGAACAAAACCTTTTTCGTGTGGACAGATCACGTTTTGATCATTTTTTGACGGTGGAATTGATCTAGATCTTGAGTCAAGATCATCACCACGTCTACACTTGATCTCTACACCTTTGTTCATCATAAAACCCCATGAAAGCCCATTAAAACATGCAAGAATACGTACAAACTGGTTTAATGAAACATCACCATAGGATTTGCATTCATCTACACCATTGCATCTTGAGTAAAGTTTGTGCATGATGTTTGATTGCTGTAAATTTTGTATGTGCGTGGTCGTGAGTAGAAGGACAAGCTCAGGAAGCCATCTACGAAGAACTACAGCACCAAGACTTCGAGACGCTTGAGCAACAAGAGCCACGGGAGCAAGGCAAGTGCCCCTTGACCATATCGATCCCATGTTTTGAAACTGTTTTGTTTGCAAAAACGTGTACGCTTGAGTCAACTTTATGAGACACCCTTTTATAGGAGTTTACTAGTTTTGTTATCCATCCTTGTCGCCGGGAAAGTTGATGAGTCGGGTATGGTTGTTTTTCCTTTTTGCTTCGCTTAATCCACGGGATACGGGAAGCTGAATTAAAACATGGTTAGCTACTGCACTCATAACAATAATGATGATGAAAACTTGATGATGTTAATGAGCATGAAACCGAGGGAGATCTAGGCAAGCTTGGTTCGTGGATGTTGCTGAATGAGATGGTGGTTTACTTGCCTTAGATCTAAGGACCGGTTCATGTCAGCACATGCTAGGAAAACAGTGCCACCACAAGGCTAAATATGGGTGCGGCTTTGCTGACTAATTAGGTGTGTTGCTAGCTTGTTATGGACCGTGGATGGCGCGGGGAATGGGAGTCGAAAGGGACCGCCCTGGGAACTGCATGGCACAAGAGGGGGCCCGTGGGTAGGAGAATGGTGATTCGAGCCTGCCATTGAAATCTCAGTGAGTCCATACATCTAGTAGCCCCTTTGTAAAGGCTATTTTGTGATCTCTTGGCCACACACCGACAGTTGTGTACTAGTATAATGGAGGTTCTGTAGTCGCCGACGGGTGATGAAACCACGACCATTTATTTGTGGTTTTATTAGTCGATGTAATAAAGTACTTAAACCCCATTTATTCATTGTTATATTCTGAATTCAGTTTGTGGATTACATGTGTATGTGTGATGAACATCCTGGGCACGCATATGCATTAACATGGGTCTATTTTCGGAACCGGGTGTCACAGATTGGTATCAGAGCCACGTTGACCATAAGACGCAAGCCTAGGTAGAATGGACACTCTAAAACACATAGGAACACCCCTCTAAACTGCTGTTTTCAAAAATTGCTTGCTGCTGCACTTTTCTTGTCAATTCAGCCACCGCAAAGTGCTATTTTCAGCCCCTCTTTTCTCTTCTTTTGGAGAACAACACTTTTGCTTTCTTGCTTCATATCTTCTGAAGTTTTGAAGTATTTTATTCCTTCTCTAAGTTTCTAATGTCCTATTTATAGATGCCGGTGATCAGGAGCACAACACACATAAGTACTCATTCACCACCACGTGGGAGTGCACTTAACCCCATTGAGGTGTCCGATGTACCATATTGGGAAGAGGTGAAGACGGAACCTCATGATGAAGATGAAGTAAATAGCTCTATGCATGAGGAAGAGGACCCGGAAGAGATGGAACCATTCGAAGACGACATGGGAGATAATCCATAAGAACGGCATTGGTACGCACCTCAGGAGGAGTTTCACGCGGGCTTACACCCCGTGGAGCCTCATGAAGCTATAACGGGAGAAGATGAACCCAAGGAGGAGCCACCCCTTGCCGAGACCAATAATGAAGGTGATGAATGGGCCAATCATTCAGATCAAGAATTTCTGTCCGATGGAATGGAAGGAGGACACACATCCAGGGAGCTCAAAAAATTTCTGGATTGCTGCAGCTTATACCCGGAGTATCTCCTCAAGAAAGCTCGTCGTCTCGGACATGAAGAGTGGAAGGCTGACGTAACCATCCTATATAACGGTAGGGTTGTCACTCGGCACTTCACACCCACATGGAGGGCTACAAGGGCAGAAGCTATTGATGACGCTGCATGGGAAGCACTCACCGGACTGTGCTACGCCTTCCATGAGCAGCTTGAGGGTACCACTTTTGAGCTGCACCCGTGCCGGAAGAGTGGCATAAGGGAGATCATTGGACCCCATGTAACAGCCCTTTACAACCCACAAGCTTCTTACAAGTCACAAAGGTTGCTCGTGGAGTTAGTAAACCACTATGCAAGCGCACAAGAAGAGATCTGTTACCTCCGCAAGAAGCTGTATTTGCTGGAGAAACAAGAGGAGACTCGCGCCAACGCGGGATCGAATGGAGCACCAGCGCCTTCTAACTCTACATGGACTGCTGACTCACCATGGCGTGCGCCCATGTATGGACCACCCCCATCACACGGCGGGAACAGCACCAGTTCACATCATTAAGTTTAGGATTCCCATTGAATAAGCTGTAATAGGAACGTTTAAATCGTAGTAGCTTAAATAAGTGTGGTGTGCTGAACTTTTGTGATGATTGCTTGTGTTTGTGTGCTGGTGTGAGTTGTGGGACGCTTCGGCGAATATCCACATCCACACATAGTGGAGAGATGTGAGATGCTTAGGCATGTGTTCACATCCTCATATAGGCTGAAATTAATAAAAGAAGATATTTTGTTCATACACCTGGATGCATATAGTTGGGGGGATCAATCTAAACTTCTATTTTCTATTCTACTCAACTCTATCTCACAAATGGTGAGGGAAAACGCCAGCCATCAAAGGAGGAACGTTTGTGGCAACCATGAACCACAAGAGGTTGGCAACGTTGAAGTTCCTGAAAATGCTAACCCTGGGGCTGATGCAAACAACCTTGAACGGTTGATGGCTATGCAGAACCAGCTCATGCAAACTATGATACAAACTTTGGGACAGCTGCAAGCCAACAACAACAACAATCCTAACCCCGTTCCTGCACCCCCACCGCCACCACCACCACCATCGCCGGCTCACAACAGATTGGGAGAGTTCATGAGGACTCGAACGCCTACTTTTGCACAAGCTAATGATCCCATGAAGGATGATGATTGGTTGAAGTCCATGGAAAAGAAGCTTGCTATTGTTCAATGCAATGATCTGGAGAAAGTTCTCTTCACATCGCACCAACTTATGGGAGCAGCCGCTGACTGGTGGGACGCTCTTTGCAATGCTCATGTCAACCAGGAGACTATCACTTGGGCTGAATTCAAGGAGAGTTTCCGCTCTCATTACATTCCTGCTGGAGTCATGATGCTTAAAAGGCAAGAGTTTGAAGGTCTCCGCCAAGGAAGGAAGATCGTGAATGAGTACCTCAACAAGTTCACGCAGCTGTCAAGGTATGCTCCAGAAGACATCAACTCGGATCAAAGGAAGCAATAACTTGTTCATGAGAGGATTGAATAATGAGATCCAAGTACAACTGCTCAACAATTATTATGCAAACTTCCAGAAGCTCGTTGACAAAGCTATAGTGGTTGAGAGCAAGACCCATGAGATCGAGCAAGAGGGCAAGAGGAAGATGCCATACCAGCCACAAGGGAGCAATGTACGTCCCCGTTTCATGCCACCAACTGCACCACAGTATGGCTCGTCCGCTTCTACTTTCCGCCCTGCAAATCCACCTCACCCTAATCAGCCACCGCAGCAACGTCCTTTCATGCAAGCACCTCGTATGCCTTTGCCTCCTGCGCCCCGTCCCAACATGGGCGCCTATGCTCAAAACCAGCCTCGCCCCAACATTCCTGCTGTTTTGGGCAACAAAGCATGTTTTTCGTGTGGGGAGGCGGGACACTTTGCAAGTCAATGACTGAGGAAAGGCCTTGGGCAGCTGACCAACACACCAAAACAGAACCCACGGCCGAATGGAGGAACTACGCAAGGTAACCGTGGGCAGCAGAACTACACTCGTGGCAATGTGAATCATGTCTCCGCTGAGGAAGCGCAACAGGCTGAGGACGTCGTGATTGGTATGTTCCTTGCCAACTCCAACCCAGCCACTGTTTTATTTGATTCCGGAGCATCGCATTCATTCACATCATCCAAGTATGTTGCCAAGTATAATCTGCCCATATCACACATGAAACACACTATGTTGGTTAATTCTCCCGGTGGAGAGATGATGACTAATATAGTATGTCTGAAAGTAAACCTTAAAATAAGGGAGGTAGACTTTCTTGCCAACTTTACTGTCTTGGATTCCCAAGGGATTGATATAATACTTGGAATGGATTGGTTAAGCAAGCACAACGGAGTAATTCAATGTGCTGAGAGGAGCGTGCAGTTGACAATTAGCACGGTACTCGTATTGAGTTTGAGTCAGCCCAATCAGCAACCGAGAAGGCAGCATTGAACCACGTCGAAGAAGCAACATTGGAAAGCATTCCGGTGGTTCAAGAATTTTCAGATGTGTTCCCGGAAGAACTTCCAGGTATGCCACCTGACCGGGACATTGAATTTTCCATTGATTTAGTACCTGAAACTGCACCTATAGCGAAAAGGCCATATAGGATGCCCGCTAATGAACTAGTGGAACTTAAGAAGTAAAGTCACGAGCAGCTAGAAAAGGGTTTTATACGCCCAAGCTTATCACCATGGAGAGCCCCCGTGCTCTTCGTATACAAGAAGGAGGGGACCCAAAGGATGTGTGTGGATTATAGGTCTCTCAATGAGGTGACAATCAAGAATAATTACCTGCTGCCCCGTATAGCGGACCTGTTCGACCAACTGAAAGGTGCCCGAATTTTCTCCAAGATTGATCTTCGGTCGGGATACTTCCAGCTGAAGAATAAGCCCTTTGACATACCCAAGACAGCATTTCGAACACGGTATGGTTCGTATGAATATACCGTTGTCTTTTGGGTTAAGGAATGCACCCACATACTTTATGTACCTCATGAATAAGGTCTTCATGGAGTACTTGGACAAGTTCGACATGGTTTTCATCAATGATATCATGGTGTATTTGAAAAGTGAGGAAGAACATGAAGAACACTAGAGATTGACATTGCAGAAACTAAAAGAGCATCAATTGTATGCTAAGTTCAGCAAGTGTCAATTTTGGCTAAAGGAGATATCATTCCTAGGCCACATCATATCCGAAGGAGGAGTATCGGTTGATCCCGGAAAAGTGGGAGATATTTTGAAGTGGAATCAACCGCAGAATGTGAGAGGTATTCGGAGTTTCCTTGGGATGGCTGGATACTACCACCGGTTCATCAAGGATTTCTCAAAAATAGCAAAGCCTATGACTGAATTGCTAATGAAGGGAGAAGCATTTCAGTGGACACCAGTGTGCCAAGAAAGCTTTGAGGAGCTCAAGAAAAGACTAACCACAGCGCCGGTTTTGGTATTGCCGGACGTGAGCAAGAGTTTTGATATATATTGTGACGCATCAAGACAAGGGCTTGGATGTGTTCTCATGCAAGAAGGACAAGTGGTAGCCTATGCGTCGAGACAACTAAAGAAACACGAGCTGAATTACCCCACACATGACTTGGAACTTGCAGCCGTGGTACTTGCCTTGAAGATTTGGAGGCATTATATCCTTGGCCGCCGATGTGAGATCTATACGGATCACAAAAGCCTCAAGTATATATTCACGCAAGCGGATCTGAATTTGAGGCAACGTCGATGGTTGGAACTCATCAAGGATTATGATGTTGGAATCAATTATCACCACGGAAAGGCCAATGTAGTTGCTGATGCATTGAGCCGAAAGGGAGCATGTCACCAACTCACAGTTCGGGAGATACCGCCCGAGCTGCGCAAGTAGTTCGAAGGTTTACATCTCGGGTTCTTGAATGAGATGGAAGTGATAGAACTAAAATCTTCGCTGGAACAAGAGATACGAGATGGACAAGCAATGGATGAGGAAATCATGGAAATCCAGGAAAGAATCCGACAAGGCATAGAAAAGGATTTCAAGGAAGACGAGAAGGGCACACTTTAGTTAGGGAAAGGATTTGTGTGCCTAACGTGAAGTACATCCGCGATACAATATTAAAGGAGGCACATGACTCACCTTATTCCATACATCCCGGCTGTACAAAGATGTACAAGGACCTGAAAACTTGCTATTGGTGGGGATGGTATGAAAAGGGACATAGCTGAATATGTTGCCTTATGCGACACGTGCCAATGGGTGAAGGCCGAACATCAAAGACCCGCTGACTGTTGCAGCCATTGAAAGTACCCGAGTGGAAGTGGGAAGACATCAGCATGGATTTCATTGTCAGATTTCCACGTACTCGGTTGGGTTACGACTCCATTTGGGTTATTGTGGACCGATTGACGAAAACAGCCCATTTCCTTCCTGTTAGAACCATGTACCACGTCGCAGAACTAACCGAGCTGTATATGGAGCAAATCGTGTGTCGCCATGGAGTTCCGAAGAGGATAGTTTCAGATCGGGGTTCTCAATTTACCTCTAGGTTCTGGAAGAAGCTGCATGAAGCTATGGGTACACGACTGGATTTCAGCTCCGCTTATCACCCACAAACAGACGGGCAAACTGAGAGGACAAATCAAATTTTGGAAGACATGTTGAGAGCTTGCGCCTTGAAACATGGGCATACTTGGGATAGGAGCTTGTCGTGCATGGAATTCTCATACAACAACAGCTATCAAGCCAGCTTGAAGATGTCACCTTTCCAAGCATTGTATGGTAGAAGGTGTAGAACGCCATTTTTCTGGAATGAGACCGGAGAGAGCCAAGTGTTTGGACCTAAAGTGCTGCAAGACGCCGAGAAGCAAGTCCAAACGATACGAGAAAATTTGAAGGCTGCTCAGTCACGACAAAAAGGTTATGCGAACAATAGGCGAAGAAAATTGACCTTCGAAGTAGGATACTTCGTGTATCTTAAGGTATCGCCTATCTGAGGCCAACGACGGTTCAACGTCAAGGGCAAATTAGCACCTCACTACATCGGGCTATTTAAGATTTTGGGCAAGCGAGGAGAAGTAGCCTATCAACTAGAGCTGCCAACTCATCTCTTCGACGTACACGACGTGTTTCACGTATCACAACTCAAGATGTGCTAAAGAGTACCGGAAGAACAAGTACTGATGGATGAGCTCGAGCTTCAAGAGGATCTGACCTATGTGGAGCACCCCATCCAAATGTTGGACGTGAAGGAAAGGGTCACGAGGAAAAAGGTGATCCGTTGGTGCAAGGTACAGTGGAGCCATCACACGGAAGCCGAAACTACATGGGACCGTGAGGAAGACCTCAAGGTAGAATTTCCTCATCTATTCTCTACTCTATCGAATCTCGAGGGCGAGATTCAGTTTAAGGGGGGTAGGTTTGTAACACCCTCAAATTCATTTCCATGCATTGCATACATTTTTCATATAGAGAAACATTATAAAAGAAGTAGAAATGGAGAAAAGAACTGTATAAATGGAGGAAGGAACCATAGAAATGGAGAAAGAATCATAAAAATGGTGGGGAATGGGAAAAAGATAGCTGAAATGAGCAAATTCCAATTTGTCAAAGTGCGATGTCGACACTTCCCCTGGCCCCGCTGGACACGTGGCGCCCTCGGAGCTCACCCCTGGGGATGGGGTGAGGTCCGGCACTGCTGGACACGTGGCAGGACCGGGGCTCGCCTCTGAGGAGAAGTATGGCCTGGCCCCGCTGGACACGTGGCGCCCTCGGAGCTCACCCCTGCAGAGGGGGTAAGGTCCGGCTCTGCTGGCCGCGCGGAAGGCCCGGGGCTCGCCTCTGAGGAGAAGGGAGGCCTGGCCCCGCTGGACACATGGCGCCCTCGGAGCTTACCCCTGCGGAGGGGGTGAGGTCCGGCACTGCTGGACACGTGGCAGGCCCAGGGCTCGCCTCTAAGGAGAAGTAAGGCCCGGCCCCGTTAGACACATGTTGCCCTCGTAGCTCACCCCTGCGGAGGGGGTAAGGTCCGGCACTGCTGGTCACGTGGCAGGCCCGGGGCTCGCCTCTAAGGAGAAGGGAGGCCCGGCCCCGCTGGACACGTGGCGCCATCGGAGCTCACCCCTACGGAGGGGGTAAGGTCCGGTTCTGCTGGCCGCGTGGCAGGCCCGGGGCTCGCCTTTGAGGAGAGGGGAGGCCTGGCCCCTATGGACACGTGGTGCCTTCGGAGCTCAACCCTGCGGAGGGGTGATGTCCTTAGGCGGTTTTTCTCCTGTGCGGGGGTACCCGGTACTGAGGGTACCAACACAATTTCCCCAAATTTTCCCTACATTGGGGAATTTCCCCCACGTTGCTGCCGTACCAAATCAATTGGTGAAAAGTTTGTTAGGATTTTGCTCCAATTAGAGTAGGATTCTTCCCCCTCCCCCCCCTTATAAATAGAACCCAAAACCCCCCTTGGCCGCAACCCCCTTCCTTTTTTCCCCTCCCAAGTCGGCAACTTGGAGGACCTAGCCCCCAACTCGCCGAGTTGGACCCCCCTCGCCGTAGTTCAGTCGCCGGTGAGCCCCACCGGTGAGCCCACCAACGAGCCACGCCACGCCTCGCCGTCGCCGGAAAAGAGCGGACAATCTGTCCTGCCCTAATCTTCCATAGAAAAATTCCCCGCTGCTGCCATTGATAGGAGGAAGGCCCTGCCACCAAAGGGAAGTGAGATAGGTCTTCTTTACCCATCTTATGACGTTGTCGCTGTTTCTACGCATCCGTTTTCTTCGCTCCCTTCGAACAGAAACTTTTTCGTGTGGACAGATCATGTTTTGATCGGTTTTTGTCGGTGGAATTGAACTAGATCTTGAGTCAAGATCATCACCATGTACACACTTGATCCCTACGCCCTTGTTCATCATAAAACCCCATGAAATCCCATTAAAACATGCAAGAACACGTACAAACTGGTTTAATGAAACAGCACCATAGGATTTGCATTCGTCTACACCATTGCATCTTGAGTAAAGTTTGTGCATGATGTTTGATTGCTGTAAATTTTGTATGTGTGTGGTCGTGAGTAGAAGGACAAGCTCAGGAAGCCATCTACCAAGAACTACAGCACCAAGACTTCGAGACGCTTGAGCAACAAGAGCCACGGTAGCAAGGCAAGTGCCCCTTGACCATATCGACCCCATGTTTTGAAACTGTTTTGTTTGCAAAAACGTGTACGCTTGATTCAACTTCATGGGACACCCTTTTATAGTAGTTTACTAGTTTTGTTAACCATCCTTGTCGCTGGGAAAGTTGATGAGTCGGGTACGGTCATTTTCCTTTTTGCTTTGCTTAATCCACGGGATACGGAAAGCTGAAATTAAACATGGTTAGCTACTGCACTCATATGAATAATGAAGATGAGAACTTGATGATGTTAATGAGCATGGAATCGTGGGAGATCTAGGCAAGATTGGTTCATGGATGTTTCTGAATGAGATGGTAGTTTACTTGCCGTAGATCTAAGGACCGGTTTATGCGAGCACATGCCAGGATAACAGTGCCACCACAAGGCCAAGTATGGGTGCGGCTTAGCTGACTAATTAGGTAAGTTACTAGATTGTTATGGACCGTGGAAGGCGCGGGGAATGGGAGTCGAGAGAAGACTGCCCTGGGAACTACATGGCACAAGAGGGGGCCCGTGGGTGGGAGAATGGTGATTCGAGCCTGCCGGTGAAACCTCAGTGAGTCCATACATCTAGTAGCCCCTTTGTAAATGCCATTTTGTGATCTCTTGGCCACACACCGATGGTTGTGTACTGGTATAATGGAGGTTCTGCAGTTGCCGACGGGTGACGAAATCAAAAACTTGTGTGTAAAGTGGTGCCACTTCTGCAGAGTGTAAAACTATCATGATAGCCGTGCTTACAGTCACAAGCACCTGGCCAACTCACATGATTAGAGGGAAAACTTGGGATGGATATTTGGTATGGTTATGGCATGGTCATTGGGATTGGTTTTGGGACTGTTTTGAGTCATGAAAGTGAGTTTGGTTTTGGTTATATGAATATGAGATGGTTATGAATAATTATGAGCATGAGATGAACTTGAGAAAGATTAATGGCTGGATGAGACTTGATAAATGGTGAATCATGATGAAAGAATGTTGCTGTTTTACTTGGTTATATGGGATTAAATTCACTTAGAACTAGTTGATGTTTTTATCATATTTGTGAACTAAAATTTGCTTGCTGCAAATGAGCCTTTTTATTCCTACCTTGTTGTAAGCTACATGTCATACTTTTCCCGCACTTGCTGAGTACGACATGTACTCACCGTTGCATTATCACATAAACATCAGCAAGAGGAGATGATTACTTCGAGGACCATGTGGAGCACTAGGTGTGCGAACTAATGTCAGCATGTCTGTGGAGTTTAAGATGGAGACTGCTGCTATTTAGTCACTTTCTGCTGTCGTTTAGAGACTTCCACTGCAAGAATAAGACAGACAATCATGAGTGAGACAATTAGTCGATGTAATAAAGTACTTAAACCCCATTTCTTCGTGGTTATATTCTGAATTCAGTTTGTGGATTACATGTGTATGTGTGATGAACATCCTGGGCACACATATGCATTAACTTGGTTCTGTTTTCGGAACCGGGTGTCACAGGTACTTTGGAAACCATGATGCTTGCTGAAATGTTCCTACCCGGTGAACGAATCAAATGTGGACTTTCGGTGGGTAGTATCTGCAAGCTGTGTTTAGCAATAAAAGCTTGGCTATTAAAATTATGCGTGGCGCCTGAATCAAATAACACTATGGCGGGATGCTGGTGTAGTTGAAACATACCCGCAAGGATTGGCTCTCCTTCCGGCACGTCCTCTATGGCGAGTTGGTGAATGGTGTCGGGCTTAGGATTTGCCGGCCGCGCATTAGTGGGGTTTTGGGGCTGATTCCTCCCCAGAAACTGGGGTGCCACTCTGCCGCCTTGCCTCTCAGGACAGTTGTTGGCGAAGTGTCCTGTGCAACCACATTTGAAGCATGTGGCTGCTGACTGGCCCAAGCTTGGGGGATGAAAGCCCGGCATGCACTGCTGAGGTGCAAACACACGCGGCATCGCCCGCTGCTGCTGTTGTTGCTGCGGTGGTGGTGCTGGTAGTGCCGGCCTGAATGCCGGTGGAGAATATGGCTGACTGCGGAATGGCATCGGCCTCGGTGGTGGCTGCCAGCGTTGACCCGATGGTGAGCGATACACCATCAAGTATTTTTGAGAAGGACCACCTCCTTCTCCACTGCTTTGCAGCACGCTTCGCTTCTTCTTCGCCGCCACTAACTCCTTGCCGGAGTCCTCCTGAACAATTGCAGCATCAATAATATCATTGAGGCTGCCAAGATTGAACATCGCCAGCTTGTCCTTCAGGAGCAGGTTAAGCCCCTGGTAAAAATAATCCCGCCGCTTCTCGTCAGTATCGGCATGATATGACGCGTAGAGCGCGAGCTCATTGAACGCCCTGGAGTATTCCAGCGCGTTCCTGCTTCCTTGCTGCAGGCGAAGGAACTCCTGCGTCTTCCTCTTCATAAGAACCGGCGGTATGTGATAGGCCCTGAAGGCCGTCTGGAACTCCACCCAGGTCATAACTCACTCGGTGGGTTGCAAGGCACAGTAGTTGACCCACCAAACGCTCACGGATCCTTGAAGTTATTGGACCGTGAACTGAGTCTTGCGCTGCTCACTCACTTGGAGCAGCCCGAACTTCATCTCCATCGTGTGGAGCCAGTTGTCCGCATCGAGGGGTTCATCCGCCCATGAGAATACTGGGGAATGAGTAGCCAGAAAGTCGGAGTAGGAGATTTGTTGGCGCTCCTTGCGATCTTTACGCCTCTCGGGTCGAGACGTATTTGCAATAAGTGTCTGCACCAACTCCGTGTGCTGCTGATGAGAACCCGCCATCACCGCAACGATGTCGGCCAATGTAACCGTTGGCGGTGGCGGTGGCGGTTGTTTCTGTTTCTGTTGCTGCTGTTACTGTCCTGAAGAATCCTCAGGAGGCTGTTGGGAGGCCTCTCCCCCCTTACTAGAACCCCAACGTCTGGGTTGGCACGAGTGCGAGTCATTCTGAAATTCAAAACAGCAGCGATCGGCACATGTCATACTTAAAATTCCATATGGAACAGTAGGTATTGAAGTGACACATGAATAACTTGCACAACATTCACATATATTGATAAAGCATAAACTTTATACAAGATACATTATTCTCGGTCTCTGAGAAGTCATGCTCATGTCGTCACTACCTATACATATACTACTGTTTACACGACATGTCACCGATTACAAAAGTATTTCCTACTCCACCCTTGCTGCCCTACATGGCAACGGTAACTCACTACTCGGAGTAGAACTCGACCTCCTGTGGATCGTCCTTCTCCGCTACCTCCGCTGGTGGCTCCGGGTCCATGACCTCCTCTTCCGGTTCAGGTTCCCCCATCGCCGGGATACCCAAAACCACGGGTAAGGCACCTACCATCGGTAGGCCCATTACCGGAGGTACGAGGTCCTGTAACGCATGCACCTCGTCTATGGCCTGGTTGTAGTCCTCTTCTCAGCCTCGACCCTCCTCAGTAGCATCATCACGCTCTTGAGTGAGGACCTCATTTTGCTGGGTCAAGGCTCGCACTTGCTATTGCAAAGCTGTGATGTCGACGCGGCTTTTCTTCCTTGCCTTCTTCAGATGATGCAACTGATTGTGTTGCTCATTCAGTCGCTTTATCGTCAGAAGGAGAACATTGCGGAGTGCGCTGTGAGCACTCTCAAAATGGTCTCCACGGCTGGTACTCTCCTTGAGCTTCATGGCAAGACAATCCTTCTTTGGGTCCGAAGTCTTGGTCATTGAATCCCCCATCATCCCCTTGACCTGAGCAGCAATTTAAACCAACAGAAAAGCAAGCTTGAGTAACGTTGGTACTCAGCAAGTGTGGGAAAGTAATGTCATGCATGGCTAGAGCAAGGAGAGGTTGAACTCATGGTTAAAGCACTACGCAATTAATACCTATCACCTTAGCTTATTAAGCACCTACATTACTACACAGGTGAAATGGTCCCAATCCCTCAACCCATCATCAATATCAAGTAACCATAATCTCATCTCCAATGTTAAGCTTCCCGCTTAACATCCTCAACTTCCCAATTCATCATCCTCTAATCATGAATAAGTCCAAGCCGCTCTTGACCGTGAGCACGGCTGTCATGACAGTTTTGACTCTGCAGAATTTGCACCACTGTACCCACATGTAGTGATTTCATCCCCCATTGCCGGGTGGACTAGAAGAACCTCCATTATGCCAGTGGCCGCGAACCACGTTCACACTTCCCAGGTGTGTAGCCAGGAGATCACTACGAGGCCTTTACAAAGGGATTCCCGACGAGCATGGGCCCAGTGAGGTTTCACCCCTAACAGCATACAAGAGGCTCCAACCCCGCTGCAGTGGCCCCCTCTTGAGCCTTGCGGTTCATATGGTAGTCCAGCTGACACCTATTCCCCGCACCATCCAAAACACCCATACTACGCCGGGGATACACCTAATTAATTGGCCAAGCTGCCCCATCTCAGCATGTGGTTGGCACGGTAAAGCCAGGTTACATGCTCCATGAACCGGTCCTTAGGATCCAGGCAAGTATAAACACAAACCCGAGTCTCGTGCACCCAGCACCAACCAAATCATCCAACTTGCCTCGATCCCTACCTCTACATAACTCATAATATCTCATTCAAGAGTACGGTAAACAAGTTGATGATCTCATATCCCACTTATCCCATTATAAGCATGGCTAAGCATAAATAATATGAATGAATGACATAATATAATAAATCCCAACCCTGGCTACTAGGAAATAAGATAATAAAAATCTAGGGAACTTCCTAGCTTGGGTATGCGCCGAAGAGGTATGCGCCCATTTAATTTCTGCTGCGCGATTTAAAATGGACACGCCACATTGCGCCACGTCGCTCCGACCAGGGAAAACATAGCGCACGGCGGCGCGGGGCGGCGGAGGCTCACATTGCTCTGTTCTTTCTCTTTCCCGCAAGCAACAGCGCCGTTTTCTCTCGGCTCTCATCGCCGGTTTGCACCCGGCCTTGGTGACGCCCGGCTGAGGCATAAAAGAGCTGCACCCCTCGCTCCTCGACGTGCTACACGGATCCTCAGCTCAGTTCCAGCGTTCCTCCACCGTGACCAGCCAGTTTTCTCCCGGCAGAACCGAGCAACAACACACTCCCGCTGCTACACATCGACTGGCTGCCACAGCGCATCTCCGGCAGGCTCAAGAGGCCACAGAGGTGCGCCAGAAGGTACTAATCCTCATCCCGTCGTCCCCCTGCTCTCCCCCGACGCCGGCTTGCCGGAATTCGATTTTTGGCACCGGCGCACGTATAGAACAGACCGTGTTTAATTCTTGAAATTCTCCCAAACCGATTGATCATACCTCCTACAATTCAAACCACAGCAACTAGATGCCCTAGCGCCCTCCCACACCGAGAACCAAAGAAAACCGATCATCACAGGCCCTGGGCGACGAGAATTCGTCGCCGGCGGCAAAAACGGGTCAGGTCTCCGGTGACCGCCCTATTCCCGCCAATTGCAGCATGAACTGAGGTGCCTTCCATGCTCCACGAGCTCTGGTGATGCTTTAGGGCAAGGTAGCTCGCCGGGATATGCCTTGGCCAAATGTGGGGTTAATTCCTTATGACTCTGAAAATTTGAAAATAAACAGAGTTCAATTTCAGAATTTTTCCGCAAACTTTAGAATCTCATAAATCTTGCTAGGAAGCCACAAATTTAGTGATTAAAATTGGGTTGGATTCATATTGAATAGCTCTGTCCAAACCTACAACTTAATTTGTATGAAACTCATTATTTAATTCTGGAAAATTCTTTAAAGCTTTTCAGCAAAAGAATATGTGAGGGAGTTTGGCTCATCCAAAAATCCTCAAATTCTGCAGAATACTATTTGGGATGTTTGTGAACTTCTGTAAAACTTTCAGCTCATTTGGAGTTGATTTGGTTAGGGGAATTTAGATTTGAAGTTGCCGTGTTCAAATGAGTACAGAAACAATTTCAGAGAATTTCCAAAAACTTAGAAAATCAGTTCTGGGAAATTCTTAACTCCAAAAATCTTAGGAAAATTCATGCAAGTCCTATGAACTATAATTGAAATTTTAGTTCACTAAGTTTGGTATGAACATGGGTGTTATCTCAGAATTAATTCTTCTTTGCTTAAGTGCTTAGAAAATTGTTCTGAACAAACCACTCAATGAAAAGTGCTAATTTTTGGTCCAGAGGGTTTTCTTGTGACAAGGAACTCACATGAAAATTCCCATCTCCATTGGAGCTCTGGATCACCCCTGTTCTGTTTAACCTCTTTAGGTGATCAATATAGAAGAGGGAGGGAAACCACTTAGCACTTAATCATATGTTTAGATCCAAACCTAAACCACTAGCACCAGTGTCATTTTAAATTCTTAAACAGAGTTCCAGTTTTTGAAAACTTGTTATTAGGACTTGTAGCAAAGTCTTTACAATTAAACAATTGTGCATTTGCATTACGTGTAGCATCTACATGAAGGACTTCAAGTCATTGGAGTAGAGATTAAAGAAGGGAGGCAAGAGATCAAGCCAAGTGATCTTCACTAACTGAATCTTCATATATATATATATATATATATATATATATGTATATATATATATATAAGCCCCCTGCGAAACAAAGGCAAGCCCCGGTTTGCATCAAAATTTACATGTTTTTATTTGTATTCACTTTATACGTCTAGCATTTTATTAATTTCATTAAGTCTAGATGGTATGACACCCCAAATGCATGATCCAGAAAACCATGGAGTTTAAATGTAGAATAGGTTATCATTGATTATAACGGCTGATCTCAAATTAACAAAAGTGGATTAAAAGAAGCAAAACTCGAGTGGGCAGTTTCCTACTCGTGAAACGGGGTTAAGGGGGATCAATCGGAAGAGTTGGGAATTGATCCTCATAGTTGGGGATGGAGGCCGGGCAGTGGATGGAAGGATCAAGGACGTAGTCCTGTGAACCTAGTCTGTGTCTGAGTCGATTAAGGCCCGTTCTCGTGTGCGGCCCCGCTGGACAAGTCTGAGATGTGTACCGGATGCATACTGGCTATATTGGACCCAGTAAACCGATGTAACATGTTAACCTGGGTGTCGAGGCATACCTCACCGTCTTATGCCGACGCTGAAAGGATAGAGAAGTCGGCTCTACGAGGGTTTGCCATAGAGAGACTTAATCCCAGTCGGTGGGACCGATTCGACATTTGGGTGTCGTGTGAAAGGTTGCCACGTACGGCGTCAGTGACGGTTGCTGTGTGCAACATCGAGTACGGGCGTACGTGTCGTGTCAGCCGGGTGTTTTTGATTGCAATCACCGTCGCTCGCGGTAGTGAGCATACTTGTACACTGAGTCGTGACATAGTAATAAACCGGGAAAACATTTAATATGCTTCGTGAGTAATCCTCATAATGGAGATGAGGAACGATCAACACTTCACTAAATTTAATTTTCACCTTGGGTTAGTAGCGTCGAGGCAAAGCGTTTCTTGTTTGATTGTGGAGTCCTGACGTTGGTAGCGCAAGGTCAGTATGAGTCTAGGATAGCTCACTAAAGTTACTTTCACCTCGGGCAAGTGACATTGAGATGAAGCGTTTCTTGTTTGATTGTGGAGTCTCGATGTAAGTTGCGCGAGGGTTATAAAAGTTGCTTAAAACTTGAAGTAAGGACTCTCCTTTAGCTCAAGTTCATCGTTTGTGCAAACTTCTATAATCAGCCCTCTATTTTCATCATGTAGAGTTTCAGGACTAGGGTGACGGGTCAGTCTTGCTGAGCTTCGTGCTCACATATACTGCATAAGTTGTTTTTCGGGTATTAACTGTACGCTGCTAAGTACGGGTGTCTGATGAGACTCGGAGCTCTCCGAGTGGTGAACTCATGACAACCCCTGCCGCTGCTACTGTGATAGTGTTGCCAGTGAGAAGGGTCCGTGGGCTGGACATGTTCTCTGTTGCTTAGCATAGGTATGAGACGTGAGTTGTAATAGTCTTCCGCTGTAGCATATTTTTGAGAAGTATTTGTAAAATCAACATTTTGTAAGCTTCCGCTTGTTTTATGTAATATGATGCTTTATCATGTGTGATGTTGGGTGCCGCATCGCGCGGCACCTCCCAATGCGATTCCCGGGCGAGGTACCCCGTCCCCGTGAGTGATCGGGACGGCGGCCCTCATAGACAGAAGTGGTATCAGAGCTAAGGTTGCCCGTAGGAACGTGGACCTAGTTAGAAATGGACGTATTTAAGGACCCTATTTTCTTATAAACTATTTTACAAAGGTGTGGGTTGAAAGTATTAATTTAATGGGGTCACTTTATTCATCTTGCCCCAACTTTTATTCAAAATACAATTTTTATTTAACTCTTCTCTAACTTAATTTTAAATGCTTTATGTTTTAGATGGTTCGCATGATCCGTACCGCCCGCAAGTCCACCGGAGGGAGAGTTCCTGTAGTTGTCCTTGCCCTGAGAGAGGAGAACCGTCCAGTGACGTACCACTCCTATAGGTTGGCAGTAGGAGGCTTGTTGCGCTGTCTTCGGCGTATGCTCCACGCCGCCGGCAATACGGGCAAGCTAATTATACACTACAGCTCCACCAGGACCATCCGTGAGAAGCGGGAAGAATGGAGCTCAGAGATGAGTATTATCCATGAAAATCAGCTGCTCAAGATCCACCTCTCTCCAGCTTGTCAGGCGACTCAGGCCGATGCTGAGAAGGATGTCACCTGGGAGACCATCACCTGCCAGAGTTACATCAACCGTCACCATCTGGTCAGGAAGGAGTACATGTATGTCCTCCAGCGAGAGAGTGGCACCGCAGAGTACAAGTACCCGCCAGTGCAGCAGGGGACTTCCCATGAGCACATGGACCTGTGCTTGGAGGATGCTGCTATGCTCAGCACTCGACTGCAGGAGTGCCAGCAGGAGCTTCAGGATGTTCGTGACACCCTGAAGGAGACTGAGGCATTGCTTCGTGCCCGCTTGAGGGCGAGAGAAAAAAGAGATGGGAATGAACTGTGTGTCACCGTGATACATGGACTCCTGACTCCCTAGACCATCGGGCGAGCAGGCACTGTCGCACCTCTCCACCAGCAACTTACCCACCCAAAGCGGAATCAGAGGGCAGCCGCAATAATGAGGAAGACCCCGAAGAGCCAGCTCAGTGATACGAGTCATTTAGAGTCCTTTCCTATATCACAGTAGGTTATCGAGTAGTCGAGTCAATACCTTAGTTATTTGTGTGTTAATGTTTGGTGTGTGACGTGAGTTGTGGAAGCCATGGGCATTTGTCCACAACCTCGTCTTTAGGTTGCTTTGCTTTGATGTGTAAACCCCTATGAATTAAGAGTGCATTTATTTTCGCGTGAGACGTGACTCCCGAAAATCTACGTGAAACCCTCAGAAAATGTTTAATATATTAAGGCCTCAAAAAGTTTAAGTTTAAACAAGCAAATTGGGAAGTTAATATGTAATGCATTAAGTTAACATTTGGTTGATCATGATAGATGGCTGGAAGAGGAAAGGGTCGTGGTGCCAACCCCACCAACAACAACGATGAGGCCGGCAACCCTCATCTTTCTGGAGGACAAGACAGGGGTGGTCGCCGTGAAGGAGCTGACCCTATCCACCAAATGCTTGAAAATCAGAATCAGCTCATCCAGAGTTTAACTCAAGTGGTGGACAACTTGCACCAAGCTCCAACCCCACAAGCTGCACCACGCCAACCAAGGTTGAGTGAGTTTCTGGGAACTCAACCCCCAAAGTTTGCAAGTGCTGCTGAACCTCTGGAGGCAGATGATTGGCTAAAGACTATTGAGAGCAAGATGAGGATCATACAATGCCAGGGGTATGAGAGGGTGCTGTTTGCCTCTCACCAATTGCATGGACCTGCTGCTGATTGGTGGACCGCTTACGTAGCATCCCATCATGACCCCGAGAACATCACTTGGGAAGAGTTCAAGCGCAGTTTCCACAACCACTACATACCAATGGGTGAACTCAAAAACAAGAGGAAGGAGTTCTTGGGACTGCAGCAAGGAAACATGACTGTGAGGGAATACCTCACTAAGTTCACCCAACTATCCCGTTATGCACCAAGGGACATCGAAACTGATGAGCAAAAACAGGACTGTTTTGTGGAAGGACTTACTATGGAAATGCAATGTGCAATGTCTTCCAACGAGTATGAAAGCTTCCAAAAGATGGTAGACAGAGCATTTGTCGTGGAGAGGAAGCTGAAGACTTTGGAAAATGAAAACAAGAGGAAGGCGGGATGGACACACCAAGCCTCAGGTAGAAACACACGCCCACGTCTGATGCAGCAACCCGCAGGGCAGACGAGCCGTGCTGTGGTACCCTACTCAGTACCCAGAGGGTACAACCCGAATTTCAGGCCTCCATCAGCACCAGCACAGCCATAGTGTCAGTTTGTACAGCAGCCTCGCCCCACATATCAACCTCGACCAGCAGGACAAGGACCACCAAACCAACCCCAAGACAACAAATGCCAGACAACTAAAGTTGGGGTACAATGCTTCAACTGTGGTGAAGTGGGGCACTACACCCATAAGTGCCCAAAGAAGAAGCCCATGCAGCCACAACAGCAGAATGTGATGCGAGGACGGGTGAACCACGTGACCATGGAGGAAGCGCAAGAGGCACCTGACTTGGTTATTGGTAAGTTTCCTGCCAATTTACACATTGCAACCTTGTTGTTCGATTCTGGTGCTACCCACTCGTTCATTGATCAAGGGTTTGTTAAGAAGCATGATCTAGCAACAACACAAATGAACCATATGCTAGCAGTAAACTCCCCAGGGGGAGAAATAAGGACAAGACAAGTGTGTCCCAAGGTGAATCTATACATTAATGGGGTAGTATTTACTGCAAACCTCATAGTGATAGACTCACAAGGAATAGATATTATTTTGGGAATGGATTGGTTGATCAAACATAAGGGAATCATCCATTGTTCGACAAGAACGGTGGAACTAACTCACCCTAGTGTCCCAAGAGTGAAGTTCATAACTGTACAAGAACCTAGGAGGGACTTTAAACTGAATCACATTGAGGTGGAAGTGGAAGAGATCAGGATCATCAGGGAATATTCAGACATTTTTCCGGAGGAGTTGCCAGGAATGCCCCCCGATCGTGAAGTGGAATTCGCGATTGAGCTAGTGCCTGGAACATCTCCAATATACAAGAGGCCTTGTCGGATGGATTCCAAACAGCTGGAAGAGCTCAAGGAGAATATAAGGGAATTGACAGAGAAGGGGTATATTCGTCCTAGTTCCTCACCATGGGGAGCTCCAGTGATATTTGTGCCCAAGAAGGACGGAACCCAAAGGTTATGCGTAGACTACCGTGCGTTGAACGAAGTAACCATCAAGAACATGTACCCATTACCCCACATTGAAGACTTATTTGATCAGTTGAGGGGAGCTTGTGTGTTCTCAAAAATTGATCTCAGGTCGGGATACCACCAACTGAAGATAAGGCAAACCGACATTCCAAATACGGCTTTCGTATCTCGGTACGGGCTGTATGAATACACCGTCATGCCATTCGGGCTAACTAATGCCCCGACATACTTCATGTATCTCATGAACAAGGTATTCATGGAATATCTGGACAAATTTGTGGTGGTTTTCATTGATGACATTCTTGTCTTCTCCAAAGATGAAGAAGAACATGAGGGACACTTAAGGTTGGTGTTGCAAAAGCTGAGAGAACACCAACTATATGCCTAGTTGAGCAAGTGTGAGTTTTGTTTGAAGAGAGTTCCCTTCTTAGGACATATAATCTCGGAGGGAGGAATCTCCGTAGATCCCGCCAAGATCGAGGATGTGCAGAAGTGGTAGACCCCCGAAAATGTCGGGGAAGTTCGAAGCTTCTTAGGATTGGCTGGGTATTATCGACGATTTATCGAGGGTTTCTCCAATATTTCGAAACCCCTCACTAAATTGTTAGAGAAGGGAATCACATTCACATGGACACCGCATTGCGAGACGAGTCTTCAAGAATTGAAGAAAAGATTGACAACAGCCCCAGTGCTAGTTATGTCAGATATGCAGAAGAAATTTTCGGTGTACTGCGATGCATCTGGACACGGGTTGGGATGTGTTCTCATGCAAGAGGGGCATGTCGTGGCGTATGCGTCCCGACAGCTCCGAAAACACGAGAAGAACTATCCTACACATGACCTAGAGCTAGCCGCAGTGGTACACGCATTGAAGATTTGGCGGCATTACTTGATGGGGAAGAGGACAGAGATATATACGGATCATAAGAGGTTAAAGTATATTTTCACACAGCTAGATCTCAACCTCAGACAAAGGAGATGGTTAGAGCTAATCAACGACTTTGATGTGGACATCAACTATCATCCTAGGAAAGCGAACATCATGGCACATGCTTTGAGCCGGAAGGTGCAGGTCAATAGGTTGAGCTTAAAGGACATGCCTATAGAATTGAAGGAAGAGGTTGTAAAACTCAATCTATGTCTGGTGAATAGTGGCGAGGCCATCGCCATGGAAGTGGACTCCACATTAGAGCAAGACATACGCAACGGTCAGAAGAATGACGAGAAGATACAAGAGATTAGAGAACTCATCAAGGAAAATAAAGCCCCTGGGTTCATAGAGGATGAACAAGGTACGGTGTGGCATGGGAAAAGAATTTGTGTGCCTGAGGTAAAGGAGATCCGTGAATTGATTTTGAAGGAGGCTCATGATTCCAACTATTCCATTCATCCTGGAAGTAAGAAGATGTATCATGATCTCAAGAGTAGATATTGGTGGTATGGCATGAAGCGAGATGTCGTGGATCATGTTGCCCTATGTGACACATGTCAGTTGGTGAAAGCAGAACATCAACGACCCGCAGGACTATTGCAACCACTCAAAGTGCCTGAATGGAAATGGGAAGAAATAGGTATGAACTTCATAGTGGGACTACCCAGGACCCAATCGGGATATGATTCGATATGGGTCATCATCGACAAGCTAACCAAGGTAGCTCATTTCATCCCCGTGAAAGAAAGCTACAGCGGATACAAATTGGCGGAATTGTACATGTCAAGGATCGTGTGTTTCCATGGAGTGCCAAAGAAGATAGTGTCGGACCGAGGGACACAGTTCACCTCAAGGTTCTGGCACAAGTTACATGAAACCATGGAAACTCATCTAAATTTTAGTTCTGCCTATCACCCCCAGACTGACGGGAAGACGGAAAGAACCAATCATATCCTTGAGGATATGCTAAGAGCGTGTGCGCTCAAGAACAATAGGAGTTGGGATAAGAACTTACCGTATGTGGAGTTCTCCTATAACAATAGCTATCAGGCTAGTATGAAGATGTCACCATTTGAGGCTTTGTATGTGAGGAAGTGCAGAACTCCACTATTTTGGAACCAAACAGGGGAAAGTAAAGTGTTTGGGCCCGAGGTACTACAAGAAGCCGAGGCGAAAGTGAGGGAAATCCGCAACAACTTGAGGATAGCACAGACACGATAAAAGAGCTATGCCGATGTACGGAGAAGAGAGCTCACTTTCAACGTGGGGGACTATGTTTATCTCAAGGTGTCCCCTATCCGAGGACTTTATCGATCCAAGGTGAAAGGGAAGTTATCACCTCGATACATCGGACCCTTTCAGATTCTGGAGAGGAAAGGCAAAGTGGCATATCAACTAGAACTACCGGCTCGCCTATCGGATGTGCACGATGTATTCCATGTGTCACAGGTCAAGAAATGTCTAAGGACGCCTGAAGAGATGTTACCCATGAATGAGGTTGACGTAAGAGAGGATCTGTCTTATGCCGAGCAACCGGTCAAGGTTTTGGAGACAATGGAACGCCTCACGAGAAATAAAAGAATACGGATGTGCAAGGTGCAGTGGAAGCATCACTCGGAAGAGGAAGCCACATGGGAGCAAGAAGACGAGCTTAAGGCACAGTTTTCGGAATTGTTTTCCTAGAACCACCAATCTCGAGGACGAGATTTCTTTTAAGAGGGGTAGAGCTGTAACACCCCAAAACCTACTAAAGAGGGGAATTTAAAATTTTTTGGACGTAATGCATGTGATAAAGCAATTCAAATTCAAACTGGAATTTAAATTCAAATCAAAACAGAAAAGGAAAAAGAAAAAGAAAAAGAAAACTGAAACCGGCTAGTGGGCCGAAACCCGCCAGCCGGCCCAATACCCCCGCGGCAACCCGAACCCGTGCCCCCCTCTCTCCCTCTCACTGACATGCGAGGCCCGCATGTCATCCCTCTCCTCCCGCGCACCCCAACCGACCCCAGCCCTTTCTAGCACCCGAATCAAAACCGACCTCCGGAAACCCGCGCCCCAGCCCGATCTTCGGCCCCGGACGCTGCTACTTATTCAAACCGATCCTCCGCCGCCTCTCCTCGTGCAATTCACGCAAGGAAACTCGCCGAATTCCCCAGCGCTGCTCCACCTTTCTCTCCGGTGAGAACCGAAGCTTCTATCACCCTTTTCCTTCGATCATTGCTCGGACTTCCTGATCTAATACGCTGATCATGTTCCACCGCCTCCGGGGAGTCACGCAGGTGAAGAAAACCCGGTGTTTTGCGCTCTAGACGCAGCTCCGGCGAGCACCGCCGCGTTTTCATCTCGGACCTCGCCGCCGACCACCTTCCAGGGCCTCCAAGCTCAAGAAAAACCCCGAGGTGAGATCCCTGACCTCCCCTCTACCGTTCTATGCCAGGAAATCCAAGTTTTAGGTAATATAGACGAAAACCCGAAGATCTCCGGCGAGATCGCCACCTCCCGTCGCCGCGCGCCGCCGGGCAGCGCCGCCCACGCACGGCCAGGGCGACTGGCCCCCTGAGGCCCGTCCATTTTAAATCGTGCGGTTCCTATTAGATCTAAACCGTACCGCTTCACGTTATAATATCAGCCATCTATTTTAAATCGGACGGTCCACGTCGGTCCCGCATTATAAATGCTGGGATTCTTACGCGCTACCCCCTGGGGATCTGGAAAAACACGAGCTAGCCCCGGAAACTTCTGATCTAGCCCCTGGACCTTTAGAAATTCATGAAAAATTCATTTAAAAATCAGTTTCAACCCCTGGACTTAATAAAAATTAGGAAAACCCCTCTGTTATGTGTGGTCAGACCCCTGGAAATTTAGGAAATAGTAAATTAAACCCTGCAGTAGGGTGGATTTACCTTTTTGACCCTATAGGACATTGAATTCAGAAATTTGAATATGTGACTAGGATTTAAATTTAAAAGGTAAGGCAAACACATGTACAAATTCAAGTTTAAACTCTCTAGCACTTGGAAAACTTGAGAATGAGTTAAAAATAGATTTTTAGGCTGAAATGAAATCTGCCTAAGTGTTGCTCATTTTTATTTTCTCTAGAGACACATTTTATTCTAGGAAATAATTCAAAAGAACTAGTAAAATAAATTTAAATTGTTTCACATCAGAGAGGAAGTTCAAAAATATATTATTGAACATTTTAGATCAGAACCTATTCTGTTTAGATGATATGTCTTACTATTTTAATAGTAAAGTTCACTTTTAGGTATAGAAAATAAATCCGAAAATATAGGAAAATAGGTATGCATAATTAGAAAATGATAAATGAGGACTCCAAACTCAAAAACTTCAACTTAGGATTTTGTAGAAGATCTGAAAACTTATTTGGAGTAGGGAAATACCTTTTATGCAAACTTTGTGGCTAAGAAGTGTAATAATTAAATATAAAGAATTTGTTCAAATTGGAAATTCATATATAGTGTGCAAATAGAAATCTGAATATAGAAGTTAGAAATAATATATGTTTAAAAGTGCGTGTAGGCCAAAAAATCAACACATCTAGGGTAACCAAACCACTTAGAAATGTGAAGGACTCCCATATGTATGTATGTGTGTTTTGCATGAAGTGAAAGTGTGGACTATGGCTTATGGATTGTTGTTTTCTTTTGCTATGTGTATTGGCATGAGTAGAACCTGCCCCAGAGCAAGTTCTCCCCTTCCAAGACCAAGACTTCCCATTCCCAGAGCAGCAGGAAGAAGGAAAGTGTCCTTGACCACATTGATCCTATGCTAGGATATGTAGATAGAATTATTTGCATTGTCAATTGAAATATGAAACCCATACTAGGAAGTTTCCCTAGAATTGCATTATCTTATTTCCTTGTAGCATGGGTTGGGGTTGGTTTTATTATGTCATTCATTCATATGCTTACGCTTAGCCATGCTTAGAATGGGATAAGTGGGATATGAGATCATCAACTTGTTTACCTTACTCTTGAATGTGATATTATGAGTTATGTAGAGGTAGGGATCGAGGGAAGTTGGATGATTTGGTTCGTGCTGGGTGCACGAGACTCGGGTTTGTGTTTAGTACTTGCCTGGATCCTAAGGACCGGTTCATGGAGCATGTAACCTGGCTTTACCGTGCCAACCACATGCTGAGATGGGGCAGCTTGGCCAATTAATTAGGTGTATCTCCGGCGTAGTATGGGTGTTTTGGATGGTGCGGGGAATAGATGTCAGCTGGACTACCATATGAACCGCAAGGCTCAAGAGGGGACCACTGCAGCGGGGTTGGAGCCTCTTGTATGCTGTTAGGGGTGAAACCTCAGTGGGCCCATGCTCGTCGGGAATCCCTTTGTAAAGGCCACGTAGTGATCTCCTGGCTACACACCTGGGAAGTGTGAATGTGGTTCGCGGCCACTGGCATAATGGAGGTTCTTTTAGTCCACCCGACAACGGGGGATGAAATCACTACATGTGGGTACAGTGGTGCAAACTCTGCAGAGTCAAAACTGTCATGACAGCCGTGCTCACGGTCAAGAGCGGCTTGGACTTATTCATGATTAGAGGATGATGAATTTGGAAGTTGAGGATGTTACGCGGGGAGCTTGACATTGGATATGATGTTATGGTTAATTGATTTTGATGATGGGTTGGGAGATTGGGACCATTTCACCTGTGTAGTAATGTAGGTGCTTAATAAGCTAAGGTGATAGGTATTAATTGCGTAGTGCTTTAACCATGAGTCAACCTCTCCTTGCTCTAGCCATGCATGACATAACTTTCCCACACTTGCTGAGTACCCACGGTACTCAAACTTGCTTTTCTGTTGGTTTATATTGCTGCTCAGGTCAAGAGAATGATGTGGTGTTTAATGACCAAGACTTTGGTCCCGAGGAAGGATTCTAGGTTCACGGAGTCCCCCGAACAACGCCTGTGATGGAGCCCACAAGATTTATTTTCCGCTGCTGTTTTATTTACATGTCATGAACTTATTATCGTCCATCGAGACGTATGCTATGTAAGACTTATTTATATTCAAACACCTGGCTTGTAATATGATGATGCTTCACTATTTGTCGTCACATGTATGAGAAAATGATCCTGGCATACATGTGATATTCACTCGGTTGTTCTTCGGAGAACCCGGGTGTGACAGTAAGCTCCGGCTCAAGGTCTGGTTAGCTTTGGCAAGGTCCGAAGCTAAATCGCAATGGTTCTGTTTTTACCACGCAAATGTTTCAAACTTGCTTTACATATATGGAAAGTTTGCTTAGTATTATTTTACTATGTTTTGAATTGTTATGGCTATTTACGGTGGTTAAAATTTTGCTATGGTTTGCAACATGCTTATGTGAGATGTTCACGTAAGGTGTTGTGGTTTTCGGAACTAACGTGAGTCAGGTCGCGGACTTGTGCTCGAAAGTATTGGTTGTTTATTCATGTGCAGGTGTTGCTTGATTTCAAGATATGGCTGGTGACGGGATCCATTGAACTAGTCTTAGGGAGAAAATGAGGTTCAACAACCAAGTTCGGGAGGAATTGTGGTTGAGTTGATTGGGGATCGCACAGCATGTTTGGATCAGAAACAATGCATATGAAGGTATCATGGACGTCGTTGGAAGGTGTTTGCACGTGTGCAAGGAGTGCATGGACGTGGCAACATGGTTCCAAGGCGTGATGAAGAGATGTGGACGTAAAGAATTGGTAGGAAAGATCCAACCGACTGGATTATGGACTCAGACTGCGGCTGAGTCGGTTATTTCTCAAATATGGAAAGATTTGAGTTGGTTATGATAGTATTTCGTGTGGACACAAAGTTGAGTTCTTTTATGAAGGTGGGATACATTCCTAAGGTGTTTGGAAGTTTTAAGATTGCTTCTATCTGCGTATAGAAGAGTCTTGAGGAGTTATGGAAAGTTTCGATTCAGAAACTGAGTAGGATTAGAGTCCTAGTTTGAATTGGGTTGGCCTCCGGGCTGGTTATATAAGCGAGGGAGGCCAGAGCTCGTGGTAAGACAACTTTGGGATGTTACTCTTATGTTTGGATCAATAAAATTCGTAATTTAGAGGAGCTTTTGTGCCTTATTCGTCCGACTTGTTTTTGTCAAGTCTTTCTCGTCGAGTTTCTGGACAGCATGATAGTGCTTTGGTGTTTTGATCATAACTCGAGTTTTACAGATCCAATTGACGTGATTGTTTTTGGGTTGTCTTCAAAACTTGATTATCTATCATTTGTGAAAATTTCACTGTCATTGGATTTGTAGTTTCAGATCTACACGAGTTTATTTGCAGTGTTGCAGATCTGGTTTTTACTCGAGCAGAACAGATTGACCCTCGTTTGATGTTTCGATCATAACTTGAGTTTTTCTTGAGAGATTTCCTTGACTCTTGTTGTCGTATCTTGTGACTTGATTCTATATAATATATACCACTTTTTCATGGTTGAGCACATTTAGATCAGTCGCATACATGGTTTCTTTAACATATCGATTTTCTGCCGAGGGGGTTTCGGTTGCTTCCGCTAAAAAGTTTAAATCTACCATTCACCCCCTCTGGTACCTTTTCACGTGCTCTTCAATCCTACAAGCGCAAAGGAATCCTTTGCTATCCCATTTTGCTTCATCTACGGAGTGATTACTCCATACAGATTTGTAGAACCACAGTGCACGGTTGCGTGTGGTTCGGGCCTTTTCATCAATTATCTGAACCGGTTCCTCCCGATAAGTGAGATCCAGTTTCAGTTCTTCAATATCCCCCAGCTGAATGGTAGTTGATAGATTAAGACACTTCCTCATATGAGAAATGTGAAAGACTTCATGCACACCGGAGAGTGTCGCTGGTAATTCCAGCCAGTGTGCAACTAACCCACATCTTTCTGTAATCTGGAATGGACCAATGAATCGGGGCGCCAACTTTCCTCTCACCCCGAATCTGTTCACGCCCTATATTGGAGACACACGTAGATACACGTGATCCCCGACTTAGAATTGCAAAGGACGTCTTCTCCGGTCCACATACAGTTTTTGTCGGGATTAGGCGGCTTTTAAGTTCGCTTGAATCAGCCGAACCTTTTTTTACGCATTGTTGAAAAGATCAATCCCGAAGGTGACCCTTTCGCCAGACTCACACCAATTCAGCAGTGTGCGGCATTTTCTCCCATATAGCGCCTTGTAAGGCGCCATCTTGATGCTGGCTTGGTACCCATTATTGTACGAGAACTCGGCCAGCGGTAAGTGATCATCCCAATTCGTACCATGGTTGATAGCGCAAGCTCGTAGCATATCTTCTAAAATCTGATTTACCCACTCGGTTTTCCCATCCGTCTGTGGGTGGTATGCTGAAATACGGATCAGCTTAGTCCCCAAAGAAGCATGCAACAGCTCCCAAAGACGAGACACAAATAAAGTGCCCCGATCCAAAATAGTGGTACGGGGTACGCCGTATAAGCACAAGATCCATGAGATGTATAATTCAGCATACTTCTTGGCGTTGTAGTTGGTGTTGACAGGGATAAAATGAGCAACTTTGGTGAGCCGGTCGATGATCACCCACACTGAATCATGCTTCTGAAATGTGGTGGGTAAACCGACGATGAAGTCCATGCTCACATCTTCCCACTTCCTGGCAGGAACACCCAGTGGTTGTAGCAGTCCCGGTTTTCTCATGTGGTCTGCCTTCACCCTTTGGCATGTACCACACTCAGACATGTACTTTGCGATCTCCCGCTTCATCCATGTCCACCAAAACTTGCTTCTGAGTTCCTGATACATCTTGTTATTTCCGGGGTGAATAGAAAACTTTGACAAGTGAGCCTCATCAAAGATTTTCTTCCGCAACTCCGGGTTACAGGGTACGATGATCCGGTCCTTGAACCATAGGACGCCGTCTCCATCTTTCCAGAAACACATCAGCTCCCCACTGTCTACACGTCTCCGCAAATGTGACATGCCCTTGTCATGTTTCTGAGCTGCCGCTATCTCTTCACGGATGGTGGGGATCAAAGCTACGTTGTAGAGAGCTCCATATGGAATCACATGCAATGGTGGCTCGCTCTCTTCCAACGGTGTGATGGTCAGATTGTTGACGTGTGACTTGTGACTCAGTGCATCCGCCACTACATTTGCCTTGCCAGGGTGATAATGGATCTCTATTTTGTAATACTTTATCAACTCCAACCATCTTCATTGCCTCATGTTCAGCTCCTTCTGAGTGAATATGTACTTGAGTCTCTTGTGGTCGGTATATAAATGCACGAGGTTACCGAGTAGGTAGTGCCTCTACATTTTTAGTGCGAGTACCACGGCAGCGAGATCTAAGTCATAAGTTGGATAGTTTTTCTCATGATTCTTGAGCTGCAGTGACCCATACGCGACCACCCTTTGGTCTTGCATCAGCACACATCCGAGCCCAGTGCCGGATGCATCACAGTACACATCGAACGGTTTTGTTGTGTCCGGCTGCGCCAAAACCGGTGCTGATGTTAGGTGCTTCACTAATGCCTTGAACGCTGCATCACATGCTGGACTCCAAACATATTTGGTAGCCTTCTTCAGCAGCTCAGTCATAGGCTTGGCAATCTTCGAGAAGTTCGGAATGAACCTCCGATAACATCCCATGAGTCCGAGGAAACTCCGTACCTCGTGAACAGTTCTCAGGTAGTTCCAATTCAGCACTTGTGTGATCTTACTGAGGTCTACAGCGATGCCCTCTGCTGAGATAATATGCCAGAGAAAAGGCACTTGCGATATCTAGAATTCGCACTTGCTGAATTTCGTGTATAGTTTGTGATCCCGCAGCAGTTGCAAGACTATACGCAGATGCTTCGTGTGTTCGTCCTCCGACTTCGAATATACCAATACGTCGTCGATGAAGACCACAACAAACTTGTACAGCTCCGGCATGAATACCGAGTTCATCAAGTACATGAAGTGACCTGGAGCATTGGTGAGGCCGAAGGACATAACTAGGTACTCATAAAGCCCGTACCTCGTCGAGAAAGCCGTCTTCTGTATATCCTCAGTCCGTATCTTAATCTGATGGTACCCAGATCTTAAGTCCATCTTGGAAAAGATCTTTGCTTCTACCAACTGATCAAACTACATGTCGATCCGTGGCAACAGGTACATGTTCTTTACAGTTACGGCGTTTAGTGGACGGTAGTCCATGCAAAGCCGTAATGTTTGATCCTTCTTATTCACAAATAATGCCGAACAGCCCCATTGTGAGGAGCTCGGCCTAACAAAACCCTTCTCCAGCAGGTCCGTCAACTGCTTTTTCAATTCCGTCAATTTCTTTGGCTCCATCTTGTACGGCCTTCGGGATATTGGCATAATACCCGGTGCAAGTTCAATCTTGAACTCCACCTCTATGTCAGGCGGCATCCCCGGTAAATTATCTGCGAGGGCCTCATGGCCTCGTCGAGCCAGGATCACGCTGAGGGGTGCTGCGTTGCACAGCACCGGATAACACATATAAAAGGTACAAAGCGGAAGCAAAGTTTTATTACATAAACGAGTTTATGAACATTTTTACAATAACATATGTGCAGTCTACACTCACGAGCGTAGACTACACACCGAGTTCACGTTCAGCCCGTGAACGTGTCCATGCTAGCACACATGCACACTAACACGGCGGCGTGCACGACTCCCACTCGACGGGGTTTCCCCTCTTATGGTTCCGTCTCCTCCTCGGGAGTCCCTTCCTCATAACACCCTGCAAAAGCTTCAAACACAAGCAATGAGCACGATGGCTCAGCAAGTCTGACCCGTCTCTCCTATACATGAAACTTCTACATGAGGGATTACAGGATACATGAGGTAAATAAGTTGCAAAGGACTCGCCTAATTATTTGCATCTTACTTTCAAGTTTTAGCAGCAAGTTGTGGAGAACCTCACGCTAAGGCACATGAGAGAGCCGCAATGAAACAAGAAACACATTTCTCTCATGTACTTTGCCCAAGGTTGAAAAGAACTTTAATTCGCTGTAAACTACAGCAATTCATTAACAATCAAGGTATAGCTTTCAATCAGCATCTTTTACATGACTCTAGCCTGTTCTTTGTACATCATGGTACAGTGAACAAGTAGTACTCACCGATCGCGAGGGACGGTGATTATAATCGATTTACACCTGCAGGGTTACCTGAATAACCCGTCACGTACGCCCGTACTCGGTTTGCCTACAGTAACCATCAGGGACGTCGTATGCGACCACCTTTCATCCGTCAGCCAAATGTTGAACCGGCCTATCGTCCCGAGCAAGATGTCTCTGCATGCGCATCCGCAGTGCCTGTGACACCCTCATTTTTGAATTCTGCATATATTCATGTTTCATAAACATTTTTATATGTTCAAATAAAGAAGAATCAAAAGATAGCCAGAAAGGGCAAATTCCAGTTTACAGAGAGCGCCGAAGAAAACTCCCGTGGCCGCTGGCCACGTGGCGTGTCCGGAGCTCATCCCCGCAAATGGGGAGAGGTCCACTACTAAATTGACTACGTGGCAGGCTCGGGGCTCATCGCCGAAAAAGGAGGAGAGGTCCGACCCCCGTGGGACACGTGTTGCCCCCAGAACTAGCCTCTGCAGAGAAGCGAGGTCAGTCCCACAGGACACGTGTCGGCTGCGGAGCTAGTCGCTGCAGAAAAAAGGTTTAGTTGCACGAGACACGTGGCGCTCACGGAGCACACCTTCGAAGAAAGGGAGGTCCGGAATTGACATATGGCACACCCGGAGCCACCTCCGAAGAGAGGGGAGGTCCGGCACTGACACGTGGCGTGCGCGGAGCTCATCTCTGAATAGAGGGGAGGTCCCGACCTGCCAGGATACATGGCGTATGCGGAGCCCGCCTCTAAGGAAGAGGGAGGTCTCGCTCGCTTGACACGTGGCACAACCGAAGCTGGTCTCTGCGGAAAAGGGAACCCAGGTTCCCGCAGGACACGTGGAGCTTCCGGAGATCACCGCCGCGAAGGTAACACGATTCTGAAGAGGTTTTCCTCTGTACGCGTGGGAATACCGGTACGGGAGGAAACCGACACGATTTCCACAAGGTTATCGCACCGAATCAATCTAGGATAAGGTTGTTAAAAATCTAGAAAACAATTTGAATAGGACTCTTATTCGAGATCCAATCAGATTAGGACTCTTCTCTTCCCGATTATAAATAGAACCCGAATCAAACCCCTTGGTCGTAACATCTTCTCTAAGCCGACAACTTAGAAGCCCTAGCCCCAAACATGCCGAGCTAAAACCCTTTTGCCGAAGATCAGTCGCCAGAAGGTCGCCAAAGATCTGTCTTGCTAGGAGAAGGACCCCGAGACCAAGAGGAACGTAAGGTAGGTCTCCAATACCACCTTACGACATCATTGCTCTTTCTTTGCATCTGTTCTTCGATTCCTTTCGAACAGAAGCTTTTTCATGGATGGATCACATGTTGATCGGTTTGATCTAAAGTAAAGATCATCACCACGTCCACAATTAATCCGAACACCTCTGTTCATCATAAAAACCATGTAAGCCATGCAAGAACATGTACAAACCAAAACTGCGTCACAGGAATTGCATGCATATGTATCATCACATCTGGTTAAAGTTTGTGCATGGTATTGATTGTTATGAATCTTGTATGTGTGTTATCACGAATAGAAGGACAAGCTCAGAGAGCTACCTACGACGGACTACAACAGCAAGGTTTTGAGCAATCGGAACCGCCAGAACAAGGCAAGTGCCCCTTGACCATATTGATCCTATGTTTTGGAAAACTATTTTGTTTTGCAAAAAGGTGTGTGTGCCGAGTCAAACATGAAGGGAAACCCTTTTATAGGAGTTTACTAGTTTTGGTTAAACCACCCTTGTCGCCAGGGAAGTTTATGAGTCGGGTATGGTTTTTGCTTTAATGCTTCGCTCAGTACATGGGATTGAGAAGCGAGATAGATGTGTCTAGCTAACTGCACTCGTAATGATAATAAGAAACTAATGTTGTTAATGAACATGGATCGGAGGGAGATCTAGGCAAGCCTTGGTTTGTGAATGAGGTAGCATGAGATGGTGGTTACTTGCCGTAGATATAAGGACCGGTTCATGCGAGCACATGCCAGGACAACAGTGCCACCACAAGGCCAAGTATGGGTGCGGCTTAGCTGACTAATTAGGTAAGTCACTAGATTGTTATGGACCGTGGAAGGCGTGGGGATTGGGAGTCAAGAGAAGACTGCCCTGGGAACTGCATGGCACAAGAGGGGGCCCGTGGGTGGGAGAATTGGAGATTCTAGCCTGCCGGTGAAACCTTAGTGAGTCCATACATCTAGTAGCCCCTTTGTAAAGTCTATTTTGTGATCTCTTGACCATACACCGACGGCTGTGTACCGGTATAATGGAGGTTCTGCAGTCGCTGACGGGTGATGAAATCACAAACTTGTGGGTAAAGTGGTACAAACTCTGCAGAGTCTAAAACTATCATAATAGCCGAGCTTACGGTCACAAGCGCCTGGCCAACTTCCATGATTAGTTGGGATGGTAATTGGTTATGGTTATCGGATTGGTTATTGGGATGGTTATCGGTTATGGTTTTTGGTTATGGTTTGGCTTTCAGGACTGTCGAGTCCGGGTGATAAGATTTGGTTGCATGACTGTTGAGTCATGGCAACGAGATTGGTACCGGTGTGAGACAGAATTGTTTATGAGATGAAATGGTAACGAATACGAGATGGTATTCGTGAGATGGTAGCGAATACGAGAAGGTATTCGTGAGCAAAATTGAGAAAGATAAAATGTCTGGTTGAGACTTGGAAAGTGATGAGATATAATGGAGGTATATTGATATTTTAATACATGTTGGGATTACATTCACTTAAAGTTATGTTGCTGCTTTACCATGGTTTTGATAAATAACGTTGCTTTCTGCAATAAGTCTTTTTATACCTTTCTTGTTGTGAGCTACATATCATATTTTCCCGCACTTGCTGAGTACATCATTGCACTCAAACTTGCATCATTACTTCATCATATGAAACAGGAGAAGATTACTATGAAGACCAGGTGGAGCATTAGGCATGTAATCTATCCTCAACCTTGCCTGTGGGGATGGAGCAGAGATGGAGCCGCTGTTGTTGCTTAGATTACTTCCGCACTAGTTTAGAAGACTTCCGCTACTAGAATAAATACTTCCGCTGTTTAGATAAGACTTCCGCTGTTAGCATGAGTCCAAGACTCATGAGACATTGTAATAAACCCTGTTATTCGTGGTAATATATATTCTGAATTCAGTTTGTGGATGGTATGTGTATGTGTGATGAACATCCTGGGCACACATATGCATCAGTTCTCGGTTCCGTGGATTTTCCACAGAAACGAGGGCGTCACAGTGCCGCCAGACGATTTACACCTCAAGCTCTCAACCTTCGCTCTGGACGGCAAGCAATGCCTCAACACCCAGCTACCCGAATTACATCGGTTTCCCGGTTCCGATATATCCGGTTGGTCTTCGGTACTGTTCTAGCTTGTTCAACAGGCCCACACACTACTCGGTCCTCAATTGACACAAGCGGAGCTATGGCACCCAGGCCCCAATGTCCTGCTGCCCTTACTCTCCGCTCGGTCTCATTTTTCTTGCCATGTGTTCCATTTTCTATCTTTACCCGAGTAGTGTGCCTCTAGCCTATTCTCGTGAGCCGTTCCAAATACTCGACTTGTACCGAATCCTACACCATCTTAGCATTGCAGTAGCTATGCGAGGTTGACAAACCTAAGCCCAACCAAGGGTTTTCTTGGCTAGGCATTTGGCTTTCCAAACAAGACTCTAATGCAAAATTTAAGTGGGTGCTCAAAGTAAGTTATCAAAACAGTAAACTTTATAAAAAGGCTAATGCAAACCGGAGCTTGCCTTGCTGCTCTTGGTTGTAGGCTAGCTGTTCCTGTAGAGTGATGAAGTCTAAGACTTCGGGCTTCTTTTCAACCTTAGCGACTACATGAGATAAATACATATATATATCAATTTGAATGCATTCAAATTTGATAAGACCATAAGTACTGCTAGACAGGCCCAATGACTCTGAAATTTTTACTGTGGTTTGGATACAACCTAAAAAGATGTTTGGCCAAGTTTCATTTGCAGCACAGCTCATTTGAGCCCTCCACAAATAATTGTGTACTTGGCCTTAATTTAATCTCTTAGGGTGTTCTAGGGATTTTCATGGAGCAAGCCATGACTTTATGAAAACTAGATTTTTAGAGGGTTCTAATTGAGTTTGTTTCACTTAATTTGAAGGTTCCTAGCCAAAGATATGAGCTAAACAAGTTCAGAGAATTTTTGAAAAATATTTCTGGACATTTTCCATTTTCTCGGGAACAGTTTTATTAATAACGCCATTAGGTGGTTCAAATGAGCTCAAATGGATCTGAAATTTTTATGGTAGCTCAAGGATATTATAGTGAACATCCTGGCCAAATTTCAGAATTTTCCTCCAAAGGATTCTCCAGTTAAAATTCTAAACAGTTTAATTTTTGAAGAATTAATTCTGGGGAAATAAGGATCTTCATAAAGTGAAACTCGATTTGTTGGAATTACTCAGAGAGCTGAATCTAGCAAAATTTGGTTCACTCGATTTGGAGTTTCCTAGCCAAAGTTATATGGGTTTGAAGTTGAACTAAATCTGAAAATCGGGGAAAAGTTTAAAACACTGCATGTGGGTCCCATGCACAGTGTCTTCTTCAACCTCCCACCAGCGCCCAAGCGTGCGACACACAGCGACAGTGGCGCGGCTTGTTCTCAGTCATTACTGCCTAATTCTTGACATGGTTTCTTCCTACGTGACCCTTGGAGCACCGTGTAAGGGCCTCAGTTTTTGACACTCATTTGCAGTGTTCATCACCACACCACACACCTCATTTGAGGAAAAATGATGAACACAAATAAAGAGCAAGTAACAATTATCAACATGCTCATTAGGGAACAAACTCACACATTGCAAAAGTGGTACTTCCCACATGTGATATAGATGGGCTGGACATATGAAAACTCCTACACTTTGCTAAGGATGTCCATGCCAAGTTTCACCCAAATTCAAAACATTTTTGAGGTCATCTTGGGTGTAGATAGGAAAGGGGCAGTTTGAAAACATATTCAAATTCAAACTGTTTTCACCCACTGAATTTAAAAGTGGAAGGCATATTCTTGCTCAGCACATTTTTGTGAGCTCACACACCAATTTTCACTCCATTTGGAGTTGATCTTGACATGAGCTAAGGGGGAGAAATTCAAACTTTATTTGAATTTCAAACTGCACTTGTGCTGAAATTCATTCAAACCAAACCTCATTTGAACTTTGATCAATTCAAATGGCTCTTGGGTGAATAATTTGAGTTGCCAAGGGTAGAATAGGGTTCACTGTTTACCACAGCTGTTAGGAATAAATTTCAGAGGTTAAAAGAGGAGTGGGACCCACATGTCAGCCTCAGCCTCAAAGCAAACCGACTGAACCACAGTTCAGTCGGTTCCCGGCTGTTGTGCGCGCGCGCCACCAAAGGGGCCGGCCGGCGCCAGCTCCTGCTGCGTGCCCCAAGCCGGAGGCCAGCCGGCCGAGCTATTTATTCCCTCCCCGGCGTGCCTCAGTCACCATTTCCCCGAGCTACCGACGTGCGCGACTGCTTTTCCCACTGCCATCGCCGCCGCTCGAGTTCCTGCTTGATCAAGCCGATCGCAGCTCCCTCTTTCCATTCCAAGGTCCCAGCAAGGTACTAGCAACCATCCTCCATCCTTCCCATTGATAGAAATCGATTGAAACCGAGTGATATCGGCTGTGCCGAAAGATCAAACTCGGAACTGGAAACCGCCGCACCTCGGGCTCTCGTGGACAGCCCAACCTGGGCGTTGTCACGCCCGAGCCAAGGCACCCTTGGACACGCAAGTGATCGGTGCTGCTCATCCCCGAGCCACAGCTCGAGTGGTTGCTCACCGGCGGCGAATTTCCACTTTTCCCCTTTCTGTGTGCAGAACGACCCTCGGGTACGATTCTGTTTAATTCGTGCTCTAGAAAGGATTAGAGGGCCTCAGGCCACTCCCACACGAACTAGACACGGTGACGCACAAGTTGCCTTCACAACTCTGAGCCGGAGAACTTCTGTGCCCGGCGTAATTCAAGGTCTACTAATGGCGGAACGCACGGGGGGTATCGGGCGCACGGTGAGGACCTATTTCGGGCCTTCCCCGAGCTGCCCCGAGTTCATGTCGACCTTCTCTGAGGTCCACTGATGCGCCCCGACCGGTTTCCCAAGTAGCTGAGGCACTAGGAGCATCAGCCGACATGGCCGAAGTCGTTCCGATATGGCGGCTCGTCGCCGACCATGCTCCGGCCGTTATCATGAGCAGCTGACCCTCGGATCATGTTCCCCAAGTAAAAGTAGGCAGGGGCGGCCAGAATCAAGAAGTTTGAAGCTGTACAGCAGCCGGCGGCGAGCTCTCCGGCGAGGTCCCTCGGCGGCGGAGCGCGGGTGTCGCGAGGTTGAAGAAGGGGGTGGACCCCAGCTGTCAGCGGCCGATATTTTGAATCGGGATCCGGCTGCGGCCGGGATCGGGTGTGCTGGCGCGCAAAAGCCTTGTGGGCCGCGGTGTGCTGTCGCTTCGGCGTGCGACGCGTGTCTCCTGGGCCCACGCGCGAGTTTAAACTTTTCCCCGATTTTCAGATTTCCTTCAAACTTCAAATCCTTATAACTTTGGCTAGAAAGCTCCAAATTGAGTGAACCAAATTTTGCTGGATTCAGCTCTTTGAGTACTTTCCAGAAAATCAAGTGTCACTTCATGAAATTCCTTAATTCTCCAGAATTAATTCCTTAAAGTTTAAACTGTTAGGAATTTTAACTGGAGAATCATTTGGAGGAAAATCCTGAAATTTTGCTGAGATGTTCACCAAAATATCCTTGAACTACCATAAAAATTTCAGATCCATTTGAGCTCATTTAGTCCACCTAATGGTGTGATTAGTAAAACTGTTCCAGAGAAAATAGAAAATGTTCAGAAACATTTTCAGAATTTTCTCTGAAATTGTTTAGCTCATATCTTTAGTTAGAGACTTCCAAATTAAGTGAGACCAATTCCATTAGAACCCTCTGAAAATCTAGTTTTCAGAAAGTCATAGTTTGTTTCATGAAAATACCTAGAACACCCTAAAAGCCTTTAATTAAGGTCAAGGACATAATTATTTGTGGAGGGCTCAAATGAGCTTTGCTGCAACTAAAACTTGACCAAGTCTCTGTTTAGGTTGTAACCAAGCCACAGTAAAAGTTTCACAGTCATTAGGTCTATCTAGTAAAGGTTATAGACTTCACAACTTCAAAGTTAATACAAAAGCATTTAATTAATACATACATTGTTCTTATCATGTAGTCGCTAAGGTCGAGGAGGAACCCGAAGTCCTAGACTTCGTTACTCCGGAGGAACAGCTAGCCTACGACCAAGAGCAGCAAGGCAAGCCCCGGTTTGCATTAACCATTTTATAAATTTTTATTGTTTTGAGCACATACTTGTTTTCTTTATGATGTGCATCAGAGTCTTGTTTGGAAACCCCACTGCATAGCCAAGAAAACCATGGGTTGGGGTTTAGGATTGCAAACCCCGTTAGCCACTGCATTGCTAGGATAGAGTAGGATTCGGTACAAGTCGAGTAGTTGGAACTACTCGCGAGAATAGGCTAGAGGCACATTGCTCGGGTAGAGATAGCACATGATACACATGGCAAGAAAATGAGACCGAGCGGAGAGTAAGGGCAGCAGGACTTTGGGGCCTGTGTGCTGTAGCTCCGCTTGTGTCGATTGAGGACCGAGCCGTGTGCGGGCCTGTTGAACAAGCTAGAACAGTACCGAAGACCTACCGGCTATATGGGAACCGGGAAACTGATGTAACTCGGGTAGCTGGGTGTTGAGGCATTGCCCGTCGTTCAGAGGGTAGGTTGAGAGCTCGAGGTGTAAATCAGCTGGCGGCACAGAGATGCGCGTGCAGGGACCTCTTGCTCGGGACGATGGGACCGGTTCAATATTTGGCTAACGGGTGAAAGGTAGTCGCGTACGGCGTCCGTGATGGTTGTTGTAGGCAACATCGAGTACGGGCGTACGTGACGGGTTGTTCGGGTAACCCTGCAGGTGTAAATCGATTATAATCGCCGTCCCTCGCGGTCAGTGAGTACCACTTGTTCACTGTACCGTGACGTAGAAAGAACAGGCTAGTTACATGTTAAAATGTTGCTGATTGAAAGTTGGATATTGATTGTTAATGATATGTTGTAGCTTAGTGCTAACTAAAGTTCTTTTCAACTTTGGGCAAAGTACATGAGAGAAATGCGTTTCTTGTTTGATTGCGGCTCTCTCATGTGCCTTAGCGTAAAGTTCTCCACAACCTGCTGCTAAAACTTGAAAGTAAGGTTCTACTAATTAGGCGAGTCCTTGCAAATGATTTTTACCTCATGCAACCCATCACCCTCATGTAGAAGTTTCATGTTTAGGTGAGACGGGTCAGACTTGCTGAGCCTTCGTGCTCACTGCTTGTGTTTGAAGCTTTTGCAGGGTTCTATGAGGAAGGGACTCCCGAAGAGGAGACGGAACCCCAGGAGGGGAACCCCGTCGAGTGGGAGTCGTGCACGCCGCAGAGTTAGTGTGCGAGTGTGCTAGCAAGGACACGTTCGAGGGCTGAACGTGCACTTGATGCTTAGTCTACGCCCGCGAGTGTGGACTAAACTTATTTTGATGTAAACATGTTAATAAACTTGTTTATGTAATAAAGCTTCCGCTTCCGCTTTGTACCTTTGACGTGTGTTATACGGTGTTGTGCAACGCAGCACCCCTCAGCGTGATCCTGGCTCGACAGGACCAGTGGGGTCGTGTCAGCGTGGTATCAGAGCTCGCTTGAGGTTTAACACAGTACAAAGGTCTTCTTTTTCAAAAATCCAGTGAGGAACGAGTTAGTAGCCCGTATAAGGATGTTATTAGTATATAGAAAGTGGCTTATTAACTTATTTGTTATGTCGGAAAATCGTGCATCTCGGGACGTTCATGTCTTGGGGGGTGCACGTAAGCGCTGTCCACCAGTGCGCACAAGCTGAAGGGTGGAGCCCCACGGGTGGCAGGTAACCCGACCCGCTTTGATATCCTCTACGACTCTTCATGTCGTTTGGGGTATTCGAGCAACGTCTGTCCCTGGCGTGCGTGGTGCAACATGGGAGACCCCGTCACGTGGTCTGAAACGTGAACACGTAACTCAAGGCGTGTTTGGCTTGAGAACATCCGGGCGAGTGATGACGGCCGGGTGTACAAACTGTATGGATTCCGGGCTCGGTGTGCAGCCGAGTCTGATGATTGTTTGAGTTTCTGCAGGTAGCCTTACCACGAAACGGTAGACGTGTAGCATCCGTGTGCGAGTGACGAGTAGTGCCACTGAACTAACGAAGCCGGCTAAATCCGGTATAGGTTTTTCCTTTGTGAGGACGTAGTACCGACATAATCTGGTGACGCCTCGACGTCACACCCAACTAAATGAACAACTTCATTTAAAAACTTGAAGGTTTTGATCCAAAGTAGTAAAACTTGATGTAACTCCTTCCCTTGAACAGGATATTCAAAGTTAATAAGTTTTCAACTTATAGGATGTTAAGGACAGAGCACTCTGTTTTCAGCTAAATCAAGGCTGAAGTTAATCAGAGGTTAGAGGTTGAGTTCTTTCGAGGTTGGGGTCGTATGATACATTTCTGGAAAGCTTTGGAGGAGCTTTACAACTTTTCTGTTGAGTTCCAGAGGTGTTTCATCCCTTAACCACTCGAAAAATGCAGTAGAGTTGAAACTGTCCAGAAAACGGGACGGAGCAAAGACTCTCTGTAGACTCTCTGTAAATTAAGCATAACTTCCTGCATAAAAATCCAAAAATAGAAAATGAGGTGGTTCTGGGAAGCTTATGAGATGGGTTACAACTTTATGACAGAAAGTTTGGTCAGATTAGGAACAGAAGTAACTGAGATTGTTGGATCAAATCAGTACCTAAGGCAGGGAGGTGCTGTCCAATTGTTCCCAGAAATTCTGTTAACTTTGACATCTCATAACTTTTGAACCAGAGCAGATCTTAGGCCAACCAAATACTTTCTGGAAAGATATTGAAGTTAACTTTAACTTTGATGTTGAGCTCCAGGACTGGTTTTGCTTTTAACCTGGCCTAAATCAGATTGATATGGAAACTGGTCAGGGCTGTCATGGGAACAGCAGATCAGCAGTCAAATTTGTTTAAAAATTTGAACTATGTTTCCAAGTGTTAAGGGTTCAATGACATATCTTATGTTATAACTCAATGGTTTACTGTTTAAATAAATATTTGACATTTCTCAAATATATTTTTACAGATGGCAGCAGATAAACGGTTGGAGAACGGGTGGGTAGTTTCCCACTGCTCTGACCGTAGCGGCTACCCGGGAGCATTGTGGCTAATGCTCCAATATTTCGGGTACAACCAGATGCCGCAATACTTCGCCAAGGAAGAAGGCGAAGAGGGGAACAAGACGTGGACGATCCATGTCGAGGTTCCTGCAGGGCCTACGCCACCCGGTTGGGTGCCATTCACCGTCACGGTGAGAGGAAGACGCAGGAATTCCTACACCTGCAACAAGGGAGCCGGAACGCGCTGGAGTACTCCAGAGCGTTCAACGATCTCGCACTCTACGCGTCGTATCACGCAGATACGGACGAGAAGCGGCGGGACCACTTTTACCAGGGGCTTAACCCGCTCCTGAAGGACAAGCTGGCGATGTTCAATCGCGGCAGCCTCAACGACATAATTGATGCTGCGATTGTTCAGGAAGACTCCGGCAAGGAGTTGGCGGCGGCAGAGCGAAAGCGAAGCGCGCCGCAGAGCAGCGGAGAAGGAGGCGGTCCTTCTCAGAAGTTTCGGATGGTGAATCGCCCACCATCAGGTCCGCGCTGGCAGCCACCACAGCGGTCGATGCCGTTCCGCGGTCGGCCGTATTCTTCACCGGCATTCCGGCCGGCACTGCCAGCACCACCGCAACAACAACAGCAGCAGCGGGCGATGCCGCGTGCGTTTGCACCTCCGCAACGCATGCCGGGCTTTCGTCCACCAAGTACTCCACCAGCAGCGGCCACATGTTACAAGTGTGGTCGTCCAGGACACTTCGCGAGCAGTTGCCCGGAGAGGCAAGGCGGCGGAGTGGTACCACAGTTTCCGGGGAGGAATCAACCCCGGAACCCTACTAATGCGCGGCGGGCAAACCCTAGGCCCGGCACTGTCCACCAGCTTGCCATTGAGGACGTGCCGGAGGGCGAGCCAATCCTTGCGGGTATGTTCCAACTCCACCAGCATCCCGCTATAGTACTATTTGATTCAGGCGCCACGCATAATTTTATTAGCCAAGCTTTCATTGCTAAACACAGCTTGCCAATACTACCCACCGATAGTCCATATTTAATTTGTTCACCGGGTGGGAAGATTTCAGCAAGCGTAATGGTCTCCAAAGCACCATTATGCTTAGCGGGTAGAGTGTACCCCACGTCTCTCATTATCTTAGAGGGACAGAAGGTCGATGTCATCCTAGGGATGTCGTGGTTAACCCGCCACGGCGCTGTTTTAGACACCGTCCTCCGAGTCGTGCACTTAAACTCAGGAGTGCACGGTTCTCACTCATTATTTCTGGACAGTCCAGAAATAAAACTTCCAAGTGTCTATCAAGCCACAACCATCAGATTGGAAGACATTCCAGTGGTCCGAGAATTCCCTGATGTATTCCCGGATGATTTGCCGGGGATGCCACCCGATAGAGAGGTGGAGTTCAAGATTGAACTTGCACCGGGAACCATGCCAATATCCCGAAGGCCGTACAAGATGGCGCCCAAGGAGTTGGCTGAACTGAAGACTCAGCTCACGGACCTTCTGGAGAAGGGTTTTATTAGGCCGAGCTCCTCGCCATGGGGCTGTTCGGCATTATTTGTCAAAAAGAAGGATGAAACGTTGCGGCTTTGCGTGGACTACCGTCCATTAAATGCCGTAACCATCAAGAACAAGTACCCGTTGCCACGGATCGACATGTTGTTTGATCAGTTGGTCGAAGCAAAGGTCTTTTCCAAGATGGATTTAAGATCCGGGTACCATCAGATTAAGATCAGGGCTGAGGACATTCCAAAGACAGCTTTTTCGACAAGGTACGGACTTTATGAGTACCTGGTCATGTCCTTTGGCCTCACCAATGCTCCAGCTCACTTCATGTACTTAATGAACTCGGTGTTCATGCCGGAGCTGGACAAGTTTGTCGTGGTCTTCATCGACGACATCCTGGTATATTCCAAGTCGGAGGAAGATCACAAGAAACATCTGCGTATAGTCTTGCAACGGCTGCGGGATCACAAGTTATACGCAAAGTTCAGCAAATGCGAGTTTTGGATATCGCAAGTGCCTTTCCTCGGGCATATCATCTCAGCGGAGGGTATCGCTGTGGACCCGAGCAAAATCACGCAAGTGCTGAATTGGAAATCCCCGAGAACTGTTCATGAGGTACGGATTTTCCTCGGACTCGCGGGATATTATCGGAGGTTCATTCCGAACTTCTCGAAGATTGCCAGGCCAATGACAGAGCTGCTGAAGAAGGCTACCAAATATGTTTGGAGTCCAGCATGTGAAGCAGCATTCAAGGCTTTAGTCAAGCACCTAACATCAGCACCGGTTTTGGCGCAGCCAGACACAACAAAACCGTTCGATGTGTACTGCGATGCATCCGGCATTGGGCTCGGATGTGTGCTGATGCAAGACCGAAGAGTGGTTGCGTATGGATCACGACAGCTTAGGAACCATGAGCAAAATTATCCAACTCACGATTTGGAGCTCGCTGCCGTGGTACTTGCACTGAAAATGTGGAGGCACTACCTACTCGGTAACCTCGTACATTTATATACCGACCACAAAAGCCTCAAGTACATCTTCACTCAGAAGGAGCTGAACATGAGGCAACGAAGATGGTTGGAACTGATAAAGGATTACGAGATAGAGATCCATTATCATCCGGGCAAGGCAAACGTTGTGGCAGACGCGCTAAGCCGCAAGTCACACGTCAATAATCTGACCATCACACCGTTGGAAGAGAGCGAACCACCACTACATGTGATTCCACATGGAGCTCTCTACAACCTAGCTTTGATCCCCACCATCCGTGAAGAGATAGCGGCAGCCCAGAAGAATGACAAGGGCATGTCACATTTGCGGAGACGTGTAGACAGTGGGGAGTTGAAATGTTTCCGGAAGGACGGAGACGGCGTCCTATGGTTCAAGGACCGGATCGTCGTACCCCGAAACCCGGAGTTACGGAAGAAAATCTTTGATGAGGCTCACTTATCAAAGTTTTCTATTCACCCCGGCAGCAACAAGATGTATCAAGAACTCAGAAGCAAGTTTTGGTGGACACGGATGAAGCGAGAGACTGCAAATTACGTGTCCGAGTGTGATACATGTCGACGGGTGAAGGCAGACCACATGCGGAAACCGGGACTGCTGCAACCACTGAGCATTCCTGCCTGGAAGTGGGAGGACGTGAGCATGGATTTCGTCGTCGGTTTACCCACCACCTTACAGAAACATGATTCTGTGTGGGTGATCGTCGATCGGCTCACCAAAGTTGCCCATTTCATCCCGGTCAACACCAACTACAACGCCAAGAAGTACGCTGAACTGTACATCTCACGGATCCTATGCTTATACGGCGTACCCCGTACTATCGTATCGGACCGGGGCACTTTATTTGTGTCCCGTTTTTGGGAGCAGCTCCACGCTGCCTTGGGGACGAAGCTGATCCGTAGTTCAGCCTACCACCCGCAGACGGATGGGCAAACAGAGCGGGTAAATCAAATCCTAGAAGACATGCTACGAGCTTGCGCTATCGACCACGGCAAGAATTGGGATGATCACTTGCCATTAGCCGAGTTCTCGTACAACAATGGGTACCAAGCCAGCATCAAGATGGCGCCCTACGAGGCGCTATACGGCAGGAGATGCCGCACACCACTGAACTGGTGTGAATCTGGCGAGAGGGTTACCTTCGGGATTGATCTTGTCAACAACGCGGAAGAAAAGGTTCGATTAATTCAAGCGAACCTAAAAGCCGCTCAATCCCGACAGAAACAGTATGCGGACCGGAGGAGGCGCCCATTACAATTCGAAGTTGGAGATCACGTATACCTACGAGTGTCTCCAATGAAGGGCGTAAACAGATTTGGGGTGAGAAGAAAGTTAGCACCCCGATTCATCGGTCCATTCCAGATTACCGAAAGATGTGGATCGGTGGCATACCGGCTAAGATTACCAGAAGCACTTTCCGGTGTGCACGACGTCTTTCACATTTCCCAGCTGAGGAAGTGTCTCAAGCTATCAACTACCGTTCAGCTGGAAGACATTGAAGAACTGCAACCGGATCTCACCTATCGGGAGGAACCGGTGCAGATTATTGATGAAAAGGCCCGAACCACACGCAACCGTACGTTGTGGTTCTACAAGATTCTATGGAGTAATCACTCCATGGATGAAGCGACATGGGAGAGCGAAGAATTCCTTCGCACTAACTACCCCGACTTTCTCACGTCGCATATCCGGTAATTTTTCCACCGTCCTCTCTCTCATTTTCACCTTATAATCTCGGGACGAGATTCTTTTAAGGGGGGAGGAATGTAAGGGCCTCAGTTTTTGACACTCATTTGCAGTGTTCATCACCACACCACACACCTCATTTGAGGAAAAATGATGAACACAAATAAAGAGCAAGTAACAATTATCAACATGCTCATTAGGGAACAAACTCACACATTGCAAAAGTGGTACTTCCCACATGTGATATAGATGGGCTGGACATATGAAAACTCCTACACTTTGCTAAGGATGTCCATGCCAAGTTTCACCCAAATTCAAAACATTTTTGAGGTCATCTTGGGTGTAGATAGGAAAGGGGCAGTTTGAAAACATATTCAAATTCAAACTGTTTTCACCCACTGAATTTAAAAGTGGAAGGCATATTCTTGCTCAGCACATTTTTGTGAGCTCACACACCAATTTTCACTCCATTTGGAGTTGATCTTGACATGAGCTAAGGGGGAGAAATTCAAACTTTATTTGAATTTCAAACTGCACTTGTGCTGAAATTCATTCAAACCAAACCTCATTTGAACTTTGATCAATTCAAATGGCTCTTGGGTGAATAATTTGAGTTGCCAAGGGTAGAATAGGGTTCACTGTTTACCACAGCTGTTAGGAATAAATTTCAGAGGTTAAAAGAGGAGTGGGACCCACATGTCAGCCTCAGCCTCAAAGCAAACCGACTGAACCACAGTTCAGTCGGTTCCCGGCTGTTGTGCGCGCGCGCCACCGAAGGGGCCGGCCGGCGCCAGCTCCTGCTGCGTGCCCCAAGCCGGAGGCCAGCCGGCCGAGCTATTTATTCCCTCCCCGGCGTGCCTCAGTCACCATTTCCCCGAGCTACCGACGTGCGCGACTGCTTTTCCCACTGCCATCGCCGCCGCTCGAGTTCCTGCTTGATCAAGCCGATCGCAGCTCCCTCTTTCCATTCCAAGGTCCCAGCAAGGTACTAGCAACCATCCTCCATCCTTCCCATTGATAGAAATCGATTGAAACCGAGTGATATCGGCTGTGCCGAAAGATCAAACTCGGAACTGGAAACCGCCGCACCTCGGGCTCTCGTGGACAGCCCAACCTGGGCGTTGTCACGCCCGAGCCAAGGCACCCTTGGACACGCAAGTGATCGGTGCTGCTCATCCCCGAGCCACAGCTCGAGTGGTTGCTCACCGGCGGCGAATTTCCACTTTTCCCCTTTCTGTGTGCAGAACGACCCTCGGGTACGATTCTGTTTAATTCGTGCTCTAGAAAGGATTAGAGGGCCTCAGGCCACTCCCACACGAACTAGACACGGTGACGCACAAGTTGCCTTCACAACTCTGAGCCGGAGAACTTCTGTGCCCGGCGTAATTCAAGGTCTACTAATGGCGGAACGCACGGGGGGTATCGGGCGCACGGTGAGGACCTATTTCGGGCCTTCCCCGAGCTGCCCCGAGTTCATGTCGACCTTCTCTGAGGTCCACTGATGCGCCCCGACCGGTTTCCCAAGTAGCTGAGGCACTAGGAGCATCAGCCGACATGGCCGAAGTCGTTCCGATATGGCGGCTCGTCGCCGACCATGCTCCGGCCGTTATCATGAGCAGCTGACCCTCGGATCATGTTCCCCAAGTAAAAGTAGGCAGGGGCGGCCAGAATCAAGAAGTTTGAAGCTGTACAGCAGCCGGCGGCGAGCTCTCCGGCGAGGTCCCTCGGCGGCGGAGCGCGGGTGTCGCGAGGTTGAAGAAGGGGGTGGACCCCAGCTGTCAGCGGCCGATATTTTGAATCGGGATCCGGCTGCGGCCGGGATCGGGTGTGCTGGCGCGCAAAAGCCTTGTGGGCCGCGGTGTGCTGTCGCTTCGGCGTGCGACGCGTGTCTCCTGGGCCCACGCGCGAGTTTAAACTTTTCCCCGATTTTCAGATTTCCTTCAAACTTCAAATCCTTATAACTTTGGCTAGAAAGCTCCAAATTGAGTGAACCAAATTTTGCTGGATTCAGCTCTTTGAGTACTTTCCAGAAAATCAAGTGTCACTTCATGAAATTCCTTAATTCTCCAGAATTAATTCCTTAAAGTTTAAACTGTTAGGAATTTTAACTGGAGAATCATTTGGAGGAAAATCCTGAAATTTTGCTGAGATGTTCACCAAAATATCCTTGAACTACCATAAAAATTTCAGATCCATTTGAGCTCATTTAGTCCACCTAATGGTGTGATTAGTAAAACTGTTCCAGAGAAAATAGAAAATGTTCAGAAACATTTTCAGAATTTTCTCTGAAATTGTTTAGCTCATATCTTTAGTTAGAGACTTCCAAATTAAGTGAGACCAATTCCATTAGAACCCTCTGAAAATCTAGTTTTCAGAAAGTCATAGTTTGTTTCATGAAAATACCTAGAACACCCTAAAAGCCTTTAATTAAGGTCAAGGACATAATTATTTGTGGAGGGCTCAAATGAGCTTTGCTGCAACTAAAACTTGACCAAGTCTCTGTTTAGGTTGTAACCAAGCCACAGTAAAAGTTTCACAGTCATTAGGTCTATCTAGTAAAGGTTATAGACTTCACAACTTCAAAGTTAATACAAAAGCATTTAATTAATACATACATTGTTCTTATCATGTAGTCGCTAAGGTCGAGGAGGAACCCGAAGTCCTAGACTTCGTTACTCCGGAGGAACAGCTAGCCTACGACCAAGAGCAGCAAGGCAAGCCCCGGTTTGCATTAACCATTTTATAAATTTTTATTGTTTTGAGCACATACTTGTTTTCTTTATGATGTGCATCAGAGTCTTGTTTGGAAACCCCACTGCATAGCCAAGAAAACCATGGGTTGGGGTTTAGGATTGCAAACCCCGTTAGCCACTGCATTGCTAGGATAGAGTAGGATTCGGTACAAGTCGAGTAGTTGGAACTACTCGCGAGAATAGGCTAGAGGCACATTGCTCGGGTAGAGATAGCACATGATACACATGGCAAGAAAATGAGACCGAGCGGAGAGTAAGGGCAGCAGGACTTTGGGGCCTGTGTGCTGTAGCTCCGCTTGTGTCGATTGAGGACCGAGCCGTGTGCGGGCCTGTTGAACAAGCTAGAACAGTACCGAAGACCTACCGGCTATATGGGAACCGGGAAACTGATGTAACTCGGGTAGCTGGGTGTTGAGGCATTGCCCGTCGTTCAGAGGGTAGGTTGAGAGCTCGAGGTGTAAATCAGCTGGCGGCACAGAGATGCGCGTGCAGGGACCTCTTGCTCGGGACGATGGGACCGGTTCAATATTTGGCTAACGGGTGAAAGGTAGTCGCGTACGGCGTCCGTGATGGTTGTTGTAGGCAACATCGAGTACGGGCGTACGTGACGGGTTGTTCGGGTAACCCTGCAGGTGTAAATCGATTATAATCGCCGTCCCTCGCGGTCAGTGAGTACCACTTGTTCACTGTACCGTGACGTAGAAAGAACAGGCTAGTTACATGTTAAAATGTTGCTGATTGAAAGTTGGATATTGATTGTTAATGATATGTTGTAGCTTAGTGCTAACTAAAGTTCTTTTCAACTTTGGGCAAAGTACATGAGAGAAATGCGTTTCTTGTTTGATTGCGGCTCTCTCATGTGCCTTAGCGTAAAGTTCTCCACAACCTGCTGCTAAAACTTGAAAGTAAGGTTCTACTAATTAGGCGAGTCCTTGCAAATGATTTTTACCTCATGCAACCCATCACCCTCATGTAGAAGTTTCATGTTTAGGTGAGACGGGTCAGACTTGCTGAGCCTTCGTGCTCACTGCTTGTGTTTGAAGCTTTTGCAGGGTTCTATGAGGAAGGGACTCCCGAAGAGGAGACGGAACCCCAGGAGGGGAACCCCGTCGAGTGGGAGTCGTGCACGCCGCAGAGTTAGTGTGCGAGTGTGCTAGCAAGGACACGTTCGAGGGCTGAACGTGCACTTGATGCTTAGTCTACGCCCGCGAGTGTGGACTAAACTTATTTTGATGTAAACATGTTAATAAACTTGTTTATGTAATAAAGCTTCCGCTTCCGCTTTGTACCTTTGACGTGTGTTATACGGTGTTGTGCAACGCAGCACCCCTCAGCGTGATCCTGGCTCGACAGGACCAGTGGGGTCGTGTCACACCGCGCACACGCCGGGCAACTTCTCGCGCCTCGACATCGCCGGGAACGTTGTCAGCGACGGTGGCGGTGGAATCGAGCTCAGGTCCAACAGTGCTAGCTCGTCTCAACGGTGAACACGATCAACCAACGGGTCGCAAAAGCACCACTGGGGCACGGGGAAGCTAACCCTGCCCTCCTCTTGGCCAGAGATCGCCGGGAAAGTAGACTTCACTGGCGACCCGAGCCGTTTTCACCGGTGGTGGCCAAAATATGGTGCTCTGCTCACTGGGTTGATCATCATTGCTAGGATTTGGCTGAGGTAACCGTGAGGTGCTACTCTAGCTACAGCTCGACCAGGATTTCCAGTGATCAAGTGATCGAGATGAATTTCCAGTTTTGGTTCTCGGTGTTCTATACGACGATCGCCGGGAAAAATGAAATTCCAGCTAACCGGCGCTAGGATGGAGCTACAGAGCTTGGGGAGAACTACTAGACTTCAGTGCTAACCTCAGAGACCAGTTGGCTGCACCAGAGAAGCTTGGAGCTGCCCGGGCGACGGTGTCAAGTCTGAGGCATTTCGGAGTGAATCGGGAAGTGGATGATCTGCTCGGAAAAGCTCGAGGGGAACTGATCATGAGCAACTGAGGGTTGGAGCACTTCGAGCAAAGGTCGTCATTGCCGTTTGTAGCCTTAGCTCGCGGTGGAAGGGATTGCTTTGGACGGTCGACGGCGGGGTGGTGAGTTGGGGTGTGTGGCGGCTCTCTTTAGGTTTACAGCGCGAGGAGGCGTCGGAACAGCAGTGAGGCGGCTTTGTGGCGTCTGGGACTGGATGATAACGAGCTGGGACGTCGGTTTGCAGCAAGGACCGCCGATCAGGAGGTGGCAGCGGTGAACAGCGCCGTGGCGCCCGCGTGAGCGCGCGCAAGACCCGAGTCCTGGGTGTTTCAGTCGGTTAACTCGTTTGTGGGGCTGACAAGTGGGACCCACTTCCATTTTAACCTCTGCAATTAACTTTCTCCCACTGCTCTAAACAGTAGTCCCAATAATACCCTTTGAAATTTGAATTATCTACCAATTGGCCATTTAAACTTGATAGAATTCAAATTGTGAAGTGTTTGAATATATTTTTAGCACATATGCAGTTTGAAATTAAAATTGAACTTGAATTTGCTAAAATTAGCTCATGTCAAGATCAACTCCAAATGGAGTGAAAATTGGTGTGTGAGCTCACAAAAATGTGCTGAGTGTGAATATGAATCCCACTTTTGAATTCATGGGGTAAAAGGAGTTTGAATTTTAATTTGAGTTCAAACTAGCCTCTTTCTAATTATACCCAAAAATACCTCAAAAAGGTTTTGGACTTGGGTAAATTTTGGCATGAGCATTCCTAGCAAGGTGTAGGAGTTTTCCATAAGCTAAGCCCCTATATGATGCATGTGGGAAATACCACTTTTGCCTTTTGTGAGTTCATCCTCTAATGACCATATTGATTGTGGTTACTTGCTCTTCAAATATGTTCATAAGTTGTCCCCAAATGAGGTGTGTGTGGTGTAATGAACACTTTGATTGTATACAAAAACTTGGGTTTCCTCCCCCCCTTAAAAGAATATTGTCCCGAGATTATAAGGTGAAAATGAGAGAGAGGACAGTGGAAAAATTACCGTATGTGTGACGCGAAAAAGTCAGGGTAGTTAGCGCGAAGGAACCCTTCGCTCTCCCATGTCACTTTGTCTACAGAGTGATTACTCCATAGAACTTTGTGGAACCACAATGTACGGTTGCGTGTGGTTCGGGCCTTTTCATCGATTATCTCAACCGGTTCCTCCTGATACGTGAGTCCGGTTTCAGTTCTTCAATATCCTCCAGCTGAATGGTAGTTGATAGCTTAAGACACTTCCTCAGCTGAGAAATGTGAAAAACGCCGTGCACACTGGAAAATGTTTCCTGTAATTCCAGCCGGTATGCAACTGATCCACATCTTTCTGTAATCTTAAATGGACCGATGAACCGGGGTGCCAACTTTCCTCTCACTCCGAATCTGTTCACACCCTTCATTGGAGACACACGTAGATATACGTGATCCCCAACTTCGAATTGTAACGGGCGTCTTCTCCAGTCCACATACTATTTTTGTTTGGATTGGGCGGCTTTTAGGTTCGCTTGAATCAGCCAAACCTTTTCCTCCGCGTTGTTGATAAGATCAATCCCGAAGGTGACCCTTTCGCCAGACTCACACCAATTCAGCGGTGTGCGGCATTTTCTCCCGTATAGCGCCTCATAGGGTGCCATTTTGATGCTGGCTTGGTACCCATTGTTGTACGAGAACTCGGCCAACGGTAAGTGATCATCCCAATTGTTACCGTGATTGATAGCACAAGCTCGTAACATATCTTCTAAAATTTGATTTACCCGCTCGGTTTGCCCATCCGTCTGCGGGTGGTACAATGAACTACGGATCAGTTTCATCCCCAAATAAGCATGTAGCTCCTCGCAAAAACAGGACACAAATAAAGTGCCCCAATCCTATATGATGGTGCGGGGTACGTCGTACAAGCATAGGATCCGTAAGATGTACAATTCATCATACTTCTTGGCGTTGTAGTTGGTGTTGACCGGGATGAAATGGGCAACTTTGGTGAGCCAGTCGACGATCACCCACATAGAATCATGCTTCTGAAATGTGGTGGGTAAATTGACAATGAAGTCCATGCTCACATCTTCCCACTTCCAGCCAGAAACGCCCAGTGGTTGTAGCAATCCCGGTTTCCTCATCAAAACTTGTTTCTGAGTTCTTGATATGTTTTGTTGCTGCCAGGGTGAATAGAAAACTTTGACAAGTGAGCCTCATCAAAGATATTCTTCCGTAACTCCGGGTTATGGGGTACGACAATCCGGTCCTTGAACCATAGGATGCCGTCTCCGTCTTTCCGGAAACATTTCAGCTCCCCACTGTCTACACATCTCCGTAAATGCGACATGCCCTTGTCATGTTTCTGAGCTGCCGCTATTTCTTTACGGATGGTGGGGATCAAAGCTACATTGTAGAGAGCTCCATGTGGAATCACATGCAATGGTGGATCGCTCTCTTCCAACGGTGTGATGGTCAGATTCTTGACGTCTGACTTGCGACTCGGCGCATCCGCCACTACGTTTGCTTTGTCGGGGTGATAATGGATCTCTATTTCGTAATCCTTTATCAACTCTAAACATCTTCGTTGCCTCATGTTTATCTCTTTCTGAGTGAATATGTACTTGAGGCTTTTGTGGTCGGTATATAAATGCACGAGGTTACCGAGTAGGTAGTACCTCCACATTTTGAGTGCGAGTACCATGGCAGCGAGCTCTAAGTCATGAGTTGGATAATTCTTCTCATGGTTTCTGAGATTCCGTGATCCATACGTGACCACCCTTCGGTCTTGCATCAGCACACATCCGAGCCCAATGCTGGATGCATCGCAGTACACATCGAACGGTTTTGTTGTGTCTGGCTGCCCCAAAACCGGTGCTGATGTTCGGTGCTTCACTAATGCCTTGAACGCTACTTCACATGCTGGACTCCAGACATATTTGGTAGCCTTCTTCAGAAGCTCTGTCATAGGCTTGGCAATCTTTGAGAAGTTTGGAATGAACCTCCGATAATATCCCGCGAGTCCGAGGAAACTCGGTACCTCGTAAACAGTTCTCGGGGACTTCCAATTCAGAACTTGTGTGATCTTACTCGAGTCTACAGCAATGCCCTCCGCTGAGATAACATGCCCAAGAAAAGGTACTTGCGATATATAGAATTGGCACTTGCTGAATTTTGCGTATAGTTGGTGATCCTGCAGCCGTTGCAAGACTATGCGCAGATGCTTCGTGTGTTCTTCCTCCGACTTGGAGTATACCAATATTTCATCGATGAAGACCATGACAAAATTGTCTCAGCTCCGGCATGAATACCGAGTTCATCAAGTACATGAAGTGAGCTGGAGCGTTGGTGAGGCCGAAGGACATGACCAGGTACTCATAAAGTCCGTACCTCGTCGAGAAAGTCGTCTTCGGAATATCCTCAGACCGTATCTTAATCTGATGGTACCTGGATCTTAAGTCCATTTTGGAAAAGATCTTTGCTTTGACCAACTGATCAAACAACACGTCGATCCGTGGCAATGGGTACTTGTTTTTGATAGTTACAGCGTTTAGTGGACGATAGTCCACGCAAAGCCGCAACGTCTCATCCTTCTTCTTTACAAATAATACCGAACAGCCCCATGGCGAGGAGCTCGGCCTAATAAAACCCTTCTCCAGCAGGTCCGTTAACTGTGTCTTCAGTTCTGCCAATTCCTTGGGCGCCATATTGTACGGCCTTCGAAATATTGGCATAGATTCCGGTGCAAGTTCAATCTTGAACTCCACCTCTCGGTCGGGCGGCATCCCCGGTAAATCATCCGGGAACACGTCAGGGAACTCACGGACTACGGGAATGTCTTCCAATCTGATGGTGGTAGCTTGATATACACTTGGAAGTTTTATTTCTAGACTGTCCAGAAATAATGAATGTGACTCGTGCATTTCTGAGTGTAGATGCACGACTCGAAGGACAGTGTCTAAAACAGCGCCATGGTGGGTTAACCACGACATCACTAAGATGACATCGACCTTTCGTCCCTCTAATGCTATGAGAGACATGGGGTATACTCTACCTGCTAAGCATAATGGTACTGCAACACCCTCAAATTCATTTCCATGCATTGCATATATTTTTCATATAGAGAAACATTATAAAAGAAGTAGAAAGGGAGAAGAGAACCGTATAAATGGAGGAAGGAACCATAGAAATGGAGAAAGAATCATAAAAATGGTGGGGAATGGGAAAAATATAGCTGAAATGAGACAATTCCAATTCCTTTTTGCCTATGAGGAGAAGTAAGGCCCGGCCCCGCTGGACACGTGGCGCCCTCGGAGCTCACCCCTGCGGAGGGGGTAAGGTCCAGCTCTGCTTGCCGCGTGGCAGGCCCAGGGCTCGCCTCTTTGGAGAAGGGAGGCCCGGCCCTTCTGGACACGTGGTGCCCTCGGAGCTCACCCCTGCGGAGGGGGTGAGGTCTGGCACTGCTGGACACGTGGCAGGCCCGGGGCTCGCCTCTGAGGAGAAGTAAGTCCCGGCCCCGCTGGACACGTGGCGCCCTCGGAGCTCACCCCTGCGGAGGGGGTAAGGTCTGGCACTGCTGGTCACGTGGCAGGCCCAGGGCTCGCCTCTGAGGAGAAAGGAGGCCCGGCCCCGCTGGACATGTGGCGCCCTCGGAGCTCACCCCTGCGGAGGGGGTAAGGTCTGGTTCTGCTGGCCGCGTGGCAGGCAAGGGGCTCGCCTCTGAGGAGAGGGGAGGCCAGGCCCCGCTGAACACGTGGCGCCTTCGGAGCTCACCCCTGCGGAGGGGGCGAAGTCCTTAGGCGATTTTTCTCCTGTGCGCGGGAGTACCCGGTACTGAGGGTACCGACACAATTTCTCCAAATTTTCCCCACATTGGGGAATTTCCCCCACGTTGCTGCTGCACCAAATCAATTGGGGAAAAGTTTGTTAGGATTTTGCTCCAATTAGAGTAGGATTCTTCCCCCTCCCCCCCTTATAAATGGAACCCAACCCCCCCTCCTTTGCCGCAACCCCCTTTCTTTTTTTCCCCTCATAAGTCCGCGACTTGGAGGCCCTAGCCCCCAACTCGCCGAGTTGGACCCCCGTTGCCGGAGTTCAGTCGCCGGTGAGCCCCACCGGTGAGCCTGCCGACGAGCACCGTCACGCCTCGCCGTCGCCGGAAAAGAGCCGACGATCTGTCCAGCCCTAATCTTCCATAGAAAAATTCTCTGCTGCTGCCATTGCTAGGAGTAAGGCTCTGCCACCAAAGGGAAGTGAGGTAGGTCTTTGTTACCCATGTTACGACGTTGTCGCTTTTTCTACGCATCCGTTCTCTTCGCTCCCTTCGAACAAAACCTTTTTCGTGTGGACAGGTCACGTTTTGATCAGTTTTTGACGGTGGAATTGATCTAGATCTTGAGTCAAGATCATCACCACGTCTACACTTGATCTCTACACCTTTGTTCATCATAAAACCCCATGAAAGCCCATTAAAACATGCAAGAATACGTACAAACTGGTTTAATGAAACGTCACCATAGGATTTGCATTCATCTACACCATTGCATCTTGAGTAAAGTTTGTGCACGATGTTTGATTGCTGTAAATTTTGTATGTGCGTGGTCGTGAGTAGAAGGACAAGCTCAGGAAGCCATCTACGAAGAACTACAGCACCAAGACTTCGAGACGCTTGAGCAACAAGAGCCACGGGAGCAAGGCAAGTGCCCCTTGACCATATCGATCCCATGTTTCGAAACTGTTTTGTTTGCAAAAACGTGTACGCTTGAGTCAACTTTATGGGACACCCTTTTATAGGAGTTTACTAGTTTTGTTATCCATCCTTGTCGCCGGGAAAGTTGATGAGTCGGGTATGGTTGTTTTTCCTTTTTGCTTCGCTTAATCCACGGGATACGGGAAGCTGAATTAAAACATGGTTAGCTACTGCACTCATAACAATAATGATGATGAAAACTTGATGATGTTAATGAGCATGAAACCGAGGGAGATCTAGGCAAGCTTGGTTCGTGAATGTTGCTGAATGAGATGGTGGTTTACTTGCCTTAGATCTAAGGACCGGTTCATGTCAGCACATGCTAGGAAAACAGTGCCACCACAAGGCTAAATATGGGTGCGGCTTTGCTGACTAATTAGGTGTGTTGCTAGCTTGTTATGGACCGTGGATGGCGCGGGGAATGGGAGTCGAAAGGGACCGCCCTGGGAACTGCATGGCACAAGAGGGGGCCCGTGGGTAGGAGAATGGTGATTCGAGCCTGCCATTGAAATATCAGTGAGTCCATACATCTAGTAGCCCCTTTGTAAAGGCTATTTTGTGATCTCTTGGCCATACACCGACAGTTGTGTACTAGTATAATGGAGGTTCTGCAGTCGCCGACGGGTGATGAAACCACGACCATTTATTTGTGGTTTTATTAGTCGATGTAATAAAGTACTTAAACCCCATTTATTCATGGTTATATTCTGAATTCAGTTTGTGGATTACATGTGTATGTGTGATGAACATCCTGGGCACACATATGCATTAACTTGGGTCTATTTTCGGAACCGGGTGTCACAGATTGGTATCAGAGCCACGTTGCCCATAAGACGCAAGCCTAGGTAGAATGGACACTATAAAACACATAGGAACACCCCTCTAAACTGCTGTTTTCGAAAATTGCTTGCTGCTGCACTTTTCTTGTCAATTCAGCCACCGCAAAGTGCTATTTTGAGCCCCTCTTTTCTCTTCTTTTGGAGAACAACACTTTTGCTTTCTTGCTTCATATCTTCTGAAGTTTTGAAGTATTTTATTCCTTCTCTAAGTTTCTCATGTCCTATTTATAGATGCCGGTAATCAGGAGCACAACACACATAAGTACTCATTCACCACCACGTGGGAGTGCACTTAATCCCATTGAGGTGTCCGATGGACCATATTGGGAAGAGGTGAAGACGGAACCTCATGATGAAGATGAAGTAAATAGCTCTATGCATGAGGAAGAGGACCCGGAAGAGATGGAACCATTCGAAGACGACATGGGAGATAATCCATAAGAACGGCATTGGTACGCACCTCAGGAGGAGTTTCACGCGGGCTTACACTCCGTGGAGCCTCATGAAGCTATAACGGGAGAAGATGAACCCGAGGAGGAGCCACCCCTTGCCGAGACCAATAGTGAAGGTGATGAATGGGCCAATCATTCAGATCAAGAATTTCTGTCCGATGTTATGGAAGGAGGACACACATCCAGGGAGCTCAAAGAATTTCTGGATTGCTGCAGCTTATACCCGGAGTATCTCCTCAAGAAAGCTCGTCGTCTCGGACATGAAGAGTGGAAGGCTGACGTAACCATCCTATATAACGGTAGGGTTGTCACTCGGCACTTCACACCCACATGGAGAGCTACAAGGGCAGAAGCTATTGATGACGCTGCATGGGAAGCACTCACCGGACTGTGCTACGCCTTCCATGAGCAGCTTGAGGGTACCACTTTTGAGCTGCACCCGTGCCGGAAGAGTGGCATAAGGGAGATCATTGGACCCCATGTAACAGCCCTTTCCAACCCACAAGCTGCTTACAAGTCACAAAGGTTGCTCGTGGAGTTAGTAAACCGCTACGCAAGCGCACAAGAAGAGATCTGTTACCTCCGCAAGAAGCTGTATTTGCTGGAGAAACAAGAGGAGACTCGCGCCAACGCGGGATCGAATGGAGCACCAGCGCCTTCTAACTCTACATGGACTGCTGACTCACCATGGCGTGCGCCCATGTATGGACCACCCCCATCACACAGCGGGAACAGCACCAGTTCACATCATTAAGTTTAGGATTCCCATTGAATAAGCTGTAATAGGAACGTTTAAATCGTAGTAGCTTAAATAAGTGTGGTGTGTTGAACTTTTGTGATGATTGCTTGTGTTTGTGTGCTGGTGTGAGTTGTGGGACGCTTCGGCGAATATCCACATCCACACATAGTGGAGAGATGTGAGATGCTTCGGCATATGTTCACATCCTCATATAGGCTGAAATTAATAAAAGAAGATATTTAGTTCATACACCTGGATGCATATAGTTGGGGGGATCAATCTAAACTTCTATTTTCTATTCTACTCAACTCTATCTCACAAATGGTGAGGGAAAACGCCAGCCATCAAAGGAGGAACGTTTGTGGCAACCATGAACCACAAGAGGTTGGCAACGTTGAAGTTCCTGAAAATGCTAACCCTGGGGCTGATGCAAACAACCTTGAACGGTTGATGGCTATGCAGAACCAGCTCTTGAAAACTATGATACAAACTTTGGGACAGCTGCAAGCCAACAACAACAACAATCCTAACCCCGTTCCTGCACCCCCCACCGCCACCACCACCACCATCGCCGGCTCACAACAGATTGGGAGAGTTCATGAGGACTCGAACGCCTACTTTTGCACAAGCTAATGATCCCATGAAGGATGATGATTGGTTGAAGTCCATGGAAAAGAAGCTTGCTATTGTTCAATGCAATGATCGGGAGAAAGTTCTCTTCGCATCGCACCAACTTATGGGAGCAGCCGCTGACTGGTGGGACGCTCTTTGCAATGCTCATGTCAACCAGGAGACTATCACTTGGGCTGAATTCAAGAAGAGTTTCCGCTCTCATTACGTTCCTGCTGGAGTCATGATGCTTAAAAGGCAAGAGTTTGAAGGTCTCTGCCAAGGAAGGAAGATCGTGAATGAGTACCTCAACAAGTTCACGCAGCTGTCAAGGTATGCTCCAGAAGACGTCAACTCGGATCAAAGGAAGCAATACTTGTTCATGAGATGATTGAATAATGAGATCCAAGTACAACTGCTCAACAATTATTATGCAAACTTCCAGAAGCTCGTTGACAAAGCTATAGTGGTTGAGAGCAAGACCCATGAGATCGAGCAAGAGGGCAAGAGGAAGATGCCATACCAGCCACAAGGGAGCAATGTACGTCCCCGTTTCATGCCACCAACTGCACCACAGTATGGCTCGTCCGCTTCTACTTTCCGCCCTGCAAATCCACCTCACCCTAATCAGCCACCGCAGCAACGTCCTTTCATGCAAGCACCTCGTATGCCTTTGCCTCCTGCGCCCCGTCCCAACATGGGCGCCTATGCTCAAAACCAGCCTCGCCCCAACATTCCTGCTGTTTTGGGCAACAAAGCATGTTTTTCGTGTGGGGAGGCGGGACACTTTGCAAGTCAATGACTGAGGAAAGGCCTTGGGCAGCTGACCAACGCACCAAAACAGAACCCACGGCCGAATGGAGGAACTACGCAAGGTAACCGTGGGCAGCAGAACTACGCTCGTGGCAATGTGAATCATGTCTCCACTGAGGAAGTGCAACAGGCTGAGGACGTCGTGATTGGTATGTTCCTTGCCAACTCCAACCCAGCCACTGTTTTATTTGATTCCGGAGCATCGCATTCATTCACATCATCCAAGTATGTTTCCAAGTATAATCTGCCCATATCACACATGAAACACACTATGTTGGTTAATTCTCCCGGTGGAGAGATGATGACTAATATAGTATGTCTGAAAGTAAACCTTAAAATAAGGGAGGTAGACTTTCTTGCCAACTTTACTGTCTTGGATTCCCAAGGGATTGATATAATACTTGGAATGGATTGGTTAATCAAGCACAACGGAGTAATTCAATGTGCTGAGAGGAGCGTGCAGTTGACAATTAGCACGGTACTCGTATTGAGTTTGAGTCAGCCCAATCAGCAACCGAGAAGGCAGCATTGAACCACGTCGAAGAAGCAACATTGGAAAGCATTCCGGTGGTTCAAGAATTTTCAGATGTGTTCCCGGAAGAACTTCCAGGTATGCCACCTGACCGGGACATTGAATTTTCCATTGATTTAGTACCTGAAACTGCACCTATAGCGAAAAGGCCATATAGGATGCCCGCTAATGAACTAGTGGAACTTAAGAAGTAAAGTCAGGAGCAGCTAGAAAAGGGTTTTATACGCCCAAGCTTATCACCATGGAGAGCCCCCGTGCTCTTCATAGACAAGAAGGAGGGGACCCAAAGGATGTGTGTGGATTATAGGTCTCTCAATGAGGTGACGGTCAAGAATAATTACCTGCTGCCCCGTATAGAGGACCTGTTCGACCAACTGAAAGGTGCCCGAATTTTCTCCAAGATTGATCTTCGGTCGGGATACTTCCAGCTGAAGATTAAGCCCTTCGACATACCCAAGACAGCATTTCGAACACGGTATGGTTCGTATGAATATACCGTTATGTCTTTTGGGTTAAGGAATGCACCCACATACTTTATGTACCTCATGAATAAGGTCTTCATGGAGTACTTGGACAAGTTCGACATGGTTTTCATCAATGATATCATGGTGTATTTGAAAAGTGAGGAAGAACATGAAGAACACTAGAGATTGACATTGCAGAAACTACAAGAGCATCAATTGTATGCTAAGTTCAGCAAGTGTCAATTTTGGCTAAAGGAGATATCATTCCTAGGCCACATCATATCCGAAGGAGGAGTATCGGTTGATCCCGGAAAAGTGGGAGATATTTTGAAGTGGAATCAACCGCAGAATGTGAGAGATATTCGGAGTTTCCTTGGGATGGCTGGATACTACCACCGGTTAATCAAGGATTTCTCAAAAATAGCAAAGCCTATGACTGAATTGCTAATGAAGGGAGAAGCATTTCAGTGGACACCAGTGTGCCAAGAAAGCTTTGAGGAGCTCAAGAAAAGACTAACCACAGCATCGGTTTTGGTATTGCCGGACGTGAGCAAGAGTTTTGATATATATTATGACGCATCAAGACAAGGGCTTGGATGTGTGCTCATGCAAGAAGGACAAGTGGTAGCCTATGCGTCGAGACAACTAAAGAAACACGAGCTGAATTACCCCACACATGACTTGGAACTTGCAGCCGTGGTACTTGCCTTGAAGATTTGGAGGCATTATATCCTTGGCCGCCGATGTGAGATCTATACGGATCACAAAAGCCTCAAGTATATATTCACGCAAGCGGATCTGAATTTGAGGCAACGTCGATGGTTGGAACTCATCAAGGATTATGATGTTGGAATCAATTATCACCTCGGAAAGGCCAATGTAGTTGCTGATGCATTGAGCCGAAAGGGAGCATGTCACCAACTCACAGTTCGGGGTCTACCGCCCGAGCTGCGCAAGTAGTTCGAAGGTTTACATCTCGGGTTCTTGAACGAGATGGAAGTGATAGAACTAAAATCTTCGCTGGAACAAGAGATACGAGATGGCCAAGCAATGGATGAGGAAATCATGGAAATCCAGGAAAGAATCCGACAAGGCATAGAAAAGGATTTCAAGGAAGACGAGAAGGGCACACTTTAGTTAGGGAAAGGATTTGTGTGCCTAACGTGAAGTACATCCGCGATACAATATTAAAGGAGGCACATGACTCACCTTATTCCATACATCCCGGCTGTACAAAGATGTACAAGGACCTGAAAACTTGCTATTGGTGGGGATGGTATGAAAAGGGACATAGCTGAATATGTTGCCTTATGCGACACGTGCCAACGGGTGAAGGCCGAACATCAAAGACCCGCTGACTGTTGCAGCCATTGAAAGTACCCGAGTGGAAGTGGGAAGACATCAGCATGGATTTCATTGTCGGATTGTCACGTACTCGGTTGGGTTACGACTCCATTTGGGTTATTGTGGACCGATTGACGAAAACAGCCCATTTCCTTCCTGTTAGAACCACGTACCACGTCGCAGAACTAACCGAGCTGTATATGGAGCAAATCGTGTGTCGCCATGGAGTTCCGAAGAGGATAGTTTCAGATCGGGGTTCTCAATTTACCTCTAGGTTCTGGAAGAAGCTGCATGAAGCTATGGGTACACGACTGGATTTCAGCTCCGCTTATCACCCACAAACAGACGGGCAAACTGAGAGGACAAATCAAATTTTGGAAGACATGTTGAGAGCTTGCGCCTTGAAACATGGGCATAGTTGGGATAAGAGCTTGTCGTGCGTGGAATTCTCATACAACAACAGCTATCAAGCCAGCTTGAAGATGTCACCTTTCGAAGCATTGTATGGTAGAAGGTGTAGAACGCCGTTGTTCTGGAATGAGACCGGAGAGAGCCAAGTGTTTTGACCCAAAGTGCTGCAAGACGCCGAGAAGCAAGTCCAAACGATACGAGAAAATTTGAAGGCTGCTCAGTCACGACAAAAAGGTTATGCGGACAATAGGCGAAGAAAATTGACCTTCGAAGTAGGATACTTCGTGTATCTTAAGGTATCGCCTATCTGAGGCCAACGACGGTTCAACGTCAAGGGCAAATTAGCACCTCACTACATCGGGCTATTTAAGATTTTGGGCAAGCGAGGAGAAGTAGCCTATCAACTAGAGCTGCCAACGCATCTCTTCGACGTACACGACGTGTTTCACATATCACAACTCAAGATGTGCTAAAGAGTACCGGAAGAACAAGTACCGATGGATGAGCTCGAGCTTCAAGAGGATCTGACCTATGTGGAGCACCCCATCCAAATGTTGGACGTGAAGGAAAGGGTCACGAGGAACAAGGTGATCCGTTGGTGCAAGGTACAGTGGAGCCATCACACGGAAGCCGAAACTACATGGGACCGTGAGGAAGACCTCAAGGTAGAATTTCCTCATCTATTCTCTACTCTATCGAATCTCGAGGGCGAGATTCAGTTTAAGGGGGGGTAGGTTTGTAACACCCTCAAATTCATTTCCATGCATTGCATACATTTTTCATATAGAGAAACATTATAAAAGAAGTAGAAATGGAGAAAAGAACTGTATAAATGGAGGAAGGAACCATAGAAATGGAGAAAGAATCATAAAAATGGTAGGGAATGGGAAAAAGATAGCTGAAATGAGCAAATTCCAATTTGTCAAAGTGCGATGTCGACACTTCCCCCGGCCCCGCTGGACACGTGGCGCCCTCGGAGCTCACCCCTGCGGAGGGGGTGAGGTCCGGCACTGCTGGACACGTGGCAGGACCGGGGCTCGCCTCTGAGGAGAAGTATGGCCCGGCCCCGCTGGACACGTGGCGCCCTCGGAGCTCACCCCTGCAGAGGGGGTAAGGTCCGGCTCTGCTGGCCGCGCGGCAGGCCCGGGGCTCGCCTCTGAGGAGAAGGGAGGCCCGGCCCCGCTGGACACATGGCGCCCTCGGAGCTTACCCCTGCGGAGGGGGTGAGGTCCGGCACTGCTGGACACGTGGCAGGCCCAGGGCTCGCCTCTGAGGAGAAGTAAGGCCCGGCCCCGCTGGACACATGTTGCCCTCGTAGCTCACCCCTGTGGAGGGGGTAAGGTCCGGCACTGCTGGTCACGTGGCAGGCCCGGGGCTCGCCTCTAAGGAGAAGGGAGGCCCGGCCCCGCTGGACACGTGGCGCCATCGGAGCTCACCCCTACGGAGGGGGTAAGGTCCGGTTCTGCTGGCCGCGTGGCAGGCCCGGGGCTCGCCTCTGAGGAGAGGGGAGGCCTGGCCCCTATGGACACGTGGCGCCTTCGGAGCTCAACCCTGCGGAGGGGGTGATGTCCTTAGGCGGTTTTTCTCCTGTGCGGGGGTACCCGGTACTGAGGGTACCGACACAATTTCCCCAAATTTTCCCCGCATTGGGGAATTTCCCCCACGTTGCTGCCGTACCAAATCAATTGGGGAAAAGTTTGTTAGGATTTTGCTCCAATTAGAGTAGGATTCTTCCCCCTCCCCCCCCCCTTATAAATAGAACCCAAAACCCCCCTTGGCCGCAACCCCCTTCCTTTTTTCCCCTCCCAAGTCGGCAACTTGGAGGACCTAGCCCCCAACTCGCCGAGTTGGACCCCCCTCGCCGTAGTTCAGTCGCCGGTGAGCCCCACCGGTGAGCCCACCAACGAGCCACGCCACGCCTCGCCGTCGCCGGAAAAGAGCGGACAATCTGTCCTGCCCTAATCTTCCATAGAAAAATTCCCCGCTGCTGCCATTGCTAGGAGGAAGGCCCTGCCACCAAAGGGAAGTGAGATAGGTCTTCTTTACCCATCTTATGACGTTGTCGCTGTTTCTACGCATCTGTTTTCTTCGCTCCCTTCGAACAGAAACTTTTTCGTGTGGACAGATCATGTTTTGATCGGTTTTTGTCGGTGGAATTGAACTAGATCTTGAGTCAAGATCATCACCATGTACACACTTGATCCCTACACCCTTGTTCATCATAAAACCCCATGAAATCCCATTAAAACATGCAAGAACACGTACAAACTGGTTTAATGAAACAGCACCATAGGATTTGCATTCGTCTACACCATTGCATCTTGAGTAAAGTTTGTGCATGATGTTTGATTGCTGTAAATTTTGTATGTGTGTGGTCGTGAGTAGAAGGACAAGCTCAGGAAGCCATCTACCAAGAACTACAGCACCAAGACTTCGAGACGCTTGAGCAACAAGAGCCACGGTAGCAAGGCAAGTGCCCCTTGACCATATCGATCCCATGTTTTGAAACTGTTTTGTTTGCAAAAACGTGTACGCTTGATTCAACTTGTTGGGACACCCTTTTATAGTAGTTTACTAGTTTTGTTAACCATCCTTGTCGCTGGGAAAGTTGATGAGTCGGGTACGGTCATTTTTCCTTTTTGCTTTGCTTAATCCACGGGATACGGGAAGCTGAAATTAAACATGGTTAGCTACTGCACTCATATGAATAATGAAGATGAGAACTTGATGATGTTAATGAGCATGGAATCGTGGGAGATCTAGGCAAGATTGGTTCATGGATGTTTCTGAATGAGATGGTGGTTTACTTGCCGTAGATCTAAGGACCGGTTTGTGCGAGCACATGCCAGGATAACAGTGCCACCACAAGGCCAAGTATGGGTGCGGCTTAGCTGACTAATTAGGTAAGTTACTAGATTGTTATGGACCGTGGAAGGCGCGGGGAATGGGAGTCGAGAGAAGACTGCCCTGGGAACTACATGGCACAAGAGGGGGCCCGTGGGTGGGAGAATGGTGATTCGAGCCTGCCGGTGAAACCTCAGTGAGTCCATACATCTAGTAGCCCCTTTGTAAATGCCATTTTGTGATCTCTTGGCCACACACCGACAGTTGTGTACTGGTATAATGGAGGTTCTGCAGTTGCCGACGGGTGACGAAATCAAAAACTTGTGGGTAAAGTGGTGCCACTTCTGCAGAGTGTAAAACTATCATGATAGCCGTGCTTACAGTCACAAGCACCTGGCCAACTCACATGATTAGAGGGAAAACTTGGGATGGATATTTGGTATGGTTATGGCATGGTCATTGGGATTGGTTTTGGGACTGTTTTGAGTCATGAAAGTGAGTTTGGTTTTGGTTATATGAATATGAGATGGTTATGAATAATTATGAGCATGAGATGAACTTGAGAAAGATTAATGGCTGGATGAGACTTGATAAATGGTGAATCATGATGAAAGAATGTTGCTGTTTTACTTGGTTATATGGGATTAAATTCACTTAGAACTAGTTGATGTTTTTATCATATTTGTGAACTAAAATTTGCTTGCTGCAAATGAGCCTTTTTATTCCTACCTTGTTGTAAGCTACATGTCATACTTTTCCCGCACTTGCTGAGTACGACATGTACTCACCCTTGCATTATCACATAAACATCAGCAACAGGAGATGAGTACTTCGAGGACCATGTGGAGCACTAGGTGTGCGAACTAATGTCAGCATGTCTGTGGAGTTTAAGATGGAGACTGCTGCTATTTAGTCACTTTCTGCTGTCGTTTAGAGACTTCCACTGCAAGAATAAGACAGACAATCATGAGTGAGACAATTAGTCGATGTAATAAAGTACTTAAACCCCATTTATTCGTGGTTATATTCTGAATTCAGTTTGTGGATTACATGTGTATGTGTGATGAACATCCTGGGCACACATATGCATTAACTTGGTTCTGTTTTCGGAACCGGGTGTCACAGGTACTTTGGAAACCATGATGCTTGCTGAAATGTTCCCACCCGGTGAACGAATCAAATGTGGACTTTCGGTGGGTAGTATTTGCAAGCTGTGTTTAGCAATAAAAGCTTGGCTATTAAAATTATGCGTGGCGCCTGAATCAAATAACACTATGGTGGGATGCTGGTGTAGTTGAAACATACCCGCAAGGATTGGCTCTCCTTCCGGCACGTCCTCTATGGCGAGTTGGTGAATGGTGTCGGGCTTAGGATTTGCCGGCCACGCATTAGTGGGGTTTCGGGGCTGATTCCTCCCCAGAAACTGGGGTGCCACTCTGCCGCCTTGCCTCTCAGGACAGTTGTTGGCGAAGTGTCCTGTGCAACCACATTTGAAGCATGTGGCTGCTGACTGGCCCAAGCTTGGGGGATGAAAGCCCGGCATGCACTGCTGAGGTGCAAACACACGCGGCATCGCCCGCTGCTGCTGTTGTTGCTGCGGTGGTGGTGCTGGTAGTGCCGGCCTGAATGCCGGTGGAGAATATGGCTGACTGCGGAATGGCATCGGCCTCGGTGGTGGCTGCCAGCGTTGACCCGATGGTGAGCGATACACCATCAAGTATTTTTGAGAAGGACCACCTCCTTCTTCACTGCTTTGCAGCGCGCTTCGCTTCTTCTCCGCCGCCACTAACTCCTTGTCGGAGTCCTCCTGAACAATTGCAGCATCAATAATATCATTGAGGCTGCCAAGATTGAACATCGCCAGCTTGTCCTTCAGGAGCAGGTTAAGCCCCTGGTAAAAATAATCCCGCCGCTTCTCGTCAGTATCGGCATGATATGATGCGTAGAGCGCGAGCTCATTGAACGCCCTGGAGTATTCCAGCGTGTTCCTGCTTCCTTGCTGCAGGCGAAGGAACTCCTGCGTCTTCCTCTTCATAAGAACCGGCGGTATGTGATAGGCCCTGAAGGCCGTCTGGAACTCCGCCCAGGTCATAACTCACTCGGTGGGTTGCAAGGCACAGTAGTTGACCCACCAAACGCTCGCGGATCCTTGAAGTTATTGGACCGTGAACTGAGTCTTGCGCTGCTCACTCACTTGGAGCAGCCCGAACTTCATCTCCATCGTGTGGAGCCAGTTGTCCGCATCGAGGGGTTCATCCGCCCTTGAGAATACTGGGGAATGAGTAGCCAGAAAGTCGGAGTAGGAGGTTTGTTGGCGCTCCTCGCGATCTTTACGCCTCTCGGGTCGAGACGTATTTGCAATAAGTGTCTGCACCAACTCCGTGTGCTGCTGATGAGAACCCGCCATCACCGCAACGATGTCGGCCAATGTAACCGTTGGCGGTGGCGGTGGCGGTTGTTTCTGTTTCTGTTGCTGCTGTTGCTGTCCTGAAGAATCCTCGGGAGGCTGTTGGGAGGCCTCTCCCCCCTTACTAGAACCCCAACGTCTGGGTTGGCACGAGTGCGATTCATTCTGAAATTCAAAACAGCAGCGATCGGCACATGTCATACTTAAAATTCCATATGGAACAGTAGGTATTGAAGTGACACATGAATAACTTGCACAACATTCACATATATTGATAAAGCATAAACTTTATACAAGATACATTATTCTCGGTCTCTGAGAAGTCATGCTCATGTCGTCACTACCTATACATATACTACTGTTTACACGACATGTCACCGATTACAAAAGTCTTTCCTACTCCACCCTTGCTGCCCTACATGGCAACGGTAACTCACTACTCGGAGTAGAACTCGACCTCCTGTGGATCGTCCTTCTCCGCTACCTCCGCTGGTGGCTCTGGGTCCATGACCTCCTCTTCCGGTTCAGGTTCCCCCATCGCCGGGATACCCAAAACCACGGGTAAGGCACCTACCATCGGTAGGATATTACCGGAGGTACGAGGTCCTGTAACGCATGCACCTCGTCTATGGCCTGGTTGTAGTCCTCTTCTCAGCCTCGACCCTCCTCAGTAGCATCATCACGCTCTTGAGTGAGGACCTCATTTTGCTGGGTCAAGGCTCGCACTTGCTGTTGCAAAGCTGTGATGTCGACGCGGCTTTTCTTCCTTGCCTTCTTCAGATGATGCAACTAATTGTGTTGCTCATTCAGTCGCTTTATCGTCAGAAGGAGAACATTGCGGAGTGCGCTGTGAGCACTCTCAAAATGGTCTCCACGGCTGGTACTCTCCTTGAGCTTCATGGCAAGACAATCCTTCTTCGGGTCCGAAGTCTTGGTCATTGAATCCCCCATCATCCCCTTGACCTGAGCAGCAATTTAAACCAACAGAAAAGCAAGCTTGAGTAACGTTGGTACTCAGCAAGTGTGGGAAAGTAATGTCATGCATGGCTAGAGCAAGGAGAGGTTGAACTCATGGTTAAAGCACTACGCAATTAATACCTATCACCTTAGCTTATTAAGCACCTACATTACTACACAGGTGAAATGGTCCCAACCCTCAACCCATCATCAATATCAAGTAACCATAATCTCATCTCCAATGTTAAGCTTCCCGCTTAACATCCTCAACATCCCAATTCATCATCCTCTAATCATGAATAAGTCCAAGCCGCTCTTGACCGTGAGCACGGCTGTCATGACAGTTTTGACTCTGCAGAGTTTGCACCACTGTACCCACATGTAGTGATTTCATCCCCCATTGCCGGGTGGACTAGAAGAACCTCCATTATGCCAGTGGCCGCGAACCACGTTCACACTTCCCAGGTGTGTAGCCAGGAGATCACTACAAGGCCTTTACAAAGGGATTCCCGACGAGCATGGGCCCAGTGAGGTTTCACCCCTAACAGCATACAAGAGGCTCCAACCCCGCTGCAGTGGCCCCCTCTTGAGCCTTGCGGTTCATATGGTAGTCCAGCTGACACCTATTCCCCGCACCATCCAAAACACCCATACTACGCCGGGGATACACCTAATTAATTGGCCAAGCTGCCCCATCTCAGCATGTGGTTGGCACGGTAAAGCCAGGTTACATGCTCCATGAACCGGTCCTTAGGATCCAGGCAAGTATAAACACAAACCCGAGTCTCGTGCACCCAGCACCAACCAAATCATCCAACTTGCCTCGATCCCTACCTCTACATAACTCATAATATCTCATTCAAGAGTACGGTAAACAAGTTGATGATCTCATATCCCACTTATCCCATTATAAGCATGGCTAAGCATAAATAATATGAATGAATGACATAATATAATAAATCCCAACCCTGGCTACAAGGAAATAAGATAATAAAAATCTAGGGAAACTTCCTAGCTTGGGTATGCGCCGAAGAGGTATGCGCCCATTTAATTTCTGCCGCGCGATTTAAAATGGACACGCCACATTGCGCCACGTCGCTCGGACCAGGGAAAACATAGCGCACGGCGGCGGAGGCGACGATCTCGCCGGCGAGGTCTTGGATCTTTGCCTACACACGCTAAGACTCGGATTTCTAGGCATAATTTGGCAGAGGGGAGGTAGGGGAGCTCACCTAGGCTAATTTCTTAGACCTGAAGGACTCGAAACCCGGTCGGCGACGAGGACATGCGGTGGCAACTTGCTGTGCTCATCGAAGTGGCAGTTGGGGCGGTGATCCCTTCGAGCTCTCGGGTTGTGACGCTTCCCTAGGGTCTAGAGGTGGCACACCGATGATTAGTGTGGATTGAAACTGTGTAATTCAAAGGTTTCACTGCCGAGCGGAGGCGGTACTCACCAGCGAGCGTCGGGATGGTCGTTTCCGGCAGCGTTTCTCTGCGGGGTCGGCGTCTACAGCTTGTGAGCGGTGCTGCGGGGCCACGAGATCGGTGTGATAGAGGGAAACGGCGACGCTCTTGGGGAATTACAAGCCCAGCGGCGGCGGTGCTCACCGGGAGAGAAACTGCTTGCGCGAGGGGAGGGCGGCGAGGACATCTGTTTTTATCCGGGCCGGGGGCACGGGGGTTTGTTACGATCGAGCAGGACGGCGCGAGGGATTCGGGGTTGGGTCGAGCGCGAGGAATCCGGGAGCGGGGCGCGCAATCGGCGCGGAAGAACCGGAGTGGTTTGGGGCGCGCGGGGAAGGAGATGACACGCGGGCCCCGCGTGTCAGAGAGAGGGGGAGGGGGGAGAAGCGGGCGCGGGCTTTGGGCCGGCTGAGATGGGTTTCGGCCCACTGGCCGTTTTTATTTTTCTTTTTCCTTTTTTTCGGTTTTGATTTAAATTTGAATTCCAGTTTGAATTTGAATTGCTTCACCACATGTATTACGTCCAAAAAATTTAAATTCCCCTCTTTAGCAGGTTTTGGGGTGTTACATCTACCTCTCACCGTGACGGTGAACGGTGCCAAACTGGGTGGCGTAGGTCCTGCAGGAACTTCGACATGAATGTTCCGCATCTTGTTCCCCTCCTCACCTTATTCCTTGGCGAGGTACTGCGGTGTCTCCACGTACCCGAAATATTGAAGCATTTGCTTCAACACTTCCGGATAACCGCTGCGGTGAGAACAGTGGGATACCACCCACCCGTTCTCCAAGGTTCTATCCGCTGTCATCTGTAGAAACATATTTAAAAAAGGTCAAATATTCATTTCGACAGTAAATCATTGAGCTAAAACATCAAATCATGTCATTGAACTCATACAACTTGGAAACACAACTCAAACTTAGAACAATTTGATTGCTGGTCTGCTGCCCAAACTGACAGCCCTGACCAGTTTCACTTTCAACCTGATTTAGACCATGATAAATGCAAAACCACGTCTGGAATTCAACATCAAAGTTAAAGCTAACTTCAATAGCTTTCCATAAAGTATTTGCTTGACCTCACATATGTCCTTGTTCAAAAGTTATGAGATGTCAAATTGACAGAATTTCTGGATAAAATTGGACAGCACCTCCCTGCTTGAGGTACTTATTTGATCCAAGAATTCCAGTTAATTACACACAAAATTTTACAAAACATTATGTTACAAAGTTGTAACCAATCTCATGAACTTTTCAGACCTACCTCATTTTCTATTTTTGGATTTTTTATTCAGGAAGTTATTCTCAATTTACAGAGAGTTACAGAGAGTATTTGCTCTGCCCTGTTTTCTGGACAGTTTCAACTCTACTGCATTTTTCGACTGGTTAAGGGATGAAAAACATCTGGACATCAACAGAAAAATTGTAAATCTCTTTCAAATATTTCCATAAATGTATCATATGACCCAAACCTCGAAAGAACTCAACCTCTAACCTCTGATTAACTTCAGCCTTATTTCAGCTGAAAACAGGGGACTCTGACCTTAGTATCCTATAAGTTGAAAACTTGTTAACATTGAACATCCTGATTAAGGGAAGGATTTACCTCAAAGTTTTAGTGCTATGGATTAAAACCTTCAAGTTTTACAATGAGGTTGCTCATTTAGTGGGGTGTTACGTCGAAGCGTCACCAGTTCTTGTCGGTACTACGTTCCTCACAAAGAAAAACCTATACCGGACTTAACCGGCTTCGTTAGTTCAGTGGCACTAAACGTCTCTTGCACACGGATGATACACGTCTACCGATTCGTGGTTAGACTACCTGCAAATAACTCACACAATCATCAGACTCGGCTGCACACCAAGCCCGGTCCTAATACAGCTCATACCCGTCTGTCATCACTTGCACGGGTGTTCTCAAGCCAAACACGCCTTGAGCTACGTGTTCACGTTACTGACCACGTGACGGGGTCTCCCAACTTGCCCGTAGAACGCCAGGGAAGGGCGTTGCTCGAATATCCCAAACGACATGAAGAGTCATAGAGGATATTAAAGCGGGCCGGGTTACCTGCCACCCGTGGGGCTCCACCCTTCAGCTTGTGCGCACTAGTGGACAGCGCTTACGTGCACCCCCCAAGACATGGAACGTCCCGAGATGCACGATTTTCTGACATAAGCAAATATGTTAGTATTGCCACTTTCTATACACTAATAACATCCTTATATGGGCTACTAACTCGTTGCTCACTGAATTTTTGAAACAGATGACCTTTTTAGTGTGTTAAACCTCAAGAGAGATCTGATACCACACTGCAAGGGCCTCACGGCCTCGTCAAGCCAGGATCACGCTGAGGGGTGCTGCGTTGCACAGCACCGGATAACACACATGAAAGGTACAAAGCAGAAGCAAAGTTTTATTACATAAACGAGTTTATGAACATTTTTACAACAAAATAAAAAAAAGGCTTTACGCGAGAGCAATAGAGGTTGGCATTCCTATTCGTGGTTATGATGTTCAATATTCAAATAGCGGAGATTCACGAAGAAGTATTGCGCTATTTACCAGTGAGTGGTATTATTGGACTGATCTTTTGGTGGGAAATGTTCTTCATTTTAGATAATGAAACCATTCCATTACTACCAACCCACAGAAATACGACCTCTCTGAGATATACGGTTTATGCCGGAAAGGTACCAAGTTGGACTAATTTGGAAACATTGGGCAATTTACTTTATACCTACTATTCGGTAAGACAGAGGATGCAAGCGTTATCCAGAATGATTGGGTGTGTTGGTTTTTCCAACGAAAAACAAGAACATTCTTGGAATCTCGCTTAATTGAATCTCCTGCTCCGGGTATAATTTCCAGGGTGACTTCAGCTTTCACCGGATGCGGAATTCTCGTTTTGTAAAGATCTCCTTGGCTTATTATTTAGCTTTGCCCGTCTCTGGACTGTACTCTTTCAGATTCGGCAATGGATCTTTTTTTTTACCCTTCTGGGGATGATAAATGACTACAAGCGAAGGAGATAGACAGTTTAAACAAAAAAAGGAGAAAGTGATCTCTGACCGCGTGCCTGTTGAAGAATGAGCCGGTGTCCCTTCCAGTTAAGAATTGGGGCTTCACAATTACTAGCCAATATTTCTCTCAGAAGGGAGCTTGACTGCAAGACTCACCCGTCGAGCGCAATTTGAAACTTGTCATAAATAAGGTTATTCCCCGCCTACCTTTACTTTATTTGAATCCTTCCGCTTCTTCTCCCTCTGAATCAAACTTTTTTTTGAAATTCAGAGAAACCCTGGAATGAAAAATGCTATCAGCCAAACATGAGCTCTTTTGACAGTCCTAAGAAAATCACTCACCCCGGCGGATCCGGAATTTAATTATAAGGGCAATCTTCGAATAGCTCACCGAACGAGTACAATAACGCCCCGAGTGAATGGTTTCCACCAGGGAATGAAGCTGAGACTGGGATGACAGCCAGGATCCTCTCTTCAAGCCTTACAGAACGATCTAACTCATAGTTGTGGAACTCCTTCCGAACATCTATCAAATTTAACGTGTCCCCGCTAGCACACACGCACACTAACACGGCGGCGTGCACGAACCCCACTCGACGGGGTTTTCCTCTTGGGGTTCCGTCTCCTCCTCGGGAGTCCATTCCTCATAACACCCTGCAAAAGCTTCAAACACAAGCAGTGAGCACGATGGCTCAGCAAGTCTGACCCATCTCTCCTATACATGAAACTTCTACATCAGGGATTACAGGATACATGAGGTAAATAAGTTGCAAAGGACTCGCCAAATTATTTGCACCTTACTTTCAAGTTTTAGCAGCAAGTTGTGGAGAACCTCACGCTAAGGCACATGAGAGAGACGCAATCAAACAAGAAACGCATTTCTCTCATGTACTTTGCCCAAGGTTGAAATGAACTTTAAATTGCTCTAAACTACAGCAAGTCATTAACAATCAAGTATAGCTTTCAATCAGCAACCATTACATGACTCTAGCCTGTTCTTTCTACATCACGGTACAGTGAACAAGTGGTACTCACTGATCGCGAGGGACGGCGATTATAATCGATTTACACTTCCAGGGTTACCCGAATAACCCGTCAGCAACCATCACGGACGTCGTACGCGACCACCTTTCATTCATCAGCCAAATGTTGAACCGGTCCTATCGTCCCGAGCAAGAGGTCTCTGCGCGCGCATCCGCAGTACCACCAGCCGATTTACACCTCAAGCTCTCAACCTACCCTCTGGACGACAAGCAATGCCTCAACACCCAGCTACCTGAATTACATCGGTTTCCCGGTTCCCATATATCTGGTAGGTCTTCAATACTGTTCTAGCTTGTTCAACAGGCCCGCACACGACTCGGTCCTCAATCGACACAAGCGGAGCTATGGCACCCTGGCCCCAACGTCCTGCTGCCCTTACTCTCTGCTCGGTCTCATTTTTCTTGCCATGTGTTCCATTTTCTATCTTTACCCGAGTAGTGTGCCTCTAGCCTATTCTCGCGAGCAGTTCCAACTACTCGACTTGTACGGAATCCTACACCATCTTAGCATTGCAGTAGCTATGCGATGTTTACAAACCTAAGCCCAACCCAGGGTTTTCTTGGCTATGCATTTGGGTTTCCAAACAAGACTCTAATGCAAAATTTAAGTGGGTGTTCAAAGTAAGTTCTCAAAACAGTAAACTTTATGAAAAAGGCAAATGCAAACCGGAGCTTGCCTTGCTGCTCTTGGTCATAGGCTAGCTGTTCCTCTGGAGTAATAAAGTCTAAGACTTCGGGCTCCTCCTCAACCTTAGCGACTACATGAGATAAATACATATATGTATCAATTTGAATGCATTCGAATTTGATATTGAATTTGATAAGACCATAAGTACTGCTAGACAGGCCCAATGACTCTGAAATTTTTACTGTGGTTTGGATACAACCTAAACAGATATTTGGCCAAGTTTCATTTGCAGCACAGCTCATTTGAGCCCTCCACAAAAATAGTGTACTTGGCCTTAACTGGATCTCTTAGGGTGTTCTAGGGATTTTCATGGAGCAAGCCATGACTTTATGAAAACTAGATTTTTAGAGGGTTCTAATGGAGTTTGTTTCACTTAATTTGAAGGTTCATAGCCAAAGATATGAGCTAAACAAATTCAGAGAATTTCTGAAAAATGTTTCTGGACATTTTCCATTTTCTCTGGAACAGTTTATTAATCACAACATTAGGTGGATCAAATGAGCTAAAATGGATCTTAAATTTTTATGGTAGCTCAAGGATATTATGGTGAACATCCTGTCCAAATTTCAGAATTTTTCTCCAAAGGGTTCTCCAGTTAAAATTCTAAAATTTTTAAATTTTGAAGAACTAATTCTGGGGAAATAAGAATCTTCATAAAGTGAAACTTGATTTGTTGGAAATTACTCAGAGAGATGAATCCAGCAAAATTTGGTTCACTCGATTTGGAGTTTCCTAGACAAAGTTATGTGGGTTTGAATTTGAACTAAATCTGAAAACCGGGGAAAAGTTTAAAACACTGCACGTGGGTCCCACACACAGTGTCTTCTTCAACCTCCCGCCAGCGCCCGAGCGCGCGACACACGGCGATGGTGGCGCGGCTTGTTCTCGGCCGTTACTGCCTAATTCTCGACACGGTTTCTTCCTACGTGACCCTTGGAGCACGGCGCACACGGCGGGCAACTTCTCGCGCCTCGACATCGCTGGGAACGTAGTCGGCGATGGTGGCGGTGGAATAGAGCTCGGGTCCAATGGTGCTAGCTCATCTCGGCGGTGAACACGATCAACCAACGGGTCGCAAAAGCACCACTGGGGCACGGGGAAGCTAACTCTGCCCTCCTCTTGGCCGGAGATCGCCGGGAAAGTAGACTTCACTGGCGACCCGAGCCGTTTTCACCGGCGGTGGCCAAAATACGGTGCTCTGCTCACTGGGTTTATCATCATCGCTAGAATTTGGCTGAGGTAACCATGAGGTGCTACTCTAGCTACAGCTCGACCAGGATTTCCAGTGATCAAGTGATCGAGATGAATTTCCAGTGTTGGTTCTCGGTGTTCTATACGACGATCGCCGGGAAAAATTAAATTCCAGCTAACCGGCGCTAAGATGGAGCTAGGGAGCTCGGGGAGAGCTACTAGACTTCAGTGCTAACCTCAGAGACCAGTTGGCTGTGCCAGAGAAGCTTGGAGCTGCCCGGGCGACGGTGTCAAGTCTGAGGCGTTTCGGAGTGAATCGGGAAGTGGATGATCGGCTCGGAAAAGCTTGAGGGGAACTGATCACGAGCAACTGAGGGTTGGAGCACTTCGAGCAAAGGTTGGCATTGCTGTTTGTGGCCTTAGCTCGCGGTGGTAGGGATTGCTTTGGATGCTCGACGGCGGGATGGTGAGTTGGGGTGTGCGGCGGCTCTCTTTGGGTTTACAGCGCGAGGAGGCGTCGGAACAGCAGTGAGGTGGCTTTGTGGCGTCCGGGGACTGGATGACAACGAGCTGGGACGTCGGTTTGCAGCTGAGACCACCGATCATGCGGTGGCAGCGGCGAACAGCGCCGTGGCGCCCGCGTGAGCGTGCGCAAGACCCGAGTCCCAGGTGTTTCAGTTGGTTAACTCGTTTGTGGGGCGGACAAGTGGAACCCACTTCCATTTTAACCTCTGCAATTAACTTTCTCCCACTGCTCTAAACAGTAGTCCCAATAATACCCTTTGAAATTTGAATTATCTACCAATTGCCTATTTAAACTTGATAGAATTCAAATTGTGAAGTGTTTGAATATATTTTCAGCACATATGCAGTTTGAAATTCAAATTGAATTTGAATTTGCTAAAATTAGCTCATGTCAAGATCAACTCCAAATGGAGTGAGAATTGGTGTGTGAGCTCACAAAAATGTGCTGAGTGTGAATATGAATCCCACTTTTGAATTCATGGGGTAAAGGAGTTTGAATTTTAATTTGAGTTCAAACTAGCCTCTTTCTAGTTATACCCAAAAATACCTCAAAAAGGTTTTGGATTTGGGTAAATTTGGCATGAGCATTCCAAGCACGGTGTAGTAGTTTTCCATAAGCTCAGCCCCTATATGATGCATGTGGGAAATACCACTTTTTCCTTTTGTGAGTTCATCCTCTAATGACCATATTAATTGTGGTTACTTGCTCTTCAAATGTGTTCATAAGTTGTCCCCAAGTGAGGTGTGTGTGGTGTAATGAACACTTTGATTGTGTGCAAAAACTTGGGCCCTTACATCATCCGGGAACACGTCAGGGAACTCATGGACTACTGGAATGTCTTCCAATCTGATGGTGGTGGATTGGTATACACTTGGAAGTTTTATTTCTGCACTGTCCAGAAATAATGAGTGAGACTCGTGCACTTCTGAGTGTAAATGCACGACTCGGAGGACGGTGTCTACAACAGCGTTGTGGTGGTTTAACCACAACATTCCTAGGATGACATCGACCTTTTGTTCCTCTAAAATTATGAGAGACATATGGTATACTCTACCCGCTAAGCATAATGGCACTTTTGGAACCATCATGCTTGCTGAAATTTTCCCACCCGGTGAACAAATCAAGTAAGGACTTTTGGTGGGTAGTATTTGCAAGCTGTATTTAGCAATAAAAGCTTGGCTAATGAAACTGTGTGTGGTGCCTGAATCAAATAAAACTATAGCGGGATGTTGGTGGAGTTGGAACATACCCGCAAGGATTGGCTCTCCCTCCACCACTTCACAATAGCGAGTTGGTGGATGGTTCCGGGCTTAGTATTTGCCCGCTGCGCATTAATTGGGTTCCGGTGCTAATTCCTCCCTGGAAACTGTGGTGCCACTCCGCTGCCTTGCCTATCGGAGCAGTTGTTGGTGAAGTGCCGTGGGCGACCACATTTGTAGCATGCGGTTGACGACTGGCCCCTGCTTGGAGGACGAAAGCCCGGCATCTGCTGCTGAGGCGCAAACGCACGCGGCATCGCCCGCTGCTGCTGTTTTTGCTGCGGAGATGGTGCTGGTAATGCCGGCCGGAACACCGGTGGAGAATATGGCCAACTGTGAAACTGCATCGGCCGCTGTGGTGGCTGCTGTAACACCCTCAAAATCCATTCCTACATGCTTACATTTTTTCATATAGAGAAACATTATAAAAGAAGTAGAAATGGAGAAAGAATAATAAAAATGGTGGGGAATGGGAAAAAGATAGCTGAAATAAGCCAATTCCAAACTGTCGAAGTGCGCTGCCGACACTCCCCCTGGGCGCGGGACACATGGCGGCTTCGGAGCTCACCCCTGCTGAAGGGATGAGGTCCGGCCCCTGCCATACACGTGTCGAATTCGGAGCTCACCCCTGCAGAAAAGGTGAGGTCCCGCCCCGCTGGACACATGTCACCACCGAAGCTCGCCTCTGAGGAGAGGAGAGGCCCCGGCCCGCTGGACACGTGTCGCCACCGGAGCTCGCCTCTGAGGAGAGGAGAGGCCCCAGCCCGCTGGACACGTGTCACCACCGGAGGTCGCTTCTGTGGAGAAGGGAGGCCCAGCCCCGCTGGACACGTGTCGCCACCGGAGATCGCCTCTGAGGAGAAGGGAGGTCCGGCTCCGCTGGACACGTGGCGTCCCCAGAGCTCGCCCCTGCAGAGAGAAGCGAGGCCTGGCCCCGTTGGACACGTGGTGCCTTCGGAGCTCACCCTGGCAGTGGCCACGTGGCAGGACCGAAGCTCGCCTCTGGGGAGAAGCAAGGACCGGCCCCCACTGGAGACATGGCACCTCCGGAGCTCACCACTGCGGAGATGCAAGGTCCTTAAGCAGTTTTTCCTCCTGTGCACGGGACTGCCTGGTACTGAGAGTACTGACACAATTTCCCCCATGATTGCTGCCGCACCTAACTGAAAAGATAAGTTGTTAAGATCCAAAATTGAGTTGGACTCTTATTTGAGCTCCAATTGGAGTAGGACTTCTCTTTTTCCCCTTATAAATAGAATCCAAAGTCCCCGGCCACAACTACATCCTTTTCTTTTCCCCCAAAGTCAACGACTTGGAGGTCCTAGCCCCCAACTCGCCAAGTTGGACCACCACACCTCGCCGGAGTTCAGTCGCCGGTGAGCCGCCGCCGAGCCCCGTCACGCCTCGCCATCATCGGAAAAGAGCCGACGAGCATAAGGGAAGTAAGGTAGGTCTTCGTTACCCATCTTACTATGTCGTTGTTGTTCTATGCATCCATTTCTTCGAGAAGAAACTCTTTTCGTGTGGACAGATCACGTTTCGATCAGTTTTTGACGGTGGGATTGATCTAGATCTTGAGTCAAGATCATCACCACGTCCACACTTGATCCCTACACCCTTGTTCATCATAAAACCCCATGAAAGCCATTAAAACATGCAAGAACACGTACAAACTTGTTTAATAAAACAGCACCATAGGATTTGCACTCATCCACACCACTGCTTCTTTGAGTAAAGTTTGTGCATGATGTTTGATTGCTGTAAATTTTGTATGTGCATGGTCGTGAGTAGAAGAACAAGCTCAAGAAGCCATCTACGAAGAACTACAGCATCGAGACTTTGAGACGCTTGAGCAACTAGAGCCACGTGAGCAAGGCAAGTGCCCCTTGACCATATTGATCCAATGCTTTGAAACTGTTTTGTTTGCGAAAACGTGTATGCTTGAGTCAACTTGATGGGACACCCTTTTATAGGAGTTTACTAGTCTTGTTAAACCATCCTTGTCGCAGGGAAAGTTGATGAGTCGGGTATGGTTGTTTTTCCTTTTTGCTTCGCTTAATCCACGGGATACGGGAAGCTGCGTTAGAACATGTCTAGCTACTGCACTCATATGAATAATGATAATGAGAACTTGATGATGATAATGAGCATAAAATCGGGGGAGATCTAGCCAAGCTTGGTTCGTGGATGTTGCTGAATGACATGGTGGTTTACTTGCCGTAGATCTAAGGACCGGTTCATGCCAGCACATGCCAGGAAAACAGTGCCACTACAAGGACAAATATGGGTGCGGCTTAGCTGACTAATTAGGTGTGTTGCTAGTTTGTTATGGACCTTGGAAGGCGCGTAGAATGGGAGTCGAGAGAGGACTGCCCTGGGATCTGCATGGCACAAGAGGGGCCCGTGGGTGGGAGAATGGTGATTCGAGCCTGCTGGTGAAACCTTAGTGAGTCCATACATCTAGTAGCCCCTTTGTAAAAGCTATTTTGTGATCTCTTGACCATACACCGACGGTTGTGTACAGGTATAATGGAGGTTCTGCAGTCGCTGACGGGTGACGAAATCACAAACTTGTGGGTAAAGTGGTGCCACCTCTGCAGAGTGTAAAACTATCATGATAGCCGTGCTTCCGGTCACAAGCACCTGGCCAACTCACATGATTAGAGGGAAACCTTGGGATGGATGTCCGGTATGGTTATGGTATGGTCATTGGGATTGGTTTCGGGGCTGTTTTGAGTCATGAAAATGAGTTTGGTTTCGGTTATAAGAATATGAGATGGTTATGAATGTTTATGATTATGAGATGAAGTTGAGAAAGATTAATGGCTGGTTGAGACATGATAAGTGGTGAATTATGATGAAGGTATGTTGCTGTTATAACATGGTTATGATGGGATTAAACTCACTTAGAAATAGGAGCTGTTTTTATCATGTTTGTGAGATAAAATTTGCATGCTGCAATGGGCCTTTTTATTCCCTACCTTGTTGTAAGCTACATGTCATACTTTTCCCGCACTTGCTGAGTACGACATGTACTCACCCTTGCATTATCAAATAAACATCAGCAACAGGAGAAGAGTACTTCGAGGATCATGTGGAGTACTAGGCGTGCGAACTACCGTCAACTTGCCTGTGGTGTTGAAGATGGAGCCGCTGCGATTTAGTTATTTCTGCTGTCATTTAGAGACTTCCGCTGCAAGAATAAGTTAGAGATTTATGAGTGAGACAATTAGTCGATGTAATAAAGTACTTAAACACTATTTATCCATGGTTATATTCTGAATTCAGTTTGTGGATTACATGTATATGTGTGATGAACATCTTGGGCACACATATATATTAGCTGGGTTCCGTGTCTTACGGGACCGGGCATCACAGATTGGTATCAGAGCCACGTTTACCGTAGGACGCAAGCCTAGGTAGAATGGAAACTATAAAGCACATAGGAACACCCTTCTAAACTGCTATTTTCGAAAATTGTTTGCTGCTGCACTTTTCTTGTCAATTCAGCCACCGCAAAGTGCTATTTTCAACCCCTCCTTCTCTCTTCTTTTTGACAGCAACACCTTTGCTTTCTTACTCCATAGCTTCTGAAGTTTTGGAGTTATTTTCTTCTCCTCTAATGTTTCTCGTGTCCTATTTATAGATGCCGGTGATCAGGAGCACGACACGCCTAAGTACTCATTCACCACCACTGTGACGCCCGGTCCCGTAAAACATGGAACCCAGCTAATGCATATGTGTGCCCAGGATGTTCATCACACATACACATGTAATCCACAAACTGAATTCAGAATATAACCATGAATAATAGGGTTTAAGTACTTTATTACATCAATCTCTAACTTATTCTTGCAGCGGAAGTCTCTAACTTATTCTAGCAGCAGAAGTCTCTATACGACAGCGGAAATAACTAAACACAGCAGCGGCTCCATCTTCAACTCCACAGGTAAGTCGACGGTAGTTCGCACGCCTAGTACTCCACATGATCTTCGAAGTACTCTTCTCCTGTTGCTGATGTTTGTATGATAATGCAAGGGTGAGTACATGTCGTACTCAACAAGTGCGGAAAAAGTATGACATGTAGCTTACAACAAGGTAGGAATAAAAAGGCTCATTGCACAAAGCAAAGTTCATTTCACAAACATGATAAAAACAGCAACCAAGTCTAGATGAATTTAATCCCAATGTAACCACGTAAAACATCAACATACCTCCATCATAAATCACCTTTTCTCAAGTCTCAACATTCTTTCATCATAATTCACCCTTTCTCAAGTCTCAACTAGCCATTGATCTTTCTCAAGTTTATCTCATGCTCATAACCATCTCATTCTTATATTCATATGTCCAAAGCCAAACTTAATATCATGACTGAACAGTTCTAAAACCAATCCCAATTACCATACCATAACTATACCGAACATCCATCCCAAACCATCCATCCCAAGTTTCCCATCTAATCATGGAAGTTGGCCAGGCGCTTGTGACTGTAAGCACGGCTATCATGATAGTTTTACACTCTGCATAGGTGACACCACTTTACCCACAAGTTTGTGATTTCGTCACCCGTCGGCGACTGCAGAACCTCCATTATACCAGTACACAACCGTCGGTGTATGGCCAAGAGATCACAAAATAGCCTTTACAAAGGCGCTACTAGAAGTATGGACTCACTAAGGTTTCACCAGCAGGCTCGAATCACCATTCTCCCACCTACGGGCCCCCTCTTGTGCCATGCAGTTCCTAGGGCAGTATTCTCTCGACACCCATTCCCCGCGCCTTCCACGGTCCATAACAATCTAGCAACTTACCTAATTAGTCAGCTAAGCCGCACCCATACTTGGCCTTGTGGTGGCACTGTTTTCCTGGCATGTGCTCGCATGAACCGGTCCTTAGATCTACGGCAAGTAAACCACCATCTCATTCTGCCACATCCATGAACCAAGCTTGCCTAGATCTCCCCCGATTCTATGCTCATTATTATCATCAAGTTCTCATGATCATTATTCATATTAGTGCAGTACTTAGACATGTTCTACTTCGCCTTCCCATAACCCGTAGCTTAAGCGATGCAAAAAGGAAAAATGACCATACCCGACTCATCAACTCTCCCGGCGACAAGGATGGTTAACAAAACTAGTAAACTTTTATAAAAGGGTGTCCCATCAATTTGACTCAAGCACACACGTTTTTGCAAATAAAACAGTTTCAAAACATGGGATCAATATGGTCAAGGGGCACTTGCCTTGCTCTTGTGGCTTTTGTTGCTCAAGCGTCTCGAAGTCTTGGTGCTGTAGTTCTTCGTAGATAGCTCCTTGAGCTTGTCCTACTCACGATCACGCACATACAAGATTCACAGCAATCAATCATCACGTACAAACTCTACTGAAGATGCAATGGTGTAGATCCTATGGTGCTGTTTTATTAAACTAGTTTGTACGTGTTCTTGCATGTTTTAATAGGCTTGCATGGGGTTTTATGATGAACAAGGATGTATAGATCAAGTGTGGACGTGGTGATGATCTTAACTCAAGATCTAGATCAATCCCACCGTTAAAAACCGATCAACACGTGATCTGTCCACACGAAAAAGCTTCTGTTTGAAGGGAGGAGATGTGTAGAAACCGCGATGATGTCGTAAGGTGGTAACAAAGACCTACCTCACTTCTCTCTGTTGGCAGGACCTTCCTCCTAGCAATGGCAGCAGCGACGGCGAGGCGTGACGTCGCTCGTCGGTGGCTCTCCGGCGACTGAACTCCGGCAGGGGGTTCAATTCGGTGAGTTGGGGCTAAGGCTGCAAGTCGTCGACTCGGGAGGTGGAAAAAGGTACGTGGTTGCGGCCAAGTGGTCTTGGGTTCTATTTATAAGGGGTGAAAGAAGAGTCCTACTCCAATTGGATTTCAAATAAGAGTCCTATTCAACTTGTTTTGGATCTTAACAACTTATCTTCAATTGATTTGGTGCGGCAGCAATGTGGAAGAAATTGGTCGGTTTCCTCAGTACCGAGTACTCCCGCGCACAGAAGAAAAATCGCCTAAGGACCTCATCACCTCCGCAGGGTGAGCTCCGGAGGCGCCACGTGTCCAGCGGGGGCCGGGCCTCCCTTTTCCTCAGAGGTGAGCTCTGGTTGCTCCACGTGTCTGGCGGGCGGGACCTCTCCTCTCCTCAGAGGTGAGCTCCGTGTGCGCCACGTGTCTGGCGGGTCGAGCCTCCCTCTCCCTCAGAGGTGAGCTCTGGGAGCGCCACGTGTCAATGCTGGACCTCCCCTCTCCTCCGAGGCGAGCTCCGGGAGTGCCACGTGTTCAGCAGCGTCGGACCTCCCTTCTCCTCGGAGGTGAGCTCCGAGGATGACACGTGTCCAGCTTGACCGGACCTCACTCCCTCCGCAGGGGTGAGCTCCGAGAGCGACACGTGTACTGTGGCTGGGCCTCGCTTCTCCGCAGAGACTAGCTCCGAAGGCGACACATGACCCACGGGGCTGGGCCTCGCTTCTCCGCAGAGGCAAGATCCGAGCCTGCCACGTGGCCAGCAGTGCCGGACCTCATCCCCTCCACAGGGATGAGCTCAGAAGACGCCACGTGGCCAGCGGGCCGCGGGAAGTATCGACAGCGCACCTCGGCGAACTGGATTTGGCTCTTTTTGGCTATCTTTCTGATTCTTTCTCCGTTTCTGCTTCTTTTATAATGTTTCTCTATATGAAATGCATGGATATGAAATTGAGGGTGTTACGACCACGTGGGAGTGTACTTAACCCCATTGAGGTGTCCGATGGACCACCCTATCACACGGCGGGAACAACACCAGTTCATATGATTAAGTTTAGGATCCCCATTGAATAACGTTGTAATAAGAACGCTTAGATCGTAGTAGCTTGAATAAGAGTGGTGTGTTGAACTTTTGTGATGATTGCTTGTGTGCTTGGTGTGAGTTGTGGGACGCCTAGGCGGAAGTCCACATCCACACATAGTAGACAGATGTGAGATGCTTCGGCATGTGTTCACATCCTCATGTAGGCTGAAATTAATAAAAGAATATATTTAGTTAATACACCTTGATGCATATAGTTGGGGGTATCGATCTAAATTTCTCTTTTCTATTCTACCCATCTCTCTCTCACAGATGGTGAGAGAAAATGCCAGCCGTCAAAGTAGGAAAGTTCGTGGCAACCATGAACCACAAGAGGATGGCCACGTTGAAGTTCCTGAAAATCCTAACCCCGGGGCTGATGCAAACAACCTTGAACGGTTGATGGCTATGCATAACCAGCTCATGCAAACTATGATACAAACTTTAGGACAGCTGCAAGCCAACAACAACAACAATCCTAACCCCGTTCCTGCACCACCACCGCCACCACCGCCGGCTCACAACAGATTGGGAGAGTTCATGAGGACTCGACCGCCTACTTTTGTACAAGCTAATGATCCCATGGAGGCTGATGATTGGTTGAAGTCCATGGAAAAGAAGCTTGCTATAGTTCAGTGCAATGATTGGGAGAAAGTTCTCTTCACATCGCACCAACTTATGGGAGCAGCCGCTGACTGGTGGGACGCTCTTTGCAATGCTCATGACAACCAGGAGACATCACTTGGGCTGAGTTCAAGGAGAGTTTCCGCTCTCATTACGTCCCTGCTGGAGTCATGATACTAAAAAGGCAAGAGTTTGAAGGTCTCCACCAAGGAAAGAAGAGCGTGAATGAGTACCTTAACAAGTCCACACAACTGTCAAGGTATGCTCCCGAAGACGTCAACTCGGATCAAAGGAAGCAATACTTGTTCATGAGAGGCTTGAACAATGAGATCCAAGTTCAGCTGCTCAACAACGATTATGCAAGCTTCCAGAAGCTTTTTGACAAAGCTATAGTGGTTGAGAGCAAGATCCGTGAGATCGAGCAAGAGGGCAAGAGGAAGATGCCATACCAGCCACAAGGGAGCAATGTACGTCCAAGTTTCATGCTCCCAGCTGCACCACAGTATGGCTCGTCTGCTTCTACTTTCCGCCCTGCAAATCCACCTCGCCCTAATCAACCACCGCAGCAACGTCCTGTTATGCAAGCACCTCGTATGCCTTTGCCTCCTGCGCCCCGTCCCAACATGGGCGCCTATACTCAAAACCACCCTCGCCCCAACATTCCTGCTGGTTTGGGCAACAAAGCATGCTTTTCATGCGGAAAGGCGGGACACTTTGTGAGTCAATGCCCGAAGAAAGGCCTTGGACAGCCGACCAACGCACCAAAACAGAACCCATGGCCGAACGGAGGAGCTACGCAAGGTAACCATGGGCGGCAGAACTACGATCGTGGCAACGTGAATCATGTCTCCGCTGAGGAAGCGCAACAAGCTGAGGACGTCGTGTTTGGTATGTTCCTTGCCAACTCCAACCCAGCCACTGTTTTATTTGATTCCGAAGCATCGCATTCATTCATATCATCCAAGTATAATCTTCCCATATCACACATGAAACACACTATGTTGGTTAATTCTCCCGGTGGAGAGATGAGGACTAATATAGTATGTCCGAAAGTAAACCTTAAAATAAGGGGGGTAGACTTTCTTGCCAACCTTATTGTCTTGGATTCCCAAGGTATTGATATAATACTTGGAATGGATTGGTTAGCAAGCACAACGGAGTAATTCAATGTGTTGAGAGGAGCTTGCAGTTGACAAATGAGCACGGTACTTGTATTGAGTTCGAGTCAGCCCAACCGGCAAACGAGAAGGCAGCGTTGAACCACATCGAAGAAGCAACATTGGAAAGCACTCCGGTGGTTCAAGAATTCTCGGATGTGTTCCCGGAAGAACTTCCTGGCATGCCACCTGACCGGGACATTGAATTTGCCATTGATTTAGTACCTGGAACTGCACCTATGGTGAAAAGGCCATATAGGATGCCCGTTAATGAACTAGTGGAACTTAAGAAACAAATTCAGGAGCAACTAGAAAAGGGTTTTATACGCCCAAGCTCGTCACCGTGGGGAGCCCCCATGTTCTTCATAGACAAGAAGGATGAGACCCAAAGGATGTGTGTGGATTATAGGTCTCTCAATGAGGTGACGATCAAGAATAAATACCCGCTGTCCCGTATAGAGGACCTGTTCAACCAAATGAAAGGTGCCCAAATTTTCTCCAAGATTGATCTTCGGTCAGGATACTTCCAGCTGAAGATTAAGCCCTCCGACATACCCAAAACTGCATTTCGAACATGGTATGGTTCATATGAATATACCATTATGTCTTTTGGGTTAACGAATGCACCTGCATACTTCATGTACCTCATGAATAAGGTCTTCATGGAGTACTTGGGCGACTTCGTCGTGGTTTTCATCGACGATATCATGGTGTATTCGAAAAGTGAGGAAGAACATGAAGAACACTTGAGATTGACATTGCACAAACTGTGAGAGCATCAATTGTATGCCAAGTTCAACAAGTGTCAATTTTGGCTAAAGGAGATATCGTTCTTAGGACACATTATCTCCGAGGAAGGAGTATCGGTTGATCCCGGAAAAGTGGGAGATGTTCTGAAGTGGAACCAACCACACAATGTGAGAGATATTCAGAGTTTCCTTGGGATGGCTGGATACTACCGCCAGTTCATCAAGGATTTCTCCAAAATAGTGAAGCCTATGACTGAATTGCTAATGAAGGGAAAAGCATTTCAGTGGACACTAGTGTGCCAAGAAAGCTTTGAGGAGCTCAAGAAAAGGCCAACCACATCGCCGGTTTTGGTATTGCCAGACGTGAGCAAGAGCTTCGACATATATTGTGACGCATCAAGACAAGAGCTTGGATGTGTGCTCATGCAAGAAGGACAAGTGGTAGCCTATGCGTCGAGACAACTAAAGAAACACGAGCTGAATTACCCCACACATGACTTGGAACTTGCAGCCGTGGTACATGCCTTGAAGATTTAGAGGCATTGTATCCTTGGCCACCGATGTGAGATCTAGATGGATCACAAAAGCCTCAAGTATATATTCATGCAAACGGATCTGAATTTGAGGCAACGTCGATGGTTGGAACTCATCAAGGATTATGATGTTGGAATCAATTATCACCCTGGAAAGGCCAATGTAGTAGCTGATGTGTTGAGCCAAAAGGGAGCATGTCACCAACTCACAGTTCGGGGGCTACCGCCCGAGCTGCGCAAGGAGTTCGAACGGTTACATCTCGGGTTCTTGAACGAGATGGAAGTGATAGAAGTCAACTCTTCACTGAAACAAGAGATACGAGATGGCCAAGCAACGGATGAGGAAATCAAGGAAAGAATCCGACAAGGCATAGAAAAGGATTTCAAGGAAGACGAGAAGGGTACGCTTTCGTTAGGGAAAAGGATTTGTGTGCCTAACGTGAAGCACATCCGCGACATTATGTTAAAGGAGGCACATGACTCACCTTATTCCCTGCATCCCGGCTGTACAAAGATGTACAAGGACCTGAAAACTTGTTATTGGTGGGAGGGTATGAAAAGGGACATAGCTGAATATGTTGCCTTATGCGACACGTGCCAACGGGTGAAGGCTGAACATAAAAGACCCGCTGGACTGTTGCAGCCATTGAAAGTACCCGAGTGGAAGTGGGAAGACATCAGCATGGATTTCATTGTCGGATTGCCACGTACTCGGTCAGGTTACGACTCCATTTGTGTTATTGTGGACCGATTGACGAAAACAGCCCATTTCCTTCCTGTTAGAACCACGTGTATATGGCCCAGCTGTATATGGAGCAAATCGTGTGTCGCCATGGAGTTCTGAAGAGGATAGTTTCAAATCAGGGTACCCAATTTACCTCTAGGTTCTGGAAGAAGCTGCATGAAGCCATGGGTACACGGCTAAATTTCAGCTCTGCTTATCACCTGCAAACTGACAGGAAAACTAAGAGGACAAATTAAATTTTGGAAGATATGTTGAGAGCTTGCGCCTTGAAACATGGGCGTAGTTGGGATAGGAGCTTGCCGTATGCTGAATTCTCATACAACAACAGCTACCAAGCCAGCTTGAAGATGCCACCTTTCGAAGCATTATATGGTAGACGGTGTAGAACGCCGCTGTTTTGGAATTAAACCGGAGAGAGCCAAATGTTTGGACCTGAAGTGCTGCAAGACACCGAAAAGCAAGTCCAAATGATACTAGAAAATTTGAAGGCTGCTCAGTCACGACAAAAAGGTTATGAGGACAATAGGCGAAGAAATTTGACCTTCGAAGTAGGAGACTTCGTGTACCTTAAGGTATCGCCTATGCGAGGCCAATGACGGTTCAACGTCAAGGGCAAATTAGCACCTCGCTACATCGGGTCATTTAAGATTTTGGGCAAGCGAGAAGTAGCCTATCAACTAGAGCTTCCAATGCACCTCTCCGACGTACACGACGTGTTTCACGTATCCCAGCTCAAGAAGTGCTTAAGAGTACCGGAAGAACAAGTACTGATGGATGAGCTTGAGCTTCAAGAGGATCTGACTTATGTGGAGCACCCCGTCCAAATTTTGGACGTTAAGGAAAGGGTCACGAGGAACAAAGTGATCCGTTGGTGCAAGGTACAGTGGAGCCATCACACGGAAGTCAAAACTACATGGGAGCTTGAGGAAGACCTCAAGGCAGAATTCCCTCATCTATTCTCTACTCTATCGAGTCTCGACGGCGAGATTCAGTTTAAGGGGGTAGGTTTGTAACACCCTCAAAATCCATTCCTACATGCATACATTTTTTCATATAGAGAAGCATTATAAAATAAGTAGAAATGGAGAAAGAATCATAAAAATGGTGGGGAATGGGTAAAAAGATAGCTGAAATAAGCCAATTCCAAACTGTCGAAGTGCGCTGCCGACACTCCCCCGGGGCATGGGACACGTGGCGGCTTCGGAGCTCACCCCTGCGGAAGGGATGAGGTCCGGCCCCCGCCAGACACGTGTCGACTTCGGAGCTCACCCCTGCGGAAAGGGTGAGGTCCCGCCCTGCTGGACATGGGTCGCAACCGAAGCTCGCCTATGAGGAGAGGAGAGGCCCTGGCCCGTTGGACACGTGTCACCACAGGAGCTCGCCTCTGAGGAGAGGAGAGTCCCAGGCCCGCTGGACACGTGTCGCCACTGGAGCTCGCCTCTGAGGAGAAGGGAGGCCCAGCCCCGCTGGACATGTGTCGCCACCGGAGCTCGCCTCTGAGGAGAAGGGAGGTCCGGCTCCGCTGGACACGTGGCGTCCCCGGAGCTCGCCTCTGCAAAGAGAAGCAAGGCCCGGCCCCGCTGGACACGTGGTGCCTTCGGAGCTCATCCTGGCAGTGGCCACGTGGCAGGTCCGAAGCTCGCCTCTGGGGAGAAGCAAGGACCGGCCCCCACTGGACACATGGCACCTCCGGAGCTCACCACTGCGGAGATGCAAGGTCCTTAAGCAATTTTTCCTCCTGTGCACGGGAGTGCCCGGTACTGAGAGTACTGACACAATTTCCCCCATGATTGCTGCCGCACCTAACTGAAAAGATAAGTTGTTAAGATTCAAAATTGAGTTCGACTCTTATTTGAGCTCCAATTGGAGTAGGACTTCTCTTTTTCCCCTTATAAATAGAACCCAAAGTCCCCGGCCACAACTACATCCTTTTCTTTTCCCCCAAAGTCAACGACTTGGAGGTCCTAGCCCCCAACTCGCCGAGTTGGACCACCACACCTCGCCGGAGTTCAGTCACCGGTGAGCCGCCGCCGAGCCCCGTCGCGCCTCGCCATCACCGGAAAAGAGCTGACGAGCATAAGTGAAGTAAGGTAGGTCTTCGTTACCCATCTTACTATGTCGTTGTTGTTCTATGCATCCATTTCTTCGAGCAGAAACTCTTTTCGTGTGGACAGATCACGTTTCGATCAGTTTTTGACGGTGGGATTGATCTAGATCTGGAGTCAAGATCATCACCACGTCCACACTTGATCCCTACACCCTTGTTCATCATAAAACCGGTCGGCATCGACGACGGCGATCGGTGGTGCGGCGCCGACGATGACCAACGTGTCCCATGCTTCTCTCGATGCCCGAAGAGGCCGTAAAGCACCACTGGAGCTCGAGGAAGGTGATGGTGCACTCAAACCGTGCGGAAAATGACCGGAGTTATGAGCTCAACGGCGACCCGAGCCATTTCGACCGTGGTGGTGAATTTGAGTTGCTCAGCCTGTCAGATGGATGTATCTTCGTGGTTTTTGGTCAGGGAGGTCGTGAAGGACTCTAGTTGCTATAGCTCGACTAGATTTGGGCATGATATGATGTGGACATCACAACAGTGGATATTCACATTGATATACAAGGACCAATCACAAGAGGACGAGCACGGTTACTAAATCAGCAGGTGAACTCGTTCCTAACTTCCTACCCATGTGATTTTGAGAATGGATTGCTATTGAATGATTTAATTGTCATTAGGAACCATGGACATGATCAACAAGTAAAGGGAGGAGGATTTGGGGACGTGGAGAATCATATGGGACGTCCACAAGTTGATGGAAACAGTCACCAACTTGGACTCGAGTTCAACTCGGAGTCCATGAGCAGTACATCTTAAAACGGACGCCCAGGATGCATACGGGCTCCGTTTTTGACGTTCTACATATGCATGGAAAGATGAGAAGATAAACATTCCAATGGTTCTGGTCCCACATTAAAATTAGCCGGTAGTCGTTGGGAGTTGTCGAAACAATTTTACTTCGGAGTTCTGTCCGGTGTTGCACCACCGTATTGGGATTTTGGGCCTTGTGAGTCCATTAGGGGCGCGTCTAAAGGTCTTATGGTCGAACCCTAGCCTTTAAATACCGCAGCCGCTGGCCATATTTGGTGGGTTTTGCTTAGATAAACAGCTGCCGTTCTACGGTTTGTGTGAAACCCCAATTTCGTGATTTTTAGATCACATCTTCTACGTTCTTGCTCGTGTTCTCGGTTGCACCTGTAGGGATTAGCCTTCTTGGCGAGGTCAAGTGTGTGCTGCACGGTTGATAACCAACGGAGCAGTGGTGTAGTGATTGCAGGGGTGTTCGAACTGCTCGAGTGCCGCGGATCATCAACGTCGAGTTCTCCACGTCAATCGACCTATGTTTCGGAAGATCGGGCCTAAATCACTCATCATTTGGTATCAGATTTCAGGTTGCCCGTGAGGTACTTTGATTTCCCACTAGATTAGTTTTTGTTTTTCATACCTAGAGTCCACAGAAAAAGCCACAAAAAAACATATCGTGTTACCGATTCCTAGACTATAGTGCCTGCAAGTTTTCGTTTTTCAGTTTGCATTGTTGAGTTTGCATTCGTGTGGTCGAGTCTTGTTGCTGGTTTAGCTTTGTGTTTTTGGGTCGTAGTTATCGTTTTTGTTCCTTGTTTTTTCTTGCTGCTCACCTATTCCACAATCCCTAAACAACAAACCGAGCCACCAAGATCATCGGTTTGCCCTAGCTAGCCGCCTTGCATGAACTCCCGCATCGCCAGCCCTAGAACAGGTGACAAACCATTGTGCCAGTCCTCCTTGATACATCACACAACATCCCATCAGCCGTCTTTGCTAAATTCCGATTGTTTTTCACATCCTATTGCGAGATCTTTTTCAAAACCGTGTTTGAATCAACATAAAAAACAGCAACTCGGGTAGCCTACCTTAAAACGGCCATAGCTTTTGCATACGAACTCGAAATCGGGCGATTTTTTTCAAATTGATCTACTCGAAATTTCACAACCGATTCTCCATGGATTCACCATGTTCGGCGAAATTTGTTTGGTTAAATTCCCCTCGGAAGATAGACTATCCGGCCTCGAAGTTTTAGCACAAAATTTAAAGAATCTTCCTGATTTTCTATAGGCCACATCTTACATCCAATTGAGCTGCAAAGTTGTGCGCTTCCTGTTTTTTTGCTCTCAAGTAAACAAAAAATATCAGAAAAATATTTAAAAAAAAAGAAAAAATAGTGAAGAGAGCACAGATATTAAAGCATTGACAGCACACACTTGAAACAGTTGGCCTATACACTTGTGCTGTACTTATGGCTTATATCTTCCTGATCTTCTATTCACCTCTCTACCGCCTTGTGTTGTGCTAGGCCTAGAACACTTGTTAACCAGCAACAGTTCCTACATTAAATACTTATTCAACTTTGTTTTGTTGTTAACGATTTTCTTTGCTTATTAGCCACTATATTGTGCCATCCAAGCTCCACTTTTCCTCTTGAACAGAACAGGTACCTTTGGAATCACTCCACGCTTCATTGGTTCTCACCATCCACCGTTTACCACCTGCTGTGTCGGTAAGAACACTTGTAAGAACGTGGTAAGACGCTTGAGAGAGAGAGATTGTTTCCTTCCTTTCACTTTTCACATTGCCACTATCCTTCGTAGTTGATAGGGATAACATCTTTTTGTTGTCTTTTGTTTACTACTAACAATGGCAGAAGATAAAAGGGATGATGAATGTGTTCAACATGCTGAGTTGCGTGACATGATGAGGGAAATGACAGATATGTTCACCAAAACCCAAGCATCGACAGAGGCGTCATTGACGACCTTGAATCGCCAACTTGCTGATCTTGTTGTTCGGATGGATACTCTTGAGGCGCGGCCGCCTCTCGCTGAAGATCGTGAAGACGATGCTTATAATGTGGAAGATCATAACAATTAACCACGACTTCCATGTTATCTACGAGGTATGGGAGGTAATAATCATTATAATTACAATAATCGTCATAACAATTTTAATCGCCCTCTTGATGATCCTTTTGCTAAAGTCAAATTTACTATACCCTTTTTTTCTGGTGCTTATGATGCTGAGGCATATCTTGACTGGGAGATGACAGTAGAGCAGAAATTTAATGCCCACCTTGTTCCTGAACAACATAGAGTTCGTCAAGCTACTAGTGAGTTTAAGGATTTTGCTATCATATGGTGGAATGAACTTGTTAAAACTAGAACTGACCCTGCAACATGGGATAGATTAAAGGAAGCTATGCATATTCGTTTTGTACCTCATTTTCAGCGGGACCTTCGCAAAAAATTGCAGCGCTTAGACCAAGGTAACATGTCCGTAGTGAAGTATATCAAGAGTTACAAAAGGGTATGTTGTGCTGTGGAGTAGTAGAGGACATGGATGATAAAATAGCTCATTTTTATGGGGGGTTGAGGTGTGAAATTCAGGACATTGTTGATTATAAGGAATATGATACTGTTAACAGATTATTTCAGCTGGCTATGTTGGCCGAAAAAGAATTACAGGGCCGCAAACAGCAGCATCACGAACGCATGAGGAGCACATTTACACCGCGTTCGACATCTACACCATCCAAAACAGCACCATCTTCGAGTTTTCCTACTGCTACTACACCATCCAATGGTGGCCAATGAACTTCATCTACTGCTCTATTTCCTCTCGCGCCGGAGGGCAGCAAGATGACACCATTCAAGCCTACGTCTTCCACTCCTTCCACAAGTCGAACTTCCAACATTAAGTGTCACCGCTGCCAGGGAGTTGATCATGTGATGAAAGATTGCCCTAGCAAACGAGCATACATAGCACGAGATGATGGCAGGTATGATAGTACTTCGGATGTTGAATATGAATATTTTCTTGCTACTAACGTTGCAGGACCAAAAGATGACCACTATAGCACAGATGAAGAGGTACTTGGTACTGCAGCAACGGAAAATTTTAGAAGCATAATTGTGCAGCGTGCTTTGAGCTCCAAAGTTCAGACGGATGACAAGCTACAACAACACAATCTTTTTCACATGTTTCTCATCGTCAAGGACTGCTGCATGCACACTATAATTGATGGAGGCAGCTGCAACAACTTGGTGAACACGGATGTGGTCAAGAAACTTGGGTTGACAACAAGAGCACACCCTCATCCATACCACATTCAGTGGTTCAACAACAGCAGTAAGGTTAGGGTAACACAAACAGCGAGGGTACATTTTTCGATTGGTTCTTACCATGATTTTGCTGATTTTGATGTCGTACCTATGGATGCTTGTTCTCTTTTGTTGGGACGTCCTTGGGAATTTGATACGGATGCTATTCATCATGGTAGAACTAATAAATATACTCTGATGCATAAAGGAAACAAAATCACTTTGCTTCCTATGACTCCTGCTGAAATTGTACATTTTGAGAAAAGTAAAACACGTGATGATAAGGCAACAAAATCACTAGACTCTGAAAAACAGAAAGTAATTAAGTTAAAATCACCTTCTTTGCTCACAACTAAATCTGAACTTGCTGATTTATTTAATACCAAGGGGATGTAATACGCTTTAGTATGCAAAGAAGCCATGTTTTCAATTCATGAAGTGTCCATTGCATTGCCCCCTGCTGTTGCTAACCTTTTGCAAGATTTTGCGGATTTGTTCCTCCCCGAGATACCCCCTGGATTACCACCTATGAGGGGCATTGAACATAAGATCGACTTGATTCCAGGAGCAAGTTTGCCAAATCGTGTGGCGTACAGGGCGAATCCGGAAGAGACAAGGGAAATTCAGCGACAAGTTCAAGATCTTTTGAACCGTGGGTATATTCATGAAAGCCTTAGTCCTTGTTCTGTTCCTGTTCTTTTGGTTCCTAAGAAAGATGGTAGCTAGCGCATGTGTGTTGATTGTAGAGCGATTAATAACATCACCATTCGATATCGTTATCCTATTCCTCGATTAGATGACATGCTTGATGAATTGAGTGGTGCTATTATTTTCACAAAAATTGACTTGCGTAGTGGTTACCACCAAATTAGAATGGCACTAGGAGATGAATGGAAAACTTCATTTAAAACCAAGTTTGGACTTTATGAGTGGTTAGTAATGCCTTTTGGTTTAACTAATGCACCTAGCACTTTTATGTGATTAATGAACGAGGTTTTACGTGCTTTTATTAAAAAATTTGTGTTGGTTTACTTCGATGATATCCTCATTTAATTACAGCAAGTCATATGATGAACATCTTAATCATTTACATGCTGTTTTCAGTGTCTTGAGAGATGCACGTTTTTTTGGTAACCTTGAAAAGTGAGTCTTTTGCACCAATCGAGTTTTGTTTCTTGGATATGTCGTTTCATCGCAGGAAATTGAGATGGATGAGGCAAAAATTGTGGCGATCACTAGCTGGCCAACTCCATCGACCATCACGCAGGTGCGTAGTTTTCTTGGTCTTGCAGGTTTTTATCGATGCTTTGTGCGGGATTTCAGCACCATTGCAACACCTCTCCATGAACTGACAAAGAAGGGAGTGCAGTTTCGATGGGGCGAACAGAAGCAACAAGCTTTTGATGTTCTCAAATCAAAGCTTACACAAGCACCATTGCTACAACTTCCTGATTTTGACAAGACATTTGAGCTAGAATGTGATGCAAGCGGCATCGGTATTGGAGGTGTTATCATACAAGGAGGTAAACCCGTTGCATTTTTTAGTGAAAAATTGCATGGTCCTTCTCTGAATTATTCTACTTATGATAAGGAATTATATGCCTTAGTGCGAGTTCTACAAACTTGGCAACATTACCTTTGGTCTATGGAGTTCATCATACATTCTGATCATGAATCTTGAAGTATCTTAAGTGCCAAGACAATCTGAATAAACGACATGCTAAATGGATTGAGTTCATAGAATCATTTCCATACATCATTAAGCATAAGAAAGGGAAGGAGAATGTTATTGCAGATGCATTATCTAGACGTTACACCATGCTGTCCCAACTTGATCATAAAATATTTGGTTTAGAGACAATAAAAGGATTATATCCTACTGATTTGGACTTCAAAGATGCCTTTGAAAATTGTAGAGAAGGAATAACATGGAATAAATATGTACTACGGGAGGGCCTCCTCTATCGTGCTAACAAGCTATGTGTTCCTGCTAGTTCCGTTCGCCTATTACTTATGCAGGAAGCACATGGAGGAGGTTTGATGAGACATTTTGGAGTGAAGAAAACGCAGGACGTGCTGGCCACACACCTCTTTTGGTCAAAGATGAGACGTGATGTCAAGCGCTACGTGTCACGATGCACTACTTGCAATAAAGCTAAGTTTCGACTTAACCCACATGGTCTTTATATGCCTCTTCCTGTTCCTAGTTTACCTTGGCAGGATATTTCCATGGATTTTGTTTTGGGATTGCCTAGGACTAAGAGGGGGAGGGATAGTATTTTTTGTGGTTGTTGATCGTTTCTCCAAAATGGCACATTTTATACCTTGTCATAAGAATGATAATGCCTCACACATTGCTGATTTGTTTATGACGGAAATTATTCGTTTACATGGTGTACCAAATACCATTGTTTCTGATCGTGATGCAAAATTTTTATGTCATTTTTGGAGAACTTTGTGGTATAAATTGGGAACCAAGCTGCTGTTTTCAATCACATGTCACCCACAAACCGATGGACAAACTGAGGTAGTAAATCGTACTCTATCCACTATGTTGCGGGCTGTTTTAAAAACAAATTTAAAGGGTTGGGAGGATTGTTTACCACATATAGAATTTGCTTACAACAGGTCAGTTCACTCTACTACAAAGGTAAGCCCATTCCAGGTAGTGTATGGTTTCAATCCCCGTGCTCCTATTGATTTATTACCTTTGCCTCCTTCTGAAAGTATAAATTTAGATGCTACACAACGATCTGAATTCATTCTTAAGATGCATGAAACTACAAAGAAAAATATTGAAAGGATGAATGAGAAGTATAGAATTTCTGGTAGTAAAGGTAGAAAAGAAGTAAAACTTGAACCAGGGGACTTGGTATGGCTACATTTGAGAAAAGAACGATTCCCTCACTTGAGAAAATCTAAACTTATGCCACGAGCTGCTGGTCCTTTTAAGATTGTTGAAAAGATCAATGACAATGCATATAAGCTTGAGTTGCCTCCCGATTTTGGGGTTAGTCCCACATTTAACATTTCAGATTTACGACCATACTTGGGTGAAGAAGATGATCTTGAGTCGAGGACGACACCGATTCAAGAGGGGGAGGATGATGAGGACATCACAACAGTGGATACTCACATTGATATACAAGGACCAATCACAAGACGACGAGCACGGTTACTAAATCAGCAGGTGAAGTCGTTCCTAACTTCCTACCCATGTGATTTTGAGAATGGATTGCTATTGAATGATTTAATTTTTATTAGGAACCATGGACATGATCAACAAGTAAAGGGAGGCAGATTTGGGGACGTGGAGAATCATATGGGACGTCCACAAGTTGATGGAAACAATCACCAACTCAGACTCGAGTTCAACTCGGAGTCCAGGAGAAGTACATCTTAAAACGGACGCCCAGGATGCATACAGACTCCGTTTTTGACATTCTACATATGCATGGAAAGATGAGAAGATAAACTTTCCAATGGTTCTGGTACCATATTAAAATTCGCAGGTAGTCGTTGGGAGTTGTCGAAACAAGTTGATTTCGGAGTTCTGTCCGGTGTTGCACCACCGTATTGGGCTTTTGGGCCTTGTATCCCGTATGAGTCCATTAGGGACGCGTCTTAAGGTCTTATGGTCGAACCCTATCCTTTAAATACTGTAGCCGCCGGACATAGTTGGTGGGTTTTGCTTAGATAAACAGCCGCCGTTCTACGGTGTGTGTGAAATCCCAACTTCGTGATTTTCAGATCACATCTTCTACGTTCTTGCTCGTGTTCTCGGTTGCACCTGCAGGGATTAGCCTTCTTGGCGAGGTCAAGCGTGTGCTGCACAGTTGATAACCAACGGAGCAGTGGTGTAGTGATTGCAGGGGTGTTTGAACTGCTCGAGTGCCGCGGATCATCAACGTCGAGTTCTCCACCTCAATCGACCTACCTTTCGGAAGATCGGGTCTAAACCACTCATCATGATCAACCATGCGAGAGGAATTTTGAGTTCTTGTGTGCTTCGGTCATATACGACCCTTCTCAGAAAACCTAAATTCTGGCTAGCCGGTGCGAAGAAGGAGCTAGGGAGCTCAGGGAAAGCTACTAGACCTTGATGCTAACCTCAGAGAGCAGTTGGCGGTGCCGGAGAAGCTTGGAGCTGCCCGGGCGACGGTGTCAAGTCAGAGGCGCTTCGAGGTGAACTGGGCAGTGGAAAATCGGCTCGGGAAAGCTCGAGGGGAGCTGGTCACGAGCAGCTGAGGGCTGGAGCATGTCGAGTGAAGGTCGGCAGTGCTGTTTATGGCCTCAGCTCGAGGTGGAAGGGACGGGTTTGGCCGGTCGACGGCGAGGTGGTGAGTTTGGGTGTGCGGCGGCTCTCTTCGAGTTTTCAGCATGAGGAGGCGTCAGGACAGTAGCGAAATTGCTTTGGGATGGCCGGGACTCGAAGATAATGCGCTGGGAACGTCGGCCGCCGGTTACCACGCTGGAATCAGCTGCTGGCGCGGCGGCATCGCCGTGGCGCCCTCGGCAATGCGCGCGAGAACCTGAGCACCACGTGTTTCAGTCGGTTTGCTCACTTGTGAGGCTGACAGTGGGTCCCACCTCCTTGTTTTAACCTCTAAAATTCAATTTTCCTACTGCTCTAAAGAGTAGGAACCCTAATACCCTTTGCAATTTGAATAATACACCAAATGCCATTTGAAATTGGTAGAACTCAAATTGTGAAGTGTTTGAACTATATTCACAGCACATATACAGTTTGAAATTCAAATTGGATTTGAATTTGCTTAAATTAGATTATGTCAAGATCAACTCCAAATGGAGTGAAAATTGGTGTGTGAGCTCACAAAAATGTGCTGAGTGTGAATATGAATCCCACTTTTGAATTCATGGGATGAAAGGAGTTTGAATTTGAATTTAAGTTCAAACTAGCCTCTTTCTAATTATACCCAAAAATACCTCAAAAGGTTTTGTATTTGGGTGAAATTTGGCATGAGCATTCCTAGCAAAGTTTAGGAGTTTTTCATATGCTCAGCCCCTATATGATGCATGTGGGAAATGTCACTTTTGCATTTTGTGAGTTTATCATCTAATGACCATGTTGATGGTGTTTACTTGCTATTCAAATGTGTTCATAATCTTTCCTCAAATGAGGTGTGTGTGGTGTGGTGAACACTTTGAATGTATGCAAAAACATGGGCCCTTACAGGGGAGGGTAAACTGCACACACTATCTTTTCGACCCTTTCTAACCGACACTACCAAAACTTCCAGTGAAGCGGGAGCACGAGAAGGTTGGTATGGGAGAGGAAGGTACAATCAAAAAGGTCTGCACCCCAAGCGGTAATGGCACCAGGTCCCATGAACGCACGTGTCCCGCAGCAACGCCTCTCATCTGCAGAGTGGTCACGCGCCTCCCGAGACATCGGGACGCGACACTCGTCATAATTACGGTCAGAAAAATCTGCCCCTTCAATGTCCGTGACAACTCGAAGAGCGGCGCGTGACCTTCTTCTCTTCCTAATACCGCCTCTCCTCCGCTGCGCCCCCTCGCCTATCCTTGACGCGACGTCAACAGGCCACACGAATCGAAGGCCCAGGTAAGTAGGTAAGTTTTTAGGGCTCACTTCCGATGCTCGATCAAGGTATACCTAACATTTTAGGTCGAAGGGACCGCCTGGAATGAACCAGAGCGAGGGACAGGCGATGCGAGATGGCCATCAATGGCGCACTCGAGGGCTTGGGCGCCCTCGACATCTCTAAGTCTGATATCCAAGTCTTATCTTAGCGACTCCACGGTACCTCACTGAGGGGCCGACATCTGTAAAAGCCCAAGAATTTACTTGCTAAAATGTTCATCACATCACCACACCACAGCTCATTTGGTGGATAGCCCATGAACATTTGTGAAGAGCATGTAAACACCATCAAGAGGGTGATTAGAGGAAAAACCCATAACTCCAAAAAGTAGGAACTCATACACATAAACATGAGAGGCTGAGCTCACCCTTAGATCCTAAATCTTCTTAGGAGTGCTCATGCTAACTTTCATGCAAATCCAAATCATTTTGAGTCACATTTGGAAACATTTGTAAAAAGGGCTATTTGAGTGCAAATTCAAATTTCAGACATTTTCATCACTTGGATTCAAAAGTTGATTTCATATTCAAACACAGCACATTTTTCTGAGTTAGTCCACCAATTTCATTCCCATTGGAGTTCATCTTGTCGGGAACTTGTAACACCCCAAAACCTGCTAAAGAGGGGAATTTAAAAATTTTTGGACGTAATGCATGTGATAAAGCAATTCAAATCCAAACTGGAATTCAAATTCAAATATAAACAGGAAAAGAAAAGGAAAAGGAAAAAGAAAAAATGGCCAGTGGGCCGAAACCCGCTCAGCCGGCCCAAGACCGCGCGCCAGCCAGCCCAAACCCGCGCCCCCCTCTCTCACTCTCTCTGACGCGCGGGGCCCACCCATCATCTTCTTCCCCCGCGCGGCCCAACCGACCCCGGCCCTCTCTCGAGCCCGATCAAAATCAACCCCCGGAACCTGCGCTCCCAGCCCCTATTCTCGGTCCCGGGCATCCCAGCGTGATCTCAACAGACCCGCCGCCCTCCCTCGCCCATTTATACGCCGACGATCGCCTTTGTTTCCTCCCCGATCGACTCGCTTCAGTACCGGTGAGACCGAGACCCTCTTTGCCGTTTTCTCCCAACCTTCGCCCGATTTCTCTGATCTAACGGCTTGTCACGTTCCACCGCCGTCGGGGAGCCCTGCAGGTGAAGGAAACGGCGTGTCTTGCGCCCCAACAGTAGCTCCGACGAGCACCGAGTGCCATCGCCGGACTTCGACGCCGCCGACCGACTTCCAGGGCCTCCGAGTGCAGGAAAACCCCTAGGTGAGCATCCCCTACCCCTCTGCAGCCGATCCGTGCAAAAAGATGCGAGTTCTAGCGTGTAGCGGCAAAAACCGAGGCTGCGCCGGTGAGATCTCCGCCCCCTACCGCCGCGCGCCGCCACGCGTGCGGGCTGGCTCCGGCCAGGGCGACGTGGCCCCTTGAGGGCCGTCTATTTTAAATCGCACGGTAGAAATTAAATCGACGCGTACCGCTTCGGCAATCTAATATGAGCCGTCTGTTTTAAATCCAACGGCCCACGTCAGCCCCGCATTATAAATGCCCGGATTCTTACGCGCTACCCCCTGGGGATCTCGGAAAACACGAGCTAGCCCCGGAAACTTCTGATCTAGCCCCTGGACCTTCAGAAATTCCTGTAAATTCATTTAAAAATCAGTTTTAGCCCCTGGACTTAACAAAAATTAGGAAAAACCTCTCTGTTATGTGTAATTAGGCCCCTGAAAATTTAGGAAATAGTAAATTAAACCCTGCAGTAGGGTGGATTTTCCTTTTAGACCCTATAGGATATTAAATTTAGAAATTTGAACATGTGACTTGGATTTAAATTTAAATGGTGATGCAAACACATGTGCAAATATAAATTTAAACTCTCCTAGCACTTGGAAAACTTTAGAAGGAGTTAAAAATAGATTTTAGGCTGAAATGAAATCTGCCTAAGTGTTGCTCATTTTTATTATCTCTAGAGACACATTTTAGGCTAGGAAATAATTCTAAAAACTAGTAAAATAAATTTAAATTGTTTCACATCAGAGAGGAAGTTCAAAAATATTTTATTGAACATTTTAGATCAGAACCTATTCTGTTTAGATGATATGCCTTACTATTTTAATATTAAAATTCACTTTTAGGCATAGAAAATAAATCTGAAAATATAGGAAAATAAGTATGCATAATTAGGAAATGATAAATGAGGTCTCCAAATCCAAAAACTTCAATTTAGGATTTTGAAGAAGATCTGAAAACCGGTTTGGAGTAGGAGATTATCTTTCATGCAAACTTTGTGGCTAAGAAGTGTATTAATTAAATATAAAGAATTTGTTCAAATTGGAAATTCATATATAGTGTGCAACTAGAAATATGAATACAAAAGTTAGAAATAATATATATATGTTTAAAAGTGCATGTAGGCCTAAAATCAACACATCTAGGGTAACCACAACACTTAGAAATGTGAATGACTTTCATATGTATGTATGTGTGGTTTGCATGAAGTGAAAAGTGTGGACTATGGCTTATGGATTGCTGTTTTCTTTTGCTATGTGTATTGGCATGAGTAGAACCTGCCCCAGAGCAAGTTCTCCGCTTCCAGGACCAAGACTTTCCATTCCCAGAGCAGCAGGAAGAAGGCAAGTGTCCTTGACCACTTTGATCCTATACTAGGATGTGTAGTTAGAATTTAATCGCATTGTCAATTTGAAATATGATACCCAAGTTAGGAAGTTTCCCTAGATTTTTCATTATCTTATTTCCTTGTAGCCTGGGTTGGGATTTATTTGTTATGTCATTTACTTATATGCTTATGCTTAGCCATGCTTAGAATGGGATAATTGGGATATGAGATCATCAACTTATTTACCATACTCTTGAATGAGATATTATGAGTTATGTAGAGGTAGGGATCGAGGCAAGTTGGATGATTTGGTTGGTGCTGTGTGCACGAGACTCGGGTTTGTGTTTAGTACTTGCCTGGATCCTAAGGACCGGTTCATGGAGCATGTAACCTGGCTTTACCGTGCCAACCACATGCTGAGATGGGGCAGCTTGGCCAATTAATTAGGTGTATCTCCGGCGTAGTATGGGTGCTTTGGATGGTGCGGGGAATAGGTGTCAGCTGAACTACCATATGAACCGCAAGGCTCAAGAGGGGGCCACTGCAGCGGGGTTGGAGCCTCTTGTATGCTGTTAGGGGTGAAACCTCAGTGGGCCCACGCTCGTCGGGAATCCCTTTGTAAAGGCCTCGTAGTGATCTCCTGGCTACACACCTGGGAAGTGTGAATGTGGTTCGCGGCCACTGGCATAATGGAGGTTCTTTTAGTCCACCCGGCAACGGGGGATGAAATCACTACATGTGGGTACAGTGGTGCAAACTCTGCAGAGTCACAACTGTCATGACAGCCGTGCTCACGGTCAAGAGCGGCTTGGACTTATTCATGATTAGAGGATGATAGATTGAGAAGTTGAGGATGTTGAGCAGGAAGCTCAACATTTGAAATGAGACTATGTTTACTTGATATTGATGATGGGTTGGGGGATTGTGACCATTTCACCGGTGTAGTAATGTAGGTGCTTAATAAGCTAAGGTGATAGGTATTAATTGCGTAGTGCTTAAATCATTAGTTCATCCTCTCCTTTCTTTAGCCATGCATGACATAACTTTTCCACACTTGCTGAGTACCAACGGTACTCAAACTTGCATTTCTGTTGGTTTAAATTGCTGCTCAGGTCAAGGGGATGATGTGGTGTTCAATGACCAAGACTTCGGACCTGAAGAAGGATTCTAGGTTCATGGAGTCCCCCGGGCAACGCCTGTGACGGAGCCCACAAGATTTACATTCTGCTGCTGTTTTATTTACATGTTATGAACTTATTATCGTCCATCGAGACGTATGCTATGTAAGACTTATTTATATTCAAACACCTGGCTTGTAATATGATGATGCTTCACTATTTGTCGTCACATGTATGAGAAAATGATCCTGGCATACATGTGATATTTACTCGATTGTTCTTCGGAGAAACTGGGTGTGACAGAAGTGGTATCAGAGCCAAGGTTGCCCGTAGGAACGTGGACCTAGGTAGAAATGGACGTATTTAAGGACCCTATTTTCTTAAAAACTATTTTACAAAGGTGTGGGTTGAAAGTGTTATTTAATAGGGTCACTTTATTTGTTCACCTTGTCCCAACTTTTATTCAAAATACAATTTTTATTTAACTCTTATCTAACTTAATTTTAAATGCTTTATGTTTTAGATGGTTCGCATGATCCGCACCGCCCGCAAGTCCACCGGAGGGAGAGTTCCTGTAGTTACCCTTGCCTTGAGAGAGGAGAACCGTCCGGTGACGTACCACTCCTACGGGTTGGCAGTAGGAGGCTTGTTGCGTAGTCTTCGACGTATGCACCACGGGACATCGAAACTGATGAGCAAAAACAGGACTGTTTTGTGGAAGGACTTACGATGGAAATGCAATGTGCAATGTCCTCCAACGAGTATGAAAGCTTCCAAAAGATGGTAGACAGAGCATTTGTCGTGGAGAGGAAGCTGAAGGATCTCGAGAATGAAAACAAGAGGAAGGCGGGATGGTCACACTAAGCCTCAAGTAGCAACACACGTCCACGTCTGATGCAGCAACCCGCAGGGCAGACGAGCCATGCTGTGGTACCCTACTCAGCACCGAGAGGGTACAACCCGAACTTCAGGCCTCCATCAGCACCAGCACAGCCGCAGCGTCAGTTTGTGCAGCAGCCTCGCCCCACATATCAACCTCGACCAGCAGGACAAGTGACACCGAACCAACCCCAAGACAAGAAAGGCCAGGCACCTAAAGTTGGGGCGCAATGCTTCAACTGTGGTGAAGTGGGGCACTACGCCCATAAGTGCCCAAATAAGAAGCCCATGTAGCCACAACAGCAGAATGTGATGCGAGGACGGGTGAACCACGTGACCATGGAGGAAGCGCAAGAGGCACCTGACGTGGTAATTGGTAAGTTTCCTGCCAATTTACACATTGCAACCCTATTGTTCGATTCTGGTGCTACCCACTCGTTCATTGCTCAAGGGTTTGTTAAGAAGCACGGTCTAGCAACAACACAAATGAACCATATATTAGCTGTGAACTCTCCAAGGGAAGGAATAAGTACAAGACAAGTGTGTCCCAAGGTGAATCTAGACATTAATGGGGTAGTATTTACTGCAAACCTCATAGTGATAGACTCACAAGGGATAGATATTATTTTTGGTATGCATTGGTTGACCAAACATAAAGGAATCATCCATTGTTCGACAAGAACGGTGGAACTAGCTCACCCTAGTGGCACAAAAGTGAAGTTCATAACCGTACAAGAACCTAGGAGGGACCTTAAACTCAATCAAGTTGAGGTGGAAGTGGAAGAGATCAGGATTATCAGGAAATATCCAGACGTTTTTCTGGAGGAGTTGCCAGGTATGCCCCCCGATCGTGAAGTAGAATTCGCGATTGAACTGCTGCCTGCAACAGCCCCGATATACAAGAGGCCTTATCGGATGGACTCCAAATAGCTGGAAGAGCTCAAGGAGCATATAAGGGAATTGATAGAGAAGGGTTATATTCGTCCTAGTTCCTCACCATGGGGAGCTCCAGTGATATTTGTGCCCAAGAAGGACGGAACCCAACGGTTATGCGTAGACTACCGTGCGTTGAACGAAGTAACCATCAAGAACAAGTACCCATTACCCCGCATTGAAGACTTATTTGATCAGTTGAGGGGAGCTTGTGTGTTCTCCAAAATTGATCTCAGGTCGGGATATCACCAACTGAAGATAAGGCAAACCGACATTCCAAAGACAGCTTTCGTATCTCGGTACTGGCTGTATGAATACACCGTCATGCCGTTCGGGCCAACTAATGCCCCGGCATATTTCATGTATCTCATGAACAAGGTATTCATGGAATATCTGGACAAATTTGTGGTGGTTTTCATTGATGACATTCTCGTCTTCTCCAAAGATGAAGAAGAACATGAGGGACATTTAAGATTGGTGTTGCAAAAACTGAGAGAACACCAACTATATGCCAAGCTGAGCAAGTGTGAATTTTGGCTGAAGAGAGTTCCCTTCTTAGGACATATAATCTCGGAGGGAGGAATCTCGGTAGATCCCGCCAAGATCGAGGATGTGCGGAAGTGGAAGACCCCTGAAAATGTGGGGGAAGTTCGAAGCTTCTTAGGATTGGCTTGGTATTATCGACGGTTTATTCAGGGTTTCTCCAAGATTTCGAGACCCCTCACCAAATTGTTAGAGAAGGGAACCATATTCACATGGACACCACAATGTGAGACGAGTTTTCAAGAACTGAAGAAAAGATTGACAACAGCCCAGTGCTAGTTATGCCAGATATGCAGAAGAACTTTTCGGTGTACTGTGATGCCTCTGGACACGAGTTGGGATGTGTTCTCATGCAAGAGGGGCATGTCGTGGCTTACGCGTCCCGGCAGCTCCGAAAACACGAGAAGAACTATCCTACGCATGACCTAGAGCTAGCCGCAGTGGTACACACATTGAAGATTTGGCAGCATTACTTGATGGGAAAGAGGACAGAGATATATACGAATCATAAGAGCTTAAAGTACATTTTCACACAGCCAGATCTCAACCTTAGACAAAGGAGATGGTTAGAGCTAATCAACGACTTTGATGTGGGCATCAACTATCATCCCGGGAAAGCGAACATCGTGGCGGATGCTTTAAGCCGGAAAGTGCAGGTCAACATGTTGAGTTCGAAGGACATACCTACAGAATTGAAGGAAGAGATTGCAAAACTCAATCTATGTCTGGTGAATAGTGGTGAGGCCATCGCCATGGAAGTGGACTCCACA